>CM022299.1:420440278-423030186 GCA_011799875.1 Thinopyrum elongatum
TTTGTTTCTTTATGTATCGTTTGAAGAGGGGGGGGGATGCTCTGAGGGAGCAATTATTTGTAACATGAGTCGCTGTCATCAAAATTATGGTTTATTGGACTGAGAACAGACTAATTTCATGATCCAGGTGTACTGCTTTGTAAACTAGTATCACTTGTATAAGCCTAAGATATCCAGCGATTCACTGCAGTGGAGATATCAGTAGCTGCACACGACACCACTGGAGGAATGGAGACCAAAATATTGGAAGCTGCCGCGATAGCTAGGCTCGGAGTTGATGTGTACATTACAAAGGTGTGAATATTTTGTTCGCTCATACCGTAAAACATAGTCAAAACGATAACTTAATGTGATAGTACAGTTTTTGTTAAAAGTTGTTTATTGATGCAGGTTGATACGGAGCACTCCTTGAGAGCCTTGAAGGGGGATGTGAACACAAGCTCGGACGATTGGCTTGGAACTGTTATACGCTTTGCCAAATAGAGTTCTTGCGACAGAACAGAAGCAACACATTTTTCATGTCGCGTAGGGTTCGCTGATGAGCTTTGATGTTCGCCAGATGATCATTTAGAGGTTTATTGCTGCTGCGATCACTTTTTTTGCTTAATGTCACACTAGTGTTGTGACCAATGGTAATACCTCCATTTATCGGAGAACACGGAACATTCCTTTGTGATTTACAGTAGCCATTTATTACTTTTACGAGAAAATGCAGTTGTCTGTAATCAGGACCATAAACCAATAGGTTTATGTAAATAATACCCCCTCTGTAAACAATTAAGTGATCTGAAACGTCTTATGTTTGTTTACAGAGGGAGTATTACTGAACTGAAATAATGAGTTAATCGTTGACAAAAATCATTTGCAAATCGTGTAACCTATTTTTGATAGTTTGATAATCAAATTGAAGGCAAGGCAACCATAGGATGCCTCGCAAATAAAAGAAAAGCAGCCATAGGGTACCATGTAGTAGTACTTTTTCATGTCTACATCATTTCCCGGCAGAAATTTAACTCGAATTCCACGAAAATCGTAATGCAAGCAGCAAACGCTCGGGCCAAAGAACGAACGACTGGTCCAGGGCGAGGCGAGTTGAGGGGGCGCCGTCTATCCACCCACATCCACCACCACCGTAGCATAGCAGCAGAGAGACAGAGCGCAGCACAAACGCAAACCCGTTCCGTACCCTGGCGCTGCGGAGCGCCCACGCGTTCCCTTCGCCCGCTCCAGCGGTCTCGCCGCGCGTACCGGCGCCGCACCGTGCTTTCCTCCTCTCCCCCAAGCCCAAGGCCGCCGCCTCCGGTAACCGAGCTCTGCTCCCTCCCCGCCCCGCCTTGATTTTTCCGTGCCCCGCCGCACCCTGTAGCATCGTCCTCCTCTCGTCTCGATACTTGAACGCCAGTTATGCAACTCAAAAACAGATTGACCAACATTTAGGGATTAGAGGAACATGCCCCGCAATTTTTTTAAATAGAGATTTCTAGCACTGCTTTTAAATAGGAATACGCCTTTGTTAATTCAGGTGTATTTTGTGATTTCAACCTATTTCGCAGAATTACAACGAGTTTCAGGCAAAGTTGCTTCAGTTCCATCTTATTTGAGCATGTCATTGTTTGTTTGTGTGCTCTGGTGCACTTGTATGTCCCATTGACTAGCTGCTTACGACTGCAGGTGTGGTGATTGTGCCGCTCCAGCGGTGGTAATCCACGACGTGTGCATGTTTCGGACCAATTGCATTGCATATACAATGCAAGGCATATCTGTGTGCAATTCGGTCGTCTCACCCCACGGAACAAACTGCAGATCAGTTTGCGCTGCTGCTAGGAATGATCTGAAGTTCTGTTACAAAATAAATCCAGTAAGCCGTGGAGCGTACGCATGGCGCTGGTGTGCGGAAAAGCTGCACATGGGGACCAACCGTGGAAAAATAAACACCACAATAAGGACTAATGCCAGATGGTTCTTTGGAGGAGATGCTCGTAACAGTAACAGTAACAATAATGCGGCCGCGAGGCTCGAGCGCAGTGAGTCTGCTAACGAAGACATCTTGATCTTCTACTTTCAGCTGGATGTACAGACTCGGATACAGGTGAGCGTTTGCTTCTTTATCACCACCTCACCGCAACTACTAATATCTGTCATATTTCTGTAATTTTTTACCAGTCAGTTTACTAGTTGAATCTAACATCGTTTCACTGTTGTTTCCACTGACAACTGATACATCCAAATGTTTGATGTTTACCTTTTGTAAATCCAACCTCACTATTGAACTGCTTGGTTCTTGCCAGTATGCATTGAATATAGAGCAATTTGATGCGGCAAAGCAATTGAGGGAAAAGCTCGCTGAGGTACCTTAATGACCTTCACTTCTAAGATAAGTGGATTTGTAGGATGAGTTCTTTGTAAAGAAAGTCTTGTTTTGTAGATTGAAACAGAGGTAACTAGGCAGCGTGAAGCTAAAAGAGGTTCGTCGAAGAATGAAGCTCAAGATAAATCTTTAAATCTCCTACGCGCGCGGTATGTTGATATTTCCTTGTTACCCATAAGGAGAAGATTTAAAATACTTTTCACATGTACATTTTCCCAATATAATGATTATGCTCTGGTGCTCCATTTTCTTAATTAACATATAGGCTAATCTCATAAGGGAAAATTTGTTGTGGAACACTCCAAAGTTGGTTCGTTCTGCAGATAGCTCACCTTTATCCTTTTGTTGCAGTGCAGATTTGCAGAATGCTATTGAGAGCGAGAACTATGCTTTGGCAGCTGAGCTGCGTGACACAATCTCTAAGCTTGAGGTATGCCAAAACTTGGTGCACCAGTCATGTCATGATTATGTATTTATGTTAAATAGCTTGAATTCAAATGTCATGTAGGGTGATTCTCTGGCACTTTCTGCTAAAGCCCTAGCTTACCAAAGTGTGAAATATGAGTTTCGACTGGGGCAGAAAGTACGCCACAAAGTACATGGTGAGGAATTTTGCACCATCTGTTATTGTTAAAAGCTCTGGCATGCTAAAGGACTGCTAATAATTCCATTGATTGTTATTTCTTATGTGTTCGGCATTCTAACTGGTAGGGACATATATGTGATATACAAATACTTTATCAGTATACTTGAAGACGATATTTATAAATTATAGCATATAGAAAGTAAACATATCAGTGTTGGTCGCTATATTTGTTTGTCAACAATAGTTTGTCGATTGTTTAGGTTGTTCAAGTTTGCGTTCCTACAGTCGGGGACTGAATTGAACCACTGAAAGTAATCATATGTATCTCTAGCTGCTATGTAGGTGTGACCTATATTTAGGTAATTACTAATAATTATACTGTAGTAGCATATGGTTTGCAAGATTTGATCTTTTTATCTTTATTCATTTGTTTGTCATTAGGCTTAATTTTTTGTAGTTCAGCACTCACGATTCATTCATGCGAGACACTAGTTTATTTTGCCTTTTGATTTCTCCTGCTGAAGGATATAGAGCTGTGATATGTGGCATGGATCCTGTGTGCTGTGAATCCAAGTCATGGATGGAGACAGCAAATGTGGAGAAGTTATCTAAAGGACCAAATCAACCTTTTTATCAAGTAAATGCTGCTTCCAGTATAAGTTGTTCCTCAGTACCCACAGTTCCAAGCAACTCTCAGTTCTTTTTTTCTTGTAGCATCTGCAAGATATATTTTAGTGCTAATTTTGTCAACTTTAGAGTTTAGATTGTGTTACATGGACGTAATATTAGCGTAATGACAACCATTGATACATGACTCTGGCAACGGCTAACTTAGTGACATGGTACATCTTGTACTTGACTTATCCTTCTGTGGCCAGTTGGCCCATAGTCCTGATTTTGAATCCACGATTGTACACCTTGCACACAAGTCCTGAAATTGCTGAGAATCTTTTGCAAGGTTGTGATGGGAACTTTCATTTATTATAACTTAGTTACCATCTAAGCTCATCATAGCAATATCTATATATCCTTCTTCTTACTTTCCTCATATAGCACATAAAGGCTTTGAATTATGGATTTGAGGTGATGGAAAATAGGGGAGCCCCCTGAGAATATAATAAGTAGGAACCCAAATTCGTGTCCATGAGGACATAAACCAGGTGGCGGGATTGTACATCCTCCCCTACCCAGGTGAGCTAGGCTCACTTCCTGAGGTGATGATATTCATAATTGTCCTTTTTTTAACCCTGAACTAGTTAATCATCCCTTTCATAAGGAAAAAATTGTTAGTGTAAACACTGTTTCTCTCTGGAATCTGGATTGGCATATTCGTTGGACTCTGCTTTAACTTCAGCATGGTTTTGCATGCTCATATGTATGCAATTTAATCTAGGGAGGGCTCCAAATCTCCTTTTTAACTGGTTCCAAAAAAATTCGTACACATTATGATGCTGTGGTATTGCTATTTTTTCAGGTGCTGGTTGATGTATATGCTGATCCAGAACTCCTTGTTGCATATGGTACTATTCTCTTTTTTTCAGTAAAAACAATGCATGGCGATATATGTGGGGCTTTGAAATTGTTCTTTTTTTCAGTAAAAACAATGCATGGCCTTTCTGTGCTCTTCAGATACCGTGTACTGAATAATGTTTGTTCCAAAATTTTGTCTCTGCTATGCTATTATTCATAAAACTTCCCAAAATATGCATCAAAATAGATCAGTAGTTCACTATGTCTCCTAACTCCTTGCACCTTTTTTGTCGAGAATGAAGGGGTAAACGCCAGCCTACAGTTCATCAACAGTGTTTAAAACAACCGAAAATGAAAAGAAATCAGCAACTATATTTTCCCTTGTACCTACCCTGAAAAAATGTAGAATGCAGATATTTTCCAATCTGTTTACTATATATAATCTTCGCTTGGCGAAGGTGGATCGACTGTGTGTTGACTGTTCTGGTACACCATTGTGGAGACAATGTCACGATATCTAGAAAGCTGGTGGAACCAAATCAACAACGTCTAAGATGTGGAACTTTAATAAGCATACCTTTTTATGTTTTAAATACTGTACAAGAAAACAATATAGCAGGCTATTTCATAAAAAAATCCGTTCATACTTATTTTTTTGTCTATCATTGCCATTTTGAGATATGTTTATCGCTTTGTAATTTCAGTCGCAGAAGAAAATCTTTCAGAAGCTGAAGAATCAGAGAAAGTGAGTTTGAGTTCCTCATTTGCTCGGCTGTTTCCTTTTTTTTTTTCCTTTTCTTTTTACCAAAGTGAATTGTTGATTGTTCAGTTATTAACATATAGGGAAGGTTTGAGCACCCCTACACCGAATTCCTATTTTATGGCGAGGACGCAGCTCGGGACTTCATTCCTGTGAAGCAACTCCGTGAGAAGTATGACCAGCCACGTTATGAAGCTTCTGGAGATGAAAATGACGATGGCACTACAAATAGCTGAACGGTGAGGCTGCACTGAGAATGTGGAGTTTGTCTATTTGAAATAGACTATCAACTCTTCTTTTGCAAGGAAAATATACTAGCAAATTGACCTGATTTTCATTCAGGTAGCAGGAGTTTTTCTAAGAACATTCCTTATTCACCACCACCAATGAGGATCAGAGAAGATAGAGGATCGAGGTACTATCTGGCGTAGCTACAGTAGCACTGAGTGGGCAGGTGTAATGAAGACCGAGTCATCGCGGATATTGCAAGAAATCACAAAAACCTGCAATGAGAGGAGCTACATGCAGTATCCGACCTTGCAGATTGGGAAAGCATTGCACTGATAAAATGCGCAACTTCCTCATGCGCTTTTGAGTGCAAGTGGTTCTAAAGTCAATGAATGTGAAGAAGATCCTGATGGATATTCAGTGTATATTTGGCCGAGTTCTACTGCAGCTCTGTCCCCTCTGATGGGCATATGTACATAGCATCATTACTACTACATCATACGTACTTTCAATTTTGCTGGAGTATATGGTATAAGCAGGGCTTCACGTACAGTACAGTACAGATGTTGGACTTGTGTTTGGTTAAGCTTGAGCTGCCAACTTCTGGGTCCAAAAGCTATAAGCTGAAGGTCTTCATCAAACCAACTTCCTTAGGGCAAGTCCAACGCGGATCACCAAGACGGACACATCAAATGTCCGTAGACACGTCTGGACATGTCTGTGGATATGAATGGGGGAGCCAGCCATCCAACCAGAGTCACCAAATCCCCGCGCCTGGTCCGGCCTCCTCCATTTGACATGCATATATCAATACCACTTTAATCATATGTTTAATTGTTACAAACATATGCAATCACAAACAAAAAGAATCGGATGTTCAATACGTATTACCTCCAACTGATTCCAAAAGTCCGGTTGTTTGTGTCAAAGACGCCCTTATTTGGCTCCAGCCTGGCTATCCGTGGCAAAGACTTCACCCTTGACACCCTCAAATTGCCCAAAGCGCTTCAACAAGCAGACATGGTAGGCTAGGACAATCTTTGCCAGATCAGGATCCTAATCCAACATCTTCATGAACAATATCTTGGAGTCGTTGGAAGCAACCTTGATCTCAAGATTCTTCACCTGGAGCTTGAGCTTCATGTCTTGCATCTTCATGAACTAGCTAAACCTCTTCGTCATCTTTGACTCCTTCACCTCAGGCGCTTGACACATGTCTCCTTTGTAATGATGACCTCGAACTTCTCTGTCATCTTGTCCGCCGCGCCCCTTCTCGTTTCTCCTTCTCCTTTAGCCACTTCCTCCCTCGGTTCCTAATCACCTTCTTCGCCGGAGCAAGCCCTTCTTGTGTTGGAACGACTGGATCATCACCTTCTCCTTCATTGAGCACGGCGGTCTTGATGAAATTGGCAATAGCGGCAAGCCGTTTGATTTGCCCATTCAACTTCATCCAACAATGCATAAGAAGGTTATTAAACTAAACATCCAACAAATGATCTCATATCCTTATTAACGTTTTTTTGTATCTAAACATACCAAGGTTCATCCATATCCCTGAGAACTAGGAGTTTTACTCGTACATAGGAATGATGGATATCATGTAAATAGCGATGGTAAACATGGATGGATCAAACAAGTAATACATGTAACAATCCACAAAGGGTTTGGTATTACAACAAGATGGAGATGGAGGATGTTGATGACGGATGATGGAGATGGTTGATGTCGTTGTCCCCTTGCATGTGGTGGTGAAGATGGCGATCTCCTCCTTGCCAGTCCCCCCTCCAAATGCCTTCCGGAGGCTAGGGTTTTGTGTTATAGATGAGTTTCTGGTCTGTGTGTGCGTCTGATCCACAACCCGATTCCACGGGGTGGAAGTAGTCGACGAAGAGGAGGCGGCAGCTGGTATGAGCGCTCGTACTAGACGTCGCCTTGCGCTCTGGAAGCACTGCGCTACCTCCAGCTTTCTTCAAATTGCTTCATTCTTTTATGGTAGTTATTAATCACATCATTTGACATGATTTTATCATCATTTCTCGGAGTTCTTTCCTTAGTTCTTGTTGAGTATAAGGGTTATTTAGGAAACACATGATAGCGTAGGATTTGTTCCTGCCTTGACTTATACTCTAAGATGACCATGTAGTCCTATATATATGCCCATGAGGCTCAAGCAATACAATCATCAATTCCATCAATCCCTCTCTATCCCTTCTAACATGGTATCAGCCTAACCGATCCAAACCCTAGCCGCCGCCCGACGCTTCCGCCCGCGCGCCGCCCCCGAGGCGGTCGGCCTCCATGACCGCCGCCGGGGGCCGCGCAGCCCGTACCTAGGGTTCGTCCGCCGGTCGTGTTGACCGGCTGCCCTAGAGAGTCTTTTTCCCGAGTCCTTGCTTTGAGTTTCTCTCTCTCTCTCCCTCTCTCTCTCTCTCTGATCGCTTTGATCGGCGTTTCCTTTTTGGTTTTCCGATCTAAGATCGGTTTGCGTTGCCCGCCGCCGCCGTCGACTCCCGCGCGCCTCTACTTCGACCCGGACGCGACCAGCTGACCTCTCCTCCGACCCGACGGCCGCGTGATACGTCTCCGTCATATCTACTTTTCCTAATGCTTTTGCTCTTGTTTTGGATTGCATGATTTGAATGAAACTAACCCGGACTGACGTTGTTTTCAGCAGAACTACCTTGGTGTTGTTTTGTGCAGAAATAAAAGTTCTCGGATTTGGACGAAACTTTTTGGAGAATTTTTTTAGAATAAATAAAAAATACTAGCACCAAGAACCACCGGAGGGGGGCCCCTGGCTGGGCACAAGACACCAGGGCGCCCCCCCCCTCTGGCGTGCCCTGGTGGGTTGTACCCACCTCGTGGCCCCACAGACCCTAATTCCAACTCCATAAATACCTATTTTCGGAGAAAAAATAGGAGAGGAAGTTTCATCGCGTTTTACGATACGAAGCCGCCGCCACCTCCTATTCTTCATCGGGAGGCCAGATCTGGAGCCCGTTAGGGGCTCCGAAGAGGGGAATCTTCGGTCTTCGTCATCACCAACCCTCCTTCATCACCAATTCCATGATGCTCCCCACCGGGAGTGAGTAATTCCTTCATACGCTCGCTGGTCGGTGAGGAGTTGGATGAGATTCATCATGTAATCGAGTTAGTTTTGTTAGGGCTTGATCCCTAGTATCCACTATGTTCTGAGATTGATGTTGTTATGACTTTGCCATGCTTAATGCTTGTCACTAGGGCTCGAGTGCCATGATTTCAGATCTGAACAGTTATATTTTCACCATTATATCTATGTTCTAGATCCGATCTTGCAAGTCATATTCACCTATTATGTGTTATGATCCGTAAACCCCAGGGTGACAGTAATAGGGATACTTTCCGGTGATGACTGTAGTTTGAGGAGTTCATGTATTCACTCTGTGTTAATGCTTTGTTCTGGTTCTTTATTAAAAGGAGGCCTTAATATCCCTTAGTTTCCTTATGGACCCCGCTGCCACGGGTGGGTAGGACAAAAGATGTCATGCAAGTTCTTTTACATAAGCACGTATGACTATTTACGGAATACATGCCTACATTATGTTTATGAACTGGAGCTAGTTTTGTATCGCCCTAGGTTATGACTGTTATATGATGAATATCGTCCAACGAATTCACCGATCCAATGCCTACGAATTTCCCACATATTGCTCTTGCTAAGTTACTATTGCTATTGCTACTATTACAACTGCTACAATACTGTTACTGTTGTTACCGTTACCATTGCTACTGTTACCACTACTATCAAAACTATCATATTACTGTGCTACTGATCACTTTGCTGTAGATATTTAATCTCCAGGTGTGGTTGAATTGACAACTCAACTGCTAATACTTACAAATATTCTTTGGCTCCCCTTGTGTCGAATCTATAAATTTGGGTTGAATACTCTACCCTCAAAAACTGTTGTTATCCCGTATACTTGTGGGTTATCAAGACCTTTTTATGGCGCCGTTGCCGGGGAGCATAGCTATATTTGTTGATGAAAGTGCAACTAATCCCCGGGTGGTTTTGCTAATTCATAACAACATATAGCTCATTGAACTAATATCCATTCAAGTTTAATATTTCAGAAAGTTCAATGAATGGCATGGCATGGACTAGAGATGTGGACCCCTCAAAATGCTAAGGACACATATTGGCAAAAGCTCAAGACTCTTTATTTATATTTTAGTGATCCAAGATCACATTGAGTCCATAGGAAAGCCAATACTATTAAAAGGGGATGAGGTGTTGCTTAATGGTCTACTTGCTCAAGTGCTTAGTGATATTGCTCCAAAACCCTCAACCACTTTCTCATTCCAAATATGTCCAAAACCCAAAGTCAAACTCGGCCCCACAGATATTTCCTATCCAGCGCCACCGAGTTCATATGACATAGCCACTGCCAGAAACCCTAACAGTTCGGTCACACCGATACGGATCTCGGTCTCATTGAGATGGCCTTGCAAACTCTCTGTTGCCTGTTGCAATTATTTCGGTCTCACCGAAATTGCGATCGGTCACACCGAGTTGGCTTGACATCTTCTCTGTTGCCTTATTGCTTCACTTCGGTCTCACCGAGTTGATGTTTGCCCTAAGCCCTAGCACATCGTCCCACCGAGTTGTTCCAGTCGGTCCCACCGAGATTCCTAACGTTCACATTTTGAACTGAATCGGTCTCACCGAGTTCTTCTATTCGGTCTGACCGAGTTGGGTCAAATGTGTGTAACGGTTGGATTTTGTGTGGAGGCTATATATACCCCTCCACCCCCTTCTCCATATGTGAGAGAGCCACCAGAACGTGACTACACTTCCAGCTTACATTTTCTGAGAGAGAACCACCTACTTGTGTGTTGAGATCAAGACATTCCAATCCTACCACAAGAATCTTGATTTCTAGCCTTCCCCAAGTTGCTTTCCACTCAAATCATCTTTCCACCATATCCAAATCTGTGAGAGAGAGTTGAGTGTTGGGGAGACTATCATTTGAAGCACAAGAGCAAGGAGTTCATCATCAACACACAATCTATTACCTTTTGGAGAGTGGTGTCTCCTAAATTGGTTAGGTGTCGCTTGGGAGCCTCCGACAAGATTGTGGAGTTGAACCAAGAAGTTTGTAAGGGCAAGGAGATCGCCTACTTCGTGAAGATCTACCCGAGTGAGGCAAGTCCTTTGTGGGCGATGGCCATGGTGGGATAGACAAGGTTGCTTCTTCGTGGACCCTTCATGGGTGGAGCCCTCCGTGGACTCGCGCAACCGTTACCCTTCGTGGGTTGAAGTCTCCATCAACGTGGATGTACGATAGCACCACCTATTGAAACAACGCCAAAAATCTCCGTGTCATCATTACGTTTGCATTCTCCAAACCCTTCCCTTTACCTTCATATGCAATTGATACGTCTCCAACGTATCTATAATTTTTTATTGTTCCATGCTGTTATATTATCATTCTTGGATGTTTTACAATCATTTTATAGCAACTTTATATCATTTTTTGGGACTAACCTATTGACATAGTTCCCAGTGCCAGTTGCTATTTTTGCTTGTTTTTTACTTCACAGGAAATCAATACAAAATGGAGTCCAAACACAGCGAAACTTTTTGGTGATTTTTTCTGAACCAGAAGACACAAGTTGGGCCAAGAAAATACCTGAGGGGGGCTCCGAGGGGAGCACAACCCACCAGGGCGCGCCTGGGGGCCCAGGCGCGCCCAGGTGGGTTGTGCCCACCTCGGCCACCTCCCGCACCGCTGCTTTGCTTTATAAATACCCCAATATTCCAGAAACCCTAGGGGAGTCGATGAAAATCAATTCCAGCCGCCGCAAGTTCCAGAAACCACAGATCCAATCTAGACACCATCACGGAGGGGTTCACCATCCTCATTGGTGCCTCTCCGATGATGCGTGAGTAGTTCATTGTAGACCTACGGGTCCGTAGGCAGTAGCTAGATGGCTTCCTCTCTCTCTTTTGATTTTAAATACAATGGTCTCTTGGAGATCTATTTGATGTAACTCTTTTTGCAGTGTGTTTGTTGGGATCCGATGAACTTTGAGTTTATGATCATATCTATGTTTTTATCCATGAAAGTTATTTGAGTCTTTTGATCTTTTATATGCATGATTGCTTATAGCCTCGTATTTCTTCTTCGAATCTTTGGTTTAGTTAGGCCAACTAGATCAATTTTTCTTGCCATGGGAAGAGGTGCTTTGTGATGGGTTCGATCTTACGGTGCTTGATCCCAGTGACAGAAGGGGAACCGACACGTATGTATCGTTGCTATTAAGGATAACAAGATGGGGTCTATTTCTACATAAATAGATCTTGTCTACATCATGTCATCATTCTTGTTGCATTACTCCATTTCTCCATGAACTTAATACACTAGATGCATGCTGGATAGCGGTCGATGTGTGGAGTAATAGTAGTACATGCAGGCAGGAGTCGGTCTACTAATCTTGGACGTGATGCCTATATAATGATCATTGCCTGGATATCGTCATAATTATTTGAAGTTCTATCAATTGCCCAACAGTAATTTGTTTACCCACCGTATGCTATTTTTCTCGAGAGAAGCCACTAGTGAAATCTACGGCCCCCGGGTCTATTTTCTCATCATATATTTTCAGATCTATTTTGCTATTTGCCTTTTTATTTATTTGCCACTTTTATTTTTAGATCTATATTTCTAAAAACCCAAAAATATTTTGCTTCACTTTATTTTATTCGTGATCTATTTATCCAATCTACTACAATTTATCTCCCGTCTGTTTGCCAATTTCTAGCGCCGTTACCCGAAAGGGATTGACAACCCCTTTAACACGTCGGGTTGCAAGTATTTGTTCTTTGTGTGCAGGTGCTATTTACATAGTGTTGCTTGGTTCTCCTACTGGTACGATAACCTTGGTCTCATCACTGAGGGAAATACCTACCGTTGATGTGCTGCATCATCCCTTCCTCTTTGGGGAAATACCAACGTAGTTCAAGCCAACATCAAAAGGAATTTCTGGCGCCGTTGCCGGGGAGACATCATCAACATCTACCAGGTTCCTAATCACAAATCTCATCTCCTTGCAATTTACATTATTTGCCATTTGCCTCTCGTTTTCCTCTCCCCCACTTCACAAAAATTTGCCGTTTTATTCGCCCTCTTTTTCGTTCGCTGTTTTCTCATCGGATCTCTTAATTGTTTGAACTTGTCATCATGAGTGACTTTGGTATGGCAGAAACATATGATAGCCTAACTCCTAAAATTGGATGATCTGGCAATCTGGATGCTAAAACTTTTGTTTTGGGGCAAGGGAATGTTATAGGAAAAGAACATATCCAAGAATTTTTCAATGTGTTGGAAATTTAAGCCTTGATGATGTTCCTATACTTAAAAGTACTAAATCTTATGCGGAAGCTATCTCAGCACTAGTTCTGAAACTTGAAAATAAATTTATTCGTACTCATCCTACCTTGCAAAGAATATTTTATGAGCTACCCGTCATAAAAAATCCTAAGGCTAAAAAGTTGACCACTCTTGTTCTTATGAATGAATTTGACTACATAATACGGGAAGCTAGGGAAATCTTTGATTTTTATGGTATGAATCATGAAAAACCAGTGATAGATGAAATTCTTTATAATAGTGATTATGTGCTAAGACATTTGCTTGGGGATAATCAAATATTTGATGAGAACCTTAAAAAGGACGTCCCCGTTTTAGATATAATCCAACAAGTTTTCAATGATGTTAATCAGCACTATTCTTGGATTATTGCCGGAAATCAAGGGGGATATGATGATAAGCAACTTGATAGTGCTAAAGTCTCTATGGATAAGGTTTTTTATGTTGTTTTTGCAAAACCTTCTGACAAAAACACCTCTAAGGAAAATGAGACTAAAGATGACAACACATAGATCTTTGCATTATGCCTAGCTAAGGGCGTAAAACGATAGCACTTATTGGGAGGCAACCCAATGAATAAAATTTATTTTTGTCTGTTTCTTTCTGTTCTTGAGTGTTTGCACAATTATGCTACTGTTATGATTGTGTTTTTTGTGTTTTAGTTAGTGTTTGTGCCAAGTAAAGCCTTTAGGATAGCTTTGGTGATAGTTGATTTGATCTTGTTGGAAAACAGAAACTTTTATGTCTAGAAAAACAATTTTGAAAATTCACAGAAGAGACGAAAAATTATGAATTTTTTACACAAGATTTATATACAAATTGCCACTGTTTTCCGAATTTTTCCGAATTTTTGGAATTACAAAATTATTAGCAAAAATTCACATCTTTACAGACTATTCTGTTTTTGATAGATTCTGTTTTCTTTGCATTGTGTGCTTATTTTGATGAATCTATGGTTTTATCGGGGGGTATGAGCCATGGTAAAGTTAGAATACAGTATATATAATGCAAGAATAAAATTTGAATGGGTTTTCTATAGTACTTAAAGTAAAGATTGGTTTTCTTATACTAACGGATCTCATGAAGGTTTTGTTGAGTTTTGTGTGATTGAAGTTTTCAAGTTTTGGGTGAGATTACGATGGATGAAGGAATAAGAAGTAAGAAGAGCCTAAGCTTGGGGATGCCCCATGGCACCCCAAGCCATTATCCAAAGAGAAGCAAGCAACTAAGCTTGGGGGTGCCCGAGTGGCATCCCCTCTTTCTTCTAACGACCATCGGTATTTTACTTGGAGCTATATTTTTATTCGTCACATATCATGAGTTTTGCTTGGAGCGTCTTGTATGATATGAGTCTTTGCTTGTTTCACTTTTTATTTTTAGTCATGAAACCTTGCTGGACACACCTATTTGAGAGAGCCAAAATTATGCTATGACTTGTTAGAATTGCTCTCTATGCTTCACTTAAATCTTTATGAGCTATGGAATTGCTCTAGTGCTTCACTCATATCTTTTTGAGCACGGTGTGCTTTAGTATTTTTGAAGAAATGCTCTCATGCTTCACTTAGATTTATTTGAGAGTTAGTAAATTTTTTAAGAAATTCTCTCTTGCTTCACTTAAATTATTTTGAGAGACGAAATTTTTTATGCTCATGTTCTTCACTTAGATTTGTTTGAGCTATCAAAAGCAACATATTAAACTAGTCCCAAAGTGATAGATATCCAAGAGGGATATAATAAAAACTTTCATGAAGATTATTGGACAAAATAAACTTGATTCCTTGTAATAGTTTTGCGATATGTTGATATAATATGTGAGTCATGTTGATGAGTAATTATGCTTTAGTAAGAATATTGGTGTAAAGGTTTGTGATTCCCTATGCAAGCACAAAATTCAATAGTTATGCAATGAAATTACATCCTACTTGTGGTGCATTATTCGGTGTTAGTTATGCTTAATGCTCGCTTATGAGATTTTTCATTTCTTGGTTGGATGCTTCTCAATCTTTTGCTAGCCTTCATTTGCACTAAGTATGATCACTACTTGTGCATCCAGAATCCTTAAACCAGTTTTGCCATATGAGTCCACTATACCTACCTATATGCGGTATTTCCGTGCCGTTCTAAGCAAATTTGTATGTGCCATCTCTAATTTCAAAATAAATTTCTCTTTTGTGTGCTCGTACCGCTCATGAAACGGTAGGGGGTGGCTGATATATTTCCATGCTAGATATGTTATTCTCAAGATGAGTGTTTATTCACTTGTCATTGCACGAGAGTATGGCAAAGGTATTAGGGATGCCCAGTCCCGAAATGAAAAATGAATTTACTTTATGTTGTCAAATAATAAATTCCTTGGAAAGTGTTGGTATGGAGGGCACCCGTGGATACGGCTAGCCATGGAAAGTGAAAGTATGGTGGAAAAAGGAATAAACTTTATTTTCTGTTTGGGAACCGCCTATGATATATTTAGCATGGAAAGTATTGGGAACTACTCGGTCGTTTTCGTTGACAGAAAAAGCATGCCACCCAAAATGTTTTATCTCTACTTTTTTCGCTTTGAGCTCTGGCACCTCTACAAATCCCTACTTCCCTCTGCGAAGGGCCTTTCTTTTACTTTATGCAATTTTTATTTTGAGTCACCATCTTCTCTTATAAAGCACCAACTAAGGGGCACTATGATCGTACTTGAGCATTGGGTGTAGCTAATATGCGAGTGTGTTTCATGAATGGATCAATGATTGAGCATAATGAGCTAGGGATAACTTGCTTTAGTGTTGATATTTTGAAAGACATGGTTGCTTGTTGATATGCTTGACTATTGAAATCCTCATGTCAAAACTAGACTATTGCTTTGAATCATATAAAAGTCCAAATGTCCATGCTACAAAGAAAAGAATATGTGATGAACATGTTAGGCAGCATTCCACATCAAAAATTCTGTTTTTATCATTTACCTACTCGAGGACGAGCAGGAATTAAGCTTGGGGATGCTGATACGTCTCCAACGTATCTATAATTTTTTATTGTTCCATGCTGTTATATTACCATTCTTGGATGTTTTACAATCATTTTATAGCAACTTTATATCATTTTTTGGGACTAACCTATTGACATAGTGCCCAGTGCCAATTGCTGTTTTTTGCTTGTTTTTTACTTCACAGGAAATCAGTACCAAACGGAGTCCAAACGCAGCGAAACTTTTTGATGATTTTTTCTGGACCAGAAGACACAAGTTGGGCCAAGAAAGTACCTGAGGGGGGCTCCGAGGGGAGCACAACCCACTAATGCAATAAGAACTTTGAGTTTATGATCAGATCTATGTTTTTATCCATGAAAGTTATTTGAGTCTTTTGATCTCTTATATGCATGATTGCTTATAACCTCGTATTTCTTCTTCAAATATTTGGTTTAGTTAGGCCAACTAGATCGATTTTTCTTGCCATGGGAAGAGGTGCTTTGTGATGGGTTCGATCTTACGGTGCTTGATCCCAGTGACAGAAGGGGAACCGACACGTATGTATCATTGCTATTAAGCATAACAAGATGGGGTCTATTTCTACATAAATAGATCTTGTCTACATCATGTCATCGTTCTTATTGCATTACTCCATTTCTCCATTAACTTAATACACTAGATGCATGCTAGATAGCGGTCGATGTGTGGAGTAATAGTAGTAGATGTAGGCAGGAGTCAGTCTACTAATCTTGGACGTGATGCCTATATAATGATCATTGCCTGGATATCGTCATAATTATTTGAAGTTCTATCAATTGCCCAACAGTAATTTGTTTACCCACCGTATGCTATTTTTCTCGAGAGAAGCCACTAGTGAAATCTACGGCCCCCGGGTCTATTTTCTCATCATATATTTTCAGATATATTTTGCTATTTGCCTTTTTATTTACTTTCCACTTTTATTTTCAGATCTATATTTCTAAAAACCCAAAAATATTTTGCTTCACTTTATTTTATTCGTGATCTATTTATCCAATCTACTACAATTTATCTCCCGTCCGTTTGCCAATTTCTGGCGCCGTTACCCGAAAGGGATTGACAACCCCTTTAACACGTCGGGTTGCAAGTATTTGTTCTTTGTGTGTAGGTGTTGTTTACGTAGTGTTGCTTGGTTCTCCTACTGGTTCGATAACCTTGGTCTCATCACAGAGGGAAATACCTACCATTGCTGTGCTGCATCATCCCTTCCTCTTTGGGGAAATACCGATGTAGTTCAAGCCAACATCAGCAATGTTTTACTTTCCGCTGCTACACTCTTAGAATTGCATGTGTAGGTTGATTGCTTGACTTGTGCTAATTGGTAAAATCTGCCCACAACTAAAATTGGGAAAAGGCTAGATTTTTATTTGGTCAAGTATTCTAATCACCCCCCTCTAGACCTACTTTCGATCCTACAAGTGGTATCAGAGCTTTGGTCTCCATTTGCCTTGATTTCCATAGCCTTGGTGATCACAGCCTTGGTTTCACAACCTAGGAGAGTATGGCGTCTAGCGAAGGAAATTACCACCGTAGAGGTCCTTACTTTGATGGTACTAATTTTGCTAGTTGGAAGCATAAGATGAAAATGCATATTCTTGGTCATAACCCGGCCGTTTGGGCTATTGTGCGCATTGGCTTGCAAGGTGATTTATTCAAGGATGGAAAAGAATCGGATCGTGAAGCGTCCGCAGAAGAAATGAAGATGTTGTAATACAATGCTCAAGCTTGCGATATTCTCTTCAATGGATTGTGCCCCGAAGAATTCAACAAAATCAGCCGCCTTGAGAATGCCAAGGAAATTTGGGATACTTTGGTTGATATGCACGAAGGTACCGAGTCTGTCAAGGAATCCAAATTGGATGTGCTTCAAAGTCAACATGACAAGTTCAAGATGAAGGATGGTGAAGGAGTCGCTGAGATGTACTCTAGGCTTGCTCTCATCACAAATGAGATTGTCGGCTTAGGAAGCGAAGAGATGACCGACAAATTCATCATCAAGAAGATCCTAAGAGCCTTGGATGGAAAATATGACACCGTGTGCACATTAATCCAAATGATGCCCAATTACAAAGATCTCAAGACCACGGAAGTCATTGGTAGAATTGTTGCTCATGAGATGTCACTCAAGGATAAGGAAGAGCTCCACAACAAGTCAAGTGGTGCTTACAAAGCTTCATGTGATGCTCCTACAACATCAAGTGAGAAGCAAGTCTCCAATGAAGAATTGAGCTTAATGGTGAAGAACTTCAACAAGTTCTACAAGAATAGAAGCAAAGAGAGAAGCTCCAAGTCAAGATCCTACAATGACAAAAGATCTTCTAGTCGTGATCGTAATTGCTACAATTGTGGAAGACCCGGACACTACTCCAATGAGTGTACGACTTCCTACAAGAAAAGAGAAGGTTCACCAAAAAGGAGAAGTAGAAGAGATGAATCACCACCAAAAGAGAGAAGGAGTAGAGATGATCGTTATGAACGAAGACCCTCTCGTAGAAGCAAGGATTCGGAAATGAAGGACAAGTCATCAAAGAGCTACACAAGACGAAGACATCAAGCTCACGTTGGTGAATGGGTATCCGGTTCCGACTCCGACAACTACTCCGAGAGAAGCTATCACTCCGACTCCGAATATACTCAAGATGAAGGTGTTGCCGGTCTTGCACTTGTGTCATCCAACTCCTACGACATATTTGACTCACCAAATGAAGGAATTGGAAGATGCTTCATGGCTAAAGGCCCTAAGGGAACACAAGTTCAAGGTGATCTTCCACCACAAGACCACAAGCTAAAAGGCGAGGACAAGCTTCAAGAAGAGATTGATTCATTTGAAGAAGCTCCTAAGGCCATGGTCAGGTGGGTTCCCAAGACTACATCAAGTTCTACTTCATCAAGTATGGCTACAACTCCAAGGATTCCCATCAAGTTGATGTGGATCCCAAAGAAGAAGAACTAGAGTGTTCTTGAGGGTGACTCCGCCAACATACTTCACTCATATTCATTTTGGCAAGGACAAGTGCAATCAACTTTCATATCTTGCACTAGTTCATGGAGTCACAAACCCTCTTGTTGGTAATACAAGGGACAAGGTAACCTAATGCTTTCATGGACATCATCATATGTGTGTTTCACTCTATGTCTATGGATATCCTTGTATGTTCCTTGTGGGACTAACCCATGTAGGTATTGAAAGTGCAACACTCCAATGAATTGCTCCAAAAGATCTACATCAACATTGAGCATCCACATCTTCACTATCTACATGAAGTCTTCATCGACAAAACCCAAGGTTAGTTCATCCCTCTTAGGGGGGATATCACATCTAGGGGGAGCTTTGCTCTAAAAATTGAGCTAAAGCAACTCTAATGGTGTGAACACAACAATGCTTTATGTAAAAGTGGTAACCCCACTGGTGCTTAAATGGTGAGTATGACCTATGATCAAATATTCTCATTTGACTCCTAAGTCAATATACTCATATATAGATGACCTAGTCATCGCCAATTGCTTGATAGATGCTAGAGTGTATGTGCATGCTTTGCCATATGTTTTATTTGCTATCTTATTGTGTGAGCATGTTGGTTGCATAATTTTCTCCATGTGAGGACATCCATTTGTAGTTTTGTTTGTTTGGTCTTTATTTTGCCAAATGGATGGACAAGAATGCCTAAGAACCTTCTCTAGCTATTTATGCTTTTTCTCGTCTCAAACTCTATTCATGCTACATCACAAAATTTGAACAAGTCACTTTCGGACCCTCCGGGTGAGGAGCACTCGGAACCACCGATCCATTAAGGGCTAACCTCCAAAACCTTCTAATGCATTTCGGCCTGACCAACCACTCCAAGTCTGTCTCACCGAATGCAATAAACTAATCTAGGTTTTCTATCTCGGTGCTACCGATTAGATCCACTCGGTCTCACCGAGTTGCTGTAACTGTCTACAATTTCGCATCTCGGTGCCACCGATTAGATCCATTCAGTGCCACTGACAGCGCCTGGGTATATATACCTCGCGTACCCGTACGGTTGAAAAGTTCTTCAAACCGCACGAGCTCGCGCCCCGGCACTGCCGCCCCTTGGTCTCCGGATCATCGTCGTCTCTGCCAGTGCGCCTCCGCCGCTGGTCTTCATCGCCGTCAACGGATTTCTTCACCACCGTTGCCGCCGTAGCGAACCACCACCAAGTTAGGGTATGGTTCGGCCCTTTGTGCTATCTATTTACTCCGATTCCTTGCACAAAGTAAAATGCATGTATTCTTCACACGTATGAAATCATTCTATCCAGCAAAGAAATCCCTTAGAATAGATTTGATGCAAAATCTTAGGGTTAGGTTTCCGCTGAACCCATCTCGGACCGACCGATCTGAATATTTCGGTCACACCGATTGGCCCTGGCCATTGCACTAAGTACAACTCGGTCTGACTGAAGTGTACTAATCGGTGAGACCGAAAGCACTTTCTCAGTGAAACCCTAGCATCTCGGAGTCACCGAACTGCGTCTCGGTCTGACCGAAACTGCATGTTTAGACTATGTTAGTGCTTCGGTGTCACCGAGACTGTCAAATCGGTAGCTCCAAAATGCTTTCTGCAGAAAACTGAAGTTAAGGTTTTGTTTCAATTTTGCAAAAACCAGCTGTATTTTGTGATGCTCATCTACTCTACCCACACCCATCTATTCACAGGGTTAGTTGCAGAGATGTCAGAAGCCAGTGACAGTCAGAACAAGTCTGCAGAGGAAGTTAACCTCAGTGAGGGCACTAGTCCCAATAGCAGCTATGATGAGGGAAGCAGAAGCACTCCCAGCAACTTGCCAAAGGCAGCTACTAGGCAAAGAAAGAAAAGAACTTTTGAGAGTGAAGATGAAGACTTTGTGGTTGAGGAGGAAGTGACCTCCAAGAAGAAGGTGCTCAAGAAGGAATATGGCACTGCTGCTGCTACTAAGCCAGGACTGCAGAAGAAGGCTCCTACAAAGAGGACTCCAATGTCCAAAGCCAGAGCTTCAACTCAAGAGACTATGCAGTTTACACTTGAGCCCAGAGAGGAAGAAGAAGCTGCTGGTGGAAAGAAGAGGAAGGAAAGGGTCAGAAAGAACATTGCTAGAGTGATTGGGAGATCATCCATGATGAGGGATGAGGAAGAAGAAGAGGAAGAGGAAGAGCTAGTTGCACCTCCTACCAAGACATAGAAGCTGATGGCAGATGCTATCAAGACTGGTGCGGCTCCTTCAAAGCCCAACTCTGCTCCCAAACCTGCTGCACCCAAGCCTAAAGCTCCAGCTCAAGCACCCAAGTGAACTGCTCCAAAGAGATCCACAAGGAATATCTCAGCTGCAGAGAAGAACAAGGCCCCAGTGCCTAAGGTTCAGGAAGATGATGAGCCACTAGTGCTCAGAAAATTGAAGCCCAAGATCCCAGATCATAATGATGATCATCCTGTGGCAGAAAACATGAAGTTGAGGAAGGATCATGGTCTGAGACTATGGAGATAGAATGATCCATATGCCACAAGGAGAAGGACTGCTGTGGACTATCGTTTCCATACCAGAGAACAGCAGGACTTCTATGAGACTGTCTTGTTGGACAAGAAGCCCATAGTTTGTGACATGAAATGGGTTGATTGGGAATATATTGATGACAATGAAGACTATTTTCCTCATGTGCATGAGAGCTTCAGATTGAATGGAGTTGATAAGTTTGTTGGTCAGAAACTCACAAAATGGAACGATGAGATGATCATGCAGTTCTACTCTACTGCCCACTTCTACCCTGATGGTAAGATAGTGTGGATGACTAAGGGCACCAGATACCAGTCATCAATCTCTGAGTGGGCCAAGCTTATCAATGCTCCCAAGGAAAGTGAAGATGATCTTGATGTGTATGGCAAGCCCAGGAAGGATCACAACTCCATGGCTAACATGTACAAGCCCATACCTGATGCAGCTTTGGAGACACACAAGCTAGGATCTATCTATTATCTGCTTGCAGGTTTGACCACAATGAACACTATCTTGAGGGACACTCTGTTGCCCAAGTCTGGAGATCACAGGATGATACGTGGTCATTCCATCAACTTGCTTCATCTATTTGACATCCCCCAAAAATTCAAAGTCATGAGCTTGATAGTTGAGACAGTCAAGAGGACAGCAGCCGACCAGAAGAGGTCTTGTGGATATGCCCCACACATCCAGACATTGATCAACTCCAAGGTGGGAACTGGGACATATCTGCTTGACAAAGAGCATCTACCCCTGAGGCCAGATTTTGAGGACAACGAGGTTGTCATGGATGCTTCACATCCTACTTGTGCTGAGGCCTAGGAGAATATTGAGAGAGAAAAGGTTGCAAAAGCAGCAAGTGCTCTAGATGCTTCAACAGTGAATCTCAAGACCAAGCAAGATTAACTCAGTTATCTGCTTGAGGCTACCGTGAGGATTGAGAAAAGCTTGGCCACCTTGTCTCAGAATCAGGAGAGTCTTGAAAGGATCATTGAGACAAAGATGCATGACCTTGATGTGAAGGTCACTGAGATTCAAACAATTGTGGAGAAGCTAAGGGATGATGCTGAGGAAAGTGATGATAGACCCACAACAGATACATTACAGAGAGTGCCAAGGGCACAAAGATCATTAGTTGTTCCAGTTGCAGATTCCAGGACTACTCTTTCAGCTCCTGCAACCACTGCCCCGGTTGCCCCTCCAGTGTCGACTCCTCCAGCTCCACAGATTTCAGTAGAGGCATTTGCAGACGCAGTCATCTCAACGCCGTCTATGCACACCGAAGTGACAAGCCAGAAGACCCCTTCAGGAGCTCCCGGAGATCGTGCTTAGAGAGCCATATAGCACTATACGTTTTCAAACTTTTTGGTAACTTGTTGCAAAAGGGGGAGAAAGTGTATAGATCATAGGCTTCGAGAGACAGTGTCTTTTGCCTTTTGTTGGTTTCATTTACCTTGCTACTTTGGTTGTTTGATTGTTGCTACTCTTGCTACATTGATGTTATGCTCGTGAGATACTTTATGTGATCATGTGTTTGATCGTATTATGCTTAATGTGTGCTTGCATGATTATATCTATGAATATGTTTGTATGATCAATCACTTGTATCCTTGGTGATGAGTGCATGTTATTTAATTCTTATCATTTTGAGCGCTCCACCAAGATGTATGTGACATGGAAGAGTGACCCATGATCCTAACCGATTGTGCATTTGCATTCAAACGCAACTTTTAAATAATGCACAAATTTAGGGGGAGCTCTTGCTTATCACATACTTCTCAAAGCGATGATGTATTTCATTCATATTATCATTTATCGAAGCTTTGATCTATATGTTGTCATCAATTACCAAAAAGGGGGAGATTGAAAGTGCAACTAATCCCTGGGTGGTTTTGGTAATTCATAACTACATATAGCTCATTGAACTAATATCCATTCAAGTTTAATATTTCAGAAAGTTCAATGAATGACATGGCATGGACTAGAGATGTGGACCCCTCAAAATGCTGAGGACACATATTGGCAAAAGCTCAAGACTCTTCATTTATATTTTAGTGATCCAAGATCACATTGAGTCCATAGGAAAGCCAAAACTATTAAAAGGGGATGATGTGTTGCTGAATGGTCTACTTGCTCAAGTGCTTAGTGATATTGCTCCAAAGCCCTCAACCACTTTCTCATTCCAAATATGTCCAAAACCCAAAGTCAAACTCAGCCCCACCGATATTTCCTATCCGGCGCCACCGAGTTCATATGACATAGCCACTACCAGAAACCCTAACAGTTCAGTCACACCGATACGGATCTCGGTCTAACCGAGATGGCCTTGCAAACTCTATGTTGCCTGTTGCAATTATGTTGGTCTCACCGAAATTACGATCGGTCACACCGAGTTGGCTTGACATCTTCTTTGTTGCCTTATTGCTTCACTTCGGTATCACCGAGTTGATGTTTGCCCTAAGCCCTAGCACATCGGTCCCACCGAGTTGTTCCAGTCGGTCCCACCGAGATTCCTAACATTCACATTTTGAACTGAATCGGTCTCACCGAGTTCTTCTATTCGGTCTGACCGAGTTGGGTCAAATGTGTGTAACGGTTGGATTTTGTGTGGAGGCTATATATACCCCTCCACCCCCTTCTCCATATGTGAGAGAGCCATCAGAACGTGCCTACACTTCCAGCTTACATTTTCTGAGAGAGAACCACCTACTCATGTGTTGAGATCAAGACATTCCAATCCTACCACAAGAATCCCTTCGTGGGTTGAAGTCTGCATCAACGTGGATGTACGATAGCACCACCTATCGGAACCATGCCAAAAATCTCTGTGTCATCATTGCATTTGCATTCTCCAAACCCTTCCCTTTACCTTCATATGCAATGTTTTACTTTCCGCTGCTACACTCTTAGAATTGCATGTGTAGGTTGATTGCTTGACTTGTGCTAATTGCTAAAATCTGCCCACAACTAAAATTGGGAAAGGCTAGATTTTTATTTGGTCAAGTAGTCTATTCACCCCCTCTAGAACTACTTTCGATCCTACAGTTGAGTCACTTGGGATTATTATCTATTTATCACTATGAAGAATCTGAAGGATACAAAGACCAAGATCGTTCCCTCTAGGACGAGGGGAGGTAAGGAATTGCCATCACACTCTGCACTTGATTCACCTTCTATTTTGAGTAGACTTGCTACACCACCACATGCTATTAATCCTGATAAGTCGCAAGTTATTGACGATGCTACTTCTGCTATGGATGATGCTTATGATGATGCTAGTACCTTGCTTGATGATAATATGCCACTAGGTGAATTTCTTGATGAACAAATTGCTAGAGCTAAAGATATTGAGAATGCTAAAACTGATGAAGTACTTGAAACACCTATTAGACCTAGTTCTCCTAGATATGAAATGCCTAAGATACCTGAAGGCTATGTTATGGATGAGGAGGTATCTAGAGATTTTCTTGCTTGCAATGATAGGGATGATCTTAAGAAATTACTATGCAAACTGAAAGAAAAATCTTTGAATGCTAGAATGCAATGTGATCCTAAGTTTGCTACTTCACCTATCTTTGTTACCGATAAGGATTATGAATTCTCTGTCGACCCAGAGCTAATTACTTTGGTTGAATCTGATACTTTCCATGGCTATGAAACTGAAACTGTAGTGGCACATCTTACTAAATTTAATGATATAGCCACCCTATTTGCTCATGATGAGAAGATTCGCTACTATTATATTCTCAAATTATTTCCGTTCTCATTAAAGGGTGATGCTAAGATATGGTACAATACTCTTGCTCCTTGTTGTGTGCGTAGTCCCCAGGATATGATTTATTACTTCTCTGAAAAATATTTTCCTACTCATAAGAAACAAGCTGCTTTACACGAAATATTTAACTTTTGTGCAAATTGAAGAAGAGAGTCTCCCACAAGCTTGGGGGAGGCTTCTCCAATTGCTTAATGCTTTGCCCGATCATCCACTCAAGAAAAATGAAATACTTGATATCTTCTATAATGGACTAACCGATGCTTCTAGGGACTTTTAAGATAGTTGTGCTAATTGTGTTTTCAGGGAACGAACTGTTGAACAAGCTGAGGAATTATTGAATAATATATTGAAAAATTATGATGATTGGACTCTTCCTGAACCACCACCTAAACCCACTCCAAAGAAGAGGGTTATTTTATATCTCATTCCTGAAGATATGCAAGAGGCAAAGAAAAGTATGAAGGAAAAAGGTATTAAAGCAGAGGGTGTTAAGAATTTACCACATATTGAAGAAATACATGGACTTGATACACCACCCCCACAGGTGGTATAGGTAAACTCTTTAATGAAATTTGATGAAAGTGACATCCCTTACAATAAACATCCTAGTCAATGCCTTTATGAGTTTGATAACTACATTAGAAAACAAGATCACTTCAATGCAAATGTTATGAAACAATTGAAATACAACTCTGATATGATTGCTCGCTTGAGTGACTTGTTATTTAGAATCACTAATGACGTTAGAGGTGTCGGAAAACATGCCTCTATGGTTCAAACTCAGCTAGAACAAGATGCTAAATCTCAAAGAGAATTGCTTAGTGAAATGACTAATAATATAAATGATTTTGCGGTTAGAGTAGCAACTAGAGGAGGCAAAATGACTCAGGAACCACTTTATTCTGAGGGACACCCTAAAAGAATTGAAGAAGACTCTCAAAGAATTAACACTGATGCACCTAGTCCTTCTAAAAGGAAGAAGAAAAAGAAAAATAATAGGACTTTGCATACCTCTAGTGAACCTGAAATAGAAAAACCTCCTGAAAATAATAATGATGTTTCTATTTCTGATGCTGAAACTCAATCTGGTAATGAACATTCAGCTAGTGATAATGAAAATGATAATGATAATGTTCATGAAGGCACTCAACCAGACAACAATAAAGAACCAGATAATGATGTTGAGATAGAACCTGCAGTTGATCTTGATAACCCACAACCTAAAAATAAAAGATATGATAAAAGAGACTTTGTTGCTAGAAAACATGGAAAAGAAAGAGAACCATGGGTTCAAAAACCCATGCCCTTTCCACCTAAACCAACTAAGAAAAAAGATGATGAAGAATTTGAACGCTTTGCTGAAATGCTTAGGCCAGTTTTTTTGCGCACTCGCTTTACTGATATTTTAAAGATGGCCCCTTATGCAAAATACATGAAAGACATTATCACTAATAAGAGAAAGATACCGGAAGCTGAAATCTCCACCATGCTTGCTAATTATTCTTTTAAGGATGTAGTACCTAAAAAACTTGGAGATCCAGGAATACCAACTATACCTTGCTCCATCAAAAGAAATTATGTTAAAACTGCTTTGTGTGATTTAGGAGCTGGTGTTAGTGTTATGCCTTTCTCCTTATATAAAAGACTTGACTTGAATAAACTCACACCTACTGAAATATCTTTGCAAATGGCTGATAAATCAACTGCCATACCTATCGGTATTTGTGAGGATGTGCCCATTGTTGTTGCAAATGTTACTATCTTAACAGACTTTGTTATACTTGAGATGCCCGAGGACGACAACATGTTGATTATCCTTGGTAGACCCATTTTGAGTACTGTAGGGGCTGTTACTGATTGCAATAAAAGCAAGGTCACTTTTCATATCAATGGTAATAAGCACACGGTGCACTTTTCGAAGAAACGATTCCAAGTGAATGGTATTAATGTTATTGAAAAATCTCCGACACTCACTATTGGAAGTTTTCAACTACCTCTACCTACTGCCAAAAAGAAATATGACATACTTATTGTTGGGGATATTCACATCCCCGTTGAGGTAACTTAGTATTTTATGAAAGTTCTTCGGTTTCATGCTAATCGAAAGTGGTTGTTAATAAGACTTGAACAACCTTGTTAATGGATCATTTTTTAGAGGTATGAAGTCGATGAATTTAGTGAGCACAACTTTCTGTCCCTACCTTCTGTTTTCTGTTTTTCTTAGTTAAATAAAATAAAATGCCATGTTTTGTCTATTTTATGAATTTCCCGTGCAATAAAAAATGACCCAAAAATAAGAGTTCTCAGAATGCCCTAAAATTTTAACATGATTTTTTCTGAATATTTTTGAATTTCTGGTATAAATAACATCAGAGGGGGTGCACCTGGTGATCACAAGACACCAGGGCGCGCCAGCAACCCCAAGCGCCCTGGTGGGTTGTGGTCTCCACGTGGGTCCCCTCACTTCTTTAGCCCATGTCATCTCCTACCTCCAGAAAAAAAATCACCATAGCTATCTCTCTCGTGTTCTTGCTCTCATATCCGCGGATTTCGATCTCTTTGCTCGAAGCTCCGTTTCCAAAACTGTTTTGGGGGATTGCTACTTGGTATGTGACTCCTCCATTGCTCCAATTAGTTTTTGCTTTAGTGGTTTGTATTTTGAATAATTAGCTACTCTTGGTGCTGCTGTAGATGAGCTTGCATGTTGAATTCTTAGAGTTCTAAGTAGTTTGAATGCTTGATATAGCCTCTATGCATCCTTATGAGTAGCTGCTATCAATCTTGTGAAGTTTTGTTGACAAAATTTTATGTCCTAAATTTTTTCAGAAATTGTACGCAAATAAAAATGCAATTCTTTAGGAGTTCTTCGAGGAGGATGTCTACGAAGGCATCATCTAGTAGTGGCTCGATACGTTGGTCTTATGTTGAGCCAATGTAACACCCCCTGCATTAAGCTACAGTGATCACCCTTTTTTATGAGGCCATGTCATCATGATTAATAGTGCATAATCATCATTAGCATCATATTGCACTTCAACTCCTAAGTCAAATTCAAATTTAAATGAAAGTGGAATATAAAAGTTGTCCAACATAGAAACTAAAATGTCAGATAAATAACAAATATTCCAGAGGCTATTCTAAAATTGAAACCAATATCATTGGAATTGGATAAGTGACTCGAACAACCTTAAACAGTGGATAAAGATAATATTTAATAACCATTTATTAAATCTGAAATAAATATGGAATTATGTTTTGTCCAAACTAATTTTAGGTGTTAAGGAATAATGCACTGGTATTTATGAAATAGGTCACACTTTTTACAAAAACCATTTGGGGCCTAAAACTTTGACAGTGGAGAAAAGAGAATAAAGAAAAGGAAAAGAAACAGAAAAGGATAAAGGAGCAACCCCCCCCCCCCCCCCACGGCCCAACTGGGCCGAAGCCCAGCCGGCCGGCCCACCTGCGTTTGGAAAGTCGGTCAATCCATGGGTACCGTCCATACCAAAAACTATTTACACGGGAAAGCTCCCAACAAGTAAAAAGAAGAAGCGGTAAATCTTTTTGGGTTTTATTTTTAATACTACAACTAATTAAACTAGAAAGAAAAACCGAAAAGAAGCAAGAAATATTTTTGAGATTTCTCGAAGTTTTTCAAACACACAAGAAGAAAGCAAGAAAATAAATCTAGCATGGATAATACAATGAAAAAGTGTGAACACCGACAACTGGAATGAAATGTGTGAACATGAATGTAATGTCGGTGGAAATACGTACTCCCCCAAGCTTAGGCATTTGGCCTAGCTTGGTAATCACTACCCGCGTCCTGCATAGTAGTGATGTTGGCTTGAACTACGTCGGTATTTCCCCAAAGAGGAAGGGATGATGCAGCACAGCAACGGTAGGTATTTCCCTCAGTGATGAGATCAAGGTTATCAAACCAGTAGGAGAACCAAGCAACACTACGTAAACAGCACATGCACACAAAGAACAAATACTTGCAACCCGACGTGTTAAAGGGGTTGCCAATCCCTTTCGGGTAACGGTGCCAGAAATTGGCAAATGGATGTGAGATAAATTGTAGTAGATTGGATAAATAGATCGCGAATAAAATAAAGTGAAGCAAAATATTTGGGGGTTTTTAGAAATATAGATCTGAAAATAAAAGTGGCAAATAAATAAAAAGGCAAATAGCAAAATAGATCTGAAAATATATGATGAGAAAATAGACCCGGGGGCCGTAGATTTCACTAGTGGCTTCTCTCGAGAAAAATAGCATACGGTGGGTAAACAAATTACTATTGGGCAATTGATAGAACTTCAAATAATTAT
Source organism: Thinopyrum elongatum (assembly GCA_011799875.1). Classification (NCBI taxonomy): domain Eukaryota; kingdom Viridiplantae; phylum Streptophyta; class Magnoliopsida; order Poales; family Poaceae; genus Thinopyrum; species Thinopyrum elongatum. The sequence goes on from CM022299.1 coordinate 420,469,698, forward strand.
GACGATATCCAGGCAATGATCATTATATAGGCATCACGTCCAAGATTAGTAGACCGACTCCTGCCTGCATCTACTACTATTACTCCTCACATTGACCGCTATCCAGCATGCATCTAGTGTATTAAGTTCATGGAGAAACGGAGTAATGCAATGAGAACGATGACATGATGTATACAAGATCTATTTATGTAGAAATAGACCCCATCTTGTTATCCTTAATAGCAACGATACATACGTGTCGGTTCCCCTTCTGTCACTGGGATCAAGCACCGTAAGATCGAACCCATCACAAAGCACCTCTTCCCATGGCAAGAAAAATCGATCTAGTTGGCCTAACTAAACCAAAGATTCAAAGAAGAAATATGAGGCTATAAGCAATCATGCATATAAGAGATCAAAAGACTCAAATAACTTTCATGGATAAAAACATAGATCTGATCATAAACTCAAAGTTCATCGGATCCCAACAAACACACTGCAAAAAGAGTTACATCAAATAGATCTCCAAGAGACCATTGTATTGAGAATCAAAAGAGAGAGACGAAGCCATCTCGCTACTGCCTACGGACCCGTAGGTCTACAATGAACTACTCATGCATCATCGGAGAGGCACCAATGAGGATGATGAACCCCTCCGTGATGGTGTCTAGATTGGATCTGTGGTTTCTGGAACTTGCGGCGGCTGGAATTGATTTTCGTCGACTCCCCTAGGGTTTCTGGAATATTGGGGTATTTATAGAGCAAAGAGGCGGTGCGGGAGGTGGCCGAGGTGGGCACAACCCACCTGGGCGCGCCTGGGCCCCCAGGCGCGCCCTGGTGGGTTGTGCTCCCCTCGGAGCCCCCCTCAGGTACTTTCTTGGCCCAACTTGTATCTTCTGGTCCAGAAAAAATCACCAAAAAGTTTCGCTGCGTTTGGACTCCGTTTGGTATTGATTTCCTGCGAAGTAAAAGACAAGCAAAAAACAGCAACTGGCACTGGGCACTATGTCAATAGGTTAGTCCCAAAAAATGATATAAAGTTGCTATAAAATGATTGTAAAACATCCAAGAATGATAATATAATAGCATGGAACAATCAAAAATTATAGATACGTTTGAGACGTATCAAGTAGTCAGAGTGATTGCTCACGGAGGCTCTAGGTGCAGCCTCCTTAGCCCGCAGAGCTACCTCGATCTCTGTTGACCCACAAGTATAGGGGATCTATCGTAGTCCTTTCGATAAGTAAGAGTGTCGAACCCAACGAGGAGCAGACAAAAATGACAAGCGGTTTTCAGCAAGGTATTTTATGCAAGCACTGAAATTATCGATAGCAGATAGTTTTGTGATAAGATAATTCAAAAGTAACAAAGTAACAATATTATCGACCAAGAGATCTTTAACCATAGCAATACTAGGTTTAACTTTAATTTGTTCAGGGGGTGTAGGTGTTCTAGTATAACTCTTACGAACCACAGCTGAAGCTTTACATGTTCTTTTATCCTAACAGGGAAAGGTGGTTTCTCAATATAAGCAGTAGGAATAACAGGATCAATATTATAAGTAATAGTTTCCTCTTCAGCTTTAATGGGTTCGACTATTTTTACTTCTATGGGAGGATGATATTTAAACCACTTCTCCTTAGGGAGATCAACATGAGTAGCAAATGATTCACAGAAAGAAGCTACTATCTTAGAGTCAAGTCCATATTTAGTGCTAAATTCACGAAAAGCATCAGTATCCATAAAAGATTTAACACAATCAAACTTAAGGTTTATACCTGACTCCTTACCTTCGTCAAGTTCCCAATCTTCAGAGTTGCGTTTAATTCTTTCCAAGAGATCCCATTTGAATTCAATAGTCTTCTTCATAAAAGAACCAGTACAAGAAGTATCGAGCATGGATTGATCATTACGAGAAAGCCGAGCATAAAAATTCTGAATAATAATTTCTCTTGAGAGCTCATGATTGGGGCATGAATATAACATTGACTTAAGCCTCCCCCAAGCTTGAGCGATACTTTCTCCTTCACGAGGCCAAAAATAATATATGGAATTCCGATCACAATGAACCAGATGCTTAGGATAAAACTTCTGATGAAATTCCAATTTCAATCGGTTGTAATTCCAAGTCCCAATATCATCGCATAGCCTATACCATGTCAATGCCTTCTCCTTGAAACATAAAGGGAAGACCTTCTTCTTGACTTCATCCTCGGGCAAACCTGCAAGCTTAAATAATCCACAAACTTCATCCACGTAGATTAGATGCAAATCAGGATGTAGTGTTCCATCTACTGCATAAGGATTAGCTAGCAGTTTCTCTATCATACCCGAAGGAATTTCATAATAAATATTTTTAGTAGGTGCAGTAGGTTGAGGAGAAACTCTTTGCTCTTCCGGTCGGGGTGAAGATACCCCGAACAAACCCCTCAAAGGATGATTTTCCATAGCGACAAGTGACAGTAAATTTCAGCACATCATATAAATGTTTCCTTACCAAAGGCGCTTCACTCCCCGGCAACGGCGCCAGAAAAGAGTCTTGATGACCCACAAGTATAGGGGATCTATCGTAGTCCTTTCAATAAGTAAGAGTGTCAAACCCAACGAGGAGCAGAAGGAAATGACAAGCGGTTTTCAGCAAGGTATTTTCTGCATGCACTGAAATTATCGGTAACAGATAGTTTTTTGATAAGATAATTCGTAATGGGTAACAAGTAACAAATGTAACAAAGGTGCAGCAAGGCGGCCCAATCCTTTTTGTAGCAAAGGATAAGCCTGGACGAACTCTTATATAAACCAAAGCGCTCCCGAGGACACATGGGAATTATTGTCAAGTTAGTTTTCATCATGCTCATATGATTCGCGTTCGTTACTTTGATAGTTTGATATGTGGGTGGACCGGTGCTTGGGTGCTGTACTTACTTGGACAAGCCTCCCACTTATGATTAACCACTCTCACAAGCATCTGCAACTATGAAAGAAGAATTAAGATAAATCTAACCATAGCATGAAACATGTGGATCCAAATCAGCCCCTTACGAAGCAACGCATAAACTAGGGTTTAAGCTTCTGTCACTCTAGCAACCCATCATCTACTTATTACTTCCCAATGTCTTCCCCTAGGCCCAAATCATGGTGAAGTGTCATGTAGTCGACGTTCACATAACACCACTAGAGCAAAGACAACATACATCTCATCAAAATATCGAACGAATACCAAATTCACATGATTACTTATAACAAGACTTCTCCCATGTCCTCAGGAACAAACGTAACTACTCACAAAGCATATTCATGTTCATAATCAGAGGGGTATTTAATATCATTAAGGATCTGAACATATGATCTTCCACCGAATAAGCCAACTAGCATCAACTACAAGGAGTAATCAACACTACTAGCAACCCACAGGTACCAATCTGAGGTTTTGAGACAAAGATTGAATACAAGAGATGAACTAGGGTTTGAGAGGATATGGTGCTGGTGAAGATGTTGATGGATATTGACCCCCTCTCGATGAAAGGATCGTTGATGATGACGATGGCTTCGATTTCCCCCTCCCGAAGGGAAGTTTCCCCAGCAGAACAGCTCCGCCGGAGCCCTAGATTGCTTCTACCCAGGTTCCGCCTCGAGACGGCGGCGCTTCGTCCCAAAGCTTCCTTATGATTTTTTCCAGGTAAAAACCCTTCATATAGCAGAAGATGAACACTGGAGACCTGCCAGGGGGCCCACAAGCCCTAGGGGCGCGCCCCCAGGCTTGTGGCCACCTGATGGGTCCCCCTCTGGTATTTCTTCGCCCAATATTTTTTATATATTCCAAAATAATTCTCCGTAAATTTTTAGAACTTTGGAGTTGTGCAGAATAGGAGACTCTCTATCATGAAGAACATGGTGCTACTTTGATGCACAAGTGTGGAAAAGGATAGTAACATTGTCCCTTCTCTCTTTTCTCTCATTTTTTTTATATATTTTTTATTTCGGGCTCTTTGGCCTCTTTTTTTATTTTTGGCTCTTTGGCCTCTTTTTTAAGTCCGGAGTCTCATCTCTACTTATGGGAGAATCATAGCCTCCATCATCCTTTCCTCACATGGGACAATGCTCTAATAATGATGATACAACTCGATACTAGAACAAATATATGACTCTATATGAATGCCTCATGCATATGAGAACAATATGACAATGATGGTGTGTGTCATAATAAAACGGAACGATGGAAGTTGCATGGAAATATATCTCGGAATGGTATGGAAATGCCATAATAGGTAGGTATGGTGGCTGTTTTGAGGAAGGTAAATGGTGGGTTTAATGCATCGGCGAAAGTTGCGCGGTACTAGAGAGGCTAGCAATGGTGGAAGAGTGAGAGTGTGTATAATCCATGGAGTCAACATTAGTCATAAAGAACTCACATAGTTATTGCAAAAGTTTATTAGCCATCGAAGCAAAGTACTAATACACATGCTCCTAGGGGGATAGATTGGTAGGAAAAGACCATCGCTCATCCCCGACCGCCACTCATAAGGAAGACAATAAAAAATAAATCATGCTCTAAATTCATCGCATAACGGTAGACCATATGTGCATGCTTCGGGAATCACAAACCTTAACACAAATATTCTTACTAATCCACAATTACTCACTAGCATGACTCTAATATCACCATCTTTATATCTCAAAACAAATGCAAGGAATCAAACTTCTCATATATTCAATGATCTTCATGAAAGTTTTTATTATATCCCTCTTGAATACCCCTCATATTAGGACTAAATTCATAACCTAAGCAAATTGCCATACTATTTTTAAGACTCTCAAAATAATATAAGTGAAGCATGAGAGTTCATCAATTTCTACAAAATAAAACCACCGCCGTGCTCTAAAATATATAAGTGAAGTACTAGAGAATTGCCTAGCTCAAAAGATATAAGTGAAGCACATGGAGTATTCTAATAAATTTACAATTAATGTGTGTCCCTCTCAAAAGGTGTGTACAGCAAGGATGATTGTGGCAAACTAAAAATAAAAGACTCATATAATACAAGACGCTCCAAGCAAAACACATATCATGTGGTGAATAAAAATATAGCCTCAAGTAATTTTACTGATGGATTGAAGACGAAAGAGGGGATGCCATCTGGGCCATCCCCAAGCTTAGATGCTTGGTTGTCCTTGAATATTTCCTTGGGGTGCCTTGGGCATCCCCAAGCTTAGGCTCTTGCCACTCCTTATTCCGTAGTCCATCAAAACTTTACCAAAACTTGAAAACTTCACAACACAAAACTCAACACAAAACTCGTAATCTCCGTTAGTATAGTAAAGAAGATCACCACTTTTGGTACTGTTGTGAACTCATTCTAAATTTATAATGGTGTTATATCTACTATATTCCAACTTCTCCATGGTTCATACTGATACGTCTCCGTCGTATCTACTTTTCCTAACGCTTTTGCTCTTGTTTTGCACTCTAATTTGCATGATTTGAATGAAACTAACCCGGGTTGCGCTGTTTTCAGTAGAACTACCTTGGTGTTGTTTTCGTGCAGAAATAAAAGTTCTCGGATTTGGACGAAACTTTTTGGAGAATTATTTTAGAATAAATAAAAAATACTGGCACCAAGAACCACCGGAGGGGCCCCCTGGCTGGGCACAAGACACCAGGGCGCCCCCCCCCTCTGGCGCGCCCTAGTGGGTTGTGCCCACCTCGTGGCCCCGCAGACCCTAATTCCAACTCCATAAATATCTATTTTCGGAGAAAAAATAGGAGAGAAAGTTCCATCATGTTTCACGATACGGAGCCACCGCCACCTCCTATTCTTCATCGGGAGGCAAAATCTAGAGCCCCTTCGGGGCTCCGAAGAGGGGAATCTTCGGTCTTCGTCATCACCAACCCTCCTCCATCACCAATTCCATGATGCTCCCCACCGGGAGTGAGTAATTACTTCGTAGGCTCGCTGGTTGATGAGGAGTTGGATGAGATTCATCATGTAATCGAGTTAGTTTTGTTAGGGCTTGATCCCTAGTATCCACTATGTTCTAAGATTGATATTGTTATGACTTTGCCATGCTTAATGCTTGTCACTAGGGCCCGAGTGCCATGATTTCAGATCTGAACCGTTCATGTTTTCACCATTACATCTATGTTCTAGATCCGATCTTGCAAGTCATATTCACCTGTTACGTGTTATGATCCGTAAACCCCAGGGTGACAGTAATTGGGATACTTTCCGGTGATGACCGTAGTTTGAGGAGTTCATGTATTCACTATGTGTTAATGCTTTGTTCTGGTTCTCTATTAAAAGGAGGCCTTAATATCCCTTAGTTCCTTATGGACCCCGCTGCCACGGGAGGGTAGGACAAAAGATGACGTGCAAGTTCTTTTCCATAAGCACATATGACTATTTACGGAATACATGCCTACATTATATTTATGAACTGGAGCTAGTTTTGTATCGCCCTAGGTTATGCTTGTTATATGATGAATATCATCCAACGAATTCACCGATCCAATGCCTACAAATTCCCCACATATTGCTCTTGCTAAGTTACTATTGCTATTGCTACTGTTACACTTGCTACAAAATCATTGCTCTCACTGTTACCGTGACTGCTACTGTTGCCCCTACTATCAAAACTATCATATTACTATGCTACAGATCACCTTGCTACAGATATTTAATCTCCAGGTGTGGTTGAATTGACAACTCAACTGCTAACACTTACAAATATTCTTTGGATCCCCTTGTGTCGGATCTATAAATTTGGGTTGAGTACTCTACCCTCGAAAACTGTTGCGATCCCCTATACTTGTGGGTTATCAAGACCTTTATCTGGCCCCGTTGCCGAGGAGCATTGCTATATTTGATGAGTCACTTGGGATTATTATCTATTTATCACTATGAAGAATCTGAAGGATATAAAGACTAAGATTTTTTCCTCTAAGACGAGGGGAGGTAAGGAACTGCCATCGAGCTCTAAACTTGATTCACCTTCTATTTTGAGTAGACTTGCACCACCACCACATGTTATTAATCCTGATATGTCGCAAGTTATTGATGATGCTACTCTTGGTATGGATGATGCTTATGATGATGCTAGTACCTTGCTTGATGATAATGTGCCACTAGGCGAATTTCTTGATGAACAAATTGCTAGAGCTAAAGATATTGAGAATGCTGAAACTGTTGAAGTACCTGAAACTGGAAATCTTGAAACACCTATTAGTCCTAGTTCTCCTAGATATGAAATGCCTAAGATACCTGAAGGTTATGTTATGGATGAAGAGATAGCTAGGGATTTTCTTGCTTGCAATGATAGAGATGATCTTAAGAAATTAATAGGCAAACTGAAAGAAAAATCTTTGAATGCTAGAATGAAATGTGATCCTAAGTTTGCTACTTCACCTATCTTTGTTACCGATAAGGATTATGAATTCTCTGTCGACCCAGAGCTAATTACTTAGCTTGAATCTGATCCTTTCCATGGCTATGAAATTGAAACTGTAGTGGCACATCTTACTAAATTAAATGATATAGCCACCCTATTTGCTCATGATGAGAAGATTCGCTACTATTATATTCTCAAATTATTTCCGTTCTCATTAAAGGGTGATGCTACGATATGGTACAATACTCTTGCTCCTGGTTGTGTGCGTAGTCCCCAGGATATGATTTATTACTTCTCTGAAAAATATTTTCCTGGTCATAAGAAACATGATGCTTTACAGGAAATATTTAACTTTGTGCAAATTGAAGAAGAGAGTCTCCCACAAGCTTGGGGGAGGCTTCTCCAATTGCTTAATGCTTTGCCTAATCATCCTCTTAAGAAAAATGAAATACTTGATATCTTCTATAATGGACAAACCGATGCTTCTAGGGACTTCCTAGATAGTTGTGCTGGTTGTGTTTTCAGGGAACAAACTGTTGAACAAGCTGAAGAATTATTGAATAATATTTTGAATAATTATGATGATTGGACTCTTCTTGAATCACCGCCTGAACCCACTCCGAAGAAGAGGGGTATCTTATTTCACTGTCCTGAAGATATGCAAGAGGCAAAGAAATGTATGAAGGAAAAAGGTATTAAAGCTGAGGATGTTAAAAATTTACCTCTTATTGAAGAAATACATGGACTTGACACACCACCACCACCAAAGGTTTTAGAGGTAAATTCTTTATTAAAGTTTGATGAAGGTGACATCCCTTAGAATAAACATCCTAGTCAATGCCTTTATGAGTTTGACAATTACATTAGAAAATAAGATCACTTCAATGCAAATGTTATGAAACAATTGAAATACAACTCTGATATGATTGCTCACTTGAGTGACTTGTTATTTAGAATCACTAATGATGTTAGAGGTGTCGGAAAACATGCCTCTATGGTTCAAACTCAGCTAGAACAAGTTGCTAAATCTCAAAGAGAATTGCTTAGTGAAATGAATAATAATATAAATGATTTTGCTGTTAGAGTAGCAACTAGAGGAGGCAAAATGACTCAGGAACCACTTTATCCTGAGGGACACCCTAAAAGAATTGAACAAGACTCTCAAAGAATTAACACTGATGCACCTAGTCCTTCTAAAAGGAAGAAGAAAAAGAAAAATGATAGGACTTTGCATACCTCTAGTGAACCTGAAATAGAAAAACCTCCTGAAAATAATAATGATGTTTCTATTTCTGATGCTGAAACTCAATCTGGTAATGAACATTCATCTGGTGATAATGATGATGTTCATGAAGACACTCAACTAGACAATGATAAAGAACCAGATAATGATGTTGAGATAGAACATCATGTTGATCTTGATAACCCACAACCTAAAAATAAAAGATATGATGTTGAGCTATTCGAGCTGAGTATTGTACTTTCTGGCCAGAAGGGTGTGTGAGGCGGACTGTTTCAGTGGCACAGTCAATCAAAGCTTTATGAGGCTTCAACCAGTCCATACCCAGAATAATGTCTATGTTGGAGGTCTTGAGAGCAATGAGGGAAACGGGGAACATCAATCCTCCGATCACAATGTGGTTATCGTGGCTTACCATGGTAGTTTGCCAATTAGCCCCAGGTGACTGGATTACTAATGGGGTGGACATCTCCTCGAAAGGTATATCATGGCTTTGCGCAAAACTTTCGGACATGAAGGAGTGCGATGCTCCAGAATCAAAGAGGACTGAAGCTGGGATTGAATTCACTAGAAGGGTGCCCATCACAATTTTGGGGTCCTGTCGAGCTTCTTCCATGTTAACTTGGTTGACATGGACCCGAACTATAGCAGACGGCCTGGCATTAGAGCTTTTGAGACGACGGTTCCGACAGCTCTTCGTGCAACCAACGGGAGGATGTGGTGCATCCTGATGAAAAGCCATAGCATCAGGCGGTCCATCATGAACTGATAGCTGTCTCGGCAGTGAAGGCAAACGAGGTGCAACATAGGACGGCCTTGGTGTTGGAGCAGGTCGGTGGTAAACATTGTGAGGAATCCAGACTTGACGTTTCTGAACAGGTCGACCCGAAGACGAACCAACATCACGAGTGCGCTTGAGCGACTCCTGGTACTCAGTCAGAGCTGTTTCAACTTGGAAAGATTTGCTGACAAGCGTTGCGAAGTCTGCAAAATCAAGGACAGCAAGTGCGAGGTTTATATCCGTACGCAGTCCTTCACGGAATTTCTCCTGCTTGCGGCTGTCAGTGCAGACATCATCTTCAGCATAGCGGGACAATTCAAGAAATTTCCTCTGGTATTCATCCACAGTCATTTTGCTCTGTGAGAGTTTGCGGAACTCCTGCTTCTTCTGGTCCATCAGACCTTGAGGAATGTACCGTGCACGAGAAACTGACTGAAATTCCTGCCAAGTGGTTACCGCTTCAGCAGGCAACATACCCTTGTGGCTTTCCCACCATTGAGCAGCTGATCCCCTCAGGTGATACGTCGCATAGGTGATGTAACTGTCAGGGATAACATTGGCCGACTTCATCTAGAAGGCAATGTCACGGAGCCAATCATCAGCATCCATTGGATCAGTCGAGCTGCGAAAAGTGGACGGATTGAGGCGCATGAATTCTGGCAGTGTTATTAGGGTAGGCTGTTGATGAGCATTCTGGTTTGGAAACTGAGCCAATATTCCGGTCATAACCTGACGGTTCAATTCAAACTGCTGCATCATTGCGGCAATATAGGGTGGAGGTGGAGGATCGTCAGCCATCCTGCCAATTCAACAGGGGACAGTTTAGCAAGTAAAACTGCAGATGTATGAAGTTATTCCTGAAGTAACACGCACAACAGAAGGAAGTGCCATAGATACTTCATCATATTCGCACCAGACATTCAAAGCCACACATAGCCTCGGTTACAATCCGGCATTACGACAGTTGAAAGGGAAAGGCTAGACATCTAGGCGGCGCGCAGGCACGCGGCAAGGAAGTACACAACAAGACATAGCAAAGGCTACATCAACGTCGGAGAAAACTATTGGAGTGAGGAATCTGCAAGTGACAACACAGGGTGCCTCGATAAGAGGATCCTGCAAGCAGAACCTGGCCCACAATCTTGAAGGAAGGGGGAAATTTCAGAACACTGGGTGGATGTGATCACGAGAACCTAATGTTGGAGTTAGTAAAATTTTATCCTGAATAGAAGAGAGAACAAAGTCCCAGAGTAAAGGTCGAGGAGTAAAAGATCCTAATACCACCCATTTGGCGACGTGGGCCCGTAAGCCACACAACCATGTTAGTAAAACAATTTTCGGTTACTAGACTCAACTTCGGCCAAGGAGTTGGAAAGGGGGTTCCTACAGGCAGTCGGCTCTGATACCAACTTGTGACGCCCCCAGCTCAATCGTGTACTAATCATACACGCAAATGCACACGATCAAGCCTAAGGACTCACGGGAAGATATCACAACACAACTCTAAAACATAAATAAAGTCATACAAGCTTTATATTACAAGCCAGGGGCCTCGAGGGCTCGAATACATAAGCTTGCGAACAAGCGTCAGCGAAAGCATCAGATATCTGAGTACAGATATTAAAAGAGAAACAGAAAGGCCTTTAGAAAGGCGGGGCAAAAGAAAACACTACGATCGAAAGGCGTAGGCCTCCTGCCTGGGACCCTCCAATCCTACTCCTGGTCGTCAGTCAACTCGTAGAAGCATCCAGCCTCGGGGTAGAAGTGGTAGCTGAAGTCGTTAACTGGGGCAGCGGTCTCAGGGGCTCCGTCCTCTGGTCACGACAAACTGATAAGGGGAGAAAAGGAAAACAAGGCAACTATGAGTACTCAGAAGTACTCAGCAAGCAAGGATCTACACTACATATGCAACATTATCAAAGGAAGGCTATATATGTGGACTGGGCTGCAGAAATGCCAGAATAGAGAGAAGGCCTAGTCCTATCGAAGACTAGCATCTTCAGAGGTCTTGCAGCAATACAAGAGAGTAGAACAGTACCATATAATGTAGCAGTATCATTAAGTCTCAACCTCACCCAGAGATCCTTTCTCGACTGCCTGCGAGAAAGCAATCCCAGAGCCATACAGTCATCAACCTCGTCCTGAGATCCCTTCTCGACTCCCTGCGAGAAGCAATCCCAGAGCCATAGTATCCAAGTATCCAGTTCTAATTGTATCAATCAGGATACAACTCCGAGTGTCCTTTACCGTAGGACCGGCTATCGATAAAAGTTTTCTTCCCTGCAGGGGTGCACCAACTTACCCAACACGTTCAATTAACTCCGGCCGGACACACTTTCCTGGGTTATGCCCGGCCTCGGCCAAACGATACATCGCAACCCTACCTACAGCTCAGCAGAGAGGTCCCCGTCGGTCTACATCCTAAGCGCAAGGGGGTCTTGGCCATCGCCCCTCGCCCTCCGGGTCATTGCGCACAGGGTGGATACCAACATCGCCTCGGGTGGCCGACACGATCCGATCGTGCCGCCATGCTGAACTGGACGTCTGACAGAGCTTTCGGCTGATGCATACGATGCAGAACACCCATACTATGCCCACGTGATGGTTAGTGCTATCAGGCCAGAGGCCTGCTCGGATCAAATATCCAAATCGTTAGTACCTTGGGCTTGCGGTAATGAGCAGAGACTCACGAAAGATGTGACCCCGTCGCCCCGTCTCGAGGACTTGCTGCAAGGGTTAAGAATGCCCGGCCGCGCCTCGTATTCATCACTCAGGCACCATACAGGCAACCCATCTTCACATCACACGCGGGTACCCCTCAGGGTCGACCCGCCTTTCCAAGTAACAATAGTACAGTCCAAGTATCCGTGTGTCCATAACATCAGGGGAATCCGAGGTATCACCCTCGTTGGATTCCTACTCGATGTATCCGTCAAGGTGAACTCGGAGGAATCACCCTCGCTGGATTCACACTTGAGGTGTTGTACGACGGCGTCGTTATCGGAAGCGGAGAAGGAGGAATCACCCTCGATGACCACGACCGAATAGCTACTCTACAGAGTTAACATCAGAAGTGCTACACGAGGTATCACCCTCGGCACTTGATAATAACGCTGCAGTGTCGTTACAACTAAGAGGGTGATGTGCGGTGCCGGGGCCTGGTCTTCAATCCCGTTGATCGGGTCTTCGAATTATCCAGCGGGGCAGTCAGGATAAGTGGGGTCACTGATAGGTCTCTATCCAGCCTATACTAAGCAGTTTAGGTTATGCAAGTAATTATCAACAGCAGGTTACAATAAACAGGCTATGCATCAGAATAGGTAAAGCAGCAGCAGCAGCAATTCTAATGCAAGCATGAGAAATTAGAATGGGCGATATCGGGATGATCAAAGGGGGGGCTTGCCTGGTTGCTCGGCGGCAAGGGCAAGGTCGTCAATGGTGTCATCGGTCTCCGAAGCTGCGGCGGTACCGGGAACTGCGTCGGGGTCTAACGAGAGAGAAGAGGGGGAGGAAATAGTATAAATACACAGCAAATACGAGCAACACAATGTACGACATGACAATATGCAGTGCCGGGTGTGTCCTAACGTATGGTTGCACGTCACCGAGGAAGGGGGAATCCATCCGGGAATGTTTTCCCGGTTCCGGACATTTGTCAGACCGATGACCGGAGGGGAACGGTTGCATGTTCGGATAGTTAGGGACGCATGACGAACGAACGGACCGCGTATTCGGATAAGTCTTGTCGTTCTGAGCAACTTTCATATATAAATTATTTTCATTGGAGTTACGGTTTAAAAGATATGATTTTCTAAAGTTTTTATTAATTTTTGGAATTTATTTAATCATTTAAATTCGAATTATCCAAAACAGTGCTTGTGTGACATCAGCACGACGTAATGATGATGTCAGCGGTCAACTGGTCGGTTGACCAGGTCCAACCTGACATGTGGGGCCCACATGTCATTCATAGTACTAATTAACAGAGGATTAAACTTAACTAATTAACTTGTGGGACCCACTGTAGTGTCAGCTTTAGTTAACTAATTACCTTAATTAGGATTAACAGGTTAATTAGTGTTTTATTTATTTATAAATTGATTTAAACTGGCGGGGCCCGCATGTCAGTGGCGGGGCCAGCCCAGTCAGTGGCTGACCCGGTCAAAGGGGCCAGCGGGGCCCTGGGGGCCACCAGGCAGTCACCCTGGGGGTGGCCCCAGCGGCACCACGTCGGCCGGCCGGCGTTCAAACGCCGGCGTGCGCATTTTTGCGGTGGCGCGGCGCGGGAGGTGGTCGGGATCGCGCCTCCGGCCACCGTTTGGCGCGCGGGGTGGCGCGTTCGAACGCGGGCGAAGCCGCGCATCTAATGGGGGCAGTGGCTCGGCCGGAGGAGGACCGCAGCGTCACCGGCGGCGAGTGGGGCGGACGCCAGGGCTCGGGTTCGAGAGGAAACGGCGACGCGGCACATTAGCGAGCAAACTAAGTGACCAGAGGTCCTCTACATGCGCGTGCGAGCACAACGGGCATCGACGCGGACCAAAAAGGTCACCGGTTGGTCGCCGGCGGCGAGCTCACGCGACGGCGGGTACGACCTAGCTAAATGCGACGCTTGGGCGCGAAAGGAAGGGAAGGAAGGAGGGGACCCGGTGCGACTGCTCATCGTGGAGCTCAAGAAAGGCTCGACGAGGGCTTAGGAGCAGCAGTGGCGCCGTGGTTGGAGAAGATGGCCGGCGGCTCGAGCTTGAAGAAAGGGCTCGATCCCAGAGCTGTAGTGGCCCCCGGCTCGAGCTGATGGCCGGAGAGGAAGGAGAAGAGGTCAGCGGAGCTGGTGAGCGCGTTGGCGAGGCGAGTGAAGGCCGGTGGCCGCATGCTTCACGGGACCACGGCCATGGCGGCGCTCGGGTGTGAGGGGAAAAAGGGAGCCGAGCAAGAGAGAGAGAGAGTGTGAGTGAGGGAGAGGCCAGGGGGGCGCCAGGGCTTGCCCGTATCCCTCCTCGCGGGCGTGGAGCACTGTCGAACGGAGCGAGGGGGGCCAGGGCGCGTGCGGTCGACAGCGAGCGCGCGCGGTGAACAGAGAGGAAGGGGGGGGACAGGCGCGGGGAGTGGGCTGGGCCGCACTGTAGACTAGAGCCCAGCCACTGCAGGCCTTTTCTTTTTATTTTATTTTCTGTTTCTGATTTTCTGTTTTCTCTTTTCTTTTCTCTGTTTTCCTTTTTCTTTTCTGTTTTGTATTTTATTTTTAATTCAAATGACTTTTGTATTTTATGGCACTTGCCCATATAACATCATTGCAATATCCAACCCTGGTATAAAATGGTTTTGGGGCCAAATGTTTTCATATGGATTTTATTTAAATAAAAAGGTATCAACCAACTCTGTTTTCCTATTGTTAGAGTCACTTAGTTAATTTATTAATTGTTGATTACAATTTTAGAGTAGCCTCTGGAATATTTGCTATTTATTGAACATTTTAGTTTCTGGGTTTGGGCAACTTTTATTTCCACTTTTAGTTTGAATTTCCATTTGAGTTAGGAGTTGAAAAGCAATATGATGCAAATGATGATTAGGCACTGATAATCATGATGACATGGCATAATCAAAAGGGGATTACTGTAGTTAACCACTGGGGGTGTTACACGGATTTCGATCTCTTTGCTCGAAGCTCCGTTTTCGAAACTGTTTTGGGGGATTGCTACTTGGTATGTGACTCCTCCATTGCTCCAATTAGTATTTGCTTTAGTGGTTTATATTTTTAATAATTAGCTACTCTTGGTGCTGCTATAGATGAGCTTGCATGTTGAATTCTTAGAGTTCTAAGTAGTTTGAATGCTTGATATAGCCTCTATGCATCCTTATGAGTAGCTGCTATCAATCTTGTGAAGTTTTGTTGACAAAAATTTTATGGACTAAAATTTTCAGAATTTTATCTATAGGAATAAGATGAGTTTCTTTAGGAAGTTTGCCTCCAAGAAAAATGCTAAAGGAGTCATTGGGGAATCATCGGACAATGACCTCAACACTCCGAGAAGGGCGGAGGTGCGGCCGTGCGAATGGCCGCATAATGCCTTCATGGAGGGGGTCGGGATTCATCAAGAGTTCGCCCAATTCATTGCAAATGCTGGGCTGACCGACTTCATTGCAGCTGAGTGTGATCAATACCACCTCCTTACAAATTCCTTTGTGCAAAATTTCCATTTTCTGAGTAGGAATAATCCTCCTGAGGTGCTGTTTAATTTATACTCTGAAACCCGTCAGATATCACTCACTGACTTTTGCGATATATGTTTGATTCCTTCTGACAGGGAATTAAGAGAGCCTAGACCTGCCGAGTTTGAGGACTTTTACCGCACTCTGACAGTGGGGGATGAGAGAGGCGTGTCGAATGTCACTGCCACTAGTTTGCAGTTTCCTTCCGTGCATTACTTTGCTTTATTCACCGCGAAGTGTTTAACTGCTAGGGAGAAGGTTGGTGCACTCAGTGCCCCCGACTTTGCCATTTTACGTCGTGCACTATATAATGATGACACATTTAGCCTAGGGGCTATTATCGCACGTCGTCTGCACCTTAACAGAACTAAGGGCAAAATTCATGGTGGTATTTATGCTACTCGCTTAGCGAGTCATTTCAACGTTCAGATACACCAACACGATTATCCTTTCCCCCGAGCTTATCTAGATCACCAGGCGATGGTGGCTCACTAGTTTACTGATGATGCTGACTCTCTTCATAATATTTGTTACAACCTGGTTTTCAGTGTGGATTCCTGTGATATTATTCTGTTGCCTGCACCTGCTTTGTTTGATTCTATTTCCAGGGGCGGATACAGGATCATGCCAGCGGATATTATTCCCTACCGGAACGCCCAGGCAGCAGCAGAGCAGGAGCCTCAGGAGTGGGACGCTCAGGTGCTTCCACCACAACACTTCGACATGGGACCGGATGGCTACTGCGGATGGTGATTACCAAGCTAGGCAAAAAGCCTAAGCTTGGGGGAGTACGTATTTCCACCGACATTACATTCATGTTCACACATTTCATTCATATTCATGTATTTCCAAGTTGGCAGAGAGAAACGGGTATGAACTCAACTTGTTCTGTTTTTGTAAATATGTTTAACCTAGTATCCATGATTCAGCATATTATGATCGAACATGTTTGCAATGACAATTAGAGATTATAGTTTCTCGTGCCATGCTTAAGTAGCTAGGAGTGGATAATGATTTATCTTGAATGTCAATATGCATTAAAATGATTGTGATGTAGTATGATGATATGGTATCCTCCTCTGAATGTTTCAAGTGGCTTGACTTGGCACATGTTCATGCATGTAGTTGAATCAAAACCAACATAGCCTCTACGATAATTATGTTCATGGTGTTCATATCCTACTCATGCTAGTATTCAATGTTAATTATGCATAACGCATGTTCATGACTGTTTTCGCTCTCTAGCTGGCCGCTCCTCAACCTATTTGCTAGCCTTCGCCTGTACTAAGCAGGAATACTACTTGTGCATCAAAATCCTAAAACCCAAGTTATTCCAGATGAGTCCACCATATCTACCTATATGCGGTATTACCCTGCCGTTCCAAGTAAATTTGCATGTGCCACCTCTAAAATTTCAAATGAACATCTGTTTTGTGTGCCTGAACCGCTCATGGAGCGACAGGGGGCGGTCAGTATCTTCCATGCTAAGCGGGTTATTCTCATGATGAGTGTTTATTCACTCATCCTTGCACGAGAGGGGCGGTAATAGGGATGCCCAGTCCCGAAATAAAAACTTGCAAATAAATTAAACAAAACTCCCCCAGGATTGTTATTGGTATCGACGGTTGTGACGCCCCCGACTCAATCGTGCACTAATCATACACGCAAACATGCACGATCAAGCACAGGGACTCACGGGAAGATATCACAACACAACTCTAACACAAATAAACGGAGATCCACGAATATTACAGACCAGGGAACACGAGGATCCGAATACATAAGTCAGTCATACAAATAATATCTGGGTACAGACATAGTTAGTCAAGGTTTGGCTTAAGAAGGCTAGCACAAACAACGACTCTAGATCGAAAGGCGAAGGCCTCCAGCCTGGGACCCTCCGATCCTACTCCTGGTCGGCTGGCTCGATCCAGTAGCACGTGCCGTCTGGACCCTCCTGGTAGTAAGCTCCTGCGGGGACATCTGGCTCCGGAGCTCCATCGTCTGAGGTATCATCAAAAGGGGTATGGTGGAAAAGAAGTAGCAAAGCAACCATGAGTACTCATCCGAAGTACTCAGCAAGCAAGGATCTACACTACATATGCAACATTATCAAAGAAAGGCTGTATTTGTGGACTGGGCTGCAGAAATGCCAGAATAGAGAGAAGGCCTAGTCCTATCGAAGACTAGCATCTTCACGAAGCCACCATCTTGCAGCAATTAGAAGAGTACAGAAAAGCATTTTTATTAAGCAAGCATGTTGAGACAAAGCCTAGAGATCCTTCCTCGACTCCCTGCGAGGAAGCAATCCCGAAGCTTCAATTAGTTAAACAAGTATCCAGTTCAAGTAATAGATCGGGATACCAAACTGAGCGTCCTGTTACCATGGACACGGCTATTCGAATAGATCACTTCCCTGCAGGGGTGCACTACTGTTACCCAACACGCTTGATCACCTCTGGCCATACACACTTGCTGGGTAATGCCCGGCCTCAGGAGATCGACACGAAGCAGCGCCCTACCTAGGCTCAGCAGAGAGGTCGACACGCCGGACTAACCTATGCATCCAGGGGTCTTGGTCCATCGCCCAGGGCGCTCTTGCGCGTTGCGAGACTGGCCGGGGAGCAGGCGTGACACTGAACTCGTCAGTGAAGTATCCAGCCCAACCCCAACAATCAGCCCGCATGGTGAACTGTGACGTCTGATTAGCTTTCGGGAGAAACGTACGACGTAGAGGGCCCCATAAACCATTATCCCGTGTGGTGGTAGTGCGTATAGGCCATTGGCCAACTCAGATCAATTACCCAAATCCGTTAGGCGTATTTAATAACTCGCGGAGACGATCAGAGTTTCTGATGCTCCACCACAATATCTTTCTTGGGTGCCCTCCTGGCAAACCCGACTGCAGAATTTCCCCGCGGGTACCCATCAGGGTCGACCCGCCTGTGACAAGGTCAAAGTAACCGTGTGGTCATAACACCAAGGGGGAAAACCCCGAGGAATCACCCTCGGTGGATTCCACTCGATGAAATCATCAAGGTGAACGTAGGAGGAATCACCCTCGAGGTTCACACTTGAGGGGTTGCACGACAGAGTCATATTGGGAGTGGTTAAGGAGGAATCACCCTCGATGACCACGACCAAACAGCTACACTACAGAGTTATCATCAGGAGTGCGTTACGAGGTATCACCCTCGGCACTCGATAGTAACTATGCAGAGTCATACAACAAAGGGGGTGAAGTGAGGTGTCGGTCTCTGGTCGTCGATCACATTGATTGAGTCGTCGATGATGAAGCAGAGGCAACAAGGACAAACTGGGGGTCACTGACGGATCACTAACCAACCTATACTAAGCAGTTTGAAATAGGCAGGTAAGGTAGCAATAAGCAGGTTACAAAAAGCAGGCTATGCATCAGAATAGGAGCAATCATTTATAGTAGCAAAATCTAATGCAAGAAGGAGAGAATGGAATGGGCGATATCGGAGTGATCAAGGGGGGGCTTGCCTGGAAGCTCTGCTGAGAGGGGCTGGTCGTCAGAAGGCTGCTCGTCCGGAGCGTAGTCGTACTCTGCTGCGTCGGTGTCGGTATCGGCGTCTATCGAGAGAGAATGAGGGGGAAGGAAACAATAAATTCACGGCAAAATGCAAACAATATGCATGACAGGCCAAAATGATATGCAGAGGTGTTCTACTGCCTAACTAGATGATTTAGTTAATTTAGGAATTTATTTGGATTTATTTTATTAAAGTTGAGCACTATTCATTTATCGAAATCAGTCTAAAAGTTCCATGTTTAGATAGTTGGGGGCATCTGACAGCAATACAAAGGGCGTATTCAGATTCGTCTCGTCGTTCTGATCAACTTTCATGTATAAAGTTTTTCGATCGGAGCTACGGTTTATTTTATATGAATTTCTAAAGTTTTAATCATTTTTTGAATTTAACTATTTATTTAAATTCGAATTATCCAGAATAGTAAATGATGACATCATCATGACATAGGTGTGACATCAGCAGGTCAAACCCAGCTGACCAGAGTCAAACCTGACCTGTGGGTCCAGTGGGACCCACATGTGAGTGACTCAGCTAATTAAACAGAGTCAGATTAAATTAATTAGGTTAATTAGTGGGTGGGGCCTACTGGTCAGTGAGTGATTAGTATTTAAACTAATTAACAGATTATCTATTTATTTAAAATCATTTAACCAGGCGGGACCCACATGTAATAGACACAGGGCCAGCCCAGTCAGCAGTTGACTGGGTCAACAGGTCAACGGGACCCACCCGTCAGCGACCCAGGGGGTCCCACATGTCAGGCCACGTCAGCGCCGGCCGGAGACGCGCCGGAGTTGGCTCCGACGAGCCAAACGCGGCGGCGTGCGTCGGGAGGAGCTCAGATTTTCGCGCACAGGGCGTTTCCGGAGCCGTGGCTGGGTGCGTTCGACGAGGCTCGGTGTCGCGCGTCGAATGGCGGCTGTGCGAGGTGCTTTGGTGGCCGGAGCTGAGCGCTACGAGCTCATCGGCGGTGAGCTGTTCGGGTGAGCTGCGGGATCGGGGCTACGGCGGGCAAACGAACAAGGCGAGGCGCTGGGAAGGCTCTACGTGGCGCGGTGAGCGCGATGGTGGCCCGCATGTGGCCCTATGGTCGCCGTGGCCGCGCCGGCGACGAGGCCAAGCGGCGGAGGGCTCGGGCTACGCCGGAGCAGAGGCTATGGGCAGCTAGAGGGGGCAGGGCAGGGCGCATTCGGCGCAGGAGCTCACCGCGGGAGCGTGGGGTCTATGCAGCGGGCTCGGGGAGGACCGGTGGTGCAGATCGATGGCGAGGTTGTGTGGTGGCCGTAGAGGAGGAAGAAGAAGACTGCGACGGCGGTGTTGCCTCCCGGTCCCGATCCGGCGTCAAGGAAGAAGAGGAGGACCACGCTGGAGCTCCTGGACTTGACGAAGCGGCGTATGGGTGACGGTGGCCGCAGCTACGGCGAACGGCGGCGAGGGTGGCGCTCGGGCATCCGCCCAAATCGAAGCAGAGAGGGGGCGAGGGGGGAAATGGTGGCTAGGGTTTGTCCGAGGGGTCGGGGAGGGATCTTATCCCCATGGGCGGGTGCAGGCGCGCGCTGTCGAGCAGCGGGAGAGGGGGGCCTGGCGTGGCGAGCGCGCGCGCGGCAACAGCGGCTCGGGGAGGAGCAGTGTGAGGTGGGAGACGGTGCGGGACGGGCTGGGCCGGTCCGTTGACTTAGGCCCAGTTAGTGCGGCCTTTTTCTTTTCTTTCTTTTCTTTTCAGTTTTTCTTTTGTTTTACTGTTTTGCAAATTGTTTAGCTACTAAATGACTTTTACAAAATGTGGGACTTAGCTCATAAATTGCAGTGCATTATTCTCTATCGCCAAAAACTAGTTTGGGTAAAATATAATTCCATATCTCATCTAGTTTAAATAAAAGGTTATTAAGGGTGGTTGTTTGCTACTGTTTGAGGTTGTTAGGGCCACTTAAATATTTCAATCAATGTTGCTGTTAATTTTAAAAATGCCTCAAGATTATTTGCAACATGATGAACAATTTAGTTCCTGGATTTGAAAAACTTTTATTTTCACTTTAAATTAATTTGAAGTTTGAATTAGGAGTTTGAAATGCAATATGATGCAAATGATGATTAGGCACTGTTAAACTTGCTGACATGGCATTAACTAAGGGTGATCACTGTGGTTGATTACATGGGTTGTTAGAACGGTACCCGTGGATTCGGCGAGCTGTGGAGTGTGTTTGTTGGTGGAGGGGGAGTAAACATTTATTTTTATCGCTTAGGAACCGCTGCTAATGTGTTTAGCATGGAAGATATTGATAACTCTTGGTCGTAACATTGACAGGAAGGGTGTACCTCCCAAAATTATATTTATCTCTGTTTTTAAAACTTTGAGCTCTGGCACCTCTCCAAATCCATGCTTCCCTCTGCAAAGGGACTATCTATTTACTTTTATGTTGAGTCATCACCTTCTCAAATAAGCGCCAGATCTGAGAGCACTATTGTCATCCTCGTGCATTGTGTATAGTTAATGTTGGATGCATCATGACTGGATCTTTTCTACCATGAATTACAATGTTTAGTCGTTGCTTGAACTTTGGAGGTGCTCTGCATTTATGCTTTGCGGTCTCAGAAAGGGCTAGCGAGATACCATTATTGTCATATTATATCATGGTTGTTTTGACAAAGTGTTGTCAGTTGAGATATCTTATTATTGCTAGCTAGTTGCTTATGCTATTGATATGAGTTAATATAATTTTTAAGAATTATTGTTGACATGGATAGTCATAATCTTTGCTGAAAACCTGGGTGCTACTTAAGCCTATTTATGTAAACAAGAACAAAAGAGTTCATAAAAGTTTTTCTTTTTCACTTTCAATTTGTCAACTGAATTGCTTGAGGACAAGCAAAGGTTTAAGCTTGGGGGAGTTGATACATCTCAGTCGTATCTACTTTTCCTAACGCTTTTGCTCTTGTTTTGGACTCTAATTTGCATGATTTGAATGAAACTAACCCGGACTGACGTTGTTTTCAGCAGAACTACCTAGGTGTTATTTTTGTGTAGAAATAAAAGTTCTCGGATTTGGACGAAACTTTTTGGAGAATTATTTCAGAATAAATAAAAAATACTGGCACCAAGAACCACCGGAGGGGGGCCCTGGCTGGGCACAAGACACCAGGTCGCCCCCCCCCTCTGGCGCGCCCTGGTGGGTTGTGCCCACCTCATGGCCCCGCAGACCCTAATTCCAACTCCATAAATACCTATTTTCGGAGAAAAAAATAGGAGTGGAAGTTTCATCGCGTTCCATGATACAGAGCCGCCGCCACCTCCTGCTCTTCATCGGGAGGCCAGATCTGGAGCC
Source organism: Thinopyrum elongatum (assembly GCA_011799875.1). Classification (NCBI taxonomy): domain Eukaryota; kingdom Viridiplantae; phylum Streptophyta; class Magnoliopsida; order Poales; family Poaceae; genus Thinopyrum; species Thinopyrum elongatum. The sequence goes on from CM022299.1 coordinate 420,492,168, forward strand.
CGTTCGGGGCTCCGGAGAGGGGAATCTTCGGTCTTCGTCATCACCAACCCTCCTTCATCACCATTTCCATGATGCTCCCCACCGGGAGTGAGTAATTTCTTCGTAGGCTCGTTGGTCGGTGAGGAGTTGGATGAGATTCATCATGTAATCGAGTTAGTTTTGGTAGGGCTTGATCCCTAGTATCCACTATGTTCTGAGATTGATGTTGTTATGACTTTGCCATGCTTAATGCTTGTCACTAGGGCCCGAGTGCCATGATTTAAGATCTGAACCGTTCATGTTTTCACCATTATATCTATGTTCTAGATCCGATCTTGCAAGTCATATTCATCTATTACGTGTTATGATGCGTAAACCCCAGGGTGACAGTAATTGGGATACTTTCCGGTGATGACCGTAGTTTGAGGAGTTCATGTATTCACTATGTGTTAATGCTTTGTTCTGGTTCTCTATTATAAGGAGGCCTTAATATCCCTTAGTTTCCTTATGGACCCCGCTGCCACGGGAGGGTAGGACAAAAGATGGCATGCAAGTCCTTTTCCATAAGCACGTATGACTATTTACGGAATACATGCCTACATTGTATTTATGAAGTGGAGCTAGTTTTGAATCGCCCTAGGTTATGACTATTATATGATGAATATCATCCAACGAATTCACCGATCCAATGCCTACGAATTCCCCACATATTGCTCTTGCTAAGTTACTATTGCTATTGCTACTGTTACACTTGCTACAAAATCATTGCTCTCACTGTTACCGTGACTGCTACTGTTGCCACTACTATCAAAACTATCATATTACTGTGCTACAGATCACCTTGCTGCAGATATTTAATCTCCAGGTGTAGTTGAATTGACAACTCAACTGCTAACACTTACAAATATTCTTTGGATCCCCTTGTGTCGGATCTATAAATTGGGTTGAATACTCTACCCTTGAAAACTATGGCGACCCCCTATACTTGTGGGTTATCACATCCCCCCCGATACTACCCATAGATTCATCAAAATAAGCAAACAACACATAGAAAACAGAATCTGTTGAAAACACAATAGTCTGCGAAGATATGAATATTACTCATACTACTGTGACTCCAAAAATTCTGAAAAATTAGGACAACATAGGCAATATTTATATCAATCTTTTAAAAAAAATTAGAACCAGAACACGTTCCTGCAAATTTTAACAATTCTGCTACTGGACGCAAAAGTTTCTGTTTTCAGCAAAATCAAATCAACTATCACCATAGATCATCCCAAAGGTCTTACTTGGCACAAACACTAATTAAAACACTTAAACACAATTACTACAGAAGTAATATTGTGTAATTATTGAAAAACGGAAGCAAGACAAAAAAACACAAAATAAAATTGGGTTGCCTTCCACCAAGCGCTATTGTTTAACGCCCCTAGCTAGGCATAATGCAAAGATCTAGGTGTTGTCATCTTTGGTATTCAACCCATAAGTGGCCCTCATAATAGTTTCATATGGCAACTTAATTTTCTTTCTTGGAAAGTGTTCCATGCCATTCCTTAATGCAAATTGAAATCTAAAGTTTCTTTCTTTCATATCAATAATTGCACCAATCGTTCTTAGGAAAGGTCTACCAAGAATAATAGGACATGCAGGATTGCAATCTATATCAAGCACAATAAAATCTGTGGGCACATAATTCCTATTTGCAACAATAAGAACATCATTAATCCTTCCCATAGGCTTCTTAATAGTGGAATCCGCTAAGTGCAAATTTAAGGAACAGTCATCAAGTTTATGGAAACCTAGCACATCACATAAAGTTTTTGGAATAGTGGAAACGCTAGCACCCAAATCACACAAAGCATTGCACTCATAATATTTAATCTTGATCTTAATAGTAGGTTCCCATTCATCATAAAGCTTTCTAGGGATTGAAACTTCTAACTCAAGTTTTTCTTCAAAAGATTTCATCATAGCATCAACGATATGTTTAGTAAAAGCCTTATTTTGATTATAAGCATGAGGTGAATTAAGCATGGATTGCAACAAGGAAATACAATCAATCAAAGAACAATTATCATAATTAAAGTCCTTGAAATCCAAAAGAGTGGGCTCATCACTAGTTAAAGTCTTCACCTCTCCATTCCCACTTTTATCAAATTTTTCATTAAGATCATCACTCTCCAAATTATTGGGACACCTTCTAGCTAAAGTTGACTCATCTCCAGTCCCATCTTGATCAAGTTTTATATTAGAAAACAAAGATTTAATAGGAGTTACACCTATTACTTTAAGATCTTCATCATGGTTCAAAGTTTCGGGTTTAGCAGCCATCTTATTAATCAAAGTGGTTTGTTTATCAGATATTTGGCCTATTAGATTTTCAATATGAGAAAGTTGAGATTTAAGACCAAAGACTTCCTTAGTAACATCATCAAGTTTTTTATTGATATACTCAATCATAGTATTTTTGTTCTTTAAGTTCGTTCCTAAAGAAACTATTATGCTCAAATTGTAAGGACATAAAACTTTTTGTATTATTTTCAATTTCTTCCAACTTTCTATAGTAAAGATCAAGACCTTTAGGTTGGGACATGATGGCAAAGCAAGAAATCTAGCACACAAGCAAACAAAAAGATGAACGGAAAGAAGGCGAATAAAAAGGCAAATATTTTTGTGTTTTTCTGAAAATGTTTTAGAAGCGGGGGAGATGAAAACGAGAGGAAAATGGAAAATAATGGAAGTGCAAGAGATGAGAGTTTATGATAGGTACTTGGTAGGCTTGATGTAGAACCTCCCCGTCAATGGCGCCAGAAATTCTTCCTGCTGCTTCTTGAGCTTCCGTTGTTTTTTCCCTTGAAGAGGAAAGGGTGATGCAACAAAGTAGAGATAAGTATTTCATTCAGTTAAGAACCAAGGTATTAATCCAGTAGGAGGACACACAAGTCTCCAATAGTTGCACATGCACGAACTAACAAACACTTGCACACAACGCGAAAAAGGGGTTGTCAATCCCTTCACAGTCACTAGCAAAAGTGAGATATGATAGAGATAGGTATAAAAGATAAGTAAAAGTGCAAAATAAAGTAAATATAAATAAAGTGCAGCAAGGTATTTTTGGTTTTATAGATCTGAAAATATATGATGAGAAATAGACCCGGGGGCCATAGTTTTCACTAGAGGCTTCTCTCTTGAAAGAACGCATACGGTGGGTAAACAAATTACTGTTGAGCAATTGATAGAAAAGCGCAAAGTTATAACGATACAAGGCAATGATCATGAATATAGGCATCACGTCCGTGACAAGTAGACCGACTCCTGCCTGCATCTACTACTATTACTCCACACATCGACCGCTATCCAGCATGCATCTAGTGTATTAAGTTAACAAGAATGGAGTAATGCCTTAAGCAAGATGACATGATGTAGAGGGATAAACTCAAGCAATATGATATAAACCCCATCTTTTTATCTGTAATGGCAACAATACAAATATGTGCCTCACTACCCCTACTGTCACTGGGTGAGGACACCGCAAGATTGAACCCATCACACAGCACCTCTCCCATTGCAAGATAAATCAATCTAGTTGGCCAAACCAAATCAATAGATCAGAGAGAAATACAAAGCTATCTTAATCATGCATAAAAGAGTTCAAAGATGTCGTGGTAGAACATGGCCACCTATGGGGCCATTGGCCCCTTATGGTTCGGCAGGGGGAGTGGTCACGTTGCACAAAGAGCGGAGGCCAGGGGACAACACGGCAAAGGTGACGCTGGTGGTTTTTACCTAGGTTCAGGCCACTGAGAAGCGTAAAACCCTACTCCTGCTTTTGTGGATTGGTGGAGGGACCGTGAAGAATGCGCGGCGCTCAAGCCCGGCAAGATCGCCTTGGGGAGAGCAGCTACGCGCGTATGAGTACACGAGGGTCCGAATCCTTTCTAAGGTTGCCACAGTCCTCCTTTTATAGGCTAAGGGGTTACCACAATGGCAAAACAGACATTATCCAGTGATTAGATAGCCAACAGTGCTATCATACCTAACTCTGGCAGTTAGGACAAAGTGCATTAAATGCACTGCTAGGTGTCACGCTGTGGATGAAGCCCGGCAGGCCTGCCGCGCCGCTTAGTCACCTTCCACCTGTCTGCTTGACACGCCTCTGGACGGGTGTCATATAGAGGTGATATTCCTTCTAAATGGCTGCCACGTGCCAAATGACAGCCACTTAGCTATCAGGGGGCTTGACACCGCATCGATGGATGACTTGCATTGCGATGCGGTGGAGCGGTCGAGTCTTGGCAGGGATGCAGGCCGCTAGCGGCCCCGGCAAGCCTGCCGGGGAAGTCTTGGGACTTGTCTTCGGGATGGCCTCGACCTTACCAGGCTCGCCTACCCGGTAAGGGAGGCTTTTCCTTAGTGATATCTTGTTCTCTTGGCTTGTCTTGTTCTTCTTGATCCGCCCCTTGATTCCTAAAAGGGCTATCTCTCCGGCTTGGTTTTATCTTGAATGCTTGGTGCTGCCAGGTTGGAGGCCTACTGTCCGTGCACAAGTCAGGGGAAACATACACCCTTGTTTGTGTACCCCGACAGAAGCCCCCGGGCCTGAGCCATCCGTGTCTCCGGGCACGTTGGGTTTGGCCCCAAACAGTGCGCGGACACGTGTCGAGGAGGTGCTGCGCGTGTAGCGGTTATGATGACCAGTCAAATCGACATCCACTCTGTGTGATTACCGCAGGTCATGGGGTCGTGAGACTGTAGCAGTTAATGTAAAACAGTAACTTTCTAAGAGAAAGCAGCGAAGAGCCACCCCCCCACGTTCGTTCCTCATAAAAGAGAAAACGCGAAAGGGCACTGCTCATTCGCATCCGTTTCACCCTCCATCATCTTCCTCCTCAAGCCATGTCACCCCTCCCGCGCCCACATTTGCCTCCGATCTCTCATCTAGTCTTCCACCTTCCACATAGCCCCGAAGGATGGGGAAGAAGGCCGCCGGAAGGGGGAAGCGGCCGACCACCGCGAAGGAAGCCGCGGTGGAGGGGAAGAAGAAGAAGGCGGCGGAGCTGGACAGGAAGCGGCGGGAAGATGTAGTGTTCTTCCCATCGAGCTTGGATAGCAACACCCTGGTCGTGAGGTATGCGTACATGTGGGGGAGGGTAGTCCCGAAGGGGCACGGCGCACCTGCGGTTTTGGCGGAGGGGAAAGAGGAACCGCCAAATTCATACCGCTTTTTCTGCGCGTATTTCCTCTGCGGCCTCAGCCCTCCTTTCTCAGATTTCTTTGAGGCGATGATGGTGGTTTACGGATTCCACCTTTTGGATTTCACGCCAAATGCAATGGCGTGCATGGCGATTTTCACCCATATGTGCGAGAACTTTGTCGGAGTTGCCCCCAACGTGGATCTGTTCAGGCACTTCTTCGTCCTGTGGGTCGAAAACAAGGCCCATTGCTCGGGAAACATAAGCTGGATCCCCCGAGAAAAGAGGAATGTTTGGGATTATCTTCCTGGTCAGCAGCGAGGCAGATGGGAAGAATGGAGGGCGGACTGGTGCTGCATCCAGGATGAGGATACTCCATAGTACTGCCAGGCGCGGACGGAGTGCATCATGCGCGGCAATGAGTGGAGGGAGCTAGGCCTTACCGACGACAGGCTTCGCCCGGCGCTGAACAAGATTGCCTGTCTTAAAGCTGCCGGGCTAACCATCGAACAGGTGGGGGCCGATTTCCTCCGCCGTCGCATCGTGCCACTGCAGAAGAGGGACAGGTTCGCCTGGCGGTATGGAGACACTGCGGACAGGATGCGCCTATATCCAGGCCTCACCAACAACTTGTCGGTTTACGGCCATGGCTGGTTGTGCGAACAGCTGTTCGGCAGCCTTGGGCCATTCAAATTGTCGGCAAGGGTTGTCCCGCTGAATATCAATTCCACTCGGGACCAGATTTTGAAGTGGATGCCCGATTGCAATGCTTATGGGGTTGCGGCTGATTGGCAACTACCCGAGCTTGATGCAGAGGTCGCGTGGGTCTCCGGTCTGGAGGAAAGGGCCTCCAGAGTGGAGAGCAACATGTTCAAGTGCACCTCCAAGGTGGAGGCGGAGTTTATCAGGAGGCCGATTGAGGAGGACAAGGCGCTTCGAGCTGCCGGGAAGGCAAAGCCTAGAAGAGTGGAGTAGGAGGCCGAAGACGAGGGCTCTTCTCATGGTAGGAGCGAGGGGCACTCCACGGAGGAGATTGCCAGGGATGAGCCTGTCGAGGGTGATCCTGCCGGGATCGAAGCTTTATATGCTGCGGCAGCGGAAGCCCAGGAAGGGGACGAGCCCGAGGAGGTGGAGCAGCCCAAGGAGGAGTGGCTCGCAGCGGGCCCACAAGCCCCCGAACCAGACTTGGAACAACGTCCCCATAGGCGGCCCAGCCGGGGAACTGTGGCCCCTGTCCCTGCGCCTATCACCAAGAGGGTGAAGAAGATCGCTTCTAAGGGCGACAGGCCGAACGTGGCGATCCGCCGTTCCCCCCGCTTTTCCAAGGCCACAGAACCTCCCGCCAAGCGGCGAGCAGTCACGGGGGTTGATTCTAGCTCCCAATCAAGATCGAGCTCCTCACGCAGCTCATCCTCGCCGGAGCCCCCGGTTCTTCCAAAGGACTCGAAGCTACCGGGAAGCACTGTTCCCCCGACCCTGAAGAGAGGCAGAGCGACCCCACTGCCCATGGAGTTCGCACTGGGCTCCATGCTCCTCGATTCAGAGTAAGGAGAATGCCTTCTTCCCTTGCCGAAGCATCATGCACTCACTGGTTTTGCTGATCCAATCTCGCTCATTGTTGTTGACAGAGATGAGGAAGAAACCCTCACCCTCTGGGCCAAGCGATCCAAGCAAGTGGAGTCGTCAGGGCCTTCGGAGGGTACGGGCTTGGCAGGAGGCAGCATGAATGATCCTGCGCCAAGCCCCCGACCCATCCCCCGGCACAAAGGTATGGGATAGGCCCTCCCCACCAGCGAGGGCATGGGAGAGCGAGTCCCTTCTTCCGCCAAGGGAGAGGGAGAGCTTGTCCAGAGCGGGGCTCCCCGGGAGGGGCTCACCCTGCCCGATGCCCAAGCTGAGAAATCCCCGGCAAGGGCCTCCACGGAAGGATCGGCCCATGCTGACGTCGTGACTACCGAGGAAGGGGGCGAGGGTCATGCCCCGGAAACGGGTGTCACCGGGGAAACCGATGCCCTCCCATGGCAAACATCTCCAGGTAATTTGCTCGCTCTTTGCCTTCTGTTGCTCGTTTTATTTTTGCTTCAAGTCTCTGGCTTTCTGACGCATATTATTTCCTTGTCATCGCTTGTTGATCTCGCTTGCAGTCCCAATGGCCGAGGAACCAGAGCTGCTGGAGGAGGTGGCCAACATCGGCAAAGATGCTGCTGAAGAGGCTGCCAAGATTGCTGCCGCGGAGGGCCAGGAACACACTACCGGGGATATCCGAGAGGTCCCAGAGAAGGCCCTCGGTAGTGTGCCAGGATTGGAGGTAGTGGGCGAAGAGAAGGTTCCCCTTCAGACCATGAGCCCTCCTTCCCAGTTTGGCACCTCGGCCGCGGCCCTGCAACCATCTTCGACCAGTCTGGTGCTGGTCCTTGATCAACCTGGTAATACGTCTCCAACGTATCTATAATTTATGAAGTATTCATGCTACTATATTATCATTCTTGGATGTTTTACAATCATTTTATAGCAACTTTATACTATTTTTTGGGACTAACTTATTGACATAGTGCCCAGTGCCAGTTGCTGTTTTTTGCTTGTTTTTTACATCGCAGAAAATCAATACCAAACGGAGTCCAAACGCAGCAAAACTTTTTGTGGATTTTTTATGGACCAGAAGACATCCAATGGGCCAGAGCAGCACCTAGGGGGTGCCCTGAGGGGGGCATAACCCACTAGGGCGCGCCTGGGCCCCCAGGCGCGCCTCGGTGGGTTGTGCCCACCTCGGTGGCCACCCGCACCGCCTCTTCGCCCTATAAATTGCCAAATATTCCAAAAACCCTCGAGAAGACCCTAGATCAGAAGTTCCGCCGCCGCAAGGCCTCTGTATCCACGAGATCCAATCTAGACCCCGTTCAGGCACCCTGCCGGAGGGGGAGATCATCACCGATGGCCATCTTCATCATCCCGGCGACCACCACGATGAGGAGGGAGTAGTCCACCCTCGGGGCTGAGGGTTTGTACCAGTAGCTATGTGTTTAATCTCTCTCTCTCTCTTGTTCTTGAGATGCACAATCTTGATGTATCGCGGGATTTGTTAATATAGTCGGATCATATGGTGTTTTCCCCTCTCTATCTTGTTGTGATGAATTGAGTTTTCCCTTTGAGATTTCGTTTTTATCGGATTGAATACTTTTATGGATTTGAGAGCACTTGATATATGTCTTGCATACGAATAACCATGGTGACAATGGGGTATTATATTGATTCACTTGATATATGTTTTGGCACTCAACTCGCGGATTCCCGAGGTGACATTGGGGTAATCTATGCATAGGGGTTGATGCAAGTTCTTGTCTTTGTTTCTCTGGTAGAAATCTTGGGGCACTCTTTGAGGTTCTTTGTGTTGGATTGAGCATTACGAATCTGAATTTGCTTTGGTGTTATTTTAGTACAAACTCTTGGATAGATCGATCGGAAAGAATAGCTTCGAGGTGGTTTCGTACCCTACAAACAATTTATTCTTATGTTCTCCGCTAGATAGGAACTTTGGAGTGATTCTTCATCGCACTTTGAGGGATGGTTATATGATCCAATTATATTAGCATTGTTGAGAGGTTGCACTAGTGAAAGTACGGACCCTAGGCCTCATTTTCAAGCATTGCAATACCATTTGTGCTCCGTTTTATCAATTGCTACCTTGCTGTTTTTTATTGTTCCTACTACAAAAACCAATATCTACTATCCATATTACACTTGTATCACCATCTCTTCACCAAATTAGTGCACCTATACAAATTACCATTGTATTTGGTGTGTTGGGGACACAAGAGACTTTTTATTATTTGGTTGGAGGGTTGTTTGAGAGAGACTATCTTCATCCTACGCCTCCCACGGATTGATAACCTTAGTTCATCCACTTGAGGGAAAATTGCTACTGTCCTACAAAACTCTAGGCTTGGAGGCCCAACACGTGTCTACAAGAATAAAGTTGCGTAGTAGACATCAAGCTCTTTTCTAGAGCCGTTGCCGGGGAGGTGAGTGCTTGAAGGTATATCTTTAGATCTTGCAATTGAATCTTTTAGTTTCTTGTTTTATCACTAGTTTGGTTTATAAAAAGAAAACTACAAAAAAATAGAATTGAGGTTGCATCATATTATTCATCTCTATATTGTCTTTCGTGAAAATGATGGAAAGGAAAATTGTGCTCAATTGATAGAAGAATAATTCTATAAAATGTTGGACAAAAAATCTTTGAATGATGAGCATGATTGCAATGTCGTTGGTATGAATTCTTTGAATATCCATGATGCTAATAATATGCAAAGCAACAAGATTGGGGATGCTATGTTTGATGAAGATGATATTTTTAGTCCCCCAAGTTTTGATGTGCAATTTTGTTATAATGGTAGCATGCCTCCTATTTATGACGATTATATTGATGAAAGTGGGTTTGTGTGTCAACTCTAGGTACTAATGATCCCACTATTTTGGAGGGTGTTGAATCTTATTGTGATAATTATGAAAATGGATTTGGAGAGGTCATGACTTCATTTAGTGATGAATCCACTATTTTGGAAGAGGTTTCAATTGATTATGACAACAAAGTTGCTATCTATGATGATTATGGTGATGACATGTGTGCTATAAATAATAATGATAACCATGAAACTTGTCATCATAATTTTAATGTTCAATTTGATTATGCCAATCAAGAATCCACTTGAGGGAAAATTGCTATTGTTCTACAAAACTCTGCGCTTGGAGGCCCAACACGAGTCTACAAGAATAAAGTTGCGTAGTAGACATCAAGCTCTTTTCTGGCGCCGTTGCCGGGGAGGTGAGTGCTTGAAGGTATATCTTTAGATCTTGCAATTGAATCTTTTAGTTTCTTGTTTTATCACTAGTTTGGTTTATAAAAAGAAAACTATAAAAAAAATGGAATTGAGGTTGCATCATATTATTCATCTTTATAATGTCTTTCGTGAAAATTATGGAAAGGAAAATTGTGCTCAATTGATAGAAGAAGAATTCAATAAAATGTTTGGCATAATTGATGAGCATGATTGCAATATTGTTGGTATGAACTCTATGAATATCGATGATGCTAATGATATGCAAAGCTACAAGCTTGGGGATGCTATGTTTGATGAAGGTGATATTTTTAGTCCCCCAAGTTTTGATGTGCAAATTTGTTATAATGGTAGCATGCCTCCTATTTATGATTATTATATTGATGAAAGTGGGTTTGGAAGAGTGTCAACTTTAGATAAGAATGATCCCACTATTTTGGAGGGTGTTGAATCTTTTCACAATTTTGATAAAAGTGGATTTGGAGAGGTCATGACTTTATTTAGTGATGAATCCACTATTTTGGAAGAGGTTTCAATTGATTATGAAAACAAAGTTGCTATATATGATGATTACGGTGATGACATGTATGCTATAAAGAATAATGATAACCATGAAACTTGTCATCATGATTTTTATTTTCAATTGGATTATGCCTCACATGATAGTTATTTTGTTGAGTTTGCTCCCACTACTATTCATGAGAATAAATTTGCTTATGTGGAGAGTAATAAATTTTCTATGCTTGTGGATCATGAAAAGAATGCTTTATGTGATAGCTATATTGTTGAATTCATTCATGATGCTACTGAAAATTATTATGAGAGGGGAACATATGCTTTTACATATAGCAATAATATCAAGTTTCCTTTCTTTTTGTTGAAAGTTTTGAAGTTGCACTTGTTTTGCCTTCCTATGCTAGTTGATTATTGTTCCCATAAGTTGTTTGCTCACAAAATCCCTATGCATAGGAAGTGGGTTAGACTTAAATGTGTTAGTCATATGCTTCATGATGCTCTCCTTATGTTTAGATTCTTATCTTTTATGCGAGCATCATTGAAATCATCACGCCTAGCTAAAAGGCATTAAAGAAAAGCGCTTGTTGGGAGAGAACCCAAGACTTTTACCTACTGTTTTTGTGTGTTCACATGGTTATGCTACTGTAGTAATCATGTTTTATTGCTTTTATTTCAATAAAGTACCAAGTAAAGCCTTTGGGATAGTGTGGATGATAGTTGACTTGATTTTGTGCAAAAACAGAAACTTTTGTGCCCAGTAACAGAATTGTTTAAATTCACTGGAGCGTCGAAAAACTCTTAATTTTTTACAGTTTATGGGTACACAAATTTTCTATGTTTTCCAAATTTTTCAGAATTTCTGGAGTTACAGAAGTATGACGTTAATTCAGATCTTTACGTACTGTTTTGTTTTTGACAGATTCTGTTTTCAATGCATAATTTGCTTGTTTTCTAGTTTCTATGGCTTATATTGCTTAATATAAATTGTGGAAATTGTGGAGTACAGTAGGAATTGTGTGAGAACAATTATGAATATTGTCTTTGACAGCACCAAAGTGAATGATTTGTCTTTATCATACTAACCCATCTCACGAAGTTCCGTTAAGTTTTGTGTGATTGAAGTTTTCAAATTTTGGGTGAGATATCGATATGAGGAGAATAAGGAGTGACAAGACCCTAAGCTTCGGGATGCCCAAGGCACCCCCCAAGGCCATATTCAAGGAAGATCCAAGCAACTAAGCTTGGGGATGCCCTGGAAGGCATCCCCTCTTTCGTCTTCAACATTATCGGTAACCTCACTTGGAGCCACTATTCAAAAAATCTTCTGATTCGGCGATTAATCTTCCGATTTATCGCTACTCGGGGGTGACCGATAAGATTATGCATTATCTTCACCATTTATCTTTTGAGCCGATTTATCGCTCTGACAAGCGATTTATCGGGAATCTACCGATAAATCAAACCTATTCATAGCACTATGCTTGCAAAAACTATGTTTATTTGTGTTTTGTGGACCTTGTTACGCAATATGTATTGTTGTCTTATTTTGTTTGTCACTATACGAGTATTCAAAGGCTATGAATCAAGGTTACACTTCTGTCCAATATTGTTTTGGTATTGAATATAGTGTATTTTAGTGTTGGGAACCTAGGATTTGCAAAAAATATCCGACTAATAGTCGGCCGATAAAATCGATTAATCGGACGATTTCTGATAAATCTCTAATCCCCGGCTGACCGAGACGATAACGATAAGCGATATCCTCAACATTGCTTGGAGCTACATTTTCATACGTCACATGATATGTGTTTTGCTTGGAGCATCATATTATTTTATTAGGATTTTCTTGATGTTATTGAGAATAATGTATTGCATCTTTCTTTTCAATAAAAATGTCAAGGATAGCCTTTACCATGCTTATTTTTCAAGTATATGAGTTGCTGTTTCAAAACAGAAAGTTTATCGATGTTGCAAAAATTCCCGAGAAAATTCAGAATGTGAAAAAATGTTGAAACTTTTTGCACAATAAGCTCTGATAAATTTTCTACAGTGTGGTAAATTTTCATAATTTTTGGAGTTAAAGAAGTATTGGTACTCTTGCATTCTTTACAGACTGTACTGTTTTGGCAGATTGTTGTTATGTTTGCATTGTTTGCATATGTTTGCTTGTTTAATGATTCTATTTGAGGATAGGAGTATTAAATATGCAGAGGCATTTAGTATGCAATGTTGAATACTAATTTTTGTGATTTGCTACAGTAGAGAATGATAAGGTTTTTGCATTGGTTTATACTAACTTATCTCACGAGTTCTTGTTGAGTTTTGTGTGTATGGAGTTTTTAAGATTTAGGGAAACCGTGATATAAAAGGAATTAAGGAGACGCAAAAGCTCAAGATTGCGGATGCCCAAGGCACCCCAAGATAATATTTCAAGAAGTCTCAAGCATCTAAGCTTGGGGATGCCCCGGTAGGCATCCCACCTTTCTTCAGCAACAATTATCGGTTAGTATCAGTTGAGCCTAAGTTTTTGCTTCTTCACTTGAGTTGTGCTATTCTTGGAGTGTCATTTTGTTTTATTTTACTTGCTGTTTTAATAAAATACTTAGATCTGAAAGTTTTTTAAATAAGAGAGAGTCCTCAATTAGCTACCCCTTTACTTAACTACTCGCTTGATCTTCACTTATATCTTTTTGGAGTAGTTTGTCATTCACTCTTGTGCTTCACTTATATCCTATGAGTAAATTGTTAAATGAATTGAATATCATGAAGTTGAAATTATATGTTCATATCATGCCCAGTGGTAGCTTCACACTGGGTTTAGAAAGTGAAATCTTTTGAAGCTTGACAATCACAATATTGGTCATACAAGCAATTCATGAATGATTACTATAAGGAAGAGAACTTTCATGTGCAAATACACTATCTTGGAAATCTTTTGTGATTGTGAGCCCCCATCAAAATATTATATGCCAAAATTGTTGACGTTGAACAAGGAAGACAACGTAATGATTTATGTTTGTTCATATTCACATAGAAGTTATATTGTCATAGATCCTTCAACATGTGGTGCTTGCCCCCCCCCCCCATCTTTGCTAGCCAAAAATTCCGCACCAAGTAGAGATACTACTTGTGCATCCAAAAACCCTTAAACCCAAATCTTATTTTCAAGAGTCCACCATGCCTACCTAAGGATTGAGTAAGATCCTTCAAGTAAGTTGTCATCAGTGCAATAAGGCAATAAAAATTGCTTCTAAAAGTGTTAGATCATTTAGTGGAAGATAAAATTGAGCGTTGTACGAACTTGTGATGGCAAAGAATAAAAGTGACAGACTGCATAATAAAGGTTGCTATCATAAGGGGCAATATAATGTGATGTTCTTTTGCACTAAGGGATTGAGCATACAAACAAAAAGCGCATGGCAACCTCTGCTTCCCTCTGCGAAGGGCCTACCTTTTACTTTTATGTATTTACTTTCATGCAAGAGTCAAAGTTTTTCTCTCTATTCCTTTTTATTTTTCTCTTTTGGCAAGCATCATGTGGTGAGGAAAGATCTAGGCACATATATCCAGTTGGATATGGGTAGCATGAGTTATTATTGTTGACATCACCCTTGAGGTGAATACGTTGGGAGGCGAAATTATAAGCCCCTATCTTTCTATGTGCCTGGTTGAAACGTTTTGCTCATGTGTATGCGGTGAGTGTTAGCAATCATAGAATACTATATGATGGTTGAGTATGTGGAGCTCTTACTTAGACTCTATTTAATAAGTTGAATTGCAATTGTTTGGTGACTAAGAATATAGGTTGTTGAGTTTCAAGAGAATTCATTGTTTGAACCTTAACATGTGAATTGGTTGCTACTTTAACATGATGAGTTTTATGAGAAAGAGTTGTTGTTATGATGCTAGGAAAAGTGATTGAAATTACTATTGATCAAACTTATGCACTTTGCTAGCATTCACACTTCATAAATTATTTCTTTCATCATTTACCTACTCGAGGACCAGTAGGAATTAAGCTTGGGGATGCTGATACGTCTCCAACGTATCTATAATTTATGAAGTATTCATGCTGCTATATTATCATTCTTGGATGTTTTACAATCATTTTATAGCAACTTTATACCATTTTTTGGGACTAACTTATTGACATAGTGCCCAGTGCCAGTTGCTGTTTTTTGCTTGTTTTTTACATCGCAGAAAATCAATACCAAACGGAGTCCAAACGCCGCGAAACTTTTTGTGGATTTTTTATGGACCAGAAGACATCCAATGGGCCAGAGCAGCACCTGGGGGTGCCCCGAGGGGGGCACAACACACCAGGGAGTGCCTGGGCCCCCAGGCGCGCCCCGGTGGGTTGTGCCCACATCGGTGGCCTCCCGCACCGCCTCTTCGCCCTATAAATTGCCAAATATTCCAAAAACCCTCGAGGATACCCTAGATCAGAAGTTCCGCTGCAGCAAGGCCTCTGTATCCACGAGATCCAATCTATACCCCATTCCGGCATCCTGCCAGAGGGGGAGATCATCATCGATGGCCATCTTCATCATCCCGACGACCACCACGATGAGGAAGGAGTAGTCCACCCTCGGGGTTGAGGGTTTGTACCAGTAGCTATGTGTTTAATCTCTCTCTCTCTTGTTCTTGAGATGCACAATCTGGATGTATCGCGGGCTTTGTTAATATAGTCGGATCATATGGTGTTTTCCCCTCTCTATCTTGTTGTGATGAATTGAGTTTTCCCTTTGAGATTTCGTTTTATTGGATTGAATACTTTTATGGATTTGAGAGCACTTGATATATGTCTTGCATACGAATACCCGTGGTGACAATGGGGTGTTATATTGATTCACTTGATATATATTTTGGCACTCAACTCGCGGATTCCCGAGGTGATATTGGGGTAATCTATGCATAGGGGTTGATGCACGTTCTTGTCTTTGTTTCTCTGGTAGAAATCTTGGGGCACTCTTTGAGGTTCTTTGTGTTGGATTGAGCATTACGAGTCTGAATTTGCTTTGGTGTTATTTTAGTATGAACTCTTGGATAGATCGATCGGAAAGAATAGCTTCGAGGTGGTTTCGTACCCTACAAACAATTTATTCTTATGTTCTTCGCTAGATAGGAACTTTGGAGTGACTCTTCATCGCACTTTGAGGGATGGTTATATTATCCAATTATATTAGCATTATTGAGAGGTTGCAGTAGTGAAAGTACGGACCCTAGGCCTCATTTTCAAGCATTGCAATACCGTTTGTGCTCCGTTTTATCAATTGCTACCTTGCAGTTTTTTATTGTTCCTACTACAAAAACCAATATCTACTATCCATATTACACTTGTATCACCATCTCTTCACCGAACTAGTGCACCTATACAAATTACCATTGTATTTGGTGTGTTGGGGACACAAGAGACTTTTTATTATTTGGTTGGAGGGTTGTTTGAGAGAGACTATCTTCATCCTACGCCTCCCACGGATTGATAACCTTAGGTCATCCACTTGAGGGAAAATTGCTACTGTCCTACAAAACTCTGCGCTTGGAGGCCCAACACGTGTCTACAAGAATAAAGTTGCATAGTAGACATCACCTGGTCTTGGAGCTCCCGGCTCATCTGCGGCAGTAAGTGCAGGTCTTGATGAAGAGATTCAGCGCATCATGGCACCGCTGTCACAGCAAGTTGAAGAGGCTGATGATTCGGTCAGTGCGGTCATGGACGTGTCCTTCCTGGAGTCTGTGGCAACAGGCATCAAGGAGATGCAGAACAGGTACAGCCAGAAGTGGCAGGCGCTCAAGGAGCAACGCAACTCCACCAGCCTCATGGATCAGAAACTGAGGGACAAGGACAGTAAGTTGCGCGAGTGGCACGACAAGCAGTTCCAAACCCTTCTGCGGCAACAGGAGGTGATAACCATGGCGAAAGAGGACATCGCTGCCCGGGAAGCTCGTTTGGCGGAGCGCGCGGCGCTTATGAACGCCAAAGAGAAGGACATCTCTTCCCAGGAAGAGAACCTCGAGGCCACCCTCCGCAACAAGGACGAGGAACTGGAGGCCCTTGTCCAGCAGCGCACTAAGGATCTGGAGTACAGACACAAGGCGGCCCTTGACACGCTCACCCTTGACTCTGTTGCCCGGCTGAAGAAGATTGCTGATGACCTTGCGGCTGCATCCACTGCCAAAGCTGATCTCAAACAACAGGTGGCCAAACTGACAAAGGAGCTTGCCGGGAGTGCCAAGGAAGCTGCGGCTCTCAAGGAGGAAGTGCAGAAGGCGGAGATCCTTCTGAAAGAGGAACAATCACAGCTTTCTTCCAAGGGCCAGGACCTCGATACTGCCAATGGCGCCATTACTGATATGAAGGCGCGGCTTGGCACTCTAGAGAGCAGGATCGAGTCTGCCGACATCCGTGAGAAGCAACTGATGAAGGACTTGGACAACACAAGGATCCACCGAAAAGATGCAGAGGACAAGTTGGCGAACCAAATTGGGCAGCGTGACCTCTGGATCAAGAATTTGGTGGATATCGTCGAGCGCCTTTCCGCCCAAATCGCAACAATGAAAATGAAAAGGTGGGCTTTCTCTGTGGGTCAACATGAGGTTCCCAGTGTCAAGTTGTCGCTCTTCTTCGAGGGGTTGATTGAAGGGTTGAAGACGTATGAGGATGAGAGGGAAGCATGTTTCGTCCATGAGTCCCGAAAGCTCACCCGCGACGCCCTCTTCATGGTCTTGAGCAACCTCACCTTCCGCCACCCGGATCTCAACCTTGCCGATGGCTTCAGGAGGCTGCCGACGGGTGCCGATGTTTCTGCTGCCGAGGAGAAGGCTGGCCCTTTCACCGACAAGGTTCTTTTCGTTCCTAGGGTCTCAGAAGACCGCCGAGCATAGTCGTGAACCATTCTTGTTGCCGTGGTGCCCTATAACAAAACATAATGCATGTCTCGTGTTTAGGCCCCGTACTATATTTGCTTTTGCTCTTGTCGAACTAATGTTTAATTAAGCTTAAGCGCATGCTATCCCTCTTGCGTTTCACCCATGGATGTTTGTATGGTTGGCTTCTTTTTGTGCATTTTGGTTGCCCGCCAGTAGCATGCTGCCGCGATTACTAAAAGGAGCGGGTCCTTAGCATTCAGCTGGCGAGGACATGCCACGGCAGGTTTTTCCTTAGGAGTCTCTGACGCAGCCGCCCATTCTGTTGAGCAGGCTCGAAACAGATCAGGGGCGTAGACAAATCCGGCAAGGTGCCATCACACAAAAGATTTCTCCATACGAAGCACCCCGGTTATCCGAGGGATAAGCAAATGCGAACTCTGGAGAGAAAGAATCAGTGAATACGTGGACTTAGCTTTCGTTCACGCTTCCCTCCTTCCTTAACCGCGGTCGTTCATCACGTCCGCATACCTCGAGGAGATGGCATTTGCGTGTCGGCCTCAGGCCTGTAAAAGTTAACAACGAAAACATGCGCAAGAAGGAGACTGGGCAGTTTATCAGTTGCACGCCCACCCCAGGCAAGGGCCAGAGGGGATAACTGAATATTTGCAGGTGACAATGCACGACGAAAAGGAATGGTCGGTTCCTCTCTCCTCTTCCCTTTGCTGTTGATGACATCACGGCCACGGGCATAAAGGTTACGCTGGCGCGGACAGCCCTGCCGGAGCGTGCTTGCCGGGGCGTCAATCAATGGATTTTCACCAGTGCTTCACTCAGGATTTTTCCTTGGAGGGGTAAATGCTGAACCGAGTCCCGCGTGGGCTTATCAACGTTGAAGGTGTCGCCCCATGCGCGGCTCGATCGTCGACGAGCAAAAGTGGAGGAGGAGGAGGCCATATACCATGCTTTTCGCTTGCCTTAGTGATTCTCTCAGCCACCTGGCATGCTTGGAGGGAACCCGTCAGGAGGACAGTGTCGTCGCGTGCCTCGCTTTTCTCCTTCGGATAGGGGTAGTGCGGAGGCCACACCGCCTGAGCGGCTCGGGACCGTCGCACCGCCACCACCTCCCGTTTCCGCCGCCGCCGCGGTTGCGGTGGGCACAGGCGACAGGACCCGGGCAAGGCGGAACAAGGGAGCAGCGTCGCCTCTCTCCTCGGGAGCCGCTGATGATGCGAGCGTCGACGCTGACGCTGGTGTAGCTTGACGCGCTGTTCATGACTTGGGTTCGCGCAAGCACGCCCCCTACCTGGCGCGCCAAAGATGTCGTGGTAGAACACGGCCACCTATGGGGTCATCGGCCCCTTGTGGTTCGGCAGGGGAGTGGTCACGTTGCACAAAGAGCGAAGGCGATGGGACAGCATGGCAGAGGTGACGCTGGTGGTTTTTACCTAGGTTCGGGCCGCTGAGATGCGTAAAACCCTACTCCTGCTTTGGTGGATTGATGGAGGGACCGTGAAGAACGCGCGGCGCTCAAGCCCAGCAAGATCGCCTTGGGGAGAGCAGCTACGCGCGTATGAGTACACGAGTGTTCGAATCCTTTCTAAGGTTGCCACGGTTCTCCTTTAATAGGCTAAGGGGTTACCACAATGGCAAAACAGTCATTATCCAGTGATTAGATAGCCAACAGTGCTATCATACCTAACTCTGGCGGTTAGGACAAAGTGCATTAAATGCACTGCTAGGTGTCACGCTATGGATGCAGCCCGGCAGGCCTGCCGCGCCGCTTAGTCACCTTCCACTTATCTGCTTGACACGCCTCTGGACGGGTGTCATATAGAGGTGATCTTCCTTCTAAATGGCTGCCACGTGCCAAATGACAGCCACTTAGCTATTAGGGGGCTCGACACCGCATCAATGGATGACTAGCATTGCGATGCAGTGGAGCGGTGGAGTCTTGGCTGGGAAGTAGGCCACCAGCGGCCCCGGCAAGCCTGTCGGGGAAGTCTTGGGACTAGTCTTCGGGATGGCCTCGACCTGACCAGGCTCGCCTGCCCGGTAAGGGAGGCTTTTCCTTAGTGATATCTTGTTCTCTTGGCTTGTCTTGGTCTTCTTGATCCGCCCCTTGATTCCTAAAAGGGCTATCTCTCCGGCTTGATTTTGTCTTGAATGCTTGGTGCTGCCAGGTTGGAGGCCCACTGTCCATGCACAAGTCAGGGGAATCATACACCCCTATTTGTGTACCCCGACAAGAGAAGACTCAATAATATTCATAGATAATCTGATCATAAATCCACAATTCATCAGATCTCAACAAACGCACCGCAAAAGAAGATTACAATGGATAGAACTCCAAGAACATCGAGGAGAACATTGTATTGAAGATCAAAGAGAGAGAAGAAGCTATCTAGCTACTAGCTATGGACCCGTAGGTCTGTGATAAACTACTCACACATCATCGGAAGGGCAGCAAGGTTGATATAGAAGCCCTCCGTGATCGAATCCCCCTCCGGCGGAGTGCCGAAAAAGGCCCCAAGATGGAATCTCACGAGAACAGAAGCTTGCGGCGGTGGAAAAGTATTTTTGGTGTGCTCCCTGACGTAAGGGGAATATTTGGGTATTTATAGAGCTGGGATTAGGGTTAGGAGAGCCACGGGGGGGCCACAAGCCTAGGGGCGCGCCCCTAGGGCTTGTGCCCCCCTCGTGGGTCTTTTGGCCTCCTCCCGAAGCTTCGTGGTTGTCTTCTGGTCCAACAAAAATCATCGTAAAGTTTTATTCCGTTTGGACTCCGTTTGGTATTGATTTTCTGTAAAAGACAAAAACAAGGAAAAACAGCAACTGGCACTAGGTTAATAGGTTATTCCCAAAAAATGATATAAAATAGCATATTAATGCATATAAAAAATCCAAGATTGATAATATAATAGCATGGAACAATAAAAAATTATAGATACGTTGGAGACGTATCAGCGCTCGCCGATGCGGTCCGTCAGGACCCGCCACCGTTCGCGCGTCGGCCCGCCCGTTGCCCTGCGCCGGCCGTCATCGCCCTGCTCTGACCGGGACTCCTGCATCGCCCTGACCCGGCGGCCTCGTGCCATGCGGTGGCCCATCACAGCCGCCCCGCGCGCGCCGACCAGCATGTTGATCTACACCGCTCCTGTACTGTCGCCCTACCGACCGTTGTCGCAGGCTTCATCTTGGACTCCGCCGCCACCCCGCCTCCATCGAGCGGCGTCCCCGACCTCGCGTGCAATCGGCTTGATCACTCGCTCGCCGTTGCGATCCGCCTCATCTACGTCGCACGACCAACCTGGCTCGTCGGTGCACGCGCCTCCACAGGTCCCGTAAAGATCGTCCCCGAATTCAGCGCGCCCCTCCACCGATTGAGCAACGGGCTGCCGCTGCGTCACCCCATTGGGCCGCAGCACCGCTGCCCCATGGTTCTTCTCCCGGCTGCACTGACCCGCGTCACCGTTGCGTTGCCCCTTTGGGTCATAGTGTCGCGGCCCGCGGTCCACCGCCGCCCCAAGGCCGTCCGCTCCAGGCCATCCCGTGGCTGCACCGACCCTCGTGCCACTGCTGCGTCGCCCCGTCGGGCCGTTGCGAGCATGGCACGCGGTCCACGCTGCCGTCCTGAGTCGTTCCCGCGGTTTACACCGACCCAGGTTCCGTTGTTGCACCGCCCCTTTGGGCCGTCGCGCCACGGCCCGCGGTCACCGCCGCCGCCCCGAGGTCTTCTCGCCGTCGCCCCGACCCACCTGTCGCTGCTGCGTCGCCCCTTCGGGTTGTAGCGCGGCGGCCCGCTGTCCACGCTGCCGTCCCCGCACATCGACTTCCGGTGGTATGCGCCATGCCGCCTCCCTCGGCGCGGGAACGCCACCGTACGCATCGGTCTTCGTCACGTTGTCGGGTTCTTCGCCTCCTTCGAGCACCACCGCCGCGCTCCTAACTTAGCCATCGTGATACGTCTCCAATGTATCTATAATTTTTTATTATTCCATGCTGTTATATTATCATTCTTGGATGTTTTACAATCATTTATAGCAACTTTATATCATTTTTTGGGACTAACCTATTGACATAGTGCCCAGTGCCAGTTGTTGTTTTTTGCTTGTTTTTACTTCGCAGAATATCCCTACCAAACGGAGTCCAAACACAGCGAAACTTTTTGGTGATTTTTTTTGGACCAGAAGACAACTTGGGAGCCAAGGAAGCACCTGGGGGGAGGCCCGTGGGGCCCACAAGACACCAGGGCATGCCAGAGGCCCCTGGCACGTCCTGATGGGTTGTGGGGCCCACGGGGGTCTCCTCCACCGCCTATCAGTTCTATAAATACCCAAATATTCCAGAAACCCTAGGGGAGTCGATGAAACACATTTCCAACCGTCGCAAGTTCTAGAACCATGAGATCCAATCTAGAGCCCTATTCCGGCACTCTGTCGGAGGGGAACACGATCACGGAGGGGTTAATCATCCTCATTGGTGCTCCTCTGATGATGCGTGAGTAGTTCACCATAGACCTATGGGTACGTAGGCAGTAGCTAGATGGCTTCTTCTCTCTTTTTGATTCTCAATACAATGGTCTCTTGGAGATCTATTTGATGTAATGACTTTTTGCGGTGTGTTTGTTGGGATCCGATGAAGTCCGAGTTTATGATCAGATTTATATCCATGAAACTTATTTGAGTCTTCTTTGATTTCTTATATGCATGATTATTTATAGCCTCGTATTTCTTCCCCGAATCTTTGGTTTAGTTAGGCCAACAAGATTGATTTTTCTTGCAATGGGAAGAGGTGCTTTGTGATGGGTTCGATCTTGCGGTGTCCTCACCCAGTGACAGAAGGGGTAGCGAGGCACGCATGTATCGTTGCTATTAAGGATAACAAGGTGGGGTCTATTCCTACATGAATAGATCTTGTCTACATCATGTCACCGTTCTTATTGCATTACTCCGTTTCTCCATGAACTTAATACACTAGATTCATGCTGGATAGCAATCGATGTGTGGAGTAATAGTAGTACATGCAGAATTATTTCGGTCTACTAATCTTGGACGTGATGCCTATATTCATGATCATTGCCTGGATATCGTCATAATTATTTGTTCTCTATCAGTTGCCCAACAGTAATTTGTTTACCCACCGTATGCTATTTTCTTGAGAGAAGCCACTAGTGAAATCTACGGCCCCCAGGTCTATCTTTTATCATATTTGCTTTCCGATCTATTTTTGCCGCATTTGTTTTCAGATCTATTATTCCAAAAACCCAAAAATACCTTGCTGCACTTTTTCTTTACTTATTTTATTTCACGTTTTATTCAGATCTATTTACCCAAGCTCATACAAATTTATCTATCTTTTTACCGAGGAGGGATTAACAACCCCTCTTACGCGTCGGGTTGCAAGTATTTGTTCTTTGTGTGCATGTACCGTTTACATAGTGTTGCTTGGTTCTACTACTGGATTGATACCTTGGTTTCACAACTGAGAGAAATACTTACCATAGTTGTGCTGCATCATCCCTTCCTCTTTAGAGAAATACCGACGCAGTCTTTAGCCATGTCAAAGGAATTTCTGGCGCCCTTGCCGGGGAGACATCATCAACATTTATCAGGTTCCTAATCACAAATCTCATCTCCTTGCAGTTTACATTATTTGCCATTTGCCTCTCATTTTCATCTCCCCCACTTCACAAAAAAAATTCCTTTTTATTTGCCTTCTTTTTCATTCGCCTTTTTCTCGTTCAATCTTTTGTTTGCTTGTGTTGCCATGTGTCTTCTATATGCTTGCATCTTTGCTTGCTAAAAATCTATTGACATGGATCCCCATCCACTTGCTAATCTTTTTAAAAGATCCAATCATGATGAACCAATTGCTAGTGAGTTGAGTGCACTAGATTATCTTTATGAAGTTTTGCTTGAGATTCACGAATCTAAAAATTGTGATGAAGTGTTAAATGAAGAAATTTATGAAGTGGTTCATGATAGCTCCTTGAAAGAAAAGCATGATTGCAATGATTTTACTATAAATTCTATTAATGTCAATTATGCTAATAATATGCAAAACCCCAAGCTTGGGATGCTAATTTTGCTATGTCCACTACTTATTGCAATGATCATGATTGGGGTGATTCTTCTTATGATCTTGAAAAAAATTTTAAGCCTCATGATGAATATGATATTGATAATAATGTTTGCAATAATATTGAAAGTGGGTTTAGAAGAGCGTCAACTTTAGGTAAAAATAATCCCACATATTTGGAGAGTGTTTAATGTCATGATTTTTTTTATGAAAGTGGGTTTGATAGGTCATGACTTTAGTTGATGTTAATCCCATTATCTTGGAAGATTATAAAACTTTTATGCATGTAGATCATGAAGAGAAATTTTATATGATAGCTGTATTGTTGAATTTGATTATGATCCTACATGTAATTATTATGAGAGAGGAAAATATGGTTGTAAAATTTTCATGTTATTAAATTTCCTCTCGTTATGTTGAGATTGTCAATGTTTCATTCCTTTCCTTTGCATATGCTAGATATTTCTTGTCTTGATAATTTGTTTGCTTATAAAATTCCTATGCGTAGGAAGTATGTTAGACTTAAATGTGTTTGTCACATGTTTTTTATGATCTCTTTGCGCTTCAATTCTTATCTTTTATGTGAGCATCAATAAAATCTCAAGCCTATCTTGATGGCTATAAATAAAGAGCTTGTTGGGAGGCAACCCAATGAATAAAATTGATTTGCCTTTTTCTTTCTGTTCTTGATTTTTGCACAATTATGCCTCTGTTATGATTGTGTTTTTTATGTTTTAATTAGTATTTTTGCCAAGTAAAGCCTTTGGGATAACTTTGGGTGATAGTTGATTTGATCCTGTTGAAAAACAGAAACTTGTATGTCCAGTAACAGAATTGTTAAAATTCACAGAAGCGACCAAAAATTCTGAATTTTTTACAAAAGATTGATATACAAATTGACTCTGTTTTTCTAAGTTTTCAGAATTTTTTGAGTTACCGAAGTATGAGAAAAATTCGTGTCTTTACATACTTTTCTGTTTTTGACAGATTCTGTTTCTTTGCATTGTGTGCTTATTTTGATGAATCTATGTTTTGTATTGAAGGGTATAAGCCATGGTAAAGTTAGAATACAGTAGGTATAATAAAATAACAAAATGTTAATGGGTTTGCAATAGTACTTAAAGTAAAGATTGGTTTTCTTATACTAACGGATCTTACGAAGGTTTTGTTAAGTTTTGTGTGATTGAAGTTTTCAAGTTTTGGGTGAGATCACGATGGACGAAGGAATAAGGAGTGAAAAGAGCCTAAGCTTGGGGATGCCCATGGCACCCCAAGATAATATTCAAGGAGAACCAAGAAACTAAGCTTGGGGATGCCCCGGAAGGCATCCCCTCTTTCTTCTAACAACCATCGGTAATTTTACTTGGAGCTATATTTTTATTCGTCACATATCATGAGTTTTGCTTGGAGCGTCTTGTATTATATGAGTCTTTGCTTGTTTTGCTTTTTAGTTTGTCACAATTATCCTTTCTGGACACACCTATTTGAGAGAGCCAAAATTATGCTATAATTTGTTAGAATTGCTCTATGTGTTTCACTTAAATATTTTGAGCTATGGAATTGCTCTAGTGCTTCACTTATATCTTTTCGAGCATGGTGTGCTTTAATATTTTTGAAGAAATTCTCTCATGCTTCACTTAAATTATTTTGAGAGATAAAAATTTTATGCTCGTGTTCTTCCCTTAAATTTGTTTGAGCTTGTCAAAAGCAATTGCAACATATGAAATTAGTCCCAAAGTGATAGATATTAAAGAGGGATATAATAAAAACTTTCCTAAAGATCATTGAACAAAATAAACTTGATTCTTTGTAATAGTTTTGAGATATGATGATAGTAATATGTGAGTCATGTTGGTGAGTAATTATGCTTTAGTAAGAATATTGGTGTTAAGGTTTGTGATTCCCTATGCAAGCAAGAAAGCCAATAGTTATGCAATGAAATGACATCCTACTTGTGGTGCATTATTCGGTGTTAGTTATGCTCAATGGTCGTTTATGTGAATTTTTGTTTCTTGGTTGGTTGCTTCTCAATCTATTTGCTAGCTTCCATTTGTACTAAGTAGGAATACTACTTGTGCATCCAAAATCCTTAAACCCAGTTTTGCCATATGAGTCCACCATACCTACCTATATGTGGTATTTCTTTGTCGTTCCAAGTAAATTTGTATGTGCCATCTCTAATTTTCAAAATGAATTTCCTTTTTGTGTGCCCGTACCGCTCATGAAGCAGCAGGGGGTGGCCAATATTTTTCCATGCTAGATGTGTTATTCTCAAGATGAGTGTTTATTCACTTGTCATTGCATGAGAGTATGACGGTAATAGGGATGCCCAGTCCCGAAATGAAAAATAATAATTTATGTTGTCAAATAATAAATTCCTTGGAAAGTGTTGGTATGGAAGGCACCCGTGGATACAGCTTGCCATGGATTGTGAAAGAATGGTGGAAAAATGAATAAACTTTATTTTCTGTTTGGGAACCGCCTATGATGTATCTAGCATGGAAAGTATTGGGAACTACTCGGTCGTTTTTGTTGACGGGAAAAGTATGCCTCCCAAAAAAAATTATCTCTCAATTTAAGCTTTGAGCTCTGGCACCTCTACAATCTCTGCTTCCATCTGCGAAGGGCCTTTCTATTTACTTTTATGCAATTTTTATTTTTATTTGAGTCTCCATCTTCTCTTACAAAGCACCAACTAGGGAGCACTATGATCATACTTGAGCATTGGATGTAGCTAATATCCGAGTGTGTTTCGTGAATGGATCAATGATTGAGCATGATGGGCTAGGGATAACTTTCTTTAGTGTTGATATTTTGAAAGACATGGTTGCTTGTTGATATGCTTGAGTATTGAAGTCTTCATGTCAAATATAGACTATTGCTTTGAACCATCTAAAAGTCCAAATATCCATGCTACAAAAGAAAAGAATATGTGATGAACATGTTAGGCAGCATTCCACATCAAAAATTCTGTTTTTATCATTTACCTACTCGAGGACGAGCAGGAATTAAGCTTGGGGATGCTGATACGTCTCCAACGTATCTATAATTTTTTATCATTCCATGTTGTTATATTATCATTCTTGGATGTTTTACAATCATTTTATAGCAACTTTATATCATTTTTTGGGACTGACTGCCTAGTGACAGTTGCTGTTTTTTGCTTGTTTTTTACTTCGCAGAATATCCCTACCAAATGGAGTCCAAACGCAGCGAAACTTTTGGTGATTTGTTTGGACCAGAAGACAACTTGGGAGCCAAGGAAGCACCTGGGGGGAGGCCCGTGGGGCCCACAAGACACCAGGACGCGCCAGAGGCTCCTGGCGCGCCCTGATGGGTTGTGGGGCCCACAGGGGTCTCCTCCATTGCCTCTTAGCTCTATAAATACCTTAATATTCCAGAAACCCTAGGGGAGTCAACGAAAGACAATTCCAGTCGCCGCAAGTTCCAGAACCACGAGATCCAATCTAGAGACCTATTCCAGCACTCTGCCGGAGGGGAACACGATCATGGGGGGGTTCATCATCCTCATTGGTGCTCCTCTGATGATGCGTGAGTAGTTCACCATAGACCTACGGGTCCGTAGGCAGTAGCTAGATAGCTTCTTCTCTCTTTTTGATTCTCAATACAATGGTCTCTTGGAGATCTATTTGATGTAATGACTTTTTGCGGTGTGTTTGTTGGGATCCAATGAAGTTCGAGTTTATGATCAGATTTACATCCATGAAAGTTATTTGAGTCTTCTTTGATCTCTTATATGCATGATTATTTATAGCCTCATATTTCTTCTCTGAATCTTTGGTTTAGTTAGGCTAACTAGATTGATTTTTCTTGCAATGGGAAGAGGTGCTTTGTGATGGGTTCGATCTTGCGGTGTCCTCACCCAGTAACAGAATGGGTAGTGAGGAAAGCATGTATCATTGCTATTAAGGATAACAAGATGGGGTCTATTCCTACATGAATAGATCTTGTCTACATCATGTCATCGTTCTTATTGCATTACTCCGTTTCTCCATGAACTTAATACACTAGATGCATGCTGGATAACGGTCGATGTGTGGAGTAATAGTAGTAGATGCAGAATCGTTTCGGTCAACTAATCTTGGAAGTGATGCCTATATTCATGATCATTGCCTGGATATCGTCATAATTATTTGTTCTTCTATCAATTGCCCAACAGTAATTTGTTTACCCACCATATGCTATTTTCTCGAGAGAAGCCACTAGTGAAATCTACGGCCCCCGGGTTTATATTTTATCATATTTGCTTTCCGGTCTATTTTTGCCGCATTTGTTTTCAGATCTATTATTCCAAAAACCCAAACATACATTGCTGCACTTTTTCTTTACTTATTTTATTTTGCATTTTATTCAGATCTATTTACCCAAACTCATACAAATTTATCTATCTTTTTACCGACGAGGGATTGACAACCCCTTACGCGTCGGGTTGCAAGTATTTGTTCTTTGTGTGCAGGTACCGTTTACATAGTGTTGCTTGGTTCTCCTACTGGATTGATACCTTGGCTTCACAACTGAGGGAAATACTTACCATAGCTGTGCTGCATCATCCCTTCCTCTTTGGGGAAATACCGACGCAGTCTCTAGCCACGTCATGCCGCTGTCGCCGCCATGAGGCCACCGCCGCCGCTCTTCTTCGGTTGCCACCGCCGCCGCCCGTCCACCTCCTTCGTCTTCGTCCTGTTTGAAATATGCCCTAGAGGCAATAATAAAGTGGTTATTATTATATTTCCTTAATCATGATAAAGGTTTATTATTCATGCTATAATTGTATTGATCGAAAACTTAAATACATGTGTGGATACATAAACAAATACCAAGTCCCTAGTAAGCCTCTACTGGACTAGCTTGTTGATCAAAAGATGGTTAAGGTTTCCTGACAATAGACATGAGTTGTCATTTGATAACGGGATCACTTCATTACGAGAATGATGTGATGGACAAGACCCATCCGTTAGCATAGCATATGATGATTCAGTTTATTGCTTTTGCTTTCTTAATGTCAAATACATGTTCCTTCGACCATGAGATCATGCAACTCCCGGACTCCAGAGGAATGCCTTGTGTGTATCAAACGTCACTTCTTAACTGGGTGATCATAAAGGTGCTCTACAGGTATCTTCGAAGGTGTCTGTTGAGTTGGCATGGATCAAGATTGGTATTTGTCATTCCGTATGACGGAAAGGTATCTCTGGGCCCTCTCGGTAATACAGCATCACAAGAAGCTTGCAAGCAAAGTGACTGAGGAATTAGTTAGAAGATGATGTATTACGGAACGAGTAAAGAGACTTGCCGGTAATGAGATTGAACTAGGTTGGATATACCGACGATCAAATCTCGGGCAAGTAACATACCGACGAACAAAGAGAACTACGTATGTTGTCATAAAGGTTCAATCTATAAAGATATTTGTAGAATATGTAGGAACCAATATGGGCATCCAGGTCCCGCTATTGGTTATTGACCGGAGAAGCGTCTCAGTCATGACTACATCATTCTCGAACCCGTAGGGTCCGCATGCTTAACATTCGTTGACGATATAGTACTATATGAGGTATGTATGTTGGTGACCGAATGTTGTTCGGATTCCCGGATGAGATCACGGACATGACGAGGAGCTCTGGAATGGTCTGGAGGTAAAGATTGATATATAGGATGATAGTATTCGGTCTCCGGAAGGGTTCCGAAATACACCAGATAATTATCGGATCACCGGAAGAGGTTCCGGAAGGCCACAGGGAGTCGTTGGGCCTAACAGGCCAAAAGGAGGGGAGCACACGAGCCCACAAGGGGGCTGGCGCGCCCCACCTCTTGGCCGCCGGCCCTAGGAAGGAAGGAGGAGGGGCCAGCCCCCTCCTGTGTACAAAAAACTTTGAAAAATGCAAACTAGTTGCTTGTGGTGGCTAGGAGTATCACACACGATGCGTCTGCGAGTACTCGTGTGCGATGATTAGTAAGTTACACATATGTTTCCTTATGTTAACACGTGTGTGAATTTGCAATATGGACAATTAATATGCAAATGCCTTCTGGACATCGGTGTTGATCGCCACGTCCAAAACATGGACGTCCTCTACTCTACCGCTCTACCGGGCACACGCTTAAACTCAATGAATTGTGTACGATACTAATACTTTCCATGAAACTTTAAGAACTTGGCTAACAGCATTTGAGTAACATATATATAGTGGTTACACTATTCGACAATAGGAGGATCTTCGTAACACGGTTTTGACAACCATATGGTCCATATCTACATACTTAACATAGTAACAACTATCACATTTTAAGAGGCTGAGGGCCAACAACCATATGGTCCATATCTACATACTTAACATAGTAATAGCTAGCACATTTTAAGAGGCTGAGGGCCAACAACCACAACTATCCGCTGGAAGCAGCTTGATCACGGCGACTCGGCATCTCATCAATGAAAAGGAAGAACCCTCCTATGCCTTGGTAGAGCATGAGTAGAACAGTGTCTCCAATTTTCCAATATGGATGCATTGCCACGACAAGCGAGAACTTGTTAATTTGAATGGTTCCATTTCTGCGGGAAATGCAATACCTTGCAATCACTTTGGCGTTATTAGCAGGCACAAGTGTAATTCGACCACACCGGGAAATCGATCCAGGAACAGCTACAGTGGGCAATTTCTGTTGAAATGTAGAATAAAAACCAATTGTAACATATCGTTGAAGATATATATAGTTTATGAGCATCAACAGAAAAATAAGACTTTGTACCAGCATTTTGTGCACACAATTGGTCTTGTTCAATGTGTGAACCATAGGTATAATTAATCCCATCCAAAATCCAGCGTTCATACATTGTGCTATCTCTGTCAGATTATCAACAAATTTTATGACATGCTTCAAGTCTTTCCAGTGAAATTTGGTACGCTTAGTAACATACAGATCGTTAACTATGCATCCAACACATCCTGCTTAAAAGGTGGAAAGGTATTATTTATTCAGAACATGGCAGAAGAATAAATAGTGCGCATAAATTGGTAAATAGAATTTGTTACTGCCTAGGAACGGAGTCAGAAAATGAAATCACAATTGGTTGCTTAAATAGTGATCAATTAGTCAGAACAAATACCTCGATTTTGCTAAGTAATATGCCAGCATGGAGAAAGTTGAAAGGACACTAACCTCGATCAGACTTTGATCGGCTGATGACGTTGGGGAAGTAAACATCCATGTTAATTAGAGTAGGCTATGGTGCACGCACTAGAATTTTATTGCCAGCTTTCAGTTCATAACACTTAGACATTTTTCTCCAAAGGTCCGCATCAAAATAGGAGTGACCATCTTTATCAAGTTTTACGCTAACTGTCATTGTAAATCCATGTTGCGTTGTCAATATGACATCCATGGAGTCATCAACAAAGTCAAGCCCAAGATTTCCTTCTACTCCTGTTCTTGCAAAGCAAGGGATGTACTGCTTGAAATGAAAATTAAGATCGTAAATTAGATGTATTGAAATAATAGAGCAAGATGCAAATATGGTAGTAACTGACAGAACAGATCAATATGTAGCTGAAAGCAAACTACAAAATATTTCTAATTAAAAATAGATAATGTAACAAAGATTTGATGCAAATATGAGAGTAACTGAATGAACAATACATCATAAATTTGCCTAATATAGGGGAAAAATCGGCTTCGCCATCTAGGCTGCACGTGGCACCGTACCTTTTATCCAAATGTAGCAATAGACGATATATGTTCACAAATTTAGGCCATGCCGACCGTGGTAGGGTGAGATTGAACATACCGAGCGCTCCTTGAAGTCATCCAGAATGGTGAGATAGAACTTCGTTTCCGACTGGCCGCGACCACACTTGCCCGATT
The DNA here is from genome assembly GCA_011799875.1 of Thinopyrum elongatum. Taxonomy (NCBI): domain Eukaryota; kingdom Viridiplantae; phylum Streptophyta; class Magnoliopsida; order Poales; family Poaceae; genus Thinopyrum; species Thinopyrum elongatum. The sequence continues at coordinate 420,523,522 of CM022299.1, forward strand.
TGTGCTCGCACTGTGGACACATGAATGAAATCCCTCGAATCAGCTAGAAGAAAAATGAATCCACGGTGATTTCCGCTGGTTGATTAACAGTGACGGACGGACTGCGATAAGAGATGAGTGAATATTTCGCTAAAATGATTACCTTCTTCATGAGAAAAATCCCCGGCCCAATCCCGCAGAAAACCCCAATTGACCAGAGTCTAGAATGTCGGTGCAAGTCGGTGTAGATAGGCGGCGGCAAGCGGTAGGGGCGAAATCCCATGCCATTTGGAGCGTGACCTCCGCCCGCCAATGACAGCCATCGAGCTTAGGGTGGCTGCCGTGATAGAAGTTGATGAGGTGCAGAGTTGCGGAGGAGTCCGCGGCGAGTGGGTGGGAACGAAGTGGGCGAGGGTTTTCTTTTTCCTTTTGCATGTGTGGGTGAACACGCACGGATCGAAGAGGCGACGGAGATGAATCGTGTGCGATAGTAAATCACCAAGATTGAAGGGGAATCCAAATTTCCTTTGTCCTTTGTCCATGAGTTTTTTTCTACGATGAACATAAACCCTGCAAATCACCGTGTTCAAATTTGGCACTTTTCCGGGTTCATTTACCATATTTAGGGGATTATGTGAATTTTCTAGGCATTAATGCACATAATTCAAATTCAAACAATCGATGCATGAAAAGGTGCACGAGAACGGTCTGGAAAACCATGCTCGTGCTATTTAGTAAATTTTCATGACTTTTGCAAGGAATGGGCAGAGATTTCACGGAAATGTGTGGCAATAGTCAACCACAAACGCGTCGTTTATTGGTTTTTCAACTGTAGAAAAATGAAATACATGCTTGAAAAACATGACGGCTGGCATGGTGCCATGGTATGGCCTCACCGTGCCCTGGTAAAAATTTGAGAAGGTTTGGCTTATGTTGTCGTGCACACCCTTCATAAATCGAACCATCACCGAGGAAGTTTCATGGTTTCGAGGGGGAAATCACCAAGATTGAAGGGGCTGGGAATCCAAATTTCCTTCCTAGTTTGTCATTCAGTTTTTTTCTACTATCAACATACCCCCTCCAATGCAACATGTTCAAATTTGGCACTTTTCCAGGCTCATTTACCATATTTAGGGGATTATGTGCATTTTCTAGGCATTAATCCACATAATTCAAATTCGAACAATCGGTGCATGAAAAGATGCACAAGAACGGTCCGGAAAACCATGCTTGTGGTATTTAGTAAATTCTCATGCCTTTTACAAGGAATGGGCAGAGATTTCAAGGGAATGTGTGGCAATAGTCAACCATAAACGCGTTGTTTACTGGGTTATCAACTATAGAAAAATGAAATACGTGCTTGAAAAACATGACGCCTAGCATGGTGCCATGGTATGGCCTCACCGTGCCCTGGTAAAAAACTGAGAAGGTCTGGTTTATGTCGTCATGCACGCCCTTCATAAATCGAACCATCACCGAGGAAGTTTCATGATTTCGAGGGGGAAATCACCAAGATTGAAGGGGAATCCAAATTTCCGTCCTAGTTTGTCATTCATTTTTTTTCGAACGATCAACATACCCCCTCCAATGCAACGTGTTCAAATTTGGCATTTTTTCAGGCTCCTTTACCATATTTAGGGGATTATGTGCATTTTCTAGGCATTAATGCACATAATTCAAATTTGAACAATCGGTGCATGAAAAGGAGCACAAGAACGGTCTGGAAAACCATGCTCGTGCTATTTAGTAAAATCTCATGCCTTTTACAAGGAATGGGCAGAGATTTCAAGGAAATGTGTGGCAATAGTCAACCACAAACGCATCGTTTACTGGGTTATCAACTATAGAAAAATGAAATACATGCTTGGAAAACATGACGCCTCGCGTGGTGCCATGGTATGGCCTCACCGTGCCCTGGTAAAAATTTGAGAATGTTTGCCTTATGTCGTCATGCACGCCTTTCATAAATCGAACCATCACCGAGGAGGTTTCATGGTTTCGAGGGGGAAATCACCAAGATTGAAGGGGAATCCAAATTTCCTTTGTCCTTTGTCCATGAGTTTTTTCTAAGATGAACATACACCATGCAAATCACCATGTTCAAATTTGGCACTTTTCCGGGTTCATTTACCATATTTAGGGGATTATGTGCATTTTCTAGGCATTAATGCACATAATTCAAGTTCAAACAATCGGTGCATGAAAGGGTGCACAAGAACGGCCTGGAAAACCATGCTCGTGCCATTTAGTAAATTCTCATGCCTTTTACAAGGAATGGGCAGATATTTCGATGAAATGTGTGGCAATAGTCAACCATAAACATTTGTTTATTGGGTTTTCTATAGAAAAATGAAATAAATGCTTGAAAACATGACGCCTAGCATGGTGCCATGTGAAGGAAATATGCCCTAGAGGCAATAATAAAGTTGTTATTTTATATTTCCTTATTCATGATAAAGGTTTATCATTCATGCTAGAATTGTTTTGATCGGAAACCATAATACATGTGTGAATACATAAACAAACACCGTGTCCCTAGTAAGCCTCTACTAGACCAGCTCGTTGATAAAAGATGGTTAAGGTTTCCTAACCATGGACATGAGTTGTCATTTGATAACGGGATCACATCATTAGGAGAATGATGTGATGGACAAGACCCATTCGTTAGCTTAGCATAATGATCGTTCAGTTTTATTGCTATTGCTTTCTTCATGTCAAATACATATTCCTTCGACTATGAGAATATGCAACTCCCGAATACCAGAGGAATGCCTTGTGTGCTATCAAACGTCACAACGTAACTGGGTGATTATAAAGATGCTCTACAGGTATCTCCGAAGGTATCTGTTGAGTTGGCATAGATCGAGACTAGGATTTGTCGCTCCGAGTATCGGAGAGGTATCTCTGGGCCCTCTCGGTAATACACATCATAAGCTTGCAAGCAAACGAATAAGGAGTTGGTCACGAGGTGATGTTTTACGGAATGAGTAAAGAGACTTGCCGATAACGAGATTGAACTAGGTATGAAGATACCGATGATCGAATCTCGGGCAAGTAACATACCGATGGACAAAGGGAATTACGTATGTTGTTATAACGGTTCGACCGATAAAGATCTTCATAGAATATGTAGGAGCCAATATGAGCATCTAGGTTCCGCTATTGGTTATTGATCAGAGAGGTGTCTCAGTCATGTCTACATAGTTCTCGAACCCATAGGGTCCACACGCTTAACGTTCGTTGACGATATAGTATTATATGAGTTGTGTGATTTGGTGATCGAATGTTGTTCGGAGTCCCAGATGAGATCACAGACATGACGAGGAGTCTTGAAATGGTCGAGAGGTAAAGATTGATATATAGGACGATGGTATTCGGACACCGAAAGTGTTTCGGGGGTCACCGGGTACTTATCGGGTCACCAGAAGGGGTTCCAGGCACCCCCGGCAAAAGATATGGGCCTTATGGGCCAAGAGGGGAAACACACCAGCCACAAGGGTCTGGTGCGCCCCCCATATGGGCCGGCCAAGGTGGAGAAGGAAAGGGGAAGGAGTAAAGGAAAGAAAGGGAATAGGATTCCCCCTTCCTTCCACCTCTCCCCCCTTTCCTTCCCCCTCTAATATATATGCCAGGGGGGCGCGCGGCTTGGGAGGAGCCCAAGTAGGATTCGGTCCTACTTGGGGCGCCTCCTAGCCTCTCCCCTCCCCCTCCCACCTATATATATGTGGGAGGAGGGCGCCTAGCACACACCAGACAATTGCCTAGCCGTGTGCGGCGCCCCCCTCCACCGTTTACACCCCCGGTCATATTTTCGTAGTGCTTAGGTGAAGCTCTGCGGAGATCACTTCACCATCACTGTCACCACGCCGTCGTGCTGACGGAACTCATCTACTACCTCGACGTCTTGCTGGATCAAGAAGGCGAGGGACATCACCGAGCTGAACGTGTGCAGAACGCGGAGGTGCCATGTGTTCGGTACTTGATCGGTTGAAGCGCGAAGAAGTTCGACTACATCAACCGCGTTGTGAAACGCTTCCACTTATGGTCTACGATGGTACATAGACATACTCTCCCCCTCGTTGCTATGCATATCCATGGATAGATCATTGCGTGTGCATAGATAAATTTTTGTTTTCCATGCAACATTTCCCAACAGTGGCATCATGAGCCAATTCTATGCGTAGATGATATGCACGAGTAGAACACAAAGAGTTGTGGGCGGTGATAGTCATACTACTTACCACCAACGTCTTATTTTGATTCGGCGGTATTGTGAGATGAAGCGGCCCAGACCAACCTTACATGTCCACGAACATGAGACCGGTTCCACCGACAGACATGTAACTAGTTTTGCATAAAGGTGGCTGGCGGGTGTCTGTTTCTCCTACTTTAGTTGAATCGAATTTGACTGCGGACAGTCCTTGAAGAAGGTTAAAACAGCAAACTTGACGAATCACCGTTGTGGTTTTTGCCGTAGGTTAGAACGGTTCTTGCTAGAAGCCCGTAGCAGCCAAGTAAAACTTGCAACAACAAAAGAGAGGACGTCTAACTTGTTTTTGCAAGGCATGTTGTGATGTGATATGGTCAAGACATGATGTGATATACGTTGTTGTATGAGATGATCATGTTTTGTAGGTTATTGGCAACTGGCAGGAGCCTTATGGTTGTCGCTTTATTGTATGAAATGCAAACGCCATATAATTGCTTTACTTTATCACTATGCATTAGCGATAGTTGTAGAAGCAATAGTTGGCAAGACGACCATGATGCAACGATGGAGATCAAGGTGTCGAGCCGGTGACAATGGAGATCATGACGATGCTTTGGAGATGGAGATCAAAAGCACAAGATGATGGCCATATCATGTCACATATTTTGATTGCATGTGATGTTTATCTTTTATGCATCTTATTTTGCTTAGTACGGCGGTAGCATTATAAGATGATCCCTTCACTAAATTTCCAGGTAAAAGTGTTCTCCCTGAGTATGCACCGTTGCTACAGTTCGTCGTGTTGAGACACCACGTGATGATCGGGTGTGATAGACTCTATGTTCACATACAACGGATGTAAGACAGTTTTGCACATGCAGAATACTTGGGTTAAACTTGACGAGCCTAACATGTACAGACATGGCCTCGGAACACTGGAGATCGAAAGATCGAACGTGAATCATATACTAGATATGATCAACATAGAGATGTTCACCATTGATGACTACCCCATCTCACGTGGTGATCGAACATGGGTTAGTTGATTTGGATCACGTATCACTTAGATGACTTGAGGATGTTTATTTAAGTGGGAGTTCTTAAGTAATTTGATTAATTGAACTTAATTTATCATGAACTTAGTCCTGATAGTATTTGCATATCTATGTTGTAGATCAATGGCCCGTGCTGCTGTTCCCTTGAATTTTAATACGTTCCTAGAGAAAGCTAAGTTGAAAGATGATGGTAGCAACTACACGGGCTGGGTCCGTAACTTGAGGATTATCCTCATTGCTACACAGAAGAATTATGTCATTGATGCACCGCTAGGTGACAAGCCCCCTCCCGCTAATGTAGACGCTTTGAACGTCTGGCAGACGCGGTCTGATGACTACTCTATAGTTCAGTGTGCCATTCTTTACGACTTAGAACCGGGACTTCAAAGACGTTTTGAACGTCATGGAGCATATGAGATGTTCCAAGAGTTGAAGTTAATATTCCAAGCAAATGCCCGGGTTGAGAGATATGAAGTCTCCAACAAGTTCTATAGCTGCAAGATGGAGCAGAACAGTTCTGTCCGTGAACACATACTCAATATGTCTGGGTATTATAATCACTTGACTCAGCTGGGAGTTGATCTTCCAGTTGATTGTGTCATTGACAGAGTTCTTCAATCACTGCCACCAAGCTACAAAGGCTTCGTGATGAACTATAATATGCAAGGGATGAACAAAACAATTCCCGAGCTCTTCGCAATGCTTAAGGCTGCGGAGGTAGAAATCAAGAAGGAGCATCAAGTGTGGATAGTTAACAAGACCACTAGTTTCAAGAAAAAGGGCAAGGGAAAGAAAGGGAACTTCAAGAAGAATGGCAAGCAAGTTTCCACTCCCGGGAAGAAACCCAAAGCTGGACCCAAGCCTGAAACAGAGTGCTTCTACTGCAAAGGGACTGGTCACTAGAAGCGGAACTGCCCCAAGTATTTGGCGGATAAGAAGGATGGCAAAGTGAACAAAGGTATATTTGATATACATGTTATTGATGTGTACCTTACTAATGCTCGTAGTAGCGCCTGGGTATTTGATACTGGTTCGGTTGCTCATATTTGTAACTCGAAATAGGAGCTACAGATTAAACAAAGATTGGCTAAGGACGAGGTGACGATGCGCGTCGGGAATGGTTCCAAGGTCGATGTGATCGCCATCGGCACGCTACCTGTACATCTACCTTCGGGATTAGTTTTAGACCTGAATAATTGTTATTTTGTGCCAGCGTTGAGCATGAACATTATATCTGGATCTTGTTTAGTGCGAGACAGTTATTCATTTAAATCAGAGAATAATGGTTGTTCTATTTATATGAGTAATATCTTTTATGGTCATGCACCCTTGAAGAGTGGTCTATTTTTGTTGAATCTAGATTGTAGTGATACACATATTCATAATATTGATGCCAAAAGATGCAAAGTTGATAATGATAGTGCAACATATTTGGGGCACTGCCGTTTAGGTCATATTGGTGTAAAGCGCATGAAAAAACTCCATGCAGATGGGCTTTTGGAATCACTTGATTATGAATCATTTGATACTTGCGAACCATGCCTCATGGGCAAGATGACTAAAACTCCGTTCTCCGGAACAATGGAGCGAGCTAATGACTTATTGGAAATAATACATACCGATGTATGCGGTCTGATGAGTGTTGAGGCACGCGGCGGGTATCGTTATTTTCTGACCTTCACAGATGATTTGAGCAGATATGGGTATATCTACTTAATGAAACACAAGTCTGAAACATTTGAAAAGTTCAAAGAATTTCAGAGTGAAGTGGAGAATCATCGTACCAAGAAAATAAAGTTTCTGCGATCTGATCGCGGAGGCGAATATTTGAGTTACGAGTTTGTCCTTCATTTAAAACAATGTGGAATAGTTTCACAACTCACGCCACCTGGAACACCACAGCGTAATGGTGTGTTCGAAAGTCGTAACCGTACTTTATTAGATATGGTGCGATCTATGATGTCTCTTACCGATTTACCACTATCGTTTTGGGGTTATGCATTAGAGACAACTGCATTCACGTTAAATAGGGCACCGTCTAAATCCATTGAGACGACACCGTATGAACTATGGTTTGGCAAGAAACCTAAGCTGTCGTTTCTTAAAGTTTGGGGATGCGACACTTATGTCAAAAGGCTCCAGCCTGATAAGCTCGAACCTAAATCGCAGAGGTGCATCTTCATAGGATACCTAAAGAAACAATTGGGTACATCTTCTACCACAGATCCGAAGGCAAGATCTTTGTTGCCAAGAATGGAACCTTTCTAAAGAAGGAGTTTCTCTCGAAAGAAGTGAGTGGGAGGAAAGTAGAACTTGATGAGGTAATTGTACCTTCTCTTGAATTGGAAAGTGGCACATCAGAGAAACCGTTCCTGTGATACCTGCACCAACTAGAGAGGAAGCTAATGATGATGGTCATGAAACTTCGGATCAAGTTACTACAGAACTTCGTAGGTCAACTAGAACACGATCTGCACCAGAGTGGTACGGGAATCCTGTACTGGAAGTCATGTTACTAGACCAAGGCGAACCTACGAACTATGAAGAAGCTATGATGAGCCTAGATTCTGACAGATGGCTTAAGGCCATGAAATCTGAGATAGGATTCATGTATGAGAACAAAGTATGGACTTTGGTGGATTTGCTCGATGATCGGCAAGCCATAGAAAATAAATGGATCTTCAAGAAGAAGACAGACGCTGATGGTAATGTCACTATCTACGTTTCCCAACACCATGGTATGGCCTCACCATGCCCTGGTAAAAATTTGAGAAGGTTTGGCTTATGTCATCATGCACGCCCTTCATAAATAGAACCATCACCGAGGAATTTCCATGCTTTCGAGAGGGAAATCACCAAGATTGAAGGGGAATCCAAATATTCTTTGTTCTTTGCCCTTGAGGTTTTTTCTACGATGAACATACACCCTGCAAATCACCGTGTTCAAATTTGGCACTTTTCCGGGCTCATTTACCATATTTAGGGGATTATGTGCATTTTCTAGGCATTTAGCGCATATAAATTCAATCCAGCTACAGCTACACAGGTGTGATGTGAGGGACGTGGATTGTCGTTCGATCGCGACGCATCCTACGGTGCACACGCGCGATCCGTGTGGCTGTGGTTCCGGCCAATCATAACGCAACACACAATAGGCTCAGCGCACGCTGTTTCCGGAGGCGACGGAGATGAACTGTGTGCGATAATGAATGAGCAAGATTGTAAGGGAAGCCAAATTTCCTTCGTCATTTGTCGTTGAGCTCTTAAAAACCACCGCACTGTATGGCTATCCAGCCACTCCGTCCTAGAGCTCCCTCCAAGCGTCGTTCATGGCAACGCGGCGCACAGTAACTGGTAAGGAAGTGATGGCATCCTGCCGCGCCGCGTTCCTCACCGCCCGCGACCGCACACATGGTAAGGAAGCGATGGCATCCCACCGCGCCAAGTTCATCACCGCCGCCGGCCGCATAAGTACGTGGGCGGACTTTGATGCTCCCATGGCCGAATGGGCGGTGGATCTAGAGGCGGCCAAAGCCGCACAGAAGGAGCGGAAAAGGCAGAAAGCAGTCAAGAAAAGAGAGTCCCACCGCCGCAAGAAAGAAGAGGTCGCACACCATGCCGAGGAGAGCTCGGCGGAGATCGAAGCACGGTGGGCTGCCGCCTACAAGGTCGGGAAGGAGAACGATGGCGTCTGGCCAGCATGCCCCGATGCCAACATGAGAGAAGTAGTTAGTGCGTGTGTCGTCCGTAAGTTTGTATAATTAATGACGAGCATCTACCAGTACTACGTACGTACTAGTTTTAGAGCAAATTACCAGTAGTACTTTAAGTTGGTACTACCTATTATTAACGTAGAATGTCGGTAAGAGCATCCTTTGAGGGCTTTGAGCGTTGATTATCATGTGTTCACTGAAGTTTTGTAGCCGCACCCTGGCCCTAAATACTCCCGAAATATCCGCCCGTAGCCACCGGAGACTAGAGCTGGCTGCAGTTGGAGATGCTGATAGATATAAGAATTATTAGAAGATCACAAAACACACGGTTTCTATGGCATATCCGTGTGTGTTTTTTTTTGCGTTAATGATCCATAAGTCAGTTACCTGTGCGATGTTTCCTAATAAAGCAAGCGTACCATTGACCGAAAAAATCAACTACATGTGTACATTTTTTTGGAGATGGGATCTGCCAATTTTCTCTTTTCTTGCACATGAGTATTTTACGCGCTTCGTCTGCGTTGTGTGTTTCCCCCGCCCAAGTTTCAAGTTTCACAGCGAAATTTTCATTAGGCGCGCGATTTCAGAATTTATTCCTCCCACCACATCCCCACCCATCAAATTTCCTTAGTATCTCCCCTCCTCCCCCCCTACCTGCAACTCAAACCGTCGCCGATGCAACCACAGCTTCAACCACATCTACATTCTGCCCAAGCATCGTCGATCCAGTCAGGTAAGCCACCGATCTCTATCACGGCCCCGACCTAATTGCTTAAATGGCACCTGCGAAACATCCTCATGCCTCCAAATCCCCACCGCCCCTACCTCCAGAGCATCGCCGCGCAAGCCCAACCACATATCACGTGGAGGTCGAGGAGCTGATGGCAGTCGATGGCGCGATGGCCGTTGTGCGTGTTGACCCGGAGGAACACCTCGCCGCCGCCGACTTGGTGCAGGCTCTGGCCCAGATGAAGTGCCCCAGCGACTACCCCCCAGGACTTACCAGGTATGATCTGACCAGCTCAATCTTACCAATACCACTTGCAATGGCTATGTTTTGTACGGTTGATGTATTAAGCATGTTCGTGCCTTGTTTATTTCAATACTACACACTGTGTGATGTTCAAGTATTAACTGTCCAGCTCAATTTCACCAATACCAGCAGCAAACTTACAATACATGACTCAGGATATCACTGGAGATGCTGCCCATTTGCTATTTTTGGTGGATGCTAACCCTGTTGTACTTAACATGCCTGTCCATGTACTTACGCAGGGTCATAACGGGCGATGCTGTTGTTTGCCGTCGAGGTTAGCTGCATCCCATGTCTTACAGTATTTCGCATCATTTGTGCAATTGCAGTTTAACTTCTAACATTTACTGGTTACCTGTATGTACACATGTCAGCGGCACTGTCCATGCTTCGACCCGGAGGAACAGCTCGCCTCTGTCGCCGCTGACTTTGGGCGGGCTCTGGCCAAGATGAAGTGCCCCAGCAACTACCTCTCAAGACTTACCAAGTATGAACTCACCAGTTCAATCTTACCAATACCAGTTGCAATTAATGGCTATGTTTTGTATGGTTGATGTATTAAGCATGTTGTAGTAAACATGCCTAACATGTTTTAGCTATTTTCCCTACCTTTTTATAGACAACTGGGCCATTCTCTGCTCTGGCAGCACCTGCCTTGCGATGTTTAACTCTACCAATTGCATTTTTATCATTACCGGTTTCAATGGCTATTAAGCCTATTGCAATTAATAGTTGTATCCATTTTTTAATAGTTGTATTTCAATGGCTACAAACTTACAAAACATGACTTAGGATGTTGTTAAGCCTGTTGCAATTAACAGTTGTATCCATTTTTTAATCTATCCCTTTGCTACCGAGATACTCTCCGTAATGAAGATATACTACAGATGTTGCCCATTTGCTATTTTTAGTGGATGCTAACCCTGTTGTACTTACCATGCCTTTCCAAGTACTTATGCAGGGCCATAACGGGCGATGCTGTTGTTTGCCGTCGAGGTTAGCTGCATCCCATGTCTTATAGTATTTTACATCATTTGTGCAATTGCAGTTTGGCTTCTAACATTTACTTGCTTCTTGTAGGTACACATGTCGGCGGCACTGATCCACTCTTCGACCCAGAGGAACACCTCGCCTCCGCTGCGGCCAACTTGGGGCAGACTCTTGTCCATATGAAGTGCCCCAGCAACTACCCCTCAGGACTTACCAAGTATGAACTCACCAGTTGAATCTTACCAATACCAGTTGCAATGGCCATGTTTTGTACGGTTCATGTATTAAGCATGTTGTAGTAAACACGTCTAGCCCATCCTATCTATTTTCCCTACCTTTTTATAGACAACAAAGCCATTCTCTGCTCTAGTAGCACCTGTCTTGTGATGTTTAACTCTGACAATTTCATTTCTATCAGTACCAGTTTCAATGTCTATACTAGGTTGTCTGTTGCAGTAAACAATTCTATACATTTTTAATCCGTCCCTTTGCTACCGTGCTACTCTTTCGCAATGAAGATATCACTACAGATGCTGTCGTTTTATTACCATTTGCTATTTTTGGTGGATGTTAACCCTGTTGTAGTTAACATTGGCTTTCCATGTACTTACACATGGCTAAAATGGGCGATGCTGTTGTTTGCCGTCGAGGTTAGCTGCATCCCATGTTTTATACACCATCTGTTCCTAAATATAAGTATTTTTAGAAATTCCAATATAGACTACATACAGAGCAAAATGAGTGAATCTAGATTATAATCTAAACTATGTCTATAATTCTATATACATCCGTATGTAGTTCATATTGAAATCTCTAAAAATACTTGTACTTAGGAACGTAGGTAGTTGTATTTTACATCATTTGTGCAATCTCAGTTTAGCTTCTAACATTTACTGGTTGCTTGTAGGTACATATATGAGCGGTACTGATCCACGCTTTGATCCCTTTTGTGTATGGGGCAATGAGATATTCATGAACAAGCATCAAGTGAGGAAACTAAGAAAGATTGTTAGGCGAAAGAAACGGGTGATGGGAATTAAGCTCTTTATTTACACTTTGTCCAAGACAACAGTGAACTTTAGGATGGTAAGTAATGTGTTGCCTTTTCCCCCTGCCCACAACAAGTTACTCTATTAGACCTGAGTATCTGAAATTTTTCTCTTTTCAGTGGTTTCTGAAGCTATTTACTGATGATTACCTTGCAAACTACATGACTGGAGTGGAGGCAACTAAGGTTAAAGTATATAATTCATGCTATCATGATAATGCTCTAGAAGTATTCCTGAAGGCGGTGAAGGATGGGCGGGCGGTCGTCACAAGGGGTTGGACAAAAGTTGTTCGTGCCTATGGCATCCAGGAGGGCACATTATGGGCATTCCGCTTCTTCAACACCATCGGCAGCCAAAATGATTTACACTTGTCTCTTCACCTTTACCGCCTCTAAATATTGTGGTTCATCATAGTTAATTATTGTCTAATCCTGTAATTACTGGACATATTGTACTGAGAATTTTATTCATGGATTGGTTGTTGAACCATTGTGCTGAGAATTTGAATTTCACGTTTCATATTTCAAAATTTCCAATTCGAATAATAAATTACAGGAAAAAATAAAATTATACAGGAGCGAATAAAATAATGTGCACACGGTTAGAAAGAAAAAAGCGTGTGCGATGAAAAATAGAGAACAGATGGTTCTTTGACGTGAAACGTTTGCGATGCCCGACTGACGCACACACAGTTTCATCTCATATGCGTGTGCGATTCATGGTAATACGGCAAACGTTCCAAACCTATGTGGGTGTGTGATAGGAATACCTATCACACACAGTTATGAAAATGGACACGTTGGCGTTAGTAGAGGCACCGCACACATTTTACATTCTTGAACTGTGTGCGATAACGTACCTATCGCAAACACATCGGTAGATTAAATGTTGATATCCACCTTTTTCACACGTCTATAGCGGCGTAATCATTTGGGATGTCTCTCGGATCAGAAACGTAATGTCGAGACATAACGTGTGGGACTGGGGCGACTTCTCATACGTTTATTCTATGGCGATCGTCAGTAGCCGCTCGCCAATCCCCGACGGTTTTTGGGTCGTGTGGGAAGGACCCCCCTATCGCAATCACTCACTCGGCGACGGTTCAGAATGCTGTCGCGGAAAGGGGTAAAAAACCGTTTGTATAGCACGTTACGGTACCAGTGAGGGGGCGCCACACACCACGATTCACCAAGCCGTGTGTCGGCGCCCCTTCTCCCTCTAGTTCATCATCCGCTCTAAATCTGTTTTGCTTGGCGAAGCGCTGCGGAAATAGTTCCACCACCACCGTCACCATGTCGTAGTGCTGCCGGAACTCATCTACTACTTCGTCCCTCTTGCTGGATCAAGACGGCGAGGACGTCATCAAGCTGAACGTGTGCTGAACATGGAGGTGCCGTACGTTTAGTGCTTGATCAGAATGGATCGTGAAGGTTGCGACTACATCAACCGCGTTGATAAACGCTTCCGCTTAGCAATCTACAAGGGTATGTAGATTCTCTTCCCCTCTCGTAGCTATGCATCTCCATGGATAGATCTTCCGTGTGCGTAGAATTTTTTTGTTTTCCATGCAACGTTCCCCAACAGTGGTATCAGAGCCAGGTCTATGCGTAGATGATATGCACGAGTAGAACACAAAGGAGTTGTGGGCGGTGATGTTCATATTGCTTACTACCTATGTCTTATTTTGATTTGGCGGTATTGTGGGATGAAGCGGCTCGGACCAACTTTACATGTCCACGTACATGGGACCGGTTCCACCGACTAACATGCAACTTGTTTTGCATAAAGGTGGCTGGCGGGTGTCTGTTTCTCCCAATTTAATTGAATCTAATTTGACTGCGGTGGTCCTTGCAGAAGGTCAAATAGCAACTTGATAATCACCGTTGTGGTTTTGCGTAGGTAAGAACTATTCTTGCTAGTTGCCCATAGCAGCCACGTAAAACTTGCAACAACAAAGTAGAGGACGTCTAACTTGTTTTTTGCAGGGTATGCTGTGATGTGATATGGTCAAGACGTGATATGATATATGTTGATCTATGAGATTATCATGTTTTGTAATAAGTTCACGACTTTCATTTCGATGAGTACGACAACCGGCAGGAGCCTTAGGGTTGTCTTTAATTATTGTATGACCTGCGTGTCAATCACTAAGCGCCATGTAATTGCTTTACTTTATGGCTATGCATTAGCAATAGTTGTAGAAGCAATAGTTGGAGAGACGACCCTGACACAATGATGGAGATCAAGGTGTCACACTGGTGACGATGGAGATCATGATGTTGCTTTGGAGATGGAGATCAAAAGCACAAGATGATGATGGCCATATCATGTCACATATTTTGATTGCATGTGATGTTTATCCTTTATGCATCTTATTTTGCTTAGAACGATGGTAGCATTATAAGATGATCCCTTCACTTAATTTCAAGATAAAAGGGTTCTCCCCAGTATGCACCGTTGCCAAAGTTCGTCGTTTTGAAGCACCTCGTGATGATCGGGTGTAGACTCTACATTCACATACAACGGGTGTAAGCCAGTTTTGCATATGCAGAATACTTGGGTTAAACTTGACGAGCCTAGCATGTACAGACATGGTCTCGGAACACTAGAGACCGAAAGGTCGAACATGAGTCATATAGCAGATATGATCAACATGGAGATGTTCACCATTGAAGACTACCCCATCTCACGTGATGATCGGACATGGGTTAGTTGATTTGGATCATGTATCACTTAGACAACTTGAGGGATGTTGATTTAAGTGGGAGTTCATTAGTAATTTGATTATTTGAACTATAATTTATCATGAACTTAGTATTAATAGTCTTTGCAAATCTATGTTGTAGATCAATGGCCCGTGCTACCATTCCCTTGAATTTTAATGCGTTACTAGAGAAAGCTAAGTTGAAAGATGATGGTAGCAACTACACGGACTGGGTCCATAACTTGAGGATCATCCTCATTGCTGCACAGAAGAATTATGTCCTTGATGCACCGTTAGGTGATAGACCTGCTGCAGGAGCAGATGTAGACGTTATGAACATCTGGCAGGCTCGATCTGATGACTACTCGATAGTTCAGTGTGCCATGCTTTATGGCTTGGAACCGGGACTTCAAAAACATTTTGAACGCCACGGAGCATATGAGATGTTCCAAGAGCTGAAGCTGATATTTCAAGCTAATGCTCGGGTTGAGAGATATGAAGTCTCCAACAAGTTCTTTAGCTGTAAGATGGAGGAGAACAGTTCTGTCAGTGAACACATACTCAGAATGTCTGGGTACCATAACCACTTGACGCAGCTAGGAATTGATCTTCCAGTTGAGAGTGTTATTGATAGAGTTCTTCAGTTACTGCCACCAAGCTACAAAGGCTTCGTGATGAACTATAATATGCAAGGGATGACGAAAATGATTTGCAAGCTCTTCGCGATGCTGAAATCGGCAGAGGTGGAAATCAAGAAAGAGCATCAAGTGTTGATAGTTAACAAGACCACCAGTTTCAAGAAAAAGGGCAAGGGAAAGAAAGGGAACTTCAAGAAGACCGGCAAGCAAGTTGCCGCTCTCGTGAAGAAGCCCAAAGCTGGACCCAAGCCTGAAACTGAGTGCTTCTACTGCAAAGGAAATGCTCACTAGAAGCAGAACTGCCCCAAGTACTTGGCAGATAAGAAGGATGGCAAAGTGAACAAAGGTATATTTGATATACATGTTATTGATGTGTTCCTTACTAATGCTCGTAGTAGCGCCTGGGTATTTGATACTGGTTTGGTTGCTCATATTTGTAACTCAAAACAAGAGCTGTGGAATAAACGAAGATTGGCTAAGGACGAGGTGACGATGCGCGTCAGAAATGGTTCCAAGGTTGATGTGATAGCCGTTGGCACGCTACCTCTACATCTACCTTTGTGATTAGTTTTAGACCTCAATAATTGTTATTTGGTGCCAGCATTGAGCATGAACATTATATCTGGATCTTGTTTATTGCGAGACGGTTATTCATTTAAGTCAGAGAATAATGGTTGTTCTATTTATATGAGTAACATCTTTTATGTTCATGCACCCTTAGTGAATAGTCAATTCTTGTTGAATCTCGATCGTAGTGATACACATATTCATAATATTGATGCCAAAAGATGCAAATTTGATAATGATAATGCAACATACTTGTGGCACTGCCGTTTAGGTCATATTGGTGTAAAGCGCATGAAGAAACTCCATGCGGATGGACTTTTGGAATCACTTGATTATGAATTATTTGATGCTTGTGAACCATGCCTCATGGGTAAGATGACTAAAACTCCGTTCTCCGGAACAATGGAGCGAGCTAATGACTTACTGGAAATAATACATACCAATGTATGCGGTCTGATGAGTGTTGAAGCACGCGACGGGTATCATTATTTTCTAACCTGCACAGATGATTTGAGTAGGTATGGGTATATCTACTTAATGAAACACAAGTGTGAAACATTTGAAAAGTTCAAAGAATTTCAGAGTGAAGTGGAGAATCATCGAAACAAGAAAATAAAATTTCTACGATCTGATCGCGGAGGTGAATATTTGAGTTACGAGTTTGGCCTTCATTTAAGAAAATGTGGAATTATTTCACAACTCACGCCACCTGGAACACCACAACGTAATGGTGTGTCTGAACGTCATAACCGTACTTTATTGGATATGGTGCGTTCTATGATGTCTCTTACCGATTTGCCGCTATCATTTTGGGGTTATGCATTAGAGACAGTCGCATTAACGTTAAATAGGGCACTGTCTAAATCTGTTGAGACGACACCGTAAGAACTATGGTTTGGCAAGAAACCTAAGCTGTCATTTCTTAAAGTTTGGGGATGCGACGCTTATGTCAAAAGGCTTTAGCCTGATAAGCTCGAACCCAAAGCGGAGAAGTGTGTCTTCATAGGATACCCTAAAGAAACTATTGGATATACCTTCTACCACAGATCCGAAGGCAAGATCTTTGTTGCTAAGAATGGGTCATTTCTAGAGAAGGAGTTTCTCTCGAAAGAAGTGAGTGGGAGGAAAGTAGAACTTGATGAGGTAGTTGTACCTTCTCTCGAATTGGAAAGTAGTACATCAAAGAAAACCGTTCCCGTGATGCCTACACCAACCAGAGAAGAAGCAAATGATGATCATGAAACTTCAGATCAAGTTACTACTTAACCTTGTAGGTCGACCAGAACACGTACCGCACCAGAGTGGTACAGTAATCCTGTCCTGGAAGTCATGTTGTTAGATAACGGCGAACCTACAAACTATGAAGAAGCTATAATGAGCCCAGATTCCGACAAATGGCTTGAGGCCATGAAATCTGAGATAGGATCCATGTATGAGAACAAAGTGTGGACTTTGGTGGACTTGCCCGATGATCGGCAAGCCATTGAGAATAAATGGATCTTCAAGAGGAAGATGGACGCTGATGGTAATATCACTGTCTACAAAGCTCAACTTGTCGCAAAAGGTTTTCAACAAGTTCAAGGGGTTGACTACGATGAGACTTTCTCACCCGTAGCGATGCTTAAGTCTGTCAGAATCATGTTAGCAATTGCCACATTTTATGATTATGAAATTTGGCAAATCGACATCAAAACTGCATTTCTTAACGGGTTTCTTAAAGAAGAGTTGTATATGATGCAACCAGAAGGTTTTGTCGATCCTAAGGGTGCTAACAAAGTGTGCAAGCTCGAGCGATCCATCTATGGACTAGTGCAAGCATCTCGTAGTTGGAATATACGCTTTGATGAGGTGATCAAAGCATTTGGTTTCATACAGACTTACGGTGAAGCCTGTATTTACAAGAAAGTGAGCGGGAGCTCCGTAGCATTTCTGATATTATATGTGGATGACGTATTGCTGATTGGAAATGATATAGAATTTTTGAATAGCATAAATTGAATAAGAATTTTTCAATGAAAGACCTTGGTGAAGCTGCTTACATATTTGGCATCAAGATCTATAGGGATAGATCAAGACGCTTAATAGGACTTTCACAAAGCACATACCTTGACAAAGTTCTGAAGAAGTTCAAAATGGACCAGTCAAAGAAAGGGTTCTTGCCTGTGTTGCAAGGTGTGAAATTGAGTAAGACTCGAAGTCCGACCATGGCAGAAGATAGAGAGAGAATGAAAATCATTTCCTATGCCTCAACCATAGATTCTATAATGTATGCCATGCTGTGTACCAGACCTGATGTGTGCCTCGCCATAAGTTTGGCGTGGAGGTACCAAAGTAATATAGGAGTGGATCACTGTACAACGGTCAAGAATATCCTGAAGTACCTGAAAAGGACCAAGGATATGTTTCTCGTTTATGGAGGTGACGAAGAGCTCGTCGGAAAGGGTTACGTCGATGCTAGCTTCGACTCATATCCGAATGACTCTAAGTCGCAAACCGGATACGTATTTATATTGAATGGTGGAGCTGTCAGTTGGTGGAGTTCTAAGCAGAGCGTCGTGGCGGGATCTACATGTGACACAGAGTACATAGCTGCTTCGGAAGCAGCGCATGAAGGAGTCTGGATGAAGGAGTTCATATCCGATATGGGTGTAATACCCAATGCATCGGGTCCAATGACAATCTTTTGTGACAACACTGGAGCAATTGCCATAGGCAAGGAGCACAGGTTTCACAAGAGAACCAAACACATCAAGCGGCACTTCAACTCCATTCGTGATTATGTCAAGGATGGAGACATAGAAATTTGCAAAGTACATACGGATCTGAATGTGGCAGACCCGTTGACTAAACCTCTTCCAAGGGCAAAACATGATCAACACCAAGACTCCATGGGTGTTAGATTCATTACTATGTAATCTAGATTTTTGACTCTAGTGCAAGTGGGAGACTATTGGAAATATACCCTAGAAGCAATAATAAAGTGGTTATTATTATATTTCCTTAATCATGATAAAGGTTTATTATTCATGTTATAATTGTATTGATCGGAAACTTAAATACATGTGTGGATACATAAACAAATACCAAGTCCCAAGTAAGCCTCTAGTAGACTAGCTCGTTGATCAAAAGATGGTTAAGGTTTCCTGGCCATAGACATGAGTTGTCATTTGATAACGGGATCACGTCATTAGGAGAATGATGTGATGGACAAGACCCATCCGTTAGCATAGCATATGATCGTTCAGTTTATTGCTACTGCTTTCTTAATGTCAAATACATATTCCTTCGACCATGAGATCATGCAACTCCCGGACTCCAGAGGAATGCCTTGTGTGTATCAAATGTCACTTCGTAACTGGGTGATCATAAAGGTGTTCTACAGGTATCTCCGAAGGTGTCTGTTGAGTTGGCATGGATCGAGATTGGGCTTTGTCATTCCGTATGACGGAAAGGTATCTCTGGGCCCTCTCGGTAATACAACATCACAAGAAGCTTGCAAGCAAAGTGACTAAGGAGTTAGTTACAAGATGATGTATTACGGAACGAGTAAAGAGACTTGCCGGTAACGAGATTGAACTAGGTATGGAGATACCGACGATCGAATCTCGGGCAAGTAACATACCGACGAACAAAGAGAACTACGTATTTTGTCATAAAGGTTTGACCGATAAAGATCTTCGTAGAATATGTAGGAACCAATATTGGCATCCAAGTCTCGCTATTGGTTATTGACCGGAGAAGCATCTCGGTCATGTCTACATCATTCTCGAACCCATAGGGTCCACACGCTTAACGTTCGTTGATGATATAGTACTATATGAGTTATGTATGTTGGTGACCGAATGTTGTTCGGAGTCCCGGATGAGATCACAGACATTACGAGGAGCTTCGAAATGGTCCGGAGGTAAAGATTGATATATAGGATGATAGTATTTGGTCTCCGGAATACAACGGATAATTATCGGATCACCGGAAGGGGTTCCGGAAGGCCACGAGGAGTTGTTGGGCCTAAGAGGCCAAAAGGAGGGGAGCACACCAGCCCACAAGGGGGCTGGCGCGCCCCACCTCCTGGCCGCCGGCCCTAGGAAGGAAGGAGTGTTGGGGAACGTTGCATGGAAAACAAAAATTTTCTACGCACACGCAAGATCTATCCATGGAGATGCATAGCTACGAGAGGGGGAGAGCATCTACATACCCTTGAAGATCGTGAAGCGGAAGCGTTTATCAACGTGGTTGATGTAGTCGTACACCTTCACGATCCATCCCGATCAAGTACCGAACATACAGCACCTCCGTGTTCAGCACACGTTCAGCTTGATGACGTCCTCGCCTTCTCGATCCAGCAAGCGAGGCGAAATAATAGATGAGTTCCGGCAGCACGACGGCGTGGTGACGGTGGTGGTGAAGAACAATCTCCGCAGGGTTTTTCCAAGCACAACGGAAACTATGACGGAGGATAAACTAGAGGGGACGGGGTTGCCGGCACACAGCTTGGTGAATCTTGATGTGTCTTGGGTGCTAGCCCTGCCCCTCTATTTATATGTTGAGCCCTGGGGTCGAAACTTGGAATAAAAGCCTCCTCAAAGTCAGTTTTCCCCGAAAGGCAAGAGTCCTTCTCGAACTCCAGGACCAGACGCCAGGGTTCCCGGCATCTGGACCCAGACACCAGGGTCCCTGGCATCTCGCCCCTGGCCTCTGCAAAACTGCCTTTTGCACTTACCAAAAGCCCCGTGGGCTTAACCCCTTGGCCCAAATAAAGTGTTCTCGTACCAGAACATTTCGGGAAACATCCGAAACCTCTTCCGGTGAATTCGGGAACCCTTCCGGAGACCAAACACTATTATCCCATATATTAATCTTTACCTCCAGACTATTCCGGAGCTCCTCGTCATGTCTGTGATCTTATCCCGGACTCCGAACAACATTCGGTCACCAACATACATAACTCATATAATACTATATCGTCAACGAACGTTAAGCGTGCGGACCCTACGGGTTCGAGAATGATGTAGACATGACCGAGACGCCTCTCCGGTCAATAACCAATAGCGGGACCTGGATGCACATATTGGTTCCTACATATTCTACGAAGATCTTTATCGGTCGAACCTTATGACAATATACGTAATTCCCTTTGTCTATCGGTATGTTACTTGCCCGAGATTTGATCGTCGGTATCCTCATACCTAGTTCAATCTCACTACCGGCAAGTCTCTTTACTCGTCCCGTAATACATCATCTCATAACTAACTCCTTAGTCACTTTGCTTGCAAGCTTCTTATGATGTGTATTACCGAGAGGGCCCAGAGATACCTCTCCGATACACGGAGTGACAAATCCTAATCTTGATCCATGCTAACTCAACAGACACCTTCGGAGATACCTGTAGAGCATCTTTATGATCACCCATTTACATTGTGACGTTTTATAGCACACAAGGTATTCCTTCGGTATCCGGGAGTTGCATGATTTCATGGTCGAAGGAATATGTATTTGACATTTAAAAAAGCAGTAGCAATAAACTGAACGATCATATGCTAAGCTAACAGATGGGTCTTGTCCATCACATCATTCTCCTAATGATGTGATCCCATTATCAAGTGACAACACATGTCTATGGCTAGGAAACCTTAACCATCTTTGATCAACGAGCTAGTCTAGTAGAGGCTCACTAGAGACACGGTATTTGTTTATGTATCGACACATGTATTTAAGTTTTCGGTCAATACAATTCTAGCATGAATAATAAACCTTTATCATGATTTAGGAAATATAATAATAGCCATTTTATTATTGCCTCTATGGCATATTTCCATCAGTCTCCCACTTGCACTAGAGTCAATAATCTAGTTCACCTCGCCATGTGATTAACACCCATAGTTCACGTCGCCATGTGACTAACACCCAAAGAGTTTACTAGAGTCAATAATCTAGTTCACATCGCCATGTGATTAACACCCAAAGAGTACTAAGGTATGATCATGGTTTGCTTGTAAGAGAGGTTTAGTCAACGGGTCTGCCATATTTAGATCCGTATGTATTTTGCAAATTTCAGTCTCTACAATGCTCTGCATGGAGCTACTCTAGCTAATTGCTCCCACTTTTAATACATATCCAGATTGAGACTCAGAGTCATCCGAATCGGTGTCAAAGCTTGCATCGACGTAACCCTTTACAACAAACTCTTTATCACCTCCATAATCGAGAAACATTTCCTTAGTCCTCTTAGGTAACTAAGGATAATTTTGATCTCTGTCCAGTGATCCACTCCTGGATCACTATTGTACCCCCTTGCCAAACTCATGGCAAGGTACACAACAGGTCTGGTACGCAGCATGGCATACTTTATAGAACCTATGGCTGAGGCATAGGGAATGACTTTCGTTCTCTCTCTATCTTCTGTCGTGGTCGGGCTTTGAGTCTTACCCAACTTCACACCTTGCAACACAGGCAAGAACCCTTTCTTTGACTGATCCATTTTGAACTTCTTCAAAACTTTGCCAAGGTATGTGCTTTGTGAAAGCCCTATTAAGTGTCTCGATCTATCCCTATAGATCTTGATGCCCAATATGTAAGTAGCTTCACCGAGGTCTTTCTTTGAAAAATTCTTATTCAAATATCCCTTTATGCTATCCAGAAATTCTATATCATTTCCAATCAGCAATATGTCATCCACATATAATATCAGAAATGCTACAGAGCTCCCACTCACTTTCTTGTAAATACAGGCTTCACCATAAGTCTGTATAAAACCATATGCTTTGATCACATCATCAAAGCGTATATTCCAACTCCGAGATGCTTGCACCAGTCCATAGATGGATCACTGGAGCTTGCACACTTTGTTAGCACCTTTAGGATCGACAAAACCTTCTGGTTGCATCATATACAACTCTTCTTTAAGAAATCCATTAAGGAATGCAGTTTTGACGTCCATTTGCCAGATTTCATAATTATGAAATGCAGCAATTGCTAACATGATTCAGACCGACTTAAGCATCGCTACGGGTGAGAAAGTCGCATCATAGTCAACCCCTTGAACTTGTCGAAAACCTTTTGCGACAAGTCGAGCTTTGTAGATAGTGATATTACCATCAGCGTCTGTCTTCTTCTTGAAGATCCATTTATTCTCAATGGCTTGCCGATCATCGGGCAAGTCCACCAAAGTCCATACTTTGTTCTCATACATGGATCCTATCTCAGATTTCATGGCCTCAAGCCATTTATCGGAATTTGGGCTCATCATAGCTTCTTCATAGTTCGTAGGTTCGCCATGGTCTAATAACATAACTTCCAGGATAGGATTACCATACCACTCTAGTGCGGAACGTGCTCTGGTCGACCTACGAGGTCCAGTAGTAACTTGATCCGAAGTATCATGATCGTCATCATTAGCTTCCTCTCTAGTTGGTGTAGGCATCATGGGAATGGTTTTCTCTGATGTGCTACTTTCCAATTTGAGAGAAGGTACAATTATCTCATCAATTTCTACTTTCCTCCCACTCACTTCTTTCGAGAGAAACTCCTTCTCTAGAAAGGACCCATTCTTGGCAACAAAGATCTTGCCTTCAGAGCTATTGTAGAAGGTGTACCCAATACTTTCCTTAGGGTATCCTATGAAGACGCGCTTCTCCGATTTGGGTTCGAGCTTATCAGGCTGAAGCCTTTTGACATAAGTGTCGCATCCCCAAACTTTAAGAAACGACAGCTTAGGTTTCTTGCCAAACCATAGTTCATACGGTGTCATCTCAACGGATTTAAACGGTGCCCTATTTAACATGAATGCGGCTGTCTCTAATGCATAACCCCAAAACGATAGTGGTAAATCGGTAAGAGACATCATAGAATGCACCATATCTAATAAAGTACGGTTACGACGTTCGAACACACCATTACGCTGTGGTGTTCCAGGTGGCGTGAGTTGTGCAACAATTCCACATTGTTTTAAATGAAGGCTAAACTCGTAACTCAAATATTCGCCTCCGCGATCAGATCGTAGAAACTTTATTTTCTTGTTACGATGATTTTCTACGTCACTCTAAAATTCCTTGAACTTTTCAAATGTTTCAGACTTGTGTTTCATCAAGTAGATATATCCATATCTACTCAAATCATCTGTGAAGGTCAGAAAATAACGATAATCGCCGCGTGCCTCAACACTCATCGGACCGCATACATCGGTATGTATAATTTCCAATAAGTCATTAGCTCGCTCCATTGTTCCAGAGAACAGAGTTTTAGCCATCTTACCCATGAGGCATGGTTCGCAAGTATCAAATGATTCATAATCAAGTGATTCCAAAAGTCCATCCGCATGGAGTTTCTTCATGCGCTTTACACCAATATGACCTAAACGGCAGTGCCACAAGTATGTTGCACTATCATTATCAACTTTGCATCTTTTGGCATCAATATTATGAATATGTGTATCACTAAGATCGAGATTCAACAAGAATAGACCATTCATCAAGGATGCATGACCATAAAAGATATTACTCATATAAATAGAACAACCATTATTCTTTGATTTAAATGAATAACCGTCTCCCAATAAACAAGATCCAGATATAATGTTCATGCTCAACGCTGGCATCAAATAACAATTATTGAGGTCTAAAACTAATCCCGAAGGTAGATGTAGAGGTAACGTGCCAATGGCGATCACATCGACCTTGGAACCATTTCCGACGCGCATCGTCACCTTGTCCTTAGCCAATCTTCGTTTATTCGGTAGCTCCTGTTTCGAGTTACAAATATGAGCAACCGAACCAGTATCAAATACCCAGGCACTACTACGAGCATTAGTAAGGTACACATCAATAACATGTATATCAAATATACCTTTGTTCACTTTGCCATCCTTCTTATCAGCCAAGTATTTGGGGTAGTTCCGCTTCCAGTGACCACTTCCTTTGTAGTAGAAGCACTCTGTTTCAGGCTTGGGTCCAGCTTTGGGATTCTTCACGGGAGCGGCAACTTGCTTGCCATTCTTCTTGAAGTTCCCTTTCTTTTCCTTGCCCTTTTTCTTGAAACTAGTGGTCTTGTTAACCATCAACACTTGATGCTCCTTCTTGATTTCTACCTTCGCGGCCTTAAGCATTGCGAAGAGCTCGGGAATCGTTTTCATCATCCCTTGCATATTATAGTTCATCACGAAGCCTTTGTAGCTTGGTGGCGGTGACTGAAGAACTCTGTCAATAACACTCTCAACTGGAAGATCAATTCCCAGCTGAGTCAAGTGGTTATGATACCCAGATATTTTGAGTATGTGTTCACTGACAGAACTATTCTCCTCCATCTTGCAGCTATAGAACTTGTTGGAGACTTCATATCTCTCAACCCGGGCATTAGCTTGAAATATCAACTTCAGCTCTTGGAACATCTCATATGCTCCGTGACGTTCAAAACTTCTTTGAAGTCCCGATTCTAAGCCGTAAAGCATGGCACACTGAACTATTGAGTAGTCATCGGATCGAGTCTGCCAGACGTTCATAACATCTGCGGTAGCTCCTGCAGCAGGTCTGTCACCTACCGGTGCATCAAGGACATAATTCTTCTGTGTAGCAATGAGGATAATCCTCAAGTTACGGACCCAGTCCGTGTAGTTGCTACCATCATGTTTCAACTTAGCTTTCTCTAGGAACACATTAAAATTCAGGGGAACGGTAGCACGGGCCATTGATCTACAACATAGATATGCAAAACTATTAAGAATAAGTTCATGATGAATTAAGTTCAATTAATCAAATTACTAATGAACTCCCACTTAAATAAACATCCCTCAAGTTATCTAAGTGATACATGATCCAAATCAACTAACTCATGTCCGATCATCACGTGAGATGGGGTAGTCATCAAGGGTGAACATCTCTATGTTGATCATATCTACTATATGACTCACGTTCGACCTTTCGGTCTCCAGTGTTCTGAAACCATGTCTGTACATGCTAGGCTCATCAAGTTTAACCCAAGTATTCTGCATGTGCAAAACTGTCTTACACCTATTGTATGTGAACGTAGAGTCTATCACACCCGAGCATCACGAGGTGCTTCGAAACGACGAACTTTGGCAACGGTGCATACTCGGGGAGAACACTTTTATCTTGAAATTTACTGAAGGGGTCATCTTATATTGCTACCGTCGTTCTAAGCAAAATAAGATGCATAAAGGATAAACATCACATGTAATCAAAAATATGTGACATGATATGGCCATCATCATCTTGTGATTTTGATCTCCATCTCCAAAGCATCATCATGACCTCCATCGTCACTGGCTCGACACCTTGATCTCCATCATTGCGTCGGGGTCGTCTCGCCAACTATTGCTTCTACAACTATTGCTAACGCATAGCGATAAAGTAAAGCAATTACATGGCGCTTGCATTTCATACAATAATTAAGAGACAACCCTAAGGCTCCTGCCGGTTGTCGATATTACAAAACATGATCATCTCATACATCAACATATATCACATCATATCTTGACCATATCACATCACAACATGCCCTGCAAAAACAAGTTAGACGTCCTCTACTTTGTTGTTGCAAGTTTTACGTGGCTGCTACGGGCTTCTAGCAAGGACCGTTCTTAACTACGCAAAAACCACAACGGTGATTATCAAGTTTGCTGTTTCAACCTTCTTCAATGACCGGCCGTAGTCAAATTCGATTCAAGTAAAGTACGAGAAACAGACACTCGCCAGCCACCTTTATGCAAAATAAGTTGCATGTCAGTCGGTGGAACCGGTCTCATGTGCGTGGACATGTAAGGTTGGTCCGGGCCGCTTCATCCCACAATACCGCCGAATCAAAATAAGACGTTTGTGGTAAGCAGTATGACCATCACCGCCCACAATTCCTTTGTATTCTACTCGTGCATATCATCTACGCATAGACCTGGCTAGGATGCCACTGTTGGGGAACGTTGCATGGAAAACAAAAAATTGCTACGCACACGCAAGATCTATCCATGGAGATGCATAGCTACGAGAGGGGGAGAGCACCTACATACCCTTGAAGATCGCTAAGCGGAAGCGTTTATCAACACAATTGATGTAGTCGTACACCTTCACGATCCGTCCCGATCAAGTACCGAATGTATGGCACCTCTGCGTTCAGCACACGTTCAGCTCGATGACGTCCTTGCCTTCTTGATCCAGCAAGAGAGGCGAAGTAGTAGATGAGTTCCGGCAGCACGACGGCATGGTGACGGTGGTGGTGAAGAACAATCTCCGCAGGGCTTCGCTAAGCACAATAGAAACTATGACGGAGGATAAACTAGAGGGGACGGGGTTGCCGGCACATGACTTGGTGAATCTTGATGTGTCTTGGGTGCTAGCCCTGCCCCTCTATTTATATGTTGAGCCCTGGGGTCGAAACTTGGAGTAAAAGCCTCCTCAAAGTCGGTTTTGCCCGAAAGGCAAGAGTCCTTCTTGGACTCCAGGACCACATGCCAGGGTTCCCGGCGTCTGGACCCAGACGCCAGGGTCCCTAGCGTCTGGCCTCTCGCCTCCACAAAACTGCCTTTTGCACTTACCAAAAGCCCCGTGGGCTTTACCCCTTGGCCCAAATAAAGTGTTCTCGTACCAGGACATTTCGGGAAACATCTGAAACCTCTTCCGGTGAATTCTAGAACCCTTCTGGAGACTAAACACTATTATCCCATATATTAATCTTTACCTCCAGACTATTCCGGAGCTTCTCGTCATGTCCGTGATCTTATCCCGGACTCTGAACAACATTCGGTCACCAACATACATAACTCATATAATACTATATCGTCAACGAACGTTAAGCGTGCGGACCCTATGGGTTCGAGAATGATGTAGACATGACCGAGAAGCCTCTCCGGTCAATAACCAATAGTGGGACCTGGATGCCTATATTGGTTCCTACATATTCTACGAAGATCTTTATCGGTCGAACCTTATGACAATATACGTAATTCCCTTTGTCTATCAGTATGTTACTTGCCCGATTCGATCGTCGGTATCCTCATACCTAGTTCAATCTCATTACCGGCAAGTCTCTTTACTCGTTTCGTAATACATCATATCTTAACTAACTCCTTAGTCACTTTGCTTGCAAGCTTCTTGTGATGTGCATTACCGAGAGGGCCCAGAGATACCTCTTCGATACACTGAGTGACAAATCCTAATCTTGATCCATGCCAACTCAACAGACACCTTCGGAGATACCTGTAGAGCATCTTTATGATCACCCAGTTACGTTGTGACGTTTGATAGAACACAAGGTATTCCTCCGGTATCCGGGAGTTGCATGATCTCGTAGTCGAAGGAATATGTATTTGACATTAAGAAAGCAATAGCAATAAACTGAACGATCATATGCTAAGCTAACGGATGGGTCTTGTCCATCACATCATTCTCCTAATGATGTGATCCCGTTATCAAGTGACAACACATGTCTATGGCTAGGAAACCTTAACCATCTTTGATCAACGAGCTAGTCTAGTAGAGGCTCACTAGGGACACGGTATTTGTTTATGTATCCACACATGTATTTAAGTTTCCGGTCAATACAATTCTAGCATGAATAATAAACCTTTATCATGATTTAGGAAATATAATAATAACCATTTTATTATTGCCTCTAGGGCATATTTCCATCAAGGAGGAGGGGCCAGCCCCCTCCTGCCTTTCTCCATGCAAGGAAGAAGGAAGGGGAGGCGCCCTAGGGGCCGCCGGCCCCCCTTTCCTCCCCCCCTCCCCCACGCGCCAAGTATGGAAGGGGGACGCGTGCCTTGGCAGGTGCCCTAGGGCAGCCGCCGGCCCCCATGGGGCGCTCCCAAGGCTGCCTCCCCTCCCGCTCCACCTATATATATGAGACGAGGGGAGGGGGCGCCACACACCACGATTCACCAAGCCGTGTGCCGGCGCCCTCTCTCCCTCTAGTTCATCCTCCGCTCTAAATCCATTTTGCTTGGCGAAGCCCTGCGGAAATAGTTTCACCACCACCGTCACCATGCCGTCGTGCTGCCGAAATTCATCTACTGCTTCGCCCCTCTTGCTGGATCAAGAAGGCGAGGACGTCATCGAGCTGAACGTGTGCTGAACGCGGAGGTGTCGTACGTTCGGTGCTTGCTTGGAACGTATCGTGAAGGTGTACGACTAGATCAACCGCGTTGATAAACTCTTCCGCTTAGCGATCTACAAGGGTATGTAGATGCTCTTCCCCTCTCGTAGCTATGCATCTCCATGGATAGATCTTGCGTGTGCGTAGATTTTTTTTGTTTTCCATGCAATGTTCCCCAACACGTCCAACACCAGCCCGTCGCCAGCGTCGCCGTCATCTACCCCGACCACTTCATCTACTCCGACAAGCGCAGGCGACATCGGCCCCGCGCCGATTGGCGCTGCAACCGTCGTCGAGTCCTTCTCTCCTGGCCTCTCCGACTTCTATGACATGGCGTACAGCTCGTGCAGGTCCCAGTCTATGCATGCCCGGTGCGGGCAACACAGAAGCGTGCCTTCATCCACGACGTGTCCCCGGGCCTGGCAAGCCTGGTGCGGTGCTTCGTCAACTTCGTCTTCGTCCGTCTACGCATGCCCGGTGCTGGCAACACCGGTGCGTGCCTTCATCTACAATGTGTCCCTGGGCTTGGCAACCCCGGCGTGACGCGTCATCAACAATGTCTTCTTCCCGATGCACCATTACTTTGACACCACTGCGACCATGACTAACTCGGCGCCTCCTTGCGCCCGCGGCTCCACGGACACTTCCTCGACACCGGCTACCCCGACTCGACATCGACCACGACGTTCTTCGCACGGCTACCTCGACCACGGCTACACCACCCTACGCTCTCGGCTACTTTGACAAATGGCACAAAGGGCTACCGCCTTGCTTGAGTAACCTCGTCGGTTTCCACTCTAGCCACGACTTCCGGGATGCATCAACCATTACGACTGTGGGGTGGTGTCCGTCGGCTTGCCATCGGATTCTTCTCCAGTCTCACCGACTATGTTGCTACCGTTGTGACTGTGGGGGGATGTTGAGTATAAGGGTTATTTAGGAAACACAGGATAGCGTAGGATTTTTTCCTGCCTTGACTTGTACTCCAAGATGACCATGTACTCCTATATATATGCCCATGAGGCTCAAGCAATACAATCATCAATTCCACCAATCCCTCTCTATCCCTTCTAACAGGTCTCCCTTTACTTCCAAAAACACATCCTAGAGGAAACTGACAAAAAAAGTGCGCGAACGCAATACAATTCCATAAAGCCTACCGTGTAGGCACAAAATAAGGATAAAAACGACACATAATTTGGATTCATCACTATTCACTCCCCCCCTCTAGGCCCATCTCGATCTTTTCAGCATGGTACCTCTGGTGGCAACACCATCAGCTGGTCAAGGGCTTAGTGATCCAATCATCAGAGAAAACAACGATGTCCGTTAAAATCCTAGCAACAACCTATATCAGATAATTGACCCCAAGCCGTCGGCTCAAAGGGGGTGATCACATGTGGAAGAAATCAACCCACGGTGTCATAAAGGTGAACGTAGACATATCATTTCATGTGGATAACCTAATGCGAGCTGGTGGTGCGGTGGAACGTGATGAGAGGTGATTTTATCACAACAGCATCAAGGTTTCTTCCGCACATGTGTGGTGTTTGATTCATATGAGTTGATGGCAATCAGGAATGGCATGTACCCCTTCTAGCAAATCTGGGATGCAGTAAGGCCGAAGTGGAATCTGACTGTTCATTTGCTATGGAGTCAGTTCAGCTTATGGATTCTTATTTGGGACCAGATGTTAAAGTTATTATATAATGCAAGCAAATGTTCACTGATTTTGTGAAAATATCCTTCCAACTTTCTTTCCGGGAAGCTAATCAAGTAGCAGATGAACTAGCTAGACATTCTTTTAGCTCTAAATCTTCTGGTTCTTGGGAGGTTGTAATCCCTGCTTTTATTTCTCACTAGTAGATTGCCCGCGTGTTTCCGCGGGCTTTTTAAAATCTGTACTGGTTGCATGATAGTAAGTAACAGACGGGGAAATTTTTTGAAATCCACTTCATTTACAATGTATCTCGATAAAAAAAATGTCACATCAGATCAAACCATCTTTTTCTCTCTTTTCCTTTCATGGTAAAATAAAAAATGCACTTCAGCTCTCATTATAGAAATCTAAGGGCGAATAAAATAATACTTCTGAAGGATGATATGTCATTTTTGGATTCTCCTTTCTACATCGAAATGCTGCTATCTATTTCTGAAACAAATATTGTAGACGCATCAGGGTCTATTGAGATTGACGCGTTTCTTCCAAAGTACTACCTTTGTAAACTAATACTCCATCTGTAATCTAATATAAGAGCGTTTAGATCACTAAATAGTGATCTAAACGCTCTTATATTAGTTTACGGAGGGAGTAGAAAACATTTTAGATCACTAGAGGGACTACATATTGGGATACGCCGGGGTTTGAACCGACGGCTCCTGACTCCATGCTGATGTTGCTCGACGTAACGACGGGTCCTCAGACCTCGGACGAAGACCATCTCCTCTTCCACAACACCTATGGCACCTTTGTCATCCCGAAGCAGCGCTAACTCGGGCTGTTGTGGCTCAGTTTTTCTTCTCCCATGAGATAGCCAGGTTGAGCTCCTGCACATTGAGTAATATCAGATGCAACACACACGCCCCCACCTGCTATTTAAAGGGCTAATTCCAGAAACAACATCACATTTTTAGTACATGACTGACCATGTCAATTCCGAAGAAACTGAGATGATGTGGCATTATCTATCGAGCACGACCAAGGGTGCTTGAGTTCGCACGGGTGCCAACCTCGAACTTCAGCATGTCAGCGACGTGACGATGGGCTTGTCGAGCGCTTCGAAGCCCGTGTCATAGACCTCCTCGGAGTTGGTTCAAGGAGGCATCATTGTCAACGTTTGCAACGGCACAACAGAGGGATTTGGGGAGCCAAAGGGGGAGAGCGCCGGGGAGGGTAACGGGAAGGCGTCGACGTCGAAGTCATCATCAGAGACAGAGGCAGCTAGGGTTAGCCACATGACCGCACGCGGGGGTGGAACGACGATGCATCGGTGGATGTTGGAAAGAGGTGGCGCCAATCAGGAGCGGAGGTGATCGATATTGGATGGCAGCAACGACGGCGCAAGAAGGAGAGTAGAGATGGGGGAGAAGGGGAGAGGCGAGCGAATGAGATATGTGCGTAGGTGTTCTGGGTGTTAAGTTGGACGAGAGAAGGAATTAAACCAACGAAAAACCGTGGGACCGACAGGAGGGTGGACCGGCAGACGAAGTGGAATACGTAAGACAGGAGACAGAAGATCGGTTTTTAGCCTTGACGGGAAGAAAAAATCCGGGTGAGACAATGTGGAAGGTGAGGCGAAACTAAACCAATAAGGC
Organism: Thinopyrum elongatum; assembly: GCA_011799875.1. Lineage (NCBI taxonomy): Eukaryota > Viridiplantae > Streptophyta > Magnoliopsida > Poales > Poaceae > Thinopyrum > Thinopyrum elongatum. The sequence continues at coordinate 420,555,873 of CM022299.1, forward strand.
GAGACTACCAACTGCACTGTAAATAGTGCTCCCTCAGATCCATATTAGTTGCCGTTGAACTAGATGTATCTGAACATATTTCAGTACTATATACATCCATTTGAGCGACATTAAGATCTTCTGATAAACCGCGTGACAATCAAGTGGAGTTTAGTTACTTTAGAAAAATACAAGTAAACATTCAGTGTCAATGTAGGAGTAATAATCATGTACATCCAATCACCGACTAAAGAAAATAGAAATCTTTTCCCCACCAGGCACGTACAATGCTTATTGGCGACCAACTCCCGCGCTACCTCTCCGCGGCCAAAACTTGGGGACGGCCCCTCTCAATAAAAATGGAAACTTTTTCCCCACCAGACACATACAATGCTTATTGGCGACCAACCCCACGCCACCTTGTCTCGACCAAAAACTTGAGGACGGCTCATTCTCAATAAAAATGAGAACATTTTCCCCACCAGACACGTACAATGTTTATTGGCAACCAACCCACCGCATCACCTCCCCTCGACCAAAAACTTAGGGAAGACGGTTTCAAAAAAAAAAAACTTAGGGAAGACCACTTCAAGAGAAGGAACCCTCAGGTCAGGCCGACCTACCGCGCCGGGCCTCCGCCCCCCTCCTCACCCTCCCGCCTCTCCCTCCCACGGTCCTACCTACTTCGCTCCCCCAACCATCTCGCTCCTCTCCCTCTCTCTTTCACACGCACCCACCTCCCCTGCTCCTTTCCTTCCAGCCCGGCACGCCTGATTCTGAAATCCAAATCCAGAGATCCCAATTCCACTTTCCAGGCTGCAGCGGCGGGCCGGGCGCGGTCAGCCATGGAGTTTAAGGTGGCATCGAAGGCGGCCGCGTTGCCCGCAGCCTGGCACGGTACGAGCCAGGGAGGCAGGAGCAGCGTCGCCTTTGGATCGGCGTGGAGGAAGGCGTCGCAGCGGCGGGCGCGGGCGCTGCTCGCTGCAACTAACAACTCCGCGCCGGTGGCCAGGTATGGCTTCATGTTATGCTTACCGACATTGATTCCCCCGTTTCTTTTGCTTTGCTTACGGATAGGGATGTTTCCGTATTGGGGGACGGTGATTTGGTGTATCCATTATGGGATTGTTTGCGTTGTTTCCAATTACAAATATTTCAGTTATGAAATATTAAGTCTGTTGCGCTGTTTTCGGTTACAATTATTTAAGTTACGAAATATTAAGTCCATCGTTGCTTATGTATGAAGTTAATGATTAAGTTATCCCTAAGTTTTTTTTTCAAGGTATTCTGGTTTGACTTGAGATCTCAATAGCAGAGAGTTGAATAGTTGATTATGTTGTGCTTTCTGCTTAAACCACCAACTTCTTGTCGGTGGAAGAGTTTAACTTCGAAACATAGCATGTGACCTGGATTGTAGCCTTATAGGGGTTGTGTTTGTTCTTTTGTGTCTTGTTGACTTTTCAAATTATGTTTAACCATGCAATGATGCAAATTATTTCAGCATCTTTTTTACTTCCACCAAAGTAGTTCATTAATATTTGATGACTTGACCACATGTCTTCAAGTCATACTGAAAGGCCAAAAAATGGTGAATGATTAACTTTGACTAGGGCATGCTTGTAATGTCTTAGTGACTAAGGCTTACCTAATTGTGGTGAAACTTTCTGCAAATGTATGTGCAAGTGCAACCTTGAGCATAGCATTGAATTATAGCACTATGAATGGATTAACCTGGTTCTGATAACTTTAACTTATAGCTATGGTGCTTCTGCAAAAAAATGCTTTTTGTTATACTGCAAGGAACTGATAACTTTTCTTAATGGTACACTTCTTCTAGGGTGGAGAAACAGAGGATAGATCAAAGTCAAATACTGACCTTGGACAGTATCAGAACCTCGTTGATTAGACTAGAAGACAGCATCATATTCGGTCTCTTGGAGAGAGCACAGTATTGTTACAATGCTGATACATATGATAGCAATTCTTTCCATGTGGATGGATTTGGCGGCTCTTTGGTTGAATTCATGGTTAGAGAAACTGAAAAGCTACATGCAAAGGTGGAGCATCCTTGCGATTAGATATATAATTGATCATGGCATTGCCTGGAAAATACATATGCTGATCTTTCTTATGTAGGTTGGGAGATACAAGAGCCCAGATGAGCACCCATTCTTTCCAGAAGATCTGCCTGAGACACTGTTGCCGCCTATCCAGTATCCAACGGTAATGTACATTTCAAGTTTTCTTGGGTGTCAAATGCTTCCCTTGTGGGCCTGTAGATCTTTTTTGTCAATGTAGCAAAATATGGTCCTGCAATGGCGAACTAACATATCAGGGTTCTGACAGCAGTGCATGAACAATTGAACAATACCATGCTTCTGTTTTCCATTGTTACTTGTTATCAACTACTCCCTCTGTAAAGAAATATAAGAGCGTTTAGATCACTACTTTAGTGATCTAAACGCTCTTATATTTCTTTAGTGATCTAAACGCTCTTATATTTCTTTACGGAGGGAGTAGTATTCATTTCAGTTTCATTAGAAGCTCTGACAATCCATCTGGAGCCTGAAACATCTATCGATATTGGTTGTGGAATATTATCATCTATCGATATTGGTTGTGGAATATTATCATCTATCGAAAGACTCATGTTTCTAGTAGATTACTGTGTTCTTGTTGATGAAATTTTGGATGGATTCTTACGTTATCTTTGTTATTTCCATAGGTTCTGCATCCTATTGCTGATTCCATTAATATCAACAAAGAGATTTGGAAAATGTACTTTGATGAAGTTATTCCAAGGTTGGTGAAAGAAGGAAGTGATGGAAATTCTGGATCCAGTGCTCTTTGCGACACGACCTGCTTGCAGGTACCACACTAGATTAATACTGCTGGTCTTTGAGTCGGACAGCTAATTGTTGTAAATCATTTTTACTATGCCACAACTTTCATTCACTGAAAATAAGCCTTGTCATTACTATTGTTTGCAAGATTTTGTACTGTTGTAATTTTATTATATGTCATTTTCATATGATTAAGCTGAGGTTCACTAGTGGTTCCTGCAACTAAGCATTTCTTTGTAAAGTACATTTGTGCTCATCTCTCTTTTCCACAACTGTTCTATAATTCAGGCACTCTCTAAAAGAATCCACTATGGGAAGTTTGTGGCAGAGGCCAAGTTTCAAGAGTCCCCTGAAGATTACACGCCTGCAATAAAAGCTCAGGTCAGTGCTCTATGTTACAATGAGGAGTAACGCTGTCATACTTCTCTTCCACTTACATTGTTTCAAATGGACCGTGGCAATTTGATCCCATTGTGGAAACAACCAATTTGTCGGGCGGCCATTGCAGGACGGCGCTCAACTAATGCAGCTCCTCACCTACGAGACGGTCGAGCGTGCCATCGAACATCGGGTGGAAACCAAGGCCAAGATATTTGGACAGGAGGTGAACATAGGAGCTGAAGCCAAGGGCACGCCGCCTGTGTACAAGATCAGGCCCAGCCTGGTCGCTGGACTGTACAGCAACAGGATCATGCCGCTAACCAAGGACGTCCAGGTAGCATACTTGCTAAGGAGGCTGGACTGAGCGCTCACAAATGTGCAGTGCAGTGCCTACTCTGTCGTCCGATTTTCCCGCGTCATCAAAGAATAAACGGAGCAGGAAACGGCCATAGGCATATTCATATTGGGTCTCAACTTGGAAGAACATATATGAGACGTTTATTGTTTCACCTATATAGTTTTTTGTATCACAAGAGCAAGAGGAGCAACCGTGCGGTGGGGCCGTGGCATACGATAAATTCTATTGCTGTTGGTGTTTTGCAAAGCTTTGAATCTTAGAGCAACTCTTGCTGATTCTGTAAAACCTCAGCCTGTATAATTGGTTGTAAGGACGATCGGTCAAGTTTGTAGAGAGGGTGGCAGTAAAATCAGTTTCTTTTTTTATTTTTGAGTTGAGCAAAATCAGATTCTGCATAACATGTTGTGCCTACTTTGCCTGCGGTGTGGGACCCACCTGGTGGGGGTTAGGGAGCTGGGCGGCAGCACAAGCGAGCATGGAGCGCTCCGGCGGCGAGGCATTTGATTCCGGCGCAGGAACGAGCCGGGGATGCCGCAGAGCTCCTCCCGGCACTGAGGACCACCGTCTGCTCATAGCGGCGCCTCGTCGCACCAACCTAGCTCCGCCCTCCTGCTTCGCCTGGACCCATCGGCAGTCGCCGCCAAGCCGGCCTCTGCACCGCCTCGCTTCTTGACGCATCAAGTTGCTCCCGCATTGGTCCCTCTGCCACGACATGGCAACCACCCGCGAGGAGTCCATCTCCGTCCTCTTCCTCAACCCAGCTCGGGCTGCAACGCCTCCAGCATTGGCCGCTGTAGACGCTTCTCTCCCCCGCCGTAGTCCCTCGCCGAGCGGCTGGACTCTAGCGGGATTCACGCACAAATTTCGTGGATGGAGCGCACTCTAAAAGTTGTCTTGGAATGCCCTAAGTTGCAACAATGCTAGTACATTCACGGAATAACATGGAGATTTTACGGAGCGTTTGTGACTTGTGACATGCTGATTGGATTAAGGGAGAGGGAGGGGCCCCACCCACCTGACAATCGAGGGGCGGGGGGAGGGGGTGGAGGTTGAAGAGAATTAGAAGGAAGGGCCCAGAATCCCCTCGTAATAAGCCCGTGTGTTTAGCATTTTTGCCATAAGTTGTCTTTGTGACTCTAAATATGCAGGCTGGTGATGGGGGCATATGGAACACCCTCCAAAAAATATAGCAGTGAAGATGTATCTAGTGAATCCCATAGGGCTGATTTTTTCCATTATGCGCTCAGTGCACCATATCAGCGGTTATTATCGAGTATCGAGTCTGGGTAATTTCAAGAAATCTGTTCTTTTAAGGGAATTTTGGGGAATATGCTAGTTTTTTTAGGACTGCCGCGTGTTTCATTAATCACAAAATATAGTGATAAGCCCACACACGGAACCGACCAGAAAGACCGAGGGAGAACATGTGTTCACAAAATTTTGCGCAAAACCCCTCCAAGAAAATAAAATTACATTTGAGACCATAGAATTTCGGCAACTGCCATCATCGCCACTAACCGTCGCCGAATTCGAAGGAAACCCATAGCCCAGAAGGGCGTTGTGAGCCGACGAAGAAGCCCGCCGAGCGCAAGGCCTTTATCGTTGTGGCATGTCGGCGGGGATCATCCCATCCTCCTCAAATTCTGGAGCTAATGTTAGCCGTCGATGTCGTCGAGGCCGAGCACAAGATCCGTCCGCAATCAAGCCTACTGTGGATTTTTTTTTGAACCGGGCATTACCCCTTTCCATTACTGCGACATAACGGAAATACATCATCTGTCCAGAGAATGAGACGGGAAAGAGGAAAGTGGGTCCAAGCATCGCCGGGAAACCCACTGTGAGCACTCGCCATCGAGATTACTCACTGTGGGGCGAAAACCCGACGACACCATTACATCAAACCATCATCAGCTAACTTGCAGTACCGACTAGTTTTATGAAACCAACCAAAAGCATATGGAAACGCCCACACATGAGCACCAAAATGTCATTCCTCCCCTGACAGTGAAGCGCCTCCTGAGCCGAGCTGGAGAGTCTTGGTCCCCTTACTTCAGCGAGCTCCATCTTCCTGGTACGCCGTGGCACATATCTGCATCAGTCTCGAAGCACTGTTCTTCAACATGGCCCCTCCTGTCCTCAGGTCGTCCGCATTCCTATTCTGTTTCATCAGCCCTGCCCAATAACATAGAAGAGCACATGTGGAAAATGTGCATTCAAACGGAGTTTTAAGAGGTATGAATTCAAATGTAGCTCTATTGCGACAAGTCCAAATAGCCCAGCAGATGGCTGCAATGCCAACCGTATGGAACACCTCTCCCTCTGGAAAGAAGGTTTGACACCAGGAATAAGCTTGCCATATGTTGTTAGGACATAAGTCAGTACCAAACACACATGCCACAGCTCTCCAGGTCACCCTGGCTACTGGACAAGTGAAGAACAAGTGTTGAGATGTTTCTTTTTCTGCACAAAAAGAGCAGTTAGGGTCCTTTTTCCACCCCCTGTGTTTCATCACATCTCTGGTCAATATCGCGTTCTGCGACAATTGCCACATAAAAATTTGTATCTTCAAAGGAATACATGCCTTCCATATCCAACGATAATCACATCCTGAAATATTCCTCTCCAGGAAAGAATAAACTGATCTAGTAGTAAAGTATGTTTTAGAGCCCAGAGCCCATTTGATTTTGTCACTTTCAACAGAAACACATGCTTTACTGACTGCATCAATCATCTTTTGCCACTGTTCCCCTAGCTCATGATTTAATCTTCTTCAAAAGAAAGATAAGGGGTCAGCCGCCAAGCAAGAGTTGACAGTGCAGTCAGGGTAATTGCAAATAGAGAATAGCCTGGGGAACTGTTCAACAAAAGGTACTTGATCCCCTACAGGGTCCATCCAAAGCCTGGCAATATTACCAGATTGGATCGATACTCGTCTTCCAGCCATATACAACTCTTTAACTTTCATTATTGCTTTCCAGCATGGAGAGTCACTGATCTTCCCTTTAGCCGAAGCAACTGTATCTCTACGAAAGTACTTGGCTTTAACAATATCTTGCCACAGTCCTTTTTTGGTTTCAAGTTTCCACCACCATTTAGTAAGCAAACTCAAGTTTTGCTTATGGAGGTCCTTGACCCCCAACCCCCCTTTACTTTTAGACCGACAGATTCTAGTCCATTTGACCAAATAATATCGTTTTCTATTCTTAGTAACCTGCCAGAAAAACCTCCTCCTATGTTTATCCAATCTTGCTATCATGGTTTTCGAGAGCAAGAATATGGATAAGTAATAGTAAGCAATGCTCGAAATATTAGCATTAAGTAGAGTCAATCTGCCCCCTGAAGAGGCATTGCTCCCTAAACCAGATTCGCACCTTTTTATATATCTAGCTTCCAAGAATTCCCAATCCACCCCTCTCAAAGAGGAGTAACTTACAGGGACACCTAAATATTTCATGGGGAAATGCCCAATCTGGCAATTAAACATATTCGCATATGTTGTCAAAATATTGTCATCCCCACCAACACACAAAATCTCACTTTTCTGGAAATTAATTTTCAAACCAGACATTAGTTCAAACATATAGAGCAGTATTTTCAAGTTCAGGGCTTTCTCCGGGTCATGCTCGATACATAACACCGTGTCATCTGCATACTGCAGGATAGCCACACCATTTTCCACTAGTTCAGGTGCCAAACCAGTAATCAGCCCATGTTTTTGTGCTTGAAGCACCATCTTACACAGGCATTCAGCCGCAATATTGAATAAGAAGGGGGAAATTGAGTCCCCTTGCCTCACTCCTTTGAAGCTCTGGAAGTACGGCCCCAACGTGTTGTTCAACTTAACACTAACCGTTCCATTCTGGATAATTTTTCTCATCCACCCACACCAAGTACTCCCAAAGCCTCTATTTTCTAGGCATTTCAACAAAAATTCCCAGTTTACTTTTTCATAAGCTTTTTCGAAATCTAGCTTAATGACAATCCCCACTTTCTTCCTAATATGAGTATAGTGCAGGATCTCATGGAGAGACATAATCCCATCCATAATATGCCTGTTTTTAATGAAAGCATTTTGATGTTTACTAAATAGCACATCTGCCAAGGGGGCCACTCTATTGTCTAGCACTTTGGTGATCAGCTTGTAAGGACATCTAAGCAAGCAAATTGGTCTGAATTGTTGTATCTTATTAGCTCCACTGATTTTGGGAAGCAGAGTGATAATACCATAGTTCAATCCATGTACATCCAACTTCCCCTCATAAAATGCAAGAAATAGTCTCATTATGTCTTGTTTCACTATCTCCCAGCAATGCTGATAAAACTCAGCAGGTATGTTGTCAGGCCCAGGAGCTCTGTTACTGTTCATTGAAAACAGGGCTGTTTTGACCTCCTCCTCGGAGAAAGGTCTAGTTAAGATCAAATTATCAGCCTCATCTAATTTTTCATTATCTCCCCAAACCTCAGGATCAAGTTGAAACATGTTCCCAGGAGCTGGTCCAAATAGGGATTTGTAAAAGTCAGTAGCATGCTTTAAGAGATTATCAGTCCCTTCAATAACAGCATCACCAACATTCAATGAATGTATGGTGTTTTTCCTCTTATTAGCATCAAACCTCCGAGTTTTGGCACAGCATCGGTCCTATCTGTGCGTCTTTGGAACCGATGCACAAGGGAGGTTGCGCTGATCTGCACCGGGGGGGGGGGGGGGATGCTAGCGTTGCTCTCACGGATGATGCAATCGTCTTTTATTAGAAAAACAACAACTTTACTGATTAGAAACAATGGTTACATCGTCTATAAGAAGAGGTACAATATTTATTAGGGCATGTACAACGGTGCTATATTAGGTGTGCCACAAAGATAATTGCTGAGATAGAGGAGTGAGAATCCATAAAAAAAGGGTTGTCTTCTCTTATTTAAGAGGTGACCTCTTAGCTCAATATGTGTCACCATGATTTTAGGAATATCTAGTTATCTTAGATAAGGCTAAGAGATAACACATTGTATACATGTTTTATTATCATCTCTAAATTACATGCAAGTCTAGCAAGCTCATGAGCTACTTTATTTGCTTCCCTATTACAATGTTCAAAACTAGTAAGAGAAAAATCACAAGCCACAAAAAGCAGTCGTAAAAAACTGTCGCCGCTGCTCCTGCAGAATGTCCTCCGTTCTTCATTGTGTCAATGACTTCCATGTTATCAGAGTTAATAACGAGACTATTGCAGCCCGCCTTTTGTGCCAGCAATAAACCAAACCTAAGCGCTAATGCTTCTGCTGTCAGCACACCAGTACACCACTCAATATTTCAATTTCCGCCAACAATGAAATTTTCTTTGTCATCCCTGAGGACAGCACCCGTTGTGCCCCTTAGCAGGTCATGACCAAAAGAAGCATCCACATTTAGCTTAACAAATTCCATGGGAGGTCTACTCCATCCTTCAATTTTTCTACTTGCATTAGGTGAGTGGCCATTTACATAGTTTGCTATCACTAGCACATATGCCCGTGCGTTGCAACGGGAGAAATTAATATGTCCATCAAAACAACATCCGAACCGTGCCGTCCAGCGATGACAGGGAGGTGCACGCCATAATCTAGATAATTTTCGTTTCTCTTAAAAAATCAGATCATTTGCACCGATTGGACCGAGGAAGATTTAATTTGATGCCAGAAGAATTAATTGGAGTGTGCCTCGCTTTTCTCTTTAAACATGAACTTAGCAGCCCTATTACTTTATCTTTGGTTCTTAATGCGTGCGCCTCTTTAATTGGTCCTAGCACATATGCCCGTGCGTTGCAACGGGAGAAACAGATCCTCGCACGCCTCAAGAAACTCATCCTTTTTTGCCACTTCTCTTCACCACATCGCCCATGGTCACGATGAATGTGATCAACCCCACCCTGCATCGACTTGTAATCTCATTTGTGTTCGTGCTCGTCCTCGCCGGTGAAAATAAATGCATAGAGAGTGATAGTGCAATTAAGAAAGAAAGAAAAAAACCGAGCCAACGTAATGAATGAATGGGTTATGTCATTCAACACTTGAAGGCACATAAACATCATACCTTGGGTGGAGCGCATAGACAGATAAAGTTCGGGCGAAGTCGACGAAACGACGATATTAGATGCTTTGGGCGGAGCACTGTCGTGCACGAGAACTTGTGATTCAGATTGGGTTAAGGTCGAGAGAGAGAGAGAGTTGGATTGCAAATATGGCATGAATTACCCAACCCCCCTGCTATATAGCTTAGGTGGGCATTCCATCGATGAACTTGCTAGTGAATATTGTGTATTAGAAACCTTTTAATCAACTCCTACTGGGAACCATGATAATCTTGATGCATGCATGAAGGAAATCATAAGCATACCAAGAAAGTAAATAATCATGAAAAGTGAAAAATACGATTAAGAAACTGTAATCACTTGCAGTATTGATCAGCATCTACAAAGACTGACAATTCCAATAGACTCCCAAGTAAAAAAAAATCATTGGAACAAGTACCAACGGAAACAACCCTGGGACAGAAAAATATAGTTTTGAGAGAGTCTAGACAATATTAATTGGATAATCATAGAAAAACGAACATGATACCCTTGAGTGATACTTATGGATGGGAGGAGCAGGGCAACATGTTTTTGGAAAACATAAACAATGAAACTGAATTAGTGTAAAAAAACTTGTGAAACCAAATGACAACTTAATGTAAAGAAGGGTCTATCAATACTCTAAAAAGAAAGGGAATGTTATATCTCTTGTTTTAACTATGCATTAAGGCACACCCGGCCGCACGCATGTCCTGAAAGAGGAACTTCATGTCAGCCTATCATGAGTAAGAATAATCATTTAGAACACAAATACTTAAAAAATAGTGGGAAAACATTAATTGTTTACACTAATAAGTGGAACACGAGGATACCTAGAGTTTTTTTGGACACTGGTAGCTGCTGCCGGCAACCTTGAGGTGGCCTGACAATGATCCTAATCTGTATGCTCTCTACTATTTCGAAATCAACTGAGAAAATTACCAACATATATCAAACAAACACATGGTGAGACTAAGTACATACCAGGAAGACTCATGAGTACATATGGGCAGCAATTTTTGGCACCACTGCTGCAAGCAGTGCCCTTCAGGCCATGCTAGGAAATAACATATCTGATCTCTAGTTGTATGTAGGAGGACATCATCCAGATAAATCAGAAGTACATACAACATTGCCTGCATGCCCTAGAAGATGCATTAGGAGTTTATTAAGATGCATTAGGAGTTTATTAAGGCTCACGATTTGGGCCGCATTTGTCTAGCGCTATGGCCGTCCTAGCCTCCTAGGTGTGCAAAACGGAATCTTCGGAGGAACTTGGACACCATGTTAGTAATTGAGCAAGTCACGGCCATAATCGCCAATGTAAAGTTAATCGTAGCCTGACATTGCAACCGACCTGATCGCCTTTCCTCTCGTTATTCCTCAAGTATGGTATTGACGACGGCCACTATTAGACGCGGAAGAGAGTTAGACGCGGGCTTGCGTGATCATGCCGCCACACAGTTACAACCTCCAGCTGCACCAGGAACGATGCCTACCCGACATGCCGCACAATCTCTGCGACGGATCACGGCCTCTCGGTGTCTTCCCCTCCGCCCTCTCCTCCCCAACCTCCTCCTCGTTGTCTTCCCCGATCAGGGCCTCAAGCGGCCAACGTCCCGCTCCTTCCGCAAAAGCTCCAGTTATTCAAGTCCACGACGGCGGCCTGCAACACATGCACCGAGGAGACTCATCGCGACACTAGCGGCGAGAAGAATGATACGGCGCCCACCACAGTTAGAACACGACCAACGACGACGACGCAGGGCCGCACGCCCGCACCCCACATGAAGGTAGCCTGCTCCCGTCAGATTGTTCATGTCGCTGATGTGGCTGCTGCCGCCGCAGCCGTGCAGCTTGTTCCCGTCGCCGCCGTTGCTTCAACTTCGATCAACATGGCGCGGATGTTTCTCCCGTCTTCGGCAAAGCTGTTGGTAGCTTCAGGGTTTCATGCCCGCCACGGTAGAACACCACCAAAGATGATGACGCGGGGCGCACCCCGCATCGCTGAATTGAGTTGGTGCTTCGGTCGAGGGAGTCGAGAAGCCTTTTTATGTGCATATGCATCGGCCTGTGGAAGGCCAAAGGAGTCCCTGCCGATCTCGCCATGGTCGTGTGCGTGCTCGACGATAGTTTGTGTGGGAGAAGATGATGGGCACAGGAAGGATTGGACGAAAGACGATGTTTCTGGATCAAAAGAGGAAGGACTTGATCAAATAGGAAGGAGAACGGGACTGTCCCGACACCGCAGCGTGATGGTGATATGGAGTAGCAAGGAAGGAGATCAGCAAATAGCGATGGAGATTTATTTTTTATAGGAATAATAGCGATGGAGAATTGGAGATGGAGTCGGACCTGGCAACGTACCTCTTCGGTGGCTGAGGCCCAACTAACAGGCAGCCCAGTACAGGCGCAGGCGAACGATAAAAAGTTCGCGACGGTGAACCCGACGAAAGCACTGCGTACCAAATTTTATTAGTACCACCTCGCGTATATGTTTTAAATTCAAAGTGAAAGCGTAAACTTACGGGAAGAAGCGTATTGTGACGGTGAACCCACGGAGTCAATCCGTGTTTTATTATTAGGGAAAGATAGCACGGATCCCCATGGACGTTTGGTACGCCTCTTGAGACTTTCCCTCGTGAACCAGCTTGCGTCTATTCCATCATAAATACCATGTAGTTATAGCGATCAACTTCCGTGCATTTTGGACAACCAATATAGATAGAGGCCTAGAGCGAATCCTGTTTCGGTTGGTGCTCTTTTTTATTTTAAAAAACAAGCCTTCCGTTGCTTCACCTCAGCGTTGGGCCGCTGGTATCAGGCCCCTTGCAAAGCCTACGCAACTTCTGCAAAGGTTTTGGCAGTCAAACATCGCAGGGGATGTCGTATCCGGCAGCTACGGCCTACGGCCATGTCCATTCCATCGGCTCCTCTTCATTTTTTTTGACACATCCATCGGCTCCTCTTCATCCTTCAACACGGTGCCGTTTGCAAACAAACGGTGGAAATTTTACTAAAAGGCCCCGTCTAGCAGTCACCGCAAAGTCCATTTTACCGGAGACGCTCCACCCATGGGCGGATCTGGGCCCCAGGCAGCCCAGGCAATGGCCTGGGGCGTGAGAAATTTCCCAGCCTATATATCTAGAGAAAAAAAACTGGCCTGGGCCGCAGCCCACTTCCTACCCTTCTTGCTGAGCCATTGGCCAGGTCAATATAAAAAAAGTGAACGAGAACAAGAAAGATAGAAGGGCCTGTGCTGCTAGTGCGTCGCGTACGGGAGTCTTTTGTCGAGAAAGGAAGATGACCCGTCTTAGGCTAGTTAATGAAGAGATTTCTCTTGCCAGTTGCCACTATTTTCAAATCCCCAATTCTCTTGCTATTTTTTTTGCGGGGAATTTATCTTGCTAGTTGCCACTGTTTGATGCTTGATTCAAACATGATTTTTAATTCCTAATGCTTTTCCCTTTTCATATTGTTTTCCTTAGTTTTGTTGTTCTGCAGAGAACATAAATGTGGAATCCGATTTAGTAATTCACATTTTGCATTTGTTATTAAACCTGCTAAGTTCAAAAATTATATTTTTACCTAGATGCATCGATTTGTAACTCAAAATTTATATATTTTTTTTGCGGGAAAACATTCAATCTATTCATCTTTAATTATGGCAGTACAATGAACACTAAAAATAATAAAACTTACATTCGAATTTGTAGACCACCTAGTGATGACTACAAGCACTGAAGCGAGCCGAAGCCGCACCACCGTCATCGCCCTCCCTCGCCGGAGCCGGACAAAACTTGTTGTAGTAGATAGTTGGAAGTCGTCGTGCTAATGCCTTATAAGACAAGCGCACTGAGGACACCTACCGACTGAATTATGCGATATCCGCAAGAGAAACACCTCCACATGTTGTCCGACGATGCTAAACGCACCACAGGGATGGAGTCTAGGCAGGGAGAACCTTATTACATCTTCAGGGAGCCGCCGCCTTCTCGCCTTGCTGAGCAGGACATAAACCCAAAAAAAAACTCAAAGAAATATCTAGAAACGGAGTCCTCCGCCAGCAAGGGCCGGGATCCACCACGCCCCATGGAGCTAAGGCCACGAGAGACGAGGCAGATCGGCGTCGCCGCCGACGGGCGGCAAGAACCCTAGTCGCCCTTGGAGGAGAGGCGCCATATGTTTTACTTGCAATCATAGGAGACTCATATCATTCAATCCTTTGATTTGGTACCATCTTTTGTATCATTTATATGCTAGATATTGTCTTTTAATATGTCTTACTTTATTAATTAAACCATCATTTATCAAATACTGCCATTCAACATTGTGTTTGGGTTTTTATTAGTTATGCCCACTAACTTGCTTTATATACCTTCAAAATGGATATTTTGCGTGTGGGGGGGGGGGGGGGGGGGGGGGGAGGGGGGTTATTTTTTTTACCCTTAATTTCTCGCCTGGGGCGTCAGCCAATCCTGGCTCCGCCACTGGCTCCACCTATGTCTCCGCTGCCGCATCGTGCGCCATGCGCTCTCGCCGCGCAGGGCGGTGTCCCCCGCGGCCACAACACACGCGTGTAATGTGCCATATGTTTGTTACCGTGTGCTAGCCGCTTGTTCGAATTCCCGGCCCGGTCCACGCGGCTCCATAAATACCCTCCCGGCTTCACGCATTCCGCCCCTTCCAACTCCGCCTCCACCGATCTCCATCGGTCTCCAGAAAATGGCCGTGACGCCCAATCTCCCCCTCCTCCTCGCGACGTTCCTCCTCCTCGCGGCGGCGCCGGCCCCCTCCGCCGCGGAGAAGTTCGTCGTCGGCGACAAGCAGAACTGGGCCCCCAACGTCAACTACACCACCTGGCCCGACCAGTACCACTTCCACATCGGCGACTGGCTCCGTACGTATCTCACTGCTCCTCAATCCCTTTCCGCTTTCCACCGTCTTCTCGATCGATCTACCACTTCCCGGCTCCGGTTAACTGATCCGCTCGTCTACATACGCGCGTATGCTGCAGAGTTCAACTACGCCAAGGACATGTACGACGTGGTGCAGGTGGAGGACGCGGCGGCGTACGACAAGTGCGACGCGAGCAAGCCCCTCGTCAGCTACAACCGGGGCCGCGGCTACGTGTTCCAGCTCAACCACACGGGCCGCTACTACTTCATCTGCAGCCGCGGCTACTGCTGGAGCGGCATGAAGGTCACCGTGCTCGTCGAGGACAGCCCCGCGCAGCCGCCGCACGCCGCCGCGCCGTCGCCCAACGCGGCCGCGCACCACGGCGTCGTCTCGTGGGCCGTCGCCGCCGCGGCGGCCTCGCTCTGCGCGGCGGTTCTGGGTTTGCCGTTTGCGGTGTGAGTGTGACCGTGTGAGCGGAGGGAAGGGGCCAATGGGTCTTTTGGAGTATGGGCCGTCCAGGCCTTTAGCGCCACTGTGTGGCCATGTATGGAAGGTACTTACTGATTAAGAAAGCGTGCTTTGGAAGTTTGCGTATTTCCTGCAAGTTTTGTTCCGGCATTTTGGTAATGATGCACACACGCAACTGTAGAAAAAACAAAACGGCACATGCAGTGCCGAGACAAAAATAGCACATGCAGTGCCGAGACAAATATAGCACAGGCTGCAAATCGTCAAGAAGAAGAAAAGATTATAACCATATTTTTAGAGAAAAGAAGTTCCCTCAAGTTTGTGATAACTGATGCAAATGTGTCTAGTGTCTTAAAAGGGATTGGCAAAAAAAGTGAGATTGGTGGTGCTCATAACTCTTGACAATCAAAAAACAACTTCACCCGGAAAAAAATCAGTAATCGTGAAGCAAATGGTAAGAGAGACGAGGCACAATGTGAGCGAATCCTCCTGCGGTTGATTTTAGATTATATTTTTTGAGGCAAGGTTTATTTTAGATACTAGCAGGAATTTGACAGCTCGAGTGACACGAGAACCCAAGTGCGGCAGTCTTGTCACTTTTCCAAATGCCGTGCTCTGTTTGCTCGTCATTTCATTTCCTAATTCTTCGTGTTGGCTATCTATGGAAGGTATTAATTGTGAGATTACGTTTAGGTGGGTGTGTTCTCCCTGCATTGTCACCCTCAAAACCTCATTTTCTTAAAAATTTCATTAAAAACATTTCTGTGTCCCAGGAGGAAGGAAACATACCTCTATCTCTATACTCTAAAAAATAAAAATAAATTGAACAGTAGAAATGTTGCTTTTGCACATGGAGCAAAAGTTTGGCTTTTTCCAAGAAATATTACAAGCACAGAAAGGATTTTTCTTTTCTTTTTTGAGATGAGTCCACAAAGGAATTGGTCATTGTCACGCCCTACTCCCTGGTGGATCACCATGTCGAGCAGGCGGACAGCAAGGTACAGCAAGTGCGACCGCGGGAGGAGGAAGATCAAGGCCCACGAGCAGAGAGCATGGAAAAGTCCTTGGTAGGTTAGTGTCTATGTCAAGTGGGGCCTATTCCAGAGAGTGCTATAAGTGTGGGCGACAACAGAGACTGGGTCATGCCTTGTAATCGAATATTTCGAACTCTTCTCTCGATCTAATTTCTCCAGCTCCTCCCCTTTCTTCTTCCTCAAGTTCATTCCCTCCCCCAATCTCTCTCTCCCTCTGTTCGATCCGTGAGGGTCGTTACAACCTGGTATCAGAGACTGATTCCGATCCGCCGCCGCGCCTCAATCCCTCGATCCGACCGTAAATCCACCGCGGAAGGTGTTGGGTTGCTTCGGCGATCCAACGCAAAATCCTGAGCGGGGTAGGTCCGATTTGGGGCGGCAGCAACAGCGCCATCATCGACTCCGTCTGTGCAGACTAAGTTTGTCCTCAACGCCATGGAGGGCGCCCAGAAAACTCTGGAGGAATTGCTGACAAAATTTGCATCTCTGACCTCCGAGGTGCAGCACTTGAGCACCCAGGTGACAGAGTTTGGTGACGGGTTGGATGCGGTCAAACGCACTCAAGCCATGGAAGCGGCGGCGAGCGTCGTCTTCGACGGCTCCCATGGCAGCGATGCTTGTGAACAAAGGGCCTCCGCTGATTCACCCACCACCACCCCCTCCACCGTGTCGAGAAGACCATCAGGAGCACCAGGCCGCACTGCGCCGGGAGGAACACCACGAGTGCGACCACTACAGACACAAGCCGCCCAAGCATGATTCCCCTCGGTTCAATGGCGAAGCACCGCAGCTCTAGTTCGATCTCTGTCACACTTATTTCGAGCTCTACCAGACGCCACCGGAGCAGTGGGTGTCCACGGCGGTGCTGTACATGGAGGGGCACGCCGCGCTCTGGTGCCAAGCTCACAAGCGCGTCTATGGCCTTGGCGATTGGTACGCGTTTACTGCGGCAGTTCAGGCAGAGTTTGGTCAGGATGAGTTTGACGCTCTTCTGCATCGTCCTCATCACCTCAAGCAGAAGGGCACAATCACAGAGTACCGTCACGTGTTTGAGGCCATTATGTATCATCTGATCGCCATGGATCCCTCACTCAATCAGAAGTTCTTTGTGTCGCAGTTCATCATCGGCCTTCGGGACGAGGTTCGCACAGGTGTGCGTCAACACGCACCCACCAGTGTCTCTCGAGTAGCAGCTCTCGCTCGGATTCAGGAGGAAGAATCCGACCACAACAGGCCGCGTGGCCACCCACCGGTGTACTCACGACCTCTATTACAACCTCTCGTGCATGTTGTGGCCGCCGCACCCATTCCACCACGCAACGAGGGGGCCAAGCGAGGCCCTGATGATTTCGGTCGCGAGCGACAACTCAGAGAATTCCGGCGACCAAACGGTCTCTATTTCAAGTGCGGGGATAAGTATTCCAGAGAACACAGATGCAACAAGGAGGGCCAACTGCTTACAATTGAGGTGGGTGATCACGGTGAACTTTTGTCAGATGAGGCCATTCGTGCTCTAGAATTACTTGATGAAAATCGAGAGGAAGCCGCAGACTGCTATCAAATTTCAGTGCATGTTGTCGCCGGTACAGAATCATCAGGCACGATGCGGCTACGAGCCTTGGTGGGAAATCAAGTCATGCTGCTACTTGTGGATTCTAGAAGCACGCATACCTTTGTGAATACCACTTTTGCATTGCGAGCAGGTTGCGAGGTGCAGGATGTGGAACCTGTCATGGTAAAGGTCGCAAATGGGGAAACATTGCAATCAACACAGCAAGTATCCAAATTGCAGTGGTGGTATCAGGGAAATACTTTCCAAACCGACATGCGGCTGCTGGATCTGGGAGCTTATGATGTTGTGCTCGGGGTCGGTTGGCTGGCCCAATTTAGTCCCATGAACTGTCATTGGGGACTGAAAACAATGGAATTCCGGTATGGCCTCACTAACATTCAGTTACAAGGAGTACGTTCGCCAGGGGAGCCAACACTGAGTGAAATCCGAGCCGAGCAACTGTTAAAATGGATTCAGAGCAATGAGGTTTGGGCTCTAGCAGTCATTCATTCTGTGGATCCTATCTAGTCTACAACCGAGCCACTGCCTCTACCTTTGCAAGCCCTGCTGGATGAGTTTGTTGATGTATTCCAGGAACCCACAACCTTACCTCCCCATCGATCGTTTGATCATGCTATACATTTGGAACCAGGTGCCACTCCTCCTAATGTTCGTCCGTATCGGTACTCTCCCCTTCAGAAGGACGAGATCGAGCGTCAGGTAGCTGAAATGCTGAAGGTCGGCTTAATCACCAACAGTATCAGTCCATTTGCTGCTCCGGTACTACTTGTTAAGAAGGATGATACTTGGCGTTTCTGTGTCGATTACCGCCGGCTGAATGATATTACCATCAAGAACAAGTTCCCATTACCCGTGATCGATGAACTGCTCGATGAGTTGGCGGGGGCTTGTTTCTTTTCCAAGTTGGATCTCCGCTCGGGTTACCATCAGATCAGGATGCGGTTTGAAGATGAAGCAAAAACTGCATTCAAAACTCATCACGGCCACTTTCAGTTCCGAGTAATGCCATTTGGCGTGACAAATGGGCCACCTACATTCCAGTGTCTGATGAATACAGTTTTGGCACCTGGCACACGGAAGTATGTCATTGTTTTGCTGGACGACATCTTGACTTACAGTAAGTCTTTCGACGAGCATCTGCAGCATTTGCGTCAGGTTTTGAGCATCCTGCGTCAGCACCAGTTGTATGCTAAATTTTCAAAGTGCACTTTTGCCAAGCCTGAAATCAATTACTTGGGCCATGTGATTTCTGCCGAGGGAGTAGCAAATGAAGCTGACAAAACAGAGGCAATCAAGAATTGGCCACAACCCACCTCACCATCGGAGTTACGAGCATTTCTCGGTCTCACGGGCTACTATCGAAAGTTTGTCCACAATTACAGCATCATCACCAAACCCCTCACCACTCTCTTGAGCAAGCATGGCTTCTGTTGGTCTGATGCAGCTACAGCAGCCTTCCAGCAACTGAAGCAGACGATGACCACAACGCCAGTGCTCGCGCTACCTGATTTTTCACTGCCCTTCACGGTGGAGACCGATGCTTGCGATACAGGGATCGGGGCTATTCTGTCACAGCAAGTCACCATGTCGCCTTCCTGAGCCGAGCGCTTGGGACCAACAACAAGAAGCTGTCGATGTATGAGAAAGAGTTCCTCGCCGTGATGATGGCGATCGATCGATGGCGACCGTATCTTCAGAGAGGACAATTCACAATATTAACTGATCACAAAAGTTTGTGTACACTTGGGGAACAACAGTTAGGCTCGGATCTTCAGAGGAAAGCGATGGCAAAGTTGGGCGGTCTTCAATTCAAGTTCAAGTATCGTAGAGGTGTTGAGAATACTGGAGCCGATTCCTTGTCGCGGGTGGGGCATCTGTTCACCACCACGGCTACAGCGACGTGTCAGACGTCGTGGATTCAGGAGGTACGCAATTCATATCACACAGATGCTAAAGCAAATGAGCTCTTGAAAGCATTGGCGATTTGCAGTCCAGACGATCATGGCCATAAACTGGACAGAGGTATGATCAAATACAAGGGCCGCCTCTGGATTGGGGATAATGCAGCGTTACAAACCAAATTGATCAGTGAGCTTCACTCAGCTGCCGTGGGGGGGACATTCAGGGATACGACCAACCTATTTACGCTTGAAGAATTTGTTTTACTGGCCGGGCATGAAGGTGCAAGTTGAAGAATTTGTCTAGCAGTGTGGGGTATGTCAGCATGTGAAGCATGAGCACATACATCCATCGGGGACTTTGCAGCCATTACCCATTCCTGCTCGCGCATGGGGTGAGGTCACCATGGACTTCATCGAGGGATTGCCGCGCTCAGAGGGCGCGGATGTAATTCTGGTGGTGGTTGACCGATTGACCAAGTACGCCCATTTCATCGCTCTTCGTCACCCGTTCACAGCATTGCAAGTGGCCAGAGCTTTCCTCGACAACATCGTCCGGCTGCATGGAGTGCCGGAATCGATCGTCTCCGACAAGGACAAGATCTTCACGAGCGCGTTCTGGCGAGAATTGTTCGCGCTCATCGGCACAAGACTGCTCTACACAACAGCATATCACCCGCAAACTGACAGGCAAAGCGAGCGGGTAAATCAGTGTCTGGAGCACTATCTGTGTTGCGCCGTCCACGACACACCGCATCGCTGGAAGCGCTGGCTGCCCATGGCTGAATTTTGGTACAATTCAAGTCATCATAGTGCTATTGGGTGCACTCCGTTCAAAGCTCTGTATGGGCTGGAACCCAATTTCGGCGCCCTGCCTAATCTGTTCATTGTCAAAACACCAGATTCACTACATGAGTTGGCCGTCGAGCACCAGTAATTCACAGACATGCTCAAGGCGCATCTGTTCAGAGCCCAACAACGGATGAAGCATCAAGCGGACCGCAAGCGCACGGATCGGGAGTTCAGTGTGGGGGATCAAGTTTTACTGAAACTGCAACCTTACGTCCAGTCATCCGTGGTCAGCCGGCCATGCCCGAAACTCGCCTACAAATTCTTCGGCCCGTACAAGATCATCAGCCGTGTGGGATTGATGGCCTACAAGCTAGATTTGCCGTTGGAGAGCAAAATTCACCCTGTTTTTCATGTGTCACAGCTGAAGCCGTTCATGGAGGACTACACTCCAGTCTTCACTCAGTTACCGGCGCCGCCTGACCTCACCATCGGCGACTTGGTGCCGCAAGCAATCCTGGAGCACCGCTTGGTTAAGAAGGGCAACACGGCGATTCCACAAGTCCTGGTACATTGGCGCACCCTGTCACCAGCGAGTGCGACGTGGGAGAACTACCACGCCCTCCAGCAACGCTTCCCCGACATCAAGCTTGACAAGGGGGCTTCGTCCCAAGGCGGGGGAAATGTCACGCCCTACTCCCTGGTGGATCACCATGTCGAGCAGGCGGACAGCAAGGCACAGCAAGTGCGACCGCGGGAGGAGGAAGATCAGGGCCCACGGGCAGAGAGCATGGAAAAGTCCTTGGTAGGTTAGTGTCTATGTCAAGTGGGGCCTGTTCCAGAGAGTGCTATAAGTGTGGGCGACAACAGAGACTGGGTCATGCCTTGTAATCGAATATTTCGAACTCTTCTCTCGATCTAATTTCTCCAGCTCCTCCCCTTTCTTCTTCCTCAAGTTCATTCCCTCCCCTGATCTCTCTCTCTCCCTCTGTTCGATCCGCGAGGGTCATTACAGTCATGTACGTACGTAATGTTTTCTCAGAACTTATTGCCATTCGTGACATTACATTTTGCAACCGAGTGCCCATTCTCCTGAGTGCACCTTTGAATTTCTTGGTCAGTAAATAGAAAAATTGTCTAAAGGAACCCTAGGTATATTTAGTTACTTTTAAATCCTTTTGCGACTACCCATGGGTACATATTGACACCTGCAGAAAACAGGGATTTGAGGCACTGATTTAGCATGCACCATTATCAGGTCGAATACCCATGGTAACAATGTTACCCCGTTGGCAAACAAATGTAAAAAACCCTAACATTTCAGAACCATATAAACTACTGCTGGAACACAGGGAAATTCATCTCAAGGTATTTCTGATACTAAAATGTGAGAAATACTAGTGCAAAGTAATTGAAAATGCCATTGAGTAATGATGAGCCTTCTTTTTTTTGTCACCAAAAGGGCAGAACCTAATACAAGCCTAAAATAATACTCCCTCCGTTCCTAAATATAAGTCTTTCTAGAGATTTCAATATGGACTAACATACGTCCATATTACTTTTTAAGAAAGACTTATATTTAGGTACGGAGGGAATCCCGTATGTTAGCCCATATTGAAATCTCTAGAAAGACTTGTATTTAGGAACGGAGGGAGTATAACTGAACCCTGGCAGCATTGCTGTTGAAAAGAGAGCATCTAATAAGAACACCTCTGGAAAACTAAAAAGGTTTACCAAGCACCAACGCCCTGGATGTTGCTGGTCATTAGGTCATTGGAGAGTGAAGGAACTAATTTTCTGACTAGTAATCTATAAAATTTCCTCGGGACAAAAGGGTAAAACCCAAAAATGCACTCTAGGCAATACCAGAGCAATCAGAGAGTGCCTGAAGGGAACATAGCCTAGTCCAGCTGCTTTCAACTGAGGTTAGAGATCAGTAGGGAATGGCGACAGAAAGAGGAGAATGTAACTAATATAGCAGTGGGTGATGACTGATGAGCTCTGGGCCAATGAGTGAGAGTGCTCAAGACATCATGCTGGAATCCTTGATAATTTCGTATAGTGAGATCACAATCTCAATAGCCAGCAGAATTATGACACCCCACTCCAGAAAATTCGATCGTCTATTTTGGAGCACTTCTTGAAGAAAATGAACATTGTGCTGTTACCAACAATAAATTGTAAGTGAAAATGAGAAATAGGATGGATGAAATCAGCTATTGCACTAAAGAAGAACGAACACAATACCTCTACGAATTTCAGTTTGAAGTCTAGGCTTCCAAAACGTTGATTCAGTTCATATTCTTCCCGAAGATACTCCAGAATTTGTGCATAATTTGCATTTTTCCAAGCAATTTCTGACCTGTAAAAAATCATGTTGTTCATATTACGATTAAAAAGAAGATTCTAGCATCCATGTTATGCATTTAAGTACAGATTAACAAAGTCTCTTTTTCATAACTGTCTTAGCTAATTTTATTTTATTTTGAGCGTGTCTTAGGCTCTTAGCTAATTCTGGGAATAATAGTCTCACAGTGCATCTGCGTTTCTTTGAATCTCGAAGCGGAACCCAATGCTAGTAAAAAGACTAAAAACATAAAGAGCTGTGGCATTGTATATTTTGTATGTATGGAGATCAAAATATTAACCTTTCTTGAAAGCACGAGGAAAGTTATTCAATGAACAGAATAAATATTACTGCTTCTTTTTCCGAGAGAAGTACCATGTGAGTACCAAACTGGCCTATAGATATCAATTATCATATAGTCCTACATGGCTATGATCTCAAGTTATGTCTTCTTAACTTCTAGACAGTTACATGCCTTCTGTTCCATAACACAACACATCACATGGGGTTGATGCATAATGAAATTCCTTCCTTCCAGAAAATGACAACACATACACTGCTAAAATATATGGTACTCCTTCCGATCCATATTAATTGACGCACATTTAGTACGACTAATACAAAGGTCTATCAAAGGTCTATTAAGTGTGCGTTGTGCGTCAATTAATATGGATCGGAGGGAGTATATGATATATAATATGCAGGAGGAGGGAGTGCAACACTTACATACCTGTCAAAAAGGCCAAGTCTAATAATAACATCTGCAAGATTAGAATTAGCCTTGCCCACAAGTTGAAAGAGCTTCTTTCTTTTCATTGTGAAGTCCCCAGTCTTCTCCATGATACGATTGATTTCAGTAAATTCCTCAACCATATCATCGACCTATTAAAGTAGTGTCTTAGAACTTTAAACCTTGCAACCACATTAAAATAGTTTCTTGACTTTGCTCAATCACAGTACCTGCCGTATGTAATGATCAAGAGCGATACTTTGACCAAGAACACTTGAAATGATCCGAATTCCATCAGTGTCTAAATATTTAAGAACTATATAATCAAGACCTCCTTTCATCCATGTTGTCAGGGATGGCTTCTCAACTACTGCATAATCTGGTAATTGTGAAATAAATGTCATCATGTGAGAATATAATACAGGTTCAGTGTTATAAAAGCGAATTAAGCGATAGGTGCCATATTTCCGCTGTTATTCTGTTAGGCCAAGAGCACCTAGTCGGTCCCAGGCAAAAATAAATAAATGCGGGAATCTTAGGCATGATTGGGTGCCTATATACTTATGCAGGTACAACTACATAATTTGAACTGTTCTGCATAAATAATTAGAGAGCATTCTACTCCCTCCGTCCCACAATGTAAGACGTTTTTGCAAGCTAACTTAATTTGCAAAAACGTCTTACATTGTGGGACAGAGGGAGTAGATATCTGCTCCCCTGGAAAATGAGACTTGACTCAAACTTCTCATATTTCTAAATATGTCTGTTTTAACATGCAATTCTGCATGGACTGCCACTGACATAACCCTCTGCACCTTGTACAACGTTGCGCATGTTTCATAGTAAATTTAAAAAGTATTTTGCAAACAATTAAGAAGGCAAGTTCTAGAAGCCATATAAAGGTTCGGCCAAAGCATTGTAGATATAAATGCACTAAATCAAACACAAATTAAATTCAGAGTGATTCTCATCCTCAATGGACTTTATCAAATGTCAGCAGTCATTATCATCAAAGGAAATTGGATTGATCATGCACATACATGGAAATGAAAAGAAGAATAAATACAAATTGATGAGGAGAAGTCCACTATTTAGCAGTTTACACAATAACAGGCCAGCTCGTGAATAGCATGGACATACCGTCTTTCCTCATCTCCGGAAGCCACCCGGAAGCATGATTCCTGATCATATCAAGATAGTGCTCAGCTTCATGATCAGCAATATTGAAGAGCACAGCAGAACCATATTGGAATACAACCACATAGCGATAGCAAAATCTGTTGTCCTTCACTCCAATGTCCTACAAAAACGTCAGATAAATGAGGTTATCTGATGCACATACAACAACATGTTCAACAAACGGTCAAACACGAATATAATTCTTGGCCCTCAAAATATGTGGTGCTACACCGAAATCACTTACCATGATCTCTGAAGGGAATTCAGAGTAGCGGAGCGCGATGTAGTTTAGCGACCGGGTGGATGGAGGTACCACGTCGCTCCCGTGCTCCGCCTGAAGGCTCTTCAGATCAATGCTGTAAAATATTTGGATTAAACAAAATCAAACAAAAGTAGGTTTTTCATTCCTCTGCACCAAATCACTGTGGCCTCCCACGACAATGTTACATGAGAGATTGAAAAAACGCAGTAGCACGCAAGGTCTTCCTTGCAGAACTATCATCAAACACCCAGCGTACAACCACCCGCGCGTTCCAACTCACCTGGTGGAGAGGAAGTAGGCCTTGACGGGGATGTAGCACGACAGGCCTTCCTCCTCCACCTGTGGGGGCGCGGGGGCCGGGGCCGCCTCTGCCGCCGCCCGGATCCAGGCCCAGTAGGCCGAGCTCCCGAGGCCAGAGTCGCGGGCGTCATGGGGCGCGGTGGCAGCGACCGCCACGGCCGAGGAAAAAGGAGACACGCGGGCGGGGAGGTGCAGCAGGCGCGCCGGAGTGGGGCTCGCTGGTGGCGGCCTCGTCTCGAGGAGGCGGCGGAGATGGTGGCGGCACGCGCGCAGCCGCCCCATCGGTTGAAGGCTCGAAGCGACCTGGTGCCGCGCCACGACGCGAGCAGCAAAGCTCCGGTTGGCCTTTTTCGGAGTACCTGCTTGTTTTGTTTTTCCCCGAAAATCACTCGCTTTGTTCTTGGGCAGAAAGGAATGGACGCAACATGGGCTTTATCGCGTAGATTTGGGCTCACTGGGCTTACAGGCCAGCCGGCCTGGTATGCTCTAGTTTATCTGGGCCGTCCCATGTTCACTTTCTATGACACACACATGCTCTACTGTGATTCTCCAAAAAAAAATGCTCTGCTGTGAGTTTCTCAAAAAAAAAATGCTCTGCTGTGTTTCTAAAAAAACATGCTCTGTTGTGATCCAAGGTTTGCTTGATGCAGCCACTCTAGAAGCAATAGTGTGTAAGGAAGCGTTATCACTTGTGGAAGATCTAAACTTGCAACACCTTCATATCGCATCTGCCTACACAGAAGTGGTGAACGGAATCCAGGTCAGTTCTGGAGGTGCTTTCGGAGGGATCATTAGGGAGATAAAAGCAAAGAGAAACATCTTTTATTTCATGTAATTTTGTGCATGAATTTTGAGCTACAAATCATGAAGCTCATAAGATAGCTAGGCGTGGTACTACTCTTCCTCAGGGAAGACATTTCGTTGGGTTCACCCCACGATGCTCTTGTTATACATGTAAATGTTGATATGAATTAATAAAGCCCCGCTGCCTTTTCTAATAAAAACATGCTCTGTTGTTAGTTCTAAAAAAAGAAAACATGCTCTGCTATTTCTCAGGAAAAAACATGCTCTGCTTTTAGCCCTACAAAACATGCTCTGCTTTTAACTCGCGAATTAAGATCGATCCAGCTTTTACTCTCCCTTGCTAGGGTTTTAACTTCTCTCGTCGGCAACGGCGTTGAGCACCTGTTTTTTCCATGATTTCTCTGGCAATTCACTGTCATTTTTACTCGGGCAGATCCAGGGCGATCCAGCATCGCTTCCCAGCCTTGGTTAACATGTGTGTGAGTCGTTCGGGTTGTCTAGGGTTTAGCCACTTGTCAAACAACCGATCTAAGTTGATCTTGGGCTCTTCTCATGGAAAAAGATGGAGCGAGTTCGTGGACTGGGGCCGACAAAGAGCGTCTGGAAGCAATGATGGAACAAATCGGTCTGATGGAGGAGGGCTTGGACGATGTTGTGCTCGAGGAACAAGGGTCACCACCGGTGGGTGCGATTCGGTGGATGGGTATTGCACTGGTACATACAGAGGGAGAATATTCGTAGTACTGGTTCTATAAGAATATGAGGTCAGCTTGGGATCTTGCCCAAGATGTTAAGTTTTTATCTCTTGATGGTAATTTGTATAATCTCCCATTCTTTTATTTGGGTGATTGGGAGAAGGTTATGGATGGGGGACCCCAGTCCTTTCATGGAGATGCGGTGTTGATGGTGTCGTATGATGGGTTCACTAAACCATCGGCGATCCCTTTTGTTTCACTTAAATATCTGGTCTAGATACATGACCTCCCCGATGAATTTGCTTGCATGATTAAAGCATTGGCATCAAAGGTGGGAGAGTTTATCACGGTAGAAACATCTTATGATTTCTCGGGATTTTTTTTATTGTGCCTGTGTTAAGACCGATGCGTGAAAACCGCTTAAGAAGGCACTCTCAATCACTGTAGGAAGTAAAAGGGAGATCTTTATAGTTAAGTATGAGAGGCTCCCGAACTAGTGTGCGGTGTGTGGAATGCTTGGTAATATGTTCAAATGGCATGGAGATGGCGTCCATCCACCGTCTAGCCTGACCTTCAAAGATACGCAAGCTATGTGGAGCATGCGCGTGGAATGTAGTTTGGTCAAGGGAGAGGAAGGGGTCGTGGTGCTGGTAGAGTTGGTAATCATGAAGGACGTGGAGCCTATAATCACATGTCTAACCTATTTACTGATGAGTATCGAGAGCACAATCATGCTCTTAATTATATTTTGATATTGATGACAATATACTTATATGGGACTATATGTTTGCTAAGTAATTCTATATGTTTAATCCCATGAATACATCTATTTGTGGATCATATACTCGCCAAAACGCTAATGCCTCAAGACGTATGTGACAACGAAGTGACGTAGCTTTACCCTTTTTGTTCTTTAGTCAATATGAATCTCACATTATTAAGAGGGATCAATGCGGTTCACCACTGGGAAAAGCCTTATAGGTGGGCTCAAATTAGTGGCAGGCTTGTCAGGCACCTGACACAGCTATTTTGGAAAAGTTCCTGTGGCGGGTGAAAATAGTTACGTTGCCGGCCACTGCTAAAGCCGCAGAAGTGGTGGGCACTTCTTCTCATCTGCCACACCTAAAGTTGCACATAATAAGTCGTAGGATAGAAACAACGGTAGAGGGTATTTTACGGCACTCACCACTGGTTCTCTCCTTACCTCTGGCGGGTGTCTAAAGAAGCCCGCTACTACATATTTTGCTAACACATGCCCAAACTTTTTAAAAAATTCCAAAGTTAGCAGTGGCGGGCGAAAACTACCGCCCGCCCCAAATCTTGAAATTAAGGAAAGTGCTTGCCCATATCATGTTTATCAACCCATATCGTAGTTTCAAGTTTGAGCATGGCGCTTTTTCAGTAGTGTATATTCAACACACAAAAAACTTTGAAGGGGAAATATTGTAAAAAAGAGAGTTTATGTGTAATTTGTTAGGGTCAACTAAAAAAGTGACCAAATTTGAACATTGAATTTTGGATGGGGTGTATTAAACATAGAAAAGGTTTCAAGGTGAAATGATGTACAAAAATTGAGTTTCGTGTGGTAGGTGTGGTTTTCATTCGAAACCCTGACACTTTGCCGGAGAGTATTCCATTTGTACACGAGGTGCCTCAAGTTTTGTTGTGACACTATCAAATTTTTACCACACCCTACATGTATCCTATTAAGGCACCATGCAAATTTTCATCCAATTCGGAGGTCATTTGCGCGTTATTTTGAAGGAAGAGAGTTTTGCTCTTTTCAATTGTGAAAATTCAGTTAATGCTTCAAAAATAGCAAACCAACTAAAAAATGGCCAAATTTGAGCATGGAACTTTGGATGGGGTGTATTAAACATAGAAAAACTTTTAAGGTGAAATGATGTAAAAAAAATGAGTTCCATGTGGTAGGTTGCGGTTTCCGTTCGAAACCGACACTTCGCTGGAGAGTGTTCAATTTGTACACGAGTGATACGTCCATATTGCATCACTATTTCCTATTATAGTTTATCTTATTTCAGTGATATATTTCACATTATGGTGCAATTCTAATGCCTTTTCGCTCTTAAAATGCTAGGAATACGAAGAGAGAGGGATTGCCGGACATATGGAAATCTGTACCTAAAATGCAACAAAAGAAAAAAGAAATTATCTAGAGCTCAAAATGCAGCGTTGTTTTTTGAGGAATTATTTTAGAATATATAAGATTATGGAGCAAAGAGGGGCCATATGGGACCCACCAGGGCTCCACACGGCCTGGTGGCATGGCTTGATAAAAGAACTCAAAAAAATGGTGATATATTCACGGCCTTCAACATGTTCGACAAAATGTCACAAAGGTATAAAAAAAATCTTTTCATTTTTTTGTTATCTTTGTCTCAAATTCTCCTTGTTGAATGCAATTGTGAGGTGATGTGTGCCTATGTTATTGAATTTTGATGCATGTAGTGTCGATGATGATACTTTCTTGCACTATAAATGTCGCATCTCAAGATTCTGTCTCTCAAGAAATCCCCTCTCAAGAATATAAAGAACAATGGGAGGAGACACATTTTTACATGGATGAGGAGGGTTTTTATGATGCAACTCCGAAGGGAATAACGACGAAGTACCAAGTGAAAGAAGACAAGTTGCTATGTTTGACATGGCCGAAAATTAGTCTTGATCCGACCGTCGGTAGCGAGCGACTAATAAACACTTACTGGAAGCGGATCAAGGAGTTCTTTGACGTGCGCAATTCTAGTGAACACATGTCAAACGCTTGAACCCAAGTGGCACAAATGACGGGGCCAAGGTGATTGTTTGCTCAAATTAATCAATTGTTTTCTTCATGTCTTGTATGTATAGGAATGTAGGTGACTAATTTATTTTCTCATTGGTGGTATGTAGCTCAACATTGCTCAAGCTTTATTTTCAGAGATAAATACACTAACGGTGCTATAACATGCGCTCGCTGACCACTTTGATGCTATAACTTGCAAAATACATCGTTTGGGTGACTAGACTTGAGTTTACCTGCAAATACGGTGTTTATTCGGTATGTACTCGTGACTTGCACACGAGCCAACCAGTACACCATGCACGCTATTAGTCATTTCTTAGCAAACTATGCTAGACATAGTGGTCGTATAGCCGTTTGGTTAAGTTCTGGTCTTGAAGATGTTGAGTACAGATGCATCGCTGATTGTAATCCTTATGATACCCACTTTTAATAGCAGCGCACAGATCAATGGAAAATGGAAGTTTCTAGAATTGCTGCTCTGTTCTGTTCAAGAAGTCTTTCTCCGAGTAATGTATGTTGTTTCTTCCAAAAAAATCATGACTTGTCACTTGCAGAAACTCAAACTATTATAAATGATCATATCATTTCTACTAAATGGCCCTTTTTTCAAATTTAACATCACTAACTCTTGAAAAACTTATTATCAGATCTTTCCCCACAAAGTCGCACCAAACCGTTTGGCACGATTAATGCACATAGTGACACCAAACGATTTAGCATGTCTAATACACGTAGTGATGCCAAACAATTTGGCATCTTTGCTCATTGCCACGTCGAACGGGCTGCCAACACGAATTTAAATCATGCCAAAGTGTTTGGATGGCTATGTGTATTAATCATGCTAAACAGTTTGGCGCGTCATTAGGAGGTCAGATGTGGGAATAAGTTTTCGGGGCTACTTAAGTTTGAAAAGGGGTAATTTAGGAGAATAGATACAAGTGAATGAACGCGTGTTTCTGAGCTCGGGTGAATAGTAAAATCCAAAATAATTGAACACAAATTCCAAAATTTCTGTTTTTTTTTGGTGGCGAACTTTGACAAATGTTTTGATTGCTCACAAAATTTCATCATGGAATGACATTCGTGGAGATCGTGAAAAAATAAAAATCGGTGCTCCAAAAGTGCTATTTTCGAAAACATTATGGTGTGTGGATTTTGTTATTTTTGCGACGACTTCCATGAATGTCATTCTATGATCAAACTTTGTAGACGCTCCATTATCAAAGTTCATCATTTGTATTTGTTCTCTTTTTTGTTTTAATATTCATCGCGAGCTCATGGTCGTGAGCAGAAGATGACTTTCTTTTTTTTGCGGTGAGCAGAAGATGACTTTCGCAAGTGAATCATCATCACTCCGAGCTTGTGACCTGAGCGTAGGATGTCCTTGCCGGTGCCAACGACCAACTTCAACTCTCTAGCATTTATCACGCTAGCTGATCTGTCTGTGCTTCAAGCATACGTTTTCGTCACTTTTTTCAGTTACATAATTGATGTGTGCTTTTGGTGACACGCTCTATTACGGCATCTCCAACCCGCAAATTTCCATCTGCATCCGTCGACGGACAGGAAGATCAGTTCATGGACACGAATACAGGAGGACGCCATCCAACCGTAGCCGCATACATCCGGTCTTTTGGTTTTTTCCTAGTCCGCACGATCAAGTAACCGCATGCAACGGGTACAGACGTTCAAATAGCCGCATGCAGCACTAGTTCAAATTTTAAAAAGTTCAAATATTACATCCCAACATTGTTGTCCCCTTTCACCACTCACTGATGCTCAATCAGATCTTTCTTCAGCTGCTCGTGAGTTGGTCGATCCCAAATTTGTTGATGCATTTGAATAAACTCCTTAAATGTGGCTGGATTCTGATCCGGAAGTTGGTATGATCACTCATGTTCTCAAATTTCAGAGTTGCGGCAGCATCGTCACCCTCGTCCTCGACGATCATGTTGTGCATGATCACAAACATGTCATCACCTCCCACAAGGTTTCTGGATCCCATTGTTTAGCAGGTCCACGAACAACTGCAAAACGGGCCTGCAGAACTCCAAATGCCCTCTCGACATCATTTCTACCTGATTCTTGTCTTTGGGTAAAGTGAGCCTTTTTCTGGCCAACTGAGTTTGAGATGGTGCTGACAAAAGTAGCCCATGAAGGATAGATACCGTCAACCAGATAGTAGCCCATGTTGTACTCATGTCCATTGACAGTATAGTGGCAAGGAGGAGCTTTTCTTTCAGTCAGCCTCGCAAACAACGACGATCGTTGCAACACATTGATGTCATTGTGAGAGTCGGGCATGCCAAAAAAGCGTGCCAAATCCAAAGATCATGTGATGTAACTGCTTGAAGAATGATGGTGGGCTTCTTAACATGACCCTGATATTGCCCTTGTAAAGCCTTCGGGCAGTTCTTCCATTTTCAATGCATGCAGTCAAGAGATCCAAGCAAACCTGGCCACCCTCTTGCTTCTAAGATTGCCAGTAGCCTCTCGGTGTCTGCCACAGTTGGTTCTCTCAGGTACTGAGGTCTGAACACCTCGACCACGACAGTTGCAAACCTGACCATGGCATCTCCGCATGTACTCTCAGACATCCATAGGTACTCGTCCCACGAATCAACGGCCGTGCCATATGCAAGCATCCGGAGTGTGTCCGTGCACTTCTGGTAACCAGAGAAGCCAATGGTTCCCACGGCATCCTTCTTCAGGATGAAGTAGTCATCGTAGGACCAGACGTCATGGTACAAACGATCGAAGATAGTCTTACGCATCCGAGAACGCCAGCGAATATGGTCAGCGAATAGTGAATCGGGGGCAAAGTAGTCGGTCATCAATGTCAAATGCTCGCGTGCCCTGTTGCGGTTGAACACTCAATGACTCTTGATCGAACCCTTGAAATTGGGAACATGTTCTTCCGCACGCTCTGTGTCTTCAAGGACCGTCTGCCTCATCGCCGTCTCATCGGAGTACTCCTCCTCGTCCGACGAGCTATCGGACGACTCAACATATTGCTAGTATATGTACTCCAAATCGGAATCCGTTGCTAAAAAGAAGAAGGGACAACTATTTTCAGCTCCGGCGATTCATCGAACAGTTGCCGGGCATGGTAGAGGATGTTACTTGGCGTGGTGGTCGGAGGACATGGGATTGAACGGAGACGGAGGAGAAGCGGCAGGGAGCCCTGTTGTTGCGCCGTAGGTGACGGAGACGCAGATTTTCGGCAGGGGTGTGGCGTGGTGGGCGGGGTGATGGAGCGGCGGTGACGGCAAGAGAGAAAGAAGGAATGAGAGAAAATGGGGAGGATGGAGTCGTGGGGTCCGGGAAAGGTATTGGGTGGGCTTGGGGTGTTGGATTCCTGTTCGCGTCCGGACTCTCGCAAAGCTCCCTCACCTTTTGTCTCCGTTTTGCGGGAGAAATAGCGTCCGGATCGTCCCGCGGACCGGTACAGGCTCGCGTTGGATGACTCTCGTGATCTGGACAGTTCGGTCCAAACAGATACGGATGGTTTACGAATCTGTCTTGAAGATGCCCTTAAAACCATCTTCATGGTCCACTTTGCCCCTTTTTCTAGGCGCTGATAGAAATAAGAAGAATCAGTCATACTTGGGTTAACGCCTATGATGCGGAACACAGAGCAGCTCTGCTCATGAAAAAGATTCTTAAAGATGTTCGCCTCCAGTTACGAGAGAACCAAGACTTGTCGCGGTGCGCTAGACGTGCTACTACTCTACTACTCCACACGTCTACACGTGATTTCTTCTGTACTTTCTGCGAGTGTGTTTTTAGAAGAGTTTTTGCTTCATTGTCAACTGCACTACGTCTGTGTCCTTGTATATTTTGGTGGATATTTGACTCTGAGCTAGCTTCTATTGTCGGTTGCTCAATCACAATCAGCAACAGTTGACAAGTAGAGCAAACACGCACAATTCGTTGCATCACTGCTGAGTTATCCAGGATTTTCTACGCAGTTCGTTTCCATCACGACTTCCAACATTGTTTGCACCGACCTTAATTAATGCAGAGTGCACAGAGTACCCTTATAAATCAATCTCCTCTTTTGCAAGGAAACTACCTCTGATGCCCGGGAGCGAGATTCGGATATTCTGAAGGATGTAAGTGAATCTACTCTCAGACTTGCCAAATCCGGCCCCTCAAACGCCCGCGGGCACATTCGGACGGGTCCTCATATTTCTTTCTGGGTATCCACATATCCCAAATCCATGTAAATACATGCACGTCGATCATGTAACACAATGTCGCACGTAAATAGCAATTGTTGGTTTGTTGGTATCAAGCATAGATAGCGTTTACATAAAATTTATTTTAAGTGTCAAACTCAAGCATTGCCTCCTTGGTTGCCATTATGGATCCACATGTGCTCCACAAAATCATTGAGTAGCTGCGTGTCACCTGCTGATCTCGAAGATTCTGATGCATCTGCAGAAAGTTTATAAGCTGAGCCGCATCTTGATCTTCCGGGATTTCAACTTGTTCTCCAGGTGCTTCGAAATCATGGGTTTGGACTACACCATCACCCTCATCCTCGACAATAATATTGTGCAGAATAACACAACATGTCTTCAGTTGTCACAAAGTTTCTGATTCCCACATCATTGCAGCGCTCCGCATAATTCCCCAACAAGCCTGAAGCACACCAAATGCCCTCTCCACATCCTTTCTAGCAGCTTCTTGCATTGTTGCAAAGTGACTCTGTTTATTGCCACGCGGCTCGGATATGATCTTCACAAACGCCGCCCACTGAGTATAGATACCATCGGCAAGATAGTACCCTATGTTGTAGTCTCGGCCGTTGACGGTGTAGTTACACGGCGGTGATTCCTCATTGCAAAGCCTCCTGAACATCATAGATCGTTGAAACACGTTGATGTCGTTGTGAGAACCGGGCATTCCAAAGAAAGCATGCCAAATCCATAAGTCATGTGATGCCACTGCTTCTAGTATGATGGTGGCCTCTCTGGTGTGACCTTGATACATTCACCGCAGACCTTTGGGGCAGTTCTTCCATTGCCAATGCATGCACTCAATTGATCCGAGTATTCCTGGAAACCCCCTTGCCTCTCCAATAGCCAACAACTTCTCGGTGTCCTGCACATTTGGTTCTCTGAGATACTCAGGTCCAAACACCTCCACCATGGCGCGGGCAAAGTTGACAGTAGTCTTCAGGCACGTACTCCCCCCATCGTGACCATCTCACCAACAACGTCTGCAGCAGTACCAAGTGCAAGCATCCTCAGAGCAGCCGTGCACTTCTGCTTGGCCGAGAAAGAGAGTTGGCCGCAGTAATCCCTTCTGAGCTTGAAGTAGTCGTCGTGTGCCTCCACTCCCTCCACAATGCGCAAAAACAATGGTTTCCACATGCGAAAACGACGACGAAACCATGGATCATCCGGAAAAACAGGTTTGGGAGCAAAGTAGTCATTGTGAAGTAGCTTTGCTCTGGACACCCTGTCCCGGTTGATCACTCTTCTCCCTTTGATTGAGCCCTTGAAGTTGAGAATATGCTCCAATCGCCGGTCCATTTCCTCTTGCATGCTCATGAGCATGATCATGTCCACTTCTTCGTCCGAATCCGACGAATCAAAGAACTCATCTTGAATCATTTGGTCAAGCTCTGTCGGTCCATACTCCTCGTCCGACAAAGCATCGGAATCCATCGTTTACCTAACAAAATCACAAAAAATTCGGTCGGACAATGTGTCGAACACATCAAGCACAAGGTGGAGCCGGATAGTTGCCGAACGTACCACGGTGGCGTCCGGGTCGGCGAGGACGGGAGGGCTCTTCCGGAGCTGGCGGCGGAAAGCCTGGGGACGGCTACGGAGCGGGCGCGGCGGCGGAGCGCGAGATGGACGGAGCGGAGGACGAAGAAGAGAGGAGATAGCAAATGGATCCGGCTGGTCTTCGGGGTGGATTTGGTGCAATTTGGGGTGGGGTCAGGCTGTCAAGTCCGATGTGGCGGGTGATACGTCCATTTTGCATCATGCTTTTATATTGATATTTATTGCATTATGGGCTGTTATTACACATTATGGTACAATACTTATGCCTTTTCTCTCTTATTTTACAAGGTTTACACAAAGAGGGAGAATGTCGGCAGCTGGAATTCTGGACCGGAAAGGAGCAAATCTGAGAGACCTATTCTGCACAACTCCAAAAGTCTTGAAAATTTACGGAGAATTATTTTCGAAAATATAAAAAATATTGGGCAAAGAAAATACCAGAGGGGACCCACTAGGTGGCTACAAGCCTGGGGGGGCGCCCTACCCCCCTGGGCGCGCCCCTAGGGCTTGTGGGCCCTCTGGCAGGTCTCCGGTGCCCATCTTCTGCTATATTGATGGTTTTGACCTGAAAAAAATCAGGAGAGAGCTTTCGGGACGAAGCGCCGCCGTCTCGAGGCGGAACTTCGGCAGAACCAATCTAGGGCTCCGGCGGAGCTGTTCTGC
Source organism: Thinopyrum elongatum (assembly GCA_011799875.1). NCBI lineage: Eukaryota > Viridiplantae > Streptophyta > Magnoliopsida > Poales > Poaceae > Thinopyrum > Thinopyrum elongatum. The sequence goes on from CM022299.1 coordinate 420,591,768, forward strand.
TCGGGAAACTTCCCTCCCAGAGGGGGAAATCATCGTCATTGTCATCACCAATGATCCTCTCATCGAGAGGGGGTCAATCTCCATCAACATCTTCACCAGCACCATCTCCTGTCCAAACCCTAGTTCATCTCTTGTATCCGATCTTTGTCTCAAAACCCCAGATTGGTACCTGTGGGTTGCTAGTACTGTTGATTACTCCTTGTAGTTGATGCTAGTTGATTTATTCGGTGGAAGATCATATGTTCAGATCCTTAATGATATTTATTACCCCTTTGATTATGAACATGAATATGCTTTGTGAGTAGTTATGTTTGTTCCTGAGGACATGGGAGAAGTCTTGTTATAAGTAATCATGTATTACCGAGAGGCCCTAGAGATACCTCTCCGATACACGGAGTGACAAATCCCAATCTCGATCCATGCCAACTCAACAGACACCTTCGGAGATACCTGTAGAGCATCTTTATGATCACCCAGTTACGTTGTGACGTTTGATAGCACACAAGGTATTCCTCCGGTATCCGGGAGTTGCATGATCTCATGGTCGAAGGAATATGTATTTGACATTAAGAAAGCAGTAGCAATAAACTGAACGATCATATGCTAAGCTAACGGATGGGTCTTGTCCATCACATCATTCTCCTAATGATGTGATCCCGTTATCAAAGGACAACTCATGTCTATGGTTAGGAAACCTTAACCATCTTTGATCAACGAGCTAGTCTAGTAGAGTCTCACTAGGGACACGGTATTTGTTTATGTATCCACGCATGTATTTAAGTTTTCGGTCAATACAATTCTAGCATGAATAATAAACCTTTATCATGATTAAGGAAATATAATAATAACCATTTTATTATTGCCTCTAGGGCATATTTCCATCAGTCTCCCACTTGCACTAGAGTCAATAATCTAGTTCACATCGCCATGTGATTAACACCCATAGTTCACATCGCCATGTGACTAACACCCAAAGAGTTTACTAGAGTCAATAATCTAGTTCACGTCGCCATGTGATTAACACCCAAAGAGTACTAAGGTGTGATCATGTTTTGCTTGTGAGAAAAGTTTAGTCAACGGGTCTGCCACATTCAGAGCCGTATGTATTTTGCAAATTTCTATGTCTACAATGCTCTGCATGTAGCTACTCTAGCTAATTGCTCCCATGTTTAATATGTATCCAGATTGAGACTCAGAGTCATCCAGATCGGTGTTAAAGCTTGCATCGACGTAACCCTTTATGACGAACTCTTTATCACCTCCATAACCGAGAAATATTTCCTTAGTGCTCTTTAGGTACTCAAGGATAATTTTGACCGCTGTCCAGTGATCCACTTATGGATCCTTATTGTACTGTAACATCCCCAGCATCACACCACAGTGATCACCCTCTGATCATGCCAAGTCACCATGATTAACTATGTTTGATCATCATTGCATCATATCTCATTTCGAATTCCAATTCAAATTGAAATTCAAATACAAAGTAAAAATAAAAGTTGTTCAAATCAGAAACTAAAATGTCCATTAAATAGCAAATAATTCAGAAGCAATTATAAAATTGAAACCAACCTTAATGGGATTAGTTAAGTGACTCTAACAACCTTAAACAGTGGCTGAAAGCAACATTTGATAACTTTTTTTTATTAATCTAAATTAAATATTAAACAGTATTTTACCCAAACTAGTTTTTGGTGTTAGGATATATTGCACTGCCAATTATGAGCTAGGCCACATATTTTACAAGAGCCATTTAGTGCTCAAACAATTTGGAAACAGAAAAGAAAACAAAAACAGAAAAAGGAAAATAGAAAAGGGCCTAGTGCTACTGTGCACTTAGGCCTGCGAGCTACAGGAGCCGGCCCAGCCCACCTCGCAGCTATCCCCTTGCTCCCGCGCGCTGTTGCTCGCACTCACCAACACGGCGTCGATCGCCGCGCTGTCGCCCATCCAGCGACTCCCCGGCGCCCTTAAGGTCTCCCCCGAGCCGCTCTCCCCTCCCCCGAACCCTAGCCGCCCCACTTGCCCCCACCTTTCTCGCTCCTCTCCTCTCTGTCCCGAACACAAGCCGCCGTCGTGCCTCGCCGTCATCGCGGTCATAGACCACCTGAGCTCCGGGAGCTTGCCCATCAGCCGTGCCTCGCTCTTCTCCGCCTGCACCACGAGCTCGACCTCGAGGAGCACCGGCAACGCCGCCCGTGCTGTTCTTCCTCACCGGGATCCGCCTCGGCCGCCGTCGTCGGTCCGCGTCTTCCGGCAACGCCCGTCGTCCCCGAGCCCTCTCCTGACCCCTCTGTGAGCTCCACCTACACCCCTGCATCTTCTTGGGTTCGGATTCGAGCTCAAGCACGCCTATCCATCAACGACCGAAGCTTGCCGCCGCCGTCGTGTAGCTCGCCGTCGATGTAGTCCGCGTCTGGCCAAATGGGGCACGTAGGCGTGCTCCTCGTGCCCAATACGCGCTGTTTAACCTCTCTTTTCGCTCGTTAGTGAACCGTAGCGCCGCGCCGTGCAACCACCGAATGCCGTCGCCGCCATTAATGCAGCTGAGCTCGATTCCGGCCATCTCTGCGCCTATCACCACCACCTACGGATGCGGCCCGGTCCCAGGAACACGCCGGGGCAATCCGCGTGATGAATGGCTGCCGGAATCGGCCGGACGACCAACTCCGGCGACCTCTGTTAGCTTCGGCGATAACCGGCGTTAATGGCGCCGACGTGGCATCGTTACCTGCTAATTAACCCCCTCCTAACACTGACTGACAGCGGGCCCCATGTAGTTTAATTAGCTCTAGTAAAAACCAGTTTAGTTATCTGTTAGGATTAGATTTAATCACTAGGCTCCCACGTGTCAGCTTTGACCTGGCCCAGTCAGCGTTGATCGGCCCCACATGTCGGTGGCTGTGACTGACTGACATGCGGGTCCCGCTGGACCCGCTGACCGGTCAAAGGTTGACCAGTCAACTGCTGCGTCAGCAGTTGACTGGCCCCACCTGTCGGCCACTGGTGCACCTCTGGGTGCACTGCACCGGGTTCACCCAACTTTTCTGTACATTTTCAGAATTAATATAAATCCAGGAATTTTTAGGAAATGCTTAAAAACTTTGGAAATTCGTAGAAAATAAACCATAGCTCGGATCGAAAAACTTTCTACATGAAAGTTGATCAGAACGACGAGACGAATCTGATCGTGCCATCTGTTTCCATGTCGGAACCCTCTATGTAGGTGAACCCGTAACTTTCCGGCTGTTTCCGGTAGATGAATAGTGCATATACACCGGTTAATAAATCCTACTTAAATCCTAAAATAACTGATATGACTTAGACATATCTTTAGGCAACCCTGCACTGCATCTTAGGCATAGCATGCTCTGTGTTGCATATGTTTGTTGTGTATTTATCTGTTTCCTCCCCCTTTTCTCTCTCCTTAGACCCCGACACCGACGTAGTCCCTGAGGCCGACGCAGCTCCGGAGGTCGACTACGCCCCTGACGACCAGACACTTGCCGCAGAGCTTCCAGGCAAGCACCCCCCCCTTTGAACATTCCGATATCGCCTATTCTTCTCTCTCTTATGCTTGCATTAGAAGTTGCTGCTGTTACTATTATCCTATTCCTGCTGCATAGCATATTTATTGTAACCTGCTATTGTTACCTACCTGCTTATCCTAAACTGTTTAGTATAGGCTGGGTAGAGACCCATCAGAGACCCCCACTTTGTTCCGACTGCCCCGCTGGATTATCGGAAGACCCGATCAACGGGATCGAAGACCAGGCCCCGGCACCGCACATCACTTCCCCCTTAGTTGCTCGACACTACTGGGTTACTATCGAGTGCCGAGAGTGATACCTCATCAGCACTTCTGATGTTAACCTTGTAGGTTAGTTCATCGGTTATGGTCATCGAGGGTGATTCCTCCTTCTCCATTCCCGGTAACGACACTGTCGTGCAACTCCTCAAGAGTGGACCTCGAGGGTGATTCCTCCTTCGTTCACCTTGACGATAACATCAGGTGGAATTCCATCGAGGGTGATTCCTCAGGGTTCCCCTTGGTGTTAGACACACGGTTACTATGGTTACTATGACTTTACACTAAACCATGTTACTAAAGACGGGTCATCCCTGAGGGGTACCCGCGCGAGCATATTTGCGAGTGATGTGGAGTCGGGTTGACTTGGAAGGTGCCCGTGAGATAATTACGAGGCGTGGCCGGGCATTCTTAGCCCTTGCCGCAAGTCATCGAGACGGGGCGACGGGGTCACATCGATCGTGAGTCTCTGCTCATTACCGCGCGCTCCTAATCCACTAACGGTTTGGATATTTGATCCGAGGGGCCTCTGGCCTAATAGCACTAACCATCACGTGGGCATAGTATGGGCGTTCTGCGTCGTATACTTCAGTCGAAGCTTAATAGACGTCAGCTACTGAGCGGCACACGCTGGGTTGGACTGGGAACGCAACCGCGCTTGTATTAAGGGGTTGCTAGGTCTGCTCACCGGCGGTGTATGCAATGTGCAGGAGCGTCCGGGGCGATGGCCCAAGACCCCTGGGGGCATAGGTTAGTCCGGCGTGCTGACCTCTTTGTTAAGTATTCGGTCGGGTTGCGGCGTATCATTTGGCCGAGGCCGGGCAAGACCCAGTAAAGTGTGTCCGGCCGGAGTTAATCGAGCGTGGTGGGTAAGTTGGTGCACCCCTGCAGGGAAGAAACAATCTATCGATAGCCTGTCCTACGGTAATGGACACTTGGAGTTGTATCCTGATCGGTACAACTAGAACTGGACACTTGAGATGATAACTGTATAGTATGGCTCTGGGATTGCTTTCTCGCAGGGAGTCGAGGAAGAATCTCTGGGCGAGGTTGATAACACTACTATTACTTTACTTTATGCTAATTTGCACTCTTCTAATGCTGCAAGACCGCTGAAGATGATGAAGATGCTAGTCTTCGATAGGACTAGACCTTCTCTCTCTATTCCAGCTTTTCTGCAGCCCAGTCCACATATACAAAGTCCCTTTGAAAATGTTGCACATGTAGTGTAGATCCTTGCTTGCTGAGTACTTCAGATGAGTACTCACGGTTGCTTTGCTTTCTTTTTCTCCCCATATCCGTTTGATGCAACCAGATGACGGAGCCCTTGAGCCAGCTGCCCCCGCCGACGGCTACTACTACTACCCTCCCAGCGAGTACTACTACGAGGAGCCGTCCGACGACCAGGAGTAGGTTCGGAGGGTCCCAGGCAGGAGGCCTGCACCTTTCAATCGAAGCATTTTCTTTTGCCCAGCCTTCTTAAAGGCTTATTCTGTGTTTTCTTTTATATCTGTACCCAGATATCTGATGCTTCCACTGACGCTTGTATGCGAGCTTATGTATTCGAGCCCTCGAGGCCCCTGACTTGTAATATAAAGCTTGTATGACTTTTTTTATGTTTTAGAGTTGTGTTGTGATATCTTCAAGTGAGTCCTTAGGCTTGATCGTGTGGATTGCGTGTATGGTTAGTGCACGATTAAGCCGGGGTCGTCACATGTACCCCCTTGCCAGACTCATGGCAAGGCACACAACAGGTCTGGTACACAGCATGGCATACTTTATAGAACCTATGGCTGGGGCATAGGGAATGACTTACATTCTCTCTATCTTCTGCCGTGGTCGGGCTTTGAGTCTTACTCAATTTCACACCTTGCAACACAGGCAAGAACCCTTTCTTTGACTGGTCCATTTTGAACTTCTTCAGAACTTTTTCAAGGGATGTGCTTTGTGAAAGTCCTATTAAGCGTCTCGATCTATCCCTATAAATCTTGATGCCCAATATATAAGCAGCTTCACCGAGGTCTTTCATTGAAAAATTCTTATTCAAGTATCCTTTTATGCTATCCAGAAATTCTATATCATTTCCAATCAATAATATGTCATCCACATATAATATCAGAAATGCTACAGAGCTCCCACTCACTTTCCTGTAAATACAGGCTTCACCATAAGTCTGTATAAAACCATATGCTTTGATCACCTCATCAAAGCGTATATTCCAACTCCGAGATGCTTGCACCAGTCCATAGATGGATCGCTGGAGTTTGCATACTTTGTTAGCACCTTTAGGATCGACAAAACCTTTTGGTTGCGTATATACAACTCTTCTTTAAGAAATCCATTTAGGAATGCAGTTTTGACGTTCATTTGCCAGATTTCATAATCATAAAATGCGGCAATTGCTAACATGATTCGGACAGACTTAAGCATCGCTATGGATGATAAAGTCTCATCATAGTCAACCCCTTGAACTTGTCGAAAACCTTTTGCGACAAGTCGAGCTTTGTAGACAGAGACATTACCATCAGCGTCCGTCTTCTTCTTGAAGATCCATTTATTCTCAATGGCTTGCCGATCATCGGGCAAGTCCACCAAAGTCCACACTTTGTTCTCATACATGGATCCTATCTCAGATTTCATGGCCTCAAGCCATTTGTCAGAATCTGGGCTCATCATAGCTTCATCATAGTTCGTAGGTTCGCCGTGGTCTAATAACATGACTTCCAGGACACGATTACCATACCACTCTGGTGTGGAACGTGTTCTGGTCGACCTACGAAGTTCAGCAGTAGCTTGATCTGAAGTTTCATGATCATCATCATTAGCTTCCTCTCTAGTTGGTGTAGGCATCACGGAAACGTTTTTCCCTTGTGTGCTACTTTCCAATTCGAGAGAAGGTACAATTACCTCATCAAGTTCTACTTTCCTCCCACTCACTTCTTTCGAGAGAAACTCCTTCTCTAGAAAGGACCCATTCTTGGCAACAAAGATCTTGCCTTCGGATCTGTGGTAGAAGGTATACCCAATGGTCTCTTTAGGGTATCCTATGAAGACGCACTTCTCCGCTTTGGGTTCGAGCTTATCAGGCTGAAGCTGTTTGACATAAGCATCGCATCCCCAAACTTTAAGAAATGACAGCTTAGGTTTCTAGCCAAACCATGGTTCATACGGTGTCGTCCCAACGGATTTATACGGTGCCCTATTTAACGTGAATGCGGTTGTCCCTAATGCATAACCCCAAAATGATAAAGGCAAATCGGTAAGAGACATCATAGAACGCACCATATCTAATAAAGTACGGTTATGATGTTCGGACACAGCATTACGCTGTGGTGTTCCAGGTGGCGTGAGTTATGAAACAATTCCACATTGTTTTAAATGAAGGCCAAACTCGTAACTCAAATATTCGCCTCCGCGATCAGATCGTAGAAACTTTATTTTCTTGTTAGGATGATTCCCCATGATACGTCTCCAACGTATCTATAATTTTTTATTGTTCCATGCTATTATATTATCCATCTTGGATGTTTTATATGCATTTATATGCTATTTTACATGATTTTTGGGACTAACCTATTAATCTAGAGCCCAGTGCCAGTTTTCTGTTTTTTCCTTGTTTCTGAGTTTCGCAGAAAAGGAATATCAAACAGAGTCCAAATGAGCTGAAAATTTACGGTGATTTTTTATGGACCAGAAGAAGCCCCCGAAGCAAAAGAGTTGGGCCAGAAGAGCCACGAGGCCTCCACAAGGGTGGAGGGCGTGCCCTACCCCCTGGGCGCGCCCTCCGGTCTTGTGGGCTCCTTGTGGACCCCCTGACTTGTTCTCCACGCCAAAAATTCCTATAAATATAGAAACCCCCAGAAATAAACCTAGATCGGGAGTTCCGCCGCCGCAAGCCTCTGTAGCCACGAAAAACCAATCGGGAGCCCGTTTCGGCACCCTGCCGGAGGGGGAAACCATCACCGGTGGCCATCTTCATCATCCCGGTGCACTCCATGATGAGGAGGGAGTAGTTCACCCTCGGGGCTAAGGGAATGTACCAGTAGCTATGTGTTTGATCTCTCTCTCTCTCTCGAGTTCTTGATTTGGCACGATCTTGATGTACCGCGAGCTTTGCTATTATAGTTGGATCTTATGATGTTTCTCTTCCTCTACCTTCTTGTAATGGCTTGAGTTTTCCCTTTGAAGTTATCTTTAAGGATTGAGTCTTTAAGGATTTGAGAACACTTGATGTATGTCTTGCATGTGTTTATCTGTGGTGACAATGGGATATTCACGTGATCCACTTGATGTAGGTTTTGGTGATCAACTTGCGGGTTCTGTGACCTTGTGAACTTATGCATAGGGGTTGGCACACGTTTTCATCTTGACTCTCCGGTAGAAACTTTGGGGCACTCTTTGAAGTTCTTTGTGTTGGTTTGAATAGATGAATCTGAGATTGTGTGATGCATATCGTATAATCAAACCCGTGGATACTTGTGGTGACATTGGAGTATCTAGGTGACATTAGGGTTTTGGTTGATGTGTGTCTTCAGGTGTTATTTTAGTACGAACTCTAGGGTTGTTTGTGACACTTATAGGAATAGCCCAATAGATCGATCAGAAAGAATAACTTTGAGGTGGTTTCGTACCCTACAATAATCTCTTCATTTGTTCTCCGCTATTAGTGACTTTGGAGTGACTCTTTGTTGCACGTTGAGGGATTGTTATATGATCTAATTATGTTATCATTGTTGAGAGAACTTGCACTAGTGAAAGTATGAACCCTAGGCCTTGTTTCGAAGCATTGCAATACTGTTTTCGCTCACTTTTGTTACTTGCTACCTTGCTGTTTTTATATTTTTAGATTACAAAAACCTATATCTACTATCCATATTACGCTTGTATCACCATCTCTTCGCCGAACTAGTGCACCTATACAATTTACCATTGTATTGGGTGTGTTGGGGACACAAGAGACTCTTTGTTATTTGGTTGCAGGGTTATTTGAGAGAGACCATCTTCATCCTATGCCTCCTACAGATTGATAAACCTTAGGTCATCCACTTGAGGGAAATTTGTTACTGTCCTACAAAACTCTGCGCTTGGAGGCCCAACACGAGTCTACAAGAAGAAGGTTGCGTAGTAGACATCAAGCTCTTTTCTGGCGCCGTTGCCGGGAAGGTGAGTGCTTGAAGGTATATCTTTAGATCTTGCAATCGAATCTTTTAGTTTCTTGTTTTATTACTAGTTTAGTTTATGAAAGAAAACTACAAAAAAAGTGGAATTGAGGTTGCCTCATATGCTTCATCTTTTTAATGTCTTTCGTGAAAATGATGGAAAGGAAAATTGTGCTCAAGTGTTAGAAGAAGAAGTCTATAAAATGTTTGGCACTAAATTTTTGAATGATGAGCATGATTGCAATGTTGTTAGTATGAATTCCTTGAATATCCATGATGCTAATGATATGCAAAGCTACAAGCTTGGGGATGCGATGTTTGATGAAGATGATATTTTAGTCCCCCAAGTTTTGATGAGAATATTTATTATGATGATAGCATGCCTCCTATTTATGATGATTATATTGATGAAAGTGGGTTTGGAAGAGTGTCTATTCTAGGTACTAATGATCCTACTATTTTGGAGGGTGTTGAATCTTTTCACAATATTGATAAAAGTGGATTTGGAGAGGTCATGACTTTATTTAGTGATGAATCCACTATTTTGGAAGAGGTTCCAATTGATTATGAGAACAAAGTTGCTATCTATGATGATTATTGTGATGACATATATGCTATAAAGAATAATGATAACCATGAAACTTGTCATCATGATCTTAATTTTCAATTGGATTATGCCTCACATGATAGTTATTTTGTTGAGTTTGCTCCCACTACTATTCATGAGAATAAATTTGCTTATGTGGGGAGTAATAAAATTTCTATGCTTGTGGATCATGAAAAGAATGTTTTATGTGATAGTTATATTATTGAATTCATTCATGATACTACTGAAAATTATTATGAGGGAGGAGTATATACTTGTAGGAATTGCAATAATATCAAGTTTCCTCTCTATGTGTTGAGAATTTTGAAGTTATACTTGTTTTGCCTTCCTATGCTAGTTGATTCTTGTTCCCATAAGTTATTTGCTCACAAAATCCCTATGCATAGTAAGTGGGTTAGACTTAAATGTGCTAGTCGTATTCTTCATGATGCTCTCTTTGTGTTTCAATTCTTATCTTCTATGTGAGCATCATTGAGATCATCATGCCTAGCTAAAAAGGCATTAAAGAAAAGCGCTTGTTGGGAGACAACCCAATATTTATACCTACTGTTTTTGTGTGTTCACATGAATAATCTACTGTAGTAATCATGTTTTATAGCTTTTCTTTCAATAAAGTGCCAAGTAAAGCCTTTGGGGTAGTGTGGATGATAGTTAACTTGGTTCTGTGCAAAAACAGAAACTTTTGCGTCCAGTACAGAAATTCCTATATTTTACTGGAATGTGGAAAACTTCTGCAATTTGTACAGTTAATTGTTATACAAATTTTCTACGTTGTACTAATTTTTGAGAATTTTCGGAGTAACATAAGTATGAGCTTAATTCAGATCTTTACATACTGTTCTGTTTTTGACAGATTCTGTTTTTGATGCATAGTTTGCTTGTTTCCTAGTTTCTATGGCTTATATTGCTCAATATAAATTGTAGAAATGATAGGGTACAGTAGGTATCAGGTGATAAAAACTTTGAATCTTGTCTTGACAGTACCAAAGTGAATGATTTGTTTTATCATACTAACCCATCTCATGAAGTTCCGTTAAGTTTGGTGTGATTGAAGTTTTCAAGTTTCGGGTAAGATATCGATATGAGGAGAATAAGGAGTGACAAGACCCTAAGCTTGGGGATGCCCAAGGCACCCCAAGGTAATATTCAAGGAAGATCCACGCAACTAAGCTTGGGGATGCCCCGGAAGGCATCCCTTCATTCGTCTTCAACATTATCGGTAACCTCACTTGGAGCTATATTTTTATTCGTCACATGATATGTGTTTTGCTTGGAGCGTCATTTTATTTTATTAGTATTTGCTTGCTGTTATTTATATTAATGTTTTTCATCTTTTATTTCAATAAAAGTGTCAAGTTTAGCCTTTACCATGCTTATTTTGCAAGTCTATATGTTGCTGTTTTGCAAACAGAAAGTTTTCTATCATTGTCTGAATTCTTATGGAAAGTCAGAACAAGGTAAAATCTTAAAAAATTTACACAATGACTAAATTTTTTTTCTACAATATGGTAATTTTTCAGAAGTTTTGGAGTTAGGGTAGTATGAGTACAATTGCACTCTTTACAGACTGTCCTGTTTTGACAGATTGCTGTTATGTTTGCATTGTTTGCATATGTTTGCTTGTTTAATGATTCTATTTGAGGATATGAGTATTAAATGTGCAGAGGCATTTAGTATGCAATGTTAAATAATAATTTTAGTGATTTGCTACAGTAGAGAATGATAAGGTTTTGCATTTGATTTATACTAACTTATCTCATGAGTTCTTGTTGAGTTTTGTGTGGATGAAGTTTTTAAGATTTAGGAAAACCATCATATAAAAGGAATTAAGGAGACATAAAAGCTCAAGCTTGCGGATGACCAAGGCATCCCAATATAATATTTCAAGAAGTCTCAAGCATCTAAGCTTGGGGATGCCCCGGTAGGCATCCCACCTTTCTTCATCAAGAATTATCGGTTAGTATCGGTTGAGCCTAAGTTTTTGCTTCTTCACACGATGTGTGCTATTTTTAGAATGTCATTTTATTTTGTTTTGCTTGCTGTTTGAATAAAGTACTTAAGATCTAAATTTTCTTTATGAGAGAGAGTCTTCACATAGCTACTTGATTATTTGACTACTCATTGATCTTCACTTATATCTTTATGGAGTAGTTTGTCATTTACTCACGTGCTTCACTTATATCCTATGAGTAAATGGTTGAATGAATTGAATATCGTAAATCTGAAATTATATATGCTTATACCATGGGGAGTAGTGACTTCACATATAAGAAGTAGAGGTGGTAAATTTATTGAAAGTTAGCAAACATAGTATTGGTCACTTGAACAATTCATGAAAGAATATTGAAGGAAGAGAGATTTCACATATAAATATACTATCTTGGACATCTTCTATGATTGTGAGCCCCATTAATTATTTTCAAACTTGAGCAAATTAGTTGAAGTTGGACAAGGAAGACAACATAATGAGTTATGCTTGGGTATATTTGTATAGAAGTTATATTGTTATGGATCCTCCAACATATGGTGCTTGCTATTTAGAATCTTTTGCTAGCCAAAATTTATGTACTAAGCGGGATTACTGCTTGTGCATCCAAAATCCTTGAACCAAGTTTTTTTCCTTGAGTGTCCACCATACCTACCTATATGTGGTATTTACCTGCCGTTCCAAGTAAATTTGCATGTGCCAAACTCTAAACCTTCAAATAATAATCTGTTTTGTATGCCCGAATCGCTCATGTAGCGACTAGGGGCTGTCAGTATCTTCCATGCTAGGTGGGTTATTCTCACGATGAGTGTTTATTCACTTGTCATTCATGAGAAAGTGGCTGGTAATTGGGATGCCCAGTCCTATGATCAAAAGATCAAAAACAAAATTTCAAATGATTAAACAAAACTCCCCCAAGACTGTTGTTGGTATGGACGGTACCCGTTATTTCGGACCAGCCGTGGAGTGTGATTGTTGGTGGAGGGGGAGTAAAAACTTTACCTTTCTGTTTGGGAACCGCCTATAATGTATCTAGTATGGAAGATATTGGGAACTCTTGGTTGTTATGTTGACAATGAAAGCATACCTCTCAAAATTATTTTCATCTCTGTTTTAAAAGCTTCGAGCTCTGGCACCTCTGCAAATCCCTGCTTCCCTCTGCGAAGGGCCTATCTTTTACTTTTATGCAAGAGTCAGCAGTATTCCTTCTCATTACAACCTACTCTTTATCATGAATTATTATTGTTGACAATTATCTATATGATAAATAAGTTGGGGGCGAAACATTAAGCCCCTAACTTTCTCTGTGTTCAATGGATGTTATTTGTTCTAAAAAATATGCTTTGAGTGGTAGCAATCATGGAAGACTATATGATAGTTGAGTACGTGGGATTTGCTAAATCAAAGCTCTTACATAGACCCTTCCTGAAAATAAGATGAATTGCAATTGTTTGATGACTGAGAACCTAGTTTGTTAGTTTTCAAGAAAGTTTATGATCTATGCTTTGACATGTGCATAGTTTGCTACTTGATCATGAAAAGTTTTATGAGATGAGCTACTGCTTATGATATATAATGATGCTACAAAAAGTGATTGAAATTATCATTGATCAAACTTGTGCACTTGGTAGCATTCCACATCAAAAATTCTGTTTTTATCATTTACCTACTCGTGGACGAGAAGGAATTAAGCTTGGGGATGCTTGATACGTCTCCAACGTATCTATAATTTTTGATTGTTCCATGCTATTATATTATCCATCTTGGATGTTTTATATGCATTTATATGCTATTTTATATGATTTTTGGGACTAACCTATTAATCTAGAGCCCAGTGCCAGTTTCTGTTTTTTCCTTGTTTTTGAGTTTCGCAGAAAAGGAATATCAAACGGAGTCCAAATGAGCTAAATATTTACGGTGATTTTTTATGGACCAGAAGAAGCCCCCGAAGCAAAAGAGTTGGGCCAGAAGAGCCACGAGGCCTCCACAAGGGTGGAGGGCGCGCCCTACCACCCTGGGCGCGCCCTCCGGTCTTTTGGGCTCCTCGTGGACCCCCCTGACTTGTTCTCGACGCCAAAAATTCCTATAAATACAGAAACCCCCAGAAATAAACCTAGATCGGGAGTTTCACCGCAGCAAGCCTCTGTAGCCACGAAAAACCAATCGGGGGCCCGTTCTGGCACCCTGCCGGAGGGGGAAACCATCACCGGTGGCCATCTTCATGATACGTCTCCAACGTATCTATAATTTTTGATTGTTCCATGCTATTATATTATCTATATTGGATGTTTTATATGCATTTATATGCTATTTTATATGATTTTTGGGACTAACCTATTAACCTAGAGCCTAGTGCCAGTTTCTGTTTTTTTTTCTTGTTTTTGAGTTTTACAGAAAAGGAATATTAAACGGAGTCCAAATGACCTGAAAATTTACGGTGATTTTTTATGGACCAGAAGAAGCCCCCGAAGCAAAAGAGTTGGGCCAGAAGAGTCCTGAGGCCACCACAAGGGTGGAGGGCGCCCCCCCCCCCTAGGGCGCGCCCTCCGTCCTGGTCGTCGCCTCATGGACCCCCCTGACTTGTTCTCGACGCCAAAAATTCCTATAAATATAGAAACCCCCAGAACAAAACCTAGATCGGGAGTCCCGCCGCCCCAAGCCTCTATAGCCACCAAAAACCAATCGGGACCCTGTTCCGGCACCCTGCCGGAGGGGGAAATCATCACCGGTGGCCATCTTCATCATCCCGGCGCTCTCCATGACGAGGAGGGAGTAGTTCAACCTCGGGGCTGAGGGTATGTACCAGTAGCTATGTGTTTGATCTCTCTCTCTCGTGTTCTTGATTTGGCACGATCTTGATGTACCGCGAGCTTTGCTATTATAGTTGGATCTTATGATGTTTCTCCCCCTCTAACTTCTTGTAATAAATTGAGTTTTTCCTTTGAAGTTATCTTATCGGATTGAGTCTTTAAGGATTTGAGAACACTTGATGTATGTCTTGCATGTGTTTATCTGTGGTGACAATGGGATATTCACGTGATCCACTTGATGTATGTTTTGGTGATCTACTTGCGGGTTCTGTGACCTTGTGAACTTATGCATAGGGGTTGGCACACGTTTTCGTCTTGACTCTCCGGTAGAAACTTTGGGGCACTCTTTGAAGTTCGTTGTGTTGGTTTGAATAGATGAATCTGAGGTTGTGTGATGCATATCGTATAATCAAACCTGCGGATACTTGTGGTGACATTGGAGTATCTAGGTGACATTAGGGTTTTGGTTGATGTGTGTCTTAAGGTGTTATTTTAGTACGATCTCTAGGGCTGTTTGTGACACTTATAGGAATAGCCCAATAGATTGATCAGAAAGAATAACTTTGAGGTGGTTTCGTACCCTACAATAATCTCTTCGTTTATTTTCCGCTATTAGTGACTTTGGAGTGACTCTTTGTTGCACGTTGAGGGATTGTTATATGATCTAATTATGTTATCATTGTTGAGAGAACTTGCACTAGTGAAAGTATGAACCCTAGGCCTTATTTCCAAGCATTGCAACAACGTTTTCGCTCACTTTTGTTACTTGCTACCTTGCTGTTTTTATATTTTCAGATTACAAAAACCTATATCTACTATCCATATTGCACTTGTATCACCATCTCTTCGCCGAACTAGTGCACCTATACAATTTACCATTGTATTGGGTGTGTTGGGGACACAAGAGACTCTTTGTTATTTGGTTGCAGGGTTGTTTGAGAGAGACCATCTTCATCCTACGCCTCCCACG
Organism: Thinopyrum elongatum; assembly: GCA_011799875.1. Taxonomy (NCBI): domain Eukaryota; kingdom Viridiplantae; phylum Streptophyta; class Magnoliopsida; order Poales; family Poaceae; genus Thinopyrum; species Thinopyrum elongatum. The sequence goes on from CM022299.1 coordinate 420,607,109, forward strand.
GATTGATAAACCTTAGGTCATCCACTTGAGGGAAATTTGCTACTGTCCTACAAAACTCTACGCTTGGAGGCCCAACACGGGTCTACAAGAAGAAGGTTGCGTAGTGGACATCAAGCTCTTTTCTGGCGCCGTTGCCGGGGAGGTGAGTGCTTGAAGGTATATCTTTAGATCTTGCAATCGAATCTTTTAGTTTCTTGTTTTATCACTAGTTTAGTCTATAAAAGAAAACTACAAAAAAAAGGAATTTAGGTTGCCTCATATGCTTCATCTTTTTAATGTTTTTCGTGAAAATAAGGATTCAGATAATTGTGCCAAAGTGTTAGAAGAAGAATGCAATAAAATGTTTGGCACTAAATCTTTGAATGATGAGCATGATTGCAATGTTGTTAGTATGAATTCTTTGAATATCCATAGTACTAATGATGATTGCCCTAGTCATGATAAAATTGTTTCTTATAAGCATGTCAATTTTTGTGGAGTGCATAGAGTTTGCAATTACACACCAAAAAGGGAAGATAGATTTTGCAAGAGGCATAAGTATTTAGAAACTAAATGGTTGCAAGAGAGGCTAGATGTTTGTGCTGAAAGATTTAATTTTTCTCGCCATCCTTGTGAACTTTGCAATGAACGTGGTCATTTTAATTTCCAATGTGAATTATTTCATGATCGAATTGTGTCCAAAAATTGTGATAACCTCATTACCCTTGAGCATCATAATGAACTTAGTCTATTTTTGGGGTATGAAGAAATGAAACATAAAACTAACGATGTTCTAGATTGGGTTCTCATGAAAATAATTGATTTTGATCTAAATGAAATTTATATGTATTGTGCGGTGAATTGCATTGAGAATCCTTATATTGCCAATTACTTGAAGACAAGAAAACAAGTAGAAGATGAAGAGAATACTAATGAAGGGGAAGAGGTTTCCCAATATCCTCCTATTTTTTCTTATGATGAATCAGGTAACGAGGAGGAGCTTTTTATTCAACCAATCTCATCAATAAAGAGCTCCAAAAAGGTGATTAAACCAACACATGATGTGGATAAGAAAAAGAAAAGACGGAGAAGCAAAGGTAAAAAGGTATCCCTCCCAAATGATGTTGCTCCTGTTATTGTTATGCCTATTACTCATTGTGATGATAATAATTGCTATACTATTGGTGCTATTCGTACTATTAATGATGAAAGTGATTATGCTTATGATATGCAAAGGCACAAGCTTGGGATGCTATGTTTGATGAGAATGACATGCTTGAGAATTTATTTGCTGCAATTAATGTTTGTCCCAAGCTTGGGGATGCTATGTTTAGTGAAGATGATATTTTTAGTCCCCCAAGTTTTGATGTGCAAATTTATCATGATGATAGCATGCCTCCTATTTACGATGATTATATTGATGAAAGTGGGTTTGGAAGAGTGTCAACTTTAGGAAGTAGTGATCCCACTAATTTGGAGGGTGTTGAATCTTATTATAATGATAAAAGTGGATTTGAAGAGGTCATGACTTTATTTAGTAATGATTCCACTATTTCGGAAGAGGTTTCAATTGACTATGATGAGAACAAAGTTGCTACTTATGATGATTATTGTGAGGATACTTATGTTATAAAAAGTAGTGATAATTATTGTCATAATTTTGAATATCCTTTTACTGAACATTCCTCTTTTAATGTGGAAACAATTTATAGTATTCAAGTTTCATATGATGCTCCCACTACTATTCATGAGAAGAAATTTGCTTATGTGGAGAGGAATAAAATTTCTATGCTTGTAGCTCATGAAAAGAATGCTTTATGTGATAGTTATATTGTTGAATTCATTCATGATGCTACTGAAAATTATTATGAGGGAGGAATATATGCTTGTGGGAATTGCAATAATATCAAGTTTCCTCTCTATGTGCTTAAAATCTTGAAGTTTTGCTTGCTTTACCTTCCTATGCTAGTTGATTCTTGTTCCCATAAGTTGTTTGCTCACAAAATCACTAGGCATAGGAAGTGGGTTAGACTTAAATGTGCTAGTCATATTCTTCATGATGCTCTCTTTGTGTTTCAATTCTTATCTTTTATGCGAGCATCATTGAAATCATCATGCCTAGCTAAAAAGGCATTACAGAAAAGCGCTTGCTGGGAGACAACCCAATATTTACGCTTACTGTTTTTATGTGTTCACATGATTAAGCTCCTGTATTAATCATGTTTTATAGCTTTTGTTTGAATAAAGTGCCAAGTAAAGCCTTTGGGATAGTGTGGTTGATAGTTGATTTGATTCAGTGCAAAAACAGAAACTTTTGCGTCAAGTACAGAAATTCCTATATTTTACTGGAACGTGGAAAACTTCTGAAATTTTTACAGTTGATTGGTATACAAATTATCTACGTTTTACAAATTTTTCAGAATTTTTGGAGTAAGATAAGTATGACCTTAATTCAGATCTTTACATACTGTTCTGTTTTTGACAGATTCTGTTTTCGATGCATAGTTTGCTTGTTTCCTAGTTTCTATGGCTTATATTGCTCAATATAAATTATAGAAATGATAGGGTACAGTAGGTATCATGTGATAAAAAATTTGAATCTTGTCTTGACAGTACCAAAGTGAATGATTTGTTCTATCATACTAACCCATCTCACGGAGTTCCGTTAAGTTTTGTGTGATTGAAGTTTTCAAGTTTTGGGTGAGATATCGATATGAGGAGAATAAGAAGTGACAAGACCCTAAGCTTGGGGATTCCCAAGGCACCCCAAGGTAATATTCAAGGAAGATCCAAGCAATTAAGCTTGGGGATGCCCCGGATGGCATCTCCTCTTTCGTCTTCAACATTATCGGTAACCTCACTTGGAGCTATATTTTTATTCGTCACATGATATGTGTTTTGCTTGGAGCGTCATTTTATTTTATTAGTATTTGCTTGATGTTATTTATATTAATGTTTTTCATCTTTAATTTCAATAAAAGTGTCAAGTTTAGCCTTTACCATGCTTATTTTGCTAGTCTATATGTTGCTGTTTTGAAAACAGAAAGTTTTCTACCGTTGTCTGAATTCTTCTGGAAAGTCAGAACATGATAAAATCTTGAAATTTTTACAAAATGAGTAGCAACAAATTTTCTACAGTGTGGTAATTTTTCAGAAGTTTTAGAGTTAGGTAAGTATGAGTACAATTGCAATATTTACAGACTGTCCTGTTTTGACAGATTGCTGTTATGTTTGCATTGTTTGCATATGTTTGTCTTTTTAAGGATTCTATTAGAGGATATGAGTATTAAATATGCCGAGGCATTTAGTATGCAATGTCAAATAATAATTTTAGTGATTTTCTACAGTAGAGAATGATAAGGTTTTGCATTTGATTTATACTAACTTTTCTCACAAGTTCTTGTTGACTTTTGTGTGGATGAAGTGTTTAATAATTAGGGAAACCATCATATAAAAGGAATTAAGGAGACACAAAAGCTCAAGCTTGGGGATGCCCAAGGCATCCCAATATAATATTCCAAGAAGTCTCAAGCATCTAAGCTTGGGGATGCCCCGGTAGGCATCCCACCTTTCTTCATCAAGAATTATCGGTTAGTATCGGTTGAGCCTAAGTTTTTGCTTCTTCACACGATGTGTGCTATTTTTAGAATGTCATTTTATTTTGTTTTGCTTGCTGTTTGAATAAAGTACTTAAGATCTAAATTTTCTTTATGAGAGAGAGTCTTCACATAGCTACTTAATTATTTGACTACTCATTGATCTTCACTTATATCTTTATGGAGTAGTTTGTCATTTACTCACGTGCTTCACTTATATCCTATGAGTAAATGGTTGAATGAATTGAATATCATAAATCTGAAATTATATATGCTTCATATGCTTATACCATGGGGAGTAGTGACTTCACATATAAGAAGTAGAGGTAGTAAATTTATTGAAAGTTAGCAAACATAGTACCGGTCACTTGAACAATTCATGAAAGAATATTGAAGGAAGAGAGATTTCACATATAAATATACTATCTTGGACATCTTCTATGATTGTGAGCCCCATTAATTATTTTCAAACTTAAGCAAATTAGTTGAAGTTGGACAAGGAAGACAACATAATGAGTTATGCTTGGGTATATTTGTATAGAAGTTATATTGTTATGGATCCTCCAACATGTGGTGCTTGCTATTTAGAATCTTTTGCTAGCCAAAATTTTTGTACTAAGCGGGAATACTGTTTGTAAATCCAAAATCCTTGAACCAAGTTTCTTCCATGAGTGTCCACCATATCTACCTATATGAGGTATTTACCTGCCGTTCCAAGTAAATTTGCATGTGCCAAACTCTAAACCTTCAAATAATAATCTGTTTTGTATGCCCGAATCGCTCATGTAGCGACTAGGGGCTGTCAGTATCTTCCATGCTAGGTGGGTTATTCTCACGATGAGTGGATTCCGCTCATCATTCACGAGAAAATGGCTGGTAACTGGGATGCCCAGTCCTATGATCAAAAGATCAAAAACAAAATCGCAAATAATTGCAAACAAAACTCCCCCAGGATTGTTGATAGTTGGACGGTCCCCGTTGTTTCGAACAAGCCATGGAGTGTGATTGTTGGTGGAGGGGGAGTAAAAAACTTTACCTTTCTGTTTGGGAACCGCCTATAATGTATCTAGTATGGAAGATATTGGGAACTCTTGGTTGTTATGTTGACAATGAAAGCATACCTCTCAAAATTATTTTCATCTCTGTTTTAAAAGCTTCAAGCTCTGGCACCTCTGCAAATCCCTGCTTCCTTCTGCGAAGGGCCTATCTTTTACTTTTATGCAAGAGTCAGTAGTATTCCTTTTCATTCCAACCTACTCTTTAGTTGGCAAGCATCATGTGGTGGGGAAAGATCTAAGCATATATGGCCATTCAAATATATTTGATCATGAATTATTATTGTTGACAATTATCTATATGATAAATAAGTTGGGAGGCAAAACATTAAGCCCCTATCTTTCTCTGTGTTCGATGGATGCTATTTGTTCTAAAAATATGCTTTGAGTGGTAGCGATCATGGAAGACTATATGATAGTTGAGTATGTGGGATTTGCTAAATCAAAGCTCTTACATAGACCCTTCCTGAAAATAAGATGAATTGTAATTGTTTGATGACTGAGAACATAGTTTGTTAGTTTTCAAGAAAGTTTATGATCTATGCTTTAACATGTGAATAGCTTGCTACTTGATCATGAGAAGTTTTATGAGATGAGCTACTGTTTATGATATATAATGATGCTAGAAAAAGCAAATGAAATTATCATTGCTCAAACTTGTGCACTTGCTAGCATTCCACATCAAAAATTCTGTTTTTATCATTTACCTACTCGAGGATGAGCAGGAATTAAGCTTGGGGATGCTTGATACATCTCCAACGTATCTATAATTTTTTATTGTTCCATGCTATTATATTATCTATCTTGGATGTTTTATATGCATTTATATGCTATTTTATATGATTTTTGGGACTAACCTATTAACCTAGAGCCCAGTGCCAGTTTCTGTTTTTTTTCTTGTTTTTGAATTTTACAGAAAAGGAATATCAAACGGAGTCCAAATGACCTGAAAATTTACGGTGATTTTTTATGGACCAGAAGAAGCCCCCAAAGCAAAAGAGTTGGGCCAGAAGAGTCCCGAGGCCACCACAAGGGTGGAGGGCGCGGCCCCCCCTAGGGCGCGCCCCCCGTCCTTGTCGTCGCCTCGTGGACCCCCCTGACTTGTTCTCGACGCCAAAAATTCCTATAAATATAGAAACCCCCAGAACAAAACCTAGATCGGGAGTTCCGCCGCCGCAAGCCTCTGTAGCCACCAAAAACAAATTGGGACCCTGTTCCGGCACCCTGCCGGAGGGGGAAATCATCACCGGTGGCCATCTTCATCATCCCGCCGCTCTCCATGACGAGGAGGGAGTAGTTCACCCTCGGGGCTAAGGGTATGTACCAGTAGCTATGTGTTTGATCTCTCTCTCTCGTTCTTGATTTGGCACGATCTTGATGTACCGCGAGCTTTGCTATTATAGTTGGATCTTATGATGTTTCTCCCCCTCTACCTTCTTGTAATGAATTGAGTTTTCCCTTTGAAGTTATCTTATCGGATTGAGTCTTTAAGGATTTGAGAACACTTGATGTATGTCTTGCATGTGTTTATCTGTGGTGACAATGGGATATTCACGTGATCAACTTGATGTATGTTTTAGTGATGAACTTGCGGGTTCTGTGACCTTGTGAACTTATGCATAGGGGTTGGCACACGTTTTCGTCTTGACTCTCCGGTAGAAACTTTGGGGCACTCTTTGAAGTTCTTTGTGTTGGTTTTAATAGATGAATCTAAGATTGTGTGCTGCATATCCTATAATCAAACCTGCGGATACTTGTGGTGACATTGGAGTATCTAGGTGACATTAGGGTTTTGGTTGATGTGTGTCTTAAGGTGTTATTTTAGTACGATCTCTAGGGTTGTTTGTGACACTTATAGGAATAGCCCAATAGATCGATCAGAAAGAATAACTTTGAGGTGGTTTCGTACCCTACAATAATCTCTTCGTTTATTTTCCGCTATTAGTGACTTTGGAGTGACTCTTTGTTGCACGTTGAGGGATTGTTATATGATCTAATTATGTTATCATTGTTGAGAGAACTTGCACTAGTGAAAGTATGAACCCTAGGCCTTATTTCCAAGCATTGCAATACTGTTTTCGCTCACTTTTGTTACTTGCTACCTTGCTGTTTTTATATTTTCAGATTACAAAAACCTATATCTACTATCCATATTGCACTTGTATCACCATCTCTTTGCCAAACTAGTGCACCTATACAATTTACCATTGTATTGGGTGTGTTGGGGACACAAGAGACTCTTTGTTATTTGGTTGCTGGGTTGTTTGAGAGAGACCATCTTCATCCTATGCCTCCCACGGATTGATGAACCTTAGGTCATCCACTTGAGGGAAATTTGCTACTGTCCTACAAAACTTTGCGCTTGGAGGCCCAACACGAGTCTACAAGAAGAAGGTTGCGTAGTAGACATCACATCATCATCCCGGCGCTCTCCATGACGAGGAGGGAGTAGTTCACCCTCGGGGCTGAGGGTATGTACCAGTAGCTATGTGTTTGATCTCTCTCTCTCTCGTGTTCTTGATTTGGCACGATCTTGATGTACCGCGAGCTTTGCTATTATGTTGGATCTTATGATGTTTCTCCCCCTCTACCTTCTTGTAATGGATTGAGTTTTCCCTTTGAAGTTATCTTATCGGATTGAGTCTTTAAGGATTTGAGAACAGTTGATGTATGTCTTGCATGTGCTTATCTGTGGTGACAATGGGATATTCATGTGATCCACTTGATGTATGTTTTGGTGATCAACTTGCGGGTTTTGTGACCTTGTGAACTTATGCATAGGGGTTGGCACACGTTTTCGTCTTGACTCTCCGGTAGAAACTTTGGGGCACTCTTTGAAGTTCTTTGTGTTGGTTTGAATAGATGAATCTGAGATTGTGTGATGCATATCGTATAATCAAACCCGCGGATACTTGTGGTGACATTGGAGTATCTAGGTGACATTAGGGTTTTGGTTGATGTGTGTCTTAAGGTGTTATTTTAGTATGAACTCTAGGGCTGTTTGTGAAACTTATAGGAATAGCCCAATAGATCGATCAGAAAGAATAACTTTGAGGTGGTTTCGTACCCTACAATAATCTCTTCGTTTGTTCTCCGCTATTTGTGACTTTGGAGTGACTCTTTGTTGCACGTTGAGGGATTGTTATATGATCTAATTATGTTATCATTGTTGAGAGAACTTGCACTAGTGAAAGTATGAACCCTAGGCCTTGTTTCAAAGCATTGCAATACCGTTTTCGCTCACTTTTGTTACTTGCTACCTTGCTGTTTTTATATTTTCAGATTACAAAAACCTATATCTACTATCCATATTACGCTTGTATCACCATCTCTTCGCCGAACTAGTGCACCTATACAATTTACCATTGTATTGGGTGTGTTGGGGACACAAGAGACTCTTTGTTATTTGGTTACAGGGTTGTTTGAGAGAGACCATCTTCATCCTACGCCTCCTACGGATTGATAAACCTTAATTAGGTCATCCACTTGAGGGAAATTTGCTACTGTCCTACAAAACTCTACGCTTGGAGGCCCAACACGAGTCTACAAGAAGAAGGTTGCGTAGTAGACATCACTCCACTTCACTCTGAAATTCTTTGAACTTTTCAAATGTTTCAGACTTGTGTTTCATCAAGTAGATTTACTCATACCTACTCAAATCATCTGTGAAGGTTAGAAAATAACGTACCCGCCGCGTGCTTCAACACTCATCAGACCGCATACATCGGTATGTATTATTTCCAATAAGTCATTAGCTCGCTCCATTGTTCTGGAGAACGGAGTTTTAGTCATCTTGCCCATGAGGTATGGTTTGCAAGTATCAAATGATGCATAATCAAGTGATTCCAAAAGTCCATCCGCATGGAGTTTCTTCATGTGCTTTACACCAATATGACCTAAACGGCAGTGCCACAAGTATGTTGCACTGTCATTATCAACTTTGTATCTTTTGGCATAAATATTATGAATATGTGTATCACTATGATCGAGATTCAATAAACCATTTACATTGGGTGTATGACCATAGAAGGTTTTATTCATGTAAACAGAACAACAATTATTCTCTGACTTAAATGAATAACCATATTTGCAATAAACACAATCTAATCATGTTCATGCTCAACGCACACCCCAAATAACATTTATTTAGGCTCAACACTAATCCCGAAGGTAGAGGGAGTGTGCGATGGTGATCATATCAATCTTGGAAACACTTCCAACACACATCGTCACCTCGCCCTTAACTAGTCTCCATTTATTCTGCAGCTCCTGTTTCGAGTTACTAATCTTAGCAACTAAACCGATATCAAATACCCAGGGGCTACTACTAGCACCAGTAAAGTACACATCAATAACATGTATATCAAATATACCTTTGTTTACTTTGCCATCCTTCTTATCCGCCAGATATTTGGGGCAGTTCCGCTTCCAGTGACCATTTCCTTTATAGTAGAAGCACTCACTCTCAGGCTTGGGTCTAGCTTTGGGCTTCTTCACGGGAGCGGCAACTTTCTTGTCATTCTTCTTGAAGTTCCCTTTCTTTCCCTGGTCCTTTTTCTTGAAACTAGTGGTCTTATTAACCATCAACACTTGATGCTCTTTCTTGATTTCTACCTCCGCCGATTTCAGTATCGCGAAGATCTCGGAAATTGTTTTAGTCATTCCTTGCATATTATAGTTCATCACAAAGCTCTAGTAGCTGGTGATAGTGACTGGAGAATTCTGCCAATCACTATCTTACTAGAAGATTAACTCCCATTTGATTCAAGCGATTGTAGTACCCAGACATTCTGAGCACATGCTCGCTGGCTGAGCTATTCTCCTCCATCTTGTAGGCAAAGTACTTGTCAGAGGTCTCATACCTCTCAACATGGGCATGAGCCTGAAATACCAATTTCAGCTCTTGGAACATCTCATATGTTCCATGGCGTTCAAAATGTCTTTGGAGCCCCGATTCTAAGCCGTAAAGCATGGCGCACTAAACTATCAAGTAGTCATCATATCGAGCTTGCCAAACATTCATAACGTCTGCATCAGCTCCTGCAACAGGACTGTCACCTAGCGGTGCATCAAGGACATAATTCTTCTGTGCAGCATTGAGGATAATCCTCATGTCACGGACCCGGTCCGCATTATTGCTACCATCATCTTTCAACTTAGTTTTCTCTAGGAACACATTAAAATTCAAGGGAATGGTAGCACGGGCCATTGATCTACAACATAGATATGCAAAAACTATTAAGACTAAGTTCATGATAAATTAGGTTCAATTAATCATATTACTAATGAACTCCCACTTAAATTAACATCCCTCAAGTTATCTAAGTGATACATGATCCAAATAAACTAACCCATGTCCGATCATCACGTGAGATGGGGTAGTCATCAATGGTGAACATCTCTATGTTGATCATATCTACTATATGACTCATGTTCGACCTTTTGGTCTCCAGTGTTCCGAGACCATGTCTGTACATGCGAGGCTCGTCAAGTTTAACCCAAGTATTCTGCATGTGCAAAAACTGGCTTACACCCGTTGTATGTGAACGTAGCGTCTATCACACCCGATCATCACGAGGTGCTTGGAAACGATGAACTTTAGCAACGGTGCATACTTGGGGAGAACACTTTTATCTTGAAATTTAGTGAAGGGATCATCTTATAATGCTACTGTTGTTCTAAGCAAAATAAGATGCATAAAGGATAAACATCACATGCAATCAAAATATGTGACATGATATGGCCATCATCATCTTGTGCTTTTGATCTCCATCTCCAAAGCATCATCATGATCTCCATCGTCACCGGTTCAACACTTTGATCTCCATCGTTGCACCAGGGTCGTCTCGCCAACTATTGCTTCTACAACTATTGCTAACACATAGCGATAAAGTAAAGCAATTACATGGCGCTTGCATTTCATACAATAATTAAAAGACAACCCTGAGGCTCCTGCCGGTTGTCGATATTACAAAACATGATCATCTCATACAACAACGTATATCACATCATGTCTTGACCATATGACATCACAACATACCCTGCAAAAACAAGTTAGACGTCCTCTACTTTGTTGTTGCAAGTTTTACGTGGCTGCTACGGGCAACTAGCAAGAACCGTTCTTACTTACGCAAAACCACGACGGTGATTATCAAGTTTGCTGTTTTAACCTTCTTCAAGGACCGGCCGTAGTCAAATTCGATTCAACTAAAGTAGGAGAAACAGACACCCGCTAGCCACCTTTATGCAAAACAAGTTGCATGTTAGTCGGTGGAACCGGTCTCATGTACGTGGACATGTAAGGTTGGTCCGGGCCGCTTCATCCCACAATGCCGCTGAATAAAAATAAGACGTTGCTGGTAAGCAGTATGAACATCACCGCCCACAACTCCTTTATGTTCTACTCGTGCATATCATCTACGCATAGACCTGGCTCATGATGCCACTGATGGGGAACGTTGCATGGAAAACAAAAAAAATTCTACGCACACGCAAGATCTATACATGGAGATGCATAGCTATGAGAGGGGAGAGTGTGTCTACGTACCCTCGTAGACCGTTAAGCGGAAGCATTTATCAACGCGGTTGATGTAGTCGTACACCTTCACGATCCGCCCGATCAAGTACCGAACATACGACACCTCCGTGTTCAGCACACGTTCAGCTCTATGACGTCCTCGCCTTCTTGATCTAGCAAGACGGGCAAAGTAGTAGATGAGTTATGGCAGCACGATGGCGTGATGACGATGGTGATGCAACTATCTCCGCAGGGCTTCGCCGAGCACTACAAAAATATGATCGAGGATGAACTAGAGGGAGAGGGCACCGCACACGGTTCGGGGATCATTGTGTGTCTTGCCCCTCTCCCTCCACACAAATATATATAGGTGGGGGGAGGAGGGGAGGCATCCCAGGGCAACCCCAAGAAGGCCAGCGGCCACCCTTGGCCCCTGCCCTAGCCGCGCCCCCCTTTCCTTCTTAGGCGCGCGGGGGGAAGGCAGGAGGGGTGGCGCCCCCCTTCCTTTCTCCCATGAGGAGGGGAAGGCAGGAGGGGCTAGCCCTCCCCCCTTTCCTTCTCTATAGGGCCGGTGGCCAGGGAGAGGGCACGCCAGCCACTTGTGGGCTGGTGTGTTCCTCCCCTTGGCCCAATAGGCCCATATACCTCCGAGGGCCTCCCGGAACCCCTTCCAGTGATTCGATGAATACCCGGTACACTTCGAAACCTTTCTGGTGACCAAATAGCATCGTCCTATATATCAATCTTTACCTCCGGACCATTCCGGAGCTCCTCGTCATGTCCATGATCTCATCTGGGACTCCGAACAACATTCATTCAGCAATTCACATAACTCATATAATACTATATTGATGGAAATATGCCCTTGAGGCAATAATAAAATGGTTATTATTATATTTCCTTAATCATGATAAAGGTTTATTATTCATGCTAGAATTGTATTGACCAGAAACTTAAATACATGTGTGGATACATAAACAAATACCGTGTCCCTAGTGAGCCTCTACTAGACTAGCTCGTTGATCAAAGATGGTAAAGGTTTCCTAACCATAGACATGAGTTGTCATTTGATAACGGGATCACATCATTAGGAGAATGATGTGATGGACAAGACCCATCCGTTAGCTTAGCATATGATCGTTCAGTTTATTGCTACTACTTTCTTAATGTCAAATACATATTCCTTCGACCATGAGATCGTGTAACTCCCGGATACCGGAGGAATACCTTGTGTGCTATCAAACGTCACAATGTAACTGGGTGATCATAAAGATGCTCTACAGGTATCTCCGAAGGTGTCTGTTGAGTTGGCATGGATCGAGATTGGGATTTGTCACTCCGTGTATCGGAGAGGTATCTCTGGGCCCTCTCGGTAATACACATCACAAGAAGCTTGTAAGCAAAGTGACTAAGGAGTTAGTTGCAAGATGATGTATTACGGAACGAGTAAAGAGACTTGCCAGTAACGAGATTGAACTAGTTATGGAGATACCGACGAACGAATCTCGCGCAAGTAACATACCGACAAACAAAGGGAAATACGTATGTTGTCATAAAGGTTCGACCGATAAAGATCTTCGTAGAATATGTAGGAACTGATACGTCTCCATTGTATCTATAATTTTTTGATTGTTTCATGCCAATATTATACAACTTTCACATATTTTTGGCAACTTTTTATATGATTTATTGGACTAACCTATTGATCCAGTGCCAGTTCCTGTTTGTTGCATGTTTTTTGTTTCGCAGAAAATCCATATCAAACGAAGTCCAAACGCGATAAAAATTTACGGAGAATTATTTTAGAATATTTATGATTTTTGGGAGGTGGAATCAATGCAAACGGGGCCCACAGTGACCACAACCCACCAGGGCACTCCGGGCACCCCCTGGCGCGCCCAGGTATCTTGTGCCCTCCTCGAGCGTCGGTTGGGGTTTTTCTTCTGGTGCAAGAAAGATAATTTATGGAAAAAATCGTGTAAAAATTTCAGCACAATCGGAGTTACGGATCTCCGGGAATTTAAGAAACCGTGAGGGGCCAGATTTGTGGAGTGCGAAACAGAAGAGAACAGAGAGGGAGATCCAATCTCGGAGGGGCTCCCGCCCCTCCGCCGCCATGGAGGCCATGGACCAGAGGGGGAACTCTCCTCCAATCTAGGGGGGAGGCCAAGGAAGAAGAAGAAGGAGGGGGGATCTCTCCCCCTCTCTCCCGGTGGCGCCGGAGTGCCGCCGGGGCAAGGATCGTGACGGCGATCTACATAAACAATCTTGCTACCGTCAACACCAACTTTCTCCCCCTCTATGCAGCGGTGTAACACCTCTTCTCCCCGCTGTAATCTCTACTTAAACATGGTGCTCAACTCCATATATTATTTCCCAATGATCTATGATTATCCTATGATGTTTGAGTAGATCCGTTTTGTCCTGTGGGTTGATACGTCTCCAACGTATCTATAATTTTTTATTGTTCCATGCTATTATATTATCCATTTTGGATGTTTTATATGCATTAATATGCTATTTTATATTATTTTTGGGACTAATCTATTAACCTAGAGCCCAGTGCCAGTTTCTGTTTTTTCCTTGTTTTTGAGTTTCGCAGAAAAGGAATACCAAACGGAGTCCAAACGGAATAAAACTTTCGCGATGATTTTTCTTGGACCAGAAGGAAACCAGGAGACTTGGAGATGAAGTCGGAGGAGCCACGAGGCGGCCACAAGGATGGAGGGCGCGCCCAGGGGGGTAGGGCGCGCCCCCACCCTTGTGGGCCCCTCGTGCACCTCCTGACCTAATTCTTTCACCTATATATACTCATATATCCTCAAACCAACAGAGGCAACCACGAAAAGACTTTTCCACCGCCGCGACCTTCTGTACCCGTGAGATCCCATCTAGGGACCTTTTTCGGCACCCTGCCGGAGGGGGATTCGATCACGGAGGGCTTCTATAGCAACACCATTGCCCTTCCGATGAAGCGTGAGTGGTTTACCACAGACCTACGGGTCCATAGCTAGTAGCTAGATGGCTTCTTCTCTCTCTTTGATTCTCAATACCATGTTCTCCTCGATGTTCTTGGAGATCTATTCGATGTAATACTTTTTTGCGGTGTGTTTGCCGAGATCTGATGAATTGTGGATTTATGATAAGCTTATCTATGAATATTATTTGAATCTTCTCTGAATTCTTATATGCATGATTTGATATCTTTGTAATTCTCTTCGAACTATCGGTTTGGTTTGGCCAACTAGATTGGTTTTTCTTGCAATGGGAGAAGTGCTTAGCTTTGGGTTCAATCTTGCGGTGTCCTTTCCCAGTGACAGTAGGGGCAGCAAGGCACGTATTGTATTGTTGCCATCGAGGATAAAAAGATGGGGTTTTCATCATATTGCTTGAGTTAATTCCTCTACATCATGTCATCTTACTTAATGCATTACTTCGTTCTTTATGAACTTAATACTCTAGATGCATGCTGGATAGCGGTTGATGTGTGGAGTAATAGTAGTAGATGCAGAATCGTTTTGGTCTACTTGACACGGACGTGATGCCTATATTCATGATCATTGCCTTAGATATCGTCATAACTTTGCGCTTTTCTATCAATTGCTCGGCAGTAATTTGTTCACCCACCGTATTATTTTCTATCTTGAGAGAAGCCTCTAGTGAAACCTATGGCCCCCGGGTCTATTTTCCATCATATAAGTTTCCGATCTACTATTTTCCATCATATTAGTTTTCGATCTACTATTTTGTAATCTTTTACTTTCCGATCTATAAAACAAAAGTACCAAAAATATTTACTTTATCGTTTATCTATCTCTATCAGATCTCACTTTTGTAAATAACCGTGAAGGGATTGACAACCCCTTTATCACGTTGGGTGCAAGTTGTTTGATTGTTTGTGCAGGTATTCGGTGATTTGTGCTTTGTCTCCTACTGGATTGATACCTTGGTTCTCAAACTGAGGGAAATACTTATCTCTACTTTGCTGCATCACCCTTTCCTCTTCAAGGGAAAAACCAACGCAAGCTCAAGAAGTAGCATGGGTTAATCGTGATCTTGGTTGGTATGATTGTATATTTTATTTATGGTGCTGTCCTACGGTGCCCTCCGTCTCGCGCAAACATGAGGGGCCCCCGCTGTAGGGTGTTGCAATATGTTCATGGTTCGCTTATGGTGGGTTGGGAGAGTGATAGAAGCTTAAACCTGAGTAAGTGGGTTATGGCGTATGGGAGTAAAGAGGACTTGATACTTAATGCTATGGTTGGGTTTCACGACCTTAATGATCTTTAGTAGTTGCGAATGCTTGCTAGGGGTCCAATCATAAGTGCATATGATCCAAGTAGAGAAAGTATATTAGCTCATCCTCTCCCTCATATAAAATTACAAGAAGGATTACCGGTACTTGTTATCGATTGCCTAGGGACAAATGACCTTCTTATTGACAAAAGCTATCTACTTTTATTGCCTTGCAATTTATTCATAGTTTTATTCTTGCAAAGTACTCATAGTTTTATTCTTGAAAAATAGTTTCATACTTGTTTTAGGTAAAGCAAACGTCAAGTGTGCATAGAGTTGTATCGGTGGTCGATAGAACTTGAGGGAATATTTGTTCTGCCTTTAGCTCCTCGTTGGGTTCGACACTCTTATTTATCAAAGAAGGCTACAAACGATCCATTATACTTGTGGGTTATCAAGACCTTTTCCTGGCGCCATTGCCGGGGAACAATAGCGTGGGGTGAATATTCTCATGTGTGCTTGTTTGCTTTATCACTAAGTAGTTTTTATTTCCTGTTCTAAGTTGTTCTCTATCTTTAGTTATGGATATGGAACACGAAGCACCAAAAAAATTAGTTATACTTGCTACTCATGGAGATGGGGAACCTCCTAAAACCCTCGATGCTCGTTATGTGAAAAATATTATGCACTACTTTGATAATCCTGAGAAAATCCCATTCAACATGATAATGGGAGACATGTTGGATCAACGTGAATACTTTAGGGATTACCGCTTGACACAAAAAGGGAAACTTTTATGGGATCAAATTGATATGTTGCATTGGTATGCTTGGAATTTATGCCAGAGATATGATTTTACTTGTTGCTCGAGGATGAATTCTCCACACCTTCCCTTTTCATGCAAAATTAATGATAATGAAACCTTGGCTTCTTATGCTAATGGTAGATATGATTACTATGATGTGGAACGAATAGAAGAATTTGTTGCTTTTAAGGGTGCTTATGAAATTGAATCTTTGTTTTTAAAGTATGAAGCTTTTGATGATGATGTTTATAGACCTGAAAATTTTGCCATCCTTAAATATTGCTATGATAATTATAAATTCAATTCCGATATTGATGTATTTATTGAGAAAGTCTCCGTTGTCCAAGAAGAGACTAATATTTTGCAGGAGTCTATGGAAGAAGGAATTGATGAAACTGTGAGCTCATTGGATGAAAAAGATGATGAGGAGAGTGAAGAACAAAAGGAGGAAGAGCGGATTAGCTACCCGTGCCCACCTTCTAATGAGAGTAACTCTTCAACTCATACATTGTTTAATTTCCCTTCGTGCTTACCGAAGGATGAATGCTATGATAATTGCTATGATCCCGTTGATTCTTTTGAAATATCCCTTTTTGATGAACTTGATGCTTGCTATGCTTGTGGCCAAGATGCCAATATGAATTATGCTTATGGAGATGAACTTGCTATTGTTCCTTATTTTAAACATGAAATTGTTGCTATTGCACCACCACATGATAGTCCTATTATCGTTTTGAATTCTCCAAACTACACTATATCGGAGAAGTTTGCACTTATTAAGGATTACATTGATGGGTTGCACTCTACCATTACACATGATGATTTTGATGAATATAATATGCATGTGCTTGCTGCTCCTACTTGCAATTATTGTGAGAGAGGAACTACATCTCCACCTCTTTATGTTTCCAACACGATAGAATTGCAAGAAACTGCTTATGCTATGTATTGGCCTTTACTTGATGTGCATGAATTGTTCTTGTATGACATGCCGATGCATAGGAAGAGAGTTAGACTTCGTAATTTCATGATATATGTTGCTTTGTGCTCACTACTAAATGCCAAATCATTGTTAATTAAAATTGGCTTTGATATACCTTGGGATCCGGGTGGATTCATTACTCGAGCACTTTATGCCTAGCTTAATGGCTTTAAGGAAAGCGCTGCCAGGGAGACAACCCAGAAGTTTTAGAGAGTCATTTATTTCTGTTGAGTGCTTTTATAAAGTTTAAAAACAAAAAAATATAGAGGGGAACCTTAAAACTTCAGAAAATGAGAAGCGATTGAAAGGTGATGCATTGGAGAAGTGAGGGTCGACCTTGAACACTTGTGTTCATGCTCATGGAAACAATGTAAATTTTTCATGGAAGTTTCTCACAAAAATAATTATCCCCTTGTACAAATCCATTTTATTATAAAAATAATGTGCCAAGATTTGCCTTTAGGATGATTAGATTGCTTGTTGGTATGTGCGGTGCAAAACAGAAACTTTGGCTGTAGTGCGTGATTTTACATTTTTTACTGGAACGTCTAAAGTTTCTGAAACTTTTTGCACAGTCTTTATATACAAACTTTTTATTTTTTCCTAATTTTTCAGAATTTTTGGAGTACCATAAGTATGTTAGGTGTTCAGATTGCTACAGACTGTCCTGTTTAAGATAGATTCTGTTTTTGATGCATTGTTTTGCTTGTTTTGATGAAACTATCGATTTTTATCGGTGGTATAAGCCATGGAAAAGTTATAATACAGTAGCTACAATGCAAAAATAAAATATGAATTGGTTTGCAACAGTACTTAGAGTAGTGATTTGCTTTATTATACTAACGGATCTTACCGAGGTTTCTGTTGAGTTTTGTGTGGATGAAGTGATCAAAGATCGAGGAGGTCCCGATATGAGAAGAAGGAGGAGAGGCAAGAGCTCAAGATTGGGGATGCCCAAGGCACCCCAAGTAAATATTCAAGGAGACTCAAGCGTCTAAGCTTGGGGATGCCCCGGAAGGCATCCCATCTTTCTTCAACAAGTATCGGTATGTTTTCGTCTTCGTTTCGTTCATGTGATATGTGTGAATCTTGGAGCATATTTTGTGTTTATTTTTCATTTTTCTTTTATGCACCATGCTGGTATGAGATAGTCCATGATTGATTTATAGAATGCTCATTGCACTTCACTTATATCTGTTGAGTATGGCTTTATAGAATGCTTCATGTGCTTCACTTATATCATTTGAAGTTTGGATTGCCTGTTTCTCTTCACATAGAAAACCGTTATTTGTAGAATGCTCTTTTGCTTCACTTATACTTATTACAGCATGGTCTTTTATAGAAAGAATTAAACTCTCTTGCTTCACTTATATCTATTTAGAAAGTCAACAGGAATTGGTCATTTGCATGGTTAGTCATAAAATCCTACATAAAACTTATAGATCACTGAATATGATATGTTTGATTCCTTGCAATAGTTTTGCAATATAGAGATGGTAATATGTGGGAGGTACTAGTAAATGGTTGTGGTTAGTAAGAATATTGGTGTTAAGGTTTGTGATTCCCAAAGCATGCACGTATAGTCTCTCGTTATGCTATGAAGTTGGAGCATGATTTATTATTGATTGTCTTCCTTATGAGTGGCGGTTGGGGACGAGCGATGGTCTTTTCCTACCAATCTATCCCCCTAGGGGCATGCGTAGTAGTACTTTGCTTCGAGGGCTAATAAACTTTTGCAATAAGTATATGAGTTCTTTATGACTAATGTGAGTCCATGGATTATACGCACTCTTACCTTTTCGCAATTTGCTAGCCTCTACGGTACCGTGCATTGCCCTTCTCACCTCGAGATGTGGTGCAAACTTCGCAGGTGCATCCAAACCCCGTGATATGATACGCTCTATCACACATAAGCCTTATTATATCTTCCTCAAAACAGCCACCATACCTACCTATTATGGCCTTTCCATAGCCATTCCGAGATATATTGCCATGCAACTTCCACCACTTCCATTTTGATGACTTGAGCATTCATTGTCATATTGCTTTGCATGATCGTAAGATAGCTAGCATGATATTTTCATGGCTTGTCTGTTTTTTGATATCGTTGTTATGCTAGATCATTGCACATCCTGGTACACTGCCAGAGGCATTCATATAGAGTCATACTTTGTTCTAGGTATCAAGTTGTAATTTTTATTTCTTTTGAGTTATAAGTAAATAGAAGTGTGATGATCATCATTATTCATTATTAGAGCATGTCCCAGTGAGGAAAGGATGATGGAGACTATGATTCCCCCACAAGTCGGGATGAGACTCCGGACAATGAGAGAAAAAAAAGAAAAAAAAGAAAAAAAGAGAGAAGGGGCATTGCTACTATCTTTTGCCACACTTGTGCTTCAAAGTAGCACCATGTTTTTCATATAGAGAGTCTCCTATGTAGTCACTTTCATATACTAGTAGGGATTTTTCATTATAGAACTTGGCTTGTATATTCCGATGATGGGCTTCCTCAAATGCCCGAGGTCTTCATGAGCAAGCAAGTTGGATGCACACCCACTTAGTTTTCATATTGAGCTTTCATACACTTATAGCTTGTAGTGCATCCGTTGCATGGCAATCCCTACTCCTCACGTTGATATCGATTGATGGGCATCTCCATAGCCCATTGGTTAGCCACATCGACGTGAGACTTCCTTACTATTTTTGTCTTCTCAATATTTACCCCTATCATCATACTCTATTCCACGTATAGTGCTATATCCATGGCTTGCACTCATGTATTGCGTGAGGGTTGAAAAAGCTGAAGCGCATTAAAAAGTATGAACCAATTGCTCGGCTTGTCATCAGGGTTGTGCATGATAAATACTTTGTGTTAAGAAGACAGAGCATGCCAAGATTATATAATTTTGTAGGGATAGCTTTCTTTAGCGTTGATATTTTGAAAAACATGATTGTTTGTTGGGATGCCTGAGTATTGATGTCTTTATGTCAAATTATAGACTATTGCTTTGAATCACTCGTGTCTTAATATTCATGCCATGACTAGACATATGATCAAGTTTATATTAGGTAGCATTCCACATAAAAAATTATCTTTTTATCATTTACCTACTCGAGGACGAGCAGGAATTAAGCTTGGGGATGCTGATACGTCTCCGTCGTATCTATAATTTTTGATTGTTTCATGCCAATATTATACAACTTTCACATATTTTTGGCAACTTTTTATATGGTTTATTGGACTAACCTATTGATCCAGTGCCCAGTGCCAATTCCTGTTTGTTGCATGTTTTTTGTTTCACAAAAAATCCATATCAAACGAAGTCCAAACACGATAAAAATTTACGGAGAATTATTTTGGAATACTTATGATTTTTGGGAGGTGGAATCAACGCAAACGGGGGCCCACAGTGACCACAACCCACCAGGGTGCGCCGGGCACCCCTTGGCGCGCCCAGGTATCATGTGCCCTCCTTGAACGTCGGTTGGGGCCCTTCTTCTAGCGCAAGAAATATAATTTATGGAAAAAAATCATGTAAAAATTTCAACGCAATCAGAGTTACGGATCTCCGGGAATTTAAGGAACCGTGAGGGGCCAGATCTGGGGAGCGCGAAACAGAAGAGAACAGAGAGGGAGATCCAATCCCGGAGGGGCTCCCACCCCTCCGCCGCCATGGAGGCCATGGACCAGAGGGGGAACTCTCCTCCCATCTAGGGGGGAGGCCAAGGAAGAAGAACAAGGAGGGAGGCTCTCTCCTCCTCTCTCCCGGTGGCGCCGGAGTGCCGCCGGGGCAAGGATCGTGACGACGATCTACATCAACAATCTTGCTAACGTCAACACCAACTTTCCCCCCCTCTATGCAGTGGTGTAACACCTCTTCTCCCCGTTGTAATCTCTACTTAAACATGGTGCTCAACTCAATATATTATTTCCCAATGATCTATGGTTATCCTATGATGTTTGAGTAGATCTGTTTTGTCCTGTGGGTTAATCGTGATCTTGGTTGGTATGATTGTATATTTTATTTATGGTGTGGTCCTACAGTGCCCTTCATCTCACGCAAACGTGAGGGGTCCCCGCTGTAGGGTGTTGCAATATGTTAGTGGTTCGCTTATGGTGGGTTGCGAGAGTGACAGAAGCTTAAACCCGAGTAAGTGGGTTATGGCGTATGGGAGTAAAGAGGACTTGATACTTAATGCTATAGTTGGGTTTCACGACTTTAATGATCTTTAGTAGTTGCGGATGCTTGCTAGGGGTCCAATCATAAGTGCATATGATCCAAGTAGAGAAAGTATGTTAGCTCATGCCTCTCCCTCATATAAAATTACAAGAAGGATTACCGGTACTTGTTATCGATTGCCTAGGGGCAAATGACCTTCTTATTGACAAAAGCTATCTACTTTTATTGCCTTGCAATTTATTCATAGTTTTATTCTTGCAAAATAGTTTCATACTTGTTTTAGGTAAAGCAAACGTCAAGTGTGCGTAGAGTTGTATCGGTGGTCGATAGAACTTGAGGGAATATTTGTTCTGCCTTTAGCTCCTCGTTGGGTTCGACACTCTTATTTATCGAAGAAGGCTACAAACGATCCCCTATACTTCTGGGTTATCAGGAACCAATATGGACATCCAGGTCCCGCTATTGGTTATTGACCGAAGAGGCGTCTCGGTCATGTCTACATCATTCTCGAACCCGTAGGGTCCGCACGCTTAACATTCGTTGACGATATAGGATTATATGAGTTATGTGGGTTGGTGACCGAATGTTGTTCGGAGTCCCGGATGAGATCACAGACATGACGAGGAACTCCAGAATGGTCTGGAGGTAAAGATTGATATATAGGACGATGCTATTTGGTCACCGGAAAGGTTTCGGAATGTACCGGGTTTTTCGGAGTACCAAAAGGGGTTTCGGGAGGCCACCGACCCTTGGTGGGCCTCATGGGCCAAAGGAGGGAGGTGCACCAGCCCACTAAGGGGCTGGGCGCACTCCACCTCCCCTAGCCACATGCCAAGGAAGGAAAGGGGACGCCAAGGCAGGGCAGCCGCCGGCCCCTCCCCTGCCATCTCCACCACCCCTAAGGAAAGGGGGAGGCGCCTAGGGCAGGAGCCCAGGGCGGCTGCCGACCACCTTGGGCGCCCCTAGGGCTGCCTCCCCTCCCCCCTCCACCTATATATATGTGAGGAGGGAGAGGGGAAACACACACCATGATTCCCAAGCCGTGTGCGGTGCCCCTCTCCCTCTAGTTCGTCCTCGGTCATATTTTCGTAGTGCTTGGCGAAGCCCTGCGAAGATAGTTGCATCACCACCGTCACCATGCCGTCGTGCCGCCAGAACTCATCTACTACTTCACCCGTCTTGCTGGATCAAGAAGGCAAGGACGTCATCAAGCTGAATGTGTGCTGAACGCGGAGGTGTCGTACGTTCGGTACTTGATTGGGTGGATCGTGAAGGTGTACGACTACATCAACCGCGTTGATAAACGCTTCCGCTTAATGGCCTACGAGGGTACGTAGACACACTCTCCCCTCTCGTAGCTATGCATCTCCATGGATAGATCTTGCGTATGCGTAGATTTTTTTTTTGTTTTCCATGCAACGTTCTCCAACAGTGGCATCATGTGCCAGGTCTATGCGTAGATGATATGCACGAGTAGAACACAAAGAATTTGTGGGCGGTGATGTTCATACTGCTTACCACCAACGTCTTATTTTGATTCGGCGGCATTGTGGGATGAAGCGGCCCGGACCAACCTTACATGTCCACGTACATGAGACCGGTTGCACCGACTGACATGCAACTTGTTTTGCATAAAGGTGGCTGGCGGGTGTCTGTTTCTCCTACTTTAGTTGAATTGAATTTGACTACGGCCAGTCCTTGAAGAAGGTTAAAACAGCAAACTTGATAATCACCGTTGTGGTTTTTGCATAGGTAAGAACGGTTCTTAGTATAAGCCCGTAGCAGCCACGTAAAACTTGCAACAACAAAGTAGAGGACGTCTAACTTGTTTTTGCAGGTTATGTTGTGATGTGATATGGTCAAGACGTGATGTGATATACGTTGTTGTATGAGATGATCATGTTTTGTAATATCGACAACCGATAGGAGCCTTAAGGTTGTCTCTTAATTATGGTATGAAATGCAAGCGCCATGTAATTGCTTTACTTTATCGCTATGTGTTAGCAATAGTTGTAGAAGCAATAGTTGGCGAGATAACCCCGACGCAACGATGGAGATCAAGGTGTTGAGTCGGTGACGATGGAGATCATGACGATGCTTTGGAGAAGGAGATCAAAAGCACAAGATGATGATGGCCATATCATGTCACATATTTTGATTGCATGTGATGTTTATCCTTTATGCATCTTATTTTGCTTAAAACGACGGTAGCATTATAAGATGATCCCTTCACTTAATTTCAAGATAAAAGTGTTCTCCCCGAGTATGCACCGTTGCTAAAGTTCATCGTTTCGAAGCACCTCGTGATGATCATGTGTGATAGAGTCTACATTCACATACAATGGGTGTAAGCCAGTTTTACACAAGCAGAATACTTGGGTTAAACTTGACGAGCCTAGCATGTACAGACATGGTCTCGGAACACTGGAGACCGAAAGGTCGAACATGAGTCATATAGTAGATATGATCAACATAGAGATGTTCACCATTGATGACTACCCTATCTCACATGATGATCGGACATGGGTTAGTTGATTTGGATCATGTATCACTTAGATAACTTGAGGGGTGTTAATTTAAGTGGGAGTTCATCAGTAATTTGATTAATTGAACTTAATTTATCATGAACTTAGTCTTAATAGTTTTTGCATATCTATGTTGTAGATCAATAGCTCGCGATATAGCTACCCTATTTTCGATATGTTCCTAGAGAAAACTAAGTTGAAAGATGATGGTAGCAATAATGCAGACTGGGTCCGTGATCTGAGGATTATCCTCATTGCTGCACAAAAGAATTATGTCCTTGATGCCCCGCTAGGTGACAGACCTGTTGCAGGAGCTGATGTAGACGTTATAAACATTTGGCAAGATCGATATGATGACTACTTGATAGTTTAGTGCGCCATGCTTTACGGCTTAGAATCGGGGCTCCAAAGACGTTTTGAATGCCATGGAACATATGAGATGTTCCAATAGCTGAAATTGGTATTTCAGGCTCATGCCCGTGTTGAGAGGTATGAGACCTCTGACAAATACTTTGCCTACAAGATGGAGGAGAATAGCTCAGCCAGTGAGCATGTGCTCAGAATGTCTGGGTACCACAATCACTTGAATCAACTGGGAATTAATCTTCCAGATAAGATAGTGATTGACAGAGTTCTCCAGTCACTATCACCAAGCTACTAGAGCTAAGTGATGAACTATAATATGCAAGGAATGACTAAAACGATTTCCGAGCTCTTCGCGATACTAAAATCGGCGGAGGTAGAAATCAAGAAAGAGCATCAAGTGTTGATGCTTAATAATACCACTAGTTTCGAGAAAAAGGGCAAGGGAAAGAAAGGGAACTTCAAGAAGAATGGCAATCAAGTTGCCACTCCCATGAAGAAGCCCAAAGTTGGACCCAAGGCTGAAACTGAGTGCTTCTACTGCAAAGGAAATGGTCACTGGAAGCGGAACTGCCCCAAATACTTGGCGGATAAGAAGGATGGCAAAGTGAACAAAGGTATATTTGATATACATGTTATTGATGTGTACCTTACTGGTGTTCGTAGTAGCCCCTTGGTATTTGATACCGGTTCAGTTGCTAAGTTTAGTAACTCAAAATAGGAGTTGCAGAGACTAGTTAAGGGCGAGGTGACGATGTGTTGGAAGTGATTCCAAGGTTGATACGATCACCATCGCACACTCCCTCTACCTTCCGGATTAGTGTTGAACCTAAATAAATATTATTTGGTGTTTGCGTTGAGCATGAATATGATTAAATCATGTTTATTGCAATACGGTTATTCATTTAAGTCAGAGAATAATTGTTGTTCTGTTTACATGAACAAAACCTTCTATGGTCACACACCAATGTGAATGGTTTATTGAATCTCGATCGTAGTGATACACATATTCATAATATTGATGCCAAAAGATGCAAAGTTGATAATGATAGTGCAACATACTTGTGGCACTGTCGTTTAGGTCATATTGGTATAAAGCACATGAAGAAACTCCATGCAGATGGACTTTTGGAATCACTTGATTATGAATCATTTGATACTTGCAAACCATGCCTCATGGGCAAGATGACTAAAACTCAGTTCTCTGGAACAATGGAGCGAGCTAATGACTTACTGGAAATAATACATATTGATGTATGCGGCCCGATGAGTGTTGAAGCACGCGGCGGGTATCATTATTTTCTAACCTTTACAGATGATTTGAGTAGGTATGAGTATATCTACTTGATGAAACACAAGTCTGAAACATTTGAAAAGTTCAAAGAATTTCAGAGTGAAGTAGAGAATCATTGTAAAAAGAAAATAAAATTTCTACGATCTGATCGTGGAGGTGAATATTTGAGTTACGAGTTTACCCTTCATTTAAAACAATGTGGAATTGTTTCACAACTCACGCCACCTGGAGCACCACAGCGTAATGGTGTGTCCGAACGTCGTAACCGTACTTTATTAGATATGGTGCATTCTATGATGTCTCTTACCGATTTGCCTTTATCATTTTGGGGTTATGCGTTAGAGACAGCCGCATTCACGTTAAATAGGGCACCGTCTAAATCCGTTGAGACGACAACATATGAACTATGGTTTGGCAAGAAACCTAAGCTGTCATTTCTTAAAGTTTGGGGATGCTAAGCTTATGTCAAACAACTTCAGCCTGATAAGCTCGAACCCAAAGCGGAGAAGTGTGTCTTCATAGGATACCCTAAAGAGACCATTGGGTATACCTTCCACCACAGATCCGAAGGCAAGATCTTTGTTGCCAAGAATGGGTCCTTTCTAGAGAAGGAGTTTCTCTCGAAAGAAGTGAGTGGGAGGAAATTAGAACTTGATGAGGTAGTTGTACCTTCACTCGAATTGGAAAGTAGCACACGAGGGAAAAACGTTTCCGTGATGCCTACACCAACTAGAGAGGAAGCTAATGATGATGATCATGAAACTTCAGATCAAGTTACTGATGTCTACTACACAACTTGTACTTGTAGACTCGTGTTGGGCCTCCAAGCGTAGAGTTTTGTAGGACAGTAGCAATTTTCCCTCAAGTGGATGACCTAAGGTTTATCAATCCGTGGGAGGCGTAGGATGAAGATGGTCTCTCTCAAACAACCCTGCAACCAAATAACAAAGAGTCTCTTGTGTCCCCAACACACCAAATACAATGGTAATTTGTATAGGTGCACTAGTTCGGCGAAGAGATGGTAATAAAAGCGTAGTAATGATAGTAGATATTGATTTTTGTAATAGGAACAATAAAAACAGCAAGGTAGCAATTGATAAAATGGAGCACAAACGGTATTGCAATGCTTGAAAATGAGGCCTATGGTCCGTACTTTCGCTAGTGCAATCTCTCAACAATGCTAATCTAATTGGATCATATAACCATCCCTCAACGTGTGATGAAGAATCACTCCAAAGTTCTTATCTAGCGGAGAACATAACAAGAAATTGTTTGTAGGGTACGGAACCACCTCAAAGCTATTCTTTCCGATCAATCTATCCTAGAGTTCGTACTAAAATAACATCAAGCTATTCTTTCCGATCGGTCTAACCAAAAGTTCGTACTAAAATAACACCATATGATACACATCAACCAACTCTAATGTCACCTAGATACTCCAATGTCACCGCGAGTACCGTGAGATGATTATACGATATGCAGCAAACAATTTCAGATTCATAATACTCAATCCAACACAAAGAACCTCAAAGAGTGCCCCACGATTTCTACCGGAGAAACAAAGACAAGAACGTGCATCAACCCCTATGCATAGATTACCCCAATGTCACCTCAGGAATCCGCGAGTTGAGTGCCAAAACATATATCAAGTGAATCAATATGATACCCCATTGTCACCACGGGTATTCATAGCAATACATACATAAAGTGTTCTCAAATCCATAGAAGTATTCAATCCGATAAAACAAAATCTCAAAGGGAAAACTCAATTCATCCCAACAAGATAGAGATGGGAAAACACCATATGATCCAACTATATTAACAAAGCCCGCGATACATCAAGATCGTGACATCTCAAGAACATGAGAGAGAGATTAAACACATAGCTACTGGTACAAACCCTCAGCCCTGAGGGTGGACTACTCCCTCCTCATCATGGTGGCCGCCAGGATGATGAAGATGGCCACCGGTGATGATTTCACCCTCCGGCAGGGTGCCGAAACAGGGTCTAGATTGGTTTTTCGTGGCTACAGAGGCTTGCGGCGGCGGAACTTCTGATCTAGGGTTACCCTGAGGGTTTTTGGAATATTTGGGAATTTATAGGGCGAAGAGGCGGTGCGGGAGGCCACCGAGGTGGGCACAACCCACCTGAGCGTGCCTGGGCTCCCAGGCGTGCCCTGGTGGGTTGTGCTCCCCTCGGAGCTCCCCTCTGGTACTTCTTTGGCCCACCGGGTGTCTTCTAGTCTAGAAAAAATCTCCAAAAAGTTTCCTATGTTTGGACTCCGTTTGGTATTGATTTTCTGCGATGTAAAAAATAAGCAAAAAACAGCAACTGGCAATGGGCACTATGTCAATAGGTTAGTCCCAAAAAATGATATAAAGTTGCCATAAAATGATTGTAAAACATCTAAGAATGATAATATAACGACATGAATACTTCATAAATTATAGATACGTTGGAGACGTATCAGCATCCCCAAGCTTAATTCCTACTCGTCGTCGAGTAGGTAAATGATAAAAGAAATAATTTATGAAGTGTGAATGCTAGCAAAATGCATAAGTTTGATCAATGATAATTTCAATCACTTTTTCTAGCATCATAACAACAACTCTTTCTCATAAAACTTATCATGATAAAGTAGTAAATGAAAACGGAATTTTTGTTGTGGAAAGCTACCTATCATATTCATCATATACTCTTTCTTTTGTAGCATGGACATTTGGACTTGAATGATTCAAAGCAATAGTCTATATTTTGACATGAAGACATCAATACTCAAGCATATCAACAAGTAACCATGTCTTTCAAAATATCAACACTAAAAAAAGTTGTCCCTAGCCCATCATGCTCAATCATTGATCCATTCGCAAAACACACTCGCATATTAGCTACATCCAATGCTCAAGTATGATCATAGTGCCCCTTAGTTGGTGCTTTATAAGAGAAGATGGAGACTCAAAAAATAAAAATTGCATAAAGTAAATAGATAGGCCCTTCGTAGAGGGAAGTAGGGATTTGTAGAGGTGCCAGAGCTCAAAGCTTAAATTGAGAGATAAAAATTTTGAGAGGCATACTTTTCCCGTCAACGAAAACGATCGAGTAATTCCCAACACTTTCCATGCTAGATATATCATAGGCGGTTCCCAAACAGAAAATAAAGTTTATTCCTTTTTCCACCATTCTTTCACGATCCATGGCTAGCCGTATCCACGGGTGCCCTCCATACCAACACTTTCCAAGGAATTTATTATTTGACAACATAAAGTAAATTCATTTTTCATTTCGGGACTGGGCATCCCTAATACCTTTGACGTACACTCGTGCAATGACAAGTGAATAAACACTCATCTTGAGAATAACACATCTAGCATGGAAAATATTGGCCACCCCCTATCGCTTCATGAGCGGTACGAGCACGCAAAAAGGAAATCATTTTGAAAATTTAGAGATGGCATGTACAAATTTGCTTAGAACAGCATGGAAATACCGCATATAGGTAGGTATGGTGGACTCATTTGGCACAACTTTGGGTTTAAGAATTTGGATGCACAAGTAGTATTCCCACTTAGTACAGACGGAGGCTAGCAAATAGATTGAGAAGTAAGCAACCAAGAAACAAAAATTCACATAAACGAGCATTGAGCATAACTAACACCGAATAATGCACCACAAGTAGGATGTAATTTCATTGCATAATTATTGACTTTCGTGCTTGCATAGGGAATCACAAACCTTAACACCAATATTCTTACTAAAGCATAATTACTCACCAACATGACTCACATATTATTATCTCCATACCGCAAAACTATTGCAAGAAATCAAACTTATCATATCCAGTGATCTACATGAAAGTTTTTATTATATCCTTCTTGAATATCCATTACTTTGGGACTAAATTCATAGTAGCTTGTGCATATTGTCATCACTATTTTCAACTCTCAAAGTAATATAAGTGAAGCATGAGAGTGTTCGACAAACTACTCCAAAAAGAAATAAGTGAAGATCAAGCGAGTAGTTATGTAAATGGGTAGCTATTTGAGGACTCTCTCTTATTTAAAAGTTTCAGATCTAAGTATTTTATTAAAACAGAAAGCAAAACAAAATAAAATGAAATTCTAAGAATGGCACACATCATGTGAAGAAGCAAAAACTTAGGCTCAACCGATACTAACCGATAGTTGTTCATGAAGAAAGGTGGGATGCCTACCGGGGCATCCCGAAGCTTAGATGCTTGAGACTTCTTGGATTATTAACTTGGGATGCCTTGGGCATCCCCAAGCTTGAGCTTTTGTGTCTCCTTAATCCTTTTATATCACGATTTCCCTAAATCTAAAAACTTCATCCACACAAAACTCAACAAGAACTCGTGAGATAAGTTAGTATAAATCAATGCAAAAACCTTATCATTCTATACTGTAGCAAATCACTAAAATTATTATTCAACATTTCATACTAAATGCCTCTGCATATTTAATACTCATATCCTCCAATAGAATCATTAAACAAGCAAACATATGCAAACAATGCGAACATAACAGCAATCTGTCTAAACAGGACAGTCTGTAAAGAGTGAAATTGTACTCATACTTCCCTAACTCAAAAAATTCTGAAAATTAAACACACTGTATAAAATTTATCATAGATTATTGTGAAAAAAGTTTCAACATTTTATCACATTCTGACTTTTCTGGAGAATTATTGCAACAGCGATAAACTTTCTGTTTTGAAGCAGCAACTCATATATTTGCACAATAAGCATGGTGATGGCTATCCTTGCCACTTTTATTGAAATAAAAGATGCAAAACATTATTCTAAATAACAGCAAGCAAATACTAATAAAATAAAATGACTCTACAAGCAAAACTCATATCATGTGATGAATGAAAACATAGCTCCAAGTGAGGTTACCGATAATGTTGAAGACGAAAGAGGGGATGCCTTGCGGGGCATCCCCAAGCTTAGTTGCTTGGATATTCCTTGAATATTACCTTGGGGATGCCTTGGGAATCCCCAAGCTTAGGGTCTTGTCACTCCTTATTCTCCTCATATCGATATCTCACCCAAAACTTGAAAACTTCAATCACACAAAACTTAACGGAACTTCGTGAGATGGGTTAGTATGATAAAGACAAATCATTCACTTTGGTACTGTCAAAGAGAAGATTCATAATTGTTCTCACATAATTCCTACTGTACTATACAATTTCCACAATTTATATTAAGCAATATAAGCCATAGAAACTAGAAAACAAGCAAACTATGCATTGAAAACAGAATCTATCAAAAACAGAACAGTACGTAAAGATCTAAATTAAGGTCATACTTCTGTAACTCCAGAAATTCTGAAACATTATGACAACGTAAAAAATTTGTATGCCCATCAACTGTAAAAAATTGAGAATTTTTCCACGTTCCAGTAAAATACAGGAATTTATGCACTGGACGCAAACGTTTCTGTTTTTGCACAGAATCAAGTCAACTATCATCCGCACTATCCCAAAGGCTTTACTTGGCACTTTATTGAAACAAAAGCTATAAAACAAGATCACTACAGTATATTAACCACGTGAACACACAAAAATAGTAGGTAAAAGTGTTGGGTTGTCTCCCAACAAGCGCTTTTCTTTAATGCCTTTTAGCTAGGCATGATGATTTCAATGATGCTCGCATAAAAGATAAGAATTGAAACACAAAGAGAGCATCATGAAGCATATGACTAGCACATTTAAGTCTAACCCACTTCCTATGCATAGGGATTTTGTGAGCAAACAACTTATGGGAACAAGAATCAACTAGCATAGAAAGGCAAAACAAGCAAAACTTCAAGATTTTCAACACATAGAGAGGAAAGTTGATATTATTGAGATATGTAAAAGCATAAATTCCTCTCTCATAATAATTTTCAGTTGCATCATGAAGGAACTCAACAATATAGCTATCACATAAAGCATTCTTTTCATGATCCACATGCATAAAAAATTTATTACTCTCCACATAAGCAAATTTATTCTCATGAATAGTAGTGGGAGCAAACTCAACAAAATAACTATCATGAGATTGAAAATTGAAATCATGATGACAAGCTTCATGGTAATCATTATTCAATATAGCATACATGTCATCACCATAATCATCAAAGATAGCAACTTTCTTCTCATAATCAATTGAAACCTCTTCCGAAATAGTGGATTCATCACTAAATAAAGTCATGATCTCTCCAAATCCAGTTTCATAATTATTACAATAAGATTCAACACCCTCCAAAATAGTGGGATCATTAGTACCTAGAGTTGACACTCTTCCAAACCCACTTTCATCAATATAATCATCATAGATAAGAGGCATGCAATCATCATAATAAATATTCTCATCAAAACTTGGGGGACTAAAAATATCATCTTCATCAAATATAGCATCCCCAAGCTTATGGCTTTGCATATCATTAGCATCATGGATATTCAAAGAGTTCATACCAACAATATTGCAATCATGCTCATCATTCAAAGATTTTTTGTCAAACATTTTATAGAATTCTTCCTCTATCAATTGAGCACAATTTTCCTTTCCATCATTTTCACGAAAGACATTATAAAGATGAACAATATGATGCAACCTCAATTCCACTTTTTTGTAGTTTTCTTTTTATAAACCAAACTAGTGATAAAACAAGAAACTAAAAGATTCAATTGCAAGATCTAAAGATATACCTTCATGCACTCACCTCCCCGGCAACGACGCCAGAAAAGAGCTTGATGTCTACTACACAACTTGTTCTTGTAGACTCGTGTTGGGCCTCCAAGCGTAGAGTTTTGTAGGACAGTAGCAATTTTCCCTCAAGTGGATGACCTAAGGTTTATCTATCCGTGGGAGGCGTAGGATGAAGATGGTCTCTCTCAAACAACCCTGCAACCAAATAACAAAGAGTCTCTTGTGTCCCCAACACACCAAATACAATGGTAATTTGTATAGGTGCACTAGTTCGGCGAAGAGATGGTAATAAAAGCGTAGTAATGATAGTAGATATTGATTTTTGTAATAGGAACAATAAAAACAGCAAGGTAGCAATTGATAAAACGGAGCACAAACGGTATTGCAATGCTTGAAAATGAGGCCTAGGGTCCGTACTTTTGCTAGTGCAATCTCTCAACAATGCTAATCTAATTGGATCATATAACCATCCCTCAACGTGTGATTAAGAATCACTCCAAAGTTCTTATCTAGCGGAGAACATAAGAAGAAATTATTTGTAGGGTACGAAACCACCTCAAAGCTATTCTTTCCGATCAATCTATCCTAGAGTTCGTACTAAAATAACATCCTAGAGTTCGTACTAAAATAACATCAAGCTATTCTTTCCGATCGATCTAACCATGAGTTCGTACTAAAATAACACCATATGATACACATCAACCAACTCTAATGTCACCTAGATACTCCAATGTCACCGCGAGTATCCGTGAGATGATTATACGATATACATCAAACAATTTCAGATTCATAATACTCAATCCAACACAAAGAACCTCAAAGAGTGCCCCAAGATTTCTACCAGAGAAACAAAGACAAGAACGTGCATCAACCAATATGCATAGATTACCCCAATGTCACCACGGGAATCTGCGAGTTGAGTGCCAAAACATATATCAAGTGAATCAATATGATACCCCATTGTCACCACGGGTATTCATAGCAAGACATACATAAAGTGTTCTCAAATCTATAAAAGTATTCAATCCAATAAAACAAAATCTCAAAGGGAAAACTCAATTCATCACAACAAGATAGAGAGGGGAAAACACCATATGATCCAACTATATTAACAAAGCCCGCGATACATCAAGATCGTGACATCTCAAGAACATGAGAGAGAGAGAGAGATTAAACACATAGCTACTGGTACAAACCCTCAGCCCCGAGGGTGGACTACTCCCTCCTCATCATGGTGGCCGCCGGGATGATGAAGATGGCCACCGGTGATGATTTCCCCCTCCGGCAGGGTGCCGGAACGGGGTATATATTGGTTTTTCGTGGCTACAGAGGCTTGCGGCTGCGGGACTTCTGATCTAGGGTTACCCTGAGGGTTTTTGGAATATTTGGGAATTTATAGGACGAAGAGGCGGTGCGGGAGGCCACCGAGGTGGGCACAACCCACCTGGGCGCGCCTGGGCCCCCAGGGGGGCGCCCTGGTGGGTTGTGCTCCCCTCGGAGCTCCCCTCTGGTACTTCTTTGGCCCACCAGGTGTCTTCTGGTCCAGAAAAAATCTCCAAAAAGTTTCCCTGTGTTTGGACTCCGTTTGGTATTGATTTTTTGCGATGTAAAAAACAAGCAAAAAACAGCAATTGGCACTGGGCACTATGTCAATAGGTTAGTCCCAAAAAATGATATAAAGTTGCTATAAAATGATTGTAAAACATCTAAGAATGATAATATAACGACATGAATACTTCAAAAATTATAGATACATTGGAGACGTATCAGTTACTACTGAACTTCATAGGTCGACCAGAACACGTTCTGCACCAGAGTGGTACGGTAATCCTGTCCTGGAAGTCATGTTGTTGGACAACAGCGAACCTACAAACTATGAAGAAGCTATGATGAGCCCAGATTCCTACAAATGGCTTGAGGCCATGAAATCTGAGATAGGATCCATGTATGAGAACAAAGTGTGGACTTTGGTGGACTTGCCCGATGATCGGCAGGCCATTGAAAATAAATGGATCTTTAAGAGGAAGATGGACGCTGATGGTAATATCACTGTCTATAAAGCTCGACTTGTCGTGAAAGTTTTTCAACAAGTTCAAGGGGTTGACTATGATGAGACTTTCTCACCCGTAGCGAAGCTTAAGTCTGTCCGAATCATGTTAGCAATTGCCGCATTTTATGAAATCTGGCAAATGGACGTCAAAACTGCATTCCTTAACGGATTTCTTAAAGAAGAGTTGTATATGATGCAACCAGAAGGTTTTGTCAATCCTAAAGGTGCTGACAAAGTGTGCAAGCTCCAGCGATCCATCTATGGACTGGTACAAGCTTCTCGGAGTTGGAATATATGCTTTGATGAGGTGATCAAAGCATATGGTTTTATACAGACTTACGGTGAAGCCTGTATTTACAAAAAAAGTGAGTGGGAGCTTTGTAGCATTTCTGATATTATATGTGGATGACATATTACTGATTGGAAATGTTATAGAATTTCTGGATGGCATAAAAGGATACTTGAATAAGAATTTTTCAATGAAAGACCTCGGTGAAGCTGCTTATATATTGGGCATCAAGACCTATAGAGCTAGATCAAGACACTTGATAAGACTTTCAATAATTACATACCTTGACAAAATTTTGAAGGAGTTAAAAAATGGACCAGTCAAAGAAAGGGTTCTTGCCTACGTTGCAAGGTGTGAAATTGAGTAAGACTCAAAGCCCGACCACGGCAGAAGATAGAGAGAATGAAAGTCATTCCCTATGCCCCAGCCATAGGTTCTATAAAGTATGCCATGTTGTGTACCAGACCTATTTTGTCCCTTGCCATGAGTCTGGCAAGGGGGTACAATAGTGATCCAGGAGTGAATCACTGGACAACGGTCAAAATTATCCTTAGTTACCTAAGAGGACTAAGGAAATATTTCTCGGTTATGGAGGTGATAAAGAGTTTGTCGTAAAGGGTTACGTCGATGGAAGCTTTGACACCGATCCAGATGACTCTTAAGTCTCAATCTGGATACGTATTGAATGTGGGAGCAATTAGCTAGAGTAGCTACATGCAGAGCATTGTAGACATAGAAATTTGCAAAATACATACGGCTCTGAATGTGGCAGACCCGTTGACTAAACTTCTCTCACAAGCAAAACATGATCACACCTTAGTACTCTTTGGGTGTTAATCACATGGCGATGTGAACTAGATTATTGACTCTAGTAAACTCTTTGGGTATTAGTCACATGGCGATGTGAACTATGGGTGTTAATCACATGGCGATGTGAACTAGATTATTGACTCTAGTAAACTCTTTGGGTGTTAGTCACATGGCGATGTGAACTATGGGTGTTAATCACATGGCGATGTGAACAAGATTATTGACTCTAGTGCAAGTGGGAGACTGATGGAAATATGCCCTAGAGGCAAAAATAAATGGTTACTATTATATTTCCTTAATCATGATAAATGTTTATTATTCATGCTGGAATTGTATTGACTGGAAACTTAAATATATGTGTGGATACATAAACAAATATCGTGTCCCTAGTGAGCCTCTACTAGACTAGCTCATTGATCAAAGATGGTTAAGGTTTCCTAACCATAGACATGAGTTGTCATTTGATAACGGGATCACATCATTAGGAGAATGATGTGATGGACAAGACCCATCCGTTAGCTTAGCATATGACCGTTAAGCTTATTGCTACTGTTTTCTTAATGTCAAATACATATTCCTTCGACCATGAGATCATGCAACTCCCGGATACCGGAAGAATACCTTGTGTGCTATCAAACGTCACAACGTAACTGGGTGATCATAAAGATGCTCTACAGGTATCTCCGAAGGTGTCTGTTAAGTTGGCATTGATCGCGATTGGGATTTGTCACTCCGTGTATCGGAGAGGTATCTCTGGGCCCTCTCGGTAATACACATCACAAGAAGCTTGCAAGCAAAGTGACTAAGGAGTTAGTTGCAAGATGATGTATTACGGAACGAGTAAAGAGACTTGCCAGTAATGAGATTGAATTAGGTATGGAGATACCGACGATCGAATCTCGGGCAAGTAACATACCGACAGACAAAGGGAAATACGTATGTGATGACCCACAAGTATAGGGGATCTATCGTAGTCCTTTCGATAAGTAAGAGTGTCGAACCCAACGACGAGTAGAAGGAAATGACAAGCGGTTTTCAGCAAGGTATTCTCTGCAAGCACTGAAATTATCGGTAACAGATAGTTGTGTGATAAGATAATTCGTAACGGGTAATAAGTAACAAAAGTAAACAAGGTGCAGGAAGGTGGCCCAATCCTTTTTGTAGCAAAGGACAAGCCTGGACAAACTCTTATATAAAGCAAAGCGCTCCCGAGGACACATGGAAATTATTGTCAAGCTAGTTTTCATCATGCTCATATGATTCGCGTTCGTTACTTAGATAATTTGATATGTGGGTGGACCGGTGCTTGGGTGCTACCCTTCCTTAGACAAGCCTCCCACTTATGATTAACCCCTCTCGCAAGCATACGCAACTATGAAAGAAGAATTAAGATAAATCTAACCATAGCATGAAACATATGGATCCAAATCAGCCCCTTACGAAGCAACGCATAAACTAGGGTTTAAGCTTCTGTCACTCTAGCAACCCATCATTTACTTATTACTTCCCAATGCCTTTTCCTAGGCCCAAATCATGGTGAAGTGTCATGTAGTCGACGT
This sequence comes from Thinopyrum elongatum, assembly GCA_011799875.1. NCBI lineage: Eukaryota > Viridiplantae > Streptophyta > Magnoliopsida > Poales > Poaceae > Thinopyrum > Thinopyrum elongatum. Next base: position 420,644,066 of record CM022299.1, read on the forward strand.
TCACATAACACCACTAGAGGAAAGACAACATACATCTCATCAAAATATCGAACGAATACCAAATCCTCATGATTACTTATAACAAGACTTCTCCCATGTCCTCAGGAACAAACGTAACTACTCACAAAGCATATTCATGGTCATAATCAAAGGAGTATTAATTATCATTAAGGATCTGAACAAATGATCTTCCACCGAATAAACCAACTAGCATCAACTACAAGGAGTAATCAACGCTACTAGCAACCCACAGGTACCAATCTGAGGTTTTGAGACAAAGATCGGGTACAAGAGATGAACTAGGGTTTGAGAGGAGATGGTGCTGGTGAAGATGTTGATGGAGATTGACCCCCTCTCGATGAGAGGATCGATGGTGATGATGTTGGCGATGATTTCCCCCTCCCGGAGGGATGTTTCCCCGGCAGAACAGTTCCGCCGGAGCCCTAGATTGGTTCTGCCCAGGTTTCGCCTCGAGACGGCGGCGCCTCATCCTGAAAGCTTCCTTCTTATTTTTTCCAGGTCAAAACACACCATATAGCAGAATATGGGCGGCGGGGACCTGCCAGGTGGCCCACAAGGACAGGGGGCACGCCCAGGGGGGTAGGGTTCGCCCTCCACCCTTGTGGATGGCAGGTGGCCCCCCTCTGGTACTTTCTTCACCCAATATTTTTTTATTAAATCCAAAATGACTCTCCGTGAAGTTTCAGGACTTTTGGAGTTGTGCAGAATAGGTCTCTAATATTTGCTCCTTTTCCAGCCCAGAATTCCAGCTGCCGGCATTCTCCCTCTTCATGTAAACCTTGTAAAATAAGAGAGAAAAGGCATAAGTATTGTGCCATAATGTGTAATAACAGCCCATAATGCGATAAATATTGATATAAAAGCATGATGCCAAATGGACGTATCAACTCCCCCAAGCTTAGACCTCGCTTGTCCTCAAGCGAAAGCCGATATCGAAAAATATGTCCACATGTTTAGAGATAGAGGTGTCGATAAAATATAATACGGACATGAGGGCATCATGATCATCTTTAGAACATCAACATATATTGTCATATAATTTCTTATGCTAAAGTAACAATTCGTTCACAAGGTAAAGTATGAATCAAAAACTTCATTGAAAACTAACAAACTATGATCTCAGTCATTGAAGCAATTGCAATTTATCATAACGTCGGAAAGAGTCAATATAAGAGCTTTTCAGCAAGTCCACATACTCAACTATCATTTAGTCTTTCACAATTGCTAACACTCACGCGATACTTATGGGTTCAAAGCTTCCATCGGACACAGAGAAAGATAGGGGCTTATAGTTTCGCCTCCCAACCTTTTACCTGAAGGGTAATGTCAACAATAATACTTTATGATAACCTACATTCGAGTGGATATACATATCTGGATCTTTCTCCAACACATAGTGCTTGCCAAAGGAAAAAGTGTAAAACGGAAAGGTGAAGATCACCATGACTCTTGTATAAGGGTAGAAGATAAAAATAAAAAGATAGGCCCTTCGCAGAGGGAAGCAGAGGTTGTCATGCGCTTTTATGGTTGGATGCACAAAATCTTAATGCAAAAGAACGTCATTTTATATTGCCGGCTTGTGATAAAGAACTTTATTATGCAGTCCGTCGCTTTTATTTCTTCCATATCACAAGTTCGTATAAAGCTTATTTTCTTCACACTAATAGATCATACATATTTAGAGAGCAATTTTTATTGCTTGCACCGATGACAACTTACTTGAAGGATCTTACTCAATCCATAGATAGGTATGGTGGACTCTCATGGCAAAACTGGGTTTAGGGATGTTTGGAAGCAACAGTAGTATCTCTACTTGGTGCAAAGAATTTGGCTAGCATGAGAGGGAAAGGCAAGCTCAACATGTTGGAGGATCCATGACAATATAACTTCTATTCGGATATAAGAAAACATAACCCATTATGTTGTCTTCCTTGTCCAACATCAACTTTTTAGCATGTCATATTTTAATGAGTGCTCACAATTACAAAAGATGTCCAAGATAGTATATTTATATGTGAAGCCTCTCTTTCTTTATTACTTTCTATTAATTGCAACAATGACCAAAACTATGTTTGTCAACTCCCAACAAATTTTATTCATCACACTCTTTATATGTGAAGTCATTACTCTCCATAAGATCAATATATAATCTTTTTATTATTTTATTCCCTCAAGATCATAGCAAGAAAACAAAGCCCTCAACTCAAAACTACTCTTTATTATATAACTCACGGACTCAATTACATAGATAGAGATCAAAACAAAACTCAAAGCTAGATCATACTAAAACTTTATTCTACTAGATCAAGATATAACCAAAAGGATCGAACTAAGAAAACAATAAAAGTAAAGGTGTGATGGTGATACGATACTGGGGCACCTCCCCCAAGCTTGGAAGTTGCCAAGGGGAGTGCCCATACCCATGTATTTATGTCTCTTTCTTCGGAGGTGATGATGATGGAGTTGTTGATGAAGTAGTGCCACACATCGAGCGTAGGAGATTCTCCAGTTTACGAATAATGCCCTTGAGTGCGGTGATGTACTCTTGCAACAGAATATTTTCGCGAGTGAGATATTTATTTTGCACACGCATCAATTCAATAATCTTGAAAGCTTCAATTTCAGTAGGGGTAAGATGATTGTAGCATGGTTGAAGGAGATCTTCTTCTTCTGCTGCCGGAACTTGATCTTCCGCAGCCTTCTTGATCTTATCACCCTCATTGGTTTCCCCAAGTTCTTCTTTCTTCATCTTCATCTTCATTAGCCAATCATCGTCGTCCACATTGTTGAAGGAGGAGGATGACATGATGCCTGGCCTTGAAAACACTGGCAGAAAATAGCTCAAGACAAAAACAGAGGATTTTGTCGTGGTACGGTGGTCAAAACCCTCGAGAGATTATATAATGAATTTTTACCGACCAAAAGAAGTATTGTGCAAGAAAACGGAGTCCGTAGGGCACACGAGGTGGCCACAAGGTCGGGGGGCGCGCCCAGGGGGTAGGGCGCGCCCTCCACCCTTGTGGTCGCCTCGTGTCTCTTTCGGACTACTTTTAATTTTCCTAATTTTTTAAATATTCCAAAACAGAGAAAAATTATCATTGGAAATGTTTTGGAGTCGGTTTACTTACCGTACCACATACCTATTCCTTTTCGGAGTCTGAAACATTCTGGAGAGTGTCCCTTATGTACTCCTCCGGTGTTACGGTATCAATTATATTGGTCTCAACATTTATAGGAGTACCTGAGATATAATGTTTGATTCTTTGACCGTTTACCACCTTCGGATTTGTGCCTTCGGTGTTGTTGATTTTTATGGCACCGGAACAATAGACCTCCTCGATAATGTAAGGACCTTCCCATTTAGAGAGAAGCTTTCCTGCAAAAAATCTTAAACGAGAGTTGTATAGCAAAACATGATCACCTACATTAAACTCACGCTTTTGTATCCTTTTGTCATGCCATCTTTTAACTTTTTCTTTCAACAACTTGGCATTCTCATAGGCTTGGGTTCTCCATTCATCAAGCGAGCTTATGTTAAATAACCTCTTCTCACCGGCAAGTTTGAAATCATAGTTGAGCTCTTTAATAGCCCAATATGCCTTATGTTCTAGTTCAAGAGGTAAGTGACATGCCTTTCCATAAACCATTTTATACGGAGACATACCCATAGGGTTTTTATAAGCAGTTCTATAAGCCCATAATGCATCATCAAGTTTCTTAGACCAATTCTTTCTAGATCTATTAACAGTCTTTTGCAAAATCAATTTAATCTCTCTATTGCTCAATTCTACTTGACCACTAGACTGAGGATGATATGGAGATGCAATTCTATGGTTAACATCATATTTAGCAAGCATTTTATGGAAAGCACCATGAATAAAATGTCAACCACCATCAGTCATTAAATATCTAGGGACTCCAAACCTAAAAAAAATAACTTCTTTAAGCATTTTAATAGAAGTGTTATGATCAGCACTACTAGTTGGAATAGCTTCTACCCGCTTAGTAACGTAATCAACAACAACTAAAATATGTGTATACCCATTAGAGGAAGGAAAAGGTCCCATATAATCAAAGCCCCAAACATCGAATGGTTCAATAACAAGTGAATAATTCATAGGCATTTCCTGACGTCTACTAATATTACCAATTCTCTGGCATTCATCACAAGACAAGACAAACTTACGAGCATCCTTGAAGAGAGTAGGCCAATAAAAACCAGGCTGCAATACCTTATGTGCAGTTCTATCTCCAGCGTGGTGTCCTCCGTAAGACTCAGAGTGGCACTTGCGTAGGATATGTTCCTGTTCATGCTCAGGTACACAACGTCTAATAATACCATCTACTCCTTCTTTATAAAGGTGTGGGTCATCCCAAAAGTAATGTCTTAAATCATAGAAAAACTTTTTCTTTTGCTGGTATGTGAAATTAGGTGGTATAAATTTAGCAACAATGTAATTAGCATAATCAGCATACCATGGAGTATTACGAGCAGCATTTATGACAGCTAATTGTTCATCAGGAAAGCTATCATCTTCAAGAACATTTTCTAACCTAGACAAGTTGTCTGCAACGGGGTTCTCAGCTCCCTTTCTATCAATAATATGCAAATCAAATTCTTGTAGCAAGAGAACCCATCTAATAAGTCTAGGTTTAAAATCTTTCTTTTCCATAAGATATTTAATAGCAGCATGATCAGTGTGAATAGTTACTTTGGAATCAACAATATAGGATCTGAACTTATCACAAGCAAAGACAACTGCTAAAAATTCTTTTTTAGTAGTAGCATAATTCCTCTGGGCACTGTCTAGAGTTTTACTAGCATAATGAATAACATTTAATTTCTTATCAACTCTTTGTCCTAGAACAGCACCAACAGCATAATCACTAGCATCACACATAATTTTAAAGGGTAAATTCCAATCAGGTGGCTGAACAATAGGTGCAGAAATTAAGGCTTTCTTAAGTATTTCAAATGCTTCTACATATTCATCATCAAAAACAAAAGGAACATCTTTTTGCAATAGATTAGTGAGAGGCCTAGAAATTTTAGAGAAGTCTTTAATAAACCTCCTATAGAAACCAGCATGGCCAAGGAAACTTCTTATACCTTTGATATCTTTAGGACACAGCATCTTTTCAATAGCATCTACTTTAGCTTTATCAACTTCAATACCTCTTTCAAAAATTTTATGCCCCAAGACAATACCTTCATTAACCATAAAGTGGCACTTCTCCCAATTCAAAACAAGATTAGTTTCTTCACATCTCTGCAAAACTCGATCAAGGTTGCTTAAGCAATCATCAAAAGAAGTTCCATAAACGGAGAAATCATCCATGAAAACCTCAACAATCTTTTCACAAAAATCAGAGAATATGGCAGACATACATCTTTGAAAGGTAGCAGGTGCATTGCATAAACCAAAAGGCATACATCTATAAGCAAAGTACCGAAAGGGCAAGTAAAAGTGGTATTTTCCTGATCATCTTTTAACACAGGTATTTGAGAGAAACCAGAATAACCATCTAGAAAGCAAAAATGTGTATGTTTGGATAATCTTTCTAGCATTTGATCAATAAAGGTAGGGGGTAATGATCTTTTCTAGTAGCTTTATTTAATTTGCGAAAATCAATTAACATTCTATAACCTGTAACAATTCTTTGTGGGATCAATTCATTCTTATCATTAGGAACAACAGTAATACCTCCCTTCTTAGGGACACAATGAATAGGACTTACCCACTTACTATCAGCAATAGGATAAATTATACCTGCCTCCAGAAGCTTTAGTATTTCATTTCTTACCACTTCTTTCATCTTAGGATTTAACCGTCGTTGGTGATCAACAACTGGTTTAGCATCATTCTCCAAATTAATTTTGTGCTGACATAGAGTGGGACTAATGCCCTTAAGATCATCAAGAGTATATCCAATAGCGGCACGGTGCTTCTTCAGAGTTTTCAATAATTTCTTTTCTTCATGCTCTGAAAGGTTAGCACTAATAATAATAGGATATATCTTCTTTTCATCGAGATAAGCATATTTCAAAGTATCCGGTAATTGTTTAAATCAAACAAGGGATCACCCTTGGGTGGAGGAGGATCCCCAAGGATTTCAACAGGAAAATTGTGTTTCAAAATAGGCCCTTGATTAAAGAATATCTCGTCTATTTCCCTTCTTTCATTCATAAACATATCATTCTCATGGTCTAGCAAATATTGTTCTAAGGGATCGGTAGGAGGCACGGCAATAGAAGCAAGACCAATAATTTCATCCTTACTAGGCAATTCTTTATCATGGGGTTGTCTACGAAATTTAGAGAAATTAAAATCATGAGACATATCCCCTAAACCGACAGTAACAATATCTTTCTCGCAATCTATCTCAGCATTAACAGTATTCAAGAAAGGTCTACCAAATATAATGGGACAAAAGTCATCTTGTGGGGAAGCAAGAACAAGAAAATCAGTAGGGTATTTTATTTTCCCACACAAGACTTCAACATCTCTAATAATCCCAATTGGTGAAATAGTATCTCTATTGGCAAGCTTAATAGTAACATCACTATCTTCTATCTCAGCAGGTGCAATATCATTCATAATTTCTTTATGTAAGGAAAAATGAATTGCACTCACACTAGCACCCATATCACATAAGCCATGATAACAATGATCTCCTATTTTAACTAAAACAGCAGGCATGCCAACAACGGGTCTATGTTTATCTTTACTATCGGGTTTAGCAATTCTAGCAGCTTCATCACAGAAATAAATAACATGCCCATCAATATTATCAACCAAGAGATCTTTAACCATAGCAATACTAGGTTCAACTTTAATTTGCTCAGGGGGTGTAGGCATTCTAGTATAACTCTTACAAACCACAGTTGAAGCTTTAACATGATCCTTTATTCTAACAGGAAAAGGTGGTTTCTCAATATAAGCAGTAGGAACAATAGGATCAACATTATAAGTAATAGTTTCTTCTTCAACTATAATAGGTTCTACTACTTTAACTTCAATGGGAGGATGGTATGTAAACCACTTCTCCTTAGTGAGATCAACATGAGTAGCAAAAGATTCACAGAAAGAAGCTACTATCTCAGATTTAAGTCCATATTTAGTGCTAAAATCACGAAAAGCATCGGTATCCATAAAAGATTTAACACAATCAAACTTAAGGTTTATACCTGACTCCTTACCTTCGTCGAGTTCCCAATCTTCAGAGTTGCGTTTAATTCTTTCTAATAAATCCCATTTGAATTCAATAGTCTTCTTCATAAAAGAACTAGTACAAGAAGTATCGAGCATGGATCGATCATTATGAGAAAGCCGAGCATAAATTTTTTGAATAATAATTTCTCTTGGGAGCTCATGATTGGGGCATGAATATAACATTGACTTAAGCCTCCCCCAAGCTTGAGCGATACTTTCTCCTTCACGAGGCCAAAAATTATATATATAATTCCGATCATGATGAACCAGATGCATAGAATAAAACTTCTGATGAAATTCCAATTTCAATCGGCTGTAGTTCCATGATCCAATATCATCACATAGCCTATACCATGTCAATGCCTTCTCCTTCAAAGATAAAGGGAAGACCTTCTTCTTGACTTCATCCTCGGGCAAACCTGCAAGCTTAAATAATCCACAAACTTCATCCACATAGATTAGATGCATATCAGGATGTAATGTTCCATCTCCTGTGTAAGGATGAGCTAGCAGTTTCTCTATCATACCCGAAGGAATTTCATAATAAATATTTTCAGTAGGTGCAGTAGGTTGAGGGGCAACTCTTTGCTCTTCCGGTCGGGGTGAAGATACCCCGAACAAACCCCTCAAAGGATTACTTTCCATAGTAACAAGTGACAGTAAATTTCATCACACTATATAAATGTTTCCTTACCAAATTCCACTTACCAAAGGCGCTTCACTCCCCGGCAACGGCGCCATAAAAGAGTCTTGATGACCCACAAGTATAGGGGATCTATCATAGTCCTTTCGATAAGTAAGAGTGTCGAACCCAACAAGGAGTAGAAGGAAATGACAAGCGGTTTTCAGCAAGGTATTCTCTGCAAGCACTGAAATTATCGGTAACAGATAGTTGTGTGATAAGATAATTCATAACGGGTAATAAGTAACAAAAGTAAACAAGGTGCAACAAGGTGGCCCAATCCTTTTTGTAGCAAAGGACAAGTCTGGACAAACTCTTATATAAAGCAAAGCGCTCCCGAGGACACATGGGAATTATTGTCAAGCTAGTTTTCATCATGCTCATATGATTCGCGTTCATTACTTTGATAATTTAATATGTGGGTGGACCGGTGCTTGGGTGCTGCCCTTCCTTGGACAAGCCTCCCACTTATGATTAACCCCTCTCGCAAGCATCCGCAACTACGAAAGAAGAATTAAGATAAATCTAACCATAGCATGAAACATATGGATCCAAATCAGCCCCTTACGAAGCAACGCATAAACTAGGGTTTAAGCTTCTGTCACTCTAGCAACCCATCATCTACTTATTACTTCCCAATGCCTTCCCCTAGGCCCAAATCATGGTGAAGTGTCATGTAGTCGACGTTCACATAACACCACTAGAGGAAAGACAACATACATCTCATCAAAATATCGAACGAATACCAAATTCACATGATTACTTATAACAAGACTTCTCCCATGTCCTCAGGAACAAACGTAACTACTCACAAAGCATATTCATGTTCATAATCAGAGGAGTATTAATTATCATTAAGGATCTAAACAAATGATCTTCCACCGAATAAACCAACTAGCATCAACTACAAGGAGTAATCAACACTACTAGCAACCCACAGGTACCAATCTGAGGTTTTGAGACAAATATTGGGTACAAGAGATGAACTAGGGTTTGAGAGGAGATTGTGCTGGTGAAGATGTTGATGGAGATTGACCCCCTCTCGATGAGAGGATCGATGGTGATGACGATGGCGATGATTTCCCCTTCCCGGAGGGATGTTTACCCGGCAGAACAGCTCCGCCGGAGCCTTAGATTGGTTCTGCCCAGGTTCCGCCTCGAGACGGCGGCGCCTCGTCCCGAAAGCTTCCTTCTTATTTTTTCCAGGTCAAAACACACCATATAGCAGAAGATGGGCGTCGGGGGCCTGCCAGGTGGCCCACAAGGACGGGGGGCGCGCCCAGGGGGGTAGGGCGCGCCCTCCACCCTTGTGGATGGCAGGTGGCCCCCCTCTGGTACTTTCTTCACCCAATATTTTTTATTAAATCCAAAATGACTCTCCGTGAAGTTTCAGGACTTTTGGAGTTGTGCAGAATAGGTCTCTAATATTTGCTCCTTTTCCAGCCCAGAATTCCAGCTGCCGGCATTCTCCCTCTTCATGTAAACTTTGTAAAATAAGAGAGAAAAGGCATAAGTATTGTGCCATAATGTGTAATAACAACCCATACTGCAATAAATATTGATATAAAAGCATGATGCAAAATGGACGTATCAGTATGTTGTCATAAAGGTTCGACCGATAAAGATCTTCGTAGAATATGTAGGAACCAATATGGGCACCCAGGTACCGCTATTGGTTATTGACCGGAGAGGCGTCTCGGTCATGTCTACATCATTCTCGAACCCGTACGGTCCGCACGCTTAACGTTCGTTGACGATATAGTATTATATGAGTTATGTGAGTTGGTGACCGAATGTTGTTCGGAGTCCCGGATGAGATCACGGACATGACGAGGAGCTCCAGAATGGTCCGGAGGTAAATATTGATATATAGGACGATGCTATTTGGTCACCGGAAAGGTTTCGGAATGTACCGGGTTTTATCGGAGTACCGAAAGGGGTTTCGGGAGGCCACTGACATTTGGTGGGCCTCATGGGCCAAAGGAGAGAGGCGCACCAGCCCACTAAGGGGTTGGCGCCCTCCACCTGCCCTAGCCACGTGCCAAGGAAGGAAGGGGGGCGCCAAGGCAGGGCAGCCGCCGGCCCCTCCCCTGCCATCTCCTCCACCCCTAAATAAGGAAAGGGGGGAGGCACCTAGGGCAGGAACCCAGGGCGGCCGCCGACCACCTTGGGGCGCCCCTAGGGCTGCCTCCCCCCTCCACCTATATATATGTGAGGAGGGAGAGGGGCAACACACACACGATTCCCAAGCCGTGTGCGGCGCCCCTCTCTCTCTAGTTCGTCCTCGGTCATATTTTTGTAGTGCTTGGCGAAGCCCTGCGGAGATAGTTGCATCACCACCGTCACCACGCCGTCGTGCTGCCAGAACTCATCTACTACTTCGCCCGTCTTGCTGGATCAAGAAGGCAAGGACGTCATCGAGCTGAACGTGTGCTGAACGCGGAGGTGCTGTACGTTCGGTACTTGATCGGGCGGATCGTGAAGGTGTACGACTACATCAACCGCGTTGATAAACGCTTCCGCTTAACGGTCTACGAGGGTACGTAGACACACTCTCCCCTCTCGTAGCTATGCATCTCCATGGATAGATCTTGCGTGTGCGTAGATTTTTGTTTTTTTTTTCCATGCAACATTCCCCAACATATATCGTCAACAAACGTTAAGCATGCGGACCCGACGGGGTTCGAGAATGATGTAGACATGACCGAGATGTCTCTCCGGTCAATAACCAATAGCGGGACCTGGATGCCCATATTGGTTCCTACATATTCTACGAAGATCTTTATCGGTCGAACCTTTATGACAACATACGTAGTTCCCTTTGTCTGTCGGTATGTTACTTACCCGAGATTCGATCGTCGGTATCTCCATACCTATTTCATTCTTGTTACCGGCAAGTCTCTTTACTCGTTCCATAATACATCATCTCGTAACTAACTCCTTAGTCGCTTTGCTTGCAAGCTTTTTGTGATGTTGTATTACCGAGAGGGCTCAGAGATACCTCTCCGATACACGGAGTAACAAATCCCAATCTCGATCCATGCCAACTCAACAGACACCTTCGGAGATACCTGTAGAGCATCTTTATGATCACCCAGTTACGTTGTGACGTTTGATAACACATAAGGTATTCCTCTGGTATGCGGGAGTTGCATGATCTCATGGTCGAAGGAACATGTATTTGACATTAAGAAAGCAGTAGCAATAAACTGAACGATCATATGCTAAGCTAACGGATGGGTCTTGTCCATCACATCATTCTCCTAATGATGTGATCCCGTTATCAAATGACAATTAATGTCTATGGTTAGGAAATCTTAACCATCTTTGATCAACGAGCTAGTCTAGTAGAGGCTCACTAGAGACACGGTATTTGTTTATGTATCCACACATGTATCTAAGTTTTCGGTCAATATAATTCTAGCATGAATAATAAACCTTTATCATGAATAAGGAAATATAATAATAACAACTTTATTATTGCCTCTAGGGCATATTTCCATAAAAAAAATCGTGACCGGACAGTGACCGGGCGGCCCGCCCGGGCGTATGAGACAGGTTTGAAAGGTCGGGCTGTAGATGCTCTAAGAGCATACATATCTCTAGCGGATCATGTAAACCGTGGTACTGCAAATTTTATTTACGGTAATACTGTAAAACGATTTTGTCATACCGAACGGTACGTCAGAGCAGATCCACTAAAACATACTGTATATTTTAAACATACTAGATAAACAAAGATTTTGCCATCATACTTCGCTGGTATTTAAACATAGTTCATCGCACAAACTTAAACATGCTTAGATTTAAACCTAATCTAAACTACTCATCCTTCTTGACATGTACATGATACTCCATCACAGAGCTGGAGAGGACGAAGACGAGGTTGTTCTCCTCCTTGGCCGCCTTGAGCCGCGCGGCGGCGCCTTCTTCTCCGACGGCGACCGGCTCCTTCGCCTCGACGAATTCACGCTCCGCCTCGTGGAGGCGCTTGGTGGTCGACCAAAGGATGTCGTGGAGGCGGTCGAAATCCCTCCACACCTCCGGCCGCCGCTGCGGGAGAGGGCGCCACACTCCCTCGCCTACACATGGAGCCATTCCTCCACCGGGGGCGGATGGTGAGCTCCCGGCCTCGTTGTCACGGCGGGCTCGCTTGTGCGGCGGCGAGCCGCGGCACTCCCCTCGGCCACCATGCCCGCGACATCAAGGCGGTGGAAGAGTGGCTGTGCGCGCGGAAAACGCCGACCGGAGAGGGAGGGATTTGGCATCGGAGACAGAGAGATTGCGGCGAAGAAGAGTTCAGGATTTACATGATAGAAACCCTAAATCGGCCGCGATCCGATAAATATAACGGAGACATCGTGGTTTTACGGGCCGGGCCTTTTTTACAAGATCTGCTCGGGCCGAATTTTTCACGGATCCTATAAATCAGCCGGATTTTAAGGGCCGACAAGTTTATACGAGATCTGCTAGAGACCACCACCTTGTTCAAGCCTTAGGTGGAGCTTGGGCATTAGTTTTGCGGCCAATCTGATCGATTTTGTTTAGTGAAAGAAGACATTTCTGTCGACTATGAGGTGTTTATGATAACTTCGTCCATTTTAAGATTTTGCGTCGATTCAGTATTTCAGAGGAGCTCATAGGTTAGGGTGTGTGTATAGAGTGTGCGTACGTGCTATAAACATCTTCGACCGTACTGTGTTTAATAAAAAAAAAGAACATGCATCTAATACTCCGTTCGTTCCCAATTACTACCTGTTTTGGATTAGTGTAGGGCCGGCGGAGAAGCTAAAAATTAATCAACTAATCAAAACTAAAAGTGAAGGAGAAAGGAGATGCGCGGATCTCGATGCGGCGTTGGCGCACTACCGAGCGTCATCACTTGCGTCGGTCGGTCGGTCGCTGAAAAGTGAAAACCAATCCTAAAAGAAGATCACAGAAACAAAATAGAGTGAGGTTCTAGAAAAAGCTCGTGCAAAAATAAAATAAAATTGAGGAGTACTACGAACGGAAGCACCTAGAGGGGCGGGGGCCATTGACCAGCCGCACCTTCCACCTCACCTCACCTACCCGCTCCCTCTCCCACTCCACGGCCGCACCGCACCTGCTCCGTCGGAAGGGAGCAAGGCTCCGTCGCCTATTTAGCCGAGACCCCGAGCGTGGTCTTCTCCATCCCATCCACACTTCCACAGCGACTTTCACCTACCGAGAAGAAGAGGGAAAAAAAGGTTCGAGTGCGTTGCAGAGTGAGAAGAGATGGCTCCGGTGAAGCTGTACGGCGCGACCCTGTCGTGGAACGTCACCAGGTGCGTGGCGGCGCTGGAGGAGGCCGGCGTCGAGTACGAGATCGTCCCCATCAACTTCGGCACCGGCGAGCACAAGAGCCCCGACCACCTCGCCAGGAACGTACGTACTAGGGTTTAGTTCTGTGATTTTACGCCGTTTGCCTCTAATTTCACGAGATTACATCGATTCGTTCGGTCCTCGTGCTGCGATCGGCGGAACAAAAAGTCAAATCCCGGCGTGAGGGGTCGCTTCCATGTCTCTATCCCCGTTTATTTTAGCGGGAGCCGGAGAGACGTCGCCGTTGCTCTCGTATAATCTAGTATCACGATTCGAGGCTAGGGTTCCATGTTTACAAATCATTCGAGTATGAAGTATGAGTTTCTCCGGAGCTTGTCTCAGATCGGCGAGCCATTTGGGCGTGGACCGCGTGGTGACCTTAAATAATACCTCCGCTGCTATCCAATTTTTTAGTCACTTACTTTAGCCTACTTGCAGTGTGGAGAGACCATATTTTCCCCACATCCACAGTTCCTGCTCCGAGGACCACACCACCGGCCACCTATCAAGCGTGTTATTTTACATCTTCTGATAAACCTCGTAAATACAAAGATTTGGATTCGATGTGGAAACTTGTTCTAGATGTGTTAGTTTGTAGGTACCTTGACAAATTGATCTTGCAGCAAATCCCAAGCTCAAGGAGTATATAGTGTGAGCAAATCCTACGCACTTCCTGCACCCAGCACCGACGCCACCACACACCCTGATACCAGTATATTACAATTGTGTCACTTTGTACCAAGAGATCTCCCCCCTAAACCTTGTACTAAATACAATGGTTTGGATTAACTGTAAAAAAACTTGGATCTGGATGTGCTCTTTAATCTTATTGATACACCACATATATCCATCAGATTTGCTTGGTGATGGGGAAGGTGGGTGTTAAGATTTGTAAGAAGCATATTCTCTTCCAGTATGAGGCGTTACCTGTGTTCCTCACGGAACAGACTATCCTTGGTTCAGCAAACTATCTTACAACATTAACCCAGGAGTCCCAAGCAACCTGTGAATGCTCAGAAAGTTGACAGCAAAACGTAAAGCAGAAGTGTGATAGTAACTGTGACATTTGGTTTCTGTTTCTAGAGATGTGACATATGATAAAACTCATTGTCTTCGTGTTGTTCTCTGCAGCCCTTTGGTCAGGTGCCAGCTTTGCAGGATGGTGACTTGTACATCTTCGGTATGATGCTATCTCTTGAGATGCTCTCTCTTTTCTACCCCTCATAAACAGAACTCTAAAGGGTCATGATGCTTTTACGATATTGTAGTTGTGGTTGTTAGTTTTGCTGTTCATGCTGTTGCCTTATATGATAAAGCTAGCATTTCCACTTGGGATAAAATGGTACCTGACCCTTTACTAGAAGCACATGATCAGTTTCACTTGGATTATTTATAAACCTTTGAAGGTAAACAAATCAGTATGTGATGATGACATGATGAAAAAAATGCTGTGTACTTGTTAGCTGGTGCCTGGCATTTTATACCTTTTTGGAGTTTTCATACTCTCTTATGCTTGAAGCTTGATTATATATATATTAGTCTATGCTTGCTATTCGAGTTTCCATTTGAAATCTAATCAAGTTTAGAAATGATTATTTTACTATTCTTAGAACAATTTATTGAAGTGGGATAAAACAGTACAATACTCCCTTTAGAATCCTCGGGCATTTACTACCGTTATTGATGATCATAACTCTGGTTCTTTTTTGTTTTTTCTCTTCCTGTTAGAATCGCGTGCTATTTGCAAGTATGCGTGCCGCAAGAACAAGCCAGAGCTGTTGAAGGAGGGCGACATCAAGGAGTCAGCAATGGTGGATGTGTGGCTCGAGGTGGAGGCCCATCAGTACACCGCCGCTCTGAGCCCCATTCTCTTCGAGTGCCTTGTCCATCCTATGCTTGGGGGAGCCACTGACCAGACGGTCATCGATGCTAACCTTGTTAAGATCAAGAACGTACTGGCGGTGTACGAGGCACACCTGAGCAAGTCCAAGTACTTGGCTGGAGACTTCCTCAGTCTTGCGGACCTTAACCATGTGTCTGTCACCCTGTGCTTGGCGGCTACACCCTACGCGTCTCTGTTCGACGCGTACCCGCATGTGAAGGCCTGGTGGACTGACCTGCTGGCGAGGCCGTCCGTCCAGAAGGTCGCAGCGCTGATGAAGCCATGATCTTACTTTCTGGCGCTTGCTCGTCGCGAAATAAGCCGAGGTGTGTGCCCCCCGATGTGTGCCTGTCCGAGTGTGTGTGTTCTTGTCGTGTCTCCTCATGTTGGATGTTCAGGCTTGTGCTTGCGATCCTGTCTAATCTTGTACTGAAATGAGCGTTCCTGTGCTCTGGTTTAATAATAAATTGTGCCCAGGTATTTATCTCAACTTTAATATTTTTTCATCTGTTGCTTCGATGATCTGGTCATTAGCTCTTTAGCTGCCTCTGTATCCTTTTTGGATGTGATAAGGGAGTCTGTTTCGGAAGACGCAGCGAAAATCTGAAGCAGATCCATAAGACTGGGAACCTGTTTGTGCCATTTTGATCCTCCTAAGTTGAATAGTTTCAGCGGCCAAAGAGCATCATATGATTCTCCTATATTGAATACTGAGTAGTTTTAACGGCGAAAGAGCACACCCAGCACCATATGATTTGTCCAATGCTTCTTCACCATGGTGTCATTGTTCAGAGGATGTATGCACTCCTGTCCCACAAGCCTGGCAACACAAGAGCTGAATCACGTCTGTATAGATGATAAACAGGTCTCCCTGGTGCAGTTTGCCGCGCCGAAGAGGGTCTCTGCCATGCTCAAGTGCTTAGATGAGGCGGTAAGTGCATTAAAAGAGTTAAGCAACTAAAGTCTTCAATGCAAAGTGTTGAGCTTTTTGTTGCTAAGGTTTATTCCTTTAATTGTTTAGCAACTAAACTTTTTTATGCATAGGCCAGTTTCCTTCGTCTAATCGTTTTTCATAGGTCCACGTGACTAGCGTCGTTTCTTTTTAGGATCATCAAACTCCTTTTAATTGTCTTGCCATATCAGATTTTTTTACCTAGTTTAGCATGTGTATAAGGTGGAGCACTGGAAAGGGTTTCATGGGCTCTTCAGGTGTGGTTGTCGCTGCTACGCAAAACCCTCGCTTCTGTCAGGGAAATCGATGGCATGTTGCGAGGCACCGAGCTTAGCCTTTGATCTCAATGTCAAGCGCGTCTGAATCGCTTCAGGTTGCTAGTGTGGGGAACTCAGATCGCTTCTTTTTTGTTAAAAGAAAATGAATTTTATTGATTCAAAGTTTTCGTTAGAAGGTGAATTTATTGATTTAAAATAAATTATTTGTTGGGTGTATTAGCACTTTCTTGATTAATCCAATGCCTAAACATGTGAGCACGTATCAAACATAGAACTGAAATATCTATGAGCACAATAAATCTCTACTCCTAACGTCTGAGTCGGTGAATAGCCTCTACGATTTATTTTTGTCCCACCATTTTTAACCATTTTTTTTGCTGTTTTTTTTTTCGTCCCCTGCCCCACCCCACTGGTTTATTTTCGTGTCACCCTATCAAAAAAAAAAAATCTGAACGGATCAGAACTTTCCATGCTGGCGTAAATTATTTAGTAATATCTTCATGTGAAAGAATCAATCACGATCAATATTTAAAGATCAAATCTAAATTAATTAACCTTACCTTAAATCGTTCAATCACATTAATTAGGAAATAAATAATCAATTTTAAGAAAAATCGTTCAATCACATTAATTAGGAAACAAATAACCGATTTTTAAAAAATCTCTATTCCTAATAGACGACTTGGTGGTCTCCATTTTATCCGGGTTTTTTCGTCTCAACCTTTCATCTTCGTCTGGTTTTTTTTCGTCGCTCCTCCCACCATCCCACCATCGTACGATTTTTTTCCGTCTCTGCACCTCCTCTCTCGATCTACCCCTCCCGACCGCTCTCTCCCCCCTCTTCACGCGATGCACTCCCGACCCTCTCCTCCCCTCCCCTGTCCCCCGCTCAGCCACCTCCACCACCCCCACCCTTCTCTCCATCGCCGGATCCGCTGCAGATCATCAAGGTTCCACGACGCGCGCGTGCTCGTCAAGGAAGCGTCTTGTGGATCTGCGCTCGTGCTGCCACGACGGAAGGGGCTCGAGGTGGTCGCCTGCCGCTGCCGAAGACCAAGCCCCCACCTTGTCCAGAATCACATCCTACGCCATGTTCCAGTGAGGAAGGAGGGGCGGCACAGATAGGGTCCTCACCCAGCCGTGCGGTCAACCACTACGATGCGGCCGTGCGGTGGGCAGATGCGGTGTTGCGGCAGCGAGGTGGGGGCGGCGGCGTTCGCTCATGCGGATCACAGCTGGGGTGGCCCCGATCTGGACTCGGCAGGCCTCTTTGACTGCAGCCGGAGCTCGATGGGGCATGCCGCTGGTCTTGGCCGAGATCCGCCGCTGCTCGTCGTCTTCACCGTCCATCAGTTCTTTGCTCCCCCGATCCTGCTACCCTCCATGGCGTCGTCTCCTGCGAAGGTCACCGTTCATCCTCGAAGATCGCCGGCCTCCCTTGCACGGGATCGCCGCGATTGCCACCAGGAAAGACATCATCGCTGCTGCCGTGCTAGGTAGCCGACCACCTCCTCTTTTATCTTTTTTTTTTTGTAATTATACGGTGTACTGCATGCATATTGATAATTGTTTCTCCTCCATCCACGCTCGCCTCAACACCGCTACCATAATATTTGGTCATTAGTCGATTTGCTCGAGGAGGCTAGCTGGGCGAATTATTGTACAGATTATGTGTGGAGCAGGCTGCAGGGACAGTGTCCACCACCTCTACACGCTGGAATTCCTCTCATAATATATTTTGAGTGATTCGCATAAGGCCATCGGCCCATACCTCACCAAGGTAATCAGTAATCACGGCCGCCTCGACGCTGATGGTGACAGATCCTAATCCTTCCCAAGCATCAGTAAAGATTGATGTGGTCTATTTATTAAGTTGTATGTGTTTTCTTTACCTGCATTTTTGTCTCCTTTTAGTTTACGGTATTGATGTGTGAATCAAGTTCAGGATCTTAGACGATGTTGTGAGTGGTGTAGCCCAAGCTTGGTTTATTCATTTGTCTTTCTTAATTCTATTATTGATATTCTTTGCGTCGTGGACGACCTTCCGGATAGTTATATATACCTCACCAAACACAAATGGATGAGAATATCAACTAAGGAATACAAAAGTTGAAGGCCCATGATAGACAACAATGATGTATCTTTTAGGTTATTGAGCAGGTCATGTTTTTTTTCTTCTTCAGATATTTTCAGATATCTTGAGGCTTTTACATCTTTCTACGTGCGATCTATGGCGCTCAAGGTCATGCTGACCGTTGTCATCATTATGTGATTTCAGTTTATATATAATTCAGTCAGAGGCCGTGAAGATAAAGTGCTGATGAGTGTTGTGTGTTTCGCAGGTCTGATCCTATTGCCTTGGTAGTTGGAGCGGCATCGTGGCATTGCTTGTGGTGGTGGTGGTCGGCGAGCACCTGGAGCTGCTGTACTTGCTAGAACCATTTAAACGGGAGCAGTAGCACGCAATGGGAAGACAACCTCGATGTCGGGGTGGTTCTGTGCATTGTGCATGTGCATGTGCGCAATGGAAAAATATCTACTCTTTGAAGTATTTAAAGCAATACAAAATTAAGTAGTGAGCTTAAAAAAAGAAATTAAGTTATGTTCATGGATTTGATGACCAAATACTAATGAAAATGAACATAGATTACAGACCTGGAACATTCCAACATTCCTTCGAGCTAGGGGATTTCATAATCGAACCAACGGAAAGCAAGGTGGGGATGAAAGCTATAGGGAAGTAGGGAGTACCACAAGATCTGACTCACCACCGTCTGATGTAGGCGTTGGCAGGCCGAGGTAATAAAGGGTGGCATAGGGAGGGCCGAGAGACACCGGTGATGTTCTCTTTTTATTTTGCATTTACTTATTTATTTCACATTTACTTAGTCAGGTTATTTTACTGTACCTGAGGTAATTCACCGGCATTGCTTCTAAAATAGATTATGTTTTGTTTTGTTCTGGAGTGTTTGTACTGTTGCACAAAACTATCTGCATTTGAAATGGCATGGTATTAGTCTTTTCATTTTTAAAAGAATGCCACTAGCTTTTCCGCAAACAAAATTATGTCCTGAAGTTATCGACACTTGAATATACATTATGACTCAGTGCACTTTCAGTCAATGGTCAATGCATCACTATTTTCTGGAAACATTCGGTTCCATATGAAGTTTTCTTTTCAGCTTGATATGTTAATAATATTATAACCATCTTTCTAAAAAATGTCTATTTGAGAACTTTTCAGCTAAAGTGGTGCTTGTATATTGGACAAGTAAGACACTCGAAAATAGATTCAGCATGGTTCCTGCACTCCCAACCTTTCATGGTTCACTTCACGTTAAAAAAAAACCTAGGTTCGCGGCTCTGTGAGAAGATGATCAAGGGTCGGCGGCGCTGGCTGCTTCGTCATCATCTTCGATGAGTCTAAGTGATTTATATCTGGTACCGACCGACAATGATTATCCATTGGCATGCTCTATCGAATGTCACTGCTTTTATCATGGAATCCAACACTTGCAGATACCACTCAAAAGAGAATTCTGAAGCTGATGAACTTGGATGGCCTGGCAGTCTACCATACCAACAGACATCTCCACGTAAATGGTGGTGGCTAGGGTGATCAGGGAGGATGACGCGCTATGGCAGCAATAAAAGCGCAGTGCCGCTATCTCTCTCGTGATTGAATCATCCCAATCTGAAATCTGAGTGGAGTTCCTCACGGCAAGTGAATACCTTTCAATTGGATGCTCGAGGGAGCAGGGTACCCTATGATGCAAGTGGATGGTTGTATATATGTTGTAAATCAAATCAAGTGTTCCCCTTTTCTGTACTACAATTGTAGTTATATTATTGGTGTATAAATTTGCACAGAAACTGCATTTACTATACCCTATATCTGAGCTAACATCATTTGCTTTCCAATTGCAGCTTTAGATCATGCGTTTATGTCAAGTTTCATTTTTTCTTAATCCCAGTTTTGTGCTAATTATCTTTTGTTCTTTGATGGGCAGTTGTATTGCCGGCTGATGCATCCATGTGCTAATCTGCCGGCAGAGTTGAGGGAGGGCGGCCAGCTGCTTGGCAGGTGCACCGGCGAGCACAACATGGAAGAGCCTGACAGTCCGTCCGCTACCAGCTTACTCACCGACTCTTTGTTCGTCGTGCTGCTCCGTGCAACGGCTAGCTGGTGAAGGCAGTGTGCATAAGTAGTATTTCTCATGTTTATTGTATCGATCAACAGATTGACTGTCAGGTCCTTCCCTACAGAATCTTTAGAAAGAAAAAAACTACAAGGGAAGTACATATGAAAATACTATAGTCTGCAGTTAACATCTCTTTTGCCAGTTTGGTATAACTTTTGTGGTTGTTTTATTATCCATTGAGACCCATGTTTGATCACCATAGCTACATAGAAGAGCAGACCATTGATATGTACAGTATCATTACTATTTTAGCAGACATGAGTTACATTGTCATCTTTTCATGAAGAAATGATTAAGGTGAAGAAAACCCAATTTTAAAAATAGTGACAGTTCAACATCATGAGGATGCCAAATTGACATAAGTGTATGATTGTTTGTCAGAAAGAAATTTATACATGTGGTTTTTATATCTGTGTGAATGTATCTCTCCTGATCTATTTGTAGTAAAACTGACTTTGGTGTCGTAGTTTTTCTCATATTTTAGTGCTAAGTACTACTGTGAGGACCTTGGAAGGAGGTTTATTTATTTATTAATATGTGTAGGTGACCACGAGCAGGATGACCACTCAGCGTTTGATACTGTCAAATCCTTCTACCACAGAAAGGTATGAGGCATGCTTAGCAAGGATGAGCACTCGGCGTTTGATATTGTCATATCCTTCTAACATAGCAAGGTCTGCCAATGTTATATATTTTCTTAACAAGGAGTTAAGACGATATTGAGCATGGTAAAATACATTGTTTTGGACAAATATTATGAGAATAAATTGTTTGGTTTTTCCCTTGGGTTTACATAATAGTACTTCAAATTTTTAGGTCTATAATTAAAGAAAACTTAATTTATGCACTTGTGTTGTTCACTTTCCATCTACTTGGTTGAATAGAATCATGTTTCATCTACTCAGTGAATGACTTGCTTGTTCACATGAATGCTTTCCATCTACTTGGAAAACTGCCAGGAGCCATCAATGAAGCTCTATCTGAAGATTACTAAAGATTTGGACACTTGTACATTCATCCACAGCTCCATACCTCTTCGCTGCGGCCATTGACTGTGTAACCGACTGTGTAACCGTCCATCTCTGATCCTAGGGTCCTCATATCTTCTTGCTTTGTTGTTCTGTTTCCAAGATATATGAGCTGTGTAAGCCAAAGGGCAGGAATATCTTATCTCTTGTATATGGGTTGAACCCTAGACGCTCCATGTTCTGGCTGGCATAAAGAGGATGTTTGGATTGTGGCCAACAGTTACCATGCCAATTTTTGGCGTTGACTGCAGTCATGGGCTAGCGTTTCATTTGGATTGAAGCCCAAGTTTTGGACCCTCGCCAATATTTCGGTCGTAGCTACCGATTCCTTCGAGCTGCTGTACCCAGGCGCTGGCAAAACATGGGCGGGCAAATCCTATGCCAAAATTTTGGTGTGCCCTTGATTTGGCGGGGCTGACCTAGGCGTAAACCAAACATCCCCGAACTTCCTTGTAATCTTGTAAGTTCTAGCAAGCAGCATTCATCTAAGAGTAGTAAATCTTTGTGACAAGCTGAGCTTCCCTTGTTTCTAAGTGTTTCATCTCCGAATCTCTCTATGTTCCCTGAATTCTCTAGCCAAAGCTTGTCAATCGGTATCTAGATGGATGAATTCTCTATGTTCCCTGTATTTGGGGAGCCCGGACTATCCAGATGGATGAATTTTGGGGAGCCCATTGGGCGCCCATTTGATGTCTGAACACGCCCGAACATACGTGGGAGAAATAAGCTTCGACCATCGGGACGACCATTATCATTTATTTGATTTATTTATATGTGTTGTAGCCCGTAGCAACGCACGGGCATTCTACTAGTATGATTAGCACATGAATGAGTAAATAGGGGGTGGACAGATCATACCCACCAGTAGGCCAGGCTAAAGCCGCGGCGACGGCTTCCTCCGCAGCCTTCTTCTTGGCTGTAGCTTCGTTAGCCATGGTGTCGGTGTCGAGGAAGTAGTCCAAGCAAAGGACGATGATGAAGACGAACAGGGAGTAGCCGTGCTGAGACGGTCCCTAAAAACCTTATCGTCCTTCTCCCGGTTCAGGGTCGCAAAGGACGGGGTTCCGGAGGCCTGCTCTCTCGAATGGTCGTGTACACAGTCGACGGGATGTGATTGTCATAAGCAAC
This sequence comes from Thinopyrum elongatum, assembly GCA_011799875.1. Classification (NCBI taxonomy): domain Eukaryota; kingdom Viridiplantae; phylum Streptophyta; class Magnoliopsida; order Poales; family Poaceae; genus Thinopyrum; species Thinopyrum elongatum. The sequence goes on from CM022299.1 coordinate 420,666,796, forward strand.
AACAGTGAGTGCAATGGTAGAGTGGCAGCTAGGGCTATGCATGAGGAGAGTGTCAATTGGAGTTGCCAACGCCTCTAATATGTAGGTCATTCGGTAGGGAGCCATGGGCCTGGGCTTAGCCCCACGACCGAATCGGTAGACCTATAATTAATCTTAACTATTCTTGACTGAAAAAATGAAGTGCACGCATGACATAGGTCTGAGCTCGGCATAACTCGTTCACAAAACACAATGCGGGCGAGCGAGGCGTGGCAAGGTGGTCTGCGGAGGAGGAGCATGAGTGTACCACTCCTCTTCTCAAGCTCCAATAGCATGTGAAAGAGAATACCTTATAAAGAGGTCTCAACTTTCCTCCACTATCAATATGATACTAAACTTCTCACCATGTCATGCACCCCACATGGGCCACAGAGATTAACCAGAAATTATTGTTTATATAAGCCCAAAGCCCATCTAATATTCGATAATATCCCACCAGATCTCGGAGGCACATTATGTTGTCCTTTGTTCAAAAATGCGGTTTTGATATACTGGTATTTTTAGTAGAGACCGATTAAGGTTGAACATCCTCCTAGAGCAAATGGCTAGACTTATTCATAACTGAACAATGGACTATGTCTTCAATTGACAGTTTGACATAAATAAATTTCACTTGTTGTCTTACCGATACTAGGCTGTCAAAGGATAATCCCGCGGGTAGAGCATATTAGTCACACTCCTGACTTGTTACGAGCGTCCTAGAGATTCTGTCCCAATTAGCGGGATGGTGATTTGTACGGAGGGATTTATGCTTCTTGTTCGACTGCAAGTTTGGGCGTTTCTATTTGTTCGACAAAATGCTTTGGATGCCTTGGAGGAAGAACATGATCTCGCGGCGGCTCGATCTGCGATTTACCAGCAAGACCTACGTCACTACCACAGCCGTAGGGTTCAAAGCCGCACTTTTCAGGAGGAAGACTTAGTGCTTCGTTTGATTCAGGATCAGACAGGCATGCATAAGCTTTCACCTCATTGGGAAGGGCCCTTTGTGGTTAGCAAAAACCTCAACAATGGGTCATATTATCTCATCGATATACGTGAACACTATAAATCACTGCAACTTCTTGAGTTTGCGTTGGTTTTTCCCTTGAAGAGAAAAGGGTGATGCAGCAAAGTAGAGATAAGTATTTCCCTCAGTTAGAGAACCAAGGTATCAATCCAGTAGGAGATACAAGCAAGTCCCCAATCTATGCACCTGCACAAACAATCAAACACTTGCACCCAGCGCGATAAAGGGGTTGTCAATCCCTTCACGGTCAATTACAAAGGTGAGATCTGATAGAGATAGGTATAAAAGATTTCTAAAACGTAAAACAAGATAAAACAAATAAATTGCAGCAAGATATTTTTGGGTTTTTTGGTTTATAGAACTGAAAATATATGATGGAAAATAGACCCGGTGGCCATAGGTTTCACTAGAGGCTTCTCTCTTAAAAGAAAACATACGGTGGGTGAACAAATTACTGTCGAGCAATTGATAGAAAAGCGCAAAGTTATGACGATATCCAAGGCAATGATCATGAATATAGGCATCACGTCCGTGTCAAGTAGACCGAAACGATTCTGCATCTACTACTATTACTCCACACATCGACCGACTCTTGTCTGCATCTAGAGTATTAAGTTCAAGAGAACAGAGTAACGCTTTAAGCAAGATGACATGATGTAGAGGGATAAATTCAAGCAATATGATGAAAACCCCATATTTTTACCCTTGATGGCAACAATACAATACGTGCCTCGCTATCCCTACTGCCACTGGGTGAGGACACCGCAAGATTGAACCCAAAACTAAGCACCTCTCCCATTGCAAGAAAAACCAATCTAGTTGGCCAAACCAAACCGATAGTTCGAAGAGAAATACAAAGATATCAAATCATGCATATAAGAATTCAGAGAAGATTCAAATAATATTCATAGATAATCTGATCATAAATCCACAATTCATCGGATCTCAACAAACACACTGCAAAAGAATATTACATCGGATAGATCTCCAAGAACATCGAGGAGAACTTTGTATTGAAGATCAAAGAGAGAGAAGAAGCCATCTAGCTACTAGCTATGGACCCGTAGGTCTGAGGTAAACTATTCACGCTTCATCAGAAGGGCAATAGAGTTGATGTAGAAGCCCTCCGTGATCGAATCCCCCTCCGGCAGGATGCCGGAAAAGGCCCCAAGATGGGATCTCACGGGTACAGAAGGTTACGGCGGCGGAAAAGTATTTTGGTGGACACTTCTGGTTGTTTGGAAATATTTCTGAATTTATAGGCCAAAGATTAAGGTTGGAGGACTCCCGGGGGGCCCACAAGCCAGGGGCGCCCCCCCTAGGGCGCGCCCTGAGGTCTTGTGGAGCCCTCGGTACTCTTCTTCCTTCCTCTCCAAGTCCTACGTGTGTCTTCTAGTCCAAGAAAAATCATCGTGAAAGTTTTATTCCGTTTGATATTCCTTTTCTGTAAAACTCAAAAACAAGGAAAAAACAGAAACTGATACTGGGCTCTAGGTTAATAGGTTAGTCCCAAAAATAATATAAAATAGCATATTAATGCATATAAAACATCCAAAAAAGATAATATAATAGCATGGAACAATCAAAAATTATAGATACGTTGGAGACGTATCAAGCATCCACAAGCTTAATTCTTGCTCGTCCTCGAGTAGGTAAATGATAAAAACATAATTTTTGATATGGAATGCTACCTAACATATTTATCTATGTAATTTTCTTTATTGTGGCATGAATATTCAGATCCGTAAGATTCAAAACAAAAGTTTAATATTGACATAAAAACAATAATACTTCAAGCATACTAATAAAGCAATCATGTCTTTTCAAAATAACATGGCCAAAGAAAATTATCCCTACAAAATCATATAGTCTGGCTATGCTCCATCTTCATCACACAAAATATTAAATCATGCACAACCCCTATGACAAGTCAAGCAATTTTCATACTTTTGATGTTCTCAAACTTTTTCAACTTTCACGCAATACATGAGCGTGAGCCATGTATATAGCTCTATAGGTGGAATAGAATATGGTGGTTGTGGAGAAGACAAAAAGAAGGAGATAGTCTCACATCAACTAGGCGTATCAACGGGCTATGGAGATGCCCATCAATAGATATCAATGTGAGTGAGTAGGGATTGCCATGCAACGGATGCACTAGAGCTATAAGTTTATGAAAGCTCAAAAAGAAACTAAGTGGGTGTGCATCAAACTCTCTTGCTCACGAAGACCTAGGACAATTTGAGGAAGCCCATCATTGGAATATACAAGCCAAGTTCTATAATGAAAAATTCCCACTAGTATATGAAAGTGACAACATAGGAGACTCTCTATCATGAAGATCATGGTGCTACTTTGAAGCACAAGTGTGGTAAAAGGATAGTAGCATTGCCCCTTCTCTCTTTTCTCTCATTTTTTTATTTGGTCTTCTTTTGGCATCTTTTATTTTTTGTAAAGTCCGGAGACTCATCCCAACTTGTGAGGGAACCATAGCTTCCTTCATCCTTTCCTCACATGGGACAATGCTCTAATAATGATGATCATCACACTTTTATTTACTTACAACTCAAGAATTACAACTCGATTCTAGAACAAAATATGACTCTATATGAATGCCTCCGGCGGTGTACCGGGATGTGCAATGATCAAGCAAGCGTAGCACAGATATCAAAAAAATGGACAAGCCATGGAAATATCATGCTAGCCATCTTACGATCATGCAAAGCAATATGACAATGATGAAGCGTGTCATAATAAACGGAGCGGTGGAAATTGCATGGTAATATATCTCGGAATGGCTATGGAAATGACATAATAGGTAGGTATGGTGGCTGTTTTGAGGAAGGTATATGGTGGGTTTAATGCACCGTCGAGAATTGCGCGGTACTAGAGAGGCTAGCAATGGTGGAAGGGTGAGAGTGCGTATAATCCATGGACTCAACATTAGTCATAAAGAACTCACATACTTATTGCAAAAGTCTATTAGTTATCGAAACAAAGTACTACGCGCATACTCCTAGGGGGATAGATTGGTAGGATAAGACCATCGCTCGTCCCCGACCGCCACTCATAAGGAAGACAATCAATAAATAAATCATGCTCCGACTTCATCACATAACGGTTCACCATACGTGCATGCTACGGGAATAACAAACTTTAACACAAGTATTTCTACCAATCCACAATTACTGACTAGCATGACTCTAATATCACCATCTTTATATCTCAAAACAAATGTAAGGAATCAAACTTCTCATAGTATTCAACGCTCTTTATATGAATGTTTTTATTATATCCCTCTTGGATGCCCATCATATTATGACCAAATTCATAACCTAAGCAAATTACCATGCTGTTTAGAGACTCTCAAAATAATATATGTGAAGCAAGAGAGTTCAACAATTTCTATAAAATAAAATCACCGCCGTGCTCTAAAAAGATATAAGTGAAGCGCTAGAGCAAATTGCCTAGCTCAAAAGATATAAGTGAAGCACATAGAGTATTCTAATAAATTCACGATTCATGCGTGTCCACCTCAAAAGGTGTGTACAGCAAGGATGATTGTGGCAAACTAAAAAGCAAAGACTCATATCATACAAGACGCTCCAAGCAAAACACATATCATGTGGTGAATAAAAATATAGCCTCAAGTAAATTTACCGATGGATTGAAGACGAAAGAGGGGATGCCATCCGGGCCATCCCAAAGCTTAGAGGCTTGGTTGTCCTTGAATATTACCTTGGGGTGCCTTAGGCATCCCCAAGCTTAGGCTCTTGCCACTCCTTATTCCATATTCCATCAAATCTTTACCCAAAACTTGAAAACTTCACAACACAAAACTCAACAGAAAACTCATGAGATCCGTTAGTATAAGAAAACTAATCACCACCTTTTGGTACTGTTGTGAACTCATTACTTATTTATATTGGTGTAATATCTACTGTATTCCAACTTTTTCATGGTTCATACCCCCCGATACTACCCATAGATTCATCAAAATAAGCAAACAACACATAGAAAACAGAATCTAACAAAAACAGAACAATCTGTGAAGATCCGAATATTTCGTATACTTCTGTAACTCCAAAAATTCTGAAAAATTAGGACAACATAGGAAATTTGTATATCAATCTTGTGTAAAGCATTTAGAGTTTTTTCGTCGCTTCTGTGAATTATTAAAATTCTGCAACTGGACACAAAAGTTTCTGTTTTTCAGCAAGATCAAATCAACTATCACCGTAAGCCATCCCAAAGGTCTTACTTGGCTCAAACACTAATTAAAATACCAAAACACAATTACTACAGAAGTAATAATGTGTATACACATAAAAATAGAAAATATAAGTATTGGGTTGTCTCCCAACAAGCGCTTTTCTTCAAAGCCTTTTAGCTAGGCATTGATGATTTTAATGATGCTCACATGAAAGATAACAATTGAAACACGAAGAGAGCATCATGTAGCATGTGAAATACAAGTTTAAGTCTAACATACTTCCTATGCATAGGCATTTTATAGGGAAAAGATGAAGGAAATATGCCCTAGAGGCAATAATAAAGTTGTTATTTTATATTTCCTTATATCATGATAAATGTTTATTATTCATGCTAGAATTGTATTAACCGGAAACTTGATACATGTGTGGATACATAGACAAAACACCGTGTCCCTAGTAAGCCTCTACTAGACTAGCTCGTTATTCAAAGATGGTTAAGTTTCCTAACCATAGACATGTGTTGTCATTTGATGAACGGGATCACATCATTAGGAGAATGATGTGATGGACAAGACCCATCCGTTAGCATAGCATATTGATCGTTCAGTTTTATTGCTATTGTTTTCTTCATGTCAAATACATATTCCTTTGACTATGAGATTATGCAACTCTCGGATGCCGGAGGAATGCCTTGTGTGCTATCAAACGTCACAACGTAACTGGGTGATTATAAAGATGCTCTACAGGTATCTCCGAAGGTGTTTGTTGGGTTGGCATAGATCGAGATTAGGATTTGTCACTCCGAGTATCGGAGAGGTATCTCTGGGCCCTCTCGGTAATACACATCATAAGAAGCCTTGCAAGCAAAGTGACTAATGAGTTAGTTACAGGATGATGTATTACGGAACAAGTAAAGAGACTTGCCGGTAACGAGATTGAACTAGGTATGTGAATAACGACGATCGAATCTCGGGCAAGTAACATACCGATGGACAAAGGGAATAACGTATGTTGTCATAACGGTTCGACCGATAAAGATCTTCGTAGAATATGTGGGAGCCAATATGAGCATCCAGGTTCCGCTATTGGTTATTGACTGGAGAAGTGTCTCGGTCATGTCTACATAGTTCTCGAATCCGTAGGGTCCGCACGCTTAACGTTCGATGACGATTTAGTATTATATGAGTTATGTGATTTGGTGACCGAATGTTGTTCGGAGTCCCAGATGAGATCATGGACATGACGAGGAGTCTCGAAATGGTCGAGAGGTAAAGATTGATATATAGGACGATGGTATTCGGACACCGGAAGTGTTCCGGAGGGTATCGGGTACATATAGGGTCACCGGAAGGGGTTCCGGGCACCCCCTGGCAAAGATATGGGCTTAATAGGCCAAGGGAGGGACAGACCAGCCCACAAGGGGCTGGTGCGCCCCTCCACCAGGCCGGCCAGCCCAAGGGAAAGGAAAGGGGGGGGGGGGGGCGCCACCTCCCCCTTCCTTCCCCTGGCGCCTATACAAGGAAGGGGGGCCGAACCAGGGCAGGAGCCCAAGTGGGATTCGGCCCCACTTGGGGCACCCCTTGGCCTCTCCCCTCTCCCTCCCACCTATATATATGAGGAGGGGAGGCGCCTAGAACACACAACATCAACTGTTAGCCATGTGCGGCGCCCCCCTCCACAGCTTACACCCTCGGTCATATTCTCGCAGTGTTTAGGCGAAGCCCTGCGTGGATCACTTCACCATCACCGTCACCACGCCATTGTGCTGACGGAACTCATCTACTTCCTCGACACTTTGCTGGATCAAGAGTTCAAGGGACGTCATTGAGCTGAACGTATGCAGAACTCGGAGGTGCCGTATGTTCGGTGCTTGATCGGTCGGAACAAGAAGAAGTTCGATTACATCAACCGCGTTGTCAAACGCTTCCACTTTCGGTCTACGAGAGTACGTAGACACACTCTCCCCCTCTCATCGCTATGCATCTCCTAGATAGATCTTGCGTGAGCGTAGGAATTTTTTTGAAATTGCATGCTATGTTTCCCAACAGCGTATCAGAGCCAGGTCTATGCGTAGATGATATGCACGAGTAGAACACAAAGAGTTGTGGGTGGTGATAGTCATACTGCTTACCACCAACGTCTTATTTTGATTCGGCGGTATTCTGGGATGAAGCGGCCCGGACCAACCTTACATGTCCACGCACATGAGACCGGTTCCACCGACTGACATGCAACTAGTTTTGCATAAAGGTGGCTGGCGGGTGTCTGTTTCTCCTACTTTAGTTGAATCAAATTTGACTGTGGCCGGTCCTTGAAGAAGGTTAAAACAGCAAACTTGACGAATCATCGTTGTGGTTTTTGCCATAGGTAAGAACGGTTCTTGCTAGAAACCCGCAGCAGCCACGTAAAACTTGCAACAACAAAGTAGAGGACGTCTAACTTGTTTTTGCACGGTATGTTGTGATGTGATATGGTCAAGACATGATGTGATATACGTTATTGTATGAGATGATCATGTTTTGTAAGTTATCGGCAACTGGCAGGAGCCTTATGGTTGTCGCTTTATTGTATGAAATGCAAACGCCATGTAATTGCTTTACTTTATCACTATGCATTAGCGATAGTTGTAGAAGCAATAGTTGGCGAGACGACCACGACACAACAATGGAGATCAAGGTGTCGAGCCGGTGACAATGGAGATCATGACGATGCTTTGGAGATGGAGATCAAAAGCATAAGATGATGGCCATATCATGTCACATATTTTGATTGCATGTGATGTTTATCCTTTATACATCTTATTTTGCTTAGAACGACGGTAGCATTATGTGACGACCATGGCTTAATCGTGCACTAACCATACACGCAAATGCACACGATTAAGCCTAAGGACTCACTTGAAGATATCACAACACAACTCTAAAACATAAATAAAGTCATACAAGCTTTATATTACAAGCCAGGGCCTCGAGGACTCGAATACATAGCTAGATGGCATACAAGTGTCAGCGGAAGTATCAGATATCTGGGTACAGATATATTACAGAAATAGAGATAAGCCCTTTAGAAAGGAGGGGTAAAATAAAATACTACGATCGAAAGGCGTAGGCCTGCCTAGGACCCTCCGAACCTACTCCTGGTCGTCGGTCGGCTCCTCATAGTAGTACTCGCCGGGAGGGTAGTAGTAGTAGCCGTAGTCGTCGACAGGGGCGGCTATCTCAGGGGCTCCGTCATCTAGCAGCGACATAGGGATATGGGGAGAAAAATAAAGTAAAGCAAACGTGAGTACTCATCCGAAGTACTCAGCAAGCAAGGATCTACACTACATATGCAACATTTTCAAAGGAGGCTGTATAGGTGGACTAGGCTGCAGAAATGCCAGATTAGAGAGGAAGGCCTAGTCCTATCGAAGACTAGCATCTTCAAGCATCTTCATCGGTCTTGCAGCATTAGAAGAGTGCAGATTAACATAATGTAAAGTAGTTGTAGTATCATCAACCTCGCCCAGAGATCCTTCCTCGACTCCCTGCGAGAAAGCAATCCCAGAGCCATACTATCCATTTGATCTCAAGTCATCAGTTCTAGTTGTACCGATTGGGATACAACTCCGAGTGTCCGTTACCGTAGGACAGGCTATCGATAGATTAGTTCTTCCCTGCAGGGGTGCACCAACTTACCCACCACGCTCACTTAACTCCGGTGGGACACACTTTTCTGGGTCATGCCCGGCCTCGGCCAAACGATACGCCGCAACCCGACCGAATACCTAACAGAGAGGTCAGCACGCCGGACTAACCTATGCGCCCAGGGGTCTTGGGCCATCGCCCCGGGGACTCCTGCGCGTTAAGTGCACCGCTGGTGAGCAGACCTAGCAACCCCTTAATATAAGTGCGGTTGCGTTCCCAGTCCAACCCAGCGTGAGCCGCTCCTTGCTGATGTCAATTAAGCTCCGGCTGAAGTATGCGACGCAGAACGCCCATACTATGCCCACGTGATGGTTAGTGCTATCAGGCCAGAGGCCCCTCGGATCAAATATCCAAACCGTTAGTGGATTAGGAGCGCGCGGAAACGAGTAGAGACTCACGATCGATGTGACCCCGTCGCCCCGTCTCGAGGACTTGCGGCAAGGGCGAGGAATGCCCGGCCACGCCTCGTGTTCAACTCTCGGGCACCATCCAGGTCCACCCGATTCCACATCACTTGCTATTAAGCTCGCGCGGGTACCCCTCAGGGCCGACCCGTCTTTAGTAACATGGTTCAGTGTAAGTCATAGCAGCAATAGTAACCGTGTGTCTAACACCAAGGGAACCCTGAGGAATCACCCTCGATGGAATTCCACATGATGTTATCGTCAAGGTGAACGAAGGAGGAATCACCCTCGAGGTCCACACTTGAAGTGTTGCACGACGTCGTCGTTATCGGGGGTGGTGTAGGAGGAATCACCCTCGCTTACCACGACCGATTAACTAACCTACAAGGTTATCATCAGAAGTGCTGACGAGGTATCACCCTCGGCACTCGATAGTAACCCAGTAGTGTCGGCAACTAAGGGGGAAGTGATGTGCGGTGCCGGGGCCTAGTCTTCAATCCCGTTGATCGGGTCTTCTGATGATCCAGCGGGGCAGTCGGGATCAAGTGGGGGTCTCTGATGGTCTCTACCCAACCTATCTAAACAGTTTTAGGATAAGCAGGTAGGTAGCAAGGCAGGTTACAATAAACAGGCTATGCAGCAGATATAGGATAACAACAGCAACAGTAACTTATAATGCAAGCAAAAGAGAGAAGAGAGTGGGCGATATCGGAATGCTCAAAATGGGGGTGCTTGCCTGGAAGCTCGGTGGCAAGGGCCTGATCGTCTAGAGCGTAGTCGACCTCTGGAGCTGCGTCAGTCTCGGGAGCTACATCGACATCAGGGTCTATCAAGAGAGAAGAGGGGGAAGAAACAAATAAATGCACAGCAAACGATGCAATACAGGCATGCTATGCTAAGATGCAGTGCAGGGTTGCCTAAAGTATGTCTAAGTCAATTTTAGTTTCTTTAGGATTTAAGTTGGATTTATTATCCGGTGATTATGCACTATTCATCTACCGGATACGGCCTCGAAGATGTGGTTTCACCTACGTAGGGGGTTCCCGCATTGAAACAGACGACACGATCAAATTCGTCTCGTCGTTCTGATCAACTTTCATGTCTTAAGTTTTTTGATCCGAGCTACGGTTTAAAAGTTATTAATTTTCAAAGTTTAAATGATTTTCTGGAATTATTTTTATTAACAGAAATGTTTTATGATGTCAGCATGACTAGGTGATGACGTCAGCAGTCAACAGCGGCTGACCAGAGTCAAACCTGACATGTGGGTCCAGTGGGACCCACATGTCAGCCTCTGTTAAGACTAACAGTGAGTTAATCTAAGTAACATGGTTAATTAGGGGGTGGGCCCCATCTGTCAGTGAGACATTAGTCTAACTAATTAATTTTTATTTGTTTAATCATTAATTAGATTAATTAGCCGAGGGGGACCCACATGGCAGTGGCTGGGCTCGGCCCAGTCAGCACGTTGACCCGAGTCAACGGGGTCAACGGGACCCACCGGGGCCACTGGCAGTGTCCTTGGGTGGACCCCACGCTTGGCCACGTCGGCTGGCCGGCGACTGGACGCCGGCGTGCACGGAAACACGGCGGAGGCCTCGGGCCTCGTCGGATTTCGCCTACAGGCGGCCATTTGGCGCGCGCGGGGGTGCGTTCGAATGAGCCAAGCGAGCCGTGTCCAGTGGTGGTGGTGGTTTCGCCGGAATCGGTCGGAATCATCGCCGGCGTCGAGCAACAGCGGCGCCGGAGTTCAGGTTTCAACGGATTCGGGGCTGCGGAGCACTAGGAAGCGCGCGCGCGTGCACTACGTGCTCCTGGAAGCACCAGGAGCTCGCTGGTGGGCTCAGGTGAGCACGACACCGGCTCTGGCCACGGCGGCGATGCGATCTGCGGCGACCGGAGCTCGAGTTCAATGTCGAGCTATCTACTGCGCGATTTAGAGGTCCTAAAGGCCCGGGGAGGGAAGCATGCTCACCTAGCGGCACGCACGTAAGGCCGTTGTGGGGATTAGTAGCTGCAGCGGCTCGCCGGAGATGGAGGAAATCGACGGCGTCCCGAGGAAGAAGACGACGCGCCCGTGCATTGCCGTGCTCCTCAGCTCCCTCCAGTTGCTCCAGTGGACATGGCCGACCACGGCGCCTCTCCCAGGCACCTTCAGGCGACGCGGGGAGGCCGCTGGCCATGGCGGTGAGGCAGCGCGGCGACGGCGGCGCTCGGGAATGGATCTGGGGGAAGAGGAGGGCCGAAGCGAGTGAGGGAGAGAGGGGGAGAGTGATGGAGGAGGTCCAGGGGGAGTGGACGAGCTCGCCCTTATCCCCTCCGCTGCCCCTGTAGCGTCGGTGGACGCCGGCGTGTCGACGCGCGGCCGGTGCGCGCGCGCTCATTAATGGAGAGAGCGACAACGCGAGGGAGAGAGAGAGGTTGGGCCGGATGGGCCGTGGTCGGGGCACTGTGCACTTAGGCCCAGTGCACAGTGCCTCGTTTTATTTTTCTGTTTTCTGTTTTGCTTTTTCTTTATTTCTTTTCTGTTTTGAAATAGTTAGGCCACTTGTGCTCTTTTATAAAATGTAGGACTTGGCCCAAATATTACAATGCAATATTACCTTTCACCAAAAATTGGTTTGGGCAAATTTGGATTTCTTTTGGATTTGATATGATTATAAATGATTTAAATAATGCTGTTTTGGTGCTGTTTCATGTGGTTTGAGTCATTTAGCTAACTCCACCATCATTGTTTATATTTTTATGAGTGCTTTTGGAATATTTGCTATTTAGTGAACATTTTTCCCATAGTGTTTGAGCAAATTTATTTTGCACTTTTGAATTTGAGTTGACTTTCAGAATAGAATTTGAATTGAATAATTAACCAAAGTGATTAAGCACTGCAAATAGGAGTGACTTGGCATTATTAGCAGTTGATCATAGTGGCTATTACACAGGGGTGTTACACATTATAAGATGATCCCTTCACTTAATTTCAAGATAATAGTGTTCTCCCTGAGTATGCACCATTGCTACAGTTCGTCGTGTTGAGACACCACATGATGATCGGGTATGATAGACTCTACGTTCACATACAACGGGTGCAAGACAGTTTTGCACATGCAGAATACTTGGGTTAAACTTGACGAGCCTAGCATGTACAAACATGGCCTCGGAACACTGGAGATCGAAAGATCGAACGTGAATCATATAGTAGATATGATCAACATAGAGATTTTCACCATTGATGACTACCCCATCTCACGTGATGATCGGACATGGGTTAGTTGATTTGGATCACGTATCACTTAGATGACTTGAGGGATGTCTATTTAAGTGGGAGTTCTTAAGTAATTTGATTAATTGAACTTAATTTATCATGAACTTAGTCCTGGTAGTATTTGCAAATCTATGTTGTAGATCAATAGCTCGCGATATAGCTCCCCTGTTTTATTTTGATATGTTCCTAGAGAAAACTAAGTTGAAAGATGATAGTAGCAATGATGCGGAGTTGGTCCGTGATCTGAGGATTATCCTCATTGATGCACAGAAGAATTATGTCCTTGATGCACCACTAGGTGACAGACCTATTGCAGGAGCAGATGCAGACATTATGAACGTTTGGCAAAGCTCGATATGATGACTACTTAATAGTTTAGTGCGCCATGCTTTACGGCTTAGAACCGGGACTTCAAAAATGTTTTGAATGCCACGGAGCCTGTGAGATGTTCCAAGAGTTGAAATTGGTATTTCAGACTCATGCTCGTGTCGAGAGGTATTAGACCTCTGACAAGTACTTTGCCTACAAGATGGAGGAGAATAGCTCAACCAGTGAGCATATGCTCAGAATGTCTGGGTACTACAATCGCTTGAATCAAGTGGGAGTTAATCTTCTAGATAAGATAGTGATTGACAAAGTTCTCTAGTCACTATCACCAAGCTACTAGAACTTCGTGATGAACAATAATATGCAAGGGATGACGAAAATGATTCCCGACCTCTTCGCGATACTGAAATCAGCGAAGGTAGAAATCAAGAAAGAACATCAAGTGTTGTTGATTAACAAGACCACTAGATTCAAGAAAAAGGGCGAGGGAAAGAAATGGAACTTCAAGAAGAATGGCAAGCAAGTTGTTGCTCCCATGAAGAAGCCCAAAGCTGGACCCAAGCCTGAAACTGAGTGCTTCTACTGCAAAGGAAATGGTTACTGGAAGCGGAACTACCACAAATACTTGGCGGATAAGAGGGATGGCAAAGTGAACAAAGGTATATTTGATATACATGTTACTGATGTGTATTTTACTAGTGTTCATAGTAGCCCCTGGGTATTTGATACCGGTTCAGTTGCTAAGATTAGTAACTCGAAACAGGAGTTGCAAAATGAACAGAGACTGGTTAATGACGAGGTGACGATGTGTGTTGGAAGTGATTCCATGGTTGATAAGATCACCATCGCACACTCCCTCTACCTTCGGGATTAGTGTTGGACCTAAGTAAATAAATGTTATTTGGTGTTTGCATTGAGCATGAATATGATTGGATCATGTTTATTGCGATACGGTTATTCATTTAAGTCAGAGAATAATTGTTGTTCTATTTACATGAATAAATCCTTCTATGGTCATACACTCAATGTAAATGGTTTATTGAATCTCGATCGTAGTGATACACATATTCATAATATTGATGCCAAAAGATGCAAAGTTGATAATGATAGTGCAACATTCTTGTGGCACTACCGTTTAGGTCATATTGGTGTAAAGCACATGAAGAAACTCCATGCAGATGGGCTTTTGGAATCACTTGATTATGAATCATTTGATACTTGCGAACCATTCCTCATGGGCAAGATGACTAAAACTCCGTTCTCCGGAACAATGGAGCGAGCTAATGACTTATTGGAAATAATACATACCGATGTATACGGTCCAATGAGTGTTGGAGCACGCGGTGGGTATCGTTATTTTCTGACCTTCACAGATGATTTAGGTAGGTATGGATATATCTACTTAATGAAACACAAGTCTGAAACATTTGAAAAGTTCAAGGAATTTCAGAGTGAAGTGGAGAATCATCGTAACAAGAAAATAAAGTGTCTACGATCTGATCGCGGAGGTGAATATTTGAGTTACGAGTTTGGCCTTCATTTAAAACAATGTGGAATAGTTTCACAACTCACGCCACCTGGAACACCACATCGTAATGGTGTGTTCGAATGTCGTAACCGTACTTTATTAGATATGGTGCGATCTATGATGTCTCTTACCGATTTACCACTATCGTTTTGGGGTTATGCATTAGAGACAGCTGCATTCACGTTAAAAAGGGCACCGTCTAAATCCATTGATACGACACCGTATGAACTGTGGTTTGGCAAGAAACCTAAGCTGTCGTTTCTTAAAGTTTGGGCTTGCGACACTTATGTCAAAAGGCTTCAGCCTGATAAGCTTGAACCCAAATCGGAGAAGTGCATCTTCATAAGATACCCTAAGGAAACAATTGGGTACACCTTCTACCACAGATCCGAAGGCAAGATCTTTGTTGCCGAGAATGGAACCTTTCTAGAGAAGGAGTTTCTCTCGAAAGAAGTGAGTGCGAGGAAAGTGGAACCTTATGAGGTAATTGTACCTTCTCTCGAATTGGAAAATAGCTCATCACAGAAAACCGTTCCCGTGATGCCTACACCAACTAGAGAGGAAGCTAATGATAATGATCATGAAACTTCAGATCAAGTTACTACGGAACCTCGTAGGTCAACCAGAGCATGATCCACACCAGAGTGGTACGGTAATCTTGTCTTGGAAGTCATGTTATTAGACCATGGCGAACCTACGAGCTATGAAGAAGATATGATGAGCCCAGATTCTGACAGATGGCTTGAGGCCATGAAATCTGCGATAGGATCCATGTATGAGAACAAAGTGTGGACTTTGGTGGACTTGCCCAATGATCGGCAAGCCATTGAGAATAAATGGATCCTCAAGAGGAAGACGGACGCTGATGGTAGTGTTACTATCTACAAAGCTCGACTTGTCGCAAAAGGTTTTCGACAAGTTCAAGGTGTTGACTACGATGAGATTTTCTCAGTCGTAGCGATGCTTAAGTCTGTCCGAATCATGTTAGCAATTGCCGCATTTTATGAAATCTGGCAAATGGATGTCAAAACTGCATTCCTTAATGGATTTCTTAAAGAAGAGTTGTATATGATGCAACCGAAAAGGTTTTGTCAATCCTAAAGGTGCTAACAAAGTGTGCAAACTCCAGCGATCCATCTATGGACTGGTGCAAGCATCTCGGAGTTGGAATATATGCTTTGATAAGGAGATCAAAGCATATGGTTTTATACAGACTTATGGTGAAGCCTGTATTTACAAGAAAGTGAGTGGGAGCTTTGTGGCATTTCTGATATTATA
Organism: Thinopyrum elongatum; assembly: GCA_011799875.1. Classification (NCBI taxonomy): domain Eukaryota; kingdom Viridiplantae; phylum Streptophyta; class Magnoliopsida; order Poales; family Poaceae; genus Thinopyrum; species Thinopyrum elongatum. Next base: position 420,682,543 of record CM022299.1, read on the forward strand.
TGTGGATGACATATTGCTGATCGGAAATGATATAGAATTTCTGGATAGCATAAAAGGATACTTGAATAAGAATTTTTCAATGAAAGACCTCGGTGAAGCTGCTTACATATTGGGCATAAAGATCTATAGAGATAGATCAAGACGCTTGATAAGATTTTCAATGAGTACATACCTTGACAAGATTTTGAAGGAGTTCAAAATGGATCAGTCAAAGAAGGAGTTCTAGCCTGTATTGTAAGGTGAGAAGTTGAGTAAGACTCAAAGCCCGACCTCGGCAGAAGATAGAGAGAATGAAAGTCATTCTCTATGCCTCAGCCATAGGTTCTATAAAGTATGCCATGTTGTGTACCAAACCTATTGTGTACCTTGCCATGAGTTTGTCAAGGGGGTACAATAGTGATCCAGGAGTAGATCACTAGACAGCGGTCAAAATTATCCTTAGAGGACTAAGGAAGTGTTTCTCGGTTATGGAGGTGATAAAGAGTTCGTCGTAAAGAGTTACGTTGATGCAGGATTTGACACTGATCTGGATGACTCTAAGTCTCAATCTAGATACGTATTGAACGTGGGAGTGATACATCTCCAACATATCTATAATTTTTGATTGTTCCATGCTATTGTATTATCTGTTTTGGATGTTTTATATGCATAAATATGCTATTTTATATTATTTTTGGAACTAACCTATTAACCTAGAGCCCAGTGCCAGTTTCTGTTTTTCCATGTTTTTGAGTATCGCAGAAAAGGAATACCAAACGGAGTCCAAACGGAATAAAACTTTCATGATGATTTTTGTTGGACCAGAAGGAAACCAGGAGACATGGAGATGAAGTCGGAGGAGCCACAAGGCGGCCACAAGGACAAAGGGCGCGCCCAGAGGGGTAGGGCGCGCCCCCACCCTTGTGGGCCCCTCGTGCACCTCCTGACCTAATTCTTTCGCCTATATATTCCCAAATATCCCCAAACCAACAGAGGCATCCATGAAAAGACTTTTCCACTGCCGCAACCTTCTCTACCCGTGAGATCCCATCTAGGGACTTTTTCCGGCACCCTGCCGGAGGGGGATTCGATCACGGAGGGCTTCTACATCAACACCATTGCCCTTCCGATGAAGCGTGAGTAGTTTACCACAGACCTACGGGTCCATAGCTAGTAGCAAGATGGCTTCTTCTCTCTCTTTGATTCTCAATACCATGTTCTCCTTGATGTTCTTGGAGATCTATTCGATGTAATACTTTTTTGCGGTGTGTTTGCCGAGATCCGATGAATTGTGGATTTATGATCAGCTTATCTATGAATCTTATTTGAATCTTCTCTGAATTCTTATATGCATGATTTGATATCTTTGTAATTCTCTTCGAACTATCGGTTTGGTTTGGCCAACTAGATTGGTTTTTCTTGCAATGGGAGAAGTGCTTAGCTTTGGGTTCAATCTTGCGGTGTCCTTTCCCAGTGACAGTAGGGGCAGCAAGGCACGTATTGTATTGTTGCCATCGAGGATAAAAATATGGGGTTTTCATCATATTGCTTGAGTTAATTCCTCTACATCATGTCATCTTACTTAATGCATTACTTCGTTCTTTATGAACTTAATACTCTAGATGCATGCTGGATAGCTGTCGATGTGTCAAGTAATAGTAGTAGATGGAGAATCGTTTCGGTCTACTTGACACAGACGTGATGCCTATATTCATGATCATTGCCTTAGATATCTTCATAACTTTGCGCTTTTCTATCAATTGCTCGGCAATAATTTGTTCACCCACCGTATTATTTTCTATCTTGAGAGAAGCCTCTAGTGAAACCTATGGCCCCCGGGTCTATTTTCCATCATATAATCTTCTATTTTCCATCATATTAGTTTCCGATCTACTATTTTGCAATCTTTTACTTCCCGATCTATAAAACAAAAATACCAAAAATATTTAGTTTATCGTTTATCTATCTCTATCAGATCTCACTTTTGCAAATAACCGTGAAGGGATTGACAACCCCTTTATTGCGTTGGGTGCAAGTTGTTTGATTGTTTGTGCAGGTATTCGGTGATTTGTGCGTTGTCTCCTACTGGATTGATACCTTGGTTCTCAAACTGAGGGAAATACTTATCTCTACTTTGCTGCATCACCCTTTCCTCTTCAAGGGAAAAACCAACGCAAGCTCAAGAAGTAGCAGGGAGCGATTAGCTAGAGTAGCTCCATGCAGAGCATTGTAGACATAGAAATTTGCAAAATACATACGGATCTGAATGTGGCAGACCCGTTGACTAAACTTCTCTAACAAGCAAAACATGATCACACCTTAGTACTCTTTGGGTGTTAATCACATAGCGATGTGAACTAGATTATTGACTCTAGTAAACCCTTTGGGTGTTGGTCACATGGCGATGTGAACTATGGGTGTTAATCACATAAAGATGTGAACTATTGGTGTTAAATCACATGGCGATGTGAACTAGATTATTGACTCTAGTGCAAGTGGGAGACTGAAGGAAATATGCCCTAGAGGCAATAATAAAGTTGTTATTTTATATTTCCTTATATCATGATAAATGTTTATTATTCATGCTAGAATTGTATTAACCGAAAACTTGATACATGTGTGGATACATAGACAAAACACCGTGTACCTAGTAAGCCTCTACTAGACTAGCTCGTTAATCAAAGATGTTTAAGTTTCCTAACCATAGACATGTGTTGTCATTTGATGAACGGGATCACATCATTAGGAGAATGATGTGATGGACAAGACCCATCCGTTAGCATAGCATATTGATCGTTCAGTTTTATTGCTATTGCTTTCTTCATGTCAAATACATATTCCTTCGACTATGGGATTATGCAACTCCCAGATGCCGGAGGAATGCCTTGTGTGCTATCAAATGTCACAACATAACTGGGTGATTATAAAGATGCTCTACAGGTATCTCCAAAGGTGTTTGTTGGGTTGGCATAGATCGAGATTTGGATTTGTCACTCCGAGTATCGGAGAGGTATCTCTGGGCCCTCTCGGTAATACACATCATAAGAAGCCTTGCAAGCAGAGTGACTAATGAGTTAGTTACAGGATGATGTATTATGAAACGAGTAAAGAGACTTGCCGGTAACGAGATTGAACTAGGTATGTGAATACCGACGATCGAATCTCGGACAAGTAACATACCGATGGACAAAGGGAATAACATATGTTGTCATAACGGTTCGACCGATAAATATCTTCATAGAATATGTGGGAGCCAATATGAGCATCCAGGTTCTGCTATTGGTTATTGACCGGAGAAGTGTCTCGGTCATGTCTACATAGTTCTCGAACCCGTAGGGTCCGCACGCTTAGCGTTCGATGACGATTTAGTGTTATATGAGTTATGTGATTTGGTGACCGAATGTTGTTCGGAGTCCCGAATGAGATCACGGACATGACGAGGAGTCTCGAAATGGTCGAGAGGTAAAGATTGATATATAGGACGATGGTATTCGGACACTGGAAGTGTTCTGGAGGGTACCGGGTACATATAGGGTCACCGGAAGGGGTTCCGGGCACCCCCCCCCCCCCCGCAAAGATATGGGCTTAATGGGCCAAGGGAGGGATAGACCAGCCCACAAGGGGCTGGTGCGCCCCTCCACCAGGCCGGCCAGCACTAGGGAAAGGAAAGGGGGAGGGCAAGTCCCTCCTTCCTTCCCCTCCTCAAGGGAGAAAGGAAAGGGGGGGGGCGCCACCTCCCCCTTCCTTCCCCTGGCGCCTATACAAGAAGGGGGGGGGGGGAACTAGGGCAGGAGCCCAAGTGGAATTCGGCTCCACTTGGGGTGCCCCTTGGCCTCTCCCCTCTCCCTCCCACCTATATATATGAGGAGGGGGGCGCCTAGAACACACAACATCAACTGTTAGCCGTGTGCGGCGCACCCCTCCACAGATTACTCCCTCGGCCATATTCTCACGGTGCTTAGGCGAAGCCCTGCGCGGATCACTTCACCATCACCGTCACCATGCCTTTGTGCCGACAGAACTCATCTACTTCCTCGACACTTTGCTGGATCAAGAGTTCGAGGGACGTCATAGAGCTGAAAGTGTGCAGAACTCAGAGGTGCCGTACGTTCGGTGCTTGATTGGTCGGAACGAGAAGAAGTTCGACTACATCAACCGCGTTGTCAAACGCTTCCGCTTTCGGTCTACGAGGGTACGTAGACACACTCTCCCCCTCTCGTTGCTATGCATCTCCTAGATAGATCTTGCGTGAGCGTAGGAATTTTTTTGAAATTGCATGCTACGTTTCTCAACAAAAGATTTATCAAGACAAGCAAAAACTAGCATATGCAAGGAAGAAAGAAACAATAGCAATCTCAACATAACGAGAGGTAATTTAGTAACACGAAAATTTCTACACAATATTTTCCTCTCTCATAATAATTACATGTGGGATCATATTCAAATTCAACAATATAGCTATCACATAACATATTCTCTACACGATCCACATGCATGCAAAGTTGACACTCTTCCAAAATAGTGGGATTAACATTAACTAAAGTCATGACCTCTCCAAGCCCACTTTTATCAAAAATTTCATAAGATTGATCAATCTCCAAAGTAGTGGGATCATTATTACCTAGAGTTTACACTCTTCCAAACCCACTTTCAATATTATTGCAAATATTATTATCAATAACATATTCATCATGAGGCTTAAATAAATTTTCAAGATCTTAAGAAGAATCAGCCCAATCATGATCATTGCAACAAGTAGTAGACATAGCAAAATTAGCATCCCCAAGCTTAGGGTTTTGCATATTATTAGCATAATTGAAATTAATAGTATTCATAATAACATCATTGCAATCATGCTTTTTATTCAAGGAGTTATCGTGAATCACTTCATAAATTTCTTCTTTTAACACTTCATCACAATTTTCAGATTCATGATTTTCAAGCAAAACTTCATAAAGATAATCTAGTGCACTCAACTCACTAGCAATAGGTTCATCATAATTGGATCTCTTAAAAAGATTAGCAAGTGGATGAGGATCCGTAAACTTTTTGCTTTCTGATTTTCAATAAATACATAATTATTCCAAGCAAACAAACCAAGTAAGACATCGACACAAACGGAAAGAAGGCAAATAAAAAGGCAAATATTTTTGTGATTTTCTGAAAGCATTTTAGAAGTGGGGGAGAGGAAAACAAGAGGAAAAATGGCGAATAATGTAATGCAAGAGATGAGAGTTTATGGTGGGTACTTGGTAGGCTCGATGTAGATCTCCCCGGCAGCGGCGCCATAAATTCTTCCTGCTACTTCTTGAGCTTGCGTTGGTTTTCCATTGAAGAGGAAAGGGTGATGCAGCAAAGTAGAGATAAGTATTTCCCTCAGTTAGAGAACCAAAGTATCAATCCAGTAGGAGATACAAGCAAGTCCCCAATCTATGCACCTGCACAAACAATCAAACACTTGCACCCAACGCGATAAAGGGGTTGTCAATCCCTTCACGGTCAATTACAAAGGTGAGATCTGATAGAGATAGGTATAAAAGATTTCTAAAACGTAAAACAAAATAAAAACAAATAAATTGCAGCAAGGTATTTTTGGGTTTTTTAGTTTATATATCTGAAAATATATGATGGAAAATAGACCCGGGGGCCATAGGTTTCACTAGAGGCTTCTCTCTTGAAAGAAAACATAACGTGGGTGAACAAATTACTGTCGAGCAATTGATAGAAAAGCGCAAAGTTATGACGATATCCAAGGCAATGATCATGAATATAGGCATCACGTCCATGTCAAGTAGACCGAAATGATTTTGCATCTACTACTATTACTCCACACATCGACCGACTCCTGCCTGCATCTAGAGTATTAAGTTCAAGAGAACAGAGTAACGCTTTAAGCAAGATGACATGATGTAGAGGGATAAACTCAAGCAATATGATGAAAACCCCATCTTTTTACCCTTGATGGCTATAATACAATACGTGCCTCGCTACCCCTACTATCACTGGGTGAGGACACCGCAAGATTGAACCCAAAACTAAGCACCTCTCCCATTGCAAGAAAAACCAATCTAGTTGGCCAAACCAAATCGATAGTTCAAAGAGAAATACAAAGATATCAAATCATGCATATAAGAGCGTGAGCCATGGATATAGCACTATAGGTGGAATAGAATATGGTGGTTGTGGAGAATATAAAAAGAAGGAGATAGTTGATGTCTACTACGCAACTTTATTCTTGTAGACTCGTGTTGGGCCTCCAAGTGCAGAGTTTTGTAGGACAGTAGCAATTTTCCCTCAAGTGGATGACCTAAGGTTTATCAATCCGTGGGAGGCGTAGGATGAAGATGGTCTCTCTCAAACAACCCTGCAACCAAATACAAGAAATCTCTTGTGTCCCCAACACACCCAAGACAATGGCAAATTGTATAGGTGCACTAGTTCGGCGAAGAGATGGTGATAAAAGTGTAATATGGATGGTAGAAATATATTTTTATAATCTGAATAAATAAAAACAGCAAGGTAGCAAGTGACAAAAGTGAGCACAAACGGTATTGCAATGCTTGAAAACAAGGCCTAGGGTCCGTACTTTCACTAGTGCAACCTCTCAACAATGCTAATATAATTGGATCATATAACCATCCCTCAAAGTGTGATGAAGAATCACTCCAAAGTTCCTATCTAGCGGAGAACATAAGAAGAAATTATTTGTAGGGTACGAAACCACCTCGAAGCTATTCTTTCCGATTGATCTATCCAAGAGTTTGTACTAAAATAACACCAAATAATTTCAGATTCATAATACTCAATCCAACAAAAAGAACCTCAAAGAGTGCCCCAAGATTTCTACCGGAGAAACAAAGACAAGAACGTGCATCAACCCCTGTGCATAGATTACCCCAATGTCACCTCGGGAATCCGCGAGTTGAGTGCCAAAACATATATCAAGTGAATCAATATAATACCCCATTGTCACCACGGGTGTTCGTATGCAAGACATATATCAAGTGCTCTCAAATCCATAAAAGTATTCAATTCGATAAAACAAAATCTCAAAGGAAAAACTCAATTCATCACAACAAGATAGAGAGGGAGAAAAACCATATGATCCAACTACATTAACAAAGCTCCCGATACATCAAAATTGTGCCATCAAGAACACGAGAGAGAGAGAGATTAAACACATAGATACTGGTACAAACCCTCAGCCCCGAGGGTGGACTACTCCCTCCTCATCATGGTGGCCGCTGGGATGATGAAGATGGCCACCGGTGATGATTTCCCCCTCCGGCGGAGTGCCGAAACGGGGACTAGATCGGTTTAGTGTGGCTACAGAGCCTTGCGGCGGTGGAACTTCTGATCTAGGGCTACCCCGAGGGTTTTTGGAATATTTGGCAATTTATAGGGCGAAGAGGCGGTGCGGGAGGCCATCGAGGTGGGCACAACCCACCGGGAGCGCCTGGGGGCCCAGGCGTGCCCTGGTGGGTTGTGCCCCCCTCGGGGCACCCCCCAGGTGCTGCTCTGGCCCATTGGATGTCTTCTGGTCCATAAAAAATCCACAAAAAGTTTTGCTGTGTTTGGACTCCGTTTGGTATTGATTTTCTGTGATGTAAAAAACAAGCAAAAAACAGCAACTGGCACTGGGCACTATGTCAATAAGTTAGTCCAAAAAAATGATATAAAGTTGTTATAAAATGATTGTAAAACATCCAAGAATGATAATATAGCAGCATGAATACTTCATAAAATATAGATATGTTGGAGACGTATCAGCATCCCCAAGCTTAATTCCTACTCGTCCTCGAGTAGGTAAATGATAAAAGAAATGATTTATGAAGTGTCAATGCTGGCAAAGTGCATAAGTTTGATCAATAGTAATTTCAATCACTTTTCCTAGCATCATAACAGCAACTCTTTCTCATAAAATTCATCATGTTAAAGTGGCAACCAATTCACATGTTAAGGTTCAAACAATGAATTCTCTTGAAACTCAACAACCTATATTCTTAGTCACCAAACAATTGCAATTCAACTTATTCAACAGAGTCTAAGTAAGAGCTCCACATACTCAACCATCATATAGCCTTCTATGATTGCTAACACTCATCGCATACACATGAGCAAAACGTTTCAACCGGACACATAGAAAGATAGGGGCTTATAATTTTGCCTCCCAACGTATTCACCTCAAGGGTGATGTTAACAATAATAACTCATGCTACCCATATCCAACTGGATATATGTGCCTAGATCTTTCCTCACCACATGATGCTTGCCAAAAGAGAAAACTAAAAAGGAATAGAGAGAAAAACTTTGACTCTTGCATGAAAGTAAATACATAAAAGTAAAAGGTAGGCCCTTCGCAGAGGGAAGCAGAGGTTGCCATGCGCTTTTTGTTTGTATGCTCAATCCCTTAGTGCAAAAGAACGTCATGTTATATTGCCCCTTATGATAGCAACCTTTATTATGCAGTCTGTCGCTTTTATTCTTTGCCATCACAAGTTCGTACAACGCTCAATTTTCTCTTACACTAAATGATCTAACACTTTTAGAAGCAATTTTTATTGCCTTATTGCACTGATGACAACTTACTTGAAAGATCTTACTCAATCCTTAGGTAGGTATGGTGGACTCTTGAAAATAAGATTTGGGTTAAAGGGTTTTTGGATGCACAAGTAGTATCTCTACTTGGTGCGGAATTTATGGCTAGCAAAGATGGGGGGCAAGCACCACATGTTGAAGGATCTATGACAATATAACTTCTATGTGAATATGAACAAACATAAATCATTACATTGTCTTCCTTGTCTAACGTCAACAATTTTGGCATATAATATTTTGATGGGGGCTCACAATCACAAAAGATTTCCAAGATAGTGTATTTGCATGTGAAAGTTCTCTTCCTTATAGTAATCATTCATGAATTGCTTGTATGACCAATATTGTGATTGTCAAGCTTCAAAAGATTTCACTTTCTAAACCCAATGTGAAGCTACCACTAGGCATGATATGAACATATAATTTCAACTTCATGATATTCAATTCATTCAATAATTTACTCATAGGATATAAGTGAAGCACGAGAGTAAATGACAAACTACTCCAAAAAGATATAAGTGAAGATCAAGTGAGTAGTTAAGTAAAGGGGTAGCTAATTGAGGACTCTCTCTTATTTAAAAACTTTCAGATCTAAGTATTTTATTAAAACAGCAAGTAAAACAAAACAAAATGGCATTCCAAGAATAGCACAACTCAAGTGAAGAAGCAAAAAACTTAGGCTCAACCGATACTAACCGATAATTGTTGATGAAGAAAGGTGGGATGCCTACCGGGGCATCCCCAAGCTTAGATGCTTGAGACTTCTTGAAATATTATCTTGGGATGCCTTGGGCATCCCCAAGCTTGAGCTTTTGCATCTCCTTAGTTCCTTTTATATCACGGTTTCCCTAAATCTTAAAAACTTCATACACACAAAACTCAACAAGAACTCGTGAGATAAGTTAGTATAAACCAATGCAAAAACCTTATCATTCTCTACTGTAGCAAATCAAAAAAATTATTATTCAACATTTCATACTAAATGCCTCTGCATATTTAATACTCCTAACCTCAAATAGAATCATTAAACAAGCAAACATATGCAAACATAATAGCAATCTGCCAAAACAGTACAGTCTGTAAAGAATGCAAGAGTATCAATACTTCTTAAACTCCCAAAATTATGAAAATGTACCACACTGTATAAAATTTATCATATATTACTGTGCAAAAAGTTTCAACATTTTATCACATTCTGACTTTTCTCGAGAATTTTTGCAACATCGATAAACTTTCTGTTTTGAAACAGCAACTCATATACTTGCAAAATGAGCATGGTAAAGGCTATCCTTGACATTTTAATTGAAAATAAAGATGCAAAACATTGTTCTAAATAAGATCAAGCAAATCCTAACAAGAAAATGACGCTCCAAGCAAAACACATATCATGTGACGAAAAAAAATGTAGCTCCAAATCAGGTTACCGATAATGTTGGAGACGAAAGAGGGGATGCCTTCCGGGGCATCCCCAAGCTTAGTTGCTTGGATATTACTTGAATATTACCCTGGGGTGCCTTGTTCATCCCCAAGCTTAGGGTCTTGTCACTCCTTATTCTCCTCATATCTACATCTCACCCAAAACTTGAAAACTTCAATCACACAAAACTTAACAGAACTTCGTGAGATAGGTTAGTATGATAAAGAGCAAACCATTTCACTTTGGTACTGTCAAAGACAAGATTAATAATTATTTCCACACAATTCCTACTGTATCATATCATTTCCACAATTTATATTGAGCAATATAAGCCATAGAAACTAGAAAACAAGCAAATTATGCATTGAAAACAGAATCTGTCAAAAACAGAATAATCTGTAATAATCTGTACTCCAACCATACTTCTGCTACTCCAATTTTTTTTAAAAATTAGGACAACGTATAGAATTTGTATATATATAACCTGTAAAAAATTCATATCAAAATCACGTTCAAGTGAACTTTAAAAATTCCAGGACTGAGCGCCAAAGTTTCTGTTTTTGCACAGATTCAAGTCAACTATCATCCATACTATCCCAAAGGCTTTACTTGGCACTTTATTGAAACAAAAGCAATAAAACATGATTAATACAGTAGCATAACCATTTGAACACATAAAAACAGTAGGTAAAATTTTTGGGTTGTCTCCCAACAAGCGCTTTTCTTTAATGCCTTTTAGCTAGGCATGAAGATTTCAATGATGCTCGCATAAAAGATGAGAATTGAAACACAAAGAGAGCATCATGAAGCATATGACTAGCACATTTAAGTCTAACCCACTTCCTATGCATAGGAATTTTGTGAGAAAATAATTCCTGGGAGCAAGAATCAACTAGCATAGGAAGGCAAAACAAGTGCAACTTCAAAACTTTCAACATATAGAGAGCAAACTTGATATTATTGAAATATGTAAAAGCATATGTTCCTCTCTCATAATAATTTTCAGTAGCATCATGAATGAATTCAACAATATAACTATCACATAAATCATTATTTTCATGATCCACAAGCATAGAAATTTTCTTACTCTCCACATAAGCAAATTTATTCTCATGAATAGTAGTGGGAGCAAACTCAACAAAATAACTATCATGTGAGGCATAATCCAATTGAAAATAAAAATCATGATGACAAGTTTCATGGTTATCATTATTCTTTATAGCATACATGTCATCACCGTAATCATCATATATAGCAACTTTGTTTTCATAATCAATTGAAACCTCTTCCAAAATAGTGAATTCATCACTAAATAAAGTCATGACCTCTCCAAATCCACTTTTATCAAAATTGTGAAAAGATTCAAGACCCTCCAAAATAGTGGGATCATTCTTATCTAAAGTTGACACTCTTCCAAACCCACTTTCATCAATATAATCATCATAAATAGGAGGCATGCTACCATTATAACAAATTTGCACATCAAAACTTGGGGGACTAAAAATATCACCTTCATCAAACATAGCATCCCCAAGCTTGTAGCTTTGCATATCATTAGCATCATCGATATTCATAAAGTTCATACCAAAAATATTGCAATCATGCTCATCAATTATGCCAAACATTTTATTGAATTCTTCTTCTGTCAATTGAGCACAATTTTCCTTTCCATCATTTTCACGAAAGACATTATAAAGATGAATAATATGATGCAACCTCAATTCCATTTTTTTTATAGTTTTCTTTTTATAAACCAAACTAGTGATAAAACAAGAAACTAAAAGATTAAATTGCAAGATCTAAAGATATACCTTCAAGCACTCACCTCCCCGGCAACGGCGCCAGAAAAGAGCTTGATATCTACTACACAACTTTATTCTTGTAGACTCGTGTTGGGCCTCCAAGCGCAGAGTTTTGTAGAAAAATAGCAATTTTCCATCAAGTGGATGACCTAAGGTTTATCAATCCGTGGGAGGCGTAGGATGAAGATGGTCTCTCTCAAACAACCCTGCAACCAAATACAAGAAATCTCTTGTGTCCCCAACACACCCAATACAATGGCAAATTGTATAGGTGCACTAGTTCGGTGAAGAGATGGTGATAAAAGTGTAGTATGGATGGTAGAAATATATTTTTATAAACTGAATAAATAAAAACAGCAAGGTAGCAAGTGACAAAAGTGAACACAAACGGTATTGCAATGCTTGAAAACAAGGCCTAGGGTCCGTACTTTCACTAGTGCAACCTCTCAACAATGCTAATATAATTGGATCATATAACCATCCCTCAAAGTGCGATGAAGAATCACTCCAAAGTTCCTATCTAGCGGAGAACATAAGAAGAAATTATTTGTAGGGTACGAAACCACCTCGAAGCTATTCTTTCCGATCGATCTATCCAAGAGTTCGTACTAAAATAACACCAAATAATTTCAGATTCATAATACTCAATCCAACAAAAAGAACCTCAAAGAGTGCCCCAAGATTTCTACCGGAGAAACAAAGACAAGAACATGCATCAAGTCCTATGCATAGATTACCCCAATGTCACCTCGGGAATCCGCGAGTTGAGTGCCAAAACATATATCAAGTGAATCAATATAATACCCCATTGTCACCACGGGTATTCGTATGCAAGACATATATCAAGTGCTCTCAAATCCATAAAAGTATTCAATCCAAGAAAACAAAATCTCAAAGGGAAAACTCAATTCATCACAACAAGATAGAGAGGGAGAAAAACCATATGATCCAACTACATTAACAAAGCTCCCGATACATCAAAATCGTGCCATCAAGAACACGAGAGAGAGAGAGAGAGAGAGATTAAACACATAGCTACTGGTACAAACCCTCAGCCCCGAGGGTGGACTACTCCCTCCTCATCATGGTGGCCGCCGGGATGATGAAGATGGCCACCGGTGATGATTTCCCCCTCCGGCGCAGTGCCGGAACGGGGTCTAGATTGGTTTTGCGTGGCTACAGAGCCTTGCGGCAGCGGAACTTCTGATCTAGGGCTACCCCGAGGGTTTTTGGAATATTTGGCAATTTATAGGGCGAAGAGGCAATGCGGGAGGCCATCGAGGTGGGCACAACCCACCGGGGCGCGCCTGGGGGCCCAGGCGCTCCCTGGTGGGTTGTGCCCCCCTCGGGGCACCCCCCAGGTGCTGCTCTGGCCCATTGGATGTCTTCTGGTCCATAAAAAATCCACAAAAAGTTTCGCTGCGTTTGGACTCCGTTTGGTATTGATTTTCTGCGATGTAAAAAACAAGCAAAAAACAGCAACTGGCATTGGGCACTATGTCAATAAGTTAGTCCAAAAAATGATATAAAGTTGCTATAAAATGATTGTAAAACATCCAAGAATGATAATATAGCAGCATGAATACTTCATAAATTATAGATATGTTGGAGACGTATCAATAGTCTCACATCAACTAGGCGTATCAACGGGCTAAGGAGATGCCAATCAATAGATATCAATGTGAGTGAGTAGGGATTGCCATGCAACGGATGCACTAGAGCTATAAGTTTATGAAAGCTCAAAAAGAAACTAAGTGGGTGTGCATCCAACTCGCTTGCTCACGAAGACCTAGGGCAATTTAAGGAAGCCCGTCATTGGAATATACAAGACAAGTTCTATAATGAAAAATTCCCACTAGTATATGAAAGTGACAACATAGGAGACTCTCTATCATGAAGATCATGGTGCTACTTTGAAGCACAAGTGTGGTAAAAGGATAGTAGCATTGCCCCTTCTCACTTTTCTCTCATTTTTTTATTTGGGCTTCTTTTGGCCTCTTTTATTTTTTGTAAAGTCCGGAGACTCATCCCAACTTGTGAGGGAATCATCGCTTCGTTCATCCTTTCCTCGCATGGGACAATGATCTAATAATGATGATCATCACACTTTTATTTACTTACAACTCAAGAATTACAACTCGATTCTAGAACAAAATATGACTCTATATGAATGCCTCCGGCGGTGTGCCGGGATGTGCAATGATCAAGCGTAGCAAAGATATCAAAAAAATGGACAAGCCATGGAAATATCATGCTAGCCATCTTACGATCATGCAAGGCAATATGACAATGATGAAGCGTGTCATAATAAACGGAACGGTGGAAATTTCATTGCAATATATATCTCGGAATGGCTATGGAAATGCCATAATAGGTAGGTATGGTGGCTGTTTTGAGGAAGGTATATGGTGGGTTTAATGCACCGGCGAGAATTGCGTGGTACTAGAGAGGCTAGCAATGGTGGAAGGGTATGAGTGCGTATAATCCATGGATTCAACATTAGTCATAAAGAACTCACATACTTATTGCAAAAGTCTATTAGTTATCAAAACAAAGTACTAGGCGCATCCTCCTAGGGGGATAGATTGGTAGGAAAAGACCATCGCTCGTCCCCGACCACCACTCATAAGGAAGACAATCAATAAATAAATCATGCTCCGACTCTTCTATTAGTCCGGGTTGTTGCCCTCCAAGTTAGCTCCTTGCCGACCCTCGGCGGTTGACGACTCCGAATCATCCTGCACCAACTCTTCTATGTCTTTGATCTGAAGGTTATCCAGATTCCAGTCGATAGCAGTTAAGGCTTGGAAGACGGCATCATCATGCATGATAGGAGACGGGTCAACATCAGGGGCAAAGGTATGCTTACATCATTGTGGACTCAAGTCAAAAGATTCCAAAATTGGCGGTTGAACTCGCGTGTTGTTGCTTTGATAAGCCGACTAATATTTCTTCAAGTCCATGTCTTCGACAAGTTGACTTGCCAACATTCGAGTTTCCTTCACACAACGGGCGTAATCAGATAGTGTAAATTCAGTCCCGTCATCCTTGTATTGTTGGAACCAGCCAGCCATCTCCAAAGGATCCAAATCTGGTGCGTAAGATTTTTTCAGCTCTTCAATCTGCTTCGGGATAGTTGAGAGTTGCTTTAACACGTCTCTTATGAATTGCGGCGGCTCTTTTCCACCCATTACAGCCTTAATAGTAAACAGGCTTCCAGCGTACAATTTCTCCAGGAAGGAATACACAGCCTTCAGCTTCATTAAATTGTCTACTTGGAGGTTATGACTTCTATAACCTGCAACAGTTTCAATATATGAGTCGACGGGCGAGTTATTTCCTACATACGAGTCATCAGGCAAATTATTATTATGGGCTCAAAGAGTTACTTACCAAATATGGCCTATGTCATTTGGGAGATATGGCGTTTTAACTCGGCCAGTTCTTCAGTAACTGGATTCAGCCGACCCTCAGCGTCTTCTGCACGCTTGATCAAAGCCGCCTTTTCAGTTTCAAAGGCAGCTCGTTCAATCTCCACAGCCACCTTTATTTTCTCCAACTCTTCAGAGGAGGATTGCAGGCTTGGTTCAACTTTGATTCGCAGAGTCTGTTCAGCATCAAAAAAATTCTTTGCACTGGCCAATTTTGACTCGGCCGTGGTCAAAGCTTCCTACAAAATAAGGAGATAATTCATTTGCAAGTTGTTCCAAGCCGGTAACAACGTACTTGGCACTTGGCGGCTAATGCATGTCATTTTTTCTTCAAGGATAACACAAGAAGACCCGACTCAGTTCATTAAAATGAGTCGGCCCTTGGGGGCTACAGGTTACTTTTTCAAGGGTCATCTAATTCGAAGGTCCGACTCAGTTCACAAAAATGAGTCGGCCCTTGGGGGCTACAGGCTACCTTTTCAATGTTTACTTAATTGGAAGACCCGACTCATCTCATGGAGATAAGCCTGCCCTTGGGGGCTACACTTCAAGATTCCAAGATTCTATGCATAAGTCTTCTACATACTCAAGTCTTCCTATATTTAAGACTTGGGGGCTACATAAGGATATATAATACTGGAGAAAATTGAAAGTCTTCATACCTCATACTTTCTTTTCATCATGTTCACCATGCTGGCTTCCATGCCCCGGCTTGTAGAAAGGCGACTCAAGTAGCCTGCGTGCAATTCATCTGTGCTAAAATCATCAAAGTTGGGAAGTTCAAGTTTTGACTTTCCCTTCTCAAACAAAGGTGCCTCATGTTTAGTGACAAGCTTGGTCAGCACATTTGATGCTTTTGGAGTTTTATGTACTTCACTAGTAATAAGGACCTCATCATTCTTCTGAGAAGGAATATCTTCAGTCATCTTTGCCGGACTAGATGCATGAGCCGGACTTGGCGGGTAAAGATCACCCCCCGTGTTATGAGGGTTAGATGGGGCATCCATTGCCTTGGTAGCTACTGGCTCATTCTGTTGGGTCGGATCAACTTGCTCGTCAAGGCGGACTTCCGGTATCTCATTGTGGGCTTCAGGAATCACTAAATTTGGGTCCTCTGATTCAGGAATTGTTGACAACTCACCAATCTTTCTCTTCTTAGCTTTAGCTTTGGCCCTGCAATCAAGACTGCATGTTCAAATATGCACAATAATAATCATGGTAAGCCGCCAGCAGTTGACAAAATTATTTACCCTGCATTTATAATCAAGGGTGCCAGCTGAGTGGCAGATGAGTCTCCAGACAATGGTGGCGACTCCTGATAATTAGAATCAGAGGGGTTAAGAGGATGCCTAATAAGGTCGGCTCGTGGAAGAGAAGAGGTTGGACCGTGAGGCACCTCATTACGTTGTTTGCGGGCGACTGATTTGTCAGGTAAGCCGGCCGCAAGATCTTCGGAGCTGCTTCGAGTCTAGTGCCTTGATTCATACTGTGTTTTCTTTAAAAGAAAGTTTGGATCCAAATGAGCGTCGGGATGAGAAAATCTTACTTTCCGAATGACCCGCTTAGTTTTCTTTGGAGACAAGGGTTCTGAGCCGGAGGAGATGGAAATTACCTCAATGTCGTCAGCCCAACTTGTTTCAGCATTGCCCTGGGAAGAATGAGCATTAGCAAGTTGCATAAAAAGAAGGCCAAGGGAGTCAAGGTCTACCTCCGACTCATGTTCCTCGGGCGTGTCATCATTGTTGACTGGCTCATTTATCCGAACGCCGAGGCACGAGCAGACTTGCGTGCTTGTGTCTTCTTCTTTTTCTTGTTCGAAAATGGAGAATTGGCCTGCACAATTTTGACAAGTTTAACAAGTGAAGTTCAGATTAAGTAAAGATTGATGAGCCGGTCAAGTAATTATATGTATACTTACTGGAGGAGCTGGGTTAAGGGCATAGAACGGATTCAGCCCCGTCTTATTGCAGGCAACTTCTTCACGATCTTGTTTATCTCATCAGTTGACAATTCAATATGACTATACCGTTGCGCGTCATTTGAGTTGCTAGAATAATTGCACATTAAGCCATCCCGGCGACTTAATGGCAGGATCCTCCAGGTAATCCAACACCAGGTTAAATCAATCCCAGTTAAACCATTGGCTAGCAAAGCCCTCAGTCTTGGATACACATGGGCGACTTGGGCATGCTCAACAGCAGGAGCCCAGCCAAGGAGTTCAATAGTGGGGACAAGACGGTCAGGTCTATAACCCGGCAAAGGTTTCTCACCAGCAGGAGCTGTGTTTTTACAATAGAACCAAGTCTTGATCCAGCCTTTAGGGTGACTCGGCAATGTAGCTAGAGGAAAAGGAACGTCTTTTCGCCCCTGAATTGAGACACTGCCAAGCTCTAAGCTGGGGCCATCTGCACATTCAGTTTGGCGGTTGATGTCAAAAAACTCCCTAAAGAGAGGAACAGTAGCTTCCATTTGCAGATACACCTCGCAGAGGACTTGAAATTGGCACAGGTTGGATACAGAGTTTGGAGCAAGGTCTTGAGGGTGAAGATTGTAAAAACTTAAGACATCCCGGACGAATCTTGACCCGGGTGGAGATAAGCCCCTAAGAAGATGATCTGTGAATACCATGACTTCTCCTTCACCGGGTTGGGGAACACTTTCTCCTTGAGGAGCTCACCAGCCAATTGCCTCTTGATCAGGGAGAAAGCCTTGCTCTTTATAATCATTGAGCACTAGCTGAGAAACTTGGGAACTCACCCAGTTGCAAATTGTGGTTCTTGCCATGATGAGCCACCTAAGGAAGGCTAAGAGCCGCAGAGGTATGAACGGCGGGTCATTTATGAAATAACAACTCGCCAGGTGAACTATGTGATGAGGCGGTGCACTAGTGGCTATGATTAAAGATAAGACGAGATAGTCATTAATGATGGATGGGTCGCCCAATAGGTGGGCCGGCTTAACAACGGAGTAATTTATAAATCTGGCGTATTATAGTCACAATGATGATCCGGCAAAAAATGAAAGGCGCCTTGTTCCAAATGGGGATCTCTAGTTTTCTGCTAAGTGTTGGATAAATAGATTTCCATCGGGAGCGCTTATAATTATGGATCTACAAAAGATGCAAAAAGAAAAATATTCGCTTAACCTAAGGCGAGCACTGGAAGCAACTGCTAGTCTGATCATGAATTCTAAAGAAGACCTAAGGTTCCCAGATGCAAAAATGGCGTTACAACTAGTGCCACTTTAGTTTGGTGAAAAGTTTATAGGAAATACTAGATCTAAACAAGTAATTACAGTAAGGTACGGAGGAACACCGACGAACTCCGATGTGCTACAGAAGAATAATGTAGATCCAGAGGTAAAGGATTGTTTTACCTGGATGTGGTAGAAGACAGTGGAGGTGCTTGACGGCCTCCCCGGCGAAGACTGGTCGGCGTCGCGGTCCTGGACGAATTGGCCGGCGATGAACGAACTGGGGCGGCAGTGGTCCGATGCGGGAGAGCTCGAGCTTGAAGAAGAAGGAGCGAGGAGATGAGGTAAAAGTGAAAAGAAGCCCCCTCCCCCCATGCATATTTATAAGGCGAAGAGATAAGAGTAAATGGCAGGCACAAAAATCAAGGGGGCGCAGTAATTTTTGGAGCAAGAGACGCCTTGGTCTTTGGGATAGATGGATGTGCATAAAGATTCGTTGTGATGTCATCATGGATTTCCTAGGTTTTGGAAGATGACGTCATCAATGAAAAGAAATGAAAAATAACAAGTCTGGAAGCATCATCAGCCGGAATTTTTTATGACCCGAAGAAGATGCGGGTATGACTAGAAGATAAGCCGCCAGATGATAAGGTTGAAGATTGACCCAAATGAAGTCATGTCAATCTGGGGGCTAATGTTGGGGATATAATCCCATGATATGACCCGACATATTGGGCCGGGTCATCCAGGTGGCGGCTGATGAGCAAGGCTCAAGGTGGGCCATGGCGTTCAGGTGCAAGACCAGCAGGGCGGCTCATAGAGCGGGACGACTCGGGGCCCGATATCCTAAGATGGCAGTTCATGGCCCAGAAGCACAAGTCACCTGATGTTTCTTTACTTAGGGAACAAGACAAGTCAGAGACATATTGGGTCACAGATCATAGTACGACCCGGACTCTTGTAAGCCCAGGGCCTCGACCTATATATAAAGGCAAGCCCCTGAGGCAGAGGACTAGGGTACAATCGATCGATAGCTAGGTCAAGCGAATCCACTCCCATGTAATCAATCCTCGAGCAATAAACAACAAGCAGGAAGTAAGCTATTACCTTGATTGTGAGGGGCCAAACCTGGGTAACTCGTGTCTCTCGATTCCGATCAACCCCGACAAGCTAACCGCCCGGTTGCGATTGCCTCACGACTAAGTCCTCACACTAGGACATCTGCCGTGACAAAACCATGACACATCCTGATGAAGAACAGGAGGAGGCGGCGGCTTCGTATCGTAAAACATGATGATTCCTTCTCTCTGATGTTTTTCTGGATGAATAGGTACTTATGGAGATGGAGTTAGTGTTGGGGAACGTTGCATGGAAAACAAAAAAAATTCTATGCACATGCAAGATCTATCCATGGAGATGCATAGCTACGAGAGGGGAGAGTGTGTCTACGTACCCTCATAGACCATTAAGCGGAAGCGTTTATCAACGCGTTTGATGTAGTCATACACTTTCATCATCCGTCCGATCAAGTACCGAACGCACGGCACCTCCGCGTTCAGCACACGTTCAACTCGATGACGTCCTCGCCATCTTGATCCAGCAAGACGGGCGAAGTAGTAGATGAGTTCTGGCAGCACGACGGCGTGGTGATGGTGGTGGTGAAACTATCTGCAGGGCTTCGCCAAGCACAACGGACGTGGACAGAGGAGGAACTAGAACTAGAGGGAGACGGGGCGCCGCACACGGCTTGGGGATCGTGGTGTCTCTTGCCCCTCTCCCTCCTCTCATTCATATATATATATATATATATATAGGTGGGGGGAGGAGGGGCTGCCCTAGGGTGCCCCCAAGGGGGCCGGCGGCCAGCCTTGGGCTCCTGCCCTAGGTGCGCCCCCCCTTTTCCTTCCTATGGTGCAGGGGAGAAGGCAGGAGGGGAGGCGCCCCCCCTTCCTTTTTCTCAAGTAGGAAAGAAGGTAAGAGGGGGATAGCCCTCTTCCCTTCCTTCCCTAAGGCTGGCGCCATGAGGTGGGGGCGCACCAGCCCCATGTGCGCTGGTGTGCTCTCCCTCATTGGCCCAATAAGCCCAATAACTCCCCGTAGGTTTCCAGGAACCCCTTCCGGTGATCTGATAAATACCTAGTGCATTTCGAAACCTTTCTGGAGACCAAAGAGCATCGTCCTATATATCAATCTTTACCTCCGGACCATTCCGGAGCTCCTCATCATGTTCGTGATCTTATCCGGGACTCCGAACAACATTCCGTCACCAACTCACATAACTCATATAATATTATATCATCAACGAACGTTAAGCGTGCAGACCCTATGGGTTCGAGAATGATGTAGACATGACTGAGACGCTTCTTCGGTCAATAACCAATAGCGGGACCTAGATGCCCATATTGGTTCCTACATATTCTACGAAGATCTTTATCGGTCGAACCTTTATGACAATATACGTAGTTCCCTTTGTCTGTCGGTATGTTACTTGCCCGAGATTCGATCGTCGGTATCTCCATACCTAGTTCAATCTCATTATCGGCAAGTCTCTTTACTCGTTCCGTAATACATCATCTCATAACTAACTCCTTAGTCACTTTGCTTGCAAGCTTCTTGTGATGCTGTATTACCGAGAGGGCCCAGAGATACCTCTCCGTCATACAGAGTGACAAATCCCAATCTCGATTCACGCCAACTCAACAAACACCTTCGGAGATACCTGTAGAGCATCTTTATGATCACCCAGATATGTTATGACATTTGATAGCACACAAGGTATTCCTCCAGTATCCGGGAGTTGCATGATCTCATGGTCGAAGGAATATGTATTTGACATTAAGAAAGCATTAGCAATAAACTGAATGATCATATGCTAAGCTAACGGATGGGTCTTGTCCATCACATCATTCTCCTAATGATGTGATCCCATTATCAAGTGACAACACATGTCTATGGTTAGGAAACCTTAACCATCTCTTGATCAACGAGCTAGTCTAGTAGAGGCTTACTAGGGACACGGTATTTGTTTATGTATCCACACATGTATTTAAGTTTCTGGTCAATACAATTCTAGCATGAATAATAAACCTTTATCATGATTAAGGAAATATAATATTAACCATTTTATTATTGCCTCTAGGGCATATTTCCAACAGTCTCTCACTTGCACTAGAGTCAATAATTTAGTTCACATCGCCATGTGATTAACACCCAAGTAGTTTAAGGTGTGATCATGTTTTGCTTGTGAGAGAGGTTTAGTCAACGGGTCTGCCACATTTAGATCCGTATGTACTTTGCAAATTTCTATGTCTACAATGCTCTGCATGGAGCTACTCTAGCTAATTGCTCCCACATTCAATACGTATCCAGATTGAGACTCAGAGTCATCCAGATCGGTGTCAATGCTTGCATCGACGTAACCCTTTATGACGAACTCTTTATCACCTCCATAGCCAAGAAATATTACCTTTACCCTTTTTAGGTACCTAAGGATAATTTTGACCGTTGTCCAGTGATCCACTCCTGGATTACTATTGTACCCTCTTGCCAAACTCATGGCAAGGCACACATTAGGTCTGGTACACAGCATGGCATACATAATAGAACCTATGGCTAAGGCATAGGGAATGACTTTCATTCTCTCCCTATCTTTTGCCGTGGTCGGGCTTTGACTCTTACTCAACTTCACACCTTGGAATACAAGCAAGAACCCTTTCTTTAACTGATCCATTTTGAACTTCTTCAAAACTTTGTCAAGGTATGTACTTTGTGAAAGTCCTATTAAGCGTCTCGATCTATCCCTATAGATCTTGATACCCAATATATAAGCAGCTTCATTGAGGTCTTTCATTGAAAAAATTCTTATTCAAGTATCCTTGTATGCTATCCAGAAATTCTATATCATTTCCAATCAGCAATATGTCATCCACATATAATATCAGAAATGCTACAGAGCTCCCACTCACTTTATTGTAAATACAGGCTTCACCGTAAGTCTGTATAAAACCATATGCTTTGATCACCTCATCAAAGCATATATTCCAACTCCGAGATGCTTGCACCTGTCCATAAATGGATCGCTGGAGCTTGCACACTTTGTTAGCACCTTTAGGATCGACAAAACCTTCTGGTTGCATCATATACAACTCTTCTTTAAGAAACCCTTTAAGGAACGCAATTTTGACGTCCATTTGCTAGATTTCATAATGATAAAATGCGGCAATTGCTAACATGATTCGGACAGATTTAAGCATCGCTATGGGTGAGAAAGTCTCATCGTAGTCAACCCCTTGAACTTGTCGAAAACCTTTCGCGACAAGTCGAGCTTTGTAGACAGTGATATTACCATTAGCGTCCGTCTTTCTCTTGAAGATCCATCTATTTTCAATGGCTTGCCGATCATCGGGCAAGTCCACCAAAGTCCACACTTTGTTCTCATACATGGATCCTATCTCAGATTTCATGGCCTCAAGCCATTTATCGGAATCTGGGCTCATCCTAGCTTCTTCAAAGTTTGTAGGTTCGCCCTTGTCTAATAACATGACTTCCAGGACAGGATTACCGTACCACTCTGGTGCGGTACGTGTTCTGGTCGACCTACGAAGTTCAGTAGTAACTTGATATGAAGTTTCATGATCATCATCATTAGTTTCCTCTCTAGTTGGTGTAGGCATCACGGAAACGGTTTTCTTTGATGTGCTACTTTCCAATTCAAGAGAAGGTACAACTACCTCATCAAGTTCTACTTTCCTCCCACTCGCTGCTTTCGAGAGAAACTCCTTCTCTAGAAAGGACCCATTCTTGGCAACAAATATTTTGTCTTCGGATCTGTGGTAGAAGGTATACCCAATGGTCTCTTTATGGTATCCTATGAAGACGCACTTCTCCGATTTGGGTTCGAGCTTATCAGGCTGAAGCCTTTTGACATAAGCATCACATCCCCAAACTTTAAGAAACGACAGCTTAGGTTTCTTGCCAAGCCATAGTTCATACGGTGTCGTCTCAACGGATTTAGACGGTGCCCTATTTAATGTGAATGCGGCTGTCTCTAATGCATAACCCCAAAATGATAAAGGCAAATCGGTAAGAGACATCATATAACGCACCATATCTAATAAAGTACGATTACGACGTTCGGACACACCATTACGCTGTGGTGTTCTAGGTGGCGTGAGTTGTGAAACAATTCCACATTGTCTTAAATGAAGTCCAAACTCGTAACTCAAATATTTGCCTCCGCGATCAGATCATAGAAACTTTATTTTCTTATTACGATAATTCTCCACTTCACTCTGAAATTCTTTGAACTTTTCAAATGTTTCAGACTTGTGTTTCATCAAGTAGATATACCCATACCTACTGAAATCATCTGTGAAGGTTAGAAAATAATGATACCCATGGCGTGCTTCGACACTCATCGGACCGCATACATCGGTATGTATTATTTCTAATAAGTCATTAGCTCGCTCCATTGTTCTAGAGAACGGAGTTTTAGTCATCTTGCCCATGAGGCATGGTTTGCAAGTATCAAATGATGCATAATCGAGGGATTCCAAAAGTCCATCCGCATGGAGTTTCTTCATGTGCTTTACACCAATATGACCTAAAAGGCAGTGCCACAAGTATGTTGCACTATCATTATCAACTTTGTATCTTTTGGCATCAATATTATGAATATGTGCATCACTACGATCGAGATTCAATAAACCATTTATATTGGGTGTATGACTAGAAGGTTTTATTCATGTAAACAGAACAACAATTATTCTCTGACTTAATGAATAACCGTATTTGCAATAAACATGATCTAATCATGTTCATGCTCAACGCACACACCAAATAACATTTATTTAGGCTCAACACTAATCTTGAAGGTAGAGGGAGTGTGCGATGGTGATCATATCAATCTTGGAAACATTTCCAACACATATCGTCACCTCGTCCTTAACTAGTCTCTGTTTATTCTGCAACTCCTGTTTTAAGTTTCTAATCTTAGCAACTGAACCGGTATCAAATACCTAGGGGCTACTACAAGCACCAGTAAGGTACACATCAATAACTTGTATATCAAATATACCTTTGTTTACTTTGCCATCCTTCTTATCTGCCAAGTATTTGGGGAAGTTCCGCTTCGAGTGACCATTTCCTTTGCAGTAGAAGCACTCAGTCTGAGGCTTGGGTCCAGCTTTGGGCTTCTTCATGGGAGTGGTAACTTGCTTGCCATTCTTCTTGAAGTTCCTTTTCTTTCCCTTGCCCTTTTTCTTGAAACTAGTGGTCTTATTAACCATCAACACTTTATGCTCTTTCTTGATTTCTACCTCCGCCGATTTCAGTATCGCGAAGAGCTCGAAAATCATTTTAGTCATTCCTTGCATATAATAGTTCATCACGAAGCTCTAGTAGCTTGGTCATAGTGACTGGAGAACTCTGCCAATCACTATCTTATCTGGAAGATTAACTCCCAATTGATTCAAGCGATTGTAGTACCCAGACATTCTGAGCACATGCTCATTGGCTGAGCTATTATCCTCCATCTTGTAGGCAAAGTACTTGTCAGAGGTCTCATACCTCTCAACACGGGCATGAGCCTGGAATATCAATTTCAGCTCTCAGAACATCTCATATATTCCATGAATATTAAACCTTTATCATGAATAATAAACCTTTATCATATGTTCCATGAAAAAATTTAAGTTTCTGTTCAATACAATTCTAGCATGAATAATAAACCTTTATCATGATTAAGGAAATATAATATTAACCATTTTATTATTGCCTCTAGGGCATATTTCCAACAGTCTCTCACTTGCACTAGAGTCAATAATTTAGTTCACATCGCCATGTGATTAACACCCAAGTAGTTTAAGGTGTGATCATTTTTTGCTTGTGAGAGAGGTTTAGTCAACGGGTCTGCCACATTTAGATCCGTATGTACTTTGCAAATTTCTATGTCTACAATGCTCATTGGCTGAGCTATTATCCTCCATCTTGTAGGCAAAGTACTTGTCAGAGGTCTCATACCTCTCAACACGGGCATGAGCCTGGAATATCAATTTCAGCTCTCAGAACATCTCATATGTTCCATGGCGTTCAAAACGTCTTTGGAGCCCCGATTCTAAGCCGTAAAGCATGGCACACTAAACTATCAAGTAGTCATTAGATCAAGCTTGTCAAACGTTCATAACGTCTGCATCAGCTCCTGCAGTAGGTCTGTCCCCTAGCGGTGCATCAAGGACATAATTCTTCTATGCAGCAATGAGGATAATCCTCAGATCACGGACCCAGTCTGCATTATTGCTACCATCATCTTTCAGCTTAGTTTTCTCTAGGAACGTATCAAAAAATGGGGAAGCTACATCGCGAGCTATTGAACTACAACATTATTTGCAAAGACTTTTTGACTATGTTCATGATAAAACTTAGTTCAATTAATCAAATTACTAATGAACTCCCACTTAAATCAATATCCCTCAAGTTGTCTAAGTGATACATGATCCAAATCAACTAAACCATGTCCGATCATCATGTGAGATGGAGTAGTCTTCAATGGTGAACATCTTTATGTTGATCATATCTACTATATGACTCACGTTCGACCTTTCGGTCTCCAGTGTTCCGAGACCATGTCTGTACATGCTAGGCTCGTCAAGTTTAACTTAAGTATTCTGCTTGTGCAAAACTGGCTTAGACCCGTTGTATGTGAACGTAGAGTCTATCACACCCGATCATCACGAGGTGCTTCGAAACAACGAACTTTAGCAACGGTGCATACTCAAGGAGAACACTTTTATCTTGAAATTAAGTGAAGGGATCATCTCATAATGCTACCGCCGTTCTAAGCAAAATAAGATGCATAAAGGATAAACATCACATGCAATCAAAATATGTGACATGATATGGCCATCATTATCTTGTGCTTTTGATCTCCATCTCCAAAGCATCGACATGATCTCCATCTTCACCGGCGCGACACCTTGATCTCCATCGTTGCGTCGGGGTCATCTCGCCAACTATTTCTTCTACAACTATTGCTAACGCATAGCGATAAAGTAAAGCAATTACATGGCGCTTAATGATTGACACGCAGGTCATACAATAATTAAAAGACAACCCTAAGGCTCCTGCCGATTGTCGATATTACAAAAACATGATCATCTCATACAACAACGTATATCACATCACGTCTTGACCATATCACATCACAACATACCCTACAAAAACAAGTTAGATGTCTTCTACTTTGTTGTTGCAAGTTTTACGTGGCTGCTATGGGTAACTAGCAAGAACCGTTCTTACCTACGCAAAACCACAACGGTGATTATCAAGTTTGCTGTTTTAACCTTCTACAAGGACCGGCCATGGTCTAATTCAATTCAACTAAAGTAGGAGAAACAGATACCCGCCAGCCACCTTTATGCAAAACAAGTTGCATGTTAGTTGATGTCGCTTGAACTACGTCGGTATTTCCCCAAGGAGGAAGGGATGATGCAGCACAGCTACGGTAGGTATTTCCCTCAGTTGTGAAACCAAGGTATCAATCCAGTAGGAGAACCAAGCAACACTATGTAAACGGTACCTGCACACAAAGAACAAATACTTGCAACCCGACGCTCATGAGGGGTTGTCAATCCCTCTACGGGTAACGGCGCCAGAAATTATCAAGTTGACGGGATAAAATTTGTGTAGATTGGATAAATAGATCTTGATAAAACGCGAAATAAAATAAGTAATAAAAAAGTGCAGCTAGGTATTTTTGGGTTTTTGGAATAATAGATCTGAAAATAAAAGCAAATAAAAAATAGATCTCAAAGCAAATATGATAAAGAATAGACCCGGGGGCCGTAGATTTCACTAGTGCCTTCTCTCGAGAAAATAGCACACGGTGGATAAACAAATTACTGTTGGGCAATTGATAGAAGATCGAATAATTATGACGATATCCAAGCAATGATCATTATATAGGCATCACGTCCAAGATTAGTAGACCGACTCCTGCCTGCATCTACTACTATTACTCCACACATCGACCGCTATCCAGCATGCATCTAGTGTATTGAGTTCATGGAGAAACGGAGTAATGCAATGAGATCGATGACATTATGTAGACGAGATCTATTCATGTAGGAATAACCCCCATCTTGTTATCCTTAATAGCAACGATACATGTGTGTCTTGCTGCCCCTTCTGTCACTGGGAAAGAACACCACACGATCGAACCCATCACAAAGCACCTCTTCCCATGGCAAGAAAAATCGATCTAGTTGGCCTAATTAAACCAAAGATTCGAAGAAGAAATACGAGGCTATAAGTAATCATGCATATAAGAGATCAAAGAAAACTCAAATCACTTTCATGGATATAGATCTGATCATAAACTCAAACTTCATCGGATCCCAACAAACACACCGCAAAAATAGTTACATCAAATAGATCTCCAAGAGACCATTGTATTGATAATCAAAAAGAGAGAGGAAGCCATCTAGCTACTGCCTACGGACCCGTAGGTCTATGATGAACTACTCACGCATCATCGGAGAGGCACCAATGAGGATGATGAACCCCTCCGTGACGGTGTCTAGATTTGATCTCGTGGTTCTGGAACTTCTGGCGCTTGGAATTGTTTTTCGTCGACTCCCCTAGGGTTTCTGGAATATTGGGGTATTTATAGGGCGAAGAGGTGGTGTGGGAGGTCACCGAGGTGGGCACAACCCACCTGGGTGCGCCTGGGCCTCCTGGCGCGCCCTGGTGGGTTGTGCTCCCCTCGAGCCTCCCCTCTGGTACTTCTTTGGCCCATTGGATGTCTTCTGGTCCAAAAAAAATATCCAAAAAGTTTTGCTGCATTTGGACTCCGTTTGGTACTGATATTCCGTGAAGTAAAGAACAAGCAAAAAACAGCAACTGGCACTGGGCACTATGTCAATAGGTTAGTCCCCAAAAAATGATATAAAGTTGCTATAAAATGATTGTAAAACATCCAAGAATGATAATATAATAGCATGGAACAATAAAAAATTATAGATACGTTGGAGATGTATCATTAGTCGGTGGAACCGGTCTCATCACTACAAAAAAAAATACACTTCCGTGATGATACGTGTTTGTCACAGTAGGTCACGTTTTCTATCATGCATGTACATCCATGACGATTTTATAACAGAATCAAGATAGTCATACATGTGCTGTCGTAGAAGTGTTCCATGACATTACCAAAATTATCATCACGGAAGTGTCCACTTCCATGACGATAAATCGCGCATCATAGAAGTGCTTTCGTCAAGGGTAACCGACATGTGGCATCCACCATAATGGGTCGCCGTTAAGCTATCGGGTTCCGGTTTGAATCTGGTAACCCGTTAACAGCCCGGACCAATGGGGATTTTCCACATGTAAAATTCTCATTCGCCGGCAGATCCACGTGTCGGCCCGGCGCTCGGACAGTTGTCATCCAGCGAATGGACGGAACACGCCTATGATACGTCGACATGTGTCTCGGCCCAACAGTGGCCCATTCAGGTTAAAAGGCTGGGCCTGTCAAAATAAGCGGGCCGGCCCATTAGCGGCCTACTTGAGTTAGGCCCATTCACAAGCACGGCCCATACAAGTTACACAGAATCGGCCCATCAAAGGCCCATTCTAGATTGGACAATTTCCAGCCCATCGTCAGTTTCAGCCTGTTAACGGCCCGCTACGTCTTTGGGCCCAATTAAGGCCCGAGCTTCTTTCGGCCTGTTAGCAGCCCATTGTCAGTTCCAGCCTGTTAACGGCCCGAAACGTCTTTCGGCCTTTTCTCGGCCCATTCTGCAGTTGGGCCAATTCTAGCCCGTTGTGACTTTAGGCATGTCCTCGGCCCATTCTGTAAATTGGTCAATTCCTAGCCCATTTTGTCTTTCGGCCTGTTAACAGCCTGCACAATAGTTGGGCCTTTAACTTTGGGTCCATTAGGGGCCCACGTTCCGCAGGGCAAAATTTCAGCCCGACGCGACTTTCGGCCTGTTAAAAGCCTAGTTTGCAAATTGGGCCTCCTCTAGCCTATAACACTTTTGGCCTCTTACTAGCTCGTAAAGTAAAAGGGCCGAGACAAAATTGACATTTATTTTGGCCTACTAGAGGCCCGCGGGCCATTTCCATTTATACGGCCCTATCGAGCTTTCGGCCTGTTAACAGCCTGCTAAGAGCCATTGTTACGGTGGGCCACATCATTTGGGATCCACTAAATATTATTTTGACCAGCCCAATTAAGGCCCGCTTTGACTACACATGTTTGTTTATTTGTATGGCGTCCAATAAATGTTTGGGCGTGTTGGCCCCCGTTTCAACGATATAGCAAATTCAAAGAATTATCCTACTCTATACTATCGCCTCTAAAAAACATACACTATACAATAAAAAGACTAAGGCATAGAAATGTAGAATAATCCTACACTATACAATAAAGAAATTACAGCCGAATATACCCACTGGGCATTATAGTTTGGTACCAGTGATAATAAAGCGTACACAAACAACAAATTACATACACTGGACAAATAAAGCTCGTACATCATGGACACGCATCAACAGAACTTACCATTTGAACTAAATCTCTTCAGAAAATAGGATTGGCCGGATTCAGATAGCACAAATTTCAGTCTGCAAAATCTCCAATTCCTTCGTGGTTACCTCAGTGTCTCGTTTCATTTTTTTGACTACTGCATCTAATACCTGCAAGTCCAGTCTCAACTTGTTGATTGCACGTTGAGAATCATGTACACGTTGTCTTGCCACCTCTAGTTGATGCTCGAGAATATTAGCACATTCCAATTCCAATCCATAATCATTTGGTAACGGCCATGCCGCACTACTCGCAGACCTTTGTGTTGATGTCACTTCATCCTGAAATGTTTCTGTAAGTACACATGACTAGGGTAAAAATATAGTTACAACAGTGAAGCGAGCAAGACAGACTATTTTGTACATGGCAAAACAGGACTAACAATAATTTTACACGTCATGAAGCATAAGCAGGTGATATTTTAAAAATTATAAAAATGGTAGTCTGTGCAGCCCGCATACAGAAATCTCTCTTAGCTCACCAGAGGAGCATGATGTTGGGGCCAAATCCAAAACACAGACATGTTACAAATTTAGACAACACGTTGCGTATAAGTAAGCAAGCAATTGGCCATTCTGTAGCTAAATTAAAGTCTGAGGGAGCATAATGAACAGTAGAGGAATTCATACAAACCTACTACAGCAAGCAAAACTATGCAATCATTAGCCTAGTATAAACTAGATTGTGAGCCTCATGCAGTAATAGTTGGTTAATAGACTTCAAAGCTTCAGGCACACTTCGCCAGAGTAATTAAATGGTAAGGCCTTTAATTATGTCAACTAATAGTTATACAAGTACCCAACATCAGGCATCATTGTTTGGGCATCTCATTAACTGAGGACAAATAAAGCAATTGAAAAGAGCAATTTAACTATGCCTGAAACAAACAAGCAATTGAACTGTTGAGTTGGATACAATGACTTACCTTAACTGGTTGAACAGGCTCAGTGCTGCTCCTCCTTCTCTTGCAAGGCTCCTTCCTAACATCTTGTACTTGGAAATCCTCAATCTTATCTTCATTGCACCCCCTCTGCAAGGTGACACAAACTAGTTACTCGTCTCCTTGGAAGATAAATATGCATACTTTCCAGTCTGTGAACAACACAAAAGGATGAGATTATAACAAAACAACACCACATAATGAAACATGCCACATCTCTTGCACACAATGAAATGAGCATTTACTATGTGTGCACTATGTAAAAACTAGGCATACCTTCGAACTGGATCTCCAGGTACTCTTGGAGAACCTACTTTAGTATAGAGCCAAACCTTTATGTCACCTATGAGTTAGACAAGCCCCCACTACAGCAGCCCTTAGTGTTTAAATCGTTGACAAGCTCTGTTAGAGTGTTAGGTCAAGAACAACAAGTAATCAAAGCAAACAGTCCTAGTATGGCTGGCTGATACAAACAAGCAATTGAACAGATGTGTGAGCAAATCTTACATATCAAGAAAAGAAGCAAAGAAGGAGGCTTAAAGACCATCACTTGACTGACCAGATTTAAGGGGCATTTAAACATCATGTGCAACGTATGAACTAACATAAACATTGCATATTTCAGATTCTATAATGAAATGCACATGTATTAGGTTATGCCATGTATGATGATGCCTAAATGTACACTATAGCAGGCAGAAGTGATTCATCATTGCACGCACAATTGAATTGCAGGTTAAGGGCCAGTTCTATTCCGCCTTTTCAGAGTTTATTGTCAAAATAAGCCATAAAAGATGTAAAGAAGTCATTTTTGAGTTATGGGCTTGGGTTTAACTTATTTCGCTTTGGAGGGGGGTGTTTCGGGTAGAAGCTTACTAAAAATTGAAGGGAAGGGGAATAGTGAAATGACTCTGTTATCTGCCTATATTATACTCAAAATGCCACTGCTCACGCCCGCGTCACACCTGATCCTCAAGTAAAAACAAACATGCAAGCGTTCATTGCCCTGCCCGCTTGCATCTCCTCTCCTCTTTCCCTCTACCTCGATCCCCTGCCTGCAGCGCTAGGGTTCCTCCAGCGAGCCGTCGCCACTGGTCCCATCTGGCCTGGTCCTCGACGATGCTCTGTCCAGCTAGGCTACATGGCCGGTGGGTAGGGCCAAATCTCCCTGGCTGCTCCTCCCTCTGGCGCCGCCCCTCATTCTCATGGTCTCCAGCAGCTGCTCCACTGTGATCCGTCCAACGCACTACTCTGGCAGGCGCCGCACAACTACGGCCGATGCCACACTGCGGCAGAAGGCACCCCGTTCCCCCTCCCCTCCTCCCAGGCCATGGCCTTGAGGTGCTGTTGAAGGATGGGCTCATCCAACAAGGTGAGGATCTCCTCTGATTTTTTGCCAAATTTTCATTCTGATCCGCTATACGATGAATTGCTATGAGCTGCTTCTGCTGTTGCTATATGATGCATTGCTATGAGCTGCTCCTGCTGCTACTATATGATGAATTGCTATGAGCTGCTGCTGCTATATGATGAATTGCTATGAGCTGCTGCTGCTATATGATGAGTTGCTATAAGCTGCTCCTGCTGCTGCTATATGATGAATTGCTATGAGTTGCTCCTGCTGCTGCTATATGATGAATTGCTATGAGCTGCTACTGGTATATGATGAATTGCACACTACTGCTGTTGCTGCTGTATGATGAGTTACTATGAGCTGCTGCTGCTGCTGCTGCTATATGATGCTTTTAGGTGGTGCTGCTATATGATAATAATCAGCCACTTGGACCATCGAATTTCGATAAATAATTGTTCTTCATTGAAATTTGGGTCATGCGTTCTTCGTTTAAATTAGGCAATGGGATCTCTATGGAAGACATTGACCAAAGTAGATTGTGCCAAGTAGATGGTATCTTTGTATTTGCATTTTGAACAAATATTGATGGTCTATTTTCCTATCATATTAATTACTGCACTGGGTTCAATTTGTGATGTTTGCAAGTCAAATTAATTTTCATATGGGCAGCAAAATGACAAAATATAATGCAATCTAGACTTTTCACTGATCATACGAAAGATAAGCTGAAAAGGCAGTCAATGAAAAGAACTGGTTGGCTTATTACCTGGAGCTTATATTCACAGGTGGTTATTTTCTTAGGATAACTCGTAATAACTGTCCCTAAGAAACTTGTCCAATAGAACTGACATACAAATAACATATCACGATGATTGCAATGGAGGCCCAGTTCTTTTGCCAGATTCTCTCAGAATCTGACCCCTACCCAGATTCTCCCAGAATCTTTGAGCCCCATTTGTTTTACAATCCTATCTAGTTAGGGTCTAATTAGGTAGGATTGTAAAATAAAAGGGGGTCAAAGATTCTAGGAGAAGCTAGAGAGGGGTAGATTTTGGGAGAATCCTGCAAAAGAACTGGGCCGGAGTGACCTACCATAGCACATTGTATAGGCTCACCGCTGCCTCTCCTTTTTTTGCGCTGTTCCATGAAATTGCCACATACATCTTGTACTTTTTCATTGCGTAACCCTATCTGCAAGTTGACATGGCTAATTTCAGACATCTCTACATGATAATACATTGCATATCCCTTGCGCATATTTAAACCACCAATTAACGATTGTGTGCGTAGCATAAACTAGCCATGACTCTGTGTGCTGGACTAGCAGTCACTCTAAGGGAGCCTAATGTAGTGCACTGGAATTCCTACATGCCACCTACGATTTTGTGTAATGTACTACCTCTGTTCCTAAATATATGTCTTTGTAGAGATTCCAGTATGGACCACATACAGATGTATATAGATGCATTTTTGAGTGTAGATTCACTCATTTTGCTCTGTATGTAGCCTACAGTGGAATCTCTAGAAAGACTTATATTTAGGAACGGAGGTAGTATCATGTATGACATCTACATATCTATTTTAGCAGCCAGTAGTAGAAATCATTGTCTGCACAAAGGGATTACTGGTCGAAAATCCTAGCAAAGCACGCTGGCAGGCACACAACAATACAAGAGAAAGAGACGCACTTACACGATCATAGCAATGCCTCAGTCCAGGATCTTGGTTGGCCAAGCTATTAGATCCAGAAGAAACATCATCCTTGTAGTTTTTGCCAGCTGCATAACATGTAACAACGAACTGTTAGTATATTTGAAGTACATCGGGTAGGTGATGCTGGACGGGTTTAAAGGTGACAAGTACCTAGGCCGTGGCGGGTGCTTGGCATCATGCCAGACGGTGGGAATCAGGTTAGAAACGTCAAGGGTGATGACGCTGCACTGGCTGTCGGGGTCCGGTAAGGAGATCTAGAACCTTCGAGTAGGGTGTTTGTGGAGCGGCTCCGGTAGGGTGGACTACGGTGTGGGCGAAGCGGATCTGAGGCCGTGGACGAGGGCATCGGTGAAGCTACTCCGGTGGTTGGGTTCTGGATGGTGTCGACGATGCGGATCTGCGGCCGTGGACGGGGCGTCAGAAGCTGCTCCGGTAGGTTGGACGAGGGTGCGACGAAGCGGATCTGAGGCCGTGGACTTGTGAGTTGGCAAAGCGGCCCCGGTAGGGTTGAGAATGGTATAGGCGAAGCGGCTCCGGTAGGGTTGACGATGGTGTCGGCGAAGCGGCTCCGGTAGGGTTGAGGAAGGTGTCGGCAAAGAGGATCAGAGGCCGTCGACGGGGGCGTCGGTGGGGCGGCTCCGGGGGGGTGTGGACGAAGCGTCTCCGGTGGGGAGTACGAAGGAGCCGCTGCAGATGCGCTGCGGTTGGTGAGAGTACTGGCGAAGTAGATCCGGCACCGTGGACAAGGCCGGCACTGAATGGGCTGTGGTACGGTGGTGGATGAGTAGTCTACTTGCTTCGAGGGGAGGTGGGAGGGGTAGATGCAGCCACAGAAGCAGATCCGGCGAGGTGGACGCCGCTGGCAGTGAATGCGCTCTGGTACGCCGGTGGATGAGCAGTCTAGGGTTTCGAGAGGGGAGGGGTAGAAAGGCCGATGAAGTACGGACGGCGTGATGTAAGATGCTCTGGTGTTGTGGAGTTAGTCGTTTTTGCGGGAGGGTGAGAGGAAATGGGGGTGCCGTGTGGTGGGGGGAACCGGAAGTTACCAAAGCAGCCCCGACCTATAATGTAAATGAGGGCGGTATTGTAACTGTTGTTCTCCGTGCACCAAGGACAAAAGGGGAATTTCGCATGCTAAAGACTAGGTGGCGGAAATTTTAGAAGGAGGCGGGAGATTTTGCCGCCCGCGGGATCGTTCGTATCCAGTTTCAACTAATTTTGGACAGTGCTAGTGGGAAGGTCATGCGAGACTGTGTATACGGGGCACACGTCAGCAGTTAATAACTGGTGTGAAGTCCACCCCAGAAAAAAAGACAATAACTCGGGATGATGCACCGATAACTTGGACGTTCACACGGGCGCGGCCAATCGTACGGGTGTAGAGGCGCGTTCACAAAAAAAGGGATCAAACGCTCAGCCTATGTATTTCTCGTGTAAATAGATAATTTAGTGCCATTGGTTATTTACTTTAAACATAATGCATTGACG
The DNA here is from genome assembly GCA_011799875.1 of Thinopyrum elongatum. NCBI lineage: Eukaryota > Viridiplantae > Streptophyta > Magnoliopsida > Poales > Poaceae > Thinopyrum > Thinopyrum elongatum. The sequence goes on from CM022299.1 coordinate 420,718,044, forward strand.
TGTTATTGTAGAGGCGCACAAAAAGAAATGGATATTGTAGTCCCACAAAAGAAATGGATATTGTAGTCCGCTACTTAAAAGTGTTACCTCATATGATTACATAGCCTCCATTTCATAAATTGCGTACCCGTTGAATTCATATATGAATATTACATATATTACTTCATAATAGAACCTTAAATCATCCAAGACTAATGAATTTGAATGCAAGACTAACAATGGTGCATGTACATGATAGCTACATTGGTTGTTTGAAGAAACATCATTGTAACTTTGGCATGCATAATTGAAAAGGATTATTTAGAAGAAAAAAATGTGATATGTGAGTGTCCAATCTTTATAGCGTTGAATCGATATTGTATCTTTGGCCACGATACGAAGTAGATATTGATTTATGTTCAAGCGATGCACATCCACGATCGCTAGATAGTGATACGTGAATGAATCGTGCAATCTCTCTCACACGCATACATATCTCATTTCCCCGTGGGCATCGGAATCACACACGCGCACTTCGTGTATTTCTCTCCCTCCGTCAAGGTTAGAATTCGTCTTTCTACCCCGTCCTACAGGTCTCTCACACAGAAACACACACACTCTCTCTGTCGAACACACCCACCCCTTTAATTCCGCCCAGCCACCGCCACTAATGTCTCAAAGTATAATTATGTCTCTCACACATATGCCTAAGGTTAACTCGAGTTCCAGAACCATATGAATACATACAATGGGATTCCAGCAGAGCACCTTTTGTTTTGAGATTTCGCTCTCTCTCTCTCTCTCTCACACACACACACACACGCGCGCGCGTAGACATTGTTTCTCTCTTCATTTTTTTCCGGCACTTGCATGCACACCGCTTGTTTATCTCCGTGATGCTTTAAGTATGCCTCGCACACATGCTATCTACCTATCCCTTAATATAGATATGTGTCACACAAACTCCTTCTCCCTATATCTAAGTGTCACTGACCCCCCCTCCCACACACACACACACACTTCCCGACACCGAAGGAGTAGGGTGACACCTCGATCTTGATACTAATCTATCTACTAGCTTCTCTCTCAAACACACACACACACTACCCGACACCGAAGGAGTAGGGTGGCACCTCGATCTTGATAGTAATCTATCTACTAGCTTCTCTCTCAAACACACACACATACACACACACTCGCTAGTTGTGCCTCTGTGCCTACCGCTCGCACACTCTCGATACGTCTTTCTCTCCCCCTCCCCCCCCCCCAACAATGACAGCAGAAGGATGACAACTCGATCTTGATCTTAATCTATCAATTGGTTTCTCTCTCAAACACACACACACACACATACACACACACACACACACGCTAGTTGTGTCTCTGTGCCTCGCTCACACACACTCGATACGTCTTTCTCTACATAGCCCCCTCGATATGTAGACTTCTTGCGCGCGCACAGCTGTAGTGGCGATGACGCTGAACCCAGTGTGCCTTGTTTTTACCGGCCTCATGTGATAGTTTTCACCCTGTTTTCTGTTAATTAACAAGGCAACCTTTTCTTTGTTACTACTAGTGAATCTGAAATCATTCGGGGCAGACATAAAATATATCACTTCAACCCAATTATTGCAGTAACTATTTTAAAAGAAACTAGCTAGATGCTTGTGCGTTGCACGGAACATCAAGATGCATTTGTATGAGTAGTTTATCTTGTGAGAGAAAAGGATGAACGAGGGAAGACCTTATTTGCAAATGTGAAGAGGGGTGTGGGTATCTTTTTGCAAAATTGCCATAGTTTCCTTCCTATCCGTTAGATATAAATCCGACGGCCTATATTGCAGGATGGCACGCACACCATCATCACCAACTTTGTTTTCTACCCCCTCCCTTCCTAAATATTTGTCTTTTTAGAGATTTCAACAAGTGACTACATACGGAGCAAAATGAGTGAATCTACACTCTAAAATATGTGTACATACACATCCGTATGTGGTAGTCCATTTGAAATATGAAAAAGATAAATATTTAGGAACAGAGGGAGTATAAGAGTAGACATAGAGATATATCTCCAGCATGGTCCACAACGAAAATGTGCTGGACTGGTTAGCGTCGGATGCTCGCAACGCGATGACCTGAGTTCGAATTCTGTCTTTAACTTTAGATTTTTATATTATATATTATTTAATATACACTTCTTTCGCTACTGTACTGAAAGTGGAACCCACAGAGTACTTAGAATACAAGATTAAGGATGGATTTGTTTCTTTTTAACTTTCTGTACGAAGCTGTAGCCACCCTGCAAGTCATGTGTACACTGTACATGCAATTAACTTTTTATAGAGGGTGAATCGCAATTAACTCAAATGGATTGGATGTGACTCTATTATTTCCAGCATAAGATCATCTCCAACGGGAGCCGGCAAATTTCCTCCCGCTTCCTTCCGCGGAGGATGACATCAAACGCCAGCGGCATACATTTTCACAACTCTAACCAACCAGAGGAAATTCGTGCAAACACGGACTGATTTCATATAAGCATGAAGGATTTCATATAAAAAAGCCGGATCTTCATATAAACATGATGGATTTCATTACATTTACATGAACTAAGCGGTGCTAATCCGGCTCTCGTGGTATAATTAATACTCCCTCCATCCGGAAATACTTGTCCTAGAAATGGATGTATCTAGACTTATTTTAGATATAGATACATCCAATTTATCCATTTTGAGGACAAATATTTCCGGACGGAGGGAGTACCTAATATAAATGGCCGCCCGCGGATCCCTTTGTCTTCCTCATGTCTGGCAGACACTTGCGGGGTCGACGAATGTCCTCGGAAGAGACGAAGCAGCAAAGAAACCACCTGAATACGCAGTCGTTGCCTCGGCGGTGGCCTTCATGGGACCCAAGTGGCGGCGACCTCCCGTGTTCTACTTCTCCTCAATGATGGCGGCGGACACGGAGAAGCTAGCCACCGACTCGTCGCTCTCCACGCACCCGGCTTCTGTCTCTACCTGCATGGCGCTGCCGCAGGCACGGGAGGCGCGCCCACAGACACAAGAGGCGCGGCCACCGCAGACACTGGTGGCGCGGTACGACGCGGCAGCAACGATGCCTGTGCCGCTGTGCTCACCACCGTGCCGGCGTGGAGCAACTCGCCACTCCTCATCGATCTGAACTGGAGCGGCGAGTTCCTGAACCACGCGCCGGCTTGGGGCGGCAACTGGCTCCGTCGGGCCAAGCGAGGTTGGTGAAGCACCGAGCGGCCTCGCTCGTATCCGGAGGGCTCGGCGGGCCACCCAGCCGGGTAGTATGCTAGAGAACGGCTCCTCGGAAGCCATCGGAAGAGTGGAGAAAATGGTGAAGGAGGAGATGGGGGAGCGGCGGAGGGGTGCGATTCTTGCCCGCTGTCTGTCTGGCCTCGTTTAAATAGATGGCGGACGGTAGGAGCTTGGCCGGCGTCTGGCCTCGTTTAAACTGAGGGCGGACGGAAGGAGCTCGGCCGGCGTTGTGTTTAATTCCGGCCCGCTCATGAACGGACGTGTGGCCGGAGTAGGTTTCTCGGTTTGCATGCGGGTTTAACGGAGGCGTTTGATGGAGGCGAGGAGGCGGGTTCAGCCGGGCGTGCAGCGGGTGGTGCAATCCTATTCGATTTGACAGCTACTAGTAAACCAGGACAGTTCCCGATATGGCTTTAATGCAGACGAGGGAGAGGGTAGCGGTTCCCGAAATGTTGAATGGCCAATGATGCATCCTCCTTGAATTAGCATCCTGAATGCATGAGGGAAGTAATGGAAGGAGGACGGGGAAAAGAGGCAGCACGATGTGAATGCAACGCAGTTTGCACTCATATAAAGGCGCCCCTCCATTCCAATGCATCTACCACATCGTACGCACCTAAGCACCTACACTAAGCGCAAAAGTGCTCACTCCAGACCCATGGCGGCGATGCGCACGAGCGGCCAGCGGCTGTGCCAGATGGTCCACGATGCCGGCCTGCGGCATGGCACCGAGGATCGTCTCCAGACGGTGTTGGCGACCGGCTGGTTCATGGCCATCGTCGACGCCACCTACGACTCTCAGTTGGACCAGATGATCATTGCCACCATCAACAAGTTCACTATCGTCAAGAAGCTCGCGGACGACATCGCCGTACTCCTCCAGCCCGCGCGCCCGGGCTCCTCATTGCCTGCCACCCTAATCGGCCTCCATGGCGAGAAGCTCTTTCAAGCACTGGTGGCCCTGCGACTGCCCGCCGATGCAACGAAGAATGTCCACCTGGAGGTCGCGCTCGCTGCGAGGCGCCTCGCCTTGCAAGAATTCGTCGACCTACACATCCACGTGTACGAGCAAGTCATGTACATAGGTATCTACAAGGCCGGTGAGGACACTGCGACGTTGGCCTTCGTCAACCGGCTGGAAGCATTGGACGCCTTTGTTGAGAAGCAACTTGACCTCGCCACAAAAGCCGCTGCTCCTAAGCTGCCGGTCGGTGGCCCGGCGCACTGAGTCGAGGAGGAGGAGGTCGTACGTTGATGGATGCATCTTTCTTCTTGCCTCCTGTAACCACCACTACGATCGCATCATCGTGGCCTTAATTCTTATTGCGCTATTGCATTCTCATTCCAGTCAATAAAGACATGTGCGATCCCTTTGCTCACATTTGGAGTCAATTATATGCGTCACTGTAACTAGTACTCCATCCGTCAATTTATAAGTTGTGCTTACCTTTTCCAATCAACTTCATGCAACGCATGGGCATCTTGCTAGAAACACGACAACATGTCAAACCGCATGTGACCAAACCGACGATGTGCCAACCTAGCTACTACCCTGCTTATCTGGCGGAAAAAGCCCCGCCCTAGCGTTTCTAATCGTTATTTCTATCTATCGATCGTGCCAAGGAGCAGAACCAAATGTTAAAATTTATACATGTTTCTCTATCTACTCTTCTTATAAAAAACAGAGTTGGTGATGATGGTGTGCCTGCCATCCTGCAATATAGGCCGTCCGATTTATATCTGACGAATAGGAAGGAAACTATGGCAATTTTGCAAAAAGATACCCACACCCCTCTCCACATTTGCAAATAAGGCCTTCCCTCGTTCATCCTTTTCTCCCACAAGATAAACTACTCATACAAATGCATCTTGATGTTCCGTGCAACGCATGGGCATCTTGCTAGTCTCCTATAAAAGACTTAGTTGGTGATGGTGGTGTGTCTGCCATTCGACATTTTTGACCATTAGATCTGCATCTAACGGCTGTGAGGTAAGTTGTGGCCTTTTTGCAACAATAGCCCACTTCTCTGCTCCAATTTGCAGAAAACCCCTTATTATCTTGAAAGCAACCACATCCCTCCCTCACCTCATCAAAACAACCTGAGAAATATATTTTGAGTGAAAAGTAATATATTTCTAGTGGTATATATGTATATCAAAACAAGAGTGTTTTCTTTCAAGTTTGTGAACAAGTACTATTCTACTTTGGATCCGTCGCAACGCACGGGCACATTGCTAGTAAAAGAAAAAGGCATGCCGCATTCGCGTCGCACCCCCACACACCCGGGAATCGGGAGTACTCCACGGCCCGTCCGGCACGCCACATAGCTAGGGAAGGCGTGTTGCCTAGCATTTTCACTTTCATGTGGGACCGCAGTTGAGCAAACCGACTATCGGCAAACCGCACCCCGCCCGCCACATTGGAAAACAGAAACGAGAAGGGGATCTAGCTGTAGCACGGAAGCCAAGAAATTTGGTGACAGATGGGGCTCGTTGATAGAGTAAGAGCACTCCGTACTACTACTCCTACTAGTACGAAGTTTGTACTACAACTAGTACTACCACTATACAACTAGGTACGTGCACGGCACAGTATCGTAGGAACAAAACACGGGAAGATCTTGTTTTGGGTGATTTATCTTTTTTTCAGTCAACGTAGTATGAATAATATGATGTGGGGGCACCCATGAAGCTTATGTGGCTTGGTTGCATGGCTAGGAAAGGCTAGAGAAAAATAAATAGATAATGTGTTTAGAGTGCACTCCACTAAATAGATACGTACTTGGGACCCATTGCAACGCACGGGCCGACACATTGGTAGTAGTAAGAAACAAATTCTGGGTTTGGCACGAGTTCGTACTGCGGGAGCACCACAAGGCCTGGCGCAGGAGTTACATTTCCCTCTCGGGGCCCACGGGACCGAGCTTCAGTGGCTTAGTGCACCGGCCTATGAGTCAATGACATGTGGACCTTAAATGCGGCTGGCCCACATGTCATTCTCATGAAAGCAGAGCAGCGGTGGGACCGAGAGGGGTGAGGCGCAGGTCGGTGGATGAGGCTTGCCTGCTCCCCTCCCATGTTCCGATCCGTACTCCCGCACCACTAATTTTCATCCAACGGTTATAATAGATTTCCTCGTGTGGGTCATCTATATCCTCAAAGAAAGGTAAACAAAGGCCGTATTTCCAGGAAATAATTTCCTGCATGAATCTGTACACGCATGCAAGACCCTTTCCTTTCCTGCTTATCCTCCTCCGGATCATCAGCTGCGTTGACAATGCCAGTGCCAATGCCAAAGCGTCGCAACAGGTGCCTGCCTAAGCCATGTAGCACGCTGCGGCGCCAGGGAGTACCACCTCCTCCACGCCAACATCGGCGTCTGGGCCATGCACATGCAGCTGCTCCCGTAGTATTTTACCCGCATGTTCGACTGTAGTACCACACCGGTCTTGGACGAGACCATGGAGCTTGTGGCCAAGAAAAGTCTCTGCCCGGCCGACGCATGTCAAGGTGCTTGACTGTTGTGATGTGCCGCACGACGTTTACTAGCTCACGCTCTGGATGAGCGGCAGGGTGCTGCTCCTGATCGTTAGTGGTGCGACGGCAACGACGGCCGGGTGGGAGCTTGGGCGGGAGCCAGTGATCTACCCGGGGCACATAGCTCGACTTGGGCTCGAGATTCTGACCGCTTGCACCGTCCCGAGGATGTACCACTCAGCGACGAGGCTGTAATGCTGGATACGTATAGGCGTGTGCTCGTGGGCGGGAGCAACCTGCTCAACGGATACCGGTTTGCGAACGTGATGTACTCGATGTAGTTGAGCCAGTGAGCCTGGAGGCGCTCCTGCTGTCGTACATTGACGCGCGGCTCAACGGCGTGCTGCCACGTGCCAGCATAGGTCGGCTACAGGGAAGCGGCATCGGTGTGGTTCGAGATGCCCAGCTGGCCGTTGTCGCGGTGGCGTTCGCGACTCACTCATTTGTAGGTCAGTGATGCTTTTCAAATCAAGGTTGTACGGCGCCAGCTTCTATTTGTCCCCTTTGATGGCTACCCCACAGAAGTATATATCCTCCCAAGACAAGAAATCGTGGAGCTCACCTGGTATGGAGGGCGCGTGTATGATGTGGTACACCAAAACATCATCTTCGAGGCACAGCTGAAGGATGGTGGCGCGTTGGATCTTCCCAGTGGCACGCTCCGTGTACTCTGCATCGAGACCGATGACCTTCATCTCTACCTTTTGGAGGGAGTTGGATACATTGTTGATCCACTTCCGAACAACCCTTGGGTGGTCGGTGACGGTGGCAACTATGCTCAACGAGCCTTCGACGAGGACATGTTGGATGCTAAAAACCTGCATCTGGATCTCTTTCGCCATTTGGAACCGCTGGACCGGAGGGCTATGGTTTGGAGAATTAGGATTAGATGGTTAGTCTAACTGAAGAAGATGATTATTTAAAGGGGCTTCAGAATTACTCCAGGAGTATGTGAAGAGGTTAAAACAATGTGAATGCAGTGGGGTTTGGATGCAAATGAAGATGAAGGAGAGGTGAAGAAGCCGAGGAAAATCGGTTCCCGAAGGAGAAGTAAATGGGAGAAGTGGCCTACAGGCAGTTGATTAGACGGCTAGGTAGACTAAAAGAAAAGGCTATGCGGGTAGACTGAGGAGTGGTACCTGTCCGTGTACGTGCCCATCCTTCTAGCGCTACATGTTCCACTGACTAGTTGAGGTCACTCTTTCGAATCACCGTGGCGAGACATTTTATGATTCCTTTTTATTTCTGCACCCCTCCTGACAGGTGGGACCTATGCAAACAGATATAAAAAATGCGTCATAGCTGGTTCGGATGGATATTGGCGCGTGCGTGGGAGACACAACATTCTCTGGTTAAGGAATATGCGGTTATCCTCAAAAAAGAAAAAACCCTTCTTCGCGCTTCCGCATGCACGAGAATTTGGTTCTGCTCGCAATATGGATGATACCTGGAGGATGAAGTGAACCCAGAGGCATGCTAGCACGGGAGACCTATTTCCGCTATACAGTACTACTCTGTATGTTCCTACTAGTAGTAGTACAACTGTGGTACACTTGATGGTCAAAAAATTATTCATCCGGTCCTCACAGTGAAGTGACAAGACCCTGCGCCCGAGGTGACACTAGTCCATGCGGCGTGTTCGGGTTACCAAAGTCAGCCTCACCTTGTGCACTATGCAGTCACTGCCACCGCCGCTGTATAGCATGCCTCGCCTCGTCTCCCTCTCCCCTAGCACCACTCCATCTCCATCTCCGTCCCGCCGGAGATCCTGAGGTCACTCTTCATCATCTCACTGTGCCCCCGCGTACCCTCGCCTCGCTCGCCTCCCCCAGTACCGCTATTCCCTCGCTAGCCGCTCCAGTACCGAGAGCCTTCTCCCCCGTAAATCAAGCCCCCAAAAAACCCACCTTCCAAACTCCACCATGGCCGAACGCGAACCGCGCAGCATCCATATGAGTCGCGATTGGAGCAATCTCCCCAGTGACATCCTCAACCTCTGTTGTTCGTGTATGGATATGTTGAGCGCCGTGCGGCTGGCTGCATGCTCGAGGGATATGCACACGGCCATTATCGAAGTGAAGCCTAAGATTTTCAAGACACCCTGCTTGCTGCTATCTGGTCTTGCGAGATTTGCTCACCATGATACGGAGGCGTACATGATGCCCCTCGACTTCAATCCGACCTCCATTAGCCGAAACTTCTTTGCAGGCATGTAGTGGGTCGCCGTACATCATTTCCCTCGACTTCGATCCGATCACCATCGCCCGAAACTTCTTGGCAGGTATGTACTGGGTCGGCACGAACTCCCACTGGATGGCTGCCGTCAGAGAAGACCGAAAAAATTTGGTGCTCGTGAACTTCCACACCTCCCATGAGATTATCCTTCCTACGTTGGATTATATAGGGTTTTACCGTCACGGTCCAAGTCATCTATATTACCACGTCAGTTGGACGGACCTTGTTTTGCAGAAGATTGTAATCTGCCAAGTGCCCACACGAGATGCGGATTACGCAGACTTCAAGCTAATTGCCTTGTTTGACCGCGGACTCGCCTATCTTTCCGCTGGTGCCTTCTTTAGCTGGAGACAGCTCACCTCGCAGTGGATCGTCAAAGCTGGTACACACTTCTGTGATGCTATTGAACACAATGGCATCATCTACGCGATCGACAAAGCAGATGGCACCACGTATTGCTGGGACGGCGTGTGTAAGTTGTTTCTGTCTGATGTTAATGATAACGCCATGACACTGTTTGAACTTTTTGTGATGATTGGCATATCCCTGTTTGAGCAGAATTTGAGTAAAACTATGGCAATGTATTAGAGATGCCGTAAATCAACTATATTTGGAATGAGTTAATTCAGGCGATTGTGACCATGTCATTACAGCCAATTTGTACCCCTGGATAATCAAACGGTTAGGAAGATATGGATATTCTCCTTATTTTATAGTAATCTATATACTACTAAATATGAGTGTGTATCAATGGCCATGTTAGTTTCCTCATTTTCATGATGTAGAAACATGCATCACACTGTTGGTTTCATCTAACCATACATTAGGGAAGTAAATGTGCATATGGAGAACTCTATATTTGGAAGTAGTGAAATCCTGTAATGCTTACCATGTGTACATACCTATATCCGCCCTTCAGCAATCAATGGCTAGAATAATATCCTCACAAAAAATTTGCCCACAGAACATGAGTATATAACAATGCATGGTCTGTTAGTTTCCTTGAAGAATTTGTTTGTGAGGACAGAACATGATTACATAACATGCATGACATGGTAGTTTCCTGTGAAGAATCAATTGCGAGATAACATGAGTATAACCATGCATGGCACTTCTATATTTTCGAACCCAGTATACATTTCCCTGTTTTTTCCTCTCAGTTCCAACAGGGACATATCAATGTTGTTTCTTGCATTATCCTACTTATACTCTGAACAATGCTGATCTTACATTAACAATGCCTGTCCTTTTTGATATGATGCAGTGTCCCTACAGTTACTGCCCTTTGTAATCACACCACCTTTGCCAAAAACAGGGAATCACAACTGGTTCCTCGCTCGATCAGACGACGGCAAAAGACTGATGATCATTCGCACACATGAGCCGAAAAAGTTATATTGCAAAAACCCCACTGTGTACAAGCACCGTGAAATACGTGAGTATCCGGACAGTGGCTGTTATGTCTATGAGCAGGATACCAGCTTGTTGGGGCCTTCAGGATTTTTGAGTTGGAGGCGGGTAAACAGCCTTGGTTCACACTCTCTGTTTCTCGGACTCAATTATCCGATTAACCAGGAGATCACCGTTGGCAAGGACCTTGATGGCAGAGAGGCTCTATTTGCTATGGAAAACTGTGTCTACACGGCGAGCCCTAGGACTTCGGGAGCAAACTCCCCTGATTGTCAACGATACAGCCTGCAGCTAAAAGAAGGTGAGAATGACAAAGGCATCTGGATTAACTTTGATCCTTGGATATCTCAAGTCCGACAGGCAGTGATGTGGTTCAAGCCTTCAGGTTGATAGGTAATTGGGCTGTTGCGTCGAAAGGGTGGAGTACTGGTTTCTCCGGATCACTGGTTGCTGAAGCGGGGCTGCAAATTATGATGGTGTTGGATCATCCCTCTTCGAATGACTTGTTGTCTTTGCTGCTTGTTCTGGATGGGTAGTTCTCTCTTTTGTTATGCATATTCCTTGTCATTTGGTCATCCTCGTCTATGTCACTCTTACTATGTAATAGTTGCCTCTATTTAGAATGTCATTCTCGTCTGGATCACGAGAGTCTGAGCGCTGCAGATGGGTGTGTTTTGGTGGTGTAGCAAGACTTCTTATGAACTATCATGTCTTGCTGTTTATGTCAGTAGTAGTCACTAGTCAGTGTTTGAATGTTGTATATATCGTTGTTTCGAACTGTTTATTGTCTCGAACTGCTGGTGGGCTAAATGAGGGCATCACCATTCTCCAGTGTTCAGAGTATATCTCCTTTTTTCAAGTTATAATTTGAGCTCAGTGTCTTTTCGATGATGTACACTTGTTTGGGCCAGTGAGGTGTCGTTGAATATGGGCCGAGTAGTAACACAATGCCAAACAGGTCAATTATGACTCTCAGGCCGGGCTCTCAAAAGATCCTCAAAAAGAAAAAGGCCGGGCTCTCAAAAAAAGAAAAATAAGGACTCTTAGGCCGACATGTGGGCGCCACCAGTGTTTTCGTGCGCTTGCGCGCCAAGAGCATATTGGCGCATGTTTGAAATTCATGCTACCTTTTCACCCCCAATCTCCCGCCCCTCCCCCACCTCTGGAATCTCGATTCCTACTCCAGTTGCCCCAAATCCCTCTCCTGTACTCCCTGTACTCAAGCACACTATCATGTCGCCGGTCAACGCGGATCTCCGAGCCGGAGTTCCTAAGGTCCATCCTGCCTTCGGGCGCTGCGTGCTGTCGCTCAACAGTGGCATGGCGGTGCTTGACGAGCAGTTTGGCGGCAAAGTGCTGATGGTAACCATCAACGGTGATCGGCCTCCCGTCTCTCCGGACGACCTGTCAAAGCTCTTGGCATTGCGCACGACATCCAAATAAGTGACTTGCTCGTCGAAGTCTGTCCGCCACCGGCTGATTTCTTCGTCAGGTTCCAGACAACTTTCGACTGCAGTCGTGTGTTCGAATCTTCCCGGCGTTTGTTCTGCGATGGCGCGTTGGTGAGCTTTGATTGGTGGCACCCAGGATGGGGCTTGTTGCCCTCTGAGCTTGAGTTTTTAACAAAGCTTACCTTCCACGGCATGTCTCGACGTGCTTGGAACAACGAGTCCATGAATGAGCTTATCAACGACCTTGGAGGTGATCTCGTAAGTATGTTTGTTCCTCTAGACAGCTGGGCTCTGACGGTTATGGCATGGATGAAGAAGCCGTCCACCATACCGAAGGTGATTGGTGTTGAGATACCGGTGCAGGAACCGGGGTTGTACTATTCATCGCCACCAAGGCCGCCGCGGACCACGTTAGGGATGTACCTGTATCGAGTGTTCGTGCATGTCGAAGAAGTGGTCAATCCATCAATCGAAGTCCTGCCGCCGCCGCTGGTGCCAGGGTCCGTCGACGACGTCCATTACAGGAGTCAACGTCAGACTTTCCCTATGTTGCTTGGAACGATGGATGGCACAGGGCCTACTCCATCGCGCGGCGGAGGCCACTGCTTCTTTGGGAGAAGAGGCAGGGCTGGCTGCCTGGATGTGCTCTAATGTGAGGTAACAACTGAATCTTGTCAGATACTAGTTAAATCCGAGCTATCGGTGTGAAGCACTGATGTGCCAGTACATTTGATTGTGACCTGTTCTATTTTTGTACCTGAACTTTTTTTAGAAAGGGTTGTACGTCAACTTAATGTGCTAGCAGAACTTATTGTGTTGTCTGTCTGTTTTCTTTGCACAACATTCAAGATATTTCCCCGTCATTGATAAAGACGATGAACCGTTATGTACGAGTTCATTGGTTTCAACATAGCCCTACCCATAGCAATCCACTGCTTCCACCCTGATTGTGCCGCCTGCATGAAATTTTTGTATGCAAGTTCAGTGTGCTATGATGTTCTATATGATTGTGTCAACCATATAAGTTTTTACTGAGCATGAGCAATGCATATAGCTTAAAGATGTATTTACGAGCATCGACCGATGGGTCTCTCTCTCTCTCTCTCACACACACACGCACAAGTGGGACCCATAGAATTATTTCTTCCCTCGTGACAGCTTTTAATTAAGTTCCACTGTACTCTAACTTTTTTCTTAAGTTATTAATTAAGCTCAGTGACTTCAAAAAGTTGTACAGAAGCCTTGTTTGGGCCTTTCCGACGTCGCTGAATGTGGGCTGAGTAGCCATGTAAAGTTGTACTGTACTACACAGGCCTTTTTTTTCAACATCAGCAATGCAACTGGGCCAACAGTTGTACACAATATCCGGGTCAACTTGTTATTCTCCGCCCCGCTGGGCTGCAAATCTTTCCTAGGAGGGATGCATTAGGCTTAATAAGAAAATGGGCTTTAAGAAATAATAAATGGGATATAATTATAAAAAATGGGCAGTAACTATAAAAAAATGCACCAAACACGTAATTAGTTTAAAAAAAAATATTATTATTGGATTTTGAAAATTTTAATTTCATTACTTGTTGCGAGCGCAATATTTCGTTGAATTTTTACGTAATACAAATTTATTTTGAAATTACATTTAATCTGACTAGAAATTTCGGGATAAAAATATTTCGGATCCCATCAAAATGTGAGCAATTTTATTGAATTCTGTTTTGAGCGGTTGGTTGAAATTATTAATCGTTGTCCTAACTAGAAAATGGCTATACTTTTAACAAACTGTAAATGGGCTGTAGTAAATTCCATTAGAATTCAAAAATGGGTTGTACATTCTTACAAATCGCAAATGGGCTATATGTTCTCTGCCACACACTTGTGGGCCTACTAAGTTGACGCGTACGCAAGGCTTTGTCAACTTATAGTCAACACACGGTTCTAACAGCAGTGGTCATTGGATGTCCATCCAACGGATGTCGTGCTTCTTCTTCAATCTCGGATATTCTTGCTTCAGCCGCCCAAAAAATGATTCCTCCCCCTGACATCTGGGGCGCACCATTTCGGAGGCTGACTTGTGGGCCTACTAAGTTGACGCGTACCAAGGGCTTTGTCAACTTAGTCAATATAAATGATTCTAGCTGCAGTGACCGTACGATGTCCATCCAACGGCCGTCGTGCTTCTTCAACCTCTGGTCTTCTTGCTCCAGTCGCCCAAACCAGCGCCGGCCGTGCCGCTTGCTCCTGCCTCCCGTGTTCGGCTGTGCTGCCATCGCTGGCCATGCCATCCCTCTATACTCACCCACACCTCTTGTTATTCTCCGGCGACGGCAGCCTCACACCGCAGCCGAAGCAGTCAACCCATGTACTCCCCTTCGCGTGGGCATCCACTGCCGCGTCTTCCCCGGCTCCGTGTCGTTCCCTTCCTAGGCCTCGCCGTCGTCCACCGCCTTGGTGCTCTCGGCGCGGCGTGGTCAACATGGTCAACGAAGGACAGCCATCGGAAGAGGACTTTAGGCGGTGAGGCTGACAGCTGGACCCACCAGCTACATCTTCGAACACAAGGAAGTGCCTCCTTATTACTCGCAAAATAAAAACGATTCCTCCCCCTGACAGCTGGGACCGACCAGCTATATCTTCGCACGCAAGGAAGTGCGTCCTTATCCTCCCTGACCGCTGGGACCCACCTGGTCAAAGCGTACGTAGCGTTGTCTATCTGGTCGCGAATGTGTACATACATACTGGTCGATCGGTCTCTCTCCAAGTATGAACCGTGGCCGAGTAAGTAGCGGCACGTGTCGTTGTAGAGCACCCGACATAGCAGTTCACGCAGTCCCGTGTAAGTCCTGTACATGTACGTACAACCAAAGGGCAAAAAATACGGCCACGTACATACATACGGGCGGGGTCTCGAGCGCGTACTCGCGCATATATACGGACGGCCAGGGCTTGTGTACATGGAGAGGCAACGGACGGCAGCAACGGCGTCCTGTTCATCGGGCAGCGAACCAGCTGGGTCAGAACGGAGAAACAGCATCCTGTTCATCGGGAGGCAACCGACTGGGTCGAAATGCGTCCTGTTCAACGGGAGCCAACCGGCTTGGACGGAACAGCCGAAACGGGGTTTGGCGTACCGCAGAACGGAGGAAACGGCCTTCTATTCGACCGACCATGGTCGAAACGGGATCCTGTTCATCGGGAGGGGTCTGGCGTACCGCAAAACGGAGGAAACGTACTTGTGTTCAAGTGCCTACGGTCGAAATGGGGCCCTGTTGATCGGGAGGGGTGTGGCGTACCGCAAAACGGAGGAAACGGACTTGTGTTCGAGTGCCTACGGTCGAAACGGGGGTCCTGTTCATCTGGAGGGGTGTGGCGTACCGCAAAATAGGACTCCACGGGCAACTGTTCATCCACCGTCTACTGCCTCGCTCCAGCCTCCACGGGATACTGTTCATCCACCGTCGACCTCCTCCAGCCTCCACCTGCGACTGTTCATCCACGGCGTCTCCCTCCTGCCTCCACCAGCTATTGTTCATCTACGGGCTCCTGTTCATCCAGCCTCCACCGCTCCTCCACCGGCTACTGTTCAACCACCCCTCCACGGGCTACTGTTCATCTAGCCCTCCACCGGCTACTGTTCAACCAGCCCTCCACGGGGTCCTGTTCATCCAGCGGCAATAGCCTCTACTACCACGGAGTCCTGTTCATCCAACCCCCACCGGGAACTGTTCATCCACCCCCCAACAACGCTCACTTTTCATCAAGAGGCAGCAGGTTCGATCGGCTTCAGTTAGTAGCAGTAGCGAAGGAATCGCTCGATTGGGTTCAGTTAACAGCCAGGGATCGATCGATCGCTCGGGTTCAGTAACACGTAGCAGTGTAATCGCTCGGGTTCAGTAGGCGAACGCCTCGCTCGGGTTCGGTTAGAGCCCAACACCTCGCACCCACGCGCGTACATGTACGAGAGAAACGCGCAATCCCTCCGTGCATCGCTCGGCCCCGACCACCCATCGTAACCGGGAACTCCCCGATATTTTTCTCGCCCTCGCTTCTACCACGGTTTTTTCCGTCATGGACAGCCCAAAGAATGTCATGCAGCCGCGTCTCCGGCCCGCCTAGGACGAAAAGCCCATTTTCTGTCATGATTTTTTGTCATAGAAGTAGGAGCCAACCACATCTATGATGATACCGGGTTTTGTCACAATTATCGTCATAGAAGTGTCATAAGCATGACAGAAAAAAAATTCGTTCGGCCCAAAATGTCACGGATGTGTCTTTTTTTTGTAGTGCATGTGCGTGGACATGCAAGGTTGGTCCGGGCCGCTTCATCCCACAATGCCACCGAATCAAAATAAGACATTGGTGGTAAGCAGTATGAACATCACCGCCCACAACTCCTTTGTGTTCTACTCATGCATATCATCTACGCATAGACCTGGCTCATGATGCCACTGTTGGGGAACGTTGCATGGAAAACAATAAAAACTCTACGCACACGCAAGATCTATCCATGGAGATGCATAGCTACGAGAGGGGAGAGTGTGTCTATGTACCCTCGTAGACCGTTAATCGGAAGCATTTATCACCGCTGTTGATGTAGTCGTACACCTTCACGATCTGTCCGATCAAGTACCGAACGCACGGCACCTCCACGTTCAGCACATGTTCAGCTCGATGACGTCCTCGCCTTCTTGATCTAGCAAGACGGGCGAAGTAGTAGATGAGTTCCGGCAGCACGACGGCATGGTGACGGTGGTGGTGAAACTATCCGCAGGGCTTCGCCAAGCACAATGGATGTGGACGGAGGAGGAACTAGAACTAGAGGGAGACGGGGCGCCGCACGCGGCTTGGGGATCATGGTGTCTCTTGCCCCTCTCCCTCCTCTCATATATATATATATAGGTGGGGGGAGGAGGGGCTGCCCTAGGGCGCCCCCTTTTCCTTCCTATGGTGCAAGGGAGAAGGCAGGAGGGGAGGCGCCCCCCTTCCTTTTTTCTCAAGTAGGAGAGATGGTAAGAGGGGGCTAGCCCTCTTCTCTTCCTTCCCTAGGGCTGGCACCATGAGGTGGGGGCGCACCAGCCCCATGTGGGCTGGTGTGCTCTCCCTCGTTGGCCCAATAAGCCCAATAACTCCCCGTAGGTTTCCCGGAACCCCTTCCGGTGATCTGATAAATACCTGGTGCATTCCGAAACCTTTCTGGAGACCAAAGAGCATCGTCCTATATATCAATCTTTACCTCCGGACCATTCCGGAGCTCCTCGTCATGTCCGTGATCTCATCCGGGACTCTGAACAACATTCGGTCACCAACTCACATAACTCATATAATACTATATCGTCAACGAACGTTAAGCGTGCGGACCCTCTGGGTTCGAGAATGATGTAGACATGACTGAGACGCTTCTTAGGTTAATAACCAATAGCGGGACCTAGATGCCCATATTGGTTCCTACATATTCTACGAAGATCTTTATCGGTCGAACCTTTATGACAACATACGTAGTTCCCTTTGTCTGTCGGTATGTTACTTGCCCGAGGTTCGATCGTCGGTATCTCCATACCTAGTTCAATCTCGTTACCAGCAAGTCTCTTTACTCATTCCGTAATACATCATCTCGTAACTAACTCCTTAGTCACTTTACTTGCAAGCTTCTTGTGATGTTGTATTACCGAGAGGGCCCAGAGATACCTCTCCGTCATATGGAGTGACAAATCCCAATCTCGATTCACGCCAACTTAACAAACACCTTCGGAGATACCTGTAGAGCATCTTTATGATCACCCAGTTACGTTGTGACGTTTGATAGCACACAAGGTATTCCTTCGGTATCTAGGAGTTGCATGATCTCATGGTCGAAAGAATATGTATTTGACATTAAGAAAGCAGTAGCAATAAACTGAATGATCATATGCTAAGCTAACGGATGGGTGTTGTCCATCACATCATTCTCCTAAGGATGTGATCCCGTTATCAAGTGATAACACATGTCTATGGTTAGGAAACCTTAACCATGTCTTGATCAACGAGCTAGTCTAGTAGAGGCTTATTAGGGACACGGTATTTGTTTATGTATCCATATATGTATTTAAGTTTCCGATCAATATAATTCTAGCATGAATAATAAACCTTTATCATGATTAAGGAAATATAATAATAACCATTTTATTATTGCCTCCAGGGCATATTTCCAACAGTTAGGGTTGCGGGAGCTGCCAGGGGCCCACAAGCCTGGCAGGCACTCCCTGGGGAAGGGGGGGAGGGGGTGGCGCGCCCCTGGGCTTATGGCGCCCTGGTGGCCCTCCTCGGGTATTTCTCTTCGCCAGTATTTTTTATTTATTCTGAAAAATATTCTCTGTAAATTTTTAGCCAATCCGAGAACTTTTATTTCTGCACAAAAACAACATCATGGTAATTCTGCTGGAAACAACGTCAGTCCGGGTTAGTTCCATTCAAATCATGCAAATTAGAGTACAAAATAAGAGCAAAAGTGTTTGGAAAAGTAGATACGTTTGGGAGTATCAAGCGCGGCCGTAGCCGCCATGAGCGCATTCACAACCTGCATGAGCGTGGCCGCAATCTATGACTGGTCGACCGCGACAGCCATAACAGCAGCTGCTGCTGCTCAGATGGCGGCATCAACATCTACGACGGGGATAGCAAATGGCGAGAGTGGCACAACAACTGTCCGTTCCATGGAGGCGGCCTTAGCCCTGATGGAGGCCGGCCACGCCCGGCTCCTGGCGGTCACCGCACAAATCGCACGAAGCTTCTCCGTCAGCTGTCGACAACCCACGGCCGAAGAGTTGGCAATCCCTGAGTGCGTCCAGCGGCCGTCTGTTCGTTCGTGGCATACCTTGCCCAGATTAAGCCCGTCCAAGCCCAACTCGCGGCAGCCCATGACCAACTTGTGGCGGCCTTTTTCAATGAGACGGCTGACGCGGATGGCGAGATGCTTGCCGAGTATGTTGCGATGGATGCCATGCAGCCCGTTCCCCAGGAGATCGTCCGGCGCGAGCTGGAAATGGAGGATACGGCGAAGATCGACAAGTGCCAGCCGGAGTAGTAGTCCGCTAGCTCTGTTTAATTGCTGAACTTGCTCGATTAAGAAGTGTGAGTGTGTTGTAGGCTCTTTTGTGTACCTACATTATGCAATGACATGGATGGCCATTATAACTAGGGAAATTCTGGCTAAAATTTGCACGTTAAAACTCATCACGCACGGGGTAAGCTATATGAATCGTTTGTGAAGTTCACATATCATACACAATGCTGAATAAGGGACTGTGTCTGAGGACACTTTGCACGCCAGTTTTTCGCTGCACCAAGCGAAATTTTTTGGCTTCGGCGAAAATATCTACCTCCCCCTTCCTCCTAACCGAAAGCCATATTTCCCTTGTTTCCGCCTTCCTTTCCAAGTTCAAATCTTCACTGCTTGCTTGCAGCGCCGCCTCCTCACCGGCGACGCTCCTTCCCGCTGCTCGGCCTCATCGATGTAGTCAGGCAATCCACATCCGCCCCCATCCTTCTCCTCCTTCTACATCCCACATGCCCCGACCGCCGACGAGATACCTTCCACCCAAATCACCGATCCATCCTCCAAATAAGCGCCGCCCTAAGCCATGGTGCACGCAGTATAGCCAGGAGCTCAAGAAGCATTTGGCAGCGGAGAAGCAAATTGCATCCGCACGCGCGGATGAGGTCGCGATGGCTGCCATGCATGCTGACCCCCAGATCTTGAAGGAGTACCTATACACACAAGTACTTGTACCCAACGCGGGCAAGAGGGTTGTCAATCCCCTCATACTCGTTAATTGTAAGGATCAAATCTGATAGTAGGAGGTATATAAATTGCAAAGTAAAATAAAAGTAAATAGATTGCAACAAGGTATTTAGGGTTCTAGTAATATGATTTAAATAGACCTGGGGGCCATAGTTTTCACTAGAGTCATCTCTCTCAAGAACGTAGCATATGGTGGGTACACAAATTACTATTGGGCAATTCATAGAAAAGCGCATAGCTATGATGTTATTCATGGCATGATCAGTACATAGGCATTATGTCTGTGACAAGTAGACCGTTAAACTTACTGACGTATACTACTATTACCCTACTTCGAGAGCGCTTCTATGCTTGCCTCTCTAGGTATTAAGTTCATGACAAACAAAGCAATGCATAAACTATGATGACATAATATAGACAGAATAAAACCAGGCAATATGATTAAACCCCGTCGTTTTACCCTTAGTAGCAACAATACAAATACGTGCCTCGCCACCCTTCCTGTCATAGAGTGATTGAACCTACTACAAAGCACCTCTCCCACTGAAGATAAATCAATCTAGTTGGCCAAACCAAACGGATAAATCGGAGAGAAATACAAAGTTATAATAATCACACATAATAAAGTTCAGAAAAGGTTCAATTACTTTTAATGAATAATCTGATCATAAATGCATAATTCATCGGATCCCAACAAATGCACCACAAAAAAAAATTACATCGAATAAAACTCCGAGGAGAACATTATATTGAAGATCAAAGAGATAGATAGATAGATAGAGAGAGAGAGATAAAAAACCATCTAGCTAATCACTATGGACCCGTAGGTCCTGTGGGAACTACTCACACATCATCGAAGGTGCAACAAGGTTGATGTAGAAGCCCTCTGTGATCGATTCCCCCTCCAGCTGAGTACCAGCGAAGGCCTCCAGATGGGATTTCAGAAGAACAGAGACTTGCGGCAGCGGAAAATTTGTTTCGTTGGTGCCTCTGTTTTCTTTGCAATATTTGGGAATTTATAGCGTTGGAAATAGGTCAGACGGAGCCACGAGGGGCCCACAAGACATTAGGGCACGCCGTATTGTGTGCCGTCTCCTCATAGGTCTTCTGGTCCTTCCCCGGAACTTCTAAGGTCTTTTTTGGTCCAGAAAAGATCATCAATTTTTTTTGTTGTGTTTGGAGTATGTTTGGATAGGATTTTCTAACCAAAACAAGCAGAAAACAACAACCGGCACTAGGCACTAGGTTGATAGGTTAGTTCCCAAAAAATAATATAAAATTGCATATAAAGTATATAAGATTGATAATATAATATCATGAAATAATAAAAAATTATAGATACGTTGGAGACGTATTAAGCTGCCCATCCTTCGCGCCGCCAATGACGCTTCGTTGGCACGACGAGCTTGCTGCCCCATCCATGCCCATCGCCGACCTCACGTCCACCGGCGACGGACAGGTTGCGGCCACCGACGAGAGGATTAGTCCATGGGAGGTGGCGGGGCCTCGAGTCCCAAGTGGGCTGATCAGTGTCTCATGTCCTACTCTTCTTCGCCTGTGAACGCACCTTCACTTCACGGGTCTTATCCTCGCCGGACATGCACACGGCCAACATCGAATAGAAACAATAAGGACTTGCAGGATGTGCGCCACCGTAGATTTAGAGTAAATTTAGGTCCGGTCGCTTTTTTTAATGTAATATGTCGAAAATGTAATAAATGTGCTCTGATTTAGATGAAAATAATTTAATTGCACGTAATTCATCCGGTTTGTTAAAATAAAATGTATGCGGTCAATATTGGATGGCTAGCTCTCATATCATTTTTTACGGACTTGTACCACCGGTCCACGGACGCATGCTGTGTTTTTTTTTGGGGAGTCCGCGTTGGAGGTCCTTGTTCAAGTCTGTGTTTGGGAGCCAAGCGAGGAACATGCGCCCATGCGCAGTCGCAGTGGTGGAGCGTCGGCGAGACAATCCTGGGCCTTGGCCCCACCTTCCTTGAGCAAATTTTGCCAACTATGCTTATCTTCTTGCTAGTCCCTTGGACGACTCTGATCACCCTAGCCTTTTTATATGTCGCACACTCATTCGGGCCCCCCCTGTGATATTTGGTTCACGCTCCGTCACTGCACGCGCAAAGCGTGAAGCAGGTTGGAACCGTCGGGACGGCACAGCTGACAGTGGAAACTAGCTGGGCACCAGTTCCAAGTGGACCCCCAAAAACGGTCGATATATATTTTTTCTTTTCGAAATGGCAAAAAACGATCGATAATAGTACGAGTAGTAGTATTAGTATTGGAAAAGAGCCGTATCATCATCCGTCCAAGTCCAGCCCGCCGTGCCATCGCTGCTCAGTACTAGTACTAGTACTAGACTGAACAGAAAACAGGACACGGGCAGAAAGGCGTGAGCTAACCAGAAAGCGACCTCTCAGGAGAGACAGCGCACGGGGCTATAGCTAGTAGGAGGCGCTAGCGTTTGGGTGGTTGCGCGAATCTGCGGCGAGCCACGGAAAGGCACGCGGCGCACCACTGTCTCGGCGGGCATCCGAAGCGCCCAGTTCCGTCTTATCCCAAGGGAGGGAGGGCGAAAATGGAGAATCCACCAACCCAACCAAGTTGCGCCCCGCCTGCCTGAAATGGATTCACCAGTCGCAGCAGCGGTCCATTTCGGCGTCTGCCGCAGTCAACCGCTCGGGTCGTCCGCCCACGCCTTCGCCTCCACCTCCACCTCCACCTCCACTCGCGCACTGGCCGTTGCGCAGGCGGGTACGGCTGACTGCTTCCTTCGGAAGGAATCCTTCCCCAGGTGCGGTGCGGCGGCTGGCCAAGCTGATTGGTAGCTGCCCCTCTCCCCGTGCGTGTATGCTTCCTAGTTCCTAGCCGAGCGAGCGAACGAAGAGAGCGCCTCCCTCCCGGCGACCGACCGGAGTCCTTCCCGAGCGTGACAGCTAGGGTTCCTAGCCGCCGCCGGCCCTCCGCCGCGGCGCGCCCAGGCCGCCGGTACAGGAGCTACGCCGGCGACCAGTCCGTAGGCAGGTAGCCACCACTCCTTCGTCCTTCCTCTTCCCTCATCCCCCCTCCCTCCTTCCTTTTGCATCCTCTCTGTTTGTTCAATTTTTCCTGATTTTTGTATTGGACGAGTACTTGCTGTAGATTTGATGATATTCTGAGAATATAATGATGATTATTTCTTGATGAGTACTGGATGCATGATTTTTCCAGTGCATGTTCAAGTTCACATGTGAAAGGATTTTGCTTGACCAGGTGTTTGTGATAATGCTTCTAGGGGCAAATGTTTACAAATTGTATGTGCAATACTCGAATTAATGTCTTCAAGGCAAGTGAGTATCGATTTGTACTGGTTTATGTTGTAGCCAACCATCTTCTTCTCTCATGATTGTGTACTTGAAATACCCATCCTTTTGTTTTTCTTTTATCGTGTGCTTCACACTGATCTGATTTTGTTTAACCAGGTAGCCGATGGATTGCTGCGACTGTTATTAATCTGTGCATATTTTCTAGCTGGGCAACTTCTCATAAGGAAGTCAATTGGTGCTGCAGTGACAATAAAGGAAAGATGGGGCTGATCAGCATCATCATGACTTTGGCATTTCTGCTCTCATTTGCAGCGTCCGATCGCCAAGGTCCACTTGCATGTCTATCATCTGTAGTCATTCCATCCTTTTGGAGCACATTCACAGTCATGGGTTAATTAAGCAACATATATTCTTATGATTAACAAGGAAATATCTTTTGTTTCCTTAGGTGACGCATTATATGATATGAAGCTGATGCTGAACGCTACTGGCACACAGCTTACAGACTGGAATCAAAATCAAGTTAACCCTTGCACTTGGAATTCTGTTATTTGTGACAGTAATAATAATGTTGTGCAAGTGTAAGTTGCTGTTCTGGATCTCTTACCAATTTGCTTACTTTGTGTACTGCCAATATTTTCCCATAGATCATGTAGCTAGAAGCTGGGATTATTTCGTCTGCATTCCATATCCATTTCTGGTTAGCTCTTACGATTTGTACAAACAAGTCCAAGTATTATTTGAGGTGCATCTACTTTTGAAACAGAGGCAAAAGATTCGCCTCATCCACTAATTAAGAAGAGGAGACAAGGTTTGGAACATAAGAGGAACCAAACTATATATTAATGTTTGCCAAAATAATTAGTGGCGGCATAGATTTCTTTGGAGTGAACAAAGCCACTACTCCCGGCTATAAATTACTCAAATGCTTCGACCCCGCGAAGACCCAAAGCTTTGCCTTGCAGTTAATGTTTGCCAAAATAATTAGTGGCGGCATAGATTTATTTCGGAATACTCAAGCATTTCTGTCATTCCAGATGACTCAATTGGTGAACATTATGAGGGATACCATCGCGTTGCTTCATGTAGTCGTGTTGATCCACCAACTTCCGGTAGAATGATGAGTTGCTTATTGGGAGGGGTCGATGTCTGCGAGTCCTAACCAATCCTTGAGCATCCTCCAAAACCTCAATGTGAATCAACATTTGAAGAAGAGGTGGGCGGCGGATTCGTACTCATGCTTGCACAAAGGGCAAAGGCCACAATTTTTCCAACGGTGCCGCTCCAAGCGATCGGCCGTCCACACCCTATTTTGGATAGCAAGCCATGCAAAAAAAAGTTGACCTTTGGGGGAGCCTACACTTTCCGAATGATTTTGTTCATTGGAGTGAGGATAACTCCCAAGAATTAAGCCTTGTATGCCTCCGCCGCCGAAGTATTCCCTGTTAGAAGAGAACTTCCAATGGATGGAATCGTCAACATCCTAGTTCAAAGGAACTTGAGCAAGATGAGACCAAAGCTCGACGAATTCGGGGACGTGGTTCCAAGAAAGACCATTGCTCATGCCAATCACTTTTATCCAAGCATCCTCGTTCATGGGCAAGCTGACTTTCCACTTTTTGTGCTTGGAGGCTTTGAAGATGAGCGGGGCGATGTCTTTCCCAGCTTGCACTTCCCGCCCGTCACCTTATCAGTCCTCAACCAAAGAAATGCTCTCTCAACCTTGTTAATACTTTTGAGGATGGGTGGGGGGATGACAAGCGGCGTAAGGTGGCGATCGTTTGTGAGTTGAGGATCGATTTCACGAGCACCCCATGACCCGCCGAAGTGATGTTCATGCCCTCCCGAGGAACGAGCTTCACCGCAATTTTGTCCTCGAGGTGTTGAAACTTCAAAGTCTATCCGCCTGCGCTGCCACACCGAGAGCGGCAGGCCTAGATATCTCACGTGGAAGGAAGTGCGTATGGCAGGCAGCCCCTCGAGGATGTAGGATGTTCTCCAAGTCCAAGTACCCACACCAGATAGGCACAAGCTCTTGTGGAAGTTTGATTGCAGCCACATCACCTCACCAAACCCATGTAGAGTACGAGCAAGGTTTTTGATATCTTCCTTTATTGGTGCCATGAAAACAGCCGTGTCATCCGGGTATAGGGATGTCCTGAAGATGGTGCGACATCCCCAGATTTTATGGAGGAGGCAAAGCCTCATGGCCAAGTCGAGAATTTGTTGCAGCGGGTCTATGTTAATGACGAAAAGAAGCGGCGATTGCGGATCTCCTTGTCTAAGACCCTGGCCATGCGTAATCGAAGTGCCCAGCACTCTACTGAGAAGGACCCTCGATAAAGAAGTGCCAAGGAGGGCGGCAATCCAATCCTGAAATCTGCTAGGGAAGCCCCTCCGCTGAAGAATGTCAAATATATAGTCCCAACGCACCGAGTCAAAAGCCTTCCGGATGTCGAGCTTGAAAAGGAGGGATGGAGTTTTGTTTCTGTGAAGATGTCGGGCAAGGTTCCTAACATACATAAAGGTTTCTAACATACTCGTTATGAAACTATATGACAGACACACATATACCTCCACTTTCTATAAATGCATTGTAACACTTGCTAAGCCTCCATATGGTTCTGTTTACCGTGTTATTCATATTTCTTACTAAGACATTCAATTTTATCATGAGTTAACCTGACACCCTCCTGCAGAACATTGGCTTCTATGGGGTTCACTGGAGTTCTGTCGCCAAGAATTGGAGACCTCGAGCATTTGAATGTTCTGTAAGTGTACTCGTCTAGAGCAATAGAATATCTTTTAGATGTTAAGTGGTTGTTGTGATGGAATAGCTACTGTATCTTACTCTTTTATTTTGCTGAAAAGACCACTCTATGTCTCTACCTTATGATTCTATAGGAACAGGTGTGAGAAATGCTGACTATATTTCTATGCTTGCTAGATGAAGTGATGGTCGTATTGTGTCATGTGATCACGTTCTCCAACTATTGTTAATCTTTGTGGTGCATGACATTGCAGGTCCTTGCCTGGTAACAAGATTACCGGTGCCATACCAAAGCAGCTTGGGAACCTATCTAGTTTGACAAGCTTAGATTTGGAAGAAAATCTTCTGGTTGGAGAAATCCCAGCTTCTCTTGGCCATCTTTCGAAGCTCCAACTCTTGTATGTATCGGAATTGTTACTACTTAATGTCATGAACATCAGTCATTTAACATTCCCTGATTCCCATTCACCTTTTGTTCTGTAACCAGGATACTAAGTCAAAACAGACTAAGTGGAACTGTTCCTGATACACTAGCAACCATCTCAAGCTTGACAGACATGTAAGCAGCAAACTAGTAATATTAATATTCGTGATTTCTGTCCACAAGAGCTCATATCTATTTTTCTTAATCTCCTATCATATACAACTAATTTCTTTCTTATGATGGCAGTCGGTTGGCCTACAATAATCTCTCCGGTCCAATACCTGCTCAACTATTTCAAGTTGCACGTTACAAGTAATGGGGGGTCATTATAACATTTAATTCTATGTGTGTTAATTAGAAGGTCTAACAAAGGTTCATTTCTTTCACAGCTTTTCTGGCAATAACTTGACTTGTGGAGCAAACTTCGCTCATCCTTGTGCATCAAGTTCGCCTTACCAAGGTAACCAGCCATATTTTCTTTTGTTTTTTCCCTGGGTCATATTTTTCTGTTCTGCATTGTACACTTGTCAAATAGCACGAAATTCAGAGTGTTGATTTGATGTCTGTAAAATGATTTTGAGGCATATGCTAATTTTATCACTCTTTAATAGGTTCATCCCGTGGTTCGAAAATAGGCGTTGTCCTTGGAACAGTTGGTGGAGTGATAGGGCTGCTCATCATAGGGGCTCTGTTTATTATCTGTAATGGAAGGAGAAAAGGTCATCTGCGTGAAGTTTTTGTGGATGTATCAGGTAGTGTATGTGGTGCTTTGTTTGTTTTCATCTTTTTTTCCCCTGTAGTCTTGTTCATTAGCTTACCGAAACAAAGACGTGGTTTACTGGTTTATGTATGCATACACAGAGTTTTTGTTACTAGCATATTATGGTTACTGAACCACATGTAACAGTGTTTCTGGCTATATTGAAATAGTTAGTGTCTAGCATCTTTTGCGACTTCTCTGTAGCACCATATGTGTTTTTGAGGCACAATGTCCAGCTTACAAATTTGAAGTTTTCATGGGTTGCATTGCATTGAACTGACCAATCATATGTAGCTGAATGCATTCCTCGTATGCAGAGGCCGAGATTTTTCTTTCATTTAACTAACAAATCTGATAACTTCCACAGGTGAGGATGACCGAA
Source organism: Thinopyrum elongatum (assembly GCA_011799875.1). Taxonomy (NCBI): domain Eukaryota; kingdom Viridiplantae; phylum Streptophyta; class Magnoliopsida; order Poales; family Poaceae; genus Thinopyrum; species Thinopyrum elongatum. The sequence continues at coordinate 420,745,370 of CM022299.1, forward strand.
GAATTGCATTTGGGCAGTTGAAAAGGTTTGCATGGCGAGAATTACAACTCGCTACTGATAACTTCAGTGAGAAAAATGTTCTTGGACAAGGGGGCTTTGGAAAAGTATATAAAGGAGCACTTCCAGATGGCACTAAGATAGCCGTAAAGCGGTTAACTGATTATGAAAGTCCTGGTGGGGAGGCTGCCTTCCTGCGTGAAGTTGAGCTGATTAGTGTTGCAGTTCACCGGAATCTTTTAAGATTGATTGGGTTCTGTACAACACAAACAGAACGTCTACTTGTTTATCCTTTCATGCAGAATCTTAGCGTAGCCTACCGTTTGCGAGGTACTTTCTTTCTTCTTAACCAATCGACCAGTTGATTCATCTCCTGCAATCCTACAGTTGTGCTACTCTATGAATTTCTCAGATCCTTCATCAATGTGCTTAAAGATTCTGTAACCGGTCTTGGACCTTCATTTAGGCTTATTAACTTCAATTCTAATGTACTTTTAAAAGTTTAGATAGCTTCCTGTTGAAATCTTTATATTTCGTATGCTCAGTTTGCTTTACCGATGCAAGATGCCAGCATTGCATAGACTTGTTTCTAGTAAGTAGTAAAATAATCTAGACAGTTACTTGGTAGGCATTATAAATCCTGAGAGAAGAATATATAGACCAACAATTTTGCAATATCAAATAATCTTCCTAGACATACCATCCAGATAACTGATGAAAGAAAGGAAAAAGACCAGTCAGTAAAATCCAACATCCAGTGTTTATTAAATGATTAAAGTGACTATGAAATGCAACGGTTTGCTTCTACATCCAGAACATGTTTTTTCTTAAATGTTTTTCAGTCTACTTTGTTTTTGTTGTGGACATTCGTTACCTATCCGTTTACAATTATTGAAGCTATTTGTTAGTTTTTCTGTTGTCCTTCCATCTGTATACTTTTCTCTTATTATGTGCTCCTTGTGTTGAAATGTTGAATGGTGCAGAATTTAAACCTGGGGAACCAATATTAGATTGGAACGCAAGGAAACGAGTGGCTATAGGCACAGCGCGTGGACTGGAGTACCTGCACGAGCACTGCAATCCTAAGATCATACACCGTGATGTCAAGGCTGCGAATGTCTTGCTTGATGAAGGTTTCGAACCAGTTGTCGGCGACTTTGGCTTGGCAAAGTTGGTGGATGTACAAAAGACATCTGTAACCACTCAAGTCCGAGGGACTATGGGTCACATTGCACCAGAATATCTGTCCACAGGGAAGTCATCTGAGAGAACTGATGTTTTCGGCTATGGTATAATGCTTCTTGAAGTGGTCACCGGGCAGCGTGCCATTGACTTTTCACGTTTGGAGGAAGAAGATGACGTGTTATTACTTGATCATGTAAGTCAACCCCACTTCCCACCCCAAGTTGATTGATTCAAGCTGCTACAGAGTTAACTTTGTGTATGAAGAACTCTGTGGACAACAACTTAAGACTCGCACTTGTTGAACAAAAAGACATGCTTGGTAGAGTAGCACCACACTAGTTAAAATAAATCCTGGACGCCGAAGCATAGGATCTAAAGCATAATGCTCGTGCCGCAAATGTGCAGGTGAAGAAGCTACAAAGAGAAGGGAATCTAGATGCCATCGTGGATCGCAACCTGAACAACAGCTTCGACAGGCAGGAGGTGGAGATGATGATGCAGATCGCGCTGCTGTGCACCCAGGGGTCGCCCGAGGACCGGCCCTCCATGTCGGAGGTGGTAAGGATGCTGGAAGGGGAAGGCCTGGCGGAGCGGTGGGAGGAGTGGCAGCAGGTGGAGGTGACGAGGAGGGAGGACTACGAGCGGATGCAGCAGCGGTTCGACTGGGGCGAGGACTCCACCTACAACCAGGACGCAATCGAACTGTCTGCCGGCAGATAGCGGCGTCAGACTGCTCGCTCTAGGTAATAATGCCATTCGTCGTAGCAGAATTGGTCGGAGTCTTGTATATTGTGATGTTGTCGTACGTCATTGTTGCCGACTGTATATTCGTGCTGCCTCCACGAAACCTTGGTTTTTGTGCCGGGGCGTTAGCTCTGGACTGGACAGGCAAAAAAAAGTAGATATGCAGGTGCTGCCGCTGGGGTGGCTTGAAATGGAAGTTGAAACTTTTATATGCACCATCTGCCTGGCGAGGCCGAGCCTGTTCGGTGCAGCTCGTGCTTACTGTACGTAAATTGATTTGTTTTGCATAGCCATTTGCCGACCCTTCATGCGTGGCTCCATATGGAGTTGGTTCTGCTGCCGCGCATCTTGCTTTGCTCCAGGGCCGTGCACAGCTACAGGCTACAGCAGCACTTACTTTTGTACTCGGCAAACGAGATGGTGGGATGCAGGTGTGGCTATCTTTGCTGGGTGTCTTGATATTGTGCCGCTTGAACACTGTCACGGTGAAAGAACAAGTTTCCCCTAACAAGGCGATCCCCATCCCACGCTTGCGTACAAGCACTTCGGGTCGTTCGCCGTCGAAGAGCGTGTCGGAACGCTCGCCTACCGCCTGAAGCTTCCACCAGGCAACCACATCCACCCTGTCTTCCACGTCTCACAGCTCAAGTCCTTCATCCATGACTGTGCGCCAGTGTTCTCGGAGTTGCCACGCATCCCCGACCTCACAGCAACCTCGCTGACACCAGTCGCCATCCTGGACCGCCGCATGATGAAAGAAGGGCAACGCTCCGGTCGTCCAACTTCAGTGCTGTTCGGTATCGCCCCGCTCCACAACTCCGGGAGCGGAGTTGGCGGAGATGCAGTTTCCCCGCTCGGCAGATTTCGGGAGCGGGTGATTACCGAACAGGGCCTTCGTCTTCAATGGGATACACTGCCAGCTGACACCGCGACATGGGAAGACTATGACATGCTCCGACGGCGGCCATCTTGAACGGGGGATTCGTGGCAACTGTCACGCCTGCAGTGCAGAGTACTGAACCTGCAGCGCATTGAAGATTGCAAGAGAGCTGCCTGTGGGCCGTCAGCCTTGTAACGAGGGACCGAGAGTGGCCCAATGGGGGATCGGCCTAGTGGCTATTTAAGTGTGTGGCTGTGTTCTTCTCAAAAAAAGAAAAAAGAAAAAAGAAGTGTGTGGCTGTGTTGTAAACTGTGAAGTGTAAACCTTGGAGGGTCCCTAGCACTTCGTTTCCACCCTTTCCCCTCTGAACAGTAACTGAGAGAGGCGACAGGGAGGGAGCCCAGATCTCTTGCTCCGCTGACGGCCGGGTCGGCGGTCCCCTCCCTCTCCGGTCGTCGTTGCGGCGGCGGGAGAGTGGAGGGACCGTCGATCTGTGCGGGAGGCGTGTAGATAGTAGAGGTTGGCTCCCCGGCGTCGTGGCTGAGATGGTGGCGGCGGCGGCGGCGTGGAATAATGGTGCTGGAGCTTCTTCCCCATTCCGGCGAGGCCTTGCGTGGCAGCGTCGTGGAGCTTCCGGCTTTGTGGGCCTCCGGATCTGTCGATTCGGAGTGCTTTTGGTCTCCAGGGGCGGTCCTCGCGGCAGAGGCGACGGCCGGCTATGGGAGTTTTGGTCCCTTGCATCCTCCTTCGTCTCAGCAGGTTGGCTTCTGGTCCCACTGTGGGGTGCTGAGGGTGGTGCGGCATGGCGCTGGTGGTTGCTGGCTCCCTTTGTCGCCTGTACAGGAGCTTCTTCGGTGCCGGTTCTGCGGCGGCAGGGCGAAGAGGAGCTCAACGCAGGTCTGGTGGTTGACGGAGGTTTGATCTGGCGTGGCAGCTCCGCCTTGACGGTGGTTGGTGCCGGATCTAGAGCAGGTGGAGTACCGGGCTCGTGCCCGGCCGACGAGCCAGAGTATACGGCCCTTTGGGCTACTCCTGAGGATCCAGAAAGCGCAGAGACGCGAGGTTGCTCCCCTGCTTCTAAGGTTGATGGATTCCGTTCTTCCCCTCCGGCAGGTGCTCCGGCGTCGGCGGCGGGTAGATGCGGATGTAGTTGTTGTTCAGCTTCTTTGCTGTTGTGTTGAGTTTCTTTTCCCTTCTGCGTGTTTCCGATTTGGGCTGCGTTTTGTTCGAGCTGTTGTATGTTCCTTCTCTCAGTAATGGTATGCGCAGTTCTATCGCAAAAAGAAAAAAAAAGAAAAAGAAATGAGAAGCGTGTGCTCTCCTCTCACCTCCGCCATCTCCTTCCTCGGCTCCTATCCGCTCCTCTCACCTACCCCTCCCCTGTGCGATTTGAACCCCCGTCAGATCGGGCCGTAAGAGCATCTCCAGCAGCTCTTCTAAATTTGGTTGTCTAAATTTTCATATACACAATGGTCTAAAAAGATTCCCTCATATACACAACCAGTTTTTCAGCAGATTGTCTATATACACATTGTCTATATTCTCTCTCGTATATTTTAATATTATCTTTTAACTACCAATTCAACTATATTTGCAACAGCTAGTTTTCCAACAGCTCTTTTCCAACGACTAGTTTTCCAACGGTCATATTACAAGTCTATATATACCACCCCTCCCACCTCTCTCTCAGCATTCCAACTTATGCCTTCTCTCATCTCCGTCCCGAATCTCTCTGTCTCCTTTCCCACCAACACACATCCGGCCGCCGCGATGAGCAAGAAATCTGATGCCGAGAAGTTGTCGTTGGCGCGTTGGGTGCCGCTCTCAGAGGAGAAGGTGCAGACGTTTGACGAGGAGCAAGCGGAGGAGGAGGTCGCCCTTATCGCCGAGGAGGAGGAGGAGGATCGCCGTTATGCGCTAGAGGTCACGCAGGAGGATTCTGGCCTCGATGAGTACCCGGATTGGAATCTCAAAACACACTCCATTGTGTGGGATATCCAGCACGGCTACGTGTTAATCCCGTATGAGAAGGAGGAGAGACCTAGCTCACGCAGCTCATATGGACGACCACGTGCTCCAGATCGAGCGACGACGGCTCGAACGATGACAGAGGGGCTAGTGGCCTCGTAGGCCACCCCTACGAGGTCACCGTCTGGTACCTCGCCTAGTTTTAATTAGGATTAGTTTAAATTTAACTTGTTTAAATTTCGTCCATTTGGTTGTAGTATTCTATCTGTTTAAATTTCAACCATTTGGTTGTTTAAATTTTCATCTGTTTGGCTGTTTAAATTCCGTCCTTCCATCTGCAAATTTCATCCGTTGTAGCATTCAGCAGTTGCAGTAGCAGATATATAGCAGAAGTAGCACACATTCATCAGCCGCCCCTATCCTTCTTCTCCAGCCGCCTGTGCCCGTGCTATTCCCCACCCTCGGCTCCCAGCGCCCATCCTCCTCCCCATCCTCGGCGGCGCCAAATTCGGCCGTCCCTACTCATCCCCGACTCCCTCTCCCCGTTCTCTCTCTCTCTCAGGGAAAAATGATGTACCTTGAGGCGGTGGAGCGGCGCACGGCTGCTGGCTGGGTTCGAGCGGCGACATGGACCAGTCACCAGGAGCGCGGCGGCGGCTGGATCCACCGCCAGGCGAGCCGTGGTGGCCGGATCCACCACCAAGCGTGCAGCGGCTACCCACGACCCCATCTCCCCGACCTCCCCCCTCTGTCTTGGTTGGAAAAAATATCTCGACGGCGAGCTCGCTGCCAGCGGGCGACGGCAACCTCGCGGCGGTGTGCGCGCCTTCCTTGTCTCCAACGGCTTTCGAAGGTGGCGGGAGAGAGCAGCGGTTGCTATACACGATGTGGTGGCGTAGTCCACCCAGGGACGACGTCGAGCTGATTTTGGACGATGTCTAAATTTAGACAACGCTGTGCACGAGCTGCTGGAGACATTTTTTGCCACTTCGTTGTCTAAATTGAGTATACATAACCATATAGACAAGCTGCTGGAGATGCTCTAACAGGGAGTGGCGATGGCTCCGGTGAAGCTGTACGGCATGACCATGTCGTGGAACGTGACGAGGTGCGTGGCGGCCCTGGAGGAGGCCGGCGTCGAGTACGACGTCGTGCCCATCGACCTCGGCGCCGGCGAGCACAAGACCCCCGAGCACCTCGCCAGGAACGTACGTAAGCTTACCGCCTTCAGTTTGCAATGCCCTTCATATATGCTTCTAGTTTCCGGTGCAGCTGACAGAAATCCATGCCTGCTTGTTGTTCTTATGAAGCCCTGACTAAAATCTCAGAAACGAACACATGCAACATATGATCTCAGAAGGAGACCTAATCAACTGGTCATCAAAACAAGCCTTTTCTGTAAGGCCCCAGAGTGCCCAACAGACGACTGCTATACTAACTACATGAATAATCTAAGCCATTAGGATTTAAGAGTACTACTTTTTTTTCATCACCACCAATGTTGAGCAAAAGAATTGGGTCTGCACTCTGCAAGTAGCACCAAGCCACCAAGAACCTGATCAACTGTCTCCACACAAACCATCCAGCCTGTTAAGATACACGCACTTGATAACTTTTTCCCTCCTGTGTTGTCGAAAAAACCATCCATTCCACGATTGATACTATTCGAAATTCAGACTTTTTTTTTTGCCTTTGAGCAGATCTTTCCACACTCTGCTTTGTCGAGCTCTATAGTTGCTACTCCCCCCGTCTTAAAATAAGTGTCTTAACTTTAGTAGTACAGCTTTACAATTTTGAGACGGGGAGGGAGTACAAATTTGTTGAATGTCAATTAGCCATGAATTTGGATGTCGAAGTATCTATACATACAATTAGTCTGCTACTACGGGGTATGTTTAGCGGCAAATTGTGTGTTCGCCGGTTCTATACTCAAAGAAGGGGTATTTGATTTTTTGCCATCACTTATTTTGCACTTTGATAATTTGCCACCCCTTACATTGTCATTGACTTGTTGCCACCTTTTACTTTGATCTTTGATCTTTTGTCACTTTTGCACACAAAAACAATACTTCTAAACGATTGACATAATGTGTACATAAATCAGTGGACCAAAATAGCCTTTGTGCTAGTTTCACCGGTGCCAGCCGATTCACAAAGAGGCGATGAACCAGTACGCCGCCGCCGCCGCCGCCGCCCTCTGCTGATGGCAGCCTCCTCACTCCGCTCTCCTCCAGTCTTCAGCAGCCGCGCCGCCGGAATACCAGATGCGGTCGGTGACGTGGGTCGTGCTGCTCCCCACCCCGTGCTGCTGCTTCCCGCCGTCGGCTGCTCATGGTCGTCGCCGCTGCCTCTCCATAGTGAAGTTGTAGCTTGAAGCGACCTCTTTTCACATGCGTACGTGTCTCGGCGGAATCGATCTGTTTCCGCGTGCGTTGCCTGAGTGTTGCATTACTCGCGAGAATCAATTAAGCAGCTTTGGCAGTTGCGTACGTGTAGCTTGTACGTGCTTATCCTCCAAAGAATCAATCAATAGCTTACCTTGGCTAGCTTGTGTATGTGTAGCCTGTACATCCATGCAGCTGCCGCGTGCTGCTGCTGCTTGTGTTCGACGGAGTGGACAGGGACGCGGCACCACAGTTCATGGAGAAGAAGCAAAGGAGCAGCAACGTGGTCGAGTGCGGCGGCAGTAGCAGCTCTTTCCATCGTCGCCTTGTCAGCGATGAGGAAGTGGATGCGCGCGTGACAACGGCTGCCAGATCCACTCCGCACGCGCCAGCGCGGTTGACGGGCGCGCTCCGGTCGTTGAAACACCATGCCGGGCCAGCGTGCACTCCCTCCGGTGCCCGCCCAGTGCCTGCTTGGTCATGACTCACGGTTCTGGGCGGCGGCCATGGCGCGGATCGAGGGAAGGAGGAGGCAGAACGGGGCTTGGCCAGGGATGGCGAGCGCTGCCGCCGTCTCTGCCGTCGTTGCGGGCAAGAGGGTGGGGATAATCAATCTGTAGGGCGGGGGTACTCTAGTCATTTTACATGGGACCCACTTGACAGAGGGCAAAAAATTAAAGTGCAAAGTATTGAGTGGCAACAGATCAATTACAATGTAAAGAGTGATAAATTATCAAAGTGCAAAGTAAGTGGTGGCTAAAAATCAAAACCCTCCTAAAAGAAGCATGCATGTACAAGACAATGGAAATGTATGCATGTTATCTTATTCATATAGGTTTGACCAACCGATCTTAGTGACATTTGATTCCTGTTTTTTAGAGGTGTGACATCTGATTGACAAAAACCTCACTGTCTTCATATGGTCCTCTGCAGCCCTTTGGTCAGATGCCGGTTTTGCAGGATGGTGACTTCTACGTCTGGGGTATGATGCTAACTCTTGGAGACGTGTCTCTTTTCCATCCATCGTTAATATAAATTTAAAAGGGACAAAATGCTCTGACATTATTGTTGCTTTGCTGTTGATGTTGCTGCCTTATTTCCCAAAAGTGTGTCTAAGCTGGCATTTCCAGTTTTCCACCTTGGTTGAAATGGTACCTAAGCTGTTGGTATAAGATGGCGCGATGCAAAAAAAATAAAAAAAATCAATTTTGTATAAATTGTCAGTCGTCATTATATTAGGACCCCCCACCCCTCCCTTTTTTTGCAAGCTCTTGTTTTCCTTTTCGATTTTGTTATTTGTATGTTTTCCTTGATCTTGTAGTCACTTTTTTTTTGCGCGGGGATGATCTTGTAGTCACTTTGGCAGCAGGCTCTCCTGTTGTTTAGTCAAAACAAAAGAACAGTACATATTTTTGGACTTGGTTGCTATGTGAAACAATATTTCCACTAGGCAAATAATGAAATGTTTTTCTCATTATAGAAACCAAAGTAATCGCAGAGGACCAAATCATAGGGAAGTACAGTACAACATCATTTCTATGAAAGGGCTGTGGTCGTTCTTGGATAAAGGATGACCCACAATCTTACTAGAATAAGATGGCATTGCCACGTACTGAATTGTCATCAACCTATTCTAGTATGCTTGATTTCAGAACCATGAAGTACGAATATATATAATAACAAAACATCAGCTTAACCAGAAAAGAGAATAAAAATCACATGTCTTAGTTGTCCAGGATTCGAGGCAAATGCATATACGTTATGTTTGCTTTAGAACAATTTATGTTAGAACCGCGTTACTACCGTTGCTGATTATCACAACTCTGGTTATGTTTTTTTTCTTGTTAGAATCGCGTGCTATTTGCAAGTACACATGCCGCAAGAACAAACCGGAGCTGTTGAAGGAGGGCAACCTCAAGGAATCAGCAATGGTAGATGTGTGGCTCGAGGTGGAGGCCCATCAGTACACGGCCGCACTGGAGCCCATTATCCTTGAGTGCCTCCCGTCCTATGTTCGGGCGAGCCACTGACCACAAAATTGTCGAGGATAACCTTGTGAAACTGAAGAAGGTGCTGGAGGTGTACGAGGCGCGCCTGACCAAATGCAAGTACTTGGCTGGAGACTTCCTCAGCCTCGCGGACCTTAACCATGTGTCTGCTACCGCATGCCTGGCGGCTACACCCTATGCTTCTTTGTTCGACGCTTATCCGCATGTGAAAGCCTGGTGGTCTGGCCTGATGGCGAGGCCGTCCGTCCAAAAGATCGTTGTACTGAAGAAGCCATATTTTCAGAATAGTGTCTAGCACTGTTTTTGCCGCGATCCATGAAATAAGCCGGGTTGTCTCCCGTTGTTTGTCTGTCCAGACGCGCGTTGTTGTAATGAGATTTTTTAACAATAAACAGTGAAATGATATGTTGCTAAAAAATAAAAATAAAATCTATGATGTGGAGGGTTTGCATGTGTTTGATGATGGAGAGGTTTTGCATATGTTGGGAAAAGATTACATGTGATTGATGATGTGGAGGCTTGCATGAAAACGAGAACAACAGCGAAAGCGCCAAGAGATCTACAGTTTCTCTCTTTCCAAATGTTCCACATGATATACATCGCAACAATAGTCTTCCATTTTCTCTCCTTGGATTTTGCCTCTTTTTTTCCCGTTAGATCATTCCACCAACCTCCCGATAGACAAAGCCTGCTCGGCAATGGAATGAATGTTCGGGTAATCTGCCTCTTGTCTCCACAAAGATAAAACATCATGGTAAACATTAAGACTTACCTAGTATGTGCAAGATATACTGTCCCGTTCTCATCTTCACAAAATAATCTATCAACCACACAATCGTATGATTGACATATGTTTGCCATGAACATTCCCACACTTGACATCGAGTAAATGCGCGATGAAGAGGCTTGACACCATAACAAGGCATATGCTCGTTGTTGTGTCGAGGTGGCATAGCAAGGAATGAGCTTGAGGTCGGGACGATGTGTGAGCTCTAGATCAGAGCGATGTGTGAGCCAAATGGACGAGGTGGGGGGAGGGGGGCGGCCCTGTGTCTCCGCCCTATGATAAAGCATCAGGGGTATAAAGTCAGACCTACCGAGAATGTGCAAGAAATATTGTCCGTTTTTTCCTCCACCAAAGAACCTACCAACCATACCATCATATGATTGATACAACTTTGCCATGAGCAGCATCCCTACACTTCACAGTGAGTTGACACACGATGAAGAGGTTTGACACCGTAACAAGGCATGGGCTATTTGTTGCGTCAAGGTGTTGACATGGCATACCAAGGAATGCGTGAGGTTGGGACGAGGTGTGACTTGTGAGCTCTAAGCCAGGGCTAACCGTGGGAGGGTGGGGTGGGGGGAGGGGCTTTTGCCCTCTGTCCGCGCCCTCTAATAATGAACATTGGAGGTAAAAAGTCATATGTAAGAGTATATGCAAGATATTGTCTCTTTTTCTTTTGGACAAAAGAACCTATCCACCATACCATCATTAGATTGATATACAGCTTTGCCATTTATTCTTTTTCCACGGAAAAGAATACAAGGGCCCTCTGGGTCTGGTAAGCACTACCACTACGAAAAAAGAACAGCACCGCACATGCCACAGAGCTCAGCTCACAAACAACTTTGCAACTTTCCTTGCCTTTACTTTGGGCGACGGTGGCTCGCATACCCGGCCTAGCTAGAACATCCCGCAGGATCAACTAACAGGTGTCCCGTCTGACATGGCTCGCCAACGCAAAACTTCGCGCCTAAGAAACGTGCATGGCAGCTCGGCCCAAAGTCGACACCCAGCGGAATGGTCGGAAAGAGCGGAAAGGAGAGGGGAGAGGAAAAAGACGTGGCCGGCCGGCTGCCGATATAAAGCATATAGCCGAAGGAAAGCTCACGCCGCACTACTTCTCTGGCGTACGTAGCGCGGCCACACACACACACACCAGCAGCTCTCGTCGTCGAACACTCGAGCCAGCGAGCAGAAGAGAGCGCGCACTAGCTCGAACCCTCCACGAACACTTGGCCGTGACGCGCGCGGGGTCGTTATGATGCGGAGTCCGGTGTTCTTGCTGCTGCTCTTGCTGGCCGTGTCGATCACGGGATCAGGTGAGCGAGATGTACGTGCGTGGATTTCGCCGTTGTGGCGCGGTGGTGAGTGGCTCTGAAGCTGTATGTGACGCCGGTTGTGTGCGTGCGTGTGTTTCGGGCGCATGCAGAGGCGGAGTGGTGCGTGTGCAGGTCGGACGCGAACGAGACGGCGCTGCAGGAGACGCTGGACTACGCGTGCGGGCAGGGCGCAGACTGCGCGCCGGTGGGCACGGGAGGGAGCTGCCACAGCCCCGACTCGGTGGCGGCGCACTGCTCCTACGCCGTCAACAGCTACTACCAGCGGAACAGCCAGACCAAGGGCGCCACCTGCGACTTCGGCGGCACCGCCACCCTCTCCTCCGCCGACCCCAGTACGTACCGTACCTTCCCCCTTTGTCACTCGTGACTCCATCGATCAGCATGTTGGTTTGTTATTCTATCGATCTCACCATGCATATTTATTGATAACGTCTGCAGGCTCTGGCACTTGCAAGTACCCTGCAACCGCAAGGTAATAATCCTCTGTACCCGGGCAAACCATAACTACCAAAAATTAATCCTTGCATGATGAGCTGACGTATTTTCCCTGTGTAAATTGCACAGTGCTGCAGGGACGAGCACCGGGAACGGCACGTCGACAGGCGCTGGCACGGGCACCAACTCTTCTTCCCCGGGCTCGACGAACCCAGCTACGCCCGGCATGGGAGGGAGCTTCACCACGCCGATCGGCAGCGCGTCCGGCCCTACGGCGAGCATCATAGGCCCCGAGAGCAGCGGTGTAGCTGCCGCTGCGGCTGCTTTTGCTGGCGTCCGCGGCCTCCTCGGCGTCGCCGTGGCCTCCGTCCTCGCTTTCTAGGTGCGGTGTTGATCATGAAGCAGCGAGAAACGTAGTGCATTCTTTTTAATCATCTCCAGTAGCGCGTTGTTGCTTTGGTGGAGACGTGGCTGTCGTTCTGCTTTAGTGTTTGTCTGTGTACGCCTTTAATGCTCTTTTAGTCCATGTATATGGAGTTTAATTTTCTTTGCCTCGTGTCGTGCTTGTGTCCCGTGAAACAATTTGCATCATGGATGTGATGTTACTGCATTTTTTTATCGGGCGGATGATGTTACTGTGCCATTTTTTTTTTAAACCAAGCTCACTTTTATATTATCCAAAATGTTACACAACTGTTGCCCGGCGGTGCACGAACCACGCATGACGTCCTATAACATTACTCAAGGACATATTCAAAGAAATTCTGGCCCACGGGATGGTTTCTGGATTTCAAGCTCCCTGTTCCATCATCTGCCGACCCGATGTTTGAGAGGCAGCAGCCCCATTTCTTGGAGCCGAGACGAGGCGCTCGAGCGGAGGAACAAGCGGACGAGAGGAGAACCTTGGATAGCGAGGTGGCACACGTGGCCCCATCTCACGCAGTGTATGCGCGGGACGGGATCTGCAGCCCGTCTCCACTGAATTTTTTTCCGTCGAATCTTGAGGTGTAAACCCAAGAATTAAATCAAAGAGGACAAGTGCTAGGGTACGATCCGAAGGAGTAAACAGAGGCAGTGTAAAGGTATGTAAGCTATAAATCTAGTCAAAGTGGATTTGATTTGGCCCACGCTAGATGTTGTCACAGTAAAGGAGCTGTTCATATACTCAAGACTTACATCACTTGATGATGACCCGTGAATTAAAGTTCAAGAAAATTCAACGAGAGCATCATAGATGATTCTTTAAAATTCTTCATTCAATCTTGATTTGCAGCATTACCGAGCTGTATGTGCATCTTTACCAAAGATTAGTGTTCGGGATTAGCCAAACATGACACAACAATCGTCGAAGCAAAGCATGGCAAACAAACACTAAGATAGGTAAAAACTGTTTGGGCAAACATAATCATAATACACTGCAATACGAAAACATTACCCCAGTTGCTTCACTCAATGGGTGATTGATATATCGTGTTTGCCGCAACTTGAACTCAAGTCCTCTGGCCACTTTCAAAAAAAAAAAAAAAACTCAAGTCCTCTTTGCTTTTGCTTTGATGTCATATTGAATTGCTATCACATTAAAAATGCTAAATTGAGGCGAGGGTCACAAGTTATACTACAAAACAAGCACATATTCATCTAGGTGAAGTGAAGGGGGGGGGATCAAACTGGTATTTTTGAAATGTGGCCTACACCTGCCCGACCATGGTTGATGAGCCACTTGCGTAAATTGTACTTGTCTCTGTGCTAAAGTAAGAGCTCAATGAACTCCATCCTTGTGGCGGCCACACAAACGTTGGTTTCTCAAGAGGCACGGTCGGCGGCGGCTTTAACTTGGTAATAACCTGCACAATTTCCATCATGCTTGGCCGTTCCAACGGGTTCGGGTTTGTGCACGCCAAACCAAGCAACATCAGGCGTTTGACATCATCATCGTAGAACCCTGCCATTGCGAGCACAGGATCCATGGCATCAAGCAACTTTCCCTCCCAATGGAAACGCCATATCCAGTCTGTAATGTGACCTTCAGACGAGACATCCCTGTTGAGTGCCCGTCTGCCGGTCACTATCTCAAGGACAACGACACCAAATGCATAGATGTCAGTCTCCCTTGTAGCCCTGTAGCTACAAGCGTACTCCGGTGCTATGTAGCCTTGTGTCCCGGCGAGGCCGGTGACTGAGTTACGGTCGAGAGGGACCGTGCACGCAATGCCAAAGTCACCCAGGCGGGCACCGAAGGTGGAATTGAGCAGGACATTGCTCGCCTTGATGTCACGATGAAGAACCGTTGGCTCATACTCATGATGAACGTAGTGCAGACCAGTGCTTATGTCCCTCACGATGCCATAGCGGGTCTCCCATAGGAGGATTGGTGTTCTTAGATGGAAGAGATGTTGGTCCAAGCTGCCGTTGGGCATGAGCTCAAAGATGAGGAGGGGCTCCCCTCCATGGTAAGACCAGCCTGCAATATTAGTTGTTACAAAGTGGACCCGTCAAAAAAATGTTGTTACAAAGTGAAGCAAGCTGGTTATTTGTAAATATGCATAGTGGTTAGGGATGCAAATCTGAAACCTTCAAGGTACCTCAGACCCTTCTTAGTTAAACTAAATAAACTAAAATTTCAGAAATCACATATTTTTGCAAATTTAGCTATTTGTTTAAACTAAAGAGGGTCCCAAGATAACCTAAAGGTTTCAAACATGAATCCTCGCATGTTAGTACATTCATCAAACAGAGCAAGTTTTAACTTCAACCTTGTGAGAAAAAAAAATCATTAATCCCATTGAAAATGTGACGTTCTTTTCTTCAAAAAGGAGCACACAATCATATACTATTGATTATTCAATGATGATATGCAAAACTCAGCATCAGTACTAAGCAAATCGACTTACAAGAAAAAAAACCATGATACCATTCAACACGAGTGTACCACAAACCCAACAATAATGATTGGACAACGGAAACATGATACTCCTAGTTTTGTCTATCCAAAATCCAAAAAATTACCAAGATCCAAGAAAGGCAGCCGGCGTGCAAATTACCCAATTCTGACACAGGGCGAGAAATGTAGTTACCAGAAAATACCGAGCAAATACACTCAAAATTTGAAACTAAATTTGAATTCAAATTTTACTTGAGGTAGGTACAGATTTCTATTTAACTCATTGTTTTTTTTTGATAAAAATTCATATTGTTTAGAAACTCGCTACCAACGCAGTGGTAGTCCTCCGCGCGCGTCTTTAACGTTTTGAGAACGCGAATTCAATCCACACATCTTTAACGTTTTGAGATTGTGAATTCAATCCCCCCGATTAACCCTTAACATTTTACATATTTACCACTACACCGTTTTGCTGCTTATCTGTCCTATATATCAGAGTTTCCGTATTACATTTAACTATACGTTCATTGATCAGATTCAATAAAATTTAAAAAATGATGATTTTGGTACAAGTTTTTCTTGTAGGGTAGCGCGTGTTTTTCGCCCGGTACCCAATACCTTTCCTAGACAAAGCCATTCAAAAAGGAAAATGTGATGTTCAAAACTTCAAATAAATGTTGACATGTGGACGTGGCTACGTACCGATGAGAGGGACGATGTTCTTGTGGCGCAGACGGTTGATGACGCTGACCTCCTCCAGGAAGTCGTCGAAGTGGCGGTCGTCGCTTCGCGTGAACTTGACGGCCGCCTCCATTTCTGGACGGCCCGTTTCTGGTGCTGCAGGAAGCCTGCATCTGTACACGGAGCCAAAGGTTCCTGATCCCAACTTCAGTGTGCCGTCGAAGTTCTTCGTGGCCTTCTTAATGTCGGAGAAGTCGATCCGACATGGCATCCCCGGGAGTCGTTGCATGGACTTCGCCAGCTGCTCCAGGTCTATCTTCCACCTCCTGTACCTGGAGTTGTAGTAAAAAGCGACGGCGGCGGCCACGGCAGCCGTGGAAGCCACAGATCCTAGAACGGCGAGCAGTATCACCAGCCATGACTTCTTATCATCCTTCTCGGCAGCCGGCGAGAGCCTCTCCACCGTTAGATCCCAGCCGCGGATGCCGGCGAGGACATCGGCGACCCTGGAGGCCGAGAAGCCGACGAACGCGGACTGGTTGGTGCGACCCGTCATGTTGACGGCCGAGTCGCCGACGAGCTGCTCGCGGGGCTTAGTCCGGCCGGCGGGGGCGACGAACACTCCTAGGCGGGACAGCACAGCGTGGTAGTCGATCCACACGGTCACCATCGGCGTCGCGCCGCTGGGCGTGACGGTGACGTTGAGGCCCACGCGTGGAGACTCCGGGGCGTATGACTTCACCATGCCAATCTCGACGGCGGCAAAGCGGTTGCTGCCCCGCTCCTTGGGGTCACCAGGGCCCGAGATGAGGGTCGTCACGCTAATAAACTTTCCCTTATACGTCGGGAACCTGTCGAGGAGGACGACGAACGCCACAGGGGAGGTCCCGTCCATGGTGAAGCTTGTGTTGAAGGATGCCTGGCGGGGAGGTCCCTGCTGGCCGTCACCGCGTCGCCAGAGCTCGACCGTCCGCGAGAGGACCACGAACCCGGCGGACTCGTTCACCACCGAGAGAGTCGGGTGGTCGATGCCGAACAGGGTTGGGCCTGACACTACCTGTGACTGGTTGGTGACGACCGTCAAGCCGTCGGCCGTGGAGATATTGACGGTGGCTAAGCTATACGCCACGACGTCGTCCCTAGCCACCCCAGAGGAGGAGATCATCTCTGAGCAGAGCAGCAGGAGAGCTGCTAGAAGAAGGTTATGGTATCCCAGGCCCAACATCTTACTATTCGTCTGTTCTTAGAAATGGAATTCGACTGTGGATTAATCATAATGAACAGTACGGATGTGGGGTTTTATAGATGAGATTGAGACCTATCTGCATGGTTAGTCAAGAACCTAGGATTGGCTCCAAAGTAGATGAAACGGTCTACCACATTTTTTTTTTCAAAACAGAAACGGTCTGCCCATCACTAACTTCTGTTCATTCCTGTATTTTTTCCATGGTTAGAATAGTTGATGACAAGTTATATATGTATATATATCCTAATAAAAAAAATTACGAACACATCACAAAGTTTACACATGGGGGTTTAGTATTGGATTGCTTATATCAGTAAAAATGTCTGAGTCAAAATTCTCATTCATACCGTAGAGTTGACTCTGGAGGAGCTGAGAGGAACAACTGAATTGAGTTTTTGTATATGTCAGTGGTTCGGTTGAACAGTATGGATATATACATATACTAGATGATCTTCAACTTTTCATTGTCAGAACACTGTCGAGGTCATTGTCCTCATGCACAAGATTATGCCAACAATGAATCGGAAAAAGTCTAAGCTCAACTATTTCGTGCTAGACGCAGATTCTGAAAGTCTAGCTAGCTTGGAGGCAAAGGATGCTTTTTTTTAGGGATGGAGGCAAAGGATATATTAAAAATGGTGAGCACTAGCAACCTCTTCAGCTTTTGCAATGTCTACTCTTTGGTGAAGTCATTGTCACACCTAGTAATAAGGACAACGCTGAATCCGTCATGGCCGTAAAAAATGATTAATCCCAGCAATTTTGTGCCGTAGGGAAGTTCCCAAAGCTTAACTTCCTTTACCACACATATGTAGTGCCTATTCGGCACTGGGTATTGCACATAAAAAACTCGACTGCACAAAAAGCTTACTATGCACGTATCTACTCCCTTCATTCATAAATATAAGATGTTTTAGAAATTTCAGTATAGACTACACACAGGGGCGGAGCCAGGAATTGGACATAGGGGGGGCGAGAGTCGAAACCGAATTTTTTTGAAACCACTATACTACCTCTGTAAACAATCGTGATCTAAAATGTCTTATAATTGTTTACAGAGGGTGCAGCTTTTAACAATTATCTATTAGATTGTATCGAATATAATACTTGTAACATGTCAAAAAAGAGAACATGATACTTGTAAAATTTGCGGGGGAGATAGATTGATCATACAACAAATAAATCTAATTAGGAAATTAGAAGGATAGCAATTAGCAGCAATGTTTAATTTATTTGGTTTTTCCAAAGAAACGTCTATTTAGTAAACTAATCCATAGGAAAAGTACTACCAGATTTATTAGGTTAATTATGCTGCTAGGTTGTAATCCATCGGAAAAGTACTAGCAGTAGAGGAAGTGTATGTTCGTGTACCTTTAGACTTGAGCCCTAGATCATGCACAAATAACAGACTCAATGGCCTGGCTCCTTGGCAGAATTAACAGAGCCGCAAAACACCGCGGAAGCAACCTCGTGCTCTTCATGATCTGCATAGATTCTTAGCGCCCGGCAGCTGGCAAATAGGGGCAGAGCCCGGCAGCTGGCAAATAGGGGCAGAGCCCGGCGGCTGGACTGCAGGAGCAGCGAGACGACGAGCGGCGGCAGGAGCCCTAGCTGGTGGAGCGATCTTGAAGATTAGACTAACGACAGAAATATCATACTTGTAGGCTTTCCGGTCAAAGTGGGCAGATGGGCTACTATTTGGGCTTCGCTTAGTATGCCACGCAAGTAATAAATTTGGGCTTAAGTAATTAACCAGCTATTATCTACGGCCATAGCACATACAGTATACTACTACAAGCCCGTGAGACATTGAGGGGGCCGATCGTTGGGGGGGGGGGGGGGGGGGGGGTCTAGCCCTGCTCGCCCCCCCTGTCTCCGCCCCTGACTACACACAGACTGAAACGAATGAACAAACACACTAAAACATACTCCCTCTGTAAACAAATATAAAACGTTTTGGAGACTTGTGTTAAGTCTCTAAAACGTCTTGTATTTGTTTACAGAGGTAGTACTATCTATATACATCCAATTCTAAAAAAATAAATTAGTACATCTTATATTTGTGAGTGCTAATATTGGATATTGCAAACATTCAGTTAGGTGTCGTCTAGTAGCAATATAAAATAATTATCTCATCCACATCCACATTGGATGTGCACAATGCAACCATCATGTAGGCTCGCACATATGAGGTTCCTACAAACTATTAATCGCAAAAGGCAGCCGTAGGTTCATCAAACTTGAGTATGAACAATCAACTCTACAGCCACTACAAAAGGTCAGAGATCACCATGCTAAGACAATTGACAGATAAGCAGTCATGCACTTTAGGATCTTTCCCAGGCACGGTAAACCAATTAAGTTAACAACTTGCACCATAGTAACCACAATAGTAAGTTCAGATAAATACGGTGGTCAAATTGGATACATACTAAGGCAATTTATTGGATTGGTAACTACTGATCACCATACCAACTTGGAAGCAGCTGGAACAGCAATAACATCTTCACTTCAGTGATTCAGTCCTGAGGGAACAGCCATGCTGCAAGACACATCTCATCACAACGTTTCCAGGAGATCATTGGATGAGGGGAAGAGACCTTGCCGTCTCTCATATTATAGGCACTGCAAAAGGTGTTCTCATCATAGCCGTATTTCACACGATTCACTTCGTCATCATCCAAGAAAAAGATGCGATCACCCGGCAACCCATACTGAGACATAGAGACAGCCCTGGAGCACCTTCTCCCAAGAAACAGCACCTGGTCATCCCCCACACTTATCACCTTCACCCACCGTGAATGCTCAAAGTCAGCCTCGAATACCTCAAACTCATTCCCGAAAGAAAAATCTCCGTCTTCAAGTTCAGGAACCCAAGTCTTCCTGCATACCATCAGCAATTTACCGCGTGATTCAACCAGGTAGAGCTTCTTGCCGGGCGTATTGTCGTCTTCGGACACAACTGTCTGCCAGGGATCACCCTTGATGACCTGTCCAACTCGAGAAACCTGTGGATCCCCGGTGCATTGGTCCTGGCTGATGTTCACCACAAAGAGGTTCTCATCATTGGCAATGGCATAGAGCTTGCCCTGGTAGAACGCCATGTCTTCATAAAGCTTACACTTGTCGTACGCGCGTACTGACCACGACGAGGCCCCCGGCTGGCACATTAGAATCTGACTGGGGCCTCCTGGATGGCATATTGGAAAGTGACAGGGTCTTCCAACACCGACCAGCGCAGCAACAAGGTTGGGGGAGCACAATATTATCTTACTCATGCGCAGCTTCCCTTCCATGTCCTCTATATGCATCCATGTGGTGTAAGGGTCGGGGGAGCGCTCCCCGCCTTCCCATTTTGTCCATTTCTGGACTGCGTTTGGAGGACGCAGCCGGACGCGCGAGAGAGGAGGTAGCCTGACTGTGGCCCTGGCGAACGGGTCATGCAGGAAGCACTCGTCGTCGCGCGGGAAGACGAGCCAGCTGCCGCAGACGCCCTGGTACCCGGCGAAGCCGAATCCCGGGAAGCGGAAGGGCTTGGCGTAGGGGAGGCTGTAGAAGGTGCCGTCCGGGAGCGCGAGCAGCGGCAGCGGCGGGTGCAGGCGGAGGAACTGCTGCGCGACGTTGCGCCACTGCGGGCACACGGCGGCGAAGCGGGCGCGGTCGGCGTACGCGGGGAGGAGGCGGAGCACCAGGCTTGCCAGGTCCAGCGGGATGGCCGACCACGACGGCGGCGGCGAGCGCGGCTGCGTCTCCGCCATCGGTCCTGCGAGAATACTCAGTCGGTGAGATCCTGGTTCATCGCAACCGACCAGGCACACGAAGCGTCGAGCAGTGGGCGTGCACGGTTCCGCAGATAAGGGTACCACCACACCACTCCACCACCGGAGTTTAGAGGAGAGGGAGGAGTAATAGGCGCATACCGGATTTCAGAGGCGGGTACCAGATGTCATAGGCTGGTGGCGGAGTGGGCGTCGATCGCGCCGGCGAGGAAGCTAATCGTACCGCCGCCGCCGCTGCTGTGTGGAAGTTAAACGTAGGGTCTGCTCTGCCTTCGTTTTCTAGTGGAACGCAGGGTCTGCTCTGCCGGGCGGGCCGTGTGGTGTCACCAAAGTGCAAAGCCATTTTCGAGAAATGGGCCGCGGCCTGGTCTGGTCCAGGGCGCTCCCGGCGAGACGTTGCTGCATGCATGCAGCTCCCGCCGCGCCTCACCTCCGGGCTCCGCGGGATCCACTAATTCCTCGCTTCCAATGCATGGCGTCCTGCTCCTACATGTCCCCGACCTTCCCTCTCCTCTCGTTCCTTCCTCCCCCCTGTTTCTCTCCCTCCGACTCTCCTGTCTGTCCTGCACAGCGCGCCGGGCGTCCTGCTCCCGTTGGCCAGTCGGCATTATTGATGCGGTGGTGGTCGTGTCATGAGGAAGCTGTGCCCGAACCATGACCGCGACGACTCCCTGGACACCGTGCTGGAGGTGCCCATCCCCGATGAGATGCTCGCCAACGCCCCCGGCGCCGACAAGCGCCGGGGCGGCGGTCCCAACATGCGCGCCTGGCTCAAGACCCAGGCGTTCGACCGCGCCACCGTCGACGGGCCCGCCGCCGCCGCCGCCAACGCCGAGCTCCAGCTCTTCCTCAACGTCGTCGGCTCGCCGCTCATCCCCTGCCCCGTCCCCCACGACCGCGCCTTCAGCCGCTCCATTCGTGACTCCTCCATCGTAAGCCATGCATGCATGCATGCTCCGTGCACGCCACAGCAACAGCAACGCAAACGATTGATTTGATTCCTGACGCGCGTAGCGTACGTGTGCTTGGTTGTGTGGATGCATGAATGAAGCAAGCGTCGACAGCCAAGTACATCATGCAGCAGTACATCGCGGCCACGGGCGGGCAGGCGGCGCTGCAGGGCGTGCAGAGCATGTACGCCGTCGGGAAGGTGAAGATGTGCGCGTCCGAGTTCCACCTCGGCGACCAGACCGTCACCGCCGCCCAGGGACGCGCCGAGGTCGGCGGCTTCGTGCTCTGGCAGAAGTGCCCCGAGGTCTGGTACTTCGAGCTCATCATGGCAGGTCACAAGATGAGCGCCGGCAGCGACGGCAAGGTCGCCTGGCGCCAGTCCGCCGCCGAGAACTCCCACGCCTCCCGCGGCCCGCCGCGCCCCCTCCGCCGGTCCCTCCAGGCACGCCCACGTATCCTGCCAATTGTAGGATGTATTCCACCAGATGCATCGATCAATTGGAGACCTTCTTGACGCGTGCATGCATGGCCTGCAGGGTCTGGACCCGCGGTCGATCGCGAACCTCTTCTCCGACGCGGTATGCATCGGCGAGAAGGTCATCAACGGCGAGGAGTGCTTCATCCTGAAGCTGGAGGCGAGCGCCGCGACGCTGCGGGCGCGGAGCGCGGCGGCGTTCGACATCATCCACCACACGGTGTGGGGATACTTCAGCCAGCGCACGGGCCTCCTCATCCAGCTCGAGGACAATCACCTGCTCCGCATGAAGTCCGGCAAGGGCGCGCGACGCAGCGAGAACATCTTCTGGGAGACCAGCATGGAGTCCGTCATCAACAACTACCGCCACATCGACGGCGTCAACATCGCGCACGGCGGCAAAACCACCGTCACGCTCTTCCGCTACGGCGAGGGCTCCGTCAACCACAAGAGGAAGCTGGAGGAGACGTGGACGGTGGAGGAGGCCGACTTCAACGTGAAAGGCCTTACCTCCGACTACTTCCTGCCGCCGTCAGACCTCAAGAAGGAGGGCGACGACCAGCCCGGCGGATGACCGGACACCGCGAATAATCAAGTGCTCGCGGTAGTGCTAATTTGAAACAACGTTAATCCAAGGACATCGAAATCCATTCCAGGCTAATCTTTCTGTAGACGTGGCCGTAGCTGTATGTGTGTTGATTCTTCTTTCAACCAGTCGCAAAGTACGCCATGATCCAGGAATAGAATTACTTAAAGTTTCTTCTCTCTTCTATGGGAAAGCATGGCTATGAAGTAGTAGTACATAATTTTATTTTATTTTGAAATTGAAGTAGTTATATTATGTACTTGGAAATTGCTGTGGTAGAGACTCTAGGTCCTCCCAGGTAGCCGGAGCAGCATCAGCACCGCTCCACTGGACGAGTACTTGAGGAATAGTATGAAGTCTACGCTGTCGACCCCGGTGCTATTTCACATCTAGATGCGAAATAATTATCTCACATCTAACTTTCTAACCACATGATTTATACATCAAGATGCGTATTTTTTTTGGTCTTTTTTGCCATTTAGTGTTGTTCCTGTACGCGTCCCTTGCGCAAGAGGAAGGTCGTGGCGTTTAGGCCGGTTTGTTTTCACAGCATCGTGTGTTTGCCTCCGCGTGGGCTGCGCCAGAAGCGAATTTTTTTATTTTTTTATTTTATTTTTTTGTTTCTTTTTTCCTTTATCCTTTTTCTTCTTTTGTTCATTTATTTGTTTCAAATTCATAAATTCATGTTTTTATTTTTCTTTTCTTTTTCATTTTTCTTCAAAATTCATGATTTTTTTCATATTTGTTAGTTGACTGTCTACTACAAAATAGGGGTTGTCTTTTTACTTGTCTCGGTTGCTCCACTCTCAACTTGTAACGGTGGCCCGACTTTCTTTTGTTCCAGTTGCAATCTCACCCTCGATTCGCAACTCGGCCTCGACATTTTTGTTTTGTTTCAGTTGCAAGTCCACCCTCGACTCGCAACTGTGCCCTGGATTTTTTTTGTCTCAATTGCAATCCCACCCTCGACTTGCAACTGGGCCTCGACATTTTTTTTGTCTCAGTTGCAATCTCACCCTTGACTCGCAACTGGGCCTCGATATTCTTTTGTCTCAGTTACAAGACCACCCTCAACTCGTCACTGGGGCCCAAACTTTTTTTGTCCTAGTTGCAAGTCCACTCTTGACTCGCAACTAAGGCCGAACCTTCTTTTGTCCCAGTTGCAACCCCACCCTCGACTCGCAACTGGGCATCGACATTATTTTTTCCTCAGTTGCAAGTCCATCCTCGACTCGCAACTGAGGCCCAAACTTTTTTTTCCCAGTTGCAAGTCCACCCTCGACTCGCAACTGAGGCCTAACATTTTTTTGTCTCAGTTGCAACTTGATCCTTGTCTCGCAACTGGAACCCGATCTTTTTTTGTCCCAATTGCAAGTCCACCTTCGACTTATAACCGGGGCCCGGCTTTTTTTGTCCCAGTCGCAGTCCACCTTTTAACTAATAACCGGGCCCTACTTTCTTTTGACCCAATTGCAAGTCCAACATGAACTCGCAACCGGGTTCGACCCTTTTTTATCTCAGTTGCAAATCCATGATCGACTCGCAATAAGGTTAAACCTTTTTTGTCTCAGTGCAAGTCCATTATTGACATGCAACTCGACCCTTGGTCTTTTGTTGCCGCGGTTGCACGTCAAACAACGCTCGCGACTAGGGTCCCACCCTTTTTGTTCGTCCTAGTTGCAAGTCCATCATTGACATACAACTAGCTTGTTGATCCTTTTTTGCCCCAATGTACTTTCTTAAAATTCATGAACATTTTTCAAATTGTTATTTTTAATTCATATACATTTTGGAGAAGCTAAAAAAATTAAAAAATCATGAACATCTTTTCTAATCTTAATTTTTTTAAATACATGAACATTTTTAAGTTGTCAAAGAATTTTCAAATTCATGAACATTTTTTGTATCATGAATATTTTTTAAATTCACAAATATTTTTTGATTTGATATTTATTTTAAATTGTTTTTTTAATTCTATTTTTTTTAGAATTTTGAAAAATAAATAAATTCAAAAAACTTTTTCACGTTCGCAAATGGGGTAGCTTACCTAAAGGGCGTTCACCTAGAGTTAAGCTATAGGATACTCGAGAAAAGAGCTAGAGGCTGCATGCCAGGCTGAAGCGTGCATGATGCATGCATGCACCACGTTGCTTGCAAACTTGTGTTAATCAAGTTTAGCCCAGAATGTGAACCCCGCTTAGCTTGGGTGTCTAGCGATGGCATTGGCCGGCCAGCCAGTGTGAGTTCTTGATACCCAGCGAGGCAGCAAGAGGAGTAAATGGATTATTTCTTCCCTCACGTAAAACTTTTTTTCTAGTACTAGTATAGGAAAAGCCCAGCACAAGCAAGAAACAACAACAAACAAAAGACATGGAAAAAATGACCACGAAGCCAAGAATTGAAACGAGATTTAGAAACACATGACATCATGTTAGATGTGAAATAATATCTCACATCTAGATGTGACATAGTCAAACCCATTTATGATTAGCTAAACTGACAACAAGGATTGGACATAAGGCAGCAGTTTCAAAAACACCTTGTCACCAACTACAAACTGTCTGTCAGTTATGTTCTTATCTGCTTGAGATTTCATCTTTTGCTGAGCTCTGTGAAGATGTTGTCTGACTAAATCAATAACAAGAGCTCTCTGTTCCAGCCAAACAACAATATCAGGAAATGCTACAGTGTCAGAAGCAGAAATATCAAAGTATCTTGGAGCTTGTCCATATAAAATCTCAAATGGAGTCTTGCCAACAGAGGAATGTCATTGGTATTGTACCAGAATTCACAAAGAGAAGGCCACTTGGACCAATAGGATGGATGAGCACTGATGAAGCACATGAAATAGTGTTTTATCTGCTGGTTTACCTTCTCAGTTTGGCCATCTATTTCAGGATGGTTGGTTGTGGTCATTTTTAGTTCACTTCCGGTTGCCTTGATTACAATTTTCTAGAAGGAACTATATTTGGCATGATATGTAACTTGTATACATTATCAATGAAGGCTTCTGCAACAATTTGAGCAGAGAAAAGATGATGTAAAGGGATAAACTGGCCATATTTAGTGAAATTATCAATTACCACTAAAATGCAGTTATACCTCCCAGAAGTAGGCAAGCCACTATAAAATCCATTGTGACCATCTCCCAAGCTTGACAAGGAATGAGTAATGGACATAACAACCCAGGATAAGCAACTCTTTCAGGTTTAGCTTGTTGACAAATAAGACAAGCCTGAACGATTTCCTTAATAAACTTCCTAATGCTAATCAAATAGAAAAGACTATGAATTCTCTTGTAGGTTGTTGGAGAACTAGAATGACCATCTACATGACTGCCATGAAAAGCTCTGACAATGGAAGCATGGAGAGTAGGTGTATTACCAATCCAAATCCTTCCTTTGTACTTAATCAGACCATTTTGCAAATAGTAACATGGTTGAGAAGTAGGAGATACACTTAAGTATTGGAGTAATTCCTGAGCTTTAGAATCATTGTCATAGCTATGGAGAATCCCTTGAAACTGCAAAGGAGTTATTGCGGAGAGTGCTAGCACATGAGAATCACTGTGTGGCATTCTGGAAAGAGCATCAACAACTGAATTAGTAGTACCTTTCTTGTACACAATTTTGTATTGCACGCCCATCATTTTAGTGAGGGCTTTTTGATGCCAAGTTGTATGCAAATGCTATGTTTCCAACTCTGCTAAGTTCTTTTGGTATGTTTTTAATTGTGAGCTCCATAACCTGCAAATATGGCCTCCAATGTTCAAGTGCTAACGGAGTAGCTAGATATTCCTTTTCATACACTGACTGATTGGTCCCAAGGCCTTTCTCACATAAGCGAGAGGATGACCTGGCTTCATTAAAACAGCACCAACTTCTTTGTCACAGGCATCAATTTCAATAACAAAAGGCTTATGAAAAAGGAAGAGCCAAAAGTAGTGCAGTCATAAGTGCCTTTTTTAGTGTTTGAAAAGGTAATTCAGTTTCAGATGTCCACAAGAATTGAACTCCTTTCTTGATAAATCGAGTGAGTGGTTTGCTGATTAACCCATAATGATGAATGACTTTCTAGCCTGTAATACCCATAAACCATCTGATTTCTTTCCCATCCACTAGAACAGGCCAAGTAGCTATAGTGGCATTTTTGCTTGGATTTGTACTGACTACCTCTTGACTAATAACATGTCCCAAATAACCAATACTTCTCTGACCAAAAGCACATTTGCTCAACTTAACTTTCCACTGGTTATCCACCAGTAGTTGTAACACTTGCTGAACATGCATTAAATGCTCTTTCAAAGTCTTTTGTATATTAGAATATCATCAAAGAATACTAGAGTACATCTTCTGAGAATGGTAGAGGGAGAGAGAGGGAGAGAGAGAGAGTGTGTGAGAGAGAGTTGTTCATTACTCCCTGAAAGATACCAGGTGCTCCAGTTAAACCATAAGCCATGATAGTGAGTTCGAAGTGGCTATTGTGTGTTTGAAAGTTGTTTTGTATTCCTCTCCTGATGCTAATCTGATTTCATGGTAACCATCTTTTAAATCCAATTTAGAAAACCAACTGGCTCCTACAAGCTCATCTAACAGTTCATCTGTGACAGGCAATGGAAATTTGCTCTTGATTGTCAAGGCATTTAAATACATGTAATCCACTGCCATTCTTGAGGTATCTTTTTTATTGACTAATATAACTCGAGAAGAAAAGGTACTTTTCTGATCATGCCTGATTTTATTAAGGCAGAGACTTGTGCTTCTAAGTCATCTTTAAGATATGAAACCACTCTGTAAGGTCTTATAGACACAGGCCTAGCACCAGGTAGTAAAGGGGTTGTGTGATCATAATCTCTACTTGGAGGTAAGCCTTCAGGAGAAGTAAAAACTACATGATACTTATCCAACATCAGTTTCCAATAAAGAATGAACTGATACTATAGTGAATAAACTGGTTGTAGCTTCAGGTTCCTGCAATGTTACCAACTACCCTTTGACAATCCACAAGTGTAGGGGATCGCAACAGTATTCGAGGGAAGTATTACAACCCAAATTTATTGATTCAGCACTAGGGGAGCCAAAGAATATTTATATGACTTAGCAGTTGAGTTGTCAATTCAACTACACCTAAAAACAAGTTCTTGCTTGACAGGATTTGTTAGTAGCGAAAGCAATGAAGTGAATGAAGTTGTTATTGCAGAATAGTAAGAAAAAGCAGCAATTCCCAGTAGTTGCCAAGGACAAAAGTATCACAAAGAGAGCAACAAAGATGAAAAGCGTATGCATGGGAGCGGATAGTGGACGTTGCATGGATGGAATCATATACTCCCTCCGTTCCATAATGTAGTGCATATAGATTTTCTGGAAAGTCAAACTTTACAAATTTTGACCAAATTTATAGAGAAAACTATTTATATCTACAATACCAAATATATACCATATGAAAGTACATTTTTTGATGTATCTAAGGGTATGTATTTGGTATTCTAGATGTATATATTTTCTCCACAAACCTGGTCAAAGTTTATAAAGTTTGATTTTTCAAAAAATGTATATGCACTATATTGTGGAATGGAGGGAGTATGCTCTCTCCCCCTCTCTCCCGGTGGCACCGGAACGCCGTTGGGGCAATCATCATGATGGCGATCTACACCAATAACTTCGCCGTCGTCATCACCAACTCTCTCCCCCTCTATGCAGCGGTGTAACACCTCTTCTCCCTGATGTAATCTCTACTTAAACATGGTGCTTAATGCTATATATTATTATCCAATGATGTATGGCCATCCTACGATGTTTGAGTAGATTTCTCCAATTACTTATTGCTTTGCCTGATCATCCTCTTGAGAAAAATGAAATACTTGATATCTTCTATAATGGACTAACCGATGCTTCTAGGGACCACCTAGATAGTTATGCTGGTTGTGTTTTTAGGGGATGAACTGTTGAACAAGCTGAGGAATTATTGAATAATATATTGAAGAATCATGATGATTGGTCACTTCCTGAACCACCGCCTAAACCCACTCTGAAGAATTGGGGTGTTTTATTTCTCAGTCCTGAAGATATGCAAGAAGAAAAGAAATGTATGAAGGAAAAAGGTATTAAAGCTGAAGATGTTAAGAATTTACCACCTATTGAAGAAATACATGGTCTTGACACACCACCACAGGTGGTAGAGGTAAATTCTCTTTTAAAGTTTGATGAAGGTGACACCCCTTATAATAAACCTCCTAGTCAATGCTTATATGAATTTGACAATTACATTATGAAGCAAGATCATTACAATGCCTATGTTATGAAACAACTAAAGCAAAATTCTAATATGATTGCTCGCTTGAGTGACTTGTTATTCAGAATCACTAATGATGTTAGAGGAGTAGGAAAACATGCTTCTATGGTTCAGACTCAATTAGAACAAGGTGCTAAATCTCAAAGTGAGTTACTCAATGTAATGAATAATAATATGAATGATCATGCTGTTAGAGTAGTGACTAGAGGAGGTAGAATGACTCAGGAACCACTTTATCTTGAGGGGCACCCTAAAAGAGTTGAACAAGACTCTCAAAGAATTAATACTGATGCACCTAGTACATCTAAAAAGAAAACGAAGAAGAAAAATGATAGGACTTTGCGTACCTCCAGTGAACCTGAGGTAGAAAAACCTTCTGATGATGATAATGATGTTTCTATTTCTGATGCTGAAACACAATCTGGTAATGAACATTCACCTAGTGATAATGAAAATGACAATGATGATGTTCATATAGATGCTCAACCAGACAATGATAAAGAACTAGATAATGATGTTGGAATAGAACCTCTGTTGATCTTGATAACCCACCTTCTAAACATAAACGATATGATAAGAGATACTTTGTTGCTAGAAAACATGGTAAAGAAAGAGAACCATGGGTTCAGAAACCCATGCCCTTTCCACCCAAACCATCTAAGAAAAAAGATGAGGAAGAATTTGAACGCTTTGCTGAAATGCTTAGGCCAGTCTTTTTGTGTACTCGTTTGATTGATATTTTAAAGATGGCCCCTTATGCTAAATACATGGAAGATATTGTCACTAATAAAAGAAAAATACCTGAAGCTAAAATCTCCACCATGCTTGCTAATTATTCTTTTAAGGATGGAGTACCTAAGAAACTAGGAGATCGAGGAATACCAACTATACCATGTTCCATCAAAAGAAGTTATGTCAAAACTGCTTTATGTGATTTAGGAGATGGTGTTAGTGTTATGCCTTTCTCTTTATACAAAAGACTTGATTTGAATAAACTCACACCCACTGAAATATCTTTGCAAATTGCTGACAAATCAACTGCCATACCTATCGGTGTTTGTGAGGATGTGCCTGTTGTGGTTGCAAATGTTACTATCTTAACAGACTTTGTTATACTTGATATGCCCGAGGATGACAATATGTCGATTATCCTTGGCAGACCCTTTTTGAACACTGCAGGGGCTGTTATTAATTGCAACAAAAGCAAGGTCACTTTTCATATCAATGGTAATAAGCATACGGTACATTTTCTGAAGAAACAATTTCAAGTGAATGGTATTAATGTTATTGAAAAAACTCTGACAATTACTATTGGAAGTTTTCAACTCCCTCTACCTACTGTCAAAAAGAAATATAAACACTTATTGTTGGGGAGATGCATATCCCCGTTGAGGTAACTTAGTGTTTTACGAAAGTTCTTCGGGTTCATGCTAATCCAAAGTGGTTGTTAATAAGACTTGATCAACCTTATTAACGGATTATTTTCGAGAGGCATGTGGTCGATGAATTTAGTAAGCACAAACTTCTATACCCACTTTATATTTTCTGTTATTTTTAGTTAAATACAATAAAATGCCATGAATATTCTGTTTTGTGAATTTTCCGTGCAATAAAAAAGTGCCCAAAAATGAAAGTGCTCAGAATGACCTGAAATTTAATACGATTTTTTTCTTCTGAATTTTGAGAATTTCTGGCACTGAAAACACCACAGGGGAGGTGCCCCAGGTGCCCACTAGGCACCAGGGCACACCACACCCACTTGGCGCGCCCTGGTGGGTAGTGGGCCCCAAGGCCCCCCTCACTTATCCCTTTAGCTCACTTCGTCACCTACCTCCAGAAAAAAATCACTCTAGCTCTCTCTCTCTCTCTCTCTCGTGTTCTTACTCACAAACTCACAGATTTCGATCTCTTTGCTCGAAGCTCCGTTTTTGAAACTGTTTTGGGGGATTCCTACTTGGTATGTGACTCCTTCATTGCTCCAATTAGTTTTTGTTCTAGTGGTTTATATTTTGAGTAATTAGCTACTCTTGGTGCTGCTGTAAATGAGCTGGCATGTGGAATTATTTGAGTTCTAAGTAGTTTGAATGCTTGATATAGCCTCTAGACATCTATATGAGTCGTTGCTATCAATCTTTTGAAGTTTTGTTGACATCATTTTGTAGCTAAAAAATTTCAGAAATTTGTTCATAGGAAGATGGATTTCTTCCGAAGGAGTTCCTCTAAAAAGAATGCCAAGGGAATCACCGGTTAATCATCTTATGGTGACGTCAACACTCCGTGTTGGACAGAGGTCCGGCCGTGCGAATGGCCGCACATTACCTTCAGGAATGAAGCCGGATTCCACCAAGAGTTCACGCAATTCATTGAAAATGCTGGACTCACCGACTTCCTCGCAGATGAGTGTGACCAACACCATGTCCTTACAAATTCATTCGTGCAAAACTTTTATTTCCTGAATAGGCTCGAACCTCCCGAGGTGCGGTTAAATTTATATTCTGAAACCCGTCAGAAACCGCTTACTGAATTTTGTGAGATATGTTTGATTCCCTCCGATGGGGAATTAAGAGAGCCTAGACCGACAGAGTTTGAGGATTTCCTCCGCACTTTAACTATGGGAGAGGAAAGGGGCGTGTCGAAAGCCACTACCACTAGTTTGCAATTTCCTTATGTGCATTACTTTGCCTTATTTATTACAAAATGTTTGACTACCAGAGAGAAAGGCAGTATGCTTAGTGCCCCTTGATACGTCTCCATCGTATCTACTTTTCCAAACTCTTTTGTCCTTGTTTTGGACTCTAATTTGCATGTTTTGAATGGAACTAACCCGGACTGACGCTGTTTTCAGCAGAATTGCCATGGTGTTATTTTTGTGCAGAAATAAAAGTTCTCGGATTGACCTGAAAATTTACGGAGAATATTTTTGGAATATATAAAAAATATTGGCGAAAGAATCAACCAGAGGGGGGCCACCCAGAGGCCACAAGCCCTGGGGGCGCGCCCACCCCCCTGGGCGCACCCTGTAGGCTTGTGGGCCCCTTGGAGCCCCTCCGACCTCAACTCCAACTCCATATAACCCTATTCGGGGAGGAAAAAAATCAGAGAGAAGGATTCATCGTGTTTTACGATACGGAGCCGCCACCGCCTCCTGTTCTTCATCGGGAGGGCTGATCTGGACTCCGTTCGGGGCTCCGGAGAGGGGGATTCGTCGCCATCATCATCACCAACCTTCCTCCATCACCAATTTCATGATGCTCACCGTCGTGCGTGAGTAATTCCATCACAGGCTTGCTGGACGGTGATGGGTTGGATGAGATTTATCATGTAATCGAGTTAGTTTTGTTAGGGTTTGATCCCTAGTATCCACTATGTTCTCAGATTGATGTTGCTATGACTTTGCTATGCTTAATGCTTGTTACTAGGGCCCGAGTGCCATGATTTCAGATCTGAACCTATTATGTTTTCATGAATATATTTGTGTTCTTGACCCTATCTTGCAAGTTGTAGACACCTATTACGTGTTATGATCCGCATACCCCAAGGTGACAATAATTGGGATTCTTTCCGGTGATTACCGTAGTTTGAGGAGTTCATGTATTCACTAAGTGCTAATGCTTTGTTCCGGTTCTCTATTAAAAGGAGGCCTTAATATCCCTTAGTTTCCATTAGGACCCCGCTGCCATGGAAGGGTAGGACAAAAGATGTCATGCAAGTTCTTTTCCATAAGCACGTATGACTATATTCGGAATACATGCCTACATTATATTGATGAATTGGAGCTAGTTCTGTGTCACCCTAGGTTATAGCTGTTGCATGATGAATGCCATCTAACATAATTATCCATCACTGATCCATTGCCTACGAGCTTTTCGCATATTGATCTTTGCTAAGTTACTTTTCCGTTGCTATTGTTACGATCACTACAAAACTGCTACTGTTACTTTTGCCACCGTTACCGTTACTTCCATACTACTTTGCTACTGAAAACTCTGCTGTAGATATTAAGTTTTTCAGGTGTGGTTGAATTGACAACTCAGCTACTAATACTTGGGAATATTCTTTGGCTCCCCTTGTGTCGAATCAATAAATTTGGGTTGAATACTCTACCCTCGAAAACTGTTGCGATCCCCTATACTTGTGGGTTATCAAGACCTTTTTCGGGCACCGTCGCCGGGGAGCATAGCTCTATTCTCTGAGTCACTTGGGATTTATATCTGTTGATCACTATGAGGAATCTGAAAGATAACAAAACCAAGATTTTCCCTCTACTACGAGGGGAGGTAAGGAACTGCCATCTAGCTCTGCACTTGATTCACCTTCTGTTTTGAGTAAGCTTGCGACGCCACCACTTGCTATTCATTCTGATATGTCGCAAGTAATTGATGATGCTACTTCTACTATGCATGATGCTTTTGATGATACTACTGCTTTACTCGATAATACTGTGCCACTGGGTGAATTTCTTGATGAACAACTTGCTAGAGTTAATGCTGAAACTGATGATATTTCTGAAACTGATGAAATTATTGAAACTGAACACTTTGAGACACCTGCTAGACCTAGCTCTCCTAGATATGAATTGCCTGATATACCTGAGGGTTATGTTATGGATGGAGAGGTAGCTAGGGACTTTCTTGCTTGTAAGGATAGAGATGATCTTAAGAAATTACCATGCAAGGGGAAAGAAAAATCTTTGAATGCTAGAATGTAATATGATCCTAAGTTTGCTACTTCACCTATCTTTGTTACTGATAAGGATTATGAATTCTCTGTCAATCCTGAGTTAATTACTTTGGTTGAATCTGATCCTTTCCATGGTTATGAATCTGAAACTGTTGTGGCACACCTTACCAAATTGAATGATATAGCCACCCTATTTACTCATGAGGAAAAAATTCGCTACTACTATATTCTTAAGTTGTTTCCTTTCTCGTTAAAGGGTGATGCTAAGATATGGTTTAATTCTCTTGCTCCTGATTGTGTGCGTAGTCCCCAAGATATGATATATTACTTCTCTGAAAAATATTTTCCTGCTCATAAGAAACAAGCTGCTCTACAGGAAATATTTAACTTTGTGCAAATTGAAGAAGAGAGTCTTCCACAAGCTTGGGGGAGGCTTCTCCAATTACTTAATGCTTTGCCTGATCATCCTCTCAAGAAAAATGATACTTGATATCTTTTATAATGGACTAACCGATGCTTCTAGGGTGTTTTCAGGGAGCGAACTGTTGAACAAGCTGAAGTGCTATTGAATAATATATTGAGTAATGATAATGATTGGACTCTTCCTGAACCACCTCCTAAGCTAACTCCGAAGAAAAGAGGTATTCTATTTCTCAGTCCTGAAGATATGCAAGAGGCAAAGAAATCTATGAAAGAAAAAGGTATTAAAGCTGAAGATGTTAAGAATTTACCACCTATTAAAGAAATACATGGACTTAATATTCCGACACAGGTAGTAGAGGTAAATTCTCTCTATAGGTTTGATGAAGGTGATATTCTTCATAATAAGTCTGCTAGTCAATGTTTGGATGAATTTGATAACTTTATTGTTAAACAGAAAAATTTCAATGCTTATGTTAGTAGACAATTGAAACGAAATGCTTATTTGCTTGACTGCTTGGGTGACTACATGTGTAGAACTGTTAATGATCTCAAAATTATTAGTAAACATGCTTCCATGGTAAAAACTCAAGTAGAACAAGTTCTCAAGGCACAAAATGATTTGCTAAATGAGATGAATAATAAGAACAATGATCATGCTGTTAGAGTTATGACTAGAGGTGGTAAAATGACTCAGGAACCTTTGTATCCTGAGGGCCATCCTAGGAGAGTTGAGCAAGATTCTCAGAGAATTAATACTGATGCACCTAGTCCTAGTAATAAAAATAAAAAGAAAACTGATAGGACTTTGCATGCTTCTAGTGAACCTGTTGTAGACACACTTGAGAATCCTAATGATATTTCTATTTCTAATGCCGAGACACAATCTGGCAATGAACATGAACCTAGTGATAATGTTAATGATGATGTTCATGTTGATGCTCAACCTAGTAATGATAATGATGTGGAGATTGAACCTGCTATCGATCTTGATAACCCACAACCTAAGAATAAAAGATATGATAAGAGATACTTCATTGCTAGGAAGCATGGTAAAGAAAGAGAACCATGGGTTCAGAAACCCATGCCCTTTCCTCCTAAACCATCCAAGAAAAAGGATGATGAGGATTTTGAGCGCTTTGTTGAAATGCTTAGACCTGTCTTTTTGCGTATGTGTTTGACTGATATTCTGAAAATGTCTCCTTATGCTAAGTATATGAAAGATATTGTTACAAATAAAAGAAAGATACCGGAAGCTGAAATTTCCACCATGCTTGCTAATTATACATTTAAGGGTGGAATACCAAAGAAACTAGGAGATCCAGGAATACCAACTATACCATGCTCCATTAAAAGAAACTATGTTAAAACTGCTTTATGTGATCTTGGAGCCGGTGTTAGTGTTATGCCTTTCTCTTTATATCGTAGACTTGATTTGAATAAGTTGACACCAACTGAAATCTCTTTGCAAATGGCTGATAAATCAACTACTATACCCATCGGTATTTGTGAGGATGTGCCTGTCGTAGTTGCTAATGTTACTATTTTAACGGACTTTGTTATTCTTGATATACCCGAGGACGACAGTATGTCGATCATCCTTGGTAGACCCTTTTTGAATATTGCAGGGGCTTTTATTGATTGCAACAAGGGCAATGTCACTTTTCATGTTAATGGTAATGAGCATACGGTACACTTTCCGAAGAAACAACCTCAAGTTAATAGCATCAATTCTATTGGAAAAATTTCAACTATTGCTATTGGAGGATTTGAATTCCCTATTCCTACTGTCAAAAAGAAATATGATATTCTTATTGTTGGGGATATGCATATCCCCGTTGAGGTAACCTAATGTTATTCGAAAATTCTCCGGTTTCATGTCGTTCGGAAGAAGTTTGTTAATAAGACTTGATCAACCTTGTTAATGGATTCCTTTCGATGGGCATGAGATGTATGAATCTAGAAAGCACAACTTTCTGTACCCACTTTTTACTTTCTGTTATTTAGAATAAATAAAGCAAAAATACTATTTTCTGCCTGTTTTCTGAATTATTCGTGCAATAAAAAAATGTCCCAAAAATAAAAGTTCTCCAAATACCCTGAAAATTTAGTATGGTTTTTTATGGAATATTTTAGAGTTTCTGGCACTGAAAACACACCAGGGGGCAGCGCCAGTGGGCCACAAGGGCGTGCCCACCCCCTGGGCGTGCTTGGGTGGCTTGTGGGACCCACGTGGGCCCCCCTCACTTATTCCAGCACCCATCCACTTCGTCTTCCTCCAGAAAAAATCCCACCATTGCTCAAACTCGTGTTCTAGCTCATTTTGCTGCAATTTTTGATCTCCTTGCTCAAATATCCATTCGCAAAACTGTTTTGGGGGATTGTTCTTCGGTATGTGACTCCTCCAATGGTCCAATTAGTTTTTGTTCTAGTGCTTTATATATTGCAAATTTTTGCTGCTGTGGTGACCTTGTTCTTGAGCTTGCATGTCAAATTTATATAGTCTAAAGTAGTTTTGATGAATGATATAGCCTCTAGACACTTGTAGGAGTAGTTGCTATCAATCTTGTTGAGTTTTGTTCACTTTTATTTTGAGTCACTAAAAATTTCAGAATATTTTCAAAGAAAAGGAAAGAAATGATGAAGAGATGGTTAAGGGGTTCTTCAAGCCAGAATACAAATGAAAATGAAAATGAGGAGAAGAAGAAGCCCAAGTACAACCTTCCTCGCACCGCGGAGGTTCAGCCGTGTGAATGGCCAAGCGATGCATTCTTGAGGGCAACCGGAATTTATGATGATTTCTATTATTTGGCGGAGAATGCAGGCATCACCGACTTCCTCCATGATAAGTGTGAACAATACCTCCTACTCACTAATACCTTCGTGCAAAATTTTCACTTTCATGCTAGGAAAGATCCTCCCATGGTAGAATTTCACTTGTATGATGTGCCTAAGCAAATGACACTTTATGATTTTTGCAAAGTTTGCAAATTACCTTATGAGGGCAGCGTCAATGAACAACGTCCTAGAGACGTGGAGGACTTTATTGCTGAAACTACTATAGGGGAAGAGAGAGGGGTGTCGGAAGCGAGAGTGGCTAGCTTACATTTTCCTGTTTTACGCTATTATTCTTTATTTTCTGGGAGATGTCTGATTGGTCGTGGGGAGAGCGGAGGCCTTAGTGCCTCGGACCTTGGTATTTTGCGCCATGCTTTGTATTGTGATAGAACTTTTAGTTTGGGCGCCATTGTTGCTAGACGGTTGAACATTAACCGTACGAAGGGGCCCATCTTTGGAGTCATCTATGCCTCTCGCCTTGCTAAACATTTTGAGATACCTATTAGGCATGATGAGGAGGAGCAGATGCTGTTACCCACTAGATATTTGAACTATAATAGTATGGTAGCGCACGATTTTATTAAGGATAAGGACAAGAGACTCCTCTATAACTTAGTATTTAGTCAGGGTACTTGTGAGACTATTGCTTTGCCTGCTTCTTCTTTGTTCAATATTCGTTCAGGCAGGTACACTATTATGCCCGAGGACATCTACATATTTTGGGGTCTTGTACAACCCCCAGCACCTGAGCCAGCACTAGTTCCTAATCCATATCAGGAGCCTGTTTTTCAGTGGGAGCCACAGGAGCTCGCCAACCAGTGGAACCCTCAGGACCCTCCGGAGTACCAAGGAGAAGGTTTTTTTGAGCAATGGCCTAGACCAACTTAGGCCAAAAGCCTAAGCTTGGGGGAGTACGTATTTCTCACCGACATTACATTCATGTTCACACACTCATTTCAGTTGTCGGTGTTCATACTTTTTCATTGTATTATCCATGTTAGTTTATTTCTTTTTCTCACTTTCTTCGTGTGTGTTTGAAAAACTTTGAGAAAATCCAAAAAATTAGTTCTCGCTTCTTTTTAGTTTTTCTTTCTAGTTTAATTTAGTAGTAGTATTAAAAGAAAACCCAAAAAGATTTCTCATTCTTCTTTTGCTTGTTGGGAGCTTTCCCGTGTTAATAGTTTTTCTCGTTCTTGTTTTACTTTCTTCAGAAAAACAAAAACTCCAAAAATATCTCAGTGTGTTTCTTTGAAATTCTTTTCTTTTCTTTGGGTCGTAAGGAGAAGACCACGATGAAAATGTTGAGTGGCTCTCATATGCATTATTGTTGATCTAACAAAGAGCCCATATTACCTTGTCTTCTCCTTTGAATAAATGTTTGCAGATTCCAGCTTAGTCCAATGCACGTGCACTCTTATTATTATTCACACCGTTCGGTCATGCAAGTGAAAGGCAATAATGACGATATATGATGAAATGATTGAGATGGAGAAAAGCTGGTACGAACTTGACCTATTTTGTTTTTGTAAATATGATGAGCTCATCGTTCCTGATTCAGCCTATTATGAATGAAACATGTTTGCAATGACAACTAGAGATTATAGTTACTCATGCCATGCTTAATTAGCTAGGAGTGTATAATGGTTTGTCTTGTGTGCCAACATGCAAATTAAAATGGTTATGATGTAGTATGATAGGATGGTATCCTCCTTTGAATGATTTAAGTGGCTTGACTTGGCACATGTTCACGCATGTAGTTGAATCAAAATCAACATAGCCTCCACGATATTTATTTTCATGGTGATTTATATCCTACTCATGCTTGCACTCAATGTTGGTTAATCTCAATGCATGTTTATGACCGTTGTCGCTCTCTAGTTCGTTGCTCCTCAATCTTTTGCTAGCCTCCACTAGTACTAAGCGGGAATACTGCTTGTGCATCCACTTCCTTAAACCCAAAGTTGTTCCATATGAGTCCACCATAGCTACATATATGCGGTATTTACCTGCCGTTCCAAGTAAATTTGCATGTGCCAAACTCTAAACCTTCAAATAATAATCTGTTTTGTATGCCCGAATCGCTCATGTAGTGACTGGGGGCTGTCAGTATCTTCCATGCTAGGTGGGTTATTCTCACGATGAGTGTTGATTCACTTGTCATTCACAAGAAAGAGGCTGGTAATCGGGATGCCCAGTTCCATGCTCGAAATCAAATCAAAATATAAATTAAAACAAAACTCCCCCAGGATTGTTGTTGGTATGGATGGTACCCGTTGTTTCGGATCAGCCGTGGAGTGTGATTGTTGGTGGAGGGGGAGTAAAAATTTTACCATTTTGTTTGGGAACCGCCTATAATGTATCTAGCATGGAAGATAGTGAGATCTCTTGGTTGTTATGTTGACAATGAAAGCATACCGCTCAAAATTATATTCATCTCTGTTTTAAAAGCTCGAGCTCTGGCACCGCTTCAAATCCCTGCTTCCCTCTGCGAAGGGCCTATCTATTTACTTTTATGTTGAGTCATCATCCTCTTATAAAAAGCACCAGTTAGAGAGCACCACTGTCATTTGTATGCGTTGTTATTAATTGATATTGAGTATGAGTGTGACTGGATCTCTTTTGCCATGAATTACAATGTCTAGTCAGTCCTTAATCTTCAGGGGTGCTCTGCATTTATGTTTTGCGGTCTCAGAAAGGGCTAGCGAGATACCATTTTGCCATATTATATCATGATTGTTTTGAAAAAGTGTTGTCATCCGAGATTTATTATTATTGCTCGCTAGTTGATTATGACATTGATATGAGTAAATGTGAGACCTAAATGTTATTGTGAATATGGTTAGTTCATAATCTTTGCTGAAAACCTGAATGCTGGCTATACATATTTAAAACAACAAGATCAAACAGAGTTTGTAAAAGTTTTTCTTTGTCACTTTCAGTTTGTCAACTGAATTGCTTGAGGACAAGCAATGGGTTAAGCTTGGGGGAGTTGATACGTCTCCATCGTATCTACTTTTCCAAACTCTTTTGCCCTTGTTTTGGACTCTAATTTGCATGTTTTGAATGGAACTAACCCGAACTGACGCTGTTTTCAGCAGAATTGCCATGGTGTTATTTTTGTGCAAAAATAAAAGTTCTCTTGACCTAAAAATTTACGGAGAATATTTTTGGAATATATAAAAAATATTGGTGAAAGAATCAACCAGAGGAGGGCCACCCAGAGGCCACAAGCCCTGGGGGCACGCCCACCCCCTTGGGCGCGCCCTGCAGGCTTGTGGGCCCCCTGGAGCCCCTCCGACCTCAACTCCAACTCCATATAACCCTATTCAGGGAGAAAAAAATCAGAGAGAAGGATTCATCACGTTTTACGATACGGAGCCGCCGCCGCCTCCTGTTCTTCATCGGGAGGGCTGATCTGGAGTCCGTTCGGGGCTCCGGAGAGGGGGATTCATCGCCATCATCATCACGAACCTTCCTCCATCACCAATTTCATGATGCTCACCGCCGTGCGTGAGTAATTTAATCGTAGGCTTGCTGGACGGTGATGGGTTGGATGAGATTTATCATGTAATCGAGTTAGTTTTGTTAGGGTTTGATCCCTAGTATCCACTATGTTCTCAGATTGATGTTGCTATGACTTTGCTATGCTTAATGCTTGTCACCAGGGCCCGAGTGCCATGATTTCAGATCTGAACCTATTATGTTTTCATGAATATATTTGTGTTCTTGATCCTATCTTGCAAGTTGTAGACACCTATTACGTGTTATGATCCGCATACCCCAAGGTGACAATAATTGGGATTCTTTCCGGTGATTACCGTAGTTTGAGGAGTTCATGTATTCACTAAGTGCTAATGCTTTGTTCCGGTTCTCTATTAAAAGGAGGCCTTAATATCCCTTAGTTTCCATTAGGACCCCGCTACCACGGGAGGGTAGGACAAAAGATATCAGGCAAGTTCTTTTCCATAAGCACATATGACTATATACGGAATACATGCCTACATTATATTGATTAATTGGAGCTAGTTCTATCTCACCCTAGGTTATAGCTGTTGCATGATGAATGCCGTCCGACATAATTATCCATCACTGATCCGTTGCCTACGAGCTTTTCACATATTGATGTTTGCTAAGTTACTTTTCCATTGCTACTGTTACGATCACTACAAAACTACTACTGTTACTTTTGCCACCATTACCGTTACTTCCATACTACTTTGCTACTGAAAACTTTGCTGCAGATATTAAGTCTTTCAGGTGTGGTTGAATTGACAACTCAGCTGCTAATACTTGGGAATATTCTTTGGCTCCCCTTGTGTCGAATCAATAAATTTGGGTTGAATACTCTACCCTCGAAAATTGTTGCGATCCCCTATACTTGTGGGTTATCACCCCTGACCTTGCCATTTTATGCCGTGCGCTTCACAATGACCACACCTATAACCTAGGGGCTATCATTGCACACCGCCTGCATAATAATAGAACCACTACTGCAGGATGTTGCTAACGCGACACTACAATCAGAGACCCTTCGACGAAACTGTGTGCGATGCATTAATCGCAAATGGTGATGTAAAAAAACCCGTCAAAAAAGATGCAAAACATTTGCGATGGTCGATACATCACGGTTCAGATTTTAGATGCGTGTACGATGCGGGGCATACGGTTGATCGATACGAACTGTTTGCGATGAGATAGAACAATAGAAATGGGTGGCCAGATCAAGGTGTGTGTGATATACGGCATACAGTTCACCATGATAAACTGTTTGTGATGAGGCGGAACAACAGAAATGGGCAGCGAGATGAAGGTGTGTGCGATATACGGCATACAGTTTACTCGGATGAACTGTCTGCGTTGAGCCAAGAGAACAGAAACGGTTCAACTTAACAAGATGTGTGTGATACGTGGCAAACAGGTCTGCAATCGAAAATGTGTGGGAAGACCGATAACAACACGGACGATTCCTGTTAACAAGCCGTGTGTGTTGTGAGCAAACAGTTGCTGGTATAAAATTATGAGTGATTGATGAAAACATCACCGACGGGTTCCATTTTTTAGTCCGTGTGCGATGTGATTTGCTCTATCCGCACAACATCTACGCTCTGTCTACAGAGCATCAACATATATACTTAAAAAGAGAGCATTGCATAACCAAATTAAGCATACAATTACACAAGTGACTACACACATAACATTTCCACACACCAAAGTAAGCAATTACATGCATACTAAACTAGGAGAAATGAGGATCTAATCATCTACTT
Source organism: Thinopyrum elongatum (assembly GCA_011799875.1). Classification (NCBI taxonomy): domain Eukaryota; kingdom Viridiplantae; phylum Streptophyta; class Magnoliopsida; order Poales; family Poaceae; genus Thinopyrum; species Thinopyrum elongatum. The sequence goes on from CM022299.1 coordinate 420,787,197, forward strand.
CTTGTTGCGATGATGCTTGCCATTGCTCTGCTTCCGACTGGATCCCTGGCCGTTTTGGGGAAGGAGGCACTTCCTTATGTCAACGATCCGCCTGTACATCTCGTAGCTCGTGTACGCCTCCTTGGCCGCGTACACGACATGAGCTTTGTCGAGTTTCTCCATCCAGGCCGAGTGCCAGGCACACTTATCCTTGTTGCAGGAATCCTTTATGTCTCTGTAGTAGGGGTCGATGATGGCCTCGGTGAGGTGAACCAGTGAGTCCTTCTCATGCTTGTTGCTGCCCCAGATCTTGTATTGGCCCTGGATGTCGACAAGATTCTGGCAGGCGATGCCCGAATTCTTGAGCACCTTTACATCGTTGGTGATGTCCATCGTAGCAAACATGTAGTGGGGGCTGTTGACAAACCTGGTAAAACGCTCGCAAGGCCTTGTGGCCAGGCAGTAGTGGTAGACGAGGACATGATTGCGCACACACATCTGGGTGACGGCGACCTTGGGATGAGACCCGACACAAGCGCGGGTGTACTCGAGGTCGAACACGATCACCTTGTACTTCTCATTAGCAAGCAACAGCTCCATGATGTGGATGGAGTGCTCCACCCAGACCGGGTTGTTGGTGTACACCACCGAGAGCTCCGTGAACCTTCTGTGGGTGTCCACCACGGCATGCATGGTGAACTGCTGCTCGTCGTCGACAGCCGCTCGGAGCGCCATTGGAGCCACGCAAGATACCCTCTAAGAATTTGTCGTGGTGGGTGTGCTTCTTGCAATAGTGGGGTGCGATCGAAAGGTTGAAGAGACACAAGGGTTAAATGGCCGTTGTAATAAATGGGGGGTAGCCGGCTTGTAATCGTCACGTCTTGTCACCGCATTCATAGCGGAGGATTCCAGTGCACGCTTGAGAACACCGCACGCATTTCGTTTGACCATGCGTGGGCTCGAAGAGGCACCAAATGTATCGTTGGTCAGCCTGTTCCCGCGCAACCGCGCAATTTACCGTGCAAGCTTCCCGCCCGGCTAGTTTGGTCACGCGTTGGCTAGAAGAGGGACAAATCATGGGCGTTTATTGGCAAAAAGCTTTGTAAAAATGAAGTATGTGGAATGACTTCGGTCATTAGTTTACCCGTGGGTGATGAGGTCAAAGTTACACAGAAGGGTGATGATGGACACTTGAGTGCGATAATTAATTCTGCACTCTACAGGGCACACGGTTGAAGAAACCAACAGTGTGCAATAATGTCAAAGATCACAGTCGAGTTAGCTATATAGATCGTGTGCTATGAGATCAACAAGGTAAACACATTCGAGAATGGTTAATAAAATCTAAGTCCATTGCATATTAAGGTCAAAATAGTGCTACCAATATACGACTCTCATACGATGCCATTTCAACGATTGTACCACAAAAGCTCAAAATATTACAAGGTTCAAATTCCAGAGTTATATGGCTCAAATTCGAAGATTATGAGGTTTAAACTGATATTAGAAATGAAATTCAGCTCATCAGCTCCAAACGCCCATGCTGATCCGCTGAACATGGATATAAGAGAGGTTCAAACTAATATTACCACTTGTAAGGCTAGTTTCGAAACCTCATAATTTTTGCAAAGGGGTCAGCCACTAAGAAGTCATGTATGGGGTTGACACGATGACTTCCGATTACTCTATCATCTGAAGTTCCAAAATGAAATTCAGCTTTTTCGGAGCCTATTCCATTCTGCCGCAGCCGCCGGCGCTGATCAACAAACCATTCATTTTTGTGAAATAAATGTAGGGCAAACCTCATTACCTTCAGCACCCTTGCTCTGACAACAAAGAACCTGGCGAATATAATCTCCGGTAAGGTCCCTCGGTAGGAGTTCAAAGTAATTTATGAGAGATGCAGATCTAGGCATTTGATGTGATTGTTATATTGTATCACATTATCCACCACCGGGCCTAATCTTATATGCAAAATAAGAAAACGTGTTTGTGCCTACATGCAGTTTTGAACACTACTACAGGCCTATTTGGTTTGTAGGATTTGTAAAATGCACTAACGTGCCATCTTCGATCCGACATGATTAACATGGGCATTTTATTACAATCTAGAAAAATGTAGCCTTCTTCACAAGAGGTTGGAGTGGATGAAAAGTTCCCTAAGAAACTAGTACAGATGAATCCAAAGGAGAAATGCTTACGGATTGTAACCATATGTATCAAGCAACCAATATGGGGGGGGGGGGAACATGTATGTACTGAAATCCTCCAAAAATCCATCAGAAATCATAGTACATTGTCATTGTAAACTTGGAAAAAGGTGTCACAAATTGAACTCCCTTATGGTTAACATTTAACAGGAAAGGAACATCACCTCGATATATAGCTTCTCCAGGCACGAAAAGCATCTAAGGAAACTGACAACTTGGTCCAGGTTGGGGCCGATAGATTCTAGTGCCAAGACCTTCACTGTGCGCAGTTTCGGGGTCAAGCTTGTTGGAATCATTTTTTGGATGACAGACGAACATACATCTTCAAAATTTGAAATAATGTTAATTTCTAGAAGGAGAGGTAGAAGGTGGCTGGTGTACCTGAATGGGTGTGGATCCAATGACAAGTTTGGAGTATTTGTCAGATGAGTAGCCCACCACTGTCAATTTTGGCGCAGAAATGACATTGATTCTTATTGGACCTTCTTGATCAACTACAAGTAATCTCTCAAGTGAAGGTGTGTCCTCAATGACCATACCATGGTACACATTTTGTGATGTCTTCCTGCAGCACCAGCAACACACATAAATAGTCCGAAGAGTCATGGAGGTGATGTGGAAGCTACTCAACCCATTGATCGCCTGAAGACGAAGGTACTCGAGTGCAGTACAGCCACAGAGCAGGCGCTCCATGTCACCGTTTGGGAGGCAGATGGCGACGAGCTCGAGGTGCTTCAGTCGTGGTAGAATAAGAGCGGGCACGTTAATAAGGGGGGGGGGATGGCAGTTCATGAACTTGGTGACGTGCAGTGTCGGCGCGAGGCGGAGCGCGGACGTTGGCAGCGAGCGCATATGCCCATCATCAAAAGTGAGCTCCTCGAGCTAATCTAGGGCAGGGGATCAGAACCACTCATCAAGCTTGGCTCGGTCCTTGCCTTTGGAACGGAACTTGCCCATGCTAAGGCCTCTAGTTGGGCCATGGTGACTGCCGAGGATCTGGGAGAACGTATCCAAGCTTTTGTGATAGCCATGGCAGAGCTCGTGGGTGTCTATGAGGCTAAGAGGGGTGGAGTGCCATAGGGGGCACCACCGCCGGGAAAGGACGGTTGTCCGCGCCCCATATTTGATTGGGAGGAGGGAGATGATGACTATCAACATATCATCGGGGAGGCTGCTGATGAAGTCTAGGCCTGCTGGGTCGCTTGCGGTTCTTGCTCGACCCGCCTCCGCTTGTTGGCAGCCCCGTTCTCCACCTCCGGAGTCTCCTCGTCAGTGGCGCTTTCTGATAGAAGTGGGAGTACAAGGAATATTTAGTTAAAACAGGGCAATAGAAAAGTGTATTGGTAACTAGCAGTTAGTAGATAGGAATAGAGTAAGAAAATGGAATAACAATTGGTTGCTTAAATACTACACAATTCCTTTGATATTCCTGGGTAAGTCAACATGCAGATACTTGAAAAGAACACTTACTTCAAACAAAGTCTGGACGGATGATATCGTCGGGGAAGTTAGCATATATCTCATGACCAGGCTCTTTTATGTGCAGTGCAATTTTAGTGCCAGCTTTTAGTACATAAAACTTAGAAATTTCTGTCCAAAGGCCTGTGGCAAAATAGGAGTGACCACATTCATCAAGTCTTACAGAAGCAACGATTGTAAATCCATGGTTTGTGTTCAGTATGACATCCCTGCAGTCTTGATTTATGTAAAGGGAAATATTGTGTACTACAGATTCTGTTGCATAGCAAGGGACGCACTGCAGAAAATGGTAGGATTGTTAAAGAACATGGTAACATGCAAATATGGGCGAAATTGAAAGAACTGTACAGCAGTTGAAATCAAAGGACAAAAATCTGTAATTAAACAGATAGGGTAACCATGATGTCATGGAAATATGAGAGTAATCGAAAGAACAATACATCATTAATTTGCCTAATATAGAAAGAAGAGGGAAAAAATCCCCTTTGACGTATATGCTGCATGTGGCACCTTTTATCCAAATGCAGCAATATATAGTATATGTTCAGGAAAGTAGGCCATGCCAACCGATTTAGGGTGAGATTGAACATACCACGCACATCCTCAAGTCATCTGGTACGGTGAGATGAAACTCCATGGATGTCTGGCCGAGGCCGCAAAGTCCTGATGTGTCCACACACTATACACTCTATGAATGAAAGCAAATCCTCAAATCAGCTCGAATAAAAATGAATTCACGGCCATTTCGGCCGGGTGATTAAAGGAGGCAGATGAACTGGGATAAGAGATGAGATAATATCTCATTAAATTAGTTACCTTGTTGTCCATGAGAAAAAAACCTCAATACGGTGGATTCCCCAATCAGGTGGAGCTAGGTCGACCATGAGCAGCGTCGAGAAAGTCGATGGCGATAGGCGGCGGCAAGCGGAAGTGGCGAAATGTGATGGGGTTTGCCGGCAGCCTGGCGGCGGCGAGAGGCGTCGAGCTAAGTGGTTGCCGCGGCGATAGGCGGTGCCATGCAGAGTCGTGGAGGAGCTTGTGCAGGTGTGAATGGGGACCAGAGGGGGTGGCGGGAGGGGTGAGGGTTTTTGTGACGTGGGGATGGTGAGGGTTTTCTTTTATTCTTTTTTGAATTGGGTGGTGAGGGTTTTCTGTACCACAAAGAGTTTCGGAGGCAACGGTATGCTAGAGCCAATCGTGTGTGATTGATGTAACAGGGAAAATGAAAGTCATTGCACACGGTTCCAATTTTGGGAACCGTGTGTGATTGACGTACTACCTCTGTCCTGGTTTATTGGTCCCCTTTGAAATTTGTGCCAAATTTTGACCAAAGATTTAACTAAAAATGTTTATGCATGTCACCAAAAATTATATCATTGAACATGATGTTCAAATACGCATCCAATGATATAATTTTTGCTGACCTGCACTAACATTTTGTCAGTTAAATTTTTGGTCAAAATTTAACACAAATTACAAAGGGGACTAATAAACCAAAACGGAGGTAGATTCCATCAACCGAATTGATTGCATCCATAGCCCACATTTAGACATAAGTAAACATAGATTAAACATACTCAGACATAGATAATAAGCGTACACAAGCATAGTTCAACCATCATTAAGCATACTCAAGTGCATTTATAATTAAGACACTACATAGCCATACATAGCTCGATCCCACATCTCATCTCATCTGCCGGCACGATCCTGAAGCTTCTCCAGGTACTCGGCGTACGCGGCATGCGCCACCCTACGAAAATACTTCTGCCTGAAGGAGCCAATGGTTCGTCCTCTTGCATGCGCTAGAACACTTTGATACGCATCGATAGCCCTAGTTCCAGGTCCTAATACGCCTATTATGCATTCCCGCATAAAGCTCTCTGAGGATTTGCCTCTTGTACCTCCTCTGGCCATCTTCATCCTTGCTGTCGACATTGTCATATAGCACTTATACATATAGTAAAAAAATATGGCGTCAAATTTGGAATACAAACTAATCTCTAGCGAACATTTGGCAGTTGCCAAAATTTGGCATCAAATCAATGTTTACATGCCGTAAAGTAGGATTAGAAATATATGGCTATTTTTTTAGACATATCCAGAGATTATGGTTCGATTTTTAAGCACAGTCGTGTATGTACAGAGCAATCTTGAAGAAAATAATGACACAAACATATATGTAGGTCATTCAAAATCAATTGTCAAGACCTGGCTAGGAATAATTAGCACGAACACTAACCCTAGTCGGATTATTAGCAGAAATCATTTGCACAGATGAAACAACTAATCACTTATCACTTGTACCATTCAAACAATCAATACACTACACGGATGTAACGAAACTTACTCAGATTTCATGGATTGGGAGAACATAACCGTAGGATTTTTATTCCAAAAAGGGGGAGGCAGGACGCATGAGTAACCAGAGAAACCCTAGGATGTATTTGACACATAAATGGGTATAGATGACTAACCGGTTCTCCGTCGTCGTCGGAGTCGTCGCCCGAGTCATCACCGGAGTCGGTGTGGACCTCCGACTCTGGCCGTGGAAGCACGATGCCGTCGATGACGTCAGGGTGTAGCGATACCTCGCCGGCGGCGATGGCAACCTCTGTCTCCATCTCCACGCCGTGCTCCGGTGCTTCAGCATCCCCAGCGTAGCCACTTCCTCCGATGGGCGCTTCGGTGGCATCCTCATACACTGACGGCTTTGAGGACTGAGAGCGGCGTCGAGGATGCAAGCGGAGAGAGAGGATTGTGTGTGTGGCGAGGATGGTGGGTGCGGCCGCTCGGGCGCGCGATTAGTATGGAGTAGTGGGAGAGTGGCGGGCGGCGGTCAAACCGCTGGCTCGCCTCCCGGTGAGCCTGCGCACTGGACTGCTGGCATGCCTACCATCATTTCACACAGCTACTCGCACGCCTCCCGATGACACTACGCTGCGAGCACGCCTCCCGTCAATTCACACACCTGCACGCACGCCTCCCGGTCTGCCTACGCGGCGGACTGCTCGCATGCGTCCCATCAACTCACGCCTGCTCGCACGGCACACGGGTCGTGTGGCGGCACGTATATTGTTTTTCTATTTTGATGATTAATGCTGCCGCTTTATTGCTTAACCGAAGCATGACATGTATCCATTGTTGGTCTAACACCCACGTATTGAATAAATAATCCGTTTGCGATATTGGTTCCCATTTATTAATAATCTCCCGTTTGTATGAAGATAAAGATTACATCAAAACTTGTCTCAAATTTGACGAAAAAAGTACAATGCCACTGTGTATTGGTGTCCATATGACAACATGATAAGTTTCATGAATTTCAAATAAGTTTTGGATGTACTAGATTTTAAAAATCAAGATTTTCAATGTTTGAAATTGCTTGCACGGGGAGTAAACATGCACCCAGTGAGACACATGTGTTTTTCCAATCCATTTAGGTGCACTGTCATGTGTGCATGTAGCTCAAATTTGATTTTTGCACATTATACCCCTAGAAAATCAATCAATGTACTAAAACTTCTTAATGATCTCTATTTTTTTTCAAAATTAAAACGTCCCTCCTTTGGTAACATATGTTCACTGCGGTAAAATTTAACATGCATCGTAGTTGCGGTGGATGCGCGGTGTGTGTGTGTGTGCGCGCGCGCGTGCGTCAGGGGGGGTGGCTGGAAGTACACTACGAGTCGTGAGCCACCGTGTGGGTTGGCCGTTTTGTGAGGCAGGTGCCACATCAGGGTTGTGAATTCGTTATTTAAAACATTACACAACCCTTTCATACATACATGTTTTGGCCACATGCAGTCGATGGTTGTCCTACATGACACTCACCCACGTGTGATGCTTTCTGTGGGCCCGCGAGGTCGTCGTCCATCACTTTGACCAACAGCCGGCAGAGAGGTTAATTTGACCAGCAAGGTAGAATCTTTTTTGTTTGTGTTATGGTGGGACTATATAGTACGCGTCGAAGAGGTGGGAGGGGACTAGCGTATATATACTACGTACGCGTCCGTGAACACGTACACCTCACTTAGTGTCGGGACTTTTCAGTTTCCGAGGCACGTGCCACATCAAAGTTGTGCATTGGCTATTCAAACATCACACAACACCTTTTTGGGCCACATGCATGTAGGCGGTGGTTATCCTAGGACACTCACGTGTGATGCTTCCATCTGTGGGCCCGCGAGGTCATCGTCGATGCATGCATCACTTTGACCTATATCGGGAGAGGTTAATTAATTTCACCATCAAGGAGGATTATTTTTGGGTTGTATTATGGTAGGAGCATATAGTATGCGTCGAAGAGGGGGAAGGGGACCAACATATGTAGTACGCTTCATGAACCTCGCTCTGTGTGGGGACTTTACGATTTTCGAAGCATGTGCCACATCAAAGTTGTGCATTTTGGGTATTCAACATATGTTTGGCCCACATGCAAAGCGATGGTGGTTGTCCTCTGGCACCCACTCATGTGGTTATCAGCGATATCGATGCTTTCCATCTGTGGCCCCGCTTGGTCCATCACTACTTTGCTTGACAACGAGAGAGGTTAATTTGACTGAGGAGGGGATTATTTTTTTGTTTGTATTACGGTATATAGGTCATGCTCTAGAATGACATGATACAGTTTGACCACACATGCATGTGTACGCATGAATCCCTCCCATCGAGTCGAAGTGGCCAGTACCACGACACGTCATGAACCAATCTCGCTCTGTGTGGGGACTGTACGATTTTCGACGCACGCGCCACATCAATGTTGTGAATGGTTTTCAAACATGCATGCACGCATCACCTCCATACATACATATGCATGTAGTGGTTGTCTTGGAACGGTACACTCCCTCGCGTGGTTATCGGCGATAGGCCTATATATTCGTGGGCCCACGTGGACATCCATGATCACTTTGACCGACAACAAGATAGGTTACCATGGCGGATTCTTCCTTTGGTTCATGTTATCATAGTAGGTCATGGTGAGATTCAGACCTAATTAAGTTTGAGCGCATACTATGCATGGATGCATGCATGAATCCCCATCATCGGCTTGAATAGTGGTGTGACATACATATGCATCGTCAACTAACCCTCGCTCCGTGTGGGGATTTCTGGTTCCAAAGCACGGTGCCACATCAAAGTTGTTCCATTGTGTATTCAAACATCAACACCTCCATACATATGTTTGGGCCACACGTAGGCAGTGGTTGTCTTCGGGGACTAGCTACTTGCGTGATTATTGGCGAGCTAGCCCATCTCTGGGGTCGCATGGACGGCCATCACTTTGACCAACAACAAGAGAGAGGTTGTACGACCAAGGTGGATTATTCTTGGTCCGTTTTACGATACATCTTGGTGAGATGCCCTCTCCCGCCGACTGAAAGTGTGCGTGTGTGCGTGCGTGCGTGCGTGTGTGTGTGATGGGGGGGGGACTGCTACTTCGCACTTTGCTAGGTGGACCTTCGTGGGGGCGGGCATGCGTTCATAGCTTAGGATTCCCCTCTTGCCGACACGAGGGGGGCGGGCAAGCAATACCGTGCGCTTTGCGAGATAGGTGCCACATCGAAGTTGCATTTGGTATTTGAACATCAAACCACCCTTTTCATACATATATTTGGTCCACATGCAAGTGTGTTCGTGTTCTAACCCTTTCCCGCGTCATGTTCGCCAAAGTTATGAACATTAGACAAGTCAGATGACACAACAGACACGGTTCACTCACACTAACCATGTGCCACGCCGGTGCCCCTGTCACGCACATCAGCACAGTACATTGGGCTCCATGAGGCTTCCCCTCTCAAAAATATCTACCCGCCTGTAGGTTTTTTCTGTTTGATAACACACGGTTATTATGTTTCGACCGTGTGTGATGTTTGTTGTTCCCGCTCCCGCCTACATCCCTCGAAAATATCTGCCCGGCTCGAGGGTTTTTCTGTTTCATAACACACGATTGTTATTTCCGGACCGTGTGCGATGCACCATCATCCAAATTTTCAATAGCCCCGGCATTTCACTCCCGTGTTTGACTCCTGCGTAGTAAAAATTTTAGTAGCCCCGTCATTTCCTCAAGCACACCCCGCTCCACACACACACCCCAAAACCTCCTCGGGTGCGCGCGCGCACACACACCCCCCCCCACCACAACCACTCCCTCGCTCGAAACCCTAGCAAGGTCGTCACCGCCGCTGCCGCCGCAAGGCCTCCATTGGCAACATCTGCCGTTTTGCCCGTGCAGCTTACCCACTGATCTCCATACCCAGGCCGCCATGAGTTTCTTAGATGACGCCTGCCAAACGCCCCCCTTCCCACAGATCCCCATCCCCATCCCCATCCCCCACTCCAGAGCGTTGTAGCCTAAGCCCGGCTATGCTTCCCATGGAGCTCGAGGAGCGACTGGCCCAAAAGAGGTGTATCGCGGCCTCTTCGCCCGACGTCGCCGAGGTGGCCGTCGAGGAAGCTGACGACCATTACTGGCCGCAGGCACTCAATCAGCGGGCTAGAGTATGCGGGTATGTCGCGGACACCGGCTACAACATCGAGGTCATCGACAGCGATGGCCTGACGCGGGCTATGTCACAGGTTAAGTGGCCCACCCCCATCCCCTCGGGTTCAACCGCCGTCTATCTCATCCATGGCCCCGCCGCTGATCTCCTCTGGCTCACTGTCAAGAATTTGCCATCCTACATCGCCATCGAGCCCCTTTTGTCATTTCTGAAGGACACGTTCTGTGACGCTGGCTTGGGATCCACAGCTTCCAAGTCAGACCTCATCGACGGAGACCATGAGAAGGGTACCCTCTCCGGCTCTTCCAAGGGGAAAGAGCCCGTTTGTGACATCAGGGAGGGCACCCTACAGCCGTGCTCTTCCAAGGGGAAGGAGCCCATCTGCGACAACATGGAGCGCACCCAGGGTCCATGCTCTTCCCACGGGAACGAGCCCATCTGTGACAAGTGAGGAAACCCATGATTTGTTTTGCCATGCCTCTTCACAGGGGGGAACCCATGATTTGTTTTGTCGAGTCCCTTTTGTAGTGTAGTGAGAATATGTCCAGTTTTAATTGCTATATTTGGTTGTTTGCACTATGCCTTGTTTATTTCAGTTGTTCACAATGTGATGCTCTATATGTGCAACTATTTACTGTGCAGTACATTTTCATCAGTACCAGTTTTAAACATACCAATAGGAATGCATATATTTGCTTGCTGTTAAGCCTATTATAGCTAGCATATGCCTCTTTTCAAGTTTTTTGGTTGTTCGATTGTTTGTAGTTAGCATATGTCTAGTTTTAAATGATATCTTTGGTTGTTCATAGTATGCCTTGTTTATTCCAGTTATTCACAACGTGATGTTCTATATGTGCAAGTATGAACTATGTAGTTCAATTTCATCAATACCAGTTTCAACAATACCACTATGAATGACTACATTTGGTTGCTGCATGTTGTAGTTAACATGCCTTTCCATTTTTATTTAACAATAACCAGTGTACTTAGACCGGCACAATACCAGTTTGAATGACTATGTTTGCTTGTTGTTAAATGTTAGGCCTGTTCCAGTTAACACACCTTTCCACTTGTTTTGCTTAACTAGCGTGCTTAAACCCGCACACTGAAGCTATCTTTTGGAGATTATTTTATCTGCCATGGATAAATTTGGTTGATGTTTAGCCTGTTGTGCTTAACATGCCTCTCGATGTACTTACACAAGACAATTTTGGGAACGATTGCTGTTTTCCATCGAGGTTAGTTTCATCCCATGTCTTATATATACTCACTGTTCAGGATATCGGTAGCTGGTACCATATAGGTCGGGGGCTGATAAGGGACTAATCGGTGAATTGGACTTTTAACTGCATATATATGTAACCCATTTATTGTTAGGTTAACTAGGGCCATATGTAATATATCTGAGGCTACATAGCAACATGCACTGTACTAAATGTCTAAATATGCAATCCTAGGCTACATAGCAAGAAGGAAGAGTGTTACCTTAATGTTCTGATGATGTCTAGATATACGTAGAAGAGTAGCAGCAACAACAACAACGACACAACAGCAGTTAATCAGCCGATAATTTGTAAAAAATTGATAAACTCCCTCCAGCCCATAATATAAGATGTTAATTCATCCAATATGTGAGTATATTGGATGTTATAAGATATTATATAATGGGACAGAGGGAGTGTTGTACTACATCATTGTGCAATTGCTGTTTAGCTTCTAATATTAACTTGGTGCTTTTAGGTACATATGTCATTGGTAAAGATCCGCGCTTCGACCCTTTCTCCGTATGGGGCAATGAGATATTGATGAACCAGCATCAAGTGAGGAAGCTGATAAAGATTGTTAGTAAAATGGGTCAAAATATGGCAATTAAACTATTTGTTTACACTTTATCCAAGACAACAACAAACTGCAGGATGGTAAGTAAGAACTCTGCAGCCTTCTTTTTACTGCCCATAATGAGTTGTGTTAGATGACAATGTCTGAATCTTTTTTCCTTTGCAGTGGTTCCCAAAGCAGTTTACTCAAGATTACCTCTCAAACTATATGATTGGTGGGCATGCAAAGGTTAAAGTATTTCTACCAGAACACGATGATTATCTAGATGTTTTCATGAAGACAGTGAAGGATGTGCGGTCGGCCATCACAAGGGGTTGGACTAGAGTCGTGCGTGCCTTCTGCAGAGGAGGGCACAATATGGGCATTCCGCTTCACCTTGTTCAGCAACCAGAATGTATTTCGCCTCTTTCTTTACCGTCTTTAATAGTACAAGTATAAAACTGTGGTTCATCATTCTTTATTTGGTGCTTATGTAATTCTTGAACATATGTACCTGTGAATCGAATAATGCATTGGTTATTTGAACCTGATGGATATGAATAAAGCTATAGCATACTTTCAAATTCAAATCCGGTACAATTTGAAATAGCAGTAATTAAATTATGGTGAAATTATGCTCTACAGGTCGTTACAGCACACACGGTCGGTAAAACACAAATGTTTGTGATACACACCATAATCTGACACGGTTCACAGAGAGGAAACATGTGCGAGCATGCACACAGTTACCATTTGCAAACCGTGTGTGATGTCAGACAATATCACAAACGGTGCGGGCAAACTAAACATTTGTGATAGTTGCCTTATCGTACATGATTCGCAACCATGAACTGTTTCTGATGTGGTATGCATCATAAACGTTGCACCACAGAATAGCATGTGCGATAATTATCATGTACAATGATGTTACGATGGTCCGATGTTTCGTAATCCTATCCGACACTCGTACGATGATTAGCTAATCTTCTTAATTAGTTATTGCATACGGCTCGAGAAAAGTGAATGTGTGTGATTGTCTGCTTATCATACACGTTCTATAATTGTGAACCGTTTGTGATGGGCCGCGCATCGTAAACGTAGCACCACAGAATACCGACTGCGATGGCAATGCGAGCACAAACGAGTAGCAAGGATGAAGCGTTTGGGATATTCGAGATATCAGAAATAGTTTTATAGGGACAACTGTATGCATCAAGGATCCCTATCCCCGACGGTTTCTGGGTCGTGTGGGAAGGACCCCCGTATCGCACACACTCACTTGGTGACGTTTCAAAACGCCATCGCGGAAAGGGGTTAAAACCGTTTGTATAGCACCTCGCTGTACCAGCGAACTAAAGGTAAAATTCATGGGGGTATTTATGCTACTCGCTTGGCGAGACACTTTAATGTTCTGATTTGCCTCCATGATTACTTGTTGCCTAGAGCTTATTTAGATCACCAGGCGATGGAGGCTCACCACTTTATTGATGAGCCTGATTCTTCTCACCATATCCGTTATAACTTGGTATTCAGTGAGAATACCCGTGATATTATCCCGTTACCTGCGCCTGCTTTCTTTGATTCTTATATCAGGAACGGATACACCATCCTACTAGCGGGCATTGTCGCCTATCAGAATGCTCAGGTATCGGCAGAGGAGGAGCCCTAGGAGTGGGACGCTCAGTTGCCACCGCCTCAGCACTTTCACATGGGATCGGACGGCTACCACGGGAGGTGATTACCAAGCTAGGAGAAAGCCTAAGCTTGGGGGAGTACGTATTTCCACTGACATTACATTCATGTTCACACTTCATTCTAGTCGTCGGTGTTCATACTTTTCCATTGTATTATCCATGTTAGTTTTATTTTCTCGCATTCTTCTTGTATGTTTGAAAGACTTTGAGAAAATCCAAAAATATTTCCTGCTTCTTTTTGGTGTTTCTTTCTAGTTTAAATTAGTTGTAGTATTAAAAGAAAACCCAAAAATATTTCTCGATTCTTCTTTTGCTTGTTGGGAGCTTTCCCGTGTAAATAGTTTTTCTTGTCTTTGTTTTTCCTTCTTTAATTTGCTTTCTTCAAGAAAAATCAAAACCTCCAAAAATATTTTAGTATGTTTCTCTGAAATTGTTTTCTTTTGTTCCATTGAGTCGTACTAAGGAGAAGACCACGATAAAAATGTTGAGTGGCTCTCGTATGCATTATTGTTGATCTGACAAAGAGCCCATATTATCGTCTTTTCCTTTGAATAAAATGTTGCAGATTCCAGCTTAGTCCACGACACTCTTGCACTATTATTATTTTTATATCATTCGGTTGTGCAAGTGAAAGGCAATAATGACGATATATGATGAAGTGACTGTGGCAGGGAAAAGCGGGGATGAACTCAACTTGTTTTTGTTTTTTTAATATGTTTAATTCAGTATCCATGATTCAACATATTATGATTAAACATGTTTACAATGACAATTAGAGATTATAGTTGCTCATGCCATGCTTAAGTAGCTAGGAGTGGATAATGATTTATTTTAGATGTCAACATGCACTAAAATGATTGTGATGTAGTATGATGATATGGTATCCTCCTCTAAATGATTCGAGTGGCTTGACTCGGCACATGTTCACGCATGTAGTTGATTCAAAACCAACATAGCCTCCACAATATTTATGTTCATGGTGTTTATATCCTACTCATGCTAGTATGCAATGTTGATTATTCATAATGCATGTTCATGACCGTTTTCGCTCTCTAGCTGGTCGCTTCTCAACCTATTTGCTAGCCTTCGCCTGTACTAAGCGGGAATACTGCTTGTGCATCAAAATCTTTAAGCCAAAGTTATTGCAGATGAGTCCAATATATCTACCTATATGCGGTATTACCCTGCCGTTCCAAGTAAATTTGCATGTGACACCTCTAAAAATTCAAATGAACACCTATTTTGTGTGCCCGGACCGCTCATGGAGCGACAGGGGGTGGTCAGTATCTTCCATGCTAAGCAGGTTATTCTCATGATGAGTGTTTATTCACTCGTCCTTGCACGAGAGGGGCCGGTAATCGGGATGCCCAGTCCCATGATCAAAATTGCAAATAATTAAACAAAACTCCCCTGGGACTATTGTTGGTATGGAAGGCACCCGTGGATTCGGTTAGCCATGGCTTGTGTTTGTTGGTGGAGGGGGAGTAAACTTTACTTTTACCGCTTGGAAACCGCCGCTAATGTGTTTAGCATGGAAGATATTGATAGCTCTTGGTCGTAACGTTGACAGGAAAGGTATACCTCCTAAAATTATATTTATCTCTGATTTAAGCTTTGACCTCTGGCACCTCTGCAAATCCCTGCTTTCCTCTATGAAGGGCCTATCTATTTACTTTTATGTTGAGTCATCACCTTCTCCAATAAGCACCAGTCCTGAGAGCACTATTGTCATCGTCATGCATTGTGTATAGTTAATATTGTGTGCATCATGACTGGATCTCTTCTACCATGAATTACAATGTTTAGTCACTGCTTGAACTTTGGAGGTGCTCTACATTTATGTTTTGCGGTCTCAGAAAGGGCTAGCGAGATACCATTATTGTCATATTATATCATGATTGTTTTGACAAAGTGTTGGCATTTGAAATATTTTATTATTGCTCGCTAGTTGATTATGCCATTGATATGAGTGAATATAATTTCTAAGAGTTATTGCTTGCATGGTTAGTCATGATCTTTGCTGAAAACCTCGGTACTATTTAAGCATATATATGGACACAAGAACAAAAGAGTTCGTAAAAGTTTTTCTTTATCACTTTCAGTTTGTCAATTGAATTGCTTGAGGACAAGCAATGGGTTAAGCTTGGGGGAGTTGATACGTCTCCATCGTATCTACTTTTCCTAACACTTTTGCTCATGTTTTGGACTCTAATTTGCATGATTTGAATGAAACTAACCCGGACTGACGCTGTTTTCAGCAGAACTACCATGGTGTTGTTTTTGTGCAGAAATAAAAGTTCACGGAATTGGACGAAACTTTTTGGAGAATTATTTTGGAATAAATAAAAATGACTGGAACCAAGACCCACTGGAGGGGGGGCCCCAGCTGCCCACTAGGCACCAGAGCGTGCCACCCCCCTCTGGCATGCCCTGGTGGGTAGTGGGGCCCACGAGGCTCCGTTGACCCCAATTCCAACTCTATAAATTCCTATTTTTGGAGAAAAAAAATAAGAGAGGAAGTTTCATCGTGTTTCACGATACGAAGCCGCAGCCACCTCCTATCCTTCATCGGGAGGCTAGATCTGGAGTCCGTTCGGGGCTCCGCAGAGGGGGATCTTCCGTCTTCGTCATCATCAACCATCCTCCATCACCAATTTCATGATGCTCACCGCCGGGAGTGAGTAATTCCTTCGTAGGCTTGCTAGACGGTGATGGATTGGATGAGATTCATCATGTAATCGAGTTAGTTTTGTTAGGGCTTGATCCCTAGTATTCACTATGTTCTAGGATTGATGTTGCTATGACTTTGCTATGCTTAATGTTTGTCACTAGGGCCCAAGTGCCATGATTTCGGATCTGAACCATTTATGTTTTCACCGTTATGTCTATGTTCTTGATCCGATCTTGCAAGTTATATGCACCTATTGCGTGTTATGATCCGCATACCCCAAGGTGACAACAATTGGGATTCTTTCCGGTGATTACCGTAATTTGAGGAGTTCATGTATTCACTATGTGTTAATGCTTTGTTCTGGTTCTCTATTAAAAGGAGTCCTTAATATCCCTTAGTTTTCTTATGGACCCCGCTACCACGGGAGGGTAGGACAAAAGATCTCATGCAAGTTCTTTTCCATAAGCATGTATGACTATTTACGGAATACATGCCTACATTATATTGATGAACTGGAGCTAGTTCTACGTCACCCTAGGTTCTGTGTCGCTGCGGTGGGTGTAGGGGTCCGCATGGGTACGGGCGGGGGCGCTGGCGCTGTCATGTACATGAGCTCGCGCGGATCCGCGGGGACCTCGCTGACGCTCGCGGCTTCCAGCGCTGTGATAGTGCTCGGCGACCAGCCCGTCAATGCTACGGGGATGGTCGCTGGTGCGGGCGCAAGGATGGGAGCTGGGACGGGCATGGGGGCAGCAACCGCCACGGCCAGCTCATTCAGGACCATGTCCATGAGGCCCCATTCCTCCTTATTTTCTATCTCATCCGGCTCAGAGTCGACTTCAGCAAACTGGAAGACTAGTGGCAGATGATCCTGCTACACCATGGCATTGGTGGAGGTCTGTGGGAGGGCAATGGGAGGTGAAGTGTAAGGCCGCCTGTATTAAACAGTGGCTTGGACATCATTAATGGAGAGGGTGGGAGTGAGGCGGGCGGCCATGGAAGTCAAAGGGTTCGCTTCCCAGTGAGCCTGCACAACGTACAACTCACACGCTTCCCAGTGAGCCTATGCATTGGAGGACAGCTTGCACACCTCCCGGTCAGCCTGCATAGCGAACTACGCTCGCACGCCTCCCATCTACTCAAGCAGCTGTCCACACGGCACCTCCTAGCCATTAAAAGTGTGACGTGTGGCGTCACGTGAATGGTTTGCAGAACGCCCATGATTTAAATTATACGAACGTTTGAGATGATAACGTGGCAGCTATTTGTTTCAAAATGCCTTTGTTGGCTGTTGATTCGTGCGCCTTCTCTCAAATTGGACACGAAAAATACCACAACATGTTGGTGTCATTCCATGATAGCATGCCAAGTTTCATGAATTTCAGACGAGTTTTGGATTTACTAGAATTTTAAAACCAAGTATCTCAATGTTTGCGGACGAGGCACGATGCCGAGGTGTTTGAAGTTCATTCCTATTTCTTGCATGGGACCTAAGCATGCACGCAAGGACACACATATGATTTTCAACCCAATTTGCTACACTAGAACATGTGCCTGTAGTTCAAATTTGAATTATGCACATAAAATGCCTAGAAAACTTGGTTAATGTATAAAAATGTCCAAACGAACCCTGAATAATTCCAAATTTTAACATAACACTCATGTTGGTCTATGTTGTATCTAGAAAAAAATCAAGGTGGGAAGAGGCAAGGAATGTCGTTTCGTCCAGAAAGGTGACACACGTTCCCCACTGGAACCACGAGGCTTCTTGGGAGAAGCTCTGGTTTGTGAGGAGCGTAAACTAGAACCTGCCCCAAATGGGACAATTTTTTTACCACAACATGTTGGTGCCATTCCATGATAGCATGCCAAGTTTCTTGAATTTCAGACGAGTTTTGGATTTACTAGAATTTAAAAACAAAGTATCTCTACGTTTGTCGGCAAGCAACGGTGCCGAGGTGTTTGAAATTCATTCCCATTTCTTGCATGGGACCTAAGAATGCACACAAGGACACACATTTGATTTTCAACCAATTTTTCTGCACTGGAGCATGTGCCTGTAATTCAAATTTGAATTATGCACATAAAATGCCTAGAAAACTCAGTTAATGTATAAAAATGTGCAAACGAACCCAGAAAAATCCCAAATTTTAACACGACACTCCTGTTGCTCTATGTTGCCACTAGACAAAAATTTGAAAGCAAGAAGAGGCAATGAATATCATTTCGTCCAGGAAGGTGGCACATTCCCTACCGAAACCATGAGGCTTGTTGTCAGAAGCTCTGGTTTGTGAGAAGCTTATACCCAAACTTGCCCCAAATGGGACAAATTTTTTTACCACAGCATGTTGATGCCGTTCCATGATAGCATGCCAAGTTTCATGAATTTCAGATGAGTTTTTGATTTACTAGAATTTCAAAACCATGTATCACAATGTTGCGGCCAAGCGACGATGCCGAGGTGTTTGAAATTCATTCCCATTTCTTGCATGGGACGTAAGCATGCAACCAAGGACACACATTTGATTTTTCAACCCATTTTTATGCACTGGAGCATGTGCCTGTAGTTCAAATTTGAATTATGCACATAAATGCCTAAAAAACTCACTTAATGTATAAAAATGTCCAAACGAACCCCAAAGATTCCAAATTTTGACATGACACTCCTGTTGGTCTATGTTGCCACTAGAAAAAAATTGAAAGCAAGAAGAAGCAACGAATACCGTTTCGTCCCAAAATGTGGCATGTTCCCTACTGGAACCATGAGGCTTCTTATGAGAAGCTTATACCAAAACCTGCCCCAAATGGGACAATTTTTTTACCACATCATATTGGTGCTGTTCCATGATAGCATGCCAAGTTTCATGAATTTTAGATGAGTTTTGGATTTACTAGAATTTAAAAACCATGTATCTCAATGTTTGCGGCCGAGTGATGGCGCTGAGGTGTTTGAAATTCATTCCCATTTCTTGCATGGGACCTAAGCATGCAACCAAGGACACACATTTGATTTTTCAACCCATTTTTATGTACTAGAGCATGTGCCTATAGTTCAAATTTGAATTATGCACACAAATGCCTAGAAAACTCAGTTAATGTATAAAATGTCCAAATGAACCCTGAAAAATTCCAAAATTTAACATGACACTCCTGTTGTTCTATGTTGACACAAGAAAAAATTTGAAAGCAAGAAAGGCAACGAATATCGTTTCGTCCACAAACATGACACGTTCCCTACCGGAACCATGAGGCTTCTTGTGAGAAGGTCTGGTTTGTGAGAAGCTTATACCAAAACCTGCCATAAATGGGACAATTTTTTGACCAGAACATGTTGGTTCCATTCCATGATAGCATGCCAAGGTTCATGAATTTTAGACGAGTTTTGGATTTACTAGAATTTCAAAACCAAGTATCTCAACGTTTGCTAGCGAGCCACGGTGCCGAGGTGTTTGAAATTCATCCTCATTTCTTGCATGGGACATAAGCATCCACCCATGGACACATATATGATTTTACAACCCATTTTGGTGCACCGGAGCATGTGCATGTAGTTTAATTTTGAATTATGCACCTGAAATGCCTAGAAAACCCAATTAATGTATAAAAATGTCCAAACAAACCCTGAATAATTCCAAATTTTTTAACGACACACCTATAGTTGCATGTTCACTACAGATAAAAGTTCTAGCAATTCAAACACCCTCCTTTGCCGCTGTGACCCCATTATGTATTTCAAATCAAGACAAAAAATCAAGTAGATCACACACAGTTTATTATCACGTCGGAGTACCGTCGGAGTAGTATATGGCTTATGCAAGAAGGTGTGTCGGCTACTGTCCACAGCCGGCGCGTCAAGCACACTAGCTCGCTCCTCAAATATCATTTCACTATTCAATCGTCGCCGGTCAAAGATGGGGACGTGGACCTGCGTCATGAGGGAAACTTTGGTGGCCCACTCTGGCGAGAGCACAGCCGCAGCCGCCATGAGCGTGCTAACAACCTGCGTGAGCGCGGCCGCAAGCTTTGACTGGGCAGCCAAGGCAGCCCAAACGGCCGCTGTTGCTGCTCAGGTGGCGGCAGCAACATCTGCGACGGGGATAGCAACTGGCGAGAGCGGCACATCAGTTGTTTGTTCCGCAGCGGTGGCCTTAGCCCTGATGGAGGCCGCCCATGACCATGTCAAGGCCGCCCACGCCCAGCTCCTGGCGGTCACCACACAAATCGCATGAAGCTTCTTCGACAATGGTCGACAACCCACAACTGAAGAGTTGGCAATCGCCGAGAGCGTTCGAGCAGCCGTCCGTTCATTCACGGCATACCTTGCCATGATGGAGCCCGTCCAAGCCCAGACCGCAGACGCCCACACCCATCTTGTGGTGGCCTTTTCCAAAGAGATGGTGGACGTGAATGGCGAGATGCTTGCCGAGTATGGTGCGATGGATGCCATGGAGCCCCTTCCCCAGGAGATCGTCTGGCGCGAGCTGCACATGGAGGAGGTGGCGGAGATCGACGAGCACCAGCTGGAGTAGTACTCTTTGTTTAGAGCTTCGGTCTTTAATTTGTTAGAGTAATGTTTAGGTCAGCTAGCTCTGTTTAATTGCTGAACTTGCTCGATTAAGAAGTGTGGGTGTGATGTAGGCTCTTTTGTGTACCCAAATTATGTAATGACGTGGATGACCACTGTAACCAGGGAAATTCGAACCAAAAATTGCACATTCAAACTCATCACACATGGGGTAAGCTATATGAATCGTTTGTGATGTTCACATACCATTCACAGTGCTGAATAAGGGACCGTGTCTGATGACACTTTGTGCGCTAGTTTTTCGCTGCACCGAGCCAAAATTTTCGGCTTCCGCGAAAATATCTACCTCTCCCGCCCCTCCCCTGACCAAAAGCCATGTTTCCCCTATTTCTACCTTCCTTTCCAAGTTCAAACCTTCACTTCTTGCTTGCAGTGCTGCCCCCTCGCCGGCGACCCTCCTTCACGCTGCTCGGCCTCACCAATCTAGGCAGGTAATCCACACCCGACCCCCATCCTCCTCCTCCTTCTACATCCCACTTGCCCCAACCGCCAGCGCGACACCTTCCACCCAAATCACCGACCCATCCTCCAAGTAAGCAACACCCTAAGCCATGGTGCACGCTATATAGCCAGGAGCTCAAGGAGCATTTGGCAGTGGAGAAGCAAACTGCGGCCGCACACACAGATGAGGTCGTGTTGGCTGTCATTCGTGCCGACCCCCAGATCTTGGAGGAGCACCTCACCGTCGAGGCCACCGTCGACACCTCGCGTGCAAATGCCACCACGCGGTTGGCTGCTTTAAACGATAGTTCGTGGCATTTTCTTGAGGCCATTGTCGATGCCTTCGACAAAGACTACGAGGTGTTTTCTCAACGTGCCCGTGCTTACCTCAACTCGAGAGCCAGCAGGTTGGTGCCTGGAGTGGCTCAGGAAACTCACCACTACAAGGAGGGTAACCACGATGTGGAGGCGTCACCCTCTTCCAAGTCCAAGGAGCCAATCGTCATCGATATCTCCGACGATGAGGAGTAGCTTGTCTTATTAGCTCACTATAAGGACCTATGTTCAGTTAGCTAGCTATGCCGGTTAAGCATGTTCGGTTTACCTGTTGCATGTGCTGCTCGTGCCTTTCCTTAACAAATTCTAGTGAATTGTCCTATGTACTTTTACCATGCAATCTGATCCTCTAGTATATATGTTCTATATGTCGTGTAATGTGGTGCTCACTTATTAACTGTTTGGTTAATTTGTTGTCATGTTTAGTTAACTGTTTGGTTCAATTCTGCAATGTGATGTTGAATTCTTCTGGGTGCAATTTTCTATTGTCTTCCATGTGAGAAATAAATCAAATTTGGCTATACAAAAAACATGAGAAACAAATACAATTGCTATATTTCCAAGTTGTCAAGCATGCTTAGTTTGGTTAACTGTCTGATCTTGTAGTATGTTATATATTGTGCAATGTGGTGCTCAGTTAATGTTTGGTTCATTTGTTGTGGTGTTTAGTTAACTGTTTGGCTCAATTCTGCAATGCGATGTTCAATTGTTGTGGGTGCATTTTTTTATTGTCTTCCATGTGAGAAATAAATGAAATTTGGCTGTACTAAATACATGAGAAACAAATACAATTGCTATATTTCCAAGTTGTTAAGCATGCTTGGTTTGGTTAACTGTCTGGTCTTCTATTAGGAGTATGTTATATTGTGCAATCTGGTGCTCAGTTAATGTTTGATTCGTTTGTTGTGGTTTTTAGTTAACTGTTTGGTTCAATTCTGCAATGCGATGTTTAATTGTTGTGGGTACAATTTTGTATTGTTATGCATGTGAGGAATAAATCAAATTTGGTTGTACTAAATACATGAGAAAAATATACAATTGCTATATTTCCTAGTTCTTAATCATGCTTGGTTTGGATAAATGGCTTTTCCATGTGGCTCAAATTAATCTGCTGAATCTGCAATGTGTTTATTTTTCATCAACATATTGTACTTATATGCCAACCCTCACTTAACCTGATCAATAGCTACCTTATATGTGTTGTAGGGAAACAATGGGAAGCATTGAGGTTTACAATCAAGGTTTGCACATGCATGGTCCTTTGCCTAATAGCACATTATTGTGCAATTGTAGGAACCATTCTAATATTTAGGTTTTTAACAATTTGGTCTTGCACATGTTGGTCCTGCTGTCAGAGGTTTTGACCCACTGTTCGACCCATTTTGCATCTGGGGAATGAGTTGTTCATGAATATCAGTCAAGTCAAGAAACTTAGAAAAATTGTTAGGATAAGGAAACTAGTGACGAAAAACAACAAGATCTTTGTCTGCAGAATGAAGAAGACATCAGTGCACTACAGGATGGTACTAACTATTATACCTTGTCTTTTTTATTCCTTTGCGCCATTTCCAAATTTAGAGATGATATTTATGCATTTTTTTCAAGCCTTTCCAAAGCAGTTCACTGATGATTACCTCTCAAACCACCTGTATGGTCAGGAGGCGAGGAAGGTAGTCATACAACACCCATGGTACAATATTGAAGTCTTCCTCAAGAGGACGAAGTATGGACGGTCAATCATCCATAGGCACTGACCTATAGTTGCAAGGACCTTCAACATCAATGAAGGCTCAATATTCGCCTTCCGCTTCAGCAGTTTTCCAGATGAGATTCATCTGTCTATCTACCGTCTATGTTGCTAATTTCCAAAGGTTATAGATGTTGCATGTCAAACTTGGTGCTGGTGCAGTTGTGTAATGGGGTAGCTAGAAATATGCCTATATGGTGTAACTGAGTGCTGAAGCTATATGATGTTCTACTCTGATGTATTTCAATTATGAAATCCTGGTTCCGTAATACAAAATGAAATATATTGTGTTCTTAATATGAAATGTCAATTTGATTAATAAATGGATTATTAATAATAGGCCAATTAGCCTGCTTATTGGGTTTTTCTATTGCAAATGGTTATTGATACAACACCGTGGGCGATGACCTCAGACAACCCACACAATTTCTAGGAAGAAAACGTGTTGGATCAATGAACAATCACACATGACTTCCTCTTGAAAAATGTTTGCGTTAGGCCACCTTGCACAAACGTTCTCCACATAGAAAGTGTGTGTGATGGACAACCTATGCCACATAGTTTCTTCTATGCACCGTGCGTGATGCATTCAATAACGCAAACGATAAAATTGTTAATATCGTCTGCAATGGCAATGCTATCACAGACTATTTGATGGGGAAAAATGTCTGTGATGTATGTGCGAATGGAAATGTTTGTCTGGGATTCATCGTGTGGGATGTACATATGAACAGAAACGTTCTTCTTGGATTGACTGTGTGGGATGTACATATGAACGGAAATGTATTCCTTGGATCTACTGTGTGGGATGTACATACGAAGGGAAACGTTTCTCTGGGATTCACTGTGTGGTATGTACTTACGAACAGAAATGATTGGGCCTGTATAATTGTATGCGATGGCTAACCCGATTGCACATGAGCTCATTTTGCCCAGCGTGTGTGACCGGAGGGCCTATCCCCGACGGGTTCTGGGTCGTGTGGGAAGGACCCCCCCTATCGCCCACATTGGTAAGGTGATGGTTTAAAATGTCATCGTGGAAAGGCGTTAAAAACCGTTTGTACAGTAGCTCGTTGTACCAGCGATAATAAATTCCTTGGAAAGTGTTGGTATGGAAGGCACCCATGGATACGGCTAGCCATGGATTGTGAAAGATTGGTGGAAAGGAAATAAACTTTATTTTCTCTTTGGGAACCGCCTATAATGTGTCTAGCATGGAAAATATTGGGACTTCTCGGTCGTTTTCGTTGACAGTAAAAGCATGCCTCTCAAAATAATTTTATCTCTCTAATTTAAGCCTTGAGCTCTGGCACCTGTGCAAATCTCTGCTTCCCTCTGCGAAGGGTCTATCTATTTACTTTTATGCAAATTTTATTTTTATTTTGAGTCTCCATCTTCTATTATAAAGCACAAACTAGAGAACTATTGTCATACTTGTGCATTGAATGTAGCTAATACTGAGTGTGTTTCATGAATGGATCAATGATTGAGCATAATGGGCTAGGGATAACTTTCTTTAGCATTGATATTTTGAAAGACATGTGTCGGTGTATTAAACATGGGTGTTCTATATCCTGATCTATGCACAGACAAGTAGCAGCTCCCTCGCCAAGCTAAAGTTTCGATGAAGATTCCCAAGGTGAAGAAGTCGCTCTTTGAGATCAAGGAGCACATCAAGAAGACCAAGACTCAAGGCCAAGTTGACCTATTTGGCTAAGGGGAAGAACAAGATAGAGCACTAAAAGCAGCCTTTGCCGGCAAGGCCAAGCTGGTAAGGCGAAGGCCCGGAAAGCCCCGCAGCTAGCAAGCCCCCGCCAACTACCAGCGCTCCACCTTACTCCCCAGCTGGTCGCTGATCGGTGAGGTGTCGAGCCCGCAGGCAGTTAGGTGGAGTTTGCCGGCACGTGTCAGCAAGCTGGAAGAAAGATTACCTTTATCGACACCCGTCGAAATGGCGTGTCACGTTAATAGGAGTTAGCTAGGTATGCGGTGCAACAACCTTCCCGGGGCTTCTCCTCCTTGCGACACCTAACAATGCATTAAATGCTTCTTGTCCTAACCAGCAGAGTTAGGTATGATAGCACTGTTTGCTATCTAATTATTATGTAATTACCTTTTTTCCACTGTGGTAACCCCTTCAGCTATAAAAGGAGGGCCATGGCAACCTTTACAAGGGTTCGAACCCATTCTAACTCCACGCACGCTTGCATGCATAGCTGCCTTCTCCTTGCACCTTGCCGGGGGAAAGCGCTCATTGTATTTGTGCTCCTACTTCATCAGTCTACCAAAGCAGGAGTAGGGTGTTACACCTCAAAGGTGGACCGAACCTGGGTAAAGATCCTTGCGCTCCCTACTAGACCTGCTCTTTGTGTTCTGTGCATTCCCCTCACCGAACCACAAAGGGGCTGGATCACCCCCTAGATAGTCGTTCCACACTGATATCTTTTGCGCGCCAGGTAGGGGGGTCACTGGCGTGAACCTGGGTAGCAGGCGGCGCATCGATTTCACCGAGTTTGATCATCATCTTCATAATCCTTGGCGCCCAAGAAGAAGGGCTCCTTGGTGATGAGACCTTCCACGTCCAAGATTCCTTCCCACATCTCTGCGGGCGGCGCAGGCGACGCCACCGCCCCGGACGGTGTGAACATCGCGGTAGGCACAACCATCGCAGGCAGCGCGGTCGCTATGCCCACCGCGGTGGGAATGGACGATGGAGGCGGTCACCTTCCACGACCCTCTGGCGAAGACAACAACAACGGAGCACACGGCGCGGGCACGTAGCTCCCGCCTCCCCAGCGCACTGGTGAGTGCAGCCACCAGAGCAACGCCGTCCAGTCGGGCGCAAGCCGAGACCCTCCCACTGCAGCGACTACAACGGTGGCGAGGGAGATGACGCCAAAGCATATGCCACGTCCGTCGTGAGATGGACGTGAGGTGACCCCGAGCGGCGTTGCTGATAACGCACAATAGTGCCCGTGGCAAGATGCCTGCTGATCAGGCTCAAGATCCTCAGGCGCCACCCCCGCCACGCCAACCTGTCTGCCAGGAGTTGAGCGACGTCACGTTCTTCGCACTCTAACATGCCTTCGACAGCAACGGAGGCGATGGCGCGAGCCCAAATGCTGTTGAATTTTCCTCCAATAGCAGACAAGATGGATGAGTGGAGAACCACCATCCAAAGTTTGATTGGGTTTGCATAAGCGAACAAATCGCAGTTGGCAGAACCCTCACAGCACCCACAAACAACACCGGTAGCTCAGACTAATGGCCATGTTGTAGGTGGTGCACCAACATTGCAATCGCCTCCGCGGCATCAACCCTTGAAGCAGCATCAACAGCCGCAACGAACCCAATGAGCTGCCGAGCCTGATGATGTGTCAATGGCCTCCTCAGACCAATAGACGCAGCAAGATCAACGACAAGTACTGCTGGATAGGCGAGCGGAAGATGCTCGTACCACCATTCTATGGCACCGAGAGGTGCCCCATCAATCTAACGAGCGCAATGGTCCAGTCGTCGACGAGCCAGCGCCTGTTGTTGGAGGGTATCTACCTTACGAGGTTGGGTGCCCTGCTTTCACACATGAGCTGTGGCAAGTCCGATGCCCGTCCGCCTGGGCGTTCAACCAGAAGTGCCGGCGAAGTACGATGGAAAGTTAAACCCGGCAGAATTCCTGGGCATATACATAATCACTGTGCAGGCTGCCGGAGGAAGGGATGAAAAGATCCTTGCCAATTATTTCCCATTGGTGCTCAAACCCAATGTGTGATCTTGGTTGATGAACTTGCCAGAAAACTCTATTTCTTCGTGGTCGGATCTATGCAATGAGTTCATTGGTGCTTTCACCAGAGGCCAGAAAGGCCCCAGATAGCCCAGTGATTTGCAAGTGATCCCACAGAGAGAAGGAGAAGATCTGCACAAGTATATCCAAAGATTCAGCCGTGTGCATCGCAACATACCAGATGTGCACCCTGCAGCTGTAATTCCCGCGTTCCACATGAATATACACAGTCGCAAGATGCGGGAGAAGATGACCATGCGGTTGCCGAAGACCGTCAATGAGCTCTACATGTTGGCAGACAAGTGTGCACATGCTGAGGAGGGAAGAAGGCTCCCTGGGGAAGATGCTGGCGCTGAAGTCGATTCGAAGGACGACGACACTGCCACCCCCAAGAAGAAAGGCCGGAAGCGCAATAGAAAGTGCAAGGGCAAGTCAGTTATAGCCATAGAAGGGTCATGCAACTCTAGCTTTGCCAAGAAAACCAAGACATTGAGCTCCGACAAGGAAGTTGCCACATGTGCTGATTGTCAGGTAGCTGCGCCGGGCGAGAAGGCCGGCAA
Organism: Thinopyrum elongatum; assembly: GCA_011799875.1. Classification (NCBI taxonomy): domain Eukaryota; kingdom Viridiplantae; phylum Streptophyta; class Magnoliopsida; order Poales; family Poaceae; genus Thinopyrum; species Thinopyrum elongatum. Next base: position 420,815,001 of record CM022299.1, read on the forward strand.
GTCTGACGGGCCATACTGTAAGATTCACCGTACCAAGGGTCACAATCTCCAGGAGTGCCGACAAGTCGAGCAGCTGGTTGAGAAGCAAAAGGCTGAGTATGAGAAGCGCGACAAGGAGAAGGCCCAAGATGGAACGGGTGGATCCGGCAAGAAGGGTCGCGGTGGCCAAGGAGGGCACCGCGGCAAAGCCAATCAACAGAAAGAAAAGCCTGCCAGGGGTAGGGAAAAGAAAGATGGAGACTAAGAGAGTGAAGAGGAAGATGACGACGAGTCCAGTGAACATGAATTCCAGAAGGCAACAGAGGCTGTGTGCATTGACGGGGGTGCATCCTTGCATTCCTCTCACCGCCAACTTAAATAGTGGGCTCGTGAGGTCAACGCAGCGGAGCTGACAATAGATGCTCAGAAGCCCCTTGTCGGTGTCAAAACCGGTGGATCTTGGGTAGGGGGTCCCGAGCTGTGGATCTAGGATCAATGGGAAACAAGGGACAAAGAACACGGTGTTTACCCAGGTTCGGGCCCTCTCTAAGAGATAAAACCCTACGTCCTGCTTGATTGTATTTGATATGTATGGTATGGTTACAGAGTCGATCTACCTCGAGATTAGGCGAGCTAAACCTTAGGTTGATGGGGTGTTGGATGTTGCTCTAGCCCTAAAGACTAAAACCCTTTGGTTTATATAGACACCAGTAGGGTTAGGGTTACAGGCGATTGGTTATAATGAAGGAAAGATCATGCCTAATCTTGACTTGGAGGGCACACCACGGCTCCGAAGATCTTCTATCCGGTCACGGGTTCGCGCTCTAGCTTGGCTCCACAGTAGCCCACCAATTAGGCCCATAAGCAATAGGCCGGCGGCCCGAGGACCCCTTAATCCAGGACTCCCTCAGTAGCCCCCGAACTAGCCTCCAACGCCAGGGCTTGTGTCCAGCATCCGCATATCCAACGGTCTTTGGCTTGCGAGGCGAGTTCTCCATCCTGTCCTGTGCATGCTCGGAGTTGAGTGGTGTCCAGAATCCGGAGCATTTCTTTTACTTAGCCTCGAAGGCCAAAGTGCTCAAGTGTGAACAGTGCCCTCGTCTGACAACTTTTTGGCGAAGGGTCGCGTCCGGTGATAACACCGAATGGCTGGAAGTTCTCGATACATGGCTCGAGGCCGCCCCTCTACTGGCACGTCTCATGAAGGCAGACATCGTGCCCCATTTTTTAGGGGATATGATCAATGATTTCGATTCCCCCACCCGCGCATAACGTCGCAAGTGTATCGGGAAGTGGAGAGGCCCGCAGCGAGAAAAGAGGAAACCTCGGCTCCTCCGCGGCCCATAAAAAGGGGAATAGCCACAGTTACCAGCCTACGCCTTCTTCCACTTCTTGCTGTCGCCTTTCCAATCTCCAGAGCTCCAGCGCCCTGCTCTACTTTTCCATGGAAGGTCTCCTTCCCATCTTCTCCCTAGCTTCGGTCATGGCTGGATCCGGTGCCAACGGCAAGTGAGAGGCCTCCATCGTCACCAACAACGATATCGATGAGCTGAAGCGAGCCGGCTACTTGCCGGCCGATGTCGCTCACCGGGCCCCCGAAGAGGGCCAGGTCATCCCCATGCCCAAGTGATGACCCACAAGTATAGGGGATCTATCGTAGTCCTTTCGATAAGTAAGAGTGTCGAACCCAATGAGGAGCAGAAGTAAAGACAAGCGGTTTTCAGCAAGGTATTCTCTGCAAGCACTGAAATTATCGGTAACAGATAGTTTTATGATAAGATAATTCGTAACGGGAAACAAGTAACAAATGTAACTAAGGTGCAGCAAGGTGGCCCAATCCTTTTTGTAGAAAAGGACAAGCCTGGACAAACTCTTATATAAAGCAAAGCGCTCCCGAGGACACATGGGAATTATTGTCAACTTAGTTTTCATCATGCTCATATGATTCGCATTCGTTACTTTGATAATTTGATAAGTGAGTGGACTAGTGCTTGGGTGCTGTACTTACTTGGACAAGCCTCCCACTTATGATTAACCACTCCCGCAAGCATCCACAACTACGAAAGAAGAATTAAGATAAATCTAACCATAGCATGAAACATATGGATCCAAATCAGCCCCTTACGAAGCAACGCATAAACTAGGGTTTAAGCTTCTGTCACTCTAGCAACCCATCATCTACTTATTACTTCCCAATGCCTTCCCCTAGGCCCAAATCATGGTGAAGTGTCATGTAGTTGACGTTCACATAACACCACTAGAGGAAAGACAACATACATCTCATCAAAGTATCGAACGAATACCAAATTCACATGATTACTTATAACAAGACTTCTCCCATGTCCTCAGGAACAAACGTAACTACTCACAAAGCATATTCATGTTCATAATCAGAGGGGTAATAAATATCATTAAGGATCTGAACATATGATCTTCCATCGAATAAACCAACTAGCATCAACTACAAGGAGTAATCAACACTACTAGCAACCACAGGTACCAATCTGAGGTTTTGAGATAAAGATCGGATACAAGAGATGAACTAGGGTTTGAGAGGAGATGGTGCTGGTGAAGATGTTGATGGAGATTGACCCCCTCTCGATGAGAGGATCATTGGTGATGACGATGGCTTCGATTTCCCCCTCCCGGAGGGAAGTTTCCCCGGCAGAACAGCTCTGCCAGAGCCCTAGATTGCTTCTGCCTAGGTTCCGCCTCGAGACGGCGGCGCTTCGTTCCGAAAGCTTCGTTCTGATTTTTTCCAGGTCAAAACCCTCCATATGGTAGAAGATGGGCACCGGAGACCTGCCAAGGGGCCCACAAGCCCTAGGAGCGTGCCTAGGGGGTAGGGCGCCCCCCCAGGCTTGTGGCCTCCTGGTGGGTCCCCTCTGGTATTTTCTTTGCCCAATATTTTTTTATATATTCCAAAATAATTCTCCGTAAATTTTCAGGACTTTTGGAGTTGTGCAGAATAGGTCTCTCAGATTTGCTCCTTTCCGGTCTAGAATTCCAGCTGCCGGCATTCTCCCTCTTCATGTAAACCTTGTAAAATAAGAGAGAAAAGGCATAGGTATTGTGCCATAATGTGTGATAACAGCCCATAATGCAATAAATATCAATAAAAAAGCATGATGCAAATGGACGTATCAACTCCCCCAAGCTTAGACCTCGCTTGTCCTCAAGCGGAAGCCGAAATCAATAATCATGTCCACATGTTTAGAGATAGAGGTGTCGATAAAATAAAATACGGACATGAAGGCATCATGATCATCTTTAGAACAACAACATATATTGTTATATAATTTCTTATGCCAAAGTAACAATTCATTCACAAGGTAAAGTATGGAACAAGAACTTTATTGGAAACTAACAAACTATTATCTCAGTCATTGGAGCAATTGCAATTTATCATAACGTAGGAAAGAGTCAATGTAAGAGCTTTTCAGCAAATTCACATACTCAACTATCATTTAGTCTTTCATAATTGCTAACACTCACGTGATACTTATGAGATCAAAGTTTCAATCGAACACAGAGAAAGACAGGGGCTTATGGTTTTGCCTCCCAACCTTTTACCTCAAGGGTAACGTCAACAATAATAGTTTATGAATATCTACATCCAAGTGGATATATATATCAGGATCTCCCCCCAACATATAGTGCTTGCTAAAAAGAAAAAGTGTAAAAAGAATAGGTGATGATCACCATGACTCTTGTATAAGGGTAGAGGATAAAAGTAAAAGATAGGCCCTCCGCAGAGGGAAGCAGAGGTTGTCATGCGCTTTTATGGATGGATGCACAAAATCTTAATGCAAAAGAACGTCACTTTATATTGCCGCTTGTGATAAAGAACTTTATTATGCAGTCCGTCGCTTTTATTTCTTCCATATCACAAGTTCGTATAAAGTTTATTTTCCTCACACTAATAGATCATACATATTTAGAGAGCAATTTTTATTGATTGCACCGATGACAACTTACTTGAAGGATCTTACTCAATCCATAGGTAGGTATGGTGGACTCTCATGGCAAAACTGGGTTAAGGGATTTTTGGATGCACAAGTAGTATCTCTACTTGGTGCAAAAGATTTGGCTAGCATGGGATGAGAAGCAAGCTCAACATGTTGGAGGATCCATGGCAATATAACTTCTATTCGAATATAAAGAAACATAGCCCATTATGTTGTCTTCCTTGTCCAACATCAACCTTTTAGCATATAATATTTTAATGAGTGCTCACAATCACAAAAGATGTCCAAGATAGTATATTTATATGTGAGACCTCTCTTTCTTTATTACTTCCTATTAATTGCAACAATGACCAAAACTATGTTTGTCAACTCCCAACAAATTTCATGCGACATACTTCTTATATGTGAAGTTGTCACTTCCCATAAGATCATTATATAATCTTTTTATTTCTATTATTCTTTATTTTTCTTTTACTCAAGATCATAGCCAGATAGCAAAGCCCTCAACTCAAAACTAATCTTTATTATATATAACTCTCGGACTCGATTACATAGAGGGAACATAAAGCTAAACTCAAAGCTAGATCATACTAAAACTTTATTCTACTAAACCGAGATATAACCAAAAGGATCGAACTAAGAAAAATGATAAAGGTAAAGATGTGATGGTGATACGATACCGGGGCACCTCCCCCAAGCTTGGCAGTTGCCAAGGGGAGTGCCCATACTCATGTATTTAGGTCTCTTTCTTTGGAGGAGGTGATGATGGAGTTGTTGATGATGAAATAATCTTATCCTCCGTCTTCCAAGGCATAGGTTCACCATCGTAAAATGATGAACGAGTCTCCGGGATCCTCAAATCTGTAGCCAAACTCATCCTCTTAAATCTGTATTCATACTCACAGTTTTGGTTTTGCAGGTCATAGATCTGGGCTTGGAGATGCTCAATTTTCTCATGAATCTTGAAGATGGCCTCTCCGATGTTCTTGGCATCCAGCTTGTGGTCACGGGTAAATTCTGTGATCATGAAGTGATTGGAGTTGAGTCCGCGTTCCACCATCCCTTGGCACTTGAAGACTTGCTGCTCCATTGCTTCGTGCCTTATCTCCATGCTTCCGGTCCCCTTTGGTCCTTGAACATCGCGGATGTGCAGCACCCCCTCACGCATCACAATGGTTTGAGGGTGTTGCAGCACCTCCGTGAGGTAGGGGTTGATGACCTTCTTGAAGAACTTGTCCTTCGGAGCGCTTGGGAACGTCATAGCGATCTAGATCTGTCAGAAAAATAGCTCGAAACAAGAACAGAGGAGTTTTTCGTGGTACGGTGGTCAAAACCTTCGGGAGATCATATAATGAATTTTTACCGACCAAAAGAAGTGTTCTACAAGAAAACGGAGTCCGAAGGGCACACGAGGTGGCCACAAGCCAGGGAGGCGCGCCCCCAGGGCTTGTCGCCTCCTCGTGTATCTTTCGGACTACCTTTTATTTTCCTAAATTTTTAAATATTCCAAAACGGAGTAAAATTGCCATTGGAAAAGTTTTGGAGTCGGTTTACTTACCGTACCACATACCTATTCCTTTTCGGAGTCTGAAACGTACTAGTAGATATCCCTTATGTACTCCTCCGGTGTTATGGTATTAATAATATTGGTCTCAACATTTATGGGAGTACCCGAGATATAGTGTTTGATTCTTTGCCCGTTTACCACCTTCGGGTTGGTGCCTTCAGCGTTGTTGATTTTGAAGGCACCGGAATGATAAACTTCCTCGATAATGTAAGGGCCCTCCCATTTAGAGAGAAGCTTTCCTACAAAAAATCTTAAACGAGAATTGTATAGCAAGACAAGGTCACATACATTAAATTCACGCTTTTGTATCCTTTTATCATGCCATCTTTTAACCTTTTCTTTAAACAACTTGACATTCTCATAAGCTTGGGTTCTCCATTCATCAAGAGAGCTAATATCAAATAACCTCTTCTCACCAGCAAGTTTGAAATCATAGTTGAGCTCTTTAATTGCCCAATAAGCTTTATGTTCTAGTTCAAGAGGTAAGTGACATGCTTTTCCATAAACCATTTTATATGGAGACATACCCATAGGGTTCTTATAAGCAATTCTATAAGCCCATAATGCATCATCAAGTTTCTTAGATCAATTCTTTCTGCATCTATTAACAGTCTTTTGCAAAATCAACTTTATTTCTCTGTTACTCAATTCTACTTGACCACTAGACTGAGGATGATAAGGAGATGCAATTCTATGGTTAACATCATATTTAGCAAGCAATTTACGGAAAGCACCATGAATAAAGTGTGAACCACCATCAGTCATTAAATATCTAGGGACTCCAAACCTCGGGAAAATAACTTCTTTAAGCATTTTAATGGAGGTGTTATGATCAACACTACTAGTTGGAATAGCTTCTACCCACTTAGTAACATAATCAACAACAACCAAAATATGTGTATACCCATTAGAGGAAGGAAAATGTCCCATATAATCAAAGCCCCAAACATCAAATGGTTCAATAACAAGTGAATAATTCATAGGCATTTCTTGACGTCTACTAATATTACCAATTCTTTGACATTCATCACAAGACAAGACATACTTACGAGCATCTTTGAAGAGAGTAGGCCAATAAAAACCGGATTGTAATACCTTGTGTGCAGTTCTATCTCCAGCATGGTGTCCTCCATAAGCTTCAGAGTGACACTTGCGTAGGATTTGTTCCTGTTCATGCTCAGGTACACAACGTCTAATAACACCATCTACTCCTTCTTTATAAAGGTGTGGGTCATCCCAAAAGTAATGTCTTAAATCATAGAAAAACTTTTTCTTTTGTTGGTATGTGAAGCTAGGTGGTATAAATTTAGTAACAATATAATTGGCATAATCAGCATACCATGGAGTACTATGAGAAGCATTTATGAGAGCTAATTGTTCATCAGGAAAGCTATCATCAATAGGTAGTGGGTCATCAAGAATATTTTCTAACCTAGACAAGTTGTCTGCTACGGGGTTCTCAGCTCCCTTTCTATCAATAATATGCAAATCAAATTCTTGCAGCAAGAGAACCCATCTAATAAGTCTAGGTTTAGCATCTTTCTTTTCCATAAGGTATCTAATAGCAGCATGATCAGTGTGAACAGTTACTTTGGAATCAAGAATATAAGATCTGAACTTATCACAAGCAAATACAACTCCTAAAAATTATTTTTCAGTAGTAGCATAATTTATTTGAGCACTGTCTAGAGTTTTACTAGCATAATGAATAACATTCAATTTCTTATCAACTCTTTGTCCTAGAACAACACCTACAGCATAATCACTAGCATCACACATAATTTCAAAGGGTAGGTTCCAATCAGGTGGTTGAACAATAGGTGTAGAAATGAAGGCTTTCTTAAGAATTTCAAATGCTTCTATACAATCATCATCAAAAACAAATGGAACATCTTTTTGCAAAATATTAGTAAGAGGCCTAGAAATTTTAGAGAAGTCTTTAATAAACCTCCTATAGAAACCAGCATGACCAAGGAAACTTCTTATACCTTTGATATCTTTAGGACACGACATTTTTCCAATAGCATCAACTTTAGCTTTATCAACTTCAATACCTCTTTCGGAGATTTTATGTCCCAAGACAATACCTTCATTAACCATAAAGTGGCACATCTCCCAATTCAAGACAAGATTAGTTTCTTCACATCTCTGCAAAACTCGGTCAAGGTTGCTTAAGCAATCATCAAAAGAAGTTCCATAAACGGAGAAACCATCCATGAAAACCTCAACAATCTTTTCACAAAAGTCAGAGAATATAGCAGACATACATCTTTGAAAGGTAGCAGGTGCATTACATAAACCAAAAGGCATACGTCTATAAGCAAAGGTACCGAAAGGGCAAGTAAAAGTAGTTTTTTCTTGATCCTCTTGTGACATAGGTATTTGAGAAAAACCAGAATAACCATCTAGAAAGCAAAAGTGTGTATGTTTTGATAGTCTTTCTAGCATTTGATCAATAAAAGGCAAAGGGTAATGATCTTTCCTAGTAGCTTTGTTTAATTTTCTAAAATCAATTACCATTCTATAACCTGTGACAATTCTTTGTGGAATCAATTCATTCTTATCATCAGGAACAACAGTAATACCTCCCTTCTTAGGGACACAATGGACATGGCTTACCCATCTACTATCAGCAATATGATAAATTATACCTGCTTCCAGGAGCTTTAATATTTCATTTCTTACCACTTCTTTCATTTTAGGATTCAACCGTCGTTGGTGATCAACAACTGGTTTAGCATTAGGCTCCATATTAATTTTGTGCTGACATAGAGTGGGACTAATGCCCTTAAGATCATCAAGAGTATCCAATAGCGGCACGGTGCTTCTTCAGAGTTTTCAATAATTTCTTTTCTTCGTGCTCTGAAAGGTTAGCACTAATAATAACATGATATATCTTTTTCTCATCAAGATAAGCATATTTCAAAGTATCAGGTAATTGTTTAAGATCAAACACAGGATCACTCTTGGGTGGTAGAGGATCTCCAAGAGTTTCAGCAGGCAAATTGTGTTTCAAAGTTTATAGAAAATCTCATCTAGTTCCCTTCTTTCATTCATAAACATATCATTTTCATGGTCTAGCAAATATTGTTCTAAAGGGTCAGTAGGGGGCACAGCAATAGAAGCAAGACCAATAATTTCATCTTTACTAGGCAATTCTTTATCATGGGGCTGTCTACGAAATTTGAAGAAATTAAACTCATGAGACACATCCCAAAAACTTACAGTAACAGTTTCTTTCTCACAATCTATTTTGGCATTAACAGTGTTCAAGAAAGGTCTACCAAATATAATGGGACAAAAATCATCTTGTGGGGAACCAAGAACTAGAAAATCAGTGGGGTATTTTATTTTCCCACACAAGACTTCAACATCTCTAACAATCCTAATTGGTGATATAGTATCTCTATTGGCAAGCTTAATAGTGACATCAATATCTTCTATTTCAGCAGGTGCAATATCATTCATAATTTCTTGATATAAAGTAAAGGGAATAGCACTCACACTAGCACCCAAATCACATAAACCATGATAACAATGATCTCCTATTTTAACAGAAACAACAGGCATGCCAACAACAGGTCTATGTTTATCTTTATCATCGGGTCTAGCAATTCTAGCAGCTTCATCACAGAAATAAATAACATGCCCATCAATATTATCGACCAAGAGATCTTTAACCATAGCAATACTAGATTCAACTTTAATTTGTTCAGGGGGTGTAGGTGTTCTAGTATAACTCTTACGAACCACAGCTGAAGCTTTAGCATGTTCTTTTATTCTAATAGGGAAAGGTGGTTTCTCAATATAAGCAGTAGGAACAATAGGATCAACATTATAAGTAATAGTTTCTTCTTCAACTTTAATAGGTTCTACTACTTTTACTTCAATGGGGGGATGATATTTAAACCACTTCTCCTTAGGGAGATCAACATGAGTAGCAAATGATTCACAGAAAGAAGCTACTATCTCAGAGTCAAGTCCATATTTAGTGCTAAATTCACGAAAAACATCGGTATCCATAAAAGATTTAACACAATCAAACTTGAGGTTTATATCTGACTCCTTACCTTCGTCGAGTTCCCAATCTTCAGAGTTGCGTTTAATTCTGTCCAATAAATCCCATTTGAATTCAATAGTCTTCTTCATAAAAGAACCAGTACAAGAAGTATCGAGCATGGATTGATCATTACGAGAAAGCCGAGCATAAAAATTCTGAATAATAATTTCTCTTGAGAGCTCATGATTGGGGCATGAATATAACATTGACTTAAGCCTCCCCCAAGCTTGAGCGATACTTTCTCCTTCACGAGGCCAAAAATTATAAATATAATTCCGATCACGATGAACCAGATGCATAGGATAAAACTTCTGATGAAATTCCAATTTCAATCGGTTGTAGTTCCAAGTCCCAATATCATTGCATAGCCTATACCATGTCAATGCATTCTCCTTAAAAGATAAAGGGAATACCTTTTTCTTGACTTCATCCTTGGGCAAACCTGCAAGCTTAAATAATCCACAAACTTCATCCACATAGTTTAGATGCATACCAGGATGTAATGTTCCATCTCCTGCATAAGGATTAGCTAGCAGTTTCTCTGTCATACCCGAAGGAATTTCATAATAAATATTTTCAGTAGGTTCAGTAGGTTGAGGAGCAACTTCTTGCTCTACTGGTCGGGGTGAAGATACCCCGAACAAGCCCCTCAAAGGATTATTTTCCATAGCAACAAGTGACAGTAAATTTCAGCACACTATATAAATTTTTCCTTAACAAATTCCACTTACCAAAGGCGCTTCACTCCCCGGAAATGGTGCTAGAAAAGAGTCTTGATGACCCAAAAGTATAGGGGATCTATCATAGTCCTTTCGATAAGTAAGAGTGTCAGACCCAACGTGGAGCAGAAGGAAATGACAAGCGGTTTTCAGCAAGGTATTCTCTGCAAGCACTGAAATTATGGGTAACAGATAGTTTTGTGATAAGATAATTCATAACGGGGAACAAGTAAAAAATGTAACTAAGGTGCAACAAGGTGGCCCAATCCTTTTTGTAGCAAAGGACAAGCCTGGACAAACTCTTATATAAAGCAAAGCGCTCCCGAGGACACATGGGAATTATTGTCAAGTTAGTTTTCATCATGCTCATATGATTCGCGTTCGTTACTTTGATAATTTGATATGTGGGTGGACCGGTGCTTGGGTGCTGTCCTTACTTTGAAAAGCCTCCCACTTATGATTAACCACTCTATCAAGCATCCGCAACTACGAAAGAAGAATTAAGATAAATCTAACCATAGCATGAAACATATGGATCCAAATCAGCCCCTTATGAAGCAACGCATAAACTAGGGTTTAAGCTTTTGTCACTCTAGCAACCCATCATGTACTTATTAATTCCCAATGCCTTCCGCTAGGCCTGAATCATGGTGAAGTGTCATGTAGTCGACGTTCAGATAACACCACTAGAGGAAAGACAACATACATCTCATCAAAGTATCAAACGAATACCAAATTCACATGATTACTTATAACAAGACTTCTCCCATGTCCTCAGGAATGAACGTAACTACTCACAAAGCATATTCATGTTCATAATCAAAGGGGTAATAAATATCATTAAGGATCTGAACATATGATCTTCCACCGAATAAACCAACTAGCATCAACTACAAGGAGTAATCCACACTACTAGCAACCCACAGGTACCAATCTGAGGTTTTGAGACAAAGATCAGATACAAGAGATGAAGTAGGGTTTGAGAGGAGATGGTGCTGGTGAAGATGTTGATGGAGATTGACCCCCTCTCGATGAGAAGATCGTTGGTGATGACGATGGCTTCGATTTCCCCCTCCCGGAGCGAAGTTTCCCCGGCAGAATAGCTTCGCCGGAGCCCTAGATTGCTTCTGCCCAGGTTTCGCCTCGAGATGGCGGCGCTTCATCCCGAAAGCTTCCTTCTGATTTTTTCCAGGTCAAAACCCTCCATATAGCAGAAGATGGGTACCGGAGACCTGCCAGGGGGCCGACAAGCCCTAGGGGGGCCCCCCCAGGCTTGTGGCCTCCTAGTGGGTCCCCTCTCGTATTTTCTTCGCCCAATATTTTTTATATATTCCAAAATAATTCTCTGTAAATTTTCAGTACTTTTGGAGTTGTGCAGAATAGGTCTCTCAGATGTGCTCCTTTCCGGTCTAGAATTCCAGCTGCCGGCATTCTCCCTCTTCATGTAAACCTTGTAAAATAAGAGAGAAAAGGCATAGGTATTGTGCCATAATGTGTGATAATAGCCCATAATGCAATAAATATCAGTATAAAAGCATGATGCAAAATGGACGTATCACCAAGCCAGGCGAGAGGTTGGTGTTCCTCCCCCACTTTATCCGGGGGCTGGGTTTTCCTTTGCACCCCTTCGTGAGGGGGTTAATGGTCTTCTATGGGTTGGATTTCCATGATCTAGCCCCCAACTCCCTCCTCCACATTTTGGCCTTCATCATCATTTGCGAGGCCCTCTTGTGAGTTCAGTCACATTTCAGCCTATGGCTGAAAGTGTTCAACGTCAAGCCGAAGGTGGTCGGCGGCGCCCAGGTGGACTACGGTGGAGCGATGATCAGCAAGCTCACCAGAGTTCAATGGCCAGAGGGCAGATTCATTGACACCATCAAGGTGTGGCAGAAGGAGTGGTTCTACATTACAAAACCAAGGGATGTGGCCTGGATGGCGGCTCCCGAATTCAGATCCAGTCCCCCAGCAAGATTGACCTCGTGGACCCAAAAGGGGCCTAATTGGGGGTCCGCCGGTGAGGTGAAGATGCTGCAAAAATGTATCTCCAACATAATGGAGACCGGCGCCAAGCTGACCAATGTGGTCCAGATAATGCTCAGACGCCGCCTCCTTCCTTGCCAACAAAGGGCCAGTCCGATGTGGTCTTACAAGCCTGACGATCTAGCCACCGTGCAATACCTCTTCGGCATGACCCACGACAAGGTGTGGAGTCTGCTGTTCAAGTCTCAGGAGGAGTGGCCAGCCGAGAATGAAGACATCAGCCTTGATGCCGCAAATCCCCCGAAGAATGTAATTGATCTCTTGCTCGTTATATATTCGGGTGGTCATACTGCACAGAATTCGGTCTAAGCTTCTTTTTGTAGCCTTTACAGGGCTGGCTCAAGAAAGCCGAGAGGATCAGCAGTCCAGCTCCACTGCCCGAAGAGCCCCAGTCAGCTCAACTGGCGAAGCTGCTGGTCGTGGCGCCTTACAAGGCGCCAGAGAAGAAGGGGAAAAAGAAGAAAGATCTGCCGAAGGCCAGGGAAGGCCTCCACCGAAGAGGTCGTCCGGACACCAAGGCCGAAGACGCTGCAACCCCGTCTGCTCAAGACGGAGAGGAGGAAGAAGACGAGGAGGAGAGCGCCTCCTCCCATTCCAAGAAGAGGGTGGCGTCCGAGGACGTCGAGGAGGAGCAACCTCCTCGGGCCCAGAAGAGGCAGTGCATACCCAAGCTAGTTCTGCCCGACAGTTCAGACTTCGATGAGGAGTCCGTGGCGTCCGAAGAGGTCCCGGAGAAGGAACTCATGGTCAAGCCCCCCGCCCTGAGGTGTGAACCTCGACATTTCTTGCTTTCTTCATTTTACCAGTCCCTTACTGATAGAAACTGATTGTGTGATGCCACAGCCCACCGCGCGGCCACCCTGCCGAGCAGACCTCGGAGGGGACCTCTTTGCCCGCCGAGTTGGTGGACAACGGATCGGTGTCGCGCTTCGCGCCTCCCCTGGTCCCCAAAGAGGCCGGGAAAGAGCTGTCCCAAAGGACCCTCCCCATCCGAACACGTGGGAGGGGGGCGACACATTCATGGTTGAGGCTGATGCCTCGGTCACCAAAGACCAGGAGGGTGTGTCCCTCCTGGCGAATATGGGAGGACAGTCCGGACCATCCGGGCCCTCCCAGCCAGCCACACCTGAGCCCCCAAGGCCCTCACAGGTGCCGGTCTCGCCTTCCGACGGAGGGGGGGTTGAGGTCCCGCCGCCCGTGCCGAACACCAACAGCCAGGCGGCGGGCTGGCCGGACGCGATGGAGGAGTTGGTGAACAACTCCGTTATCATCGACGAGCACCGTGCCCTTATGGGTGCGGTTCTACGGGGTGTTCGGTCCGTCGATACTGGACTGAACGGTGCCGTCCACGGCCTTTTGACGTGCTTCGAGGTGAGTTAAGTAATTCACTTTTCCCCTCAAAGCGGATTTGACTTTTTTCAGCCAAAGCTTAAACAGGTCGTACGTATGTATAAGAGCCCCTGAGACTCTGTAAGGATTGCAAAAACCTTACAGAGGGTCGAATATCCGTAGGCCAATATTTAAAGTGTCAGGATTGATTTGATATCGCGGGCATCATCCTTGGCCGCGGCTGCTAATGCTGCTGCCCTGGAGGAGATGGATCGAAAGCTTAAACGCTCCGATGAAGAGCTTGACCTTGTCAACAAACGGCTTGATGTGGCACAAGGTAAGCCCCTGTCGAAATGCATAGTTAACACCGTCGGACACCTATGTTCCAGATTGTATGCTGAGCACATGGTGTTTTGTGACTGCAGCTGCCACCGCGAAGGTCGAGGGCCTCAAGGCTGCGCTGAAGAAGGACGAGTCCGAGGCGGACAAAAAGAAAGCATCTGCCGAAAAGGCGGTGGCCGAACTTGAGACGGTGAAGACCGCAGGCGAGAAGCACGAGGCTCGAGTTGTCAAAGTGCAGGTGGAGCTCAAGGATGCCGTCACAAAATGTGAGGCCCTTGAGCAGAAACAAAAAACTAGTCCTCCGAGCTATCCAAGGCGGAAAAAGAGCTCCCAGAGGCCAGAACGGAGGTGCGGGGTGCCCGGGAGGAGCTCCGCCAAGTGAAGCAAATCGCAGATGGTAAGAAATACTTACTGCCGAGTGTTTTTGGCGGCAACAGGTTCGCCTTGCTGACGCGGGTCTGGCGCTTCACAGGCGTTTTTGCCGAGCTTCCGAAGAGTGCGGCGGCTGCGGCGGAGCACTATGCCACACGGGAGGAGGACTCCGAACAGTGGCTTTTCTGGTAGCAGTTCTAGGCGCCCGAGCACCCTCCCCTCCTCAGCAACCAGACAAAGTAGCTAATGGAGCTGCATCGGATGGTCGAGCCAGCCCTGAAGGATCTTTGCGTCCGGCTGTGGCCCATAGAGCCTATTCCAGACAGCTACTTCGGCTTGGTGCAGAAGCTGCGTGATGCGTCGCCCCGGATTGATACCGTGAAGCATTCTGCGTGCCTTGAAGGAGCTAGGCTAGCCTTTGCGAAGACCATGGTTCATTGGTCTAAGATCAAGCCAATGGACATGGCCACTAGTCACCCGCCGGTTGGAAAGGAGCTTCGCGCCCCGAACTATATTTTGCCCAAGTTATGGATGGTGCTCGGACGATAGAAGGCCAGTGCTCAAAAGATGTAATCATTGACTGATTGTATTAAGTTGTCAACTGGACCTTGTGCTTTATAATGCAGCCCATTTGCATGTTTTAAACTATGATGATTTTATTTTGACTCATGTGTGGCCATTTGTTTATTCTGAAAGTTACCAGTCGTCGGCTTCAGCCCCCAAGTGAATAATACTAGGGGTGTTTCGTCTCCGCACTGTTACCCTTAGCCGACGTCTCGGTGCCCGAAGGTGGTAGTGCGTGAGAGAGACTAGGCAATCAGACTATGCGGCTTTATTGCTTTCACATAGCCATAGGAGCTTGACTACGGGAGCTGGTGACTAGCCCCCAATGCTTTGTGATTTATGGGGTAGCCGAGGCGTGCCCTTGTAATCACGTGGTTCGTGCTAGGACGAACCCTGCGTATGACACGGATAAATCGCCAATGATTTTTTAATTTTAACACTTGTCATCGGATCACCGACCAGTTCACGCTTACTATGACAGTCAATTTTCGGCTTTCTCCCCTAAGGTGCTTAACTGGGCTAGCCAGAAGTACAATCGCAGGGGTTCTCCCTTTACCTTCTTAGCTGAATGTGCGAAACATAAGAAGGTAAGCATAGGATCCGGGCAACCCAACTATTGACCCAAGACATAGTTCGGAACTGATGCATATAGTGCAATATCCAAGACGCCGAGCACATAGCGAAAAGCGGTGCCGGACTTGTTACGTAGAGATGATGAAGAGATCAAGATCTTGGTCAATTAACCGATTTGTATTTGTTACACAATGTGTGCATGACCAGCTATTACACAATGTGTGCATGCCCAGCTGTTCGAAGAGCAAGAAAAAGAGGCCTAGATAATGCGGATGCCCGAACAGCGTAAAAGATGTTTTTATTTTCCATAAGCTCTGGACGTCTATCTGTACAATTCGAACTACCGAGGCGTTTATGGTAAGTAAGAAAAGGAAATTTTACAGAGAAAGGTTTACACAGGACCTTTATGCGTGCGTCAAAGCCTCAACTGTGCCCTGCTGCACGTCTACACCTTTGCTTCTGCTTGGTAAGGGACTCGTCCATGCAGAAAAAAGCATGTCGGCGAGGCGGCCTTGAAAAGGAACCCTGATGGGTGGCCGTGTTGACACAACTTGATGCTGGGTGAGTCCGGAGTTGTCCCCCTTGTCGACTGAAGACGTGGTAATTGCTTAGTTCGGTTAAGCCGAACATATTGTGTTGTTTGTTTGATATAGGCCTCACAGCTACCCATGGTATCTTGAGCGCAAAGTTGTGCTGATGAGGCACGTAGAGTGTGACAATGTTGGGCGTGCCGTGGGGCGCATGGCCCTATTTGCGGCGAACACAGGCGGGCTCCCATGATGGGGACCGGGCTCGAGCCCGTTTAGATGTATCTCAGGCCTTTACGGTGGGCTGATACCTAGGCCCGTTGGCAACGGCTTGGTCTTCGGCTGTCAGGGCCGTAGTATGTTCCTTGGTCTGGAGTGAGTGCTCCGTATTGCCGTTGATCATTATGACGCCTGCGGGGCCATGCATCTTCAGCTTGAGGTATGCATAATGCGGGACGGCGTTGAATTTAGCAAACGCCATTCGTCTGAGGAGGGCATGGTAGCCGCTGTGAAAAGGGGCAATATCAAAGATCAAGTCTTCACTGCGAAAGTTGTCTGGTGAGCTGAATACTACTTCCAGAGTCACCGTGCCTGAGCAGCGGGCTTCTACGCCCGGAATAACCCCCTTAAAAGTGGTGTTACTTGGTTTGATCCTTGACGGATCGATCCCCATCTTCTTCACAGTGTCTGCATAGAGCAAATTGAGGCTGCTGCCTCTGTCCATGAGAACTCTTGTGAGGTGGTACCCATTGACAATGGGGTCGAGTACCAGGGCCGCCGATATTCCATGACGGATACTGGTCGGATGGTCCCTGCGGTCGAAGGTGATCGGGCAAGCCGACCATGGGTTGAACTTTGGCGCTACGGGCTCGACGGCATAAACATCTCGTAGCGCGCGCTTCCTCTCCTTTCTTGGTATATGGGTGGCGTAGATCATGTTCACTGTATTAACCTCCATAGGGAAGGGTTTTTGGCCTCCACTGTTCGGCATGCGGGGCTCCTCATCGTCCTTGCTTCGAGGGCTTTTGCCAGAGTCTTCGGCTGTGAGCTTGTCGGCTTGTTTTATCACCCAACAGTTACGGTTGGTGTGGTTGGCGGACTTCTCAGGGGTGCCATGGATCTGGCAAGACCTATCTAGGATTGCATCCAACTTGGTTGGGCCATCCTGGTTGCCTTTAGAGGGCTTTTTCCGTGGCCCGGACTTCGGGTTACGAAATCCGGCATTTACTGCCGTCTCGTCAGCTTCGCCGTCGTTGTGGCAGTGTTTGTTCTTGTTCCGTCGTGGCTTTCCGTTCCCGTCCCAGATTTCCGAGCTCCCGGGGGTTTTGGGGTTGGTGCTTCTATGAGCCAGCCAACTATCCTCTCCGGCGCAGAAGTGGGTTATCAAGAAGGTAAGCGCTGACATCGTTCTCGGCTTGTCCTGGCCGAGCTGACGTGCTAGCCATTCATCCTGAATACTATGCTTAAAGGCGGCTATAGCTTCGGCGTCCGGACAGTCAACGATCTGGTTCTTCTTGGTCAAAAACCGGTTCCAAAATTGCCGGGCTGACTCGCCGGGCTGCTGGATTACGTGGCTCAGGTCATCGGCATCCGGGGGCCGGACATAACTGCCCTGAAAGTTAGCTCGGAAGGCGTCCTCGAGCTCCTCCCAACATCCTATGGAGTCTTCGGGGAGGCTATTTAACTAGTGTCGAGCTGGACCCTTGAGCTTTAATGGTAGGTACTTGATGGTGTGGAGGTCGTCTCCACGTGCCATATGAATGTATAGCAGAAAATCTTCAATCCATACGGCCGGATCTGTTGTCCCATCGTATGGTTCGATATTCATAGGTTTGAATCCTTCTAGGAATTGGTGCTGCATAACCCTATCCGTGAAGCATAGAGGGTGAGCTGCGCCCCTGAGTTGGGCTGCGTCGCGCCGGAGATCTTCTGTCATCCGGGCTCGTTGCTATTCCCGAGTTCTGTCATTTTTGTTTAACCAGGCTTGGTAGCCATCCTGTCTAACAGGGGGATCATCTTTGGGTCCGTAAATGGACCTCGTTAGACCCGCCCGAGCGTCCAAGTCGCGTCATAGGTCATACTCATAAATTGGCCATAATGGCTCCTTGCCTTGACGGCGAGGTGGAGCGAGAGGCTGTTCGACTTTATCAGCTGTCCTGTCCCGTCCTCGAGGGGGGCGGTCCGGCTGTTTCGCCTGAGTGTGCCTTGGAGGTGCTTGCTCTATGGCTTCGCCGTCGAATTGCGGCAATAGTCTTTGCATTGGGTAGCTTTTGGTCTGTCGCGTGTGGCCGTACTCCTCCTCGGCAGCTAGGACCTTGGTCCATCTGTCATTGAGGGTATCCTGTTCGGCCTTTATTTTTTGCAGCTGTTTCTTCAGGCTACGCGCAGTGGCAATGAGCTACCATTTGAACCACTCTTGATCCAGCGGGTCTTCGGGGACGATGAAATCTTCGTCGCCCAAGCTGACCTCCTCTTCAGAAAGGGGGAGGTAATTACTGTCTTTGGAGTCGTTGAGGTCTTCGAGATTGAGCGGGTCCTCATGCTCCTCGTGATCGTTTTGTGGTTGTTCGTCGGCGCCGGGGTCGTCAAGGTTATCCACATTTTCTGGGGTGTCGTTTTCTTCGGTGTACGTGTTGCTCGTATGGCTTCGGTGTGCCCTGGAGCGGCGACGTTGTCTACGGCGCTTCGGTGGTTCATCGCTGGGCCTACCGTTATGCTTCCCGGGGATGCCGTCATCATCTTTCGGAGTATCCACCATATAAACGTCATAGGTGGACATGGCCGTCCAGCGGCCGGTGACGGGGGGAGCAGCATCGGTGTTATCCATGGCTCCACTATCCTCGTCCATGTATTCGGCGTTTTCCGAGGTGTAGTCCAACATGTCGGTTAAGTCTTCGACTGTGGCTACTAGGTGGGTGGTGGGTGGGTCGTAAAATTCCCTGTAATTCACCTCGAGGGGCTACTGAACGCAGGCCGAGGGTGAGTCATCTCGAATAGCCATCATCCGGATTTGGTCGAGCACTTCGTTTAACAAGGCGAGGTTTGCCGAGCTGGCATGTGGTGGCCACTCTAGACCGGTCTCCATTGTGACAGGGCGAGGGGTGGTCCAGGCCCGAACTGAATCCTGGTCTCCGAGGGCCGAGTTAACCTCGAGGCCAGGGGTCGGGCTTGTGGCCGGAAAGACATAAGAGACCAAGGACAAGACCTGGTCTTCAGACGCTGTCTCCGTATTGGGGCTCGAAGCCAAGTTGGTGAGGGGGAGTTCGGCCAGGGACGATTCCTGACTTCTGAACATCAACCCGTCGCTGGGGCTCAAGGCCAGAGGTGTGTCATGAGGAGAGGGTTCGGCCAAGAGTGACTCTTGGCGTCCGAACACCGCTTCTGTGTTGAGGCCTGAAGCTGGGTCTTCGGTGGGCACCGTTAGCGCGGCTGAAGGGGATTCCTGGTCTCCGGACAGGGTGGAGCTGTCCGAGCTCGAGGCCGGTAGGAGGGTTGAGGCCGATCCGTAGATTGGATCGGGAGAAAGCTTCGGAGAAGGCACTGGGGGGGGGGGGGGGCATAGGGGTATCGAGTGAGGCTGCGAATCTGGCCAAGACAAGATCGCCTCGAGCGTCCATGACGTACTCCAAGTTACCGAATCTAATCCGGTGCTCGGGGGCAAAATTGTTGATTTGGTCTAGATGACCCGTTGGGTTGGCATGCAGCACGATGCTGCCGAACACGAAGAGCTGACCGGGGACAAAGAGGTCCCCGGAGTTGACGCCATCTCCGATGATGAGGCGAGCCATTGATCCTTCGGTGACACAACAACGGAACTCTCAATGAAAGCACCAATGTCGGTGTCAAAACCGGCGGATCTCGGGTATGGGGTCCCGAGCTATGGATCTTGGATCAATGGGAAACAAGGGATGAAGAACACGGTGTTTACCCAGGTTCGGGCCCTCTCTAAGATGTAAAACCCTACGTCCTGCTTGATTGTATTTGATATGTATGGTATGGTTACAGAGTTGATCTACCTCGAGATCAGGCAAGCTAAACCCTAGGTTGATGGGGTGTTGGATGTTGCTCTAACCCTTGATTGTATTTCCATCAACTCTGACAAGAAGGATGCAGTCATATGTGTTGACAAGCTTTACAGAGATGCGATTGCAGTAGAGACCGTCAAGGCCGCAGCTCCCGCCAAGAAAAAGAAGAGCAAGAAGCCCGATAAGACCTCTAGTGAGAATTCCGGGAAGCGCGCCTCTTCAGAGTGCTGCGCACCCATTGAAGACTTGCCAGAGAGCTCTGCCGGCAAGAGATCCAAAGCCACTCCACCTACGACAAAGAAGGTGCCAGCGAGGGAGGATGGCACAAGTGGTACCTTCACCATCAGTGCCACTCTTGACAGTAAATAGGAAAGCGCGCTCATTGCCTTCCTGCGGGCGAATGTAGATGTGTTTGCATGGCAACCATCTGACATCCCCGGTGTTCCCAGGGAGGTAATTGAGCACCACCTTGCTGTCTGTCCCCATGCTCGGCCCGTCAAGTAGGAGGTCAAGAAGCAAGCTTTGGAACGACAATAGTTTATCGCAGAAGAAATCAAGAAGCTTGAAGCAGCAGGCCTGGTTAGAGGAGTGCTACATCCAACATGGTTGGCAAATCCAGTTGTAGTGCACAAAGTAAATGGAAAGTGGAGACTTTGTATTGACTACACTGATCTCAATAAAGCATGTCCAAAGGATCCTTTCCCCTTGCCGCGTATCGACCAAATTGTAGACTCCATTGCTGGCTGTGAGTTGCTCTCATTCCTTGATGCATATTCTGGGTACCATCAAATATTCATGGCTAAGGAGGATGAGGAGAAAACCGCATTCATTACTCCATGTGGCACGTACTACTTTGTACGTATGCCTTTCGGACTAAAGAGTGCTGGTTCAACATTTGCAAGAGCAGTCCAGATTGGTTTTGAGCCACAGTTGCACAGAAATATAGAAGCTTATATGGTCGATATAGTGGTCAAAACCAAGGACAAGTCAACCCTCATTCAGGACTTGGAAGAAACTTTTGCAAGTTTACGCAGGATCAACATGAAGCTCAATCCAGATAAGTGTGTGTTCGACAAGCTTCTTGGGTTTTTTGTGTCTTAGCGTGGGATAGAAGCAAACCCCGACAAGATTAAGTCTATCGAGCAAATTCAAGCACCCAAGACTGTCAAAGATGTACGGCGCCTTGCCGGCTGTGATGCCGCTCTAAGTAGGTTCATTTCAAGATCTACTGAGCGCGCCCTGCCATTTTTCAAGATATTGAAAAAGGCAGGTCCAGTAAAATGGACTCCGGAAGCAGAGGCTGCGTTGCAAGATCTGAAAAGGTACCTATCCTCTGTGCCAACATTGGTTGCGCCTAGGCCACAGGAGCCATTACTGCTATATCTGGCGGCAACAAATCAGGTGGTCAGTGCTGCGCTAGTCGCATAGAGAGATGCTGGTGATGAAGAGGCAGTGGTGGCAAGCCCGTCCCACGACGAGGCAGAATCCTCCCCGACAGAATCCGACGCCGGCAAGACAAAAATGGTGCAAGTAGAAGAAGCTAATCAGCAGATAACACCAAAGAAGAAGGTGGTGCAGCGGCCAGTATACTTTGTTAGTTCTCTCCTGCAGGGGGCTAGATCAAGGTACTCTGGCATGCAAAAGTTACTTTTTGGTCTCCCCATGGCCTCTAGAAAGCTGCACCACTACTTCCAAGAACATGAAATCACCGTTGTCACTCGCTTCCCGTTGCAGCGTATTCTAAGGAATCCAGAGGCAACTGGCAGGATAGTGGAGTGGGCGTTGGAGTTGTCAAGTTTTGTAGTCAAATTTGAGAGCACTTCAACTATTCAGAGTAGAGCCTTCACAGAGTTCATCGTAGAATGGACGCCAACGCAAGACGAAGAGATCCAAGAATCAACTCTCCCCGGTAAAGAGATTGAGAAAGAATGGATCATGTACTTTGACGGTGCCTTCTCGCTACAAGGTGCCGGTGTTGGAATGCTGCTTGTCGCACCCACCGGAGAACACCTCAAGTACGTGGTTCAAATGCACTTTCCCAGGGAGAAAGCGACCAACAAGACCGCAGAGTATGAGGGGCTTCTTGCCGGTCTCAGAATTGTAGTAGAGTTGGGAATCAAAAAGTTGATCATTCGCGGAGATTCGCAACTTGTTGTGAAACAAGTGAATAAAGATTATCAGAGCCCGTTGATGAAAGCATATGTGGAAGAAGTGAGAAAATTGAGGAACACTTTAACGGGTTGCAGACAGAGCATATCCCCCATGCGGAGAACAGCATTGCTGATCACCTGTCAAAGTGTGCTGCCCAAAAGCTACCTGTGGAACCAAGAACTTTTGTACTCCATTTGAATCAACCATCAGTTACTCCTTCAAGGCAAGTCAAAAAGAGGAGAACGTTGAACACTAGCAAATATTTTCCGGCAGAGCTTCCTAAAGCCGCCAGTGAGAATATTGCCAGAAGGAGCGACACATTTGCTGGTGAGCTGCAGCCTCGCGCAGAACCTCAGGTTCTTGTTGTCGAGGATAGCGCTCTTGTGGCCGCTGAGATGCCTTTAGTCCTTGTCGTCGAGCCACAAGCTCTGGCATGGGTGCAACATATAGTTTAGTTTCTCTGAATAGGAGAGTTTCCCGATGAGCAAGAGAAAGTTGAGAAAGTAGCCCGTCAATCGAGTATATGTATCAGTTTGTGGATAACATTCTGTACAAAAAGAGGCCAAACAAGGTGAAATTAAAGTGCATCTGCCGGGAAGATGGACTGAGGTTGTTGGCAGAGATACACGGAGGCATATGTGGCTCTCACATAGGATCAAGAGCCCTTGTCGGCAAAGCTTTCCGACAAGGTTTTTATTGGCCCACTGCCCTCCAGGATGCGACTGAGCTAGTAACAAAATGTGAAGCATGCCGGTTTCATTCAAAGAACATACATAGAATAGCACAAGCTCTCCAAACAATTCCTCTCTCCTGGCCCTTTTCGGTCTAGGGGCTTGATATCTTGGGCCCCCTCCCTCGTGCTACCGGGGGCTTTGAGTTCTTGTACATTGCCATCGACAAGTTCACAAAGTGGCCTAAAGTAGAGCCGATGAGAAAGGTGACTGCATAGTCAGCCGTCAAGTTCTTTAAGGGACTAGTTTGCGGTTTTGGAGTTCCAAACAGAGTTATTATCGACAACAGCACACAGTTCACGAGCCGCACCTTCATGTAGTATATCCAGGGCCTTGGGAGCAAGGTTTGCTTTGCTTCTGCTTCTCATCCTAGAAGCACTGGATAAGCAGAACAGACGAATGCTGAAGTGCTACGTGGTCTCAAGACAAGAACCTTTGACAGGCTGCACAAGTGTGGAAGACGCTGGATTGATGAGTTGCCGGTGGTTCGTTGGTCACTCAGAACGGCACCAAACCGAGCTACTCGCAAAACACCCTTCTCCCTAGTTGATGGTGCAGAAGCAGTGCTCCCCACGGAACTCATATATGGGTCACCTCGAGTGCTTGCCTGTGACGAGGTAGAGCAAGAGCAATTGTGGCAAGATGATGCTGTGCTCCTTGAGGAGGATCGTCTTCTGGCAACTGTGCGAGCTGCATGCTACCAGCAAGCCTTGCGCCGCTATCGTAGCCGCAAGGTTCATGCTCGAAGCCTTGAGGAGGGTGACCTTGTTCTTCGGCGCATTCAATCTGCCAAAGGATCAAACAAGTTGACGCCAAAGTGGGAAGGCCCTTATCGGGTAGCACAAGTCACCAGACCCTGTGTAGTCCGTCTGGAGACCGAAGATGGCATCCGTGTGCAGAACTCATGGAATATCGAGCATCTTCAAAAGTTCTACCCATAAGGCACAGTTGTCGGGCCTTGCCCCGGCAACCCCCTTTTGTACAAGCTTTGTCTCCGAGACTTATAAACCTTTGTACAAAGCCAGGCACAACCCCCGTGCATATGTGAATAAAGCTAAGTGTTTCACAACCTTTTATGCATATTTACCTATGTATCAATACACATAACATTGTGATTACACTTTGTTTGAATGAAATGGCTAACAAACTGCCAAGGTCTCCATACTGTCCTTTTCTCTTCTTTCTTTTTCACAAAGACAGAAGGATTCCTCACGTACATGTTTCCCGGGGGGGGGGGGGGGGGGCGATGGAGTACCATTTTAGATGGCATTGACGTGCATTTCATATGACAAGAAGTACATCAAAGAAAACTAAGTTGGAAAAAAATTCAACTAAAAATTTCTTTGTTACATCTTGGAATTTTCCCTTGATTTAGATTTATACATGTATGAAAAACTAGCATGCGAAGGAACCTTGTTGTGTTTATTCGCGCTCTTATTTCTGCCTCGAGTCCGCTTGGCAAGATTTTTTGTAGCTACGTTGAGACCGACAAGTTGTCTTGCCGGATACCATACTTCCAGGAGGCCGCTAAGGACCAGTCCTTCAAAGCACTTGCGACAAGTATGCATTCGGGCAAGTTTCCAAACTGCGTAGGGTTTCGGATTCGAATCATACAAGAATAAACACGGATAAGGGAAAAATACATATTCATTTGAGCATGACAAATGTCACATATTTGTTGAAAAAGAAAAGTGCTCGATAATGTTTTCTTTAGCCCTTTCTTTCTAGGGTTTACATCAAGTGCAACCCAGGGTAAAAGGGGCGCCTTGGCGAAGTGCTCCCGGCAGACCAAATGATGGTGCTGCCGGCGCTCAGCTGGAGATGATGGTGCTGCCGGCGCTCAGCGGGGGTCGGAGCCGACGTACTCGATGTTGACGTCCGGAGAACCGCCATCATCGTCTTCACCATCGTCCTCCTTGTCGCTATCGCTCGAGGAGGAGGTTTCACTATTGCTCAAGCTCTCCGCACGGCACTCCATGCGAGCGCCTGAAGCCCCAAAGAAATCCACAGAGAGCGTGTCGGTCTCCACTAACTTGAAGTGGAGGAGATGCCCCTGCCCCAGATAACGGGCACGAGCGAAGGATTTCCACCCACGCGTAAGGTACATGACGCCGTGGGCGGGGAACTTGACATTCACCCAAATGGCGCTGTTGCAACAGTTGTTCACGTGCAACCACAGGCCGAGCGGTTGGTCGGCCACCATTACCCTGGCAAAGGGACGGGGGAGCCGCAGCCGACTTCGCGGTGGGTCGCGTAGCTCCACGACAAACTCGAGCGCCGTGTCCTATGTATGGCCTTCTGCCGAAGGAGGAGCAGCTGGGGGCGGGACGACGAGCATCCTCCTCTTGCCACCCAGGCCACGAGCAACACATCATCCACGACCCTGACCTGCAGCCACGCCCCGAGCACTGGAGCCAGCCTCTACAACCGCAGAGGAAGCAGGAGCATGCTGCCAAGGAGAAGCTCTCACTACAGTAGCAGAAGCATGAGCCCAGCCTTTTCGCCTCCCCATGGTGGTGGCAGATGCAGGAAGAATGGAGAAGGGAGAGGTGGATGAACATCGCCTTCCGTAGCCCCCCTTTTATAGGGGGGGGCCCGGGGGCTGGCTCTCCACCATTTTAGGGCAACCGCCTTGTTCCGCCAGTCTTGTGCCTTGCATTCCTGGTCGGCGCATTACTCCAGCAATCGCCTAGCCTCGCCAATCCAATGCCTTGCCTACCCTGACCAGCGCACTACTTTCACGACTGCCTCTCTCCCCCAATCCCATGTTTCGCGTATGACGCGCATTGTGGGAGGGACGCAGTAAACGAGGATGTGATGGCAGGCATGGCAGTTACCTTTGGCCACCCGTGATCGTGGCTTGTCTGGGTCGTGCCTAGCAGCAACCCATGTGCGTGCTCGCCCTGGTTTTTATGCGCAAGGTGGGTACCCACCCAACGACTGCGATTGCAGGAGGGAGGCCAAAGATAGACACAAGTCCAGGTTAATGAAGAAGCAAAGAAGATCTCAAGATACAGATATCGTTTCAACAAAATCCGACGTCGACCCACACTGCATGTCTGTGCATTATTTGGGCCTAGCCCAACGATGCCTGACAGCACGTGTGGCCTAGGCCCGGGGGCTCCTATCGGTGTATTAAACATGGGTGTTCGATACCCTGACCTATGCATAGACAAGTAGCAGCTCCGTCGCCAAGCTAAAGTTTCGATGAAGATTCCCAAGCTGAAGAAGTCGCTCCTTGAGATCAAGGAGCGCATCAAGAAGACCAAGACTCAAGGCCAAGTTGACCTATTTGGCTAAGAGGAAGAACAAGACAGAGCACTAAAAGCAGCCTTTGCCAGCAAGGCCGAGCTGGCAAGGCGAAGGCCCAGCAAGCCCCGTGGCCAGCAAGCCCCCGCCAACTACCAGCGCTCCACCTCACTCCCCAGCTAGTCACTGATCGGTGAGGTGTCGAGCCCGTAGGCAGTTAGGTGGAGTTCGCCAGCACGTGTCAGCACGCGGGAAGAAAGATTACTGATAACCCACAAGTATAGGGGATCGCAACAGTTTTCGAGGGTAGAGTATTCAACCCAAATTTATTGATTTGACACAAGGGGAGGCAAAGAATATTCACGATTATTAGCAGTTGAGTTGTCAATTCAACCACACCTGAAAGACTTAATATCTGCAGCAAAGTATTTAGTAGCAAAGTAGTATGGAAGTAATGGTGGCAAAAGTAACAGTAGCAGTTTGTAGTGATTGTAACAGCAGTAGCAACGAAAGTAACTTAGCAAAGATAGATATGTGAAAAGCTCGTAGGCATTGGATCGACAATGATAATTGTGTTGGATAATATTCATCATGTAGCTGTCATAACCTAGGGTGATAGAACTAGCTCCAATTCATCAATATAATGTAGGCATGTATTCCGTATATAGTCATACGTGCTTATGGAAAAGAACTTGCATGTCATCTTTTGTCCTACCCTCCCGTGGCAGCGGGGTCCTAATGGAAACTAAGGGATATTAAGGCCTCCTTTTAATAGAGAACCAGACCAAAGCATTAGCACTTAGTGAATACATGAACACCTCAAACTACGGTAATCATCGGAAAGAATCCCAATTATTGTCACCTTGGGGTATGCGGATCATAACTCATAATAGGTGTCTACAACTTGCAAGATAGGATCAAGAACTCACATATATTCATAAAAACATAATAGGTTCAGATCTGAAATCATGGCACTCGGGCCCTAGTGACAAGCATTAAGCATGGCAAAGTCATAGAAACATCAATAACAGAACATAGTGGATACTAGGGATCAAACCCTAACAAAACTAACTCGATTACATGATAAATCTCATCCAACCCATCACCGTCCAGCAAGCCTACGATGGAATTATTCACGCACGGCGGTGAGCATCATGAAATTGGTGATGGAGAAAGGTTGGTGATGATTGCGACGAATCCCTCTCTTCGGAGCCCCGAACAGACTCCAGATCAGCCCTCCCGATGAAGAACAGGAGGCGGCGGCGGCTCCGTATCGTAAAACGCGATGAATCCTTCTCCCTTATTTTTTTCTCCCCGAATAGGTACTTATAGAGTTGGAGTTAGGGTCGGCGGAGGTCCAGGGGGCCCACAAGCCTGCAGGGCGCTCTCCAGGGGGTGGGCGCGCCCCCAGGGCTTGTGGCCTCTGGGTGGCCCCCCTCTGGTAACTTCTTGCGCCAGTATTTTTTATATATTCCGCAAAAATTCTCCATAAATTTTCAGGTCAATCCAAGAACTTTGATTTCTGCACAAAAATAACACCATGGCAATTCTGCTGAAAACAGCACCAGTCCGGGTTAGTTCCATTCAAATCATGCAAATTAGAGTCCAAAACAAGGGCAAAAGAGTTTGGAAAAGTAGATACGATGGAGACGTATCAACTCCCCCAAGCTTAACCCATTGCTTGTCCTCAAGCAATTCAGTTAACAAACTGAAAGTGACAAAGAAAAACTTTTACAAACTCTGTTTGATCTTGTTGTTGCAAATATGTCTAGCCAATATTCAGGTTTTCAACAAAGATTATGAACTAACCATATTCACAATAACATTTAGGTCTCACATTTACTCATATCAATGGCATAATCAACTAGCGAGCGATAATAATAAATCTCGGATGACAACACTTTTTCAAAACAATCATGATATAATATAACAAAATGGTATCTCACTAGCTCTTTCTGAGACTGCAAAACATAAATGCAGAGCACCCCTGAAGATCAAGGGCTGACTTGACATTATAATTCATGGCAAAAGAGATCCAGTTACACTCATACTCAACATCAATTAAAAACAAAGCATATAAATGACAGTGGTGCTCTCCAGTTGGTGCTTTTAATAAGAAGATGATGACTCAACAATAAAAGTAAATAGATAGGCCCTTCGCAGAGGGAAGCAAGGATTTGCAGAGGTGCCAGAGCTCGGAGCTTTTAAAACAGAGATGAATATAATTTTGAGCGGTATGCTTTCATTGTCAACATAACAACCAAGAGATCTCACTATCTTCCATGCTAGACACGTTATAGGCGGTTCCCAAATAGAATGGTAAAGTTTTTACTCCCCCTCCATCAACAATCACACTCCACGGCTAGCCGAATCCACGGTTACCGTCCATACCAACAACAGTCCTGGGGGAGTTTTGTTTTATTATTATATTTTGATTTGATTTTTAGCATGGAACCGGGCATCCCGATTACTAGCCACTTTCTCGTGAATGACAAGTGAATAAACACTCATCGTGAGAATAACCCACCTAGCATGGAAGATACTGACAGCCCCCAGTCACTACATGAGCGATTCAGGCATACAAAACAGATTATTATTTGAAGGTTTAGAGTTTGGCACATGCAAATTTACTTGGAACGGCAGGTAAATATCGCATATAGGTAGGTATGGTGGACTCATATGGAACAACTTTGGGTTTAAGGAAGTGGATGCACAAGCAGTATTCCCGCTTAATACAAGTGAAGGCTAGCAAAAAGATTGAGGAGCGACCAACTAGAGAGCGATAACAGTCATAAACATGCATTGAGGTTAACCAACATTGAGTGCAAGCATGAGTAGGATATAAATCACCATGAACATAAATATCGTGGAGGCTATGTTGTTTTTGATTTCAACTACTACATGCGTGAACATGCGCCAAGTCAAGCCACTTGAATCATTCAGAAGAGGATACCATCCTATCATACTACATCATAACCATTTTAAATGCATGTTGGCACACAAGACAAACCATTATCAACTCCTAGCTAATTAAGCATGGCATGAGTAACCATAATCTCTAATTGTCATTGCAAACATGTTTCATTCATAATGAGCTGAATCAAGAACGATGAGCTAATCATATTTACAAAAACAAAATAGGTCGAGTTCATACCAGCTTTTCCTCATCTCAATCATTTTGTCATTATTGCCTTTCACTTGCACGACCGAATGATGTGAATAATGATAAGAGTGCACGTGCATTGGACTAAGCTGTAATCTGCAAACATTTATTCAAAGGAGAAGACAAGGCAATATGGGCTCTTTGTTAGATCAACAATAATGCACATGAGAGCCACTCAACATTTTCATCGTGGTCTTCTCCTTACGACCCAAAGAAAAAGAAAAGAATTTCAAAGAAACACACTGAAATATTTTTGGAGTTTTTGTTTTTCTGAAGAAAGTAAAATGAAAACGAGAAAAACTATTTACATGGGAAAGCTCCCAACAAGTAAAAGAAGAACGAGAAATATTTTTGGGTTTTCTTTTAATACTACTACTAAATAAACTAGAAAGAAAAACTGAAGCGAGAAATATTTTTGGATTTTATCAAAGTTTTTCAAACACACAAGAAGAAAGCAAGAAAAACAAACTAACATGGATTATACAATGAAAAAGGATGAACACCAACAACTGGAATGAATGTGTGAACATGAATGTAATGTTGGTGAGAAGTACGTACTCCCCCAGGCTTAGGCTTTTGGCCTAAGTTGGTCTATGGCCACGGCTGGCCTGGGTAGAATCCAGGGTTGTAGTTGGGGCTGTACTCGATTGCAGCTGCCACCGCCTGGCGAGCTGCCTCATGGAGGCGAGCGGTCTCCCTTGCCCTTTTGTACTTGGCTGCCTCCTCTCTAATTATGAAATATCTTCGCTTTATCTGAAAGTCATAGAAAGTAGGAGCAGGAAGCGTAATACGGACAGCGCGCTACCTATCAAAAATTAGTCTATACTGAAAAGCAACTCGCTTCTCTGAAGAAACTAGTAACGTTCCATAGCATCATAATCAAGGTAAGCAGGTGGCAAAGGAAAATCATTTTCTTTTATTGGGACCCCAAGATACTGAGCTAAACGAGTGGCATATATTCCACCAAAGAGGTCTCCATCTTCAGCATTATTATGCAGTCGACGTGCAATGATAGCCCCCAAATTAAATCGTTTATCATTCATTACTGCGCTCTTGAGAACAATGAGATCGGAAGCGCAAAGGTGGCTATGATCATGTTTACCATTAATGCATCTACCTATAAAGAGAGCAAAGTAATGTAAAGCAGGAAAGTGAATGCTCCCTATAGTAGCTTGTGTTATGGTTCTGGTTTCACCTACAGTAATGCTAGCAAGGAACTCAGAACAATCGGATTTACGAGGTTCAGTACAACTGCCCCATTGCGGAATTTTGCATGCATCATTAAAATCTTCAAGGTCCATGGTAAATGATTTATCATAAAGATCAAATAAAACAGAATGTGTATTGCACTGGACATAATACTTAAATCTCCGCACAAAGGAATCAGTAAGGTTGTAGTACTGAGGACACTTATCTGACACGAAGTTCGTCAGCTCGGCGTTATGCACGTACATATAGAATTCATCCTTAAAACTAGCACGAGTCATGAAATGATCCGACGGCCATTCAGAAGGTTGCACTGAAGCCTCCCTTGGTGGTTCGAGATCCGGCTCACGTATCGCGGGCCTTGGGGATTTCTTCATCGAGGAACCACCTTGGAACATTTTCCTAAACATTTTCTTCCTCTGAAAAATTTCTGAAATTTTTAGTGACTCAAAATAAAAGTGAACCAAACTCAACAAGATTGTTAGCAACTACTCCTACAAGTGTCTAGAGGCTATATCATGCAACTAAACTACTTTGAACCATATAAATTTGACATGCAAGCTCAAGAACATGGTCACCACAGCAGCAGAAATTTGCAATATATAAAGCACCAGAACGAAAACTAATTGGACCATTGGAGGAGTCACATACCTAAGAACAATTCCCCGAAACAGTTTTAGAACGGAGTTCCAAGCAAGGAGATCGAAAATGGCAGCAAAATGAGCAAGAACACGGGTTTGAGCAATGGTGTGATTTTTTCTGGAGGAAGACGAAGTTGATGGTTGCTGGAATAATTGAGGGGGACCCAAGTGGGACCCATAAGCCCTCTAGACCCGCCCTGGGGGGTGGGCACATCCTGTGGGCTTGTGGCCCACTGGTGCACCCCCCTGAGGTGTTTTCAGTGCTAAAAATTCTTAAATATTGCAGAAAAAATCATACTAAATTTTCAGGGCATTTGGAGAACTTTTATTTTCTGGTCATTTTTTATTGCACAGATAATTCAGAAAACAGAAAAATAATAGTATTTTTACTTTATTAATTCTAAATATCAGAAAGTAAAAAGTGGGTACAGAAAGTTGTGTTTACTAAATTCATCCATCTCATGCCCATCAAAAGGAATCCATTAACAAGGTTGATCAAGTCTTATTATCAAACTTCTTCCGAATGACATGAAACCGGAGAATCTTCGTATAACACTAGGTTACCTCAATGGGGATATGCATGTCCCCAACAATAAGAATATCATATTTCTTTTTGACAATAGGAATAGGGAATTCAAAACCTCCAATAGTAATTGTTGAAATTTTTCCAATAGAATTGATACTATTCACTTGAGGTTGTTTCTTCGGAAAGTGTACCATATGCTCATTACCATTAACATGAAAAGTGACATTGCATTTATTGCAATCAATAACAGCCCCTGCAGTATTCAAAAAGGGTCTACCAAGGATAATCGACATACTGCCGTCCTCGAGTATATCAAGAATTACAAAGTCCGTTAAGATGGTAACATTTGCAACTACGACAGGTACATCCTCACAAATACCGATGGGTATAGTAGTAGATTTATCGGCCATTTGCAAAGAGATTTCAGTTGGTGTCAACTTATTCAAATCAAGTCTACGATATAAAGAGAAAGGCATAACACTAACACTGGCTCCTAGATCACATAAAGCAGTTTTAACATAGTTTCTTTTAATGGAGCATGGTATAGTTGGTATTCCTGGATCTCCTAGTTTCTTTGGTATTCCACCTTTAAATGTATAATTAGGAAGCATGGTGGAAATTTCAGCTTCCGGTATCTTTCTCTTATTAGTAACAATATCTTTCATATACTTAGCATAAGGAGACATTTTCAGAATATCAGTCAAACGCATACGCAAAAAGACAGGTATAAGAATTTCAACAAAGCGCTCAAATTCTTCATCATCCTTTTTCTTGGATGGTTTAGGAGGAAAGGGCATGGGTTTCTGAACCCATGGTTCTCTTTCTTTACCATGTTTCCTAGCAATGAAGTCTCTTTTATCATATCTTTTATTCTTAGGTTGTGGGTTATCAAGATCAACAGTAGGTTCTATCTCCACATCATTATCATTGCTAGGTTGAGCATCATCGTGAACATCATCATTAACATTATCACTAGGTTCATGTTCATCACCAGATTGTGTTTCAGCATCAAAAATAGAAATATCATTTGGATTCTCAGGTGTGTCTACAGTAGGTTCACTAGAAGCATGCAAAGTCCTATCATCTTTCTTTTTTATTTTTATGTGGACTAGGTGCATCAGTATTAATTCTCTGAGAATCTTGCTCAATTCTCTTTGGATGGCCCTCAGGATACAAAGGTTCCTGAGTCATTTTACCACCTCTAGTCATAACTCTAACAGCATGATCATTCATCTTATTATTCATTTCATTAAGCAAATCATTTTGTGCCTTAAGAACTTGTTCTACTTGAGTTTTTACCATGGAAGCATGTTTACTAACAATCTTGAGATCATTAACAGTTCTACACATATAGTCACCAAAGCAGTCAAGCATATAAGCATTACATTTCAATTGTCTACTAACATATGCATTGAAGTTTTCTTGTTTAACAATAAAGTTATCAAATTCATCCAAGCATTGAGTAGCAGACTTATTATGAGGAATATCACCTTCATCAAATCTATAGAGAGAATTTACCTCTACTACCTGTGTCGGAGTATTAAGACCATGTATTTCTTCAATAGGCGGTAAATTCTTAACATCTTCAGCTTTAATACCTTTTTCTTTCATGGATTTCTTTGCCTCTTGCATATCTTCAGGACTGAGAAATAGAATACTTCTTTTCTTCGGAGTTGGCTTAGGAGGTGGTTCAGGAAGAGTCCAATCATTATCATTGCTCAATATATTATTCAATAGTTCTTCAGCTTGTTCAACAGATCGTTCCCTGAAAACACAACCAGCACAAGTATCTAGGTGGTCCCTAGAAGCATCGGTTAGTCCATTATAAAAGATATCAAGTATTTCGTTTTTCTTGAGAGGATGATCAGGCAAAGCATTAAGTAATTGGAGAAGCCTCCCCGAAGCTTGTGGGAGACTCTCTTCTTCAATTTGCACAAAGTTAAATATTTCCTGTAAAGCAACTTATTTCTTATGAGCATGAAAATATTTTTTAGAGAAGTAGTATATCATATCCTGGGGACTACGCACACAACCAGGAGCAAGAGAATTAAACCATATATTAGCATCACCCTTTAATGAGAAAGGAAACAACTTAAGAATATAGTAATAGCGAATTTTTTCCTCATGAGCAAATAGGGTGGCTATGTCATTCAGTTTAGTAAGATATGCCACAACAGTTTCAGATTCATAACCATGGAAAGGATCATATTCAACCAAAGTAATTAACTCAGGATCGACAGAGAACTCATAATCCTTATCAGTAACAAAGATAGGTGAAGTCAAACTTAGGATCATATTGCATTCTAGCATTTAAAGATTTTTCTTTCCACTTGCATAGTAATTTCTTAAGATCATCTCTATCCTTACAAGCAAGAAAGTCCCTAGCTACCTCTCCATCCATAACATAACCCTCAGGCATAACAGGCAATTCATATCGAGGAGAGCTTGGTCTAATAGGTGTTTCAAAGTTTTCAGTTTCAATAATTTCATCAGTTTCAGAAATATCATCAGTTTCAGCATTCTCAATATCTTTAGCTCTAGTAAGTTGTTCATCAAGAAATTCACCCAGTGGCACAGTCTTATCAAGCAAAGTAGTAGTATCATCATAAGCATCATGCATAGCAGAAGTAGCATCATCAATTACTTGCGACATATCAGAATTAATAGCAGGTGTAGGTGTCGCAAGGTTACTCAAAACAGAAGGTGAATCAAGTGCAGAGTGTGATGGCAGTTCCTTACCTCCCCTCGTAGTAGAGGGAAAAATCTTGGTTTTGGTATCTTTCAAATTCTTCATAGCGATCAACATATATAAATCCCAAGTGACTCAGCAAATATAGCTATGCTCCCCGGCAACGACGCCATAAAATGGTCTTGATAACCCACAAGTATAGGGGATCGCAACAGTTTTTGAGGGTAGAGTACTATTCAACCCAAATTTATTGATTTGACACAAGGGGAGGCAAGGAATATTCACGAGTATTAGCAGTTGAGTTGTCAATTCAACCACACCTGAAAGACTTAATATCTGAAGCAAAGTAGTATGGAAGTAACGGTAACGGTGGCAAAAGTAACAGTAGCAGTTTGTAGTGATTGTAACAGCAGTAGCAACGAAAGTAACTTAGCAAAGATCAATATGTGAAAAGCTCGTCGGCATTGGATCAGCAATGATAATTGTGTTGGATAATATTCATGATGTAGCAGTCATAACCTAGGGTGACACAGAACTAGCTCCAATTCATCAATATAATGTAGGCATGTGTTCCGTATATAGTCATACGTGCTTATGGAAAAGAACTTGCATGACATCTTTTGTCCTACCCTCCCATGGCAGTGGGGTCCTAATGGAAACTAAGGGATATTAAGGCCTCCTTTTAATAGAGAACCTGACCAAAGCATTAGCACTTAGTGAATACATGAACTCCTCAAACTACGGTAATCACCGGAAAGAATCCCAATTATTGTCACCTTGGGGTATGCGGATCATAACTCATAATAGGTGTCTACAACTTGCAAGATAGGATCAAGAACTCACATATATTCATGAAAACATAATAGGTTCAGATCTGAAATCATGGCACTCAGGCCCTAGTGACAAGCATTAAGCATAGCAAAGTCATAGCAACATCAATCTCAGAACATAGTGGATACTAGGGATCAAACCCTAACAAAACTAACTCGATTACATGATAAATCTCATCCAACCCAACACCGTCCAGCAAGCCTACGATGGAATTACTCACGCACGGCGGTGAGCATCATGAAATTGGTGATGGAGGAAGGTTGGTGATGAGGATGGCGATGAATCCCCCTCTCCGGAGCCCCGAACGGACTCCAGATCAGCCCTCTCGATGAAGAACAGGAGGCGGCGGCGGCTCCGTATCGTAAAACGCGATGAATCCTTCTCCCTTATTTTTTCTCCCTGAATAGGTGCATATAGAGTTTGAGTTAGGGGCGGAGGAGGTCAGGGGGCCCACAATCCTGCAGGGCGCGCTCTAGGGTGGTGGGCGCCCCCCCAGGGCTTGTGGCCTCTGGGTGGCCCCCCCTCTGGTAACTTCTTGCGCCAGTATTTTTTATATATTCCACAAAAATTCTTCGTAAATTTTTAGGTCAATCCGAGAACTTTGATTTCTGCACAAAAATAACACCATCGCAATTCTACTGAAAACTACGTCAGTCCGGATTAGTTCCATTCAAATCATGCAAATTAGAGTCCAAAACAAGGGCAAAAGAGTTTGGAAAAGTAGATACGATGGAGACGTATCAACTACCTTTATCGACACGTGTCCAAATTGCGTGTCACATTAATAGGAGTTAGCTAGGTAAGCGATGCAACAACCTTGCTGGGGCTTCTCCTCCTTGCGACACCTAATGATGCATTAAATGTTTCTTGTCCTAACTAGCAGAGTTAGGTATGATAGCACTGTTTGCTATCTAATCATTATGTAATTACCTTTTTGCCACTATGGTAACCCCTTGAGCTATAAAAGGAGGGCCATGGCAACCTTTACAAGGGTTCGAACGCATTCTAACTCCACGCACGCTTGCATGCGTAGTTGCCTTCTCCTTGCACCTTGCCGGGGGAAAGCGCTGCTTGTATTTGTGCTCCCACTTCATCAATCTACCAAAGCAGGAGTAGGGTGTTACACCTCAAAGGTGGCCCGAACCTGGGTAAATATCCTTGCGCTCCCTGCTAGACCTGCTCTTTGTGTTCTATGCATTCCCCTCGTCTCACCACAAAGGAGCTGGATCACCCCATAGATAGTCATTCCACACCGACAGCATGGTTGCTTGTTAGTATGCTTGAGTATTTATGTCTTCATGTCAAACTATAGAGTATTGCTTTGAATCATTCAAGTTCAAATGACCATGCCACAAAAGAAAATAATATATGATGAATGTGATAGGTAGCATTCCACATCAAAAAATCTGATTTTATCATTTACCTACTCGAGGATGAGTAGGAATTAAGCTTGGGGATGCTTGATACGTCTCCAACGTATCTATAATTTTTTTATTGTTCCATGCTATTATAGTATCAATCTTGGATGTTTTATATACACTCACAAGAAATTATATATCATTTTTTTGGACTAACCTATTAACTTAGTGCCTGGTGCCTGTTGCTGTTTTTTTTCCTTTTTTTGGTTTTTTAGAATATCAGTACCAAACAAGGTCCAAATGCCACAAAACTTTTTGGAGATTTTTTCTAGACATAAGAGACCTTGGAAGCTTTGGGAGGGGATGAGAAGATGGAGCAGTGGCCCATGAGGCACCTGGACGTGCCCTGGTAGCTTGTGGGGCCCATGTGGCTTCGTTTGACCTAACTCCGCCTCTATAAATTCTATAAAATCGGGAAACCAACAGAGCAGTCCATGAAATACTTTTTCCACCGCCGCAAGTTCCTGTTCTCGAGAGATCCGATCTGGAGGCCTTTTCCGGCACTCTGCCGGAGGGAGATTCGATCACGGAGGGGCTCTACATCAACCTTGCTGCCCTTCCGATGATGCAAGAGTAGTTTACCACAGACCTACGGGTCCATAGTTAGTTGCTAGATGGCTTCTTCTCTCTATTTGATCTTCAATATATACAATGTTCTCCTCGTTGTTCTTGGAGTTCTATCCAATGTAATCACTTTTTGCGGTGTGTTTGTTGGGATCCGATGAATTGTGAGTTTATGATCAGATTATCCATGAATATTATTTGAGTTTTCTCTGAACTCTTTTATGCATGATTGTTATAGCTTCGTATTTCTCTCCGATCTATTGATTTGGTTTGGCCAACTAGATTGATTTCTCTTGCAATGGGAAAATGCTTTGTAATGGGTTCGATCTTGCGGTGCTCAATCCCAGTGATAGTAGGGGACATGACACGTATTGTATCATTGCTATTAAGGATAAAATAATGGGTTTTATTCATGCGTGAGTTTACTTTGGCCACATCATGTCATCTTGCTTAAGGCGTTACTCCATTCTTTATGAACTTAATACTCTAGATGCATGCTGGATAGCGGTCGATGTGTGGAGTAATAGTAGTAGATGCAGAATCGTTTCGGCGTACTTGCCTCGGACGTGATGCCTATATTCATGATCATTGCCTTGGATATCGTCATGATTATTTGCTTTTCTATCAATTGCCCAACAGTAATTTGTTTACCCACCGTATGCTATTTTCAAGAGAGAAGCCTCTAGTGAAAACTATGGCCCCCAGGTCTACCTTTATCATATATTAAAAATACTAAAAATACCTTGCTGCACTTTTATTTTTTATTTTATTTTGTATTTTTGTTCGATCTATCTATCTATCACCATACAATTTAATCTTGCAAATAACCACCAAGGGATTGACAACCCCTTGTTCACGTTGGGTGCGAGGATTTGTTATTTTGTGTGCAGGTGCTGCTAACGAGTTGTTGCATGATTCTCCTACTGGATTGATAACCTTGGTTTCATAACTGGGGGAAATACTTATCTCTACTGTACTGCATCATCCCCTCCTCTTCAGGGAAATCCCAACGCAACTCACAAGTAGCAAAAGCCTTCCCTCCTAGCTTGCGATGGTGCAAGCTGGGTTGGGCCGGTGTCTGCTGGCTGGGTCGCGGGCATAGGGGGGCATCACGCGACCATTGGGCCAGGCGGACTCGACTGGGCCGGATGGGGACGATGGTGGCCCATTAGCTGGTGGGATGGGTAGTACCCATGATAGCCACTTAGGGCTTTGGTTGGTTGGGGAGGAAGCTACTCCCGTGCCCTCCCCCTCCATCTCCCCCATTGCACCACCCCTTCATGTGTGTCCACCGATCCCGTCCACCTCACTTCCCTCATTCCGTCTATGTTCGCATGTCACAAGTGGCTCATGATGTCAGGGCGTGCCCGAAGCAGAGCGGGACGACGGATGGATGGCGACTCCTAGCGTCCTTCCCCCGAGGCTAGCAGACACGAGGATGACCTGCGGCACACAAAGCTTAGGGGGAAGGATGGTGCCCGATGGCTACGCTGACTGGCGGGACGGCGTCCGTGGGAGCGTTCTATTGACTAGTGGCATGCTCGGGACCGCTGCTCTCCGCTACGGGACCTACGCTCCTTGTCCCCGGCTCGCTCCAGCTGCCAAGATGGGTCACCGACGCGGTGCTACAACCTCCCCAACGACAGGCGTAGTTCCCTCCCTCCGAACCATACAATCGCAACAACAACCGAGGGGCATTCGTGAAGAAGAAGAAAATGAAGGGCAACCAACAGCCGACGGGTGCACCAGACAGTCCTCTTCGATCACCCACCTCCCTCCAACTCTGGATGCCCGTGCGATGGCTGCACTGGGTGCTATGCTACTTCTTGAGCTTGCGTTGAGTTTTCCCTTGAAGAGGAAAGGGTGATGCAGCAAAGTAGAGATAATTATTTCCATCAGTTAAGAACCAAGGTCTCAGTCTAGTAGGAGGCACAAGCAAGTCCCCAATAGATGCACCTGCACAAACTAACAAACACTTTTGCACACAACACAAAACAGGGGTTGTCAATCCCTTCATGGTCACTAGCAAGAGTGAGACCTGATAGAGATAGGTATAAAAGATAAGTAAAAAGGTAAAAGTAAATAAATTGCACCAAGGTATTTTTGGATTTTTGGTTTTATAGATCTGAAAATAATATGGTAAAAATACACCCGGGGGCCATAGGTTTCACTAGAGGCTTCTTGATGTGGAGCATCCTACGGTCATCCCCATGGACCTACCTTCGTCTCCTACGACACCACATGGACATATGACAAGAGCTCTAGCAAAGGCTATTGAAACTAAGGTGAACTCGCTCCTTTCCGAACTACCACTTTCCACATGTGAGACATGGCTACTACCTCAAGCGGAGACACTATGTGTGATCAGGTACCTAGAGGATAGCCACGGAACAACTACACCCAACGACCAAGACGGCGAGGACACCAAGTACGAGGAACAAGAAGAAGAGCTGCCAGAAAATCTCCAGCCACCAGACGACCGGACCAGGCCGGACGTCCGACGCCTGAAGCGCCAGCCAGCCAGCCAAGTCCTTGCCTGTGAATGCTAAAACGGCTGGATGACCGACACCGAACGGACGTCCAACACGTCCCAGCGACCGGATGACCGAGCCCCTCCGGACGACTTGTGTCACATCACAGAACGGAAATTAGCGGAAATCCGAGACCTCCGGACGACCGATGACCAGACGACCGACGGCCTCTGGATGTCCGACGCCGCCCGACCAGAGCCAAAACGCCGGACGTCCGACACCTGTCGGACGACCGGACCCTCATGAGCCACCGGACATCCGGTAGTTGCCGGACGACCGGCGCCTATCTATGCAAGCGTGTTGGGCCGAGGCCCATGTACCCCTTCGCCCACTTAGACAATATATACTCATCCTCCTCCCTCTTTTTAGGGTTAGCATTGTGATAGCTCATTATAGAGATAGAGATTTGCTCATCCACTTGGTTCTACTCCTCGGAGAGACCGCGACCTCTTCGGAGAAGATCCATCCTTGGATTCAAGACCCCTCATGGGAAGACCCCTCAAGACCTCCTCATGGAGATGAACTAGTTACCTCTTGTATCGTCATTTGTTGCGTTTGAATCTTGTATCACTCTTTATGTTCATGGATCTAGCACATGTGTGATCGTTCCCGTTGATTTGAGTGTTTTCCCTCATGTTTCCCCTCATGTTCTTCGTGTTCTTCATAGGATCCCCTCCATTTCGTGAAAGATCGGCCCTAGGGTATCCACCCTACATCATCTTGGTGTCAAGAGCCTAGGTTGCTCACGAATTTGGAGCCCTACCCATGTTGATTTTGTCCCAATTTCGAATATCCCCACAAAAATAGGCCCAATTTTTTTTTGTGATTAGTTGGTTTTGATGAAGTTTTGTTGGATTTGATCCATGGATTTGCTTTGCCACGAGTGCATCTAGCTTTCCCCCATCATCTCCATCATTTCCATCCACAAATTCATCCAATTTCGCCCCAATTTTGCCTTTCCAGCACGAACCCTAGAGTTCATCCCGTGCCCGAAATCGCCCAGGCATCGGACGTCCGACAGTCACCGGACGTCCGACATTTCCTGACGAAACTAAACATTTTCAGTTCGACCCCCAATCCACTTCCACTTCCGCATACGCACTCCCATACCACTACACTCTCCGCAACCACCATCACTTACCCCGCTATCAACTCCGACAATTTTGACACATTTGGTCTTTGAGAACTTGAGTTGCGGTTTCCGTGTCCTAATGTGTTTCAGCTACTTAGGGATGGTTCGACATCAACATCACCGTTGCTCATCTTCGTCATCGACCTCGACTACATCATCATCTTAACATCATCCTCCGTAAGCAAGGGACGGTAACCTCGACGACACCTTGGTGTTTTCCCTTGCCATTGCATTGTTCAACCCCCAAGACCATTTTCGCGTCACTTACCTATCGAGACT
This sequence comes from Thinopyrum elongatum, assembly GCA_011799875.1. Taxonomy (NCBI): domain Eukaryota; kingdom Viridiplantae; phylum Streptophyta; class Magnoliopsida; order Poales; family Poaceae; genus Thinopyrum; species Thinopyrum elongatum. Next base: position 420,856,177 of record CM022299.1, read on the forward strand.
AGACTTTAAGTATTGTCGGCAACATCACTTGTGCACATTAGTGGTCATTGCATATATCACACCATATTGGTATACATATCATGGTATCATCTCTTGTGTCACAAGGTTGTCATCGCATATACACAATAGCTACCTTGGTTCGTCAAGTTTTGCATGAGAAAGAGCTCAAAAGAGAAAGAGCCAAACAAGCTTTTAAGCAAAAGAGAAGGATAAGCAAAGAGCTTTTAAGCAAGAACCATAGCATAATATACATTAAGATTGTCATACTCGATCATCTTGGATCATATCATCAAAACACCATACATATAGCATACTTGGGATAGAAGTCATTGCATTTTTGCTTTATAGGTTGTGCACAAGTCTTGTATCCGCCTATTGTGCAATCGTGCTAGCGTCTCTCTAGAGTTGTGCAACAAGAGCATTTTCCGTGGATTCCACATTTTGAGCTCATTTTTGGTTGCACGACCCCATCTATCTTTCCATGTGTGTGTTTCCGTGTGCCACTATTTGCTATTGGTCTACTTGTTTCATTTGCACATTTGTGAATCTTTTCCAAAATTATTGAGTCTCACCAACAATTGCATAAATTTTGTCCACCATCCTAACCAAGCTCCACCAAAGGCTTTATTTGTGTAGGTATGAGAAATTGACGGGAACCGATACCTATTATGCTATTTCCTTGTTACATCTTTGAGTGATCATTGATCCATTCTCAACATCGGTTAAGGTACATTTGGTATAGTTCGTTTCTTTCTCCCACTCACACCTTTACATGGAATGATGGATAGGCCAACTACATCTACCAACCCACTCTTCATCGAGCAAGATGAGGACCCGAACAACTACGTCACAAGAACCACCTCTTCGGCGCGCAACGAGCTTTGCATCAAGAGAATGAAGCATTGAGCGAACGCATCGACTTACTTGCTACCGACTTGAGACAATCCGAACAACGTACAAGAGACTACTTCGACAACAAGCTCGACAAACAAAAACAAGAGAGCAATGCAAGAATGGACGAGATTCGTGCCTTGTTGGTCAACCGCTCTTCTACCTCTTCGTCATACTCAAGAAGGAGTCACTCGAGTCGACATTCCTATGACACCATCACCGGCTCAAGTACACCGACATCGAACACTCTTCGTTGAGCCGCACGCCAAGACCGTCAAGCAAACCGCAATCCTCTACATGGCAATGATCCACAAGAGCAACTTGACGCGCAAGAACGCCAACGATTACGAGAGCAAATGCAAGAGCGCAAACGCCAACATCAAGACGAGAAAGACACCGACGCTCTCCGTGAACAACAACAACGGCGTGAAGCACAAGCCCATGAGGCGCTACGTGCCCTCCGCAACACCAATAGTGCCGTCGCCACCCGTAACCGACGTGTTCGTGAAGAAGAAGAAGAAGCACTTCGCGAGGAAGTTCAAGAATGACGACATCAAGCACGATTGCAACGACAAGCTCCACAAGCTCCTCCACAAGCTAGACAAGAACAACAAGCTCGACAAGAACCACAAGTTCGCCAAGAGCAACAAAACAATGAGAATCCTCCAGGCCAAGAGAAACTTGAGGTTGACAATCCTCCACGTCAAGGGCGTCATCACCCTCGACCACAACACAATGAAGAGAAACGCTATGGCAAGCTCAAGTTCACCATGCCCAAGTTCTTCGGAAGCAATGATCCCGAAGAGTATCTTTCATGGGCATTGAAAGTTGACAAGATCTTTCATTTGCACAACTATGAGGAAGAGAATAAGATCGCCATGGCATTCCTTGAGTTCGAAGACTATGTCCTGATTTGGTGGGAGCAAGTCATTAGGCGCCGAGAGGCAAGAGGTGAACCAGCCATCACAACTTGGGATCAAATGAAGGATGTCATGAGAGCACGCTTTGTGCCAACATACTATAACCGCGACTTCTTCAAACGACAACAACTCCTCAAGCAAGGAACAAAGAGCGTTAAAGAATACTACAAGGAAATGGAGAGCGCCATGATACGAGTCAATGTCACGGAAGATGATGAGCAAACTATGGCACGTTTCTTGAATGGACTCAATCACCCTATCAAGAAGATCGCCGACTTCCAACCTTACTCCAACCTCAGCGAGCTAGTGCATCAAGCCACCAAGGCGGAGCGACAAGTGCAAGATGACTTCAAGTATGCCAAGTACTCTTCTAAGAGCTACGGCTCCAACAATCAAGCTTCAACGACTCCAATGCCTTCTACCTCAACCAAACCTTCTACAAGCAATGGAGACATGTCAAGTTACAAGAAAACTTTGACAACCTCAAGTCATCCTCCTACTACAAGCAACTTCAAGCCGAGAGCTTCATCATCTACAACTCCACTAGATGAGACCATCAAGACAAGTTCCATCAAATGCTTCACATGCGGCGGCCGAGGCCACAAGTCATTCGAGTGTACCAATCGGCGCACCATGATCCTCAACGATGACGACACCTATGACTCCATTAGTGAAGAGGAAATGGAAGCCCTTGAGCAAGTGGCCATGCACTGGCGCGTGAATGATGATGAAGATGATCAAGTCTTTTGTGACAATGATTCGAGCCCCGCTCTCGTTGTATCCAAGATCTTGACGCTCCAACACCAACAAGAGGAAGACCAATGTTGCCACATCTTCCACACCAAGGCAGGCATCAACGGTCATTCCATGAAGGTCATCATCGACGGAGGAAGTTGCCACAACTTGGCAAGTGAAGAGCTATGTTCCAAGCTACAATTGGTCAAGATGAAGCACCCTCGTCCCTACAAGGTCCAATGGCTTAGCGACTCCGGCACCATTCAAGTGGAACACATGGTTCAAGTCTCCTTCAAGATCGGAGCATACAAAGACACTTTGGAGTGTGATGTGGTTCCTATGTCCGTTTGCCATCTCCTACTTGGACAGCCTTGGCAATTCGACCGCGGCGTCATCCACAACAGGCGAACCAATCACTATAGCTTCAAGATGAAGGGAAAGGAGTACGTGCTACGACCTATGTCACCAAGTCAAGTGATCGCCGACAAGCAAGCAACCACCCATCATGGAGAGAATAGTGAGAGAGTGAGCCACCCAAAAGGGAGTGAGAGCCACAAGCCCAAAATGAGTGCCTCCATGATGAGCGACAAGAAAAACTTAGTGATATTCGCTACCAAAAGTGAGATGAGAGAAGTGTGTGAGAACCCATCGAGTGTTATGCACTATGTCCTATTGTGCAAGGACGAGGCAACAACAACTAACACCTCTCATCCTCTACCTTTAGTGTTATCTAATGTCTTGCAGGAATTCAAGGATGTCTTTCCCGATGAGCTACCTCCAAGACTACCTCCTCTACGCGGCATTGAACACCAAATCGACCTCATCCCCGGCGCACCGTTACCGAACAAGGCACCCTACCACGTCAACCCCGAAGAAACCAAGGAAATCCAATGGCAAGTGCAACAACTCATCGACAATGGCCATGTTTGAGAAAGCTTGAGCCCATGCGCCGTCCCGGTAATCCTTGTTCCCAAGAAAGATGGTACATATTGCATGTGTTCTGATTGTCGTCCTATCAATGCTGTCACGGTTAGATATCGTCACCCCATCCCACGCTTAGATGACATGCTCGATGAGCTTAGCGGAGCCACAATTTTCTCTACGATTGATCTTAAGAGTGGCTACTACCAAATCCGCATACAAGAGGGTGACGAATGGAAAACTGCATTTAAGACCAAATTTGGCTTATACGAATGGCTTGTTATGCCAATGGGCTTATCCGAAGCACCCGGTACGTTCATGCGCGTCATGCATTTTGTCCTTAGGCCCTACATTGGTGTATTTGTTGTGGTCTATTTCGATGACATACTTGTTTTTAGCAAATCTCTCAAAGATCATGTCACCCATCTTAGAACCGTTTTGCAAACTCTTCACAAAGAGAGACTCTATGCTAACATGGAGAAATGCAAATTTGGTGTTGACAAGCTTGTCTTCCTAGGATTTGTCGTTTCTTCCAAGGGTGTGCATGTAGATGAAACCAAGATCGAAGCTATTAAAACTTGGCCCCAACCCAAAAACTTGCAACAAGTGCGTAGTTTTCTTGCCCTAGCCGGATTTTATCGTCGCTTTGTGAAGGATTTTAACACCATTGCTTCGCCTTTACATGCCTTGAGTAAGAAGAATGCACCTTTTGTTTGGGGACCATTACAAGATACCGCATTCAATGAGCTTAAGAATTTGCTTACACATGCCCCTTTGCTTGCTTTACCCAACTTTGATAAACCTTTTGAGGTACATTGTGATGCTAGCGGTAATGGCATAGGAGGTGTGTTAATGCAAGAGAAGTGCCCCATCTCATACTTTAGTGAAAAACATTCCAGAGCGCAACTTAACTACCCCATCTATGACAAAGAGTTATATGCATTAGTGACAGTCTTGCATGTTTGGGAGCATTATCTCCGCCCTCATGAGTTCATTCTTCATACGGATCATGAAACACTCAAGTACCTTAAGGGTAAAACTAAGTTGAACAAGCGTCATGCTAAGTGGAGTGAATTCATTGAGTCATTTCCTTATGTCATCAAGTACATGAAAGGCAAAGAGAATGTTGTGGCGGATGCTCTTTCCCGCAAATGCATGCTTGTTACCCAACTTGAATTTAATGTCATTGGCTTTGAGCACATAAAAGACGCACATGATCCTACTTTTGCTATACCTTATGCCAAATGTTTGACGCATACATCTTGGGAACGCTATTACATCAAAGATGATTATCTAATGAGAGCTAATAAACTATGTATCCTCGAGTCTTCTCTTCGTTTGTTACTTCTGCAAGAGGCTCATGGAGGAGGACTTATGGGACACTTTGGACGTGACAAGACATTTGCTATGCTCTCCAAGAACTACTTTTGGCCCAAGATGTTCCGCGATTTCTCATGCTTCACCAACTGATGCTCTACATGTCGCAAAGCTAAGTCTAAAGCTCAATCCCATGGTCTCTATATGCCACTCCCTATTCCGTATCATCCATGGGAAGATATTAGTATGGACTTTGTGCTTGGTTTGCCTAGAACTAGGAATGGCAAAGATTCCATGTTTGTTGTTGTGAACCGATTCTCTAAAATGGCACATTTCATACCATGCAACAAGATAGACGATGCTTCACATGTTGCAAATCTCTTTTGTAGGGAAATTTTGCGTCTACATGGAGTGCCAAAGACGATTGTCTCAGACCACGACATCAAGTTCCTAAGCTACTTTTGGAAGACCTTATGCGCCAAGCTCGGAATCAAGCTTTTGTTCTCTTCGGCATACCATCTCAAACCGACGGCCAAATGGAGGTCATGAATCGGACGCTCTCCACTCTCCTACGCGTGTTGAACAAGAAGAACGTCAAGGAGTGGGAGGAATGTCTACCCATCACCGAGTATGCCTACAACCGCGCAAGACACTCTACTACCGGCAAGTCCCCCTTCGAGGTCATCTACGGCTTCAACCCGTTGTCCCCATTGGACATTCTACCTCTACTACTACAAGAGCACGTCAACATGGACGCAAGTGCACGAGTGAGCTACCTCAAGAAGATGCATGAAGATACAAGGCACACCATCGAGCGCCAAGTACATCGACTAGCGACCAAGCTCAAAATCAACAAGCCACCCATGATATTCAACATTGGAGATCTTGTATGGCTACACCTTCGCAAGGAACGCTTCCCTAACGAACGCAAGTCCAAGCTTCGTCCACGAGCCGACGGACCCTTCAAGGTGCTCGAGCGCTACAACAATAATGCATACAAGATCGACTTACCACGCGACAAGTACTCTGTGAGCGACATCTTCAATATCAAGGATCTCTCTCCCTACCATGGTGATGAGGCTTTTGATCCGAGGTCGGATCTTTCCCAAGGGTGGTGGGAGATGATGCGGAGCATCCTACGGTCATCCCCATGGACCTACCTTTGTCTGATACAACACCACATGGACCTATGACAAGAGCTAGAGCAAAGGCTATTGAAACTAAGGTGAACTCGCTCCTTTCCGAACTACCACTTTCCACATGTGAGACATGGCTACTACCTCAAGCGGAGACACTATGTGTGATTAGGTACCTAGAGAATAGCCACGGAACAACTACACCCAACGACCAAGATGGCGAGGACACCAAGTACGAGGAACAAGAAGAAGAGCTGCCAGAAAATCTCCAGCCACCGGACGACCGAACCAGGCTGGACGTCCGACGCCTAAACCGCCAGCCAGCCAGCCAAGTCCCTGCCTGGAAACGCTACAGCGGCCGGACGACCGACACCGACCGAATGTCCGACACGTCCCAGCGATCGGACGACCTGTGTCACATCACAAAACAGAAATTAGGGAAATCCGAGACCTCAGGACGACCGATGACCGGACGATCGGCGGCCTCCGGATGTTCGACACCACCTGACCAGAGCCAAAACGCCGGATGTCCGACACCCACCAGATGACCGGACCCTCACGAGCCACCGGACGTCCGGTAGGTGCCAGACGACCGACGCCTGTCTATGCACAGCGTGTTGGGCCAAGGCCCATGTACCCCTTCGCCCACTTAGACTATATATACTCCTCCTCCTCCCTCATTTTAGGGTTAGTATTGTGATAGCTCATTATAGAGATAGAGCTTTGCTCATCCACTTGGTTCTACTCCTCGGAGAGACCGCGGCCTCTTCGGAGAAGATCCATCCTTGGATTCAAGACCCCTCACGGGAAGACCCCTCAAGACCTCCTCATGGAGATGAACTAGTTACCTCTTGTATCGTCCTTTGTTGCATTTGAATCTTGTATCACTCTTTATGTTCATGGATCTAGCACATGTGTGATCGTTCCCATTAATTTGAGTGTTTTCCCTCATGTTTCCCCTCGTGTTTCCCCTCGTGTTCTTCGTGTTCTTCGTAGGATCCCCTCCATTTCGTGAAAGATCGGCCCTAGGGCATCCACCCTACATCACTTCTCTCTTGAAGAAAGTATACGGTGGGTGAACAAATTACTGTTGAGCAATTGATAGAAAAGCGCATAGTTATGACGATATCTAAGGCAATGATCATGAATATAGGCATAGGCATCACGTCCATGACAAGTAGACTGACTCCTGCCTGCATCTACTACTATTACACCACACATAAACCGCTATCCAGCACGTATCTAGTGTATTAAGTTAGCAAGAACGGAGTAATGCCTTAAGCAAGGTGACATGATGTAGAGGGATAGATCCAAACAATATGGTTAAAACCCCATCTTTTTATGCTTAATGGCAACAATACAAGACGTGCCTCGCTACCCCTACTGTCAGTAGGTGAGGACACCGCAATATTGAACCCAAAACAAAGCACCTCTCCCATTGCAAGATAGATCAATCTAGTTGGCCAAACCAAATCAATACATCAGAGAGAAATACAAAGCTATCTTAATCATGCATAAAAGAGTTCAGAGAAGACTCGAATAATATTCTTAGATAATCTAATCATAAATCCACAATTCATCGAATCTCAACAAACGCACCACAAAAGAAGATTACATCGAATAGATCTCCAAGAACATCGAGGAGAACATTGTATTGAAGATCAAAGAGAGAGAAAAAGCCATCTAGCTACTTGCTATGGACCCTTAGGTCTGTGGTAAACTACTCATGCATCATCGGAAGGGCAGCAAGGTTGGTGTAGAGGCCCTCCGTAATCGAATCCCCCTCCAGTGGATTGCCAGAAAAGGCCCCAAGATGGGATGTCACAAGAACAGAAGCCTGCAGCGGCGGAAAAGTATTTTTGGTGTGCTCTGTGGTGACGGGGCATATTTGGGTATTTATAGAGATGGAATTAGGGTTAGGGGGCCTATGAGGGGCCCACAAGCTTGCAAGGTGCCCCCCTGGGGCGCGCCCTATGAGCTTGTGGCCCACTCGTGGCTCTCCTGGCCTCCTCCAGAAGCTTCATGGTTGTCTTCTGGTCCAAGAAAAATCCTCCAAAAGTTTCATTCCGTTTGGTATTGATTTTCTATAAAAGACAAAAACAAGGAAAAAATAGCAACTGGCACTGGGCACTAGGTTAATAGGTTAGTCCCAAAAAATGATATAAAATAGCATATTAATGCATATAAAACATCCAAGATGGATAATATAATAGCATGGAACAATAAAAAATTATAGATATGTTGGAGACATATCAAGCATCCCCAAGCTTAATTCCTGCTCGTCCTCGAGTAGGTAAATGATAAAAACAGAATTTTTGATGTGGAATGCTACCTAACATGTTTATCAAGTAATCTTTCTTATTGTGGTATGAATATTTAGATCCATAAGATTCAAAACAAAAGTTTAATATTGACATAAAAACAATAGTACTTCAAGCATACTAATAAAGCAATCATGGCTTTTCAAAATATCATGGCTAAAGAAAGTAATCCCTACAAAATCATATGGTCTTGTCATGCTCTATATTCATCACACAAAATATTTATCATGCACAACCCCGATGACAAGCCAAGCAATTGTTTCATACTTTTAGCGTTCTAAAGCTTTTTCAACCTTCACGCAATACATGAGCGTGAGCCATGGATATAGCACTATGAGTGGAATAGAAGGTGGTAGTAGACAAAAAAGGTGAAAGAAATTATCACACCAACTAGGCAAATTAATAGGCTATGGAGATGCCCATCAATTGGTATTGGTGCACGTGAGTAGGGAGTGCCATGCAACGGATGCACTAGAGCTATAAGTGTATGAAAGCTCAAAAGAAAACTAAGTGGGGGTGCATCCAACTTGCTTGCTCACGAAGACCTAGGGCAATTTGAGGAAGCCCATCATTGGAATATATAAGCCAAGTTCTATAATGAAAAATTCCCACTAGTAATATATGAAAGTGACAACATAGGAGACTCTGTATCATGAAGAACATGGTGCTATTTTGAAGCACAAGTGTGGAAAAGGATAGTAACATTGTTCCTTCTCTCTTTTTCTCTCATTTTTTTTTCTTTTGGGCTCTTTTTTTTAATTTTTTAATTTGGGGCTCTTTGGCCTCTTTTTATTTTAAGTCTGGAGTCTCATCCCGACTTATGGGAGAATCATAGCCTCCATCATCCTTTCCTCACATGGGACAATGCTCTAATAATGATGATCATCACACTTTTATTTACTTACAACTCAAGAATTACAACTCGATACTAGAACAAATATATGACCCTATATGAATGCCTCCGGTGGTGTACCGGGATGTGCAATGATCTAGCATGACATGTATAAAAAATATGAACGGTGGCCAAGCCACAAATACTATGCCAACTACATGATCATGCAAAGCAATATGACAATGATGGTATGTGTCATAATAAATGGAACGGTGGAAGTTGCATGGCAATATATCTTGGAATGGCTATGGAAATGCCATAATAGGTAGGTATGGTGGCTGTTTTGAGGAAGGGTATAAGGTGGTTTAATGCACCGGCGAAAGTTGCGCGGTACTAGAGTGGCTAGCAAAGGTGGAAGGGTGAGAGTGCGTATAATCCATTGACTCAACATTAGTCATAAAGAACTCACATACTTATTGCAAAAAAATATTAGCCATCAAAACAAAGTACTAATACGCATGCTCCTAGGGGGATAGATTGGTAGGAAAAGACAATCACTCATCCCCGACCACCACTCATAAGGAAGACAATCAAAAATAAATCATGCTCCAACTTCATCACATAACGTAGGACCATACGTGCATACTTCGGGAATCACAAACCTTAACACAAGTATTTCTATCTACCCATAATTACCAACTAGCATGACTCTAATATCACCATCTTTATATCTCAAAACAATTGCAAGGAATCAAACTTCTCATGACACGCATCAATCAACTCTAATGTCACCTAGATACTCCAATGTCACCACAAGTATCCGTGAGTGAATTATTTGATATGCATCGAACAATTTTAGATTCATAGTATTCAATTCAACACAAAGAACTTCAAAGAGTACCCCAAAGTTTCTATCGGAGAAAGTAGGAGGAAAACGTGTATCAACCTATGTGCCTAGATTACCCAATGTCACCTCGGGAATCTGCAAGTTGATTACCAAAACATACATCAAGTGACTCAATAGAATACCCCGTTGTCACCACGGGTATCCACATGCAAGACATACATCAAGTGTTCTCAAATCCAAAATATTCAATCCAACATAACGAATCCTTAAAGGGCAACACTCAATTCATCACAACAAACATGGAGAGGGAAGAACACCATATGATTCAACTATATTAACAAAGGTCATGGTACATCAAGATCGTGCCAAATCAAGATCATGAGAGAGAGAGAGAGAGATCAAACACATAGCTACTGGTACATACCCTCATCACCGAGGGTGAACTGCTCCCTCCTCATCATGGAGACCTCCGGGATGATGAAGATGGCCTCCGGTGATGATTTCCCCCTCTGGCACGGTGCCGGAAAAGGTCTCCAGATGAGATCGCTTCAGTACAGAGGCTTGCAGGGGCGGCGTGGGAGTTCTAGGTTTCTTTTTGGGGGGTTCCCGATTTATAAGAATTTTCAGCGTCGGTTCCATGCCAATCGTAGTTACGTGGGACCCATGAGCTCAGAGGACACTCCCTAGCCTCCCAGGGTGTGTGGGGTGAGCTCGTGACTCCCTCGTGGGTCTTCTAATCCTTTCTCAAAGCTTCAGGGGTCTCTTATGTTCCAAAAAAATCACCGTAAATTTTCGTAGCATTTGGACTTCGTTTGGTATGGATTTTCTCCAAAACAAAAAATAGACAAAAGCAGAAACTGGCACTGGGCACTAGGTCAATAGGTTAGTCCATCAAAATCATATAAAAGTGCACCAAAACCATGTAGAACTGAGGTAAATCTGGCATGAATACTTCATAAATTATAGATATGTTGTAGACGTATCACCCTCATCTCCATCCTCGGCAACAAGTCGGCCTCTCCGGCCATCATCACGGACGATCTTCGACATCTCTTCCGTCCGGATTGGGAGTGAGCGGTGACCACACTCTGGGAGTGTGAGTTCACGGCCATGTTCCCAGACCCCGCCAGTCTCCGCTGGCACACATAGTGTGGAGCTCACCTTGGTTCTCAACAAGCTCATGATCAACATCTCGGTGTCTACGGTTGATCCTTTGGTAGTGGCAGTGCTTAAGACCCTGTGGATTCAGATCTGTGGTCTACCTCCTATCGATAAGACAGAGCGTGCGGTTCGGAACCTATCTCGGATCCTTGGCAAGATTGTTGTGGTCGATGAGCTCTCACTGTTCAAAGGAGCGACAGCCTGCGCTAAGGTCAAGACCGAAGACTCCTCCAATCTCAAGGCCACGGTTCGTGTCTTCTTCAACAACGTCAGCTACGATCTCTGCATCTCTGTTGAGGATGGGGCGCATGGAGGCCCTCGTGTTGCCGAGGATGGCGGTGATGAGGGTAAGAGGCATGATGGGGGGAGTGGTGGCAACCACGACAGTCACCGCCGGTGACGTGACCAATCCCCGGGCTCGGATGATGATCACAAAGACCCCTCGGATCCAGATGTCTCTCTACCGTAAGTCGACCGCAGGGAACACCTCGCCTGCTGTAACACCCCCAGTGGTTAGCCACAGTAATTCCATTTTGATAATGCCAAGTCAGCATGATTAACAGTGCATGATCATCATTTGCATCATAATGCTTTTCAACTCCTAAGTCAAAATTCAAATTTAAATGAAAGTGGAAAATAAAAGTTGTCCAACATAGAAACTAAATTGTTCATTAAATAGCAAATAAATCAGAGGCTATGTTAAAATTGTAAACAACATTATTAAAATTGGATAAGTGACTCAAACAACTTAAAACAGTGGCTGAAAATAACATTTAGTAACCTTTTAATTTATTTAAAACAAATATGAAATGATGTTTTGCCCAAACTAATTTTAGGTGTTAGGGAATAAAGCACTGGTATTTGTGGACTAGGTCTCCCTTTTTACAAAAATCATTTGGGGCCTAAACAATTAACAGAATAGAAAAGAAAAGAAACAGAAAAGAAAAAAAAAGGAAAAGAAGCCCACTGTGCCAGACCGCAAGTGCACAGTGGCGGCCCAGCCCAACTAGCCCCCCCTTCCCCTACCCCCTGACGCCGCAGGCGCGCTGTCGAGCAGCTAGCGCGCGCGCGCGCCCGGCCCCCCTGGCCCCTCTCCGTACGGTCGACAGCTGCCTCGCCTCGCCGGGGAGGTTAAGTTCACCCCCGCCGACCCCCAGGTTCCCCCTTCGCCATTCTCTCCCTCTCTCCCTCGTCTCCCCACCGCGGCAGAACGCGGCCATGGCTCCGCCGCCATAAAACACGCAGACCCCGTGCCCCGTTCGCCCCGCCGTGCTGTCCACCGTCCTCCCCGGCCTCGACTACGCCTCGGCCTCGACTGGAGGGAGCGTGGAGCCACCGCAGCGCCTCCTCGAGCCCTCCTTCCTCCTCGGATCGCCGCCGCACGCCGTCGTTGATTCGCTCCGGAAAGCCCTCCCCGAGCTCGCTTACGCACACCTACAGGCCCTACGTGAGCACCCCGTCCTTCTTCCCCTCTCCATGCGCTCTCCTCTGCACCGTACACGCCGTTCCCGTCGTGCCCGAACGCGCCGCCGCCTGGCCTCGTCGCCGGGGTGGCCTCGGCGACCATAGGGCCCCGTGCGTGCCACCACCGCACTCACCGCGTCGCGTAGACGCCGTAGCCACTTTGCGCTGCTCATTTACCCCACCGTAGCCCCGATTCCGTCGCACGCCCGAATCACCTCGCCGCCGGCGAGCTCGTGGCACTCAACTCCGGTCACCACAGCCCCTAGCTCCGCCACCATTCGACGCGTGACATCGAGCCGCGTTGAACGCGCCCAACCCCAGCCTCTTAGACCCCCTGTGGGTGAATCCCGAACCCATCCCGACGCTGCTCCGCCGCGAACACGCTCGCCGGCGTGATTCCGGCGAGTCGCCGGCTGTCGCCGATGTGGCGCCGTGGGCCCCGCCCCTGTGTGGCTGATGCTGGGCCCCGCGGGGCCAGTTGACTGGTCAGCGCTGCTGACTGGGCACAGTGGCCCACTGACGTGTGGGTCCCGCTCGCTTAAATCAATTTTAAAAATAAATAAAACTGATAATTAGTTAATTAATTAATTAGTATATTAATCAGTCACTGACGTCTGGGCCCCACCTGCTAATTAGGTTAATTAAATTAGACTAACTCTGGTTATTAACTGAGTCACTGACATGTGGGTCCCACTGGACCCACAGGTCAGGTTTGACTCTGGACAGCGGGGTTTGACCTGCTGACATCATCAATGCGTCGTGCTGACGTCACCCTGCTACTGTTTTGGATAATTCGAATTTAAATAATTAAATAAATTCCAGAAAATCAATAAAACTTTAGAAAATCATATCTTTTAATCCGTAACTCCGATGAAAATAATTTATATATGAAAAATGATCAGAAAAATGAGACGGATCCGAATACGCTACCCACATACCTGTTAGATGCCTCTAAATATCTGAACATGCAACTTTTTGCCTGTTTCAGATAAATGAATAGTGTATGACCTTAATAAAATAATTCCAAACAAATTCCTAAAATAACTAAATGACTTGGACATGTCTTCAGGCAACCCTGCACTGCACGTTAGCATGGCCTGCTCCGTGTTGCTTATGTTTGCTCTATATTTATACTGTTTCCTCCCCCTCTTCTCTCTCGATAGCCCCCGACCTCGACGTCGTCGCCGAGACCGACGCAGCTCCGGAGCCCGAAGACAGCATTGACAACCTTGCCCTTGCCGCCGAGCAACCAGGCAAGCCCCCCCCCTTGAGCATACCGATATCGCCCATTCTATTTCTCATGCTTGCATTAGAATTGCTGCTGCTACTGCTTTACCTATTCTGATGCATAGCCTGTTTACTGTAGCCTGCTGTTGATAATTACCTGCATATCCTAAACTGCTTAGTATAGGCTGGGTAGAGACCTATCAGTGACCCCACTTATCCCGACTGCCACGCTGGATCGTCAGAAGACCCGATCAACGGGAATTGAAGACCAGGCCCCGACACCGCACGTCACCCCCTTTAGTTGTAACGACACTGCAACGTTACTATCGAGTGCCGAGGGTGATACCTCGTGTAGCACTTCTGATGTTAACTCTATAGAGTAGCTATTCGGTCGTGGTCATCGAGGGTGATTCCTCCTTCACCGCTTCCGATAACGATGCTATCGTACAACACCTCAAGTGTGGACCCAGTGAGGGTGATTCCTCCGAGTTCACCTTGACGGAGACATCGAGTAGGAATCCAATGAGGGTGATACCTCGGATTCCCCTGATGTTATGGACACACGGATACTTGGACTTTACACTGTTACTTGGATAGGCGGGTCGACCCTGAGGGGTACCCGCGTGCGCCTGAGAGGCGAGTGTTGTGAATACGGGTGCCTGTATGGTGCCCGAGTGCTGAATACGAGGCGCGGCCATGCATTCTTAACCCTTGCAGCAAGTCCTCGAGACGGGGCGACGGGGTCACATCTTTCGTGAGTCTCTGCTCGTTACCGCAAGCCCTAGTCCATTAACGATTTGGATATTTGATCCGAGCAGGCCTCTGGTCTGATAGCACTAACCATCACGTGGGCATAGTATGGGCGTTCTGCATCGTAGCATCAGCCGAAAGCTTTGTCAGACGTCCAGTTCAGCATTGTGGCCGGGTCGGATCGTGCCGTTGGCGCTGGTATCCACCCTGCTCACAACGACCCGGAGGGTGAGGGGCGATGGCCAAGACCCCCTTGCGCTTAGGATGTAGACCGGCGGGGACCTCTCTGCTGAGCTGTAGGTAGGGTTGCGATGTGTCGTTTGGCCGAGGCCGGGCATGACCCAGGAAAGTGTGTTCGGCCGGAGTTAATCGAGCGTGTTGGGTAAGTTGGTGCACCCCTGCAGGAAGAACACTTCTATCGATAGCCGGTCCTACGGTAACGGACACTCGGAGTTGTATCCTGATTGATACAATTTAGAACTGGATACTTGGATACTATGGCTCTGGGATTGCTTTCTCGCAGGGAGTCGAGAAAGGATCTCTGGGTGAGGTTGAGACTTATTGATACTGCTACATTATATTGTACTGTGCTACTCTCTTCTATTGTTGCAAGACCTCTGAAGATGCTAGTCTTCGATAGGACTAGGCCTTCTCTCTATTCTGGCATTTCTGCAGCCCAGTCCACATATACAGCCTCCCTTTGAAAATGTTGCATATGTAGTGTAGATCCTTGCTTGCTGAGTACTTCTGAGTACTCACGGTTGCTTTGTTTTCCTTTTTCTCCCCATATCAGTTTGTCGTGACCAAGATGACGGAGCCCCTGAGACAGATGCCCCGTCGATCAACTACTGCTACTACCCCGAGGATGATTACTTCTATGAGTTGACTGACGACCAGGAGTAGGATCGGAGGGTCCCAGGCAGGAGGCCTACTCCTTTCGATCGTAGTGTTTTATTTTGCCCCGCCTTTCTAAAGGCCTTTCTGTTTCTCTATTAATATCTGTACTCAGATATCTGATGCTTCCGCTGACGCTTGTACGCAAGCTTTTGTATTCGAGCCCTCGAGGCCCCTGGCTTGTAATATAAAGCTTGTATGACTTTATTTATGTTTTAGAGTTGTGTTGTGATATCTTCCCGTGAGTCCTTAGGCTTGATCGTGTGCATTTGCGTGTATGATTAGAGTACGATTGGGCCGGGGGCGTCACAAGTTGGTATCAGAGCCGACTGACTGTAGGAACCCCCTTTCCAACTCCTTGGCCGAAGTTGAGTCTAGTAACCAAAAACTGTTTTACTAACTTGGCTGTGTGGCTTACGGGCCCATGTCGCCAATTGGGTGGTATTAGTATCTTTTACTCCTCGACCTTTACTCTGGGCCTCTGACCTCTCTTCTATTCGGGTTAAAATTTTACTAACTCCAACATCAGGTTCTCGTGATCACATCCACCCGGAGTTCTGAAATATCCCCCCTTGCTTCGAGATTGTGGACCAGGTTCTGCTTACAGGATCCTTTTATCGAGGGCACCCTATTTTGTCACTTGCAGATTCCTCGCTCCAATAGTTTTCTCCGACGTTGATGTAGCCTTTGCTATGTCTCGTTGTGTACTTCCCTACCGCGTGCCTGCGCGCCGCCTAGTTGTCTAGCCCTCCCTTTTCTACTGTCGTAATGCCGGATTCTAACCGAGGCTATGTGTGGCTTTGAATGTCTGGTGCGAATATGATGAAGTATCTATTGCACTTCCTTCTGTTGTGCGTGTTACTTCATGAATCATTCCATACACCTGTAGTTTTTCTTGCTAAACTGCCCCTGTTGATTTGGCAGGATGGCTGATGATCCTCCACCTCCACCTTATATTGCCGCAATGATGCAGCAATTTAAACTGAACCGTCAGGTTATGACCGGGATATTGGCTCAGTTCCCAAACCAGAATGCTCATCAGTAGCCTACACCAATAACTCTGCCAGAATTTGTGCGCCTCAATCCGTCCGTTTTCCGCAACTCCACCAATCCTATGGATGCTGATGATTGGCTTCGTGACATCCTGTTTGAGATGGAGTCAGCTAATGTTGCCCCTGACAGTTACATCACCTTTGCGACATTCCACTTGAAGGGCCCAGCTGCTCAATGGTGGGAAAGCCACAAGGCTATGTTGCCTGCGGAGACTGTAACCACTTGGCAGGAATTTCAGTCAGCTTTTCGTGCACGATACATTCCTCAAGGTCTGGTCGACCAGAAGAAGCAGGAGTTCCGCAAACTCTCACAGGGCACAATGACTGTGGATGAATACCAGAGGAAATTTCTTGAACTGTCCCGCTGTGCTGCGGATGACGTCGACACCAACACACGCAAGCAGGAGAAATTCTATGGAGGACTACGTACTGATATAAAACTTGCACTTGCTGTCCATGATTGCACAGAATTCGCAACGCTTGTCAGCAAATCTTTCCAAGTTGAAACAGCTCTGACTGAGTACCAGGAGTCGCTCAAGCGCACTCATGAAGCAGGCTCATCCTCGGGTCAGCTTGTTCAGAAGCGTCGAGTGTGGATCCCTCACAATGTTCATCACCGACCTGCTCCAACACCAAGACCGTCTTATGTTGCACCTCGTCTGCCTTCATCGCCGAGACAGCTTACGGTTCATGATGGACCGCCTAATGCTATGGATTCTCATCAAGTTGCGCCACGTCCTTCTAATGGACGTAAGAGGAATTGTCGAAACCGCCGATTCAGAAACCGAAATATCATACCATCTGCTGTTGTACTTGGCCATGCTAATCACATCAATGCTGAAAGGGCTCAGAAGGAACCGACTATCGTGATGGGAACACTCTCTGTGAATTCAGTGCCAGCTTCTGTTCTGTTTGATTCAGGTGCTTCACATTCCTTTGTGTCCCAGCAATTTGCACAAATGCATGGGTTAGCTATGAGCTCATTACCCACTCCTTTAGAAATCATCACTCCCCGTTCCAGGTGGCAAACCAAAATGGTAAGTCACAACAATGAGATCAGAATTGAAGGGTTGATGTTCTCTGCTTCCCTTATTGCTCTTGGACCTTCCGACATAGACATCATTCTCGGTATGGACTTTTTGACCGCCCATAATGCTTTGATTGACTGTGCCGCTAAGAAAGTCCAACTTACCCATTCTTCGGGCCAGACAGTCAGATACTCAGCCCGAATAGCTGACGATGCTGAGAGCCAGATATATGTTCTGAATGCATTGAATGCTTCACCTCTTGAAGGCATCGAGAACATTCCAGTTGTTCATGATTTTCAAGATGTATTTCCAGAAGAACTTCCAGGAATACCCCCTGCTAGAGCTGTTGAGTTTGTCATCGACTTGAAACCTGGCACAACTCCTATTGCGAAGCGTCCTTATAAGATGCCTCCGCATCATCTTCTCGAGCTTAAGGAAGAAATCGACACGTCACTTAAGAAAGGTTTCATCCGCCCCAGTTCCTTAGCTTGGGGAGCACCTTCACTCTTCGTTAAGAAGAAGGATGAAACTAACTGATTGGTTCAGGATTACCGGCCCATTAACCAAGCTACAATCTAGAATAAATATCTGCTTCCCCGGATCAATGATTTGTATGATCAACTTGCCGGTTCCTCAGTATTCTCTAAGCTTGATTTGAGGTTGGGTTACCATCAGATCCGTGTTCGTGAAGAGGATATTCCCAAGACTGCATTTGTTACTCGTTATGGCTCCTACGAGTACACTGTCATGTCATTTGGCCTAACAAATGCTCCAGCCACATTCTCCCGTCTGATGAATTATATCTTCATGGATTACCTCGACAAGTTCGTCGTAGTATATCTAGATGATATTCTGGTATATTCGAAGAATAAGGAAGAACATGCTGAACACCTCCGTCTTGTACTGGAAAGGCTCCGCGAACACCAGTTGTATGCCAAATACTCCAAATGTGAATTCTGGCTTTCTGAAGTAACGTACCTCGGTCATGTGATTTCCAAAGATGGAATTGCCGTTAACCCAGAACGAGTTCAGGCTATTCTTGACTGGACTCCTCCGAAGAATGTCAAGCAAGTCAGAAGTTTTCTCGGCCTTGCAAGTTATTGCCGCCGTTTTGTCGAGAATTTCTCAAAGAATTGCTAAGCCTTTGACTGATCTGCTTCACAAGGGCATTAAGTTCGAATGGACAGAAAAATGTCAGGAAAGTTTTCAAGCACTCAAAGACAAGCTAACATCTGCCCCAGTACTATCTCCTCCAGATTCTCGCAAAGACTTTGTGATTTATTGTGACGCATCCCGTGAAGGATTAGGCTGTGTCCTAATGCAAGAGCATAAAGTGATTGCTTACGGCTCTCGTCAGTTGCGCCCACATGAAGAAAATTATCCGGTACATGATCTAGAACTAGCTGCTGTGATCTATGCATTGCAGTTGTGGCGACATTACCTTCTCGGTAATCGTTGTGAGATCTACACGGATCATAAAAGTCTGAAGTACTTGTTCACTCAACCTTCTCTAAACCTCCGTCAGCAAAGATGGATGGAGGCCATTGCGGACTATGATTTGGGTATATCCTATACCCCTGGCAAGGCTAACATGATGGCTGATGCCTTAAGCCGCAAGTCCTATTGCGACAACCTCATGGTTAGGCGAGCTCAACCTCGTCTTTTTGAAGAACTGCGCAAGCTGAATCTGCGTATTGTTCCACAGGGCTCTCTTAATAACCTTGTGATACAACCAGATCTTGAGAAAGCTGTTAAGGATGCGCAAG
This sequence comes from Thinopyrum elongatum, assembly GCA_011799875.1. Taxonomy (NCBI): domain Eukaryota; kingdom Viridiplantae; phylum Streptophyta; class Magnoliopsida; order Poales; family Poaceae; genus Thinopyrum; species Thinopyrum elongatum. The sequence continues at coordinate 420,875,439 of CM022299.1, forward strand.
CTAAAGATGCTGAAATTGATCTGATGAAGAAAGACCTTCACCTTGTAAAGTACAGGGATTTCTCGCTGTCTGAAGATGGAACCTTGTATTTCAGAGACCGCATTGTCGTACCTCGCTTCGAGCTTATGACCGACAAGGTCATGAAGGAGGCACATGATACCCCACTGTCTATTCATCCGGGTAGCACCAAGATGTATCGTGATCTCCGTCAAAGGTACTGGTGGTCTAGAATGAAGCAAGACATTGCTCGATATGTTGCTGAATGTGATGTGTGTCGTTGCGTTAAAGCAGAACATCAGAAACCAGCTGGAATTCTGCAACCACTTCCTATTCCTCTATGGAAATGGGATAAGGTTCAGATGGATTTCGTTACAGGACTTCCCAGGTCACAGAAGGGTCAGGATGCTATTCTTGTCGTCGTCGACCAACTCTCTAAAGTTGCACACTTTCTGCCTGTCAAAGAGACTATCACTGCTAGTCAGTTAGCAGAGTTATATATCTCCAGAATTGTTTCACTCCACGGTATTCTGAAGGAGATCAGTTCGGACCGTGGCGGCCTTTTCACTTCCAAATTCTGGGAAAGTTTCCAAACAGCTATGGGAACTCATATTACTTGGAGTTCAGCTTATCACCCTCAATCTCAAGGCCAAGTCGAACGAGTCAATCAAGTGCTTGAAGACATGCTTCGAGCTTGTGTTATTTCTTTCGGCAAGAAGTGGGAAGAATCTCTCCCGTATGCCGAGTTTTCCTATAACAACAGCTATCAAGCCAGCTTGAAGATGGCCCCCTTCAAAGTACTCTATGGACGTAAGTGTCGAACCCCTCTGAATTGGTCAGAAACTGGGGAACGACCGCTCGTGGGTCCGGATATTATCCAACACGCCGAAGAACAAGTTCGTATTGTCCGGGAAAATCTCAAGGCGGCTCAGGACCGCCAGAAGAGCAACTATGATCGCAAACGATGGGGTTTGACTTATCAACCTGGTGATCAAGCTTATCTTCGTGTCACTCCTATGAAGGGCACTCACCGTTTTGGAATCAAGGGCAAGCTAGCTCCACGCTACATTGGTCCTTTCCGCATTATTGCTAGACGTGGTCAGGTGGCGTATAAATTGGAATTGCCGCCGCAATTCTCCCATATCCATGACGTCTTCCATGTGTCGCAACTTCGTCAATGCTTCAAGGAATCTCCGCACCGAGCAGTGGATCACGAGGTGCTCGAATTGCAAGATGATCTATCTTATAAGGAGCATCCGATCCGCATTCTCGATGAAGCTGAACGTCGAACCCGCCAAAAAGTTACCAAGTTCCTCAAAGTTCAGTGGTCAAATCATATTGAAGATGAAGCCACTTGGGAACGCGAGGAAAATCTTCGTGCGGAATACCCCGAACTTTTTCCTTCTGCCTCTTAATTCTCGGGACGAGAATTCTTATTAGTGGAGGAGATTTGTAACACCCCCAGTGGTTAGCCACAGTAATTCCATTTTGATAATGCCAAGTCAGCATGATTAACAGTGCATGATCATCATTTGCATCATAATGCTTTTCAACTCCTAAGTCAAAATTCAAATTCAAATGAAAGTGGAAAATAAAAGTTGTCCAACATAGAAACTAAATTGTTCATTAAATAGCAAATAAATTAGAGGCTATGTTAAAATTGTAAACAACATTATTAAAATTGGATAAGTGACTCAAACAACTTAAAACAGTGGCTGAAAATAACATTTAGTAACCTTTTAATTTATTTAAAACAAATATGAAATGATGTTTTGCCCAAACTAATTTTAGGTGTTAGGGAATAAAGCACTGGTATTTGTGGACTAGGTCTCCCTTTTTACAAAAATCATTTGGGGCCTAAACAATTAACAGAATAGAAAAGAAAAGAAACGGAAAAGAAAAAAAAGGAAAAGAAGCCCATTGTGCCGGACCGCAAGTGCACAGTGGCGGCCCAGCCCAACTAGCCCCCCCTTCCCCTACCCCCTGACGTCGCAAGCGCGCTGTCGAGCAGCTAGCGCGCACGCGCGCCCGGCTCCCCTGGCCCCTCTCCGTGCGGTTGACAGAGGCCTCGCCTCGCCGGGGAGGTTAAGTGCAACCCCGCCGACCCCCTGGTTCCCCCTTCGCCATTCTCTCCCTCTCTCCCAAGTCTCCCCACCGCGGCAGAACGTGGCCATGGCTCCGCCGCCATAAAACACGCAGACCCCGTGCCCCGTTCGCCCCGCCGTGCTGTCCACTGTCCTCCCCGGCCTCGACTACGCCTCGGCCTCGACTGGAGGGAGCGCGGAGCCACCGCAGCACCTCCTCGAGCCCTCCTTCCTCCTCGGATCGCCGCCGCATGCCGTCGTCGATTCGCTCCGGAAAGCCCTCCCCGAGCTCGCTTACGCACACCTACAGGCCCTACGTGAGCACCCCGTCCTTCTTCCCCTCTCCATGCGCTCTCCTCTGCACCGTACGTGCCGTTCCCCTCGTGCCCGAACGCGCCGCCGCCTGGCCTCGTCGCCGGCGTGGCCTCGGCGACCATAGGGCCCCGTGCGTGCCACCACCGCACTCACTGTGTTGCGTAGACGCCGTAGCCACTTTGCGCTGCTCATTTACCCCACCGTAGCCCCGATTCCGTCGCACGCCCGAATCACCTCGCCGCCGGCGAGCTCATGGCACTCAACTCCGGTCACCACAGCCCCTAGCTCCGCCACCTTTCGACGCGCGAGGTCGAGCCGCGTTGAACGAGCCCAACCCCAGCCTCTTAGACCCCCTGTGGGTGAATCCCGAACCCATCCCGACGCTGCTCCGCCGCGAACACGCTCGCCGGCGTGATTCCGGCGAGTCGCCGGCTGTCGCCGACGTGGCGCCGTGGGCCCCGCCCCTGTGTGGCTGACGCTGGGCCCCGCGGGGCCAGTTGACTGGTCAGCGCTGCTGACTGGGCACAGTGGCCCACTGACGTGTGGGTCCCGCTCGCTTAAATCAATTTTAAAAATAAATAAAACTGATAATTAGTTAATTAATTAATTAGTATATTAATCAGTCACTGACGTCTGGGCCCCACCTGCTAATTAGGTTAATTAAATTAGACTAACTGTGGTTATTAACTGAGTCACTGACATGTGGGTCCCACTGGACCCACAGGTCAGGTTTGAGTCTGGACAGCGGGGTTTGACCTGCTGACATCATCAATGCGTCATGCTGACGTCACCCTGCTACTGTTTTGGATAACTCGAATTTAAATAATTAAATAAATTCCAGAAAATCAATAAAACTTTAGAAAATCATATCTTTTAATCCGTAACTCCGATGAAAATAATTTATATATGAAAAATGATCAGAAAAATGAGACGAATCCAAATACGCTAACCAAATACCTGTTAGATGCCTCTAACTATCTGAACATGCAACTTTTTGCCTGTTTCAGATAAATGAATAGTGTATGACCTTAATAAAATAATTCCAAACAAATTCCTAAAATAACTCAATGACTTGGACATGTCTTCAGGCAACCCTGCACTGCACGTTAGCATGGCCTGCTCCGTGTTGCTTATGTTTGCTCTATATTTATACTGTTTCCTCCCCCTCTTCTCTCTCGATAGCCCCCAACCTCGACGTCGTCCCCGAGACCGACGCAGCTCCGGAGCCCGAAGACAGCATTGACAACCTTGCCCTTGCCGCCGAGCAACCAGGCAAGCCCCCCCCCCTTGAGCATACCGATATCGCCCATTCTATTTCTCATGCTTGCATTAGAATTGCTGCTGCTACTGCTTTACCTATTCTGATGCATAGCCTGTTTACTGTAGCCTGCTGTTGATAATTACCTGCATATCCTAAACTGCTTAGTATAGGCTGGGTAGAGACCTATCAGTGACCCCACTTATCCCGACTGCCGCGCTGGATCGTCAGAAGACCCGATCAACGGGAATTGAAGACCAGGCCCCGACACCGCACATCACCCCCTTTAGTTGTAACGACACTGCAACGTTACTATCGAGTGCCGAGGGTGATACCTCGTGTAGCACTTCTGATGTTAACTCTGTAGAGTAGCTATTCGGTCGTGGTCATCGAGGGTGATTCCTCCTTCACCGCTTCCGATAACGATGCTGTCGTACAACACCTCAAGTGTGGACCCAGTGAGGGTGATTCCTCCGAGTTCACCTTGACGGAGACATCGAGTAGGAATCCAACGAGGGTGATACCTCGGATTCCCCTGATGTTATGGACACACGGATACTTGGACTTTACACTGTTACTTGGATAGGCGGGTCGACCCTGAGGGGTACCCGCGTGCGCCTGAGAGGCGAGTGTTGTGAAGACGGGTGCCTGTATGGTGCCCGAGTGCTGAATACGAGGCACGGCCGGGCATTCTTAACCCTTGCAGCAAGTCCTCGAGATGGGGCGACGGGGTCACATCTTTCGTGAGTCTCTGCTCGTTACCGCCAGCCCTAGTCCATTAACGATTTGGATATTTGATCCGAGCAGGCCTCTGGTCTAATAGCACTAACCATCACGTGGGCATAGTATGGGCGTTCTGCATCGTCGCATCAGCCGAAAGCTTTGTCAGACGTCCAGTTCAGCATTGTGGCCGGGTCGGATCGTGCCGTTGGCGCTGGTATCCACCCTGCTCACAACGACCCGGAGGGTGAGGGGCAATGGCCAAGACCCCCTTGCGCTTAGGATGTAGACCGGCGGGGACCTCTCTGCTGAGCTGTAGGTAGGGTTGCGATGTGTCGTTTGGCCGAGGCCGGGCATGACCCAGGAAAGTGTGTCCGACCGGAGTTAATCGAGCGTGTTGGGTAAGTTGGTGCACCCCTGCAGGGAAGAACACTTCTATCGATAGCCGGTCCTACGGTAACGGACACTCGGAGTTGTATCCTTATTGATACAATTTAGAACTGGATACTTGGATACTATGGCTCTGGGATTGCTTTCTCGCAGGGAGTCGAGAAAGGATCTCTGGGTGAGGTTGAGACTTATTGATACTGCTACATTATATTGTACTGTGCTACTCTCTTCTATTGCTGCAAGACCTCTGAAGATGCTAGTCTTCGATAGGACTAGGCCTTCTCTCTATTCTGGCATTTCTGCAGCCCAGTCCACATATACAGCCTCCCTTTGAAAATGTTGCATATGTAGTGTAGATCCTTGCTTGCTGAGTACTTCTGAGTACTCACGGTTGCTTTGTTTTCCTTTTTCTCCCCATATCAGTTTGTCGTGACCAAGATGACGGAGCCCCTGAGACAGATGCCCCGTCGATCGACTACTACTACTACCCCGAGGATGATTACTTCTACGAGTTGACTGACGACCAGGAGTAGGATCGGAGGGTCCCAGGCAGGAGGCCTACGCCTTTCGATCGTAGTGTTTTATTTTGCTCCGCCTTTCTAAAGGCCTTTCTGTTTCTCTATTAATATCTGTACTCAGATATCTGATGCTTTCACTGACGCTTGTACGCAAGCTTTTGTATTCGAGCCCTCGAGGCCCCTGGCTTGTAATATAAAGCTTGTATGACTTTATTTATGTTTTAGAGTTGTGTTGTGATATCTTCCCGTGAGTCCTTAGGCTTGATCGTGTGCATTTGCGTGTATGATTAGTGCACGATTGGGCCGGGGGCGTCACACCTGCTCTGGCGGAGGTCGAGGACATCACGTCCATCACGGCCATACTCGAGGAGGCCGCCACCCTCCCCCCGTGGGCTGCGGAACCCGTGGTCCTCTCCTCCCCAGCCCAGGCTTCCATGGAGGAGCGCCGGATGGACACGAGCAACATTGGGCTGGATGTCTACCCTTGTCCTCCCCACGTCCAACTTCATCCAAGCACCCAATGCGGTCCTCGGCGGTTGTGGTGATGGAGTGCTTCGACCTGGCCCCCACTAGTGTTGCCCTTGCCAGATCTGAGAGGGGTGCGGATGCGGTGGGTTCGGTGACTACTCCGATGACCGTCGAGGCTCCGACCAGGCTCCCCCCATGGACCAAGGCGCTGCCGGGGAACATTTCATGGAAAACAATTTTTTTTCCTATGAAACATCCAAAGATCTATCTATGGAGATGCTAGCAATGTGAGGGGAGTGTGTGTCTACGTACCCTTGTAGGCCGAACGTGTTAACGATCTAAAGATTGTGGTTGACGTAGTCGTACTCGCGTCGCGATTCAATCCGATCCAAGCACCGCACGTGCGGCACCTCCGAGTTTAGCACATGTTCGGATCGGTGGTGTCTACTCCTTCTTGATCTAGCAAGTGAGGGAGAACTGGTAGATGGGATGGGAACTAGCACGACGGCGTGGTTGTGGTGGCAGCGGAACGCCGTCAGGGATTCGCCAAGCGCCGAGGGAACATCAAGGAGGAGTAACGGGAGGGAGATGGGGCAAGGGTTTGGTGTGTTCAGCCCATGCGCCCTCCCCACTATATATAGGGGTGTGGGGAGGGCCGGCCAGCACTGGCCCCTCCTCCAAGGAGAGGGGCGGCGACCAGGGGGTGGAGTTCCCTCCAAGCCAGGTGGAGGCGCCTCCACCCCTAGGGTTTGCCTCCTCGGGCGCATGGGCCATCTAGGGGCTGGTGCGGCTAGCCCAAGAAGTCTAGGGCATCTCCTATAGCCCATGCTAGCCTAAGGGATGTAGTAGAACCCTTCATGGACTTCCGGACCCCTTCAAAACCCTCTAGAACCTTCTAGAAGCTTCCCGATACAATACCGGAAAAAACAAAACTTTTTCTGGAACCCCGTTAACAACTTTCCATATATAAATCTTTAACTCCAGACCATTCTGGATCTCCTCGTGATGTCTCGGATCCCTTACGGGACTCAGAATAACCTTTGGACTTCACCATATTTATATCTCAATACTACCCTAGCGCTACCGAATGTTAAGTGTGCGACCCTACGGGTTAGAGAACATGCAAACATGACCGAGACTCCTCTCCGATCAATAATCAATAGCGGGACCTGGATGCCCTTATTTATTCGTGCATGTTCAATGAAGATCTTTATCGGTTGAAACACGATGTCGAGGATTCAATTAGTCCCGTATACAATTCTCTTTGTCCGGTGGTATGTTACTTGCCCGAGATTCGATCATCGGTATCTCCATACCTAGGTCAATCTTATTACCGGCAAGTCTCTTTACTCGTTCCGTAATACAAGATCCCCATGACTAAACTCATTAGTCACTTGCTTGCAAGCTTCTTGATATGTTGTATTATCGAGAGGGCCCAGAGATATCTCTCCGTCACACGGAGTGACAAATCTCAGTCTCAATCCATGTAACCCAACAAATACCTTCGGAGATACCTGTAGAGCACCTTTATGATCACCCAGTTAGGAAGTGACATTTGATAACACACAAAGTATTCCTCCGGTATCCGAGAGTGGTATGATCTCATGGTCTAAGGAACTGATACTTGACATGAAGAAAGCTATAGCAAATAACTAAGTGACACGATCTGATGCTAAGCTTATGGTTGGGTCTGTCCATCACATCACTCTCCTAATGATGTGATCCCATTATGAAATGACAATTCATGTCTATGGTTAGGAAACCTTAACCATATTTGATCAACGAGCTAGTCTAGTAGAAGCTCACTAGGGATACATGTTGTTTATGTATCCACACATGTATTTAAGTTTTTGGTCAATACAATTCTAGCATGTATAATGAACATTTATCATGAATAAGGAAATGTGATAATAACCATTTCATTGTTGCCTCTAGGGCATATTTCCAACAGTCTCCCACTTGCACTAGAGTCAATAATCTAGTTTACATCATAATGAATCTAACACCGATAGAGTTCTGGTGCTGATCATGTTTTGCTCGTTGAAGAGGTTTAGTCAACGGGTCTACCACATTCAGATCCGTATGTATTTTGCAAATCTCTATGTCTCCATCCATAATGTAACTATGAATAGAGTTGAAGCGGCATTTGATATGCTTGGTCTTCTTGTGAAACCTTGGCTCCTTGGCAATGGCAATGTCACCAGTGTTGTCACAATAGAGAGTCATAGGATCCGATGCACTAGGTACCACTCCTAGATCGGACATGAACTCCTTCATCCAGACTCCTTCCTGCGCTGCTTCCAAAGCAGCTATATATTCCGCTTCACTTGTTTATCCTGCTATGATACTCTGCTTGGAACTACTCCAACTGACTGCTCCACTATTCAGAATAAATACATATCCGGTTTGAGACTTCGAGTCATCCAGATCAGTGTTGAAGCTTGCATCAACGTAACCTTTACGACGAGCTCTTCATCACCTCCATAAACGAGAAACATTTCCTTTGTCATCTTTAGGTACTTAAGGATATTTTTGACCGCTGTCTAGTGATCTACTCCTGGATCATTATGGTACTGACCTACCAGACTTATGGCAAGGCACACATCATGTCTGGTACACAGCATAGCATACATTATATAGCCTATGACTGAGGCATAGGGGACTACTTTCATCCTTTCTCTTTCTTCTTCTGTGGTCGGGCTTTGAGTCCTACTCAACTTCACACCTTGTAACACAGGAAAGAACCCCTTCTTGGCTGGTCCATTTAGAAATTCTTCAAAACCTTGTCAAGGTATGTGCTCTATGAAAGTCCTATCAGGCGTCTTGATCTATCTCTATAGATCTTGATGCCCAATATGTAAGCAGCTTCACCCATGTCTTTCATTGAAAAACTCTTGTTCAAATAACCCTATATGCTTTCCAGAAATTATATATCATTTCCAATCAATAATATATCATCCACATACAGTATTAGAAATGCTACAGAGCTCCCACTCACTTTCTTGTAAATGCAAGCTTCTCCATAAGTTTGTATAAAACCAAAACCTTTGATCACCTCATCAAAGCGTATATTCCAACTTCAAGATGCTTGCACCAGTCCAGAGATGGTCGCTAGAGCTTGCATATATCCCACCTGAGGTGTATGCTCTAGCTTGGTTATATTTCTCATATCATGCATATGATGTCTTGCATTGCTTAATTTAGACATCATATACACAATATTCGATGCCATCTGCTTAGTTTAGAGATCATATATGTGATACGTCTCCAACGTATCTATAATTTTTACTTGTCCATGCTGTTATATTATCATTCTTGGATGTTTTACAATCATTTTATAGCAACTTTATATAATTTTTTGGGACTAACCTATTGACATAGTGCCCAGTGCCAGTTGCTGTTTTTTGCTTGTTTTTTTACTTCGCAGAATATCAGTACCAAACAGAGTCCAAACGCAGCAAAACTTTTTGGAGAATTTTTCTGGACCAGAAGACATCTATTGGGCCAAAGAAGTACGAGAGGGGGGCTCCGAGGGGCGCACAACCCACCTGGGTGCGCCTGGTGGCCTAGGCGCCCACCTGGGCACGCCTGGGCACCTCCGCCGCCTCCCTCACCGCCTCTTTGCTCTATAAATACCCCGAAAATCCAAAAACCCTAGGGGAGTTGACGAAACACAATTCCAGCCGCCGCAAGTTCCAGAACCACCAGATCCAATCTAGACACCATCACGGAGGGGTTCATCATCCTCATTGGTGCCTCTCCGATGATGCATGTGAGTAGTTCATTGTAGATTTATGGGTCCGTAGTTAGTAGCTAGATGGCTTCCTCTCTCTCTTTTGATTCTCAATACAATGGTCTCTTGGAGATCTATTTGATGTAACTCTCTTTTGCAGTGTGTTTGTTGGGATCAGATGAACTTTGAGTTTGTGATCAGATCTATTTATCCATGAAAGTTATTTGAGTTTCTTTGATCTCTTATATGCATGATTACTTATAGCCTCGTATTTCTTCTTAGAATCTTTGGTTTAGTTAGGCCAACTAGATCGATTTTTCTTGCCATGGGAAGAGGTCCTTTGTGATGGGTTCAGTCGTGCGGTGTTCTTTCCCAGTGACAGAAGGGGCAGCAAGACACGTATTGATCGTTGCTATTAAGGATAACAAGATGGGGTCTATTCCTACATGAATATATCTTGTCTACATAATTTCATCATTCTTATTGCATTACTCCATTTCTCCATGAATTAATACACTAGATGCATGCTGGATAGCTATCGATGTGTGGAGTAATAGTAGTAGACGCAGGCAGGAGTCGGTCTACTAATCTTGGACGTGATGCCTATATAATGATCATTGCCTGGATATTGTCATAATTATTTGAAGTTCTATCAATTGCCCAATAGTAATTTGTTTACCCGCCGTATGCTACTTTTCTCGAGAGAAGCCACTAGTGAAATATACGGCCCCCGGGTCTATTCTTTATCATATTTGCTTTGAGATCTATTTTTATTTGCTTTTGTTTTCAGATCTATTATTCTAAAAACCCAAAAATACCTTGCTGCACTTTTTCTTTATTTATTTTATTTTGTTTTATCGTGAGATCTATTTATCCAAAATCATACAAACCAATATATCTTTTACCCGAGAGGGATTGACAACCCCTCTTACGCGTCGGGTTGCAAGTATTGTTCTTTGTGTGCAGGTACCATTTACATAGTGTTGCTTGGTTCTCCTACTGGTTTGATAACCTTGGTTTCATAACTAAGGTAATACCTACCGTAGTTATGCTGCATCATCCCTTCCTCTTCGGGGAAATACTGACGCGGACACGAGCCATCAAGAAAGGATTTCTGGCGCCATTGCTGGGGAGGATCAAGTCAAGATAGTCTCCCGTCAACTAGCCATTTTTGGCGCCGTTGCCGGGGAGACATCATCAACATCTATCAAGTTCCTAATCACAAATCTCATCTGCTTGCAATTTACATTATTTTCCATTTGCCTCTCGTTTGCATCTCCCCAACTTCACAAAATATTTGCCTTTTTATTCGCCTTCTTTTCGTTTGCCTTTTTCTTGTTTGATCTTTTGTTTGCTTGTGTTGCCATGTGCCTTCTATATGCTTGCATCTTTGCTTGCTAAAAATCTGTTGATATGGATCCCCATCCACTTGCTAATCTCTTTAAAAGATCCAATCATGATGAACCAATTGCTAGTGAGTTGAGTGCACTAGATTATCTTTATGAAGTTTTGCTTGAGATTCGTGAATCTGAAAATTGTGATGAAGAAATTTATAAAGTGATTCATGATAGATCCTTGAATGAAAAGCATGATTGCAATGATTTTTCTATAAATTCTATTAATGTCAATTGTGCTAATAATATGCAAAACCCCAAGCTTGGGGATGCTAATTTTGCTATGTCCACTACTTATTGCAATGATCATGATTGGGGTGATTCTTCTTATGATCTTGAAAATTTATTTAAGCCTCATGATGAATATGATATTGATAATAATGTTTGCAATAATATTGAAAGTGGGTTTGGAAGAGCGTCAACTTTAGGTAAAAATAATCCCACATATTTGCAGAGTGTTCAATCTTACGATTTTTTTATGAAAGTGGGTTTGGAGAGGTCATGACTTTAGTTGATGTTAATCCCACTATCTTGGAAGATTATAAAACTTTTATGCATGTGGATCATGAAGAGAAAATTTTATATGATATCTATATTGTTGAATTTGATTATGATCCTACATGTAATTATTATGAGAGAGGAAAATATGGTTGTAGAAATTTTCATGTTACTAAATTACCTCTCGCTATGTTGAGATTGCTATTGTTTCTTTCTTCCTCCTTGCATATGCTAGATATTTCTTGTCTTGATAATTTAATTGCTTATAAAATTCCTATGCATAGGAAGTATGTTAGACTTAAATGTGTTTTTCACTTGCTACATGATGCTCTCTTTGTGTTTCAATTATTATCTTTCATGTGAGCATCATTGAAATTCCAAGCCTATCTTAATGGCTATAAACAAAGAGCTTGTTGAGAGGCAACCCAATGAATAAAATAATTTTTTGCCTTTTTCTTTCTGTTCTTGAGTGTTTGCACAATTATGCCTCTGTTATGATTGTATTTTTTATGTTTTAATTAGTGTTTGTGCCAAGTAAAGCCTTTGGGATAGCTTTGGTGATAGTTGATATGATCTTGTTGAAAAACAGAAACTTTTGCGTCCAGTAAAACAATTTTATAGATTTACAAAAGCGACAAAAAATTATTAATTTTTAAAAAAATATTTATATACAAATTTCTTCTGTTGTCCTTATATTGCAGCATTTTTGGAGTTAGATAAGTATTAGAACAATTCGCATCTTTACAGACTATTCTGTTTTTGGCAGATTCTGTTTTCTTTGCATTGTGTGCTTATTTTGATGATTCTATGGATTGTATCGGGGGGTATAAGCCATGGAAAAGTTAGAATACAGTAGATATAACGCAATAACAAAATTTGAATGGGTTTTCTACAATACTTAAAGTAAAGATTGGTTTTCTTATACTAACGGATCTCACGAAGGTTTTGTTAAGTTTTGTGTGATTGAAGTTTTCAAGTTTTGGGTGAGATTACGATGGATGAAGTAATAAGGAGTAAGAAGAGCCTAAGCTTGGGGATGCCCCATGGCACCCCAAGGCAATATTCAAGGAGAAACAAGCAACTAAGCTTGGGGATGCCCCGAGTGGCATCCCCTCTTTCTTCTAACGACCATCGGTATTTTACTTGGAGCTATATTTTTATTCGTCACATATCATGAGTTTTGCTTGAAGCGTCTTGTATTATATGAGTCTTTGCTTGTTTTGATTTTTAGTTTGTCACAAGTATCCTTGCTGGACACACCTATTTGAGAGAGCCAAAATTATGCTATGATTTGTTAGAATTGCTCTATATGCTTCACTTAAATTTTTTGAGCTATGGAATTGCTCTAGTGCTTCACTTATATCTTTTTTAGCACAGTGTGCTTTAATATTTTTGAAGAAATGCACTCATACTTCACTTAGATTTGTTTGAGAGTTAGTAAATTTTTGAAGAAATTCTCTCATGCTTCACTTATATTATCTTGAGAGATGAAAATTTTTATGCTCATGTTCTTCACTTAAATTTGTTTGAGCTTGCCAAAAGAAATTGCAATATGTGAAACTAGTCCCAAAGTGATAGATATTCAAGAGGGATATAATAAAAACTTTTATGGAGATCATTGGACAAAATAAACTTGATTCTTTGTAATAGTTTTGAGATATGATGATAGTGGTATGTGAGTCATGTTGGTGAGTAATTGTGCTTTAGTAAGAATATTGGTGTTAAGGTTTGTGATTCCCTATGCAAGCACGAAAGTCAATAGTTATGCAATGAAATTACATCCTACTTGTATTCGGTGTTAGTTATGCTTAATGCTCGCTTATGAGATTTTTTGTTTCTTGATTGGATGCTTCTCAATCTTTTTGCTAGCCTTCACTTGTACTAAGTAGAAATACTACTTGTGCATCCAAAATCCTTAAACCCAGTTTTGCCATATGAGTCCACCATAACTACCTATATGCGGTATTCTCGTGCCGCTCTAAGCAAATTTGTATGTGCCATCTCTAATTTTCAAAATAATTTCCTTTTTGTGTGCTCGTACCGCTCATGAAACGGTAGGGGGTGGCTAATATTTTTCCATGCTAGATGTGTTATTCTCAAGATGAATGTTTATTCACTTGTCATTGCACGAGAGTACGGCAAAGGTATTAGGGATGCCCAGCCCCGAAATGAAAAATGAATTTACTTTATGTTGTCAAATAATAAATTCCTTGGAAAGTGTTGGTATGGACGGCACCTGTGGATACGGCTAGCCGTGGAATGTGAAAGTATGGTGGAAAAAGGAATAAACTTTATTTTCTATTTAGGAACCGCCTATGATATATCTAGCATGGAAAGTATTGGGAACTGCTCGATCGTTTTCGTTGATAGGAAAAGCATGCCACCCAAAATGTTTTATCTCTATTTTTTTGCTTTGAGCTCTTGCACCTCTACAAATCCCTACTTCCCTCTGCGACGGGCCTTTCTATTTACTTTATGCAATTTTTATTTGAGTCTCAATCTTCTCTTATAAAGCACCAACTAAGGGGCACTATGATCGTACTTGAGCATTGGGTGTAGCTAATATGCGAGTATGTTTGATGAATGGATCAATGATTGAGCATGATGGGCTAGGGATAACTTGCTTTAGTGTTGATATTTTGAAAGACATGGTTGCTTGTTGATATGCTTGAGTATTGAAATCTTCATGTCAAAACTAGACTATTGCTTTGAATCGTATAAAAGTCCAAATGTCCATGCTACAAAAGAAAAGAATATGTGATGAACATGTTAGGCAGCATTCCACATCAAAAATTCTGTTTTTATCATCTACCTACTCGAGGATGAGTAGGAATTAAGCTTGGGGATGCTGATACGTCTCCAATGTATCTATAATTTTTGCTTGTTCCATGATGTTATATTATCATTCTTGGATGTTTTACAATCATTTTATAGCAACTTTATATCATTTTTTGGGACTAACCTATTGATATAGTGCCCAGTGCCAGTTGCTATTTTTTGCTTGTTTTTTACTTCGCAGAATATCAGTACCAAACAGAGTCCAAACGCAGCAAAACTTTTTGGAGAATTTTTCTAGACCAGAAGACACCTGTTGGGCCAAAGAAGTACCAGAGGGGGGTTCCGAGGGGAGCACAACCCACCTGGGCGCGCCTGGTGGCCCAGGCGCGCCCTGGTGGGTTGTGCCCACCTCGGTCGCCTCCCTCACCGCCTCTTTGCTCTATAAATACCCTAAAAATCCAAAAACCTAGGGGAGTTGACAAAACACAATTCCAGCTGCCACAAGTTCCAGAACCACCAGATCCAATCTAGACACCATCACGGAGGGGTTCATCATCCTCATTGGTGCCTCTCCGATGATGCGTGTGAGTAGTTCATTGTAAACCTACGTGTTGTGGAATTGTCACGGCAGATGTCCTCGTTGAAAGGACTTAGTCGTGAGGCCAACGCATCTATGTGGTAGCTTGAGAGGGGTTGAGCGGGACGAGAGACGTGAGGTTTTTACCCAGGTTCGGCCCCTCATGGTGGAGGTAAAAGCCTACATCCTGCTTCATTGATATTGATGATGATGATCACAATTACAAGGGTGCTCTATCTCGAGAGCTATAGACTTGTCTGTCTAACCCTAACTTGTCAAACTCGTGAAAAACTTTCCCCTCTTGGGGTGCCCTGTCCCTCCTTATATAAGTTGGAGGGGCGGGTTGCATGTGGAGTCCTAGTAGGACTAGTCTATCTTCTATTACAAGCCGGATACAAGTCCGGGTCTTACTTCCTTGTAAGGAAAATATTCCTCATGCCTTTCCTCTTAAGCCGACCCACCATAATATGAGCCGGCCTTCCCACGAGCCGCCTTCTGGACCTTGGGCCTCCGGGTCTTGTCACTCCTCTGACCCGCCTGTCGAGTTACCCATGAGCCGCCAACTCTGGGCGGGTTACTAGTCAGAACGCCGGGTCAGGACAGGTCACCAGTGAGTCGCCAAGTCCGGCCGGGTCATACATCCGGCCGGGTTACACCGCGGGGTATATCCCCGACATTAGCCCCCAGTTTAATTTGGATTTATCCATGTTAAACTCATCCTGCAAAATAAACACAAGAACATATTTGACAGGTTGTGCTCCGGGTTAAAAGTTTTCTGAATCGGCACCTGATCATCCTTAAGTCCTTGTCATTTCCTTCATAGCAAATCTCCTTTACCAGACATGTTGAAACTTTGCCAATGCCAAAAAATCTAGATACTTCACAAACCAGGGCGGGTAACAACCCAAACATAATATAGTCTTAAACCATAGCTCTGCATATCCTACACAAAGCTTAAACAACATATGCCCTGGTGACTTAACATCAAAAACCAGGGCGGGTAACAACCCAAACATAATATAGTCTTATGCCATTATGGAAAAGACTAGAATTAAGGCCATTCAAGCCAAAATATACTGGCGACTTAAAGTTCAAAGCCAGGGCGGGTTATCAAACCTCGCATACTTATATAACCAGGAAAACATACTTGTAGAATTTAATTTATATTGCCGGCTTACATCGCGATATCCAGTGAAGGTGACAACCCAAAGGTTTATAAGCGCATGATTCCAATTACGCAATCCAAATTATATTGGCGACTTAAAGTCCATAGCTAGGGCGGTTTACCAAACCTCAAAATATTCATACCATTATTGAAAGACATACCTATAGATTAATACCATGGTGATGCCGTGATAAGTATAATCCGGGGCCAGTATCAAACCCGGAGTCATGAAATATCATAATTTTGATTGCTCAAGGCCAAGATATCCTGGTGACTTAACATCTGCTATCAAGGCGGGTTATCAAACCCAAAGATGCCCAATGATGAGTCAGATAATCAAGGCTACGTGGCCTGTGAAATCGGTTCATACTGCCGGCTTACAGCGTCATATGCAGTAAAGGTAACATCCCAAAGACTTAGAGCGCAGAGCTCCAAGTGTGTAATCAAATCATACTGGCGACTTAACGTCCAAAGCCAATCCAATATTCTGGCGACTCAATGTCAACAACCAGTTAAAAACATCTGGCGACTCAATGCCCATAGCCAATCAACATATACTGGCGACTCAACACCCAAAGCCAGTTAAAAACATCTAGCGACTCAACGTCCATAGCCAATCAACATATACCGGCGACTCAATGTCAACAACCAGTTAAAAACATCTGGCGACTCAACGTCCATAGCCAATCAACATATACCGGCGACTCAATGTCAACAACCAGTTAAAAACATCTAGCGACTCAACGTCCAAAGCCAGGCCGGGTTAATAAACTCCGGATAAGTTCATATATAAACCATAAGGCAACATAGCCCTCATCGGTTTTCAATCATGTATTAACATGTCACAAGAGATGAACTTCAAAAAATGTTCAAATCAAATATAAATAAAAAAACAAGGCTTTCATAGGCCGCCAAGCCTCAAAGTCAAGTGCTGTTCAAGGGCCGCACAACCACTGAGTTAAACCTTCATTCAAACCTTGTAAGCCAGGCCTCACGTGACCAATCGCCGTTTTAACTTTGACAAGTTCAGCGTCTTTATAAGATTGACTGTTAAGAGTACGGCGAGTCATTCCAGGATTACCTGGGTGGAGTGGCCGACTTACAAAGGTAGGATAACCCGGATTTTCTGGTGAATACACCTGGCGTCCAAGCCTATTACAAGGGTCAACAAAGCTCTGTTCATTAACAAAAAGCCCTCGAGTAATATTTCATCCTAGGCATACAAGCTGGATCAGTAAGGTAGTCATAGCTATGCTCAATGAGCAGGAAGCCCCCAAGTAATTTTTAATAAGGCGTGTAAGCCGGATCAATAGGGTAGTCATAGCTATGCTCAATGAGCAGGAAGCCCCCAAGTGGCCCATAATATGATAAGCCAATAAGGTAGGATGCCTATGTTTGAACTGCTCACTGCAGCAAGTTCTCTTTGGCAACCTTTAATTTTTCCTGAGAACTCGAACTTGCGAGAGATGTATTCTTTTGAACCAGAATTGTAAACCGGATATTGAGAGCTTCAAAGCTTTGTGAGAAAATAGATTTCCCTTGAGCCGGATTTTAAACCGGAGTTCTTCATTTTGAGCCGGAAATTTTCTGACGGCCTTTAAATTTTCATCAATATATCAGTAGTCTCCGGGGCCGGGTTATTTTTCCCTCCTGGAGCTCTTGAATTCACTGATACCGGCCAATTCTGCCGAGTCATGTCATTGTAGCCCCTGAGTCTCAAGACGACTTCGAGGAGTTGGCTTGAGATTCCTCATATTTAACCGTGATGTAAACTGGCATGTAGTTGATCAGCGGACTTGCTGAAATATGTTGAATCTCAGCGGGTTATAATGACCCTGTCTATTGATCCATCCAGTGTAGGCAAGGGCCATAGCTTGATGGTCTCCTTTGTAATGATGAATTCTACATAAGAATTTGCACAAACGAGAGTCATTGTTCTCGAGGAAAATAACAATGTATCAATAGAAACTAATTGGACAGCTAATTCGGCCGTGGCATTATAAGCCGGTGCGGATAGGCGAGTCAATTGCAGGCGCGGTAAAACGCGCGGACGGGTGAACCAGCCACGCCGTGTTGACGCAGACCGGACCGCAGAGGCCGCTGCTTTTACATATATTCATTGAGCATTATGGCATGGTCAAATGCTGGCGCATGACAATATTGGCACTAGCTTTATATCCATGGCATGTCCATTACCCTTACAGCGGACAATCGTCCTGCATCAAAAAACATCGCAAACCAGAGTAGTTGCTCTTTTAAAGGAAGCAATATGCAATATAAAAAATATACTGGATGGATTTCACCTGATTTGCCTGAAAGCTATGGTAGGGACCAGTGAGCGGGGGCGGCTCAACAAAGTTGACCGGCGACTCAATACAGTCCCAGCGGCTCAGGTAAAACTGGCGATTCAATACAGCCCCAGTGGCTCGGGCAAAAAACCGGCGACTCGGCCACCAGGGGCGGCTTAACACGCATCCGCGGGGACGGCGGCTCAACGCAGAAGACCAATGATTCAATAGGGCCCTGGCGGCTCATAACCGAGCGACGACTCAATACAGTCCCGACGGCTCAAGCAAAACCGGCTTTTCTTCATCCGAAAATTGCGAACTTCTCGATCCCTATGAGAGATCCCTCCAAGAACTCAACACCACCGTGCGTCAGCCCCACGGTGGGCGCCAACTGTCGTGGAATTGTCACGGCAGATGTCCTCGTTGAAAGGACTTAGTCGTGAGGCCAATGCATCTATGTGGTAGCTTGAGAGGGGTTGAGCGGGACGAGAGACGTGAGGTTTTTACCCAGGTTCGGCCCCTCACGGCGGAGGTAAAAGCCTACATCCTGCTTCATTGATATTGATGATGATGATCACGATTACAAGGGTGCTCTATCTCGAGAGCTATAGACTTGTCTGTCTAACCCTAACATGTCAAACTCGTGAAAAAATTTCCCCTCTTGGGGTGCCTTGTCCGTCCTTATTTAAGTTGGAGGGGCGGGTTGCATGTGGAGTCCTAGTAGGACTACTCTATCTTCTATTACAAGCCGGATACAAGTCTGGGTCTTACTTCCTTATAAGGAAAATATTCCTCATGCCTTTCCTCTTAAGCCGGCCCACCATAATATGAACCAGCCTTCCCACGAGCCGCCTTCTGGACCTTGGGCCTCCGGGTCTTGTCGCTCCTCTGACCCGCCTGCCGGGTTACCCATGAGCCGCCAACTCTGGGCGGGTTACTAGTCAGAACGCCGGGTCAGGATAGGTCACCAGTCAGTCCCCAAGTCCGGCCGGGTTACACCGCGGGGTATATCCCCGACACTACGGGTGCTTAGTTAGTAGCTAGATGGCTTCCTCTCTCTCTTTTGATTCTCAATACAATGGTGTCTTGGAGATCTATTTGATGTAACTCTCTTTTGCGGTGTGTTTGTTGGGATCCGATGAACTTTGAGTTTATGATCAGATCTATTTATCCATGAAAGTTATTTGAGTTTCTTTGATCTCTTATATGCATGATTACTTATAGCCTCGTATTTCTTCTTCGAATCTTTGGTTTAGTTAGGCCAACTAGATCGATTTTTCTTGCCATGGGAAGAGGTGCTTTGTGATGCGTTCGGTCGTGCGGTGTTCTTTCCTAGTGACAGAAGGGGCAGCAAGACATGTATTGATCGCTGCTATTAAGGATAACAAGATGGGGTCTATTCCTACATGAATAGATCTTGTCTACATCATGTCATCGTTCTTATTGCATTACTCCATTTCTCCATGAATTAATACACTAGATGCATGCTGGATAGCCGTCGATGTGTGGAGTAATAGTAGTAGATGCAAGCAGGAGTCGGTCTACTAATCTTGGACATGATGCCTATATAATGATCATTGCCTGGATATCATCATAATTATTTGAAGTTCTATCAATTGCCCAACAGTAATTTGTTTACCCGCTGTATGCTACTTTTCTTGAGAGAAGCCACTAGTGAAATCTACGGCCCCCGGGTCTATTCTTTATCATATTTGCTTTGAGATCTATTTTTATTTTCTTTTGTTTTTAGATCTATTATTCTAAAAACCCAAAAATACCTAGCTGCACTTTTTCTTTATTTATTTTATTTTGTTTTATCACGATATCTATTTATCCAAAATTATACAAACCAATCTATCTTTTACCCGAGAGGGAACCCCTCTTATGCGTCGGGTTGCAAGTATTTGTTCTTTGTGTGTAGGTACCATTTACATAGTGTTGCTTGGTTCTCCTACTGGTTCGATAATCTTGGTTTCATATCTGAGGGAAATACCTACCGTAGCTGTGCTGCATCATCCCTTCCTCTTCAGGGAAATACTGACGCGGACATGAGCCATCAATATGCGAGTGCCAGCTGCTTAGTATATCAATCATATATGTGAATTATATCATGCCACCCTGTATACTTAGACAACATGTATGTGAATTATTTCATGCCAACCTATTTAATAAAGACATCATATAGTTATGTCATGTCATTCTATTTAGATAGTCATCATATGTTGAATTATGTCATTCTATCCTATTTAGTTATCCATCATATATCTGAAACTATGTCATGCTATGTTGTTTAGTTAGCCTTCATATATGTGAAATTGTGGCATATTGTCCTGTTTGGTTAGACAACATATATGTGAATTACTGCATCTGTCTATCATACAATGTCTGTACATTCAATTTCTTTTCTTGTTATTAGCCATTTGAATTGGAGGGGTGATGGCAGTATCTAAGGTAGTAAAAACATGGTCTTCACAAAAGATGGTGCTACCCGTCGATACAGATAGAACCATGGTTGTACTTGCCCAAGAACCAGCCCCACCACGCATAATCGTCACTCTTGCAGATTGTACCCCTACCCAGTTGCACAGAGAACCAGCTACACCCCATATAACCCTAACCCCAGCAGATAGTAACCCACTTCCAGTTGAGACAACACCTTTTCCACCATAGAGCATCCACATACGAGCAGTTAGTAAGGCCACTGTAGTGCCCAAAGCACGAGGACTACCCCAGCGAACCCAAATTCCATGCTTAAAGCAGAAGAGAAATTGTTCTCAGGTCTGATTCCGTAGCTATGGTGCGTACTCCTTTGCTCTTGCATCACCGTATTTACCCATACCAACTAATTTCGAATTCGAAGGATCCAATTGAAACTCCAATGGCGCAACAGGTATGTTTTAAACCTATTTCTTTAACTGGATTGTTGTTGTAACTTCTTGCTCTATGTTGATTTCAGTTTCAATTGTATAAATAGTTATGTTCTCATGTCATGCATATTACAAGTGTTGTTAGTGTTGTCTAGCTTTCCACACTTATATTCTGCCTATGTTGCTTTGTCTCAAATAGATATGATTTGAACTGTGTCTCTATCTTGATTTGGAAACATAAACTAGGATGACATAGACAATACAGTAACCATAGTACATAGACATATGTTTGTTTCACGCTGTAATTATGTACTACCCTGCAATAGAAGACAAGTTAATATAATCTTGTCAACATTACTACTGAACTGGTTTACCAAAATGAGTTTCATATACTACATGCTAAACCTGTGATGTGTCTGCTTGTTCCTCTTTTAGAATGCCTGCAGAATATTGGAGAAGAGTACCCCATTATGCAATGGTAAAGCAAGTAATGCAGATAAGGTTCAAGATAGTGAGACAACCCGGTTGGTCTCCAGGAAAGCTGATAAAAACTATTGAAGACAGCGACACAACCCCAAAGTCCTACCTTGATGTAGTGTTGGAGTTACTGGTCACTACCGCTGGCACAAGCTCTTTGAACTCGCTGCCTGAATCAATTCAGCTTCTTGAGTCTCAACTACAAGCTCAAAGACAACAATCAACTGTGCTGCGACAAGAAGTCGAAGGACTGAGGAAGTCCCTGTAGAATTTAGATGCATACTTTCTGGTGCAACAACAAGAGTTGGAGGATTTTAGTGCCAAACAACAGAAAGCTAATAAGCTTGCTAAGCTTCTTGCTAGCATGGTGGGTGCCAAGGATATTGTTTCTTGAGCTCTTCTGAAGTGGTTTCATTTCTGGACTTGTTTTGCTGCCGTGTTTATTTGCACTGGTGGCCAACTTAGACGCCCAGTGTTTGTAATATGCTGCTTTGTTGTTCCCTATATTTGCACTGGTGGCGAACTTTGATGCCTAGTGGATGTAATATGTGTAATAGCCATAATAGCCAGGCATTAGTTGCTTGCTTATTTATTTCATTATTGTCTTGTTTATTTGTTCACTTGTAGTCACTGCAGTTTATTTTCTATGGTTTGCTTGTGGCCACAGTAACCATGGGCCACATACGAACCGTTGTAACCATGGGCCTGCTACCGGTTGTACTGACCATTGGGATCCTACGGGTCGTAGGATCCATGGGCCTCGTACAGGCCATAGGATCCATGGCCACACATGGGTCGTACTAATCGTGGACCAATAACGGACCGCTATATGGGTCGTAAACGGGCCAATATCAGAATCATCCGTTTATGGGCCCGACCACAACGGGCTATTAACAGGCCGATATGTATCACATGCTTAATTCTATTGACAGGCATAACGGGTCATTAATGGGCCAGGATACATGATGGGATAGAAAAGGCCCAATTGGTTAACGGGCCACAAATGGGCCTACTGTAACCACGGGTTGAATTTGTCCCATTAGCGGAACAGGCCAGTAATGGACTGTAAGTAATCGAGGGCCGGAAATGGGCCCAAGAATATATGGGCCTTATAAGGCCAAAAGATTACACGAACTGGAAACGGCCCAACTCAATCATGGGTTATTAATGGGTATAAAGCAAATTACTGTCCAATATGGGCCAGAATCACCACGGGCCATTAAAAGGCCCAGAGATACAAATGGCCTAATATGGGACAAAAGACGTCATGGGCCATACATGGGACAAAAGTGACAACAAGATGGAATTATATTGGATGGCCCACATGATGCTACTAGGTAGAATTCGGAAAGGCCATAACGGGCCGTGAATTACCGGGCCGTAAATGGGCTATATGCGAACAGGCCATTAACAGGCTTTCCATGGGCCGGCCCGTTAACTTTTAACCAAGTCAAATGGGCCGTCCTTTTTAACCTATATGGGCCACTGTTGGGTCATGCCACATGTCGACATATCATAGGCATGCCTCATCCATTGGATGGATGACATCTGTCCCAACGTGGAGCTGACACATGGTTCCTTCAGCCAATGAGAATTTTACACATGGAAAATCGCCATTGGTCCTGGCTGTTAACGGGTTACCGGATCCAAACCGGAACCTGATTGCTTAACGGCGACCCGTTATGGTGGATGCCATGTGTCGGTTACCCTTGACGAAAACACTTCCATGACACGCCATTTATCATCATGGAAGTGGACACTTCCGTGATGATAATTTGAGTATTATCATGGAACACTTCTATGACAACACATGTATGACTATCTTGTGTCGGTGTACTAAATATTGGGCCTTTAGTACCCCATACTTGTGCACGGGCAGTTGTAGCCATACCTGCGGCAAGGCTTGTCGGGGGAACAGCTAAAGATCAATCCAAGGTTATCAAGAGACATCTATGCCGAGGATCGGAAGATAAGGAGGACTGAAGACCAAGGGCTTGGCTCCCGACAAGATCTTGCCGGGGTGGCCCGACAAGCCCGGCAAGATTCGCGCCCGACAAGGTTCCGCCACTGTGCCACCGCTCTAGTACAGTGACCGGCCTGGCATTCTGGCCCCACTTCTGGATGCGTGGCAAGGCACTAGTGGGGGCGTGTTTAAGCGGTGCTGATGGGATGGCTCCTTTTTCCATCCCCAAGAAAGTGGAGACACCTAAACGGACACCTCACGGTGCATTAAATGCATTTGTCCAAAACCGTCAGTGGTTAGGTATGATAACCATGTAGCTACTTTACACCTCACAATTAAATAGTTCGGTACTATGGTGACCCCTTGGATCATATAAAAGGAGGCCCAAGGCAACTGCTACAGAGGGAGGACAACTCTCAGCACATTCTGCATGCGTAGCTGCTGCTTGAACTTACTGTTCATCGCAAGCGCTCCAAGAACTGGGACGAATCACTGATAATAAACTAAAGCAGGAGTAGGATTTTACGCTGATCAGCGGCCCGAACCTGGGTAAAAATCCCCTCGCATTGATCCTCAGTTCTGCTCTTTGTGCATCCCTCTCCCCTTGCCGAACCGTAAAGGGGTCCCTCGGATCCCATAGGTGTCATCCACCAAATCTTTGGCGCGCCAGGTAGGGGCTTCGAGGTTGCGCGAGCTGATCTGGTGATCAACGCGTCAGTCTCTTCACCATTTTTGTTACCATGCCGCCGAAGAAGAAGGGTGCGGCAGCTGCTGTTCCGTCTACGTCCGTCTTGCCCGTGCCTACTCGAACGGGTGATGGCGTGGATGCGGGAGGTGGAGGTTTAGAGCCTCCACGACGTTCTGGTGATCCAAGCCAGGCGAGCGGCGTCGTTCGCAGCGGCGACGGCAACCCGCACGCCGCTAGATCCAGAGATGGAGCCGTGCTGCCTATTGGCGGCGCAACGAACTCTAGAGATCGGGAGATGCCGTCCAGGGCTCCCGCGCAGGCGCAGGCGTCGCGGCCTTCCCAGGCGGCACGCGGCGAGCAGCGCCATGATGGCGGTGGTTCTGAACGTCCCCATGCAGAGACTTCTGCGCACCGATCCCAAGGTGCGCAGGCCCAGCGTGCACACCAAACTACCGGTGGAGGTGGCGCGCGGTCGCGTGGTCGTGACGATGCTCCTTCTAACACTGTTAGGAGTCAGAGCACCTCACGCACCTCGCACCTGTCGCCGCCGCCTATGCCAGCAGAAGCTTTGGCACGTGCGCATCTGCTCCTTGATTTTCCTCCTACTCCGGAGAAGATGGAGGAGTGGCGATCTACTATACAGAGCCTTGTCGGCTTCGCCAACAAGGATAGACCACAGCCAGCGGGGCCCTCGCGGCAGCGGTCTATCGTTCCGGCGTGAGCCGGTGGTGAGAAGACCGGAGGCGGTGCTACTACGGTGCACTCCCCTCCACGAGAACAACGGCGGCCATCATCCCAGCGGACTGAAGGCTGTGATGACGATTCCACGGCGTCGTCCGATCCGCGGATGCGCCGCGATCAGCGTCAAGTTCTTCGGGAATGGAGTAAAGAAGATGCTCGAACTACCATTGAGCACCGACGGGAGGCGCGTCATCAGTCTGATAAACGTGCAGGGCCTACTGTCGACAAGCCTACGCCAGGGGACGCAGGCGACTTGCCTTATGAGGTAGGTTGCCCGGCGTTTACCCGTGAGCTGCGACGAGTCCAGTGGCCCAACTCCCGAACATTCAAACCAGAGGTTCCGGAGAAATATGACGGCAAGACTCATCCCTCGGAGTTCCTGAGCATCTACACCATTGCGGTGCAGGCTGCCGGAGGCCGAGACGACAAGATACTTGCCAACTACTTCCCGTTGGTGCTCAAACCCAACGTCAGGTCGTGGTTGATGCATCTGCCGGAGAATTCCATTTCTTCCTGGTCAGATCTGTGCCATCAGTTTGTTGGCGCCTTTGTTGGAGGCCACCAAGCTCCTGGCCAAGAAAGTGATTTGCATCTCCTCCCTCAAAAGGAGGACGAGCCCCTGCGCAAGTTTATCCAGAGGTTTAGCCGAGTGCAATATAATATCCCAGATGTTCATCATGCCGCTGTTGTTAGCACGTTTCATCAGAACGTGCGTAACCCAAGATGCGCAAAGAGCTGGCGATGAACAAGGTCAGGACTATTGCCGAGCTTTATGCTTTGGCAGATAAATGCGCTCGAGCTGAAGAAGGGAGGAAACTCCCCGGCGAGAATGTTGGTGCAGGGGGCGAATCCGAAGATGAAGATGTTGCCACCCCGTCGAAGAAAGGCCGGCGGCGGAACAGGAAGCGCAAGGGCAAGGCCGCGCTTGCTGTCGAAGGATCCGGCAACCCCGGCACCGCCAAGAAGGCCAAGGTTGACGACCCCAGCAAGGAGGTTGCCGGGTGCGCTTCCTGTCAGGCCTTGGCGGCTGCCGACAAGCCGGAAGGCTCCGGCAACCAGTATTGCAAGATCCATCGCACCAAGGGCCACGATCTCCAAAACTGTCGGCAAGTTGAGCAACTTGTCGAGAAGCAGAGAGCTGAGTATGAAAGACGAGATAAGGAGAAGGCCCAGGACGATGCTGAGGGATCCGGCAAGAAGCATGGTGGCCGAGGAGGCCGCTGCGGCAAGGCTAAGCAACAAAAGGAAAGGCCCGCCCGAGGCCGCGATAAGGATGAGGGAGGCAATGATGATGATGAAGACGACGAATCTAGCGAGCACGAGTTTCAGAAAGCCACAGAGGCCATGTGTATCGACGGGGGTGCCTCATTACATTCTTCACACCGCCAACTTGAACAGTGGGTGCGTGAGGTTAATGCAGCGGAGCCGTCGCCTGAAGCACGGAAACCTTTGAAATGGTCCCACACGCCTATCATTTTTTACGCCGAGGATCACCCTGATCGCACAACTGCGGTCGGGTGCTTGCCTTAGTTGGTCTCACCAACAATCCGCAACCTCAAGGTGATGAAAATGCTAGTTGACGGTGGGGCCGGCCTGAACTTAATCTCGCCGAATGTGCTCAAGAAGCTGCAAATTCCTGATGAAGATCTCGAGGAAACGGACACGTTTCAAGGGATCAATCCGGGAAGGACCCAGCCAAAGGGCAAGATCACGCTACCGGTGACATTTGGTAGCAAGCTCAATTTCAGAACAGAGAAAGTAGTGTTCGATGTCGCCAAGATCCCCATGACATATAATGGGATCCTTGGCCGCCCAGCGCTTGCCAAGTTTATGGCGGCATCACACTATGCGTACAATGTGTTGAAGATGCCTGGACCGATTGGTGTCATCACTATTCACTTTGGCAAGAAGGATGCACTGATCTGCACCGACCAACTCTATCAGGAGGCAGCCGCAGCACCTGCCGTCAAGGCATGTGTTCCTGTCGCTACTCCCGGAGGGAAGGGGAAGAAGACCGGCAAGATTTCTGGCGCAAACTCCGGCAAGCGCACCTCTTTGGAGTGCTGCGCTTCCATTGAGGACGCACCAGAGAGTTCCACCGGCAAGAACAAGAAGTCCAAGGCTGCTCCACCAGAGACCAAGAAGGTGCCTGCTAGGGAGGACGGAACAGGAGGAAGTTTCACCATAAGTTCCACCCTAGATGACAAATAGGAAAGCACGCTCGTTGCTTTCCTGCGGGCGAATGTCGATGTGTTTACATGGCAACCATCTGACATCCCCGGTGTTCCCAGGAAAGTAATTGAGCACCACCTTGCTGTCTATCCTCACGCGCGGCCCGTCAAGCAGAGGGTGAGAAAGCAGGCCTTGGAGCGGCAAGAATTTATTGCCAAAGAAATCAGGAAGTTGGAAGTGGCAGGTTTGGTCAGAGGGGTGCTTCACCCAACCTGGTTGGCCAATCCGGTCGTAGTGCGCAAGAGGAATGGGAAATGGAGGCTGTGTATTGATTATACAGACATCAATAAAGCCTGTCCAAAATATCCTTTCCCCTTGCTGTGCATCGACCAGATTGTGGACTCCACTGCCGGTTGTGACCTACTGTCGTTCCTTGATGCCTATTCAGGGTATCATCAGATCTTCATGGAAAAAGAAGACGAGGAAAAGACCGCATTTATCACCCAATGTGGTACGTATTGTTTTGTACGAATGCCTTTTGGGTTGAAAAGTGCTGGTTCTACATTCGCGAGAGCGGTCCAAATCGGTTTTGAACCTCAGTTACATAGAAATATGGAAGCATACATGGATGATATAGTGGTCAAAACCAAGGATAAAGCGACGCTCATACAAGACTTAGAAGAAACATTCACAAATCTGCGCAAGATCAATTTAAAGCTCAATCCCTAGAAGTGTGTGTTTGGCGTCCCTTCCGGCAAGCTTCTCAGGTTCTTTGTGTCTCAGCGTGGGATCGAAGCGAACCCCGACAAGATCAAAGCTATCGAGCAGATTCAAGCGCCAAAACGCGTCAAGGATGTACGTCGCCTTGCCGGCTGCATTGCTGCCTTGAGCAGGTTCATCTCCAAATCTGTTGAGCGCGCCCTGCCCTTTTTCAAAATTTTGAAAAAGGCAGGTCCGATGAGATGGACTCCGGAAGTGGAGGCAGCGCTGCAAGATTTGAAGAGGTACCTCTCCTCTCCGGCGACACTAGTCGCGCCTAAGCCACAAGAACCATTGCTGCTGTATCTAGCGGCAACAAATCAAGTGGTTAGTGCTGCATTGGTGGTGCAGAGAGAAGTTGACGAGGAGGCAACGACAGCAGCAGGACTGTCAATTGACGCGCCGGGATCTCTCGCGGCGAGGTCTGGTGCCGACAAGACAAGATCTGCGCAGTCAGAGGAATCAATACAGAAGAAGAAGATAGTGTAGCGCCCAGTTTATTTTGTCAGCTCCCTTTTGCAGGGAGCTAGGTCAAGGTACTCTGGTGTGCAGAAATTGCTCTTCGACCTTCTTATGGCCTCGAGGAAGCTGCGCCATTATTTCCATGCGCATGAGATTACCGTCGTCACTCGCTTCCCATTGCAGCAGATTTTACAAAATCCAGAGGCAACCGGCAGGATTGTGGAGTGGGCGTTGGAGTTGTCGAGCTTTGGCCTCAAGTTCGAAAGTACTTCAACAATTCAAAGCAGAGCCTTGGCAGAGTTCATTGCAGAATGGACCCCAACGCTAGACGAGGAGATTCAAGAGACAACTCTTCCCGGCAAGGAAACAGATCAAGAATGGATTATGTACTTTGATGGTGCTTTTACGCTACAAGGCGCCGGGGCAGGTGTGCTGCTTGTCGCACCCACCGGAGAGCACCTTAAGTATGTAATTCAGATGCATTTTCCCTGGGAGAGCTCGACAAACAACACTGCGGAGTACGAGGGCCTGCTTGCTGGTCTCAGGATCGCGGCGGACCTTGGTATCAAGAAACTCATCATCAGAGGCGATTTGCAGCTTGTTGTCAGGCAAGTTAACAAAGATTATCAGAGTCCATTGATGCAAGCTTATGTGGATGAAGTGAGAAAAATGGAAGAGCGCTTTGACGGTCTGCATACAAAGCACATTCCTCGTGCTGAGAACAGTATTGCCGATGACCTGTCGAAACGCGCTGCCCTTAAGTTGCCTGTGGAACCAGGAACTTTTGTGCTTCATTTGACTCAGCCATCTGTAGTGCCATCAATAGGACGAGCAAAAAGAAGGAAGTTGAATTCTGGTCACTACTTTCTGGCAGAGCTCCCAGGAGCCGCCGGCAAGAAAGTTGCCGGAGTCAGCGGCAAACCTGCCGGGGAACAACAGGCTCCAGCAGGGGCTCAGGCCCTTGCCGTCGAGACAAACGTTCCCCCGGCAGAAGAAATGCCTTTGGTCCTAGTTGTCGAGCCCTAGGCTCCAGCTTGGGCACAGCCCATTATCCATTTCCTTCAGATAGGAGAACTTCCTGAGGAGCAGGAAGAAGCGGAAAAAGTAGCCCGTCAGTCCAGTATGTACCAGTTCGTCGATGGCGTTCTGTACATAAAAAGGCTGAACGGTGTGAAATTGAAGTGTATTCCTCGAGAAGATGAACTGGAGCTGTTGGCAGAGATACATGGAGGCATATGTGGCTCCCACATAGGGTCAAGAGCGCTTGTCGGAAAGGCGTTCCGACAAGGTTTCTTTTGGCCCACCGCTCTCCAGGATGCAACTACACTAGTAACCAAGTGTGAAGCGTGCCAGTTTCATTCAAAGAAATCGCATCAACCAGCTCAAGCTCTTCAGACAATCCCTCTCTCCTGGCCATTTTCGGTCTGGGGGCTCGACATACTGGGCCCTTTTCCCCGTGCTACCGGGGGCTTTGAGTACTTGTACGTTGCAATCGACAAGTTCACAAAGTGGCCGGAGATGGAAGCAGTGAGGAAGGTGACAGCACAATCAGCCGTCAAGTTCTTTAAAGGGATAGTTTGAAGTTTCGGTGTACCCAACAGGATCATCACCGATAACGGCACACAGTTCACAAGTCGCACCTTCATGCAATACGTCCAAGACCTTGGTAGCAAAGTTTGTTTTGCCTCTGTTGCTCACCCGAGAAGCAACGGCCAAGCGGAGAGGGCTAATGCTGAAGTGCTGTCCAGTCTCAGGACCAGAACTTTTGACAAGCTAAGAAAGTGCGGAAGACGCTGGATTGATGAGTTGCCAGTGGTTCTTTGGTCAATCAGAACGACACCAAATCGAGCCACTGGCTAGACACCCTTCGCTCTGGTTTACGAAGCGGAAGCAGTTCTCCCCACGGAACTCATATACGGGTCACCTCGAGTGCTTGCTTATGATGAGCTTGAGCAAGAGCAACTGCGACAAGATGACGCTGTGCTCCTTGAGGAGGATCGTCTTCAGGCTGCTGTGCGAGCTGCACGCTACCAGCAAGCTTTGCGCCGCTACCATAGCCGCAAAGTTCACGCCCGAAGCCTTGAGGAAGGCGACCTTTTTCTTCGGCGGATTCAGTCCGCCAAGAATTCAAACAAGTTGACGCCAAAGTGGGAAGGCCCTTATCGGGTAGTACGAGTCACCAGGCCCGGCGTTGTCCGCCTGGAGACCGAAGATGGCGTTCCAGTGAGAAACTCCTGGAATATCGAACATCTTCGCAAGTTTTACCCATAAGGCGTGGTTGCCGGGGGCCCCCGGCAACCTCCTTTTGTACAAGTCTTGCCGGCAAGGCATATAATCCTTTGTACAAAGCTAGGTGCAGACCCTGTGCACAGTTGAATGAGCTTAAGTGTTGTGCATTTCTTGTTGATTTCCATGTTTATATATATGCATGTTTATCTGAGATATTGTATGGCACTTGATTCCCGGTAAGGCTAATGAACCGCCAAGGTTCCATATCTTTATTTTCTCTTCTTTCTTTTTCTCAAAGGATAGAAGGTTCCCTCGCGTACAAGTTTACCGGGGGAGGGGGGAGGAAGGTATGGATACCAATGGACGATGTTCAGAATTTTCTTCTTGCCAGAAGAAATACAGCGACAGAAAGCTAAGTTCAAATCTTTGAGCACGTTTTTCAATTTTTACTACCAGGCTACTTCCTTTGGACGATTTCGGCCCTTGTTTGGGAAACCTGCACGCGAAGGAACCCTTGTCATAATTGGCTGCGCCCTTGTTCTGTTTCGAGTCCGCTCGACAGTATAAGTGGCTGCGCCAAGAGTGCCAAGGTGTCTTGCCGGCTGCTGCACCTCCAGCAGGCTGCTAAAGTCCCGCACCCAGCGCTCGCGGCAGGTTGCGCGCTGACAAGTTTCAAATAAGCGTAGGGATCAACCATACGGGAAGATATCGAACGAGGGGAATAGCATGCATATATTCAATTATAGCAAGTCATATTACATCAATAGTTGCCGTGGTTCTAATCTAAGGATAAATTTCCTTTGACATGGAATGCTGGCGGAAAGAAAAAGCGAGACAGCTAGTCCCTGCGCTGGCCTTCGACCCTCTTGATAGAATCCACCTTATCAAGGATGGGCACGACAAGCTTTTCAAGGGCCTGGAGATCTGCATCCTTTGGCAAGCGGTCGAGCACGTTGGTGAGATTGATGCCGGGGTTCTTATGCACCACCTTGATGAGCACCTTGTGGAGGACGGCCCAGCAAAGTTTGCGGTACTCGTTGGCCAGCTGGGTCGCTCGGTTGGACTGGAGCAGCTTCAGAGCATCAATGATGCTTTTGAAGAACATGGTCAACCTGGCGCTCGGGGATATTCTTTCTTCAAAAGACTACCTGAAGTTTTGCAGGCCCTCCCGGCCCATGATTGATAGTTGTGCTGTGAGCTTCTCTGCAGTATCAACAAGGCGTTCAGTCCAGATCTGCACGCCCTTCTCGTAGTCAACTTGGGCAGCGGCAGCGCTCTTGAGCAGGTTCCTCTCTTCTTGGAGGTCTTTGCTCAGGGCCTTCTTGCGGGCCCTGCCGTCCTTGAGGGACTTCTCCAACGTGGTCAGCTTCAGCCTCAGATCGGCAATGGCGTCGTTGGCTGAAGAGAGCTTCTTGGTCTTGTCGGACATAGCAACTTGCATCTCTGCCAAGCTGTGGAGAGTTTTCTCCCTGTCTGCTCTGAGCGTTGAGAGCTCCTTGATGTGCTCCTCAAGGTCCACTTCCATCTTCTTCACCTTGTCGCTTAGCTCGTTCTTGGTGGCTTCTGCGACCTTGGCGGCATCGACGGCTTCCTTGAGCTTGCTGGCGTGATCTGCAGTTGCAGCTTCGAGTGCCTCTTTGTGCTTCTGCTCCAGCTCCTGGGTCCGCTACGCGACAAGTTTCTCAATCTCTTCATCTTTGCCAAGGAGTTTGGCGGCAAGTGCTTGCTCACGCGCGGCAAGGTCTTCTTCATGAGCGTCAAGCCCAATGCGGCGTTGCGTCAGGAGAGCTTCTTCAGCGGCAACCTTTTGCGTGGCTTCCTCTTGCGCCCTTTCCATATCAGATTGCTTCAATTGGAGCTCCGTCCAGCTTTGGCTCACTTGTTCCCGGCTGACAGTCAATTCTTGGAAGGCCTCGGCGTACCAGATCTGCATTTGTTCGACGTGTTTTTGGAAATCCGCCTCGGCTGCTTCGACAACTGCAGCTCTGGCATCTACCTTCTCCTTTCGAGCGCGGTGGAGTGCCTGGAGTTGGCGGAAGTTATCATCCATGGCCTGGAGGAGCCGATCTTCTTCGGACTTGCTGCTGCTGGCGCTTGGTTCATTGACAATCTTGAGCCCGGCAGCGGTGATGACTTCTTCGTCAAAAGCTTCTCCTTCGGTTGGTGCCCCAACGCTTGCCGTCCCTGGTAGGTTGACGAACAAGTTGTCGCCAACCTTGAGATACTTGCTCAATGAGGGGGCCTCGGATGTTGATGGTTGATCTTTGGCAAGCGCCTCACCGGTGGTTGGGGGCTCTGTGGCCGGCGTAGCACCTGGTGCTCCTGCGGCAGGAATGCCATCAGTACGGTCATCGACCTCCTCACCGGCCCTCTCGGTAGGTTTCTTGGCGGCCTCTTCGGCGGCAGCTTCACTGACGTTGACGGTGGCATCTTCGGTGGCCTCGCTAGCGCAATCATGTCGGCTTTGGCGGTAGCATCCATGGCGGTCTCCTCGATGATGACATCGACGTCCATAGTTTCCATCACAAGGAATTCTGAAAGACGAAGGAGGGAAGCAAAATCATATCAAGATCAAAGCTCAGAAAGATAAGGAAGAAACCACAAATGTTCTAAGGCAAGCAGTCACCTGCGTCGGGCTGATGAGGAGTAGCTTCATCCCTCCCGTCAACATTGCTTGCCGGGGAAAGGTTGCCGGTGCCTTTGCTCGCCAGCTCCTCTTCCTCCAAAATGGGCTCGTCGGTGGGGGCTCTTGCCGGAGATGCGCCTGCGGGCTGCACGGTCGGTGGGGGCGGCATGACTGGGGCGTCTTCCAATGCCTCCTCTTGTTGCCATTCTTCTCCTGCAAGCCCAAAAGATGTAAGCGGCAAAGATAGAAACCTTAGCACCCGCCAGCGGGAAACAAGTAATGAACTTACGATGGGGGCTGCGCTGGGGGCTGCGTCGAGGGCTAAGCTTCGGGCTGATGAAGATAGTCTCTGGCACGCTCGTAGAGCTTGTCGGTGGCTCGTCACCTGTAGAGGTTTTCGGCCTCTTCGCCATCCTTTCCGCCAAAGTTTCTGTCTCCCTGCAGAGACAAGACAAAGCAAGGCGATGAGATCGATTGAATTCAGAATTGGGGAATAAAGATTGTGACGGGACACTTACTCTTCCTCTTCCCGTTCTGGGCTGAAGCTGGAGATGTCGAAGTCGACCTCCATTGCAATGTCCGTATGGGGAGGCAGGGGAGGAGTCCTGGGTCGCTTGGCTGCGGCAGGTGCAGAGGGTTGGTGTGGCTCTGCCGCCCCAGTTTCCGGCGCTGCTGTATGGGACACCCCTGCCGCCCTAGTGGTTGCCGCAAGTGCGTGTCTCGTGCGCCGCGTGGGTTGCTGTCGAACCCCTTACCGCGGTGCATCCTTGTCGACCGCCCCCTTGCCGGGAGCTTCGCTGCTCGACGAAGCCTGACTTGCCAGGATGCCAGAAGCAGCTTTCCGAAGGACGCGCTTTGCCTTCTTTGGAGCTGGGGGCTCCTCCTGCTGCTGCTCCTCAGCTGCCTCCTCGCTTGATGAGCTCTCAGCGGCTGCGTCACTCTGTTCCCCGGCAACCTCATCCTCCCCAGCAGGTTTTTCCTCCAACACGACTTCTGCGTCGCTGGTTTCCCATTCTGTAAAGCCGACGTTGCCGGCCTCTGCGTCAAGATTTGCCTCTTCCACTCTAGTGGCAATGTACGCCACTTCTTTGTCAGTGGTGGCGCAGATGAGGTTTGTCTCCTCTCTGACGGGCCTCTTCGACAAGTTGTCGAAAAACTCTTGCGCCTCCTCCGCAGATGGCTCGACCCAGGTCGCGTCAAGGCCGTGGGCGTTGAACACTGACATTGCGGCAATGATCGCCCCCAGGGCGGAGTTGTTGCACAAGGGAACAATTCTTGCCGGCAATTTGTGCTTGTCTTCACGCTAGAATAGCCGGTGGCGGAGAGCGCCAAGCTGCATGATCGTCAGGTTGTTGTTCAGTCCGGGGCGCAGCCTCATGATATCCGCCGTGTTCCGAAACTCCCAGGCCGGTCTCCCCTTGTTCTGCAGAAGGGCGATGCGCCGGCGAAGAAAGTCAGAGCCTATCATCTCGATCGTGAGCCCGGCAGCTTTCAGGCGGAGAATCCTGGTCGTGGCGATTGTGAGCTTGTCATCTTGAGCATCAAGGTCGCTCCAGTCCTTGCCGCGAACCGCCTTTTGTTGTCGGGGCGAACATAAGGGATGGGGATCTGCTTCCTTGATCCAGCACCACTCAGACCGCCATTCTTCCCACTTTTCGCGGTAAACCCCGTCCGGCTATATCTCCTTGTGCCATGCCCTTGGAATCCAGGCGATAGAACCGGCAAGGGCATCCCCTTTTTTGACGCGAGGAATGAAGTAATGGCGGAAGAGGGCAAAGATGAGCGAAGATAGCCATACAAGTTATGGCATTCGGCGTGAAGTCTAAGAGATGGAAGCCGTATGTATACATGATATCGTTGAAGAAATCAGAGAATGGAGGGCAGAGCCCGCAGTAAAAGTAAGCGGCAAAGAAGGGATATCTATCAAGGCCACTTTTGAAAGAAGAACCTGGAGCCACGCGAGTCACGGGGTGAGCTTTCGTTTCCCTCACCCACATGCACTGATACCGGTTCCTCAAAGCTTCCGCATCGAGCGTCGGAGCGAAGACGACGTACTTCTTCCGCTTCTTCACCAACTCGCTCTTCGGAACATCGGCCTTCGTCTCCTTGCCCTTGCTCTTGCTAGCCTTGGGCGGCATGGTGGTTGCAAAGGCGGATGCCGAGGATGGAGCGGGTGTGGAGGCGATGAGCGGATGAGGAGAAGTTCTGCTCTGGGCTCGGGAGAGAGAGGGCAATGGCAGATTTCAGATTGGAAAGAAGAGGGGGTAAAAGAGCAGCGCCTTTGCGGATTCCTTTTTATGGGGAAGGAGCGAGGCTGCCTCTTTTACTGCCCAATGTGAACACGCCTATACGAGCGCGCTGCGGCCGCGACCGTTCAGCGCGCGCCTCCCACGTCGCACATTCAACGCGCGTAGTGGGGAGGCGCAGTAAACGGAATGATTACAAGCAGTTAATCCCTGGCACGCGTGCCCGTGCACTGTTTGGGCCTAGCCCAACAACGCCTCGCACCCGTGTGTGGCCTAGGCCCCGGGGCTCCTGTCGGTGTACTAAATATTGGGCCTTTAGTACCCCATACTTGTGCACGGGCAGTTGTAGCCATACCTGCGGCAAGGCTTGTCGGGGGAACAGCTGAAGATCGATCCAAGGTTATCAAGAGACATCTATGCCGAGGATCGGAAGATAAGGAGGACTGAAGACCAAGGGCTTGGCTCCCGACAAGATCTTGCCGGGGTGGCCCGACAAGCCCGGCAAGATTCGCGCCCGACAAGGTTCCGCCACTGTGCCACCGCTCTAGTACAGTGACCGGCCTGGCATTCTGGCCCCACTTCTGGATGCGTGGCAAGGCACTAGTGGGGGCGTGTTTAAGCGGTGCTGATGGGATGGCTCCTTTTTCCATCCCCAAGAAAGTGGAGACACCTAAACGGACACCTCACGGTGCATTAAATGCATTTGTCCAAAACCGTCAGTGGTTAGGTATGATAACCATGTAGCTACTTTACACCTCGCAAATAAATAGTTCGCTACTGTGGTGACCCCTTGGATCATATAAAAGGAGGCCCAAGGCAACTGCTACAGAGGGAGGACAACTCTCAGCCCATTCTGCATGCGTAGCTGCTGC
This sequence comes from Thinopyrum elongatum, assembly GCA_011799875.1. NCBI lineage: Eukaryota > Viridiplantae > Streptophyta > Magnoliopsida > Poales > Poaceae > Thinopyrum > Thinopyrum elongatum. The sequence goes on from CM022299.1 coordinate 420,911,724, forward strand.
TTGAACTTACTGTTCATCGCAAGCGCTCCAAGAACTGGGATGAATCACTGATAATAAACTAAAGCAGGAGTAGGGTTTTACGCTGATCAGCGGCCCGAACCTGGGTAAAAATCCCCTCGCGTTGATCCTCAGTTCTGCTCTTTGTGCATCCCTCTCCCCTTGCCGAACCATAAAGGGGTCCCTCGGATCCCATAGGTGTCGTCCGCCGACATCTTGATTCTGTCATAAAGTCATCCCGGATGTACATGCATGACAGAAAATGTGACCTACTGTGAAAAACACGTATCATCACGGAAGTGTTTTTTGCAGTGAGGACCGTTCCCGGGCTACTGTACGTGTTGCACGATACCAGCAAGCTTTGCGTCACTACCATAGCCGCAAAGTTCACACCCGGGTATGTACAATGATGAGAGCTGGTGGCTCAAGTGTAGTAAGGCCGAAGATGAGCAATGTTCCAAGGCCTGTTGGTCTCCTCCTCAGAGGTACGTGACTTATTGTGTTCACGTATGTCGATGAGATAATATGACCCGTTGTTGAGGTTTTTGCTAACCACAAAGGGCCCTTCCCAAGGAGGTGATAGCTTATGCATGCCTGCTTGATCTTGAATCAAACAAAGCACTAAGTCGCCCTCCTGGAAAGTGCAGTTTCGAACCCTGCGGCTGTGATAGCGATGCAGGTCTTGATGGTAAATCGCCGATTGAGCCGCCGTGAGATCGTGTTCTTCTTCAAAAGCATCCAGAGTGTTTTGACGTGCCGTCTCATTGTCCGTTTCAACGTAAGCCGCTACCCTAGGCGAGTCATGACGAATATCACTTGGGAGAACCGCCTCTGTGCCATAAACCATGAAGAACGGTGTGTAGCCAGTTGATCTGTTGGGGGTAGTCCTTATGCTCCAAAGAACAGAAGGCAACTCTTCGACCCAACAACCCGGCGTGCGTTCCAAAGGAACCATGAGCCGGGGCTTGATCCCACATAATATCTCCTGGTTGGCACGCTCTGCCTGACGATTGGACTGTGGATGAGCCACTAAGGATACATCAAGACGGATGTGTTCCCTTTGATAAAACTCCTTCATAGCACCTTTAGACAGATTTGTCTCGTTATCAGTGATGATACTATGAGGATAACCAAAGCGAAAGATCAGCTTTTTCTCAAACTAAACTGCAGTCGCTGCCTCACAATTGCTGACTGGCTCTGCTTCAACCCACTTGGTAAACTTATCAACTGCAACCAAAAGGTGAGTCTTCTTCTCTTTAGACCTCTTAAACGGCCCGACCATATCAAGCCCCCGGACCACAAACGGCCAAGTGATTAGGATCATCCGCAACTCTTGAGCCGGAACATGAGCTTGCCTTGTAAATTTCTCGCAGCCATCACACTTGCGAACAATATCCTCTGCATCAGCGTGAGCCGTCAACCAGTAAAAACCATGACGAAAAGCCTTGGCCACCAAAGATCTTGACCCGGCATGATGACCACAATTGCCTGCATAAATTTCTTGTAGGATTTCACAGCCTTCTTCAGGGGAAACACATCGTTGAAACACGCTGGTCACACTGCATCTGTGTAACTCGCCATTGACAATTGTCATGGACTTAGACCGCCTTGTAATCTACTGTGCCAAATTTTCATCTTCTGGTAACTCGCCTCGAGTCAGGTAAGCTAGGTAGGGCATCGTGCAATCTTGGATAGCACGTAGAGCCGCCACCAATTGCTCCTTCGGGTCAGGGATAGCCAGGTCTTCGTCTAATGGTAACTTGACAGAAGGGTTATGCAAGACATCAAGGGACACATTAGGGGGGACTGGCTTACGCTGAGAACCCAGCCGAGATAAAGCATCAGCCGCCTCATTAAGCACACCGATCTATGTGATCCAATTGATAACCTTTGAAGTGACCAGCGATGTTAGTCACAGCTTGACGGCAAGCCGCCATCAGCGGATCTTTAGAGTCCTACTTTCCTGAAACTTGCTGTGCCACCAGGTCTGAGTCGCCAAGACATCTAACCCAGCTCAAGTTCATCTCCTTAGCCATACGAAGCCCGTGGAGTAAAGATTCATACTCAGCTGCATTGTTAGTACAGGGAAACATGTGCCTTAAAACATAACAAAATTTGTCACCTCGCTGGGATTCTAAAATAACTCCAGCCCCCGAGCCTTCCAATTGCCTGGACCCATCAAAGTGTATTGTCTGACTTCTCCTCTGGCGTTTGCAACTCTGTCTAGTCATTAATGAAATCCACCAACGCTTGCGACTTAATGGCTGTTCTGGGCACATATTTCAGATGATGTGGCCCAAGCTCAATTGCCCACTTAGCAACTCTGCCCGTGGCCTCCTTGTTTTAAATGATATACCCCAGAGGAGCTGAGCTGACCATAGTGATTGGATGCCCAAGGAAATAATGCTTCAACTTGCAGCTAGCCATGAACACCCCAAACACCAATTTTTGCCAATGTGGGTATCTTTGTTTGGACTCTGTCAAAACTTCACTGACATAATAAACTGGCCGCTGGACTGGATACTCTTTGCTGGGCTCCTTGCGCTCCACGACCACTGCTATGCTCACAACCTTGTTGTTAACCACCATGTACAGGAGCAAAGGCTCTTTGTCAATCAAAGCAGCCAAGATGGGTGGCTCAGCCAACTGCTTCTTAAGTGCCTCAAATGCCTCATTAGCAGCATCGCTCCAGACGAAATGATTAGTCTTTTTCATTATCTGATAGAGGGGGATCGCCTTCTCACCCAGGCTGCTTATAAACCGGCTCAGGGCTGCAATGCGACCCGTCAGGCGCTGAACATCATTAATGTAGGCCGGCTTAGAAAGAGAGGTGACAACCTCGATCTTCTCTGGGTTAGCTTCGATGCCCATTTCTGAGACCAAAAAAACCAAGCAACTTGCCTGTTGGCACGCCAAAGACGCACTTGGCCGGGTTAAGCATCATCTTGTACACCCGGAGATTGTCAAAGGTTTCCTTCAAGTCATCAAGCAAAGTCTCCTTCCTTGATTTAACCACAACGTCGTCCACATAAGCATGAACATTGCGTCCAATCTGCCCATGAAAGCAATTTTGAACACATCATTGGTAAGTCGCCTGAGCACTCTTGAGTCCAAAAGGCATAGAAACATAACAGAAAGCTCCAAATGGCATGATGAAGGATGTCTTCTCCTGATCCTCAACTGCCATCTTGATCTGATAATAACCGGAATAATCATCCAGGAAACACAAACTCTCACAACCCACTGTGGCATCAATGATCTGGTCAATGCGGGGGAGAGCAAATGGATCTACTGGACAAGCCTTGTTAAGATCTATGTAATCAACACACATACGCCAAGTACCATTCTTCTTGAGCACAAGCACATGATTAGCCAACCACTTAGGGTGAACAACTTCAATTATGAACCCGAAAGCTAGGAGCCGGGCCACCTCTTCTCCAATAGCCTTATGCCTCTCCTCATTAAAATGACGGAGGAACCGTCGAACAGGTTTCATCTTAGGATCCACATTAAGGTGGTGCTCAGCGAATTCTCTCGGTACACCCGGCATGTCAGAAGGTTTCCATGGAAAGATGTCTCGATTCTCACGGATGAACTCGATGAGCGTGCTTTCCTATTTGGGATCCATCCCCGTCCCGATGGTGAACTGCTGAGAAGAATCACCAGGGACAAAGTCAACTTGCTGCGTGTCCTTTGCCGACTTGAACTTGAGTAGAGGGTCTTTCTCGGTGGTGGGCTTTTTCAGAGGTGTCATATCAGCCGGGTCAACATTATCTTCATAAAATTTAAGCTCATCAGTAGCACAAGTCACCTCTGCATAAGCATCATCACCTTCTTCACACTCCAAGGCTATCTTACGATTACCATGAACTGTAATTGTTCCTCATGGCCCTAGAATCTTAGGCTGGAGATAGATATAACAGGGGCGAGCCATGAATTTGGCGTAAGCCGGCCAAACAATGCATGATATGGACTCTTGATTTTAACCACCTCAAACCACAGTGTCTCGGCCCTGTAATTATACTCATCACCAAAGGCCACTTCCAGAGCAATCTTCCCCACAGGGTAAGCTGACTTGCTAGGGACAACTCCGTGAAAGACGGTAGAGGACGGCTTAAGATCCTTCTCTGTCAGATTCATCCGCCAAAAAGTGTCATAATACAATATGTTGATACTGCTTTCACCATCCATAAGTACCTTTGTGAACTTATAACCACCCACTTGAGGTGCTACCACCAGGGCCAGATGACCCGAATCATCAACCCGGGGCGGGTGATCCACCCGAGTCCACGTTATCGTGTGCTCTGACCATCTTAAATACTGCGGCACCGCCGGCTCAACCGTATTGACGGCTCACTTATGGACTTTTCAGTCATGTTTGCACGTGCTCGTGGTGAAAACATGATACTGGCCGCTGTGAAGCTACTTAGGATTACTCTGGTATCCTGACTGATTATTCTGATGTTGATTACCATGCCCAGACTGCTGATTATGACCATCGTGGTTCCCCTGATCCTGATAACCAGAGTTTGAGCCGCCATCACCAAAGATGGCTCCCTAGAAACCTCCAGAGCCTGACCCGCCCGATGGTCCATTATTGTTGTCATCATGATGCTGAAAAGACTGGTTCCTGTACTCTCGCATGATATAACAATCCTTCCAAGCATGACTAGATGGCTTGTTAGGATAACCGTGCTTCGGACACGGACCGTTAAGGGCTTCCTCATAATTCTTGGGCTTCCCCCCATTATAAGGCTGCTTGCCATTACGATGCTGATTTTTGAACCCTGTGTTATTGTTAGCCACAAAATCTGACCCGCCATCAGGGTGTCTGCGCTTTCCACCATTGCCATGGTTATTGTGATTACCATTCTGTGTCGAGGCTTTCTGTTGCTGACCCTTGCCGCCACCATTTTTCTTGCCCTTGCTCGACTTATCCTCGTCAGAGCCGGGATCCTTTGTTCCGTCAGAGTCAGCGTATCTGGTAAGTACGTCCATAAGATTTCCCATATCCGTGCACTTATGCTTAAGCCGCCCAAATTTCTTCTTAAAATGCTCAAAACGACAGTTCTTCTCCAGGATCAGAATGACTTGAGCCGCCCTAATGTTTTCGGAAGAGTGGATAATGGTGGCGACCCGACTGGCCCAATGATGGGCCGACTCATCCTCATGCTGCACATAGTGCTCCAAATCCACAATTGTCATCAGTTGTTTGTAGGTTCCTTGAAAATTTCTGATAAAGCACTCCTTCAACTTCGCCCAGGCGTTGATGGAATTGGGGGCAGGTTTTTCAACCAGGTACGAGCCGGCCCCTCCAACATCATGGTGAAATATTTGGCGCAGACCGCATCACTGACGTCCAACATATCCATGGCCAGCTCGTAGCTCTCAATCCAAGCCTCTGGAGGGAGATCCGCCATGTAGTTGGGTACCTTGCGAAGTCCCTTAAAATCTTTAGGCATGCGCTCATTACGTAAAGCCGACACTAGGCACGATACTCTGATGGTTCTGGCATTCGACCCGGCTCCCACCGAGGTTGAAGGAACTACCAGGGGCGGCTGATATGCCCCCTGGTTTACTGCCTCTGCTTCACGACGGGCCCTCGCACCATCCACAATTGCCTGAGTATCAGTCCTCGGGTAAAGGGGCGGGTTACGATGTCATTCACTGCTTGAAACCACCGGCGTCTCAGCATGCCGGCTGTAGCTGCTACTAGGCAGTGGTGTTGACTGCATGCGATGCCGGCTGTAAGAATAGTTAGCCTACTGAGCAATCGTCGTCTGCAACAGTTCTATGGTGTTCCGGGTCTCAACTGCGACCGGTGACTCGCCGGTGATAGGAATCATAGTAAGCCGGGTCGCCGCTGCCACCATGTTATCCACCGGGTTGGAGAAGTGACCCGGCGGTGTCGGAAAGTGCGGCGGTGGCTTTCGACCGGGGGCGGGTTAGGTCCCGGCTCTTCCCTCCGGGCCGGCTCTGGCTGGTGAGGTTGGGCTGCTGCTCTAGTCCCGGGTGCCTCCATGGTTAACTGGGGTATAACCGGTGCCCCCAGAGTACTTGGGCCTGCTCCAGGTGTGTTAAACAAATGTGCCAGCTCATAACCTAGTGGTAAACAACTCTGATATCTCTGATGATGAACCGCGTTGGAAGCGTTCAGCTCAAGGCTTAGACGCCAAGCCTGTGTTTTTAGATGCTCCGCTTTTGCATTGACCTGAGCTTGCAACTCGGCCGTCCGTGTGCTTTCAGCGTTGATATCCTCCTGAGCCTTGGTCATCTGCTCTCGAATCTTTGCAATCTCCGCATTGCGCTCTGCCTGATTTTCCACAGTGACCTCGGTCACCAGCAAAGTTGTCAAGGTGTTCATCAGCTCAGATAGAACTTGAGCCGGAGGCCTGACTAAGCCGGATGCTGAAGGATCTGCTGTCGCCATGGCTCCAGTCACCGTAGTGTTGAGAGCTGGCGCCGTCCCTGCCATGAAGATGGCGGCTCGGCACGGCGGCTCATAGGGGTCCAGAATAATGTTGTCATCGGAACAGCCCCCAAGCCCGCCGTCTTAAAGTTGGTAGATTAACTCCGTATCGCCAGTCGAGGACTCTTCACCTGAGTTGATGAGAGTCTCTCCTCCCGATGCAGAGTTTTCCGCAAGTTCCAACCTTGTGTGAAGCCCACGAAGGCGTGTTTCCGACCGGCTTGGATCTAGGCAGGTTGCGTGCGCCGAGCCGGCTCGACGAGGTCGGTGCAGATGTCCGGCTCAGGCTTAGATCCGCCAATCTTGCTGATGAAGACATGGATTCTGTCGAAGGGGACCCGGTACCTGTACCCGATTGAGTCAGCCTCGGGGCCCCAGCAAGCGTCGTCGATGTAGAGCTTGCCGCGACGACTCTTGGTCATCCTGCCAACGGCGTATCCCTCGATCCCTGGGAAAGAGCCCTTCAAGGACTTGAAACCACCATGCGCTGGCCCCATGGTGGGTGCCAACTGTCATGGTTTTGTCATAGCAGATGTCCTAGTGTGAGGACTTAGACATGAGGCCATCGCAACTAGGTGATTAGCTTGTCGGCGTTGAACGGAATCGAGAGACATGGATTTACCCAGGTTCGGCCCCTCACGGTGGAGGTAAAGGCCTACTCCTGCTTTTCTGCTTATTGCTTGAGTATCGATTACAAGGGAGCAAATTTGCTTGACCTAGCTATCGATTGATTGTCACCTGATCTATCTGCCCTGGGGACTTGCGTTTATATATAGGTCGAGGCCCCAGACTTACATGAGTCCGGGTCATGTTATGACCCGTGACTGAGTTTAACTCCAAGTCTCCTTGCTCCTCCAGCAAGTCATCATGCGGCGGCTTATGCTTCCGGGCCATCACCACCGCCTTCTGGTTCCGGGCCCTAAGCCAGCCCATCTTGTGAGCCGCCCTTCCAGTCTTGTGTCTTGATCGCCCTAGCCCATCTAAAGCCTGGCTCCAAGAGTCGCCAGTAGTATGACCCGGCCTTTTTATGGCGGGTTATATCATGGGGTCATATCCCCAACAAAATGCGATGCTAAAAAGTTTCACGACCAAAAACAACAAACAGCTCAACAACGAAAGACACACTGTTTGAAGGAAAAAACAAATGGCGAATGCAAGCCCCCTGCAAATAACCCGCTCATCTATCCTCTCAATGTTCTTCTCCCCATTTTGTCAACAAATGTCAAAGAGGAAAGAGAATTCATCCGAGGAACTACTAGTCCATAGAAGCCTCAAAACTCGAACTGTTCGGCGAAGCAGAATGAGGAATAGTTGAGGCCGAGGCTGGAGCAGGACTCGGAGCTTGCGCTTCGGGAGCAGCTTTTGGGCTGGAGCAAGGAGCATTAGGTTTGTATATCATAGTGCCAGCAGTATCTTCAATCTCATCGTCGGGTTCCGCAAATAGCAAGTCAGTTGAGTCAGAACGCTGAGGAAGCACTAGGGTTTGTCTTCGAATGCGAGGTACTTCAAACAGATTCAGATGATCATGTTATTTTTCGATTCCTTTTGCTGAAAGTCGCTCACGAGAGTAATGCTTGCACAGAAGGGTCCGGGAGCGCTTGTGAAGTTCTTTCTCATGTAGAAGAGCTTGGCGAGTGTAATGGTGAAGCAGACTGATCTCAGCAATCATCTCCAATTTTACTTTGCGATCTACCTTGATGTGGCTCTCCAGGGCCTGCCGAGTCCGAAGACAAATCTCATAAAGTGATGGATTTTCATCCCGAGGGATTTCCCTAGTGGACTTTGTAACTTTGGGAGCAGCCGCAAAAGCAGAGGCACTAGCATCAACTGGAGTTTTTCCTTTTCCAATATCCTTCACATTTCGAAGAATATCACGAACTGGAGGCATGAAAACTTTCGGCACATGGGGGTAGAAAAACTTCTTCTATGTGAGTTGTTCGATGGCAAACATGATCCAAGGAGCATATGACTTCAAGACTTGAGCACAGTCAGCTGCATAAGCCAGGTTCCGAATGAATAAATTAGGAATGTCGAATCGAATGCCATTAGATATAGCATTGAGAGAATTTGCCACAATGCCTTGAACGGGTTCTGATCGGTTGGTTGGAGTGATGGAATTTGACAGAATGTACAACAACACTTTGTTTTCATAGGCCAAATTCTTGGGATTTGCCTCAACACACGCACCGCCCACAAGCTTGGGATCCACCAGCATATGCAGTTTAGCATCAGACACTTCCCACCAGTGAAACCTATGTTCAGGAGTTTCATCAAATTCGCACCGAGGAAGATTCAGAAGGGCTAGAAATAGGTCTGTAGAACATTTGATCTTTTCTTCCTCAGTCATTTATTTGAGTATCTGATGTCGCTTGAAACTGCGTCGGTATTTCCCCAAATAGGAAGGGATGATGCAGTATAGCTACGATAGGTATTTCCCTCAATTATGAAACCAAGGTATCAATCCAGTAAGAGAACCAAGCAACACTATGTAAATGGTACCTACACACAAAGAACAAATACTTGCAACCCAACGCGTAAGAGGGGTTGTCAATCCCTCCTGGGTAACGGCGCTAGAAATTGGTGAGTTAACGGGATAAAATATTTGTGATAGATTGGATAAAAAGCTCTCGATAAAATGCGAAATAAAATAAGTAATAAACAAGTGCAGCAAGGTATTTTTGTATTTTTGGAATAATAGATCTGAAAATAAAAGTGAATAAAAATAGATCTCAAAGCAAATATGATAAAGAATAGACACGGGGGCCGTAGATTTCACTAGTGGTTTCTCTCATGAAAATAGCACACGGTGGGTAACCAAATTATTGTTAGGCAATTGATAGAAGATCGAATAATTATGACGATATCCAAGGCAATGATCAATGTATTGGCATCACATCCAAGATTATTAGACCGACTCCTGCCTGCATCTACTATTATTACTCGACACATCGACCGCTATCCAGCATGCATCTAGTGTATTAAGTTCATGGAGAAACAAAGTAATGGAATAAGAACGATGACATGATGTAGACGAGATCTATTCATGTAGGAATAGCCCCCATCTTGTTATCCTTAATAGCAACGATACATGCGTGTCTTGCTGCCCCTTCTGTCACTGGGAAAGAACACCGCAAGATCGAACCCATCACAAAGCACCTCTTCCCATGGCCAGAAAAATTGATATAGTTGGCCGAACTAAACGAAAGATTCGAAGAAGAAATACGAGGCTGTAAATAATCATGCATATAAGAGATCAAAAGAAGACTCAAGTAATATTCATGGATATAGATCTGATCATAAACTCAAAGTTCAACGGATCCCAACAAACACACCGCAAAAAAGAGTTACATCAAATATATCTCCAAGAGACCATTGTATTGAGAATCAAAACAGAGAGAGAGGAAGCCATCTAGCTACAGCCTACGGACCCGTAGGTCTATGGTGAACTACCCATGCATCATCGAAGAGGCACCAATGAGGATGATGAACCCCTCCGTGATGGTGTCTAGATTGGATCTCGTGGTTCTGGAACTTGTGGCAGCTGGAATTGTGTTTTGTCGACTCCCTTAGGGTTTCTGGAATATTTGGGATTTATAGGGCGAAGAGGCGGTGCGGGAGGTCACCGAGGGGGGCACACTACTGCAGGATGCTGCTAACGCGACAATACGATCAGAGACCCTTTGACGAAACTGTGTGCGATGCATTAATCGCAAACGAGGATGTAAAAAAACCGTCAAAAAATATGCAAAACATTTGCGATGGCGGAGACATCAAACACGGTTCAGATTTTAGTTACGTGTGTGATTCGGGGCATATGGTTCAGTTCAGTGAACTGTTTGTGATGAGGCAGAACAACAGAAACGGGCAGCCAGATGAAGGAGTGTGCGATATATGGCATACAGTTCACTCTGATAAACTGTTTGTGATGAGGCGGAACAACAGAAACGGGCAGCCAGATGAAGGTGTGTGCGATATACATCATACAGTTCACTCGGATGAACTGTTTGTGATTAGGTAATACAAAAGAAATGGTTAGCCAGATCAAGGTGTGTGCGATATACGACATACAGATCAGTATTCTTTACTGTGAATAGTGAGCTCTGTTGGGCACACAAGTATATGGATCATAGCCTTGGGCGAGCAATTTGTCCGCACACGTCGTGCTAGCTCGATGTTCCTTCTATGCTAAGTTTCCATTAATTGATGGCATTTTATGAACACGCCACCATTTCCCGCCATTTCCTCACCGATTTCCCGCCGCCACCCAGCGATATTGCGCATAAACCTAGGCGGCGCGCGACGCACGGAGGCAACAAGCATAGCCTATAGCACATCCACCTTTTCCAAGCATGACAACCCACCAAAGCGCCGCCTCTTCCATCAACCTCCTCGACAAGGAAAACGAGAAGGCGCCACGGCCCATCGAGGCCGAGGCGCTCCCCGGCAACGCGATGGACGACGCCGTGATGCGCGTCATTGCCAGGGTTGAGCATACCCTTGGCGCATGGCGCTTCAGCGCCGCGGATCAAGATAGGCATGTCAGCGCCGAGAGGCTGCAGCTCGCCGCACAACATGATCGATGGCGTGCCGCAGAGCAAGCTAGGCGCGTCCGCGCCGATAGGTTGCGGCTCGCCGCACAGCGAGACCGTTGGAGCGCCGCAGAGCGAGAGGCGCGGCGCGCCGCATAGCAAGAGCGGATCCATCGGCGCTTGCCTGTTGTCGACAGGGTGTCGCAGCTAGGTAGACATCCCGTCAGTACCCCCATTCCTCGCCAGGAGTGGGCAGAGGCCGTCTGCGCTGTACTTGCACCAGAGGCCAGCCGCGCCGTACTTGCACCGAACACCCGCCGCGCCGTTCACATGGGTCGTGCCGTTCGCCTTGTCTGCGGCCCGCTCGATGCCAATGCGCTGGTCGCTAGGCTCGACTGCCTCCTTGGCCCAGGTGTCCATCTCGGCGCAGTAGAGGAATATGGCCATCGCATCCTCGAGCTGGTGATCTCCTATGAAATAGCCAACTTGGAGCTTGAGATCGCGCTCCAGATGTACCGCGAGCGTGTCGCCCACTTGGACGAATGCCTGCACGAGTTCAAGGAGAGCCAAGAGCTACCGTAGGCAAGGTCTGCTGGTCATGGTCTCATGGACGTGTTTTATTTTTTGAGTCGTTTGGATGTGCATCGCTATGTATTCACAACAATCATAATATTGCTCTGTTTATTGCTCTGTTTCAATGTGTGTACTCTGTTTTTCATTCTTATATGTTCTGTTTCAATGTGTGTGTATATGCTTTCCATTCTGTATATGTGGATGATAACAGCTAGATACAAATTAGTATACGAAAACAGATAGAAAATGGAGTTCATAATATATATTAATTGTTCATTAGTTCATCATAGAATATATATAATATCATCACATATACGTGATGATACTTAACTACTAGGTACAATGCATAAAATTGAAAACGAACAATACTAAAACTAATAATCCCTCCTAGGGGCAGTATTCCGGCAGCCCCTCGCCAGCAGCTCCCTGGTGCACGGCGTCTTCCTAGCGCGGAGGCAGTACTCTGCCTCCTCCGTCTCGCAGCGCTTGACGTACCGATCTACCTCTTGCTGGCGGACGAGCACGAACAATCTTGCCATTTCGTTGGGCGCCCACCGGAGCTCCTCGTCGGTGGCACGCTGGAACTTATCGGCCCACCTCCAGGCAGCGGTGAGGCGCCTAGCGCCATTGACCTTCCTCGCGAAGTACCCATCTTTGTACACCTCCTCCGCACGACGATGAGCCCACCCCCAAAGCTCCACTGCCTCCTTTTTCCAGGCGGCATCACGGGCTTCACAGGCCGCCTGGTAACTGGCTTCCTCCTCCACCATCTCCTTCTTGAACGCCACTTGCCTGGCTTTCTCAGCCGGCTGCAGCTACATACACAGACAAAGATTGTACTGGCCCCAAAACCACTCCAAAGTTGGGGGGGTCCGGCGCAACCTCGTCCGACGGTGCGTAGGGGTCCTCCTTGTTGCTGCTCTTCGACTGAGCGTCCTCGGGGGGCGGCACCTCCTCGTCGGCGCGTGGGCAGATCGGCGGTGCCATGGCAGAGATTTGAGAGAGAGAAAGGGCGAGCGAGGGGAGGATGTAGATGAGAATGCAGGCGGGACAACGCGAGGAAGGTAGTATTTATTGGCGGCTAGAATCTAGATCGACAGGAAGAGTACACACGCCGGTCGCCGAAATTTACGAGTACTGTAGTTTGCATTACACACGATTCCCGCAGCAAAAGCCGTGTGTGAACTTAATAGCTGACGGTTTACAATACAGAACCATGTCTGATTAATAACCCGCGCCACTCACCTTACAAACCTTGAGGCGCGAAATAGAGTGCCAATCATCTCGGGCCTGGTTGTCTTGCCAGATTTTTACATTTTCTTTTTTGAACAACAGATATTTACATCGTCTGATCATTTTTTAATTTTTTGGAATTTAAATGCCATGGCACTCCATGCATGTGTCCAAGCCGTTATGGTTAGCCGCTGCATGTAGACGTAGTTCAAATTTGGATTACGGTCATTCAATGGCTAGAAAATCACTTAAATGTCTTAAAAAGGTCAAATGACCCCTGAAATTTTCCAAATTTTGACATGATAGTTGTATTATTGCATGTTAACTGTAGAAATTTTTTGAAGCCCATAAGAGGAAGCTATCGTCGATTCGTCATCAAACATGCATTGTTCCCTCTTGGAACCACGAGCCTTCTAGTGAGTTGCTCCGGTTTGTGCGGGGTGTGTGTCCAAACTTTCGTCAAACAGGCCAATTTTTTTACCACATCATCTTGGTGGCATGACGTTATGTCAAGCAAGGTTTCATGTGTTTCTGATCATTTTTTAATTTTTTGGAATTTAAATGGCGTGGCACTCCATGCATGTGTGTAGGCCGTGACACCAATATGTTTGAAAATTCCTTCCAATTTACTGCACATGGAATTAACTCGCACACAAGTACACAAAAAATATGATTTTTCAAACCGTTATAGTTAGCCGTTGCATGTAGATGTAGTTCAAATTTGAATTACGGTCATTAAATGGCTAGAAAATCACTTAATTGTCTTTAAAAGGTCAAATTACCCCTAGAATTTTCCAAATTTTCACATGACAGTTGTATTAGTGCACGTTAACTATAGAAATTTTTTTAAGCCCATAAGAGGAAGCGATCTCCTGTTTGTCATCAAACATGCATTGTTCCCTCTCGGAACCACGAGCCTTCTAGTGAGTTGCTCCGGTTCGTGAGGTGTGTGTGTCCAAACTTTCGTCAAACAGGCCAAATTTTTTACCACATCATCTTGTTGGCATGACATTACGTCAAGCAAGGTTTCATGTGTTTCTGATCATTTTTAATTTTTTGGAATTTAAATGCCATGGCACTCCATGCATGTGTCTAGGCCGTGACACCAATATGTTTGAAAATTCCTTCCAATTTATTGCACATGGAATTAACTCGCACACAAGTACACAAATATGATTTTTCAAACTGTTATGGTTAGCCGTTGCATGGAGATGTAGTTCAAATTTGAATTACGTTCATTAAATGGCTAGAAAATCACTTAAATGTCTTTAAAAGGTCAAATGACCCCTGGAATTTTCCAAATTTTCACATGAAAGTTGTATTAGTGCACATTAACTGTAGAAAAATTTTGTAGGCCGTAAGAGGAAGCTATCTCCCGTTCGTCATCAAACATGCATTGTTCCCTTTCGGAACCACGAGCCTTCTAGTGAGTTGCTCCGGTTTGTGAGGTGTGTGTGTCCAAACTTTCGTCAAACATGCCAATTTTTTTACCACATCATCTTGGTGGCATGACATTGCATCAAGCAAGGTTTCATGTGTTTCTGATTATTTTTTAATTTTTTGGAATTTAAATGGCATGGCACTCCATGTATGACTGACTCGTCAAACCAAATGTGCAGTCTGTGTGCGAGAAGACCGGCCAGACCCCTCCGCCGATGCCAGTCATTACTCCGGGGACCACGGTCAGTTTATTTGAATGGTCATTAGTTACTAGTCTTACATTTGAGTGTCATCATGCTAACGAGACATTGCAAATGATCTTTGGTGCAACATAACTCCAGACAAGCATCGCACGATCCTTCTCCAAGTGGTACCGACACGAGCAACCCCGGTGCTTCACCTCCGTGATGAGGGTAAGTTTTCTCTAGTGTTTTGCTTAACAGATGCATAATGACCTAGACTTAGCTTTATTTCCTCCAATGTGCCTACCATAATGACCTAGACTTAGCTTATTTTCCTCCAAAATGACATAATAACCTTACTTAGCTCCAAAATGATCCATTTTACCTAAGTTAGCTCCAAAATGACCTAAGTTAGCTATAATATGCTAAGTTAGCTCTAATATGCTTAGTTACCTAGGTTAGCTCAATAATGACCTATACTTAGCTTACTTATGTCAAAAATGGCATAATATGCTTAGTTATCTCAAAAATGGTATAATTACCTAGGTTAGCTCAATAATGCCCTATACTTAGCCTATTTAGTTCATTTATGATATAAGTAGCTTACTTAGCTCATAAATGGCATGATAACCTTGGTAAGCTCATAAATGTCATATACTTAGCTCACTTAGCTCAAAAATGGCATGATAACCTTGGCATATTCTTCTTCTTCTAGTCTTCTTCTTCTTCTTCTTCTTCTTCTACTTCTAGTCTTCTTCTTCTTCTACTTCTAGTCTTCTTCTTCTTCTAACTTTCTTACTCCCATTTTTGCAGGTTTGATTCACTTCATGGCAATAGGCATTGATGGACTGCTAGTGTTTAGTTTTTGTTTTCATTTGTATTGATGAACAATGTGAAACTATCTATGTATATATGGATGAACTCCGTGAAACTATTTATGTATTGGATCTTTTAATACCCTATGTGTTCTGTTGCATTGATGGACTGCTAGATGTTGGATACATGGGCTATGTTTGAGGTTGAAACTATATATATCATATATGTCTTTTGAAAATGCAGGGATATAACAGAAAACAGAAAAAACAGTAACCATGCAGGCTCTTTGCCGTCTGCCACCGACGGCAAAGAGGCCACGTGGCAGTAACCTGTGCAACCTGGGAGCTGACCCATTTGGCCACTTTGCCGTCTATGGTAGACGACAAAGGGGAGGGCATGTTTGCCATCAGGTGGCAGACGGCAAAGCCTCCCGTTAGCCACCTAACGTGGCTAACATCAGTTGTTTGCCGTCCATATTCTTTGTCGTCTGCCACCGATGACAAAGGTTCTTTGCCATCCGCTGCCAAATGGCAGACGGCAAATCAGCTGTTTACCGTTACTTACTGTGTCGGGCATGTTTGCCGTCCGCGGCTGACGGCAAAGGTCTTTGCCATCAGCTTTCTGGTCCTTTGCCGTCTGCCATGGCAGACGGCAAATCAGCTGATTCCTGTAGTGTTTTTGAGAAGATATGTCATAATTAACCTGTTTCTTCAGTTTATCAAAATATGTATTTGGTGATTTTCTATGTTGCTAGAAACCCATTTCCCCTACAATTGTTACTGATCTAGTTTTAAATAATATAGGATGAACGGAAGTGTTCTTACCTGGAGTGGGTTGATCAAGAGTGGCCACAGTGTTTGAAGATGTGCCTAGCAAAGCTCTGGAGCATGTATGAGGAAGAAAACAGAGGTAGGCTTAGAGAAAGTGTTGTCAACGCTGAAGAATATTTGAAGATGCAGGATAAAAAGAGGAAGATTGAGAATGAGCTCAGATTTTTTAAATCAGACTTTGCTAAGATGGTGTTGGCGAAGGAGGAGGCACTTTCCCACTTGGCCAGTGCAAAATAGGTTCTTACTAAACTGAAAGTAGAGGTGGATAAGATGAGCCTGGATGATCTCGATTAGGGAAATGAATATATTGTTCTAATATTGTTCTTATGAAGGTGAACTAGCTATATGTTGTACTGTGTTGTTTTCAGGTTGCTATCATACTGTGATGTTAAAATATATTTATGTGCCTGATATGAAATTGGCAAACAGCTATTCGATATGAAATGTGAATTGGCGTAATACTGGAATTATTAATTATAAACTAATAAACCTGCTAAACGGGTCATGGAACTTTGCAAACGGTTCTAGCAATAAAAGCGCTTGTGATGGATAGCCCAATGCCATAGAGTTTTCTTCATCAAATCGTGTGTGACGTAGTTGAATAAAAGCATATAGTTAACCGAGGCAGAGCGTGTGTGATAGTTACACCTATCACACACGAGGCTATACATAAAACGGTGTGGGATGTATATACGAACGGAAACATTTTCCCTGGATTGACTGTGTGGGATGTACATACGAACGGAAACGTTTTCCCTGGATTGACTGTGTGGGATGTACATAAGAACGGAAACGTATTCCTTGGATTGACTGTGTGGAATGTACATAACAAACGGAAACGTTTGTTTGGGACTGACTTTGTGGGATGTACTTACGACCGGAACTGATTGGGCCTGTATAATCGTATTTCATCGCTCGCCCGTCGCACACGACCTCATTTTGCCAAGCGTGTGTGCCAGGAGGGCCTATCCCCGACGGTTTCTGGGTCATGTGGGAAGGACCCCCCTATCGCAGTCACTCACTTGGCGACGGTTCAAAATGCCGTTGCGGAAAGGGATTAAAAACCATTTGTATAGCACCTCGCTATACCAGTGGCACAACCCCCCTAGGCGCGCCTGGGCCTCCTGGCGCGCCCTCGTGGGTTGTGCCCACCTCGGGCATCCGTTCTGGTACTTCTTTGGCCCACTAGGTGTCTTCGGGTCCAGAAAAAATCTCCAAAAAGTTTCGCTGTGTTACTCCGTTTGGTACTGATATTCTGCGATGTAAAAAACAAGCAAAAAACAGCAATTGGCACTGGGCACTATGTCAATAGGTTAGTCCCAAAAAATGATATAAAGTTGCTATGAAATGATTGTAAAACATCCAAGAATGATAATATAACAGCATGGAACAAGCAAAAATTATAGATACGTTGGAGACGTATCAGCATCCCCAAGCTTAATTCCTACTTTTCCTTGAGTAGGTAAATGATAAAAACAGAATTTTTGATGTGGAATGCTGCCTAACATGTTCATCACATATTCTTTTCTTTTGTAGCATGGACATTTGGACTTTTATATGGTTCAAAGCAATAGTCTAGTTTTGACATGAAGATTTCAATACTCAAGCATATCAACAAGCAACCATGTCTTTCAAAATATCAACACTAAAGAAAGTTATCCCTAGCCCATCATGCTCAATCATTGATCCATTCATGAAACACACTCGCATATTAGCTACATCCAATGCTCAAGTACGATCATAGTGCCCCTTAGTTGGTGCTTTATAAGAGAAGATGGAGACTCAAATAAAAATAAAAATTGCATAAAGTAAATAGATAGGCCCTTCGCAGAGGGAAGTAGGGATTTGTAGAGGTGCCAGAGTTCAAAGCTTAAATTGAGAGATAAAATTTTTTGGGAGGCATACTTTTCCCGTCAACGAAAACGACCGAGTAATTCCCAACACTTTCCATGCTAGATATATCATAGGCGGTTCCCAAACAGAAAATAAAGTTTATTCCTTTTTCCACCATTCTTTCACACTCCACGGCTAGCCGTATCCACGGGTACCATCCATACCAACACTTTCCAAGGAATTTATTATTTGACAACATAAAGTAAATTTCTTTTTCATTTCGGGACTGGGCATCCCTATTACCGCCGTACCCTCGTGCAATGACAAGTGAATAAACACTCATCTTGAGAATAACACATCTAGCATGAAAAATATTGGCCACCCCCTGCCGCTTCATGAGCTGTACGAGCACACAAAAAGGAAATTCATTTTGAAAATTAGAGATGACACATACAAATTTGCTTAGAACGGCACGGAAATACCGCATATAGGTAGGTATGGTGGACTCATAGGGCAAAACTAGGTTTGAAGATTTTGGATGCACAAGTAGTATTTCTACTTAGTACAAGTGGTGGCTAGTGATACATCTCCATCGTATCTACTTCCCCTAACGCTTTTGCTCTTGTTTTTTACTCTAATTTGCATGATTTGAATGAAACTAACCCGGACTGACGTTGTTTTCAGCAGAACTACCATGGTGTTGTTTTTATGCAGAAATAAAAGTTCTCAGAATGGAACAAAACTTTTTGGAGAATTATTTTGCAATAAAAGAAAATTACTGGAGCCAAGAACCACCGGAGGGGGCCCCTGGTGGAGCACAACCCACCAGGGCGCGCCACCCCCTCCAGGCGCGCCCAGGTGGGTTGTGCCCACCTGGTGGCCCCGCAGACCCTAATTCCAACTCCTTAAATACCTATTTTCGGAGAAAAAATCAGGGAGAAAGTTTCATCGTGTTTCATGATACGGAGCCACCGCCACCTCCTGTTCTTCATCGGGAGGCCAGATCTGGAGCCCGTTTGGGGCTCCAGAGAGGGGAATCTTCAGTGTTTGTCATGACCAACCCTCCTTCATCGCCAATTCCATGATGTTCCCCACCGGGAGTGAGTAATTCCTTCGTAGGCTCGCCGGTCGGTGAGGAGTTGGATGAGATTCATCATGTAATCGAGTTAGTTTTGTTAGGGCTTGATCCCTAGTATCCACTATGTTCTGAGATTGATGTTGTTATGACTTTGCCATGCTTAATGCTTGTCACTAGGGTGCGAGTGCCATGATTTGAGATCTGAACAATTTATGTTTTCACCATTATATCTATGTTCTAGATCCGATCTTGCAAGTCATATTCACCTATTACGTGTTACGATCCGTAAACCCAAATGTTACAGTAATTGGGATACTTTTCGGTGATGACCGTAGTTTGAGGAGTTCATGTATTCACCATGTGTTAATGCTTTGTTCCGGTTCTCTATTAAGGAGGCCTTAATATCCCTTAGTTTCCTTATGGACCCCGCTACCACGGGAGGGTAGGACAAAAGATGTCATGCAAGTTCTTTCCATAAGCACGTATGACTATTTACGGAATACATGCCTACATTATATGTATGAACTAGAGCTAGTTTTGTATCGCCCTAGGTTATGACTGTTATATGATGAATATCATCCAACAAATTCACCGATCCAATGCCTACGAAATTTCCATATATTGTTCTTGCTAAGTTACTACTGCTGCTGTTACTGTTACACTTGCTACAAAATCATTACTGTCACTGTTACTGCTAGTGTTACCACTGCCATCAAAACTATCATATTACTGTGCTACTGATCACTTTGCTGCAGATAATTAATCTCCAGGTATGGTCGAATTGACAACTCAATTGCTAATACTTACAAATATTCTTTGGCTCCCCTTGTGTCAAATCTATAAATTTGGGCTGAATATTCTACCCTTGAAAACTGTTGCGATCCCCTATACTTGTGGGTTATCAAGACCTTTTTCTGGCGCCGTTGCCGGGGAGCATAGCTATATTTGTTGAGTCACTTGGGATTATTATCTATTTATCACTATGAAGAATATGAAGGATACAAAAACCAAGATCGTTCCCTCTAGGACAAGGGGAGGTAAGGAACTGCCATCACACTCTACACTTGATTCACCTTCTGTTTTGAGTAGACTTGCAACACCACCACATGATATTAATCCTGATATGTCGCAAGTTATTGATGATGCTGCTTCTGCTATGAATGCTACTCATGATGATGCTAGTACCTTGCTTGATGATAATATGCCACTAGGTGAATTTCTTGATGAACAAATTGCTAGAGCTAAAGATATTGAGAATGATGAAACTGATGAAATTATTGAAACTGATGAAGTGCTAGAAACTAAAAATCTCGAAACACCTATTAGACCTAGCTCTCCTAGATATGAATTGCCTAAGATACCTAAAGGTTATGTTATGGATGGGGAGACAACTAGAGATTTTCTTGCTTGCAATGATAGAGATGATCTTAAGAAATTATTATGCAAACTTGAAGAAAAATCTTTGAATGCTAGAATGAAATGTGATCCCAAGTTTGCTACTTCTCCTATCATTGTTACTAATAAGGATTATGAATTCTTTGTTGACCCAGAGTTAATTACTTTGGTTGAATCTGATCCTTTCCATGGCTATGAAACTGAAACTGTTGTGGCACACCTTACTAAATTAAATGATATATCCACCTGATTTGCTCATGATGAGAAGATTCGCTACTACTATATTGTCAAATTATTTCCGTTCTCAATAAAGGGTGATGCTAAGATATGGTAAATACTCTTGCTCCTGGTTGTGTGCGTAGTCCCCAGGATATGATTTATTACTTCTCTGAAAAATATTTTCTTGCTCATAAGAAAGAAGCTGCCATACAGGAAATATTTAATTTTGTGCAAATTGAAGAAGAGAGTCTCCCACAAGCTTGGGGGAGGCTTCTCCAATTGCTTAATGCTTTGCCTGATCATCCTCTTAAGAAAAATGAAATACTTGATATCTTCTATAATGGACTAACCGATGCTTCTAGGGACTTCCTAGATAGTTGTGCTGGTTGTGTTTTCAGGGAACAAACTGTTGAACAAGCTGAGGAATTATTGAATAATATATTGAAAAATTATGATGATTGGACTCTTCCTGAACTACCACCTAAACCCACTCCGAAGAAGAGGGGTATCTTATATCTCAGTCCCGAAGATATGCAAGAGGCAAAGAAAAGTATGAAGTAAAAAGGTATTAAAGCAGAGGATGTTAAAAATTCACCTCCTATTGAAGAAATACATGGACTTGGCACACCATCACCAAAGGTGGTAGAGGTAAACTCTTTGATGAAATTTGATGAAAGTGACATCCCTTACAATAAACATCCTAGTCAATGCCTTTATGAGTTTGACAATTACATTAGAAAACAAGATCACTTCAATGAAAATGTTATGAAACAATTGAAATATAACTCTAATATGATTGCTCGCTTGAGTGACTTGTTATTTAGAATTACTAATGATCTAAGGGGTGTCAGAAAACATGCTTCTATGGTTCAAACTCAACTAGAACAAGTTGCTAAATCTCAAAGAGAATTGCCTAGTGAAATGAATAATAATATGAATGACTTTGCTGTTAGAGTAGCAACTAGAGGAGGTAAAATGACTCAGGAACCACTTTATCCTGAGGGACACCGTAAAAGAATTGAACAAGACTCTTAAAGAATTAACACTGATGCACCTAGTCCTTCTAGAAAGAAGAAGAAAAGAAAAATGATAGGACTTTGCAAACCTCTAGTGAACCTGAAGTAGAAAAGCCTCCTGATAATAATAATGATGTTTCTATCTCTGATGCTGAAACTCAATTTGGTAATGAACATTCATCTAGTGATAATGAAAAAGATAATGATGATGTTCATGAAGACACTCAACCAGATAATGATGTTGAAATAGAACCAGTTATTGATCTTGATAACCCACAACCTAAAAATAAAAGATATGATAAAAGAGACTTTGTTGCTAGAAAACATGGAAGAGAAAGAGAACCATGGGTTCAAAAACCCATGCCCTTTCCACCTAAATCAACTAAGAAAAAATATGATGAAGAATTTGAACGCTTTGCTGAAATGCTTAGGCCAGTCTTTTTGCGCACTTGCTTGATTGATATTTTAAAGATGGCCCCTTATGCAAAATATATGAAAGACATCATCACTAATAAGAGAAAGATACCGAAAGCTGAAATGTCCACCATTCTTGCTAATTATTCTTTTAAGGATGGGGTACCGAAAAAACTTGGAGATCCAGGAATACCAACTATACCTTGCTCCATCAAAAGAAATTATGTTAAAACTGCTTTGTGTGATTTAGGAGCTAGTGTTAGTGTTATGCCTTTCTCCTTATATAAAAGACTTGATTTGAATAAACTCACACCTACTGAAATATCTTTGCAAATGGCTGACAAATCAACTGCCATACCTATCAGTATTTGGGAGGATGTGCCCATTGTTGTTGCAAATGTTACTATCTTAACTGACTTTGTTATACTTGAGATGCCCGAGGACGACAACATGTCGATTATCCTTGGTAGACCCTTTTTGAATACTGCAGGGGCTGTTATTGATTGCAATAAAAGCAAGGTCACTTTTCATATCAATGGTAATGAACATACGGTGCACTTTCCGAAGAAACAATTCCAAGTGAATGGTATTAATGTTATTGAAAAATCTCTGACACTCACTATTGGAAGTTTTCAACTACCTCGACCTACTGCCGAAAAGAAATATGAAATGCTTATTGTTGGGGACATGCATATCCCCATTGAGGTAAATTAGTGTTTTACGAAAGTTCTTCGGTTTCATGCTAATCGAAGGTGGTTGTTAATAAGACTTGATCAACCTTATTAATGGATCATTTTTTAGAGGTATGAAGTTGATGAATTTAGTAAGAACAACCTTCTGCTCCCAACTTTTGTTTTATGTTTCTCTTAGTTAAATAAAATAAAATGCCATGTTTCGTCTGCTTTCTGAATTTCCCGTGCAATAAAAAAATGACCCAAAAATAAAAGTTCTCATAATACCCTGAAAATTTAATACGATTTTTTTCTGAATATTTCTGAATTTTTGGTGCAAATAACATCAGAGGGGGGTGCACCTGGTGGGTTGTGGTCCCAACGTGGGTCCCCTCACTTACTTCTTTAGCCCATGTCGTCTCCTACCTCCAGAAAAAAAAATCACCATAGCTCTCTCTCTCTCTCTCTCGTGTTCTTGCTCTCAAACCCGCAGATTTCAATCTCTTTGCTCGAAGCTCCATTTCCGAAACTGTTTTGGGGGATTGCTACTTGGTATGTGATTCCTCCATTGCTCCAATTAGTTTTTGATTTAGTGGTTTATATTTTGAATAATTAGCAACTCTTGGTGATGCTGTAGATGAGCTTGCATGTTGAATTCTTAGAGTCCTAAGTAGTTTGAATGCATAATATGGCCTCTATGCACCCTTATGAGTAGTTGCTATCAATCTTGTGAAGTTTTGTTGACAAAAAATTGTGTCCCAAATTTTTTCAGAAATTGTTCGCAAATAAAAATGCAATTCTTTAGGAGTTCTTCGAGGAAGAGGTCTACGGAGGCATCATCTAGTAGTGGCTCGATACGTCGGTCCTATGTTGAACCAAGCGCAAGCGAAATGTGGGATGCGGCTATCAAATCATGCTTATGGCTGTGTAACAATTTCATGGTGAGCGCAGGTATTAAGGAAGAATTTGAGCAGTATGTTCACAACACCAAGCTCGGTCCCTACATCGAAGATAAGTGCATTCAGCATCTTAACCTCATAGAAACATTCACTAAGAAATTTAAATATTTTCCTCGTGAGTCTAGAGTCTCGTTTAGCCTTTATGATCACCCTTTTACCATGCCTCTAAGTGCGTTCTGTGATGCTTGCAAAATTCCGTATTGGGGTTTGCTAGATGAGCCACCGAGATCTGAGTATGAGGCATTTTGACTAGCCTTTGCTACGGTAAAGATAGAGGAGTGACACAAGGTAGAATAAAAAGTATTCATTTCCCATCAATTCATTACTTTGCACTCTTTAATGGCAAATGCATTGTAGGCAAGCAAGATTGTAGTACACTATGTGCTCCTGACTTGAGCCTCATACACACTGCTCTTACCGGTATTAAACGCTGTAATCTTGGAGCGATTGTTGCACGCAGATTGCAACACAATGCTGGTAGTGGTTATTTTTATGGTGGGATTTATGCTTCTCGTTTAGCTAAAGAGGTTGGTGTTACACCTCTGCCTTATGACCCCATCTTACCTACTCAGTACTTAGACTTTGATGCCATGAAATGTCATAAGTTCCTTACGGGCACAATCACTAATTATACTTATAACTTGTTGTTCAATAAAAAACCTATTGTGCCTGTTGTTTTGCATGCGCCTGCTCTCTTTGATTATCATAGCAAAGGAAGATATTATGTTCTCAAGAGCGAGGCCCGCGCACACAACGCGGAGGTCCTGGCTGCTCGGCGGGCTGAGGAGGCCGCACCAAGAGCCTCCGTGAGCTACCACTCTGACTATTATGCAGGCCGTGGATGGTGATTACCAAGCTAGGCCAAAAGCCTAAGCTTGGGGGGAGTACGTATTTCCACCGACATTACATTCATGTTCACACATTTCATTCCAGCTGTCGGTGTTCACACTTTTTTATTGTATTATCCATGCTAAATTTATTTTCTTGCTTTCTTCTTGTGTGTTTGAAAAACTTTGTGAAAATCCAAAAAATAATGTTTCCTGCTTCTTGTCAGTTTTTCTTTCTATGTTTAATTAGTTGTAGTATTAAAAAGAAAACCCAAAAAGATTTCCTTGTTCTTCTTTTGCTTGTTGGGAGCTTTCCCGTGTAAATAGTTTTTCTCATTTTTGTTTTCCCTTCTTTAATTTGCTTTCTTCAAGAAAAACTAAAAACTCCAAAAATATTTCAGTGTGTTTCTCTGAAATTCTTTTCTTTTTATTGAGTCATACCAAGGAGAAGACCACGATGAAAATGTTGAGTGGCTCTCATATGCATTGCTATTGAGCTAACAAAGAGCCCATATTACCTTGTCTTCTCCTTTTTAATAAAATGTTTGCAGGTTCCAGCTTAGTCCATGGCACTCTTCTACTATTATTTCCATATCATTCGGTCATGCAAGTGAAAGGCAATAATGACGATATTTGATGAACTGGCTGTGGCAGAGAGAAACGGGTACGAACTCAACTTGTTCTATTTTTATAAATATGTTTAACCTAGTATCCATGATTCAGCATATTATGATGAAACATGTTTGCAATGACAATTAGAGATTATAGTTTCTCATGCCATGCTTAAGTAGCTAGGAGTGGATAATGATTTATCTTGGATGTCAACATGCATTAAAATGATTGTGATGTAGTATGATGATATGGTATCCTCCTCTAAATGTTTCAAGTGGCTTGACTTGGCACATGTTCATGCATGTAGTGAATAAAAACCAACATAGCCTCTACGATAATTATGTTCATGGTGTTCATATCCTACTCATGCTAGTATTCAGTGTTAATTATGCATAATGCATGTGCATGACCGTTTTCGCTCTCTAGCTGGCCGCTTCTCAACCTATTCGCTAGCCTTCGCCTGTACTAAGAGGGAATACTTCTTGTGCATCAAAATCCTAAAACCCAAGTTATTCCAGATGAGTCCACCATATCTACCTATATGCGGTATTACCCTGTCGTTCCAAGAAAATTTGCATGTGCCACCTCTAAAATTTCAAATAAACATTTGTTTTGTGTGCCCGGACCGCTCATGGAGCGACAGGGGGTGGTCAGTATCTTCCATGCTAAGCGGGTTATTCTCATGATGAGTGTTTATTCACTCGTCCTTGCACGAGAGGGGCGGTAATAGGGATTCCTAGTCCCGAAATCAAAAATTGCAAATAATTAAACAAAACTCCCCCAGGACTGATGTTGGTATGGACGGTACCCGTGGATTCGGCTAGCCGTGGAGTGTGTTTGTTGGTGGAGGGGGAGTAAACCTTTACTTTTATCGCTTGGGAACCGCCACTAATGTGTTTAGCATGGAATATATTGATAACTCTTGGTCGTAACCGTATTCCTGACTTGCTTTTCCGAACTGCTTGTTTTCTCGGGGATGCAGTCCAGTTGCTTAGTGGTCATTGACAGGAAGGGTGTACCTCCCAAAATTACATTTATCTCTGTTTTTAAAACTTTGAGCTCTGGCACCGCTGCAAATCCCTGCTTCCCTCTGCGAAGGGACTATCTATTTAATTTTATGTTGAGTCATCACCTTCTCAAATAAGCGCCAGATCTGAGAGCCCTATTGTCATCCGCTTGCATTGTGCATAGTTAATGTTGGATGCATCATGACTGGATCTTTTCTACCATGAATTACAATGTTTAGTCGCTGCTTGAACTTTGGAGGTGCTCTACATTTACGTTTTGCGGTCTCACAAAGGGCTAGCGAGATACCACTGTTGTCATATTATATCACGGTTGTTTTGACAAAGTGTTATCATTTGAGATATTTTATTATTGCTCGCTAGATGCTTATGCCATTAATATGAGTTAATATAATTTTTAAGAGTTATTGTTGGCATGGTTAGTCATGATTTTTGCTGAAAACCTGGGTGCTACTTAAGCTTATTTATGTAAACAAAAACAAAAGAGTTCGTAAAAGTTTTTCTTTTTCACTTTCAGTTTGTCAACTGAATTGCTTGAGGACAAGCAAAGGTTTAAGCTTGGGGGAGTTGATACTTCTCCATTGTATCTACTTTTCCTAACACTTTTGCTCTTGTTTTGGACTCTAATTTGCAAGATTTGAATGAAACTAACCCGGATTGACGTTGTTTTCAGCAGAACTACCATGGTGTTGTTTTTGTGCAGAAATAAAAGTTCTCGGAATGGAACAAAACTTTTTGGAGAATTATTTCACAATAAAAGAAAACTGGAGCCAAGAACCACCGGAGGGGGCCCTGGTTGAGCACAACCCACTAGGGCGCGCCACCCCCTCCAGGCGCGCCCAGGTGGGTTGTGCCCACCTAGTGGCCCCGCAGACCCTAATTCCAACACCTTAAATACCTATTTTCGGAGAAAAAAATCAGGGAGAAAGTTTCATTGCGTTTCATGATACGGAGCCGCCGCCACCTCCTGTTCTTCATCGGGAGGCCAGATCTGGAGCCCGTTCGGGGCTTCGGCGAGGGGAATCTTCGGTCTTCGTCAGCACCAACCCTCCTTCATCGCCAATTCCATGATCCTCCCCACTGGGAGTGAGTAATTCCTTCGTAGGCTTGCTGGTCGGTGAGGAGTTGGATGAGATTCATCATGTAATCGAGTTAGTTTTGTTAGGGATTGATCCCTTGTATCCACTATGTTCTGAGATTGATGTTGTTATGACTTTGCCGTGCTTAATGCTTGTCACTAGGGCCCGAGTGCCATGATTTCAGATCTGAACCGTTTATGTTTTCACCATTATATCTATGTTCTAGATCCGATCTTGCAAGTCATATTCACCTATTACGTGTTATGATCTGTAAACCCCAATGTGACAGTAATTGGGATACTTTCCGGTGATGATCGTAGTTTGAGGAGTTCATGTATTCACCATGTGTTAATGCTTTGTTCCGGTTCTCTATTAAAAGGAGGCCTTAATATCCCTTAGTTTCCTTATGGACCCTGCTGCCACGGGAGGGTAGGAAAAAAGATGTCATGCAAGTTCTTTCCATAAGCACGTATGACTATTTACGGAATACATGCCTACATTATATTTATGAACTGGAGCTAGTTTTGTATCGCCCTAGGTTATGAATGTTATATGATGAATATCATCCAACGAATTCACCGATCCAATGCCTAAGAATTTTCCACATATTGTTCTTACTAAGGTACTACTGCTGCTGTTACTGTTACACTTGCTACAAAATCATTACTATCACTGTTACCGTTACTGCTACTGTTACCACTGCCATCAAAACTATCATATTACTGTGCTACTGATCACTTTGTTGCAGATAATTAATCTCCAGGTGTGGTTGAATTGACAACTCAAATGCTAATACTTACAAATATTCTTTGGCTCCCCTTGTGTCGAATCTATAAATTTGGGCTGAATACTCTACCCTCGAAAACTGTTGCGATCCCCTATACTTGTGGGTTATCCGCTAGCAAAAAGATTGAGAAGCAACCAACCAAGAAATGAAAAATCACATAAGTGAGCATTAAGCATAACTAACACTGAATAATGCACCACAAGTAGGATGTAATTTCATTGCATAACTGTTGACTTTCGTGCTTGCATAGGGAATCACAAACCTTAACACCAATATTCTTACTAAAGCATAATTACTCACCAACATGACTCACATATCACTATCATCATATCTCAAAACTATTACAAAGAATCAAGTTTATTTTGTCCAATGATCTTCATGAAAGTTTTTATTATATCCGTCTTGAATATCTATCACTTTGGGAATAGTTTCATATATTTCAATTGCTTTTGGCAAGCTCAAATAAATTTAAGTGAAGAACGTGAGCATAAAATTTTTTGTCTCTCAAAATAATATATGTGAAACATGAGAGAATTTCTTCAAAAATTTACTACTCTCAAATTAATATAAGTGAAGCATGAGAGCATTTCTTCAAAAATATTAAAGCACACCATGCTCAAAAAGATATAAGTGAAGCACTAGAGCAATTCCATAGCTCAAAAAATTTAAGTGAAGCGTAAAGAGCAATTCTAACAAATCATAGCATAATTTTGGCTCTCTCAAATAGGTGTGTCCAGCAAGGATACTTGTGACAAACTAAAAAGCAAAAACAAGCAAAGACTCATATAATACAAGATGCTCCAAGCAAAACTCATGATATGTGACAAATAAAAATATAGCTCCAAGTAAAATACCGATGGTCATTAGAAGAAACAGGGGATGCCTTATGGGGCATCCCCAATCTTAGTTGCTTGGTTCTCCTTGAATATTAACTTGGGGTGCCATGGGCATCCCCAAGCTTAGGCTCTTTTCACTCCTTATTCCTTCATCCATCACGATCTCACCCAAAACTTGAAAACTTCAATCGCACAAAACTTAACAAAACCTTCGTGAGATCCGTTAGTATAAGAAAACCAATATTTACTTTAAGTACTGTTGAAAACCCATTCAAATTTTGTTATTGCATTATATCTACTGAATTCTTGCAATTAGGGTTTCTCACAACTTCAACAAAGTCGGGGTGAATACTAATCATCTTAAGATCTTCTTTGTTATTATTAGAAGTTGCACCCTTGTTCTTAGTGACTTGAGTAATCTTGCCAATTTTTACGGGATTTTTTTCAATAGTTTTAGCAGAAGCAAAAGCCGAGCTTAAATTACTAAAAATTTCTTCCAACTTATCAATCCGGGAAGGACTCTCTCCAATTCTTTCATTAATTATGGTTTCCTTTTCCCTTAGTAATTTGAAAACATCGCCCGCTTTTGACCCAAACTTATTAGTAAGATTCTGCATCTTTGTATCCAAATTTTCAATTTTCTCTAAGGTGGCCATCTTCTTTTCAATAGCGTCTAATCTTTGCATAACATGCTCAAGAGTTAAGATTGTTTCAATAATAATGATAGGTGGTGCACCTACTAGATCTCCCATGGCATTAAAAGCATCCAAAGATGGACACGTCAAGAAATTTCCACCAGTAATCGTATCAAGGACGAATCTATACCAAGTGGTGATGCCCACATAAAAACTGCGAAGAAGAACAACAGTAGATAGCTTACGAACAGATCTATTATGAGCATTGCAAATCCTATACGAAGCATCTTTTAGATTCTCCCCTCCCCTTTGTTTAAAATTAAGAACCTCATTCTCGGGGGTACAAGCAATAGAGGAAGAACTAGCCATAATGATAAAGTAGGCAAACAAGATTGCAAACAAAAACAATTCTGATGAGAAAAAGGCAAATGAAAAAGAGGGCGAATAAAACAGCAAATTTTTGTGAAGTGGGGGAGATGAAAATGAGAGGAAAATGGCAAATAATGTAAATTGCAAGGAGATGAGATTTGTGATTAGGAACCTGATAGATGTTGATGATGTCTCCCCAGCAACGGCGCCAGAAATTCCTTTTGATG
This sequence comes from Thinopyrum elongatum, assembly GCA_011799875.1. Classification (NCBI taxonomy): domain Eukaryota; kingdom Viridiplantae; phylum Streptophyta; class Magnoliopsida; order Poales; family Poaceae; genus Thinopyrum; species Thinopyrum elongatum. The sequence continues at coordinate 420,941,775 of CM022299.1, forward strand.
TCACTTGAAACTGCGTCGATATTTCCCCAAAGAGGAAGGGATGATGCAGTACAGCTACGGTAGGTATTTCCCTCAGTTATGAAACCAAGGTATCAACCCAGTAGGAGAACCAAGCAACACTATGTAAATGGTACCTGCACACAAAGAACAAATACTTGCAACCCAACACGTAAGAAGGGTTGTCAATCCCTCCTGGGTAGCGGCGCCAGAAATTGGTGAGTTAACGTGATAAAATATTTGTGATAGATTGGATAAAAAGCTCTCGATAAAACACGAAATAAAATAAGTAATAAAAAAGTGCAGCAAGGTATTTTTGTGTTTTTGGAATAATAGATCTGAAAATAAAAGCGAATAAAAATAGATCTCAAAGCAAATATGATAAAGAATAGACCCGAGGGCCGTAGATTTCACTAGTGGTTTCTCTCAAGAAAATAGCACATGGTGGGTAAACAAATTACTGTTGGGAAATTGATAGAAGATCGAATAATTATGACGATATCCAAGGCAATGATCAATATATAGGCATCACATCCAAGATTATTAGACCGACTCCTGCCTGCATCTACTACTATTACTCCACACATTGACCGCTATCCAGCATGCATCTAGTGTATTAAGTTCATGGAGAAACGGGGTAATGCAATAAGAATGATGACATGATGTAGACGAGATCTATTCATGTAGGAATAGCCCCCATCTTGTTATCCTTAATAGCAATGATACATGCGTGTCTTGCTGCCGCTTCTGTCACTGGGAAAGAACACCGCAAGATCGAACCCATCACAAAGCACCTCTTCCCATGGCAAGAAAATTCAACCTAGTTGGCCTAACTAAACCAAAGATTCGATGAAGAAATACGAGGCTATAAATAATCATGCATATAAGAGATCAAAAGAAGACTCAAATAATATTCATGGATATAGATCTGATCATAAACTCAAAGTTCATCGGATCCCGACAAACACACCGTAAAAAATAGTTACATCAAATAGATCTCCAAGAGACCATTGTATCGAGAATCAAAAGAAAGAGAGGAAGCCATCTAGACACTGCCTACAGACCCGTAGGTCTATGGTGAACTACTCACCCATTATCGGAGAGGCACCAATGAGGATGATGAACCCCTCCGTGATGGTGTCCAGATTGGATCTCGTGGTTCTGGAACCTGCGGTGGCTAGAATTGTGTTTCGTCGACTCCCCTAGGGTTTCTGGAATATTTGGGAATTTATAGGGCGAAGAGGTGGTGCGGGAGGTCACCGAGGGGGGCACATACCCCCTGGGCGTGCCTGGGCCTCTTGGCGCGCCCTGGTGGGTTGTGCCCACCTCAGGCCTCCCCTCTAGTACTTCTTTGGCCCACTGGGTGTCTTTTGGTCCAGAAAAAATCTCCAAAAAGTTTCACTGCGTTTGGACTCCGTTTGGTACTGATATTCTGCGAAGTAAAAAACAAGCAAAAAACAACAACTGGCACTGGGCACTATGTCAATAGGTTAATCCCAAAAATGATATAAAGTTGCTATAAAATGATTGTAAAACATCCAAGAATGATAATATAACAACATGGAACAAGCAAAAACTATAGATACGTTGGAGACATATCAGTATCCATGTGCTGCTGTCTATAAGATCTCCTCAGATATAAAGTGTGGCGAAGAACTGAAGGATAACTTCACGGTTCCGGCCATGATTGAAGCGGAGGAAACTCTTCAGGAAGACCGACTCAATTTGCTCGATGGTGTGGTGAAAACAAGGTAGGCTTTCGAGTTCAGCAAAATCCAAGATCTTATGCTTGAAGATGCGATTCTTGTATAAGAGGATTCGAGCATAATACACAGCTTGTTCTTTGGTCCAAAACCATGGTGGCATGGAGGTCCTTTCTCCTTCATATGGACTGTTGCCAAATAAAGCAAGTTTCGAGCGATGAAACTGCTCGTTGAAAGCTGGACCATTTGGACCATCCTCGACAGGAAACAGAGGAAATGTTTCAAGCGGATTCCTTAGAAGTTCTTGTTCGGGTAAGCACCTAGTCAGAGAGGCATCAGGAACAACAAAATCTTCTTTAATCAGTTTAAGAGGAGTGATACGTCTCCAACGTATCTATACTTTTTTATTGTTCCATGCTATTATAGTATCAATCTTGGATGTTTTATATGCAATTTTAAATCATTTTTTGGGAGTAACCTATTAACTCAGTGCCCAGTGCCAGTTCCTGTTTTTTGCTTGTTTTTGGCTTTTCAGAACATCAATATCAAACGGAGAAAAATATTTGGATTAATTTTTCTGGACCAGAAGGGACCCATGAAGGTTCGGGAGAAGACCACAAGAGCCATGAGGGAGTGACAAGCTCGCTAGGCGCGCCCCAGTGGGGCGCCCCTGAGCTTGTGGGCCCCTATTGGCACCTCTTGACCTAGTTTTGCCTCTATAAATTCACAAATATTCCCAAACCAACAAAGAACCACCTGAAACACTTTTTTTGCCACCGCAAGTCACTGTTCTTCCGCGATCCCATATGAAGGCCTTTTTCGGTACTCTGCCGGTGGGGGAATGGATCACGGAGGGCTTCTACATCAACCTTGCTGCCCTACCAATGATGCGTGAGTAGTTTACCACAGACCTACGCGTCCATAGCTAGTAGCTAGATGGCTTCTTTTCTCTCTTTGATCTTCAATACCATGTTCTCCTCGATGTTCTTGGAGTTCTATCTGATGTAATCTTCTTTTGCGGTGTGTTTGTTGGGATTCGATGAATTCTGGGTTTATGATCTAAAATTTCATGAGGAATATTTGAGTCTTCTCTAAACTTATTTATGTATTGTTATAGCTTTGTATTTCTCTCCGATCTGTCCGTTTGGTTTGGCTAACTAGATCGATTTATCTTCAGTGGGAGAGGTGTTGTGTGATGGCTTCAATCTTGCAGTGATCTATCCCAGTGACAGAAAGGGACAAGATACGTATTTGTATTGTTGCCATTAAGGATAAAATGATGGGGTTTATTCATATTAGTTGAGTTTACTTTGTTTACATCATGTCATTGCTTAAGGCGTCACTCTGTTTTTATTAACTTAATACCCTAGATGCATGCTGGATAGTGGTCGATGGGTGGACTAATAGTAGTAGATGCACGCAGGAGTCGGTCTACTTGTCTCAGACGTGATGCCTATATACATGATCATTGCCTTGAATATCATCATAACTATGTGTTTTCTATCAATTGCCCAACAGTAATTTGTTTACCCACCATATGCTATGTGCTCGAGAGAGAAGCCTCTAGTGAAAACTATGCCCCCCGGGTCTACTTTTATCATATCTAAAAACACAAAAAAAAAACTTTGCTGCAATTTTCTATTTTGTTTTATTTTATTTTTGTAATTTATCTATCTACCACTACGAGATTTAATCCTTGCATGTAACCGCCAAGGGGACTGACAACCCTCTTGTCTGCATTGGGTTCAAGTATTTTTTTGTGTGTGCAGGTGTTGTTCATGAGACTTTGTGTGATTCTCCTACTTTATTTATAACTTGGTTCTTAATTGAGGGAAATACTTATCTCTACTGTACTGCATCTCCTCTCCTCTTCGAGGAAATCCCAACGCAGCTCACAAGTAGCAGGAAGAATTTCTGGCACCGTTGCCGTGGAGACATTATCAAAACCTATCAGGTACCTTCGCACAAACTATCATCTACTTGCTCTTATTTTCCTTTTCCTTTTTATTTGCCTTTCCTCTCATTTTCATCTCCCCTACTTCTAAAATAATATTACAAAAACAAAAAAATATTTTTGTTTGCTTGCTTTGCCACTATGGCTAGTTCTTCGCTTGTTACTTGTACCCTTGAAATTAAGTGCTTAATTTTAAACAAAGGGGAGGAGAAAATTTAAAAGATGCTTGGTATAGGATTTGTGATGCTCAAAATAGATCAACTCGTAAGCAATCCACTACCATTCTTCTTCGCAATTTTTATGTGGGTGTTACTACTTGTTATAGATTTATGCTTGACACCATTACCAGAGGGAATTTCTTGAGTAGTCATCCTATGGATGCTTTCAATGCTATGGGAAATTTAGTGGGATCACCACCTATTACTATTATTGAAACAACATTGACTTTGGAACCTGTTATACAAAGGCTAGAAGCTTTTGAAAATAAAATGCATACTATAGAACATATTTAAAATCTAGATAATAAGATTCACACTCATATTACTCAATTTGGATCACAGGTAGGAACTACAATAAAAGTGCTAAAAGAGCAGGAACCAATAATTAATGAGAGAATAGAACAAATTCCTTCTAGAATTGATAAGTTGGAAGAAGTTATTAATAATTTGGGTGCCGCTTTTTCTTCCGTTAAACCTATTTAAAGGACTCCTCATAATTAAGAATTTCAAGCTTATGTATGTTCCTAAGAATAAGGGTGCCACGTCCAGTAATGGAAGTGAAGATCTTAAAATGATTAGTATTCACCCCAATTTCATTGATTTAATAAAGGAACCTATATATGAAAATAAATTCCTCAACTTTGTCCCTAGGAGTGTGATCATTAAAAACATTTATGCTAAGCCTCCTAGGAAGTGTGGTTGTGTAATTGAGGAGTTGAAAACTAAAGATGACAATACTTGAAACAATGCCTTACGCCTAGCTAGGGTCCTAAAACAATAGCGCTTGTTGGGAGGCAACCCAATAGTTATCTTATTTTTCTATTTTATTTTCTATTTTTGAGTGTTCACACAATTATGCTACTGCTATGATTGTGTTTTTATGTTTTAATTAGTGTTTGTGCCAAGTAAAGCCTTTGGGATGATTTGGTTGATAGTTGATTTGATTACGTGATAAATAGAAACTTTTGCGTTCACTCCAGGAATTCTTAAAAATCACTGGAACGTGCTTTTTATCTGAATTTTTTACACATGATTGATATGCAAATTGCCCATGTTTCCTAATTTTGAGATCTTTTAGAGTTCCAGAAGTATGATCATTATTCAGATCTTTATAGACTGTTCTGTTTTTGTCAGATTCTGTTTTTGTTGCATAGTTTGCTTGTTTTGATGAATCTATGGATTATATCAGGGGTATAAGTCATGGAGAAGTTAGAATACAATAGGTATTATGCAATAATAAAATATGAATGGGTTCATAACAGTACCTAAAGTTTATGCTTTGCTTGTTATACTAATTGATCCCGCGAGGTTTCTGTTGTGTTTTGTGTGCTGAAGTTTTCAAGTTTTGGGTGAGATCACAATGGATAAAGGAATAAAGAGCGGCAATACCCTAAGCTTGGAGATGCCCAAGGCACCCCAAGTTAATATTCAAGGAAGACCCAAACATCTAATCTTGGGGATGCCCCGTATGGCATCCCCTCTTTCGTCTACAAACCATCGGTGTATTACTTGGAGCTATATTTTTATTTATCACATGATATGAGTTTTGCTTGGAGCGTCGTGTATGATAGTGGTCTTTGCTTTATATGCTTTTTAGTTTTCCACAATCATATTTTACTGGACACACCTTTTGAGAGGGACACATATTTATTCGTGATTTGTCAGAATACTCTATGTGCTTCACTTATATCTTTTGAGTTAGGAAGTTGCTCTAGTGCTTCACTTATTTCTTTTAGAGCATGGTGGTGGTTATATTTTAAAGAAATAGTTGCACTCTCATGATTCACTTATATCTTTTAGAGGTTTTAATAAATAGTAATGGCAATATGCACGTGTTATGAAATTGGTCCTAATATGATACGTATTCAAGAGGAATATAATAAAAACTTTCATGTAGATCACTGAATATGATAAGTTTGATTCCTTGCAATAGTTTTGTGATATTGAGATAGTAATATGTGGGAGGTACTAGTTAATGATTGTGGTTTAGTAAGAATATTGGTGTTAAGGTTTGTGATTCCAGAAGCATGCATGTATAGTCTCTAGTTTTGCTAAGAAGTTGGAGCATGATTTATTATTGATTGTCTTCCTTATGAGTGGCGGTCGGGGATGAGCGATGGTATTTTCCTACCAATCTATCCCCCTAGGGGCATGCATAGTAGTACTTTGCTTCGAGGGCTAATAAACTTTCCCAATAAGTATGTGAGTTCTTTATGACTAATGTGAGTCCATGGATTATGTGCACTCTCACCTTTTCGCAATTTGCTAGCCTCTTCGGTACCATGCATTTCCCTTTGTCACCTCAAGAGTCGGTGCAAACTTCGCTGATGCATCCAAACCCCGTGATATGATACGCTCTACCACACATAAGCCTCCTTATATCTTCCTCAAAACAGCCAGCATACCTACCTATTTGACATTTCCATAGCCATTTCGAGATATATTGCCATGCAACTTCCACCATTCCTCTTATATGACACACATCATCATTGTCATATTGCTTTGCATGATCATATAGCTGACATAGTATTTGTGGCTTAGCCACCGTTCACCATTTTTGATACATGTTATGCTTGATCATTGCACATCCTGGTACACTGCCAGAGGCATTCATATAGAGTCATATGTTTCAGTTCTATTGAGTTATAATATTGAGTTGTAAGTAACTATAAGTGTGATGATCATCATTATTAGAGCATTGTCCCAGTGAGGAAATAAAAAAAGGCCAAAAAGAGCCACCAAAAAAGAGAGAAAAAGAGAGAAGGGGTAATGTTACTATCCTTTTCCACACTTGTGCTTCAAAGTAGCACCATGTTTTTCATATAGAGAGTCTCCTATGTTATCACTTTCATATACTAGTGGGAATTCTTCATCATAGAACTTGGCTTGTATATTGTGATGATGGGCTTCCTCAAATGCCTGAGGTCTTCATGAGCAAGCAAGTTGGATGCACACCCACTTAGTTTTCAGTTTGAGCTTTCATACACTTATAGCTCTTAGTGCATCTGTTACATGGCGATCCCTACTCCTCGCATTGACATCAATTGATGGGCATCTCCATAGCCCATTTATTAGCCGCGTCGATGTGAGACTATCTTCCTTTTTTTGACTTACCCTTATTAATCTCTATCACCGCATTCAATTCCATCCATAGTGCTATGTCCATGGCTTACGCTCATGTATTGTGTGGGGGTTGAAAAATCTGAAGCGCGTTAAAAAGTATGAACCAATTGCTGAGCTTGTCATCGGGGTTGTGCATGATAAATACTTTGTGTTAAGAAGATGGAGCATGAGAAGACTATATGAATTTGTAGGGATAACATTCTTTAGCATTTTATTTTGAAAGGCATGATTGTTTTTTGGTATGCCTGAGTATTGATGTCTTTATATCGAATTATAGACTATTGCTTTGAATCATTCAGATCTTAATATTCATACCCTAAAAGAAATATTACATGATGAACATGTTAGGTAGCATTCCACATAAAAAATTCTGTTGTTATCATTTTCCTACTCGAGGACAAGCAAGAATTAAGCTTGGGGATGCTTAATACGTCTCCAACATATTTATAATTTTTGATTGCTCCATGCTATTATAGTATCAATCTTGGATGTTCTATATGCAATTTTATATCTTTTTTGGGGACTAAGCTATTAACTCAGTGCCCAGTGCCATTTCCTTTTTTTTTGCTTGTTTTTGGATTTTCAGAAAATCAATATCAAACGGAGAAAAATCTTTGGATTAATTTTTTCTGGACCAAAAGGGACCCACGAAGATTCGGGAGAAGACTAGAAGAGCAGCGAGGGAGCGACAAGCTTGCTAGGTGCGCCTAGGGGGGCCCTAAGCTTGTGCACCCCTCATGGCACCTCTTGACCTAATTCCACCTTTGATAAATTCACAAATATTCCCATACCAACAGAGAGCCACTCAAAACACTTATTCCGCCGCATCAAGTCTCTGTTCTTCCGCGATCTCGTCTGGAGGCCTTTTCCGGTACTCTGACGGAGGGGGAATCGATCAGAGAGGGCTTCTACATCAACCTTGCACTGGTACTGCGAGCTGCTATACAAACGGTTTTTAACCCCTTTCTACGACGGCCTTTTAAACCGTCGCCAGGTGAGTGTGGGCGATAGGGGGGTCCTTCCCACATGACCCAGAAACCGTCGGTGATAGGGTGTGGGAATGCATACGTTTTGCATAACTAAGCGTATGCAATGCCGGCATCTATCCCAAACGCGAGTCTTCAGACAATTGTTTCTGATATCTCCAATATCCCAAATGCTCCATCCTTGCTACTCCCTCTGTAAACTAATATAAGAGCGTTTAGATCTGATCTAAACGCTCTTATATTAGTTTAAGGAGGGAGTACTCGTTTGCGATCGCATTACCATCGCAGTCGGTATTCTGTTGTGCTACGTTTACGATGCGCGCCCCATCACAAACAGTTCATGATTATAGAACATGTACGATAAGCAGGCAATCACACACATTTACTTTTCCTTGACTATATGTGATTTGATGTAAGAGTGCATACAGTTGTCCCTACAAAACTATATGCGAAGCTTGAATATATCCCACACGATTCATCCGTCGTACCCGCGTCGGATGAAGTCCTATCGCATGCGTTCTTCTATGAGCAAACGTTTATGATGCGCACGACATCATAAATAGTCCATAATTGCCAAGCGTGTGTGATAAGGTGACTTTCGCAAACATTTAATAAGAAGGAACTATGTGCGCCGTTGTTCTTAATATCACACATTTTTTCTTGGCTGATCGTGTGTGTAGTAGAGATTCATCGCACACGAAGTGGATCTGAGAAACATGTCTGATCTTGGCATTTATCACAGGCGTTTTGCTTTCACAAACCGTGTGCAGGTTACTGGCCTGCAGAACATAATTTATCCCTGCATTTAAAAATCACAAATTTTGAATTTGAAAGTAGGCAATCCCTTATTTCATATCGAACCATATTTATTACAAATATAGGTTCAAGCACGAATGCATAATTCGATGCATAGGTACATATACTAAAGAACTATAGAAGCACCAACTAAAGAATGATGAACCACAATTGTACTAAAGACTATAAAGAGAGAGGCAAAAGACATTCTGGTTGTTGGTGAAGGTGAAGCGGAATGCCCATATTGTGCCCTCCTCCATGCATAATGCGCACACGACTCTAGGCCAACCCCTTGTGATGGCTGTCCGCCCATCCTTCACTGTCTTCATTAGGACTTCTCGATGCTCATTGTAGTCTCGATGAAATACTTTAACCTTCATTGCATGTCCACCAATCATGTACTTTGTGAGGTAATCTTGAGTAAACTGCTTTGGGAACCACTACAAACGAAAAAGATTCAAACATTGTTGTGTAACAACTCATTATGGGGAGTAAAAAGAGAAGGCTTTAGAGTCCGTAGTTACCATCCTATAGCTCACTGTTATGTTGGATAGAGCATAAATAATGTTAGAGATATGCCCTAGAGGCAATCATGTATGATGATATTTCCTATGTGTTTATGAATAAAGATAGTCCTTGGACATTATCAATGATGTGTATCAGCAAGTACATGACTTGTTTGTGGGACTATGCATTATATGATGACTGTCCTAAAAGATCCCTGGTCGAAAGGGCTGTGTGGACGCGCAGCCGACTAGACTAGCATATGACACGGTGGATGGCTCAGTCTTACTAGCCATGGAGCATTGGATGCTAATTGGATAATATGGACTCGGAAGGATCTGGTCGGCACTACTGCAGGATGCTGCTAACGCGACACTACGATCAGAGACCCTTTGACGAAACTTTGTGCGATGCATTAATCGCAAATGGTGATGTAAAAAAACCGTCAAAAAAGATGCAAAATGTTTGCGATGGCAGATACATCAAACACGGTTTAGATTTTAGTTGCGTGTGCAATGCGGGGCATACGGTTGATCCATACGAACTGTTTGCGATGAGACGGAACAACAGAAATGGGCAGCCATATCAAGGTGTGTGCGATATATGGCATAGAGTTCGCTCCGATGAACTGTTTTCTATTAGGGAATGCAGCAGAAACGGTTAGCCAGATCAAGGTGTGTTTGATATACGGCATACGGTTCACTCGGACGAACTGATTTCGATTAGGGAACACAACAGAAACGGTTCAACTTAACAAGATGTGTGTGATATGCGGCATACAGTTCACATAGATGAACTGTTTGCGATGAGCCAAAAGAACACAAACGATTCATGTAAACAAGATGTGTGTGATACGCGGCAAACAGCCAACTCGAATGAACTATTTGCGATGAGAAATTATAACACAGACGGTTACTATAGTTAATTCGTGTGCAATTCTGTGTGTACAAAAAACTTTGAAAAATGCAAACTAGTTGCTTGCGGTGGCTAGGAGTATCGCACATGATGCGTCTGCGAGTACTCGTGTGCGATGATTAGTAAGTTACACATACATTTCCTTATGTTAACACGTGTGTGATAGATAACACGTGACACCGCATACGGTATTCGTGTTGTGTGCTCCACTTAGTCTTCCCGCATTCCAGGGAAGGCTTCCGTGCTCCAGTGAATGCTTCCCGCGCTCCACATGGGTGAATTCTAAAATCCCCGCCTCTTCCCTCATCGGTTTCCCGCCACCAGCTAATGGCTTGCTGCATATAACGCAGGCGGCAACACACCATCGCGACATTGTGCACAGATCTAGTCCTCACCCATCTACCATTAGTTATTCCAAGCATGCCAGGCAACGACCAAAGTTTCGACGTCGACCCCTACCTGTGTTACATCTTCGGCGAGGAGAATGAGCTGGAGCAAGTCGGGGAGCAAGAGCTTCATCGGCCGGTGCGGGCACCATGGCCTATCGGCAGCGATATTGGCGTGACAGTCCTTGGGCGCATAATTGACATATTGCAGAGGAAGTGTGATGAGCAGTTTGCCATCCACCGTGCAAAAGATCCAGAGCTGCTCGGCGGCATGATCGACGACCCACTCGAAGAGCCGCCATCACCTGTGTCATCGAGAGCCTGATTCCCCGCAAGGAATGGGCAGAGGACCTCTGCGATTCAGTTAAGAGCCAGCCAGCCTACAGCTTCATCATTGCCTGCGACGGCCATGTCAACCTCGATCCCGACGATGTGGTGGCCAAGCTCGAGCGCATCCTTGGCGGAGTTGACATCCCCGACGAAGTAGAACATCGCCAACGTGGTATCTTGAGGATGCAGGTGATGGACGGAATTTGCTACAAGGCCAGAGACATGGAAATGGAGCGGTTCTGCGGAGATGTCATGCGCACAATTGCACGCTGTCAAGCTCTTCTGGAAGAGGCCCAGCAGCCCCAAGAGCCTCCCAGCGCCAGTAGCTCCGTAGGCAGAGGCAGGCCGCGGCACTTGGAATGAACGGCCGCAAGGGTGCTATGCTGATCATGGAGTCCGAGAAGACCATTGTCGGAAGGCCGCCAACTCAGCCTTTTAGCCTATATTTTATTATAATTGTATGCATATGTAGGTGGTGAGTGTTTTGGGCGTTGCCGCATGTGGCATTTTAAATTATCCTGAATATGTAAGACAATTATTAACCGTTGCCATTGTAAATTTGCCTCAATGGCGAGCAGAGCACGCGCAGGGACGCCAGAGCGGAGCGCGCCTCGGCCGCCTCAATGGTGAGCAAAATGCATGGACGGATGCGAGCAGAGCGCGCCGCAGCCGTCTCAACGACGAGCAACCGCACCTGCATATTGCAATTCTGGTCAACCTTCTGGCACCCCATGGGAGGCGCGACGGCGCATCCATCGGACACAATGGTGATATCTTGACAGTGTGTGATAGTGGGCAGACATGTACACATACATCCGAGAATGGGGGCCCACGTACGCCATCCGGGAACCGTTTCGGGCTTCCGATGCATGGCATATGGTTGATCCATAAGAACTGTTTGCGATGAGCCAGAACAATAGAAATGGGCTTCTAGCCCATAACCATCAATAAATTTTGACCTTGTTTCTCGTCACATTCCATATTACAAGGCAATAAGTAATTGCAAATCTGTTCACACCGGTCAAACCTAAATGTGTTCACCCTTAGCATCGGGCTATAAAAACTACCAACTTGAAAATTAGTTCACAGTTCCTCTCCTCATCACCCACAAAGCAGGTCTTTCCTGTCAAGTCATTCTGCCATGACCGGTCGGAGGAGTTTCGGGTTGACATATAACCAGGGAGCAAAGACCAACGCCGCGGAAGCACTAGAGAGGTCCCGCCGCTACGCGGCAACCGTAGAAGAGATGTCCTGGTGCGCCGCGGAGCCCTCAAACGAGCTCTCACCGGCACGCGACGGATCTCACAAGCGCACTCGCCACGTCGGCGATCGCGATGAGCTAGCATTGCTAACGTCCTTGGCCAGCGATGACGACATTCTTGATGGCCTAATTAAGCAGCAGGAGCTAGTCGACGGCTTGATGAAGCTGCTCGAGATTAGTGATGCCTCGGTTGAGAAGGTGACCGGCCTCATCGAGCAACTCATGGGTGACAATGCAAAGCTCCTCAAGGCGCTCGCCTAGACGGAGGAGGAGGCCACCGGCTGGAAGAAGCTGCATAAGCAGAGCACTGCCTCGGGGATGACGCTGAAAGCGGTCGTCGAGGAACTGATGGGTGACTTGAGGAAGCTCCGGATCGAGCGCGAGCAAGAGGTGGAGGAATCCGTGGCTGCTGTCAAGCAAAGTCATGAGGAATTGAAGAAGGAGCTGGAGGATGTCGTCACCCGGCGATCCATCGAGGAGTAGAGACAGTAGCGACCCAGATCATTGTCTGCGATTTCCTTCTTCTCTTGCCCCGTGTCTTCCAGGCTTTGCCACATGTGGCATTTTAAATTATCCGGAATATGTAAGACAATTATTATCCGCGCCATTGTAAATTTGTCGTCGTATTATCCGTTGCCATTTTATTTGTCGTCATATTATCCGTTGCCCTATGTGGCATTTTAAATTATCCGGAATACGAGCTGAAAACACAAACAAAGCAAACGCTAACGTTGAGCGAGGCCATGGGATCACAAGCAAACACCCTCCGTCTAGGTGCTTTAATTAACCGCGTGTTAAACAGCGGCTCGGCCGCCATTAATGGATAAGTTGTGAGCAAGGCGGGCGGCTGATGGATGGAGGTCAAAGAGCTCGCTTCCCGGTGAGCATTCGCGGCCTTGGCTGCCCGCACGTGTCCCGTCGAGCCTGCGAGGTGGACAGGTCGCACGCGTCCCATCGAGCCTGCGCAGTGGACTGCTCGTACGCGTCCCGTCGAGCCTGCACGGCGGACTTCTCACGCTCGTCCCGTCTAATCAAACAGCTGCACGCATGGCACCGAGTATGGTTAAATTTTGGCACAAAATACAAAGATGACAAATGAACGAGGACCGAGGTAGTACTATCTCATAAGAAAAGAGGGATGCGTGGCCGCACTTAAATGGTTACGGGAACACACACGATTCATATAATACAACCATTTGCGATATTAATGTGTCAGCTATTTGTTTCAAAAGGACTTCGTTGGCTATTAATGTGTGCGCCTTGTCTCAAACTGGATGATTTATTACCACGGCATATATGTGCTATGTCATGAAACCATGTCAAGTTTCATGTTTTTTGGGTGAGTTTTCGATTTACTGGTATTTAAAAACTGAGATTCTCAATGTTTCAGGACGACGAGACATTTCTAATTCATTCCCATTCCTTGAATGAGAACTAAACATGCACCCAGTGACACATGTACGATTTTCCACCCATTTTGCTTCACTGGAGCATGTTCTTTTAGTTCAAATTTGCATTATGAACTACATTAAATGCCTAGAAAACTCAATTAATATATAAAATGGCCAAACGAACCCTGAACAATTTCAAATTTCAGCATGACACTTCTGTTATTCTATGTTGCCTGTAGAAAACAAAATACAAGGCAAGAAGAGCAGTGATTATCGTTTTGCCCACAAGATGGGCATGTTTCCCTACCGGAACCACGAGGGTTGCAAGAAGCTTCAGTTTGTAAGAGGATTGTAATATAGCTTGGCCCAAATTGGACAATTTTTTTACCACAACATATATGTGCCATGTCGTGACACCATGCCAAGTTTCATGATTTTCTGCTGAGTTTTGGATTTATGGAGATTTCAAAACCGAGATTCGCAATGTTTGAGGCCGAGCCAGGACGCCGATACGGTTGAATTCATTAAGATTCCTTCCATGGGACCTAAACATGCACCCCAAGGACACATGTACAATTTTTCTAGCCATTTTGGTGCACTGGAGCATGCATTTGTAGTACGGATTTGAATTATGGACATGAAATGCCTAGAAAAGTCAATTAATGTATAAAAAGGTCAAACAAACCTTGAATAATTTCAAAGTACAACGCGAATCTCTCATTGTTCCATGTTGCATGTAGAAGAAAATACATGGCTAGAAGAGGGAGCGATTATAGTTTCGCCCACAAGGGGACACGTTTCCCTATCAAAACCACGAGGGTTCTTGTGAGAGGCTCCAGTTTGTAAGAGGTCTGTAATAAAGCTTGGCCCAAAATGGACAATGTTTTTACCATGACATATATGTGCCATGACGTGACACCATGCCAACTTTCATGATTTTCTGGTGAGTTTTGGATTTACGGGGATTTAAAAACCGAGATTCCAAATGTTTGAGGACGAGCCAGGACACCGGTACGGTTGCAATTCATTCCCGTTCCTTGCATGGGACCTAAACATGCACCCAAGGACAAATGTATGATTTTTCCAGCCATTTTGGTGAACTGGAGCATGTATTTGTAGTTCAGATTTGGATTATGGACATTAAATGCCTAGGAAACTCAATTAATGTATAAAAAGGCCAAACGAACCCTGAATAATTTTAAATTCCAGCACGGATATCCTGTCGTTCCATGTTGCCTGTAGAAAAAAATACAAGGGAAAAGAGGCAGTGATTATCATTTCGCCCACAAGGGGGACACGTTTCCCTATTGGAACCATGAGGCTTCTTGAGAGAAGCTCCGGTTTGTAAGAGGCTTGTAATAAAATTTGCCACAAAATGGAAATTTTTTCCATGACATATATGTGCCATGTTGTGACACCATGCCAAGTTTCATGATTTCCAGGTGACTTTTTGATTTATGGGGATTTAAAAAACGAGATTCTCAATGTCCGAGGCCGAGCCAGACGCCGAGACAGTTGTAATTCATTCTCGTTCCTTGCATGGGACCTAAACATGCATCCAAGGACCAATGTTGGGGATATCGCTTATCGGGAACTTATCGGTCGACCCATGATAAGGGGTAAATCGGCCAGTTTATCGGCATATCAGCCGATTTATCACCATATCGGCTGATTTATTGGCCGATTTATCTTATCGGTCACACAACGGTAAGCGATAAATCGGCCGACTTATCGGAATATCGGAAGATATCTTGAACAGTGCCAAGGACACATGTATGATTTTTGTATCCATTTTGGTGCACTAATTTGAATTATGCACATTAAATTAATGCTTATAAAACTTAGTTATAATGTATAAAAAAGGCCAAACGAACCCTGAATATTTAAAGCTATTCTGGTGAACCGTCTATCACCCGTGGGTAAGCACTATGCGCATGCGTCGTGCTAGCTCACGCTTCCTTCTCTACTAAGTTTTCCATATTAATGTTGTTATATATCCAAACACGCTACTGTTTCTCGCCACTCCTCCCATCGGTTTCCCGCCTCTTCTCCCATGGGTTTCCTGCTGCCAGTGTTAGTGCTCATAGAAGGCTAGGCGGCGACACACTGGCCATGTAAATATTGCACATAGTTTCTAAAAGCACAAACGTGTGTGATAGTAGGGAGTAGGTCCCATAGGGTGACCAGTGTGAAACGCCTTAAAGATAAGGAGGCAATTCTTATCAGCAAGGGGTGGCTTCCCATCCGCTAACCTAGTCGAATAGAACGTAGAAGTTAAGCGTGCTGGGGCTAGAGTAGTCTAAGGATGGGTGACCCGGTGGGAAGTTGCATATCTCAAGCTTCATTAAAATGCCATGATACGGTCATTATAGACATTTATCATCTAAATGTCTCTATAGTGACCTGTCATGACGATTATATAAACCTTGGGATCCTTGTTTTTCTAATTTGTAGAATATGTTTTTTATTGGTTATTTTTTTCTCAAAAATCAAAGAATGATCGACATCTATAGGCCCACACAAATTATCCCTTTGACTCAACGCAAGAGAAGGGTTTCCTCTTTTCTCTGTGTGCTATGTTAGAGCAAATCAAGTTTCAGCACATGCGTTGGACGACACCCCCTACCCCCCACCCGCCTCGAAGTTGCGGAACCAACATCGTACATCTTTAACCTGGCTGGGGGGTACGAAGTTCAGTTTGTAATGTTACTGATGTAGTTGGTGCCCCATCAAAGTTGTGCATTCAGGATTTGAACAAATCACACACCAGACCAATACATTTTTTCGGGCCGCATGCAGGGTATAGGGGGCCGGGTGTTCTGATCGAGCACATCTCCCTTGTGCAGTTTATAGACGCTGCACATATCTGTGGGCTCCCCGAGGTCTACATATATCATCCTTGACTGATAATGAGGGGGGCCCACACAATCTATCCCTTTGACCCAACATACAAGAAGGGTTTGACCATGATGGTTTCCTATTGCTATGTGTGCCATGTTAGACCAACTAAAGTTTGAGCGCATGCGTTGGACGACACCCCCCCCCCCCCGCCTTGAAGTTGGGGAACTGACATCGTACGTATTGAACCTGGCTTGGGGTCGGGTACGGCGTTTGGTTTGTAATGTAGTTGGTGCCCCATCGAAGTTGTGCATTGGGGATTTGAACACATCACACACCACCCATACATATTTTCAGGCTGCATGCAGTGTATAGGGGGTCTTCTGATCGACCATGTCTCCCTTGTATGGTTTTTTGTGACGACACGCATATTTGTGGGCTCCTCGAGTGTATATATATCATCCCTTTGACCGATAACGAGGGGTATGTGTTGGCCATGAATGGATTCCTCCTAGTTGATATTAGGGCCAGTCACATGTCGTTCAAGCAAAGTTCGAGCTCATGCGTTGTCAGGATTCCCTCCCACACACTCGGATTGGTGGGTTCGACCGACACCGTACCTTGCATATCTCCTCCTTAATTACCTGGCTTTCATGGTTGTTGTCTGTATTGAGAGGCAGGCGGCACATCTAAATTGTACATTATTCGATATTGAAAACACACATCACCCCTTCCAACGTACATCATTTTGGGCCGCATGCAGGCGGTGCTGGTTTTGTGGTCCCTCTCATGCGATTTTTGATGATGGTTCAATCTATTGGCCCAAGAGGTTTTATAATATATATATATTATAATATATATATAATATAGATATATTATATATATATATTCTATCCATTTTTTATCGACAACAACAGTTGTCGTTTGACCAAGCGATAGATTCACTGGTCCACCTTATGGTAGGTCATGGAAACATGCATGTATGACCAAAGTATGAGTACGTGCATCCGCCCTGCCGACACGAAGTGGGTGGTGGGTCAAGCACCCTAGCTAGGTAGCTACGACAGTATGTCATTATAGATATATCCAAGGATGCTTTCGAGTTTGCGAGGCAGGTGCCACCAAAGTTGTGCATTGTGTATTTAAAGTTTTAAACATCACACCCTATATTACTACATATATTTGGCCACTTCCAGGTGGTTCTTGACTTCTGGCCCCTCTCATCGATCTTCGACAACGTGCCCAACCATGGGCCCACGTGGTCCAAGTTATTCATAGGAATTTTGAACATCACACACCACCCTTTTCATTCATATATATTTGGGCCACAGGCTGGTGTGGCTGTCTTCTGACCCTCTCTAACTTTTTTTTGCTGCAATGACTTGGATGATGCTCAACGGACATGGGTGTACTGGCTTAACCGTGTTCGATGCAAGTGCGATGTGAAATCACCATGGTTGTGCAAGTGCGATCAAGGGTGTGGGTAGTGGTTTAACCGTGTGCGATGCAAGTGCGCTGTGAATCACTACGATTGCGCAAGCGCGAGCAAAGGTGCAGGTACTGGCTTAACCGTGTGCGATGCTAGTGCGCTGTAAAATCACCACCTGTGCAAGCTAAAGGCGGGTAGTTTATTTAGATTGAATTCCACGTCTGTGTCTGAAAATTAGGATGAACCATGTGCGATAGACCAGCTAGCTAGAAATCTAAAAACAAACTACCTGCCTTGAGCGTTGCAAAAATTTGCGGTTCCGCCGCTTTTCCTTATTATCATACACGCATATTCTTATTGGACCGTGTACGATCTTGGGTGCTCCCGCCCCGCATCAATTCCTCTACCCAAATTTTAGTAGCTGCGGTACTTCAACCATCGCCCCCACTCCTCCAGGACTGACCTTATAGTAAAATTGCAGTAGCCGAGGCATTTGAACCGTCACTCTCCCTCGTCCACCACCATCTCCACCCACCATTACTAAAATTTCCAGTAGCTACGGCATATCCTCAAACACCACCCTGCCCCCCTCCATAGTCCCCCACCCGCCCCCTCCCCCTCGAACCCTAGCTTGCCGCCGCCGCCAACCCCTGCCGGTCCACCTGTTCCTCCTAGCTTAGATAATAAAGTTCAGGTTACCCAGCGATTCCCATACCGTCGCGTCCACTCCCCTGAGTTTTTAGATGAGGCCTGCGGTGTCCCTCCCTAACAGATCCACATCCCCTACTCCAGAATGTCGCAGCCTAAGCTCGACCACGTATCCCGGGGAGCCCGACGAGCGTTCGGCAAAGAAGAGGTTTATCATGGTCTCTTCGGCGGATGTTGGCGAGGTGGCTGCCATTCGCCCCGACCTGTCGATCCCAGAGCAACACCTCGCCGTGGAAGCCGCCGAAGACGTTGACTATGTTGCCATGCCGAAGGCTTCACATGAGTGGGCTAGCGTATTACTGTATCTCAGGAAAGCTGGCTACGACATCAAGCTTGTCGATAGCGACGGCTTCACGCGGGCCATGTCATAGGTTTAAGTGGTCCATACTCAACCCCTCTAGTTCAACCACCATCGATCTCTGCGACGGCTCTGTCACTGATCTCCTCCGCCACGCGGTCAAGGATTTGCGATCCTTGTACACCATTGAGCCCATTTTTTTCTTTTCTGAAGGACACGTTCCATGGCGGCGGCTTGGGATCCTCAATTGCCAAGTCGGATCTCATCGACCACGACCACGAGGAGGGCACCCACAAAGGTTCTTCCAAGGTGAAACAACCCATCTATGACATCAGAGAGCGCACCATGGGTCTATGTTCTTCCAACTGGAAGGATCTGTCGGATTCAGGGCTCTGCAGACCCAAGAAGGTTCGAACTCTGGGACGTGTGCGAAGATCTCAACCTCTCAAGCTTCGAGCTCGTCGCCCCACAGCCTAGCCTAGCCGGACTCACGTGATCAAGGAAGGAGATGAACATGGTAGTTTACCCAGGTTCGGGCCACCTTGCGGTGTAAAACCCTACTCCTGCTTTGTGGTGGATTGGCCTCATGAGAGGCTGAGGATGAACTAGTACAGTGGATGAACAACCTCGCGAGGGCTATGTTGGTGAGGGTGGAAAGGATCCCATCCCTCTCTACGGTGGTGGCTAACCTATATTTATAGTGGCCTCGGTCCTCTTCCCCCAAAACGTAGGTGGGAAGGGATCCCACAGTGGCCAATTTGAAAGGGGACAAGTAGTACATCTTATCCTGACGAAAGGTGGTCTTCGCCTGCAAAGCTTCTGGCCGTGACGCAGCGGTGGGCTCGGCGATGATATCCATCCTACCAAGTGTGGTCTTGGTCTTGTAGCACCGGAATGGAAACCTTTGGTAGATTCCTCAGGAACCCACGCCTGTCCTTGCCTCCTTAGCACCAAAGAGGAAACTGCCTCCCCTGCGCCCGTTGGCGCCTGCCTGGCCTTGGTCATCATGGCTTGCGTCATCGCAGCCTCATGAGGCTGGTACCTGCATAGAAATCTCCGCTCCTCGGGAGGCAGCCTAGGGAGGCCGCCCCCTCCAGAGGTATTGGTGTCATCCGCCTCGCGAGGCCAGGGGGCCTTCGCGAGTGTCTTGTCTTGGCGGTCTTGTAGATGGGCTGTACCAGGCCGTTGGTGGAGCCACGCCGTGGGCCGCAGGCAAGCAAGTCTGGGTATCCTGGTTCCCCGAACGCCGACAGTAACCCCCGGGCCCAAGGCGCGCTCGGGCTTGGCTTCGAGGCGAAGCCAAAGGGCAAGGGTGAAGCGCCGGGGGCCCCAATCGCCTGCGGGCCAGACCGACGTGTGGCGCTTGACGGGATGTGGGCGTCTCTGCTTCCCCATGCCGCCTCAGCAACTACCCGACCTGTCAACTGCCTGGTGCTCGCATCCGAGCCATCATTGCCCTGTTGCGTGCTTGCCCTCTACTTCTTCCCCTCCTCGCAAATTTGCATCCTCTTCGCCAGATTCCGCGACAGCTCCAAACCACTTTGCCGCCATAGCTCCCAGGAAGAAGGGCAAGACCCCTGCGGCGGCGGAACCCTCACCGGGGCCGGAACCAGTACTGGGCCGGTCCACGGTGATCAACCGCGAGGGGCTGGATAAGGTACGGCATGCAATCGCTGCCGATTCCAACGAGTGGAAGGCGACGAAGATCTGGCCTGCCTTCCGGACTTCAGCTGACATGGAGGCCACCAACATCCCCCTCCATCTTCACGCCATCTTCTTCGGCCTGCTACCGCCATTCTCAGATTTCTTCAATGCCGTGCTTACGCACTACTAGATCCATGCGCTGCACCTTGACCCCGGGTCCATTGTTCTTCTTTCCGGCTTTGCGTTCCTGTGCGAAGCCTTCGTGGGCGTCGCCCTGTCCATGGCTCTGCTCTGCCACTTCTTCTCCCTTCAGAAGGTCGGCAGCAGGCAACGCTCGGGGTGCGTGTCATTTCGCACGGCGGGGGCGACTGCGGGCTCCTGCATCGAGACCAGGCTCCGCCCGGATGCGGAGGAGTTCCTGAAGCAATGGGTGTATGTCGACGCCGCCGCGTATAGCCCCCTGCTCCTGATCCCGTCGGCGCCGGTGGAACCAAGCTCCCGCTGGCAGCACGCGGAGCTTGCTGACCCGCGGCTCGCGCGAGTCTTGACCAGGCTGGCCAAGCTGAAGGAGACGTGGGTGACGATGGCGATGGTGGTGAGGGAATTCGTCCGGCGGCGCATTGCTCCACTCCAGCACCACTCTCGCCCAATGTGGGCCTTCACCGGCCCTGATGATTCCATGAGGCTTTAGGTGCCTTTGCTCCCCTCCAACACGCTGCGCGGGGTGCTCCATCTCCTGACCGGCGAGGCACCCGCTGCGCTTCCTCCTGAAGGGCATCCCTTGTACAACTACCCAAACGGGAGGACCTTCGCTGAGAAGATGCCACGCTTCGATGAGTGCGGGTTGCTTCCCGAGGGCCACACAGGGCCCCGCGACAACCCCCTGCTAGTGGTTCCAGCGCCCTCGGGTCTTGAGGTGCGCACCCCCGTGGCGGCCGTGAAGGGGCCTCCCGAGCCATGCACCCCCAAGCATCCGTCTCCATCCCTTCGAGGGGCGGAGGGAACGCTCCCCCGGGGTCGCTGCCACTGACACCACAGCGGGAGGCCACGTGCCAGGCTCCAACGTGCTGCCTCCTGGACCCTGGCCGCCTCGGAGGAGGAAGGAGTCCGACAGCTGCCGCAGCCCTGCCCTAAGGGCCCTGAAGAGAAGGAAGTGAATTGTCGTGGATGAGTAAGTGCCTTGCCTCCTTGATCCTTGCATCCCACATCACCTCCTGACTCCTGTCCCTTAGGATCCCTTCCGACGAGGGGGCGAACGCGCCCCGAGCACTGCCTCTAGAGGGCACTGGTCCCGTCGCGACCTCATGCCTCAGGAGTCGCGCGGTCATGTGCCAGGTGGCGCCCATACCCGAATCGAGGCCGACCCTGGGGAGCCTCGGACCTGTATTCCTGGTGTCCTTCCTTCAGGGAGGCCTCCCGGTCACGGGGACCATGCCAAGGGCTCCACCACTGATGCTCATCGGTAGTCGGGCCGCTTGCGGGACAGCGCCATCCCCGAGCAGCGGGGTGAGCCTGCGTCGGGTCCCACCCCAGGCCGGAAGAGCGGGCGGAGGAGCTCCATCCCCCAAGCCCCTACCGGAGACGGGTGAGTCTTCGCGTGCCTCTGCCGCCAACTGGGGCGTGGGGGAAAACCCCGGCCGGGCGTTAGAGCTTGCGCGCGGGCGCAGCACCTTCCGGCATGGCCTTCTCCAGGAGGCGGCGAGTGCACTCGGGCTCCTCGGGGTGGAGCTCAGCGACGTTGACAAGCGCCTTAAGGCGGAACGCTTGCGCCTGGCGCGCGAGTGGCGCTAGCTTGGGGTCGCCGTCAACTTCGGTCACCTGCAGCGCGAGCATGCTCGCGCGGAGGTGGGGGAGTCCCTTGCCACGGCGAAGAAGGCTCGCGATCATGCCTTGGAGGAGGCCCGAGCCGCAGACTGCTGGCGCGAGGCGGCCGAGAAGCGCGAGAAGGAGCTCCAAGCTTCGAACGGCACCCTCGAGCGACAGTTCCTGGCATGCAAAGCAGTGCTCGCCACCTCGGCAGGCGGGCTGCCTACGGGGGAAGCGAGGCTCTACACGCTCGAGGACACGCTGACGCTGGAGGTGCTGGAATAGAGCCTGGAGCACGAGCGGCTAGAGGTGATGGAGCGCCAGGTGGCCACCGCTGAGGACGCTCTCGCCTCATGGGAGGCAATGATCCGAGAGGAGGCCAACGAGAGGGTAGCGGGGGTCCGTAGGGCCCTCGCTGAAGAATATCGCCGGAAGCTGGAGCTTCAGGAGGCTCGCTTCCGCACGCGGCGCGATGAGTTGACAAGCGAGGCTGACGGCCTTAAGGAGAAGTTAGCCGCGGCGGAGCGACGCGAGAAAACCGCGGTGGACGCTCGGGCCACCGCTGAGGCCGAGTTGTCCTTCCTTTTCAAACATGTGGAAGGCGTTTCCTCCCTCGTGGAGAAAGCTTCAGACGAGGCGAGCCGAGCCCGGGTGCTGTAGCGTGAGCGCTGCCAGATGTTCGAGGCCCTCGGACGCAGGGCCAACCAGGCTTTGAGCAGCATTTGCGACGAGAACGTCTCCAGCCCACTTGTTGCTGACGACGCCGGCTACCTCAGCTTCTTCACCCAGGTCGTGGCATGCCTCGAAGGTGGGGCTGCGAGGGCGCGCTGACTCGTCGAGGAGAGGAGCCGCGACCTTCCCGCGCGTGCGTTCTCACGCGTCTTCAGCCACCTTCTCCGCTCTGATCCTGACTTTGACTTCGAGGCCGCGATAGCCCCCGTGCCTAGAGCAATCCAAGGTGCCCTGGCGGACTGGGTGGAGGATCATGTGGATGACCTGATCGCGGAGCTTGCCCCTGCCGAGGGTGTGGTGCGCTCGTGGTCGAGGAACACGGGGCTGACGATGATGACGATGGTAGCAGCGACGGTGACAGGGCATCTCCCTAGGCTTGTTTTCTCCTGTTTTCCTGTCAAGACTTTGGATGTGACCCCGCGGGGATGTGTCGGTGCAACAAACCCTGGGTCTGTTTCTCGGACTGTGCACAGGCACGAGAACAAGATTACAACACCAAGGCCGTGCCAAGATACAAGAGATCAAGATCTTCGAAGAACCAACATACAGGTTAAGAGGACCAAGGCCAAGACAGAGAAGCAAGATACCACCAGAAGAAAAGCCTCCCTTGCCGGGCAAGCGAGCCTGGCAAGGACAGGGACTCCGCCGGAAGAAAACGTTCAAGACATCCCGGTGGGGCCTGTCGGGACTCGCGAAGATAGAGCCACCTCACCAAGCCATCTCACCACGACACACGTTGATAATCAATGCGGTGTCAAGCCACAAAGTGATTAAGTGGCAGCCATTTGCCACATGGTGGCCTCTTCCCACAGATAATACCTACAGGTTACACCCGTCCTGCGATGTGTCGAGCAAGTAGGCATGGAGCTGGCAAGACAAGCCCGGCAAGGCCTGCCGGGCAAGCAACGATGTGATGTTGAGCGGCGCATTTAATGCGCCCTGTCAGCCTGCAGAATTAGGTATGATAGCACTATTTGCTATCTTATCAGTGCATAATGACTGTTTTGCCATTGTGGTGACCCCTTGATCTATAAAAGGAGGCCCATGGCAACCGTAGAAAGGGTTGGAAACTTAAACACCCACACACTCATATGCACATAGCCACTGCCTCTCCTGAGGCGAGCCTGCCGGGCAAGTGTACTATGCTCCACCACCACTTTCCCACCATCAATCCAACAAAGCAGGAGTAGGGTTTTACGCCTCACGGTGGCCCGAACTTTGGTAAAATTGCCTGTGTGATCTCTGCCGCACTGCCCCAGGTTCTTCTGCTCTTTGTGCAACGTGACGTTCTCCCTGCCGAACCAGCAAGGGGCCCTTGGCCCCATAGGTGGCCGTGGTTTCCCACGACATCTTTGGCACGCCAGGTAGGGGGATTGCTTGCGCGAACCTGAAAGCATGTGCAGCGCGTCATCTTCATCACCATCCTCATCTTCAGCGGCGCCGTCGACCATGGTGCCCAAGAAGAAACCCAGTGCTGCTGCTCACTCGTCCACCACGAAGGCGCCGCCGCCCGCAGCCACCATTGCTACGGGGGACACGGAGGCGCACGAGAATGTGGGCGCCGCTGGGGATGTGGTTGGAGCAGGCGGCACCGTCACCACTTCCCCCGCGGTCGAAGCAGGAGCAGGAGACACCGGAGGAGAGCAACATCAGCAACACCCCGATGGCCACACTCCACGAGGTACGGGTGAAGGGGCTACTCCATCCACACCCCTTCCCCTCGCCGACGAGCACAGCCGCAGCAATGGCGCTCGGTTCGGGGCGAATCGCCGCCCTCCGGCCGCCCCCACCACGGGAGCGACCGCAGTACGTTCACCTCCCCCGGGATGAGTCGACCAAGCCGCTGCGCCTAGTGGAGCCGTTGACCCTCAAGCACCTTCACCGCGCCCCCATGCCATTCAGGTGGCCGCCTCGCAACAGCGGGGACGTGGTGCTGTCGCTGCTGGCACCGTCAGGAGCCGAGCGATGGTGCGATCTGCGTCATCATCACCCATACCAAGTACCGCTACGAAGGCCATGGCACGGGCCCAACTGTTGCTGAGGTTTCCGCCAGCGGCCGAGCAGATGGACGAGTGGCGTGCCACCATCCAAAGTCTACTCGGCTTCGCCGAGGCTGGGGTCTCGCAGAGAGCTGGCCCGCCATGGCCTCCCCAAGCGACGACGATGGCTCGTGCTGCTGGTCGTACGGATGGGGCCACCCCCACGGTACAATCCCAGCCACAGCAGCCAGCGCGAGCGCAGCGGAGTCAAGAACCTGATCGCGTCTCGACGGCCTCTTCTGACCCTCAAGCGCATCCAAGCCGGCAGTGTGCCCCGGAGGACCGACGGAGGGGAGACGCACGCGTTGTCGTTGAACAACGCCGCGGCGACCACCGCTGGACCAATGGGTGCGACGGTCCCGATGTCGACGAGCCTGCGCTCGATATTGGCGGGTGCCTACCTTTTGAGGTTGGGTGCCCTGCCTTTACTCGTGAGCTGCGGCGAGTCCGTTGGCCGTCCGTCCGCACGTTCAAGCCAGAGATACTCGAGAAGTATGATGGGAGGCTAAACCCGGCAGAGTTTCTAAGCATCTACACCATCGCTGTTCAAGCTGCCGGGGGAAGAGATGAGAAGGTATTCGCCAACTACTTCCCTTTGGCTCTCAAGTCCAATGTGAGGTCTTGGCTGATGCATCTGCCGGAGAACTCCATTTCGTCATGGGTTGATTTGTGCCATGAGTTCATTGGCGCCTTCACTGGCGGCCATCAAGAACCCGGTCGGCCCAGTGATCTGTAGCTTCTCCAGCAGAAAGAATTAGAGACTCTCCGGAAGTATTTGCAGAGATTCAGCAGAGTCCACAGAAACATCCCAAATATTCATCCAGCAGCTGTGATAGCCACCTTCCAGTCCAATGTGCGCAACCGGAGGATTCGTTCCAAGATGAATGTACGTTTGCCCAAGACCGTGAAAGAGCTTTATACCTTGGTGGATAAGTGTGCACGGATGGAGGAGGGAAGAAAGCTGCCCGGAGAGGAGGATTGCATCAATATCGATTCAGAGGATGATGACGAGTCCACCAGCCAGAAAAAGAGCAAGAAGCACAAGGATAAGGCAGTAATGTCCGTTGAAGGGTCAGGTATCCCTAGTACTGGCAAGAAGGTTAAAGCCGAAGCCCCCGGCAAGGAAGCTGCCGTGTGCTCTGACTGCCGGGAGGCCATGGCTACCGAGAAGGCCGGGAAAGGTGATGGGCCATACTGCAAGATCCATCGGACTAAAGGCCACGACCTTCAAGAGTGTTATTAGGTTGAGCAGCTTGTCAAGAGACAGAAAGCAGAGTATGAGAAGCGTGATAAGGAAAAGGGACAGAATGTTGCCAGCGGTAAGGGTCGAGGCGGTGAAGTAAATTGCCCCGGCAGACCTCTTCGGAACAAAGGGAAACCCGCAAGGGATCGAGAGAAGGAAGCCTGCGATGATGACCGTGATGAAGGGGATGAAGAGGAAACTAGTGAGCAGGAGTTCCAGAAGGCCACTGACGCCCTGTGCATTGACGGGGGTGCGTCCCTGCACACCTCTCATGGCCAACTCAAATGGTGGGCGCGTGAGGTCAATGACGTGGAACCAGCGCCAGGTGGCCGGAAACCTCTCAAATGGTCACGCACGCCCATCATTTTTGACGAAGAGGATCATCCTGACTGCACCCCCACGGTAGGATGTTTGCCATTGTTGGTCTCTCCAACAAACCGCAACCTCAAGGTCACAAAGATGCTGGTGGACGGCGGGGCCGGGTTGAATTTGATTTCCCCAAAGGTTATCAGCAAGCTTCAGATAGCAGAGGATGAGTTGAAGGTCACCGTCATGTTTCAAGAAGTTAATCCCGGCAGGAGTCATCCTAAGGGAAAGATCACGTTGCCTGTGATGTTTGGGGGAGAGCTGAACTACCGGACTGAAAAGATTGTGTTTGATGTGATCGACCTCCCCTTACCGTACAATGGAATCCTTGGACGCCCAGCCCTGGCTAAGTTCATGGCGGCATCCCACTATGCCTACAACATCTTGAAGATGCCAGGGCCAGTTGGAGTCATTTCCATCCCATCAGATGAGAAAGACGCAATCATTTGCGTGGACAAGATGTACCGGGACGCTGTCATGGCAGAGGCAGCGGTAGCAGCAGTCCCCGCCAAGGGGAACAGAGGAAAGAAGAAGGATAGTAAGGGCTCCGCCAAGGAATTTGGGAAGCGCGCCTATCTGGAGTGTGCTGCGCTTGTTGATGACTTGCCGGAGAATTCCAATAGCAAGAGATCCAAGGTTGTTGCTCCACAAGTGAAGAAGGTCCCGGCAGGGCTGGCTGGCGTTGATGGAACTTTCACCATCAGCGCCACCCTCAATGACAAATAGGAAAGCGCACTCATTGCCTTCCTGTGGGCGAATATCGATGTGTTTGCTTGGCAACCATCTGATATCCCCGGTGTTCCCAGGGAGGTAATTGAGCACCACCTTGCTGTCTGCCCACATGCCCGACCTGTCAAGCAGAAAGTCCAGAAGCAGGCCTTGGAAAGGCAGCAGTTTATTACGGAGGAGATCAAGAAACTTGAGGTAGCTGGTTTGGTCAGAGGAGTGCTACATCCAACATGGTTAGCAAATCCAGTGGTTGTCCGAAAGGCTAATGGGAAATGGAGGCTTTGCATAGATTTCACAAATCTCAACAAGGCTTGCCCGAAGGACCCATTTCCCCTGCCGCGCATCGACCAGATTGTGGATTCCACTTCAGGCTGCAATTTGCTCTCCTTTTTGGATGCATATTCTGGGTATCATCAAATCTTCATGTCCAAGGAAGACTAAGAGAAGACCTCGTTCATCACCCCGTGTGGTACGTACTATTTTATCCGCATGCCTTTCAGATTAAAGAGTGCCGGGTCTACTTTTGCAAGGGCAGTCCAGGTTGGTTTTGAGCCACAGCTACACAGAAACATTGAGGCTTATATGGATGATATTGTGGTCAAGACCAAGGACAGAGCAACCCTTATCCAGGATTTGGAGGAGACATTTACCAATTTGTGCAAGATCAACTTGAAGCTCAACCTGGAGAAATGTGTATTTGGTGTTCCCTCCGGCAAGCTGCTCGGGTACTTTGTATCCCATCGGGGGATCGAAGCCAACCCCAATAAGATCCAGGCTATCGAGAAGATCCAAGCACAAAAGACAGTCAAAGATGTGAGGCGTTTGACAGGGTGCATTGCTGCGCTAAGCAGATTCATTTCCAAGTCTGCCGAGTGCGCCTTGCCGTTCTTCAAAATCTTGAAGAATGCAGGGCCCATGAAGTGGACCCCAGAAGCAGATACGACTTTGCAAGAGTTGAAGACCTACCTATCCTCTGTGCCCACCTTGGTTGCTCCCAAACCTCAAGAGTCATTGCTATTATACCTGGCAGCAACCAACCAAGTGGTTAGTGCAGCCTTGATGGCACAACGGGAAGTGGACGAAACAGAGAGTGAGCAAGGACCGACAGAGTCAGATAGGAATTAGGACAGAGATGAGCACGGCAACGAGGGCAACCCCAAGGACACGGGCAAGGAAAAAAGTGGTGCAGCGCCTAGTGTACTTCGTCAGCTCCCTATTACAGGGGGCTAGATCGAGGTACTCTGGCGTGCAAAAATTGATCTTTGGCCTCATCATGGCCTCAAGGAAACTGCGCCACTATTTCCAAGCCCATGAGATCACGGTTGTCACTCGCTTCCCGTTGCAAAGGATACTCTGGAACCCTGAAGCTACTGGCAGAATAGTGGAGTGGGCTTTGGAGTTATCCAGTTTTGGTCTGAAGTTTGAGAGCACATCAACAATCCAAAGCAGGGCATTGGCAGAGTTTATTGCAGAATGGACGCCAACCCCTGACGAGGAAACACCAGAAACAGCCATCCCCGTCAAGGAGGTGCCCCAAGAATGGATTATGTATTTTGATGGTGCCTTTTCCCTACAAGGTGCAGGGGCTGGCGTGCTTCTAGTCGCTCCCTCCGGGGAACACTTGAAGTACGTCGTCCAGATGCACTTTGCCCCAGAAGAGGCAACCAACAATACAACAGAGTATGAGGGGCTCCTTGCCGGGCTCAGGATTGCCACAGAGTTGGGAATCAAGAAAACTGATCATTCGAGGAGAATCACAGCCTGTGGTGAGACAAGTCAACAAGGATTACCAAAGTCCATTGATGGAGGCATACGTTGAGGAAGTGAGAAGACTGGAGAAGCGCTTCGATGGGTTGCAAACAGAGCACATACCTCGTGCGGAAAATAGCATAGCTGATCACCTGTCAAAGTGTGCTGCGCAAAAGCTTCCTATGGAACCAGGAACTTTTGTTCTCCATCTTACTCAGTCCTTCGTATCCCCAGCAACAATGGCCCAAAAAAGGAGAAAGATGGACTCCGGTAAGCCTCTCCCGGTAGAGCCGTCCGCTCCTGGCAGGGACCCTGCCGGAAACAACTCCTCGCAACTTGCCGGACCGCACCCTCCAGCCGGACCCATGGTCCCTGCGAACGAGGAATGTGCCCCCGCAGTTGAGGAGGTGCCGCTAGTCCTTGTTGCCGAGCCCCAGGCTCCAACTTGGGCAAGGCACATAGTCCACTTTCTCCAGACCGGAGAACTCCCCAATGACCAAGATGAGGCTGAAAGAGTAGCCCAGAGGGCCAGTATGTACACTACTAGGAAAAGGCTTATTAGTGGCGCACCTGTTTTGGCCATTAATGGCGCACTACAGGTGCGCCACTATCATCACGCCACTAGTAACATATACTAATGGCGCACCCCTGGTGCGCCATTAGTATACCAGACTATAGTGGCGCACCAGGCAGTGCGCCATTAGTAAGTCACACGGTGCGCCATTAGTATGCCTCCCAGGGGGCCATATTTACCTTGTGCTCTGGGTTACTAATGGCGCACTAACAGATAATGCGCCACTAGTATTTTTATAGCAGTGTGCCACTAATGTGCTGTATGGTGCGCCACTAGTATGAATATTAGGAATATATTTTTTCTTTTCTGATATTTGCACAGATTACAAAATATATTACTGCACATAATATAGACATCAAAACATATAAACAGCAGATTCATCGAATACAATAGAAGATTAGTCTCCGAATACAATTCATCATATTAGCTAGTCTCCGAATTCAAAAGACCGAACAAAGTTAGAACATTACAAGTCTCGAGACCGCGAGTAGCGAGTTTGTCTTCACATTACAAGTCGATATCGATCATCTAAACTACCATCACATAGAAGAGAGCTGCGGTCATCGCGATGAAACTGGTCTTCATCCGGTTCCTCCTCCGCTCCCTCCTCTCTCCCGCTAGATAGCGTGCGTATCTAGCTTCCGCCTCCGCCCTAGTGGTGTACCCTTTGTAACTGTTACCGCTGAAACGGTGAACCTATCTCTGACACTCCTCCCAGTCGTCGTAGACTCCGGGAACCTTACCCTTGTACACGACATACGACGGCATCTCTATGCACTAGCCAAACAAAACGTTAGTAGCAATTCACAGACAATACATAAGCAATATATAAGTATGCAACAAAAGGATCGGAAGAGAAAAGCAAGACATTAATAGCATGATTCATGGTCCTACTAATAAATAGCATCGATTACATATAAGTTGAACGACTGTCCAAACCAAAGAGACATACAAGTTCATTAAAGTTTAATTACAACATGAGCTAATCGATATTTCAGAACTACATAGCATCACTACTTTCGACTCGACTCAGAGACCGGAGCATGGATGAAGCCGCCGTCTGTCGTGATGGTCATGAAATCGTGGGCGTTGTCAGCCTGCATTTGTAGCATTGTTTCTATCTCACTGTTGGATGGTTGATATCTGAGGTAGAACTGCCCCGAGGTACGAAGGACATCTTGATGGATGATTTCCGCAAACTCTGACTGGATGCGAAAGAATTCTTGTCTGATGTCCGCGTCCTGGATTGCCGACAAGCGTGCGGCCCAATCTTTGAGATTATTTGGTAGCAGAAGGTGATTATGGTCCCGTACGATCGCCCGCATGTGATGGAGGGCGTAGTAGGCATCCTTCTGACTGCCAGGCGGCTGCTTGACGCAGGGGAATGTTGTATTGTGGGTGAACACATGCTTGCCGTACCTACGAATTGGCCTACTGAAGGTGCCTCCAGATCTGGCGTAGCCGGGGAGAACATCATCAAGAACTTTCTTGATATTTGTGTAGTCTTTCTTCGACTGACGGTCCGAGTCGAAATACGTGGCCATGGAATATTTCGGGCTTAAGAGGATGAGTGTGCAATGTGTGTCACTGCACAAAACACGGAATGTTAGAAAAAAAAAAAGAACGATCGAAATCTAAGAAATCATATGTTACGGGGCGGTGAGGGGATGACTTACTCGGGAAAGTAAGGCACGAGGAAGTTATCCTTATCTGGGTTTGCCAGAATGACGCCTTCGAGGTATGAACTCGCGACTTGCCGGTCCCCAGCGCTGCCCAAGATCTTGGCACGCATGTAGAAGGGGTCGACTATCACGATGTCCGGGGTCTTGTCTCTAATGATCCGCATCTCCATACTCAGCAAAAATAGCCGAACGAAGGTGTAGTGCAGCGGATGAAGGTTAAACATAGCAAAGATGTCATCAAACCGCAGGACGATCATACCCCCGATGGCGCTATCCACAAAGCCCTTGCCCTCTGGCACCTTGGCCACGAAAACCGGGTATGCCACATCATTCTCTCGGAGACGCCGCTTCTCCAAAGAAAGAACACTGTCATGCAGACTCCGCATAGCACCGGTTGCAGCATTGAGCAGATTAGTCGGTAGCATCGGCCTACCCGCCACATGCACCCTCCTCGAGATATCCTTAGGTGAAGGTGGCCCGTCCTGAGCACGGATCATACTCGGTGCCGGCTGGCTCGCACCCTTGTTACTCTTTCTTTTCCGTCCCTTCTTCTTCTGCTGTAATGGGATCGAGTTCTGCTCAGAGACCGCCTTCTTGAGTGTGTTGGGGCTGACAATATTTCGCACCTCGGCTATCTAAGGATCGGTGAAGGCGGCAGCTGGAGGCGTCTCCTAAGAACTGAACGCCAGACAACGCCTGTTGCAATTGGGTTTCTCCGTGATACCAGCTAGATCGTCTTTTGCAGGGTTGGGTTCTTGAGAAGGAGGCCCCAAGAATTCATCACCGTACCCATGTTCGTTGAAGTACTTATCGACGTTGGTAAATGTACCGTCGTCGTCGTCGTCGTCCGGATCCTGTGCCATATGCATGTTCGGATCCTGTGCCATATGCATGTCTGGCATGTCCGATAGCGTTGCGGCGGTCTTGCCATGGCTTGGCGCCGGCACGACTGGCGGTGTTGTCTGTGGAGTGGTGTCCCCCGCCCCCAAACGAATCTGGCTCTTCGGCCAAAGCAGGGGCCAGCTTAAGCAGGCGCTGAGGGTCATCACATCATCTTCATCGGCCCCAGGGGGTCGAAACGGAGGTAACAAGTCGCCGCAGCCCCGCAGCACCCGAACCAGTTGAACCCTATACACATTGGGTGGCATCGAATTACCGTGGAACAGGCCGTTGCCCGGTTGAACGATTCTGGCCTTGGCGACATCGATCAACTCGCCGTCCATGAAGTGCAGGAGAGTGCATGGAACGTCGGCGGTGCCCTGCGAAAACATGTAGGGCGTCAGGGATGCCCAGTCAAAGGCAAGGAGATGAAGTCATCGGCCGAGAGGCTTAATTAGTTACTGTGATGGCGTCGAGCTCGGCTAATGTCGAGGCACCACCAACGGCGGGCGTGCAATTGACGGAGGGGCCGCTTGCTGCCGAGGTGCCGGCCGGCGTATTCTTCCCACACCCGGGTGCATTAAGCTGCAATGCCGGCGCCGCCGCGGGAGACACCAATGCCGCCTCCGCCGGAGACACCAATGGCGCCGCCGGCGTGTTGCGCGAGTTGCTGCCCGTGAAGCTGGGAATCGGGGGCAGCCCCTGTTGGCCGCCCGCAATCCACGCCTGCAACCCAGAAACCAAGGTAGGCATAATGGCGGTGATCGTCGCTCCCAGTTGGTCTCGCACTTGCTCTTCGACCATCTCCGGAATCCGCGCCACTTGTGCCTTGAGTTGTTGAACCTCGCGCTCCTGGCTTTCCGAGCTGGCCGTCTTTCTCTCCTTTTGCCCAGCGGTATAGTATTCCAACCATTTCGTGGACAAGCCTTTGCCGGCCACACGACCAGTTGACGACGGCTTACTGAGCTTATCCTTGTTTTTCATTACGTTCAACGCCCTATTTAAAGGGGTGTCGAAAGGGGAGCTTTGAGACGACCCCGCGCTACTGCTTTCAGTTTCCTGCGGAAGGAACGTGAACCATTTAGAAATTTGGCTTCATTAATTAGAATGCAACCATATGGAGCTAATTACGCGGGGGTGTATTCCTTACCAGAACACGCTCAAGCGCCTTGGTCTTCGGATCCGTGGTAAGCTCCTTGGTTACCGGGTCAATCTTGTACCGGGCCCTGACATAGTTCCTGGTCTGCTTGTCACGGTATTTATCGAAGCGGGGCGGTAGGCCTTGCTCGGCATGCTCCGTGTCCTCCTTGTCCCATATAGGTTCCGCCACTCTGTAACTGCCGGGACCGAGTGTGTGATGTCCTAAGTTCAAGTCCCACATATCTTTCCCCCACCGACTTGATTCCTTGGATGCGGTGCTCTCACACTTGATCTTGAACTCCAGGTAGTCAGCTTCGCTGATCGAAGGATTTTTCTCCTTGATCTTCTCATAACTATCACCTTTGTCAATCATTCTCTTCACCGCGCCTCTCCAAGTAGCCAGGGCCGTGCTCATCTTCGTGAGGGCGGCACTGTTCACATTATTCCCTGAGAGGCGTGTGTTTGCGAAGTCACCGGGGAACTTGTATCGTTCGTGCAGCTTCGTGAAGAGGAGGTTGCGCAAACTCCCTTGGTCACGATGCCTTAGGTCCTCGGTGTTGATCGAGACGGTGCTCCGGAGAATGCACCCGAGCTGTCCCGCGTACCCCTTGACTAATTCTTTGGGCGCCGTTGGATGCCCCTCAGAGGACACTTCAGTAAATTCCTCCTTGACGGTGCCGAGCACGTTCGGGCGCTGGTCCTTCCGTTGCCTCTTCGGTTGGCTGCCATCTGTGCGTGCGCTGCCATCATCAGTGGTGGCATCCTCGGCGGCACCATCAGTGGTGTCATCCCTGACGCCACTAGGGGTTGTGTAGTCAGGATCGGTGTCTTCCGCGGCGTCCTCATAGCGCTGAGGTTCTTCCTCCATCTCCTGGGACAGCTCCCAGAATTCCTTGCCGCCCGAACCGCCGGCCTCATCGTTGTGGGCCATGTTTCACTCTAAATAGGAAAAAAGTTTGGTCAAAAAGTTGGTTATTGTCAAGGAACAAGATCTCTAAGTTGACCAAATAACCTAATTCTCGAGGAATGTCACCAAAAAGTTGGTTATTGTCAAGGAACAATTGAGAGATGTTTGTGATATTGCCTAGGTGTTTTGGGATGGAACCTGTTAGTGTGTTGTTCCTAAGGTCCAAGTCCCTTCCTAACCCCCTTCTTCTTGTCTCCTCATTTAGGGTTTGTCGACACCGAGGCATCCTAAAAGCTAAGCTTTTATCATTTAGGGTTTGTCGACTCCGAGGCACCCTAAAAGCCTAAGCTTTCATCATTTAGGTTTTTATCGACACCGAGGCACCCTAAAAGCCTAAGTTTTCATCATTTAGGGTTTATCGATGACGAGGCACCCTAAAAGAATATGTGGTATGGGCTTTTTTAGTAGGTCATCCTACCAGATTAGGGTTTATCGATGACGAGCAACTGACATTAGTAATAACTATGAGTTGATATCACACTTCTATATGTATAACACAAGAGGCAGTTGATCCTACTTAATTAAGTACTAAGATACCCCGGCCCATGCATTAGTCGCAAGTACCCCATATGTCCTATTTTTAGCAAAGTCATGCTAAAATTCACGGAAAATTTCAGCATGACCTTTGTTGAAAATAGGACATATGGAGTACCCAAATTTGCCGGAACGGAAGTTAATCGACATTCCGGCAAACTCAAGGGCCTCTCGGGTGGACAAGGCAAAATCATTATCCCAGGTGGACAAGGCAAAATCATTTTCTGGGCAGTAGTTTAACTGAATTTGAGGAGTATCATGTTTACGGAAACATTTGCAAACAAAGATAATGGCAGTAAAACATCCATGCTGAGTATGACATCCATCTTGTGCATTCATATGGTACTACAGCTTCCCTGTAAAGATTATTATTCAGATTAAAGATGACCTCCTCAAAGTTTCATTTAGTATTCACAGTTCTGGAGTACATTATCAACAGATCATAATTGTTCTACTACTGAAATTTGTTAGCACAGTTAGTGTAATTTTGTGTGTAATGATCTTGGAGTTGGTTTGCAGAATGATCTTGGTTTTGTGTGTAATGTTTTAATTACCTCTTCTCATAAAATGAGTTCCTTGTTTCACAAAATGATTTATGTTTTATGTGTTAATTAGTTCGTCTCATGTACTGCTTTGGAAACTTGGATGTTTTTAAGCCGACACCTTAACCTTGTGGCCAAAAGCAAGGCAAGAAACATCGCGGCAAAGTAGACTGCAAGTTTGCTGTCGTCCATGAATCATCAAGTGTTATTGTAAACTGAAGAAACTGTAAACGGTTGAATAGAAGTACAAATTGATGAAGATACTAAGCTGTGAGCAATTCACACAAGCAGATTGCACTTGCAGGCCAGATTGATGAACGTATATTGCGCACAAAAATGCACCAGGCTAAAGTGAACATAAGAAAATGCACTACAACCTGCGACCACCCCTTGGCTCAAGATGCCACTCATGCATAGCATAGCAGAAGAGCACAACTGAGAACAGAGTTTCTTCCAGCATAGTAAAGTGAACAGAGTTTCTTCCTACACTAAAATAAGAGTCATACATCCCTACAATTAGAGTGGCTCCTGCAATTTGACATCCGCTGTGAAGTCCTCAAACTGTATGAAGCCCCCAGATCGATGCAGCACAATGAAGGAAACAGACCCACTCAAATCTGTTTCATAGCACAGTTAGTGTAATTTTAGCTGAATGACTAGACTAACCCGACAATCTAGTGACTCAAGAAGATAAAGCTGTGTTTGGCAAAGTCTAGGGTTATTGGCTTAGATAAGTGACTAGTGCAATCTCTTGCAAAAACAGTAGTCTCTGAACAATTGTGCTAGCTAGTAGGCATACTAAAAGAATGATGTGTGTCCTACTCACACACTGCTCTGCTTAACAGAGCACAAACTTTCTACAAACAGAGTCTACATTGACAAATAGAGTCCATGGGTCAGCACCCTACCTTGTGTCAAGTTTTCTAGACCAACAAAAGGTTCAATCAGGCCTTCAGCACATGGTACAGCAAACAGAATTTTGAAAGCTCCTAGTGACAGGTAACTGAATTTTGACAGTTCCTACTGCTCCTAGTGACACTTCACTGAATTTTCAGTTGTCTGAAAGTACAACACTTCAAGCGAGGGGAGCTCACCGCGGAGGCACACGAAGGCCCGGCGGTGGATTAGGAGCAGCAGGCCGGCCAGACTTGAAGGAGAGGCAGCGGAATCCGAGGTGGAAGAAGGGCTCTTTGGCGGGTTCGCGGTGCTCCTCGGCTCGGCTACGGTCCGGTTCGTCGACGTATCCGACGGAGACGACGTAGACGCTCGTGCTGGACTTCTCCGGCCTGCTTCGGTGCTCGATGACGTGGAGACGGAGACGCGTCGGGGTGGGGTCAGAGGGGGAGGAAGGGGAGGATGGGGAGAGGGAGGCGGCGGGGGCGCGGGGGCGGCGGCCCATGTAGGGGCGGCGGCGCAGTGGGTCGGAGGGGGAGGAAGGGGAGGATGGGGAGAGGGAGGCGGCGGGGGCGGCGGCGCACGTAGGGGCGGCGGCGCAGTGGGACGGGATAGCAGCGCGCAGTGGGGGGGTTGAGAGAGATGTGAGATTGGGGATCGGGGATTGGGGATTTTAGTGGGGGGAGGGATAGCAATGGCGCACCACCTAGCGGTGCGCCATAAGTAACTTTTTTTTTGGATAGCAATGGCGCACCACCTAGCGGTGCGCCATTAGTAATTTTTTTTTGGGTTTTTAGTTGCATTCATTTGTGAATTGGTAAAACATTTATGAATATGAAAAAATATCATCAAATTTGAAAAAATATTCATGAATTCAAAAAGTGCCCATGAAATTTAAGAAGGAAAAGGAACACTGAAAAATAAAATACAAGAATAAATATAAATAAAAATTTGTATATCAATGGCGCACCTCATTCGGGTGCGCCATAAATACCTTCATAGCAATGGCGCACCCTCCCCTGGTGCGCCATTACTAACTGTTTTTTTTTGGATTTTTAGTTGCATCTAATAATTTTTTAGAAAATGACGATCAAATTTGAAAACATTTATGAATGTGGAAAAATATCATCAGATTTCAAAACATTTATGAAAAAATATGAATATGAAAAAATATCATCAAATTTGTTATTTGATTTTTTTTTGGATTTTTAGTTGCATCTAATAATTTTTTAGAAAACATTTATGAATATGAAAAAATATCATCAGATTTCAAAATATTCATGAATTCAAAAAGTGCCGCCCATTTCCATATGTCGAAATACAATCGAGAAATGAAGACTACGATTTAAATACAATCGATCTTAGCTAGCTATCTTTTCACAATCTTCTTGCCCTTCTTTTTCGCAAATGGAGTTCTTCTGTTGAACGGACGTCCTTTAGGTAGGGTGGTCCTGCTTCTTCTTGTGGTGTATGGCACTTCATTGTCGTCATTATGTTCCATCTTCGGGTCGCCGTACTTGTCGAAGTCTTGCTCATTGGCGACTCTATCCATTCCGATGATCTTCCTTTTGCCTCTCCTCACAACAACACGACTGGGTTTTGACGGGTCGGTAATGAAGAAGCATTGGTCCACTTGGGAAGCCAGTACCCATGGCTCATTTTTCGCGGTGACGTTTGCGCCTGCGGTCTTGGATTTGGCTTCGGGTATAACCATGGTGGTGAAATACTGGTCTTCTTTTAGGACGCTCTTGGCCCATCTGACACGGAACATCGGGACCTTCTCTCCAGCGTAGCTCAGCTCCCAGATCTCCTCGATCCTTCCGTAGTATATGTCCTTGTCGTTACCGGTGTAGGATTCCATCGTTACCCCGGAGTTCTGATAACCATCGCTCTTCATGTCCTTGTCCTCGGTGTAGAATGTGTAGCCGTTGATATCGTACGCCTCATAGGTCATCAGGTTGTGCTCGGTGCCCTGTGACAAGGCGAATATGAGTTTTTCTTCCGCGGAAGAATCCTCATGTAAAGGGTACGACAGAAGCTTCTCCTTGAACCAACGCGTGAAACATGAGTTGTGCTCTTTGATTATATCTCCGTCCGTCCTCTGTTGGCCTCGGTCATTGTACGTCTTCTCAATAAAGGTTTTGTGCTCTACCACCCAAGGATCAACCACGTCTATGTGTTGTAGCGCGACTAGGTTTGCTCTTTCAAAGTCGGCGAGTCGACCCTCGAAGTCGACATGCATTTCGCGGCGACCATCGCAGTGACCCCATCCAGCGAGCCTGTCGAGGTGCCTGTTGACGGGCAGACCAACGGGATTCTCGATGCCTAGATAATTTGTGCAGTAGGAGATGCACTCTTCGGTCAGAAAGCCCCTGGCTATGCTTCCCTCTGGACGTGACATGTTGCGAACGTATCCTTTGATGACACCATTCATCCTTTCGAACGGCATCATGCTGTGCAGGAACGTCGGCCCGAGTTGGATGATATCCTCCACGATATGGACCAGCAGATGCACCATAACATCGAAGAATGCGGGCGGGAAGTACATCTCAAGCTCGCATAGTATCACCACGATCTCTTCCTGTAGCCTTCTGAGTTGCCTCACGCCAACCGACTTCCGAGAGATGACGTCGAAAAAGTTGCATAGGCCAAATAGCGTTTCACGGACGTGCGCGTCCATGATCCCACGGATTGCAACTAGAAGTATCTGCGTCATCAGCACGTGACAGTCGTGAGACTTCATCCCGCTGAACTTCTGCTTCGCTGAATCTAGGTATCTGCTTATCTTCCCCGCGTAACCGTAAGGAAGTTTTACTCCTACGAGGCAAGTGAAAAACTGCTCGATCTCCTCCTGACTTAGAGTGAAGCACACGGGAGGGCAATCATTTCCGATCTTCTTGGCCTTTTTGCCTTTGCGACGACTTTCCGTGTCCGTCGCCTCATCATCAATAGCGTGAAGCTCCTCCCTGATGCCCATTGATTTCAAGTCTACCCTTGCTTTCGGCCCATCTTTGGTCCTCTCTGGCATGTTGAGCAGGGTACCAAGCAGACTCTCGCACACGTTCTTCGTGATATGCATGACATCAAGGCTGTGAGGCACACGGAGGATCTTCCAGTACGGCAAGTCCCAGAAAACCGACCTTGTTTTCCATACCTTCAGCAGCGGCTCTGGCGCCTTTCGCTTCTTTCCCGGCGGTGGGCACTCTTTCCAATTTTTCAACAGCTCGTCTATTTCCTCGCCGCTCCTCGTACGCGGGCGTCTTCGGGGTTCGGTTTCACCATCGAACAGATCCTTGCGTTTTCCCCATGAGTCATCATCGCGAAGCCACCTTCGATGTCCCATGAACACGGTTTTCGAAGACCGAGGATCTCTATCTAGCTGGTGATACATAGTGTCATCCATGCACCTAATGCATGCACGAAATCCGTGGACCACCTGCCCCGCGACATATCCGTAACCGAGATAGTCTTGCACCGTCGTGAGCAGTGCGGCTCTCATAGGGAAATATTCTTTCTCTGCGGCGTCCCACGTATTGGCTGGCGTTTTCCACAGTGTGTCTAGCTCCTCTTTCAGCAGCCCCAGATACAGATTGATGTCGTTCCCTGGTTGTTTCGGCCCTTCAATTAGCATACTCATATGAATGTACTTCCTCTTCATGCACTTCCGGGGGGGAAGGTTGTACATCCACACAAACACAGGCCAGGTGCTATGTGTGCTTCTTTGGCTGCCAAACGGATTGACTCCATCAGTGCTCGCGCCCAGCACGATGTTCCTTGGATCGTCCCCAAAATCTGGGTATTCGAAGTTCAACGCTTGCCACTGGCTCGCATCCTTAGGGTGACTCAGCATCTTGTCTTTTTTATTTATCTCCGGATCATTTTCGTCATCTTCTCGCTTCTTCTCCTCCCTATCCTCGTGCAAACGCAGGAGCTTTGCTGCCTTAGGGTCCGCGAAATACCGCTGCAGACGAGGAGTGATCGAAAAGTACCACACTACTTTTCGAGGAGCTTTCTTCCTCTTCTTGTATTGAGTGACGCCGCACACCGGACATATGGTAGACTCTGCGTGCTCGTCCCGATAAATGATGCAATCGTTCATACACACATGGTATTTCACGTGCGGTAAATCCAGAGGACACATGATTTTCTTCGCCTCCTCGAAACTGGTCGGGCACTTGTTCCCCTTGGGAAGACGTTCGTGCCAGAATGACATGTTCTCGTCGAAGCATGCGTCGGTCATTTTGTGTTTTACCTTCATCTCCAGAGCCATGAGGGTTACTTTCAAGCGGGTATCCTCGGGCCTGCATCCTTCATACAATGGAGTAACCGCGTCTATCTCCAGTTGATCCAGCTTGGCTTCCTCTCGGGCGGCAACTCTTGCGTTATCCGTCTGCTTGAGAAGCAACTCTTGAATATGAGGGTCCTGCACCCAGCCCATCGATGGTCCATCGTCGTCTGCTCTGGCATCTTCATCTTCATGATCATGCCCTTCATCTTGATCTTCCTCATCATGATGTCTGGCATCTTCTACATGATGACTGTGTACTGCATCACCATCGTGATCATGTCCTGGAGATTCTTTGTCTTCTCGCCCGCCCTCGCCGCCGCGGTTGTCTTGCTGCCCTTCCTCATTTCTTGCCCGGCCCCCATGGACGACTTCATAGTCATCTTCATCACCTTGCCACCGATAGCCATCCATGAAACCACGCAAGAGCAGGTGGTCCCGCACCTATCCGGAATCCGGGTCCGTAATAAGGCTCTTCAGCTTGCATCTTCGACACGGACATCTTATCTCCGTCTCGTTCTTTTGAAGCATCTTGGCCTTCGTGGAGCTCAAAAACCTATTCATGATGCCTTCGGTCATTGTGCGGACCATGGTCGCCTGCGGGGTAGAGCAAAATGATATTTTAGAACCAAGAAAAAATTTGGCATGACTTTGCCTAAAAATAGGACCAAAAAGAATGCATAGTGCCAAATTCTCGCCGAAACGGAAATGAATCAACATTCCGGCAAAATATTGGCAACTATCGCATTTCAAATACCGGTACCTGCAAACACAAACATATGCAACACCACAAACATACGTAGATCTAGGCCATAAAAAGTGCATGTGCACGTTGTTGGAGGGAGAAAAAAGTAGATCTACAACATAATTAAAGAAAGCTTTCCCCTTACTTACCTATCAAAAAAAGGTAATTTAACCACTTAATTTGGGTGAATCTATGGTGCAAATGAGGTGAGGAGGAGGAGGCAGCCGAGACAAGCTTGGAGGAGGAGGTGGAGAGAATGAAGTGGGGAAAGTGAGTGTGGTAGGTGGCTGTCCAAAATATCTAGCTGGTCTCAGGTTACTAATGGCGCACCAGTTAGGGGTGCGCCATTACTAGTTTTGCAAAAAAAAATATATAATTGTTAGTAGTGGCGCACCGTGGTTGTGGTGCGCCATTACTAGTTTGAACTAGTAATGGCGCACTTCACACAGGTGCGCCATTACTAGTTTTGAAAAAAATAAAAAATAAAAAATTTGTTAGTAGTGGCGCACGGAGCGTGTGGTGCGCCATTAATAGTTAAAACTAGTAATGGCGCACTGTGCCCTGGTGCGCCATTAATAGTTTTGGAAAAAAATTGCTAGTAATGGCGCACTGTGTGTCTGGTGCGCCATTAGTAATGAGGACACTAATGGCGCACCTGTATCTGGTGCGCCACTGCTATATAGCAGTGGCGCACCACATACATGGTGCGCCATTAATGTCCATATCAGCTATAGCCCTTTTCCTAGTAGTGGTACCAGTTTGTCGATGACACTCTGTACAGAAGGAGGCCCAACGGTGTGAAATTGAAGTGCATCTGCCGGGAAGAAGGGAAGGAACTGCTGGCTGAGATACACAAAGGCATGTGCGGCTCCCACATTGGATCAAGGGCATTGGTTGGGAAAGCATTCCGGCAAGGATTCTATTGGCCCACAGCCCTCCAAGATGCGGTTGAGCTAGTCACCAAATGTGAAGCCTGTCAGTTCCATTCCAAGAAAATCCACCTGCCTGCCCAAGCTCTTCAGACAATACCTTTATCATGGTCATTTTCGGTCTGGGTGCTCGATATCCTCGGCCCTTTCCCCCGAGCAATCGGGGGCTTTGAATTCTTGTTCGTTGCTATCGACAAGTTTACAAAGTGGCCGGAAGTTGCTGCCGTGAGAAAGGTGACTGCTCAATCAGCTATCAAGTTCTTGAAAGATTTGGTGTGTCGTTTCGGAATCCCGGCAAGGATTATTACCGACAACGGCACCCAATTCACGAGTCGCGCCTTCATGCAATATGTTCATGCCCTCGGAAGCAAGGTCTCGTTTGCCTCTGTTGCACATCCCAGAAGCAACGGACAAGCTGAGAGGGCGAACGCTGAAGTGCTGCGGGGACTCAAAACAAGAACCTTTGATACGCTGCAGAAGCATGGCAGGCAGTGGATTGATGAGCTGCCGGTAGTTCTATGGTCCCTCAGAACAACACCAAATCAAGCTACCGGGCAGACTCCTTTTTTCCTGGTCTATGGGGCAGAAGCAGTTATCCCCACGGAACTCATTTATGGGTAGCCTCGAGTGCTTGCCTACGACGAAGTAGCGCAAGATCAGCACCGGCATGACGACGCTGTGCTACTCGAGGAGAACCGTCTCCGGGCTGCTACGCGTGCTGCACGCTATCAGCAAGCCTTGCGTCACTATCATAGCTGCAGGGTTCATTCCCGGTGTTTTGAGGAAGGCGACCTTGTCCTTAGGCGCGTTCAGTCCGCCAAGGGTACAAACAAGTTGACGCCGAAGTGGGAAGGCCCTTACTGGGTAGTACGAGTCACCAGACCTGGCGCAGTCCATCTGGAGACTGGAGATGGCATTCAATTGCAAAACTAATGGAATATTGAGCATCTCCGCAAGTTCTACCCGTAAGGCGCGGCTGTCGGGCCCTGCCCGGCAGCCACCCTTTTGTACAGGCCTTGCCTCAGTTGCATGTAACCCCTTATACAAAGCCAGGTGATGACCCTGAGCACCAGAGAAATAAATGAAGCGCTGGGGGGGCCCCGACCAAGTTGCATGCATGCATGAGCATTTCAAGAGCGTCTGCATAAGCATTTCATGAGCATTTGCATATGCATATAGATAGGATCGCATCCTGCATCATTCTCATCTGCATAAAGCTGCAGGTTCCTACCATGAATTTGGTTTCTGCAAGAAGATGGGGAGATAAACCAGCGCTGCGATCCCCGGCAAGTTAAACAGATAAGTTCTACCTCTTGTCCATAAGTGTTCTGTAAGCTAAAACTTGTGCATAAGAAAACCCCGCCACTCTTCAAAACTTAGGTGCTCCCATCCTTGGCTCGAACGTTGCTTCGGCCAGGATGGTCATAGTGGCCTTTGATGAAAAGAAGTTGGCGGGGGGCTGGTCCCTCTATTCCTTGCCCGGTAGGCTCAGTTCTCCGGCAACGAAAAAAGGGTACTGGCAGGATAGCATGCCGGGGAAAACTCGTTTATTTAAAATAAAGAGGCATTTCACCTCTGCGTGGACATATACATGCACAAGTTCTTGGCAAGGTTCATCTTTTTCATTGATATGCTGGTCATACAAGTACAAACCTTACAGAACACAGACATGGACTCGAGAGATTACATTATTTGAACAGAAATTTGGCAAGTACTGGCAAGTTTAAGATTGAAAAAAGATAAGTGCCCCGTGATCCCCTTTCTTGTCCCTCTCCTCCTAGGCACAGCAGTTGATGGCGAGGGTGGCAAAAGGAGTGCCTTGGCAGAAGCTCAGCCTATTCCCATCGGGCTCCAGGAGAGGTAGCCTGTCAAGGACGGGAGAGCACCGGGGAACGCGTCGATGGAGAGCACGACGGAGGCGACCTGTCAACCGCCACCATCAAGGCCAGCAGGACACGGCAGGGCTAATGGAGCTGCAGTCCGATAGGAAGCCTGCCGGGGTCCAGCAGGAAGACTGCTGGAGGAAGCCGGGCGGCACCATCCCCACCCCTGCATCCAACTCCCCGGCAAAACACCATGCCGAGAAGGAGAGGCAGACGCAGATGATGGTGCTGCCACCTGATGAAGATGGTGTGGGCGACGCTCAGCCGGAGTCAGAGTCGTCGCCGGTGGAGTACCGCTGCGCCCTCGTCCTCTCACCATGGCGAGTGAAAAAAGATAACGGGAAGGGAGAAGAGGTGTGAATGAAAAAGCACTGCTCTTGCCCCCTTTTATAGAAGGACGGAGCAGGGGGCTAGCCTCTTACGTAGGAAACGGCCGCCCCATTCCCCCAATGCGGCCTCCCTGCACCTTCTGTGACCCAAAGAATCAAGGCCGACCCTCTGCCCCAACCATCGACGCCTGGTTCTCAACCATGGCACTTGTCCCGCGCTCTCTGCATCCACCACCTACCACGACCAATGCATGCAGAACACGTGGCAGGTGCGTGTGATGCAGGAAGCAAGTGGGATGGCAGTTTCCGCCCCGTGATCGTGGGACGTGGGCAATCCACGGGCCACGATCTAAGTTTTCCGCAGCATTGCGCACGGCGCGTGGGAAAACCGGAA
This sequence comes from Thinopyrum elongatum, assembly GCA_011799875.1. Taxonomy (NCBI): domain Eukaryota; kingdom Viridiplantae; phylum Streptophyta; class Magnoliopsida; order Poales; family Poaceae; genus Thinopyrum; species Thinopyrum elongatum. Next base: position 420,986,696 of record CM022299.1, read on the forward strand.
ACTGGCCCAGAATCAAGACTAATGAAGAAGCTAAGAGGACACCAAGAAACCAGCCTCTTCAGCACCCCTGCCTGTGCACTAATTAGGACCTACCCCGACGATGCTCAGCAGCGCGATCGGGGCAGGCCCGGGGGCTTCTGTCGGTGCAACAAACCCTGGGTCTGTTGCCCGGACTGTGCACAGGCACGAGAACAAGATTACAACACCAAGGCCATGCCAAGATACAAGAGATCAAGATCTTCTAAGAACCAACATACAGGTTAAGAGGACCAAGGCCAAGACAGAGAAGCAAGATACCACCAGAAGAAAAGCCTCCCTTGCCGGGCAGGCGAGCCTGGCAAGGACAGGGACTCCCCCGGAAGAAAATGTTCATGACATCCCGGCGGGGCCTGTCGGGACTCACGAAGACAGAGCCACCTCACCAAGCCATCTCACCACGACCCACGTCGATAATCAATGCGGGCTCAAGCCGCAAAGTGAGTAAGTGGCAGCCATTCGCCACATGGCGGCCTCTTCCCCCAGATAATACCTACAGGTTACACCCGTCCTGCGACGTGTCGAGCAAGCAGGCATGGAGCTGGCAAGACAAGCCCGGCAAGGCCTGCCGGGCAAGCAATGATGTGACGTTGAGCAGTGCATTTAATGCGCCCTGTCAGCCTGCAGAATTAGGTATGATAGCACTGTTTGCTATCTTATCAGTGCATAATGACTGTTTTGCCATTGTGGTGACCCCTTGATCTATAAAAGGAGGCCCATGGCAACCGTAGAAAGGGTTGGAAACTTGAACACCCACACACTCATACGCGCGTAGCCACTGCCTCTCCTGAGGCGAGCCTGCCGGGCAAGTGTACTACGCTCCACCACCACTTTTCCACCATCAATCCACCAAAGCAGGAGTAGGGTTTTACGCCTCGCGGCGGCCCGAACCTGGGTAAAATTGCCTGTGTGATCTCTGCCGCGCTGCCCCACGTTCTTCTGCTCTTTGTGCAATGTGACGTCCTCCCTTCGAACCAGCAAGGGGCCCTTGGCCCCATAGGTGGCCGTGGTTTCCCACGACAGGATGCGAAGGCATTTTTTGGAAGAACTTTCTTTATGATGTATTTAAGTAATATTGCACTCCCTGGTGTCGCCTTTCCTTTACTTTTCGCGCGCCTTCGGCCCCTAAGCAGGGGCGGCTGTCATTTTCATGCCAGGTCGCGGTGCCCGACCAAGGTCCAGAGGCGGGCGCCTGCTGAAGGCCCTGGGCCATACGTACCCATCAGCTCGCTTCAAGAGCGCCGCGCGAGGATCAGGACGCCGAGGTCCCGGAGAGGTGTGCGCGGGGGCAAGGCCGTAGCTGCTGTGGCCTGGGCCCTCAGGGCATTGTCAGCGCCACTGGGCTGACCCAAGCGTGCGCACCATGCCTAGCCCCCACTCGCGGGGGTGCGATGGAAGGAGCCACGGGGGCCCGTCATCTTTCACAAAGGTGGAAATCAAGCGAAGGAAAACTGTTTAGAAGGAGAAAAGCCAAGAAACCCCCCTTTTTCGAACAAAAGCACAAGAACTACAAGTTCATTCCAAGAAGTAGCAAACTCGATTACAAGAGAAAGCAAAGAACAGCCGCGTCCAGCACCTATGCTAATCTTCTAGTCTTCCCGCCAGCGCAGAGCATGAGGCTTCCACTGGGTGTGGGCATAGTCATTGGGAGACCGTGTCGTCTGCCAGCGCGGAGCATGGGGCTTCCACTGGATGTGGGCATAGTCATTGTAAGACCGTGTCGTCCGCCATCGCGGAGCATGGGGCTTCCACTGAGACGTGGGTGGGAGCCCCCGTGAGGCTCAAGGGCAGCACTCAGGAGACTTCGGGGCTTGTACAACCCCACTCATTATTACGTGAGAGTGTCATGGGCGGAGACTTGGGGAGGCGTAAGGCAGTTGCCTACTTCCTGGTCGGGGGCCCCACTCCCTACCTTGGGCCGCGCACTCGCGAGCCAGAGCGCTGGCAGCCCTGGGCGGGGCCCCGGACTGGCGATCACCGGCGGGCGGTGCGACGCGTCACCGTATTGGCCGCGGGTCACTTAATCGGTTCGCGAGGCCTGCCTTCGGGCTCCTCCTGAGTCCTTTTGGCCCCGGGCCCAAGCGGTCGTGGCCTGGGGGGCCATGGGCCCTCGTGAGGCTCCCTGGCCTCGCGGGCCCCTCAAGCCCCCGGGGCCCTATCTTGGTCTGGGGTGCCACCTCACCGGGTGCGCCCCAGCGCGCACACTCTGGCCGCCATCTCGCAGGCACGCCACATGATGTAGGTCTCCTGTGCTCCAAAGTTAGCAAAAAATATGTTCTGAAAGTATTTGTCTCAGCAGTCATGGCCCTACTTGCAGCCCCCCGGCTTCGAGAGGCCTTGACGATCTCATGGGCTATACCAGCAAAGGCCTGCCTTCCGCCAACCTGCGGGTTCTTTAGACTTGCCGATTACCACCCCGCTGTCATGTCATGATGGCCAGGAGGCGGCCCGCCGTAGCGCCTCCCACTGGGGGCCGCTTACCCTTCCTAAAGCTCGGGGGGGCATCTCCTGGGGGGAGATCTCGTTCTCCTTCTCTTTGCCGCCCTGCCTTCCGGGTCCTCTCCCTACGTAGACGCAGCAAGGGCATGTCCAAGCCTGCAGCAAGGGTCGAGACACAGGCGGGGGACAGAGGGGGTCCATACCCCCGCAATCGATGTCGAGCAGTTCGGAAACCCAGTCAAGCCAAGCAGCGTGACTGCCCTCCGCAGGGCGGTAGCGCAGTAATTCACGAGCCGTAAGGAGCGCGGCTTGCGCGCCCGTCAACCCCCAGCGGATGCGGAGGGGCGGAGCCGCGGCAGTGCCAATCGAGTGCACGGCGGCTCGCCCATTGCGTTGCACAAGGGGTGGCGGCGGTGAACCTTGTCGTTGGTGACGGTGCGCCGAGGAAGGTGGGGCGTGACGAGGAGCGCCGCGGTGGGAGGGCGCCACCCGATCAGAGTGCACGGCCCATCACTCGGTGCGAGCCCGGCCAAATCTCATCATGGCCAAGTGAGGATGGAATGTGGTTGATGAGGAGGCAGGGCTTCGACATGCCCCTACCTGGCGTGCCAAATGTCGGATTCAGGGCTCCGCAGACCCAAGAAGGTTCGAACTCTGGGGCGTGTGCGAAGATCTCAACCTCTCAAGCTTCGAGCTCATCGGCCCACAGCCTAGCCTAGCCGGAATCACATGAGCAAGGAAGAAGATGAACACGACAGTTTACCTAGGTTCATGCCACTTTGCGGTGTAAAACCCTACTCCTGCTTTGTGGTGGATTGGCCTCACGAGGGGCTGAGGATGAACTAGTACAGTGGATGAACAGCCTCGCGAGGGCTATGTTGGTGAGGGTGGAAAGGATCCGATCCCTCTCTACGGTGGTGGCTAACCTATATTTATAGTGGCCTCGATCCTCTTCCCCCAAAACGTAGGCGGGAAGGGATCCCACAGTGGCTAATTTGAAAGGGGACAAGTAGTACATCTTATCCTGACAAAAGGTGGTCTTCGCCTGCAAAGCTTCTGGCCGTGACGCAGCGGTGGGCTCAGCGATGACATCCGTCCTGCCGAGTGTGGTCTTGGTCTTGTAGCACTGGAATGGAAACCTTTAGTAGATTTCTCGGGAACCCACGCCTGTCCTTGCCTCCTTAGCACCAAAGAGGAAACTGCCTCCCCTGCGCCCGCTGGCGCCCGCCTGGCCTTGGTCATCATGGCTTGCGTCATCGCAGCCTCATGAGGCTGGTACCTGCATAGAAATCTCTGCTCCTCGGGAGGCAGCCTGGGGAGGCCACCCCCTCCAGAGGTCTTGGTGTCGTCCGCCTCGCGTGGTCAGGGGGCCTTCGCGAGGGTCTTGTCTTGGCGGTCTTGTAGATGGGCCGTACCAGGCCGTTGGTGGAGCCACGCCATGGGCCGCAGGCAGGCAAGTCTGGGTACCCTAGTTCCCAGAACGCCGACAAGATCCCGTCCATGACATGTGAGGCAACATCCTATCAGCAAATCTTACCTTTTCTAGATTTCCAACCCGTACCCTTTGTTGTCGTAGCTTTTGCCATGTGGTGTTTTAACTGTGCCGTGTTTAATTATTTTAGTTATGCAAAAAATGTAATGTTCAATAGGACTACGTGATGTTTAAGTATGAATTGTCCACTTCAGTTTCACGAATTGCTATATTTGGTTGTTTATAGTGAGTAGATGCCTTATTTATCTGTATTTGGTTGTTAGGTTGGTTGGAGTGAGCATTTGTCCAGTTATCAAGCAAATGCCTTGTTTATCTGTATTTGGTTGTTAGGTTGGTTGCAGTGAGCAGTTGTCCAGTTATTAAGCAGATGCCTTGTTTATCTGTATTTGGTTGTTAGGTTGGTTGCAGTGAGCATTTGTCCAATTTTCAAGCAGATGCCTTGTTTATCTGTATTTGCTTGTTAGGTTGGTTGCAATGAGCATTTGTCCAGTTTGCAAGCATGTGCCCTGTTTATCTGTATTTGCTTGTTAGGTTGGTTGCAGTGAGACTCTACCCAGTTTCAATGGCTATATTTGGTTGTTATACTGATCATTTATGCCTTGTTTATTTCAGTCATTCACAATGTGATGTTCATTTTGTGCAAGTCGGAACTGTGCCGCTCGATTTCATCAATACTAGTTCGAACGGCTATATTTGGTTCCAGTTATGCCTGGTGATGTTTAAGCATGACCTCTGTTCTATTCATTTTTAACAATACCAGTTTGAATTGCAATATTTGATGGCTGTTAAGCCTATTGTAGGTAACATTCCCTTCCATTTTATATCTGCTTTAATAGCATGCTGAAACCAACACATTCAAGCTATCATTTGAAGATGGTGTTGTTTACCTTTGCTATATTTGTTTGATGTTAAGGTTGATGTACTTATCATGCCTTTCCAATACTTATGCAGGACAACAACGGGAGTGGCCAGCATTTTCCGCCGAGGTTAGTTTCATCCCTCGGCTTGTACTCCCCCCGTCGTTCCATAATGTAGTGCATATAGATCCAGGCATGGACACTTGTTAGCTTCTAATATCACTACTGGAATCAGAGGATTTGCCATCAGCCACTTCTTTGTCGTCTGCTAGCTGACGGCAAACGAGGTCTTTGACATCTGCTTTGAAAAAACAGACGGCAAAGAACTGGCTGATGGCAAAGATACTATTTGCCATCAGCCAGTTATTTGCCGTTTCCTTGCTGACGGCAAAGAATCTTTGCCGTCCGCTAGCAGACGGCAAAGAGGTGGGTGGGCCCAGTGGAGGCCAACGCCGGGCAGTACACTGTAACGGCCCACCCCCCACCTCTTTGCCATCTGCTAGTGGACGGCAAAGATTCTTTGCCGTCAGCTAGCAGATGGCAAAGAAAATAATACCTAATGGCTAACGGCCCACCCTCCCACCTCCTCTCTCTCTTCTCTCTCTCTGCCTCTCTCTCCTCCCTTGACCCCCACACCCGCCGGCCGCCGCCCCCGACCCCCACCGCCCCCGCCGCCCCTGACCACCCGCACCGCCCCCTCGCGCCGCCCGACCCACACATCGCCCGCCGCCCCACCCAGGCCGCCCGCCGCCCCGCCCAGGCCACAGAGCTGCGACCGCCCCGCCGCCCCGGTGCCGCTCTGCCCAGACCACCTGCCACCCCGGCGCCCCTCCGCTCGCCGCCCCTTCGCGCAAGCCGCCCGCCGCCCCTCCGCCCAGCCGCCCCCTCGGTGAGGGTTCTTGCTTTTTTTATTTAGGTTGTACTGTTAGTAGATTTTAGGTTAGTGCATTTTAGGTTAGTAGATTTTAGGTTAGTTGATTTAGTTGCTTTTTTTAGGTTGTACTGTTAGTGCATTTTTGGTTAGTAGATTTTTGGTTAGTTGATTTTAGGTTAGTTGATTTTTTTTTATTTAGTCATATTTTAGGTTAGTACATTTTATGATGAAAAAAAGAAGAAGAAAAGAAGAAAAAGTAGAAGTGGAGAGAAAAAGGGAATAAGGAAAAGAGAAGAAAAAAGAAAAAAAGAGGAAGAAGGAAAAGAAGGAAGAAGAAGAAAAAGAAGGAGAGGAAAAAGGAAAATAAGGAAGAATGAAGAAGAGGAGGAGGAAGAGAGGAGGAGGAGGAGGAGGAGAGAAGAAGAGAAGAAGAAGAAGAAGAAGGAGGAGGAGAAGAGGAAAAGGAAGAAGAAGAGAAGAAGAAGAAGAAGAAGACAGAAGAAGAAGAAGGAAAGACAGAAGAAGAAGAAGAAGAAGAAGAAGAAGAAGAGAAGAAGAAGAAGAAGAAGAAGAAGAAGAAGAAGAAGAAGAAGAGGAGGAGGAGGAGGAGGAGGAAAAATGAAAAGAAGGAAGAAGGAGGAGGAGAAGAAGAAGATGAAGAAGAAGAAGAAGAGGAGGAGGAGGAGAAGAAAATGAGGAAAAGAAGAAGAGGAGAAAAAAAGAAGAAGAAGAAGAAAATGAGGAGAGGAAGAAGAGGAGAAAAAAATAAGAAGAAGAGGAAGAAGAAGAAGAAGAAGAAGAAGAAGAAGAAGAAGAAGAAGAAGAAGAAGAAGAAGAAGAAGAAGAAGAAGAAGAAAAATAGGAGAAGAAGAATAAATAGAGGAGAAGAATAAAAAAATAGAATAGTACTTATATGGGCAGTTATATTTTATCGGGATTGAATATTTGTGTTGATTGGGTGGATTTGAATGTGCAGTGTTTCGTTGCTGCGAGGGTCTGGTGTTCGACGACCTCCCTGTGTGTTTGACGAGCTCTGCCCCTGTGTTCGTGGGTGAGCACAAATGACATCTCCTCCTCCCCCCTTAATTATTTGCTCTGTTCCGGTCTTCGTGCCGATGAAACTTGCTAGCTATAGGTGTCTTCAATCATCAGTATGCGTGACCAGTATGCGTCTCCCATTCGAAAGGGTTACAGTTATAAATATGCATGCATTTGCATATTTATAACCGTGATTCTTTCGAATTGTCCAACGTTATCCATGGACAGCCCGAGTATGTGTAGATTGGGTTCATTTTCCCATATGCTCTGCTCCGGATCCGACGCATAAATTTCGTCAGTGCCTCCCTGTTGTTCTCCGGGTACACATCCTCTCTGTTTATTGCAGAGACGTGTATCAGGAGAACAGCGGGGAGGTGCTGCCAAAATTTTGCGTCGGATCCAGAGCAGAGCATGGGAAAACGAACCCAATCTACACATACTCGGGTGGGATTAGGACCTATCTTTACCTATTAGAGTGTAGGTTGCATGGACATAATAAAATTGACAAACTAGATTAACTGATAAATATATACATTCTGAATTATATATATATTTATTGTGTGTCCAGTAGCTAGGCAAGATGAGTGATCGTGCGTGGATGTACACCGGTCACACTAGTCAGAAAGACATGACGAATGAATGGTTAACAAAAACCAAGGGGTTTGTAAGAGCCGCATTTGCAAATGGCCAGAGGAAAACCTGGTGCCCCTGTGTCCGGTGCGACAATGGCACAAGAGGACAGAGGATGAAATGGGCAAACACCTACAGAAGAGTGGTTTTATGCCCGGTTATACGGTGTGGACATTTCATGGTGAGTCTGCCCAATGTGCCAGAGCTGAGGTGGTTCGTCGTCGCACCGACGAGCATGGTACCGGGATGGAATACATGGTGCAAGACTTTGATGATGCTCGGGATTCAGACGATGAGATGGAGGAATCTGCAAAGGCCTTCAATGAAATGTTGGAGTCTTCAAAACGTCCTCTCCACGAGCACATTGAGCATTGTCGGCTGGATGCCATGTCACAAGTAATGGCTCTAAAGGCTCAATTCAACTTGGGCAGAGAATGCTACGACGCGATGATGAAAGTATTTGGACGCTTTCTACCCAAAGGTCATGTAATGCCTGCAAACTTGTACCAGTCGGACAAAATCCTCCGTGCACTTAAGATGCCCTATGAGAAGATACATGCCTGTGAGAAAGGATGTGCCTTATTTAGGCTTGAGTATGCGGACTTGAACTATTGTCCCATTTGCAAGTCTTCCATGTATGTTGTGGTAGACAACTGTATGGGTGAGAAGACGCAGACCAAAATCCCCGTTAATGTTCTTCGGTATATGCCAATCGTGCCAAGACTTCAACGTCTTTTCATGGTCGAAGAGACGGCCAGACAGATGACATGGCACAAAATGGGCAAAAGAACCAAACTAGATGCAGACGGGAATCTGATGATGGTACACACATCGGATGGTTCTGCGTGGAAGCGCTTTGATGCATTACATGAGCAAAAAGCGGCAGATCCAAGGCATCCTCGAGTCTCCATCAGCATGGATGGGTTCAATGTGTTTGGTCTGATAGCAACCCAATACAGTTGTTGGCCCGTATTTGTCATTCCACTCAATCTCCCCCCCCCCCCGGACAGATTATGCAAAGAAAGAACATTTTCCTGATGTTGATAATTTCAGGGCCCAATTATTCGGGGAAGAATATGAATGTGTACATGCAGCCACTTAAGGATGAATTGCAAGAAGCTTGGGATAATGGGTTTAAGACATATGACGCCGCTAGCAAACAGAACTTCATAATGCGTGTCTGGTACATGTACTCGATGCATGACTTGCCGGCATATGCGCTATTCGTTGGCTGGTGTGTGCATGGAAGGTTCCCATGCCCCACATGCAAGGCAGCTCTTCAGTTTCGTTGGTTGCAGGCGGGTCGCAAGTTTGCTTGCTTCGACTTGCATAGACAGTTCCTGGATCCTCGCCATAAGTTCAGGAAAGACAAGAAGAACTTCATCAAAGGTAGAGTTCTCAAAAACTCTGCACCACCTACGTTGACAGGCCAAGAGACCCTGGATTAGTTAAATGCTCTCGAGCCAGATCCAAAGCGTCCAGGGTATTTCAAGGGGTATAATTCGGAACACGCCTGGAGTCACAAGACATGCTTGTGGGATCTGCCTTACTTCAAAGACCTCCTTTGCCCACACAACATCGACATGATGCACACTCAAAAGAATATTGCCAAGGCCCTTTTTGGTACATTGTTTGGCATAGAGGGGAAGTCAAAGGATAATACTAAGGCTAGAGTCGATCAGGAGGCGCTATGTGATAGACCGTTACAAAACATGCAAGAACCGAAAGGAAAGCAGAACTGGACGAAGCCAAAGGCATGGTTCAATCTTGGAAGGCTAGCTATGAGGGAAATTATCTTGTGGGTGAAAATGCAGTTGATGTTCCCCGATGGGTATGCAGCGAATCTAAAGAGGGGAGCGAGTCTTGAAAAATTGAAAATATTTGGTCTCAAGAGTCATGATTGGCACATATGGCTTGAGCGGATAATGCCGGTGATGTTCCGTGGCTTTATCCCTGAGGATGAATGGCTAGTACTGGCAGAGCTGAGCTATTTCTTCCGTGTTCTTTGTGCGGAAGAACTATCGCCTGGCGTGCTAGAAGATATGGAAGAGTTGGTGCCAGAGTTGATCTGCAAGTTAGAGAAGACCTTTCCACCGGGCTTCTTTAATCCAATGCAGCATTTGATTTTGCATCTCCTGACCAAGGCAAGATTGGGAGGGCCCGTGCAAAATCGTTGGTGCTACGCAACTGAGAGGATGCAGAAGACGCTTCGAGCAAAATGTAAAAATAAACGTAGAATTTAAGCATCGATGGCCGAGGCATTCATTACTAAGGAGGCGGCAAACTTCATGACAGCACACTACGAAGCCAAAAATCGTCATTTGCATAATCTGAAGCCTCGGTACAATGCTGGCAATCCTAAAAAAGGTGGATCCAACCTCAGCCTATTCAAAGGGAATCTCGCACCAGCCGGTGCTTCGAAACCAATATCGTTGGATGTCGAAGAATGGCGGACCATTTCATTGTATATCTTCAACAACCTAATAGAAGTGCGGCCGTACATCGAGTAAGTTCTCGGTACATTATTTTGCAACTTCTAATTCCTTTGAACTGCTCTTATTCCCAAATATTTGATACAGTCGATACGTCGCCAAATTCTCAGATGGAGCGGTGATCCAAAAGGATTCCGTCAAAGAGTATGAGCTTCTGGCAAAGCATGGAAGCGGCTTTACCGGTTTCATCTCTTGGTTCAAACAAACGGTAATTTCCATTAGAGCGTTCTCATTTCTTTGTCTAATTTGCGGCTAATGCAACAATCCTTTTGTATTAACCTTGTAGGCTAATTCAGAGTATATGGACGCTGAATTGAGACAAGTCGATAATGGTTTTGACTATAAGGTTCGTTCATTTGACAAATATGACATCAACGGGTATCGCTTTCGTACCTTTGGCAAAGAGCTATCTATGGACGACCGAAAGTCTATAAATTGTTGTGTCTCTGCTATCGGTGAAGGAGGTACCGAGTATTATGGGAGAGTTGAAGCAATTTATGAACTTCTATTCTATGGTGAAAACCCACCGAATGTCGTAGTCTTCAAATGTTATTGGTTCCAGCCGAAGGAAACTAGAAGGACTCATGAACATATAGGGCTAGTTGAAATCAAACAAAGCACCCATTTAGATGTTCCCGATGTCTATATTACGGTTCAACAGGCGACCCAAGTTTTCAATCTACCGTGGGCCTGCCAAACTAATCCAAATCTGAATGGTTGGGATGTTGTTTATGAAGTGCCGCCACGTGTTAGGCCACCTACCCCCAATGAAGAGGATTATGAACCTCACATTAACCCAGACACATATGAAGGAGAATTCTTCCAAGAAACACGTATTTCCAAAAAAAAATTCAATAACCGCTCTACTTCACCCCAGAACATTGAAGTAGACAGCGACAGTGAATCCGACTTCACCCTTGAGTCGGAACAAGAAGAGCCGGAACAAGAAGAGGTTACTGCTGCGGATGACCTGTCAATGCTTGACCGATTACATAAAGGTGGCCTTCCACATGTTGATGCCGCTGAACCCGATGAGCACGTCATTCGTGATATTGATGATGATGCATTTATTGATCCCGGAGCATATATAGACGATCAAGATTATTATTAGTTCATTTCAGGTATTCAGTTTGTATTATATACATATATATATTATTAGTTCATGTTAGGTATTCTTTTTTTTTATGTTGTACTTGATGATGATACACTTAAGTTATATACATATTATTATTCATGTCGGTATTAATTTTTTTTATGTTGTACTAATTTCGTTTACTCTTTGTCTTGGTAGGTGTTGAAAGATGGTGGGCGCGGGTCCGGACCACTCCGAGGCTCCTTCTTCGTCGGCGCGTGGTGGGAGGGGTACTTCCATTCCACCCCAGTCTCTCCGGAGAGCATTGCTCGACAGTATGCAGACACCGGTGGGCGCTTCTTCGTCGGTGTCGTTGCCCACTGGGAGAGGAGGTCGGGGAGGGAAGAAGAGAGGAGGTTGGGGAGGACGTGGCCGTGGGAGAGGTAGACAGGCTCCTACACCTTCCTCGCCGCTACCCCCAGCTGATTCACTCGAGCACAGGACTGGTAGGGTGGACACGTCTAAGGAGGAGGCTACGCGGACTCCGGTCCACAATCCTCTGATCGACGGGCCTTCGGCCCACGAGACTCCGGACTAGGGTACATCCCAGGAGACATCCGGATGGGGTACCTGGCCGGATCCGCCTGAGGGGCCGAGTGGCCATGCTGATGGTGGCGGGGATCCGGCTGATAGCGAGGGCGAGGTGGTTAAGGGGGCCATCGTCTACTAGCGTGGTTGTACACAGCTCCCGCCCATGCCGGCGACCCGCGAGCAGAGGTGGTTGATTTACCCTGATGGGGAGAGGTAAGTGCATTTACTCTTTTTGTACCTTTTGCCTTCACATTTTTCAAATATCTAATGTGCTGGCCTTGTCATGCTGTAGGGGTTGGGACCATGCTCTGGATGTCCGCAGGCCCAACACCGTCCTTGGTGTGATTTGCCGGCAAAACTTCCCGGGATTTGTGACGTTGCTCGGTGAGGGTCAGCTTCCACAGCTAGGATTGAGCTGGAAGCACTACTTGGCTGCCCTGGCCCCACCGGAGGAGATGATCGACGGTGTCTTGTGCCACACGAGGGCAGACATGGTGATCATAAAGTTTTGGGTAATTTCTCCTTTACACAATTAAAAATCTTCAAATAGCTAGTTATTGTACTAATCAATGTTGTCTCATTTGATTGCAGACCTTCTACAGGTGTGAGGAGGGATACGAGGAGGCCGCGGCACAGGTTATCGATGCCGAGTGCAAGTGCCTACTACAAAACTTACGGCACGAGGCTCGGGTGAAGGCTGTTCGAGACTACTACGCCTCACATGGTATTAAGAAGACCAAGCCGGCGTGCCGCAATAAGTTTCTGAAGAAGGAGCAGTACATGACGGTAATTACCTATTCTTAAGGCCTTGTTCTTAGTTTCCTTGATTTGATTCGTAGGCGTAGCGCTCAAGTTTCTCTTTACTAACTTAGGTGCCCCCGAGATGGTGTGTGGATCAGATGGATTGTTGGGAGGTGTTGGTGGATGAGTGGTGCTCAGACCAATGGCTAGCCCTCCACAACAATGCCAAGGACCAGCGTGCCCAAATGGAAGGTGCGCCACACCATCAAGGCAGTGCCAACTTATATCAGTTCGGGTGGAACTGAGTATGTGGTTTGCTTCATGATTCATGCAATTCATTCTTCATGCTAGCTTCAGCCCTTTAATTACTAATTTACTCTGTTCCTCTCTTTGAGGCGCGACACAATAAGGCGGAGGTGCCAGAGGTGTACAACCTCTATGCCATGGCCCATACTGCCTCGTACAAGAAGGTCAAGGCATTCTCTGAGTCTGACCTCGATCATCCAGAGAACTTCACCAACATCTCCTCCCATAACAAGCTCGTGAAGTACAGAGATGAGGGAAAGGCGAGGAAAGGGGAGGACTTTAACCCGAGCCAGGATCCCATTGATCCAGAGCTGGTGATGATATCTGGTGGCGGGAGGTCCCATGGCTTGATAGCCATTGGAGATGGACTTATACGTTGTCCTCGCACTCTCCCAAAGATCAAGGCCCATACTGCCTCGCTCCTGAGATAAGGCCTCGTCAACGGCCAGTCGAGCTCGCCTTCGAGGTTAGTTATACGAACTCAGCTATCTTTCCTCCATTACATTATGTGTGCGGCCATCGATGATTACAATGCTAACGAGGAGTGGTTTTGCAGGCTGCTCTTCAGAGAGAGAGAGATAAAACCCAGGCGCATCTGGCGAAGAGGGACCGGCAGGCGGCGGAGAAGGAGTAGGAGTTGGAGGAGAGGACTGCTAGGATGTTGGAGGAGGAGAGGGCACGGAATGACATGCAGAACCGGGCCATGTACGAGCTCCTCATGGTAAGTTTCTTCTGCATATTAGCCAAATCATGCACTTAATGTTTGTTTCATTACTAAGTAGTATGACTGACTCATCAAACCAAATGTGCAGTCTGTGTGCGAGAAGACCGGTCAGACCCCTCCGCCGATGCCAGTCGTTGCTCCGGGGACCATGGTGAGTTTCATTTGAATGGTCATTAGTTACTAGTCTTAACATTTGAGTGTCATCATGCTAATGAGACATTGCAAATGATCTTTGGTGCAGTGTAACTCCGGACAAGCATCGCACGATCCTTCTCCAGGTGGTACCGGCACGAGCAACCCCGGTGCTTCACCTCCGTGATGAGGGTAAGTTTTCTCTAGTGTTTTGCTTAACAAATGCATAATGACCTAGACTTAGCTTTATTTCCTCCAATATGCTTACCATAATGACCTAGACTTAGCTTATTTTCCTCCAAAATGACATAATAAGCTTACTTAGCTCCAAAATGATCCATTTTACTTAAGTTAGCTCTAAAATGATCTATACTTAGCTTTGTTTCCTCCAAAATGACCTAAGTTAGCTCTAATATGCTAAGTTAGCTCTAATATGCTTAGTTACCTAGGTTTGCTCAATAATGACATACACTTAGCTTACTTATGTCAAAAATGGCGTAATTAGCTTACTTAGGTCAAAAATGGCATAACAACCTTGGTAACCTGAAAAATGTCATATACTTAGCTTATTTTCCTCCAAAATGACATAATAAGCTTTACTTAGCTCCAAAATGATCATTTTACCTAAGTTAGCTCCAAAATGACCTAAGTTAGCTCTAATATGCTAAGTTAGCTCTAATATGCTTAGTTACCTAGGTTAGCTCAATAATGACCTATACTTGCTTATTATGTCAAAAATGGCATAATATGCTTAGTTAACTCAAAAATGGCATAATTACCTAGGTTAGCTCAATAATGACCTATACTTAGCTTATTTAGTTCATTTATGATATAAGTAGCTTACTTAGCTCATAAATGGCATGATAACCTTGGTAAGCTCATAAATGTCATATAGTTAGCTTACTTAGGTCAAAAATGGCATGATTACCTAGGTTAGCTCCAAAATGATCCGTTTTACCTAAGTTAGCTCCAAAATGATCCATTTTACCTAGGTTAGCTCCAAAATGATCCATTTTACCTAAGTTAGCTCCAAAATGATCCATTTTGCCTATGTTAGCTCCAAAATGATCCATTTTACCTAAGTTAGCTCATAAAGGATCCATTTTACCTAAGTTAGATCATAAATGATCCATTTTATCTAAGTTAGCTCATAAATGTCATATACTTCTTCTTCTTCTTCTAGTCTTCTTCTTCTTCCAGTCTTCTTCTTCTAACTTTCTTATTTGCTATTTTGCAGATTTCATTCACTTCACGGAAGCTTGCATTGGTGGAGTGCTTGTTTTCCCTTTCTGTTTTGATTTTGTATCGATGAACAATGTGGAACTTGCTATATGGATGAAACTATTGTAATATGTATGGATGGAACTATGTATATGGAACTTGCTATGTATGTATGGATGGAACTATGTATGTATGATGAAACTTATGTGTTGGATATCTCATATGATTGCTGTGAAATTGCCCTGTGAAATATATGTATATATATATATATCATATTTTCGCTCTGAAAATGCTTGGATATAAGAAAAAAAGAAAAAAAAGAGGCAATGCAGGCTCTTTGCCGTCTGCCACCGACGGCAAAGGGCTCTTTGCCGTCTGCCACAGACGGCAAAGTGGCCACGTGGCAGCAACTTGTGCAACCTGGGAGCTGACCCATTTGGTCACTTTGCCGTCTGTGGCAAACGGCAAAGGCTGGGGTGGTTTGCCGTCTGTGGCAGATAGCAAAGAGCGGGGATTTGCCGTCGATGGCAGACGACAAAGAGCTGGGAGGGCTGACTTGTCTACTGACATCAGCTGGCAGATGACAAAGGGGAGGGCATGTTTGCCGTCAGCTGGTGGACGACAAAGCCTCCCGTTAGCCACCTAACGTGGCTAACGTCAGTTCTTTGCCGTTCACCTTCTTTGCCATCAGCCAGCTGACGGCAAACGTCTCTGCCGTCCACTGCGAGAAAACAGACGGCAAAGAAGCTCATTACCGTAACTTACTGTGCCGGGCATGTTTGCCGTCTGCCATGGCAGAAGGCAAAGCAGCTGATTCCTGTAGTGTATTGACTTGTTGCTTGTAGGTACATATGCCCTTGGCAAAGATCCACGCATCGACCCTTTTTGCATATGGGGCAATGAGATATTCATGAGCAAGCATCAAGTGAGGAAACTGATAAGGATTATTAGCGACAAGATACGAACGGTGGCAAGCAAATTATTTGTTTACGCTCTATCCAACACAAGAGTGAGCTGTAGGATGGTAACTACAAACTCTGTAGCCTTCTCTTTTTACTGCCCATAATGAGTTGTTAGGCAACAATGTCTGAATCTTTTTCGTTCGCAGTGGTTCCCAAAGCAGTTTACTCAAGATTACCTCGCAAAGTACATGATTGGTGGACACGCAATGAAGGTTAAAGTATTTCATCCAGACTACAATGAGCATCGAGAAGTCCTAATGAAGACAGTGAAGGATGGATGGGCAGCCATCACAAGGGGTTGGCCTAGAGTCGTGCGCGCATTTCGCAAGGAGGAGGGCACAATATGGGCATTCCGCTTCATCTTCTCCAGCAACCAGAATGTCTTTCGCCTCTCTCTTTACAGTCTTTAGTACAACTGTGGTTCATCATTCTTTACTTGGTGCTTCTGTAGTTCTTTAGTATATGTACCTATGCATCGAATTATGCATTCGTGGTTGAACCTATATTTGTAATAAACATGGTTTGATATGAAATAAGTGATTGCCTACTTTCAAATTCAAAATCTGTGATTTTTAAATACAAGGATTAAATTAGGGATTACACTGCACACGGTTTGCGAAAGCAAAACATCTGCGATAGACATGGAGATCAGACGAGTTTCTCGGATCCACTACATGTGTGATCAATCTCTGCTGCACACACGATCAGCCAAGAAAAAACGTGTGCGATTAACAACAACATCGCACACAGTTCCTTCTTATTAAATGTTTGTGAAACTCACCTTATCACACACGCTTGGCAATTATGGATTGTTTATGATGTTGTGCGCATCGCAAATGTTTGGTCATAGAAGAACACGTGCAATAGGTCTTCATCCGACGCGTGTAGGATGGACGAATCATGTGGGATGTATTCAAGCTTCGCATACAGTTTTATAGGGACAACTGTATGCACTCTTACATCGAATCGCATACAGTCGAGGAAAAGTAAATGTGTGTGATTGTCTGCTTATCGTACATGTTCTATAATCGTGAACTATTTGTGATGGGTCGCGTATCATAAATGTAGCACCACAGAATACCGACTGCGATGGCAATGCGAGCACAAACAAGTTGCAAGGATGAAGCGTTTGGGAAATTCGAGATATCAGAAACAATTTTATAGGGACAACTGTATGCATCATAGCTCCCTATCCCCGATGGTTTTTGGGTCGTGTGGGAAGGACCCCCCCTATCGCACACACTCACTTGGCAACGGTTCAAAATGTCGTCGTGGAAAGGGGTTAAAAACTGTTTGTATAGCACCTCGTTCTACCAGTGCAGATTCGACTTAGTCGGATCCGTGTCGAGATAAGGTCCGAGTCGGACAGACACAACCATGAGACGCAGCAATATGTCATCTGTGAGTCTCTAGTACAACATATGTTCTATGTCCTAAGACTTGAGCTGGCGCATGTACTCGAGATGGTGACAGACCTGCTTTGGGCCGACCAAACGCTACTTCGTAACTGGGTAGTTACAAAGGTAGGTTTCGGGCTTGTCTAGACCCATGCTACGAGACATGGTCGAGCAAGATGGGATTTGCCCCTCCGATCAGGAGAGATATACTCTAGGCCCCTCGTGTGATCCGATCAAGATAAGCATGGCCATGCGACAGGGATTATGAGATAATCTGGTTTGTGGTCAGCATCGTAAGAACGAGAAAGAGGTCGGGCTAGCACAAGGATGACAAACTCGCCTTGAGCCCGACAACATATATCGTGTGGCAAAGGGAACATAACTGTGATGTACAGGTTCGCCTAACCAGCTTCATCGGACACTTGGAGTCGGCACGCTTTGCTAGAGGCCGCTACCAACTAGCTGAGTCGGATGTGATCTGACTCGCGACCAAGTGAATGAGAGCCTAAGGGGTCGCATGCTTAAGGGAAGGAACCTGTGAGGCCCGGTCCGACTCCACGAGTCAGAAGTGATCCTACTCGGACTCGGATCCAGGCCGAACAGACTTTGGGCTTTAGTATCCATGCGAGGCCCAAGTGTTGAGCCCGCGACGTATGCCTATATAAAGTGGGGGCATGGTACACTCATTCGGTTGATCGCTTCGGCACTGTCACTAGGGTTTGCATGTGTTGCGAATAGCCACCTCCACTCGTCGCCGACTATGTGATCGGACCTAGCAGTCCGCTGCACGGTGTTCCTCCTGCACATGTGGATACCATTAAAGGCGATGCACCTGCACCGCTTCATATGTGGGATCTGACGATCGGCTGTTCGAGGGAAATCAGACAAGGAGGAGACGACTCTGGACGCGCTGCCCCAATTCTACTTCTACTGCACAGCACTGCACGGCTAGTGGTAACGATCCGTGATCCATTCTCGTAGCATGTTCCTGGTTGTTCTGCCGGTAGGAATTTTTTAATTTGCAATCGACGCACCCTACCGTAGAAACCAACAGTGGTATCAGAGCCTCTGCTATAGGATTTGGATTCAGATCAGATGCATATTAGATATGTGGAGGCGGAAGATGAGATCTGTTGTCATTTATGAGATCGGCTATGTGCACGGTTGATGAGATCAACTGCACATGGGGATCGTTAAGGCTATGTTTTCTGTCAATCAGAATCGATGAGGTCGTGACGCAACCTACCCCTACCGGTCGGTATCCATCATCAGGGTTAACAGTGAAACGTAAATCCAAATCGGGACTGTCGTGTGCATAGCGCCTTGTATTTCGTACACGATCATTCAAACCGATAGAATGCGATTCTGTGCATAGCTTTGTTTTGCAGGTTTGATGTGAATAGTATGGCTCATGTGTATGTGATGCATGTGTGTAAATTATACATGGCCTGTGTGTCATTTGTCAGCCGGCGGGAGCCAAAGTGTTGTCATTATAATGTATAATGACCTGCGTGTCGACTTGTGATTCTCTGTAAAATTCATTACTAGTTGTAGTAGTTGAAAGATAGAGATCAAGTTGGTGGCTTGGCATCCTGGCGTGATGAACAAGATGGAGTTCCTAGCTGGTCATCAGAGTCGGAGCCGACCTGGGAGAACATCCACGAAGGAGCCATACTATTTCACAATATATGTTTAGTTGTGATTGTTATGCTTCTTGTTTTCCATGCATGTTAATATGGTAGAAAGATCCCTTGTTAATATCAAGCAAATTGCCATCCCAGATGTTGCACCTTCACACGTCAAGTACGTCTAGTAGTGGGCTCATAAAATTGGGGTGCTGCTAGGTGTCCTTGAACTGAAGGGTTCGTGTCGGACACGGACATGCACTGCATCAGGTTGACCTGACAAGGCTATCAAAACGGTTTTGGGCCTTGTGGCAAAGGAGGTCGGATAGTCATGTTGGCTAGCAGTGATGCTAAAGCTCACTAGTCGCATGCGCTAGTCGGATCCTAAATCACTGAGAGTTTGTGGAGGGATGCCGACTTTAGTGGGAGTATTTCTGTTTAATGCTTGAATTACTCTACATAAACACATTGCTTAGTGATTGTATATTTTTCTGTTGTAGATCAATTGCACCACCTGCTCAACCCAACTTTGCATTGAAATC
The DNA here is from genome assembly GCA_011799875.1 of Thinopyrum elongatum. NCBI lineage: Eukaryota > Viridiplantae > Streptophyta > Magnoliopsida > Poales > Poaceae > Thinopyrum > Thinopyrum elongatum. The sequence continues at coordinate 421,005,867 of CM022299.1, forward strand.
AATTTTGGAAAAGGATAAACCAAATGGAACAAACTTTACCCCCTGGTATAGAAATTCGAGAATTGTTCTCAAGCACGATAAAAAAGGAACATGTTCTAGAGGATCCACTTCCAAAGGAACCTGCTGATAATGCTAATGCCACAACTAGGAATGCCTACCAGAAACTCATTGATGAATCAAGCGAGATCAGCTGCCTCATGCTGGCTTGTATGGATCCCGATTTGTAGTAGCATTTCGAAGATGTTGGGACTTTCGATATGATCGAGAGTCTCAAGAGCATGTTTCAGGTACAGGCTAGGACCGAAAGGTTCAAGATCTGGCGATCCTTGATGGATTGCAAGCTGAAGGAAGATGATCCACTGAGCCTGCATGTGATCAAGATGATCGGATACGTGCAAGAGTTGGATTGGTTAGGCTTCCCACTCTTGGTGAGCTGGCTACAAATGCAGTTCTGGGTTCTCTTCCGCCTAGCTATGGGACGTTCATCTTGAATTATCATATGCACAGCATGGATAAGAAGCTCACTGAATTGCATGGGATGCTTAAGGTGGCAGAGCAGGATATAAAGAAAGGCACGCATCAAGTGTTGATGGTGCAGAACTCGGGCAAGTTCAAGAAGAGCTGGTCCAAGAAGAAGGCTAAGGCAAAGGGCACGGAGATGGTAACCTCCGCCGCTGCGCCAAAGTCAGGACCAGACTCAAAGACCATTTGCTATCATTGCAAGGAAACTGGTCACTGGAAGAGGAACTGTAGCAAGTGGCTTGCTGAGCATGGCAAGAAGGCCGGAAATGCTGCTTCAGGCAAAGGTACACTTGTTACATATGTTATAGACATTTACCTTGCTAACATACCTAGTAGCTCTTGGGTATTTGATACCGGATCAGTTGTTCATATTTGCAACTTGATGCAGGGGCTGGTAAGAACTAGGCGTGTGGCATAAGGGGAGATTGACATCAGGGTCAACAACAAAGCAAGAGTTGCTGCGTTGGAGGTCGGCACGATGCAGCTCCAGCTTCCTTCTAGATTTATTTTGGAATTGAATAATTGTTATTACATTCTGCACTTAGTCGGAACATTATTTCTGCCTCATGTTTGATGAGTCAAGGTTATGAATTCAATTTAAAGGACAATGGTTGTTCGTTTTATTTGAATGGAATGTTCCACGGCTATGCACCCATTGTTGATGGGCTTTTTGTATTGAATCTGGAACAAAAACCAGTCTATAACATGAATGTCAAGAGGCATAAGCCTAATGAGATAAATCCGACATACTTCTCGCATTGTCGGCTTGGACACATTAGTCTGAAACGCATGAAGAAGCTCCATGATGATGGGCTCCTAACTTCGTCCGACTTTGGGTCAATCGAGACATGCGAATCATGCTTGCTTGGCAAGATGACTAAGTCTCCTTTTGCAAAGAGTTGCGATAGGGCGTCCGAGCTGTTGGAGCTTATACACAGTGATGTGTGTGGTCCAATGAGCACAACTGCCAGAGGTGGCTATGAGTACTTCGTGACTTTTACCGACGACTTGAGTAGATATGGGTATATCTATTTGATGAGGCACAAGTCGGAAACTTTTGAAAAGTTCAAAGAGTTTTAGAACGAGGTTGAGAATCAGCTCGGCAAGACTATAAAACTTCTACGATCAGATCGTGGAGGTGAGTACATGAGCCAGGAGTTTGATGATCATCTGAAAAGCCAAGGTATAGTACCTCAGCTCACACCTTCAGGTACGCCACAGAGAAACGGCGTGTCGGAATGGAGGAATAGGACCTTGTTGGACATGGTCTGGTCAATGATGAGCAAATCAGATTTACCCTTGTCATTCTGGGGATACGCTCTAGAAACTGCAGCTTTCACACTTAACAGGGTACCATCAAAGTCCGTAGACAAGACACCACATGAGATGTGGACCGAGAAGAGTCCCAGTTTGTCTTTTCTAAAGATTTGGTGTTGTGAAGCATTTGTCAAGCGACTTATGTCAGACAAGCTTACACCCAAGTCGGATAAATGCATATTCGTGGGATATCCGAGGGAAACCTTGGGATATAGCTTCTACAACCGGGAAGAGAACAAAGTGTTAGTTGCTCGGAACGGGGTTTTCCTTGAGAAAGAGTTTCTCAGTCGAGAAGCCAGTGGGAGGATGGTCCAACTCGAAGAAATTCGAGGACCACTCTTGTCGGTGTACTAAGTATTGGGCCATTAGTACCCCGTACTTGTGCACGGGCAGTTTTAGCCATACTCGCGGCCAGGCTTGTCGGGGAACAGTTGGAGGTTAATTCGAGTTATCAAGGAAACGCCCAAGCCAAGGATCAGAGGATCAGCAGATAAGAAGAGCTGAAGACCGAACGCCTGCCTCCCCGACAAGATCTTGCCGGGGTGGCCTGCGAAGCCCGACAAGATTTCGCGCCCGGCAAGATTCTGCCACTGTGCCACCGCTTCGGCACAGCAACAAGCCTGATATTCTGGGTCTTTCTCTGGATGCGTGGCAAGGCGCCAGTGGAGGAGAGCTTAAGCGGTGCTGATGGGATGGCCCCTTTTTCCATCCCCAAGAAAATGAGGACACCTAAACGGACACCTCACGGTGCATTAAATGCATTCGTCCTAATCCATCAGTGGTTAGGTATGATGATCCTGTAGCTACTTTACACCTCAATGTATGTACATTTTGCCACTGTGGTGACCCCTTTGAACGTATAAAAGGAGGCCCAAGGCAACTGCTACAGGGGAGGAGGATCTTCTGGCCCATTCTGCATGCGTAGCGGCTCTTTGAACGTACTGTTCATCGCAAGCGCTCCTGGAGCCTGGGCTCAAGAACACTCTTAATAAAACAAGGCAGGAGTAGGGTTTTACGCTGATTAGCGGCCCGAACCTGGGTAAAATCACCCCGCGTCGATCGTTGGTTCTGCTCTTTGCACATACCTCTCTCCCTGCCGAATCGTAAAGGGGTCCTTTGGGATCCCATAGGTGTCGCACGCCGACATCTTTGGCGCGAATGAGGTCAGTCTCTTCCCGGATGGCCCTCTCCGACAAGTTGTCGAAGAACTTTTGTGCTTCCTCCTTGGATGGCTCGGCCCAGGTCACGTCAAGACCATGGGCGTTGAATATTGGCATGGTGGCGATGATTGACCCCAGGGCGGAGTTGTTGCACAAAGGGACAATTCTTGCCAGCAACCGATGTTTGTCATCGCGCTGGAATAGTTTTGTGGTGGAGAGCACCGAGCTGCATGGCTGTCAAATTGTTGTTCAATCCAGGGCACAGCCTCATGATGTCCGCTGCGTTCGGTACTCCCAAGTTGGTCTTCCCCTACTCTGTAGGGGGGCGAAGCGGCGGCGGAGGAAATCGAAGCCAATCATCTCCATTGTGAGCCCGGCAGCTTTCAGGCGAAGGATTCTGGTGGTGGCAATCGTGAGCCTCTCGTCCTCCGCGGCGAGATCACTCCAGTCACTACCGCGAACCGCCTTCTGCTGTCGAGGCAAACAGAACGGATAGGGATCTGCTTCCTTGATCCAGCACCACTCAGACCGCCATTCATCCCACTTCTCACGGTAGACCCCATTTGGGTATATCTCCTTATTCCAAGCCCGTGGAATCTAGGTGATAGAACCGAAAAGGGCCTCCCCCTTTTGGATGCGAGGAATAAAGTAATGGCGGAAGAGGGCAGTGTTGGGAACTACTCCGGCAAAGTTTTCACAAAGATGAGCGAAGACGGACATGCACATTACGGCGTTCGGCGTGAAATCAAGAAGATGGAAGCCGTATGTGTACATAATGTCGTTGAAGAAGTCAGAGAATGGAGGACAGAGTCCGCAATAGAAATAAGCGGTGAAGAAGCGATACCTGTTAGGTCCGCTCTTGGAACAAGAACCTGGAATCACGCGAGTTGCGGGGTGAGCTTGTGTCTCCTTCGCCCACATGCACTGGTACCGGTTCTTCAAGGCCCTCACATCGAGCGTCGGAGCGAAGACGACGTACTTCTTCCGCATCTTCACCAGCTCGCTCTCCGGGACATCGGCCTTCGTCTCCTTGCTCTTGCCTTTGCCCTTGCTAGCCTTGGGCGGCATGGCGATTGCGAAGGCGGAAGCTGAGGATAGAGCGGGTGCAGAGGCGGTGAGCGGATGGAGAGAAGTTCTGCTCTGGGCTCAGGGGGAAGAAAATAATGGCGGATTCTAGATTGGAAAGAAGAGGGGGTAAATAGGCTGCGCCTCTGCAGATTCCCTTTTTATGGGGAAGGAGCGGGGCCGCCTCTTCTACTCCCCAATGTAAATACGCCTCTGCAGGCGCGCTGCAGCTGTAGCCTTTCAGCGCACGCTTCCCACATCACGCATCCAGTGCGCGTAGAGGGGGGCACAGTAAGCGGGATATTTACGAGCAGTTAATCCCCTGCCACACGTGCCCGTGCACTATTTGGGCCTAGCCCAACAACGCCTCGCACTCGTGTGTGGCCTAGGCCCGGGGGCTCCTGTCGGTGTACTAAGTATTGGGCCATTAGTACCCCGTACTTGTGCATGGGCAGTTGCAGCCATACTCGCGGCCAGGCTTGTCGGGGAACAGTTGGAGGTTAATTTGAGTTATCAAGGAAACGCACAAGTCAAGGATCAGAGGATCAGCAGATAAGAAGAGCTGAAGACCGAACGCCTGCCTCCCCGGCAAGATCTTGCCGGGGTGGCCTGCGAAGCCCGGCAAGATTTCGCGCCCGGCAAGATTCTGCCACTGTGCCACTGCTTCGGCACAGCAACAAGCCTGACATTCTGGGTCTTTCTCTGGATGCGTGGCAAGGCGCCAGTGGAGGAGAGCTTAAGCGGTGCTGATGGGATGGCCCCTTTTTCCATCCCCAAGAAAATGAGGACACCTAAACGGACACCTCAAGGTGCATTAAATGCATTCATCCTAATCCGTCAGTGGTTAGGTATGATGATCCTGTAGCTACTTTACACCTCAATGTATGTACATTTTGCCACTGTGGTGACCCCTTTGAACGTATAAAAGGAGGCCCAAGGCAACTGTTATAGGGGAGGAGGATCTTCTGGCCCATTCTGCATGCGTAGCGGCTCTTTGAACATATTGTTCATCGCAAGCGCTCCTGGAGCCTAGGCTCAAGAACACTCTTAATAAAACAAGGCAGGAGTGGGGTTTTAAGCTTATTAGCGGCCCGAACCTGGGTAAAATCACCCCGCGTCGATCGTTGGTTCTGCTCTTTGCGCATACCTCTCTCCCTGCCGAATCGTAAAGGGGTCCTTTGGGATCCCATAGGTGTCGCACGCCGACAACTCTGGGATGGCTTGGCTGGTGATGAGATCATACAGGGGTCAGTCTATGGAACCCGTAGTGGAAGCAGCACCGGAACCACGGAGGTTAGAAAGATTGCGCAGAGTGTGTGATGTATTGCTGCTAGAAAGCGACGAGCCGGCCACATATGTCGAAGCGATGGTGAGCCCAGATTCCAAGGCATGGCTAGAGGCCATGAGATCCAAGTTAAAGTCCATGGATGAGAATCAAGTCTGGGACTTGGTTGACCCGCTGCCTGGCGTAAAGGCCGTTGGCTGCAAATGGGTCTTTAAGAAGAAAACTGATGTGGATGGAAATGTTCAGATCCACAAAGCTCGGCTTGTCCCAAAAGGTTATGGACAAGTTCAAGGAATTGACTACGACAAGACCTACTCGCTAGTAGCGATGCTGAAGTCGGTAAGGATCATACTAGCTATAGCTGCATATTTCGATTACGAGATATGGCAGATGGATGTCAAAACGGCTTTCCTTCACGGAAATTTAGCCGAGGACGTGTATATGATACATCCCAAGGGTTTTGTCGATCCGACTAGTGCTAGTAAGGTATGCAAGCTCAAGAGATCCATTTATGGGTTGAGGGAAGCATCTCAGAGTTGGAAGATTCATTTTGATGAGGTCATCACTGGTCTCGGTTTCATCAAAAGCGAAGAGGACACTTGTTTATACAAGCAGTTAAGTGGGAGCTCGATAGTGTTTTTATCTTGTAGGTGGATGACATACTACTGATCGAAAATGATGTTTTGATGCTAAACTCGATCAAGGAATCATTGAATGGCAAGTTTTAATGAAGGACCTCGGTGAGGCAGTGTATATTTTAGGCATTAAGATCTATAGAGATAGATCGAGGAGGCTGCTCGGCTTGAGCCAGAGCACGTACATAGATAAAGTGTTGAAGCGGTTCAACATGAGTGAGGCGAAGAAAGGGTTGTTGCCACTCTCACGTGGTATAAGGCTAAGCGAGACTGAGGGTCCTTCGACATCTGATGAGCAAAACAGGATGAGTAGGATTTCGTATGCCTCGGCAATCGGATCCATCATGTATGCCATGATATGTACACGACCCGATGTTGCTTTTGCAATAATCTTAACAAGCAGATACTAGGCCAACCCAGGTGAGAGTCACTAGGCGGCGGTGAAGAATATTCTAAAGTACCTGAAAAGGACTAAGGAAATGTTTCTAGTTTATGGAGGTGAGGAGGAGCTCATCGTAAAGGGTTACGCCGATGCTAGATTCCAAACCGACAGAGATGATTGTCGATCATAGTCCGGATTCGTGTACGTCATGAACGGAGGAGCAGTGAGCTGGACGAGTTCCGAGCAAGATACAGTGGCCGATTGTACCACAGAAGCTGAACACATTGCGGCTTGCGAAGCTGCAAAGGAGGGTGTTTGGATCCTGAACTTTATGGATGATCTTGGTATTTTCCCAGCCTCGGTGAAACCGTTGGACCTTTATTGTGATAATTCTGGTGCCATCGCACAAGCCAAGGAGCTGAGGAATCACCACAAGACCAGATACATAGATCGAAAATATCACCTGATACGAAAGATCGTAAAGAGTGGTGATGTAGAGTTATGCAAAATTCACATAGATGCAAATGTTGCAGATCCGTTGACTAAGCCGCTTCCACAACCCAAGCATGAGGGGCACGTTAGAGCTATGGGCATACGATGTCTGTTTGATTGACTCTAGTGAAAGTGGGATACTGTTGGACATATACCCTAGAGGCAATCATGTATGATGATATTTCCTATGTGTTTATGAATAAAGATAGTCCTTGGACATTATCAATGATGTGTATCAGCAAGTACGTGACTTGTTTGTGGGACTATGCATTGTATGATGACTGTCCTAAAATGTCCCTAGTAGAAAGGGTTGTGTTGATGCGCAGCCGACTAGACTAGCATATGACACGGTGAATGGCTCAGTCTCACTAGCCATGGAGCATTGGATGCTAACCGGATAATATGGACTCGGAAGGATCTGGTAAGATTTGACTTAGTCAGATCCGAGTCGAGATAATGTTCGAGTCGGACAGACCCAACCATGAGACGCAGCGATATATGTCATCTGTGAGTCTCTAGTACAACATATGTTCTATGTCCTAAGACCTGAGCTAGCGCATGTACTCGAGATGGTGACAGACCTGCTTTGGGCCGACCAAACGCTACTCCATAACTGGGTAGTTACAAAGGTAGGTTTCGGGCTTGTCCAGACCCATGCTGCGAGACATGGTCGAGTAAGATGGGATTTGCCCCTCCGATCAGGAGAGATATACTCTGGGCCCCTCGTGTGATCCGACCAAGATAAGCATGGCCATGCGACAGGGATTATGAGATAATCTGGTTTGTGGTCGGCATCATAGGAATGAGAAAGAGGTCGGGCTAGCACAATGATGACAAACTTGCCTTGAGCCCAACAACATATATCGTGTGGCAAAGGGAATATAACTGTGATGTAAAGGTTGGCCTAACCAACTTCATCAGACACTTGGAGTCGGCACACTTTGATAGAGGCCGCTACCAACTAGCTGAGTCAGATGTGATCTGACTCGCGACCAAGTGAACGAGAACCTAAGGGGTCGCGAGCTTAAGGGAAGGAACCTGTGAGGCCCGATCTGACTCCACGAGTCGGAAGTGATCCTACTCAGACTCGGATGCAGGCCGAACAGACTTTGGGCTTAGGATCCGTGCGAGGCCCAAGTGTTGAGCCCGCGACGGATGCCTATATAAAGTGGGGGCATGGTACACTCATTTGGTTGAACGCTTCGGCGCTGTCACTAGGGTTTGCATGTGTTGCGAATAGCCACCTCCACTCGTCGCTGACTATGTGATCGGTCCTAGCAGTCCACCGCACGGTGTTCCTCCTACACACACAGATACCATTAGAGGCGGTGCACCTGCGCCGCCCCGTATGTGGGATCTGATGACCGGCTGTTCGAGGGAGATCGGATGAGGAGGAGACGACTCTGGACGCGCTGCCCCAACTCTACTTCTGCTACAGAACACTGCGCGTCTAGTGGTAACGATCCGTGATCCATTCTCGTAGCATGTTCCTAGTTTTTCTGCGGGTAGTAATTTTTTGGTTTGCAGTCGACGCACGCAACCGTAGAACCCAACAAACAAATAATTTGATTGCCACCGTTCGTATCTTTTTGCTAATACTCCTTATCAATTTCCTCACTTGATGCCGGTTCATGAATATTTCTCTGTCCCATACGCAAAAAGAGTCGATGCGTGGATCTTTGCCAAGGACATATGTACCTACAAGCAACAAGTAAATATTAGAAGCTAAAAAGTGCCCACGCCTCGATCTATGTGCACTACATTATGGAACATGGGGGGAGTACAAGCCGAGGGATGAAACTAACCTCGGCAGAAAATGTTGGCCACTCCGTTGTTGTCCTGCATAAGTAGTGGAAAGGCATGATAAGTACAACAACCTTAACATCAAACAAATATAGCCAAGGTAAACAACATCATCTCCAAATGATAGCTTGAATGTGTTGGTTTTAGCATGTTGTTAAAGCGGATATAAAATGGAAGGGAATGTTAACTACAATAGGCTTAACATCCACCAAATATTTTAATTCAAACTGGTATTATTGAAAATGAATAGAACGTAGCTCATGCTTAAACATCACACTGGATAAATGTGTAAAACTGAAATAAACAACATGTGTTAACTTCATCAGGCATAACAGGAACCAAATATAGCCGTTCAAACTGGTATTGATGAAATCGAACTGCACAGTTCTGACTTGCACATAATGAACATCACATTGTGAATAACTGAAATAAACAAGGCATATATGATCAGTATAACAACTAAATATAGCCATTGAAAACTAGACAGAGGCTCACTACAACCAACCTAACAAGCAAATACAGATAAACATGGCATATGCTTGAAAACTGGACAAATGCTCACTGCAACTAGCCTAACAAGCAAATAGAGATAAACAAGGCATCTGCTTGAAAGCTGGACAAATGCTCACTGCAACCAACCTAACAACCAAATACAGATAAACAAGGCATCTACTCACTATAAACAACCAAATATAGCCATTCGTGAAACTGAAGTGGACAATTCATACTTAAACATCACATAGCCCTATTGAACATTACATTTTTGCATAACTAAAATAATTAAACACGACACAGTTAAAACACCGCATGGCAAAAGCTACTACAACAAAGGGTACGGGTTGGCTAGTTAGAAAAAGTAAGATTTGCTGATAGGATGTTGCCTCACTTGTCATGGACGGGATCCTTCCAGTTGGAAGAGTACAAACCCATGGCGCGCTCTCTGATGTTGCAGATGCGCTGTTTCACCTTGGAAGACCCTTTGTGGGTGCCCTCCTCGTGGTCGTGGTCGATGAGATCTGACTTGGCAATTGAGGATCCCAAGCCGCCGCCGTACAACGTGTCCTTCAGAAATGACAAAATGGGCTTGATGGCGTACAAGGATCGCAAATCCTTGACCGCGTGGCGGAGGAGATCAGTGGCAGGGCCTTCGAAGAGATCGACGATGGTTGAACCAGAGGGGTTGGGAATGGACCATCTAACCTGTGACATGGCCCGCATGAAGCCGTCGCTGTCGATGAGCTTGATGTCACAGCCAGCTTTCTGGAGACACAGTAATACGCTAGCCCGCTGACGGGAAGCCTTCGGCATGGCAACGTAGTCAACGTCCTTGCCGGCTTCCGTGGCGAGGTGTTGCTCCGGGATCAACAGGTTGGGAGGCATTGTGGCCACCTCGCCAACATTCGTCGGAGAGGCCATGATAAACCTCTTTTTAGCCGAACGCTCGTCGGGCTCCCCGGGATATGTGGTTGGGCTTAGGCTGTGACTCTCTGGAGTAGGGGATGTGGATCTGGCGGGGAGGGACACCGCGAGCCTCATCTAAAAACTCAGGGAGGGCGACAGTATGGGAATCGCTGGGTAACCTTAACTTTATTATCTAAGCTAGGATGCACGGGCAGACTGACAGGGGTTGGCGGCAGCATTCCAAGGTTCGAGCGGGGGGGGGGACTGTGGAGGGGGGATGGTGTTTGAGGATACGCCGCGGCTACTGAAAATTTTAGTAATGGTGGGTGGAGATGGTGGTGGACCAGGGAGGGTGACGGTTCAAATGCCTCGGCTACTGGAATTTTACTATAAGGTCGGCAGTGGAGGAGTGGGGGGACGGTTGACATACCGCGGCTACTAAAAATTGGGTAAAGGAATTGAAGCGGGGCGGGAGCAACCAATATCACACATGATCGAAAAAGAATATGCGTGTATGATAATAAGGAAAAGCTCGGAACCGCCATTTTTTGCATTCCTCAAGGCGGCCAGTATGTTGATACGTCTCCGTCGTATCTATAATTTTTTATTGTTTCATGCCAATATTATACAACTTTCACATACTTTTGGCAACAATTTATACGATTTATTGGACTAACATATTGATCCAGTGCATAGTGCCAGTTCCGGTTTGTTACATGTTTTTTGTCTCGCAGAATATCCATATCAAACGAAGTCCAAACGCGATACAAATTTATGGAGAATTATTTTGGAATATATGTGATTTTTGGGAGGTGGAATCAACACAAACGGAGGCCAACGGCCTCCACTACCCACCAGGGCGCGCCTGGCACTCCCTGGAGCGCCCAGGTGTCTTGTGGGCTCCCCGTAATTCAGTTGGGGCTCTTCTTCGGGTGCAAGAAAGACAATTTATTGAGAAAAATCATGTAAAAAGTTCAGCTCAATTGGAGTTACGGATCTCCGGGAATTTAAGAAACGGTGAAGGGCCAGAAAACAGGAACGAGAAACAGAAGAGAAGAGAGAGAGACAGATCCAATCTCGGAGGGGCTCTCGCCCCTCCGCCGCCATGGAGGCCATGGACCAGAGGGGGAACTCTCCTCCCATCTAGGGGGGAGGCCAAGGAAAAATAAGAAGGAGGGGGGCTCTCTCTCCCCCTCTCTCCCCGGTGGCGCCGGAACGCCGTCGGGGCAATCATCGTGTGACGGCGATCTACTCCAACAACTCCGTCATCTTCACCAACATCCTCATCACCTTCCCCCATCTATCTATAGTGGTCCACTCTCCCACTACCTGCTATACCCTCTACTTGAACATGGTGCCTTATGCTTCATATTATCATCCAATGATATGTTGCCATCCTATGATGCTTGAGTAGATTTTTGTTGTCCTGTCAGTAATTGGTGAATTGCTATGATTGGTTTAATTTGCTTGTGGTTATGTTGCTGTCCTTTGGTTCGCATCATATGAGCGCGTGTGTCGATCACACCATAGGGTTATTTGTATGTTGATAGGACTATGCATTGGAGGGCAAGAGTGACGGAAGCTTCTTCCTAACATAGAAATTGATGTATACAGGATTGAAGGGGGACCAATATATATCTTAATGCTATGGATGGGTTTTACCTTAATGAACGTTAGTAGTTGCAGATGCTTGCTAATAGTTCCAATCATAAGTGCATAGAATTCCAAGTAAGGGATGACATGCTAGTAGTGGCCTCTCCCACATAAAAACTTGCTATCGATCTAGTAACGTAGTCAATTGCTTAGGGACAATTCCGCAAATCATACCACTACTAATCCACACTCACTATACTAATTTAATTGTAACTTAATTAGAACAACACCTAATTTTTATTTTTATGTTCTTTATTATCTTGCAAATTTATCCCTTCATACCTACAAAACACTTCTAGTTTTATTCTTGTTCTAGGTAAAGAAAACGTTAAGTGTGCGTAGAGTTGTATCGGTGGTCGATAGAACTTGAGGGAACATTTGTTCTACCTTTAGCTCCTTGTTGGGTTCGAAACTCTTATTTATCAAAAAGGCTACAAACGATCCCCTATACTTGTGGGTTATCAAGACCTTTTTCTGGCGCCGTTGCCGGGGAGCAATAGCGTGGGGTGAATATTCTCGTGTGTGCTTGTTTGCTTTATCACTAAGTAGTTTTTATTTTCTGTTCTAAGTTGTTCTCTATCTTTAGTTATGGGTAGAAAACACAAAATACCAAAAAAAAAGTTGTACCTACCAAACCAATGGTTGAAGAACCACCCAAAATCTATCATACTGCTAAAGCTTTCTACTTGGATCATCTTCGATCCCTATGTGCTCATGCTGAAACCCCAACTAGCTTAGTTGAGGGAAAATCATTAGATGAGCATGCTTATTATGTGCGACACCACTTATCTAAAAAAAGGAAACTTTTATGGCATCAAATTAATATTATGCATTGTTACGCTTGGAATTTATGCGAAATACATGATTTTACTTGTTGTTCTGAAGACCCTAAGAAACATCTTCCCTACCAATGTGAGTTTAGTGATAATGGAATCATATCTTCTTATGCTAAGGGTGTTTATAATTACTATGATGTTGAACAAATTGAAGAATTTGTTGCTTTTAAGGTTGCTTATGAAATTGCTTCTTTGATTGAAAAGCATGATGCTACTCTTTACAAATCTGAAAATTTAGCTATGCTTAAATATTGCTATGAAAATTATGCCTCTCATGCTTATGTTAAATCATATATTGAGGACTCCTCCGCTGTCCAGAAAGAGATAAATATTTTGCCGGAAACTATGGAGGAAGAAATTGATGAAACTGTGAGCTCATTAGATGAAAAAGATGAGGAGGAGAGCGAAGAACAAAAGGAGAAAGAGCGGATTAGCTACCTGTGCCCACCTTCTAATGAGAGTAACTCTCCAACTCATACATTATTTAATCTCCCTCCGTGCTTACCGAAGGATGAAGGCTATGATGATTGCTATTATCCTGTTGATTCATTTGAAATATCCCTTTTTGATGAACTTGATGCTTGCTATGCTTGTGGCTAAGATGCCAATATGAATGATGATTATGGAGATGAACTTGCTATAGTTCCTTATGTTAAGAATGAAATTGTTGCTATTGCACCCACACATGATAGTCCTATTATCTTTTTGAATTCTCCCAACTACACTATATCGGAGAAGTTTGCACTTATTAAGGATTACATTGATGGGTTGTCTTTTACCGTTCCACATGATAATTTTGATGAATATAATATGCATCTGGTTGCTGCTCCTACTTGCAATTATTATGAGAGAGGAACTACATCTCCGCCTCACTATGTTTCCAACACGATAAAATTGAAAGAAACTGCTTACGCTATGCATTAGCCTTTATTTGATGTCCATGAATTGTTCTTTTATGACATGCCGATGCATAGGAAGAGAGTTAGACTTCATCATTGCATGATATATGTTGCTTTGTGGTCATTACTAAATGCCAAATCATTGTTAATTAAAATTGGCTTTGGTATACCTTGGGATTCGGGTGGATCAATTACTTGAGCACTTTATGCCTAGCTTAATGGCTTTAAAGAAAGCACTGCCAGGGAGACAACCCGGAAGTTTTAGAGAGTCATTTTATTCTGTTGTGTGATTTTATAAAGTTTAAAGACAAAAACAAATATAGAGGGGAACTTAAAACTTTACAAAAGGAAAAGTGAAAGTGAGAAGGACGAACACCGTTGGAGTGGGGGATATCCTTGAACTTGTTCATGCCCATGGAAACTTTTTGAATCTCGATTACAGTAACTTTTCAAAAAAAATTAATTATCCCCTTGTAGAAATCCATTGTATTATAAAAATAATGTGCCAAGATTTTCCTTTGGGATGATTAGATTGCTTATTGGTATGTGCGGTGCGAAAACAGAAACTTTGGATGTAGTGCGTGAATTTACATTTTTTACTAGAACGTCAAAAGTTTCTGAAATTTTTAAACAATATTGCTATGAAAAATGTTTATTTTTTCCTTTTTTCAGAACTTTTGGAGTTACAGAAGTATGGTCAAAGTTCAGATTGCTATAGACTATTCTGTTTTTGATAGAATCTATTTTTGATGCATTGTTTTGCTTGTTTGGATGGAACTATGGACTTTATCGGTGGTATAAGCCATGGAGAAGTTAGGATACAGTAGGGATAATGCAAAAATAAAATATGAATGGGTTTGCAACAGCATTTAAAGTAGTAATTTGCTTTATTATTCTAACGGATCTCACGGGGGTTTTTGTTAAGTTTTGTGTGGGTGAAGTGTTCAAAGATCGAGGAGGTCTCGATATGAGGAGAAGAAGGAGAGGCAAGAGTTCAATCTTGGGTATGCCCAAGGCACCCCAAGTAAATATCCAAGGAGACTCAAGCGTCTAAGCTTGGGGATGCCCCGGAAGGCATCCAATCTTTCTTCAACAAGTATCGGTATGTTTTGGTTTTTGTTTCGTTCACGTGATATGCGTAAATCTTGGAGCGTCTTTTGTGTTTATTTTTCCCTTTTCTTTTATGCATCATGCTGGTATGAGATAGTCCTTGGTTGATTTATAGAATGCTCATTGCACTTCACTTATATCTTTTGAGTATGGTTGTATAGAATGCTTCATGTACTTCACTTATATCATTCGAAGTTTGGATTGCCTGTTACTCTTCCCATAGAAAACCGTTGTTTGTAGAATGCTCTTTTGCTTCACTTATATTTGTTAGAGCATGGTATTTTGTAGAAATAATTAAACTCTCTTGCTTCACTTATATCTATTTAGAGAGTCAATGGGAATTGGTCATTTGCTTGGTTAGTCATGAAGTCCTACATAAAACTTGTGGATCACTGAATATGATGTGTTTGATTCCTTGCAATAGTTTTGCGATATAGAGATGATAATATGTGGGAGGTACTAGTAAACGGTTGTGGTTAGTAGGAAGATTGGTGTGAAGGTTTGTGATTCCCGAAGCATGCACGTATAGTCTCTCGTTATGCTATGAAGTTGGAGCATGATTTATTATTGATTGTCTTCCTTATGAGTGGCGGTCGGGGACGAGCGATGGTCTTTTCCTACCAATCTATCCCCCTAGGGGCATGCGTAGTAGTTCTTTGCTTTGAGGGCTAATAAACTTTTGCAATAAGTATATGAGTTCTTTATGACTAATGTGAGTCCATGGATTATACGCACTCTCACCTTTCTGCAATTTGCTAGCCTCTACGGTACCATGCATTGCCCTTTCTCACCTCGAGATGTGGTGCAAACTTCGCCGGTGCATTCAAACCCCGTGATATGATACGCTCTATCACACATAACCTTATTATATCTTCCTCAAAACAGCCACCATAGCTACCTATTATGGCATTTTCCATAGCCATTCCGAGATATATTGCCATGCAACTTCCACCGCTTTCGTTTTGATGACTTGAGCATTCACTTTCAGATTGCTTTGCATGATCATAAGATAGCTAGTATGATATTTCCATGGCTTGTCTGTTTTTTTATGTCCTTGCTATGCTAGATCATTGCACGTCCTGGTACACTGCCAGAGGCACTCTATACATATAGAGTCATACTTTGTTCTAGGTATCGAGTTGTAAGTAAATAGAAGTGTGATGATCATCATTATTCATTATTAGAGCATGTCCCAGTGAGGAAAGGATGATGGAAACTATGATTCCCCCACAAGTCGGGATGAGGCTCCAGACAAATATAAAAGAAAAAGAAAAAAGTGAGGCCAAAAAGAGCCCAAGAAAAAAGAAAAAGAAAAGAAGAAAAAGAAAAGAAAAAAATGAGAGAAAAGAGAGAAGGGGCATGCTAATTCCACACTTGTGCTTCAAAGTAGCACTATGTTTTTCATATAGAGAGTCTCCTATGTTGTCACTTTCATACACTAGTGGGAATTTTTCATCATAGAGTTAGATGCACACCCACTTAGTTTTTAGTTTGAGCTTTCATACACTTATAGCTCTTAGTGCATCCGTTGCATGGCAATCCCTACTCCTCGCATCGATAGCAATTGATGGGCATCTCCATAGCCCGTTGATTAGCCGTGTCGATGTGAGACTTTCTTAATTTTTTGTCTTCTCTATGTTTAGCCCTCTCATCATACTCTATTCCACCCATAGTGCTATGTCCATGGCTTGCACTCATGTATTACGTGGGCGTTGAAAAAGCTGAAGCGTGTTAAAAAGTATGAACCAATTGCTCGGCTTATCATCGGGGTTGTGCATCATAAATACTTTGTGTTAAGAAGACGGAGCATGACAAGACTATATGATTTTGTAGGGATAGAGTTCTTTAGCATTGATATTTTGAAAGACATGATTGTTTGTTGGGAAGCCTATGTATTAATGTCTTTATGTAAATTATAGACTATTGCTTTGAATCACTCTTGTCTTAATATTCATGCCATGATTAGATATATGATCAAGATTATGCTAGGTAGCATTCCACATCAAAAATTATCTTTTTTATCATTTACCTACTCGAGGACGAGTAGGAATTAAGCTTGGGGACGCTGATACGTCTCCATCGTATCTATAATTTTTGATTGTTTCATGCCAATATTATACGACTTTCACATACTTTTGGCAACAATTTATATGATTTATTGGAGTAACATATTGATCCAGTGCCTACTGCCAGTTCATGTTTGTTGCATGTTTTTGTTTCGCAGAATATCCATATCAAACGAAGTCCAAACGCGATAAAAATTTATGAAGAATTATTTTGGAATATATGTCATTTTTGGGAGGTGGAATCAACGCAAACGGAGGCCCACGGCCTCCATTACCCACTAGGGCGCGCCTGGCACCCCCTGGCGCGGCCAGGTGTCTTGTGGGCTCCCCGTAAGTCGGTTGGGGCTCTTCTTCAGGCGCAAGAAAGATAATTTATGGAAAAAATCATGTAAAAAATTCAGCGCAATCGGAGTTATGGATCTCTTGGAATTTAAGAAACGGTGAAGGGCCAGAAAACAGGAACGCGAAACAGAAGAGAAGAGAGAGAGACAAATCGAATCTCGGAGGGGCTCTCGCCCCTCTGCCGCCATGGAAGCCATGGACCAGAGGGGGAACTCTCCTCCCATCTAGGGGGGAGGCCAAGGAAGAAGAAGAAGGAGGGGGGCTCTCTCCCCCTCTCTCCCGGTGGCGCCGGAACGCCGTCGGGGCAATCATCGTGTGACGGTGATCTACTCCAACAACTCTGTCATCTTCACCAACATCTTCATCACCTTCCCCCATCTATCTATAGCGGTTCACTCTCCCGCAACCCGTTGTACCCTCTACTTGAACATGGTGCTTTATGCTTCATATTATCATCCAATGATATGTTGCCATCCTATGATGCTTGAGTATATTTTTGTTGTCCTATAGGTAATTGGTGAATTGCAATGATTGGTTTAATTTGCTTGTGGTTATGTTGCTGTCCTTTGGTGCCCATCATATGAGCGCGCTTTTGGATCACACCATAGGGTTAGTTGTATGTTGATAGGACTATGCATTGGAGGGCAAGAGTGACGGAAGCTTCTTCCTAACATAGAAATTGATGCATACGGGATTGAAGGGGGACCAATATATATCTTAATGCTATGGTTGGGTTTTACCTTAATGAACGTTGGTAGTTGCGGATGCTTGCTAATAGTTCCAATCATAAGTGCATAGAATTCCATTGTAGCGACCCGACCCAAAAGGATAGAAGTCTCTGTGCTTAAGTGTCATCCCTGGATCGGTATGCTGACACACACAGTACTCGAGGAATTATAATAGAGTTCAATCATACAGTTTATTACATCGAGGTCCTCAAAAGAGTATTTATTACAATAACATGGCCAAAGGCCATCTAAATAAAAATAACTGCGGAAGCATCGAAGATAGATGAGTCCATCCAACTCCACGGCAAACTGAGTGCAGAACAACGACCTATCGCACCTTTAATCCTCGTCGGAAAAGTCTGCAACATGAGACGTTGCAGCCGTGTAGGTCAGCACATAGAATATGCTGGCAGTTTCACACCATAGAATAATAATGAAAAAGACTATCTCTATATGCAAATTTAGCTGGTGGAGGCTCTTTAATTTTTGCATAAAGCAAATTTTACCCTACAACAAAGGAATAAATTTTTATTTACTACTAAATTAAAATGCCTTTATTGAGAAGGTTCCTCCAACTCAAACCCAAAATTCCTAAGTTATTAGTAACCCAATAATTTCATTAAAAAGAGTGATGAGATCAACCAATAATTCACTTCTAGATACTCAAGTTGTCCATAATCGGGGACACGGCTAATCATGATTAGTTTGTACACTCTGCAGAGGTTTGCGCACTTTTCCCCACAAGACTCGACCACCTCCATGATCGGAAGATCGAGACATAGTCTTTCTGAAGTATTTCCTCTAAAACCTGGGTAGACCGGTACACCTACTTTCCCCTACATCAGCTAGTCTACCACGGAAAGAGGTCACACAACTTACTCAACTATGCCAGAGCCCATAATGGCTTGTGGCTGCACACGGAAGTTTCTAGGCATGAAATATCTTATGATCCCTTTAAGCCTGGGTGGCGGACCTAGGGTAATCGCACGGGTACTCCGGGATCCCCTTGGGCAAGCACTGGTTTCTCCAGGTGCCCCAAACAATCCATCCAGATGTGTATTAGGGTTGCCACCTTAAGTTGTCCCAAAATTATTATCTCTCCCAACTTGCATGGATCACACATACCAATCCCCGTCTATGAGCATGGCTAAGCAATATATGACATAACGAATATTCCCGGGGTGATCAAAGGTCATAGGTTCCTACCACATGAACTACAAAGCATAACCATATGTTCCCAATCCTACTCATGCAATCTTTGAGGGTGAAACTAATGCATAGTAAAAACTGGGTATTGAAAATTATGATCAAAGTGTGAACTTGCCTTGCTGACGTTCGTTGAACTCTAAAGATTCGTAGTAGGAAGCTTCGCACTCCGGATGATCTAGCGTAAGCAAGCAATAACATACATAAGCATACAAGCAAAGATCCAAAAAGAAAACAAATAAAAGACTTCGAAAAACTTCAAAAACAACCAACTAAAGTTTCTGTACAGAACATAATTTTTACAGCAACAAAAATAAATGGTTTTGGTTTTAACAGAAAGTACATGTCACAAGCTTCGATTTGCAAAAAGAATCACCCAAAACGGAGTTACGAAACTCAAGTTATGGCCTAACGAAGTTTGAATTAAAATCTGTTTGAATTCAAATTTTAAAACTTTTAAAAATATTTTTCGTTTGGTTCTCTGGATAGAGGGAATTTTCATGAACTAGTAGGAAAAAGAATCAACTAAATCGGATCTATAGGTTAAAAGATATGATAAAAACAAGATTGGAAAAGAATCTGGGAAAAAAACGTGAAAATACTAAATTTCAGCCGACCGTGGCTGTGGTGCCACGTGGCGCTGCGGGATTGGCTGCACATGTTTGCTGCTAGCGGTCGGCCAATTCGTAAAAAAACCGATCGTGGTGGCTAAAAAAATAAAACAGTTGCCGGTTTGATCTAAACCGCAGAAAACCGATCTAACCGATCTAATTTAGAAAAACCGAAACGTTTTTTTTTAACTGAAGCGAATGGATGCTCGTTCAATTTACAGAGAAGAACGAGCATTGGGGAGGCGCTCGGGCTCCGGCGGTCACGGACATCGAGGACGGCACGCTCCGACTGCGAAAACATGGCATATCCATATCAAAAAGGTTCACCAAGATGAAGCAAGAAGGAAGGGAGAAGAATGGGGTCTAGGTACCTCGGACGGCGCCGGTTTCGTCCGAAAAACAGCGGCTGCGGACGGCGCTCCGGCGAGAAATTGAGGGGAAACGAGGGGGAAAGAACTCCCACTAGGAGGGGGCTTTGGTCGAGGAGGTAATGGGGAAGGGGCGGCGGCTTTTATAGGGGTCAGAGGAGTCTATACGACGAGATCCACCGCGAGCTTAGTACAACCATTAATGGCTGTTTGTGCAAGAATGTTTCCGGATCAGTTCGGCGATTTAAGGCAATAATGTTGGGTTTTAATTTTCTGAATGGGTTCAACTTACATTCCTCTGTAAGTTTCGTGTTGGTGGAGAGTCGAAAGGGTGAAAGAATTTAGTGGGAGGAGGAGAGGAAGAGGTGGTGCCATGGCTGTTCGTCTTGTTCTGCTGGTGTTCTTCAGGTACAGCAGGAAGAAGAAGACTATGTGAGGAAGGGGTACGGGCCTTAGCAGAAGAATAGGCCTAATAAAAGAAAAACAGAAAAAAAAATATAAAGATAAAAAATATTTTTATATAGGACATATATATATCAAAAAATTCAGAAAAATAAATCCTACAAGATGAACTATTTTTCAGAGGCTAAATAAAAACTTTATAAAAAAACATTTTTCTAAAAAAAATCCAAATGAAACTCAAATTTGAATTCAAAACTTTTGGCATTGTTTTCTTCTAACTTTTTGGAGTGTCATGTTAGCTCCTCTCATACTTTTGAACAAGTATTTGTCAGGGATTTTTTTGAAATAAATTTCAAATGCCAAGTTGAATTCAAAGTCAGATAAAACTCAGATGCCTCTGAAATTTCCAAATGCCACTCAATTCAAACAAAATGCATAGATGCTTAGCTAATAATTGTAAAACATTCCAAATTGAAAATTTGGGATGTTACATCCATGTAAGGGATGACATTCTAGCAGTGGCCTCTCCCACATAAAAACTTGCTATCGGTCTAGTAACATAGTCAATTGCTTAGGGATAATTCCGCAAATCCTACCACTACTAATCCACACTCGCTATACTAATTTAATTGTACTTTAATTAGAACATCACCTACTTTTTATTTTGACGTTCTTTATTATCTTGCAAACTTATCCCTTCATACCTACAAAACACTTCTAGTTTTATTCTTGTTCTAGGTAAAGCAAACGTTAAGTGTGCGTAGAGTTGTATCGGTGGTCGATAGAACTTGAGGGAATATTTGTTCTACCTTTAGCTCCTTGTTGGGTTCGACACTCTTATTTATAGAAAAAGGATACAAACGATCCCCTATACTTATGGGTTATCATATGTTTTTCGATTTCTAGCTAGTTTGTCTATCGCACACGATTCGTCTTAATTTTCAGAGGCAGACGTGGAATTCATCCTAAATAAACTACCCGCCTTGAGCTTGCGCACCAGCATCACACACGGTTAAGCCGGTACCTCCATCGTTGCTCGTGCTTGCGCAGGTGGTGATTTTACAGTGCACTCGCATCGCACACGGTTAAGCTAGTGCACCCGTGTCTGTTGCGCGTCATCGAGTCTTCATGTATAGCACCTTTTGGCAGCAAAAAAAACATGAGAGAGGGTCAGAAGACAACCACACCAGCATGTGGCCCAAATATATATGAATGAAAAGGGTGGTGTGTGATGTTCAAATTCCCAATGCACAACTTTAACCGCGCGGGCCCATGGGTGGGCGCGTCGTCGAAGATCGGTGAGAGGGGCCAGAAGTCAACAACCACCTAGAAGTGGCCAAATATATGTAGGAATATAGGGTGTGATGTTTAAATACACAATGCACAACTTTGGTGGCACCTGCCTCACAAACCAGAAAGCCCCCCTTGGATATATCTATAATGACAGTCTAAGGTCGTAGCTAGCTAGGGTTGGTTGTCCCCCCCACCCACTTCATGTCTGCGGGACGCATGCACGTACTCAATACTTTGGTCATACATGCATGTCTCCGTGACCTACCATAAGACGGACCAGTGAATCTATCGCTTGTTCAAACGACCAATGTTGTTGTCGATAAAAAATGGATAGAATACACCGCTTGGGCAAAATAGATTGGACCATAAAAAATCGCACGAGAGGGGCGACAAAACCAGCACTGCCTGCATGCGGCCCAAAATGATGTACGTTGGAAGGGGTGATGTGTTTTAAATATCAAATAATGTACAATTTAGATGTGGTGCCTGCCTCTCGATACAGACAACCCCCATGAAAGCCAGGTAATTAAGGACGACATACGTAGGGTACGGTGTCGGTCCAACCTGTAACACCCCAAAAATTTAATCATATTTTTATTAAATAAAATTTGGCCAGAATTAAAATTTTGAATTTTTACTAGGTCTTTTATTATTTTCAGAACCATTTTCTGTTTCTGTTTATCAAAATTCTTCCCTCCATATAGAAATGTTTGGAAATAATATTGTGGCTTTGGTAGTTTTCTCAAATCATTTCAATTACATTTTAATAACAGTAAGAATTATTTTTCATAATAAAAATTACCCAAAACAATTATTTTAATAGCTATTTCTATACTTTAAATGCCTCTGTTGCACTACAACTATTTTAAATAATTCTTTTAAAACCCCACAAAAATTATGGGAGGTCATGTGATGCCTATATATCACTTTTATGGAAAAACCAAACTTGGTCTTTTGAAAAATTTGAGTGAAACAACCTCTTCTCAATTCTGTCCTGAATTTGAGTTTCTACTACAACCTCTATTTTACTTGCTCCAAAAATTCTGAAATTTTTCCCACCTATAGTCCTTCCAACCAAACCCTTAAGTCTAGAATATCAGCTCCATTTGCATCTTTCAAGTTCACCAAATATTCCTCTAAAGTTTCTGTCCAGAACTGAAATTCTTCAAAACTTGCACTAGCAAGTATTTCTTTTTGCCAAACCAACACCACCACCATCTCTATCAGCAAGGGAGACATCATCCTGTCAAATTGCACATCCTACAAAGCCTTGTAGATGGTCCTAGCATTCTGTCAAACACCTCACATGCATGACAGATTCTTGTAACCCTTTGAACTTGCATTGAGAACTTGAGCCTCTGGACCAACCAGCATGTCCATCACCTCTCTCATGCCCATAAGCACCACCCTGCTAATTTGTAGCCCATTTAGGTTCCTGTAGCTACCACTGGCATTTCATCGAGTACCCTGTGTGCACGCCCAGAGCACGAGCAGAGTGCCCGTTGTGCAGTCTCTGGCATCGAGCTGCTGCCGTGCTGTTACTGCCTCCTTCGCTCGTCTTGATCCTCTTCTGGATCAGCCCGACAACCCAGGAGCCCGCCGACACTTCTCCTTGGCCGCTAGTGCCGTCCACCACCGCCCACTGCCGCCATTCTTCGCTGCCGTATCCGCCACGGCTCTGCCCGGATGCGTGGCGCGTCCCCGAGCTGCCAGCAACCCTCCTGGACGGTGGCTTCCGTCGTAAGCTCGCACACGTTACACCGGCCTCCCCACCAACCTCACCGGCTTCACTCAATGCCATAAATGGCCGCCGCCGGAGTCGGTGAAGCCGTGATCCGTGGAACCGACATCTTCGTGCTATAAAAGAGACCACCTCGGGCTCGTTCTGGAGGGCAAGCCACTCCACTCCTCCCAGGATTCTCCCTGGACCAACCCTCTCTCTCTCCCGTGCCCTCCATCCACCTCCATGGCCGAAGCCCTGTCGTCGGCCGCAGCTCAAATTCAAGCCACCCCGGCCTTCTCCTCCTCACCTAGCCCCACCCCTCAACCTCCACCACTACCACAAGGATCTCCCGAGCCTTATTTTGCTATGGGGATAACCATAGCCTAGCCCCCACTCTCACCCGAGACCGTACTCCGCCTCCACCAATACTCTACTCCATCCCGAGCTCGCCGGCGTCCATACCCACCACCATCGGGTGCGGCATCATCCCCTGAATCCATCCATGTGCCGAGCGTCACCGGGGATGCTCTATAGCGCCGGTAGCCCTCGCCGGGGCTCCTCTATTCCGTCGAGACACGCGCGAGGAGGAGGACGAAGACCAGTCAAACCTAACTGGTGGGTCTCCGGGACCCACCGTCAGTGACTGGAGATGGTTGCGCCCGCGTAGCCGCATCCCTGGGCTCGGCCCAGAGGCGTTGCTTAGCTGGGCCTCGCCCGGTGCACGCCGCTGCCAGCCCATCAGGATATTCCTTTGTCTTCTTCTTTTATCCAGAGATTAAAATATTTCCCTAGTGTGCATTTCTAAACCAAATGGATTGATTCCAATTTCTCTATGCTCCATAAATCATGCCCTACTTATCTAGATTAGGTGAACATTTTTCCTAAGCTTTATCTCCACTAGATCAATTAAATAATACTTTTAATCATTTATTCCATCTTAAAATTGCTCTAAGTAATTCACATTAACTCCAAATAAATTGATTCTTTTTCTGTTGTTTTTTGATTTTTCATCTAGTTTATTTTAGTATTTATTTGAAAAATATTTGAAACAACTTTTAGTACTGTTTTTGAATTATGTGGTGATTGCTATAATCTTTAAAATAGGAAAAATGGAGGGAAGGAACTTTTCAAACTTTTGGAGTGCACCCAATACCTCTGCATGCTCAAGGCAAGCATCTTGAACACTTG
This sequence comes from Thinopyrum elongatum, assembly GCA_011799875.1. Taxonomy (NCBI): domain Eukaryota; kingdom Viridiplantae; phylum Streptophyta; class Magnoliopsida; order Poales; family Poaceae; genus Thinopyrum; species Thinopyrum elongatum. Next base: position 421,030,354 of record CM022299.1, read on the forward strand.
ATATGGTGAATGCATGGTAGTTTATTTGCTAGAATAATTTAAACATGACTATGTTAAATTCAAACTAAATTGCATATTGCTAGGAGTGCTTGCATGGTTTGAATTCGAGTAAAATTTGCATGCATGTAGTGTTGGTATGTTTCATCGTATCGTGCATCGTGTGTTGCCATGACTAACTTGCAGGAGCAGGCATAAGTGAAATATCGTTACCGGCAGGAGGATGATCACGTTGGAGCATGATCATGCCTTGTTTGTTGTGCATGTTGGAGCATGCAAGGGTTGTGGCCCTGTTGGGATTGCTGTTGAAGGAATACCTTGTTGTGCTAACCGTTGCAGGAAACTTAATGCCTCCTGAGTCGACCATAGATCGAGTCTTGTTCTGGTAACCCCCATACTTGTTTCGTGCTGCCACAGGTTCCTGCCACAGGTAGGGTATGGTTCAGTAAGTTGATAACCCCTTTCCATGCACACACCGTACAGAGGGCCACGATGAGGGTTTCCCAGGGATCCGGGACTAAATCCTGTCATCGGGTCAGGGGGCATGGGTGTTTCCAGTTGTGACTGAGAGGGGGGCACCCCTTGTAATCCACGCGTATTAATAGTGATCCCATGCAGGATGTTGGTCTCTCCGTCTTAGAGTTTTTCTTGAACGATGCCTTGGGTGATTCCTGGCATCCGGAAAGTTAATCTGATGTGTGCTGGTCAGGTGTGTTTTCAACCCAAAGACCGTAATGGGAATTAGTCAGTGTCACGGTACTGACTAAAGAAATCCTTTACTTGTGGGTAAAGAGTACACCCTCTGCAGAGTTTAAACCTATTCGAATAGTCGTGTCCGCGGTTAAGGGCTACAGTCTGGGTTGGTCAAGTGTCGGTCTTCGGAGGAAAATAATTAAATGGTGCCTGAGATATTTTGCAGGATAATTATTAACACCCTGATGCTACCATGAATTTTTTTATGCTTGTTAAATATTATTATGGTTATGCATAATATTGAGGACTAACCCGTTTCTCTCATTTTATATTTTTCCTGAGTGTCTCAGGGGCTGGCTAGACTACCCCGGGCACTCAATTTTATTTTTTTAAAGACCTCTCCATGGCGTCCCTTGAGTTAACAGGCGGTTTATCACGCCACTACTCTTGTGGACACCCGATTGGCATTTCTCTTCAAGTCCGACCGTGGCATCACTTGACACCCGACTGGCATTTCTTTTCAAGACCTCTCGTGGCGTCGCCTGAGTTCTCGGATGGTCCTGTCTCATCCGATTTCTCTTTTAGACACCCGTTTGGCATTTCTCTTCAAGACCTACCGTGGTGTCACTTGACATCCGACCGGCATTTCTTTTATTTTGTTTTCCTTTGACTTTCCTTGTTTATCACTAACAATTTTATATATTTTCACCTGCTAATATTTTATCATGCCATGAAGTAATCCCTGTCAGCATGCATTTTTATAGTCCAGCATGAGCATACGCATAAAGTTTGGTTCATCGTGATCTTATAATTTAATTGTTGCATTCGGTATATCTTTTGTTCATGATGTTTGCGAGTACATTCAAACGTACTCACAGGCTTGTCCCTGGCTATTTACTTGGCCAGGTCAGGATTTCTACAAGGAGTACCACAACAATGTCCGTGCGGAACCTAGGATGGCAGCCATGCGGGATAGGAATTATCCGGGTCAGCTGTTCCTGTGGGAATGGAGCCCCATCGATGTTGGAGAACCACGAGTTAATTCTGTCATCCACCACCAGACATCATTGTTGTATCATTGGACCTTTATGGTCTTGTATTCAACTCTTGTAATAGCTTGGTAATCTGTAACAAGGACGTGTCCACCAGTAACAGTAATCCTGGGCTGGTGATGACACGAGGGGTTAATTTCTGGGAATATGTTGTGTCCCCGAAATCCGGCCCCGACACAACCCACCAATATGTATGGGCGGCGTGTCATCTAAAACCGCACAAGGGAGACATGGTCGATCAGAAGACCCCCTATCCCCTGCATGCGGCCCAAAATATGTATGGGCGGCGTGTGATGTGTTCAAATCCCCAACGCACAACTTCCATGGGGCACCAACTGCATTACAAACCGAACACCGTACCCCCAAGCCAGGTTCAAGACGTACGATGCTAGTTCCCCAACTTTGAGGCGGGGGGGGGGGGGTATCATCCAACGCATGTGCTCAAACTTGATTTGGTCTAACATGGCACACAGAGCAAGAGGAAACCGTGATGGCTAAACCTTTCTCGTATGTTGGGTCAAATGGTTAGAAGAGGAACCCGTATGGTCAAACCATTCTCGTATGTTGGGTCAAAGGGACAGATTGTGTGGGCCCACAGATCTCGATCATTCTCCAATTTTTGAGAACAAGAAATAACGAAATAAAACATCATTCTACAAATTACCAACACAAGGATCCCAAGGTTTATATAATCGACATGACATGTCACTACAACACATTGAGAAATAACAAAAAAATCATTCTACAAATTACAAAAACAAGGATCCGAAGGTTTATGAAGTAAAACATCATTCTACAAATTACCAAAACAAGTATCCCAAGGTTTATATAATCGACATGACATGTCATTACAGACACATTTAGAAATAACAAAAAAAACACAAGGATCCCAAGGTTCATGAAGTAAAATATCATTCTACAAAGTACCAAAACAAGGATCCTAAGGTTTATATAATCGACATGACATGTCATTACAGACACATTTAGAAATAACAAAAAAACATCATTCTACAAATTACCAAAACAAGGATCCCAAGGTTTATATAATCGACATGCTAGGTCACTACAGACACATTTAGATGGTAAATGTCTGTACTGACCGTATCATGGCTCTTAAATGAAGCTTGAGATATGCAACTTCCCACCAGGTCACCCATCTTTAGACTCCTCCAGCCCCAGCACGCTTAACTTCTGCGCTCTATTTGACTAGGCTAGTGGATGGGAAGCCGCCCCTGGCTGATAAGAGTTGCCTCCTTGCCTTTAAGGCGTTTCACACTGGTCATCGTGTGGGACCTACTCCCTACTATCACAAAAGTTTGTGCTTTTAGAAACTGTGTGCAGTCTTTACATGGCTGGTGTGTCGCCGCCTAGCCTTCTATGAGCATTAACACTGGCAGCGGGAAACCGATGGGAGAAGAGGCGGGAAATCGATGGGAGGAGTGGCGGGAAACGGTAGCGTGTTTGGAGATATAACACCATTAATATGGAAAACTTAGTAAAGAAGGAAGCGCCAGCTAGCACGACACGTGCGCACAGTGCTTAGCCATGGTGCCAGATAGTTGACCAGAACCGTTGTAAATATTCAGGGTTTGTTTGGCCTTTTTATACATTATAATTAAGTTTTCTAAGCATTAATTTAATGTGCATAATTCAAATTTGAACTACAAATACATGCTCCAGTGTACCAAAATAGCTACAAAAATCATACATGTGTCTTTCGATGCATGTTTAGGTCCCATGCAAAGAATGGGAATGAAATACAACCGTCTCGGCGTCTGGCTCAGCCTCGAACATTGAGAATCTCGGTTTTTAAATCCTCATAAATCCAAAACTCACCCGAAAATTGTGAAACTTGACATGGTGTCACGACATGGCACATATCTGCCGTGGAATTTTTTTTGATAATTTTGGGGCAAGTTTTATTACAAGCCTCTTACAAACCGGAGCTTCTCTCAAGAAGCCTCGTGGTTCCGATAGGGAAACGTGTCCCCCTTGTGGGTGAAACGATAATCGCTGCCTCTTCTCGCATTGTATTGTTTTCTACAGGCAACATGGAACAACAAGATATTTGTGCTGAAATTTGAAATTATTTAGGGTTCGTTTGACCTTTTTTATACATTAATTGAGTTTTCTAGGGATTTAATGTCCATATATAATTCAAATCTGAACCACAAATCATGCTCTAGTGCACCAAAATGGCTAGAAAAATCTTACATGTGTCCTTGGGTGCATGTTTAGGTCCCATGCAAGGAATGGGAATGGATTACAACCGTATCAGTGTCCTGGCTCGGCCTCAAACACTGGGAATCTCGGTTTTTAAGTCCCCGTAAATCCAAAACTCACCAGAAAATCATGAAACTTTGTATGGTATAACAACATGGCACATATATGTCATGGTAAAAAAATTGTCCAATTTGGGCCAAGATTTATTAAAAACCTCTTACAAACCAGAGCTTCTCGCAAGAACCCGCGTGGTCCCGATAGGGAAACATGTCCACCTTGTGGGTGAAACGATAATCGCTGCCTCTTCTTGCCTTGTATTTTTTTCTACAGGCTTCATGGAACAACAGGAGATTCATGCTGAAATTTGAAATTATTCAGGGTCCGTTTGGCCTTTTTTATACATTAATTGAGTTTTCTAGGCATTTAATGTCCATAGTTCAAATCTTAACTACAAATACATGCTCAAGTGCACCAAAATGTCTAGAAAAATCGTACATGTGTCCTTGGGGTGCATGTTTATGTCCCATGCAAGGAATGGGAATGAATTACAACCGTCTCAGCGTCCTGGCTCGGCCTCAAACATTGGGAATCTCAGTTTTTAAATCCTCGTAAATCCAAAACTCACCAGAAAATCATGAAACTTGGTATGGTGTCACAACATGGCACATATATGTCATGGTAAAAAAATTGTCCAATTTGGACCAATCATTATTACAAACCTCTTACAAACCAGAGCTTCTTGCAAGAACCTTCGTGGTTCCGATAGGGAAACGTGTCCCCCTTGTGGGTGAAACGATAATTGCTGCCTCTTCTCGCCTTTTTTTTTTCTACAGGCAACATGGAACAACATGAGATTCGTGCTGAAATTTGAAATTATTCAGGGTTCGTTTGGCCTTTTTTATACATTAATTGAATTTTCTAGGCATTTAATGTCCATAATTCAAATTTGGACTACCAATACATGCTCCAGTCCACCAAAATGGCTAGAAAAATAGTACATGTGTCCTTGGGTGCATGTTTAGGTCCCATGCAAACGATGGGAATGAATTACAACCGTCTCGGTGTCCTGGCTCGACCTCAAATATTGGGAATCTCGGTTTTTAAATCCCTATAAATCAAAAACACACCAGAAAATCATGAAACTTGGCATGGTGTGACGACATGGCACATATATGTCGTGGTAAAAAAATTGTCCAATTTGGGGCAAGCTTTATTACAAGCCTATTACAAAACGGAACTTCTCGCAACAAGCCTCGTGGTTCCGGTAGGGAACGTGCTCCCCTTGTGGGCAAAATGATAATCACCGCCTCTTCTCGCCTTGTATTTTTTTCTACATGCATCATAGAATAACAGGAGATTTGTGCTGAAATTTGAAATTATTCAGGGTTCATTTGGCCATTTTATATATTAATTGAGTTTTCTAGGCATTTAATGTCCATAATTCAAATGTGAACTACAAGCACATGCTCCAGTTCACCAAAATGGGTTGAAAATCATACATGTGTCCTTGGGTGCATGTTTAGGTCTCATTGAAGGAATGGGAATGAATTACAAAGGTCTCGTCATCATGAAACATTGAGAATCTTGGTTTATAAATCCCAGTAAATCGAAAACTCACCCAAAAATCATGAAACTTGTCATGGTTTCATGACATGGCACATATATGTCGTGGTAAAAAAAATCGTCCAATTTGAGACAAGGCACACACATTAATAGCCAATGTAGTCCTTCCGGAACAAATAGCTGACATGTTACTATCGCAAACGGTTGTATTATGTGAACTGTGTGTGTTCCTCTAACGATTTAAGTGTGGCCACACGTCCCTCTTTTTATTGGAGAGTACTACCTCGGTCCTGGTTCATTGGTCCTCTTTGTATTTTGTGCCAAAATTTAACCATAGTCGGTGGCGTGCGTGCAGCTGTTTGATTTGACGGGAAGAGCGCGAGCAGTCCGCCGCACAGGCTCGACAGGACGCGTGCGACCTTTCCACCGCGCAGGCTCGACGGGACATGTCCGAGCAGTCCAACTCGCATGCTCACCGGGAAGCGAGCTCTTTGACCTTCATCCACCAGCCGCCCACCTCACTCACAACTTCTCCATTAATGGTGGCCGAGCCACTGTTTAACATGCGGTTAATTAAAGCACCTGGACGGAGGGTGTTTCCTTGTAATCCCATGGCCCCACTCAACGTTAAGCATTTGCTTTGTTCATGCCACGCTGAGAACATGATTTTAGCTTGTTTCCAACTCATATTCCAGATAATTAAAATTCCACATGCGGCAACGGATAATACGACGACAAAATAAAATGGCAACAGATAATATGAGGACAAATTTACCATGGCGCGGATAATAATTGTCTTACATATTCTGGATAATTTTAAATGCCACATGTGGCAACGCCCGAAAGAAATAGGGGAAAGAGAAGAAGGAAATTGCAGACAACAATCTGGGTCGCTACTGTCTCTACTCCTCGATGGATCCCCGGGCGACGAGTTCCTCCAGCTCCTTCTTCAAATCCTCATGACTTTGCTTGATAGCAGCCATGGATTCCTCCACCTCCAGCTCGCGCTCGATGTGGAGCTTCCCCAAGTCACCCATAAGTTCCTCGACGACCGCTTTCGGCGTCATCCTCGAGCCACTGCTCTGCTCATGCATCTTCTTCCAGCTGGCAGCCTCCTCCTCCTTCTTGGCGAGCTCCTTGAGGAGCTTTGCATTGTCACCTATGAGTTGCACGACGAGGCCGGGCGCCTTCTCAACTGAGGCATTACTAATCTCGAGCAGCTTCACCAAGCCGTCGATAAGCTCCTGCTGCCTAATTAGCCCAGCGAGACTAGCATCGTCGATGGGCAAGGACTTCAGCACTGCCAGCTCTTCGTGTTCGCCGACAGGGCGAGTGCGCTTGCGAGAGCCCTCACCTTCCAGTGAGAGCTCGTTCAAGGGCTCAGCGGCGTGCCATGACATCTCTGCTGCGGCTGCCGCGTAGCGGCGGGACCTCTCTAGTGCTTCTGCGGCTTTGGTCTTTGCTCCCTGGTTATATGTCGACCCGAAACTCCTCCTACCGGTCATGGCGGAACGACTTGACAGGAAAGACCTGTTTTGTGGGTGATGAGGAGAGGAACTATGAAGTAATTTTCGAGTGGGTTGTTTTTATAGCCTGGTGCTAAGTGTGAACACATTTAGGTTTGATCGGTGTGAAGAGATTTGCAATTACTTATTGCATGGTAATCTGGAATGTGACGAGAAACAAGCCCAAAATTTATTGATGGTTCTGGGCTCAAAGCCCGAAACACACCTTCATATGGCTGCCCGTTTCTGTTGTTCTGGCTCATCGCAAACAGTTGTTATGGATTAACCGTATGCCACGCATCGCACGCGCATCGGAAGCCCGAAACGGTTCCCGGATGGCGTACGTGGGCATGCGTTCTTGGATGTGTACGTGTCTGCCAACTATCACACACGGTCCCCCCACACGCTCTGCTCGTCATTGAGGCGGCCGCGGCGCACTCTGCTCTGGCGTCCCTGTGCGCGCTCTGCTCGCCGTTGAGGCAAATTTACAATGGCAATGGTTAATAATTGTCTTACATATTCAGGATAATTTAAAATGCCACATACGGCAACGCCCAAAACACACACGACCTACATATGCTTAGTGACTTAAAATGTCGATATGCGACATTTGCATACAATTATAATAAAATATAGGCTAAAAGGCTGAGCTGGTGGCTTTTCGACGGCAGTCTTCTCGGACTCCATGATCAGCATAGCACCCTTGCGGCCATTCATTCCGAGTGTCCCGACCCGCGGCCATGGTACTTGTCTTCGCCTACGGAGCTGCTGGCACTGGGAGGCTCTTGGGGCTGCTAGGCCTCTTCCAGTAGAGCTTGACAGTGTGTAATCGTGCACATGGCATGCCCGTGGAACCGCTCCATTTCCATGTCTCTGCCTTGTAGCAAATTATGTCCAACACCTGCATCCTCAAGATACCACGTTGGCGATGTTCTACTTCGTCGGTGACGTCAACTCCGCCAAGGGTGCGCTCGAGCCTGGCCACCACATCATCGGGATCGAGGTTGACACGGCCGCCGCCGGCAATGATGAAGCCGCAGACTGGTTGTCTCATAACTAAATCGCAGAGGTCCTATGCCCATTCCTGGCGGGGCATCAGGCCCTCGATGAGCACCGGTGACGGCGGCTCTTCGGGTGGGCCGTCGATCATGTCGCCTAGTAGCTCTGGATCTTTTGCATGGTGGATGGCAAACTGCTCATCACACTTCCTCTGCAATATGTCCATTGTGTGCCCAAGGACTCTCACGACGATATCGCTGCTAATGGGCCCTGGTGCCTATACCGGCCGATGAAGCTCTTGCTCCCCGACCTACTCTGGCTCGTTCTCCTCGCCGAAGATATAACGCAGGTAGGGGTCGACATCGAAGCTTTGGTCGTTGCCTGGCATGCTTGGAATAAGTAATGGTAGATGGGTGTGGACTAGATCTGCGCACAGTGTCACGACGGTGCGTTGCCGCCTGGGTCATATGGAGCAAGCCACTAGCTGGTGGCGGGAAACCGATGAGGGAAGAGGCGGGAAGCATTGGCGTGGATTGCGGGACACGTGTATGATGTCATTAATTTCTGCACTGGGCGACTGTGTTGGTATAGGTACTACCTCCGTCGTGGTTTATTGGACCCCTTCGTATTTAGTAGTACACAAATTTGACCTTAAATTTAACTAAGAATATATTAATGCATGTCATCAAAAATAATATTGTTGGACGGCTATTCCCTGCTATGTTCAACTGCTATATGCAATAATTATGCATGTGCTTGCTCGCCGTTTAGGCGGCCGCGGCGCGCTCTGCTCGCGTCTCTCCGCGCGCTCTACTCGCCGTTTAGGCGCCAAGGCGCGCTCGGGTCGCGTCCCTCCGCGTGTGCTCTGCTAGCGGTTGGGACCGGCGCACGATCACGATGCGGAAGCTTTAGTTATTTGATCTCAAATTATGTTAATTAATTATACCTCCTAACCCGGAATCATCCATCTCTGGAGGTATAATTAATTAACCTAAACTATGATCTCTGGCGCCCGTTCCCGTTGCGCAACTCCATCTTGTTGTTGGCCGTTAGGAGTATGCCGGTATGTGTGGGTAACTAGCTTGCAAGTGGATCAGTAGCGAGTCGCCGCCGCCGGCCATTGCCTTGGTTATTTATAGCTAGGAGCTGGCTAGGGGATTGGGGATTTTACAATTCACCCATGTGGAGTGCGGGAAGCCTTCCCTGGAGCGCGGGAAGACTAAGTGGAGCACACAACCCAATAACCATATGCGGTGTCACATGTTATCACACATGTGTTAACATAAGGAAACATATGAGTAACTTGATGACCTACAAGTATAGGGGATCAATCATAGTCCTTTCGATAAGTAAGAGTGTTGAACCCAACAAGGAGTAGAAGGAAATGACTAGCGGTTTTCAGCAAGGTAATTTCTGCAAGCACTGAAATTGTCAGTAACAGGTAGTTTGATAGCAAGATAATTTGTAACAAGCAAGTAAAGGTAACGGTAACAAAAGTGCAGCAAGGTAGCCCAATCCTTTTTATAGCAAAGGACAGGCTGCAACGGTCTCTTATAATTAGCAAAGCGTTCTTGAGGGCACACGGGAATTACATCTAGTCACTTTCATCATGTTGGTTTGATTCGCGTTCGCTACTTCGATAATTTGATATGTGGGTGGAACGGTGCTTGGGTGTTGTTATTACTTGAACAAGCCTCCCACTTATGATTAACCCCCTCGCAAGCATCCGCAACTACGAAAGAAGAATTAAGATAACATCTAACCATAGCATTAAACATATGGATCCAAATTAGCCCCTTACGGAATAGCGCATAAACTAGGGTTTAAGTTTCTGTCACTCTAGCAACCCATCATCTAATAACTACTCCACAATGCATTCCCTTAGGCCCAAAGATGGTGAAGTGTCATGTAGTCGGCGTTCACATAACACCACTAAGGGAATCACAACATACGTATCATCAAAATATCGAACGAATATCAAATTTACATGATTACTTGCAACATGACTTCTCCCGTGGCCTCAAGAACAAGGGCAAATACTCACAAATAATATGCATGCTCAAGATCAGGAGAGTAATAAATATCATAATGGATCTGAACATATGATCTTCCACCAAATAAACCGGCTACCATCAACTACAAGATGTAATCAACACTACTAGTCACCCACAGGTACCAATCCGAGGTTTTGATACAAAGATTGAACACAAGAGATGAACTAGGGTTTGAGATGAGATGGTGCTGTTGAAGATGTTGATGAATATTGGCCTCCCCAAGATGAGAGGGTTGTTTGTGATGATGATGGCTTCGATTTCCCCCTCCTGGATGGAAGTTCCACTGCAGAATTGCTCCGCCGGAGGGCAAAAGTGCTCCTGCCCAAGTTCTGCCTCGAGACGGCGGCGCTCCATCCCGAAAGTCCTCCCTTTATTTTTTCTAGGTCAAAAGACCTTATATACCAGAAGGTGGGCACCAGAGGTGGGCCAGGTAGCCCACTACCCACCAAGGCGCGCCTGGAGGAGGTGGCGCGCCCTGGTGCCTAGTGGGCATCTGGGTGGCCCCCTCTGGTATTTCTTTATTCCAATATTTTTTATATATTCCAAAATAATTCTCCGTGAAATATCAGCTCATTTGGAGATGTGCAGAATAGGTATCTCTGACATAGCTTTCTCAGGTCCATAATTCCAGCTGCCGGCATTTTCCCTCTTCGTGTAAACCTTGCATATTATGAGAGAAAAGGCATTAGAATTACTCCACAAAGTGTTATAATGAATAAAAACACTATAAATAACAGTAGGAAAACATGATGCAAAATGGACGTATCATAACTTACTAATCATCGCACATGACTACTCGCATACGCATCATGTGCGATACTCCTAGCCACCGCAAGCATATAGTTTGCATTTTTCAAAAAAAATCTACACACAGAATCGCACATGAATTAACTGTAGTAACCGTCTGTGTTATATTTTCTCATCGCAAACAGTTCATCCGAGTGGGCTGTTTGCCGCGTATCACACACATCTTGTTTACATGAATCGTTTGTGTTCTTTTGGCTCATCGCAAATAGTTCATCTATGTGAACTGTATGCCGCATATCACACACATCTTGTTTAAGTTAAACCGTTTATGTTGTGTTCCCTAATCGAAAACAGTTCGTCCGAGTGAACCATATGCCGTATATCGCACACACCTTGATCTAGCTAACCGTTTCTGTTGCATTCCCTAATAGCAAACAGTTCATCCGAGTGAACTGTATGCCATATATCGCACACACCTTGATATAGCTGCCCGTTTCTGTTGTTCTGCCTTATCACAAACAGTTCTTATGGATTCACCGTATGTCATGCATCGCACACGCAACTATAATATGAACCTTGTTTGATGTATCCGCCATCGCAAACCTTTTGCATCTTTTTTGACGGTTTTTTTTGCACCACCATTTGCGATTACTGCATCGCACACAGTTTTGTCAAAGGGTCCCTGATTGTAGTGTCAAATTAGCAGCATCCTGCAGTAGTGTTGATGCCCTATCGATGATGCATGAGTAGTTTATCACAGACCTATGGGTCCATAGCTAGTAGCTAGATGACTTCTCTCTCTTTGATATTCAATACCATGTTCTCCTTGATGTTCTTGGAGTTCTATCCGATGTAATCTTCTTTTGTGGTGTGTTTGTTGGGATCCGATGAATTGTGGGTTTATGATCTGAATATTCATGAGAAATATTTGAGTCTTCTCTGAACTTATTTATGCATGATTATTATGGCTTTGTATTTCTCTCTGATCTATCCATTTGGTTTGGCCAACTAGATTGATTTATCTTTAGTGGGAGAGGTGCTTTGTGATGGGTTCAATCTTGCGGTGATCTATACTAGTGACAGAAAGGGACAAGACACGTATTTGTATTGTTGCCATTAAGGATAAAACGATGGGGTTTATTCATATTAGTTGAGTTTACTTTGTCTACATCATGTCATCTTGCTTAAGGTGTTACTCTATTTTTATTAATTTAATACCCTAGATGCATGCTGGATAGCGGTCGATGGGTGGAGTAATAGTAGTAGATGTAGGCAGGTGTCAGTGTGGAACGACCATCTATGGGGCCAACAAGCCCCTTTGTGGTTCGGCTAGGGAGAGGCACAAAGCACAGAGAGCACAAACAACAAAGGACGCAGGGATCTTTACCCAGGTTCGGGCCACCGAGAGGTGTAAAAACCTACTCCTGCTAGCTATATTGGGTGTATGTGTGGAGCACAAGTACAAGGAGCGCTAACCATGGAAAGGATGCGAGTGCGCAGCGGCTACATGTGTAGTTATGCAAGTGGCGGTCCTTGTAAAAGTTTCCCTGGCCCTCCTTTTATAGCTCAAAGGGGTTACCAAAGTGGCAAAAAGGTAATTACATGATGATTTGATAGCAACAATGCTATCATACCTAACTCTGCTAGTTAGGATAAAAAGCATTAAATGCACTGTGAGGTGTCGCGAGGAGGAGAAGCCTCGGCAAGGATACATCACCGCTTGCCTAGCTAACTCCTATTAGCTTGACACGCCATTTGGACGGGTGTCAATAAAGGTGAAAATCCCTCCGATAAGCTGACACGTGCCCGACAAACCTCACCTAACTGCCTGCGGGCTCGATACCTCACTGACCAGTGACTAGCCGTTCGGTGAGGTGGAGCGCTGGCAACTGGCGGGGTTTTTCCCGCCAAGGAGCTTGTCGGGTCTTTGTCTTGTCGGTCCAGTCTTGCCGGTGTGGGCTGCTTCTGATATTGATCTTGATGCTTGTCTTCAACCTTGGTCTTCTTGATGTGCTCCTTGATCTCTCAAAGAGCTGATCTCTTGGCAAGCCTCATTCTGAGTTTTGGTCTTGGCGACTCTTTAGCCATCCTTATTTAGCAAGGGGACTGCTACTTGGCTGTGCATAAGTCAGGGTATAAAGCACCCATTTTTTTATACATCGACAGTAGGAGTCGGTCTACTTGTCTTGGACGTGATGCCTATATACATGATCATTGCCTTGAATATCGTCATAACTATGTGATTTTCTATCAATTGCCCAATAGTAATTTGTTTACCCACCTTATGCTATGTGCTCGAGAGAGAAGCCTCTAGTGAAAAATATGGCCCCCGGGTCTACTTTTATCATATATAAAAAGACAAAAATACTTTGCTACAATTTTATATTTTGTTTTATTTTATCTTGCAATTTATCTATCTACCACTACAAGATTTAACCCTTGCGAGTAATCGCCAAGGGGATTGACAACCCTCTTGTTTGCATGGGGTGAAGTATTTGATTTCGTGTGTGCAGGTGCTGTTCACGAGGCTTTGTGTGATTCTCCTATTAGATTGATAACCTTGGTTCTTAACTGAGGGAAATACTTATCTCTATTGTACTACATCTCCTCTCCTCTTCGAGGAAATCCCAACGCAGCTCACAAGTAGCAAGGAGCACTGCGCTTCCTCGACTTTGCAGAAATAGATGGCTTCGAAGAACTTGAAGATCCATTAATTTTGCTCGCTGGCACTCTTGCAGCGGCTTTCACTACTTCTGATACTCGGGTCTTTTCTTTTGCAGCCTCAGCTGCCTTTGATTCAGACTCTAGAGATACACTTGGAGACACAACTTGAGCCATGGGCTCATCAATTTTATTTTCTTCCTCTCCCATTTGCGGGACTATGGAATGAGGAGCGGAGTCAATATCCATCGGTGAGGGAACACCAGAGGGTGGGACTAGGGTAGTTTTCACTCGAGGAGTAGATTGCTCCCCCTCAATCTTGTCATCATTCTTGCTTGAGGCAGAAGGGTCAACTTGTATGAGCATAGGAGGCGAAGATTTGGCTTTTCGACCTCAATCTCCTCATCAGTTTGGTCATCATTTGCTTGCTGCTGAGCTAGTGCATTCTCTTCATCTGGATTGTCGAGAAGAATATCAACAACATCATTTTGCTCGTCTTGAGCTGTAGGCACTGGAACAACGACCTCAGGGGCAACCTGTTGCACTGGTTCATCTTCATGAGGTGGGGATGGAGGAATCTACTGCAGAGGTGCACTTGTGCTGATAGGAACAACCTCAAAAGCCATGACCTGAATGCATCGATCCTTCTTTCCTTTCGGCTTAGCTGCTCTAGCCAAAGCCTTCTAATGTTTTTCTTCCTAAATCCTTCTTCGAGCAAGATCCGCCTTGTGTTCAATCTCTTCATTCTTTCGGTCACATAACTAAGATAAATCCATGTGCATCTTAGCATGCCAGTCAACCTTTTCATTCCAAATTGCACTAATTGCCTTCGTGACATCAACAATTTCCTTGTTCAGACATTTTCTCTCATAATTGGTCTTGGCCTCTTTTCTCATTTTCTCAAGAGTTTGCTTGTCCTTGACGACTTTCTTGAGCTTCTTAGAGATTTTCTTTAGCTCACGGAAATGCTTTGTCACCATTTCTATGACATCTTCGGGCAGACCCAGACTAGTCACATCAATAGTTTGTGCATCATATGCAGCACTATCAATGACGTTGATCATCATTTGAAGTCATATTTTTGTTCCTCTATGGTAGCAGGAACAGTGTGCTTGACCTTCTTCGCAGATGTATATTCTTCGACATGTAGTTTTCTCTTCGTAGTCCTCTTCGAAGAGGCTGGCAGGGCTGAACTCGAAGGTTTTTCAGCTAGAGACATGGGAGCATGCCTTGGTGGTCTCCTTGGAGAGGGCAAAACCTTCACTAGAGAGGGTGTCTGAGCAACTTGTTGACAACATCTCTATCCGTGATATCTGTAACTCCTCTTTGATGAAGCCTTTCAACAATATTTCTCAGTCGATCAGTCAGTTCCATGGCGCTTTCTTTTTGAAGACTTGTGAAGTTGGCAAATATGGCACGAAGCATATCAGTGTGGATTCTGTTCGGAGGATTATTCCTTCATGGACATTTTTTATGGCATCCTGGAGTTGCTTAGAAGTTTCAATGTCTCTAAACCAAATGAACATTCCTCTCGACAGGCTGTCGCATATGATATCTTTTGCTTGTGCATTCAAGTGAATGTTAACTTCATCCTGGGAAGAGGGTGTCTCTGGATGTTGAATTGTGTATCTATTCTCCACAATCCGCCATAGCTTAGTACTGATAGCTTGAAGTTTGATTCTCTCATTCTTCCTTGCCAATAGACATAGCCATTTCCATCGAAGATGGGAAACCTTTCAGAGTGCGAGGAAGATCTTCCTGCGAATGACATACTCAAAACTCCAAGGTTGTTAGATCTTTAATAAATAGAGACAGGGAGTACCTGCTCTGATACCAATTGTAGGAACCGAGAGTATATCGACCAGGGGGGTGAATGGGAGATTCAAAAATTCTTTCGAATGTTTTGCATCAGGCCCAAACCCACCAGTGGAAAAACTAGAGCGAACAACAACTTAAGCAGGAATCCTACTGAGGAACAAATCTTTCGATAAAAGCAACAATGATAGCTCGAGCATAATAGAGTACGGGTTTGACTATCACGATGGTAATGCAACTAGTAAGCAGTTGCAATAGCATGAATGACGACTATATGCAAGTAGCTAGGCAAATGCAGGAGGTGAAAGAATAAAATATTGCTTGAAAGATAAGATGGATATTCAGCAGTCTACACATGAGAGATAGAAGATCAATACGAGAGCAAATACACGATCATCATAGAGCACGAATGAAATTTCCGATGAACAGTGAATAGAATGGACCAGTGGTGCTTGATGGCGACAAGTGTATTTGGTAGACCAGTTCGTCCTTCTGCCAAAGGACTACGTCTGGTTGGAGGGACTTGTGATTGAACACATGAGAAAAGCTCTCTCCATCCTATTTTCCTTCAACTAGGAGCTGGTCATACTCCAGTTGATGTCACTCATGGTGATGCTTATTGGCAATCTCCAAACCTTCGACAGACATCCTTGGAAAACCACAATTACTCTTGGTTGTTGAAGATCTTGCTCGGTGAAGACAACAACTCTTCAACACTCGAGTCGACACCTATCCATCTAGAGAGTGCGCAGCTCTCAAGAGTAATAGGTACAAGAACTCTAACTCAGAACTACTGTGATGCTCAACCACTGTCTAAGTTTTGGTTCTTGATTTTCTCTCGGTGGATCTTAAACTCAAATCACTCGGAGAGGGGATGCTCGATCAATCTTCTCAGAAATCTTACGGGGAGCAGCCAATGGACAATGTTGGAGCGGGGTGGCTATTTATAGCCGCAGCCTTCCTTGAAGGGAAATGACCAAATTGGACATGCAAGACAGCCAATGGCCGAATGACATGAGTCCAACAGTCAGATTTTGAGCACAACGATAACATTCCTTGCGAAGCAAGAAATGCTAACTCCTCAGTCCGAAAGATATCTCACGTAGCATCGAAGAACTATATCTTCTGCTGGCAGGTAATCATTCAGAGCATAAAGAAATTTCTTTCAGTCTTGCGTAGGTTTGGGCTAAGCATCCCAACGGATCTAAGCTTCGAGAACTTGTACCCTCTTAATAGTACGGAAGTCCTCTGAGTCAAGAAAGAGAAGAAGAACAATGAAATGAATGCTACGCCTTCACTTCTCCTTCGACCTTCTCAGCTGCAGTCAATTTTGTTTGGACGAACACCAAACGGATTGCTTCACGCCAGCAATAAATTTCACGGGGTCAACACTTTCACATCAACCTTCACGCCTGCACGGCTTCGATAGGTATAACTAAATCATCTCTGCATCGCAGATGTTCTTCGGTGAAGTTCCTTTAACTTGTCACCAAAGATGGCATTCTCTTCGGTTCTGCATAGACTATTTCTCTCTGTGTGCACTAGAAAACAAATCAATCCACGCCTGTTTCTTCAACAATGTCCAAAACACAAAGGGCAAGAATTGCACCAACAATCTGCTTATCATTATGAAGAATTGGAACGACTCTAAGACGAAGATTGTACCCTCTATGACAAGGGGAGGTAAGGAACTTCCATCTAGCTCTACACTTGATTCACCTTTTGTTTTAAGTCAACTTGCGATACCATCACCTGCTATTCAACCTGATATGTCGCAAGTAGTTGATGACACTGCTTCTGTTATTGATGATACTTATGATGATGCTACTACTCTGCTTGACGAAACTGTGCCACTTGGTGAATTTCTTGATGCTCAAATTGCTAAAGCTAAAGAATTTGAAATTGATGAAAATGCTGAAAATACATGAACTACCTACTTGATGGCTCATGAATTCATGATGTTTTTATAGTGATCCTTGTTTAGGTTTCACTAGATTTTTATCACTCTTTGGATATTTCTAAAGCTAATCCCTCGAAAGAGAAGAAAATCCATTTCTCCAATGTTTGGCAGGAAATATCATATATGGGAGGAAACCAATGAGGATTACTACAAATCTTTACCTCTTTCCCTAATAATAAAGCAAATAGTGCTTCTGCCCGCCCGCTCATCGTCGTTAAGTTAACCCTAAAAATTGCAAATAATTACACACCATGCCATCCATAATAATCAATAGTTAAAAAACGGTTCGTTAAAAATAAGAACCTCGCGAATACAGCATCGCTGCATTGGGCCTATTCCCCGTGCTCTTCGGCCCGCTCCTGCCCCCGTGCGGTGATCCGTCTCCTCTCCACCCCTGCGATGACCTATCCCGCTCCGTGATGCCGATTCACCCACCCACCATCAGATGCGACAGCAAATCCATAGCCCCTGCCCACCCCCTCCGCCGCTGGCGCCGGTGCCTCGAAGGTCAAGGGAAGACCCTCTACTCGGCCCCCATCGCCGCCCTTTGCCGCCGCCACCACCGCCGTCCAAATCGCTGCCCCCATAGGCGTCCAAACTGCTCTCGGCAACACCTCTCCATCCCACGGCTGCCGAAGACAGGGAGGAGGACGAGGCTGGCTAGGCAGGGAGGCCGAGGGTGAAGTGCAGTGGGAGGCGCATCGGTTAGTGCAGAGGGAGGTCTATGATCAGCTCACTGGAATCTCACAGGACACCACGGGGAGAGCAATCACGCAGGCACATCAACCTCCCCCGCCAGGTATGTTCAATTGAACCTTCACTATTAGTTGAGCTAACCGTCTCCAACAGCAACGCCCCAATCACAAATAATTATTTGGGTTTCTTACTGTGTACGTGGATGTGGCATTGGAAGGATAGATGGCAGTACTCGTGTGGATGCAACAACTGACTGTTAGTTTGTTCATTCAGAGACTACCACGAACTAGTTTGATTTGTGCTATAATGCTCTTGCAAATAATTATAGATGTTGGTGAAAACTACAGATGTTGTGGTGTTCAGGAAGGAGCGCAGATACAACAGCGGTCCATCCGCAACCGCGGCCACGGGTGCCTAATCTAAGGCGACCTCCTGTTTTGACATCGTCCTTGGTAGCTGCAAGCGTGGAAACAACCTTGGCAGTGCAGCGGCAGCCACGTGGTTGTTCCTAGACCACTCCACCTTTGAACTGTACAAACTGCTGTGCTTTCTAGCTATTCTATTTATATGTAGCCATACATTGGTACAGTTAATTCAAAACATGATTCAATAGGATTTGATATTTTTTCATGTCTCAAGTTTTTAGCTCTTCCCTCTTGGTGTGCAAATTTTTTAGAGGAATTTGGTGTGCCAATTATTTTCCTGATTACTGTAGTTATAGTTTTTCTCAGTGTTAGAGCAGAGTAAAATTCAAACTATGATATTAGTGGTGGTTAGCTGATAACTTGATCATAATAGGGGGCACACTAATCTTCTTTCTTTTCTTCTCTAACAAAGTCTTAATATTATAAGAATGTTGTTTTCTTCTTTCATAATTTGACAAATAAAATTTCCCCTAATTTCAGTTTGGATAAACCAAGGCTGCTTTTGGATCTTAGTAGAAGATAGACGTTACGGATTTAGACAAAAAATAGATGTGGATTTAGGGGTTCCGTATGTTACTCATGTCTTCTCTATTTGGGATACAAGTTCAAGTGATCTTTTAGGCTACTATTAAAGGGAAATATGTATGCCGTTTCGTTCATTTCATCTCCACCTCCCCACCTCGCATGTGCGTTCCCCTTCCCACCAGTTTTATTGATTTTTTATAACAATAATGCCATAGGTTATAAACCTACAATATATTAACATTCAGCAGATACTCATTTTTGTTTGTAGCTACACAATCCAACTACTCAAAGGAACATACAGTTCTAGAAGTGAGAACTGTTGAGCTATTATAGCGTAGCCTTGGGATGATGGATGTTCAGGCCAGCTATGCAGACCTTAAGGTAAATGTTTTTCCAGCTAATTAACATGAAATGTCTTGTAACTTGAACTAATAATGAACAACTGAGGAATGCTGCCTGAATGAATCCAAAATGTGTTGGAAACACCAACGTCCAGTTGGAGAGGGAGCTATCTGGATCTCCATCCAACCAGGACATGTCTGCTTACAACTTTTTGTTGAAAAAGGTTGCGAAAAAAAAATCTAAATCTGGAGGTAGGTAATCCCAACTCACAACTATGGATAGCAAAAGGAAGATGCAGTACTTGATGTGAAAATTTACAGGAATAGATAATCTAACTTACAATTAATAAGCTTATACTATTATTGTTGATGCAATACTAATTTTACACTTTTTTCAGTTGTAAATACAATATGAAATAAAAAGTTATTCACAGGACCATGGGTGTTTGTTAGTTTGTATAATCACACAAATAAAATAAGAGTTAATTTGTCTATGTATGGTTTGTATCCTGTTATTTGCTACAATATTTAGCAAGTGTGCAAGCTATTTATGTGAGGTTAATTACGGACCTATAAGCGAAGGAGTTTTTCTTCTCTACACAAGTAAGGTGTAAGTCAGCGATCTTGGTTATATAGTTGACTTAAATCCTGAAGGGACGAGCCTGCATCTTTTCTTTCTGATTTCATTGAAATGTATTCAAAATTCTTATGCCCTGGTGTGCTCTAATTCTTGGTAGTATGTTCTCACATGGACAGTCATTTGAACATTCATCTAACTTTCTGCTTAATAAATTTGTAGCTGAGATGATGTAGCCGAAGGCACACTTCGGTATTGTTTTATTTCAGTCTGCCCTTATCCTTTTTGTCTAAGAGATCTTTCCCAGCATGTCTGTCCAAACATATATTACGGTTATTACTAAGAAGACTATCCTCTTTTCTATTTCAGCTCAAAGATGGATCGACCTGCGCGTTGTCGGGATCTGTTTTAATTGAAGTACTTCCTTCTACAGAAACAACTGGTACACAAGGAGCGTGTTTCCTTCTACAGAGGTATCTGGTGCACATGGATGTAGTGAAACACGGTCAGAAACACTTGAGATATTAGCCGCATATATTGAGATATTTCTCCTTTTATTCTGGTCCTGTATCCTAAAATAAGTAGCCAACTCATTTATACATGGCGGTCAGGGCAATGTGTAACGTCTACCTTTGGTATTGTATTATTTTGTTCAATGCAATTCATCAAAATGACAATGCAACAACATATGTAAATGTTCTTTACTACCTTCTCATTCTGCGCTGAGATCAATGAAAGTTGCAGGCATCTATATCTTTGAAGCTAGCTCTTTGGGCGGCTTGAGATAGGACAGCTACATTGTTCTTTAATTATAGGTTCCATCAATGGTAATGATGGTTTCCCAACAAGAATGCTAGGGTAAGCACCTTCGTATGTTGCTTATCATTATGGTCAATACATTATTGTGCCTTCTGTTTGTGGTTTGACAAACTTGTAAAATGTGATTTCTACATCATTGATTGTGGCACTCAGAAAGAGCACTCCCATTTCCTGTCGATTTAATGATTTAAGAGAAGTTAGGCTAAACTGCATATACCAAGGTTATGTCATGATGGATGTTTTGCATCATCATTATTACATTAGAGACGATTGGTGTCGAACAACTAGATTAAATATGCCCCGTAGCAACGCACGGGCATTTTTGCTATATATATATAATAATAAAGCACGCAGTGAGTCTGTTTGGTTCACCGTCATGGCGTTTTTGCAGAAAAGTACCTATGATTTTTGGTAATTGAACCCGTAGTCCCTAGTTGAGTGGATGTGGGAAAATGTTTCGATTTTGCAAAAAGAACCCTGCCCTTTTTAGTATTCCACTCGCGATCCCGCACGACCCATCCCATCTCATCTCCACCTCCAGTGCGCCGCCACCCTCTGTCACGCTGCTGCGCGCAGCCGGACCCCGCCTCGCCGTCGCGCCGCCGGAACCTGCCCCGCCGTCGAGCCTACCCCTACCCCAAGTGCCCCCTCCCACGCGTCCTTCCACCGCCGGCGAAACTCGACGCCGCGGCGGCGACCGGCGTCACCGCTGCCTAGGAGGGCCTTCCTCCGTGCGCTTCTTCTCTCGCGCAACGCCGCCATTGAGCTTCGAACCCACAGCAGCCGCAGCCATGGAAGGTCTCCTCACCGCTGGAGCTCGTCAAGGTCCCTCTTCTCCTCCCCACCTCTCTCTTCCCCTCTCTTCGTTTCAATTCGGCCTCTCCCTGATGCGTTTTCCTCACGCATGCAGACCACCGTGTGCATCTTCGCAGCACACCGCTGCTCTAACGCCATGGAGCTCGTCGAGGTAGCGCCCCCCCTCCATCTCTCTCTCATGCTCTGGCTGTACCGGCCAGCCGTGGTGAGTTTTATTCCTCACGAATTTGATGCCCAGTTTGCTGCTTACTGCACTAGCGCGTGAGAAAACTGAAACTCTGTTCAGAGATGTCCTAGCTAGAGTGCATGTCACAGGGATTCGATCAATTATCTGTGCCGTTCACATGCAGCGTCATGGACTGTCACTGTACTGTTCCTTAATTAAACTAATTCCTACTCTGATACTAGGGCGGCACTAATGTGAAAGTCTTCATTGATACACTGCTCATGTTTTGTACATTCTGGTTGATTGATTATATTAAAACCAGAGCAATCTTTGTGGTTTAGTACTCCTGTAGCTCTCCTCTGCTCACCTCATGTGGATATAACAAATAATTAGTAGTGGTAGTACTAATTCCAATTTTCCAAGCAAGCCTGTAGCTCAGGTTCACCAGATGCAGTGATGTGATCTGATCTCTTTTCTTCCGCTGGGTAAAAGACCAGGCTGGATCGCCAGCTTCCTTCAACGGCAAGTTAACTACCATGAATTCTGGGTACTTATTTCTGCCGCTGCTCACAGGTAAATTTGAGGTGTACTGATATCCTCAGATTTGTTTCTTCCAACCTTAATCCTATGTATGTGTTTCTTCCACCCTGAAGTTGGATGCATGGATGCAATTATTAGATGCAAGATATTTGAAGCGTGAGGTAACATAATGTTCAGATTCAGATTAGATGAGAAACTGATGACACGAGCACACATCAGATTATAAGCTTTGGAGCCAATTGCTTCATGTAATTATATTAAGAACGGAGAAATCATAGCATGCAGCGCCTAACTGCATACCAGCCAGCTGCTAATAAGCTCATGTCTTATCTCCTATGAATGGCTACTGTCAGCACATAGCCGCACTTTTTTGGGACAGTCTGATTATAGTTTGTTGTTCTGGGATAATTGAACACTTAATACTTGAGTGAATAAATTTAATATTACAGTCAGCTGTTCAATGGAAAATCTTACCTGAAGTAACAGAATAAACTGTAATATTGCGGACAGTGCTGCAAGAGAACTGACCTACAACAATGTCCTAGAAACTTAGGTACTTTTTTCTGGATGTGGATTGACTACAGAGTTCAGACATCATTGATATGTGTGATTGTGTTGTGCGTCTTCCAAGAATGATAATCACATCAATAATGTTCATATGAATTGCAACTCTTCTGTAAGATTTGGTGGCGCCATCAGCAGCCACTACTACCAATACAATGCTGGTTGTTTACTTAAGTAGTTATTTCTAATGGTCGTACAACCCTTTTGCCATGCCTTATATAATAGAACTAGCAGCCGCAGTTACAACCATGCTTAGGAAAAACATCTGTAACTATAGTACTACCAAAATGTTTTCTATGTATATATATGATTATTAACTAATTTTACCATATGTTCAAATCAATCAGAAATCAGCGATTGCAATTACAAAGGGAAATATTTCTTGATTTGGCAACCTGATTCATTAAGACTGTGTATCAAATAATTCTAAATAAGTAGATTTATCTGCTAGTTACTATGTAGCTACAGTTATAGTTCACCACAAACCACAAGGGTGTGTTCGTATTCTGCAATATTTCCATATCTTTGCTAGAACTAGCTCACATGATCTTATCTATATGTTTAACTAACAAGTTAGCTTTATACCGATGCCAGCAAGGATGTACCTGACACACCCTATCTGCAGTTCTTCAGGGCCCTCCCTTTATTCGTGAGAAAAATACTTTCACATGTCTGCAAATGGCTTTGTGATACTGTTCGAACAAAGAAAATAAAATGAATGTGGCGAAGTTCCAACATGAAGCCCAGTCATATCACCGACGATTGTGAACAAAACATAGCATCGTCCCTTGATACCACTTATCATTAGAGTCCTTCATCCAATGTCCTAGAAGGAAGCTACCTACCGTCCATATTAGCTTAAAGGTTATTGGTATGGACACCTATATTCTTCAATTGCCATCCTTAGCATGTTTTTCCTAGGTTATTTGTTTTGCAGACCATATGTAGATAAGTTTAATTTGTTCTCCACTCTACAAATTTGCATTTTCATTTAACTTCTAACTTCTAAGGCACCAAGACTGGACATTCCTATGGTGACTCTACCATTTATGGTCAAATAAAGTTGTTTGTGTTTGTTTCAGATTGCTCACCTAAATATCTGAAGCCAAATGATATGTGCATTCATGTTTCTCTTCTAAGGCACCAAGACTGAACATTCCTATGGTAACTCTACCATTTATGGTCAATAAAGTTGTCCGTATTTGTTTTCGACTGCTCACCTAAATATCTGAAGCCAAATGTTTTTTATCATTGGCTATACCAGATAATCGCAATAGTCTCTAATCTTGCAAATCATGCTTTTTTTGTTTTAAGTTTGTCTTTCTTTTGAGATAATCTGAAGAAATTTATGTTGTTTCCAGTGGCAAAGAACAACATAAACTATTGTTGCAAGTCCATCATATTTTTTCTCAAATTTAATAAGCTATTCATTGGCATGCATTTAAAATGATGATTAAGGTATGTCTCAGTATGTCATGTTATTTCACTGCTGGGATTTTGTACGTATTCTGAACAACTCTCAGTTTCTCGATTTCTATGCAGAAACAATATTTATCCAGAAGTAACCCAATTTTCTGTATTTGTGTTCTCAAATATACATCGTAATTTCTATGCTAAGTGGTATTATGATCTTGGTTCAGGGCCAACAATACCACCTGTAGTGCTGAAATAGGTTAATTATGCAAGCACGATTCCATCATTTGTTAGTTGCCAATTCCTTTTGCTTCGTAGTAGGCTATTTTTGTTGGATGTGGTATAATTATATGCCGACAGATATTGATAGGTGTATAATGTTGTATATATTTCTAATTCCTCCAATGTCTTAATAGTATGAAGAAAGTAGCACTTCAGGTCCTCATCAAGTAAGTTTTCCTTTTAAGCATGGTGTCCATGCATGCTATTGGTACCTTTGCCGACAGAGGCAGCTTAGTGATTACCGTGTTTGTTAAATTTAATTTTTCATCTCCGTGTAATGTATCATAGTACTATGCACAAAGATACTTCAACACTAAAGCTCACACCTAACTTACTCGGGTGTCGGCTCAGGATTCTTTCAACTTTCATGTAGTACTGCTGAAATATTATGTAATACTCAAATTTGGTGATATTTTGAATGTGCATAACTGTGTCGGTAGAGGTTGACGGTTACTGAATTTTGTGATAATCTTCGGTTATACTGTTATATATAGCACTTTCCTGGTTATATGGTTCACATTCTCTGAGCCAATTCACAATGACCATTCCAGATTTGGGCCTTACATTTTTAAATTATTTTGTAACATTTTGGTTGATTTTTTATGCTGCTCCTTCAACTTTTACATTGATTGACTGGTGTAGAACTAAATGAGTGTTGCCATTCACGGGAAGCCCCAAGCTTTAAAATTGTTGACGTGTGTCATCTGTCTTGCGTATAACATCTGGTCTTTCTATTTTTCATTGATTTTTCTTCTCCCGGTGCAACGCACGGGCATGTTTGCTAGTCAAGCTAAATAGAGCAACTTCTATGAAGAGACTCAAGTCATCAGGCGCACCAGACCAAAAGACGGTGTTCCATATGTCCGCAAGCACTCGTATGAGTGGTCGTATGGACCGCCAATAGCTTCACGGTGTCTATACAAGATACTTTTGTGAAGGGACCAGGGGGAGAGAAGAACCCTAGCCGCCGCCGCCACATTCAGAACAAGAGAAGAAGGGATCCGCAGAACCTTCAGAGATTTTCTTAGTTTTGGTCCTTTCATCTCCATCATCAGCATACCCTTCACTATTGTAGGAGGAATTCCAATTTGTGAGAACAATTGTAACTCTATTCAATCTCATATGGAGATCAAGACTATTTGAATCATCCATTTCATCTTATTGTCGATCTTCCCGATATTATTGATATGGTTTTCATGGGTTTTATCTTTGTTGTGATTGATTCCCCTCTTATGATGAGTGAGTAATTTCCCATAGGCATGGGAAATGTAGGTGAGTGGTAAGATTCATCTGTGCCTATTTTATATGTCGTCATTTGTATCGGTAGTAGCATGATCTGTCTAGTACGTTGTTATACTGTGGTGAACTCTCTGCATGTTGTCCAATTTAAGGGTCCAGGTAGCATGATCTCAAGACCTACACAGGTAACACATATTGTTTAGGAAATTTGTGACCTATGATGTGACAGCTGGAGATATCTATAAAGACCAATGACAATATGAGATAACGATGATCCATTAAACCTAATGCTTGGTTCCTGTCCAATGACCTTAATTGTGGAAACGACCACTCTGTGGCAATGGTGAAGCAGGACCATAGAATGAAATATAATCCCACGTGAAGGAGTTTCATAACCTTAGGGTAATTCGCCTACAGAACACACATATCAAGTACTATGAGTACAATACAAGGTAACTGGTATTACCGTCGCACTGCACACCTGATATATTCTTACCATGAATTGAATTCTATCCGTGCCTAATCTTTTCATTGCAGGAAACACAACCTTCATTCTTGTTTATGTTATTTACTTTTGAGAAGTTATTACCTTCACCAGTTTAAACCTTTTACCCTTGTACTCTTGTTTATTCATTTGCTAGGATAGTAACAATATTTGTACAAGCACAATCAGTTACTTCACACAAGAACCGTGACACCTTGTGTGTGACAGAAGCGCTATTATAAATACTCTCCTCCGCTCTTCGTTGGCACGATTACTCATTGGGATACTTCAGCAAAAGTGCCACACTACCTTGTTTGGCTTGCAGGCATCAAAACATTTTCTAGTGTCGTTGCTGGGGAGCTAAGCGTAGAGTATTTATTTTGTAATTGTTTCTGCAGGTGTTGTTATTGTAGATGCTTCCTATAAGTCACATGGGATCCACTCGTTCTGAAAGAATGTATTTACCAGATTATATTACTTGTTTTCCTCAGGAGCAACAAGCTTCATTAATAGAAAAATAGCGAAACAGTTGAGCTTAACACTTTGTTTTTTTTGACTGGTGAGCTTAACACTTTGTTTGTAGAGATGTCGATTACTTAGAAGCCAAAGAAGACTATAAGAGACCATTCGACTCCAGTATTAACTTCAAGATCTCCTATAGTATGTCCTACCAATTATGACAAAGAGTATTCGATTGGTTGTGATCTTATTATAGAAGTTAAAAAGCATGCTTTTGCTGGAACCGAAGAGGAAGATCCTCAAGCACATCTTATGTTCTTTGATAATTTTTGTGGAACTTTCAAATTGAAGGATGCGTCATGAGAATTTGTATTATTAAGACTCTTCATGGTTTTTTTAAAGAGGATGCTGATAAGTGGTATAATCGATTGCCTCAAGAAAGTATAACCAGCTGGCTTATGTGTGCTGAAAAATTTGTGGATAAATTTCTACCGAGCTCAAATATTAATAAATTGTGAAGAAATCTCACCCTGTTCATTCAAGAAGACAGTGAAAGTTTATATGAAGCTTGGGAGAGATATTCTAAAATTTTGAATTTATGCCCTAACCATGGTTATGTTGAATATGTTATACTTCATATGTTTTATCATGGAATTAATGTGGAATCAAAATCCATTCTTGATTTAAGTGCAGGAGGACGATTTATGTCCTTAACTCTTGAAGAAGGGAAAGAACTTATAGAAAAGATTATGACTATGCCACTTTTGAGCTACGTTGCAATTTCCCTGAAGAGGAGAGGAGATGCAGTAACATAGAGATAAGTATTTCCCTCAGTTAAAAACCAAGATTATCAATCTAGTAGGAGAATCACAAAAAGCCTCGTGAACAGCACTGCACACACTACTGTAGGATGGTCCAAATGCGACACTACAATCAGAGATCCTTCGACCAAATTGTCACTACTAGGGAAAACCTTATACACTGAATCTTAGCAGTAGCGCGGGATAAAATTGGGTGCTACTGCTACTTAGTAGTAGCGCGTGGCCAGAACGGGCGCTACTGATAGCCACCTAGCAGTAGCGCGGCAAGAAGAAAAAACGCTACTACTAAAATTGCCCCACCGTTGCCACCAGGCTAGGTTTTGTAGTAGCGCCCCTCCAATAACTGCGCTACTGCTAACTAAATAGTAGTAGCACGTATTTTGGGTAGGGCGCTATGGCTAAGTTTGAACCTGGCCACATGGCGGGCCCCACTTAGCAGTAGCGCTTCTCCCAGGGGAGCGCTACTGCTACTTTTTTAGCAGCAGTGCGTTTTACACTCCGGCGCTACTACTAAACCGCAGCCACCACCTTTTTCCTCCCCCCTCCCCCTCCCCCATCCTCTCTTCCTTTACTTTCCCCTAGCTCCCACTTCCTTTCTCTCTCACTTTGCTTCTTCCTCACTACTTCTCCCCCCATTACTCTCTTTCTTCTACCTCTCTTTCTCTCTCTTTATTGCTCCTAACTAACTACACCATCTCCATTAATGCATCTCCTTTCTCTTTTTCCTCCCCCTCCACTAGTTAAACTCATCTCCTTCCCCAACTAGCTAGGTAGATCTAGCATTTAATGAAGTGACCTATCACTACTGCAGGATGCTGCTAACGTGACACTATGATCAGAGACCCTTTGACGAAACTGTGTGCGATGCATTAATCGCAAACGGTGATGTAAAAAAACCATCAAAAAAGATGCAAAACATTTGTGATGGCGGATATATCAAACAGATTTTAGTTGCGTGTGCGATGCTGGGCATACGGTTCAGTCCAATAAACTGTTTGCGATGAGGCAGAAGAACAGAAATGGGTAGCCAGATAAAGGTGTGTGCGATATACGGCACACAGTTCACTCGGATGAAGTGTTTGTGATTAGGCAACACAAAAGAAACGGTCAGCCAGGTGAAGGTGTGTGCGATATACGACATACAGTTCACTCGAATGAACTGTTTGCATTGAGCCAAGAGAACAAAAACGGTTCAACTTAACAAGATGTGTGTGATACGCGGCAAACAGGTCTGTAATCGGAAATGTGTGGGAAGACCGATAACAACACAGACGATTCCTATTAACAAGCCGTGTGTGTTGTGAGCAAACGATTGCTGGTATACAATTGTCAGTGATTGATGAAATCATCACCGATGGGTTCCATTGTTTAGTCCGTGTGCGATGTGATTTGCTCTGTCCGCACAACATCTATGCTCTGTCTACAGAGCATCAACATATATATTTAAAAAGACAACATTGCATAACCAAATTAAGCATACAATTATAGAAGTGACTACACACATAACATTTCCACACACCAAAGTAATCAATTACATGCATACTAAATTAGGAGAAACGAGGATCTAATCATCTGCTTCTTGTTGCGATGACGCTTGCCATTGCTCTTCTTCCAGCTGGATCCCTGGCCGTTTTGGGGAAGGAGGCACTTCCTCATGTCAACGATCCGCCTGTAGATCTCGTAGCTCGTGTACGCCTCCTTGGCCGCGTACACGACGTGAGCTTTGTCGAGTTTCTCCATCCAGGCCAAGTGCCAGGCACACTTGTCCTTGTTGCAATAATCCTTCATGTCTCTGTAGTAGGGATCGATGATGGCCTCGGCGAGGTGAACCAGTGAGTCCTTTTCATGCTCGTTGCTGCCCTAGATCTTGTATTGGCCTTGGATGTCGACAAGATTCTGGCAGGCGATGCCCGAATTCTTGAGCACCTTTATATCATTGGTGATGTCCACCGTAGCGAACATGTAGTGGGGGTTGTTGACAAACCTGGTGAAACGCTCGCAAGGCCTTGTGGCAAGGAAGTAGTGGTAGACAAGTACGTGATTGCGCACGCACATCTGGGCGACGGCGACCTTGGGACGAGACCCGGCACGAGCGCGGGTGTACTCGAGGTCGAACCCGACCACCTTGTACTTCTCCTCAGCAAGCAACAACTCCATGATGTGGATGGAGTGCTCCACCCAGACCGGGTTGTTGGTGTACACCACCGAGAGCTCCGTGAACCTTCTGTGGGTGTCCACCACGGCATGCATGGTGAACTGCTGCTCGTCGTCGGCAGCCGCTCGGAGCGCCATTGGAGCCGCGCAGGATACCCTCTAAGACTTTGTCATGGTGGGTGTGCTTCTTGCAAGGGTGGTGCGCGATCGAAAGGTTGAAGAGACACAAGGGTTAAATGGCAGCTGTAATAAATGGGGGCTGGCCGGCCTGTAATCGTCACGTCTTGTCACCGCGTTCATAGCGGAGGATTCCAGTGCACGCTTGACAACACCGCACGCGTTCCGTTTGACCACGCGTGGGCTCGAAGAGGTGCCAAATGTATCGTCGGTGAGCCTGTTCCCGCGCTACCGCGCAGTTTACCGCGCAAGCTTCCCGCCCGGCTTGTTTGGCCACGTGTCGGCTAGAAGAGGGACAAATTGTGAGCGTTTATTGGCAAAAAGCTTTGTAAAAATGAAGTGTGTGGAATGACTTCGGTCATAAGTTTACCAGTGGGTGATGAAGTCAAAGTTACACAGAAGGGTGATGATGGACACTCGAGTGCGATAATTAATTCTGCGCTCTACAGGGCACACGGTTGAAGAAACCAACTGTGTGCAATAATGTCGAAGATCGCAGTCGAGTTAGCTATATAGATCGTGTGCTATGAGATCGACAAGGTAAACACGTTCGAGAATGGTTAATAAAATCTAAGTACATTGCATATTAAGGTCAAAATAGTGCTACCAATATATGAGTCTCATACGATGCCATTTCAATGATTGTACCACAAAAGCTCAAAAATATTACAAGGTTCAAATTCCAGAGTTATATGGCTCAAATTCGAAGATTACAAGATTCAAACTGATATTAGAAATGAAATTCAGCTCATCAGCTGCAAACGCTCGCGCTGATCCGCTAAACATGGATATAAGAGAGGTTCAAACTAATATTACCACTTGTAAGGATGGTTTCGAAACCTCATAATTTTTGCAAATGGGTCAGCCACTGAGAAGTCATGTATGGGGTTGACACGATGACTTCCGATTACTCTGTCATCTGAAGTTCCAAAATGAAATTCAGCATTTTTGGAGCCTATTCCATTCTGCCGCAGCCGCTGGCGCTGATCAACAAACCATTCATTTTTGCGAAATAAATGTAGGGAAAACCTCATTACCTTCAGCATCCTTGCTCTGACAACAAAGAACCTGGCGAATATAATCTCCGGTAAGGTCCCTCGGTAGGAGTTCAAAGTAATTTCTGAGAGATGCAGATCTAGGCATTCGATGTGATTGTTATATTGTATCACATTATCCACCACCGGGCCTAATCTTATCTGCAAAAGAAGAAAATGTGTTAGTGCCTACATGCAGTTTTGAACACTACTACAGGCCTATTTGGTTTGCAAGATTTGTAAAATGCACTAACGTGCCATCTTTGATCCGACATGATTAACATGGGCATTTGATTACAATCTAGAAAAATGTAGCCTTCTTCACAAGAGGTTGGAGTGGATGAAAAGTTCCCTAAGAAAAGTAGTACAGATGAATCCAAAGGAGAAATGCTTATGGATTGTAACCATATGAATCAAACAACCAATTTGGGGGGGGGGGGACATGTATGTACTGAAATCCTCCAAAAATCCTTCAGAAAACGTAGTGCATTGTCATTGTAAACTTGGAAAAAGGTGTCACAAATTGAACTCCCTTATGGTTAACATTTAATAGGAAAGAAACATCACCTCGATATATAGCTTCTCCAGGCACGGAAAGCATCTCAGGAAACTGACAACTTGGTCCAGGTTGGGGCCGATAGATTCTAGTGCCAAGACCTTCACTGTGCGCAGTTTCGGGGTCAAGTTTGTCAGAATCATTTTCTGGATGACAAATGAACATACATCTTGAAAATTAGAAATAATGTTAATTTCTAGAAGGAGAGGTAGAAGGCGGCTGTTGTACTTGAATGGGTGTGGATCCAATAACAAGTTCGAAGTATTTGTCAGATGAGTAGCCCACCACTGTCAATTTTGGCGCAGAAATGACATTGATTCTTGTTGGACCTTCTTGATCAACTACAAGTAATCTCTCAAGTGAAGGTGTGTCCTCAATGACCATACCGTGGTACACATCTTGTGATGTCTTCTTGCAGCACCAGCAACACACATAAATAGACCGGAGAGTCATGGAGGTGATGTGGAAGCTACTCAACCCATTGATTGCCTGAAGACGAGTACAGCCACGGAGCAGGCGCTCCATGTCACCGTTTGGGAGGCAGACGGCGACAAGCTCGAGGTGCTTCAGTCGTGGTAGAATAAGAGCGCGCGCATCATTAAGGGGGGGGATGGCAGTTCCTGAACTTGGCGACACGCAGCATGGGCGCGAGGCGGAGTGCGGACGTTGGCAGCGAGCGCATATGCCCATCATCAAAATTGAGCTCCTCGAGATGATCTAGGGTAGGGGATCGGAACCAGTCGTCAAGCTTGGCTCGGTCCTTGCTGTTGGAACGGAACTTGCCCATGCTAAGGCCTCTGGTTGGGCCAGGGTGACTGCCGAGGATCTGGGAGAACGCATCCAAGCTTTTGCGATAGCCATGGCAAATCTCGTGGGTGACGATGAGGTCGAGAGGGGTGGAGTTCCATAGGGGGCGCCACCGCCGGGAAAGGACGGTTGTCCGCGCCCCATATTTGATTGGGAGGAGGGAGATGATGACTGCCAACATATCATCGGGGAGGCTGCTGATGAAGTCTAGTCCTACTGGAGTCGCTTGCGGTTCTTGGTCGACCCGCCTCCGCTTGTTGGCAGCCCCGTTCTCCACCTCCGGAGTCTCCTCATCAGCGGCGCTTTCTGATAGAAGTGGGAGTACAGGGAATATTTAGTTAAAACAGGGCAATAGAAAAGTGTATTGGTAACTAGAAGTTAGTAGGTAGCAATAGAGTAAGAAAATGGAATAACAATTGGTTGCTTAAATACTACACAATTCCTTTGATATTGCTGGGTAAGTCAACATGCAGATACTTGAAAAGAACACTTACTTCGAACAAAGTCTGGACGGATGATATCGTCGGGGAAGTTAGCATATATCTCATGACCAGGCTCTTTTATGTGCAGTGCAATTTTAGTGCCAGCTTTCAGTACATAAAACTTAGAAATTTCTGTCCAAAGGCCCTTGGCAAAATAGGAGTGACCACATTCATCAAGTCTTACAGAAGCAACGATTGTAAATCCATGGTTTGTGTTCAGTATGACATCCCTGCAGTCTTGATTTATGTAAAGGGAAAGATTGTGTACTACAGATTCTATTGCATAGCAAGGGACGCGCTGCAGAAAATGGTAGGATTGTTAAAGAATATGGTAACATGCAAATATGGGCAAAATTGAAAGAACTGTACAACAGTTGAAATCAAAGGACAAAAATCTATAATTAAACAGATAGGGTAACCATGATGTCATGGAAATATGAGAGTAATCGAAAGAACAATACATCATTAATTTGCCTAATATGCAAAGAAGAGGAAAAAAAATCCCCTTTGACGTATATGCTGCATGTGGCACCTTTTATCCAAATGCAGCAACATATAGTATATGTTCAGGAAAGTAGGCTGATACGTCTCCAACGTATCTAAAATTTATGAAGTATTCATGCCATGTTTACAACAATTTTATATGGTTTTGGTATGATTTTATTAGAACTAACCCGGACTGACGCTGTTTTCAGCAGAACTACCGTGGTGTCGTTTTTTTGTGCAGAAATAAAAGTTCTCGGAATGAGTTAAAAATTTACGGAGAATATTTTTGGAAAATATACACAATACTGGAGCGAAAAGATACCAGAGAGAAGTCCCGAGGCAACCACAAGGGTGGAGGGTGCCCCTCCTAGGGCGCACCCCCTGCCTTGCCGCCACCTCGTGGACCCCCTTGACTTGTCCCCGGCACCAAAAACTCCTATAAATATAGAAAACTCCAGAAATAAACCTAGATCGAGAGTTCCGCCGCCACAAGCCTCTGTAGCCACGAAAAACCAATCGGGGGCCCGTTCCGGCACCCTGCCGGAGGGGGAAACCATCACCGATGGCCATCTCCATCATCCCGGCGGTCTCCATGATGAGGAGGGAGTAGTTCACCCTCGGGGCTGAGGGTATGTACCAGTAGCTATGTGTTTGATCTCTTTCTCTAGTGTTCTTGATTTGGCACGATCTTGATGTACCGCGAGCTTTGTTATTATAGTTGGATCACATGGTGTTTCTTCCCTCTCTATCTCTTGTTGTGATGAACTGAGTCTTGCTCTTCGAGGTTTTGTTATGTTGGATTGAGCATTGGATTTGAGAACACTTGATGTATGTCTTGCGATGGGATATCTGTGGTGACAATGGGATGTTCTATTGATTCACTTGATGTATGTTTTGGCACTCAACTCGCGGATTCCCGAGGTGACATTGGGGTAATCTATGCATAGGGATTGATGCATGTTTTCGTCCTACGTTCCCCGATAGGAACTTTGGAGTGATTCTTTGTTGCACATTGAGGGATTGTTATATGATCCGATTATGTTATCATTGTTGAGAGAACTTGCACTAGTGAAAGTATGAACCCCAGGCCTTGTTTCCAAGCATTGCAATACCATTTTTGCTAACTTTTGTCACTAGTTACCTTGCCGTTTTTATATTTTCAGATTACAAAAATCTATATCTACTATCCATATTACACTTGTATCACCATCTCTTCGCCGAACTAGTGCACCTATACAATTTACCATTGTATTGGGTGTGTTGGGGACACAAGAGACTCTTTGTTATTTGGTTGCAGGGTTGTTTGAGAGAGACCATCTTCATCCTACGCCTCCCACGGATTGATAAACCTTAGGTCATCCACTTGAGGGAAATTTGCCACTGTCCTACAAAACTCTGCGCTTGGAGGCCCAACACGAGTCTACAAGAAGAAGGTTGCGTAGTAGACATCAAGCTCTTTTCTGGCGCCGTTGCCGGGGAGGTGAGTGCTTGAAGGTATATCTTTAGATCTTGCAATCGAATATTTTAGTTTCTTGTTTTATCACTAGTTTAGTTTATAAAAAAAACTACAAAAAAAATGGAATTGAAGTTGCCTCATATGCTTCATCTTTTTAATGTCTTCCGTGAAAATGATGGGAAGGAAAATTGTGCTCAAGTGTTAGAAGAAGAAGTCTATAAAATGTTTGGCACTAAATTTTTGAATGATGAGCATGATTGCAATGTTGTTAGTATGAATTCTTTGAATATCCATGATGCTAATGATATGCAAAGCCATAAGCTTGGGGATGCTATGTTTGATGGAGATGATATTTTTAGTCCCCCAAGTTTTGATGAGCAAATTTATTATGATGAAAGATTGCCTCCTATTTATGATGATTATTGTGATGACATATATGCTATAAAGAATAATGATATCCATGAAACTTGTCATCATTATTTTAATGTTCAAATTGATTATGGCAATCAAGTATCTCATGATAGCTATTTTGTTGAGTTTGCTCCCACTATTCCGAATGAGAAGAATTTTGCTTATGTGGAGAGTAATAAAATTTCTATGCTTCTGCATCATGAAAAGAGTGCTTTATGTGATAGTTATATTGTTGAATTCATTCATGATGCTACTGAAAATTATTATGAGAGAGGAACATATGCTTCCACTTATTGCAATAATATCAAGTTTCCTCTCTATGTGCTTAAGGTTTTGAAGTTATGCTTGCTTTGCCTTCCTATGCTAGTTGATGCTTGTTCTCATAAATTGTTTGCTCACAAAATCCCTATGCATAGGAAGTGGGTTAGACTTAAATGTGCTAGTCATATGCTCCATGATGCTCCCACTATGTTTCAATTCTTATCTTTTATGTGAGCATCATTAAAATCATGATGCCTAGCTTAAAAAGGCATTAAAGAAAAGCGCTCATTGGGAGACAACCCAATATTTACCCCTACTATTTTTGTGTGTTCACATGATTAATCTACTGTATTAATCATGTTTTATAGATTTTGTTTGAATAAAGTGCCAAGTAAAGCCTTTGGGATAGTGTGGATGATAGTTGACTTGATTCTATGCAAAAACAGAAACTTTTGCGTCCAGTACAGAAATTCCTATATTTTACTGGAACGTGGAAAAATTCTACAATTTTTACAGTTGATTCGTATACAAATTTTATACGTTGTCCTAATTTTTCAGAACTTTTTGAGTAACAGAAGTATGAGCTTAATTCATATATTTATGTACTGTTCTGTTTTTGACAGATTCTGTTTTCGATGCATAGTTTGCTTGTTTTCTAGTTTCCATGGCTTATATTGCTTAATATAAATTGTAGAAATGATAGGGTACAGTAGGCTTCATGTGAGAAATTTTTTGAATCTTGTCTTGACAGTACCAAAGTGAATGATTTGTTTTATCATACTAACCCATCTCACGAAGTTCCGTTAAGTTTTGTGTGATTGAAGTTTTCAAGTTTTGGCTGAGATATCGATATGAGGAGAATAAGGAGTGACAAGACCCTAAGCTTGGGGATGCCCAAGGCACCCCAAGGTAATATTCAAGGAAGATCCAAGCAACTAAGCTTGGGGATGCCCCGGAAGGGGGGCATCCCCTCTTTCGTTTTCAACATTATCGGTAACCTTACTTGGAGCTATATTTTTATTCGCCACATGATATGAGTTTTGCTTGGAGCATAATTTTATTTTATTATGACTTGCTTGCTGTTATTTATAATAATGTTTGGCATCATTTATTTCAATAAAAAGAACAAGTTTATCCTTTACCATGCTTATTTTGCAAGTCTATATGTTGCTGTTTGTAGACAGAAAGTTTTCTATCATTGTCTGAATTATTA
This sequence comes from Thinopyrum elongatum, assembly GCA_011799875.1. NCBI lineage: Eukaryota > Viridiplantae > Streptophyta > Magnoliopsida > Poales > Poaceae > Thinopyrum > Thinopyrum elongatum. The sequence continues at coordinate 421,066,827 of CM022299.1, forward strand.
TGGAAATTCAGATGTGATAAAATCTTGAAATTTTTACACAATTAGTAACAACAAATTTTATACAGTTTGGTAAATTTTCAGAATTTTTGGAGTTAGGGAAGTATGAGTACAATTGCACTATTTACAGACTGTCCTGTTTAGACAGATTGCTGTTATGTTTGCATATGTTTGCTTGTTTAATGATTCTATTTGAGGATAGGAGTATTAAATATGCAGAGGCATTTAGTATGCAATGTTAAATAATAATTTTAGTGATTTGCTACAGTAGAGAATGATAAGGTTTTGCATTTGATTTATACTAACTTTTCTCACGAGTTCTTGTTGAGTTTTGTGTGGATGAAGTTTTTAAGATTTAGGGAAACTGTGATATAAAAGGAACTAAGGAGACACAAAAGCTCAAGCTTGGGGATGCCAAAGGCATCCCTAGTTAATATTTCAAGAAGTCTCAAGCATCTAAGCTTGGGGATGCCCCGGTTGGCATCCCACCTTTCTTCTTCAACAATGATCGGTCAGTTTTGGTTGAGACTAAGTTTTTGCTTCTTCACATGATATGTGCTATCCTTGGAATGTCATTTTATTTTGTTTTGCTTGCTGTTTGAATAAAATACTTAAGATCTGAAATTCTTAAATGAGAGAGAGTCTTCACATAGCTACTTAATTATTTGACTACTCATTGATCTTCACTTATATCTTTTTGGAGTAGTTTGTCATTTACTCGTGTGCTTCACTTATATCCTATGAGTAAATGGTTGAATGAATTGAATATCATAAATCTAAAATTATATATGTTTCATATGCTTATCCCATGGGGAGTAATGACTTCACATATAAGAAGTGGAGGTGGTAAATTTATTGAAAGTTAGCAACCATAGTATTGGTCACTTGAACAATTCATGAAAGAATATTGAAGGAAGAGAGATTTCACATATAAATAAGCTATCTTGGACATCTTCTATGATTGTGAGCCCCATTAATTATTTTCAAACTTGAGAAAATTAGTTGAAGTTGGACAAGGAAGACAACATAATGAGTTATGCTTGGGTATATTTGTATAGAAGTTATATTGTTATGGATCCTCCAACATGTGGTGCTTGCTATTTAGAATCTTTTGCTAGCCAATATTTCTGTACTAAGCGGGAATACTGCTTGTGCACCCAAAACCCTTAAACCCAGTTTCTTGCCATGAGTGTCCACCATATCTACCTATGGATTGAATAAGATCCTTCAAGTAAGTTGTCATCGGTGCAAAAGGCAATAAAAATTGCTCCTAAATATGTATGATCTTTTATTGTAAGGGAAAATAAGCGTTGTACGAACTTGTGATGGTAAAGAAATAAAAGCGCGGACTGCATAATAAAGGTTGCTATCACAAAGGGCAATACAATGTGATGTTCCTTTGCATTAAGGGTTTGCATATCCAAAAATAAAAAGCGCATGACAACCTCTGCTTCCCTCTGCGAAGGGCCTATCTTTTACTTTTATGCAAGAGTCAATAGTATTCCTTCTCATTTCAACCTCAATTATTCTCTAGTTGCAAGTACCATGTGGTGGGGAAAGATCCAAGCATATATGGCCATTCAAATATATTTGATCATGAATTATTATTGTTGATAATTATCTATATGATAAATAAGTTGGGAGGCGAAACATTAAGCCCCTATCTTTCTCTGTGTTCGATGGATGTTATTTGTTCTAAAAATATGCTTTGAGTGGTATCAATCATGGAAGACTATATGATAGTTGAGTATGTGGAATTTGTTAAATCAAAGATCTTACATAGACACTTCCTGAAAATAAGATGAATTACAATTGTTTGATGACTGAGAACATAGTTTGTTAGTTTTCAAGAAATTTTATGATCTATGCTTTAACATGTGAATAGCTTGCTACTTGATCATGAGAAGTTTTATGAGATGAGCTACTGTTTATGATATATAATGATGCTAGAAAAAGTGCTTGAAATTATTATTGATCAAACTTGTGCACTTGCTAGCATTCACACTTCATAAATTATTTCTTTTATCATTTACCTACTCGAGGACGAGCAGGAATTAAGCTTGGGGATGCTGATACGTCTCCAACGTATCTATAATTTATGAAGTATTCATGCCATGTTTACAACAATTTTATATGGTTTTGGTATGATTTTATTAGAACTAACCCGGACTGACGCTGTTTTCAGCAGAACTACCGTGGTGTCGGTTTTTTGTGCAGAAATAAAAGTTCTCGGAATGAGCTGAAAATTTACGGAGAATATTTTTGGAAAATATAAAAAATTCTGGAGCGAAAAGATACCAGAGAAGAGTCCCGAGGCAACCACAAGGGTGGAGGGCGCGCCCCCTTGCCTTGCCGCCGCCTCGTGGACCCCCTTGACTTGTCCCCGACGCCAAAAATTCCTATAAATAGAGAAAACTACAGAAATAAACCTAGATCGGGAGTTCCGCCGCCGCAAGCCTCTGTAGCAATGAAAAACCAATCGGGAGCCCGTTTCGGCACCCTGCCGAGGGGGAAACCATCACCGGTGGCCATCTCCATCATCCCGGTGGTCTCCATGACGATGAGGGAGTAGTTCACCCTCGGGGCTGAGGGTATGTACCAGTAGCTATGTGTTTGATCTCTCTCTCTCTCTCTCGTGTTCTTGATTTGGCATGATCTTGATGTACCGCAAGCTTTGTTATTATAGTTGGATCATATGGTGTTTCTTCCCTCTCTATCTCTTGTTGTGATGAATTGAGTCTTGCTCTTTGAGGTTTCGTTATGTTGGATTGAGTCTTGGATTTGAGAACACTTGATGTATGTCTTGCGATGGGATATCTGTGGTGACAATGGGATGTTCTATTGATTCACTTGATGTATGTTTTGGCACTCAACTCGCGGATTCCCGAGGTGACATTGGGGTAATCTATGCATAGGGGTTGATGAACGTTTTCGTCCTACGTTCTCCGATAGGAACTTTGGAGTGATTCTTTGTTGCATGTTGAGGGATTGTTATATGATCCGATTATGTTATCATTGTTGAGAGAACTTGCACTAGTGAAAGTATGAACCCTAGGCCTTGTTTCCAAGCATTGCAATACCGTTTTTGCTCACTTTTGTCACTAGTTACCTTGCTGTTTTTATATTTTTAGATTACAAAAATCTATATCTACTATCCATATTACACTTGTATCACCATCTCTTCACCGAACTAGTGCACCTATACAATTTACCATTGTATTGGGTGTGTTGGGGACACAAGAGACTCTTTGTTATTTGGTTGCAGGGTTGTTTGAGAGAGACCATCTTCATCCTACGCCTCCCACAGATTGATAAACCTTAGGTCATTCACTTGAGGGAAATTTGCTACTGTCCTACAAAACTCTGCGCTTGGAAGCCCAACACGAGTCTACAAGAAGAAGGTTGCGTAGTAGACATCATAGGCCATGCCAACCGATTTAGGGTGAGATTGAACATACCACGTGCATCCTCAAGTCATCTGGTACGGTGAGCTGGAACTCCATGGATGTCTGGCCGAGGCCGCAAGGTCCTAATGTGTCCATGCACTGTACACCCTATGAATGAAAGAAAATCCTCAAATCAGCTCGAATAAAAATGAATTCAGGGCGATTTCGGCCGGGTGATTAAAGGAGGCAGATGAACTGGGATAAGAGATGAGATAATATCTCATTAAATTAGTTACCTTGTTGTCCATGAGAAAAAACCCTCAATACGGCGGATTCCCTAACCGGGCGGAGCTGGGTCGACCGTGAGTAGCATCGAGAAAGTCGATGGCGATAGGCGGCGGCAAGCGGAAGTGGCGAAATGCGGTGGGGTTTGCCGGCAGCCTGGCGGCGGCGACAGGCGTCGAGCTAAGTGGTTGCCACGGCGATAGGCGGTGCCATGCATAGACGCGGAGGAGCTTGTGAAGGTGTGAATGGGGACCAGAGGGGGTGGCTGGCGGGGTGAGGGTTTTTGTGACGTGGGGATGGTGAGGGTTTTCTTTTTTCTTTTTTGAATTGGGTGGTGAGGGTTTTCTTTCCCACAAAGAGTTTCAGAGGCAATGGTTTGCTAGAGCCAACCGTGTGTGATTGACGTAACATGGAAAATGAAAGTCATTGCACACGGTTCCAATTTTGGGAACCGTGTGTGATTGACGTACTACCTCCGTCCTGGTTTATTGGTCCCCTTTGTAATTTGTGCCAAATTATGACCAAAGATTTAACTAACAAATGTTTATGCATGTCACCAAAAATTATATCATTGAACACTATGTTCAAATACGCATCCAACGATATAATTTTTGCTGACCTGCACTAACATTTTGTCAGTTAAATCTTTGATCAAAATTTAACACAAATTACAAAGGGGACCAATAAACCACGACGGAGGTTGATTCCATCAACCGAACTGATTGCATCCATATCCCACATTTAGACATAAGTAAACATAGATTAAACATACTCAGACATAGATAATAAGCGTACACAAGCATAGTTCAACCATAAGTACATAGTTCAACCTTCATTAAGCATACTCAAGTGTACATAGTTCGATGCCACATCTCATCTCATCTGCCGGCACGATCCTGAAGCTTCTCTAGGTACTCAGCGTATGCGGCATGCGCCACCCTGCAAGAATACTTCTGCCTGAAGGAGCCAACGGCTCGTCCTCTTGCATGCACCAGAACACTTTGATACGCGTCATGAAGCTTTTGGTTGCAAAATGGGCATCGATAGCCGTCGTCCCAGGTCCTAATACGCCTGTTATGCATTTCCGCATAAAGCTCCCTGAGGATTTGCCTCTTGTACCTCCTCTGGCCATCTTCATCCTCGCTGTCAACATCGTCAGACAGCACCTATACATATAGTAAAAAAATGTGGCGTCAAATTAATGTTTACAAACTAATCTCTAGCGAACATTTGGCAGTTGCCAAAATTTGGCATCAAATCAATGTTTACATGCCGTAAAGTAGGATTAGGAATTTATGGAATTTATGGCTATTTTTTAGACATATCCAAAGATTATGGTTCGATTTTTAAGCACAATCGTCTATGTACAGACCAATCTTGAAAAAAATGGCACAAACATATATTTAGGTCATTCAAAAATCAATTGTCAAGCCCTGGCCAGAAATTATTAGCACGAAACACTAACCCTAGTAGGATTATTAGCAAAAATCATTTGTACAGATGAAACAACTAATCACTTACCATTTCGACCATTCAAACAATCAATACACTACACGGATCTAACGAAACTTACTCAGATTTCATGGATTGAGAGAACATAATCATAGGATTTCTATTTCAAAAAGGGGGAGACAGGAGTAACCAGAGAAACCCTAGGATGTATTTGACACATAAATGGGTATAGATGACTAACCGATTGTCCGTCGTCGTCAGAGTCATCACCGGAGTGGTCGTCGGAGTCGTCGCCGGAGTTGTTACCGGGGTCGTCGCCGGAGTCGGTGTGGACCTCTGGCTTCGGCTGTGGAAGCACGACGTAGTCGACGACGTCAGGGTGCAATAAGACCTCGGCGGCGGCGATGGCAACCTCTGTCTCCATCTTCACGCCGTGCTCCGGTGCTTCCGCAGCGCCGGCGTCGGCACTCCCTCCGATGGGGCGCATCGGCGGCATCCTCATACACAGACGGAGGTGAGGACTGAGAGCGGCGTTGAGGATGCAGGCGGAGAGAGAGGATTGTGTGTGCGGTGAAGATGGGGGGTGTGGCCGCTCGGGCGTGCGATTAATATGGAGTAGTGGGAGAGAGGCGGGCGGCGGTCAAACCGCTTGCTCGCCTCCCGGTGAGCCTGCGCACCGGACTGCTGGCATGCCTACCGTCATTTCACAGAGCTACTCGCACCCCTCCCGATGACACTGCCCAGCGAGCACGCCTCCCATCAATTCACACACCTACACGCATGCCTCCCGGTCTTCCTGCGTGGCGGACTGGTCGCATGCGTCCCGTCAACTCATGCCTGCTTGCACGGCACAGGGGTCGCGTGGCGTCACATATATTGTTTTTCTATTTTGATAAATAATGCTGCTGCTTTATTGCTTAACCGAAGCATGGGACGTATCCATTGTTGGTCTAATGCCCACGGTTCGAATAAATAATCCATTTGCGATATTGGTTCCCAATTATTAATAATCTCCCGTTTGTAAGAAGATAAAGATTACATCAAAACTGGTCTCAAATTTAACAAAAAAAACTACAATGCCACTTTGTATTGGTGTCCATATGACAACACGATAAGTTTCATGAATTTCAAATAAGTTTTGGATGTACTAGAATTTAAAAATCAAGATTCTCAATGTTTGAAATTTCTTGCACGGGGAGTAAACATGCACCCAGTGAGACACATGTGTTTTTCCAATCCATTTAGGTGCACTGTCACGTGTGCATGTAGCTCAAATTTGATTTTTGCACATTATACCCCTAGAAAATCAATCAATGTACTAAAACGTCTTAATGATCTCTATTTTTTTTTCAAAATTAAAACGTCCCTCCTTTGGTAACATATGTTCACCGCGGGAAAATTTAACATGCATCGTAGTTGCGGTGGATGCGCGGTGTGTGTGTGTGTGTGTGTGTGTGTGTGTGTGTGTGTGTGTGTGTGTGTGCGCGCGTTTGGGGGGTGGGGGGTGGCTGGCAGTACACTACGAGTCGTGAGCCACCGTGTGGCCGTTTTGTGAGGCAGGTGCCACAACAGAGTCGTGAATTCGTTATTTAAAACATTACACAACCCTTTCATACATACATGTTTTGGCCACATGCAGTCGGTGGTTGTCCTACACGACACTCGCTCGCGTGTGACGCTTTCTGCGGGTCCGTGAGGTCGTCGTCCATCACTTTGACCAACAGCCGGCAGAGAGGTTAAATTGACCAGCAAGTTAGAATATTTTTTGTTTGTGTTATGGTGGGAGTATATAGTACGCGTCGAAGAGGTGGGAGGGGACTAGCATATATACTATACGTACGCGTCCATGAACAAGTACACCTCACTCAGTGTTGGGACTTTTCGGTTTCCAAGGCACGTGCCACATCAAAGTTGTGAATTGGCTATTCAAACATCACACAACACCTCTTTGGGCCACATGCATGCAGGCGGTGGTTATCCTAGGACACTCACGTGTGACGCTTCCATCTGTGGGCCCGCGAGGTCATCATTGATGCATGTATCACTTTGACCTACATCTGGAGAGGTTAATTAATTTCACCAGCAAGGAGGATTCTTTTTGGGTTGTATTACGGTAGGATCATATAGTGTGCGTCGAAGAGGGGGAAGGGGACCATCATATGTAGTACGCTTCATGAACCTCGCTCTGTGTGGGGACTTTACAGTTTTTGAGGCATGTGCCACATCAAAGTTGTGCATTTTGGGTATTCAACATATGTTTGGCCCACATGCAAAATGATGGTGGTTGTCCTCTCGCACCCACTCACGCGGTAATCAGGGATATCGATGCTTTCCATCTGTGGGCCCGCTTGGTCCATCACTACTTTGCCTGACAACGAGAGAGGTTAATTTGACTTAGGAGGGGATTTTTTTTTGTAATACGATATATATATATAGGTCATGCTCTGGGATAACATGATACAGTTTGAGCACACACATGCATGTGTACGCATGAATCCGGCCCTCCCATCGAGTCGAAGTGGCTAGTACCATGACACGTCATGAACCGATCTCGCTCTGTGTGGGGACTGTACGATTTTCGACGCACACGCCACATCAATGTTGTGAATGGTATTCAAACATGCATGCATGCATCACCTCCATACATATGCATGTAGTGGTTGTCTTCGAACGGTACACTCCCTTGCGTGGTTATCGGCGACAAGCCTATATATTCGTGGGCCCGCGTGGACATCCATGATCACTTTGACCGACAACAAGATAGGTTACCATGGCGGATTCTTCCTTTGGTTCGTGTTATTGTAGTATAGGTCATGGTGAGATTCAAACCTAATTAAGTTTGAGCGCATACTATGCACGCATGCATGCATGAATCCCCGTCATCGGCTCGAAGTGTGGTGTGACATACATATGCATCGTCAAATAACCCTCGCTCTGTGTGGGGATTTCTGGTTCGAAAGCACGGTGCCACATCAAAGTTGTTCCATTGTGTATTCAAACATCAACACCTCTCCATACATATGTTTGGGCCATGCGCAGGCAGTGGTTGTCTTCGGGGACTAGCTACTTGCGTGATTATTGGCGAGCTAGCCCATCTCTGGGGTCGCATGGATGGCCATCACTTTGACCAACAACAAGAGAGAGGTTGTACGACCAAGGTGGATTATTCTTGGTCTGTTTTACGATACATCTTGGTGAGATGCCATCTCCGGCCCGCCGACTGAAAGTGTGTGTGTGTGTGCGCGCGTGATGGGGGGGGCTGCTACTTCGCACTTTGCTAGGTGAACCTCCGTGGGGGGGGGGGGGGGCATGCTTTCATAGCTTAGGATTCCCCTCCCGCCGACACGAGGGGGGGGGGCAAGCAATACCATGCGCTTTAAGAGATAGGTGCCACATCGAAGTTGCATTTGGTATTTGAACATCAAACCACCCTTTTCATACATATATTTGGTCCACACGCAAGTGTGTTCGTGTTCTGACCCTTTCCCGCGTCATTTTCACCAAATTTATGAACATTAGACAAGTCGGATGATGCAACAGACACGGTTCACTCACACTAACCGTGTGCCACGCCGGTGCCCCTGTCACGCACATCCGCAAAGTACATTGGGCTCCACGAGGCTTCCCCTCTCAAAAATATCTACCCGCCTGCAGGTTTTTCTATTTGATAACACACGGTTATTATGTTTCGACCGTGTGTGATGTTTGTTGTTCTCGCTCCCACCTGCATCCCTCAAAAATATCTGCCCGCCTCGAGGGTTTTTCTGTTTCATAACACACGGTTGTTATTTCCGGACCGTGTGCGATGCACCATCATCCAAATTTTCAATAGCCCCGGCATTTCACTCCCGCGTTTGACTCCCGCGTAGTAAAATTTTCAGTAGCCGCGTGCTACTTCTTGAGCTTGCGTTGGTTTTTCCCTTGAAGAGGAAAGGGTGATGCAGCAAAGTAGAGATAAGTATTTCCCTCAGTTAGAGAACCAAGGTATCAATCCAGTAGGAGGTACAAGCAAGTCCCCAATCTATGCACCTGCACAAACAATCAAACACTTGCACCCAACGCGATAAAGGGGTTGTCAATCCCTTCACGGTCAATTGCAAAGGTGAGATCTGATAGAGATAGGTATATAAGATTGCCAAAACGTAAAACAAAATAAAAGTAAATAAATTGCAGCAAGGTATTTTTGGTATTTTTGATATATAGATCTGAAAATATATGATGGAAAATAGACCCGGGGGCTATAGGTTTCACTAGAGGCTTCTCTCTTGAAGGCAAATAATACGGTGGGTGAACAAATTACTATCGAGCAATTGATAGAAAAGCGCAAAGTTATGACGATATCCAAGGCAATGATTATGCATATAGGCATCACGTCCGTGTCAAGTAGACCGAAACGATTCTGCATCTACTACTATTACTCCACACATCGACCGCTATCCAGCATGCATCTAGAGTATTAAGTTCATAAAGAACGGAGTAACGCCTTAAGTAAGATGACATGATGTAGAGGGATAAACTCAATCAATATGATGAAAACCCCATCTTTTTATCCTTGATGGCAACAATACAATACGTGCCTCGCTACCCCTAGTATGTCACTGGGTCAGGACACCGCAAGATTGAACCCAAAACTAAGCACCTCTCCCATTGCAAGAAATACCAATCTAGTTGGCCAAACCAAACCAATAATTCGAAGAGAAATACAAAGATATCAAATCATGCATATAAGAATTCAGAGAAGATTCAAATAATATTCATAGATAATCTGATCATAAATCCACAATTCATCGGATCTCGACAAACACACCGCAAAAGAATATTACATCAGATAGATCTCCAAGAACATCGAGGAGAACATGGTATTGAGAATCAAAGAGAGAGAGAAGAAGCCACCTAGCTACTAGCTATGGACCCGTAGGTCTAAGGTAAACTACTCACGCTTCATCAGAGAGGCAATATGGTTGATGTAGATGCCCTCCGTGATCAAATCCCCTTCCGGCAGATCACCGGAAAAGGCCCCAAGATGGGATCTCACGGGAACAGAAGGTTGCGGGAGTGGAAAAGTATTTTCGTGGCTCTCTCCTAGGGTTTTGGAATATATGTGAATATATAGGACGAAGAGGTAGGTCGGTGGACTCCTGAGGGGGCCACAAGCCAGGGGGCGCGCCCCTATGGCTTCTCGTCGCCTCGTGGGTCTTCTGACTTCGACTCCAAGTCTTGTAGGTGTCTTCTGGTCCAAGAAAAATCATCGTAAAGTTCTATTCCGTTTGATATTCCTTTTCTGCGAAACTCAAAAACAAGGAAAAACAGAAACTGGCACTGGGCTCTAGGTTAATAAGTTAGTCCCAAAAATAATATAAAATAGCATATTAATGCATATACAATATCCAAAACAGATAATATAATAGCATGGAACAATCAAAAATTATAGATACGTTGGAGACGTATCAAGCATCCCCAAGCTTAATTCCTGCTCGTCCTCGAGTAGGTAAATGATAAAAACAGAATTTTTGATGTGGAATGCTACCTAACATATTTATCCTTGTACTTATCTTTATTGTGCATGAATGTTCAGATCCATAAGATTCAAAACAAAAGTTTAATATTGACATAAAAACAATAACACTTCAAGCATACTAATAAAGCAATCATGTCTTCTCAAAATATCATGGCCAAAGAAAGTTATCCCTACAAAATCATATAGTCTGGCTATGCTCCATCTTCATCACACAAAGTATTAAATCATGCACAACCCCTATGACAAGCCAAGCAATTGTTTCATACTTTTGATGTTCTCAAACTTTTTCAACTTTCACGCAATACATGAGCGTGAGCCATGGATATAGCACTATAGGTGGAATAGAATATGGTGGTTGTGGAGAAGACAAAAAAGAAGGAGATAGTCTCACATCAACCAGGCGTATCAATGGGCTATGGAGATGCCCATCAATAGATATCAATGTGAGTGAGTAGGGATTGCCATGCAACGGATGCACTAGAGCTATAAGTGTATGAAAGCTCAAAAAGAAACTAAGTGGGTGTGCATCCAACTCGCTTGCTCACGAAGACGTAGGGCACTTTGAGGAAGCCCATCATTGGAATATACAAGCCAAGTTATATAACGAAAATTCCTACTAGTATATGAAAGTGACACAATAGGAGACTCTCTATCATGAAGATCATGGTGCTACTTTGAAGCACAAGTGTGGAAAAAGGATAGTAGCATTGCCCCTTCTCTCTTTTCTCTCATTTTTTTATTTTGGGCTCTTTGGGCTCTCTTTTTTTCTTTTCTTTTTTCTCTTTTTTTTTCCGTCCGGAGTCTCATCCTGACTTGTGGGGGAATCATAGTCTCCATCATCCTTTCCTCACATGGGACAATGCTCTAATAATGATGATCATCACACTTTTATTTACTTACAACTCAAGAATTAAAACTCGATACTTAGAACAAAAATATGACTCTATATGAATGCCTCCAGCGATGTACCGGGATGTGCAATGATCAAGAGAGACATGTATAAAAAATATGAATGGTGGCTTTGCCACAAATACGATGTCAACTACATGATCATGCAAAGCAATGTGACAATGATGAAGCATGTCATAATAAACGGAACAATGGAAGTTGCATGGCAATATATCTCGGAATGGCTATGGAAATGCCATAATAGGTAGGTATGGTGGCTGTTTTGAGGAAGGGTTATGGTGGGTGTAGTGCACCGGCGAAAGTTGTGCGGTACTAGAGAGGCTAGCAATGGTGGAAGGGTGAGAGTGCGTATAATCCATGGACTCAACATTAGTCATAAAGAACTCACATACTTATTGCAAAAGTCTATTAGCTATCTAAACAAAGTACTACACGCATGCTCCTAGGGGGATAGATTGGTAGGAAAAGATCATCGCTGGTCCCCGACCGCCACTCATAAGGAAGACAATCAATAAATAAATCATGCTCCGACTTCATCACATAACGGTTCACCATACGTGCATGCTACGGGAATCACAAACTTTAACACAAGTATTTCTACCAATCCACAATTACTCACTAGCATGACTCTAATATCACCATCTTTATATCTCAAAACAATCATAAGGAATGAAACTTCTCATAGTATTCAATGCACTTTATATGAAAGTTTTTATTATATCCCTCTTGGATGCCCATCATATTAGGACTAAATTCATAACCAAAGCAAATTACCATGCTGTTTAGAGACTCTCAAAATAATGTAAGTGAAGCAAGAGAGTTCAACAATTTCTATAAAATAAAGCCACCGCCGTGCTCTAAAAAGATATAAGTGAAGCACTAGAGCAAAATTGCCTAGCTCAAAAGATATAAGTGAAGCACATAGAGTATTCTAATAAATCATGATTCATGCGTGTCCCTCTCAAAAGGTGTGTACAGCAAGGATGATTGTGGCAAACTAAAAGAAAAGACTCATATCATACAAGACGCTCCAAGCAAAACACATATCATGTGGTGAATAAAAATATAGCCTCAAGTAAATTTACCGATAGACGAAGACGAAAGAGGGGATGCCTTCCGGGGCATCCCCAAGATTAGGCTCTTGGTTGTCCTTGAATATTACCTTGGGGTGCCTTGGGCATCCCCAAGCTTAGGCTCTTGCCACTCCTTATTCCATAGTCCATCAAATCTTTACCCAAAACTTGAAAACTTCACAACACAAAACTCAACAGAAAACTCATGAGATCCGTTAGTATAAGAAAATAAATCACCACTTTATGGTACTGTTGTGAACTCATTATTTATTTATATTGGTGTAATATCTACTGTATTCCAACTTCTCCATGGTTCATACCCCCCGATACTACCCATAGATTCATCAAAATAAGCAAACAACACATAGAAAACAGAATCTGTCAAAAACAGAACAGTCTTCGAAAATATGAATTTTTATAATACTTATGTAACTCAGAAAATTCTGAAAACTTGGGAAAACATAGGAAATTTGTATATAAATCTTTTTAAAAAAAATTCAGGGTTTTTCCAGGCTCCAGTGAATTTCAACAATTCTGTGACTGGACGCAAAAGTTTCTGTTTTTCAGCAAGATCAAATCAACTATCACCGTAAGCCATCCCAAAGGTCTTACTTGGCACACAGACTAATTAAAACACCAAAACACATCTAACCAGAGGCTAGATGATAAATTTATTCATAAAAACATAAAATAAAAATATTAGGTTGTCTCCCAACAAGCGCTTTTCTTTAAAGCCTTTTAGCTAGACATTGATAATTTTAATGATGCTCACATCAATAACAATAATTGAAGCACAAAGAGAGTATCATAAAGTATGTGAAAAACACATCTAAGTCTAACATACTTCCTATGCATAGGAATCTTATAGGCAAACAAATTATCAAGGCAAGCAAATCCTAGCATATGCAAAGAAGAAGAAAGAGACAATAGCAAACTCAACATAACGAGAGGTAATTTAGTAACATGAAGATTTCCACAACCATATTTTCCTCTCTCATAATAATTACAAGTAGGATCATAATCAAATTCAACATATAGCTATCACATAAAATTTTCTCTACATGATCCACATGCATGCAAAGTTGACACTCTTCCAAAATAGTGGGATTATCATAAAATAAAGTCATGACCTCTCCAAGCCCACTTTTATCAAAAATTTCATGAGATTGATCATTCTCCAAAGTAGTGGGATCATTATTTCCTAAATTTGACACTCTTCCAAACCCACTTTCAATATTATAGCAAACATATTCATCATGAGGCTTAAATAAATTTTCAAGATCATAAGAAAAATCACCCCAATCATGATCATTGCAACAAGTAGTGGACCAAGCAAAACTAGCATCCCCAAGCTTAGGGTTTTGCATATCATTAGCACAACTGACATTAATAGAATTTATAGTAGAACCATTGCAATCTTGCTTTTCATCCAAGCAGCTATCGTGAATCACTTCATAGATTTCTTCTTTTAACACTTCATCACAATTTTCAGATTCACGAATTTCAAGCAAAACTTCATAAAGATAATCTAGTGCACTCAAATCACTAGAAATTGGTTCATCATAATTGGATCTCTTAAAAAGATTAGCAAGTGGATGAGGATCCATAAACTTTTAGCAAGCGAAGATGCAAGCAAAAAGAAGGCACATGGTAACACAAGCAAACAAAAGATCGAACGGAAAGAAGGCAAACAAAAAGGCAAATATTTTTGTGTTTTTCTGAAATCGTTTTAGAAGTGGGGGAGAGGAAAATGAGAGGCAAATGGTGAATAATGTAATGCAAGAGATGAGAGTTTATGGTGGGTACTTGGTAGGCTTGATGTAGACCTCCCCGGTAACGGCGCCAGAAATTCTTCCTGCTACTTCTTGAGCTTGCGTTGGTTTTTCCCTTGAAGAGGAAAGGGTGATGCAGCAAAGTAGAGATAAGTATTTCCCTCAGTTAGAGAACCAAGGTATCAATCCAATAGGAGGTAAAAGCAAGTCCCCAATCTATGCACCTGCACAAACAATCAAACACTTGCACCCAACGCGATAAAGGGGTTGTCAATCGCTTCACGGTCAATTGCAAAGGTGAGATCTGATAGAGATAGGTATATAAGACTGCCCAAATGTAAAATAAAATAAAAGTAAATAAATTGCAGCAAGGTATTTTTGGTATTTTTGATATATAGATCTGAAAATATATGATGGAAAATAGACCCGGGGGCCATAGGTTTCACTAGAGGCTTCTCTCTTGAAGGCAAATAATACGGTGGGTGAACAAATTACTGTCGAGCAATTGATAGAAAAGCGCAAAGTTATGACGATATCCAAGGCAATGATTATGCATATAGGCATCACGTTCGTGTCAAGTAGACTGAAACGATTCTGCATCTACTACTATTACTCCACACATCGATCGCTATCCAGCATGCATCTAGAGTATTAAGTTCATAAAGAACGGAGTAACGCCTTAAGTAAGATGACATGATGTAGAGGGATAAACTCAAGCAATATGATGAAAACCCCATCTTTTTATCCTTGATGGCAACAATACAATACGTGCCTCGCTACCCCTACTATGTCACTGGGTCAGGACACCGCAAGATTGAACCCAAAACTAAGCACCTCTCCCATTGCAAGAAATACCAATCTAGTTGGCCAAACCAAACCGATAATTCGAAGAGAAATACAAAGATATCAAATCATGCATATAAGAATTCTGATAAGATTCAAATAATATTCATAGATAATCTGATCATAAATCCACAATTCATCGGATCTCGACAAACACACCGCAAAAGAATATTACATCGGATAGAAGAACATCGAGGAGAACATGGTATTGAGAATCATAGAGAGAGAAGAAGCCATCTAGCTACTAGCTATGGACCCGTAGGTCTAAGGTAAACTACTCATGCTTCATCGGAGAGGCAATAGGGTTGATGTAGATGCCCTCCGTGATCAAATCCCCTTCCGGCAGATCGCCTAAAAAGGCCACAAGATGGGATCTCACGGGAACAGAAGGTTGCGGCGGTGGAAAAGTATTTTCGTGGCTCTCTCCTAGGGTTTTCGAATATATGTGAATATATAGGACGAAGAAGTAGGTCGGTAGACTCCCGAGGGGGCCACAAGCCAGGGGGGCGCCCCCCTAGGGCACGCCCCTACAGCTTTTTGTCGCCTCGTGGGTCTTCTGACTTCGACTCCAAGTCTCGTAGGTGTCTTCTGGTCCAAGAAAAATCATCGTAAAGTTTTATTATCGCCTGGCCGTGGAACATGAGTTCCAAGGGCTTCGTTATCACCGCCTTTCCCACATCCACCTTCTGGCCTTTGATCAAGTAGAGTATGGTGCACGGGGTTTCGTCGGCCTGCAAAGACATGTCTGCAGCCTAAAACATCCGAAAGGCAACGAAAATGGAATATTCTAGATATATGTTGGTGCGACATGTAATTACCATGAGGGCGTCGAGCTCAGCCAAAGATGAAGGCCCGCCTAGCGCGCTAGAGACTGAGGACGGGCTGCTATGAGCGGGTGCGGGTGCGGGAGCAGGCGCGGTTACGTGAGCAGGTGATGGTGCGGTTGTGTTGTTCACCGGGTTGCTCCCGATGAAGCTGGGCATGGGGAAATCATCTACCGTCTTGTCTGGATTTTCCTTCATCTAGTTGATGATAGCCGGTATCAAGTTAGTAGCGAAATCATTTCTGCAGGCATCTACAGCTGCAGCGACTGCCTGCTGTAGCAACTCATTTTTCTCCTCGGCTGCTTTTTTTGTGTCCTCAGCTGCTTTTTTCTCGAATGCAAGCTTCACCTTCTTGTCGATGTCCGCCTGACTGAACTTCTTTTTCTGCTTCTTGGCCTCTGGGCCGTCGTTGTAAAAGACCTTCCATGTGGCGCCATCTCCGGGGCCGTGCACACGTCCATATTGCGACCGTTGGTCCAAAGAGAGTCCCTTAAGTTCGTTCAAGGCCTGGTTGAGAGGGGTGTCCCACTTGGGCCTCATCGATGAAGACTGGCTTTCGGCTGCAAGCTGGTGTTGCTTGTCCTGCAGAAGGAATGTGAACCGTTTACGAATGTGTAGTCGACTTGATCAGAAGCTAAATGTACGGTGGTAAAAGAATAATTACCAGTATTCTAATCAATTTCCTCGTGATTGGGTCCGTGTAAAAAACCTTCTTTTCCTTGTCCCACTTGTAGCGGGCCCTGATGAAGTCACGCTCCAAGGGGTTGGTAAACTTCGCGAAGGGGTCTGGGAGACCCGCGGCTTCACGTTCCACATCCTCCTTAACCCATATGGGCCTTTTGCCAAGGTAGCCACGGCTTCCGAGGCGTTGGTTCCCCGTGTTCCTTTGCTGAAGGCTCTTGAATTTCGCAGCCTTAGCCTTACCTGCCTCGGTAGCGCAAGTGTCCTTGAACTTTTGGAACTCCTCTTCCGTAAGTGTCGGATTTTCCTCCAGAATCTTGGACAATGGTTCCTCAGCGTCAATAGCTCATTTCACCCTCCCTTTCTGGGAGGCCAAATCATTGCTGAACATGCCCATGGCGTGATTGTTAATCTTTTTCATCTTCGGATCATCCCACGGGTGTTCTATGTCATCATCCCGGTCGGGGAACTTGAATCTCTTGTGCAGCTTCGTCAGGAGCAACTGCTTCAAATGTTCTTTACCCCTTAAGTCATCGTCGTTGATGCTCGCGCATTCCCGTAGGATGCATCCGACTTGGTTCCCGTAGCACTTGCGAGGTTCTTCCGGCTCTAATGGCTCAAACTTGCCAGGGGCCATCTTTGTGATCACCAGTCGTCCGATGCCGAGTTTGTTAGGTTTTCGTATCCTCTGCTTCTTCTGTTTCTTCTTTTCGGTAGCAGCTTCGGCGCCGGTACCTTCCCCGCCGATACCTTCCCCGCCGGTCTCGGTGCTGCCATCAGTGCTGGTGCCGTCGGTGCCGATGTCGACGTTAGTACCATCATCGAGGCTACCCTGCAAACCTTGACTGTGCTTAGCAGACAAAAAGTCGAGGTACTGTTGTTCACCCTCATAATCCATCTCGTCTGCATCGTGGTCAGAAGGCCCGGTTTCTTTGTTGTTCGACATGTTTCCTATGATTAAGTCTCCTCGTTTAATTCTTAAACTATAATAAAATGAGAAATGACATAAAAAAGTCTATGTTTTGTCGGAATGCCGTTTCATTCCCGTCGCAGCAAATCCCGGCACTCGATATGCCTACTTTCTAGCACAAGTCATGCCAAAATTCACGGGAAATTTCGGCATGACCTTTGGTAAAAAGTGGACATATCGAGCACCTGAAATTCACCGGAACAGAAATGAATCAACATTCTGGTGAAACATAGGCCACTCGGATCATTTACCGTGCACATAACCATCATTTTCCAAATATCACATGTCCACATATCATATAGGGTTCATATAGCAACAATAGCTTTAACTAAAAAATCAAATAGCAACAATTCTGTTTTTTCTTTAAATACCAATAAAAATTCCTTGAATAAAATTTCTACCTAGCTAAATTCATAACTAAATTTGATACCTAGCTAGGGTTCATAACTAAATTCATCACCGCAAAAAAAATAACTACCTAGGGTTCATAACTAAAACCTAGGTTTCATACTTCCATAACTAAAACCTAAGTAAATTAACCTAAGAACATAATTAACCTACTGCCCTAACTAAATAGATAACCTAATTAA
Organism: Thinopyrum elongatum; assembly: GCA_011799875.1. Taxonomy (NCBI): domain Eukaryota; kingdom Viridiplantae; phylum Streptophyta; class Magnoliopsida; order Poales; family Poaceae; genus Thinopyrum; species Thinopyrum elongatum. The sequence continues at coordinate 421,085,127 of CM022299.1, forward strand.
CCTACTGCCCTATCTAAATAGATAACCTAATTAACCTACTGCCCTAACTAAAACCTAAGTAAATTAACCTAAGAACCCTAGCTAGAACCCTAATGGCAGAGAGAGAGGAGCGGTGGGGGGCTTACAGAGGGTGCAGGGCGAGGAGGCAGGCCCGACGACGGCCGAGGTAGGGAGGGGAGGAAGCAGAGGAGGGAGGCGTGCCGCGTCGGGGTCGGGGCCGGGCGACGGCGACGGAGGCGTGCGGCGTCGGGGTTGGCGCCGGGGCCGAGGGAGGAGGCGTGCGGCGTCGGGGTCAGGGCCGGGCGACGGCGAGGGAGGCGTGCCACATCAGGGTCGGCGTCGGTGCTCGGGCTCCGGCGAGTGTGAGGGCAGGGGCTCCGGCGGCGGCGACGAGGGGATGAAGATAGTGGGGGAATTGGGGGCGGAAGCAGAGGAGGAAAGCCCGCATGGGGGGTTATGTGAAAATAGCAGTAGCGCGGTTCTGGAAAACGCGCTATAGCTATCTTAGCTATAGCGTGTTTTCCAGAACCACTCTACTGCTATATGAAGTAGCTATAGCGCGCTTCTGGGACATCACTACTGCTATTGTTTTCATTTTTTCTTTTCCTTTTCTTTTTTGATTACTTTTTTTTCTTTTCTTTTCCATTTTGTTTCTTCTATTTTCTTTTCCTTTTCTTTTTCTTTTTTGCTTTCTTTCTTTTCTTTTCTTTTCTTTTCTTTTCTTTTTTGCTTTCTCTCTTTTCTTTTCTTTTTTGCTTTCTTTCTTTTTCTTTTCCTTTTTTTTCCGAGAGCCGGAACAAAGGGAAGGTGGTACAATGTATATAACTAAGGCGATATATATTGCATCATTTGACCCATAACGGTTAAGTGTGCATACAAAATAGGAACATATATATTACATCATTTGACCCATGCATAACGGTTAAGTGTGCATACAAAATAGGAACATATATATTACATCATTTGACCCATAATGGTTAAGTGTGCATACAAAATAGGAACATATATATTGCGTCATTTGACCCATAATGGTTTCTCAACATCGATGTTTCCGTTTTTGAGCGAGCTTCTTTCCCTTCTTGTTCATTGATGAATAATTGAGCCCCTCATTGTGACTTTTCCTTTTCCATGGAGTATGATCTTTCTTAGGTAATGTAGTATTGATTCTTCTTCTGACGTATACTTCATCGTCATCATCATCTTCCCTCATCGGGTTGCCATACTGGTCGTAGTCTTCCTCGTTGGCGACTCCATCCATTCCAATGATGTTCCTTTTGCCTCTCCTCACGACAACATGGTTGGGATTGCTCGGGTCGGTTATGAAGAAGCATTGTGTCACGTGCTTAGCGTGTACCCATGGCTCGTTTTTTGCGATGGCGTTCACGGCAGCGCTCTTGGCGTCGGGTATAGTCATGGTAGTGAAATACCGGTTTTCTCTCTCGACATTCTTAGCCCATATGACACGAAACATCATCACGCTGTGCAGTCCAGAGTAGTCAAGCTCCTAGATCTCCTCGACCCTTCCGTAGAATCTCTCAGTTGCGCCGTTGTCGCCGGTCATGCATTCCATCGTCACCCCTGAGTTCTAAAAATCACTGTTCATATCTTTGTCCTCCGTGTGGAACATGTATCCGTTGATATCGTACTTCTGATAGGTCACGAGGTTGGGTGCGGGGCATGTGCTAAGGTGTATATGAGCAATCCGTCCTTAGAGCCATCTTCCGGGGGATTAGCAAGAATATGCTATTTGAACCAATGCAGGAAAGTGGAGTTGCGCTCTCTAGTAACTTCGGCGTCCGTCCTGCAGAGCCCACGGTCACGATACTTCTTTGTGATGGTTTCTTTGTGTAGTGTCACGAAAGGATCTACCTCGTCTAGGTGATATAGCACTACTAAGTTTGCTATGTCAAATTCGTTGTGTCTATCCGAGTAGGCCACATGCAGTTCCCTACGACCGTTGGAGTGACCTTCTCCTTCCAGCCTCCCAAGGTGCTTCTTAACGGGCAAACCAACATCAGGCCGGTCCCCGCCTTATAGAAAATTCTCACAGAAAGAGATGCACTCTTGTGTCAGATAGCCCTGGACGATGCTTCCATCTGGACGGGACATGTTACGAATGAATCCTTTGATGACCCCATTCATCCTCTCGAACGACATCATGTTGTCTAGGAATGACGGCCCCAGGTCTATTATGTCGTTCACAATATGGACACACAAATGCACCATGACGTCAAAGAACGTGGGCGGGAAGTACATCTCTCGCTCATTAAGTATCACAACGATCTCTTCCTGTAGCCTTCGAAGCTGCTTCACACTGATCGACTTTCGAGAGATGACGTCGAAAAAGTTGCAGAGACCAATAAGCGTGTCACGGACGTGCTTGTCCATTATCCCTCTAAGGGCAATAGGTAGTATCTGCGTCATCATCACATGACAGTCATGGGACTTCATCCCGCTGAACCTTTTCTTCTTCGTGTCTAGATATCTACTTATCTTCCCACAGTAACGGGAACTAACTTTGATTCCGGTAAGGCACTTGAAGAATTGATCGATCTCAGCCAGACTTGAGGTGAAGCAAGAAGGGGGGCAATAATCCTCTTCCTTTACTTTTTTGCCCTTCTTCTCCTGCGCCTCCGTCTCTGTCTCCTCTGACTTTTTACGGGGCGGCATGTGCAGATCTGCCCTGATTTTCAAATCTTGCAAGTCTTTTCTTGCCTTCGGCCCATCCTTGGTCTTATCCGGCATGTTTATCAGTGTCGCAAGCAAGCTCTCAAGGACATTCTTACAGATATGCATTTGATCAAGGCAATGAGGCATGTCGAGTTTGTGCCAGTACTCCAAGTCCTAGAAAACAGACCTCGTCTTCCATACCTTCAGCAGCGGCTCCGGCGCCATTTTCATCGTCTTTCCCGGACCCGCATCTTTCTTTGATGTCCCATGTACACGATTTTCCCAGACCCGCCATCTTTCTTTGATGTTAGCTGCTGAGACATCGTATCATCCATGCACTGTGTGCATCCGCAATATCCATGGCACACCTGGCCTGCGACATTTCCGTAACCGATATAGTCGTGCACCGTCGTGATCAGCGCGGCTCTCATATAGAAATACTCGCCTTTGCTGGCGTCCCATGTCTTGGCCGGTGTTTTCCATAACGTGTCTAACTCCTCTTGAAGTAGCCCCAGATACAGATTAATATTATTTCCCGGTTGTTTCGGCCCTTGAATCAGCATGCTCATGTGTATGTACTTCGACTTCATGCACAACCAGGGGGGATCGATGTTGTACATCCATACAAACATGGGCCATGTGCTATGGTTGGTGTTTTGGTTGCGAAACGGATTCATGCCATCGGTACACGCGCCAAGCACGATGTTCCTAGCATCACATGTGAAATATCGATATTCTTCGTTGAACGCTCTCCACTGGCTTCCATCCATGAGGTGTCTCAGCTTCAGATCATCTCCATCGTCGGGCTTTGTCCTCTCCGCGTGCCAATGCATGAGCTTTGCTTCCTTGGGATCTACAAAATACCGTTGCAGACGGGGAGTGATCGGTAAGTACCATACAACTTTCTGGGGAGATTTCTTCCCGGCCTTCTTGTATCGAGAAGCATTGCACACCAGACAGCTGGTTTTTTCCAGGTGCTCCTTCTGATAAATTATGCAATCGTTGATGCATGCATGGTATCTAACGTGCGGCAGATCAAGAGGGAACACGATCTTCTTGGCCTCATCCACACTAGTAGGGCATAGATTCCCCGCGGGAAGAACATCCTTTAGGTACTTGAGAAGCTCATCGAGGCTAGTGTCGGTCCATTTGTTTTTAGCCTTCTTCTTCTTCAGAAGTTGGAGCGTGAAACTCAAGCGGGTCACCTCGGGATCACAACCATCATACAATGGAGTGTTCGAGTCTACCACCAGTTGCTGCAGCTTGGCCTCCTCTCTAAAAGCAGCTCTGTCAGTACTCGTCTCCTTGCGAAGAAGTTCTTGAACATGAGGGTCCCGCATGATTGAACTTAGTACAGACGAAGTCTGCGGCGTGGAGTCCACGTTTTCTCCGCCGCCATGTCCGGCCCCTTCTCCGACGCCATGTCTGGCCTCTTCCCCGCCGCCATGTCCGGCCCCTTCTTCGTCGCCATTATCAGTCATCTCCTTGTCTTGCCCTGTGTCGTCATTGCCTGCCCCGTCGGCGTCCTCATCATCATCATCCTCATCTTTAATTATCCACCGAGTATAGCCATCCATGAAACCAGTCATGAGCAGGTGTGCCATCTCATGACCATCCTCATAGGGGTCGAGCCAAACTCCTCCTTTGCATCTTCGACATGGACATAAAATCTCTGTCCGGTTATTTTCATTCATGTCCTGCACCGCCGACCGCAACCACCTTTCCACCATCGTTCCACTGACCATCATGAACGCCTGCACGGTAATAATAAACAAATTGATTATAAAAATGCATGCATGCATCAAAGTCATACAAAAATTTGGCATGACCTTCCCTAAAAATAGGACATATAGAGTTTGCCCGAAATTCGCCGAAACGGAAATAAATCGACATTTCGGCAAAACATAGGCAACTCAAGCACAATTCGGCGGCAACTCATTCCACACACACAATTTCCATCATATCGCCCGATTTTGTCATATCTCACACATACACATATTTCCATTCTTGCAAAAGCACAAATTTTTAATCACCTATCTCGAGATCGAGCACGGTGATGATGATGTCGATCGGTGTCGCCACACACCTATGGAATGATCAAAAGTGGACAAAGCTTACTTCTTGACAAGGCTAGATCTAGTTATGGAGGTACATAGGTCACTTCACTAAATGCTAGATCTACCTAGCTAGTTTGGGAAGGAGATAAGTTCAACTAGTGGAGGGGGAAGGAAAAAGAGAAAGGAGATGCATTAATGGAGGTGTTGTAGTTAGCTAGGAGCAATAAAGAGAGAGAAAGAGAGGTAGAAGAAGGAGAGTAATGGGGGGAGAAGTAGTGAGGAAGAAGCAAAGTGAGGGAGAGAAGAGGTGGGAGCTAGGGGAAAGTGAAGGAAGAGAGGATGGGGGAGGGGGGAGGGGGAAGGGGGGAGGGAAAAGGTGGTGGCTGCGGTTTAGCAGTAGCGCCTGGGTGTAAAACACGCTACTGCTAAGAAGATAGCAGTAGCACACCCCTGGGAGAGGCGCTACTGCTAAGTGGGGCCTGCCATGTGGCCAGGTTCAAACTTAGCAGTAGCGCCCTACCCAAAAAATGCGCTACTAATATTAAATTAGTAGCAGCGCGGTTACCTGAGGCGCGCTACTGCTAAATCTAGCGTGGCGGGAATGGTCGGGCAATTTTAGTAGTAGCGTTCTTTTTTCGTGCCGCGCTACTGCTAAGTCGATAGCAGTAGCGCCTTGTCTTGACCCGCGCTATGGCTAAGTAGCAGTAGCGCCTCTTTTTATCCCGCACTACTGCTAAGGTTCTGTGTATAAGGTTTTCCCTAGTATTGTGTCATTGGTAAACATCCGCGCTTCGACCCTTTCTGCGTATGGGGCAATGAGATATCGATGAACCAGCATCAAGTGAGGAAGCTGATAAATATTGTTAGTAAAATGGGTTAAAAGATGGCAATTAAACTATTTTTTACACTTTATCCAAGACAACAGTGAACTGCAGGATGGTAAGTAAGAACTCTGCAGCCTTCTTTTTACTACCCATAATGAGTTGTGTTAGATGACAATGTCTGAATCTTTTTCCTTTGCAGTGGTTCCCAAAGCAGTGTACTCAAGATTACCTCTCAAACTACATGATTGGTGGGCATGCAAAGGTTAAAGTATTTCTACCAGAACACGATGATTATCTAGATGTTTTCAAGAAGACCGTGAAGGATGGGCGGTCGGCCATCACAAGGGGTTGGACTAGAGTCGTGCATGCCTTCTGCATGGAGGAGGGCACAATATGGGCACTCCGCTTCACCTTGTTCAGCAACCAAAAAGTATTTCGCCTCTTTCTTTATCGTCTTTAATAGTACAAGTATACAACTGTGGTTCATCATTCTTTATTTGGTGCTTATGTAATTCTTGAACATATGTACATATGAATCGAATAATGCATTGGTTGTTTGAACCTGATGGATATGAATAAAGCTATAGCATACTTTCAAATTCAAATCTAGTACAATTTGAAATAGTAGCAATTAAATTATGGTGAAATTATGCTCTGCAGGTCGTTACGGCGCACACGGTCGGTAATACACAAACGTTTGTGATATACACCATAATCTGACACGGTTCACAAAGAGAAAACGTGTGCAAGCATGCACACAGTTACCATTTGCAAAGCGTGTGCGATGTTAGACAATATCACAAACTGTGCGGGTAAACTAAATGTTTGTCATAGTTGCCTTATCGTACACGATTTGCAACCATGAACTGTTTCTGATGTGGTACGCATCATAAACGTTGCACCACAGAATAGCGTGTGCGATAGTTGTCATGTACGACGATATTACGACGGTCCGACGTTTCATAATCCTATCCGACACTCATATGACGATTAGCTAATCTTCTTAATTAATTATCGCATACGGTTCGGGAAAAGTGAATGTGTATGATTGTCTGCTTATCGTACACGTTCTATAATCGTGAACCGTTTATGATGGGCCGCACATCATAAATGTAGCACCACAGAATACCGTCTGCGATGGCAATGCGAGCACAAATGAGTTGCAAGGATGGAGCCCCTATCCCCGATGGTTTTTGGGTCATGTGGGAAGGACCCCCACTATCGCAGTCACTCACTTGGCGACGATTCCAAATGCCGTCGCGGAAAGGGGTTAAAACCGTTTGTATAGCACCTCGCTGTACTAGTGTATATGTACCTCCCTAACTTGATCTAGCCATGTCAAGAAGTAAGTTTTGCCCACTTTTGATCATTCCCTAGGTGTGTGGCGACACCGATCGACATCATCATCACCGTGCTCGATCTCGAGATAGGTGATTAAAATTTTGTGCTTTTGCAAGAATGGAAATATGTGTATGTGTGTGATATGACATAATCGGGCGATATGATGGACATTTTGTGTGTGGCATGAGTTGCCGCTGAATTGTGCTTGAGTTGCCTATGTTTTGCCAAAATGTCGATTTATTTCCGTTTCGGCGAATTTCGGGTAAACTCTATATGTCCTATTTTTAGGGAAGGTCATGATGAATTTTTGTGTGACTTTGATGCATGCATGCATTTTTATAATCAATTTGTTTATTATTACTGTGCAGGCATTCATGATGGTCAGTGGAACGATGGTGGAATGGTGGTTGCGGTCGGCGGTGCAGGACATGAATGAAAATAACCGGACAGAGATTTTATGTCTGTGTCGAAGATGCAAAGGAGGAGTTTGGCTTGACCCCTACGAGGATGGTTGTTTGATGGTGCACCTGCTCATGACTGGTTTCATGGATGGCTATACTCGGTGGATAATTGAAGATGATGATGATGATGAGGAGGAGGACGCTGATGGGGCAGGCAATGACGACACGGGCAAGACAAAGAGATGACCGATAATGGCGGCGGAGAAGGGGCCGGACATGGCGGCGGTGAAGAGGCCGGACATGGCGGCGGAGAAGAGGCCGGACATGGCGGTGGAGAAAACATGGACTCCACGCCGCAGACTTCATCGCTACTAAGTTCAATCATGCGGGACCCTCATCTTCAAGAACTGCTTCGCAAGGAGACGAGTACTGACAGAGCTGCTTCTAGAGAGGAGGCCAAGCTGGAGCAACTGGTGGTAGACTCGAACACTCCATTGTATGATGGTTGCGATCCTGAGGTGACCCACTTGAGTTTCACGCTCGAACTTCAGAAGACGAAGGCTAAAAACAAATGGACCGACACTAGCCTCGATGAGCTTCTCAAGTACCTAAAGGATGTTCTTCCCGCGGGGAATCTATGTCCTGCTAGCGTGGATGAGGCCAAGAAGATCGTGTGCCCTCTTGATCTGCCTCACGTTAGATACCATGAATGCATCAATGATTGCATAATTTATCGAAAGGAGCACGCGAAAAAAACCAGCTGTCCGGTGTGCAATGCTTCTCGATACAAGAAGGCTGGAAAGAAATCTCCCCAGAAAGTTGTATGGTACTTACCGATCACTCCCCGTCTGCAACGGTATTTTGTAGATCCCGGGGAAGCAAAGCTCATGCGTTGGCACACAGAGAGGACAAAGCCCGACGATGGAGATGATCTAAAGCTAAGATACCTCGCAGATGCGAGCCAGTGGAGAGCGTTCAACGGCGAATATCAATATTTCGCATGTGATGCAAGGAACATCATGCTTGGCGCATGTACCGATGGCATGAATCCATTTTGCAACTAGAACACCAACCATAGCACATGGCCCGTGTTTGTTTGGATGTACAACATCCCCCCTGGCTGTGCATGAAGTCGAAGTACATACACATGAGCATGCTGATTCAAGGGTCGTAACAACTGGGAAATAATATTAATCTGTATCTGGGGCTACATCAAGAGGAGTTAGACACGTTATGGAAAACACCGGCCAAGACATGGGACGCCAGTAAAGGCGAGTATTTCAATATGAGAGCCGCGCTGATCATGACGATGCATGACTTTCTCGGTTACGGATATGTCACAGGCCAGGTGTGCCACGGATATTGCGGATGCACGCGGTGGATGGATGATACGACATCTCAGCAGCTAACCTCAACGAAAGAAGGCGGGTCTGGGAAAATCGTGTACATGGGGCATCGAAGATGGCTCGAGAAGGATGACCCGTGGAGAAACCGTGGAGATCTATTCAATGGTGAGGCTGAGCATCGAGGACCTCCACGTAAGAGGAGCGGCGTCGAAATCGATGAGCTATTGAAAAACTAGGAACAGTGCCACACACCGGGAAAGACAGTGAAAAAGGCGCCGGAGCCGCTGCTGAAGGTATGGAAGACGAGGTCTGTTTTCTGGGACTTGGAGTACTGGCACAAACTCGACACGTCTCATTGCCTTGTTCAAATGCATATCTGTAAGAATGTCCTTGAGAGCTTGCTTGCGATACCGATGAACATGCCGGATAAGACCACGGATGGGCCGAAGGCAAGAAATGACTTGCAATATTTGAATATCAGGGCAGATCTGCACATGCCGCCTCGTAAAAAGTCAGAGGAGATAGAGATGGAGATGGAGGCGTGGGAGAAGAAGAGCAAAAAAGTAAAGGAACAGGATTATTGCCCCCCTTCTTGTTTCACCTTAAGTCCGGCTGAGATCGATCAATTCTTGAAGTGCCTTACCGGAATCAAAGTTAGTTCTAGTTACTGTGGGAAGATAAGCATATTTCTAGACACGAAGAAGAAAAGGTTCAGTAGGATGAAGTCCCTTGACTGTCATGTGATGATGACGTAGATACTACCTGTTGCCCTTAGAGGGATAATTGACAAACACGTCCGTGACACGCTTATTGGTCTCTACAACTTTTTCGACATCATCTCCCGTAAGTCGATCAGTGTGAAGTAGCTCCGAAGGTTACAACAAGAGATTGTTGTGATACTAAATGAGCTTGAGATGTACTTCCCTCCCGCGTTCTTTAACGTCATGGTGCATCTGTGTGTCCATATTGTGGATGACATAATAGACCTGGTGCCGTCATTCTTGCACAGCATGATGCCGTTCAAGAGGATGAATGGGGTCATTAAAGGATTCGTTCGTAACATGTCCCGTCCGGATGGAAGCATCATGCAGGGCTATCTGACACAAGAGTGCATCTCTTTCTGCGAGAATTATCTATATGGCAGAGACCGGCCTGGTTTTAGTTTGCCCGTTAAGAAGCACCTTGGGAGGCTCAAAGGAGAAGGTCACTCCAACGATCGTACGGAACTGCATGTGGCCTACTCGGATCGACGCAACGACTTTGATAGAGCAAACTTAGTAGTGCTACAACACCTAGACGAGGTAGACCCTTTCGTGACACTGAACAAAGAAAGCATCGCAAAGAAGTATCATGACCGGGGGCTATGCAGGACAGACGCCGAAGTTACTAGAGAGCACAATTCCACTTTCCTGCATTGGTTCAAAGAGCATATTCTTTCTAATCCCCTGAAAGAGGGCTCTAAGGACGGATTGCTCATATACGCCTTAGCACATGGCCCCTCAGCCAACCTCGCGACATATCAGGCATACGATATCAATGGATACATGTTCTACACAGAGGCCAAAGATATGAACAGTGATTTTCCAAACTCAGGGGTGACGATGGAATGCATGACCGGCAGCGACAACGGCGCAACTGAGAGATTCTACGGAAGGGTCGAGGAGATCTGGGAGCTTTACTACTCTGGACTGCATAGCGCGATGATGTTCCGTGTCAGATGGGCTAAGAATGTCGAAAGACAAAACCGGTATTTCACTACCATGTCTATACCCGACGCCAAGAGCGCTAGCGTGAACGCCATCACAAAAAATGAGCCACGGGTACACACTAAACACGTGACACAATGCTTCTTCATAACCGCCCCGAGCAATCCCAGCCGTGTTGTCGTGAGGAGAGGCAAAAGGAACATCATTGGAATGGATGGAGTCACCAACGAGGAAGACTACGACTAGTACGGAAACCCGACGAGGGAAAATGACGATGATGATGAAGTGTACGTCAAATGAAGAATCAATACTACATTATGTAAGAAAGATCATACTCTATGAAAAAGGAAAAGTCACAATGAGGGGCTCAATTATTCGTCAACGAACAAGAAGGGAAAGAAGCTCACTCAAAAACGAAAACGTCGACGCTGAGAAACCGTTATCGGGTCAAATGATGTAATGTATATGTTCCGATTTTGTGTACACACTTAACCGTTATGCATGGGTCAAATGATGTAATATATATGTTCCTATTTTGTATACACTCTTAACCGTTATGGGTCAAATGATGCAATATATATCGCCTTAGTTATATATATATACATTGCATCACCTTCCCTTTGTTCCGGCTCTCAGAAAAAAAGGAAAAGAAAAGAAAAGGAAGAAAATAAAAGTAAAAGAAAATAGAAGAAACAAAATGGAAAAGAAAAGAAATAAAAGAAAGCGAAAAATAAAAAGAAGAAAAGAAAAGAAAAAGGAAAGGAAAAGGTAGCAGTAGCACTGTCTCTGAAATGCGCTATAGCTACTTCATATAGCAGTAGCGCTGTTTTAGGAAACACGCTATAGCTAGCTATAGCGCGTTTCCTAAAACAGCGCTACTGCTATTTTGACAGAACCCCCGCGCGGGCTTTCCCTCCTCTGCTTCCTCCCCCAATTCCCCACTCTCTTCTCCCCCTCATCGTCGCCGCCACCGGAGCCCTGCCCTCGACGTCGCCGCACACCTGTGCCTCCTCCTCCTCGACCTCGCCGGAGCCCCTGCCCTCGCTCTCCGCCACCGTCTCCCCCGACCCCGCCTCACCGCGCCTGCTCCCCTGACAGCGCCTCGTCGCCGCAAGAGCCCCTGCCGCCGTCTCCCCCGACCCCATCTCTCTCTCCGCCCTCTGTAAGCACTCTCCCCTCCCCTCTTCTCTACTCTCTGCTCTCTCTCTGTGTTAGTATGAACCCTAGCTATTTAGTGCTAGTTAGTATGAATTAGTATGAACCCTATGCTATTTTATAGTGCTAGTTAGTTAATTAGAATTAGTATGAACCCTAGGATAGATTAGTTGGGTTAGTTAGTTAATTAGAATTAGTATGAACCCTGGGACAGATTAGTTAAAGCAATTGTTGCTATTTAGTTTTTTTAGTTAAAGCAATTGTTGCTATTAAAAAAAACAGAATTAGTATGAACCCTAGTTAATTAGGTGGTATGAACCCTATTTAAAAAAACAGAATTAGTATGGGTTAAATGAATTCTAGGTATTTTAGGTGTTTTAGGTGTAGTTAACATAATTCTAGGTATTTTTTTAGTTTGAACCCTAGGACAGATTAGGTAGTATGAACCTAGTTAATTAGTATGAACCCTAGGTTTCAAATTTGGACAGAAATTTAGCTAGGTTTTCAAATTAGGACAGAAATTTATCTAGGTTTGAAATTAGGACAGAAATTTAGGTAGGCTGAATTTAGTTTCAAATATTGTGAAGGAAAATGACTTCTTGCATTTTTCTTCAAGTTCTATAATTTTCTTCCTGTTATATGCAAATTTGAAGTGGACATGTGATATGTGGACATGTGATTTGGACATGTCATATTGGGAATTTGGACATGTCATATTTGGACATGTGATGTTTTCGACATGTCATATTTGGAAAATGATGATTATGTGCAGGGTAAATGATCCGAGTGGCCTATGTTTCGCCGGAATGTTGATTCATTTCAGTTCCGGTGAATTTCAGGCACTCGATATGTCCACTTTTTAGCAAAGGTCATGCCAAAATTTCCCGTGAATTTTGGCATGACTTGTGCTAGAAAGTAGGCATATCGAGTGCCGGGATTTGCTGGGAAACGACATTCTGGCAAACCATAGACCTTTTTTATGTCATTACTCATTTTTATTATAGTTTAAGAATTAAACAAGGAGACTTAATCATAGGAAACATGTCGAACAACGAAGAAACCGGGCCTTCTGACCATGATGCAGCCGAGATGGATTATGAGGCTGAACAACAGTACCTCGACTTTTTGTCTGCTAAGCACAGTAAAGGTTTGCAGGGCGGCCTCGATGATGGTACTGACGCCGACATCGACACCAACAGCACCGGCACCGATAGCGGCGCCGAGACCGGCGGGGAAGAGACCAAAGCCGCTAACGAAAAGAAGAAGCAGAAGAAGTATAGGATACGAAAACCTAACAAACTCAGCATCGAACGACTGGTGATCACAAAGATGGCCCCTAGCAAGTTTGAGCCATTAGAGCCGGAAGAACCTCGCAAGTGCTACGGGAACCAAGTTGGATGCATCCTATGGGAAACCGCGAGCATCAACGATGATCACTTAAGGGGTAAAGAACATTTGACGCAGTTACTCCTAACGAAGCTGCACAAGAGATTCAAGTTCCTCGACTGGGATGATGACATAGAACACCCGTGGTATGATCCGAAGATGAAAAAGATTAACAATCACGCCATGGGCATGTTCAGCAATGATTTGGCCTCCTGGAAGGGGGGGGGGTGAAATGAGCTATTGGGGCTGAGGAACCCCTGTCCAAGATTCTGGAGGAAAATCCGACACTTACGGAAGAAGAGTTCCAAAAGTTCAAGGACACTTGCGCTACCGAGGCAGCCAAGGCTAAGGCTGCGAAATTCAAGAGCCTTCAGGAAAGGACCACGGGGAACCAACGCCTCGGAAGCCGTGGCTACCTTGGCAAAAGGCCCATATGGGATAAGGAGGATGCGGAACGTCATTACAAAAAAGAGACACATCCGTGACACTACGGGCCGAACGAATTTTTTCCTGTCATGCTTATGACACTTCTATGACGATAATTGTGACAAAAGCACGTATCATCATAGATGTGGTGGGCTCCTACTTCTATGACAAAAAACCATGACAGAAAATGGGCTTTTCGTCCTGGGCGGGCCGGAGACGCAGCTGCATGACATTCTTTGGGCCGTCCATGACGGAAAATATCGGGGAGTTCCCAGTTACGGTGGGTCGTCGGGGCCGAGCGATGCACGGAGGTTTGCGCGTTTCTCTCGTGTACGCGCGTGTGTGCGAGGCGTTGGCTAACTGAACCCGAGCGATCGCACGTTACTGAACCCGAGCGATCGATCCCTTGGCTGTTAACTGAACCCGAGCGATTCATTCGCTGCTGAAAGAACCCGAGCGATTCCTTTGCTGCTGCTGCTAACTGAACCGAGCGATCGACACTGCTGCTGCTTACTGAAGCCCATCGAGCCCCCGAGCCAGCCAGTGTTGGTTGCCGCTTGATGAACAGTGACCGTTGCTACAGTGCGCGCGGTACGTAGAACGAGTCGAGACGTGGTGAGTCGAGCCGGTTGGTTGGCTATGGATGAACAGTTCTCGGTGGGGGTTGGATGAACAAGACCCCGTGGTAGTAGGCCGTTGCCGCTGGATGAATAGGACCCCGAGGAGGCCGCCGCACGCCAGCCGGTTGGGGGTGGATGAATAGGACCCCGTGGAGGCTCTATGAACAGCAGCCGGTGGAGGCTGGATGAACAGTAGCCCGTGGAGGCTGGAGGAGGTCAACGGTGGATGAACAGTAGCCGTGGAGGCTGGAGTGAGGCAGTAGACGGTGGATGAACAGGACCTCGTTTCGACTGTAGGCGCTCCAACACAAGTCCGTTTCCTCCGTTTTGCGGTACGCCACACCCCTCCCGATCAACAGGACCCCGTTTCGACCGTAGGCACTCGAACACAAGTTCGTTTCCTCCGTTTTGCGGTACGCCAGACCCTTCCCGATGAACAAGACCCCGTTTTGACCATACGCGGTCGAACAGAAGGCCCGTTTCCTCTGTTCTGCGGTACGCCAGACCTCGTTTCGGCTGTTCTGTCCAAGCCGGTTGGCTCCCGATGGACACGACGTATTCTGTTGCCTCCCGATGAACACGACACTGTTTCCTCCGTTGCGACCCAACCGGTTGGCTGCCGATGAACATGACGACGTCGCTGTATGCGTTCGAGACCCCGCCCGTATGTACGTAGCCGTATTTACTTTCTTGCAGTGTGGCTGTGCATACATGTACACGATATAGACGGGACTGCGTGACATGCTATGTCCGCGCCTCTACTACGACACGTGCCGCTCCTCACTCGGCCATAGTTTATCGCTGCAGAGAGACCGATCGACCAGTATGTACATACATGTTCGCGACAACGCTACGTACGCTTCGACCGGGTGGGTCCCAGCTGTTAGGGAGGATATGGACGCACTTCCTTGCGTGCGAAGATATAGCTGGTGGGTCCCAGCTATCAGGGGGAAGAATCATTTTTTTGCCCGTAGTATGGACGCACTTCCTTGCGTGCGAAGATGTAGCTGATGGGTCCCAGTTGTCAGGGGGAAAACATTTTTTTCGCAAAATACAGAGTCCCTTTTGGATGGGTCCCTGCTGTCTGGTGGAGGAATAATTATTTTACGCGTAATAGGAGGCACTTCCTTGCTGCAGCCGTGGACCCAACTGTCAGTCTCTCCACATACAATCCTCTTCCGATGGAAGTCATTCCTTGACCACATTGACCATGCCGCACTGAGAGCACCAAGGCGGTGGACGACGGCGAGGCCTAGGAAGGGGACGACGCGGAGCCAGGGAAGACGTGGCAGTGGATGCCCACGTGGAGAGGAGTACGAGGGTTGACTGGTTCGACTGCGGTGTGAGGCTGCCGTCACCGCAGAATAATAGGGGTTGTGGGTGAGTAGAGGGACGGCCTGGCCGGAGGTTGGAGTAGGAGGGGGCGGTGAGGCCTGCGCGGCAGCACAGCAGGCCACGGGAGGCAGTGTAACACCCCAAAAATCGGGTTATCGATTTTTGTGCTATTATTCCTTCCTAGCTTTTCTTTCCCGAATATTTCCTCTAGAATCTGGTGAATGACCACGTGAATTCAGACAATCCTTAGCCTCTCCATGAATTTTTCCATGCTCTTGTGCCAGTCAAGTTCCTGTCTGTAAACCCCGAACCTCATTTAAACCCTAGTTCCAAAATATCGAAACTAGAAATCCTGCCTTTGTGTTTACAAAGGAGCTATCATTTTTCTTGCTTAGTTGATCCTCCCAAAATTCCCAGAGATCCTCCTTCACTCATAAACCCTAGATGTGCAAAAATATTGCCAAGTCATATGCAATATTTCTCATCTAGAATTAATTCCTTTTTCTGCCTTTCTGAGGAATTAAATCCAAAAAAATATCTATCCATCTCCAAAGTTCATGAAAACTTGTGGAGATATTCTTTGTAATCATATTGAGCTCTCATAAAAATATTGGCCATAATAAAATAGGGGAAATTGCATTTTCCTATTTTAAGCCAATATTTCAATTTGGGGCCTTTCCAAAGGAATTACCATTTTGGTAGTTAGGAAAAAGCCCAAATAAATTGTGGAGCTTGTCCTATCCCTATCTTCACCATTTCCATCAAGATCACAAGTTCCACCAATTAAATTTGAGCACAGCATTCCTTTGCAAAAGCTGTCGAGATTTCCTGTTTGTAAAGGAAGTGCTTGATTCCTTGATCTCCTTGGGCTGAAATTTTGTAGGGTGATTCTTTATGATACATCACCCATGGATACCAAAAACCAACCCATTTCCTCTAGCCAATCTCCCTCAGCAATTTATTTGGAGGTCAGCTCAGATTGCATCGTTGTCAAGGAAGTACCCTCATACATGATCAAAATGAGCTGAAACTTTTCCATATATCTCCTATGACCATATCATTGCTGTCCACCAAAATTCATCCAAATCCATTCATCCATTTGACCCCTACTTCATCATCTTCATTTCTAGTCAGATTGCTAGTTTTCAAAGGAGGTATCATCTAGATTGGTCCAGTGGTGCTGAAACTTTGCCAAGATGATCACTTTAGTAGATGATTGACCCATGCCCAAGATCAGGACAATAGGTGTACTGTGGTGGCCACACCATAGCACAAACAGGTTGTTGTCGGCAACTATTTAACCTTGGACCTGTCACCTCAGACCTCTCTAGAGCTAGTCGGATGCACATGTCAACTCAGTGATGCATGGAGAACCTCCTAGACATATTGTGGCAATGAGTGCGGCATGGCAAAGCCGTGGACACGCGGTGACCACCGACCTGACTTGCTATGGACGCGAGCTGCGCGTCTTTTGCTTGGGCCCCTCTCCTTCTCGTCATTTCCGTGCGTCTCGTCATGTCCAACAGCTTCCTCTTGCCATCCTCTTCTGCCTGGACCCCTCTTCCCCTCGTCTTTTAGCTTTTGGACGGCCGTGCCGACCTCGGTGCTCCGCCGAAGCACTGCCACCTCTCCTCGCGTCCAGCAGCTTCGGCCGGCGTCCAGCTTGATCCAGAGCTCCCCATCGCGTGTGCAAGCCATCTGGAACCTCCTCCCCTCGCCCCGTAGCTCGTAGATGTCTCTGCCGACGTCGAGCCTCCGCTCGAACGCCGCCACCTCGCCGTGGCTCTGGAAGCTGCTGTGTCGTCGCGTAGCCCCTCCCCTCGCCTATTTGAGCCGCCTTCGAGTCCCCCCCCCCGAGCAGCAGCAACCTCCCCAGCCCTCTCCCTTGAGCAACTCTTCGCCCATGGCAGAAATTCTGCCGCCGCTCGATTCCCTCGGCTACCTCCTGCCATGGCCTTCTTCCTCCCTCTCCCCGGCTCCCTAGCCTCCCCTTTGAGATCGACGTCCGCTGCCGCCGTTCTCGCCTAGCCGGAGCAGTCTCGCCGGGGAGGATTCATCCACAGCCACGGCCACCTCTTTTGGTGCCCGTGGCCCCCATTCCCGAGCTCTCCCGAGCCCTGGCGGCTACTCTCCTGGGCGCGGGGCGGCGCTGCGAGCTCGCCCGGCTCTCCGGCAGATGCAGCCGGCGGGAGGAACACCGGTGTCGGGCCCGACCAAGTGCTCTGCCCCGCCTTTGTTTCTAGTCGAGGCAAAGGAGGAGTTGACCAGGGAGAGAGAGAGAGAGGAGATAAGAGAGAGAGAGAGAGAGATAAGGTGGGGCCCGCCGAAATAGTCAACGGGCCCACTGTCAGGATAAGTGGAAGCCCTTTGTGAAATACGCTTTAAGCTCAGCCCCTCCAGCCGAAGTGGTTAAATAGTGAGCGTTCACTCGTTAAGCGCCAGAATGGACAGATTTTGTCTGTTTTATCGCTTAACAAACGAACGCCCGTTTCTCCGTGACCGTAACTCCGATTGAGGTAAAACCAACGCCCACGTCTTTAGTTCGACGAGCCCGTTCTGATGGCATCATTTCCATAATGTTTTCACACTGTGAAAATGACCATTTTACCCTTGCCCTTCGATCTGCCCCTCCGAGAGGAAAACTTTCCCGGCAAATCTACCCGGAGTTTTATCGCACTTCCACCCGGCGTATTCCTTCACCCCAGGCAAGCCAACCTCTTATCATGAGCTCCGGACTTGCGTGATGACTTTGCTTGCACCCAGTGTATTCATCATAGTATGTCTGTATCGCCTGTTAGTCTGCACTTGCATACACCTCTTATGTCATCTGTATTAGATGTTAGCATTACTTTTCATCTAATATCATGACTTGTTTTCATGCCATATCCTTCCATGCTAGTAACAATATTTTGAATACCGTTATCATGTGAGTGCCATGATTTGATATCTTGCCATGTTTGTCAACGTTGTAATGATTCTGCTATGCTGATGTTAAGTGGATGTTCACACTTATAATTGTTAAGGTAATGGTGGGATGATGGAGATACATTGATAAATTTAGTTGGTTGCTCAAGAGTCACCTGTCCGGGCTTATCCGTGCAACCACATTTGCCGGTATGGGACAACCTTGACTTGGTCTGATCGCGTGCTCTTTCACCGGTACCGCCCGACAGGGAGGGTTATGCGCGCGCGCTGCCCTGGCCCGGTAGGCGGCGATAACCCTGTGAGCCTAGTTGAGTTGTTTGGGTACCCGTCCCCGTTTGGGGCAGTTTTGTTTGGCCACGACGGTGGCAGGTGTCAGGAGTGACACAGGGGCCACCCAGGGCAGGACTCCGGGGGAGGATGACTGCCGGTGGTATGATGGGAGAGTCACGGGTCAGGCAGGCTTTGTTGGAGCAACGCTGGTCCACCCGAATGGGATCACGAGGTCAGTGCTCCATAGTGTGGGTAAAGTGAGCAACCTCTGCAGAGTGTAAAATCTATTCGAATAGCCGTGTCCACGGTATTGGACAGCCCGTCCAGACCTCGCTAGGTGATCAACCGTAATGATGATAATAATGGTGGAAGAACCTGTCCTGCATAGACAGCAGATGTTGTCAGGAGTATGGTATGTTAGCCATGGGATGGCTATGGAAGAGATGGTCAGATGACCGAGAGACTTGGATTTGGATCAGTTCCTGATTGGGTCTTGAGATTATTCGGAATATGGATTATTTACTTGATACATACTTTACTTTACTGTACTCTACTTCAGTAGTTATCTTGCTAGATAACCCCGTTAGGTCATGATGATCAATGCTGCTAGATGTTTAAACATGCCAGATAATCTTACTATGACATGATAATTAATAATGCTAGATAGGTATGCTATGCCATGCTTGATTCATGTTTTCCTGTTAATTCCATGCCATGTTTAGAATAAATTCTTGCATAGCATAGGGCTTACTTTGTCATCTGCTTGTTTGGATGCTATGTATTATGTTGTCTTGCGAGTACATTCAAAGTACTCACCTGGCCTTGCACGTGGCCAGTTGCAGGAGAAGATCCGTCGTGCTAGATCGTAACCCAGCTAGTCCTGTGAGTTATGGAGCCCAGCTAGAGACGACGTTACCGCTGAACTAAGACCGTCGCTGCCATTTTAGATAGCCTTGGAGTTATGTAATATTGTTGTAAGCAACAGTATTGTAATACTCCATTTTATATAATAAAGCCATTTTGTGTCTGGAATTGCTGTATCATGTCTTTGACGTGCGCCAGGTCTTATCCCGGGGCTGGCGTGCGTCGGCCCTCTATCGGGGTGCCACAAGACTTGGTATCAGAGCCAGGCTGGCTATAGGTTACCCTAGCACCAAACCACCCCAATCTTTTACCCGGTAGTGAGCCCAATAGATTTGACCCATCCCTGGCATCCGACATGGCCACTGTTGATCAACAGGCGGCACAGTCGGAATGGACGTGTCCCTGCTCAGCTGTCCACCCGCCCAGCCATCCTTGGATTAGACCGCGACCCTACCCAGTTGTCGGCCGTGCCGGCGTATCTTCTACCCGGCACGAGAAGGATCCACGCCATGCTGGTGTGTTCCAGCCCGACTGCCTATTTAACCCCCCTCTCACCTGTGAGTGGCAGCCAGACTAGCATTCTCAAACCCGCAACCATGGCTAGCTCTTCCAAAACACCCACTTTCCATAGCCGAACTTTGGCTGATGGTTATCCCGGCTTTCCGCCTATCCTTTCCAATATGCTCACCGAAGCCCTTGGGTGTAATACTACCCTAGTGTATTTGGTGTTCCAATCGAAACCTGTCCCTCACCTTTGCCGATATGAGGCGAAGGTGCTTCTCCGCCCAAGTCCAGCAAAGGATGGGAAGCCCTTGGTTTTTAAGGGCAAACCCATGCCCACCTCTGCTTTGGCCGTCCAGACAGCTGCTGCGGAAGCCATCACCCGTCTTCGCTTCCAGTTTCCGCAAGTAGCGGAGATGAGGGAGTTCCGCTATTTTCCCGCTTCGTCTGAAGCAGGTTGCGAGTTCTTCAGCGCAGTTGGAGAAGCCGACCCGGCAGTAGCTCGCCTGGTTAAGTTCATTGATGCCCAGGGACTGCTAATTGCCGGCATTATTCGAGAGTTTCAATCCATTGACCGTGACACCACCCGGGTTATTAGGGAAGCATACCGTGCGGCCCGTCAAGCTGCATCCCAGACCACCCTTCCCCTGCTGCCAAACCCAGTGCCACCTTCTCAACTAGTGCCACCCTCACAGCCAGTGCTACCCTCGCAGCCCGTGAACCCATGGCTACCCAGCATCATCCACCCAATTTCCATTCGAGGAGCTAGCCGGCGTCTTCGTTGCCGGGATGTGTTCCGTCAGGTTCCAGCTGCAGCTCCAGCAGTTGTGCCCCAACCCATTGTGGTGTCCGACGATGAAGATAGAAGTTGGCTCAGCCTGCGTCCTCCAGGAGAGCCCCAGCAAGAGTAGGCCCATTTGTGGCTCTGGCAGTGAGTGTAGCCAGTTGAGGCCGCAAGTGTGTGTGTTGCGAAGACTGTTTCTTCGTCCTCGTCTAGGATTAGGATCCTATAGTTCGGAGTGAGTTGTTGCTGTTAGCTGCTTAGTAAGGTTGTGCGTTGTTGTATGCTTGTATTGCTTGTACTGCTTGTGCATGTGCACTGTTGTAATATTATGTATGCTTGTTTGCTCTGTGTGTTTAGTTCATCTGTCTCACTGTTAAGCAGGAATGTTTAACAGAGCTGGCAGTGGATTTTTTTAACAAGATTTTAGTCAGTAGAGCACTTACACCTAATAACATTGGACTCGCCCAGAGTCCCTAATAAAATGCGAGCTAGTGTAGGTTTATGTATACCATGAGTACATACACCCACTAGTATTAAAACACCTTAGTGTAATCTGCTCGATATGTTTCTTTCATCTGTCTGTATTTTGCTACGATGTGCAATCTGCATTTACCTGCATAGTAGTATGAATTGATTGCATATGTATCGTGTGAGCAATGTCTGCACGCCAAGTTCTTTCTCCTGAGTACAGCCGCCGCAGTACTCGGGTAGAATGCAAAGCCGCCCATCCATACCCATCTATGCTTACTCCATTTGCCAGTTTTCCTGAACCCAGCGTTCTGGAAAACCAGCAATATCCAATAGTTTTGCCCGGTCTTCAAAGTCTTTTCCCAGAACTCGGTTGCAATCTCGGAAAAATTCTGAGAAATTTTATTACAGCACAAACCGTTACAACTCCTCCAGTCTAAGATTTAAACCCTGATTCTACCTCAACCCCCACTCATTGTGGATGTGGTTCAGCGAGGAGCAACCAGCAGTGTGGCTTCCACACTGGTAGAGCTCCGCTAACCACACCGCACTAACCCCAGACCCAGCGGCGCCCTTGTCACCATCTTGTGTGATACTAACCAGCCACCCCCTTCACCCCTCCGCAGCTCGCGCTTATTCCGCCGGCCTAAGACGGTGTAGATGATCACCAGCCACCGCTCGGTTAGCGGCATCCTGACGATCATTGAGGATCATCGCACACAGCAGCAGCGAGAAGCCAACCAATGCTGCCAGCAGACTCACCATGAGGATGGTGATCAGCTCCGAACCCACGTCCGCCATTGACGCCTTGCCTCACGCTCCTGCAACCAGAAGGAAAAGGAGAAGAGGAAGAAAGGTGAGGTAGGATGCGAGGTGGAAGGAAGAAGAAACTGCGGTCGTTTTATAGCCCAAGCCTAGTGTACGGTGAGCGAGGTCCAGGAGAACCGCGCGTCGCTCGATCACCGGCGTCCAGGAGGCGAATCCGTGAGCAGTGCCGACCGGCGCTGGCCCGCGATGGGAGTGCTCTCTGCGTTGGTCCCGTGCACGTCGCGCACTATAGCCGTAGGGTGCTTTATGCCCCAGGAGCTAGGCATGCGCAGTGCCTAGCCGCACTCAGGACAACGCGGGAGCGAGAGAGAGACGTTGGCTGGAGAAAGAAGAAAGCTGCCAGTGGGCCCTAAGCCCACCTGTCAGCGAGAGAGGCCACTGTTCATTCTGGTGCCCCGAGCATTTTTGGAAGAAGGAAACTTTGCTTTTTCTAAAAATGTCAGGGCAACTCAGCGGCCCCTACCGTGGAGTAAATCCCGCGATATTCGTATCTCGATCTGGGGTACCAGTTGCCGGTACTTTTAACTCGGTTGTTTTCAACCACAGGGTTAAATCTCAACCCAGAGGTTTTTCCACGGGGAGTAATATTTGTTTTGAGCTAACCCTAGGAATCTCGAGGACGAGATTCTCTTAAGGGGGGAAGATTTGTAACACCCCAAAAATCGGGTTATCGATTTTTGTGCTGTTATTCCTTCCTAGCTTTTCTTTCCCAAATTTTTCCTCTGGAATCTGGTGAATGACCAGGTGAATTCAGACAATCCTTAGCATCTCCATGAATGTTTCGATGCTCTTGTGCCAGTCAAGTTCCTGTCTGTAAACCCCGAACCTCATTTAAACCCTAGTTCCAAAATATCGGAACTAGAAATCCTGCCTTTGTGTTTACAAAGGAGCTATCATTTTTCTTGCTCAGTTGATCCTCCCAAAATACCCAGAGATCCTCCTTCACTCATAAACCCTAGATGTGCAAAAATATTGCCAAGTCATATGCAATATTTCTCATCTAGAATTAATTCCTTTTTCTGCCTTTCCAAGGAATTAAATCCAGAAAAATATCTATCCATCTCCAAAGTTCATGAAAACTTGTGGAGATATTCTTTGTAATCATATTGAGCTCTCATAAAAATATTGGCCATAATAAAATAGGGGAAATTGCATTTTCCTATTTTAAGCCAATATTTCAATTTGGGGCCTTTCCAAAGGAACTACCATTTTGGTAGTTAGGAAAAATCCCAAATGAATTGTGGAGCTTGTCCTATCCCTATCTTCACCATTTCCATCAAGATCACAAGTTCCACCAATTAAATTTGAGCACAGCATTCCTTTGCAAAATCTGTCGAGATTTCCTGTTTGTAAAGGAAGTGCTTGATTCCTTGATCTCCTTGGGCTGAAATTTTGCAGGGTGATTCTTTATGATAAATCACCCGTGGATACCAAAAACCAGCCCATTTCCTCTAGCCAATCTCCCTCAACAATTTATTTGGAGTTCAGCTCAGATTGCATTGTTGTGAAGGAAGTACCCTCATACATGATCAAAATGAGCTGAAACTTTTCCATCTATCTCCTATGACCATATAATTGTTGTCCACCAAAATTCATCCAAGTCCATTCATCCATTTGACCCCTACTTCATCATCTTCATTTCTGGTCAGATTGCTAGTTTTCAAAGGAGGTATCATCTAGATTGGTCCAGTGGTGCTGAAACTTTGCCAAGATGATCACTTTACTAGATGATTGACCCATGCCCAAGATCAGGACAATAGGTGTACTGTGGTGGCCACACCACAGCACAAACAGGTTGTTGTCGGCAACTATTTGACCTTGGACCTGTCACCTCAGACCTCTCTAGAGCTAGTCGGATGCACAGGTCAACTCAGTGATGCGTGGAGAACCTCCTAGACATATTGTGGCAATGAGTGCTGCGTGGCAAAGCCGTGGACACGCGGTGACCACCGACTTGACTTGCTATGGACGCGAGCTACGCGTCGTTTGCTTGGGCCCCTCTCCTTCTCGTCATTTCCGTGCATCTCGTCGTGTCCAACAGCTTCCTCTTGCCGTCCTCTTCTTCCTGGACCCCTCTTCCCCTCGTCTTTTAGCTTTTGGACGGCCGTGCCGACCTCGGTGCTCCGCCGAAGCACTGCCACCTGAAAGTGCGTTATATCGACTAGAGGGAGGGTGAATAGGCGATTTTTACAAATTCATCACTGAGGAATTTCGAGGTGAGGAAATTCCTAAGCAACGAACTACTTAGCAGCGGAATAAATACTCAGATGCAAACATAACATGGCATAAGTACAGTCATCATGATGAAATGAAATAGGCACAGAGTACAGGTAGCGTGAAACACATGATAAGCAGGCTGAAGACAAACTGACTGAAGAAATTGAACTGAGGAAATTGAGAAAGTCTTCAGACAAAGTCTTCAAACAGTAATGATCAAATACATAGCAAGTATGCGAGGAAATGAAAGGGTTGAGGAAATAGAACCAGTATCTCGGTGAAGACAATGATTTGGTAGACCAGTTCCAACTGCTGTGACAGTTGTACGTCTGGTTAGAGCGGCTAGGTATTTAAACCTGAGGACACACAGTCCCGGACACACAGTCCTCACCGTATTCTCCTTGAGCTAAGGTCACACATACCTCGCCCAATCACTCGTGGTAAGTCTTCAGGTGACTTCCAAACCTTCACATACTCGGTCACTCGGCAATCCACAATTTCCTCTTGGATGCTCTAGACCATGACGCCTAACCGTCTGGAGGATGCACAGTCCTCAAAGGTAACAAGTGTCGGTTCCACACAGGAACAATCTCTTCAGTGATGCTCAATCACTTTGGGTTTGTAGGTGTTTGGGTTTTTGGGTTTTTGGGTTTTTCCTCACTTGATGATTTTCGCTCAAAGTCCTCGGAGGATGGGATGCTCTAAATGACAAGTGTCAATCTATCTCTCGGAGCAGCCAACCAGCTAGTGGTTGTAGGGGGCGGCTATTTATAGCCTAGGGAGCAGCCCGACATGATAAGACATAAATGCCCTTCAATGATATGACCGTTAGGTGGGTAGATATTTTGGGACAGCTGTCACGTAGCACAGCAACGGTCAGAAATTTGAGTATCAAATTCCTCAGGGCTATCATGTTCCTCACTTGTAGGCGATCTGCACTGGCGAATTCCTAACTCCTCAGTCAGAACAAATTCCTCAGAGAACAGAAGAACTTCGTCTCTGTCACTGAAGAACTTGACTGAACTGTATGAGATTTCCAATGGCTTCACTCGAAAGGATTGGGTAGGTGTAGGATTTTGAGTTGAGCATCACTTGGAAACTTTTCCTTAGTTTTACCTCGACCCCCTTTAACAGTACGGTGTTTCCTATGACTCAAGAAGAAGAAAATGAAACTATGAAAACAAAAGTCTTCACTCTTCATAATCCTTGCATGAATATCAAGTCTTCAGGGTCACACCAATTTCTTCACTTTCAAAGTCTTCAAGAAAACCAAAGTCTTCAGTTGAAGACATTCATTTTTAGGGGTCGACATTCATCGTAAATAACAAACTCCTCATAGACTTATAGACCTGTGTACACTCACAAACGCATTAGTCCCTTAACCTATAAGTCTTCAATACACCAAAATCACTAAGGGGCACTAGATGCACTTACAATCTCCCCCTTTTTGGTGATTGATGACAATATAGGTTAAGTTTTCAACGGGGATAAACATATGAAGTGTAAATACTGATATTGAGGAATTTGATTGCAAGATATAGAAGAACTCCCCCTGAAGATGTGCATATTTGAGGAATTTGCTTTGAATAGCAAACGCACATTGTTGAGTAATATCATGGAGATCTCCTCCTATATCTTGAAATTCATACACGCATTTAACATATGATATGAAGAATTTGAAATGCATGATGAGATATGGTGTCTGACGAAATTCAGCATGCGTGCATTAAGGTACTTGAGGAAATAAGCATGCAGAAAGCAGTTCAAAAGTATCAGACCACCATAGGACTTAAGTTTACAACTCATCAGAGCAAACACCTCAGAAAAGCAAGAGTTGTAACTTAACAGAAATATAGCCCATATATAAGACCCGTTTGAAGACTAACTCAAATTTCTCCCCCTTTGTCATCGAATGACCAAAAGGGACGAAAAATGAGGACTAACGCCCCTGAAGAATATCATCATGATGTCGATGGAGGAGCGCCAGCATTGTTGGGGTCGACTGTTGAGGTAGGGCCTGCCGCAGTGTCGTTCAAGTCTTCAGCTTCATCTGTCTCGCGCGATGAAGAATATGAACTGGCAACAAGCTGAGGAACTTTGACTTTCTTGAATTTCTTCGAAGGTGGCTGAGACCAGTCAAAGTCCTATTGGAATCCCATCTCCTTGAGTTCTTCAGCACTATGAAGATTAGACAGAATGGCCCAAGTGCGGTCAAAAACTTCATGCAAGTAGTAGTGATTCTTCTTCACAGTATTTTGAGTGACTGTCATGTTCTGAAGAATTGCACCAAACTGACGCTTGACCCACTTGTGATTTCGATCAACTTTCTGATGAAGACTAAGGAGAAGTTCACGATCAGTCATCACACGCGGAGCTGTGGCTTGAGGATTATGTTCTGAAGCTTTGGCAGCAGAATCTTGAGTTGCAGAGTCATCATTGGTGGAATAGGAAGTAGCTTTGCGAAACTGTCCATCCAATGGACGAGTACCTTCATCAATAACAGCTGCCTTGCCCTTCTCGTCAGCTGAGGAAATAGTCCGTTTGAGGACTTCAATAGGGGGCAAATAGCTGAGATGATTTTGAAAATCAGCCTTATAATGAATTGAAGACCTTGATCTGATGAACTTCATGATCCAGGGAGCATAAGGCTTCAATTCAAAAGGTGACAAAGCAGCATTGGCCAAAGTCCTCATGAAGAAATCGTGGTAGTTGATAGGAATACCATGAATGATATTGAACAGCAGATTCTTCATAATGCCAACAACTTCTTCATCATCAGAGTTGTGGCCCTTGATTGGACTGAGGTTTTTGGTCAATATGCGATAAACTGTCCTTGGCACATAGAGCAATTCCTTGACGAGGAATTTGGTCCTTGGAGCTTGGCCTGGCTTCAAAGGCTTCATCAGCACTTGCATCAGATGATCAGACAGTTCAGGTTCAACATAGAGAAGCCTTGCACCTTCAGTGGGAGGACTGACTGGGACGACATGAAGCAATTCAGAGGCCGGTGCTTTGAAATGAGTATTATCGGTCATCCAGTCCAATACCCATGAATTGATGTCATCAACATTTCTAGTAATGTGCAGCGTGGAGAAGAATTGAAGAATGAGTTCTTCATTCCAATCGCAGATGTCGCTGCAGAAATTGAGTAACCCAGCGTCATGAAGAACACTGAGGACTGGTGTGAAGCAGGGCATCGATTCCATATCTACATGAGGAATTTGCTCATGTTCAAAGATCTTATCCTTATCAACCAACAATGAGGAGTAGAAGTTCATCTGGCTTGCAGTCCAGAAACGCTTGCGACAAAGACGAGCAGAGTCATAGGGATTGTAGTCAGTGAAGAATATGTGCTCATTGAAGAAATCCTCAGCATTAAACTTCTGCTTCTTGGAGTGAGTGTTCTGTGGCTTGGGCTGAAGATTAACAGTTGAAGAATTTACAGCCTCTTGAGGTATAGCCACTGGAGCCACAGGCTGAGGAATTTCAGCAGCAGCCTTGGCCTCCATTTCTTCACACATATGTACATAAGCGCTAGTGGCTGGAACTTCTTCAGGAATAGAATGAAGTGAAGCTTTACGTTCATCAGAGCCCGTATGAATTTCTTCAGTTTGCACAGGGGACTGAGGAACATGATGTAGAGGGGTTGTCAGAGGTGAATTGGGGTGATGACTTTCCCAAAAGTCATCATTCAGAATAGGTGTTGTAGACCCAATATCCACATCCTCATCTTCTTCAGTTCCTTCGACGCCTGCCTCTTCAGCTGTGAACTGAGGCATGGGCGATGATACCAGTGGGGTTGAAGAGAAAGTATCCACTTCAATTTCTTCATCCATCTGCTCTGTCGAAGCAGCAGAAAGATCTTCTTCATCAGATTTACTAGGAATTTCATATTCCTCACCAAAGGGAATGATCTCCTTTTATGGCATGCTTGATATTGGAATAGCATCAATTGGGTCTTCAGTTGAACTTGTCAAAGTCTTCAATTTCTTGGGAGCTGAAGACTCTGAAGATGTAGATGCTTTCCTTTTCTTCACAGCTGCTCGCTCCGCAGCCTTGGTTTTCTTCGCTCCTGATGCAGAAGGGAGGTTGATGCTTGTCATCGGTGCAGGAGGAGCAGAGGAAATTGGTTGAATTTCTTCAGGCACAACTGATGCAGTTGCCCTGGCTTGTTCAGATTCCTCAGGCATAGTAGCAGATGCTTCAACTGGCCTGGATTGCTCTTCAGGCGCAATATTGGAGGTTGCCCTGGCAATTTCTTCAGAGACTGGAATTTCTTCAGCAGTTCTGGCGCTTTCATTTTCTTCAGCAGACTGAACAGATGTTCCAGTCTAAGGAAATTTGGGTTGCGATGAAGCTGCAACACTTGGAGTACATCCTTTTGCCATTCTGACGAATCTGACTTTGGCACCTAGCCAATCTGCACGGAATGCATGAAATTCATCACTGAGTGCTTTGATCTCAGCCTGCATAGACACAAGTTCTTCAGGAGACATTTTCACAACATTGTTCTTCAGAAAATGCTCCTTCTTGTACTGAGCCTTCTTCACCTGCCTGGCCTTTTCAAATTTCCATTTCTCTTCATTTATGAAGGCTGTCAACATGTGACTTTGACCAGGAGTGAGGTTTAATTCAGGCAAAGGTGTATTTGGATCCTTGTGCCATAGATCGATGAAATCAAGGATCTTCCTTGGATCCAGCATGAGGGGCACAGCACTGCCTTTGGCTCTAGCGGCCCTTTGTTGTCGATCTCTGATGATCTCAGCTAATTCTTCATCATCAGCTTCGTCTTCGCTTGACGGAACCTGAAAGGCGACCTGCTTCTTGTGAGGACTTGGTCTTGTGCCTCGTCCAGCAGTGGCCTTTTTCTTCAGCAAGATCGGAGTTGCTGAAGACTGAGGTGGAGCTGAAGAACTTGCAGAGACTCCTGAAGCAATTGAGATTCCAGTAGTCCTTTGGCATGTGGCAAGATGCACAGGTGCTGAGGACTTTGCAGGAGCAGCTGAGGATTTTGCAACTGAGGGAGTTGGAGCTGCTTTAGAGGAATTTGCTTGAGGATCAGGCCGTGAGGGCTTTGAAGAGCTTGGCCGTGAGGGCATTGCAGCTGAGGAACTTGTCTTGACAGCTGATTTCTTCAGCATAGCCTTCTTAGGCTTGATAGCAGAGGCCTCAGCGGTGGCAGCAACAGAATCTTCATTGAATTTCTTCACTGCCTCCTTAGCCATTTTGGCCAGCTTGGCTTGTCGCTTAGCCCACTCCTTGGGAAATTCCTCACCTCTTCTGATGCTAGTGGGATCAGCTACTTGGCCAGGAGCCAAAGGAGGTCTTGGACATGGAGGGTTAACAGCGAATTTCTTCATGTACTTGGGAGTGACATAGCGATATTCCCTCCATTCTCTTGCCCATCTCCTCTCAATCTTCTGAA
Source organism: Thinopyrum elongatum (assembly GCA_011799875.1). Lineage (NCBI taxonomy): Eukaryota > Viridiplantae > Streptophyta > Magnoliopsida > Poales > Poaceae > Thinopyrum > Thinopyrum elongatum. The sequence continues at coordinate 421,114,676 of CM022299.1, forward strand.
TGTGCACTTTGCGCTGATTTTTGTTCTCCTTGCCATGAGTTGCTTCATCAGGAGTACAATATTCATCATAGATGTCATCAGGGATCTCAAAAGCAGTATTTGTTTCTGGCCTCTTTCCTCCCTTCTGAGGTCTTTTACCATCAGCCATTTTCTTCACTTGAGGATTTTGAACAATCGAATTTTCTGATGAGGTATGCAATTTTTCTTCAAGGAACGCTGCAAATGAGTTAAGTTGATGAGAACCTAGAGATTCAGCAGCGGACATGTGTACCTGTGAACAGAATATAGGTGCGAAGAATTTTGGAGAGGTCATATGCGTTCTCAGAAGATTTTCAAAAGTATCAAGTTTGAGGAATTTGACCAGGGGTGTCTTGAGGAATTTCACTAAGCATTTTGACTTAGGTTCCAGAGTTGTGTAGATTGAAAAATCCACACAATTGAGGAATCTTGAAGAAAAACGTTGCTTAGAGAAACTGATCAAGGACAGAAGCAAGTTGGTGTTTAAGAGCATGAAAGTAGAAAAATAAACACCTTTTGAAGATTTTGTGGAAATCATCAGAATCAACAAGGGCAGTAAAAATAAATTTTATTTACCCTTGACGAAGAACACGACGAACTGAGAGTAGCAGTGGAGATGTTCGTCCGTTCAAATCTTCCACGCCCTAACTTGGCGATGGAAAACAGCTACGGCGGCGGCGAAGTGAAGATTTCCGCGGCCGGCGTGAGTACGACGGCGACGAGGTCGAGGCAGTGAAGCTCTTCCTCACCGGCGACGATGGAATGTAGCGGCGGCGCTAGGTCTGAGAGCTCGAGCGAGGGAGTAGGATCGAGCGGGGTAAATGAGCTCTGAGGAGGGCGAGGGGTATTTATTGCCGAGGTGAAAAACCGCTCGTCTGAGGAAAATGGACGAACCTGCCCCTGACCCTTCTCATCCTAGCGACATGTGTCACCCACGTACTATGAAGTGGAGATCGTGTTAGATCGTGGGTGAATAGATTAATCTTATCGAGGGATATGGAACGGTTTGAGCGGCAAAAGCCGAAAATTCAGATAAGAATATTTTAATGTTTCTTTCGCAAATTCTTCAGCTGTCAAGGACACAGTGAAGACTTTGAACGGGTTTCAATTAGAACGCACATGAAGAATTTGTGAACGGACTGGATTGAGTTTAGCATAGAGGGGGAACGGGTCCGATCACAGTCACTTAGAAGAAAAACAACTTGAAGAATTAGCAATAAGTGAATGCTGTAGAGGACAGAAAACTCAAATATATATATATATAGTCAATGAAGAACACAGACGGAAAGAGTGAAGATTTTGCAAAGTTGAAGAATTTGCACAATGATGAAAAACACAAATTTTGAAGATTTTCAACTTTTTGTGGTGGCGTGACCCACCGTGTAAGAATGATGATTTCAGACACCGCGTACAATTGTCGTAGGGCTCTGAGAATCAAATTCTTCATTAATTTCTTCACACTTAGAGGGTTAGTCTTCATTGATTGAAGAAAAATGTTTCTTCGTGTGTTGCACATCTAAGTCATCAGTTTGCATAAGTGTTAGGATGTGTGTCCTTTTCAAAGGACATTCGAAGATTCTAAGATATTTAGCTCACACCACAATTTGCTAAATCTCTTCTCATCCAAGGGCTTTGTGAAGATATCCGCTAGTTTTTCTACAGACTTCACGGGATCAATAGAGATGTCACCCTTCAACACATGATCTCGAAGAAAATGATGACGAATCTCGATGTGCTTTGTCTTCGAGTGCTGAACTGGGTTATGAGCAATTTTGATGGCACTCTCGTTGTCGCAGTAAAGTGGCACATTCTTCACATTTATGCCGTAGTCCTTGAGGGTTTGCTTCATCCATAGCAATTGAGCACAGCAAGAACCAGCAGCAATATACTCAGCTTCAGCAGTAGAGAGTGATACGCAGTTCTGCTTCTTCGAGGACCAACATACTAAGGATCGTCCGAGGAAATGGCACGTGCCTGATGTTGACTTGCGGTCCACACGATCACCAGCATAGTCAGAGTCAGAATATCCGATGAGATCAAAAGCCGAGCCCTTGGGATACCATAATCCAAGTGTTGGAGTGTGAGCTAGATATCGAAGAATATGTTTCACAGCCTTATGGTGTGATTCCTTCTGTGTAGCTTGAAAACGGGCACACATGCAAACACTAAGCATAATATCCGGCCTAGATGCACATAGGTACAATAAAGAACCAATCATGGAGCGGTATACCTTTTGATCGAAGTCTATTCCATTTTCATCAGTGCATAGATGGCCATTTGTGGGCATAGGGATTTTGACGCCTCTGCATTCTTGCATACCGAATTTCCTCAGAACGTCCTTGAGGTATTTCTCTTGAGAAATGAAGATGCCATTGCGTTGTTGACGAATTTGAAGACCTAAGAAGAATTTCAATTCTCCCATCATGGACATTTGATATTCCTCACTCATCATGTAAGCAAATTCGTCACTGTAATGTTGGTTAGTACAGCCAAAGATAATATCATCAACATATATTTGGCACACGAATAATTCATCATCATAGGTTTTGGTGAAAAGAGTTGGGTCGAGTGAACCGGGTTTGAAGCCTTTCTTCATGAGGAATTCCTTCAGAGTATCATACCAAGCCCGAGGGGCCTGCTTCAGGCCATAGAGGGCCTTATTGAGTCTGAAGACTTTGTCAGGATGCTTAGGATCTTCAAAACCTGGGGGTTGAGCAACATATACTTCTTCCTCAAGCTTACCATTGAGGAATGCACTTTTCACATCCATTTGATATAAGATGATATTATGATGGTTAGCATAAGCAAGCAATATGCGAATAGCCTCAAGTCTAGCAACAGGTGCAAAAGTTTCATCGAAATCAATTCCTTCAACCTGTGTGTAGCCTTGAGCCACAAGATGAGCCTTGTTCCTCACCACTAGGCCATTTTCATCTTGCTTGTTGCGGTAGATCCATTTGGTACCGATGATATTGTGCTTGCATGGGTCTGGTCGCTTGACAAGCTCCCATACATTGTTCAGCTTGAATTGATGTAATTCCTCTTGCATTGCTTGAATCCATTCAGGCTCCAGAAATGCCTCATCAACTTTGGTGGGCTCTGTGATGGACATGAAAGCAAAATGCCCACAAAAGTTAGATAAATGTGAAGCTTTTGAGCGAGTCAGAGGACCTGGTGCGTTGATGTCGTTGATAAATCTCTCAATCTGTACTTCATTTGCAACGCGAGGATGAGCAGGTTGACGACTTTGATTTGGCTCAGCATTTTCTTCAGAGCCATTTTCTTCAGATGCGCCAGCATGCTGTTCTTCATGTTCTGGAATGATTTCTTCAGCAGATTCTTCAGTAGGAATGACATCCTCAGTAGCTTTGAACTTGATGGTTTCCTCAGGTGTCTTTTCATCTAGCACAGGAGGTAGGTGCTCTCTTTGCGAGCCATTAGTTTCATCGAACCGCACATCTACAGTTTCAACAACCTTGTTGTGATAGGTGTTGAAGACCCTGTAGGTGTGCGAGTCCTTTCCGTAACCAAGCATAAAACCTTCATGTGCTTTCGGTGCAAATTTAGAATTGTGATGAGGATCTCTAATCCAGCATTTAGCACCGAAGACTTTGAAATAACTCACATTGGGTTTCTTGTCAGTGAGGAGTTCATATGAGGTCTTCTTGAAGAATTTGTGAAGATATACCCTGTTGATGATGTGGCATGCAGTATCAATTGCCTCAGGCCAGAAGTGATGAGGTGTCTTGTATTCATCAAGCATGGTGCGAGCCATCTCAACAAGAGTCCTGTTCTTGTGCTCCACAACGCCATTCTGCTGAGGAGTGTATGGGGCAGATAGCTCATGAGTAATACCAAGTTCATTGAGATAGTCATCAAGACCAGTATTCTTGAACTCAGTCCCATTGTCACTACGTATATGCTTGATCTTCACGCCGAAATTCGTCGAAGCCCTTGAGGAAAATCGTCTGAAGACTTCCTGCACTTCAGTTTTGTAAGTAATGACATGCACCCATGTGTAACGAGAATAGTCATCAACAATGACAAAGCCATATAGAGATGCTGCATTTGTTAGTGTGGCATAATGAGTAGGGCCAAAGAGATCCATATGAAGCAATTCAAAAGGACGAGAAGTAGTCATGATAGTCTTCGAGGGGTGCTTGGCTCTGGTCATCTTCCCAGCCTCACAAGCCCCACAAAGATGATCTTTGAGGAATTTGACACCCTCGATGCCAATGACGTGCTTTTTCTTCACGAGCGTGTGTAAGTTCCTCATGCCAGCATGACCCAGTCGTCGATGCCATAGCCAGCCTTCTGAAGCTTTAGCAAGTAGACAAGTGACAGGCTGTGGTCCTGCAGAGAAATCAACAATATACAAGTCTCCTCTCCTAAAGCCTTCGAAGACTTTGGAATTGTCAGATTCCATGAGCACTAAGCAACGATATTTGCCAAAGACAACAACCATATCAAGATCACAAAGCATTGAGACAGACATGAGGTTGAATCCGAGGGACTCGACAAGCATGACTTTATCCATGTGTCGATCCTTTGAGATTGCAACCCTACCTAGACCCAATACCTTGCTTTTGCCTTTGTCAGCATAGGTGATATGCTTCAAGTGTGATGGAGATAAAGGAGTGTTCATCAGTAAGCTCTTGTCACCGGTCATGTGATTTGTACATCCACTATCGAGGACCCACTCAGTAGCTTTGGGTAAATCATCCTGCAGATGAATTAGTGCATCTTACGAACTCATATACTTCAGAGTGAAGAATATGACATCAAATTCATCAGACATATTTCATCAATTAAAGCAACATATGTATATATAGCAATGTGAGGACGTGAGAAATGAATAAATCATTTTTTCATGATTAGCTTGCGTCCTTTCAAGCATTTCAGGTCTCCAGCAAATTTTTCAGACGATTTAGTTCGTCTGGAGACCTGACCCTGCATAAGAGATTAGTTCTTTTTCTTCACCACCCACATCTGGAGGGGTGGCAAAGAGTTCATCATTCTGCGAGCTCCATAAGAGAAAGGTGGCATAGACGCCAGACCACTTCGTTTCACATAAGAGGGGTTAGGGTAAGCATATGAATAAGCAGAGAAATTCTTCGAGGACTTATGAACATAATGATTTGAAGAATAATGCACATATTCATAGCCCTTAGGCTTTCCCTGCGAAACAGAAGTGTTAGCATGATGATGTTCATGTGAGGACTTGGATCCATGTGAGGAATTTGATCCATAAGAGGACTTGGATCCATATGAAGACTTTGATCCATAAGAGGACTTGGATCCATATGAAGACTTTGGTCCATATGAAGAATTTGATCTGGGGTTCTTATTCTTCACAGGTGGTGTCATGAGGACATTCACCTGAAGACTTTCAAGGCACCTTTTGGGAACCCAGATTTTCTTCATAGGGGGACCATTCCTGCAGTTAGATCCAACATATCTAGCAAATACCTCACCATTCTGATTTTTGAACAGTTTATAGTTGGAGTCAAATGACTCATCAGATGAATATGAGAATTCACAAGTAAAGCCAGATAAAGTGGATGGATCTACGGGAGGTCCCTTCGCAACAACCCATGAGGTTTTGGGATACTGCTCAGGTTTCCAGTAGGTTCCATCAGCATTGAGTTTCCTCTCAAAGGCAATACCCTCTTTCCTAGGGTTCCTGTTCAAGATCTGCTTTTTGAGCACATCACAAAGAGTCTGATGCCCTTTGAGGCTTTTGTACATGCCTGTCACATACAATTCCTTCAACCCTGCATTTTCATCAGTGATACTAGTGGTATCCTCAGATGAGGAATTTGTGACCACAGAGATAGTTGAAGAATTTGCAGCAATAGAAGCATTTGAACATTCAGGTGAAGAATTAGCAGTTTCACGTTCAATGCATTTCAAGCATGGTGGAATAAATTCTTCCTGAGCGGAACTGATCTGTTGAGCAAGCAAAGAATCATTTTCCTTCTGAAGATCTTCATGACTCACCCTTAGCTTCTCAAGATCTTGCTTTCTTTGAAGAAATTCATAAGAAAGCTTCTCATGATCGGCTAAGAGAGTTTCATGACGACCTTGAAGGTTGTCAAACTTAGACTGTAGTTGCTGAAGATTATCAGTCAGTGTTTGAGTTCGATCCATTTCCTCACCTAACAGATCATCGCTTTTGTCTAGCATATTTTGAACCTTTTCCAAAGCCTTTTGTTGTTTAACAGCAATATTAGCAAGTTTGGAATAGCTGGGTTTGAGGTTTTCATCAGATTCATCCTCACTTGATTCAGAGGAGGGATATTTGAATACCTTGGCACCTTTTGCCATGAAGCAATAGGTGGGAGCATAGTCATCGTTGCCGTCATCAGCAGTGTTGGGGAAGCCATTTTCCTGAGTGTTGAAGATGGACTTGCTAACATAAGCAGTAGCGAGGGCTAGACTCGCCACACCGGAGTCTGACTCCTCAGATGCCTCCTCTTCCTCATGTTCCTCAGATTCAGCTTCAGAGTCCATTTCCTTGCCAATGAATGCCCGAGCTTTCTTGGAGCTGCTCTTCTTGTGAGATGAAGACTTTGAAGATTTTGACGATGAGGACTTTGAAGATTTCTTCTTCTTCTTAGAGTCATCTGAACTATCATCCTTGTATTTCTTCTTCTTTGATTCCTTCTCCCACTAAGGACAATCAGTAATGTAGTGACCAGGTTTCTTGCATTTATGGCAAGTTCACTTCTTGTAATCACGGGATGAGGAATCTGATTTCATGTCATCACCTCTTGAGGATTTTCCAAATCGGCCACATCTAGAGAACTTCTGGAATTTCCTCACGAGCATTGCTAGCTCCTGACTCAGTTCTTCAGGATCACCAAGGCTGCTACCAGAATCTTCATCTTCAGATTCAGAGACTGCCTTGGCTTTCAGTGCACGAGATCTACCATAGCTCGGTCCGTAGAGATCTCTCTTCTCAGCTAGTTGGAATTCATGAGTATTTAGCCTCTCGAGGATATCAGCAGGATCAAGTGACTTGTAGTCTCCACGTTCTTGAATCATCAGTGCCAGTGTATCGAATGAAGAATCGAGTGACCTCAGCAATTTCTTCACCACCTCATGGTCGGTGATGTCAGTGGCACCCAGTGCTTGAAGCTCGTTTGAGATGTTAGTGAGGCGATCAAAGGTTTGCTGAATATTTTCGTTGTCGAGTCTTTTGAAGCGGTTGAAGAGATTGCGAAGAACGTTAACTCGAGAGTCACGTTGAGTTGAGACTCCTTCGTTGACCTTTGACAACCTATCCCAGATAAGCTTAGCTGTCTCCAAAGCACTCACTCTGCCATACTGCCCTTTGCTCAGATGGCCACATATGATATTCTTCGCTTGAGAGTCGAGTTGCTTGAATCTCTTCACATCAGCAGCGTTTACGGAAGGAGTGACAGAGGGAACACCCTTTTCCACAACATACCAGAGATCGTTGTCAATTGCCTCAAGATGCATGTGCATCTTGTTCTTCCAGTAGGGGTAGTCCGTCCCATCGAAGGTAGGACACCCAGCTGAGACCTTGATCATGCCTGCAGTCGACATAACTAAAACTCCAGGTGGTTAAACCAAAATCACACAGAACAAGGGAGTACCTTGCTCTGATACCAATTGAAAGTGCGTTATATCGACTAGAGGGGGGGTGAATAGGCGATTTTTACAAATTCGTCACTGAGGAATTTCAAGGTGAGGAAATTCCTAAGCAACGAACTACTTAGCAGCGGAATAAGTACTCAGATGCAAACATAACATGGCATAAGTACAGTCATCATGATGAAATGAAATAGGCACAGAGTATAGGTAGCGTGAAACACATGATAAGCAGGCTGAAGACAAACTGACTGAAGAAATTGAACTGAGGAAATTGAGAAAGTCTTCAGACAAAGTCTTCAAACAGTAATGATCAAATACATAGCAAGTATGCGAGGAAATGAAAGGGTTGAGGAAATAGAACCAGTAGCTCGGTGAAGACAATGATTTGGTAGACCAGTTCCAACTGTTGTGACAGTTGTACGTCTGGTTAGAGCGGCTAGGTATTTAAACCTGAGGACACACAGTCCTCACCGTATTCTCCTTGAGCTAAGGTCATACAGACCTCGCCCAATCACTCGTGGTAAGTCTTCAGGTGACTTCCAAACCTTCACATACTCGGTCACTCGGCAATCCACAATTTCCTCTTGGATGCTCTAGACCATGACGCCTAACCGTCTGGAGGATGCACAGTCCTCAAAGGTAACAAGCGTCGGTTCCACACAGGAACAATCTCTTCAGTGATGCTCAATCACTTTGGGTTTGTAGGTGTTTGGGTTTTTGGGTTTTTCCTCACTTGATGATTTTCGCTCAAAGTCCTCGGAGGATGGGATGCTCTAAATGACAAGTGTCAATCTATCTCTCGGAGCAGCCAACTAGCTAGTGGTTGTAGGGGGCGGCTATTTATAGCCTAGGGAGCAGCCCGACATGATAAGACATAAATGCCCTTCAATGATATGACCGTTAGGTGGGTAGATATTTTGGGACAGCTGGCACATAGCACAGCAACGGTCGGAAATTTGAGTATCAAATTCCTCAGGGCTATCATGTTCCTCACTTGTAGGCGATCTGCACTAGCGAATTCCTAACTCCTCAGTCAGAAAAAATTCCTCAGAGAATAGAAGAACTTCGTGTCTGTCACTGAAGAACTTGACTGAACTGTATGAGATTTCCAATGGCTTCACTCGAAAGGATTGGGTAGGTGTAGGATTTTGAGTTGAGCATCACTTGGAAACTTTTCCTTAGTTTTACCTCGACCCCCTTTAACAGTACGGTGTTTCCTATGACTCAAGAAGAAGAAAATGAAACTACGAAAACAAAAGTCTTCACGCTTCATAATCCTTGCATGAATATCAAGTCTTCAGGGTCACACCAATTTCTTCACTTTCAAAGTCTTCAAGAAAACCAAAGTCTTCAGTTGAAGACATTCATTTTTAGGGGTCGACATTCATCGTAAATAAAAAACTCCTCATAGACTTATAGACCTGTGTACACTCACAAACGCATTAGTCCCTTAACCTATAAGTCTTCAATACACCAAAATCACTAAGGGGCACTAGATGCACTTACACCACCTCTCCTTGCGTCCAGCAGCTTCGGCCGGCGTCCAGCTTGATCCAGAGCTCCCCACCGCGTGTGCGAGCCGTCTGGAACCTCCTCCCCTCGCCCCGTAGCTCGTAGATGTCTCTGCCGACGTCGAGCCTCCGCTCGAACACCGCCACCTTGCTGTGGCTCTGGAAGCTGCTGCGTCATCGTGTAGCCCCTCCCCTCGCCTATTTGAGCCACCTTTGAGTCCCCCCGAGCAACAGCAACCTCCCGAGCCCTCTCCCTCGAGCTCCCCGAGCTCCTCTTCGCCCATGGCAGAAGTTCTACCGCCGCTCGATTCCCTCGGCTACCTCCTGCCATGGCCTTCTTCCTCCCTCTCCCCAGCTCCCTAGCCTCCCCTTTGAGATCGACGTCTGCCGCCGCCGTTCTCGCCTGGCCGGAGCAGTCTCGCCGGGGAGGATTCATCCACGGCCACGGCCACCTCTGTTGCCGCCCGTGGCCCCCATTCCCGAGCTCTCCCGAGCCCTGGCGGCTACTCTCCTGGGCGCGGGGCAGCGCTGCGAGCTCGCCCGGCTCGCCGGCGGGTGCAGCCGGCGAGAGGAACACCGGCATCGGGCCCGGCCAAGTGCTCTGCCCCGCCTCTGTTTCTAGTTGAGACGAAGGAGGAGTTGACCAGGGAGAGAGAGAGAGAGAGAGGAGATAAGAGAGAGAGAGAGATAAGATGGGGCCCATCAAAATAGTCAACAGGCCCACTGTCAGGATAATTGGAAGCGCCCTTTGTGAAATACGCTTTCAGCTCAGCCTCGCCAGCCGAAGTGGTTAAATAGTGAGCGTTCACCCGTTAAGTGCCAGAATGGACAGATTTTGTCTGTTTTATCGCTTAACAAACGAACGCCCGTTTCTCCGCGACCGTAACCCAGATTGAGGTAAAACCAACGCCCACGTCTTCAGATCGATGAGCCCGTTCCGATGGCATCATTTTCATAATGTTTTCTCACTGTGAAAATGACCATTTTACCCTTGCCCTTCGATCAGCCCCTCCGAGAGGAAAACTTTCCCGGCAAATCTTCCCGGAGTTTTATCGCACTTCCACCCGGCGTATTCCTTCACCCTAGGCAAGCCAACCTCTTATCATGAGCTCCGGACTTGCGTGATGACTTTGCTTGCACCCTCTGTATTCATCGTAGTATGTCTGTATCGCCTATTAGTCTGCATTTGCATACACCTGTTATGTCATCTGTATTAGATGTTAGCATTACTTTTCATCTAATATCATGACTTGTTTTCATGCCATATCCTTCCATGCTAGTAACAATATTTTGAATACCGTTATCATGTGAGTGCCATGATTTGATATCTTGCCATGTTTGTGAACGTTGTAATGATTCTGCTATGCTGATGTTAAGTGGCTGTTCACACTTATAATTGTTAAGGTAATGGTGGGATGATGGAGATACATTGATAAATTTAGTTGGTTGATCAAGAGTCACCTGTCCGGGCTTATCCGTGCAACCACATTTGCCGGTATGGGACAGCCTTGACTTGGTATGATCGCGCGCTCTTTCACCGGTACCGCCCGACAGGGAGGGTTATGCGCGCGCGCTGCCCTGGCCCGGTAGGCGGCGATAACCCTGTGAGCCTAGTTGAGTTGTTTGGGTACCCGTCCCCGTTTGGGACAGTTTTGTTTGGCCACGACGGTGGCAGGTGTCAGGAGTGACACAGGGGCCACCCAGGGCAGGACTCCGGGGGAGGATGACTGCCGGTGGTACGATGGGAGAGTCACGGGTTAGGCAGGTTTCGTTGGAGCAACGCTGGTCCACCCGAATGGGATCACGAGGTCAGTGCTCCATAGTGTGGGTAAAGTGCGCAACCTCTGCAGAGTGTAAAATCTATTCAAATAGCCGCGTCCACGGTATTGGACAGCCCGTCCAGACCTCGCTAGGTGATCAACCGTAATGATGATAATAATGGTGGACGAACCTGTCCTGCATAGACAGCAGATGTTGTCAGGAGTATGGTATGTTAGCCATGGGATGGCTATGGAAGAGATGGTCAGATGACCGAGAGACTTGGATTTGGATCAGTTCCTGATTGGGTCTTGAGATTATTCGGAATATGGATTATTTACTTGATACATACTTTACTTTACTGTACTCTACTTCAGTAGTTATCTTGCTAGATAACCCTGTTAGGTCATGATGATCAATGCTGCTAGATGTTTAATCATGCCAGATAATCTTACTACGACATGATAATTAATAATGCTAGATAGGTATGCTATGATTCATGTTTTCCTGTTAATTCCATGCCATGTTTAGAATAAATTATTGCATAGCACAGGGCTTACTTTGTCATCTGCTTGTTTGGATGCTATGTATTTGGTTGTCTTGCGAGTACATTCAAAGTACTCACCTGGCCTTGCACGTGGCCAGTTGGAGGAGAAGATCCGTCATGCTAGATCGTAACCCAGCCAGTCCTGTGAGTTATGGAGCCCAGCCAGAGACGACATTACCGCTAAACCAAGACGTTCGCTGCCATTTTAGATAGCCTAGGAGTTATGTAATATTGTTGGAAGCAACAGTATTGTAATACTCCATTTTATATAATAAAGCCATTTTGTGTCTGGAATTGCTGTATCATGTCTTTGACGTGCGCCAGGTCTTATCCTGGGGCTAGCGTGCGTCGGCCCTCTATCGGGGTGCCACAAGACTTGGTATCAGAGCCAGGCTGGCTATAGGTTACCCTAGAACCAAACCACCCCAATCTTTTACCCGGTAGTGAGCCCAATAGATTTGACCCTTCCCTGGCATCCGACATGGCCACTGTTGATCAACAGGTGGCACAGTCGGAATGGACGTGTCCCTGCTCAGCTGTCCACCCGCCCATCCATCCTTAGATTAGACTGCGACCCTACCCAGTTTTCGGCCGTGCCAGCGTATCTTCTACCCGACACGAGAAGGATCCACGCCATGCTGGTGTGTGCCAGCCCGACTGCCTATTTAACCCCCCTCTCACCTGCGAGTCGCTGCCAGACTAGCATTCTCAAACCCGCAACCATGGCTAGCTCTTCCAGAACACCCACTTTCCATAGCCGAACTTTGGCTGATGGTTATCCCGGCTTTCCGCCTATCCTTTCCAATATGCTCACCCAAGCCCTTGGCTGTAATACTACCCTAGTGTATTTGGTGTTCCAATCGGAACCTGTCCCTCACCTTTGCCGATATGAGGCGAAGGTGCTTCTCCGCCCAAGTCCAGCAAAGGATGGGAAGCCCTTTGGTTTTAAGGGCAAACCCATGCCCACCTCTGCTTTGGCCGTCCAGACAGCTGCTGCGGAAGCCATCACCCGTCTTCGCTTCCAGTTTCTGCAAGTAGCGGAGATGAGGGAGTTCCACTATTTCCCGCTTCGTCTGAAGCAGGTTGCGAGTTCTTTAGCATAGTTGGACAAGCCGACCCGGCAGTAGCTCGCCTAGTTAAGTTCATTAATGCCCAGGGACTGCTAATTGCCGGCATTATTCGAGAGTTTCAATCCATTGACCGTGACACCACCCGGGTTATTACGGAAGCATACCGTGCGGCCCGTCAAGCTGCATCCCAGACCACCCTTCCCCTGCTGCCAAACCAAGTGCCACCTTCTCAACTAGTGCCACCCTCACAGCCAATGCTACCCTCACAGCCCGTGAACCCATGGCTACCCAGCATCATCCACACAAATTCCATTCGAGGAGCCAGCCGGCGTCTTCGTCGCCGGTATGTGTTCCGTCAGGTTCCAGCCGCAGCTCCAGCAGTTGTGCCCCAACCCATTGTGGTGTCCGACGATGAAGATAGAAGTTGGCTCAGCCTGCGTCCTCCAAGAGAGCCCCAGCAAGAGTAGGCCCATTTGTGGCTCTGGCAGTGAGTGTAGCCAGTTGAGGCCTCAAGTGTGTGTGTTGCGAAGACTGTTTCTTCGTCCTCGTCTAGGATTAGGATCCTATAGTTCGGAGTGAGTTGTTGCTGTTAGCTGCTTAGTAAGGTTGTGCGTTGTTGTATGCTTGTATTGCTTGTACTGCTTGTGCCTGTGTGCTGTTGTAATATTAAGTATGCTTGTTTGCTCTGTGTGTTTAGTTCATCTGTCTCTCTGTTAAGTAGGAATATTTAACAGAGCTGGCAGTGGATTTTTTTAAACAAGATTTTAGTCAGTAGAGCACTTACACCTAATAACATTGGACTCGCCCAGAGTCCCTAATAAAATGCGAGCTAGTGTAGGTGTATGTATACCATGAGTACATACACCCACTAGTATTAAAACACCTTAGTGTAATCTGCTCGATATGTTTCTTTCATCTGTCTGTATTTTGCTATGATGTGCAATCTGCATTTACCTGCATAGTAGTCTGAATTGATTGCATATGTATCATGTGAGCAATGTCTGCACGCCAAGTTCTTTCTCTTGAGTACAGCCGCCGCAGTACTCGGGTAGAATGCAAAGCCGCCCATCCATACCCATCTATGCTTACTCCATTTGCCAGTTTTCCTGAACCCAGTGTTCTGGAAAACCAGCTCTATCCAATAGTTTTGCCCGTTCCTCAAAGTCTTTTCCCAGAACTCGGTTGCAATCTCGGAAAAATTCTGAGAAATTTTATTACAGCACAAACCGTTACAACTCCTCCAGTCTAAGATTTAAACCCTGATTCTACCGCAACCCCCACTCATTGTGGATGTGGTTCAGCGAGGAGCAACCAGCAGTGTGGCTTCCACACTGGTAGAGCTCCGCTAACCACACCGCACTAACCCCAGACCCAGCGGCGCCCTTGTCACCATCTTGTGTGATACTGACCAGCCACCCCCTTCGCCCCGCCGCAGCCCGCGCTTATTCCGCCGGCCTAAGACGGTGTAGATGATCACCAGCCACCGCTCGGTTAGCGGCATCCCGACGATCATCGAGGATCATCGCACACAGCAGCAGCGAGAAGCCAACCAATGCTGCCAGCAGACTCACCATGAGGATGGTGATCAGCTCCGAACCCACATCCGCCATTGACGCCTTGCCTCACGCTCCTGCAACCAAAAGGAAAAGGAGAAGAGGAAGAAAGGTGAGGTAGGATGCGAGGTGGAAGGAAGAAGAAACTACAGTCGTTTTATAGCCCAAGCCCAGTGTACGATGAGCGAGGTCCAGGAGAACTGCGCGTCGCTCGATCACCAGCGTCCAGGAGGCGAATCCGCGAGCAGTGCCGACTAGCGCTGGCCCGCGATGGGAGTGCTCTCTGCGTTGGTCCCGTGCACGCCGCGCACTATCGCCGTAGGGTGCTTTATGCCCCAGGAGCTAGGCATGCGCAGTGCCTAGCCGCACTCAGGACAACGCGGGAGTGAGAGAGAGACGTTGGCTGGAGAAAGAAGAAAGCTGCCAGTGGGCCCTAAGCCCACCTGTCAGCGAGAGAGGCCACTGTTCATTGTGGTGCCCCGAGCATTTTTGGAAGAAGGAAACTCTGCTTTCTCTAAAAATGTCAGGGCAACTCAGCGGCCCCTACCGTGGAGTAAATCCCATGATATCCGTATCTCGATCTGGGGGTACCAGTTGTCGGTACTTTTAACTCGGTTGTTTTCAACCACAGGGTTAAAACTCAACCCAGAGGTTTTTCCAGGAGGAGTAATATTTGCTTTGAGCTAACCCTAGGAATCTCGAGGACGAGATTCTCTTAAGGGGGGAAGGTTTGTAACACCCCAAAAATCGGGTTATCGATTTTTGTGCTGTTATTCCTTCCTAGCTTTTCTTTCCTGAATTTTTCCTCTGGAATCTGGTGAATGACCAGGTGAATTCAGACAATCCTTAGCCTCTCCATGAATTTTTCCATGCTCTTGTGCCAGTCAAGTTCCCGTCTGTAAACCCCGAACCTCATTTAAACCCTAGTTCATAAATATCGGAACTAGAAATCCTGCCTTTGTGTTTACAAATGAGCTATCATTTTTCTTGTTCAGTTGATCCTCCCAAAATTCCCAGAGATCCTCCTTCACTCATAAACCCTAGATTTGCAAAAATATTGCCAAGTCATATGCAATATTTCTCATCTAGAATTAATTCCTTTTTCTGCCTTTTCGAAGAATTAAATCCAGAAAAATATCTATCCATCTCCAAAGTTCATGAAAACTTGTGGAGATATTCTTTGTAATCATATTGAGCTCTCATAAAAATATTGGCCATAATAAAATAGGGGAAATTGCATTTTCCTATTTTAATCCAATATTTCAATTTGGGGCCTTTCCAAAGGAACTACCATTTTGGTTGTCAAGAAAAATCCCAAATAAATTGTGGAGCTTGTCCTATCCCTATCTTCACCATTTCCATCAAGATCACAAGTTCCACCAATTAAATTTGAGCACAGCATTCCTTTGGAAATTCTGTCGAGATTTCCTGTTTGTAAAGGAAGTGCTTGATTCCTTGATCTCCTTGGGCTGAAATTTTGCAGGGTGATTCTTTATGATAAATCACCCATGGATACCAAAAACTAGCCCATTTCCTCTAGCCAATCTCCCTCAGCAATTTATTTGGAGTTCAGCTCAGATTGCATCGTTGTGAAGGAAGTACACTCATACATGATCAAAATGAGGCGTGGAGAACCTCCTAGACATATTGTGGCAATGAGTGCGGCGTGGCAAAGCCGTGGACACGCGGTGACCACCGACTTGACTTGCTATGGACGCGAGCTACGCGTCGTTTGCTTGGGCCCCTCTCCTTCTCGTCATTTCCGAGTGTCTCGTCATGTCCAACAGCTTCCTCTTGCCGTCCTCTTCTACCTGGTCCCCTCTTCCCCTCATCTTTTAGCTTTTGGACGGCCGTGCCGACCTCGGTGCTCCGCCGAAGCAATGCCACCTCTCCTCGCGTCCAGCAGCTTCGGCCGGCGTCCAGCTTGATCCAGAGCTCCCCACCGCGTGTGCGAGCTGTCTGGAACCTCCTCCCCTCGTCCCGTAGCTCGTAGATGTCTCTGCCGACGTCGAGCCTCCGCTCGAACGCCGCCGCCTCGCTGTGGCTCCGGAAGCTGCTGCGTCATCTCATAGCCCCTCCCCTCGCCTATTTGAGCCGCCTTCGAGTCCCCCCGAGCAACAGCAACCTCCCCAGCCCTCTCCCTCGAGCTCCCCGAGCTCCTCTTCGCCCATGGCAGAAGTTCTGCCGCCGCTCGATTCCCTCGGCTACCTCCTGCCATGGCCTTCTTACTCCCTCTCCCCAGCTCCCTAGCCTCCCCTTTGAGATCGACGTCCGCCACCGCCGTTCTCGCCTGGCCGGAGCAGTCTCGCCGGGGAGGATTCATCCACGGCCATGACCACCTCTGTTGCCGCCCGTGGCCCCCATTCCCGAGCTCTCCCGAGCCCTGGCGGCTAATCTCCTGGGCGCGGGGCGGTGCTGCGAGCTCGCCCGGCTCGCCGGCGGGAGGAACACCGGCGTCGGGCCCGGCCAAGTGCTCTGCCCCTCCTCTGTTTCTAGTCGAGACGAAGGAGGAGTTGACCAGGGAGAGAGAGAGAGAGAGAGAGAGAGAGAGAGGAGATAAGAGAGAGAGATAGGATGGGGCCCGCCGGAATAGTCAATGGGCCCACTGTCAGGATAAGTGGAAGCGCCCTTTGTGAAATACGCTTTCAGCTCAGCCCCGCCAGCCGAAGTGGTTAAATAGTGAGTGTTCACCCGTTAAGCGCCAGAATGGACAGATTTTGTCTGTTTTATCGCTTAACAAACGAACGCCCGTTTCTCCGCGACCGTAACTCCGATTGAGGTAAAACCAACGCCCACATCTTCAGATCGACGAGCTCGTTCCGATGGCATCATTTTCATAATGTTTTCACACTATAAAAATGACCATTTTACCCTTGCCCTTCGATCAGCCCCTCCGAGAGGAAAACTTTCCCGGCAAATCTTCCCAGAGTTTTATCGCACTTCCACCCGGCGTATTCCTTCACCCCAGGCAAGCCAACCTCTTATCATGAGCTCCGGACTTGCGTGATGACTTTGCTTGCACCCTGTGTATTCATCATAGTATGTCTGTATCGCCTGTTAGTCTGCACTTGCATACACCTGTTATGTCATCTGTATTAGATGTTAGCATTACTTTTCATCTAATATCATGACTTGTTTTCATGCCATATCCTTCCATGCTAGTAACAATATTTTGAATACTGTTATCATGTGAGTGCCATGATTTGATATCTTGCCATGTTTGTGAACGTTGTAATGATTCTGCTATGCTGATGTTAAGTGGCTGTTCACACTTATAATTGTTAAGGTAATGGTGGGATGATGGAGATACATTGATAAATTTAGTTGGTTGATCAAGAGTCACCTGTCCGGGCTTATCCATGCAACCATATTTGCCGGTATGGGATGGCCTTGACTTGGTCTGATCGCGTGCTCTTTCATCGGTACCGCCCGACAGGGAGGGTTATGCGCGCGCGCTGCCCTGGCCCGGTAGGCGGCGATAACCCTGTGAGCCCAGTTGATTTGTTTGGGTACCCGTCCCCGTTTGGGACAGTTTTGTTTGGCCACGACGGTGGCAGGTGTGAGGTGTGACACAGGGGCCACCCAGGGCAGGACTCTGGGGGAGGATGACTGCCGGTGGTACGATGGGAGAGTCACGGGTCAGGCAGGTTTCGTTGGAGCAACGCTGGTCCACCCGAATGGGATCACGAGGTCAGTGCTCCATAGTGTGGGTAAAGTGCGCAACCTCTGCAGAGTGTAAAATCTATTCGAATAGCCGCGTCCACGGTATTGGACAGCCCGTCCAGACCTCGCTAGGTGATCAACCGTAATGATGATAATAATGGTGGAAGAACCTGTCCTGCATAGACAGCAGATGTTGTCAGGAGTATGGTATGTTAGCCATGGGATGGCTATGGAAGAGATGGTCATATGACCGAGAGACTTGGATTTGGATCAGTTCCTGATTGGGTCTTGAGATTATTCGGAATATGGATTATTTACTTGATACATACTTTACTTTACTGTACTCTACTTCAGTAGTTATCTTGCTAGATAACCCCGTTAGGTCATGATGATCAATGCTGCTAGATGTTTAATCATGCCAGATAATCTTACTACGACATGATAATTAATAATGCTAGATAGGTATGCTATGCCATGCTTGATTCATGTTTTCCTGTTAATTCCATGCCATGTTTAGAATAAATTCTTGCATAGCATAGGGCTTACTTTGTCATCTGCTTGTTTGGATGCTATGTATTTGATTGTCTTGCGAGTACATTCAAAGTACTCACCTGGCCTTGCACGTGGCCAGTTGTAGGAGAAGATCCGTCGTGCTAGATCGTAACCCAGCTAGTCCTGTGAGTTATGGAGCCCAGCCAGAGACGACGTTACCGCTGAACCAAGACCTTCGCTGCCATTTTAGATAGCCTTGGAGTTATGTAATATTGTTGTAAGCAACAGTATTGTAATACTCCATTTTATATAATAAAGCCATTTTGTGTCTGGAATTGCTGTATCATGTCTTTGACGTGCGCCAGGTCTTATCCCGGGGCTGGCGTGCGTCGGCCCTCTATCGGGGTGCCACAGGTAGGAGCAGGCGGCATGACCCGCGATGGTTTGGGTGGCTGGAGCAAGAAGACTAGAGGTTGAAGAAGCACGACAACCGTTGGATGGACATCGTACGGTCACCGCAGCTAGAATCGTTTATATTGACTAAGTTGACAAAGCCTTGCGTCCGCGTCTACTTAGTAGGCCCACAAGTCAGCCTTCAAATATGGTGGGTCCCACCTAACAGCTGGGGTATTCATTTTTGTGTGCGTAATAAGGAGGCACTTCCTTGCGTTCGAAGATAAAGCTGGTGGGTCCGAGCTGTCAGCGGGGGGAATGTTTTTTTCGCGAAATACAGAGGCCCTTCCGGTGGGTCCCCGCTGTCAGGTGGAGGAATCATTATTTTGCGCGTAATAAGGAGGCACTTCCTTGCTGCGGCCGTGGACCCAGCTGTCAGCCTCTCCACGTACAGTCCTCTTCCGATGGAAGTCGTTCCTTGACCACGTTGACCACGCTGCGTCGAGAGCACCAAGGCGGGGACGACGGCGAGGCCTAGGATGGGAATGACCAGGAGCCACGGAAGACTTGGCAGTTGTTTCCCACGCGAAGGGGAGTACGAGGGTTTACTGCTTCAGCTGTAGTGTGAGGCTGCCATCGCCGAAGAATAACAGGAGGTCTGGGTGAGTAGAGGGATGGCTAGGCCAGCGATGGGAGTACGGTGGGGCGGTGAGGCCTGCGCGGCAGCACAACCGGCCGCGTGAGGAGGGAGCAGGCAATCCCGCCGGCGCTTGTTTGAGCGGCTGGAGCAAGAAGAGCAGAGATTAAAGAAGCACGACGGCCGTTGGATGGACATCCAACAATCAATGCTCTCGTGTGTTGACTAAGTTGACACGGTGTTGCGTGTGCGTCAACCTTTTTTTAGGAAAGCGTACGCGTCAACATATAGTAGGCGCACAAGTCAGCCTCAAATGTGTGGAAAACAACATACATCCCATCTGCCATTATTTCTAATAATTTACAGCCCATTTGCTAATTCTTAAGGATTTTTTTGGAGTGCATATTCTTTTTGTTAGCATTACAGCCCATATTGTGGCCACGGTTAAAAAATTATACGAAATTTTGCATATTTCGGTGCGGTCCCAACTGTTTTTAATCCCGAAATTTTGAGCCACTTTCAAACTAATTTGAAAAATAAATTTATATCAGTATAAAATCCAAATAATTGTCCACGCATAAAAATCAATGGAATTTAAAATCTTGAAATGAAAAAAAAGAAATTTGAAACTAATTGCCGGTTTGATGTGTTTTAAAAATGTACGGCCCATTTCTCATTACTGATAGCCCATTTTCTGGGCAAGCCAAATGAAACTCTCCTCGTCTTGAAAGACTTGCAGCCCAGCAGGGCTGACAAAGCAAGTAGGCCTCGGTTGGGTATTCTGCAAAAGAACAAAAAACTGGGCTAGCCATTTTCAGAAAGAAAAAAAACTACTCAGCTGGTCTTGTGGTAAACATAAAATAAAAGGCTAGCTAGATAGGACAGAGTGCCCCGCGCAGCCCAGTTGACACCCTGCTTCCGTCTCAAAAACAAAAAGAACTGGCGAGCTGCTGGGTCCCTGGCGTCAGCCGCTCGTTGTGCAATTCTCTCATTTATTGACTACGTTGACAATGGCATGGGACCTAGATGTCAGAAATCCATTAGGAGGAACTATTTTTTTGGCTTGAAATAAGGAGGCACTTGCTTGCGTACTGCCATGACCCTGGTGGGTCCCTGCTGTCATCCTCTCCATGTACAATCATCTGCTGATTGTGTACGCGTCAACCTAGTAGGCCCACAAGTTAGCCTCTAAACCCGTGGCTGACAAATACAACCCATTTAAAAAAATAACAGCCCATTCCATACGTTCAAACGGAAAGTTCAACATTCAGAGCAAAGTAACAGGTCTGATCCAGATATAGAGTACTGAACTTCCACGTTAACAACCATCATAGCCAGGATAACTATCTACTCCCACTAATACTCTAGTAGTGTACAAGTACTAACTTACTCTTAGCTAACTAGACGATGCCGGCAGCCATGTGCGGTACACACTAAACACTGGCACCGACGTCCTCCTCCTCGCCTCGGACTTGCCAGAGGTGCGATAGGGCACATTGCTCGCGCGCGTTGGCCCTTTCCATGCCGGCGTGGTCCATCGAAGTTTCTGCTTCTAAGCAGGAAACCCACTTGACGAGCTGGTAGTAAAATTCGGCGTGGCAAACGCGTGCGTGCCCGACAGCCTCCAGAGCTATTTGCCAGGCGCCGGCCTCCATGTAGTTAGCCCAGTTGCGGGCGCTCTGCTCGCAGCTCAGAGCATCGGTGCGCTGCTGCTCCATGCCCCGCTGGCGGCCCAAATCGGCGATACGCTGCTCCTCCGCCAGGCGGTCGTGCTCCAACAAGTCCTCATACTCCGCATTGCCATCTAAAGACCGATAGAATGCCTTCTCCCTCCGTCTGCCTTCCGGTGAAAAATCGAACACTAGTTCCGGTGGTGACCGCCTCCGGCGTCGCCTATTGCGGACGGGCGGGGGCATGACAGACGTGGCAAGAGCGAGGGCAAGTGGCGAGTGACGTCGGGCCGGTGGGGGCTTATGAGGATAGGGCGAGTTGGGTGATGGTGCCACCGGAGAATGCTGGGAACCAGTAATTATTGGCGGAAGGTAGGTGAACCAGCATGTCACAGGAAACGCGATGGTCATCGCGGTCATCGGAATTCAATGCATAAGCAGGCATGGCTTAGCGCGCCAGCTTGCCGTGGAAAACTAGAAAAACTGAAATTATGACTATGTCATCCCGTCCCGTCCCGTCCCGTCAGTGATGCGTCCCGTCCGTGCTGGGTCGCACGTCGGCATGACGGTCAAACGAGTGCGCTCGATTCATCCAGATGAGGTACGTGCGTGATCCGTTGGTTAATCCCGTAGGATCGAGTCGGTCGGATAGTGTACGTGTAGGATCGCAATAGCTGATGAACGTTCGCTGGGAGATAAGGCATTTGCGAACGTTTTTGCTGGCAGTTTCTTCAGATTCACATGGCATTTTCTTCAGAACAGCATGTCAGTTTCTTCAGAGGTAGGCATTTTAATTCAAAAAACTGCCACCTTCGGATCTTGCGTCGCAACTAAAACTGCCAGGAGCGTATTAGTAGGCTAGCTAGTGATCGATCAGTAACTTGTAAACACTGAACAAACAGAAATAAGGAACTGCTAGTAACTTGTAAACACTGAGCACACAGAAATAAGGATCTTGCTGTGCACAGTAGTAAGAGCCGATCCGTTCGAAATGTTCACACGAGACTCACAGGCCTGGCGTTGTAATATGTTCACATTAGTAGCCCAAATTCACAACCAACTAGTATGGTTCCCATACATAAGATCAACATGTTAATGCATCTCAATGATTCACAGATCATATACAAATATGTAGCTCCAAAAGCAAAGATCTAGAAAAAACATCTGTTCTTGCTACTAACATGGATGCTTCTCTGGGGCAACATTCAGTACAGAGTGAAAGACAAATTTGTTTGTGAAGTCTACAATTCCTCTTGCAAACGTAAGTGGTTTCACCAACAGCTGGAACCATGAGAATGAACCACACATGATGGAGGAACATCCACTGCAATATGATTTGGTCTTCTGTCGATCACACGATGAGACTATTTTCGGAATACAAACTTTAACTTAGGCAAAATGATGCCCATTGTATAATCAGACCAAAGCAATGAAGCACCTAGTGTTGGCCAATAAATAGTACAGTACTACTTTTGTGCAGTCCATGAAGTGACTATCCAATCTTTCTGTGTCTATTTTCAAATGGCACTGCATGCAGTGACTATACTATTCTCTTGTGCAGTTCCACCAAAATTGAGGTCACTTTGTTTGTTTGCAAAATAGCAACGGGCAGACATTTGTCTGCACAAATATCAAGCAGCTAGTAAACATATACCGCACCTTGTATTTTCGGTTTAAACACGTCTCTTCTAGTCGTTTCCCCTTACCATCTGTCATGTTTTGCACTGGACAATTTGATACTGTCATGTTTTGCCCTGGACAATTTCGTACTGAATTGATTTGCTGGTACAGAGCAGAAATATAGCGCCTATTCTTCATCAGACCAAGGATATCCATGTTCACAGTGATGGAAGAGGTGAAATCGGTACAACCGAAATTGAGCATCCTATCATTGAATCATGTCCTGCACCTCCAATGTAGGTCCACCCTGCCAATAAATTCACATGCAAACCACTAATATTACTATCTAATGACAGTACAAAAAGAGTAGCAAGATGGTAGCAAACCATGTACCTTCGTAACGAACAACTCATAGTGCCACCAATTGGATATACCGGTTTGGAAGAAAACATGCTCATAAAGTTGAACCATTTGGACTTTCTGTGCAGTTCCACTAAAATCGAGCATCCCTGTTTGCACAGATATTGAAAGTGTGATTACTATAAAAGTGGCACTAGTTGAAGCATAGACTCACAAATATAAGCATTCCAATTTCTTAATGGGAAAAGGTAGCAAGACTGTTTCTAACCACCTTTTTGAAGGAATAAATAATGCAACATCGGCTGATGTCAGGAAGGCAAACATAGTATTTTCTGAAAGATTGAGCCATTCCTGACCTTTCCTCTTCTTTTAAGCATATTTTGTGTAGTTCGACTAAAATAAAACGCCATCACCACCTTGCCAATTCAGTGACACTGTACAAAAAGCAATGAATTACGATTACATCATGATGTCAGGTATGTGATCGACAAGCATTAGAGACAAACATGCAGACCTCCTCCGATAACATAATGAACGTTAATTTTAACAAAGGTGTGACTAGCTTTACCGGCATAATTTGAGTGAACTCTACACCCTCTGTTCCTTAATATAAGACGTTTTCGCAGTTCAATTAAAAGTACCCAAATGTCTAGTATTTAGAAAAACAGGTAGTAGTTTTCTTGAGCACATATCTGGAAAGCTTGCCACACCTTATATATGTCCATACGCTAATGCAACACCATTCGAATAGTACAAATATACACTAATGCAGTGGCTAGTGCAACAGTAGAGTAGTTTTTTTATTATGGGGTACAGTACAATGGTTTTACTGAACAGATTTCCATAAGCTAGCACTGGAAGATTTCTATAAGCATTAACTATACAAAATGTAAAGGTAACAAGTTTCAGCATTGGTATACTAGCTGTGCAACAGCATTAAACCAAATACAAAAGTCTGAAGGTAACTAGCATTATTAACGAATGACAGAATAAAAAAATTGCAAACCATGTACCTTCAAGGTAAATATCATTTCGAACTCGAGGGGACTTGAAAAATTGCTATCCCAATCTTGATAATCGATCAAACATAAAAACTTGATCAACCGAATCAAGAAAACAGTCGGAGGAGGAGGTGCCCACTCTTGACCTTTCCTCTTCTCTTCATAATTTTTTGTGCAGTTTAACCAAAATAAAATGACATCAGCGCCTTGGCATTTTAGTGACACTGTGCAAAAAAATTGACTTATCTCATGAAAGTGAGGTATGTAATCTATAAGCATTAACAGTGCAAAAATCTGATGGTAGTAACAAGTTTCATCGTTGGTATACTGGCTGTGCAACAGCATTCGAATGCCTTAGCTGAAAAATCTTTAATAGTAGTACATTGATGTCTACTACGCAACCTTCTTCTTGTAGACTCGTGTTGGGCCTCCAAGCGCAGAGTTTTGTAGGACAGTAGCAAATTTCCCTCAAGTGGATGACCTAAGGTTTATCAATCCATGGGAGGCGTAGGATGAAGATGGTCTCTCTCAAACAACCCTGCACCCAAATAAAAAAAGAGTCTCTTGTGTCCCCAACACACCCAATACAATGGTAAATTGTATAGGTGCACTAGTTCGGCGAAGAGATGGTGATACAAGTGTAATATGGATAGTAGATATTGATTTTTGTAATCTGAAAATATAAAAACAGCAAGGTAACTAGTGACAAATGTGAGCAAAAACGGTATTGCAATGCTTGGAAACAAGGCCTAGGGTTCATACTTTCACTAGTGCAAGTTCTCTCAACAATGATAACATAATCGGATCATGTAACAATCCCTCAACGTGCAACAAAGAATCACTCCAAAGTTCCTATCGGAGAACGTAGGACGAAAATGTGCATCAACCCCTATGCATAGATTAACCCAATGTCACCTCGGGAATCCGTGAGTTGAGTGCCAAAACATACATCAAGTGAATCAATAGAACATCCCATTGTCACCACAGATATCCCATCGCAAGACATACATCAAGTGTTCTCAAATCCAATACTCAATCCAACATAACGAAACCTCAAAGAGCAAGACTCAATTCATCACAACAAGAGATAGAGAGGGAAGAAACACCATATGACCCAACTATAATAACAAAGCTCACGGTACATCAAGATCATGCCAAATCAAGAACACGAGAGAGAGAGATCAAACACATAGCTACTGGTACATACCCTTAGCCCCGAGGGTGAACTACTCCCTCCTTGTCATGGAGACCGCTGGGATGATGAAGATGGCCACCGGTGATGGTTTCCCCCTCCGGCAGGGTGCCGGAACGGGCTCCCGATTGGTTTTTCATGGCTACAGAGGCTTGCGGCAGTGGAACTCCCGATCTAGGTTTAATTTTGGAGTTTTCTCTATTTATAGGAGGTTTTGGCGTCAGGGACAAGTCAAGGGGGTCCACGAGGCGGTGGCAAGGCAGGGGGGAACGCCCTAGGGGGGGCGCCCTCCACCCTTGTGGTTGCCTCGGGACTCCTCTCTGGTATATTTTCGCTCCAGTATTTTTTATATTTTCCAAAAATATTCTCCGTAAATTTTCAGCTCATTCCGAGAACTTTTATTTCTGCACAAAAAAACGACACCACGGTAGTTCTGCTGAAAACAACGTCAGTCCGGGTTAGTTCTAATAAAATCATACCAAAACCATATAAATTGTTGTAAACATGGCATGAATACTTCATAAATTATAGATACGTTGGAGACGTATCAGCATCCCCAAGCTTAATTCCTGCTCGTCCTCGAGTAGGTAAATGATAAAAGAAATAATTTATGAAGTGTGAATGCTAGCAAGTGCACAAGTTTGATCAATAATAATTTCAACCACTTTTTCTAGCATCATTATATATCATAACAGTAGCTCATATCATAAAACTTCTCATGATCAAGTAGCAAGCTATTCACATGTTAAAAGCATAGACCATAAACTTTCTTGAAGACTAACAAACTATGTTCTTAGTCATCAAACAATTGCAATTCATCTTATTTTCAGGAAGGGTCTATGTAAGAGCTTTGATTTAACAAATTCCACATACTCAACTATAATATAGTCTTCCATGATTGATACCACTCAAAGCATATTTTTAGAACAAATAGCATCCATCGAACACAGAGAAAGATAGGGGCTTAGTGTTTCGCCTCCCAACTTATTTATCATATAGATAATTGTAACAATAATAATTCATGATCAAATATATTTGAATGGCCATATATGCTTAGATCTTTCCCCATCACATGATGCTTGCCAACTAAATAATAGTTTGGAATAAGAAATTGACTCAACAAAAATAAAAGTAAAAGATAGGCCCTTCGCAGAGGGAAGCAGGGATTTGCAGAGGTGCCAGAGCTCGAAGCTTTTAAAACAGAGATGAACATAATTTTGAGAGGTATGCTTTCATTGTCAACATAAAAACCAAGAGTTCTCACTATCTTCCATGCTAGATACATTATAGGTGGTTCCCAAACAGAATGGTAAAGTTTTTACTACCCCTCCACCAACAATCACACTCCACGGCTGGTTCGAAACAATGGGTACCGACCATACCAACAGCAGTCCTGGGGGAGTTTTGTTTGATATTATATTTTGATTTGACTTTGAGCACGGGACTGGGCATCCCGATTACCAGCCACTTTCTCGTGAATGACAAGTGAATCAACACTCATCGTGAGAATAACCCACCTAGCATGGAAGATACTGACAGCCCCTAGTTGCTACATGAGCGATTCGGGCATACAAAACATATTATTATTTGAAGGTTTAGAGTTTGGCACATGCAAATTTACTTGGAACGGCAGGTAAATACCGCATATAGGTAGATATGGTGGACACTCAGGGAAGAAACTTGGTTCAAGGATTTTGGATGCACAAGCAGTATTCCCGCCTAGTACAAAATTTTTGGCTAGCAAAAGATTCTAAATAGCAAGCACCACATGTTGGAGGATCCATAACAATATAACTTCTATACAAATATACCCAAGCATAACTCATTACGTTGTCTTCCTTGTCCAACTTCAACTAATTTGCTCAAATTTGAAAATAATTAATGGGGCTCACAATCATAGAAGATGTCCAAGATAGTATATTTATATGTGAAATCTCTCTTCCTTCAATATTCTTTCATGAATTGTTCAAGTGACCAATACTATGTTTGCTAACTTTCAATAAATTTACCACCTCCACTTCTTATATGTGAAGTCATTACTCCCCATGGGATAAGCATATGAAACATATATAATTTCAGATTTATGATATTCAATTCATTCAACCATTTACTCATAAGATATAAGTGAAGCACACGAGTAAATGACAAACTACTCCAAAAAGATATAAGTGAAGATCAATGAGTAGTCGAATAATTATGTAGCTATGTGATGACTCTCTCTCAAAAATAATAATTTAGATCTTAAGTATTTTATTCAAACAGCAAGCAAAATAAAATAAAATGACATTCTAAAAATAACACACATCATGTGAAGAAGCAAAAACTTAGGCTCAACCGATACTAACCGAAAATTCTTGATGAAGAAAGGTGGGATGCCAACCGGGGCATCCCCAAACTTAGATGCTTGAGACTTCTTGAAATATTAACTAGAGATTCCTTGGGCATCCCCAAGCTTGAGCTTTTGTGTCTCCTTAATTCCTTTTATATCACGGTTTCCCTGAATCTTAAAAACTTCATCCACACAAAACTCAATAAGAACTCGTGAGAAAAGTTAGTATAAATCAAATGCAAAACCTTATCATTCTCTACTGTAGAAAATCACTAAAATTATTATTTAGCATTGGATACTAAATGCCTCTGCATATTTAGTACTCCTATCCTCAAATAGAATCATTAAACAAGTAAACATATGCAAACAATGCAAACATAACAGCAATCTGTCTAAACAGGACAGTCTGTAAAGAGTGCAATTGTACTCATACTTCCCTAACTCGAAAAATTCTAAAAAATTACCACACTGTAGAAAATTTGTTGTAGCTTATTGTGAAAAACTTTTAAGATATTACCACGTTCTGACTTTCCAGAAGAATTCAGACAACAATAGAAAACTTTCTGTTTTCAAAACAGCAACATATAGACTTGTAAAATAAGCATGGTAAAGGCTAAACTTGACACTTTTATTGAAATAAAAGATGTAAAACATTGTTCTAAATAACAGAAAGCAAATACTACTAAAATAAAATGACGCTCCAAGCAAAACTCATATCATGTGACGAATAAAAATATAGCTCCAAGTAAGGTTACCGATAATGTTGGAGACAAAAGAGGGGATGCCTTCCGGAGCATCCCCAAGCTTAGTTGCTTGGATCTTCCTTGAATATTACCTTGGGGTGCCTTGGGAATCCCCAAGCTTAGGGTCTTGTCACTCCTTATTCTCCTCATATCGATATCTCACCCAAAACTTGAAAACTTCAATCTCACAAAACTTAACAAAACCTTCGTGAGATTCGTTAGTATAATAAAACAAATCATTCACTTGGGTACTGTCAAATAAGAGATTCAAAAAATTTATCACATGAATCCTACTGTAACCTATCATTTCTACAATTTATATTAAGCAATATAAGCCATAGAAACTAGAAAACAAGCAAACTATGCATCGAAAACAGAATCTGTCAAAAACAGAACAGTACGTAAAGATCTGAATTAAGCTCATACTTATGTTAGTCAAAAAATTCTGAAAAATAAGGAAAAAGTAGAAAATTTGTATACCAATAAACTGTAAAAATTTAAGAAGGTTTCCACGTTCCAGTAAAATAAAGTAATTTATGTACTGGACGCAAAAGTTTCTGTTTTTGCACAGAATCTAGTCAACTATCATCCACACTATCCCAAAGGCTTTACTTGGCACTTTATTGAAACAAAAGCTATAAAACATGATTAATACAGTATATTAATCATGTGAACACACAAAAACATTAAGGGTAAATGTTGGGTTGTCTCCCAACAAGCGCTTTTCTTTAATTCCTTTTTAGCTATGCATGATGATTTCAATGATGCTCACATAGAAGATAAGAATTGAAACACAAAGAGAGCATCATGAAGAATATGACTAGCAAATTTAAGTCTAACCCACTTCCTATGCATAGGGATTTTGTGAGCAAACAACTTATGGGAACAAGAATCAACTAGCATAGGAAGGCAAAGCAAGCATAACTTCAAAACCTTATGCACATAGAGAGGAAACTTGATATTATTGCAATAAGTGGAAGCATATCTTCCTCTCTCATAATAATTTTCAGTAGCATCATGAATGAATTCAAAAATATAACTATCACATAAAGCATTCTATTCATGATGCATCAGCATAGAAATTTTATTACTCTCCACATAAGCAAAATTCTTCTCATTCGGAATAGTGGGAGCAAACTCAACAAAATAGCTATCATGAGATACTTGATTGCCATAATCAATTTGAACATTAAAATAATGATGAAAAGTTTCATGGATATCACTATTCTTTATAGCATATATGTCATCACAATAATCATCATAAATATGAGGCAATCTTTCATCATAATAAATTTTCTCATCAAAACTTGCGGGACTAAAAATATCATCTCGATCAAACATAGCATCCCTAAGCTTATGGCTTTGCATATCATTAGCATCATGGATATTCAAAGAATTCATACTAACAACATTGCAATCATGCTCATCATTCAAAAATTTAGTGCCAAACATTTTATAGACTTCTTCTTCTAACACTTGAGCACAATTTTCCTTCCCATCATTTTCACGAAAGACATTAAAAAGATGAAGCATATGAGGCAACCTCAATTCCAGTTTTTTGTAGTTTTCTTTTATAGACTAAACTAGTGATAAAACAAGAAACTAAAAGATTCAATTGCAAGATCTAATGATATACCTTCAAGCACTCACCTCCCCGGCAACAGCGCCAGAAAAGAGCTTGATGTCTACTATGCAACCTTCTTCTTGTAGACTCGTGTTGGGCCTCCAAGCGCAGAGTTTCGTAGTACAGTAGCAAGTTTCCCTCAAGTGGATGACCTAAGGTTTATCAATCCGTGGGAGGCATAGGATGAACATGGTCTCTCTCAAACAACCCTGCAACCAAATAACAAAGAGTCTTTTGTGTCCCCAACACACCCAATACAATGGTAAATTGTATAGATGCACTAGTTCGGCGAAGAGATGGTGATACAAGTGTAATATGGATAGTAGATATAGATTTTTGTAATCTGAAAATATAAAAACAGCAAGGTAACTAGTGACAAATGTGAGCAAAAAGGGTATTGCAATGCTTGGAAACAAGGCCTAGGGTTCATACTTTCACTAGTGCAAGTTCTCTCAACAATGATAACATAATCGGATCATATAACAATCCCTCAACGTGCAACAAAGAATCACTCCAAAGTTCCTATCGAAGAACGTAGGACGA
Organism: Thinopyrum elongatum; assembly: GCA_011799875.1. Classification (NCBI taxonomy): domain Eukaryota; kingdom Viridiplantae; phylum Streptophyta; class Magnoliopsida; order Poales; family Poaceae; genus Thinopyrum; species Thinopyrum elongatum. Next base: position 421,145,020 of record CM022299.1, read on the forward strand.
AAACGTGCATCAACCCCTATGCATAGATTACCCCAATGTCACCTCGGGAATCCGCGAGTTGAGTGCCAAAACATACATCAAGTGAATCAATAGAACATCCCATTATCACCACAGATATCCCATCGCAAGTCATACATCAAGTGTTCTCAAATCCAGTACTCAATCCAACATAACGAAACCTCAAAGAGCAAGACTTAATTCATCACAACAAGAGATAGAGAGGGAAGAAACACCATATGATCCAACTATAATAACAAAGCTCGCGGTACATCAAGATCGTGCCAAATCAAGAACACGAGAGAGAGAGATCAAACACATAGCTACTGGTACATACCCTCAGCCCCGAGGGTGAACTACTCCCTCCTCGTCATGGAGACCGCCGGGATGATGAAGATGGCCACCGATGATGGTTTCCCCCTCCGGCAGGGTGCCGAAACGGGCTCCCGATTGGTTTTTCGTGGTTACAGAGGCTTGCAGCGGCGGAACTCCCGATCTAGGTTTATTTTTGGAGTTTTCTCTATTTATAGGAGGTTTTGGCGTCGGGGACAAGTCAAGGGGGTCCACGAGGCGGCGGCAAGGCAGGGGGCGCGCCCTAGGGGGGGCCCTCCACCCTTGTGGTTGCCTTGGGACTCCTCTCTGGTATCTTTTCGCTCCAGTATTTTTTATATTTTCCAAAAATATTCTTCGTAAATTTTCAGCTCATTCCGAGAACTTTTATTTCTGCAGAAAAAACGACACCACGGTAGTTCTGCTGAAAACAGCGTCAGTCCGGGTTAGTTCTAATATAATCATACCAAAACCATATAAAATTGTTGTAAACATGGCATGAATACTTCATAAATTATAGATACATTGGTGACGTATCATACATCCACAATCAACAGCTAACCCTAAAATAATCCAGTGACATTAAATGGCATTGCTTAAATTTATCGGTGGCATTAGACTGAGTGTTGCATTAGTTAAATGTGGCATCACTTTAGCAGTAGCATTGCTTGACTTTACCGCTGGCGTTATACTAACAGCAAAAAAGTGGCAATAAGAGCATGGGAGGCCCATTCGCACAGTGGGCACACCTGTACGATGTACCTCCACGGACGCATAGAGTGGTGAGGGAGGGATGGTTGCCAAAAGCAACAAATATCCAGGCAGCATATGTGGATTACGTCCCATTTTTGTTCTCTTTAGCCACCTTTTTCCTATGTGAGGACAACAAACCGATCGATCTGGTCATTCTCTATTGCGTTGTCATGCCTTTCTACCCTTTTTCAACCAAGAGACACGAGACTCGTTCCTTAGCTACTGATTTTCCCTTTTTCAACCTAGATGAGGGTTCGATGCCTAGTCTCTTCGACAGTACTTTCTCCCTTCCTTTCCTTATTCAACCCAGACATGGATTAGTCTGCAAGAAGTAGGGTTTCCTTTAATAGTGCAAATTAAGGTTTTCATCTGCGTGACCAGCAGAGCAGAGGATAGCAAATTGGGGAGATGGTGGAGTGGAAAAAGATCCACATGCAGCGCCATGGCAGATGGGGCAATAGAACAAGGGTATGGTTCGAAAAGAGGTAGCATACCTGAGGGTCGGCGGGAAGTGGCTTCGCTCGTGGTCGTTGTCCTCCGCACACACTACGGCAGCGAGGTTGGGGACGGAGGCCATCCCGCGCGGGCGCTAGGTTTGAGAGGACGGCCTTGTCATCAGTGCGTGACCTCGCTCGCCGATGATGAGTGCGTCAATGCTGCACATCCTTTTCTTCCCCGGCGGATCTGTGACCACCAGTGAGGAGGGAGAGAGAGAGGGGCACCACCATCTTTTTAGATCTGGAGAGAGGGTGATAGTGTGAGAAGCAAGTGGGCAGCCCTTCGCAAGCAAGCGCTGAAGCTCCAGCCTATATATCTTTTTTGATACTAGTACTAGAGGTGGAGTATTTTATATTTTCTCTGCATACAGTACCAGTTAGTCATGCTTCAAAACTGAATGGCATGCCATTAAAAAAATAAAGTCGAGAAATAATGCGGCACCTCGGGCCAATGTGGCCAGATCACATTTTGCACGAGAAATGACACACCATGTTTCGTTGACATGTGGTCCTGTTCCAACATGTCAGTGAGACGACGGCGAGTCCTTTTGTACAATTTCCAAACGGACGTCTATGTAGGCCGGGGCGCCTCTTCCTGTACCGTGGCAACCGTCCATCGCCTTTTCGCCTTTCCCTCTCGATTTGGAACTGCTGTCGCACGCTCTTCCTCCCTCCATTTTCTTTCACCCTTCCTTCTGCCATTGTTCGATCGTCTTCTCCATGGAGGGAACAGGCCAGAAACGACCCCATTATTCTTGCCCCGATCTGAAAGATGATGTGGTGGAGGAACTCATTGATCGGTGCGACGTCATCACCTCGGCTAGCATGGCAGGTTCATTCACGACCATTCTCGACTCAACAAATAACATCATTACAAAGAACCCAAGGGTTCAGAAGCAGTTTGATCTCCCCTATCTTCTTCGCCATGACCCTGCTCGTTGGCGCGGGGATGACGGAAGCCTTACCCTGTGCAAGTTGATGCCGCTTGATAATGATACGTGTGATGTTAAGATGCCATCGCTTAAGGGCAAGGCCTGGACAGGCGCAAATGGAGATTGGGTTGTTTATATTGGGTACAACTGTGAGTGGGAACTTGTGAATGTGTACACTCGTCACCGGGTTCCACTTCCAAAAATCTCAGAGTGCCCTGAGGTTGAGCAAACAGATGATCTACGTAGGTTCAAATACGATCATGGTGACTGTCGTCTACAGAAGATAGCAATTAGTCGAGTTCCCAACCGCTCTTGGGATTACACGAACTATCATGTTGTTGCTATCTTCGACAAGCTTGTTGCCGTCCTTACTTCCACGCCTCGATGGATATTGCTCAAAAATCAATTTCTGTACATGGATGAGTACTGTGATGCAATTCAATACGACAGTCTTGTGTTTGCTGCCACCACTCGTGGCACTGTTTTTGCATGGAATCCTTATTGTTTCGGTACGTTTGTCTTCCACCGTAATTAGAATTGTTTCATCCACGTGCATGCGAGTTAGTATCCCTGTACTAATTAACCTTCTTGTGTTTTCAAGGTCCTGTGAACATTCCACCACCTATACTTGAAATTTTTTATAACCAAGGGGGAGATGACGATGGTGATGATCATGAGCAGGACCTACATACTCAGTGGCGCCTGGCAACTTATTCCGATGGATCACCTCTTCTTGTATCTATACAGGGCAGTGCTGATGTTACTAAGGAAGCAGGTGTTGTCTCCCATGGTCGCACTCTCCGGACCTATTCCAACATCCGTTGCAGGGTATTCAGGATGGATACTAGTGTGCTAGCGCCAGCACCTTCTGCCTGGTTCCATATTGATAGTCTTGGAGAAAACTCACTCTTCCTTGGACAAAACTATCCAATGATGGTGAAAGGCGATCCAGCTGCTGTTGGCACAACTAGGGATGGCAATTTTATCCATGGATATGGATACCCACGGATATCTGACCTGGTTGGGCAAGGGTATGGAGAGCATTTCTACCCATGGGTACATGGGTTTGGATACCCGCGAACATTTGGGTCGGGCATGGTTATAATTTCTGCTCCATGGATATCCAACGGATACCCATATGACATGTAGGCACGTATGTTAATGATACTAGACAAACCCCAACATGCCTCACAAGAGCACAAAGGCTAGCACAACCCATGTTCCCTAATCCTCCCCATGTTCTCTAAACAATGTAGTTGTTGCCTACTTATGCTTGTAGCTTATGTTGTGATTTGTGAATGAACGGTGATGGATTAATTTGATCTTTGTTAAGTCCTTTCATGGTAATTTTTTGTGCCCATGGAGCTCCATGGGTACCCAGATATCCAATGGGTTTGGGCATGGGCAGAAGCTATGCCCATGGATACTTTAGTGGATGGGTAAAGGGTAGGAGGTTGGGTCATGGGTTGGATTTGGACCAGCTCCACCCGGTCCAAACCCGACCCATTGCCATCCCTAGGCACAACGTTACTACCTTTTATGAGAAGCAATTGTATCTATACCTCGGACATTGCTATGGTTCCCTACCCTGGCTATCACAATATGCGTCCTGATATAGGCCGCTTCAGCCTGGATGATAAGTCTTGCGTTGGTCTTGATATTGACAATAGCTTCCCCTTCCCAGAGGCTTACTTATGGTTCAAAGCAAGCATTTCCAACACTGAGGATTGGTTGAGCTGAAGTTCATTTCATTGCTTGTTATTTGTTGTGTGATAAAAACTTTAGTATTTACTAGAATGTTTTGTTGGAAATAATCTATAATCCAACATGTATCCTCGTTGTCGTTGTGTGTTGATGACTTATTGTATGTAATGAATGGTACATTTGCATATGCATGTCATAAACTCAATTTATGAATGGTTTTCGAGTCACTTCTTGGAGTGTGAGTACCATAGTAGTATAGCCATCATTTGGTTATACGAAGTTGCCACATCACATAGAGCCAATCTAATAGTGGAGTATGCTAGTGCAATAGTTAGTCCTAGTAGTAGTATACCATCAACTAGAGCTAGGTGTCGCACGGAGGCCGAGAAATATGGTGATAGCGTGACTGCGTGAGGTGGGCTTGTACGTAGTATGATGTAGGCACAGGGCTTGCCGTGTTTCCTACTCCTCTGGTCTAAGTGTGGAGAAGATTTGGTCAAGTTCTTCCTCCTTTTGCCGACACGTGGGACATCCAGCATCCAGGTCGTGTCATGCAAGAAAATGGAGTGCTAGTTGAAGCCACGTGATGTGCATCTTGGGTTAAACTGTAAATAGAATCTTACTCTTGAGTAACTCCAAAAGCGGCCACCAAAGATCTTTATTGGATTTGTTTTTCATCACCAGCACATCGAGGTGAAAGATGTGCAGGTTTAGTGGGTCGTCTTGCATTTTCACTGACATGTGGGACCGCATGTGAGCAAACAGATGATTGGCGCACTCCGCGCGTCTGCTGGCTGGCTGAGAAGAGAGAGGGAGGAGGGCTGAGCACGGACTCCAGGAAATTTCGCGACAATGTGAGTAGTACTAGTGGTGTACCATACTCCTGGAGAGATAATGTGTTCGCTCTACGTAACCAGCACATCGATATAGTGGGGTGGCATGGGCCATAACTAGCATTCACGTCTAGCAGTACGGCACATGCCACCCACATGAGTCCCATCTGACACCAATTTTCTTGGAGTCCGTGCTACAACTATCTCTTCTCCCTTCTATTTTCTCTAACTCAACAATCGCGTGGTGGGCGGGGTGGGGGTTTGCCGATAGTCGGTTTGCTCAACTGCGGTCCCACTTGTAAGTGAAAATGCAACACAGCACGCATTCCCCCTTGAGCGGTGTGCCGGACCAACCGTGTGGGGGTGCGACGCGAACACGGCAGGCTTTTCCCTTTGAACTTGTAACTTATAAAATTTGGTTCTGCTCCATGGCGCGACCGATAGATAGAAATAACGATTTTCCCTAGTGTAATGAGAAGTTTGGTTCTGGCGCGGTTCATGCATGGAGTACGTATGAAAATTATGAAGTTTGGTTGTGGATGATTTGCGCGTAGACGTGGGTGATTATGTCGATGGTGTCTTGCTGCGCCAGGCGCTGCGCGGCGAGCGCGACCTCAAGGTGGACATTCTCCGGCGCGACGGCGGGCAGTCGCAGGGCCACCAGTGCGTCGAAGAGGTTGTCACCATAGAGGCCGTTGAGGGTGGCGGGCATCGCAGAGCCTGGGCGCGTGGGCTGGAGGCGTACGTCAAGGTCGTCCACGAGCTTCTTGATGATGGTGTACTTGTCGAGGAAGCCGATGAGGACCTCGTCGAACAAGGAGACGAAGCTGTCGTCCAAGAGGCCTCTCGCCCTAGCGGCCTCAAGCGCGACCTGGAGACGTTCCTTGGTGCCGGGTCGCAGGCCGGCGTCGTGGACCATCTGGCACCGCCGGCTGATGCTCGCGCTCATCGCCTCCATGGGTCTAGCTTCTAGTCAACTAATCTTGCAATTGGAGTGATCACTCTTGCCCTTGGTTAGGGTGTGTAGGTGCGTAGGATTTCGTAGATTGGACTGGCGGGTAGCCTTTATATGAGAAGTGCAGACTGCGTTGCATTCACGTGTGTGTTGGCCATCTACTCCTCGGCCCTCCCTCCGTGCCGGTGCAGTATAGTCATCTCAACGAGACCAAGTTGGGGCAAAACGAGAGAACTTTGATGTTTACAGGTTCATTGGTCCCCTTGGCAGTTTGTGCCAAGTTTTGACCTTTGATTTAACTACTAAAATGTTAATGCATGTAACCAAAAATAATATCATTGGAAACTATGTTCAAATACGAATCCAATGATACAATTTTTGGTGACATGCATTATTATTATTTTAGTTAAATCTATGGTCAAAATTTGGCACAAAATAATAAGGGGACCAATAAACCAGGACGGAGGTAGGAGTAGTATTTTGTAATTAATGTCATTGCATAAAGAGAATTGAGCACTGCATGTTGTGCTAAGTAGTCTCAAGTCATTGAATGCATACGCACCCCACATCTCCTATTGGGTGATTTCTTTTTTCGTGGCAAAAAACAGGGAACGAGGTGGGTAGTTAATGCACCGCGCCTAAAAGTTTTAGGATTATTTGGTTTTCGTAACGTGACTAATGCACCAGTACGGAGGGAGTACAATAGTAGTCTTTGATTGCAATTTTTTGTTGGTAGCTTACCAAGCTGACCGCTCGGTGAGTACAACGGTAGTCTGATTGATGAGATTTCAGATTTGAGCCATCTATCGGAAGGGAGAGTGTATAATATCATCGGGAACTACGTTCAAAACTGAGTAAAACAATACTCCATGTATTTATTTACAGAGGGAGTAGTATATTTTTTGTGACATGCATTACTAGATATTGCTAGTCAAATACTAAATCCAGACGGACGTGGTAGTACTACTAAATCCAGATGGTGGTGCTAGACTAGTAGTAGTACTACCAATGTAGTAGTACTATACTACCCGTTGGTCAAATTATTACGTGCTGCTCATCACAGTGAAGTGACAAGACCCTGCGCCGGAGATGACACCTGAGTGTAGGCGCCGTGTTCGGCATACCAAAGTCAGCCTCACCGTGTGCAGTCACTATCATCATGGTTGTAGAGCTAGCCTGCTTACAACTAGCCGTGTTCAACATAATTTCCCGTGTGTTGCCACGAGTATCTCTACTCTTTTCTTATACGAGTAAGATGCCCGTGCATTGCACGGAACACCAAGATTGGGGGTGGACGGCGCCGACAGCGGCCATCGCGCCAGATTGTTCCATGGCCTTCTAGATGTGGTGGGGAAGAGATAAAGCTGATTGTGAGAGACACGGAGTTGTTTCTAAATAGGGAACAAGTGTGGGCATCTTTTTGCAAAACTGCAGCAGTTTGCTTTGTATGCATCAGATCTAGATCCGACGGCTATTGGTGAAAGATGGCAGGCACACCATCATCACCAACTCAGGACCTCTTTGATCAGCAGGATTTTGAAAACGCAGGAATAGGAAAAGTATAGGATTGGAGTGTCATGGCCACTTGAATCCTATAGGATTAGCAAGGAGCATTTGATTTCATGGGAAAAGCAAAGGAATTGTAAAAAGAGGTTAGAGTGGATGTTAGATTTCCTATGAAATGTAGTACAAAACATTCCATTGGAAAAATTCCTATGGGATTCAATCCTATGAATCAAAGGACAAACGTAGGAAAATTTTCAAAGGATTTCAATCCTCCAAAAATCCTATAGAATTCCCTTGAATCAAAGGAGCCCTCAGGTTTTTATAGGAGTAGTATAGAGAAATAGAGAAACTCTTATAAAAAACCGAGTTGGTGATGATGGTGTGCCTGCCATCCTGCAATATAGACCGTCCGATCTATATCTGACAGATAGAAAGCAAACTATGGCAATTTTGCAAAAAGATACCCGCACCCCTCTCCACATTTGCAGATAAGGCTTTCCCTCGTTCATCTTCGTCTCCCACAAGATAAATAACTCGTATAAATGCATCTTGATGTTCCATGCAACGCATGGGCCTCTTGCTGGTAATAATAAATATTGTACTCGAGTAATGGGTATATCATTGTCGCACCTATGCACACGAACATTTATCGTAACATAGTACCTCGTGCTGGATAGTCGTACTATTACAAGTTTCAAACTGATATTACAAATGCTAGGAGTAATGCTGCACCTACGAAGAGGGAATTATTAGAAAGTTTACGTAAGAACTTTCGTTACTTTAGGTGGATGCAGCATTATCGTACAAACTAAAATCCACCACCCTGACAAGTCACTAATGGGCAAATAAATTTTTGAGTCTCTGGCGACTTGATGATTCAAAAACAAATTCAGCTTCTGCGGAGACTTTGTCATTTAGGCTTAGACACTTGCGGTGATCAACATGCCATTCATTGTTGCGCCAGAGAACGCCAAACCACATTACCTTGAGCACACTTGCCTCCAGAACAAAGAACCTGGCTAATTTAATCTCAGATGTGCTGCCTCGGTAGTCGATCAAATCAATTTCTGTAAGATGGAGATCAATGCATTCAATGAGATTGTTATAGTGCAGCACATTTTTCACTTTCGGGTCTTTTTTTATCTGCAAAAGAAGAGAACATATTAGAGCAGCTGGCTGTATAAGATTGTCGTGTCATCAAGAGGTACCAATATCATTCGCTCATACGATAGGGTTGGCTCTAAGGCTAGTGATATTTTTTCATTCTCTCTCTCTTTCTCTTTCCTCTCATTTACCTAGGAGCACATGAAGAGCTTGGGCATTTGTTGCCTTCCACTATGTGGCCGATGCCATATTTCTCAAAAGTATGCCACATAATACGCATCGATGTCAAATCAAAAGATTTTGGCACCGCTCTAGCGATGTGAGAGAGTTGGCACCGCTGTGCACACAGACCCACATGTATAAACAAATCAATCAAACCAACTACACCAACCTCTCCCTCTCCCAAACAAGTGTTTTTTTATTGCCTCAGTCCTCTCCCTCTCCCACGCAAGTGTTTTTTCATTGCATGAGTTAATTTGGCACCGGAGCAAAGTAGGTGATCCAGATTGGGGCACCAGGTGAGCAATGGAGGGGCATCGATGCCAAATGCATCAGAAGTGAATTTGGCACGTGTTTTGGCCTACATAGTGGAGGGCCGTTATAGCCCACTTTTGTACTACCTCGTATTTAGTGTAAAATTTTGACCATAGATTTACCTAAGAAAATGCCAATGCATGTCACCAAAAATTATACCATTTGAAATTATGTTCAAATACGAATCCAACGATATAATTTTTAGTGACATGCATTAACATTTTGTCAGTTAAATCTATGGTCAAATTTTCATACTACAAAATACGAAGAGTAAACCAGGACGGAGGTAGTACTTGCTCTTAGGCTAACCATAGAGTTACTAGTCTAAGTTACTTGCCACTATGTCTAGCCTAGGCTACTAGTAGTACAACAACAACAAAAATGATGCAGGTGATCATGTGAGAAAAAAATAGTAAAAACATTTCTTTCGGTGCAGTGCGTAGATGCAGTTTTGAACACTACACTTGTCATCGTAATTTGGGAAAATTACGAAAGAATTGAGCTATGTTATGCCGTTTACTAATAGGAAAGAAGTTTCACCTCGATGAGTAGCTTCTCTGTGCATGGAAAGCATGTAAGGAATCCAACAACATGATCCAGATTGGGGCCGATATATTTTATTGCCAAGATCTTCACTCTGCGCACAGACTGGGTCAAGCTTGTGGGAATTATTTTCTGGATGACAGTCGTAAATACATCAAGAAGAAATTTAAAAATGTGAATTTCAAGAAGACAGAGAAGAAGATGAGTGTTGTACCTGAACGATTACGGATCCAATAAAGAGTTCAGAGAATTTGGTAGATGAGTACACCAACGCCATCAATTTCGGCGCGTCAATGACCCTGATTTTTGTTGGACCTTCTAGATCAGATACAAGCAATCTCTCAAGGAAAGGCGCATTCTCAATGACCATAACGTGGAACAGCTGGAGTGAGCTCTTACCAATTGATGTCCTGTTGTGGGGCCAGCAAGACACATAAATCCATCGGAGATTCGTCGCGGTGATGTGCAGGCTAATGAACCCGTGGATCTGCCGAAGACGAAGGTACTCGAGCGCAGTACAGTTGTGGAGCAGGTGCTCCATAGCCTTCTTCGAGATGCCAACGTTGAAGAGGTCGAGCTGCTTGAGTTGAGGGAGAAGCAGGGCGGGCGCGACATTAATCTAGGGAAAATAGCAGGAGCTGAAGCTAGTGCGGCGTAGCGTTGGCGTGAGGCGGAGCGTGGATGGCGGCAGAGAGCGACATCGTCCAGCTTCAAACCTGAGCTCCTCGAGCTGATCTAGGGCGGGGGATAAGAACCACTCGTCGAGCTTGGCTTGGACCTTGCAGTTGGTACTGAACATGCGGATGTCAAGGCGTCTGGCTGGCCCAGGGTGCGATGAAAGGATCTTGGAGACTGCGGCCATGCGTTTGCAATCCCCGTCGCAGAGGTAGCTGTCGACGGTGAGGTTGAGGGGGACGCGGCGCCAGAGGGGGCGCCACCGCCGGGAGAGCAGGGTGGTCCGCATGGCAGATTTGGTGGGGAGGAGGCTGATGATGACGAGCAGCATGTCATCGAGGAGGCTGCTGATGAAGTCTAGGCTCGCCAGATGCGGTTTTGGCTTGAGCCGCCTCTGCTTGTTGGCTGCCTCGCCGTCCATCTCAGCCGGCGGCGACGCCGGTGTACACGTGTGCTTGGTATGTATTGTGTGCTGGGTGTGCGCGAGTGCGTCCTTGTGTGCATGCCGCCGAGCAATGGTGAAGTGTGCGCGAGTACGTCCTTCATACGGAAGAAGTGTGCCCTCAATTTACTAGCATGCGGGGTGCTACCACGAGTGGTTTCAACTTTGTTTACTTCACCAATAATCCTACATCTACGTAAAAGCTACTTAAACCTACGTAATCTTCCTAACTACTTTTCTTCTTCCCCTGATTTTCAACGGGGTGGGCCCTTCCATCCCCACCGAACCAATCCTTTGTTTCCATGTCCTCTTTTACGTAAAAACCATACGTTAGTTTACGTGGGTGTAGCATTACTATTACTTCACCGCGTGTCAGATGGGCCTCTAGTTTACTTATTTTCACCCACTGCCACATGGGCCAGCACACGAAGATAGAGAACACGAGCTGACAAGGCAGCATGTGGACTGGTTGACCGGTCAACTAAACAATATATGGAGCTATACGCTGACACAGTGACCATATAATCCCTCAGTATAGAGAGATCGAGTGAGAGGGGAGGCCCGTGAGAGATAGTAGAGAGAGAGAGAAAGAGCTACTCCCTCCGTTCGATAATGTAGTGCCTATATTTTTGTTAAAGTCAAACTTTTGAAACTTTGACTAAGTTTATAAAGAAATTACTTATATCTACAATACCAAAGATAAATGATAGTATGAAGTAAGTACATGTTGTGATGAATCTAATGATCGTTCCAGATGCAAATGTTTTTCTCCACATATACCTGGTCAAACTTTTCTGAGGTTTGACTTTTCAAAACATCCATATGTTTATGGACGTGAGAGAGTACCTAACTAGAGAGAGAGTGTGTGAAATAGAAAGAGTGAGTGAAAAAGTGTGTGTGCGTGTGTGAAAGAGACATGGACAACACACGATAAAGTAGAGAAAAAGCTTGTGTGTCTTATGCAAACATATCACACATGCATCTTCGACAGCGGAAGCGAGGTGAGGAGATAGTGTGTGGTTGTTTGCAACCGAGAGAGAAAGACCCCTAGCACGTGGCCAAGAGAGGTCTGACAAACGAGGGAGAGAGGTCGAGAGAGACATATGGAGAAAATGCAGACATGGGGAGGAGAGAGTGTATGTTTGTGACAGAGAGATCCCCTGGAGATCGTGATGGGACTACATGGGTGGGAGATCGGGTGACAAGGTGTGTGCGCGATAGAAGATACCCCGAGAGATATCGAGATAGACGTATGGATGGAAGGAGGCAATACGTGTGTTCCTGATGGCTAGTGAGAGATAGTCATACTTAGGGGGGAGTGCGTGTGCCTATGATGGAGTGAGGGATTATGTTACTTAGGGGGGGTGCTTGTCACATAGAGAGAGAACAAGGGCGGAGAGTGTTAGATGGGTCTATGTAGCGCGAGCAAGATATGTGTATGTGTGAACCAGGGAGATATAAAGTTTGAGAGAGATAGAGGAGCCCCGATACGGCTGAGTGGTGTGTCAGATAGCTGAGAGGGGGAAAGAGATTGTCCATCCGTTCGATAATGCAGTGCATATAAATTTTTTAGAAGTCAAACTTTGGAAACTTTGACCAGGTTTATGCAAATATTATTTATATCTACAATACCAAAGATACATCATACGAAACTACATCTCATGATGAATCTAATGATATATGTTTGCCGTTCTAGATGTAAATGTTTTTCTCCACGTACATGGTCAAACTTTGTGATGTTTGACTTTTTAATAAATCTATATGCTATGGACCGAAGAGAGTGCCTAAGTCGAGAGAGATCAAGTGCGTGTGAAGGAGAATGAGTGAGTGTGCAAAAAGAGTGTGTGTGAAAGAGAGAGGGACAACAAACGATAAACTAGAGAGAGAGAGAGTGTGTGTTCGTTTCTTATGCAAACATATCACGCATGCATCTCCGAGATAGAAAAGCGAGGGGAGGAGATACACGAAGATAGCTAGTGCGTGATTGTTTGCAATGGAGAGAGACACCCCTATAGCACATGTCCAATAGAGGTCTGGCCAACAAGGGACAAAGGTCGAGAGGGACGCATGGAGAAGATGGCCGCATGGGGAGGGAGAGAGGGTGTGTTTGTGATAGAGAGATCCCCTCGAGATCGTGAGGGGACTATATGGGTGGGTGATCAAGGGACGAGGTGTGTGTGCGATAGAAAGATGCCCCGAGAGAAATCGAGATAGACCAAGTGAGGGAAAGAGACAATGCACATGTTTGTGATGGAGACTAAGTATTAGTCATATACATAGGGGGGACTGCGTGTGCCTATAATTGAGTGAGAGACAATCATACTTAGCTAGGCGTGAGATTGTGTGTGTGTGCATGTGAGATGGAGAGAGAACGAGGGAGAGAGAGAGAGAGAGTTTTAGATGGGTCTATAGAGTGCGAGTGAGATATGCATGTATATGTAGGACCCAGGGAGATGGAGAGTTTGAGAGAGAGAGAGGGAAGAGCTCTGAGACGGTAGAGTGGTGCGTGAGAGAGTTACGGGCAACGAGCTAGGGAATTTGTGTGCGTACGATGAATGCACCCAAGATATTTAGCTTGGACTAGAGAATCATACATAGTGTGCCAGAGAGACCTATACATGGAGTGTGCATGCGAACTAGAAAGACCCCCCTCACCCCCATACACAGAGAGAGAGATAGAGAGAGAAGGACCGACAAGGTTTGTGTTTGGATGCATGCGATAGAATTGAAGATTGTCGGCGAGAGAGAGAACATGAGTCCGGGAGAGGGGGAGGTCACGTTTATGCATCAAAGACTGATATAAACCATGTTTCGATATAAAATTGCATTCAAATATTTGAATCGGAGAACATGTTGTCTGCAATCCACACATGAACGGAGATATGCGTATCAAATAAGTTCATTAATTTGACTTTCAACTTGTTCATGGAGTACTATAATACAGTACAACATGCTACTCAATTGAGGTGTTCAATTTTGGATTTAGTTCACTATTTTGACCTGGTGAACGAGCTATTTCATTGAATCGAGATATTTCATTTTGGGTTTGATTCCCGTTTTTGAGTGGGTCAACTATTTGTCATATAGTAAATCATTAGCAACGAGCTTGTAAAAACACATTAGCCCCGAGCATCATCTCACCATCTAAAAAAGAAGTGGCAAGCTAATATTTCGAAATTTGTTTTGAATCGACTTGGTAAGGTAGACGTGGATGCTCGTTCTCCCAAAATTTGAACGAACCGCTAAACACCCTCTGCTTGGTGGAATTCACCCGAGCAAATAAATGGGACACGCGAAATTACCGGCCTATGTGGGACACGCATCAATTGGCCCGTTGTACATCGAGGGTAGGTTCGTAACTTCATCCATGTGCGCCTTCTCCTTGGCCGAAATGACAGGTGCCGAATAATTCATAAACCATGGGCGGCAAAACACCCTCTCCTCGCCCGAAATCGCTCGCGCCGACTATTTCAAAACACGCCCTCCTCGCCCAAAATCGCTCGCGCCAACTATTTGAAAACACGCCCTCCTCGCCCGAAATCGCTCGCGCCCACTATTTGGGAGAAGCAAATTGACTCTACTATCCCAACCCTTAGTACACAGACCGAAGCCCAGAAGCCTAAAGGCAAGGGTAGAACTGTAACTCCGCCCCACATTTCAGACAAATGCGTCCGAAAGACATGGTTCCCCCTCCCAATTCCCCATTCATACATCGTGGGCGCCAAATCACCTTCTCCCCAGAAGCTCCCTTCTCCCTAGCCACGAAACCTCAGCCCCTCCTCCATGGCGCCCCCCATCGCACCAAATCCACCGCTGCCCACCTCCCCAATGCCGGAGACGCTGTCCGTTTGACGTCATGCACTGGGCCATGTGCCTCTTACTCCGTGCTGCCGGAGCTGCCTCGACGACGGCCGCGTGAACCATACCGGAGCTAATTCACCCCCGCCGTTGTGCATGGCGCCGGAGCAGCACAAACTTCAGATGCGTCTAGGGCCCTGGCGTTGCTTCCTCGTAGCCGTCGACCATCGTGACATCTCTGCTTTCCTGCCGCCGGTAGCCACCGCAATCACGCCGGCCTCACCGACTCGGCAGCTGGAGCTGCCTACTTCACCGGGCCGCAAGATAGGTCGTACACTCATCTTAAATCACTTTATTTAGGTGTCAGTTGTCTGAATTTTTATTCTGGGCCAATCGATTCCCAATGGGAAGCAGCACCCCTCGAGGTGGCAGAGCTCCTAGGCTGTTGGTTAGCTGGTGTCTAACGTAAGGGTGCGGGGGCGCAAGTTCGCCGCGGAAGTAGCGCTTAGGTGGCTATCTTAGAGTTGCATGGGTTGAAGGTACTGCCGCTGCCGGATCTGGATGATGGTGAGTCTTTGTGGATTAGCCGGGGGCAGCGCAACCACGGCAGTGCGGTGGGGCGGGGAGCGGGGTTTTCGTCGGAGCTCTCGCGGCCAGGGATGGTGGAGGCAGGCTGCTCTGCCGGTGGTCGCTGGCTCTTCTGGGAAGATTCTGAACAGTGTCAGCCGGGAGGCACAAGACGGCCATCAAGCCATCCGGCATAGATCAGACAATACCAAAATAAAATAAAATCGTGTGACCCCAATTTAGTTTTTAGTCAACAGACGTGTGACCACTCTCGTACCTTACTGTTGACCTCTTAGGGTATTTCTTCAGATCGGAGATATGTGTCGTTCTTAACATTTTGCGTTTTCTGCATCTTCAGCCACACCATCTTCCTTCTCACCGCAACTGCTCCAACAAGGGAAGCATACACCAGAAGGGAGCTATAGTCCTCACTCAACAGTTCCCTGCATCGAATGTGCGTGCCCGACATGGACAGCCACAACAACTGCAGGGCCATCGACAAGTCAGCACATGATGCTCACTCCTATGGATGGCGCCCAGATAGGTTGTACCCTCATCTTACTTGTGTGCAACATTTATGGCTTTGTTATTCATCTAAGCATGGAAAATAGATTATCACATTTCACTATATATTCATGCTGAGCTCTTAAGAGTCTTGTTCAGGAGTTAACGTTGTTCCATAGTTCAGATAAGAGACTTGTTCTTTAGGTAACGCTGTTCCATAGTTATCATCCATCAGCCAATGTTATCCCACAGGCTGGTGATTATACCACTTCTAGTATTACCTATGTTGTTCTTTAATACTTTTGTGTGCCATCTAGTTAATCTCGAGTACAAATGATACATATTCTGTAGCTTTCATCTGTGTTCTCCCTTTAGTTTTTGAGACCTGTTGCTGCTAGTTAAGCCCAGTCCTACTATTTATGTCGTCTCCTACAGGCACTCATTACATAAATCTAACTACTAGTTGTCTTCCATGCATGTCAGATATAATTGCACACACTGATATATCCACAAGAACCTCACGGAGCAATGTAACGGCCAACAAACTTGACGTTAATGATACCCAATATGATGGAACATGTAAAGGCAGTTCTTCAGAAGACTTGCAGAAAGATGCCGAATCCTATTCACCCCACAAGGTCCTTGCTCTAACTTGGCCCGTGATATGGGTACAACATGCATATAATGTCCTGGAGTGCATCTACTCTATTGCAATGCCATGTGCTTAGCCTCCTGATCATGCATGTAAATATGTCATGCCTTCCTGTTTTTCAGTACCTATTCCAATCATGATAACATGTTTTCAAATTCAAGTACTGTCATTCTACTCTGTCGCAATGCCATCTGCTTAGTTTGGACATCATGCTTCTGAATATCTTATGCATTGTCATTCATTAGTATGTACTTCATCTGTCTACCATACCATGTTTTTTTACATTGAAGTGCTGTTCTAGTGGTCTGTTGCAATGCCATCTTAGTTTCCCAATCATACATGCATATGTTGCCTTAGTGTTTTTCTATATGTATTCCGCTATCATACATTTTTACAATCAACTAGTGTGTTTTTTACTCTGTTGTCCTGACGTATCCCTAGCTCTTACATCATACTCCCTCCGTCCAGATTACATGTCGCGGAAATGGATAAAAATGGATGTATCTAGAACTGAAATACGCCTAGACACATCCATTTATTTCCAGATGGAGGGAATACATGTCAATATGTCATGCCTTTCTATTCTTCAGTACCTATTCCATCTCTCTGCCGTAGCATGTTTTATAACTGAACCACCATTCTTCTATATAAGGCATGCAAGGGAAAGACGGCTATGTTAGAATCTGAAGGGTTACAAACAAGGTCTTTGCAAAAGATCGAAACGCTAGGAGATAGTAAACCAACTCCAATGTTCATAGATACTTCTCCAGCACAGCGAAACCCAACTCCTACTGATGGTAAGCAGATTGAAGTGGCTAAAGAACTAGTCCACTCCAGTCCAGCAAAAATATGTCAACTCCATTCTAAAAAGCGTGTGCGTATCCTCACATCATGAAATTTTATAGCATTCAGATCATATTTTCTACATGTTTCTTACCCATCTCTCTTTTAGAAAATAAGCTTAAAGGATAGAAGACTTTCTAAACTGGGATCATGTTCGAGGAAAGTATCTTGCGGGAATTCTCTGTGCTCCAATGCTGATGTAAGTACCTACTGTATATCACTAAATTTTTACATCAGCATGTATTTTGTTAATTGGCATGAATCCAACCTTTATCTGATCTAAATTTACTTGTAGCAAAATGTATAATTAAAGGCGACAATGTTGATTTTTTTAAGGAAAATTGCCTGGTAGTTTTGCATACTCAGCTGCATGAGTGTACTATCTCATATCATGCACATTACTAAATTGTAGTGCTGTTCTGGTTGCCCAATCATTCATTGTGTCAATGTTGCTTTCCTATTACCTTACCTGGCTGATGATAGCTGTGCCATATTGTGTTAATTTGGTGTAGGCTGGTGTGGTCTGGTTGCCCAAACATTCGTTGTGTCAATGTTGCTTTCCTATTATCTGACCTGGCCAATGATAGCAATGCTAGTGTGTTAATTTGGTGCAGGCTGCTGAAGATAAGAAGACAAACTCTGAAAATAGCAAGGCAACCCCATTGTTTCTTTCCAATAAATCTAGGCCAGCTAATATGGCAATAACTCTTGATTAATCTGTGTGGTCCCCTCCTAATTTATGTTATGGTGCAGTGGTCAAGACACTCTCCACTATCAATAATACAAGTCTGCCAAAATCGCCATCTGAATCTGTTGAGTTTCCTCTGTCTCGAATCCAACGAAAAAAATGTATGTTTGTGAACAAATTACTGGCTAAAGCAATCATGGAAATCATGGAGGAATCAGAGGTGCACATTCTTGCCCAACAACAACTGATCAATGTTTCCAGAGACAGTGTAGCAAAGAAGGAAGAACTTGCTCACATGCTTATGGGCATCATCCGCACTAAGGTTGCAGATTGTGAGGTTGTAGATTGTTAAGTTCTGCTCATTTATTTGCACTGGCATCAATCTTTGATTGCCCAGTGGATGTAATTTCCTGTAATATATGCTGGATGTGCAACGTTTTTCCTTGTATGCCGTACGTTTGCTTAGCGCACCTCGCATTCCAGCTAACTAGTCACTAGGAAGGCAAAAAAGCAGTGAAATTATTAGTTGGCATGAACAGTCGTGGGCCCTATATGAAGGAATCGGCCCACTACCCTTAATGGGCTTCCCTAATGGGCTCGTATGGGCCAAAATTCTCATTGGCCTTTGATTGATCAATTTTTATCCTGTCCATAATTGCTCGTCGTAATGGGCTCAAATTATAGCTGGGCCGAAATCGACGTTATCTAATTGGGCCTACTGACATGTTCGAACTTTAGCGGGCCCATTAAGTTAATGGGCCGTAACCAGGCCGAAAGCACTATTGGGCCGCTATAATTGAAACGAG
Source organism: Thinopyrum elongatum (assembly GCA_011799875.1). NCBI lineage: Eukaryota > Viridiplantae > Streptophyta > Magnoliopsida > Poales > Poaceae > Thinopyrum > Thinopyrum elongatum. The sequence goes on from CM022299.1 coordinate 421,163,683, forward strand.
CCAACAGTTAATGCTCGGCCCTGTTACCTCCCGGGTCATTAACAGGCCGACATCGAAGCGGGCAACAAGTGGGCCCATTCGACTTCACGGGCCGTTAATAGGCCGATACTAAGGTCGAGCTATATATGGCCCAACTATATTTTGGGCCTTTAACAGGCCAAAAGAGACAGCGGGCTGGTACTGGACCATGAAGAACATGGGCCGCTAAGAGGCCGAAAGTCAGGTCGGACTTTATATGGCCCAACTGTGTTGTGGGCCTTTAGCAGGCCGAAAGAGAAACCGGGCTGGTATTGGTCATGAAGAGCATGGGCCGTTAAGAGGCCAAAACTCAGGTCCGACTGCAAATGGCCCAACTAATTTATGGGCCGTTAACGGGCTGAAAGACACACCGGGCTGGAAATTGGCCCAACACTTATATGGGTCGCTAAAAGGCCGAAAGACGTACATCCTGAAAATTGGTCGATCCCTTGAATGGGCCGTTAACAGGCCGAAACCACATGGGGCTGATATTGAGCCCAAATATATAGCGGGCTGTTAACAGGCTCGAACTGACGATGGGCTTCAATGGTGTCAAATAGTTGACGGGCCAAATTGGCACATCTCGTATGGGCCGTGGGCTTAAATGGACCAGACACAAGTAGGCCCTATATGGGCTGACGCTCGCGAAGTGTTCCGTGACAATACCAAAATTATCATCACGGAAGTGTTCACTTCCATGACGATAAATGACGCGTCATGGAAGTGCTTTCGTCAAGGGTAACCGACATGTGGCATCCACCACCGTCAAGCTATCGGGTCCGGTTTTGGATCTGATAACACGTTAACAGCAACGACCAATGGCAATTTTCCACGTGTTAGCTCGTCATTGGGTCAGATAGGCGCCTATGATATGTCGACACGTGCGACGGCCCAACACTGGCCCATTTAGCTTACAAAGGTCGGCCCGTTTGACTTGGTAAAAAGCTAGCGAGCCGGCCCATGAAAAGCCTGTTAACGGTCTGTTTGCATATAGCCATTTTACGGCCCGGTAACTCACGGCCCATTATGGCGTTCCCGAAATCGGCCCAACAACGTCATGTGGGCCGTCTAGTATAATACGAGCCGGTTTCATTTTCGGCCCATGTATGGCCCACGACGTCTTTCGGCCCATACGAGGCCTTTTGTATCTTTGGGCCCTTTAATGGGCCGCAGTGACTCTGGCCCATAATAAACAATAAATTTCTTTATGCCCAGTAACGGCCCATGATTCACATGGGTCGTTTCCAGCCCGTGTTAGCTTTTGGCCTACTGACGGCCCATACATTCTTGGGCTCCTTTCCAGCCATCGATTACTTCTGGCCCGTTACTGACCTGTTCCCCTAATGGGCCAAATTCGGCCCGTGGTTAGAATCGGCCCATTTGTGGCCTATTAACCCGTTGCGCCGTTTCCAGCCCGTCCTATATTCTGGCCCATTAATGACCCATTATGCCTGTGCCAGAATTAAGCCTTTGCTGTCTTCCGGCCTGGCCCGATACCACTTATGCCCGTTTATGGCCCATGTGGGCCCATTTATCCAACGGCTCGAGGCCCACTGATTCTACGGCCCATTGGAGGCCCATTTATCTGACGGCCCGTAGGAGGACCATGGATCCTACGGCCCGTAGCAGGCTCAAAGTTACCACGGTCCGTATATGGCCCATGGTTGTTGCGGCCACTAGCAAACATAGGAAAAAGAAGACTAGGGAAATAAGTAAGCAAGAAACTAACGCTAGGCTATTAAGGCGATTGCACAGATTACATCCACTGGGCATCAAAGTTCGCCACTAGTACAAATATAGGGAACACCCTACACTATACAAAAATGGCTTGCTGTTTTCTTGAGCCGGTCGCTGCATGTTAAGAACAAATTTTATATCGCAACAAAACAAATTACAACCATAAAACATAAGGAAGGTTGGCATAAAAGTTAACAGGCCGGCAGATAAATGCACCACCAGAAGTTCAGAAGCTCAGTTCATTTGACTTGACTGTTACATTTTCATGTTGTACTGTCCAATGGAGCACCATAATCTTCGCCTTCATTTCTCCTAGGCTCCTGAACAACATAGCACATGTCTGATAGTCTGGTTTTAAAACCACGCATACCTTGATGACATCGAACAATGGCTATCCTTGTTTCACAAAGGGTCTCTGTTAGGGAATGGACTTGTGTCTGGAGTGCAGATATAACATTGTTTTGAGCTTGCATATCTTGATCATGAGGCAGTTTGGATGAGATTGCCTTAACAACCAACCCAGTATTATGCAGGAACGTGCTTTTGGCACTGTTAGTGGATGATGTCTACTACGCAACCTTTCTTCTTGTAGACATTGTTGGGCCTCCAAGTGCAGAGTTTTGTAGGACAGTAGCAAATTTCCCTCAAGTGGATGACCTAAGGTTTATCAATCCGTGGGAGGCGTAGGATGAAGATGGTCTCTCTTAAGCAACCCTGCAACCAAATAACAAAGAGTCTCTTGTGTCCCCAACACACCCAATACAATGGTAAATTGTATAGGTGCACTAGTTCGGCGAAGAGATGGTGATACAAGTGTAATATGGATGGTAGATATAGGTTTTTGTAATCTGAAAATATAAAAACAGCAAGGTAGCAAGTAAAAAAAGTGAGTAAAAACGGTATTGCAATGCTTGAAAACAAGGCCTAGGGTTTATACTTTCACTAGTGCAAGTTCTCTCAACAATGATAACATAATTGGATCACATAACAATCCCTCAACGTGCAACAAAGAGTCACTCCAAAGTTTCTATCGGAGAACGTAGGACGAAAACATGCATCAACCCCTATGCATAGATTACCCCAATGTCACCTCAGGAATCAACGAGTTGAGTGCCAAAACATACATCAAGTGAATCAATAGAACATCCCATTGTCACCACAGATATCCCATCGCAAGACATACATCAAGTGTTCTCAAATCCAATACTCAATCCAACATAACAAAACTTCAAAGAGCAAGACTCAATTCATCACAACAAGAGATAGAGAGGTAAGAAACACCATATGATCCAACTATAATAACAAAGCTCACGGTACATCAAGATCGTGCCAAATCAAGAACACGAGAGAGAGAGATCAAACACATAGCTACTGGTACATACCCTCAGCCCTGAGGGTGAACTACTCCCTCCTCGTCATGGAGACCGCCGGGATGATGAGGATGGCCACCGGTGATGATTTCCCCCTCCGGCAGGGTGCCGGAACAGGGTCCTGATTGGTTTTTGGTGCCTACAGAGGCTTGCTGTGGTGGAACTCCCGATCTAGGTTTCTTTCTGGGGGTTTCTGGATTTATCGGAATTTTTGGCATCGGTTTCACATCAGGGGGGTCCATGGGTCAGCGACATGGCAGGGGGGCACGCCCTCCACCCTTGTCGTTGACTCGGGACTCTTCTGGCCCAACTCTTTTGCCTCGGGGGCTTCTTCTGGTCCATAAAAAATTGCCGTAAATTTTCAGCTCATTTGGACTCCGTTTGATATTCCTTTTCTGCGAAACTCAAAAACAAGGAAAAAATAGAAACTGGCACTGGGCTCTAGGTTAATAGGTTAGTCCCAAAAATAATATAAAATAGCATATTTATGCATATAAAACATACAAGATGGATAATATAATAGCATGGAACAATCAAATATTATAGATACGTTGGAGACGTATCAGTGGACAGGTACTGACCCACTGCGGCAAGAGGGGACATTGCGGTTATAGTTGCCTCTTCACCTTCAGAAGGTGGCGGTTCCACCATTTGTTCCATTGCTTTATGAAAAGTTGAGTTTTTACATTAGTAGTACCAGAACAGAAGATATTCAGGAGGCAGCAAAACCAAACAAAATAGCTTTGGTCTATATACAGAACTTATTCTGGTGAACCAGTGTAAAATATTAGTTGTATTTTACTACAAAGTACATAATAAAACCAGGTTCCAAACATATGACCATATACCATGGCTAATGTATTGTCTATTTCTCCACATTGTATTGGCAGCTAAGGATAAAGAGACAAAGATTATAATACGGTAAGCATAGTATGACATCATTCATATCACAAAACAACTGAGAACAAACAAACAGGCAATTGTAACGTTGTGTAGAAAAGTCCAGCACGGAACTAGATTACAGATCAAGATCAAAGGAACATCACTCCTCTCTTTTAAACCTTGTAAGGTGCAATGATACGCTAAGACAATTGTGTATAAAATTGAAAAGAGTAATAGATATTGGCTGTAAACCATGCAGTTCAATGCACAAGTCAGAGTAAGTAGTAGTTAAAAGGCATGAGGATTAAGGACTTACAACAGCGGCTTTGACTAGTGTAGTCATGCCCTTTGTCTTGCTGGTGTGACAGTCCTTGAAGATTTCCACAGCATTTGGTTCAGGTACTTTTTGGTTCTTGCGGGCTTTCCTCTGCATTTGGAACAAGTCAATATAGATCTGATAATATGGCATAGCGAAAAGAGTCAAACAACAACTAATTACAAGAGCCTCGCAGTGTGCAATATAGCTACGAGATCCTGTCATCCATTGGAATTTCACTTTCGTACGGTTGGCCTTGTTCTTTGAACAGTTCACCTACAAGAAGATAGATTTGTGAGACACATGCGTAAATAGGAGTTCAACACGTTATCTGATCACATATATATAACGTACTTGATACTTTGGATCAGACCAGTGTTTAACGAGGCCTCCCCAGTCTTCATCCAATATATTTTCCACTAGAGATGTTTGGGCAAGTTCACTGTTAGCCTTGCCTTCAAAGTGAGTTTTCCTCAAGTTATACCGATACTGTCGCAGAGCAGACTTGAAAACATGGGTGCATGCTTGTCTGGTTGCATCATCTTGGGTATCCAACTTGAACCTCATCTGTTGAAAATTATGGGAGTCTCATTACCAGCAACCTAGACAGTACGGGACAGAGCAAGACGATATTACTAATTTCCATACATAACCATACTTACAAATAAATGGTCGAGGAAGGTGTTGAACTGGGTTTTGTCTTTGTCATTCCTGTACTGAATCCATGTTGGGAGGATATGTCCATGACACCTAACGGCAACCACTGCCTCTGATACTAACATGGCTGACTCTGTAGCATCACGTGGCCTTTTTAAATGTGCCTCAAAACGTGTCGGTGCAACAAACCCCTGGTGTGTTGCCCAGACTGTACACAGGCTCGAGAACAAGGTTGCAGCGTCCAAGACAAGACCAAGCAGAAGAGATCAGCTCTTTGAGAAATCAAAGGGCGGATCAAGAAGACCAAGGCCAACCAAAGGAGCAAGATACCACTAAGGAAAAACCTCCCTTGCCGGGCAGGCGAGCCTGGCTAGGTCGAGGTTGCCCCGAAGACAAGTCTCAAGACTGCCTCGTCAAGCTTGCCAGGGATGCCGAGGGCGGATTACCCAGCCAAGAGTCCACCGCACCACCTCACAGCAACGCAAGTCATCGATCAGTGCGGTGTCGAGCCCCCAGGTGACTAAGTGGCTGTTATTTGGCACATGGCAGCCACTTCCGAAGGAAATCACCTCCAAATGACACCCGTCCAGAGACGTGCCATGCAGGCAGGCGAGAAGGTGGCCGAACGACATGTCAAGGCTTGCCGGGCTACGCTACGATGTGACACTAAGGGGCGCATTTAATGCGCTCTGTCATGTCTGCAGAGTTCAGTATGATAGCACTGTTTGCTATCTAATCAGTATGCAATGACTGATTTGCCATTGTGGTGACCCCTTGATCTATAAAAGGAGGGCCATGGCAACCTTAGAAACGATTCGGACCCTTGTACACTCATACGCGCGTAGTTGCTCTCGCCCCGAGGCGCCCCTGCTGGGCTAGAGCGCTGTGTCTCCACCTCGGTTCTCTCATCAATCCACCAAAGCAGGAGTAGGGTTTTACGCCTCGCGGCGGCCCAAACCTGGGTAAAAACTGCCCGTGTGATTGCTATCGTGCTGCTCCGCGCCCTCCGCTCTTTGTGCAATGCGTCCTTCCCCACTGCCGAACCACAAGGGGCCGATGGCCCCATAGGTGTCCATGTTTTCCCCTGACATCTTTGGCGCGCCAGGTAGGGGGAAGCGCTTGCGCGAACCCGAGAGCATACGCAACGCGTCATCTTCATCATCATTCTCTTCATCGACGGCTTCATCATCCATGGCGCCCAAGAAGAAACCCGGTGCCGTAGCTCACCCGTCCACCTCGAAGGCCCCTTCGCACGCGGCCGCCGACGCCGTGGGGGCTACGGGGACATGGCCGGCGCAGGTGGTGTCATCGCCACCTCCCCCATGGCCGAAACGGGAGCGGGAGGCACCGGAGAAGGACAGCGCCAACAACTTCCCAGTGGCCACACTCCACAAGGTGCAGTGGAGAGATCATCCTGTCCGTGCCTCTCCGCCCCACCGAAGGACGCAGCCACAGCGGTGGCGCTTGCCCTGGGGTGAACCGCAACCCTCCGGCCGCCCCCGCTGCAGGGCGGCCGCAGGGCACGCGCCACCCCCGGAATGGGCTGGCCAAGCCGATGCGCCGAACGGAGCCGCTGATCCCCAAGCACAACTATCTCATCACCACGCCCCCCCTGGCGACTGGCTCACGGCAACGAGAGCACGCGCTGCCACTACCGGCACCATCAGAAGCCAGGCGACGTTATGGTCTACATCGTCATCCATGCTGAGCACTGCTTTAGAGGCCATGGTGCGGGCCCAACTCCTATTGAGATTTCCGCCGGCGGCCGATCAGATGGATGAGTGGAGAGCCACCATTCAGAGCCTGATTGGTTTCGCCGAGGTGGGAGGATCACAGTGAGCGGGCCCGTCACGCCCTCCGCAGGCGGCGACAACGGCCCAAGCCGCTGGCCGTACCGAAGGGGCCACCCCCACGGTGCAATCCCCTCCGTGGCAGCAAGCGCAGGGGCCGCAGCCAGAGCCACACGACCAAGAACTCGATGACGTATCGATGGCTTCATCTGATCCTCGAGCACGACGAGATCAGCGGCGAGTCTTGGAAGACAGGCAGAGGGAAGACGCGCGCGCCACCATCGAACGACGCCGCGAAACCTAACGCTAGTCTGATAGGCGCAATGGCCCCGATGTCGACGAGCCCACGCCCGGTGAAGGTGGGTACCTACCTTTCGAGGTTGGGTGCCCCGCATTCACTCGCGAGCTGCGGCAAGTCCGTTGGCCATCTGCTCGCACATTCAAGCCAGAAATACCAGAGAAGTATGATGGAAGATTGAACCCGACAGAGTTCTTGAGCATCTACACCATCACTGTTCAAGATGCCGGGGGAAGAGACGAGAAGGTGTTCGCCAACTACTTCCCTTTGGCACTCAAGCCAAATGTGAGATCTTGGCTGTGCATTTGCCTGAGAATTCCATCTCGACCTGGGCTGACCTATGCCATGAGTTTGTTGGCGCCTTCACGGGCGGCCATCAAGAACCAAGGCGGCCCAGTGACTTGCAGCTCCTTCCGCAGAAAGAAGGAGAGAGTCTGCGGAAGTACATGAAGAGGTTCAGCCGGGTGCACAGGAATATTCCAGACATCCACCCGGCAACTGTGATAGCCGCGTTCCAGTCCAACGTGTGCAACTGCCAAATACGTTCTGAAATGAACGTTCGGTTGCTCAAGACTGTGAATGAGCTATACACTCTGGTGGATAAGTGTGCCCGAGTAGAATTGGGGAGACGACTCCCCGGTGAAGAAGATGGCGTCGACATCGACTCAGAGGACGACGACGACGCCACCAACCAAAAGGAGAAAGACCAAGATGGCGCTGGCGGGAAGGGCCAAGGCAGCAGAACAAGTCGCCCCGGCAAGGCTCCTCAGTATCAGGGGAAACCCGCCAAAGGCCATGAGAAGAAGGATTGCGAGGACGAGAGTGATGAAGGAGATGAAGAGGAAACCAGCAAGCAGGAGTTCCAAAAAGCCACTGACGCCCTATGCATTGACAGGGGTGCATCCTTACACTCCTCTCGCCGCCAACTCAAAAGATGGGCGCGTGAGGTCAATGCCGTGGAGCCAGCGGCGGATTCTCAGAAGCCGCTCAAGTGGTCCCGCATGCCCATCATCTTTGATGAGGAGGATCACCCCGACCACACTACCGCGGTAGGGTGTTTGCCGTTATTGATTTCACCAATGATCCGCAACCTCAAGGTCACAAAGATGTTGGTTGACGGCGGGGCCGGGTTGAATCTGATTTCTCCAAAGGTCATCAGCAAACTCCAGATAGCAGATGAAGAGCTCAAGGTTACTAGTACGTTCCAAGGGATCAACCCCGGCAGGAGTCGTCCTAAGGGGAAGATCGCACTGCTGGTAACATTCGGGGGGGGGGGAGTTAAACTACCGGACTGAGAAGATCGTGTTTGATGTGGTTGACCTCCCCCTACCGTACAATGGAATCCTTGGTCGCCCTGCCCTGGCCAAATTTATGGCGGCATCCCACTATGCCTACAACACTTTGAAGATACCAGGGCCAATGGGCGTCATTTCTATTCCATCTGACAAGAAAGATGCAATCATATGCGTGGATAAGATGTACCGGGAAGCAGTCGCTGCAGAGGCCGCGGAAGCCACTACTCCCACCAAGGAAAGCAAGAAAAAGAAGAAAGCCAGCAAGGATGCCAGCAAGGAATCCAGGAAGTGTACCTCTTCGGAGTGCCCTGCGCCTGTTGATGACTTGCCGGAGAGTTCCAATAGCAAGAGGTCCAAGGCTGCTGCACCCGCTGTGAAGAAGGTCTCGGCAGGGCTGGCTGGCGCTGACGGTACGTTTACCATCAGTGCCACCCTCGATGACAAATAGGAAAGCGCACTCGTTGCCTTCCTGCGGGAAAATGTCGATCTGTTTGCTTGGCAACCATCTGACATCCCCGGTGTTCCCAGGGAGGTAATCGAGCACCACCTTGTTGTCTGCCCACATGCCCAGCCCGTCAAGCAGAAGGTCCAGAAGCAAGCTTTGGAGCGGTAGCAGTTTATTACCGAGGAAATCAAGAAACTTGAGGCAGCTGGTCTGGTCAGAGGAGTGTTGCATCCAACATGGTTAGCAAACCCAGTGGTAGTGCGCAAGGTGAATAGGAAATGGAGGCTTTGCATAGATTTCACAGATCTGAACAAAGCATGCCCGAAGGACCCGTTCCCCTTGCCACGCATCGACCAGATTGTGGATTCCACCTCCGGGTGTGACCTGCTTTCCTTCCTGGATGCCTACTCTGGATACCACCAGATCTTCATGTCCAAGGAAGACGAAGAGAAGACCGCGTTCATAACCCCATGTGGCACGTACTGTTTTGTACGAATGCCCTTCGGGTTGAAGAGCGCTGGATCCACTTTTGCAAGAGCAGTACATATTGGTTTTGAGTCCTAGCTGCACAGAAATATTGAAGTCTACATGGATGATATAGTGGTCAAAACCAAGGACAGAGTTACTCTCATTCAGGATTTGGAAGAGACCTTTGCAAATCTGCGCAGAATCAACTTGAAGCTAAACCCGGAGAAGTGTGTGTTTGGTGTTCCTTCCGGCAAGATACTTGGCTTCTTCATGTCCCATCAGGGGATAGAGGCCCTAACAAGATCAAGGCTATCGAGTAGATACAAGCACCCAAGACAGTTAAAGACGTGAGGCGTTTGACTGGATGTGTTGCCGCACTGAGCAGGTTCATTTCCAAGTCCACCGAACGCGCCTTGCCTTTCTTCAAAATCTTGAAGAAGGTAGGACCCGTGGAGTGGACCCCAAAAGCGGAAGCTGCGCTACAAGATTTGAAGACCTACCTTTCCTCTGTTCCCACCTTAGTCGCTCCTAAACCACAAGAGCCGTTGCTGCTATATTTAGCAGTGACCAATCAAGTGGTTAGCGTAGCGCTGGTGGCGCAGCGGGAGGTAGATGAAGCAGCAGTCGCCACCACCATCCCCTCTGGAGAGGAAAGTGAACCCGTCCTGGCAAGGTCAGATGCAGTTCAAGACAAAGAAGAGCAAGGCAGCGGAGGCAGTTCCAAGATCACGGCAAGGAAGAAGGTGGTGCAGCGCCCAGTGTACTTCGTCAGCTCCCTGCTGCAGGGGGCTAGGTTGAGGTACTCTAGCATGCAGAAGTTGATTTTTGGCCTCATCATGGCCTCAAGGAAACTGCGCCACTACATCTAAGGCCACAAGATCATGGTTGTCACCCGCTTCCCCTTGCAAAGCATACTCCGAAACCCTAAGGCCACTGGCAGGATCGTGGAATGGGCTTTGGAGTTATCCAGCTTTGGTTTGAAGTTTGAAAGCACATCAACTATTCAGAGCAGAGCACTGGCAGAGTTCATTGCGGAGTGGACGCCGACCCCTGATGAAGAAGTACTGGCGACAGTCATCCCCGGCAAGGAAGCGCCCTAAGAATGGATTATGTATTTTGATGGTGCCTTCTCCCTACAAGGTGTAGGAGCTAGCATGCTTCTCATTGCTCCCACCGGGAAGCACCTTAAGTACGTCGTTCAAATGCATTTGCCCCAGGGGAAGGCTACCAACAATACTGCAGAGTATGAAGGGCTCCTCGCCGGGCTCAGAATTGTGATAGAACTGGGAATCAAGAAGCTGATTATCCGCAGAGATTCACAACTGGTGGTGAGACAAGTGAACAAGGATTATCAAAGCCCATTGATGGAGGCATACGTCGAGGAAGTGAAGAAGTTGGAGGAGCGCTTTGACGGATTGCAAACAGAGCACATACCGTGTGCGGAAAACAGCATTGCTGATCATCTGTCAAAGTGCGCTGCGCAAAAACTCCCTATGGAACCAGGGACTTTTGTTCTCCATCTAACTCAACCCTCCATATCCCCAGCAACAATGGCCAGCAAGAGGAGGAAATTGAACTCCAGCAAGCCTCTCCCGGCAGGGCTTCCCGAAGCCCCCAACAAAGAGCTTGGCTGGAACAACTCCCCTTCGATCGGTGAGCTACACCCTCCCATGGAACTACCAGTCTTTGTGGTCGAGGCATGCGCTCCCATCGACGGGGAGGTGCCGCTAGTCCTTGTTGCCGAGCCACAGGCTCCAACTTGGGTGCGGCACATTGTTCATTTCCTCCAAACTGGAGAACTTCCCGAAGAGCAAGAAGAAGCTGAAAGAGTAGCCCGGATGGCTAGTATGTATCAGTTCGTTGACGACACGCTATACAGAAGAAGGCCCAACGGTGTGAAATTGAAGTGCATTTGCCGGGAAGAAGGAAAGGAACTGTTGGCAGAGATACACAAGGTATGTGTGGCTCCCACATTGGATCAAGGGCCTTGGTTGGGAAAGCTTTCCGGTAAGGCTTCTACTGGCCCACAGCCCTCCAAGATGCAATTGAGCTAGTCACCAAGTGTGAAGTTTGCCAGTTCCACTCCAAGAATATCCATCAACCTGCTCAAGCTCTCCAAACAATCCCTTTGTCATGGCCATTTTCGGTCTGGGGGCTCGATATCCTGGGCCCCTTCCCCCGTGCTACCGGGTGCTTTGAATTCTTGTTCGTCGCAATCGACAAGTTTACAAAGTGGCCGGAAGTAGAGCCCATGAGAAAGGTGACCACATAGTCATCTATCAAGTTCTTGAAAGGATTGGTGTGCCGCTTCGGGGTACCTGCCCGAATCATCACCGATAATGGCACCCAATTCACAAGCCGCGCCTTCATGCAATACGTTCATGCCCTCTGAAGCAAGGTCTCATTTGCCTCTGTGGCCCATCCTAGAAGCAATGGGCAAGCTGAGAGGGCGAACGCTGAAGTGCTGCGAGGTCTTAAGACAAGAACTTTTGATCGGCTGCAGAAGTGCGGTAGGCGATGGATCGACGAGCTGCCGGTGGTTCTTTGGTCCCTCCGTACGACCCCAAATTGAGCTACCAGAAAGACTGCCTTCTCCCTAGTCTATGGAGCAGAAGCAGTTATCCCCACGGAACTCATATTCGGGTCTCCTCGAGTGCTTGCCTACGATGAAGTAGTGCAGGAACAGCACCGGCGTGATGACGCTGTGCTACTTGAGAAGAACCGTCTCCGGGCTGCTACGCGTGCTGCACGCTACCAGCAAGCCCTACGTCGCTATCACAGCTGCAGGGTTCATGCCCAGAGTTTTGAGGAAGGCGACCTTGTCCTTAGGCATGTTCAGTCCGCCAAGGGTGCAAACAAGTTGACGGCGAAGTGGGAAGGCCCTTACGGGGTAGTATGAGTCACCAGACCTGGCGCAGTCCGTCTGGAGACCGGAGATGGCATTCAATTGCAAAACTCAAGGAACATTGAGCATCTCTGTAAGTTCTACCCATAAGGCGCGGCTGTCGGGCCCTGCCCGACAGAGGGCCCGACAGCCACCCTTTTGTACAAGCTTTGCTGAAGTTGCATGTAACCCTTTGTACAATGCCAGGCGCACACCTTGAGCAACAGAGAAATAAATGAAGCACTGGGGGGCCCCTGAAACTTGCATGCATGCATAAGCATATCATGAGCATAGCATGATCATGTAGACGAGGTCACATGTGGCATTGTCTTCATCTACACTAAGTTGCAAGGTTCTTGCCGTGGACTTGATCCCAAAGAGAAGAAATGAAGACGAGCCTATGTGACGATCCCCGGCAGACCAAACAGATAAGTTCCTTCTTATCTATACCTGTTCTGTAATTTGAAAACTTGTGCATATGAAAACCCCGCCACCTTCAAAACATAGGTGCTCCTACCCTTTGACTCGAACGCTGCTTCGGTCAGGGTGGTCGCAGTGGCCTTTGGCGAAAAAGGTTCGGCGGGGGGCTAGTCCCTTTTTACGGTTTTTTGTCCGGCAGGCCTAGCCCCACGGTAACAAACTGAGGTCACCGGCAGGATAGCCTGCCGGGGAAACTTGTTTACTTAAGTGTATAGAGGCATTTCACCTCTGCATGGATATGGTACATGCACAAGTGCACGGCAAAGCTTGTCTTTTTCATTAATATGCTGATAAGCAAGTACAGATCTTACAGAACACAAACATGGATAAAGAAGTTTACATTATTTAGACTAAACTTTGGCCGATGCCTGCACATTTTAAACTGAAAAAAGATAAGTGCCCCGTAACCCCTTTCTTGTCCCTCTCCTCCTAGGAACTACGGTGAGAAGAGAAGAGGGCAAAAGGGGTGCCTGGGCAGAAGCCCAGCCTGACCCCGTCGGGCCCCATGACAGGGAGCCCGACAAGATTGGGAGACCACGGGCGAAGGTGATGGTGAAGAGAGTGGTGGAAGGGTCCCCCTGGCCACCGCCACCAGGGCCAGCAGGACGCGGCAGGGCAAACGAAGCTACAGCCCGAGAGGAAGCCTGCCGGGGTCCAGCTGGAAGGCTGCTGGTGGAGCCGAGGGCACCACCCCCACCTCTGCATCCAACTCCCAGGCAAATTGCCTTGCCGGAAAGGAGATCCAGGTGCAGATGATGGTGCCTCCACCTGACGGTGATGGTGCGGCTGGTGTTCGGAGTCGGAGCCGTTGTCCTCCCCATCGGCGCCGTCGTCATCGCCGTCACTGTCCTCCTCGTCGCTATCGCTCGAGGAGGAGCTTTCGTCATCGGTCGAGCTCTCCGCACAGCACCCTAAGCGAGCACCTGAGCATCCGAAGACCTTGACGGAGAGCAGCTCGGCGTCCATTAATTTAAAATGGAGGAGGTGCCCCTCCGACAAGCTATGGGCGCGGGCAAAAGTCTTCCACCCGCGTCGGAAGAGCATGACATGAGGGGCGGGGAAATCCACATCCACCCGCATGCTGCCATTAGAACAACCCCACATGTGCAGCTTCAGTGCACGCGGTTGTTCAAGCTCCATCACCCTCGCAAATGGAGTAGGGAGGCGGAGGCGGCCGCGCGGGGCCTTATACAACCTGATGATGAACTCCAGTGGTTGATCTCCGACGTGGCCTTCCATTGGGGGATGAGCGGCCGGCGAAGGTGCAATCAGAGCACCACCCCGTCCTCCTCGACCCCGGGCACCACGGCGGCCGCGACCTCGCCCCGTCCCACCTCCTCTCGCGACGGGCTCCGCCCCCGCGTTTTCAATAGGAGGAGGGAGGCGCTGTCGTGTAGAAGCCCTCGTCGCCATCGCCGGAGTACCGCCACGACCCCGGCCCCTCACCATGGTGGACAAGAACTGCTAAAGAGAAGGAAGGGGTGAGATGTGTGGAGAAGCACCCTGCCCTGCGTTTCTTTTTGTAGGCGAACGGGGCAGGGGGCTGGCTCCTCTCCGTGAAGGCAGCCGCCCTACTCCTCCAATCCGGCTTCCCCATGCCACCAACAGCTCATGGAATCAAGGCCAACCCTCAGCACCAATCCATGGCATCTGGGTTTCTGCCATGGCATGCATTTCTACGCCCTCTGCGTCAGCCACCAACCCCGCTCAACGCATGCAATACACGTGGCGGAAGCGCTGCAAGTGGGAAAGATAATGGAATGGCAGTTACCACCCCATGAACGTGGGACGTGGGTAGCCCATGGATCATGGCTCATAATCTCCCCCACAACATCTTGCACGACATGTGGAAAAACTGGAAACTGACTCGAGCTCAGATTAATGAAGAAGCAAAGAAGATCTCAAAGGGTGAGCTACCACAGCCTCCCCGCCTGTGTACTGGATAGGGCCTACCCCGACGACGCTCGGCAGCGTGTTCAGGCCAGGCCCGAGGGCTCCTGTTGGTGCAACAAACCCCTGGTGTGTTGCCCAGACTGTACACAGGCTCGAGAACAAGGTTGCAGCATCCAAGACAAGACCAAGCAGAAGAGATCAGCTCTTTGAGAAATCAAAGGGCGGATCAAGAAGACCAAGGCCAACCAAAGGAGCAAGATACCACTAAGGAAAAACCTCCCTTGCCGGGCAGGCGAGCCTGGCGAGGTCGAGGTTGCCCCAAAGACAAGTCTCAAGACTGCCCTGGCAAGCTTGCTGGGGACACCAAGGGCGGATTACCCCGCCAAGAGTCCACCGCACCACCTCACAGCAACGCAAGTCATCGATCAGTGCGGTGTCGAGCCCCCAGGTGACTAAGTGGCTGTTATTTGGCACGTGGCAGCCACTTCTGAAGGAAATCACCTCCAAATGACACCCATCCAGAGACGTGTCACACAGGCAGACGAGAAGGTGGCCGAACGGCACGGCAAGGCTTGCCATGCTACGCTACAATGTGACACTAAGGGGTGCATTTAATGCGCTTTGTCATGTCTGTAGAGTTAGGTATGATAGCACTATTTGCTATCTAATCAGTACGCAATGACTGATTTTCCATTGTGGTGACTCCTTGATCTATAAAAGGAGGGCCATGGCAACCTTAGAAACGATCCGGACCCTTGTACACTCATACGCGCGTAGTTGCTCTCGCCCCGAGGCGCCCCTGCCGGACTAGAGCGCTACGTCTCCACCTCGGTCCTCTCATCAATCCACCAAAGCAGGAGTAAGGTTTTATGCGTCGCGGCGGCCCAAACCTGGGTAAAAACTACCCGTGTGATCGCTGTCATGCTGCTTCGCGCCCTCCGCTCTTTGTGCAATGCGTCCTTCCCCACTGCCGAACCACAAGGGGCCGATGGCCCCATAGGTGTCCGTGTTTTCCCATGACAAAACGGATCTCCATTCTTCCTCCTCTAGATTTAGGTAACCTATCGAGCATTATCCCTGATGACAGTTTCCTCTTGCGCCTAGGTGCTAGTCCAATAATGAACATAGGAAGTGTTAGTGTACATCAAACTGTGAGACTACATATAAAGAAGCATGCAACTGTAACTTCACTCCAGCAACTACCTTCTTGCGGTTGAAGCTCACAAGGTTCATCTGATCTTGCCAACTCGTCCTGTGTCAAGAGTGCTTCGGAAGTAGTGTTAGGTGGCAAGGGAGCTTGGAACTTGCCGCTAGCTAAGTTGACAAATGAGTAACTTGTGCAGGTGTTGGTACTGTGGAAGGTGTTGCAACAACTAGGGATGTCGCTGCTTGTTTGGTGCCAGCTATTAGTTTCTGTTTGGATTGTTTTGCAGCTGGTGTAGCACGGGATACCGTGTTTGTACAATTTTCCAGTGGACTTTGACCTTCTATCGCACCATCAGTACCAGCAGAATCTGCATAATTCTTCCACTTCTGTTTCCGTGCGTCCTGAGTACTAACACCATCCCCTGCCATTCTGTGTTCCTTCCTCTTTCTCTGTGCCATGTCAAGTCAAGCATACAAGAAAAATGAATGAAAATTTAGTTCTTCAGAACAAATTGATGCGTGATATAGACGAACTGAACTTTGATGTTAGACAACCGCAAGATAGGAGGATGTAATATGTACGAAAAACAGGACGTCATGAGATAATCAAAACTATGATGTGTAAACTAAGCAGAAGGCATTTCAATAAATTAGAAGTAATGCAATGGAAGGTAGACACCATATGAAAGATGCTACAAATATCGCTCTGCCAAGTTAAGAGTGTCTCGTCATAACTGGCATTTAAACAAATGTGAAGCAGTATAAGAAATAAATCATATGCAAGATGCAAACAAGATCACACTACCAAGTTAAAGGTCTCTCATCATTAGTGCCATTGCATATTCACAGCATTGCATATTCACAGCTATGATGTGTAAACTAAGCAGAAGGCATTTGAACAAATTAGAAGCAATGAAAGCTAGACACCATATGTAAGACGCAACGAATATCACTCTACTAAGTTAAAAATGTCTCGTCCTTAGTGCCATGTCAACAAATTAGTAGTACAAGCTAGAAAATAATGCGAGATGTAAACTATATCAGACTCCCAAGTTAAATGTGTCTTGTGAAAAGTGATTGTTGCAGGTTACACAACAGTAGTACTTTGATGTAAGAACATGGTGTGATAGACAGATATTGTATGTTCTAGAAACAGGAACACGTGTCTTATTCACAAGTGTAATGTGTAAAGTAAGCAGATGGAATTCAACAAAATTAGAAGCAATACAAGCTAGACATCATACATAACATGCAACCACATATAACAGTGCCATGTTAGAGGGAGCACCTATGATGCTGGACTAGGGGAGACGTGCTCATCATCAACACAGCTACATTGAGTGTCTATGCATGTGTTGTCTTCCAAATCTTGTTGGGGGGATGGCGGAGTAGGTTGTGTAGAGGCCCTCCGTTTCAGTTGTTTGGAAGGATCACCTTTATCCACTGCCTTGCTAATTTCCTTCTTCTTTATTGATTTTGCATTGTCAAGTAAAACCGACAAGAAAAAGCAATAAAATTCACTCTTCAGAACTCATTCATGCATGATACTGACAATCATTACCTTGATGTAAGGCAAACACATGATACGAGGATGGAATATGTACGAAAAACAGGACGGCATGGCATATTCACAACTATTTGTGTAAACTAAGCAGAACTAATTTAATAAAATTACAAGCAATACAAGCTAGACACCGTATGCAACATGCAAGACAATATCACACTGCCAAGCTAGAGAAAGCACCTGGGATGCCGGTTTCGCCGGAAGACCGCCATCAGTCCCTGCCTTATTTTTTTCCTTCCTCTTTCTTAATTTTATTGCCTTGTCAAGCCAAACCCACAAGAAAAATGAATAAAAATTAGCTTTTCAGAACTCATTGATGCAGGATGCTAACGAGCACTACTTTAATATAAGGCGACCGCATGATAGGATGATTGAATGTGTAAGAAAAAAGGACATCATTGCATATTCACAGCTATGATGTGTAAACTAAGAAGAAGGCATTTCAACAAATTAAAAGCAATGAAAGCTAGACACCATATGAAATATGCAACGAATACACTCTACCAAGTTAAAACTGTCTCGTCATAAGTGCCATTTCAACAAATTAGAAGTAGTACAAGCTAGAAAAGAATACGAGATGTAACCTATATCACACTTCCAAGTTAAACATGTCTTATGATAAGTGATTGTTGCACGTCACACAACAGTAGTACTTTGATGTAAGAACATGGTGTGATAGACAGATATTGTATGTTCTAGAAACAGGAACACGTGTCTTATTCACAAGTATAATGTGTAAAGTAAGCAGATGGAATTCAACAAAATTAGAAGCAATACAAGCTAGACATCATACATAACATGCAACCACATATAATAGTGCCAAGTTAGAGGGAGCACCTGTGATGGTGGACTAGGGGAGACGTGCTCATCATCAACACAGCTACGTTCAGTGTCTATGCATGTGTTGTCTTGCAAATCTTCTTGAGGGGATGGCGGAGTAGAATCTGTAGAGGCCCTCCGTTTCAGTTGTTTGGAAGGAGCACATTTATCCACTGCCTTGCTAATTTCCTTCCGCTTTATTGATTTTGCATTGTAAAGTAAAACCGACAAGAAAAAGCAATAAAATTCACTCTTCAGAACTCATTCATGCATGATACTGACAATCACTACTTTGATGTAAGGCAAACACATGATAAGAGGATGGAATATGTACGAAAAATAGGATAGCTTGGCTCACAACTATTTGTCTAAACTAAGCAGAAGCCAATTCAACAAATTAGAAGCAATGCAAGCTAGACACCACATGAAAGATGTAACCAATATGACTCTGCCAAGTTAAAAGCGTCCCATCATAAATGGCGTTTCAACAAATTAGAAGCAGTGCATGCTATAAATCATATGAAAGACGCAACCAATATCACTCTGCATATACTAAAGGTGTCTCGTCATAATTGATTGATGCGGGATACAAAAAAATAGTAGTTTTATGTAAGGACATGCTTAATAGACAGATGTACTATGTACCAAAAACAGGAAGGCATGTCACATTAACAGGTATAATGTATAAACTAAGCAGAATAGCACATGCACCAGATTGGAAGAATTACAATCTAGACACTATATGCAACATGCAACCACATATCACGCTGCCAAGTTAGAGCAAGCACCTGCGATGGTGGTGTACGGGAAATGCGGTCATCAACTACAGAGCTACGTTGACTATCTTCATCTAGCATTGCTGTTTCTTGAGAATCATGTGGGGAGGCTGACAATGCATTCTTTAAAAGAGGAACTTTTCTCACAGCAGTCCACGAGCCAGACTGTCTCATCATAAGTGATTGATGAGGGATACACAAGAACATTAGTTTGATGTAAGAACATGGTTAATAAACAGATGTAGTAGTATGTACAAAAAACAGGAAGGCATGTCATATTCAAAGGTATAATGTGTAAGCTAAGCAGATGCAATTTAACCAAATTGGAAGCAATACAAGCTAGACACCCGGCTAGAGTGGTGAGCATGATCATCGAGGACCTGAGAGCCTGGTGGGAGGCGGGCTGCTTCGCCACCATCGTGGATTTGTAGTTGGCTTGCAGGTGATGCCTGTCTGTGGTGGGCTTGTCACTGGCTCGGCCAGTGCCCTGACTAGCTATTTGGCTTCTGGTGCTCCCGGGATGGTGGTTCATGTAAAAAATATCTTTCCTTATCTTAATAAAGACCGACTTCGGCCTTTCGAATACAAGCTAGACACCATATGCAACATGCAACCACATATGACACCGCGAAGTTAAAGCAAGCACCTGGGATGGTGGTTCATGGCGAGCAAGATCATCAACTCCAGAGCTATGTTTACCGTCTCCATCTGCTGACACTGCACAGTTTATAGCACCGAAACGTGTCTTGCCTAAGCACGAAGAAAGCTAGAGTGACTTCTCTCTTTTATTTCGTGCTTCTATCAACCGGTTGGCAGAGGCTGAAATACCCATGCATAAAAAAACAATAGTGAGAGTATGGGTGAAGTGTGTGCAGAACTAGTGCACTGTAAAAGTAGCAGATAGCAGGTGGCTGAAAAATAAATGACAGGAGACATATGATACCTCTACAACATTGCATGGCAAACAAAATTAGATTCTACACCGTATGATTTTGTAATATATGAACACAGGGATGGTTGGGAAATGCAGGTACTCCTCCAGCACACCACCAAATGTGGTCTTATCAAAATAACAGTCGACTAAAAATAAATAGGTCAGTCGATTTTTTTATGAACCGTCCGATCTACAAGGAACAGGAAGATGGCCTTCGTCTACCTCCCGCCGGTCAGTGTTGATGATCTTTCTCGAACCGCCAGCGACCACCGCTACTGCTACTGCTACAAGTTAGCTGTAGTGCCGTATCAGTAGCGCGGGACCCGGCACTACTGATACACCTTAGACGCGCGCTACTGCTAGACTTTTCCCTAGTAGTGTGTGTGCGATGCACTAATCACAAATGGTGTCGTAATAAAACCTACCCCAATACAAACTGTTTGCGATGGCGGAGTCATCAAACATGATTCAGATTAGAGTTGCGTGTGCGACACATGGCATAGAGTTGATCCATATGAACTATTTATGATGAGCCAAAAAATAGAAACGGTCAGCCATATGAAGGTGTGTGCGATAGACGACATACAGTTCAATCGGATGAACTATTTTTGATTAGGCAACATAGCATAAAAGGTCGGCCAGATCAATGTGTGTGCAATAGACGGCATACAGTTCACTAGACGGCATGCACATCACACGGATGAACTGTTTACGATGAGCAAAAACAACAGAAATGGTCAGCCGGATCAAGGTGTGTGTGATAGATGGCATGCACATCACACAGATGAACTGTTTGCGATTAGCCACAACAAACATAAACGGTCAGCCAGATCAAGGTGTGTGCGCTAGACGGGCACACATTCTAATTAAAAGAATTGTGCGTGATGGTAATAAGGAGCACACACAGTTGATGGAACAAGTCGTGTGTTGACATCGCCGATTGCGGCGCATCCTATGGCGGAAACGCCACGTACACATCTGAGAACGCATGCCCTACACCATGTGGGAATCGTGTCGCACTTCAAAACTAGAACCGTCAATAAATTTTGAGCTTGCTTCCCGTCACATTCCAAATTACCATGCTATATTAAATTGCAAACCTGTTCACAACGATCAAAACCTAAATGGTTTCCCACTTAGCAGCGTATTACTAGGTTATAAATATTACCTACTCCAAGATGACTGCACATTCCTCCTCAATTCCTCATCAACAAACAAACAAGTCTTTCTTCGTCGTTCCTTGCGTCTGCCATGGCCCGTAGATCTGGGTCGACAAATTACTAGGGAGAGGCGAGCATGGAAGCAGAAGCACGAGAGATGTCCTGCCTCATCGCGAAAGCAGCCGAGATGTCCCGCCGCGCTGCAGAAGCAGCACAGAGGTCTCGCCATGTCGCCGAAGTAGTAGACTAGTCCCGCCGCACCACGGAAGCAATACAGATGTCCTGCCGCACCGCGGATGTAGCAGAGAGGTCCTCTCGCACCGCGGTAGCCTGGAAAGATCTCTCGCGGGCAGGCAAGGACTCAGATAGGCGCATGCACACTATGCTCAATAACCCAATGGATCAAATCTTCGGCTGGGCAAAGCTGCAGGAGGAGATTAATGCCTCGTTTCATCTACCGGCGTCATCTGGGGACTAAGGGATGACAAGGTGAAGCTTCGCACCCAGCGTGACCTGCTGAGGGCGAAGATCGCCAGAAGAGTGAGAAGCAGCACGAGAACACTGTCTTGTTGAAGAAGATGGGCGTCATCATCAAGAAACATATGGACGAGAACGCCAGGCTCCGCATCGAGCGCGAAAGGCTGGTGGAGGAATCTGTGGCTGCTGCCGAGCAACGTATTGAGGACGTGAAAGAGATCATCGCCGCTCGCCATGGGAACAAGTCGTGGAGGCAATAAAGAAGGTATTGTAGGAACTCCGCGCCCTGCGGCAACGCATCAAGAAAGTAGAGAGCAGTGACCCAGATTGTTGTCTGCGTCTTCCTTGTTCTTTTGCCGCTGTGTCTTTCAGACGTTGCCGCATGTTGCATTTTTAATTATCTCCTGAATATGTAAGACAAATATTATCCATTACCATCATCATTATATTTTGCTAAGTCTTAGTCGATGCTATGTCCGTCAGATCTTACATCATGATCCGTGCAGAATTTTCTTTTTAGATTTTCTTTTTTCTCTCTTAAATCTCAGTCGAGTGAGACATAGCCACACCATTAAGCGCTTATAAAACAAGGGCTCGGGCACCATTAATGGAGAAGTTGGGAGAGAGGTGGGCGGCGGATGGAGGTCAAAGGGCTCGCCTCCCGGTAAGCATGCTCAGCGGTCTGCTCGCACGCCTCCCGTACTCAAATATCTACCCCGCACAACGCCTCCTAGCCAATAAAAAAGGGGATGCATGGTGGCACGTAAATGGTTAGTATAACGTCCACAGTTTCAATAATACTTGTGTTTCAGGTTGTCACGTGGCAGCTCTTGTTCCAAAATGACTTTGTTGGTTGTTAATGTGTGCGCCTTCACAAATCGGACAACATTTTTACCATAGCATGTTGGTGCCATGTGAAGGCAACATGTTGAGTTTCATGATTTTCAGGTGAGTTTTGGATTTACAGGAATTTAAAAACCAAGTTTCTCAATCTTTCCGGCCGAGCCACGATGCCCAGATGTTTGAAATTCATTCACGTTTCTTGCATGGGACCTAAACATTCACCCAAGGACACATATATTATTTTTCAACCCATTTTGGCAAACTGGAGCATGTGCATGTAGTTCAAATTTGCATTATGCATATTAAATGCCTAGAAAACTCAGATAATGTATAAATAAGGCCAAATGAACCCTGAATAATTCCAAAATTTAGCACAAAACTCGTATTGGTCTATGTTGCCTCTATAAAAAAATCAAGGCGGGAAGACGCAGCGTATGTCATTTCGCACGTAGAGGTGACACGTTCCCTTTCGAAACCACGAGCCCTCTTGAGAGAAGCTCTGATTTGCACGAAGCTTATACCAAAATTTTCCCAAATCGGACAACTTTTTTACCACAACATGTTGGTGCCATTTCATGACACCATGCCAAGTTTCATGATTTTCAGACGAGTTTTGGATTTACAGGAATTAAAAAACCAAGTTTCTCAATGTTTCCAGTCGAGCCACGATTCCCAGATGGTTGAAATTCATTCCTGTTTCTTGCATGGGACCTAAACATTCACTCACGGATAGACATATGATTTTTCAACCAACTTTGGTTCACTGGAGCATGTGCCTGTAGTTCAAATTTGAATTATGCCCATTAAATGCCTAGAAAACTCAATTAATGTATAAAAAAGGCCAGACGAGCCAGGATTAATTCCAAAATTTAGGAAGGTACTCCTATTGGTATATGTTGCCTCTGTAAAAAAAATCAAGGCGGGAAGAGGCATCATATGTCGTTTCGCACATAGAATATTCTAACAAATCATGAATAAATGCGTATCCCTCTCAAATGGTGTGTCTAGCAAAAGATGGTTGTCGCAAACTAAAAAGAAAACAAAGCAAAGACTACTTAAATACACGACGCTCCAGCAAAACTCATATCATGTGATGAATAAAAATATAGCTCCAAGTAGTATACCGATGGATTGTAGATGAAAGAGGGGATGCCATCCAGGGCATCCCCAAGCTTAGATGCTTGAGTCTCCTTAAATATTACCTTGGGGTGCCATGGACATCCCCAAGCTTAGGGTCTTGCTGCTCCTTATTCCTTCATCCATCGTGGTCTCACTCAAAACTTGAAAACTTCAGAGCACAAAACTGAACAGAAACCTCGTGAGATCCGTTAGTATAACAAGCAAATCATAAACTTTAGGTACTGTTATGAACCCATTCATATTTTATTATTTCATAATACCTACTATATTCTAACTTCCATGACTTATACCCCCCGATATAATCCATAGATTCATCAAGAGAAGCAAACTATGCAACAAAAACAGAATCTGTGTAAAACAAAATAGTCTGTAAAGATCCGAATTATGGTCATACTTCTGGAACTTTAAAACGTCTGAAATATTAGGTCAACGTGGGAAATTTGTATATCAATCATGTGTAAAACATTGAGATCAGAAGCACGTTCCAGTGATTTTTAAAAATTCCTAAAGTGAGCACAAAAATTTCTGTTTTCTCACAGAATCAAGTCAACTATCAACCAAATCATCCCAAAGGTTTTACTTGGCACAAACAATAATTAAAACATAAAAACACAATCATCATAGTAGCATAATTGTGTGAACACTCAAGAATAGAAAAGAAACAGGAAAAATAAGATAACTATTATGTTGCCTCCCAACAAGCGCTATTATTTTATGCCCCTAGCTAGGTGTAAGGCATTGTTTCAAGTATTGTCATCTTTAGTTTCCAACTCCTCAATTATGCATCCATGCTTCCTATGAGGTTTATCACAAGTATTCTTAATAATCACACTCCTAGGGATAAAGTTGAGGAATATACTTTCATAGATAGGTTCCTTTATCAAACCAATGAAACGGGATGCACACTAATCATTTTAAGATCCTCACTTCCATTACTAGATGTAGCACCTTTATTCTTTGGAACATAGATAAACTTGGGATTCTTCTTAGGGGGAGTTCTTTCAATAGTTTTAACAAAAGAAAATGTGGAATCCAAATTGTTAATAACCTTTTCCATTCCAACTTATCAATTCTAGAAGGATTTTGTTCTATTCTCTCATTAATTATTGGTTCCTTCTCTTTTAACATCCTTAATATAGTTCCTACCTTTGAGCCAAATTGAGTAACTTGATTATGAACCCTTTTGTCTAGATTATCAATATGTTCAACAATAGGCATTTTATTTTTAAAAAATTCTAACCTCCACATATCATGTTCCAAAGTCAATGTTGTATTATTAATAGTAATAGGTGGTGATCCCACTAAATTTCCCATAGCACTGGAAGCATACATAGGGTTACTACTCAAGAAATTCCCTCCGACAGTAGTGTCTAGCACAAATCTATACCAAGTAGTGACTCCCACATAAAAATTGCAAAGAAGAACGGCAGTGGATTTCTTACGAGTTGATTTATTTTGAGCATCGCAAATCCTATACCAAGCATCTTTTAAACTCTCTCCTCCCCTTTGTTTAAAATTAAGCACTTCATTTTTAGGGGTATAAGCGATAAGAGAGGAACTAGCCATAGTGGCAAAGCAAGCAAATGAGCAAACAAAAATATTTTTGTGTTTTTGTAAAAAACAAATTTAGAAGTGAGGGAGATGAAAACGAGAGGCAAAGGCAAATAAAAAGGAAAATAAAAGTAGAGCAAGTAGATGATAGTTTATGTGAAGGTACTTGATAGGTTTTGATGATTTCTCCCCGGTAACGGCGCCAAAAATTCTTCCCGCTACTTGTGAGCTGCATTGGGATTTCCGCGAAGAGGAGAGGAGATGCAGTACAGTAGAGATAAGTATTTCCCTCAGTTAAGAACCAAGGTTATCAATCCAGTAGGAGAATCACACAAAGCCTCCTAAACAACACCTGCATACACAAAAGCAAATACTTCCACCCAACGCGATCAAGAGGGTTGTCAATCCCCTTGGCGGTTATTTGCAAGGATTAAATCTCGTAGTGGTAGATAGATAAATTACAAAGATAAAATAAAACAAAAGAGAAAATAGCAGCAAAGTATTTTTCTGTTTTTATATATGATAAAGGTCACCGGGGGGCCATAGTTTTCACTAGACGCTTCTCTCTCGAGCACATAGCATACGGTGGGTGAACAAATTATTGTTGGGCAATTGATAGAAAAGCGCATAGTTATGACGATATTCAAGGTAATGGCCATGTATATAGGCATCATGTCTGAGACAAGTAGACCGACTCCTGCCTGCATCTAGTACTATTACTCCACCCATCGACCGCTATCCAGCATGCATCTAGGGTTTTAAGTATAAAATAGAGTAAGACCTTAAGCAAGATGACATGATGTAGACAAAGTAAACCCAATCAATATGAATAAACCCCATTGTTTTATCCTTAATGGAAACAATACAAATACATGTCTTGTCCCCTTCTGTCACTGGGATATGGAGCACCGCAAGATTGAACCCATTACAAAGCACCTCTCCCACTGAAGATAAATCAATCTAGTTGGTCAAACCAAACAGATAGATCGGAGAGAAATACAAAGCTATACAACCATGCATAATAAAGTTTAAAAAAGACTCCATTACTTCTTATAAATATTCATATCATAAACCCACAATTCATCGGATCCCAACAAACACACCGCAAAAGAAGATTACATCGGATAGAACTCCAAGAACATCGAGGAGAACATTGTATTGAAGATTAAAGAGAGAGAAGAAGCCATCTAGCTACTTGCTATGGACCCGTAGGTCTATGGTGAACTACTCACGCATCATCGGAAGGTATCAAGGATGATGTAGAAGCCCTCCGTGATCGATTCCCCCTCCGAAAGAGTACCGAAAAAGGCCTCTAGATTGGATCACAGAAGAATAGAGACTTGCGGCGGTGGAAAGAGTGTTTTAGGTGGCTCCTCGTTGGTTTCTTGATTTTAGAGAATTTATAGAGGTAGAATTAGGTTAGATAGAGCCACGAGGGGCCCACAAGGTAACAGGGTGCGCCCTATTGCCTTGTTGTCTCCTCACTTGTCGTCTGGTCTCCTCTCGAAGCTTCTATGCACTGGTATAGCGAGGTGCTATACAAACGGTTTTTAACCCCTTTCCGCGATGGCATTTGGAACCGTCGCCAAGTGAGTGACTGCGATAGGGGGGTCCTTTCCACACGACCCAAAAACCGTCGGGGATAGGGAGCCACCCAAGCACTGCATCCTTGCAACTCATTTGTGCTCCATTGCCATCGCAGTCGGTATTCTGTGGTGCTACGTTTACGATGTGCGGCCCATCACAAACGGTTCACGATTATAGAACGTGTATGATAAGCAGACAATCACACACATTCACTTTTCCTGAACCATATGCGATAACTAATTAAGAAGATTAGCTAATCGTCGTACGAGTGTCGGATAGGATTACGAAACGTCGGACCGTCGTAACATCGTCGTACATGACAACTATCGCACACGCTATTCTGTGGTGCAACGTTTATGATGCGTACCACATCAGAAGCAGTTCATGGATGCAAATCGTGTACGATAAGGCAACTATCACAAACATTTAGATTGCCCGCACCATTTGTGATATTGTCTGACATCGCACACACTTTGCAAACGGCAACTGTGTGCATGCTTGCACACGTTTCCTCTCTGTGAACCGTGTCGGATTATGGTGTATATCACAAACATTTGTGTTTTACCAACCGTGTGCGTCGTAACGACCTGCAGAGCGTAATTTCACCATAATTTAATTGCTGCTATTTCAAATTGTACCGGATTTGAATTTGAAAGTATGCTATAGCTTTATTCATATCCATTAGGTTCAAACAACCAATGCATTATTCGATTCATAGGTACATATGTTCAAGAATTACATAAGCACCAAATAAAGAATGATGAACCACAATTGTATACTTGTACTATTAAAGACGGTAAAGAAAGAGGCGAAATACATTCTGGTTGCTGAACAAGGTGAAGCGGAATGCCCATATTGTGCCCTCCTCCATGCAGAAGGCACGCACGACTCTAGTCCAACCCCTTGTGATGGCCGACCGCCCATCCTTCACGGTCTTCATGAAAACATCTAGATAATCATCGTGTTCTGGTAGAAATACTTTAACCTTTGCATGCCCACCAATCATGTAGTTTGAGAGATAATCTTGAGTAAACTGCTTTGGGAACCACTGCAAAGGAAAAAGATTCAGACATTGTCATCTAACACAACTCATTATGGGCAGTAAAAAGAAGGCTGCAGAGTTCTAACTTACCATCCTGCAGTTCGCTGTTGTCTTGGATAAAGTGTAAACAAATAGTTTAATTGCCATCTTTTGACCCATTTTACTAACAATCTTTATCAACTTCCTCACTTGATGCTGGTTCATCGATATCTCATTGCCCCATACGCAGAAAGGGTCGAAGCGCGGATCTTTTCCAATGACATATGTACCTAAAAGCACCAAGTTAGTATTAGAAGCTAAACAGCAATTGCACAATGATGTAGTACAACACTCTTTTATAATATCTTATAACATCCAATATACTCACATATTAGATGAATTAAAATCTTATATTATGGGCCGAAGGAGTTTATTGCATTTTTACAAATTATCGGTTGATTAACTGCTGCTGTATCCATGGGTTAGAGTTAGTTTGAGCTAGTTTGGGCTCAAATAGCCCTAAAGTATATCCAAATATGAGGGCTAGTTTGAGCTAGTTGCATCTAACCCACCCAAAAAAACTATCCCACCCAAGAGGTGCTATATGGAGCTAGTTCTCCTAGTGCATTTATTGTAAATCTAACCCTGTCATCCAAACACCTCTTTGGCTAGAGTTAGTTCAGGGTTAGTCATGAGCTAGAAACTAACTTTAACCTCTAGCTTAGTTGAGTATCCAAACAGGGATGTGTTGTTGTTGTTGTTGTTGTTGTTGCTGCTGCCACTCTTCTACGTATATCTAGACATCATCAGAACAATAAGGTAACACTCTTCCTTGTTGCTATGTAGCCTAGGATTGCATATTTAGACATTAAGTACAGTGCATGTTGCTATGTAGCCTCAGATATATTACATATGGCCCTAGTTAACCTAACGCTAAATGGGTTACAGATATATTCAGTTAAAAGTTTGATTCACCTATTAGTCCCTTATCAGCCCCCGGCCTATATGGTACCAGCTACCGATATCTTGAACAGTGAGTATATATAAGCCATGGGATGAAACTAACCTCGATGGAAAACAACAGTCATTCCCAAAATTGTCCTGTGTAAGTACATCGAGAGGCATGTTAAGCACAACAGGCTAAACATCAACCAAATATATCCATGGCAGACAAAATAATCTCCAAAAGATAGCTTCAGTGTCCAGGTTTAAGCACGCTAGTAAAGCAAAACGAGTGGAAAGGTGTGTTAACTGCAACAGGCCTAACATTTAACAACAAGCAAACATAGTCATTCAAACTGGTATTGTGCCGGTCTAAGTACACTGGTTATTGTTAAATAAAAATGGAAAGGCGTGTTAACTACAAGATGCTGCAACCATATGTAGTCATTCATAGTGGTATTGTTGAAACTGGTATTGATGAAATTGAACTACACAGTTCATACTTGCACATATAGAACATCACGTTGTGAATAACGGGAATAAACAAGGCATACTACGAATAACCAAAGATAGCATTTGAAACTGGACATATGCTAACTACAAACAACCGAACAATCAAAAAACTTTAAAAGAGGCATATGCTAGCTATAACAGGCTTAACAGCAAGCAAATATATGCATTCCTATCGTTATGTTTAAAACTGGATTGATGAAAATGTACTGCACAGTAAATAGTTGCACATATAGAGCATCGCATTGTGAACAACTGAAATAAACAAGGCATACTGCAAACAACCAAATATAGCAATTAAAACTGGACATATTCTCACTACACTACAAAAGGGACTCGACAAAACAAATCATGGGTTCCCCCCTGTGAAGAGGCACAACAAAACAAATCATGGGTTTCCTCACTTGTCACAGATGGGCTCGTTCCCGTGGGAAGAGCACGGAACCTGGATGCGCTCCATGTTGTCGCAGATGGGCTCCTTCCCCTTGGAAGAGCACGGCTGTAGGGTGCCCTCCCTAATGTCGCAGATGGGCTCTTTCCCCTTGGAAGAGCCGGAGAGGGTGCCCTCATCGTGGTCGCCGTCGATGAGGTCTGACTTGGAAGCTGTGGATCCCAAGCCAGCGTTGCAGAACGAGTCCTTCAAAAATGACAAAAGGGGCTCGATGGCGATGTAGGATGGCAAATTCTTGACAGCGAGCCAAAGGAGATTAGCGGCGGGGCCATGGATGAGATCGACGGCGGTTAAACCCGAGGGGTTGGGGGTGGGCCACTTAACCTGTGACATAGCCCGCGTCAGGCCGTCGCTGTCAATGGCCTCGATGTCGTAGCTGTCGTCCGCGACATACCCGGATACTCTAGCCCGCTGATTGAGTGCCTGCGGCCAGTAATGGTCGTCAGCTTACTCGGCGTCCACCTCGGTGACGTCGGGCGAAGAAACCGCGATACACCTCTTTTGGGCCAGTCGCTCCTCGAGCTCCATGGGAAGCATAGCCGGGCTTAGGTTGGGACGCTCTAGAGTGGGGTATGGGGATCTGCGGGAAAGGGGGTGTTTGGCAGGCGTCATCTAAGAAACTCAGGGCGGCCTTGGTATGGAGATCGGTGGGTAAGCTGCACGGGCAAACTGGCTGATGTTGACAATGGAGGCCTTGCGGCGGCGACCTTGCTAGGGTTTCGAGCGAGGGAGGGGTTGTGGTGGGTGTGTGTGTGTACGCGCACGCGCGTGCGCCCGAGGAGGTTTTGGTGTGTGTGTGTGTGTGTGGAGGGGGGGCGGGGTGTGTTTGAGGAAATGACGCGGCTACTGAAAATTTTACTACGTGGGAGTCAAACGCGGGAGTGAAATGCCGGGGCTATTGAAAATTTGGATGATGGTGCATCGCACACGGTCTGGAAATAACAACTGTGTGTTATGAAACAGAAAAACCCTTGGGGCGGGCAGATATTTTCGAGGGATGCAGGTGGAGCGGGAACAACAAACATCACACACGTTCGAAACATAATAACCATGTGTTATCAAACAGAAAAACCCTGCAGGCGGGTAGATATTTTTGAGAGGGGAAGCCTCGTGTAGCCTAATGTACTGTGCGGATGTGCGTGACAGGGGCACCGGCGTGGCACACGGTTAGTGTGAGTGAACCGTGTCTGTTGCGTCATCTGACTTGTCTAATGTTCATAAATTTGGCGAAAATGACGCGGGAAAGGGTCAGAACATGAACACACTTGCATGTGGACCAAATATATGTATGAAAAGGGTGGTTTGATGTTCAAATACCAAATGCAACTTCGATGTGGCACCTATCTCGCAAAGCGCATGGTATTGCTTGCCCCCCTCCCTCATGTCGGCAGGAGGGGAATCCTAAGCTATGAACGCATGCCCCCCCCCCCCACGGAGGTTCACCTAGCAAAGTGTGAAGTAGCAGTCCCCCCCATCACACCCACACACACACACTTTCAGTCGGCGGGGCGGAGAGGGCATCTCACCAAGATGTATCATAAAATGGACCAAGAATAATCCAACTTGGTCGTACAACCTCTCTCTTGTTGTTGGTCAAAGTGATGGCCATCCATGCGACCACAGAGATGGGCTAGCTCGCCAATAATCACAGAAGTAGCTAGTTCCCGAAGATAACCACTGCCTGCTTGTGGCCCAAACATATGTATGGAGAGGTGTTGATGTTTGAATACATAATGGAACAACTTTGATGTGGCACCATGCTTTCGAACCAGAAATCCCGACACGGAGAGAGGGTTAGTTGACGATGCATATGTATGTCACACCACACTTCGAGCCGATGACGGGGATTCATGCATGCATGCGTGCATAGTATGCACTCAAACTTAATTAGGTCTGAATCTCACCATGACCTATACTACGACAACACGAACCAAAGGAAGAATCCGCCATGGTAACCTATCTTGTTGTCGGTAAAAGTGATCATGGATGTCCACGCGGGCCCACGAATATATAGGCTTGTCGCCAATAACCACGCGAGGGAGTGTACCGTTTGAAGACAACCACTACATGCATAAGTATGGAGGTGATACGTGCATGCATGTTTGAATACCATTCACAACATTGATGTAGCGCGTGCCTTGAAAATCGTACAGTCCCCACACAGAGCGAGATCGGTTCATGATGTGTCGTGGTACTAGCCACTTTGACTCGATGGGAGGGATTCATGTGTACACATGCATGTGTGTGCTCAAACTATATCATGTCATCCCAGAGCATGACCTATATATATATACCATATTACAAACAGAAAATAATCCCCTCCCAAGTCAAATTAACCTCTCTCGTTGTCAGGCAAAGTAGTGATGGACCAAGCAAGCCCACAGATGGAAAGCATCAATATCGCTGATAACCGCGTGAGTGGGTGCGAGAGGACAACCACCATCGCTTTGCATGTGGGCCAAACATATTTTGAATACCCAAAATGCACAACTTTGATGTGGCACATGCCTCGAAAACCGTAAAGTCCCCACACCGAGCGAGGTTCATGAAGCTTACTACATATGATGGTCCCCTTCCCCCTCTTCGATGCATACTATATGCTCCTACCATAATACAACCCAAAAAGAATCCTCCTTGATGGTGAAATTAATTAACCTCTCCCAATGTAGGTCAAAGTGATGCATGCATCGACGATGACCTCGCGGGCCCACAGATGGAAGCGTCACATGTGAGTGTCCTAGGATAACCACCGCCTGCATGCATGTGTCCCAAAGAGGTGTTGTGTGATGTTTGAATTGCCAATTCACAACTTTGATGTGGCACGTGCCTCGGAAACCGAGAAGTCCCGACACTGAGTGAGGTGTACTTGTTCACGGACGCGTACGTATAGTATATATGCTAGTCCCCTCCCACCTCATCGATGCGTACTATATACTCCCACCATAACACAAAGAAAAAATATTCTAACTTGCTGGTCAAATTAACCTCTCTGCCGGCTGTTGGTCAAAGTGATGGACGACGATCTTTGGGCCAAATTTGAGACCAATTTTGATGTCCATCTCAACCGCATCGTACTTTTTTTGGGCCAAATCTCGCGGGCCCGCATGCAGTTGGTGGTTGTCGTACATACTTTTTTTGGCCACATGCAGTTGGTGGTTGTCGTACACGACACTCACTCAACCGCATCGTACTTTTTTTGGCCAAATTTGAGACCAATTTTGATGTAATCTTTATCTTCTTACAAACGGGAGATTATTAATAATTGGGAACCAATATCGCAAACGGATTATTTATTCGAACCGTGGGCGTTAGACCAAAAATGGATAGGTGCCATGCTTCGGTTAAGCAATAAAGCGGCATCATTAATCATCAAAATAGAAAAACAATATACGTGCCGCCACGCGACCCATGTGCCGTGCGAGCCGGCATGAGTTGACGGGACGCATGCGAGCAGTCCACCGCGCAGGCAGACCGGGAGGCGTGCGTGCAGGTGTGTGAATTGACGGGAGGCGTCCTCGCTGCGTAGTGTCATCAGGAGGCGTTTGAGTAGCTGTGTGAAATGACGGTAGGCATGCCAGCAGTATAGTGCGCAGGCTCACCGGGAGGCGAGCCAGTGGTGGTACCGCCACCCGCCTCTCTCCCACTACTCCATATTAATGGCGCGCCCGAGCGGCCGCACCCCCCATCATCGCCACACACACAATCCTCTCTCTCCGCTTGCATCCTCGACGCCGCTCCCAGTCCTCAAAGTCGTTAGTGTATGAGGATGCCGCCGAAGCGCCCCATCGGAGGGAGTGGCTACGCCGGGGCTGCTGAAGCACCGGAGCACAGCGTGGAGTTGGAGACAGAGGTTGCCGTCACCGCCGGTGAGGTATCGCTGCACCCTGACGTCGTCGACGGCATCGTGCTTCCACAGCCGGAGCCGGAGGTCCACACCGACTCCAGCGACGACTCCGGCGACGACTCCGACGACCACTCCGGCGACGACTGCAACGACGACAGATAACCAGTTAGTCATCTATACCCATTTATGTGTCAAATACATCCTAGGGTTTCTCTTCTTACTCCAGCCTCCCCCTTTTTGGAATAGAAATCCTATCGTTTTGTTCTCTCAATCCATGAAATCTGAGTAAGTTTCGTTAGATCCGTGTAGTGTATTGATTGTTTGAATGGCACAAGTGATAAGTGATTAGTTGTTTCATCTGTGCAAATGATTTCTGCTAATAATCCGACTAGGGTTAGTGTTCGTGCTAATAATTCCTAGCCAGGTCTTGACAATTGATTTTGAATGACCTACATATATGTTTGTGCCATTATTTTCTTCAAGATTGGTCTGTACATAGACGATTGTGCTTAAAAATTGAACCATAATCTCTGGATATGTCTAAAAAAATAGCCATAAATTCCTAATCCTACTTTACGGCATGTAAACATTGATTTGATGCCAAATTTTGGCAACTGCCAAATGTTCGCTAGAGATTAGTTTGTATTCCAAATTTGACGCCACATTTTTTTACTATATATATAGGTGTTGTCTGACGATGTCGATAGCGAGGATGAAGATGGCCAGAGGAGGTACAAGAGGCAAATCCTCAGGAAGCTTTACGCGGGAATGCATAACAGGCATATTAGGACCTGGCACGGCAGCTATTGATGCCCATTTTGTAACCAAAAGCTTCATGACACGTATCAAAGTGTTCTGGCGCATGCAAGAGGACGAGCCATTGGCTCCTTCAAGCAGAAGTATTCTCGTAGGGTGGCGTATGCCGCATACGCCGTGTACATGGAGAAGCTTCAGGATCGTGCCGGCAAATGAGATGAGATGTGGGATCGAACTATGTATGTCTATGTAGTGTCTTAATTATAAATGCGCTTGAGTATGCTTAATGATGGTTGAACTATGTACTTATGGTTGAACTATGCTTGTGTATGACTTATTATGTATGTCTGAGTATGTTTAATCTATGTTTACTTATTTCTAAATGTGGGATATGGATGCAATCAGTTCGGTTGATGAAATCTACCTCCGTCCTGGTTTATTGGTCCTCATTGTAATTTGTGTTAAATTTTCACCAAAGATTTAACTGACAAAATGTTAGTGCAGGTCAGCAAAAATTATATCGTTGGATGCGTATTTGAACATAGTGTTCAATGATATAGTTTTTGGTGACATGCATAAACATTTGTTAGTTAAATCTTTGGTCAAAATTAGGCACAAATTACAAAGGGGACCAATAAACCAGGACGGAGGTAGTACGTCAATCACACATGGTTCCTAAAATTGGAACCATGTGCATTGACTTTCATTTTCCATGTGACGTCCATCACACACGGTTGGCTCTAGCAAACCGTTGCCTCCGAAACTCTTTGTGGGACAGAAAACCCTCACCACCCAATTCAAAAAAGAAAAAATAAAACCCTCACCATCCCCATGTCACAAAAACCCTCACCCCGCCCACCACCCCTTCTGGTCCCCATTCACACCTGCACAAGCTCCTCCGCGTCTATGCATGGCACCGCCTATCAGCGCGGCAACCACTTAGCTCGACGCCTATCGCCGCCGCCAGGCTGCCGACAAACCCCACCGCATTTCTCCACTTTCGCTTGCCGCCGCCTATCGCCATCAACTTTCTCGACGCTGCTTGCGGTCGACCTAGCTCCGCCCGGTTGGGGAATCCATCGTATTGAGGGGTTTTTCTCATGGATAACAAGGTAACTAATTTAATGAGATATTATCTCATCTCTTATCCCAGTTCATCTGGCTCCTTTAATCACTCGGCCAAAATCGCCGTGAATTCATTTTTATTCGAGCTGATTTGAGGATTTTCTTTCATTCATAGAGTGTATAGTGCACGGACACATCAGGACTTTGCGGCCTCGGCCAGACATCCATGGAGTTCCATCTCACCGTACTAGATGACTTGAGGATCGCGCGGTATGTTCAATCTCACCCTAAATCGGTTGGCATGGCCTACTTTCCTGAACATATACTATATATTGTTGCATTTGGATAAAAGGTGCCACATGCAGCATATACGTCAGAGGGGATTTTTTCCCTCTTCTTTCTATATTAGGCAAATTAATGATATATTGTTTTTTCGATTACTCTCATATTTCCATGACATCATGGTTACCCTATCTGTTTAATTATCAATTTTTGTCCTTTGATTTCAACTGTTGTACAGTTCTTTCAATTTTGCCCATATTCGCATGTTACCATATTCTTTAACAATCCTACCATTTTCTGCTGTGCGTCCCTTGCTATGCAGCAGAATCTGTAGTACACAATCTTTCCCTTTACATAAATCAAGACTGCAGGGATGTCATACTGAACACAAACCATGGATTTACAATCGTTGCTTCTGTAAGACTTGATGAATGTGGTCACTCCTATTTTGCCAAGGGCCTTTGGACACAAATTTCTAAGTTTTATGTACTGAAAGATGGCACTAAAATTGCACTGCACATAAAAGAGCCTGGTCATGAGATATATGCTAACTTCCCCGACGATATCATCCGTCCAGACTTTGTTCGAAGTAAGTGTTCTTTTCAAGTATCTGCATGTTGACTTACCCAGCAATATCAAAGGAATTGTGTAGTATTTAAGCAACCAATTGTTATTCCATTTTCTTACTCTATTCCTACCTATTAACTTCTAGTTACCAATACACTTTTCTACTGCCATGTTTTAACTAAATATTCCCTATACTCCCACTTCTATCAGAAAGCGCCGCTGATGAGGAGACTCCGGAGGTAGAGAACGGGGCTGCCAACAAGCGGAGGCGGGTCGAGCAAGAACCACAAGCGACTCCAGCAAGCCTAGACTTCATCAGCAGCCTCCCCGATGATATGTTGATAGTCATCATCTCCCTCCTCCCAATCAAATATGGGGCGCGGACAACCATCCTTTCCCGGTGGTGGCGCCCCCTATGGAACTACACCCCTCTCGACCTCATCGCAAAAGCTTGGATGCGTTCTCCCAGATCCTCGGCAGTCACCCTGGCCCAACCAGAGGCCTTAGCATGGGCGAGTTCCGTTCCAACTGCATGGACCGAGTCAAGCTTGATGACTGGTTCTGATCCCACGCCCTAGATCAGCTCGAGGAGATCACTTTTGATGATGGGCATATGCGGTCGTTGCCAACGTCCGCGCTCCGCCTCGCGCCCACACTGCGCGTCGCCAAGTTCAAGAACTGCCATTCCCCCCCCCCTACTGACGCGCCCACTCTTATTCTACCACGACTGAAGCACCTCAAGCTCGTCGTCATCTGCCTCCCAAACGGTGACATGGAGTGCCTGCTCCGTGGCTGTACTGCACTCGAGTACCTTCATCTTCATGTGATCAATGGGTTGAGTCGCTTCCACATCTCTCCGGACTATTTATGTGTGTTGCTGGTGCTGCAAGAAGACATCACAAGATGTGTACCACGGTATGGTCATTGAGGACACACCTTCACTTGAGAGATTACTTGTAGTTGATCAAGAAGGTCCAACAAGAATCAATGTCATTTCTGCGCCAAAATTGACAGTGGTGGGCTACTCGCCTGACAAATACTCCGAACTTGTTATTGGATCCACACCCGTTCAGGTACAACAGCTGCCTTCTACCTCTCCTTCTAGAAATTAACATTATTTCTAATTTTTAAGATGTATGTTCGTTTGTCATCCAGAAAATCATTCCGACAAGCTTGACCCCGAAACTATGCATAGTGAAGGTCTTGGCACTAGAATCTATCGGCCCCAACCTGGACCAAGTTGTCAGTTTCCTGAGATGCTTTCCATGCCTGGAGAAGCTATATATCGAGGTGATGTTCCTTTCCTGTTAAATGTTAACCATAAGGGAGTTCAATTTGTGACACCTTTTTCCAAGTTTACAACGACAATGTACTACGATTTCTGAAGGATTTTTGGAGGATTTCAGTACATACATGTTCCCCCCCCCCCCCATATTGCTTGCTTGATCCATATGGTTACAATCCATAAGCATTTCTCCTTTGGATTCATCTGTACTAGTTTTCTTAGGGAACTTTTCATCCACTCCAACCTCTTGTGAAGAAGGCACGTTAGTGCATTTTAAAAATCCTGCAAACCAAATAGGCCTGTAGTAGTGTTCAAAATTGCATGTAGGCACTAACACATTTTCTTCTTTTGCAGATAAGATTAGGCCCGGTGGTGGATAATGTGATACAATATAACAATCACATCGAATGCCTAGATCTGCATCTCTCGGAAATTACTTTGAACTCCTACCGAGGGACCTTACCAGAGATTATATTCACCAGGTTCTTTGTTGTCAAAGCAAGGGTGCTGAAGGTAATGAGGTTTGCCCTACATTTATTTCGCAAAAATGAATGGTTTGTTGATCAACAGCGGCAGCTGCGGCAGAATGGAATAGGCTCCGAAAATGCTGAATTTCATTTTGGAACTTCAGATGACAGAGTAATCAGAAGTCATCGCGTCAACCCCATACATGACTTCTCAGTGGTTGACCCCTTTGCAAAAATAATGAGGTTTCGAAACCAGCCTTACAAGTGGTAATATTAGTTTGACCCTCTCTTATATCCATGTTCAGCGGATCAGCATGAGCATTTGCAGGTGATGGGATGAATATTATTTCTAATATCAGTTTGAACCTTGTAATCTTCGAATTTGAGACATATAACTCTGGAATTTGAACCTTGTAATATTTCAAGCTTTTGTGGTACAATCGTTGAAATGGCATCGTATGAGACTCGTATATTGGTAGCACTATTTTGACCTTAATATGCAATGGACTTAGATTTTATTAACCATTCTCGAATGTGTTTACCTTGTCGATCTCATAGCACACGATCTGTATAGCTAACTCGACAGCGATCTTCGACATTATTGCACACAGTTGGTTTCTTCAACCGTGTGCCCTGTAGAGCGCATAATTAATTATCGCACTCGAGTGTACATCATCCCCCTTCTGTGTAACTTTGACCTCATCACCGACGGGTAAACTTATGACTGAAGTCATTCCACACACTTTGTTTTTACAAAACTTTTTGCCAATAAACGCCCTCGAATTTGTCCCTCTTCTAGCCGACGCATGGCCAAACTAGCCGGCTGGGAAGCTTGCGCCGTAAACTGCGCGGTAGCGCAGGAACAGGCTCACCGACGATACATTTGGCGCCTCTTCGAGCCCACTGGAATCCTCCGCTATGAACGCGGTGACAAGACGTGATGATTACAGGCCGGCTGGCCCCCATTTATTACAACGACCATTTAACCCTTGTGTCTCTTCAACCTTTTGATCGCGCCCCACCATTGCAAGAAGCACACCCACCATGAAAAATTCTTAGAGGGTATCCTGCGCGGCTCCAATGGCGCTACGAGCGGCTGCCGTGGACGAGCAGCAGTTCACCATGCATGCTGTGTTGGACACCCACAGAAGGTTCACGGAGCTCTCGGTGGTGTACACCAATAACCCGGTCTGGGTGGAGCACTCCATCCACATCATGGAGCTGTTGCTTGCTAAGGAGAAGTACAAGGTGGTCGGGTTCAACCTCGAGTACACCCGCGCTCAAGTCGGGTCTCGTCCCAAGGTCACCGTCGCCCAGATGTGTGTGCGCAATCACGTCCTCATCTACCACTACTGCCTGGCCATAAGGCCTTGCGAGCGTTTTGCCAGGTTTGTCAACAGCCCGCACTACATGTTCGCTACGGTGGACATCACCAACGATGTAAAGGTGCTCAAGAATTCGGGCATCGCCTGCCAGAATCTTGTCGACATCCAGGGCCAATACAAGATCTAGGGTAGCAACGAGCATGAGAAGGACTCACTGGTTCACCTCGCCGAGGCCATCATCGATCCCTACTACAAAGACATGAAGGATTCCTACAACAAGGACAAGTGTGCCTAGCACTCGGCCTGGATGGAGAAACTCGACAAAGCTCACGTCGTGTATGCGACCAAGGAGGCGTACACGAGCTACGAGATGTACAGGTGGATCGTTGACATGAGGAAGTGCCTCCTTCCCTAAAACGGCCAGGGATCCAGCCGGAAGCAGAGCAATGGCAAGCGTCGTTGCAACAAGAAGTAGATGATTAGATCCTCATTTCTCCTAGTTTAGTATGCATGTAATTGCTTACTTTGGTGTGTGAAAATGTTATGTGTGTAGTCACTTGTGTAATTGTATGCTTAATTTGGTTATGCAATGCTGTCTTTTTAAGTATATATGTTGATGCTCTGTAGACAGAGCATAGATGTTGTGCGGACAGAGCAAATCACATCACACATGGACTAAACAATGGAACCCGTCGGTGATGATTTCATCAATCAATGACAATTGTATACCAGCAATCATTTGCTCACAACACACACGGCTTGTTAACAGTTATTGTCTGTGTTGTTATCGGTCTTCCCACACATTTCCGATTACAGACCTGTTTGTCGCGTATCACATACATCTTGTTAAGTCGAACCATTTCTGTTCTCTTGGCTCAACACAAACAGTTCATCCGACGCATTTCACCTGGCCGACCATTTCTTTTGTGTTGCCTAATCAAAAACAGTTCATCCGAGTGAACTGTATGCCGTATATCGCACACACAATCATCTGGCTGCCCGTTTGTGTTCTTCTGCCTCATCGCAAATAGTTCATTGGACTGAACCGTATGCCCAGCATCGCACACGCAACTAAAATCTGAACCATGTTTGATGTATCCGCCATCTCAAACGTTTTGCATCTTTTTTGACGGTTTTTTACATCACCGTTTGCGATTAATGCATCGCACACAGTTTCGTCAAAGGTTTTCTGATCATAGTGTCGCATTAGTAGCATCCTGCAGTAGTGATGGTCTCTCTTGTCCATAAAAAATTGTCAAAATGTTTCATAGCGTTTGGACTCCGTTTGGTACTGATATGCTGGAAAACCAAAAACAGGCAAAAAAAACAGCAGCTGGCACTAGGCACTGGGTTAATAGGTTACTCTCAGAAAATAATATAAAATAGCATATAAAACATCCAATATTGATACTATAATAGCATGGAACAATAAAAAATTATAGATACGTTGGAGACGTATCAGACTGCACAAGAACAATGGAATATTAAGGAGCCAATCAAACCTACAAGCAAAATATATCATATTGAAGATATGGAGGAATTTAGAAAGGTTACTCAAGAAAAGGTAAACCTGTTGAACAAGTTGTTAATGAGAAAGTGGATATATTTAGTATCTATCAGCAGGAAGATGATCTTCAAGAAACAATGAACAAGTTTAAATTCCATCAAGACAATTTCAACACAGAATTCTGGAGATGCATTTATCATAATGAAAAGGTTATAACCTACCTCTCCAAGGAGGTAGAAGGGTTAAGTCAAGCAGTAAAGAATCTCAATAAACACTCTCGCATGAAGTGGGGGGGGGTCTGGTGTGCCTGGCTCATCTAGGCCAGGTCACCACCCTACAGTCCACGTGGGGCCCCGGGGCTAGTGGACCCCCCGGTGGACCCCGGAACCCCTTCGGTGACTCCGGTACAATGTCGACATGCCCCGAACTTTTCCGGTAGCCAAAATAGGACTTCCCATATATAAACATTTACCTTCGGGCCATTTCGAAGCTCCTTGTGGTATCCCGGATCCCATCCGGGACTCCGAACAACCTTCATACTTTCCGCTATTAATATCTCAATACTACCCTAGCGGTATTGAACGTTAAGCATGCGACCCTACGGGTTCGAAACATGCAAACATGACCGGGACTCCTCTCCGGTTAGTAATCAATAGCAGGACCTAGATGCCCATATTGATTCCCACATATTCAACGAAGATCTTTATCGGTTGATCCATTATGTCGAGGATTTAGTTAATCCTGTATGCAATTCCCTTTGTCCGGCAATATTTTACTTGCCCGTGATTTGTTGGTTGGTATCTCCATACCTAGTTAAATCTCATTACCGGTAAGTATCTTTACTTGTTCCGTAATACAAGATCCCATGACTAAACTCATTAGTCACATGAAGCTTCTTATGATGTTGTATTACCGAGAGGGCCCAGAGATATCCCTCCGTCACACGGAGTGACAAATCCCAGTCTCGATCCATGAAACTCAACAGACACCTTTGGAGATACCTGTAGAGCACCTTTATGATCACCTAGTTACGAAGTGACGGTTGATAGAACACAAGGTACTCCTCTGTTATCCGGGAGTGGCATGATCTCATGGTCTA
This sequence comes from Thinopyrum elongatum, assembly GCA_011799875.1. NCBI lineage: Eukaryota > Viridiplantae > Streptophyta > Magnoliopsida > Poales > Poaceae > Thinopyrum > Thinopyrum elongatum. The sequence continues at coordinate 421,205,334 of CM022299.1, forward strand.
AGGAACTAATACTTGACATGAAGAAAGCTATAGCAAATAACTAAACGATCTGATGCTAAGCTTACGGCTGGGTATGTCCATCACATCATTGTCCTAATGATGTGATCCCATTATCAAATGACAACTCTTGTCTATGGTTAGGAAACCTTAACCATCTTTGATCTATGAGCTAGTCTAGTAGAGGCTTTCTAGGGACATTATGTAGTTTATCTATTCACATGTGTATTTAAGTTTTCGGTCAATACAATTCTAGCATGAATAATAAAAATTTGTCATGAACAGAAAATATGATAATAACCAATTTATTATTGCCTCTAGGGCATATTTCCAACAATGAACGGATTCCTCCTGGTTCGTGTTACGGTGGGTCATGGTGACATGTTCGAGCAAAGATCAAACTCATGAGTTCTCAGGATTCCCTCCCACGCGCTCGAATTAGTGGGTTGGACCAACACCCAATGTACATCATCCTTAATTAGCTAGCTTTCATGGGATTTGTCCGTTTCGTGAGGTAGCACCACATCAAAATTGTACATTTATTATTGGGTATTTAAAACACATCACCCCTTCCTATGTACATTAATTTGGGTCGCATGCAGGTGCTGCTGGTTTTCTGGACCCACTCGTGTGGTTTTTGATGACGGTCCAATCTGTGGGCCCATGCGGTCTATTATATCCCTTTTTGACCGACAACAACAGTGGTCGTTTGACCAAGATAGATTTACTTGGTCCGTGTTATGGTAGGTCATGCTGACATGCATGTCGGACCAAAGTATGAGTGCATGTGTCCCACCGACACAATGTGGGGGTGGGGCAGGCACCCTACGACCTTAACCTGTCATTATAGATATCCAATGGGGCTTTCCGGTTTGTGAGGCAGGTGCCACATCAAAGTTGTGCATTATGTATTTAAACCTCACACCACCCTTTTATTCCTACATATATTTGGCCACTCCAGGCGGTTGTTGTGTCTTCTAGCCCCTGTCACCCGATCTTCAACGATGCGCCCACCCGTGGGCCACGCGATCAAAGTTGTGCATTGGGAATTTGAACATCACACACCACCCTTTTTATACATATATATTTGGTCTGCATGCTGGAGTGGTTGTGTTCTGACCCTCTCTCGCATTTTTTTGTTGCCAAATGGTGCTATATAAAATAGCAGATGACTCGGATGAAACAACTATCTGCGAACGTGCGCGCAATGGACACAGGTGCACTGGCTTAACCGTGTGCGATGCTCGTGCCCTGTAAAATTGCCACGACTTCGCAAGCACGAGCAAGGGTGAAGGAGTAATGTGTATAGGATATTTAGGATGAATTCCACATTTGTGTCCGAAAATTAGGACAAACCATGTGCCATAAAGAAGCTAGCTAGAAATTTCAAAAAAAGCTACCTGCCTTGAGCGATGCAAAAATTGGTGGTTCCGTGGCTTTTCCTTATTATCATACACAATTATTATTTTTTTGGACCATGTGCGATCTTGGTTGCTCCCGCCCCGTGTCAATTCCTTTACCCAAATTCTAGTAGCCGCAGTATTTGAACCGTTGTCCTCACTTCTCCTCCACCGACCTTACAGTAAAATTCCAGTAGCCGAGGCCTTTGAACCGTCGCCCTCCATCATCCACCACTATCTCCACCCACCATTACTAAAAAATTTAGTAGCCACAACACATCATCAAACACCACCCCCTCCACAGTCCACACACACCCACCCTCCCCCCCCACTCGAACCCTAGCTTGCTGCCGCCGCCAACACCTGTCAGTCTGCTCGTGCCTTCTAGCTTAGATAAGTACAGGTAACCCACCGATTCCCATACCCTCGCCGCCCTGAGTTTTTAGATGAGGCCTGCGGTGTCCCTCCCCCCAGATCCCCATCCCCAACTCTAGAGAGTCGCAGCCTAAGCCTGACCACATATCCCAGGGTGCCCGAGGAGCGTACGGCCAAAAAGAGGTCTATCATGGCCTCTCCGACGGACGATGGCAAGGTGGCCATCGTTCGTGCTGACCTGTCGAACCCGGAGGAACACCTTACCACGGAAACTAGCAAGGACATTGACTACGTTGCCATGCCGAAGGCTTCACGTCAGCGGGCTTGTGTATTACTGTATCTCAAGAGAGCCAGCTACAACATCAAGCTCGTCGACAGCGATGGCTTCATGCGGGACATGTCACAGGTTAAGTGGTCCATCCCCATCGCCCCTGGTTCAACCGCCGTCGATATCTTCGAAGGCCATGCCGCTGATATCCTCCGCCTCGCGGTTAAGGATTTGTGGTCCTTGTACATCATCGAGCCCATTTTGTCATTTTTGAAGGACATGTTCTGTGGTGGCTTGGGATCCTCAGCTGCCAAGTCAGATATCATCGACCACGACCACGAGAAGGGCACCCACTACAATTTCCAAGGTGAAACAGCCCATCTACGACATCAGGGAGCGCACCCTGGGTCTGTGCTCTTCCAAGTGGATGGATCCCGTCCATGACAAGCAAGGCAATATCCTATCAGCAAATCTTACTTTTTCTAGCTAGCCAACTCATACCCATTATTGTAGTAGCTTTTGCCATGTGATGTTTTAACTATGCCATGTTTAATTATTTCAGTTATGCGAAAATGTAATGTTCAATAGGGCTATATGATGTTTAAGTATAAGTTTTCCACTTCGGTTTCACGAATGGCTATATTTGGTTGTTTATAGTGAGTAGATGCCTTGTTATTTGTATTTGGCTGTTAGGTTGGTTGAAGTGATCATTTGTCCAGTTTTCAAGAGATGCCTTGTTTATCTATTTTTGGTTGTTAGGTTGGTTGCAGTGAGCATTTGTCCAGATTTCAAGAAGATGCCTTGTTTATCTGTATTTGCTTGTTAGGTTGGTTGAAGTGAGCCTTTGTCCAGTTTTCAAGCAGATGCCTTGTTTATCTATATTTGCTTGTTAGGTTGGTTGTAGTGAGCCTCTGTCGAGTTTTCAATGGCTATATTTGGTTGTTATAGTGAGCATATATGCCTTGTTTATTTAAGTTAGTGATGTTCATTATTGCAAGTATGAACTATGTAGTTTGAATCAATAATAGTTTGAACGGCTATATTTGCTTCCTAATATGCCTGGTGTAGTTAACACATGCCCTTTATTTCAGTTTTACACATTTATCCAGTGTGATGTTTTAAGCATGAGCTACGTTCCATTCATTTTAAGCAATACCAGTTTGAATTACAATATTTGGTAGCTGTTAAGCCTGTTGTAGTTAACATTCCATTTCATTTTTTATCTGCTTTAATAGCATGCTGAAACCAACACATTCAAGCTATCATTTGGAGATGATGTTGTTTACCATGGGTACATTTGGTTGATGTTATGCCTGTTGTACTTATCATGCCTTTCCATGTACTTACACGACATCAACGGGAGTGGCCAACATTTTCCACTGAGGTTAGTTTCATCCCTCGGCTTATACTCCCTCCGTTCCATAATGCAGTGCACATAGATCCACTCCTGGACACTTTTTAGATTCTAATACTGACTTCTTGCTTGTAGGTACATATGCCCTAGGCAAAGATCCACGCCTCGACCCTTTTTGCGTATGGGGCAATGAGATATTCATGAACCAACATCAAGTGAGGAAACTGATAAGAATTATTAGCAAAAAGATACGAACGATGGCAATTATATTATTTGTTTACGCTCTATCCAACACTACAGTGAGCTGTAGGATGGTAACTACGAACTCTGTAGCCTTCTCTTTTTACTGCCGATAATGAGTTGTTAGACAACAATGTATTAATCTTTTTCGGTTGTAGTGGTTCCCAAAGTAGTTTACGCAAGATTACCTTGCAAAGTACACGATTGGTGGACATGCAATGAAGGTTAAAGTATTTCATCGAGACTACAATGAGCATTGAGATGTCCTAATGAAGACACTGAAGGATGGACGGGTGGCCATCACAAGGGGTTGTCCTAGAGTCGTACACGCATTAGGCATGGAGGAGGGCACAATATGGGCATTCCGCTTCACCTTCTGCAGCAACCATAATGTCTTCCTCCTCTATCTTTACAGTATTTAGTACAACTTTGGTTCATCATTCTTTACTTGGTGCTTCTGTAGTTCTTCAGTATATGTACGTGTGCATCGAATTATGCATTTGTTCTTGAACCTATATTTGTAATAATTATGATTCGATATGAAATAAGTGATTGCCTACTTTCAAATTCAAACTATGTTTCAAATTCAAATTCTGTGGATTTTAAATGTAGGGATTAAATTATGGATAAATTATGCTCTGCAGGCCATTACACTGCACAAGGTATGCGAAAGCAAAACGTCTGTAATAAATGTCAAGATTAGACATGTTTCTCAGATCACTACGTGTGCGATGAATCTCTACAGCACACACGATCGCCAAGAAAAAACGTGTGAGATTAATAAGAGCAGCGCACATAGTTCCTTCTTATTAAATGTTTGTGAAAGTCAACTTATCACACATGCTTGGCAACTATGAACTGTCTATGATGTCGTGCGTATCGTAAACGTTTGCTTATAGAAGAACACGTGCGATGGCCCTTCATCAGACACAGGTACTACGGATGAATCATTTGGGACAATTTATATATCGCAAACGATTATAGACAGAGAAACATGTGGGATATATTTATGCTTTGCATACAGTTTTATAGGGACAACAACATGCACTCTTACATCAAATCGCACACGGTGTAAAAAAGTGAATGTGTGTGATAGTCTCCTTATCATACACGTTTTACAATTGTGAATTGTTTGTGATGGGGCATGCATCATAAATGTTACACCACAGAATACCAAGTGTGATGGTAATGCGAGCACACATGAGTAGCAAGGATGGAGCATTTGGGATATTCGGTATATCACAAGCAATTGTCTGAAGACTCGCATTTGGGATAGATGCGGGCATCGCATATACTTAGTTCAGGAAAACGTATGCATTCCTGCTCCCTATCGCCGATGGTTTCTAGGTTGTGTGGGAAGGACCCCCCGCCCTATCGCATACACAGGTAAGGCGACGGTTTAAAAATCTATCATGGAAAGGGGTTAAGAACCGTTTGTATAGCACGTCGTTGCACTAGTATAGGTTCCTTAGTAGCTAAGTCATTGTGGTACCCCTTGGATAATAAAAGGAGGACCCGACCTGGCTATAGAGAAAAAAGGTTGGACACATGGTAGAACACCAGTAGGAGAACACGACGCTTCCTGTTCCCTAGAAGGATTTATAGCTCACCATCCACTAAAATCAACCAAACACAAAGCAAGAGTAGGGTATTACACAACTATGCGGCCCGAACCTGGGTAAATCATCGTGTCAACTTTGTGCATTTCGGTAGTGTAGGTCCTCACCTTCACGCCCCACTCACAAACCAGCAAAAGGACATCTACAATCCGGTGTCTGATACGTCTCCAACGTATCTATAATTTTTTTTTATTCCATGCTATTATAGTATCAAGCTTGGATGTTTTATATACACTCACAAGCAATTATATATCATTTTTGGGACTAACATATTAACTTAGTGTCCAGTGCCAGTTGCTGTTTTTTGCTTGTTTTTGGTTTTTCAGAATATCGGTACCAAACAAAGTCCAAATGTCACAAAACATTTTGGAGATTTTTTTTGGACATAAGAGACCCTGAAGCTTCGGGAGGAGATGAAAAGATGGAGCAGTGGCCCACGAGGCACCAGGGCGCGCCCAGGGGGTAGGGCGCATCCTGGTGGCTCGTGGGGCCCATGTGGCTCCATTTTACCTAACTCCGCCTCTATAAATTCTCTAAAATCGGGAAACCAACAGAGGAGTCCATGAAATACTTTTCCCGCTGTCGCAAGCCTCTGTTCTCGAGAGATCACATCTAGGGACCTTTTTCGGTACTCCGCCAGAGGGGGAATCAATCACGGACGAGCTCTACATCAACCTTGCTGCCCTGCCGATGATGCGTGAGTAGTTTACCACAGACCTACGGGTCCATAGTTAGTAGCTAGATGGCTTCTTCTCTCTATTTGATCTTCAATAGAATGTTCTCCTTGATGTTCTTGGAGTTCTATCCGATGTAATTCCTTTTTGCGGTGTGTTTGTTGGGATCCGATGAATTGTGAGTTTATGATCAGATTATCCATGAATATTACTTGAGTTTTCTCTGAACTCTTTTATGCATGATTGTTATAGCGTCTTATTTATATTTGATCTATTGAGTTGGTTTGGCCAACTAGATTGATTTAACTTGCAATGGGAGAGGTGCTTTGTGATGGGTTCGATCTTGTGGTGCTCAATCCCAGTGATAGCAAGGGACATGACACGTATTTGTATCATTTCCATTAAGGATAAAAAAGATGGGGTTTATTCATGCGTGAGTTTACTTTGTCTGCATCATGTCATCTTGCTTAAGGCGTTACTCCGTTCTTTATGAACTTAATACTCTAGATGCATGCTGGATAGCGGTCGATGTGTGGAGTAATAGTAGTAGATGCAGAAGCATTTCGGTCTACTTGTCTCAGACGAGATGCCTATATACATGATCATTTCCTTGGATATCGTCATGATTATTTGCTTTTCTATCAATTGCCCAACAGTAATTTGTTTACCCATCATATGCTATTTTCAAGAGAGAAGCCTCTAGTGAAAACTATGGCCCCCAGTCTATTTCTATCATATATTAAAAATCCTAAACATACCTTGTTGCAATTTTACTTTATTTATTTTATTTTGTATTTTTGTTCGATCTATCTATCTATCTATCAGCATACAATTTAATCTTGCAATTAACCGCCAAGGGATTGACAACCCCTTGTTCGCGTTGGGTGCAAGGAGTTGTTATTTTGTGTGCAGGTGTTGCTAACGAGTTGTTGCGTGATTCTCCTACTGGATTGATAACCTTGGTTTCATAACTGAGGGAAATACTTATCTCTACTATACAGCGTCATCCCCTCCTCTTCGGGGAAAGCCCAACGCAGCTCACAAGTAGCAGGAAGAATTTCTGGCGCCGTTGCCGGGGAGACATCATCAACATCTATCAAGTACCTACGCATAAACTTTCATCTCCTTGCATGTATTTTATTTGCCTTTGCCTCTCATTTTCACCCCCCCCCCACTTCTAAAAAGTTTTTACAAAAATACAAAAAATATTGTTCGTTTGCATTTTGCTTGTTTGCCTTCCTGTTTGCTCGTTTGAAACTGTTACCATGAGTGATTTTGGCATGACAGAAACTGATAATGATAAAACTCCTAAAATTGGAATTTCTACCAATCTTGATGCAAAAACTTTTGTGATGGGACAAAGGAATGTTATAGGGAAAAGTGTTATCCAAGAATTCTTTAATTGTGTTGGAACCTTGGTTTGTGATGATGCCCCTATACTTAAAAGAACTAAAGATTATGCCAAAGCTATTTCTGCACTTGTTCTTAAACATGAAAGAAGATTTATCTGTACCCATCCTACTTTGCAAAGATTGTTTTATGAGTTGCCTGTTATAAAAAATCCTAGGGCTAAGAAGATAGCTACCCTTGTCCTCATGAATGAATTTGATTACATAGTACAAGAAGCTAGAGAGATCTTTGATTTTTATGGTATGAACCGTGAAAACCAGTAATAGATGAAATCCTATATAATAGTGATTACTTGTAGAGATATTTGTTTCGCAATTACCAACTCTTTGATGAGAATACTAAAAAGGAAGTTCCTCCTTTGAATATAATCCAGCAAGTTTTCAATAATGTTAATAAGCAATACTCTTGGATTGTAGCCGGTAATCAAGAGGGATTTGCGGATGGACAACTTACTAATGCCAAAATTTTGATGAATGATGTGTTTCATATTACCTTTGAAAAGCCTTCTGATGAGAGCGCATCCTTAGAAAAGAAGAAGAAAGATAACAATACTTGAAACTTTGCATTATGCCTAGCTAGGGGCGTAAAACAATGCGCTAGTTGGGAGGCAACCCAATAGTTATCTTTACTTTTTTGTTTATTTTTATGTTTTCTTGTGTTCACACAATTGTGCTACTTTTATGTGTGTGTTTTTTATGTTTTAATTAGTGTTTGTGCCAAGTAGAGCCTTTGGGATGATTTGGATGATAGTTGACTTGATTCTGTGAAAAAACAGAAACTTTTACGCCCAGTTCTAGAATTTTGTAAATTCACAGAAACATGATTTTCCTCTTAATTTTTTACAAATAATTTATATAAAATTTTCCCATGTTTTCCTAATTTTTCAGAATTTTTAGAGTTACAAAAGTATGGTCAATGTTCAGATTACTACAGATTGTTCTGTTTTTTGACAGATTCTGTTTTTGTTGCGATGTTTGCTTGTTTTGATGAATCTATGGATTGTATCGGGGGTATAAGCCATGGTGCAGCTAGAATATACTAGGTATAATGCAATAATAAAATATGAATGGGTTTGCAATAGTACTTAAAGTGGTGATTTGCTTTATTATACTAACGGCTCTCTCGAGGGTTTTGTTAAGTCTTGTGTCATTGAAGTTTTCAAGTTTTGGGTGAGATAACGATGGATGAAGGAACAAGGAGTGGCAAGAGCCTACGCTTGGGGATGCCTGAGGCACCCCAGGTAATATTCAAGGACTCCCAAGCAACTAAGCTTGGGGATGCCCCGGAAGGCATCCCCTCTTTCTTCTAACGACCATCAGTAATTTTACTTGGGGCTATATTTTTATTCGTCACATATTATGATTTTTGCTTGGAGCGTCGTGTATTATATGAGTCTTTGCTTTGTTTGCTTTTTCATTTGTCACAATTATCTTTGGTGGACACACCTATTTGAGAGAGCCACACGTTTATCATGGTTTGTTAGAATGCTCTATGTGCTTCACCTAATTTTTTTGAGCTAGGCAGTTGCTCTAGTGCTTCACTTAAATCTTTTTAAGCACGACTGTGACTATATTTTGAAGAAATATTGGCACTCTCATGCTTCACTTATATCACTTTGAGATTTGATAAGATTATATTTTGAAGGAATATTTGCACTCTCATGCTTCACTTATATCATTTTGATAGTTGATAAGATTATATTTTGAAGAAATATTTTGCACTATCATGCTTCACTTATATCTTTTTGGAGTTGATAATAGTAATGGTAATTTGCACAAGATATGAATTGGGTCCCAAAGTGATGAATATTCAAGAGGGATATAATAAAAACCTTCATGAAAGATCAATGGATATGATAAGTTTGATTCCTTGCAATAGTTTTGCGATATGGATATGATAATATGTGAGTTATGTTAGTGAATAATTGTGGTTTAGTAAGTATATTAGTGTTAACGTTTGTGATTCCCTATGCAAGCACGTAAAGTCAATAGTTATGCAACGAAGTTATATCCTACTTATGGTGCATTATTCATTGTTAGTTATGTTCAATGCATGTTTATGATTGTTTTTGTTTTTTGGTTGGTCGCTTCTCAATCCATTTGCTAGCCTTCATTTGTACTAAGCGGGAATGCTGCTTCTGCGTCCAACTCCTTAAAACTAAAGTCGTGCCAAATGAATCCACCAAACCTACCTATTTGCGGTATTTTCCATGTCGTTCCAAGTAAATTTGCATGTGCCAACTCTAATTATTCAAAAATAAATTTCCATTTTGTGTGCCTATACCGCTCATGTGGCGGCAGGGGTGGCCAATGTTTTCCATGCTAGGTGGGTTATTCTCATGATGAGTGTTTATTCATTTGTCATTGCATGCCCAGTCCCCAATTGAAAAAAAATTAATATGATGATAATAAATTCCTTGGAAAGTGTAGGTATGGAAGGCACCCGTGGACATGGCTAGTCATGTCTTGTGAAAGAAAGGTGGAAAGGAAATAAACTTTATTTTATATTTGGGAACCGCCTATAATGTGTCTAGCATGGAAGATATTGGAACTTTCGGTCGTAGCGTTGACAGGAAAAGCATGCCTCTCAAAATAATTTTATCTCTCAATTTAAGCTTTGAGCTCTAGCACCTCTGCAAATCTTTGCTTCCCTCTATGAAGGGCCTATCTATTTACTTTTATGCAATTTTTATTTTTATTTTTATTTTGAGTCTCCAACTTCACTTACAAAGCACCAACTAGGGAACACTATTACCATGCTTGTGCATTGGATGTAGCTAATGATGAGTGTGTTTCATGAATGAATCAATGATTGGGCATAATGGGCTAGGGATAACTTTCTTTAGCGTTGATATTTTAAAAGACATGGTTGCTTATTAGTATGATTGAGTATTGATGTCTTCATGTCAAATTATAGACTATTGCTTTGAATCATTCAAGTCCAAATGTCCAAGCAACAAACGAAAAGATTATATGATGAATATGATAGGTAGCATTCCACATAAAAAATTCTGTTTTTATCATTTACCTACTCGAGGACGAGCAGGAATTAAGCTTGGGGATGCTTGATACGTCTCCAACGTATCTATAATTTTTGATTGTTCAATGCTATTATAGTATCAAGCTTGGATGTTTTATATACACTTACACGCAATTATATATCATTTTTTGGGACTAACCTATTAACTTAGTGCCCAGTGCCATTTGCTGTTTTTGCTTGTTTTTTGGTTTTTCAGAATATCAGTACCAAACGAAGTCCAAATGTCACGAAACTTTTTCCAGATTTTTTTCTGGACATAAGAGACCCTGGAAGCTTCGGGAGGGGACGAGAAGATGGAGTAGTGGCCCACGAGGCACCAGGGTGCGCCCAGGGGGTAGGGCACGCCCTGGTGGCTCGTGGGGCCCATGTTGCTCCGTTTGACCTAACTCCTCCTCTATAATTTCTCTAAAATCGGGAAACCTACTGAGGAGTCCACGGAAAACTTTTTTCACCACCGCAAGCCTCTGTTCTCTAGAGATCCCATCTGGGGACCTTTTCTGGTACTCCGCCAGGGGGGGGTCAATCACGGAGGGTGTTGGGGATATAACCCCATGATATAACCCGCCATGTAAGGGCCGGGTCAAGTCGTTGGCGACTCTTGGAGCTAGGCCTCATATGGGCCAGGACGATCAAGACGTAGGACCAGAAGGGCGGCTCACAGGATGGGCTCACAGGATGGGCCGGCTTAGGGCCCGAAGCTAGAAGGTGGCAGGCGACCCGAAGGCGTAAGCCGCCGTACAGTGTCTTGCCGTTAAAGGCAAGGCGACTCAGAGTTAGACTTGGTCACAGGTCATAACACGACCCGGACTCTTGTAATCCGGAGGCCTCGACCTGTATATAAAGGCGGGTCCCCGACACAGAATAGGGGAAAGTTACAATCAATCGATAGCTAGGTCAAGCGAATCCGCTCCCTTGTAATCGATCTTCAAATAATAAGCAGAAACGCAGTAGTAGGCTTTTACCTCCACCGTGAGGGGCCGAACCTGGGTAAACTCGTGTCCTTCGACTCACTCAACCCCGACAAGCTAATCACCATCTACGATGGTTTCACGTCTAATTCCTCACACTACGACATCTGCCGTGACAAAACCACAATAGTTGGCGCCCACCGTGGGGCCAACGCATGGTGGTTTCGAGTTCCTGAAGGGCTCTTTCCCAGGGATCAAGGGATAGGCCGTTGGCAGGATCACCAAGAGTCATCACGGCAAGCTCTACATCGACAACGCTAGTTGGGGCCCCGAGGCCAACTCAATCGATTACGGGTACCGGGTCCCCTTCGGCGGAATCCACGTCTTCATCGGCAAGATCGATGGATTTGAGCCTGAGCCGGACGTCTACACCGACCTCGTCGAGCAGGCTCAGCGCGCGCAACCCGCCCGGATCCAAGCCAGTCGAAAACATGTCTTCGTGGGCTTCACGCAAGGTGTGGAACTTGAGGAAAATTCTGCATCTGGAGGAGAGACTCATATATACTCAGGTGCTGAGTCCTTGACCAGAGAGACAGACTCAATCTACCAGCTTCAAGACGGCGGGCTTGGGGGCTGTTCCGATGGTGATAGTATTCTGGACCCCTACGAGCCGCAGTGCCGAGCCGCCATCTTCATGGCAAGCACGGTGCTGGCTCTCAACAACACAACGGCCGGAGCAACAGCAACAACCGGCCCCTCAGGGTCCGGCTCAGTCAGGCCGCCAGCTCAAGTTTTATCTGTGTTGATGGATGCTTTGACAACCTTAATGGGGACTGAGGTCACGGTGGAAAACCAAGCGGAGCGTAACATAGAGATCGCAAAGCTCAGGGAGCAGATGACCAAGGCCTAGGAGGATATCAACGTCGAGAACGCCCGGGTAGCCGAGTTGCAGGCTCAGGTTAACGCGGAAAAAGAACGTCTGAAAACGCAGGCTTGGCAGTTGAACCTTGAGCAGCATGCATCTAACGTTGTCTATCAGCAGAGGTACAGGAGCCGTCAACCTTCGAGTTATGAGCCCCCACGGTTGTTCAACATGCCAGGAGCAGGCCCAAGTACGCCAGGAGCACCGGTTATACCCCAATTAACCATGGACACGCCTGGGAATAGAGCAACAGCCCAGCCTCACCAGCCCGAGCTGGTCCGGAGGGAAGAGCCAGGAACTAACCTGCCCCCCGGTCAGTCGCCGCCGCCTCACTTTCTGACACCACCGGGTCACTTCTCTAACCCGGTGGATAACATGGTGGCAGCGGCAACCCAGCTTACTGCGATCCCCATCACCGGCGAGTAGCCAGTTGCAATAGAGACCCAGAACACCATTGACTTGTTACAGACGACGATCGCTCAACAAGCTAACTACTTGTATAGTCGGCACCGTGTGCACTCGACACCATTGTCGAGTCGCAGCTACAGCCGGCACGCTGAGTCACCGGCGGTTTCAAGTAGCGACAGACGTCGTAACCCGCCCCAGATTAACCCGCCCCTTAATCCGAGGACTGATGCTCAAGTAATTGTGGACGACACAAGAGCCTGTCAATGGGCAGAGGCAGCAAACCAGGGGGCTTATCGGCCGCCCCCTGAGATTCCTTCAGCCTCGGTAGGAGCAGGGTCAAATTCTAGGACTATTAGAGTGTTGTATCTAATGCCGGCTTTACGCAATGAGCGCATGCCCAAGGATTTTAAGGGCCCTAGGAAGGTGCCCAACTACACGGCGGATCATGAGCCGACAGCTTGGATTGAGAGCTATGAGTTAGCCATGCACATGTCGGAAGTCGGTGATGCGGTATGTGCCAAGTATTTTACTATGATGTTGGAGGGGCCGGCTCGTACATGGTTAAAGAACCTGCCCCCCAACTCTATCAACACCTGGGCGGAATTGAAAGAGAGCTTCATCAAGAACTTTCAAGGAACTTGTAAGCAGCCAATGACAATTGTTGGTTTGGAGCATTGTGTGCAACGGGAAGATGAGTCGGCCCATCATTGGGCTCGCCGGGTCGCGACCATCATACACTCTTCGGACAGTATTGGGGCAGCTCAAGCTGTGTTGCTTTTGGAGTAAAATTGTCACTTTGATCCTCTTAAACAGAAGCTAGGATGGCTTAAGCGCAAGTGTACATACATGGGCAAGCTTATGAATGTACTTACCAGGTATGGCGACTCTAATACTACCAAAGATCCGGGTTCTGATGAAGATAAATCTGGTAAGGGCAAGAAAAACGGCGGTGGCAAGGTTCAGCAGCAACATGCCTCGGATCAGAATGGTAATCAGAATAACCATGGCCACGGTGGAAAGCGCAAATACCCCGACGGCGGGTCAAACTTTGTGGCTAACACCAACGCCAGATTTAAGAATCAACGTCATAATGGTAATGGCAAGCCGCCCTTCAACGAAGGAAGGTCACAGAATCTTGAGGACGTACTCTATGGCCCTTGTCCAAAGCACAGTTATCCTAACAAACCATCTCGTCATGCCTGGAAGGATTGTTATATCATGCGGGAGTTCAAGAACCAGACGTTTCAACAGCATCATGGCAACGGTAATGGGCCGCCCGGCTGGTCAGGCCCCGGTTCGCAGGGATCCGGCTTTGGCGGTGGAGGCTCAAGTACTGGCTATCAGGGTCAAGATAACCATGGTGGTCATAAACCAACAATCTGGTAAAGGTCATCAACAGCAGAATAACTAGTCTGTGTATCAGAGTAATCCTAAGCAGCTTAATAGTGGCCAGTATCATGTCTTCACTACCAACACATGCAAGCGTGAACGGAAGGTTAATAAGCGAGCAGTCAATGCAGTTGAGCCGGCGGTGTCCCGGTACTTACGATGGTCGGAGCAGACAATCACATGGAGCCGAGAGGATCACCCGCCCCGGGTTGATGATCCGGGTCATCTGGCCCTGGTGGTAGCTCTTGGGGAACGTTGCATGGAAAACAAAAAAAAATCTACGCACACACAAGATCTATCCATGGAGATGCATAGCAATAAGGGGGAGAGTGTGTCTACGTACCCTCGTAGACCATAAGCGGAAGCGTTTAGTAACATAGTTGATGTAGTCGAACTTCTTCGCGATCCAACCGATCGAGTACCGAACGTACGCCACCTCCACGTTCAGCACATGTTCGGCTCGGTGACGTCCTCGCCTTCTTGATCCAGTAAGACAACGAAGTAGTGGATGAGTTCCGGAAGCATGAAGGGGTGGCGACGGTGATGGTGAAGTTATCTCCGCAGGGCTTCGCCTAAGCACTACGAAAATATGACCGAGGGACGAAACTGTGGAGGGGGGCGCCGCACACGGCTAAGAGATTGTCGTGGTTATGTGTGGCGCCCCCCTCCCACATATATATAGGTGGGGGAGAGGGGAGCAGCCAGGAGGCGCCCCAACTAGGGCCGAATCCTACTTGGGCTCCTGCCCTGGCCGCCCCCCCCCCCTACCATATATGTCGGAGGGGGAAAGGAAAGGGGGGAGAGGGAAGGAAGGGGGAGGCCGAATCCGCCTCCTTCCTTTTCTCCCCATGGACGGATGCCATAGGAGGGGCGCGCCAGCCCCTTTTGGGCTGGTGTGCTCCTCTTACTTGGCCCATATGGCCCATATACCTCGCGGGGCTTCCCGGAACCCCTTCCGGTGATCCGATGACCACCCGGTACCTCCCGAAACTCTTCCGGTGTTCGAATAGTATTGTCCTATATATCAATCTTTACCTCCGGACCATTCTCGAGCTCCTCGTCATGTAAGTGATCTCATCCAGGACTGATGTCCTCCGGAACTCCCAACAACATTCGGTCACCAAATCATATAACTCATATAACACTATATCATCAACGAACGTTAAGCATGCGGACCCTACGGGTTCAAGAACTATGTAGACATGACCGAGACACATCTCCGGTCAATAACCAATAACGGAACCTGGATGCCAATATTGGCTCTTACATATACTACGAAGATCTTTATCAGTCGAACCTCATGACAACATACGTAATTCCTTTTGTCTGTCGGTATGTTACTTGCCCGAGATTCGATCGTCGGTATCTTCATACCTAGTTCAATCTCATTACCGGCAAGTCTCTTTACTCGTTCCGTAATACATCATCTCACAACTAACTCCTTAGTCACTTTGCTTGCAAGGTTTCTTATGATGTGTATTACCGAGAGGGCCCAGAGATACCTCTCCGATACACGGAGTGACAAATCCTAATCTCGATCTATGCCAACTCAACAAACACCTTCGGAGATACCCGTAGAGCATCTTTATGATCACCCAGTTACGTTGTGATGTTTGATAGCACACCAGGTATTCCTCCGGTATCCAGGAGTTGCATAATCTCATAGTCAAAGGAATATGTATTTGACATTCAAGAAAGCAGTAGCAATAAACTGAGTGATCATATCCTAAGCTAACGGATGGGTCTTATCCATCACATCATTCTCCTAATGATGTGATCCCTTTATCAAATGACAACACATGTCCATGGTTAGGAAACCTTAACCATATTTGATCAACGAGCTAGTCTAGTAGAGGCTTACTAGGGACATGGTATTTGTTTATGCATTCACACATGTATTTAAGTTTTCAATTAATACAATTATAGCATGAATAATAAACCTTTATCATGAATAAGGAAATATAAAATGACAACTTCATTATTGCCTCTAGGGCATATTTCCTTCAGTCTCCCACTTGCACTAGAGTCAATAATCTAGATTACATTGTAATGAATCTAACACCCATGGAGTCTTGGTGCTGATCATGTTTTGCTCGCGGAAGAGGCTTAGCCAATGGGTCTGCTACATTTAGATCCGTATGTATTTTGCAAATCTCTATGTCTCCATCCTTGACCTTTTCACGAATGGAGTTGAAGCGTCTCTTGATGTGTTTGGTTCTCTTGTGAAACCTGGATTCCTTCGCCAAGGCAATTGCTCCTGTGTTGTCACAAAAGATTTTCATTGGACCCGATGCACTGGGTATTACACCCAGATCGGATATGAACTCCTTCATCCAGACTCCTTCATGTGCTGCTTCCGAAGTAGCTATGTACTCCGCTTCACACGTAGATCCCGCCACGACGCTCTACTTGGAACTGCACCAACTGATAGCTCCACCATTCAATTTAAATACGTATCCGGTTTGCAACTTAGAGTCATCTGGATCAGTGTCAAAGCTAGCATCGACGTAACCATTTACGACAAGCTCTTCGTCACCTCCATAAATGAGAAACATATCCTTGGTCCTTTTCAAGTACTTCAGGATGTTCTTGACCACTGTCCAATGATCCACTCCTGGATTACTTTGGTACCTCCCTGCCAAACTTATGGAAAGGCACACATCAGGTCTGGTACACAACATAGCATACATGATAGAACCTATGGCTGAGGCATAGGGAATGACTTTCATTTTCTCTCTATCTTCTGCAGTGGTCGGGCTTTGAGTCTGACTCAATTTCACACCTTGTAATACAGGCAAGAACCCTTTCTTCGACTGATCCATTTTGAACTTCTTCAAAACTTTATCAAGGTATGTGCTTTGTGAAAGTCCTATTAAGCGTCTCGATCTATCTCTATAGATCTTGATGCCCAATATATAAGCAGCTTCACCGAGGTCTTTCATTGAAAAATTCTTATTCAAGTATCCTTTTATGCTATCCAGAAATTCTATATCATTTCCAATCAATAATATGTCATCCACATATAAAATCAGAAATGCTTTAGAGCTCCAACTCACTTTCTTGTAAATACAGGCTTCACCGTAAGTCTATATAAAACCATATGCTTTGATCACCTCATCAAAGTGTATATTCCAACTCCGAGATGCTTGCACCAGTCCATAGATGGATCGCTGGAGCTTGCACACTTTGTTAGCACCTTTAGGATCAACAAAACCTTCTGGTTGCATCATATACAACTCTTCTTTAAGAAATCCATTAAGGAATGCAGTTTTGACGTCCATTTGCCAGATTTCATAATTATAAAATGTGGCAATTGCTAACATGATTCGGACAGACTTAAGCATCGCTACGGGTGAGAAAGTCTCATCGTAGTCAACTCCTTGAACTTGTCGAAAACCTTTCGCGACAAGTCGAGCTTTGTAGACAGTAACATTACCATCCGCGTCGGTCTTCTTCTTGAAGATCCATTTATTTTCTATGGCTTGCCGATCGTCGGGCAAGTCCACCAAAGTCCATACTTTGTTCTCATACATGGATCCTATCTCAAATTTCATGGCCTCAAGCCATTTATCGGAATCTGGGCTCATCATAGCTTCTTCATAGTTCATAGGTTCGCCATGGTCTAATAACATAACTTTCAGGACAGGATTACAGTACCACTCTGGTGCGGATCGTGCTCTGGTTAACCTACGAGGTTCAGTAGTAACTTGATCTGAAGTTTGATGATCATTATCATTTGCTTCCTCTCTAGTTGGTGTAGGCATCACGGGAACGGTTTTCTATGATGTGCTACTTTCCAATTCGAGAGAAGGTACAATTACCTCATCAAGTTCTACTTTCCTCCCACTAACTTCTTTCGAGAGAAACTCCTTCTCTAGAAAGGACCCATTCTTAGCAACAAAGATCTTGCCTTTGGATCGTGGTAGAAGGTGTACCCAATAGTTTCCTTAGGGTATCCTATGAAGACACGCTTCTTCGATTTAGGTTTGAGCTTATCAGGATGAAGCCTTTTGACATAAGCTTCGCATCCCCGAACTTTAAGAAATGACAGCTTAGGTTTCTTGCCAAACAACAGTTCATACGGTGTCGTCTCAACAGATTTAGACGGTGCCCTATTTAATGTGAATGCGGCTGTCTCTAATGCATAACCCCAAAACGATAGTGGTAAATCGGTAAGAGACATCATAGAACGCACCATATCTAATAAATTACGGTTACGACATTCAGACACACCATTACGCTGGGGTGTTCCAGGTGGCATGAGTTGTGAAACAATTCCACATTGTTTTAAATGAAGGCCAAACTCGTAACTCAAATATTCGCCTCCGCGATCAGATCGTAGAAACTTTATTTTCTTGTTACGATGATTCTCCACTTTACTCTGAAATTCTTTGAACTTTTCAAATGTTTTAGACTTGTGTTTCATTAAGTATATATACCCATACCTACTCAAATCATCTGTGAAGGTCAGAAAATAACGATACCCGCCGCATGGCCCAACACTCATCGGACCGCATACATCGGTATGTATTATTTCCAGTAAGTCATTTGCTCACTCCATTGTTCCGAAGAACGGAGTTTTAGTCATCTTGCCCATGAGGCATAGTTCGCAAGTATCAAATGATTCATAATCAAGTGACTCCAAAAGTGCATCTGCATGGAGTTTCTTCATGCGCTTTACACCAATATGACCTAAATGGCAGTGCCACAAGTATGTTGCACTATCATTATCAACTTTGCATCTTTTGGCATCAATATTACGAATATGTGTATCACTACGATCGAGATTCAACAAGAATAGACCATTCATCAAGGCTGCATGACCATAAAAGATATTACTCATATAAATAGAACAACCATTATTCTCCGATTTAAATGAATAACTGTCTCGCAATAAACAACATCCAGATATAATGTTCATGCTCAACGCTGGCACCAAAACAATTATTGAGGTCTAAAACTAATCCCGAAAGTAGATGTAGAGGTAGCGTGCTGACGGCGATCACATCGACTTTGGAACCATTCCCGATGCGCATCGTCACCTCGTCCTTAGCCAATCTTCGTTTATTCCATAGCTCCTGTTTCGAGTTACAAATATGAGCAACCGAACCAGTATCAAATACCCAGGCGCTACTATGAGCATTAGTAAGGTACACATCAATAACATGTATATCAAATATACCTTTGTTCACTTTGCCATCCTTATTAACCGCCAAGTATTTGGGGCAGTTCCGCTTCCAGTGACCATTCCCTTTGCAGTAGAAGCACTCAGTTTTAGGCTTGCGTCCAGCTTTGGGCTTCTTCCCGGGAGTGGCAACTTGCTTGCCATTCTTCTTGAAGCTCCCTTTCTTTCCCTTGCCCTTTTTCTTGAAACTAGTGGTCTTGTTAACCATCAACACTTGATGCTCCTTCTTGATTTCTACCTCCGCAGCCTTAAGCATTGCGAAGAGCTCAAGAATCGTTTTATTCATACCTTGCATATTATAGTTCATCATGAAGCCTTTGTAGCTTGGTGGCAGTGGCTGAAGAACTCTGTCAATAACACTATCAACTGGAAGATCAACTCCCGGCTGAGTCAAGTGGTTATGATACCCAGACATTTTGAGTATGTGTTCACTGACAGAACTGTTCTCCTCCACCTTGCAGCTATAGAACTTGTTGGAGACTTCATATCTCTCAACCCAGTCATTTGCTTGAAATAATAACTTCAACTCTTGGAACATCTCATATGCTCCATGACGTTCAAAACGTCTTTGAATTCCCGGTTATAGGCCGTAAAGCATGGCACACTAAACTATCAAGTAGTCATCAGATCGAGCCTGCCAGATGTTCATAACATCTGCAGTAGCTCCTGCAGCAGGTCTGTCACCTAGCGGTGCATCAAGGACATAATTCTTCTGTGCAGCAATGAGGATAATCCTCAAGTTACGGACCCAGTCCGTGTAGTTGCTACCATCATCTTTCAACTTAGCTTTCTCTAGGAACGCATTAAAATTCAGGGGAACGGTAGCTCGGGCCATTGATATACAACATAGATATGCAAAACTATCAAGACTAAGTTCATGATAAATTAAGTTCAATTAATCAAATTACTAATGAACTCCCACTTAAATAAACATCCCTCAAGTTATCTAAGTGATACATGATCCAAATCAACTAACCCATGTCCGATCATCACGTGAGATGGGGTAGTCATCAATGGTGAACATCTCTATGTTGATCATATCTACTATATGACTCATGTTTGACCTTTCGGTCTCTAGTGTTCCGAGACCATGTCTGTACATGCTAGGCTCGTCAAGTTTAACCCAATTATTATGCATGTGCAAATCTGTCTTACACCCGTTGTACGTGAACGTAGAGTCTATCACATCCGATCATCACGAGGTGCTTCGAAACGACGAAATTTGGCAACGGTGCATACTCGGGGAGAACACTTTTATCTTGAAATTTAGTGAAGGGATCATCTTATAATGCTACCGCCGTTCTAAGCAACATAAGATGCATAAAGGATAAACATCACATGCAATCAAAATATGTGACATGATATGGCCATCATCATCTTGTGCTTTTGATCTCCATCTCCAAAGCATCGTCATGATCTCCATTGTCATCGGCTCGACACCTTGATCTACATCGTTGCGTCGGGGTCGTCTCGCCAACTATTGCTTCTACAACTATTTCTAACGCATAGTGATAAAGTAAATCAATTACATGGCGCTTGCATTTCATACAATAATTAAGAGACAACCCTAAGGCTCCTGCCGGTTGTCGATATTACAAAACATGATCATCTCATACATCAACATATATCACATCATATCTTGACCATATCACATCACAACATGCCCTGCAAAAACAAGTTAGACGTCCTCTACTTTATTGTTGCAAGTTTTATGTGGCTGCTACGGGCTTCTAGCAAGAACCATTCTTACCTACACAAAAACCACAACGGTGATTTATCAAGTTTGCTATTTTAACCTTCTTCAAGGACCGGCCGTAGTCAAATTTGATTCAACTAAACTAGGAGAAACAGACACCCGCCAGCCACCTTTATGCAAAACTAGTTGCATGTCAGTCGGTGGAACTGGTCTCATGTGCATGGACATGTAAGGTTAGTCCGGGCCGCTTCATCCCACAATACCATCGAATCAAAATAAGAGGTTGGTGGTAAGCAGTATGACTATCACCGCCCACAACTCTTTGTGTTCTACTCGTGCATATCATCTACGCATAGACCTAGCTCGGATGCCACTGTTGGAGAACGTTGCATGGAAATCAAAAAAAAATTCTACACACATGCAACATCTATCCATGGAGATGCATAGCAATGAGGGGAAAAGTGTGTCTACGTACCCTCGTAAACCGTAAGCGGAAGCGTTTAGTAACGCGGTTGATGTAGTCGAACTTCTTGGCGATCCAACCAATCTAGTACCGAATGTACGGCACCTACGCGTTCAGCACACATTCATCTCGGTGACGTCCTCGCCTTCTTGATCCAGCAAGACAGCGAAGTAGTGGATGCGTTCTGGCAGCACGACGGCATGGTGACGGTGATGGTAAAGTTATCTCCGCAAGGCTTCGCCTAAGCACTACAAAAATATGACCGAGGGACGAAACTGTGGAGGGGGGCGCCGCACACGGCTAAGAGATTGTCGTGGTTATGTGTGGCGCCCCCCTCCCACATATATATAGGTGGGGGGAGAGGGGAGTAGCCAGGAGGCGCCCCAAGTAGGGCCGAATCCTACTTGGGCTCCTGCCCTTGCCGCCCCCCTTACCATATATGCCAGAGGGGGAAAGGAAAGGGGGGAGAGGGAAGGAAGGGGGAGGCCGAATCCCCCTCCTTCCTTTTCTTCCCATGGCCGGCTGCCATAGGAGAGGCGTGCCAGCCCCTTGTGGGCTGGTGTGCTCCTCTTACTTGGCCCATATGGCCCATATACCTCCCGGGGCTTCCCGGAACCCCTTCCGGTGATCCGATGACCACCCGGTACCTCTCGAAACTCTTTCGGTGTCTGAATAGTATCATCCTATATATCAATATTTACCTCCGGACCATTCCAGAGCTCCTAGTCATGTCCGTGATCTCATCCGGGACTCTGAACAACATTCGGTCACCAAATCATATAACTCATATAACACTATATCGTCAATGAACGTTAAGCGTGCGGACCCTACGGGTTCGAGAACTATGTAGACATGACCGAGACACCTCTCCAGTCAGTAACCAATAGCGGAACCTAGATGCCCATATTGGCTCCTACATATTCTACGAAGATCTTTATCAGTTGAACCTTATGACAACATACGTAATTCCCTTTGTCTGTCGGTATGTTACTTGCCCGAGATTCGATCGTCGGTATCTTCATACCTAGTTCAATCTCGTTACCGGCAAGTCTCTTTACTCATTCCGTAATACATCATCTTGCAACTAACTCCTTAGTCACTTTGCTTGCAAGGCTTCTTATGATGTGTATTATCGAGAGGGCCCAGAGATACCTCTCCGATACACGGAGTGACAAATCCTATTCTCAATTTATGCCAACTCAACAAACACCTTCGGAGATACCTGTAGAGCATGTTTATGATCACCCAGTTATGTTGTGACGTTTGATAGCACAAAAGCTATTCCTCCGGTATCCGGGAGTTGCATAATCTCATAGTCGGAGGAATATGTATTTGACATTCAAGAAAGCACTAGCAATAAACTAAACGATCGTATGCTAAGCTAATGGATGGGTCTTGTCCATCACGTCATTCTCCTAATGAAGTGATCCCGTTATCAAATGACAACACATGTCCAAGGTTAGGAAACATTAACCATCTTTGATCAACGAGCTAGTCTAGTAGAGGCTTACTAGGGACACAGTATTTGTTTACGTATTCACACATGTATTTAATTTTCCGATCAATACAATTCTAGCATGAATAATAAACCTTTATCATCAATAAGGAAATATAAAATTACAACTTTATTATTGCCTGTAGGGTTTATTTCTTTAAGTAGCCCCTCAAGTGGGCGGTTATAAGTTCACAAAGGTACTTATGGATGGTCGTAGCAGCATCAACATATTGTAGTATGATACCTTTCGACGGATGAGTCTGATAGACAACGATCTCAAGCCGTCTTCCATAGTTTTTCATGGAGTGGTGCCTGGCAAGTCGGCGTACCCTATGGGAAAGATTGCTCTGGAAGTGGCTTTTGGTGATGAGTATAATTACAGAGCAGAGACACTTTGGTTCTAGGTGGTTAAGATCAAGAGTCCTTATCATGCCTTATGTGGACGGTCGGCTTATGCTAAATTCATGGCTCGCCCTTGTTATATATATTTGCAGCTTAAGATGCCTGGGCCGCAAGGGATGATCACAATTCATGGAAACCGTAAACTCGCCCTTAAGTGCGAGGAAGGAGATGCCGCTTATGCAGAGTCGGCTTGCGCTACTGAGGAGCTCAAGTTTTATAAAGATAATGTTGACCCGGGTGATATGACCCCTCTGAAGAAGCCCACCACGGAGACTGACCTGCCACTCAAATTCAAGTTGGCAAAGGATACACAACAAGTGGATTTTGTCCCGGGAGATTCTTCTCAACAGTTCACCATTGGGACCGGGATGGATCCCAAATAGGAAAGCGCGCTCATCGAGTTCATCCATGAGAATCAGGACATCTTTGCATGGAAAACCTCTGACATGCCAGGTGTACCGAGAGAATTCACTAAGCACCACCTTAATGTGGATCCTAAGATAAAGCCTGTTTGACAGTTCCTCCATCGTTTTAACAAGGAGAGGCGTAAGGCTATTGGCGAAGAAGTAGCCCGGCTCCTAGCTGCTGGGTTTAAAATTGAAGTTTTTCACCCTTAGTGGTTGGCTAATCCTGTGCTTGTACTCAAGAAGATGGCACTTGGCGTATGTGTGTTGACTACACAGATCTTAACATGGCTTGTTCGACTGATCCTTTTGCTCTCTCCCGTATTGACCAGATCATTGATGCTACGGCGGGTTGTGAAAGTCTCTGTTTCCTAGATGCTTATTTAGGTTATCATCAGATCAAGATGGCAGTGGAAGATCAGGAGAAGACAACCTTCATCACACCTTTGGAGCCTTTTGTTATGTGTCTATGCCTTTTGGGCTTAAGAGCGCTGAGGCAACTTACCAGCGTTGTGTTCAGAATTGCTTCCACGGACAGATTGGGTGCAACATTCATGCTTATGTGGATGACATTGTGGTTAAGTCAAGAAAGAAGGACACCTTGCTTGATGATCTGAGGGAAACCTTTGACAATCTCTGGGTGTACAAGATGATGCTTAACCCGGCCAAGTGTGTCTTTGGTGTAGCAGCATGCAAATTGCTAGGTTTTCTGGTGTCCGAAAGGGGCATCGAGGCTAACCCGGAGAAGATTGAGGCTATTACCTCTCTCTCTAAGCCGGTGTGTATCAATGATGTTCAGCACCTGGCGGGTCGTATTGCACCCCTAAGCCAGTTTATAAGCCGCCTTGGCGAGAAGGCGATTCCCCTATATCAGATGATGAAGAATATTGATCACTTCGTCTAGAGCGATGCTGCTAATGAGGCGTTTGAGGCACTTAAGAAGAAATTGGCTGAGCCGCCTGTCTTGGCTGCTCCAATCGACAAAAAGCCTTTGCTCTTGTACGTGGTGGCTAATAACAAGGCTGTTAGCGTAGCAGTAGTCATTGAGCACAAGGAGGTGGGCAAAGAATATCCAGTCCAGAGGCCGGCTTATTATGTCAGTGAAGTCTTGACGGAGTCTAAGCAGAGATACCTGCATTGGCAAAAGCTGGTGTTTGGAGTGTTCATGGCCAGCCGCAAGCTCAAGCATTATTTCCTTGGGCATCGAATCACCCTGGTCAGAACTGCACCTTTAGGGGATATCATTGAAAACAGGGAAGCCACTGGCCGGGTTGCTAAGTGGGCAATTGAGCTTGGGCCGCATCATCTGAATATGTGCGCAGAACAGCCATCAAATCTCAAGCTTCGGTAGATTTTATCAATGATTGGACAGAGCTACAAACACCTGAGGAAAAGCCAGACAATACATACTGGACGATACATTTTGATGGATCCTGGCAATTGGAAGGGTCGGGGGCTGGAGTTATTTTATCTTCCCCGCGAGGTGATAAGTTTTGCTATGTTTTGAGACTTATGTTTCCCTGTACTAACAATGCAGCTGAGTATGAAGCTTTGCTGCATGGGCTCCGTATGGCCAAGGAGATGAACTTGAGTTGGGTCAGATGTCTTGGCGACTCAGACCTTGTTGCACAACAAGTATCAGGGAAGTGGGATTCTCAAGGCCCACTCATGGTGGCTTATCGTCAGATGGTGACTAATATCGCTGGTCACTTTAAAGGTTATCAAGTGGATCACATAGATCAGCAGCACAATGAGGCAGCTGATGCATTATCCCGGCTAGGGTCTCAGCGTAAGCCGGTTCCTCCCAATGTGTTCCTTGATGTCTTGCGTAACCCTTCTGTCAAATTACCATCGGAGGAAGAACTGGCTGTTACTGACCCGGAAGAACAGTTGGTGGCGGCTCTGCGTGCTACTCCAGACTGGATGGTGCCTTATCTGGCTTATTTGACCAGGGGCGAGTTGCCAGAAGATAAGCTTTTTGCGAGATAGATCATAAGGCAGGCCAACAACATGACAATCGTCAATGGTGAGTTACACAGATGTAGCGTCACTGGCATGTTTCAACGTTGTGTTTCTCCTGATGAAGGCCAAGAAATTCTACAAGAAATTCATGCAGGCGATTGCGGCCATCATGCTGAGTCACGATCTCTTGTGGCTAAGGCGTTTCGACATGGCTTTTTCTAGTTGACGGTTGATTCTAATACAGAGGATATAGTCCATAAGTGTGATGGATGTCAGAAGTTTGCAACACAGGCTCATGTGCCGGCTCAAGAATTGCGGATGATCCCAATCACTTGGCCGTTCGCGGTCTGGGGGCTTGATATGGTCGGGCCTTTCAAGAGGTCTAAAGACAAGAAAACTCGCCTTTTGGTTGCAGTTGACAAATTTACAAAGTGGGTTGAAGCAAAGCCAGTCAGCAATTGTGAGGCGGCAACAGCAGTCTAGTTTATGAGGAAGCTGATCTTTCGGTTTGGTTATCCTCATAGTATCATTACTGATAATGGAACAAATCTATCCAAAGGTGCTATGAAGGAATTATGTCAAAGAGAACACATCTGTCTTGATTTATCCTCAGTGGCGCATCCATAGTCCAATGGTCAGGCAAAGCATGCTAACCAGGAGATATTACGAGGGATCAAGCCCCGGCTCATGGTTCCTTTGGAACGTATGCTGGTTTGTTGGGTTGAAGAGTTTCCTTCGGTGCTTTGGAGTATCAAGACTACCCCCAACAGATCAACTGGCTACACGCCATTCTTTATGGCGCAAAGGCGGTTCTTCCAAGTGATATTCGTCATGACTCGCCCAGGGTGGCAGCTTACGTCGAGACAGACAATGAGACGGCGCGTAAAAATGCTCTGGATGCTTTGGAAGAGGAACGCAATCTCACGGCGGCTCGATCTGCAATCTATCAGCAAGACCTACGTCGCTATCACAGCCGTAGGGTTCGAAGCCGGACTTTTCAGCACGGCGACTTAGTGTTGCGTTTGATTCAAGATCAGACAGGCATGCATAAGCTATCACCTCCTTGGGAAGGACCCTTTGTGGTTAGCAAAAACCTCAACAATGGGTCATATTATCTCATCGACATACGTGAACGCAATAAGTCACGTACCTCTGAGGAGGAGACCAACAGGCCTTGGAATATTGCTCATCTTCGGCCTTACTATACTTGAGCCACTGGGTCCAATCATTGTACATACATATCAATGCATATATCTATTATGATCAACGTAATAAAGCCGGCATCCCCGAAACTCGGGGCCTCTGTCGTTTCATCTCATATATTGTGCATGAGTCTTTTATTAATTGATCATAAGGTCACTTGGGGGCTTCCAACTCACCGAGTTTAGCTATCTTACCCTCTTGACCGGCAAAACTGCCACATTACTGGTTAAACCTGCCCGTATGCTTGATGCTACTCCGAACAAGATGACCCTCCGTACTCTTGAGAAGTCAATCTTCACGACCCTGAACTTGTCAAGGTTAAAACGGCAGCTTAAGTCATGTGAGAGCCAGCTTACTGATAGCGAGGATAAACCAAGGCTATCATGCCAAGCTTCATTGAAGCAAGACTCGAGCTTCAAAAGCCAGTCTTTTTGGTCAAGCCTTGAAAGCCGACTTATAAATATTGTGACATATATGTTTATACTCTATTTCTTTCTGTGCAGGAATTTTATGCTCTTGATCATATTTATGCGCAGATTATAATTCTCTGGGTCAAAGGAAGACCGGGTTAGCATTGATCAATATTGAGCTTATTGTGGCCATGAGCCACCAGGTTATCACCTCAAGATTTTCATGACCATGAGTCATTGGGTTATTAACCCGCCATTGCTTCTAAGCAATTAAGTATTACGATTATAAGTCACCAGTATGGGAATTGTTGGGTTCTTATTACAACCCCAAATAGCTTATGCGTCAAAATATCAGATGGGCACCCTTAGGGCATGTACAATGCATAGCCCCAAGGTGATGCCTCACATGCCATGTAGGATCGGATATCAGCTAAAGTAGGTTCGGATAGGGAAGCGGGATCCTCTCCAGGAGGCGGGTGTTTTGAGAGAAAAAGTGTGGTCCGGTGTCAAAAGTTGAAAAGGTTGGAGTGAAAAGTAGAGATGCATGTGTACTAGAGTCTTTATTTTCTATTTCTTAATGAGGCCCACTAGTGGTAGCTTGCATTGGAGAGAAAAAATAAATATAGATGCCTCAAACTACTTTTTGTTATGGGGCATCCGTATCCATATGCCACCATTGTACATGCTCTTCAAAGGGTGGTGCAAAGAAAGGATGCATATCAGACTAGATCAAACATCCAAGGAGGATTGGTAATACAGGTGCTGGATCATCAGTTAAATAACGGTGCACGAAGGCACGTCAGAGCATAAAGTGTTTCCTAAGCCTAATACAAGGCTTGAGCTGAGCCCATATTTCAGTAAAGTTTTTTCACAGGAATGAATCTACTCCTGTAAGCCGGCTCTGGCATCGTCCGGGTTGTGGCTCTCCGGGTTAACATCTTGCTGCTGTCCTGTAGTGGAAGTCCCCAGGTCATCCTGAGCCAGCTCTTCTTCGCTTCTCATCTGGAGATTGTCCGAGGTCCAGTTGATACCAGTGAAGGCCTCAAAAATGGCTTCACCATTGATGATAGGAGAAGGGTCAATATCAGAGGCAAAAACATGCTTACGCCTTTGCAGAGTTAAATTAACAACATCAAAAGAAGGTGCCTTGAGTCGCGTGTTATTGCTGTCGTAAGCCGGTTGGTACTTCTTCAGATCAAGTTCTTGCACAAGTTGACACGCCAATGGCCACATTTCACTAATACACTTGGCATAATCTACTTCGGTGAATTCAGACCCGTCATCTTTATATTCCGAAAACCCGCCGGCCATCTCTTCAGGGTCCAACTCTGTTTGATAAGCCTTTGCCTGGCTTAGCGAAGCTATCTCTCCTGCACGAGCGACTGACATCTTCAGCTCTTTGATTTGTTTGGGCATTGTTGATAATTGATCTAGTACTTCTTTTATAAGTTGTGGTGGTTTCTTGCCATTTGATGCAGCCACAAGAGTGCGAAGACTTCCAGCATATAATTTTTCCATCAAGGAATAGACGGCTTTCAGCTTCATCAGCATGTTTTGCCCAAGGTTGGAACTCCTCGCACCTGCCATACATTCAAAACAAGAGTCGCCAGGCGAGTTACATTCAAATATTTCAAGTCGCCAGGCGGGTTATTTCCATTGATTTAAAGTTTTACTTACCGAAGATGGCTTCGGTCATCTGAGAAATATGGTGTTTTAAGCCAGTCAACTCTTCAGCCACTGGTTTCAGCTGATCTTTGGCATCCAGGGCTCATTTCAACAAAGTAGCCTTTTCAGTTTCAAAGGCGGATCTTTCTGATTCAATGTCTACCGTGATTTTTTCTAGTTCTTTCAACGAAGATTCCAAGCTTGATTCAACTTTGGATCGCCCAGCTTGTTGTGACTTAAAGTCTTTCTTCAAGCCGGCGAAGTTTGAGTCGGCCAAAGATAATGCTTCCTGCGAGATAAAGAAGACTTTTAATTATCAGATTCACTGGTTAAGCCGGGGATAATGGTTAAGCCGACACTTGGGGGCTATCTCATGCACGACAAATTCATTCAAGTCCCAAGTAGATTGCCAGCAATATACTTAGCACTTGGGGGCTAATGCATGTCATTATTTCTATATTAAAGCATACAAAAAGACCCGGTTCATCTCAAGAAGATGAGCCGGCCCTTGGGGGCTATAGGTTTATTTTCTTTAAAAATTTCATAATATGGAAAGCCCCGACTCATCTCAAGAAGATGAGATGGCCCTTGGGGGTTACATGATGTTTTCTTTTAAGGAGTGCTTAAAGAACCGGCTTATCATTTGCATGATAACCCGGCCCTTGGGGGCTACACTTTAGACTCTACAGATTTTTCTCTAAGTCTTAACCATACTCAAATTTTTCCTATGATCAAGACTTGGGGGCTACGTGAGTGTATATATATATATATATAAAGCTGAGAGGGGTCAAGTTTATCCATACCTCATATTTCCGCTTTATCATGCTCACTAAGCCGGCTTCCATTTCATGGCTTGTTGAAAGGCGGCTTAGGTAGCCCGCATGCAACTCATCTGCACTGAATTCTTCATAGTTCAGCAGCTCAAGTTTTGCCTTGCCCTTTTCTAATAAGGGTGCCTCATCTTTAGCTATGTGTTTTGCTAATACATTGGACATGTCTGGGGTTTTATGACCCGCCCCAGTGATAGCAATTTCTTCATTAATCCTTTCATCAGAGGGAATGTCTTTAGTTGCCTTCACAGGACTTGAAGCAAGAGTGGGGATCAGCATATTAAGGTTGTCCGCCGGGTTAGCATCAGCATTCATGGCCTCAGAGGCCGTTGGCTCAGTATGTGGGGGCGGGTCACCTTGGTCATCATGATGGTCTTCAGGATTTTCAATATTGGCCTCAGGGGTCACCAATACCTGGTCTTCTGACTCAGGGATCTTGGGGGTCTTTGAAGAGTCGCCCATTTTCCTCTTCTTGCTCTTGGCTTGGGCCCTGTAATCAAGATAATAGGTTCAAGAACATATGACAACAGGTTAAGTTATCAGCAGTTAAAGTACAATTACTTACCCGGGGTTTATGACCAAGGCAGGCAGCTGTGTAGAGGATGAGTCTCCTGAGGATAGTGGCGACTCCTGATAATTCGAATCAGACGGGTTAAGAGGTTGTCTGATAAGGCCAGATTTGGGTAAAGACAGAGTTGGACTATGTGGCACCTCGTTATGTCGCTTGCGAGATGGTTCATGAGTTAACCCGGCCACCAGATCACCTGAGCCGCCACTCCGAGTTTGGCACTTCGACTCATACTGAGTTTTCTTCAAAATAATGTTCGGGTCTAAATGAGCATCTGATTGAGAAAAGGGTACCTTTCGGATGACCTGCCTTATCTTCTTTGGAGATAAGGAATCTGAGCCGGAAGAGATGGAAATTACCTTAGTATCCTGGGCTCGGCTGGTTGCTGCCTCATCCTGAGAGTAAGAGGTGTCAGCCAATTCGATAAAGAGGCGGCCAAGAGAATCGAGTTCTACCTCTGATTGATCATCAGCATTCACTGACTCGCCCGTGGCGGCCGGCTCAGTCGCAGCGGCGGGTTGTTTCTTTTTTCGAGATGGTGCAGTCTTGGTTTCGACTGCATGAGTTTTCCTTTTCTTATTCCAGAAGGCAGAGCTGGGCTGCATAAGTTAAAATGTTTAGGAAGCAAAGTACATAATAAGATAAGGATTTATAAGCTGGACAAAGAAGAATGTTTACTGGAGGGGCCGGGTTAAGCTTGAAGAACGGTAGCAGCCCCGTCTTATTGCAGATTTCCTGAGACTTCCCGAGCAGACCTTTTATGGTTTTGTTGACTTCATCAGTGGTAAAGTTATCAGAGCTATACCGCTAAGGATCATTTGGCTCGCCCGAGTATTCACACATTAAGCCGGGTCGGTGGCTTAAAGGGAGGATTCTCCATGCAACCCAGCACCGGGCTAGATCAACCCCTGTTAACCCGTTGGCCAGCAAGGCTGTTACTTTTGAATAAGCCAGGAGGGGTTCAGCACTCTCCTCTGGAATAATCTTTCTTGGCAGATTAAAATCCATGGGAAGGCGGTCAACTCTGTAACCCGGCAGAGGGTTCTCGTCGGCTAGGGCAGTATTCTTGCAATAGAACCAAGTCCGGACCCATCCCTTAGGGTGACTTGGCAGGGTGGCTGAAGGAAAACAACCATCTATACGTCTCTGGATTGAGATTCCACCAAGTTCTAAGCTCGGGTCGTCTGCACATTTAGTTTGGTGGTTCATATAGAAAAATTCTTTGAAGAGAGCCACAGTGGGCTCCATTTGCAGATATGCTTCACAAAAGATATGAAAGTGGCAGATGTTGGATATAGAGTTTGAGCCCAGGTCTTGAGGATGAAGGTTGAAGTAGTTCAAGACGTCCCGAAAGAATTTTGACCCAGGCGGAGAAATCTCTAAGGATATGGTCACTAAAGACCACAACTTCTCCTTCGCCAGGTTTGGGAACGTCGTCCCCTTGGCCGGCTCGCCAGCCAATTTCTTCCTTAGCTGCCAGAAGACCTTGATCTTGATAATCTTTGAGGATGAGTTCAGAAACTTGGGAAGGCACCCAATTGCAAATGGTAGACTTTGACATATTAAGTCGCCTAAATACAACAGAAGGCCGCGGAAATATAAATGGCGGGTTATTCTGGAAATAATGACCCGTCACTACAGTGATATGAACAAAACGACATAATGAATAAGTCGCATTAAACGGTGAGCTGGCACCAGCTTAGCAACAGAGACAATTTCTAAATACTTGGCGAGTTATGATATGATGGTAAACCGCCCAAGATACGAAAGTGAGTTAACTAAAGGTTGGGGATTGCTAAGGTTTTCTGCTAAGTGTGGTATAAAAAAGTTTCAACTAAATCAGCTATAATTTTGGATCTACGGGCAGTTTAAAAAAAGGAAAATAATTCCTAAACCTAATGGTAGCGGCGGAGCTACTCATGAGCTGTTCACGGATTCTAGAGGAAGCATAGTTTGTTCAGATGCAAGACTGATGTTAAAACTATTTCCGCAGTATTTCTATGGCCATCTCAGATCAAATAGAAGATCTACTCAGGATATTATGGGGAAGAACGAACGAACACCGATGAACACTACGAACTCCAGCGAGATAATGTGAATCTAAGGAAGGGAGATTCAAGTACCTGGCTGTAGTGGCTAAGAGCAAAGATGTGCCGCTGAACTCCGGTGAAGGCGGAGCGGCACTACAGTCCCGAGCGACGCGGCTGGCGAAGGTCGACGGGCACAGCGGAGCTCCAGTCGCAGATGGTTTCGAGAGAAAGAAGAAGAAGCAGAGGAGACGAGGTAAAATGAAAAAGGGGACCCCCCCCCGTGCGTATTTATAAGGGGAAGGTAACAGTAAATGGTAGGTGCGAAAATCAAGGAGGCGCAGTAACTTTTGGAACAAAAAGACGCCTCGTTTTTCGGGATAAGTGGATTTTCACAAGATTCGTTATGACGTCATGAGAGACTCCACAAATTTATGGAGGTGACATCATCATTTCTTATGGCGGGTTATGAAGTTTTTCAAGCTGAGATTGTGAGACTTGGAGGGAAAAATCGCCAGACTAATAGATGGAAGATTCACATGAACAAGTTCAAATCAATCTGGGGCCTAATATTGGGGATATAACCCCACGATATAACCAGCCCTGTAAGGGTCGGGTCAAGTCATTGGCGACTCTTGCAGCTAGGCCTTAGATGGGCCAGGACGATCAAGGCGTAGGACCAGAAGGGCGGCTCACAAGATGGGGCGGCTTAGGGCCCGAAGCCAGAAGGCGGCAGGCGACCCGAAGGCGTAAGCCTCCATACAGTGTCTTGCCGTTTAAGGCAAGGCGACTCAGAATTAGACTTGGTCACAGGTCATAACACGACCCGGACTCTTGTAAGCCGGAGGCCTCGACCTGTATATA
Organism: Thinopyrum elongatum; assembly: GCA_011799875.1. Taxonomy (NCBI): domain Eukaryota; kingdom Viridiplantae; phylum Streptophyta; class Magnoliopsida; order Poales; family Poaceae; genus Thinopyrum; species Thinopyrum elongatum. The sequence continues at coordinate 421,238,511 of CM022299.1, forward strand.
AAGGCGGGTCCCCGGCATAGAATAGGGGAAAGTTACAATCAATCGATAGCTAGGTCAAGCGAATCCGCTCCCTTGTAATCGATACTAAAATAATAAGCAAAAAAGCAGGAGTAGGCTTTTAGCTCCACCGTGAGGGGTCGAACCTGGGTAAGCTTATGTCATTCGACTCACTCAACCCCGACAAGCTAATCACCATCTGCGATGGCCTCACGTCTAAGTCCTCACACTAGGACATCTGCCGTGACAAAACCACGACAGAGGGGCTCTACATCAACCTTGCTGCCCTTCCGATGATGCGTGAGTAGTTTACCACAGACCTACAGGTCGATAGTTAGTAGCTAGATGGCTTCTTCTCTCTATTTGATCTTTAATACAATCTTAATGTTCTTGGGGTTTTATCCGATGTAACTCCTTTTTGCTGTGTGTTTGTTGGGATCCGATGAATTGTGAGTTTATGATCAGATTATCCATGAATATTATTTGATTTTTCTCTAAACCCTTTTATGCATGATTGTTATAGCTTCGTAGTTATCTCCGATCTATTGATTTGGTTTGGCCAACTAGATTGATTTATCTTGCAATGGGAGAGGTGCTTTGTGATGGGTTCGATCTTGTGGTGCTCAATCCCAGTGACAGAAAGGGACGTGGCACATATTAGTCTCGTTGCTATTAAGGATAAAAAGATGGGATTTATTTATGCGTGAGTTTACTTTGTCTACATCATGTCATCTTGCTTAAGGCGTTACTCCATTCTCTATGAACTAAATACTCTAGATGCATGCTGTATATCGGTCGATATGTGGAGTAATAGTAGTAGATGCAGAATCGTTTCGGTCTAGTTGTCTCGGACGTGATGCCTATATACATGATCATTGCCTTGGATATCGTCATGATTATTTGCTTTTCTATCAATTGCCCAACTATAATTTGTTTACCCACCGTATGCTACCTTCAAGAGAGAAGCCTCTAGTGAAAACTATGGCCCCCGGGTCTACTTCTATCATATATTAAAAATCCTAAAAATACCTTGCTGCAATTTTACTTTATTTATTTTATTTTGTATTTTTGTTCGATCTATCTATCTATCACCATACAATTTAATCTTGCAATTAACCGCCAAGGGATTGGCAACCCCTTGTTCGCGTTGGGTGCAAGGATTTTTTATTTTGTGTGCAGGTGCTGCTAACGAGTTGTTGCGTGATTCTCCTACTGGATTGATAACCTTGGTTTCATAACTGAGGGAAATACTTATCTCTACTGTACTGTGTAACACCCCTATGTAATTGCCACTGTGATCAGCTGAAGATAATGCCAAGTCATATCATTTGCAGTGCTTAAACATAATGGTTAACGAAAGCAAATCAACTCCATTTTGAAAATCAACTCAAATTCAAAAGTGAAATATGAAGTTGATCAAACACTGTTGGGAAAATGTTCATTAAATGGCAAATAATCCAGGAACATTTGTAAAACCATCATAAATAAAGTTGGAGTTAGGAAAATGACTCAAACAAGATGAAACAGCACCAAAACAGCAATATTAAATCCCTTTAAAATCATTTCAATTTAAAATGAATTCCAAATCTGTCCAAACCAATTTTTGTTGGAAGGAAATATTGCATTACAATATTTGGGTCAACTCTCACATTTCACAAAAATGCACAAGTGGCCTAACTATTACCAAATCAGAAAGGAATAAAGAATACAGATTAAGGAAAATAGAAAAGGCCTAAGCGACACTGTGCACTTAGGCCTGTGCTTCAGTACATGGAGGCCCAGCCCACCGCGGCCTGTTTCTCCCTCCTCCCTCTCTCTCCATCGCCGTGTCGCCTCGTCCATGGCCGCGCGCGCTCGCCCGGTCGCCGATCGACACCGCGATGCCGCGGGCGGCCGTGAAGGGATAAGGCCGCGCTGGTACATCCCCCTTGGCCTCTCCGTCATTCTTCCCCCCTCTCCTTGCTCGCTCCGCCCGCTTCCCCCTCCAGATCCAACCCCGGCCGAGCGTCACCGTCGCCACTGTGCACTTCGCCGCCGCGGCCACAGACGCCGTCATGCCCGTCCGGGCCCAGCTTCGAGCTCCTGGAGCTCCTGCGAGTCCAACAAGCACGCGCACGTGCCTCCCCGTCCTTCCTAGCCCCGGTTCCGATCGGTCCCGAACACCGGCGCCCGCTCACGAGCTCGCCGCCGATGATTCCGGCCACCGCAGCCTTCGCCACCACCTGTGTTGGATGGTAGATGAATAGTGACTAATCACCGGTTAATAAATCCTAGATTAATTCTAAAAATAACTAAAATGGCTTAGAGGCATATTTAGGCAACCCTGCACTGCATCATAGCATCGCACGCACTGTGTTGCATGTGTTGGCATTATATTTACTTGTTTCTTCCCCCTCTTCTCTTTCGGTAGACCCCGACGTTGCAGCTCCAGAGGCAGACGCCACTCCGGAGTACGACTACGTCCCCGACGATCAGACCCTTGCCGTCGAGCAGACAGGCAAGCACCCCCATTTTGAGCATTCCGATATCGCCCACTCTCTTCTCTCTTATGCTTGCATTAGAAGTTACTGCTGCTACTGTTGTCCTATATCTGCTGCATAGCCTGCTTTATTGTAGCCTACTTTTGATACCTGCCTGTTCTCCTAAACTGTTTAGTATAGGATGGGTAGAGCCTTATCAGAGACCCACTTGTTCCGACTGCCCCGCTGGATAATCAGAAGACCCGATTATCGGGATCGAAGATCAGACCCGAGCACCGCACGTCACTTCCCCCTATGTTGCTCGACACTACTGGGTTACTATCGAGTGCCGAGGGTGATACCTCAACAGCACTTCAGATGATAACCTTGTAGGTTAGTTACTCGGTCGTGGTAAGCGACGGTGATTCCTCCTACACCACCCCCGATACCGACGCCGTCGTGCAACATCTCAAGTGTGGACCTCGAGGGTGATTCCTCCTTCGTTCACCTTGATGTTAACATCGAGAGGGAATTCCATCGAGGGTGATTCCTCAGGGTTCCCTTCGGTGTCAGACACACAGCTACTCTGGATACTATGACTTGACTTTGAACCATGATACTAAAGACGGGTCGACCCTGAGGGGTACCCGCGCGAGCATGAATGCGAAGTGATGTGGAGTCGGGTTGACCTGAGAGGTGCCCACGAGATAACTACGAGGCGTGGCCGGGCATTCTTAGCCCTTGCCGCAAGTCCTCGAGACGGGTCGATGGGGTCACATCGATCGTGAGTCTCTGCTCGTTACCGCGCGCTCCTAATCCACTAACGGTTTGGATATTTGATCCGAGGGGCCTCTGGCCTGATAGCACTAACCATCACGTGGGCATAGTATGGGCGTTCTGCGTCGTATACTTCAGCCGGAGCTTAATGGACGTCAGCAACTGATGCGGCACACGCTGGGTTGGACTGGGAACGCAACCGCGCTTGTATAAGGGGTTGCTAGGTCTGCTCACCGGCGGTGCACGTAACGTGCAGGAGTTCCCGGGGCGAAGGCCCAAGACCCCTGGGGGCATAGGTTAGACCGGTGTGCTGACCTCTCTGTTAAGTATTTGGTCGGGTTGCGGTGTGTTGCTTAACCGAGGCCGGGCATGACCCAGAAAAGTGTGTCCGGCCGGAGTTAAGCGAGCGTGGTGGGTAAGTTGGTGCACCCCTGCAGGGAAGAAACTTCTATCGATAGCCTGTCCTACGGTAACGGACACTCGAAGTTGTATCCCGATCGGTACAACTAGAACATGTCTTGAGATGAGAACTGGATAGTACGGCTCTGGGATTGCTTTCTCGTAGGGAGTCAAGGAAGAATCCCCGGCCGAGGTTGATGACATTACTGCTATAATTTACATTACGTTATTCTGCTCTCTTCTAATGCTGCGAGACCGTTGAAGATGCTGAAGATGCTAGTCTTCCATAGGACTAGGCTTTCCCCCTCTATTCTGGCATTTCTGCAGCCCAGTCCACATATACAGCGCCCCTTGAAAATGTTGCATATGTAGTGTAGATCCTTGCTTGCTGAGTACTTCGGATGAGTACTCACGTTTGCTTTATTTTCCTTTTTCCCCCTTTATCCATTGGTTGCATCCAGACGACGAAGCCCCGGAGCCAGATGCCCCAGTCGACGACCACTTCTACTACCAGCCCAGAGAGTACTACTACTACGAGGAGCCGACTAACGACCAGGAGTAGGATCGGAGGGTCCAGGGCAGGAGGGCCACGCCTTTTCGATCGTAGTTTTTTATTTTGCCCCGCCTCTGTGAAGGCTTATCTCTCTGTTCTGTAGTATATATGTATCCAGATATCTGACGCTTCCGCTGACACTTGTATGCCATCGAGCTATGTATTCGAGCCCTCGAGGCCTTGGCTTGTAATATTAAGCTTGTATGAATTTATTTATGTTTTAAAGTTGTGTTGTGATATCTTCAAGTGAGTCCTTAGGCTTGATCATGTGCATTTGCGTGTATGATTAGTGCACGATTAAGCCGGGGTCATCACAGGTTGGTATCAGAGCCGACTGCCTCTAGGAATCCCCCTATCCAACTCCTTGGCCGAAGTTGAGTCTAGCAACCGAAAAACTATTTTACTAACTTGGCTGTGTGGCTTACGGGCCCACGTCACCAACTGGGTGGTAATAGGATCTTTTATTCCTCATCTTTACTCTGGGACCCTGATCACTCTTCTATTCGGGTTTAATAAAATTACTAACACCGACATTTAGGATCTCGTAAATTCTATCCACCCGGAGAGCTGGATTCAGTGCGATTTCCCTGTCTTTGATCTGATTAGTCTGATAATCATTTCCTTTCCATTGTTTTGTTTAATCTTTCCATTCGAGATCTGTTATGTTTCTCGTCATCGAATGACAATCCTGAATCTTCTTATTTCAGATGGACCGTCTGTTTCCACCTCGCCCTGCGACACAGCTTGTGGTTCGCACCTGTGCTTGAGACGTCCCTGGGTTTCCAGCTGTTCTGATCGCCCTCTTGATCAGGCTGGGATACCGCTGGTGCCCCGAGTACATGATCTACGAGGTTTATCGTGAGTTTAACCAGGAGCAGTACTATGCTGATGTTCGCATCTATGATCGGCAGGATGATTCAGACACTGAGTTACACCTTTTCCACGGTATCGGCGTGACAATTGAGATGGCAGTCCATGATGCCGCCTACTCTGCTGTCGCACGTCTCCAGGGAGAGCACAGCGCCAGCTTGGATGCTTCTGAGTATCGGTACATTCCGTATGCCCCTGCTGGAGATGCTTCTGGATTCTACACAGCTGTCTGTGCCCCGTACGAGCCTCGTCGTTACGATCAGCGAGTTCTGATTCACTGTACCCAGGCTCTGGATCGCACTGTTCGGGCTCTTGCGGTCGAGTTGTTCGCCACTCGAGCACGACTCTACGCGTCTATGATGCAGTTGCTACCAGCTGTTCGTGCAGGGATACATCCGGAGCATATTCTTTACCCGAGCAGGACCGAGATGCCATCAGGGATCGATTGGCCTGCTGTGGGAGGTCACACGCCTGTACGTGGACCTCTTCTTGCAGTTCGAGACCGGGTTCTGCATCAGAGTGCACGTGGAGCGCAGGATCCTTCTGCGACGAACGTCCATCGTCCGCACTTGCAGCTACCCCGTTTCAGTGGTTTTCTCCGACGTTGATGTAGCCTTTGCTATGTCTCGTTGTGTACTTCCTTACCGCGTGCCTGCGCACCGCCTAGCATGTCTAGCTTTTGAATTTGCGCCGTTATGCTGCCTGAATGTAACCGACGCTGTATGGATCTGTATGACTTAATGACTACTATTAAGGATCTGCTGTACTATTTAAATTCCGTCATGTTACATCATGCATGATGCTTTACACTCGCATTGGCTTCTGCTAAACTACCCCTATCGATTTAGCAGGATGGCTGACAACAATCCACCACCGCTGCCACCGCCTGACTATATGGCTGCGATGATGCAACAGTTTGAACTCAACCGCCAATTCATGACGGGGATTATGCAGCAAGTCCCCCGTCCCAATGCCGACCAGCCGCTACCTTCCATCACCTTGCCAGAATTTATGCGACTTAACCCGTCGTTCTTTCGCAACACAGTCAATCCACTGGATGTCGATGATTGGCTGCGAGACATCTCCCATGAGATGGAGTCTGCTGGTGTCACCCAGGTCAACTATGTCACCTTTGCGACATACCTTCTGAAGGGTCCCGCATCACAGTGGTGGACTACTCACCGACAGACCCTACCACCTGGTACCGTCATCACTTGGGCAGAATTCAAGATTTCTTTCCGTGCCCGCTATATTCCTCAAGCTGTCATAGCACGGAAGAAGGCCGAGTTCCGTAGTCTCGTTCAGGGCAATAAATCTGTGGAAGTTTATCAGCGCGAGTTTCTTGATTTGTCTCGCTACGCTGAAGAGGACATTCCCACTGATGACCGAAGGCAGGAGAAATTCCGTGAAGGGCTGCATCATGACATCCAGTTAGCCCTGCTTGTTCAAGACTACCCTGATTTCGCCACCTTGGTGAATAAGGCTATCATGGTCGAGACTGGATTGAAGAAGCACAAGGAAGCTACCAGACGCACCCATGAGGCGGGCTCATCTTCGGGCTCGTCTTCCCAGAAGCGACGCATCTGGATACCTCAGAGCATGTACCGTCCAGCAGCACCAGCACACAGGCCTTCCTATGCTGCACCCCGTCTGCCTCCTCCACCGCCGAGGCAGCCTCTGCAAGCTCCAGCACCTCGAGCTCCTGCACCACGTCCTGACAATGGACTCTGCTTCAAGTGTGGCCAGCCAGGTCACCGTGCCAGAGACTGCTCACAGAGTCAGAATCAGCTAGCTCTTCCTTCTGCTCGCCGTGGTATTGGCCGTGGTACTCCTCAGCAGCGCAACAACAATGCCAGACCTTCTTATGGTCGTGGGCAGTACTACCACGTTAACATGTCTGAAGCTCCGGATCAACCTGAAACCGTGATGGGTACACTTCTTGTTAATTCAGTACCTGCATCTGTTTTATTTGATTCAGGAGCATCGCATTCATTTATGTCAGATAAATTCGCACTCATGCATGAAATTAAATGTGATATGCTACCCCAAAAGATACGAGTAAATACTCCCGCGGGACACTGTCACACCTCCTTGGTTAGCCCCAATGTCGTGATTAATATCAAAGGGTTGGAGTTTCGAGCATCCCCCATTATTCTCAACTCCTCTGATATTGATCTTATTCTGGGAATGGATTGGTTGAAGGCCCACTACGCCTCAATCAATTGTGCCACTAAGGTGGTACACCTTCTGCATCCATCGAATGAGATAGTGAATTATCAAGCTCACCTCACCCAGAACGCTGAGGCTCAGATTTATGCCTTAAATGCATTGAACGCTTCTCCGCTTGAGGGAATCGAGAACATCCCAGTTGTCTGTGACTTCCCGGATGTTTTTCCAGAAGAACTTCCAGGAATACCCCCTGCTAGAGCTGTCGAGTTCGTCATTGACTTGAAGCCTGGTACCACTCCTATTGCGAAGCATCCTTACAAGATGCCACCGCACCACCTTATTGAGCTTAAGGAAGAAATTGATAAATCCTTAAGGAAGGGTTTCATCCGTCCTAGTTCCTCTGCCTGGGGAGCACCGTCTCTCTTTGTCAAAAAGAAAGATGGTACGAATAGGTTGGTTCAAGATTACCGTCCTATCAACCAGGCAACCATTCAGAATAAATATCCGCTTCCCTGGATCAATGACTTATATGATCAACTTGCTGGATCTTCGGTCTTCTCTAAACTCGACTTGAGGTTGGGTTATCACCAGATCCGTGTCCGCGAAGAGGATATTCCAAAGACTGCATTCGTTACTCGATATGGCTCCTATGAATACATCGTCATGTCATTTGGCCTCATGAATGCTCCAGCTACGTTCTCCCGTCTGATGAATTACATATTCATGGACTACCTCGACAAGTTCGTCTTGGTATATCTGGACGATATCCTAGTATATTCGAAGAATAAGGAAGAACATGCCGAGCATCTTTGCCTTGTTCTGGAGAGGCTTCGAGAGCACAAGTTATATGCCAAGTACTCCAAATGTGAATTCTGGCTTTCCGAAGTGACCTACCTTGGACATGTGATTTCCAAGGACGGTATTGCCGTTAACCCGGAGCGTGTTCAGGCTATCCTTGACTGGACTCCTCCGAAGAATGCCAAGCAAGTCCAAAGCTTTCTCGGTCTAGCCAGTTATTGCCGCCGATTCGTCGAGAACTTCTCCAAGATCGCCAAGCCCCTGACTAATCTGCTCCACAAAGGCGTTAAGTTTGAGTGGACAAACAAATGTCAGGAAAGTTTCCAGACCCTCAAGGACAAGCTTACTTCTGCTCCAATGCTTGCTCCTCCTGATTCTCGAAAGGACTTTGTCATATACTGCGACGCCTCTCGTCAGGGATTAGGCTGTGTCCTAATGCAAGAACGAAGAGTAATTGCGTATGCTTCACGTCAATTGTGTCCACATGAAGAAAATTATCTAGTGCATGATCTTGAACTTGCTGCAGTGATCTATGCATTAAAGTTATGGCATCATTACCTTCTGGGTAATCAGTGTGAGATTTATACCGATCACCAAAGTCTGAAGTACTTGTTCACTCAACCGGATCTTAATCTCCGTCAGCAACAATGGTTAGAAACAATTATGGACTATGACTGCGGTATTTCTTATTCCCCGGGCAAGGCTAATGTGATGGCCGATGCCCTGAGCCGCAAGTCATATTGCAACAACCTCATGGTTAGGCGAGCTCAACCTCGTCTTTATGCAGAACTGACTCAGCTGAATCTGCGAATTGTTCCCCAAGGTTCTCTTAATAACCTTGTGGTACAGCCAGACCTTCAAAAGGCTATTAAGGAAGTGCAAGCCAAAGATGCTGAAATTGACTTGATGAAGAAAGAGCTTCACCTGGATAAGTACCGGGATTTCTCAGTTGCTGAAGTTGGAACATTATATTTCAGAGACCTAATCGTAGTACCTTGCTTCGAGCTGATGACTGACAAAGTCATGAAGGAGGCTCATGATACACCACTGTCTATCCATCCGGGTAGCACTAAGATGTATCGCGATCTTCGACAGAGGTACTGGTGGTCCAGAATGAAGCAGGACATTGCTCGTTATGTTGCTGAATGTGACGTATGCCGTCGCGTGAAAGCAGATCATCAGAAGCCTGCTGGAATTCTTCAACCACTCCCTATTCCTCTATGGAAGTGGGATAAAGTGCAGATGGATTTCATTCCTGGTCTTCCCAAGTCTCAGAAAGGTCACGACGCTATTCTTGTCGTCGTCGATCAACTTTCCAAGGTTGCTCATTTCCTACCTGTCAAGGAGACTATCACTGCTAGCCAGCTAGCAGAGCTGTATATCTCCAGAATCGTTTCACTCCATGGTATTCCAAAGGAGATCAGTTCGGACCGTGGCGGTCTTTTCACGTCCAAGTTCTGGGAGAGTTTCCAAGAAGCTATGGGAACTCACATTACATGGAGTTCAGCTTATCATCCCCAATCCCAAGGCCAAGTCGAACGAGTAAATCAAGTGCTTGAAGATATGCTTCGCTCTTGTGTTATATCATTCGGTAAGAAATGGGAGGAATCTCTCCCGTATGCCGAGTTCTCTTATAACAACAGTTATCAAGCCAGCTTGAAAATGGGCCCCTTCGAAGTGCTTTATGGACGTAAGTGTCGAACCCCTCTGAATTGGTCAGAAACTGGGGAACGGCCTCTTGTTGGACCGGGCATTATTCAGCATGCCGAAGAACAAGTCAAAATTGTCCGAGAAAATCTCAAAGCAGCTCAAGACCGCCAGAAGAGCAATTATGATCGCAAGCGATGGGGTCTGACTTATCAACCAGGTGATCAAGTTTATCTCCGTGTCACTCCGATGAAGGGCACCCATCGTTTCGGAATCAAGGGCAAGCTAGCTCCTCGCTATATCGGTCCTTTCCGCATCGTGGCTAGACGTGGACAGGTGGCTTATAAATTGGAGTTACCGCCACAATTCTCTCATATTCATGATGTCTTCCACGTGTTGCAACTTCGAAAATGCTTCAAGGAATCTCCGCACCGTGCAGTGGATCACGAGATGCTTTAGTTGCAAGATGACTTATCTTATAAGGAGCATCCGATCCGCATCCTTGATGAAGCTGAACGTCGAACTCGTCAGAAGATGACCAAGTTCCTGAAAGTGCAGTGGTCGAATCACACTGAAGATGAAGCCACTTGGGAACGCGAGGATCATCTTCGAGAAGAATATCCTGACCTCTTTCCTTCTACCTCCTAAATTCTCGGGACGAGAATTTCTTTTAGAGGAGGAGAACTTGTAACACCCCTATGTAATTGCCACTGTGATCAGCTGAAGATAATGCCAAGTCATATCATTTGCAGTGCTTAAACATAGTGGTTAACCAAAGCAAATCAACTCCATTTTGAAAATCAACTCAAATTCAAAAGTGAAATATGAAGTTGATCAAACACTGTTGGGAAAATGTTCATTAAATGGCAAATAATCCAGGAACATTTGTAAAACCATCATAAATAAAGTTGGAGTTAGGAAAATGACTCAAACAAGATGAAACAGCACCAAAACAGCAATATTAAATCCCTTTAAAATCATTTCAATTTAAAATGAATTCCAAATCTGTCCAAACCAATTTTTGTTGGAAGGAAATATTGCATTACAATATTTGGGTCAACTCTCACATTTCACAAAAATGCACAAGTGGCCTAACTATTACCAAATCAGAAAGGAATAAAGAATACAGATTAAGGAAAATAGAAAAGGCCTAAGCGACACTGTGCACTTAGGCCTATGCTGCAGTACCTGGAGGCCCAGCCCACCGCGGCCTGTTTCTCCCTCCTCCCTCTCTCTTCGTCGCCGTGTCACCTCGTCCATGGCCGCGCGCGCTCGCTCGGCCGCCGATCGACACCTGGAAGCCGCGGGCGGCCGTGAAGGGATAAGGCCGCGCTGGTACATCCCCCTTGGCCTCTCCGTCATTCTTCCCCCCTCTCCTCACTCGCTCCGCCCGCTTCCCCCTCCAGATCCAACCCCGGCCGAGCATCACCGTCGCCGCTGTGCACTTCGCCGCAGCAGCCACAGACGCCATCGTGCTCGTCCGGGCCCAGCTTTGAGCTCCTGGAGCTCCTGCGAGTCCAACAAGCACGCGCACGTGCCTCCCCGTCCTTCCTAGCCCCGGTTCCGATCGGTCCCGAACACCGGCGCCCGCTCACGAGCTCGTCGCCGACGATTCCGGCCACCGCAGCCTTCGCCACCACCTGCGTTGGATGCGGCGTAGCGCGCTCGTTTGAACGCAAGCAACCGCACCCCGAACGCCTCACCGTAGTGGAATTCCGGCGAGTTCCGAGCCGCGCCGCCGCGAAAACAAGCTCGCCGGCGTCTAAACGCCGGCCGGCCGACGTGGCACGCGTGGGGTCCACCCCTGGGCCACTGCCAGTGGGTCCTAGGGGGCCCAGTTGCCCCGTTGACCACGGTCAACTATGCTGGTCAGCACAATCACTGACATGTGGGCCCCGTGGTTAATTAACCTAATTAAACGTTTTAATAAATAAATTAAAAATAGTTATACTAATGTCTCACTGACAGATGGGGCCCACTCCCTAATTAACCCTCCTAATTAAACTAATCCACTGTTAGTCTAAACAGAGACTGACATGTGGGTCCCATTGGACCCACATGTCAGGTTTGACCTGAACAGCCGACTGTTGACTTGCTGATGTCAGCATGACATCATGCTGACATCATAATTCATTTCTGTAAATAAAATAATTCCAGAAAATTATTTAAACTTTGAAAATTAATAACTTTTAAACCGTAGCTCAGATCGAAAAAGTTAAAACATGAAAGTTGCTCAGAACGACGAGACGAGTCTGGTCGTGTCGTCTGTTTCCTTGTCGGAACCTCCTACGTAGGAGAACTCGTAACTCCGAGCTCGATTCCGGTAGATGAATAGTGACTAATCACCGGTTAATAAATCCCAGATTAATTCTAAAAATAACTAAAATGACTTAGAGGCATATTTAGGCAACCCTGCACTGCATCATAGCATTGCACGCACTATGTTGCATCTGTTGGCATTATATTTACTTGTTTCTTCCCCCTCTTCTCTTTCGGTAGACCACGACGTTGCCGTAGCTCCTGAGGCAGATGCCACTCCGGAGTACGACTACGTCCCCGACGATCTGGCCCTTGCCGTCGAGCAGACAGGCAAGCACCCCCATTTTGAGCATTCCGTTATCGCCCACTCTGTTCTCTCTTATGCTTGCATTAGAAGTTACTGCTGCTACTATTGTCCTATATCTGCTGCATAGCCTGCTTTATTGTAGCCTACTTTTGATACCTGCCTGTTCTCCTAAACTGTTAAGTATAGGATGGGTAGAGCCTTATCAGAGACCCACTTGTCCCGACTGCCCTGCTGGATAATCAGAAAACCCGATTATCGGGATCGAAGATCAGACCCGGGCACCGCACGTCACTTCCCCCTATGTTGCTCGACACTACTGGGTTACTATCGAGTGCCGAGGGTGATATCTCGATAGCACTTCAGATGATAACCTTGTAGGTTAGTTACTCGGTCGTGGTAAGCGAGGGTGATTCCTCCTACACCACCCCCGATACCGACGCCGTCGTGCAACATCTCAAGTGTGGACCTCGAGGATGATTCCTCCTTCGTTCACCTTGATGTTAACATCGAGAGGGAATTCCATCGAGGGTGATTCCTCAGGGTTCCCTTCGGTGTCAGACACACAGCTACTTTGGATACTATGACTTGACTTTGAACCATGATACTAAAGACGGGTCGACCCTGAGGGGTACCCGCACGAGCATGAATGCGAAGTGATGTGGAGTCGAGTTGACCTGAGAGGTGCCCGCGAGATAACTATGAGGCGTGGCCGGGCATTCTTAGCCCTTGCCGCAAGTCCTCGAGATGGGGCGACGGGGTCACATCGATCGTGAGTCTCTGCTCATTACCGCGCGCTCCTAATCCACTAACGGTTTGGATATTTGATTCGAGGGGCCTCTGGCCCAATAGCACTAACCATCACGTGGGCATAGTATGGGCGTTCTGCGTCGTATACTTCAGCCGGAGCATAATGGACGTCAGCAACTGATGCGGCACACGCTGGGTTGGACTGGGAACGCAACCGCGCTTGTATAAGGGGTTGCTAGGTCTGCTCACCGGCGGTACACGTAACACGCAGGAGTTCCCGGGGCGAAGGCCCAAGACCCCTGGGGGCATAGGTTAGACCGGCGTGCTGACCTCTCTGTTAAGTATTTGGTCGGGTTGCGGCTTGTTGCTTAGCCGAGGCCGGTCATGACCCAGAAAAGTGTGTCCGGCAGGAGTTAAGCGAGCGTGGTGGGTAAGTTGGTGCACCCCTGCAGGGAAGAAACTTCTATCGATAGCCTGTCCTACGGTAACGGACACTCGGAGTTGTATCCCGATCGGTACAACTAGAACATGTCTTGAGATGAGAACTGGATAGTACGGCTCTGGGATTGCTTTCTCGCAGGGAGTCGAGGAAGAATCCCCGGCCGAGGTTGATGACATTACTGCTATAATTTACATTATGTTATTCTGCTCTCTTCTAATGCTGCGAGACTGTTGAAGATGCTGAAGATGCTAGTCTTCAATAGGACTAGGCTTTCCCCCTCTATTCTGGCATTTCTGCAGCCCAGTCCACATATACAGCCCCCCTTGAAAATGTTGCATATGTAGTGTAGATCCTTGCTTGCTGAGTACTTCGGATGAGTACTCATGTTTGCTTTATTTTCCTTTTTTTCCCCTTTATCCATTGGTTGCATCCAGATGACGGAGCCCCAGAGCCAGATGCCCCAGTCGACGACCACTTCTACTACCAGCCCGGAGAGTACTACTACTACGAGGAGCCGACTGACGACCAGGAGTAGGATCGGAGGGTCCAGGGCAGGAGGCCCACGCCTTTTCGATCGTAGTTTTTTATTTTGCCCCGCCTCTGTGAAGTCTTATCTCTCTATTCTGTAGTATATCTGTATCCAGATATCTGACGCTTTCGCTAACACTTGTATGCCATCGAGCTATGTATTCGAGCCCTCGAAGACCTGGCTTGTAATATTAAGCTTGTATGAATTTATTTATGTTTTAAAGTTGTGTTGTGATATCTTCAAGTGAGTCCTTAGGCTTGATCATGTGCATTTGCGTGTATGATTAGTGCACGATTAAGCCGGGGTCGTCACATACTGCATCATCCCATACTCTTTGGGGAAAACCCAATGCAGCTCACAAGTAGCAGTGTCACGCGTGTGTTCTACACATACGCTCCGACACTATCTATTTCACCAATGGCGGTAGAAAAGGGTGTGCTAGCGTTCCTACTTCAACAAGACATCGGTCCACTTCACCTACCCAACACGGGCTAGGCAGGCGCGTATCCTCACATTTAAGGCGGCACTAATAGCTGTAAATGGCTACTGTGGTATCCCCTCATCTCATGTAAGAGGAGGACCAAAGCCATTTAGAAAATAGGTAGGACAATCTCGGAGAAAAGCTTAGGACACAAACTCCCTACAATCTCTCTAGTAGGAGCAGTGCTTCTTCCTCCTCGAGCATCTCAGAGAGAGGAACCCTAGCTCAAGCTGAAGAGATAGAGAGACGATCAATGTAATCATTCCACTATATTTCGAGGTAAGTAGCTGGACATAGGGTTTTACACCTCCCAGTGGCCTAAACCCGGGTAAAAAAAATTGTGTCTTGTTTGCCTTTCTGCATCATAGGAGATCTCGAGTGTTGCCCTTTGTGGGTTGATCCCCTCGCCTGCATGTTATGCATCGTCTGTTTTGAAGGGCGCTTGCCCGGCCTTTAAAATAGCCCGGCTATTGGGTTGTCCTGCTAGCCACCCTATGTGGCTACGTGCTTGTTCGACGCAGCCGGGTAAACTATCCGGGAGGTGCGGAGCATGTCAGTGCGTTTGGATGAGACAGAGCAAACAAAGATCTAGAAGTTTAGTCGGTCACTTGTATGAGCGCAGATGCTCGTATTGCCTAGTGAAACCATCATCTCTTCAAACCCCACAACTTTCTTAAAGGGGCGTCGACCATTCAAGAACAAAGAACCATGAAATGTGCAACTACCAGAAAGAGAAGACATGAGAGGAGGTTTGGAGGGGATTGTTTCATTTAGATCTATCCCGGATTCCTCCATTGATAAGATCATTCACTTCTCCACGGAGAACACTGCTAGATAGAGAGAGAGAACCCCAACCTCTTTATATTAGGGTTTGTAGTCTTGTTTCGTACTTTGACTTGGAGATCAAGACTTGGGTGGTCATTCAACATGTCATGATGATTACAATATTATTGGTACGATTTTAAATTTGATCGTCGTGTTTGCTTGTGACCCTCTCTTACTTCACCTCGTATGTGGGAGATGCAGGGGATGGTGTCCGCTAGGAGAAGTTAGTGGGAGGTGCTTGCATGTCTTGTCATACTCATTTCTTGGGAGATTTGGAATGTGCCAGAGATTCAAGTGTTTTTTGCCATATCTTCACCCTTTTGTGGATCTTTGTTGCGCCAAGGAAGAAGCGGCTCTTTGCAGGTGGTGCTAAGCACTTGATTCACGTAGTGCTAAAATAGTAGGCTTTGTTGTTGTTCTGGTTGTGTTTTTTTTCTACCTCTCTTCTTGCCTCCTTGTTTATACATTTGACTTTTTACTCGCTTTTTTTTTGACAATTTACTGCAAGGCAACAACCCCATAGTCCCTTATTGAAGCTTTTGAAGGCAACAAAGAAACAATACAAAGGCGATAATTAATGAAAAGACTAATTTTTTGGCCACTCAAAAATGTTTCAGATTAGCATTTGGTTGACTCTGGATATACATGTGTGCAAGTCTTCATGGGCTTTCGTTTGCATCCTGATCCCACCCTCTCGAAATAGGCTTTCGCCCCGCTTTATAAATAAAGCAACAGTCCATACAACCCAAATCTGAACATCAGCAGACAAACGACAGCTGGGGCCACCGCACAATCAAGCCCAAAAACACATAAAAGAAATAAGAAAAAAAAGCCACCTAGTGGCGGGCACCAGTTGGTACTAGGATGATGATAAGCGGCACACCGAAGCCAGGAGCGCATCCACCATGAGGCCTATCCGGTCGCGATCATGCTGCCTCGAGAGCGGGTGCCATTGCTGCAGAAAGGCAAGGAATTTGAAGAAGTAGTCGGATGCCTTCCTCGAAAAGACCTTCTCAATCACCATCTTATTACGCGTTGTCCAAAGAGTCCAAGACATCGCCGCAAAAATAAGCCAAAAAAGGCGGCGATGTCTCGACTGTTGTAGAGCTCTATGTTGGAGAAAGTCGGTGAGGTTTAGGGCCTCCCAGTCAGGCCCCAATGCCTCGTGGACGTACGTCCACAACACCCTCGACGTCGTACAGGAGAACAAGATATGAGTCCTGGTCTCCGGTACAGCACAGAGGGGGCATAGGCCGTCTACCGGTCCGTGTCATTTAAGAACCTCTGTCCCCGAGGGAAAGACGATCCCGTAGAAGTTGCCAAACAAAAATGTTAATCTTGAGGGGAATAGGGGCTTCCACAGCGGGGATAGCCAAGGTGTGGTAGGCGGTGGGCAGAGGGCATGGTATGCTGTGCTCACCGAGAATTCCGCCGTCGGCGCGAGACGCCAAGACACCATGTCCAGATAGTCCGGTAACACTGGTGGTAAGGCAGCCCGCATTCTAGTCCACTCGCCACTCTCTGCTTGTTCGAAGTTATGATGGAACCGAATGTTCCACGTAGCATCTTGGAAGGCCGCGAAAAACTAGTACATATGGGTCCATACAAATTGAGAACAAGCCTGGGAAGCGGATACGAAGTGGCTCTGTACCCATCCAGGGGTCTTGCCAAAACTGGATCCTGTTCCCATTTCATAAGGAGAAGGAGATCCCTAAGCGGATGTCCTCCTTGATCCTTTGGATGGACTGCCAGAATTGTGAGCCTCCCGGCCAGTTACATGCCAGGAGAGGCTCACCCCTAAGGTATTTTGCCTGAATTAGCTGTAGCCAGAGCCCACCCTCACCACGTAAGATCCGCCAGACCCATCTCAGCATGAGTGCGACGTTCATGCGGCGGGACGAAGTAATGCCCAGGCCACCACGACCCTTAGGCATACATATATCTGCCCACTTGACCATGTGATACTTTTGGTGGCCATTGGCCGCATGCCAAAAAAACCTAGGGAGGTCCTTATCGAAGGCACTATGAATGCCCTCCGGTACGATATAAAACCCCATCATGAACATGGGGAGGCTCGCTAGATTTGAACTAATAAGGATCGATTTGCTCCCTTTGGATGTAAACCGCCCTCGCCAGGGCTCAGCTCGCGATGCAACTCGTCCCACCAATGGGTCGAATGCACTCATCAAAATCTTGGAGTCGGACATCAGCATTCCCAAGTAGGTGATCTAGAACGAAGTTAGTCTACAATTCAGGTTATCCACAATCCATTGTTGTTCCTCCATCGGGAAACCCAGGACGATGACCTCGCTCTTGTCAAAATTAATCTTGAGTCCTGACATAGCCTCAAAGCAGAGGAGAAGGAACTTAAGGTTAATTATGTCCACAGCGGACCCTTCCACCATAATCATGGTGTCATCGACGTACTGGAGGTGGCTGACCCCTCCTCCCGGGATAAGGTAACCAACAACCCCCGAGAGATGGCTAGCCCTCCTAGCTTTATCCAAGATGCCAGCCAATGCATCAACAGCGAGGTTGAAGAGAAGGGGGGAAATCGGGTCCCCTTGCTTCACTCCTGCCGAGGAAGTAAACAATGGTCCCACCTCGCCATTAATGTTGATTGCCGTTTTGCCCGACCTCACCAGCTGCATAACCCAGTTGCACCATCTGTCGTCGAAGCCTCTGCATTGCATGACTAGCTGCAAGAAGGACCAGTCTAGCCGATCATAAGCTTTCTGGAAATCCAACTTCAGGAAGACACCCTTATGATCGTGCGTCCGCACCTCATGGACAATCTCATGAAGGGACAGGATCCCATCATGGATTCGTCGCCCCTTCAAGAATGTTGTCTGGAGTGGGTGATCTAGTCGCTCAGCTACCGGTGCTAGTCTAGTCGCGCATACTTTCGAGAATATGCGCTCTAGCACGTTGATAACCGTGATAGGTCTGAATTTCCTAATATCTGTTGCCCCAACTACTTTGGGGACAGGGTGATGACTCCGAAATTTATTCGCGACATGTCAAATGTTCCAATGTAGAATTCATGGAACATTGGCATGATCACCGGTTTTAGGACATTCCATAATTTCTCGAACAAGGCAACCGGCAGGCCATCGGGCCCCGGTGCTGAACCCGCCTTCATAGAGGCGATCGCCCTACCCACCTCTTCCGGCGAGAACAGGGTAATTAATTCCGCGTTCTCAATGTCGGATACCCTGTCCGTAGGCGACCAAAAATCTTTGGCCAAGGACACCCCACCACGGGGTTCCACCGAGAAGAGCTCCTTAAAAAGGAGTAAATGTGAGCTCGAATCTCATCCGTGTGCTCTAGGAGAGTATCTCCCTCCCAGAGGCACAAGATGGAACATTTCCTTCGCCGCCCATTAGTGATCGCCTAGAACTAAGCGGTGTTAGCATCACCTTGCAGGAGCCTTTTTTTGGCCCCCTCGACGTTGCCAGAATAGTTCCTTCCCCTTGAAGATCTCCATTGGGGAGGCTTCAAGGGTCAACAACTCGTTGGACGATAATCCGACCGAATCCGCTATCACGTCCAGAGCCTTAATCTGGTCCAACAGGGCCCCTTTGCGGGCCCACAGGTCAGCGCCCAGGTTGGCGGCCCAGCCCCACATAAACTGGCAGATGATCTTAGAGCAATGATGCCAGACGTCTGTGGCACAGAAGATCCGAGGTGGATTAATTGATGCGGCCAACCATCGATCTCGTACCATCTCCATGAACCCCGGTTGCAAAAGCCACGATGGTTCGAAATGGAACAGCCTGGGTCATGGTGGCGCCCCTTCCCCTAACGTAAACAGCAGCGGTACATGGTCAGAGCCGATTCGAGTGACTGCTCTTAGTGAGCACAGTGGGAACATAAGCTCCCACTGCACAGACACCAGGACCCGATCCGAAACACTCCGAATAGGGTCCACCTGCTTATTGGTCCACATGAACCTAGCCCCTACCCGGGCTATCTCGCGTAGGGCCAAATCAGCTATGCAATCATTGAACATGCGCATGCGTGACCGGTCGATATTCGACGAGTTCTTGTCAGCTTCATGTCTAATAAGCTTGAAGTCACGCACCACCACCACTGGAGTGGTGCAGCGCTCCACCTTATTCGACAGCTCAGCCAAAAAGTCCGCCGACCACCCGTGATCAACTGGGCCATAGACAATGATCACCTACTAACTGAGGTTCACACGTCGGTCGGTGATGGACATACTAAGAAAGAATTCCCCTCGATCCATATCCTCGACCGAGAAGAAATCCTCCCTGACCCCCAGGAGGATGCCACCAGAAAGACCTGCCGCCGGCAACCATTGCCAAGCGAACGGGTGCCGGGAAAGTCCCTCGAGCTCCTGAATTGAGAAGTCATGGCGGATTGTCTCCCGAAGACCTACTATGTCGATATCTTCCTGTCGGATGTAGTCGATCAATTGGCGTCGGCGCCCCAAATTGCCGAAGCTCCTAATGCTTGATGACCCACAAGTATAGGGGATCAATCATAGTCCTTTCGATAAGTAAGAGTGTCGAACCCAACGAGGAGCAGAAGGAAATGACAAGTGGTTTTCAGTAAGGTAATTTCTGCAAGCACTGAAATAGTTGGTAACAGGTAGTTTGATAGCAAGATAATTTGTAACGGACAAGTAATGGTAATGGTAAATAAAGTGCAGCAAGGTAGCCCAATCCTTTTGTAGCAAAGGAGAGGCCAAAACAGTCTCTTATAATAAGTAAAGCGTTCTTGAGGGTACACGAGAATTTCATCTAGTCACTTTCATCATGTTGGTTTGATTCGTGTTCGCCACTTCGATAATTTGATATGTGGGTGGATCGGTGCTTAGCTGCTCTTCTTACTTGAACAAACCTCCTACTTATGATTAACCCCCTCGCAAGCATCTGCAACTATGAGAAAAGTATTAAGATAAAATATAACCATAGCATTAAACTTTCGGATCCAAATCGGTCCCTTACGAAGTAGTGCATAAACTAGGGTTTAAGCTTCTGTCACTCTAGCAACCCATCATCTAATAACTACTCCACAATGCATTCCCTTAGGCCCAAATAAGGTGAAGTGCCATGTAGTCGACGTTCACATGACACCACTAAGGGAATCACAACATACATATCATCAAAATATCGAACACATATCAAGTTCACATGATTACTTGCAACATGACTTCTCCCGTGACCTCAAGAACAAAAGTAACTACTCACAAATGATAATCATGCTAAAGATCAGAGGGGTATTAAATAGCATAATGGATCTGAACATATAATCTTCCACCAAATAAATCATATGGTAATCAACACTACTAGTCACCCACAGGTACCAATCTGAGGTTCCGGTACAAAGATTGAACACAAGAGATGAACTAGGGTTTGAGAGGAGATGGTGCTATTGAAGATGTTGATGGAGATTGGCCTCCCAAAGAAGAGAGGGTTGTTGGTGATGACGATGGCTTCGATTTCCCCCTCCGGGAGGGAAGTTCCCCCGGCGGAATCGCTCCGCCGGAGGGTAAAAGTGCTCCTGCCCAAGTTCCGCCTCGAGACGGCGGCGCTCCGTCCCAAAAGTCCTCTCCTTATTTTTTCTAGGTCAAAATGACCTATATACCAGAAGATGGGCACCGAAGGTAGGCTGGGGGGTCTGGCGCGCCCTAGTGTCTTATGCTCACCAGGTGGCCCCCCTCCGCTAGTTATTTGCTCCTGTATTTTTTATATATTCCAAAATAATTCTCCGTAAATTTTTAGCTCATTTGGAGATGTGCAGAATAGGTAACTCTGACGTAGCTTTTTCAGGTCCAGAATTCCAGCTGCCGGCATTCTCCCTCTTTGTGTAAACCTTGCATATTATGAGAGAAAAGGCATTATAATTACTCCATAAAGCATTATTATGCATAAAAACATTATAAATAACACTGGAAAATCATGTTGTAAAATGGACGTATCAACTCCCCCAATCTTAGACCCCGCTTGTCCTCAAGCAAAAAACCGATATCGAAAAACATGTCCACATGCTTAGAGAGAGAGGTGTCGATAAAAACAAAGTACGCACATAGTAGCATCATGCTTATTATCATAGCAGGAACAAACTTAATCATAAAGCTTTATCATACAACTTTTATCATAAGACTTCTCATGAACAAGTAACAATTCATCACAACATTGAAGTATAAAACATAAACTCTATCGAAAACCAACAAACTATGTTCTCAGTCAACTTTGCAACTACAATTCATCATATTTTCAAGATGGTCACGTATCGGAGCCTTTTGGCAAGTCCACATACTCAACCATCATTTAACCTTCTATGATTGCTAACACTCACAGCATACCCATGAGCAAAAAGTTTCAACCGGACACATAGAAAGATAGGGGCTTATAGTTTCGCCTCCCAATGTATTCACCTCAAGGGTGATGTCAACAATAATCACTCATGCTCACTCATATCCAACAGGATATATGTGCCTAGATCTTTCCTCACCACATGATGCTCGAAAAAAGAGAAAATAAAAAGGAATAGGGAAGAATACTTTGACTCTTGCATAAAAGTAAATACATAAAAGTAAAAGATAGGCCCTTCACAGAGGGAAGCAGAGGTTTCCATGCACTTTTTGTTTGTATGCCAAATCCCTTAATGCAAAAGAACGTCACGTTATATTGCCCCTTATGATAGCAACCTTTATTATGCAGTATGTCGCTTTTATTACTTTGCCATCACAAGTTCTTGCAACGCTCAATTTTCTCTTACACTAAATGATCCAACACATTTAGAAGCAATTTTTTTTCCTTATTGCACCGATGACAACTTACTTGAAGGATCTTACTCAATCCATAGGTAGGTATGGTGGACTCTCAAAATAAGATTTTGGGTTTAAGGGTTTTTGGATGCACAAGTAGTATCTCTACTTAGTGAGGAGTTTTTGGCTAGCAAAGATATTGAGCAAGCACCACATGTTGAAGGATCTATGACAATATAACTTCTATGTGAATATGAACAAACATAAATCATTACGTTGTCTTCCTTGTCCAACGTCAACAATTTTGACATATAATAGTTAATGGGGGCTCACAATCATAAAAAGATGTCCAAGATAGTGTATTTGCATGTGAATCTTCTCTTCCCTTATTAATTCTTTCATTAATTTCATCATTGACAAATGCTATGTTTGTCAATCTCCAATAAATTTTATCACTTATACTTCTCCTTATGTGATGTCATTACT
Organism: Thinopyrum elongatum; assembly: GCA_011799875.1. Lineage (NCBI taxonomy): Eukaryota > Viridiplantae > Streptophyta > Magnoliopsida > Poales > Poaceae > Thinopyrum > Thinopyrum elongatum. The sequence goes on from CM022299.1 coordinate 421,260,995, forward strand.
TACCATAGGATTAGCATATGATCTTTTTCATTTATTTTTCTTTCTTTTTATTGAAACATAAAAGTAAAGAAACAAAACTCAAACTACTCTTTATTATATATCTCGCACATGATTACATAGATAGATAGATCACTAAGCAAGCACTCAAAAATAGATCAAACTAAACTTTTATTCAACTAAATCATAGGATAACTAAAGATCGAACTAAAATAGGTAAAGGTAAAGAAAGTGGTGGTGATACGATATCGGGGCACCTCCCCCAAGCTTGGCACAAGCCAAGGGGAGTGCCCATACCATGTACTCAAGTCTCCTTTGGTGGGGAAGGTGATGATGGTGGTGGTGATGAAGTAGTAACGTCCTTTCTCCTCAGCTTACGCCTGAGGATGGAATTTTCCTCCCTCAAGTCATAAATCTCCTGCTCCAGCGTTAATATCTTTTTGCATAATTCTTGCTTGTTTTCCTACAGAAGACAAAAAGAGATAAACTGGATCTTAGGTTTCTTTGCTTTATTCGGGAGACTTGACTTCTTGAATTCCACGTGCATGTCCCCAGGTTAGGGCAGTGGGACTTCATCCTCATCTGAGCTTGTCTCTTCTTTTCCTTTTAGATCACAATTTTCTTCTTTCTCCATGGTCCAGCCATAATGCTCCGCATCTCCGTAAACCTTTGGGTTTGTAATATAATCAGCAACATAGCTCTCACCCTCCGAGTCTTGAGACGACATATTTTCAGATCTGTCAAAAAAATAGCACGAAACAAGAACAGAGGATTTCTCTGCGATATGGTGGTTAATACACTCGGGGGGTATATAAAGATTTTTTTTATCTTGGGAAACAAACAAACGAGAGGAAAAGGGAGTCGGGAAGGTTCCCGAGGTGGGCACAACCCACCTGGGCGCGCCAGGCAAGGCAGGCGTGCCCTGGTGTCTTGTGCCCTCCTCGGTTGCCTTCCTGGTTATTTCTTATTTTCCTAATTTTTGTAATATTCGAAAACTGACAGAAAATATTTTTACGGATTTTTCGGAGTCCGTTTACTTACCGTATCACGTACCTTCTCTTTTTCAGGATTCTGGAGTGTTCCGGGAGGTTTCTTTTATGTGTTCCTCCCGTGTCATGGTTTGAATAATATTGTTTTCAACATTAATAGGTGTACCTGAGATATAGTGCTTAATTCTTTGCCCATTGACCATCTTCGGGTTAGTACCTTCGGCATTATTAATTTTGATAGCTCCAGAGCGATAAACTTCTTTGATAATATATGGTCCTTCCCATTTGGAGAGAAGTTTTCCTGCAAAGAATCTAAAACGTGAGTTGTACAAAAGAACATATTCTCCAAGTTTGAATTCCCGCTTTTGGATTCTTTTGTCATGCCATCTTTTAACTTTTTCTTTAAATAATTTGGCATTTTTATAAGCTTGGGTTCTCCATTCATCTAATGAGCTAATATCAAATAACCTCTTTTCACCGGCAAGTTTGAAATCATAGTTGAGTTCTTTAATTTTTTCAATATGCTTTATGTTCTAACTCAAGAGGCAAATGACAAGCTTTTCCATAAACCATTTTATAGGGAGACATACCCATAGGATTTTTATATGCTGTTCTGTAGGCCCAAAGTGCATCATCCAATTTCTTAGACCAATTCTTTCGGGACCTATTGACAATTTTTTGTAATATTAGTTTTATTTCTCTATTGCTAAGTTCAACTTGACCACTAGATTGAGGATGATAGGGTGAAGCAATTCTATGGTTAACATCATATTTAGCAAGCATTTTACGGAAAGCACCATGAATAAAGTGTGAACCACCATCAGTCATTAAATATCTAGGGACTCCAAACCTTGGGAAAATAACTTCTTTAAGCATTTTAATGGAAGTGTTATGATCCTCACTACTAGTTGGAATAGCTTCTGCCCACTTAGCAACATAATCAACAGCAACCAAAATATGTGTATACCCATTGGAGGAAGGAAATGGTCCCATATAATCAAAACCCCAAACATCAAATGGTTCAACAGCAAGTGAATAATTCATAGGCATTTCCTGACGCTTACCGATATTACCAATTCTTTGACATTCATCCCAAGATAAAATAAACTTACGGGCATCCTCGAAGAGAGTAGGCCAATAAAAACTAGATTGCAATACCTTGTGAGCAGTTCTATCTCCCGGATGATGCCCTCCATAAGCTTCAGAGTGACATTTCTGTAGGATTTTTTTCTGTTCATGCTCAGGTACACAATGTCTAATAATACCATCTACTACTTCTTTATAAAGATGTGGGTCATCCCAAAAGTAATATCTTAAATCATAGAAGAATTTTTTTCTTTGTTGATATGTGAAACTAGGTGGTATATATTTAGCAACAATGTAATTAGCATAGTCAGCATACCAAGGAGTATTATGAGAAACATTTAATGCAGCTAGTTGTTCATCAGGAAAACTATCATCAATAGGCAGTGGGTCATCAAGAATGTTTTCTAACCTAGACAAGTTATCATCTACGGGGTTCTCAGCTCCTTTTCTATCAGTAATATGCAAATCAAATTCTTGCAGCAAGAGAACCCACCTAATGAGTCTAGGTTTAGCATCCTTCTTTTCCATAACATATTTTATAGCTGCATGATCAGTATGAACAATTACTTTGTAATCAACAATATAAGATCTGAATTTGTCACAAGCAAACACAACTGCTAAAAATTCTTTTTCAGCAGTAGCATAATTTCTTTGGTCACTGTCTAGAGTTTTGCTAGCATAATGAATAATATTTAATTTCTTATCAACTCTTTGTCCTAGAACAGCACCAACAGCATAATCACTAGCATCACACATAATTTCAAAAGGTAAGTTCCAATCAGGTGGTTGAACAATAGGTGCAGAAGTTAAGGCTTTCTTAAGTGTTTCAAAGGCTTCCACACAATCATCATAAAAAACAAATGGCATTTTCTCAATTGCATCCACTTTAGCTTTATCCACCTCAATACCGCATTCAGAAATTTTATGCCCCAAGACAATACATTCATTAACCATAAAGTGGCACTTCTCCCAATTCAAGACAAGATTAGTTTGCTCACATCTCTGCAAAACTCGATCCAGGTTGCTTAAGCAATCATCAAAAGAAGTTCCACAAACGGAGAAATCTTCCATGAAAACCTCGACAATCTTTTCATAAAAATTAGAGAATATAGCAGTCATACATCTTTGAAAGGTAGCAGGTGCATTGCATAAACCAAAAGGCATACGTCTATAAGCATAAGTTCCAAAAGGGCAAGTAAAGGTGGTTTTCTCTTGATCAGATTGTGAAACAAGTATTTGAGAAAAACTAGAATATCCATCGAGGAAGCAAAAGTGTGTGTGCTTAGATAATCTTTCCAACATTTGATCAATAAAAGGCAGAGGGTAATGATCTTTTCTAGTTGCTTTATTTAATTTTCTAAAATCAATTACCATTCTATAACCAGTAACAATTCTTTGTGGAATAAGTTCATTTTTATCATTAGGAACAACAGTGATACCTCCCTTCTTACGGACACAATGAACGGGACTTACCCATCTACTATCAGCTATGGGATAGATTATAGCTGCTTCAAGAAGCTTTAATATTTCAGTTCTTACCACTTCTTTCATCTTAGGATTCAAACATCGTTGATGATCAACAACGGGTTTAGCATCAGGTTCCATATTAATCTTGTGCTGACAGAGAGTGGGACTAATGCCCTTAAGAACATCAAGAGTATATCCAATAGCAGCACGGTGCTTCTTCAAAATTTTCAATAATCTTTCTTCTTCATGTTCTGAAAGGTTAGCACTAATAATAACGGGATATATCTTTTTCTCATCAAGATAAGCATATTTCAAAGTGTCAGGCAATTGTTTTAATTCAAACACAAGATCATCTTTAGGAGGAGGAGGACCTCCTAGAGTTTCAATGGGCAAATTGTGTTTGAGCAGAGGTCGTTGTTCAAAGAATTTTTTTATCTATTTCATTTCTTTCATGCATATGCATATCATTTTCATGGTCTAGCAAATATTGTTCTAGTGGATCAGTAGGAGGCACAACAATAGAAGCGAGACCAATTATTTCATCCTTACTAGGTAATTCTTTCTTATGAGGTTGTCTACTAAACTTGGAGAAATTAAACTCATGAGACTCATCACCAAAGCTAACACCGACAGTTTGTTTCTCACAATCTATTTTAGCATTAACAATGTTCAAGAAAGGTCTACCAAAGATAATGGGACAAAAGTCATCTTGTGGGGAACCAAGAACTAGAAAATCATTAGGGTATTTTATTTTCCCACACAAGACTTCAACATCTCTAACAATCCTCAGTGGTGTGATGGTGTCTCTATTAGCAAGTTTAATAGTAACATATATGTCTTCTATTTCAGCGGGTGCTATGTCATCCACAATTTCTTGGTATAAGGTAAAAGGAATGCACTCACGCTAGAACCTAAGTCACATAAACCATGGTAACAATGATCTCCTATTTTAACTGAGACAACAGGCATGCCAACAACAGGCCTATGTTTATCTTTTTCATCGGGCTTAGCAATTCTAGCAGCTTCATCATAGAAGTAAATAACATGCCCATCACTAGTTTCTACCAAGAGATCTTTAACCATAGCAACACTAGGTTCTACTTTAATTTTCTCAGAAGGTTTAGGTGCTTTAATATTACTTTTGTGAACTACAGTTGAAACCTTAGCATGTTCCTTTATCCTAACGGGGAAAGGTGGTTTTTCAATATAAGCAGTAGGCACAACTGGATCAACATTGTAAATAATAGTTTCATCTTTAACTATGACCGGTTCTTTAATTTCGTCTTTAATAGGGGGATGATATTTAAACCACTTCTCCTTAGGGAGATCAACATGAGTAGCAAATGATTCACAAAAAGAGGCTACTATCTCAGAGTCAAGTCCATATTTAGTGCTAAACTTGTGAAAAGCATCGGTATTTATAAAAGATTTAACACAATCAAACTTAAGCTTAATACCTGACTCTTTACCTTCGTCGAGTTCCCAATCTTCAGAGTTGCGTTTAATTCTTTCTAAAGGATCCCACCTGAATTCAATAGTCTTCTTTATAAAAGAACCAGTACTAGAAGTATCGAGCATGGATTGATCATCACGAGAAAGCCGAGCATAAAAGTTCTGAACAATAATTTCTCTCGAGAGCTGATGATTGGGGAATGAATATAACATTGACTTAAGCCTACCCCAAGCTAGAGCGATACTTTCTCCTTCGCGAGGTCAAAAATTATATATATAATTCTGATCACTATGAACTAGATGCATAGGATAATTTTTTTTGTTGAAATTCCAATTTCAATCGATTCCAGTTCCAAGATCCAATATCATCGCATAGACTATACCATGTCAATGCTTTTACCTTCAAAGATAAAGGGAAAACATTCTTCTTAGCTTCATCTCCGGGCAAACCTGCAAGCTTAAATAATCCACAAATTTCATCCACATAGATCAAGTGCATATCAGGATGTTCAGTTCCATCTCCTGCATAAGCATTAGCTAGCAGTTGTTCTATCATACCCGAAGGAATTTCATAACCAATATTTTTATTAGGTGTAGTAGGTTGAGGAGCAACTAATTGTGCTTCTGGTCGAGGTGAAGATACCCCGAACAAACCCCTCAAAGGATGGTTTTCCATAGTAACAAGTGACAATAAATTTCAGCATGTAGTATAAATTTTTCCTTACCAATTTTCACTTACCAAGAGCGCTTCACTCCCCGGCAATGGCGCCAGAAAAGAGTCTTGATGACCCACAAGTATAGGGGATCAATCGTAGTCCTTTCGATAAGTAAGAGTGTTGAACCCAACGAGGAGCAGAAGGAAATGAGACAAGTGGTTTTCAGTAAGGTAATTTCTGCAAGCACTGAAATAGTTGGTAACAGGTAGTTTGAACAGCCTAACCTCATATATAATTAGCACTAGCTGCTATCCCTAACCATATGTACACTACCTATGATAGCAATTAGCTAGCTAGCTGAAAGCTACTATCATGGATCTGTCGATGGAACTGACTTGCATAGGAACAACTTTCGCAGCATGAACAGCCAGCCTAACTTCATATACATGCTAGCTTGTTGCTACTCCAAGTTAACTTATGGGAAAGGTAGATATAGAACAAGATACAGACCGAGAAAAAGGAATCATAGCGTGGCTTAGCTTAGCATAATGAGAACAGGCGGACAGCATGCGCTACACCTCTCTGTATCGTCAAGGGGACCATTCATGTGAGAGGGTATATATTGGTCCATGGCAAAAGATATGGATGGTACATCTGCTGCCTCCATCGATCTCCATGCATGCAAAACCCTAGCTAGCTACAGGGCTATGCAGGGCCGCTTTAATCCTGGGGCCCGGGGTCTCACCTCCTCCAAAGGCCCAACCCCAGCTACTAGCCAACCCCACCCCCACTGGTCTTTTACTACTCATCAACCCCACTTCCCCTTGGCAGCTGGATGCTTTTGCTCTCTGGCTCCCTCTTGGATCGATCGTAACCATGGCAATCAATGCGAATGTGTGCAATGTCTGTTCATATGCGTGTGTGTATGTGGGTGTACATGTCGGGGTGAATATGCTTTGTCTTTGCAGACATATACCTGTCTTGTCTATGGTAGACAGATGGAGATGTTTGAAGGGTATCTTAATTAGCACCAAATGTACGTTTCCCTAGATCTGGTTATCCTTGTTCATTTCATATATTCATGAGTATCTAGGTCAGTGTACGAAAGAAATGTCACTTTGGGATCGATAGTTGGGGTGTCCAGCTTTGCCAAAGGTAGAAAAAAAGGCTAGCTGGATTTGATCCGCCACATAAGATGAGATGGTGACTTGCATCAATGCCCTGTCTCCTTCCTGGTCGAATAGCTAGCAAGGAAATGGCAAACGCATGTACATCGTCCTGACGCACACGCACCAACCTCAGTGTACCAATTAGTTTAACAGTTAATACAGCTACTTATTTTTTGTATAGCAGTAGGAGTACGGTTAACGGGTTAAGTAATTAGGCCATACACGCGTGCATGACTAGCTACAGATCTCGTGCCTTTCTGACCATCTATCGCTAGTTGCCATAGCCCATAGGCATGTTACTACTTGTAAAAGTGCCAAAATGCATGCATGTGTTGTTACGCTAGTACTCTAGGTGTTTTTTTTTTTTTGCGAGGGCTAGTACTCTAGGTGTTGGTGTGGGTCGGCGCCAACAATGCGTTCATCGTGTCTCATTTTGTTGTTTTATTTGGTGTGTCAGTGCCTCGGCTCGGTGGTGGTGGTGGGGTGACGATGGGTGACATGAGAGAGTACACCGGGTGCATGCCGCCCCTGGTAATTTTAGTCTTATGGCGATCCTTTGCCATATTTGGGCCATGGTTTCCACTTTCTATATTTGTAAGTTCCTAATGATTTTTGTGGGGTACTCCTTTGAAATATAAACTATTTATAAGAATAATGAGGGATTTAAATCCAAAGCCCCCCCCCCCCCCCCCCCCCCCCCACCTCCTTTCCCTACCAAGGATCTTTAGATTATCTGGCGCAAGTTAATTACAAAATTTCTGTGGAGCTCATCGATACGTCCTTCATTTCATAGAAATGTCGACATGAGCTCGAACTTTGTTTTGTTATTTCTTTGAGAAGTCTACCCCTCCCCTCGCCTTCCTAAAAATCTATTGTTTATTTATGCACCATCCAAGGACACCTCATACCAATTTTGTGTGTGTTTTGAGACCATGTAGGAATTGACGATATGTTATTTCCCAACCATGTGTTTTCTTGAATGGTGGTCTAGGTCCCGGGGTGAAACCTCGGTAGCCTACCTCTGCCCCTCAATTAATTGACACTCACCAAATTTATACAAATGGGTCTAGGGAAGCACCTTTCAATTCAGTATCATGTTGAATTTGGGCAAAAAACAATGACATTAAGTCACATTTCTTGTAGTCCATGTTTTATAAGGACTCTATGCAACATGCTCCTCATTAACAGTTCAGTCTCACAATATTAACTCTAGTCCATATTGATACCTCTCTACCTTAACTTCATTGTGGCCCACGCCATGCAAATATCCTGCTACTAGGAACCCAAGCCTATTAATACCATCGACAGCATAATGTCATTGGTTTACCGAACTCACATGGTCTAGTTGAGAATGGAGTTCAAGTTGATCTAATTGCAAAGTATAGATAACCCTTTTCTTGTATGATTATTTAGTACGTAGATATGGTCTATCTGCTAATATCAGCACAATATCATTGGTGTTTGCAAGAAACGGATATATCAATATCAAAATAGGAAGATGATGGGGCTTCAGTGTTTCCCCGCTATTGTTTTTTGAGAACATGCTAGAGATCAGCGCGCTTGTATATTGAGATAGAAAGGAAAGTTTTCTAAAGGCGAGGGTTGATAGCACCAAGAAAAGGCAGACCCAAAATTCCCCCATCTACCCCAAAGATACACACCACATGATTACTCTCTAAGGCTACCATTTCCTACCAATTGACTTCCACTCACGACATTGGGATTTAATCATGTCACTAATCACTCTAGGTAGAAGGAAGGCCTTCTTGAAAACTCTAGCGAGGACTGCATACAATGATCAAATTGACCCCCTTACGAAGTTGGCCCAGGGTCAGGTGTTGGAACCTAGACCACAAATCAAAGGCCGGGTATGCTGTAGCTGGAGAGATGGTATGAAATTTCCTCTCTTTTGTTGAGCTCGATGACCCCATCTTCAACCATTTAGGTTGTGATGCAGCCTAGGTGTTTGCAACATTGTAGAGGTTTTGCACGATTAGTCTGCTTCAGACAAATGTGGTTATATATGATGGGTAGATAGGCTTTTGGATTGCACTCCCCTTTTGTGTACAACGTGTGCTATCGGCAAAGCTATGATACAATGTTGTTTTCCGCTACCTCCTTGTTTTATGTTGTTTAGACTTTCGGTTTATTCTCATCTCTTAATGCAATGCCAATGCAACAATTTCTTAGCTTACATTTAATTTTCTCCTATGACAATATGTCCACTTTGTTGTTTTACAAGCCATTCCTGAGTTTTTTTATTACCTCTAGCAACTAGTAAATGTTGCACTGGCATTCCCACGTCGGAGGGAAAACTTTTAAACACTTATATTAGTCGGCAGAATGCAAGGCTTTGCCTCTCACATGTTCTCTCATGCTTAAGGGGGAACCTGCAGGAGATATAACAATGTAAAGGTGCCCATGAGCTGTTTTTAGATAATATTAGCCTCACGGCCAGGGAATTTGTAATTAACCACCTTCAACTAATCATGTGTGATGCTATGATTCAAAATTCAGATTTTCATATCATGCTAAGAATTAATATAAAACATCAAAATTTTAGACTAGAGAAGTTAGATGATGCAATATTTTTCATATCCTTTAACATTGCCTGTAACTTGCACGTGCTTTGGGATGCGTGCAAATATGATTTCTTGTCAGATATAGATTTATTGAGGGCGGGGCTTGGTGTGTCTTGAGTTTGTGTTGGCTAGTGATCACGGCAGGATGGGCCTAGTTTAGATGGTAGCTAGTGAACCTGTTGTTTTTGTAGTTTTCGTGGGAATTTTCTCTAGCTAGTTGCTAAATTTCTGCTTGTATCGAATGGTAGAATTCCTGCCCAACGTGTGAGAAAGTAAATCAATAGAGCGGGGCAGGACTTTTTCCGCTGGCTAAAGATGTAGCATCTGGGCAATTCTCCTCTAAATCTCTCTACCAGGCTATAGCCCCTTCGCCAGGCCTTGAGGCTCTCACCATCATCTGGGCGATCCGGCTCCCCTTAAAGATTAGGATCTTCTTATGGCAATGAATTTGTGGCCGCCTTCCGACCGGCGTAGAGGTCCTGAAACGCAACGGCCCTGGTGATGGGCGGTGCCCGCTCTGTGGGCTTGAAGAGGATACGAATCATATCTTCTTCACCTGCGTGTCCGCGCAGTTCCTCTGGAGCTGTTTCCGCGAGTTAGTGGGTGGAAGCTGGGACCACAACAACTTCCCCGCTCTCTTTGCCGAACTTCAGGCGTTACCACCCGCGTATCGCCACATTAGGTGGTTGACCGTCGGTGTGCTAGCCTGGACGCTGTGGACTATTAGGAATAAGCTTGTGATTCAGCGTGTCCCTCTTCGTCGTGCTACTGACGCTTTGTTCAAATGGTCTGGTTACCTGCAGCTTTGGCGGCCGCTTAGCTGCCCTAGGGAGAGAGACGCCATCACCTCCATCATCACCCAGCTTCGCGCGATGGCTCTCCGGATGGCTCCACCGCTTCCCCCACCACCACCAGAGCCGGACTAGATTTTCTTCTCTTTGCCGTCACCGCCGTTTATGTGTTGTGCGTGCTTCATTTCTGTGTTGGGCTTGTTGTGCTGTGCCCACAGCTGAACCTCGTGTAGTGTTTGGATGTGTGTGTGTTGGATCTTGTCTGCGGTGGCGTTGTGTGTGTGTTGTTCGGATGGTACCATGTTGACTTTGTGCTCGGTGGTTTGGTTTATTTATAAAGCGGGGCGAAAGCCTTTTTCGCCAAAGCTGTAGCATGTGTAACAACAAAACTCAAATAACATACCTGGAGATGGTTTCATAACAAAAGAGAGAGATTAATTAGCTAAACTACTATTGTTCAAAAAAATCAAAAATGTTATTGCACAATAAACCATTACACCGCTTACTTCTTGAAGGCATCGCCGTGGAGAAGTTCAAGGCCACTGTCTGCTACCTCCGGGGGAAACCCTAGATCGGATGACGGCGGCGCTCTGGTGTCGTTCCTCCCTTGGGGGCGTCATTCTTGGAGGTACACACGTGATCGAGGGACCAGAGGACGGATTCTTTGGTGGAGCGGTGCTTCATCCTACACACTGATGGCGACGGATCTTGACGGCGTGGCGCAGTGCAGATTCGGAGTTCGCTGTGGGAGGATGGACTCGCGCAGGAGGACGACGCTGTCGGGCGTCGTGGTGGCGTCGATGGCAGAGAGACCTGGCACGGTACATGCAACAGTTCAGCTCTGAAGATGGTTTGGTGGCAGGTGGCTGCGGTGGCCTCATACCCGGCAGGCGTCCTGGTTGAGGAGGCGCCGGACTGGTAGGTGCCCCATACCCGGCAGACGTCCTGGTTGGGACCTCAGGTCTTAGATGTTTAGGTTTGGCTGCGATGTCTGTTTGGTATTAGGCCCAGACTATCTGCGCCCCTTCATCAATTGAATAGGTGTAGCGACAGTTGTTGCTTAGACGGTGGCTTTAGTCTTGCTGTTGTATGGCTTTGTAAGGTCTTGTGATAATAATTAATAAAGTGGCCGTATGCATCGCCCAGAGGCCGGGGGTCATCCTCCTTTTCTAAAAAAAAAAAACTTCTTTTTGTATATGAAAAGAAGTAACAAATTCGTATGGCACACACAGCAAGCCCACCAGCTAGCATTGCTCCACTTCCAAAGCCAAATTAAGCATATGTTTAAAAGCATAAAACATTTTTAGAACTCGCGGTTAGGCTTGTCCCATAGGAAGAAGTATATCTGAAAAAACCAATGCACACACACTTCTACTAGCTAGCTATTTTGTGCTTTGGGAGAGCATTATTAAGTCCTACCTTGAGGATAAAGGTTGCAATCCATACCACCGATCGATCAGCTCCATCTTCTTCAGGATATCGATCGATCCAGCATTGTACTAGCTAGCTAGGTGGCAGCTAGCTTCCTGTCTGGTCATGGAAAGCTCTCGCCGAGCTCAAGGATAAGCTTTGGGAGCCAAGGTCATCAACTGGGAACTGATCGGCCTCGGACGAGTAGTAAACCAGCTGATGCGACCTTGGAGCCAAGGAGAGTAACGAGGGGAATGCCGAGTGGTGAGCCGCGGCGGCGGCAGCAATCGAGACCTGTGCCGAGCCAGCGCCGCCGCTCTGGTGCACACTGCTGTTATTCCATGACTCGCCGGTGAAATTGTATGGCATCCCGCTGTTGACCAGTCCCAGGGAGTTGTTATTGAGCCCCATGAACCGGTGGTAGCCGAACCTCCCCATGTTGTGGTGAGTTCCACCGCCGTCTGCGTCGGCCCCGGCCTTGACGCCACCATCTCCGGCGAGCGTGGAAGCGAAGTGGCAGAACTTGTCATCGACGTGCGGCATGAGTGGCATCGAGGAGGAGGTCATCATGTGGTCCATGAGGTCGACCTGGTGCGGCGGGAACTGGAGCGGCGGCAGCTTGTCGATCTCGTGGCGGGCCGCGTTGAGCAGCCAGTCGACGACCTTGCTGGGCTGGTTAAGGCCCAGCCGGTCCTGCAGGTCGTAGAGCTGGATCGCCGTCTGCACGGACAGCCGCACGCGCCGGTCGCGGAGACCCTTGACGGTCTTCACCTTGCTGTGGCGGTCCTTGCCGCCGAAGACGCGCGACACGCGCACTATCCGTGACTCCGTCTGCGACGACCATTGCCGCGACGTAGCCACCGCGGCCGCGTGCTTCCGCGCTTGCTCCTGCTCCTCCTCCGCCGCCGCCGACTGCTGCTGCTGGTTATTGCTGCTCATCATCTCAAGTGACCTCCGACGACGAGGCGCATCGTCAATCGGTTCGATCGTCCGCTAGCTTGCTTCACCTGCCATAGCAAAACTGTATTAATTAACATCGCATGCAGCTAGAAGAGAGATTAGCAGGCATAAAATTTAATGGTGTTCGTATATATGAGCACGCCATCAATCAAGCATGCACTAGCACTCTGCCCGAACGGCGCACCGGGGGTCTACCGGTGGATGTGCGCCACGTACGTACTGTTCCATCGGCACCATGGGAATGGGCATGGGATTAGGGGAGGAGAGCGCGCGCGGCAGCTTTATTCAAGCTGCATGCAACTGCTGCAGTAGAATAGATGAAACAGCAGCAGTTTGAGCCCCACCTCCACCACCCCATGGACGCTGTGGATGCCTGAGCAGGCGCGCGCGGCACGATCTGCATGCGGTGTCCAAGAGAATGATTCCACGGTTGAACATATGAACGGTCAGCCCCGCCATCAGCCCTCTTTGGTTGTTCTGCAGTCCAGTTATGAATTGGGTCGTACTGCATGTCTCACCATTGGGCCTCTCTGAAATCAGGGTAAGGGGGTTTGTATTGAGTGCTAGCTGCTTCCTTTTCATAATCCTGCAGGTCTGTCTGTCATTCATACACCCTAAATTACTAGTATTAATTCCATGGATTCGAAGGGGATTTCTTGAACTAAAAGTCTGTCGTGTCAGTGATTAGTAGAAGCGACGAGAGAATTGGTAATTTTAAACTATTCGGTTCAGATCGGGCGCTCCCACAAGGAAAAATGAGGAGAAGAGAGAGAAAGAGAAATGGTCCTCTAGCTCGGGATCCAGTGCAGTTTAGGTGTTGATACAAGAACACTTCGGTGGGAAAGGAAGTAATCTTGTCAAGGACTTAAAAATTCCAAAGAATCTGTATACAAAGCGAGAGGGATTAACAAATCTAGCCCAGATCCGCCGCATGAAATTCTAATCAAGGACCACAGAAAGGCACCAAAAATTAAGAAATCCCACAAAATCCTATCAGTACTCCCGTGATCTCAAATTTCATATAGAAAAGAATCAACAAATCAAAACAACCACGTAAATCGTATATACACACACCCATGGGAGAGCTAGCGGAATTAAGGAAGCACACTCACAAGAACTCCACCGAGCTTTGCTAGGTAGGCAGCTCCAGGCCCGCTGCGGCGCGCGGAGCTGCTCGGTCTCTCCGGCCGGCCAGCTCGCGGTCAGCTTCCGTAGACGAACCCTAGCTAGCTAGCTGCCAGGTAGCTTGAGAGCGGCAGCGGGAGCGAGAGCGAGCTAGCGAATTAGGATGTGGCAGTGAAGCTTGTGGGGGGTATTTACAGTACTGCCGCGACTGCATAAATGGTGGGATCGATCGATTGATCAGCAGCAGCTAGCGTCGCTGTCGCGTGTCCCTGTCCTTTTACCACCATAGCTCTGTGTTGTGTTGCTCCCCCGCCTCACTTCACTGCGTCGATCGATCCCCTCCCTCCACCCACCTGTGCGTACGTAGCGGCGGCTGACCTGGCCACCGGCTCATAGGCTACGTGAGCATAAATGTCATGTCCGAACTTGAGCTTAATAACTTCCCCGCAAAAAAGTAAAAAGAATAAAACTTGAGCTCACGCGTGTAACACGTACAAGGTTATTCCTTTTCATCGTGAAATTGACCAGCAATATATGGTTATATGACAATTGACAACCGGGTGTTGTCCTCCTCCTCAAAAAAAACCAAGTCATTCATTGTAGGGACACTCTCCAGTTTGTCTTCGGTGGATCCACGTGGATCCGGTCTTTGTTCGTCTGTGTTCGTGTGTCTATAAGTTGGATACTTCTGATCTACGCTTCTGTTCATCGGCGGCGGTTGCTGTTCTGATGCGCTGGTCCTATGGGGCCTTAGCACGACGACTTCCCGACTGTCTACTACAACAAGGTTTGCCTGGCTCCAAAGAGGGAGGGACAATGACGGTGGTGCGCCTTCGGCTCGCTTCAGTGCTTGTAGTCGTCACTAGATGGTCTACGGACCTGGATGTAATTTTTACTTTCGGTGTTCTTTGTACTATCTTGACAGTTGATGAATAGATTGGAAGTTTTCCTCGCAAAAAAAAGGGACACTCTCCAACTCATCTACTATAGCAAACCAATAAGTCCTATCTGTTCCTATTTAGTGTTGCGAGCTACGACTAATTTTTGCTGTCTTGGATATGGTACTACCTCTGTATCAAAATGTAACACGTTTTTTGTAGTTTAATTTCTTATATTTTGGTACGAAGGGAGTACTATTTGGCATGAAATGATAAGATAAAATATGCTTGACCTAACATTTACCCGCGCATGCATGCAGTGGCAAGGAGCGGCGAAATTTGTGTTGACATTGACATGCAACACTTGTGCCTATGGATTATCAGCACTTAGCAGCTAGCTTAGCTAGCTAGCTAGCATGCCAGCCGCTTTGCCTTTTTAGAAGCTAGAATCCGAAGCTTGCAATAGCAAGTTGTGAATTCTGCCATTTGCCAGCGCCTTAAGGCTGAAGCATGGCGAGTGCATGCACAACTTTGAGATATATTGCTAGATTGCTTACATATTGGGCTTTCCAATATTTGGACCGGATGCACTACCGCGCGCACCTTTACAAATCTTTCGACATCGAGGTCTAGGAGGCTACCTAGTTTAGGCTAGGGACCATTCTTCTTTGCAGCATCAACTAGAGCAGGACCACTCCAGCTTTTTTCCACAGTAAAGACATAAATTTTGGAGCAAGAAAGGAGGGAAATAATCAGAGAGAATCATTTCCATGTGAGGTTGGATGAATTGATTTAGACTAGTTCATCTTCAGTCTTCACGTATTCATAAAATTTCAGTATCCAAGGATGGGCCGAGTGATGTTGTTCTTCTGGTTCCCGCCAATTCCTTTGCTTCTGTAGCTGGGGTTGTTTTTTGACTGCCTTCAAGTTTCGCTCATTATAGCTCCTTCTGTTAAAAATTAGTGTAATAATTCTTGGGCGCATGATCAAGGCCTCTCCTGTCCTAAGGAAAACATCCGTGCATGTTGAGATATTAGGCTGGCCATTGTGGTATCTTAACCGGTATCATGTACTCGGGACTACCAAACACGCTGATGTGGCAGACAATTAAAGAAAAGAGAGAGGGTTAGAGTAACATAGGTAGATACCGTATCATAATAAATGTTATCCTACTATGTGTCATGCACGGCAATAAATAAGATCATCTATGATACTATGCACTCGAAGCCTCGAAGGTAGTATTATACACTAGTAACATATGCATGATACTAGTATATGATACTCCCCACTATGAGTAGCCTTAGGCCTCTCATGATGAGTAGTATCATAGTGCATGCATGGTTACTAACTTCTCGTTGCATAATATCATAGCTTAATATCACAATGCCACCTTATTCATTAATTTACAGTAATAATCTCAATATAAAGTTGAGTACAAGGTGTACTTGGCATTAAATTTGCTCGTTCTGTGTGCTATTATACTGTATCATAACAATGATATCAGTATCGTCTCTCACATCATATTAATGCATTTGTAGCACTGCATGATACTTGATTATGATAACTGGGAGAGGCCATATCCCATGCCGGAAGTGAGGGAGTTACGCTGTGGGTGCAACCGATGTGAGACGGTAACACAGAATACGTACAACCGGTTTGGATGGCGATCCAATAATAAAATATGTGTGTAAGCATTTTGTCCTATTTGTGCCGGTTGTGGCATTTCATCATGTAAATTTTGCTTCTTTTTTTTACCGGAGCTGCTCGTGATACTTTAATACTTGGTTTGTTTTAATAAATGGCCATGTGCATCACTCGATGCAATCCTCCTTTTCAAAAAAAAAATTCCAGTGTAGTATATTAGAAGCATATTAAGACTGTTCTCATCTCTTTTATGGTGATGCCGTGTGAATCCTTTAGTTTTGTGTGATGGTGTCTTACCTTCTCTTTACGAATAAATACATACTATGTTCTTTCTGCCTAAGTTGAGAAAAATTGTGCATACTACACAAATAGCTTACATAACATATGCACGTTATTTCTTCAAATTTCTAAAATATGTTTGTTTCAAAGTATATTATTCTACGCTAATACCAACTAGACTCAGTATGAAGTATATTTACTCTAACTGGATCATGGATGTCATCATGTCATTCCTGTTATTGAGCAAGGTCTTGTTTTATATTGATTCATTATTAATTTGCTTCACTGTAAATATCATCAAGCAATAATATACATGCGTACCAGAAATGGCAAAAATTGAGAAAACTTAGTGGAAAATGACAATGCAAGATTTTAATTGTTTAATAGAAGGCTTTGACCAATGGCCACTCTATTAATATATAATATGCATGAAATACAAATAATACAAGTGTGTTCGTATTGAAAGAGATTGTAACACCCCAACCTCTCACCCAAACCGATAGTCGTTTCATCTGGCGTCACATACTAACACAGGTCTTTTAATTCCTGCATTGATGCACACTTTGTCCTCATTTGTGTGCACCCAATAAGAATTTTTTTGGTCGGTCACCCATCCCTAAATTGCACGCTTAACCCAGAGGGATCGATCTATTGTTACCAGAGTCACAGGGTGTGCGTTTTAGGGCTGAGCACCCTTACTTCTTCTTTTGCTCACGCACTTGCTACCACGCCGGCTCGTGTATGTGGTTTGTGAGTAGCATGTTGTAACCATTTCACGCACTTTCTATCAACACATTGATATGTAATCTTGCATATTCACAGAAAAAAAAAAGAACTATTTTGTATATATCTAATTTCCCGTTAGTTAAACGTGTCGGTATAGCCCTCCCTCTCTCATTTAGCTATTCGTTTGACATTTACTGGCAAGGATTTGTCCTTAGTCCTTTTCTCACTTTTAGTACTTCTTTTCAGGAGCGAACCAACCTGTGGTTGGGTGGCTAGGTGGACAGTGGTATCCTCAGCCCACCAGGGTTCAAGTCCTGGTGCTCGCATTTATCCTGAATTTATTTCAGGAATTCCGGCGATGCACTTTCAGTGGGAGGAGACGTTCCCGTCGACTACGAGGCGCCTATGATGACTTCGTAAAATCTCAAGATGATATGCCGGCTCAGTCTCTCAGAGGTGCTCATAGGGGTAGGGTGTGCGTGTGTGCGTTCATAGGGGTGAGTGCATGCGCGTATATATGAGCGTTTGTGTCTGTGCTGGTGTTAAAAAAAAAAGTACTTCTTTTCAGGAACATGTACGGACGTGTTATAACTGAAATAATATATCAAAAGGACCAAGAATTCTCTGCACTCTGCAGTTCATTGGGGTGCCCATGCATGCATATACTGCATCACTGCAACATAATACCCAAATGGAAGGGACGAGCCATATCATATCTGTCGCCCTTACACCACATTGACAAAGTCATGCATGTATCATATGCATAAAATTTGTGCGCGCAGAGCATCCCCCCGTATCCTCTTGATGCCTACTTTGCAGACTAGCACGACCATGCGTGATATCCTCGGAAATTCGGAATTACTCGATCATGTCGTCCCAAACGCCTTCCCACTAGCTGATAGTGTGAGGAAGAGTGCAAGTCACATCAATTAAGTGACAAACCTCAGAGGTCATCATACCTCATACACTAGTAGAAAACAGGGTACTAGTCCCGATTTTAGAGAACCTTTAGTCCCGGTTCTGGAACCGGGACAAAGCTGTCGGGACTATTGGCCAAAACCTTTAGTCCCGGTTTGCTTACGAACCGGGACCAAAGGAGCTTCACGTGGCCACTGTTGGGCGCCCAGGGAGGAGGACCTCATCAACCGGGACTAAAAGGCAGCCACGCGTCAGCAGCTCCCAGACGCTGAGGTTTTTGTTTTTTTTAAGGGGGGTTTAGAAGTTTTGGAGGGTTAATTTAGGTGTTTCATATTGTGTTAGCTATAGCTACTACATATAGAGAGAAGTGACCTCTCTTTCTCCGTGCTTGGTCGACGGTAGCTACTACATACACAGAGAACTCGACGCTAGCTATTAAGCAAATGAAGGAACCATTAACTACACAACATCGTGATCATGAACATATATAGAGAGAAGTGATCTCTCTTTCTCCGTGCTTGGTCGAACAACAAGTTTTCGTATATCTATCCGACGCTACTACATATATACAATATAACATCTCTTACGATCCCTGACATCATCTACCGAAAATCAGCTTGAATTTCCACATGGTATTCTCCGTCTTTATGTATGACGTGGTCAAGAAAGAATCCCGCCAATTCCTCTTGAATTGCCCGTATGCGATCATGTGGTAGGAGTTCATCCCGCATCTGCCACATCTAATTTAAAGAAGGGGGTCAATACATATATATGAATGAAACTCAACACAACTGATGGTAATAAAATAAAATTGTGATTATTATTTATGTACTTCAAATTATTTGTCAGAGTAGCCCAGCTTAGAGGTCGAGTGGTGCATGAACTCGCAAACGTTGTATCCACATAAATCAGTCCTGGGTGCCTGCAACAAGCACTTTACGAGAATAGAGTTCAATCAAACTGATAATCAAGCATGACAATGGTATTGATGAAACTAGAATCAATGAGAGATGTGCGGAACTAGCTAGTACTACTTACTTTGGGGTGTATAAATCGCAGATCGTTCCTCAGACCCGGAACCATTCCGGTGAACTTTTTCCAAACCCTGCCAGGCAAAGAAAATGATTACTTGATATCAGGAAACGAACGAAAGTTGCCGATATGGTGCGATAATGATTGAACTTACTTCTGGAGCATTGCAATCATGTCCTCATAATCCTTGGGATCTTTACGTCTCGAGTCTAGACAGTTACTACTGCCCCGTCAAGCTTAACCTCGAGTAGAATAAAGTGGAAGCTACGCACGCATAACTCATTAATTACATTACTTAACCTCGAGTAAGCGAAACCGAATATGTACAAGACAGTAACACTCACTTGAAGTTGTAAGGAAATAGTATTTTCTCTTTGTTTTGATGTCGAAGGAACGATTGTAGCAAGTTTTCCTCAGTATCTTTGACTCTATTTTTTACCGACCATTCATTTACGGTATTTGGGCTAATGAACCCAATGTCATAAATTTGTCTTTTCTTGCATTCGACGATCTTCAATCTGCATAATATAGTGAGAATAATTATATATACATGCAATGAACGAGCTGAGCTAGAGACTTAATTACAGAAGTAATACTTACAGACAGTAGCAAGTCATGAGTTGTTTGTCGAGGGCCTCTTGATTGAATAACTGAAATAATTCCACAAATTCAACAGGCATCAGGTCGACTCCAATGAGGTCGTGCTCATCTTTAATTCTCGGCATCAAACTATCGGTCCCATTCTTCCTGCAGCTTTCCAAGTACAACTCGTGCAATCTTCGCATCATCGTTGTTAGAGGAGGATGATCAGGTTTGACGAGAGGCTTCCTATGCTCGTATCTAAATTGCTCTACTACCTCAGCCGTTTCAAAATGTACATCATCACCTACGTAATCACCAAAATTGGTACCAGGCAGTAGCCCCGGATGATTAGCGACGATATCGCTAGAGACCTTGAGCGGGGGGCACGATTGCTTCTCCTGTTCGCTGAGCTGGGGATTTTTTTCCCACTTCTTCGTTTTGCTAGCCTTGCAGCATTGGTAGTACTTCCCGACCGCCGCGCTTCACCATATCTTATTCCAATACAGCGATCATAGTTGGATTGCGGCGGAGACGGTGGTGGTCGCTTAAGGGCATCCAGAGTGCGCTTCGCTTTCACCGGATCTACCGTTTCCTTCGGAGGTAGAGGTTTCCGTTCAAAATGGGTCTGCACTTGGGTTGTCACGATGTCATCGGTTTCCTCGTCAGTCCTCTCATATGGTAACTTTGGAAGAGCCTTGAGGCTTGGATCAGATTTGCATTTCTTCCCGCCTCTTGTACTGCTAGCCTCTGGAGCGGCGGCGTCTCTCTTCCGCCGTTGGTTAGGCGGCGGAGTCCGTTGACGCGCCGGAGGAGGCGGAGTGCGCTGAAGCGCCGGAGGAGGCGGAGTCCGCTGACGTGTCGGAGACAGCTCACGCACCGGAGACGACTTAGGCACCTGATCAGACGGCTGAGCTGGACTGTGAGGAGTCTGCTGAGGGGCCTCAACCGGCTGAGTCTGCTAAGGCGTCCAGTTTGGAAGCTTGATGTACTCCTTTTTCCATAGACAGGTACTCCTTAAAGCATTTTTCAGATGAATATCCCCTTCACCTATAGGGTAGTCAAGCTCCAGCTCCTCAAATCCCTTCATTATTTCATCCACCGTCACAATAGCATAGCCATGTGGAATCGGACGGCAATGGAAAGTTTCCTCAACTCGAGGAGGTACAACAGAGCCGACCGCCGCCTTCAAGGTCAGGTTCTGGCATTTTGTCATTAGCACACAATGTTCAGCCTCCGTGATACTATCCACGGGGTAGCGAGGAGCCGTGAAATCAGGCTAAAAGAGCTCCGTGGAAGCCACGCTGCTTCTCCGCTGTAATGGTGGGGTAGCTTCTGGGGCAGCGTCGAAGGAAGGATCTTCGTGCCGCTGAGATGTTTGCTGGTAGCTCGCTGGCTCTCAAGTTCCTCTAGTTTTGCTAATCTTGCACTGAGCTTCTGCATTTTGGTTGCTTCCTCTTTCTTCTTTCTCTTTCGGCTTCTATAACCATCACTGTCGGGAAACCCATGCACCCACGGAACGGAGCCTGATGTGCCTCGTGTTCGTCCAGAGTGTTCAGGATTCCCGAGGGCCTCTGTCGGCTCGTCCTTCTCTCTGTCGGGAATGAACGTCCCTTCCTACGCTGTCTTGATTGCTGTCTCAAGCTTCTTGATGGGTATTGCAAGTTAATCGTTCGTCCAACGACACTTCCCTGATTCTGGGTCCAAAGTTCCCCCAACCCCGAAGAACCAAGTCCTTGCCCGATCTGGCCAGTGCAATGTCGCTGGTTGGACCCCTTTAGCAAGCAGGTCTTGCTCAGCTTTGTCCCACAACGGACGGGCTCTGCTGTAGCCACATGACCCCGTGGTATGGTGATACAGCTTCTTTGCAGCATTTTGCTTGTTTGTCACTGACCTTTGCATACCCTTGTCCGATTTCTTGTAGGCCACAAATGCGGGCCAGTGATCTCTTATCTTCTCATATCGACCGATGAATTCTGGAGTCTCGTTTTTCTCGACAAACTTTTTGTTCAACTCTTTCTTCCAGTTGTTGAATAGTGCTGCCATCTTCTTAAGAGCAAACGCCCTGACCTTTTGCTCTATAACTGGGTTATTCGGATCCTCCTCTGGCGGTAGGCTGAAATTTGTCATCAGCGAGGTCCAAAGATCATCTTTCAGTCTATCCTGGATATAAGAAACTTCAGGGTCCTTCTTATTCCATTGTTCGATGCTGAACGGGACGCTGTCCCTAACAACAACTCCGCACTGATGTACAAATGCGTCATTGGTCCGCTTGGGAGCAATCGGTTGGCCATCTTTCGCGACTTCTGTGATCGTGAACCTTTCATCCTGGCGCAACCTTTTCTTCGGGCCTCATCTCCTTACGGAAGTTTGGCTCGATCCGGAGGGCTAAAAGAAGAAAGAAGCGTTAATATATGTACATACCAAAACAATTAATGCATCAAGTCAGCACAGGCTTAATTATTATATATATATATACCTCGCCGGACTTTGCAGCAGTTAAGGCTCCCTCCTCCGTTCGGTCACCGGAGCCGTGATCATGATCTCCTTCCTCCGCCATTCGGTCACCAGAGCCGTCATAACCTCCTTCCTCCTCCATTGTTGGATCACCGAAGCCGTCATCCTCTCCTTCCTGACCATCGGTGTCGTTGAGAAACGATAAGGGATCACCTCCGTCGCGGATTATATCCCCCAACAACTCTTCTTGTTCCAAGTCTCTGTCCATAGTTTCTGCAAATATTACAACATGGCAATATACAAACATGAGAGATGGATTAGTGGCAAACATGGACTTAATATCACAACAAGGAATCATATGCATATGGGCAATTGATTAGTGGCAAACATCATGCAAAGTTGACAAGTTTTATAACAGTCAGTTTTAGACGATCGTCGAGGACTACTCCCCCCTCCGCACGGATCGTCTAGAGAGTTAGGGGGTGTTCTAACGCGGCACTACACGATATAGGTGAAGGGGGATAACATCCGGGAATGTTTTCCCGAAGTCGGCATTTCCGGACAGATGAACCAGAGGGGGACGGTTAGGGGACATACTTGCGGACTCCTCCCCCGTCATTTTCCCGAGAGAGTTAGGGGGGACATATGTGCGGACTCCTCCCCCCTCATTTTCCCGAGAGAGTTAGGGGACATACTTGCAGACTCCTCCCCCCTCATTTTCCCGATAGAGTTTTATAACAGTCACTTTCAGATGATCGTCGAGGACTCCTCCCCCCTCATGTCTAATGAGTGATCCTATCTTTCGAGAGAGGATACTTTGCGGAGTGCCTCTCTCATGGTCGTCGAGGATACTTGCAGACCCCACCCCCTCATGTCGAAGTTATCGGGGATATGTTGAATTCCTGAGAGAGTAAGGGGTGTTCTAACGTGGCACTACACGATATAGGTGAAGGGGGATAACATCCGGGAATGTTTTTCCAAGTCTGCATTAATTTTGGACAGATGAACCGGAGGGGGACAGTTCCAGGTTCGCTATGCTAGCTCCTTGTGACAGACGAACGGAGGGCATATTCGGATTCGTCATATTTTTCTGATCGATTTTCATATATAAATTATTTTCATCGGAGTTACGGTTAATTTTCTACGAATTTCTAAAGTTTTACAAAAAGTGCCACTACTTGATACATACATATACATCTTTTTTTTGAACACACATACATATACATCTACATACATATGTATACACTAAGCATCAACATTTTCTATACATACATAAACATACATACATACATAAAAATATTAATACATACATATATACACAACATAATTAATAAACAAAAAAACAGGGGGGGCCGGGGCGGGGCGGCGGCGGCTCACAGGGGGCGCCGAGGGCTCGCGGAGGAGGGCCGGCGGGGGCGGCAACGATGAGCGAGAGCGGGCTCGGGGACGGCGTCGGGGGCGGCGACGAGGAGCTGGCTCGGGGAGGAGGGCGAGGAGGTCCGGCGACGAGGACGGCGGGGAGGTCCGGCGACGAGGAGCGGGTTGGGGGACGGCTCGGAGGCGACGGCGAGCTCGGGCAGCCTGGCGGCGTCGAGTTGCTCTTCGGCGTCGTCGGGAGCAACTGCAGATGGCTTTTGCAAATTTCCTAAGTCCCTGCTTATATACCCAAACCTTTAGTCCCGGTTGGTGGTGGCACCAAACGGGACTAAAGGTCAATTTCCAGCAGCCCAAAGGGCGGGAAGCAGAGCCCTTTGGTCCCGGTTGGTGGCACCAACCGGGACCAAAGGGTGCCTTTCATCCCGGTTGGTGCCACCAATCGGGACCAAAGGGCTGGTGCTGCCGCAGCCACATGTTTAGTCCCACCTCGATAGTTGAGAGGCGCGTGGACTGGTTTATAAGCCCCGCTCCCACATTGCTATCGAACTCCTCTCTATTGCAGGCAGTACATGCCTAAACTTTGTCCATGCCCTGTTGGGCCTGCTGGGCCCGCGGGCTTGCATCCTGGCCCATGTACAGATGGGTTTTTAGTCGTATGCAGGCCGTGGTGGCCTAGTAGGCGGCATTTTTTTATGAAAATTGTTTTAGTTCATTCTTTTTAGTTAATGTTTTAGATGATTTTTTAGTTCATTATTTTTAGTTAATATTTTAGTTCATTCTTTTTAACAAATAAATACTTTGATAATTTTAGTTAATATTATTTTGATTCTTTTTAGTTTAAATTTTTTTTATTCTTTTTAGTTCATTCTTTTTAGTTAATGTTTTAGTTGATTCTTTTCAGTTCATTCTTTTTAGTTAATATTTTAGTTGATTCTTTTTAGTTCATTTTTTTAACAAATAAATACTTTGATAATTTTAGTTAATATTACTTTTATTCCTTTTAGTTGATTCTTTTTGCTATTGTAGAATATTATATTTAATTGATTCTTTTTAGTTCATTCTTTTTGCTATTGGAGTTTTATAAAAGCTTTTTAGTTCATTCTTTTTGCTATTAGTTCATTCTTTGAGCTAAATGCCCTGAAATTGAAAAGCACTACAAATGAACTCTAAAAAGGTTGACAGATGGCATGGTATCATCATTTCACCCACATAGCATGTGCTAAAAAGTTGAGAGGGTTACGGCAAAAACTGGATCCACTTCGTGTACAAAATGGACAATCTCTTTCGAAGTATCATGGTTTCAGACGAAAACTCATCTACTACAAAGGGATTTCATTTTTTTGAAATTATTTCAACTCCAGACTTTTTGTGCGTTGAACATGCACCATTCAAAGCCACATCATCAATTTTCAACCCTTTCTGACTTCATTTGGTATTTTTCATGCATTTACTGATTTTTTTTAGCTAAATGACCCTGAAATTGAAAAGCACTACAAATGAACTCTGAAAAGGTTGAAAGTTGGCATGGTATCATCATTTCACCCACATAGCATGTGCTAAAAAGTTGAGAGAGTTACGGCAAAAACTGGATGCACTTCGTGTACAAAATGGATAATTTCTTTCGAAGTATCAAGGTTTCAGACGAAAACTCATCTACTACAAAGGGATTTCATTTTTTCATCGCGTAATCAAAGCCATCATCAGAATAGTTGTGGAGAGAAAATCTTCAATTTTTCTTCGCGTGTGTCGCTTGCTTATTGCGCCGTAACCATGGATAATCTTCATCGTTTAACAGGGTGCTTGGGTCAGCCTTCACTTTGAAGGGAGCAATTTCATGAAACTTTTCATAATCTTCAGACATGTCTGTCTTGCCCTCCACTCCCACGATGTCTCTTTTCCCTAAAAGAACTATGTGGCACTTTGGCTCATCATATGATGTATTCGCTTCCTTATCTTTTTTTTTCTCGGTTTGGTAGACATGTCCTTCACATAGAAAACATGCGCCACATCATTGGCTACGACGAATGGTTCATCTATGTACCCAAGATTGTTCAGATCCATTGTTGTCATTCCATACTGTGGATCTACCTGTACCCCACCTCCTGACAGATTGACACATTTGCACCGAAACAAAGGGACCTTAAAATCATGTCCATAGTCAAGTTCCCATATGTCCACTATGTAACCATAATAAGTGTTCTTTCCCCTATTGGTTGCTGCATCAAAGCGGACACCACTTTTTGGTTGGTGCTCTTTTGATCTTGGGAGATCGTGTAAAATGTATTCCCATTTATCTCGTACCCTTTGTAAGTCAATACAGTCGAAGATGGTCCCCTGGCCAATGAGTACAGCTCATCTCCAACAATCTTGTCACCCATGAGATGTGTTTGCAACCAACTTCCGAAAGTCCTGATGTGTTCACATGTAATCCAATCGTCACACTGCTCCGGGTGTTTGGAGTGCAGAATATTCTTGTGTTCATTGACATACAGGGTCACCAAGGTAGAATTCTATAGAACTGTGTAGTGTGCTTGACCCCAAGAATGCTCGTTCCTATATATTATTGAGTCCACTCCTAGCGTGCCTTTTCCAGTCAGTCTCCCCTCATACCACGATTGAGGGAGACCAATCGGCTTAAGGTCAGGAATGAAGTCAACACAAAACCCAATGGCCTCCTCTGTTTGATGGCCCGTGGAGATGCTTCCTTCTGGCCTAGCACAGTTACGAACATATTTCTTTAAGACTCCCATGAACCTCTCAAAGGGGAACATATTGTGTAGAAATACAGGGCCCAGAATGGCAATCTCGTCGACTAGATGAACCAGGACGTGCGTCATGATATTGAAGAAAGATGGTGGGAACACCAGCTCGAAACTGACAAGACATTGCACCAAATCATTCTTTAACCTTGGTAGGATTTCTGGATCGATTACCTTCTAGATAATCGAACGTTTTCTGGTAGAAGCCCCCTCAATGCAACTGGAAGCAGTTGCGTCATAATCATGTGGCAGTCATGAGACTTTAGGTTCTGGAACTTTTTCTCTGGGATATTTATTATTCCCTTTATATTGGACGAGAAGCCAGACAGGACCTTCATACTGAGCAGGCATTCAAAGAAGATTTCCTTCTCTTCTTTGGTAAGAGCGTAGCTGGCAGGACCTTGATACTGCTTTGGATGCATGCAGTCTTTTTCGTGCACATGTTGCTAGTCCTCCCGTGCCTCCGATGTATCTTTTGTCTTCCCATACATGCCCAAGAAGCCTAGAAGGTTCACGCAAAGATTCTTCGTCACGTGCATCACATCGATTGCAGAGCGGACCTCTAGGTCTTTCCAATAGGGTAGGTCCCAAAATATAGATTTCTTCTTCCACATGGGTGCGCGTCCCTCAGCGTCATTCGGAACAGATAGTCCGCCAGGACCCTTTCCAAAGATTACTTGTAAATCATTGACCATATCAAGTATGTGATCACCAGTACGGAGGGCGGGCTTCTTCCGGTGATCTGCCTCACCTTTGAAATGCTTGCCTTTCTTTCGACATTGATGGTTGGTCGGAAGAAATCGACGATGTCCCAGGTACACATTCTTCCTGCATTTGTCCAAATATATACTTTTGGTGTCATCTAAACAGTGCGTGCATGCGTGGTATCCCTTGTTTGTCTGTGCTGAAAGGTTACTGAGAGCAGACCAATCATTGATGGTTACAAACATCAACGCATGTAGGTCAAATTACTACTGTTTGTGCTCATCCCACACACGTACACCTTTTCCATTCCACAGCTGTAAAAGTTCTTCAACTAATGGCCTTAGGTACACATCAATGTCGTTGCCGGGTTGCTTAGGGCCTTGGATGAGCACTGGCATCATAATGAACTTCCGCTTCATGCACAACCAAGGAGGAAGGTTATAGATACATAGAGTCACGGGCCAGGTGCTATGATTGCTGCTCTGCTCCCCAAAAGGATTAATGCCATCTGTGCTTAAACCAAACCATACGTTCCTTGCGTCACCTGCAAAGTCCCCCCACCTTGTCTCGATTTTTCTCCACTGCGACCCGTCAGCGGGTGCTCTCAACTTTCCGTCTTTCTTACGGTCCTCTTTGTGCCATCGCATCAACTTGGCATGCTCTTTGTTTCTGAACAGACGTTTCAACCATGGTATTATAGGAGCACACCACATCACCTTGGCAGGAACCCTCTTCCTGGGACGCTCACCCTCAACATCACCAGGGTCATCTCGTCTGATCTTATACCGCAATGCACCGCATACCGGGCATGCGTTCAATTCCTCGTACTCACCGTGGTAGAGGATGCAGTCATTAGGGCATGCATGTATCTTCTGCACCTCCAATCCTAGAGGGCATAGAACCTTCTTTGCTTCGTACGTACTGTCGGGCAATTCGTTATCCTTTGGAAGTTTCTTCTTCAATATTTTCAGTAGCTTCCCAAATCCGTTGTCAGACACACCATTGTCTGCCTTCCATTGCAGCAATTCCAGTGTGGTACGGAGCTTTGTGTTGTCATCTTCGCAATTTGGGTACAACCCTTTTTTGTGATCCTCTAACATGCGATCGAACTTCAACTTCTCCCTTTCACTTTGGCATTGTCTCTTTGCATCAACAATGATCCGGCGAAGATCATCGGGCACATCGTCTGGTTCCTCTTGATCTTCAGCTTCCCCCATTGCAGTATAGCCGTATTCAGGGGGCGGATAGTTGTCATCATCCTCTTCTTCTTCGTTGTCTTCCATCATAGCCCCTCTTTCTCCGTGCTTGGTCCAAACATTATAGTGTGGCATGAAACCCTTCTCAAGCAGGTGGACGTGAAGGGTTTTTGAGTCAGAGTAATCCTTCGTATTCCCACAGATAGGGCATGGACAATACATAAAACCATTATGCTTGTTTGCCTCAGCCACTTCGAGAAAATTATGCAGGCCCTCAATGTACTCGGAGGTGCGTCTGTCACCGTACATCCATTGCCGGTTCATCTGCGTGCATTATATAATTAAGTGTACCAAAAACCATTACAGAACATCATGAATAGAGAAGTGACCAAATTAATACAAGTTCATCATCACATTAAAACCAAAGTATAGTAGTGATCAAATGTTATTACTGAAAAAATAAATACATAAAGTTCATACATAGTTCTCATTGAACAACATATAGCTCTCTAGAGCATCTAATTAAAACATACATTGAAACTATGTAAAACATTTCAATGCAACAACAAATGCAATCATAATCGCAACTAAGGTAACAATTGATCCAACGGCATAATGATACCAAGCCTCAGTATCAATGGCATATTTTTTAATCTTTCTAATCTTCAAGCGCATTTCATTCATCTTGATCTTGTGATCATCGACGACATCCGCAACATGCAACTCCAATTCCATCTTCTCCTCCTCAATTCTTTTCACTTTTTTCTTCAAGTAATTGTTTTCTTTTTCAACTAAATTTAACCTATCGACAAGAGGGCCGGTTGGAATTTCCGATTCACATACCTCCTAGATAAAAACATCTATGTCACGTTGGTCGGCATAATTGTCATAGACACTAAATGAAACAAATAGTTATAAAAGATAATATACCACATACGAATCATAGACAGGACGAGGGCCGACGGGGGCGGATACCAAAACCATGGCACTATATAATAACAAACAATAATAAAAGTAAGAAAATTATACAAGTATCTATCTAAATCATACAAGTAAGAATTTTTTTCTTTTAGAAAGAAGATAAGAACAAGAGGCTCAACACGGTGGTGCCGGCGACGAGATCGGCGCGGGCGATCGACGGCGGTGAGGACGGGGACGGGATGGGACGGACCACCAAACCTAGACAAATCTTGAGGAAAATGGAGCTTGGAGGTCGAGCTTGGAGAGGAGAAAGCTTAAGTGTGGCTCGGGCATTTCATCGAACACCTCATGTGCATGCATAGAAGGGAGACAGAGCAGCGCATGCACACACCTCCCACATGGCCAAAAAACAGAGGAGTGAGCGGGCAGGGGCGAGGGTATATATAGGCATCTCTTTAGTCCCGGTTGGTGGCTAGAACCGGGACAGAAGCCTGCTCTTTAGTCCCGATTCCAGCCACCAACCGGGGCTAAAGGGCAGCGCCAGGAGCGAGGCCCTTTGGTCACGGTTCATGTCTGGAACCGGGACCAAAGGGGTCAGACAAACCAGGACCAATGGCCCCCGAGGCCCGGCCGGCGCCCTGGCCTCACGAACCGGGACTGATGCACCCATTGGTCCCGGTTCGTAGGAGAACCGGGATTAATGCCCTTTTCTGGTCTGAACCAAAGCCCTGTTTTCTACTAGTGAGAGGTCATCACAACATCATGGTATATGTATACATAGGTCCCCTGGGACAACTCAATGGAACCAAAGACACCAAACAAAGTAAGGTCCCCAAGCTCTTAGAGCATCTCAAAAAGTTTCCATCCATAAAATAACCATCGTTTAGCGGAAGTTGGACAAAGAAAAACTCTCCGGCAGTTTCTGTAAATGGCCACTTGGGGTGGGGGAGGGGGGAGATGTAAGAAAAATTACCAATTTGACCCTTAGTCCCAATGTTATATTTGGTTATTTACTAAAATCTCCTTTTAGGGGAGAAGGGTCAATTGTTAGTGTAGATGATTTAGTGAATTTTTTGTATGTCCTTAGACTTAGACCGCGCAAGATAAGAATTTTTCGCTATATACGATTTCATATTCTTGTTACTAGATGTTCTATAGGAATAAGAAGCAATCGCAACTCCTTCGCGCTACACATAAAAATTGATTTCGAAGGTCCATTTTTTTTCATAATCCTCTATTTTAGTTCTTCCACCTATGCAATAGAGAGGGAATGGGAAAAGAGGGGTTACTTTTATTTTCATTTTTCCCTTAAAAGATAGACTTTGAAATAGGAGTCTTGAAATAATGCTGAATTCAAGGTTTATTTTTATAGTATAAGAAAAACAAATCGAATCAAATTCATGGCAATGAACATACTCGATCTTATTGCAAAATCAATGTCTTACTTCAAAGATTTGAGACAATAGGAGAACAGTAGCCTGACAAACAGCCGGTTCAGTCCGATTCAGATGCCAATTCAGGTGCCTAATCAAATAGAACCCTTATGGATTTGCTAGTTGATAAGGTAAATATCCATCCCACTAAATGCTAGGCATAATGAGGATAAGGGCCTCCAAAAAAACTTCTTTTCGTTCTATGAACTTTAAATACTTGTTGTTTTGCTGATATTTGCAGGTTCATTAACTTTATTTTTACCTTATAAGGGAAACAAAATCGTTAGGTATACTATATCTATTTGTTTATTAGAAGTCCTTCTAATGACTTACGCGTTCTGTTATCATTTCCAACTGGAGGATCCCTTAATCCAATTAAAGGAGGATTATAAATGGATAGATGTCTTTGATTTCCACTGGAGATTGGGAATCGATGGACTTTCATTAGGATCTATTTTATTGACAGGACTTATCACTACTTTAGCTGGATGGCCACGGTGCCCTTTCGAGACTAGGACACTTAGGTGGGTAAGATTCGGAAAACAGAAAAGCTAACCAGAATTCCTGCTTATCCCTAGGATGATGCTCTGTACTGCCTTTCCTCAAGTCGTGTTGTGGCAGGATATGAAGTGCCCTTCTAAGCCAATACGAATGTTTACTGATACATCTCCAATGTATCTATAATTTTTGATTGTTCCATGCTATTATATTATCCATCTTGGATATTTTATATGCATTAATATGCTATTTTATATAATTTTTTGGGACTAACCTATTAACCTAGTGTCCAGTGCCAGTTGCTATTTTTTTTCCTTTTTTTGTCTTTTACAGAAAATCAATACCAAACGGAGTCCAAACGGAATGAAACTTTTTAAGGATTTTTCTTGGACCAGAAGACAACCACGAAGCTTCGGGAAGAGGCCAGAGGAGCCATGAGAGGGCCACAAGCCCTAGGGGCGCACCCCAGGGGGGCGCGCCCCCAAGGCTTGTGGGCCCCTCGGGACTCCCCTAACCCTAATCTCAGCTCCATAAATACCCAAATATTCCCGTGTACCAGAGGGCACACTAAAAATACTTTTCCGCCGCCGCAAGCTTCTGTTCTCGTGATATCACATCTTGGGGCCTTTTTCGGCACTCTGCCGGAGGGGGATTCAATCATGGAGGGCCTCTACACCAACCTTGCTGCCCTTCCGATGATGTGCGAGTAGTTTACCACAAACCTACGGGTCCATAGCTAGTAGCTAGATGGCTTCTTCTCTCTCGTTGATCTTCAATACAATGATCTCCTCGATGTTCTTGGAGATCTATTCGATGTAATATTCTTTTGCGCTGTGTTTGTTGAGATCCGAAGAATTATGGGTTTATGATCAGATTATCTATGAATATTATTTGAGTCTTCTCTGAACTCTTTTATGCATGATTAAGATAGCTTTGTATTTCTCTCCGATCTATTGATTTGGTTTGGCCAACTAGATTGATCTATCTTGCAATGGGAGAGGTGCTTTTGTTTTGGGTTCAATCTTGCGGTGTCCTCACCGAGTGACAG
The DNA here is from genome assembly GCA_011799875.1 of Thinopyrum elongatum. NCBI lineage: Eukaryota > Viridiplantae > Streptophyta > Magnoliopsida > Poales > Poaceae > Thinopyrum > Thinopyrum elongatum. The sequence goes on from CM022299.1 coordinate 421,293,129, forward strand.
TAGGGGTAGCGAGGCACGTATTTGTAATGTTGCCATTAAGGATGAAAAGATGGGGTTTTTACCATATTGCTTGGATCTATCCCTCTACATCATGTCATCTTGCTTAAGGCGTTACTCCATTCTTATTAACATAATACACTAGATGCATGCTGGATAGTGGTCGATGTGTGGAGTAATAGTAGTAGATACAGGCATGAGTCGATCTACTTGTCACAGATGTGATGCCTATATTCATGATCATTGCCTTGGATATCGTCATAACTATGCGCTTTTCTATCAATTGCTCAACAGTAATTTGTTTACCCACCGTATGTTTTCTTCAAGAGAGAAGCCTCTAGTGAAACCTATGGCCCCCGGGTCTACTTTCTATCATATTATTTTCAGATCTATAAAACCAAAAATACAAAAATACCTTGCTGCAATTTATTTATATTTACTTTATTTTACACTTTTACTTATCTTTTATACCTATCTCTATTAGATCTCACTCTTGCTAGTGACCGTGAAGGGATTGACAACCCCTCTTTCGCGTTGTGTGCAAGTGTTTGTTAGTTTGTGCAGGTGCATCTATTGGAGACTTGTGTTTTCCTCCTACTGGATTGATACCTTAGTTCTTAACTGAGGGAAATACTTATCTCTACTTTACTGCATCACCCATTTCTCTTCAAGGGAAAAATCAACGCAAGCTCAAGAAGTAGCATTTACATATGAACCCACGCCAATACATACGAGTAGTAGGGGTATTGAAATTCTCATCAATTAAAGGTTAGGGCTCGGACAGACGGGTCAACCACTTGACCGAGGAGAGTAAGGTTCGTCACCATAGTCCCGATAGAAGGTCGAGTTTAAAACAAACCAAAGACAAAGCAACGAATGAAAGGAAGCACGGCTTGCTTCGCTTTACAACCAGGGCGGGTCTTGCGGCCGGATCACTGTGCAGGACGCATGATCTATAATCAACAACAGAGAGGGCTAATCAAGAATGAAAGAACCTGGAAACGCACATTTTTTTATGGGATCCAATAAACTCTTCCAAACATCTCCTCCATCTGCGGGAAGATGAGTCTTGAGTTAAACATTGGCGGGACGCAGTCGCTGCAGTTTCAGGGCGCCTCCAAGCTCGCCTGTCCTCACGCCCCGTCGTCGTCTCCCTGCACCTACGCCCATCGTCCCACCACCTTCCCCACATGTGCCGGCCACAACCGCCTCCTCCCTGCACCGGCCCCTCTGCCCCACCACATTCCCCACATGCGTCACGGACCGCAACCACGGATCGTTGTCGCACCTCATTGGCCAGCGTGCTCCACCAGCACCCGGCTGCTACTGGAGACCACACAAGCCATCACGGCCACCTCCGGCCGTCGTCACCACCACCACCCTCCTGTTGCCTCCCCGCCACGCTGCTGTCAGGATCGGTGCTCTGCAGACCCAAACAAGGTTCGAACTCTGGGGCATGTGCGAAGGATCTTGCCTATCTACGGCTCGCTGCTCACCACCTCACGACTTGACTCCGACGAGTTCGTGCAAGCGGGAAGAAGAAGTGGACACGGTGGTTTACCCAGGTTTGGGCCACCTTGCGGTGTAAAACCCTACTCCTGCTTTGTGGTGGATTGCCTCGCGTGGAGGATGAGGATGAACTAGTACAAGTGTGAGCTGCCTCAGGCGAGCTCAATGGTCGAAGGATTGGATCGGATCCATTCCTCCTCTACGGTGGAGACTAGCCTATATTTATAGTGGCCCTGGTCCTCTTCCCTCATAGCTTAGGCGGGAAGGGATACCACAATGGCCAATTTGAATGGGGATAGGAGTACACCCTATCCTGACTAAAGGTGGTCTTCGTCTGCAAAGCTTCTAGTCATGATGCGGCGGTGGGCTCGGCGATGACCTCCGTCCTGCCGAGCCAGCGGCTTTGGTCTTGTCGCACTGGAATGGAAACCTTTGGGGGATTCCTTGGGAACCCGCCTATGTCCTTGCCTCCTTAGCACCAAAGAGGAAACTGTCCTCTCCTTCGCCCGCTGGCGCCCTCCTGGCCTTGGTCGTCATGGCTCACATCACCGTGCGCCTCGCGAGGTGGGACACTTGCCTAGAGATATCCGCTCCTCGAGAGGCAGCCTCGGGGGGGCGCTCCTCGGGAGGACGTGATGTCGTTCGCCTCGCGAGGCGGGGGCCCTCGCAAGGATCTTGTCCATGAAGTCTTGTAGTTGGGCCGTACTGGGCCCTCGGCGGGGCCGTGCGTTGGGCCCCACGCAGACGGGTCTGGGCACCCCCGGTCCCAGAACGCCGACAGCTGCCCCAACCACGATGACCCTTTCCTGATGGGGAATGTTGCATCAAAATCAAAAAAATTCCTACGAAACAGCCAAGATCTATCTATGGAGATGTAAAACAACGAGAGTGGAGTGTGTCTACATACCCTTTTAGACCGAAAGCATTAGCATCCTAACGCGGTTGATGTAGTTGTACTCTTCACGATCCAATCGCGATCCAATCCGATCTAGTATCGCACGTGTGGCACCTCCGAGTTTAGCACATGTACGGCTCAGCGGCGTCATCTCCTTCTTGATCCAGCAAGCGAGGGAGAGGAGGTCGATGAGATCTGAACAAACACGCACGTACCGGTGAAACGTGGGAGGAGTTGGGAGAGGTAACGGGCAAGGGTCGAAGGGGGGCTTCCCCCAATGCCTCCCCACCTTTATATATGCGTGGAGAGGCCTGGTGGCTTGCCCTCCAGGCCCTAGGGTCGTTGGTCAAAGGGGGAGGAAGGAAATCCCTCCTTTCCTTCCCCACCGATCGCTATCCCCCTTTTTAGGGATCCTGATCGTATCCCTTCAGATATGATACTATTCCTTTTAAGGGAGGATCTTGGTGCGCCTAGACCAGGGTCGTGGGGACATTCTCGACTACCCACGTTCATGTAGGTCCCCCCATGCAAGTGGGCCCCACTCCGGAACCTTCTAGAACTTTCCCGGTACAATACCGAAAAAACCCGAACATTTTCCGGAACCCCGAAAACAATACCTCCGGACCATTCCAGGGCTCCTCGTGATGTCTCGGATCACATCCGGAACTCCGAACAACCTTCGGACTTTCCACTATTAATATCTCAACACTACCCTGGTGCTACCGAACGTTAAGCGTGCGACCCTACTGGTTCGGGAACATGCAGACATGACTGAGACTCCTCTCCGATCAATAATCAATAGCGGGACCTGGATGCCCATATTGATTCCTACATATTCAACGAAGATCTTTATCAGTTGAACCACAATGTCAAGGATTCAGTAAATCCCATATGCAATTCCCTTTGTCCGGCGATATGTTACTTTCCCGAGATTCGATCGTCGGTATCTCCATACCTAGTTTAATCTTGTTACCGGCAAGTCTCTTTACTCATTCCGTAATACAAGATCCCGTGACTAAACTCATTAGTCACATGAAGCTTCTTATGATGCTGCGGTGCCGAGAGGGCTCAGAGATATCTCTCTGTCATACTGAGTAACAAATCCCAGTCTCGATCCATGCAACCCAACAGACACCTTTGGAGATACCTGTAGAGCACCTTTATGATCACCCAGTTACGAAGTGACGTTTGATAGCACACAAAGGCATTCCTCCGGTATCCGGGAGTGGCATGATCTCATGGTCTAAGGAACTGATACTTGACATGAAGAAAGCTATAGAAAATAACTAAACGATCTGATGCTAAGCTTGCGGTTTGGTCTGTCCATCACATCATTCTCCTAATGATGTGATCCCGTTATCAAATGACAACTCATGTCTATGGTTAGGAAACCATAACCATCTTTGATCAACGAGCTAGTCTAGTAGAGGATTACTAGGGACACGGTGTACTTTATGTATTCACACATGTATTTAAGTTTCCGATCAATACAATTCTTGCATGAATAATAGACATTTATCATGAACGGGAGATATGATAATAACCATTTTATTATTGTCTCTAAGGCATATTTCCAACATTTCCTCCACCTACACTTGTTGGCCGAATACCGAGACCTTCGACGCCGCCTCCCGAGCCCCAGCACCGGCCGTCTCCGCTAGCTCCGACAAGCCACCACCACCACCACCGTTACCCGCCATAGTAGACCGTGACCCCGATGAGCTCTCCCGACATGCATGTGCCACTTGTATGCTCGTTTAATGGGAAATAGAAAAAACAGATTTTAAGGGAAGATGTTTAGAGGAACTGGGAAAATACCTCATTAGACAACTTCCCAAAAATACGCGTAAAACCACTTTTAACGGGATTTTTTTACAAGAACTGTCGGAGATGCTCCTAATAAGTACTACAAATCAATGTGTGTGCACACACGCGTGTGTGTGAGAGAGGGAGAGAGAGAGAGGAGGGGGGCGACGGACAAGAAAATGGACACCTTTGTGTTGTAACTTAGCGTACAGAAACACCAACTGGTCATGCATTAGCATGATACATACTCCTTCTGTTCACAAATATAATATATTTTGAATATTTTAATATGAACTACATACATAAACACACTAAAACGTGTTTATATACATCTGATTCACAAAATTGTTAGAATATCTTATATTTGTGAACTGAAGGAGTACTATATATATATCCTTTGGCGTGAAATGTTTGGCCGGGGAAAGAAATAATCCATGAAGAACGTTTGCCAAGCCAACTTTATTTGCACATGGCTGCATACCAGGCCCATGCATGTTTGGAGTTGAAGGCGTTCTTGTTCTAGGACCAATCCCCTTATGACTAAATATCTCCCCGGTCACCTGCTCCACGGAGATGGACACTAAAAGACATGCAATCAGAGCTGCCGTGACTGTGCCTGCCTGTGAGCGGCAGTCATAGTAGTGCCGCCAGTGTCCGCCAGTGTCCCTCCCTGCTACTATGATGCACGACGATCGATCACATATGTGCCCCTATCCTTTTGAGCTCGTCTCACCAGCGGCCAGTAATTGCATGCTTCAGCGCTCGCTGCCGAGAGGCTTGCATACTCGCAGGGCGCGGCTGAAAAAGGAGGTAGCCGACCGTGGTCCTGAGGTGTGTGTGGGAGGCAGACACAGTGCTGGGGTCACCCGCCACTAGCGGAGCGCAATGAGTAATGAGCATTGGTGACCTTTTTAAGTTTGTGTGTGTGCGCGCGCGCACCCTCTATCGATCTGCATCCTTCCTGCAACTGCCATGGAGCGGAATGCATGCACGCACAGATAGCGCTGGCAATGGCAGGACGGAGGGCATGCATGGATCCCAATCCTCATCCCCACCCCTGCCGGGCCGGGCGCCTCTTCATCCGCGTCCTGCCACACTGCTCGCTCTGCTTGGTTAGATCATGTCGTCTCGCTCTCGTACGCACGCGAAAGATGAGCCGCGCCGCAGTAGATGGATCGGTCGGTGCTGTGCTGCAGAAGTTCAGATAGACCGGTCCTTATGTTGACTCGTCGACAGTAAGTATTGATTGCCGTTCATCGACGCACCGTACCGGCTCCGGCTGGCGGCCGCACAGCTAGGTTTTAGGTAGGTGGCCAGCGTGAATCTGGCAATCTGTCATGCATGTGGATAGATCTTACGAGTTGCGACGGGTCCGTCCTTTTGGCGGTTAGCACTGCATGCAGCATGCATGCTGCGCGACTGCGGGCAGTGAGCGCCTCGATCGCAGACACTCTCGATCGCTCTATGCCGTCCGTATGCTTCATTTAATCATACGTGCTTGTCACTTTCTCACTTGTCATCAGGGATAAACGTACGTACACTACAGGCTAGGTGCTGTAACTGCTTACTGTCATGAGAGAAGAGATATACTGTAGTATCACAGAGAACGGGCTTAATTTCTGACTAGTATCTGTGTGACCACACACTCATTCTGTCGCCTGGTACCTTGACTTCTGCTACCAATCCATTGATTCATTTCTGCTCCTATTCTGAACCACCACGGTCGGACTTAATTCATCCTATTTATTGACATGTTTCCTTTGAACAATCAACGGGGAGAGGATCACCACCAGAATATTACTCGGAAGGGGTGCTTGGAGGCAAGTTTACAGAGTTGTCCTAGCGCACGAGGAGAGGTAAAATCACCATGACATTACCAATTCGGCTCCAACCTTGCGGCTACGGAAGCCCTGGATTCCCCGTCTTCCTGGGCCGGCTCCCTTCCCAAGTCCAAGACCTTCCTCGCTTCTCCTGCTCGCGAAATGGAGGTGCTGGCCTCGCCTGCTCGGGGCGGGGGGCGGGCGCGCGCGGTGGGGTCGGGTATCACGGCTGCCTTCTCGCCGGTCCTCAGCGCGTCCTCTACCCCGTGCTCGTCCCCTACTCTCCGCTCGGCTTCTTCGGCAGCGATTCTCTCGGCGGTGGGTGCCAAGGCGGGTGGCATTGGGGTTCCTGCAACTGATCTTTCGGCTCGGTTTGATGGGGAGGCGTTCGTTGAAAACCTGATGGAGGTGGAGGATTGCGTTGAGGCATTCGAGGAGATGAGGGAGGTGCCCGTGCCTCCGGTTCAGCCGCGGGGGACTGCTGCTACTGTTTCTCCTCCGCGGGCGTTCCGGTCGAGCATGCGGGCGGCCTCTTCTAAGGCGTCGAAGATGATGGACAAGGCGATGGAGCTCAAGGCAAACAAATCCCTTAAAGGTATAATCTCTAAACCCTTAACCCGATCTATGTCTTCCTTTAAGGTGCTTGCGCTGGCTCCTAATGCGCATCTTTTGAGAGTGGCGAGTGACTGCAATATTGTGCTGAGGACGGAAGGGAAATCCCCCTTAGAGATGATCGAGAGTTTTCGGGCTCAAGAGGCAGCGCAAGCTGCTATTGCGGAGGCCTCGGCCCGGAGGGATCTGGCTCGCACCATTGCGGCCGAAGAGGCGTTGGCTAACGTTGCACCGAGGACCCTGCTAGGGTGACGGCAGGCTCCTTGGGCCGGGCTTCTTCTGGCCGAGGCCGTGGGCGTGGCCGTGGTCGAGGCAGGTGTCGTGGCCGTGGGGCATCGCCGATCCGTGAGGAATGTGATGTTGAAGGGGCGGGGACCCGATCCCCCTCGGTGCCCCCAATGAAAGGCCTAATATGGAATTTGAGAGGGTTTGGGCAGCGGGACCGGCGTCGCCAACTGATCGAATATATCCGGGACCAAAAGATGGACTTTGTGGGGCTGCAAGAGACAATTCGGTCTTCCTTTTCTCAAATTGAGGTAGATTCTCTCGGTGGAGGTGATCGGTTCCACTGGGAGTGGGTTCCGGCTACGGGACGTTCGGGTGGGATTCTCCTGGGGTTGAATAAGGATGTCTTTGAGGAAATCTCTTTCTCCAGGGGGGAGTTCTTTCTTGGGGCACAAGTTACTTAGAGAAATAACAAGTTCAAATGGGAACTTCTCGTGGTGTATGGGCCGGCAGACCACTCACGTTCCCTTGACTTTCTAAGGGAATTGTACGCTAAGATTGAGGGGACCTCTCTGCCGATTGTTGTGGGAGGTGATTTTAATCTTATTAGATTGGCTGATGATAAGAGTAATAGGAGAATTCTCGACCAAGGGCTGGTTGACAATTTTAATGATTGGATAGCGGACCTCCAACTTATCGATCTCCCAAGGGTGGATGCTCGCTTCACTTGGTCTAACAACCAGGATCTCCCGGTGAGGTGTGTGCTTGATCGGGTTTTTGTCTCCACAGAATGGGAGGCTAAATACCCTTCGTGCTCGCTGGTGGCGGAAACTAGGATGGGGTCGGATCACTGTCCGTTAGTGCTGAATTTGGGCGAGGGCACAAGACGCCCTTCGAAACGGTTTTTCTTCGAACGCCAGTGGCTGCTCCAGCCAGGATTTGTGGAGAGAGTGCGTGATATTTGGGAGAAGGCGAGAGGATGTAGGCCCCATAGATACGGGCCGTTGTGTGACTTGATGGATGAGTGGCAGCACTATATCCGTCGTACTAGACATCATCTCAGAGGATGGGGGGCTAACTTTGGTAGTTTCTCTAAGGCTCGCAAGGAGGCTTTATTGTCAGAAATTAAGGGGCTGGACACGAAGGCGGATGTGTCTGGCCTCTCTAGAGGGGAATGGGCGCGGAGATACGAGCTTGAAGATGAGATGGTTTTCATTTTGACATGCGAAGATTTGTACTGGAAGCAACGTGGGCAACAAAAGTGGGTGCTGAAAGGGGATGCTAGCGCGAAATTTTTCCATGCGGTGGCCAATGGCCGAAGGAGGAGGTGCATGATTTCTCTCCTCCACGAGGGCGGGATTACGTACTCTGAGGAAGCTGCCCTTAGGGCCCATGTGGATGGTTTCTATAGAGGTCTTTTGGGTGTAGCCGGAAATGGAGCTGTGTCTTTGGGGCCGAATATGTGGACTTGCCATAGGAGGGTGTCTGTGCTGGATAATTCAGCGCTGATTAGACCTTTTTCGCTTGAGGAGATTACTGCCAACTTAAAGGCAATGAGAGTGAACACGGCCCCGGGTCCGGACGGGTTCCCCGTGATTTTTTACAAGAAATTCTGGAGCATGATAGGCCCCCAATTTGCTGAGATGGTCCATGAATTTACGTTGGGGAGGATAGACGTGAAAAGGCTAAATTGTGGCATTCTTGCTCTTATTCCGAAGGTCCAGGGTGCGGACAACATTCGACTGTTCCGGCCTCTCACGCTTATTAATGTGAGTTTTTGGCTGTTGGCTAAAGGTTTCGCAAATCGGCTTGCCCCGGTGGCACATAAGATTATTGACTCGGGTCAATCTGCATTTATTAGAGGGAGGAGTATCTTGGACGGAGTTGCCGTCTTGCATGAGGTGTTGCACGAGATTCGACAAACTCAGGAAGAGGTGTTCATTCTGAAAATTGATTTTGAGAAGGCGTACGATAGAGTGAGATGGGACTTTTTTGAGGAGGTGTTGCGCCAGAAGGGCTTTGACCCCCTTTGGATAAGTTGGATGCAACAACTTGTCCGTGGGGGCCTAACGGCTGTCAACCTTAATTGCCAGATCGGTCCCTATTTTCGAAATAAGAGGGGCTTTCGTCAGGGAGACCCCATTTCTCCGCTGTTGTTTAATGTGACGGCGGATGCCTTGGCAGGCATTCTGGATAGAGCTAAATCGGCTGGGCACATTTCGGGTGTGGCCTCGTCTATTATTCCTGGAGGGATTTCTCATTTGCAGTATGCTGATGATACTCTTATTTTCATCAAAAATTCGGAGAGGCAGATTATGAACCTAAAGTTTATCCTCATGTGTTTTGAGGAGATGTCGGGCCTCAAAATTAACTTTGATAAAAGTGAGGCGTTTGTGACTGGAGGTGATCTTGAATCATAGCTTCGCGCAGTCCATATGATGAATTGCGAACTAGGCTCCATCCCCATGAAATATTTGGGGATGCCTATTTCTGCGAGGGCTCTTTCCATGATGGATTTCCAGCCGATTGTTGATAAGGCTGAGGCGCGTGTGGAGCCATGGCAAGGCAAGCTCCTTGCTTCGGGAGGTTGTTTGGTTCTGGTTAATGATTGTATTACTAACATTCTGATGTTCATTATGGGATTCTACTTGCTTCGGGATGGGATTCATGATAAATTGGATAGGGTGAGATCCAGATTCTTTTGGGCAAAGGAAAACCAGAAACAAAAATACCACATGGTGAGGTGGGAACACATTTGCCAACCAAAGGAGCTGGGAGGCTTGTGGGTGATTAACACCAAAATTATGAACTGGTGCCTTATGGCCAAATGGGCGTGGAAAACCCTCACTGGACAGGGCGGGCTTTGGCTCGACATTTTTAGGGCTAAATACCTCGATGTGGATGGAGTGGAGTTCAAATGCAATATCCCTTTATCTCAGTTTGCGAGGGACATTCAAAAAGTACAGCCTCTCTTACGGTTGGGGACTAAGTTCACAATGCGAAATGGGCGATCTATCTCTTTTTGGTAGGATCGCTGGCTCCTGGATCGACCCCTTCAGGAGGCGTTCCCTCGGTTGTGTGCCATTGCTGGGAACCAAAATGCGAGGGTGGCGGATGTGTGGCACCAGGACCGGTGGGACCCCAGGTTTCGGTGCTCCCTTGGCCCTCCTGAAATGATTGAGTGGGATGAGCTTCGTACGCACCTCCAGCAAGTGCACATTTCTGCTGGGCAAGATGAGGTGATTTGGTGGCTTGATTCGTCCGGCCAATTCACTACTGGGTCTTTATATAAAGAAATCTTTCGTGGGTCCCCGCAATGCGACCTTTCTGGTATTTTGAAAGCCCCTCTACCGGCCAAAATTCGGATCTTTCTTTGGCAAGTGGCCCGAAATAGAATTACGAGTGGGGACCAAGTTCAGAAACGCCGTGGTCTTGGAGATGGGAACTGTCCCTGGTGTGGGGAGAGTGAGGATAGAGATCATATATTGTTTCGGTGCGTTATGGCGCGATTTGTATGGAGCGCGATTAGAGAGGTGACCGGGAATGATTGGGACCCGTCTGGTTTTTCGGATTTTTATCGTCTAGCGAGAGACCTAAGAGGGAGACAGAAACGTCTCACGTGGATGGGACTTGGGGCTATTGTGTGGGCTCTTTGGACCACTAGGAATAAAGCTTTGATAGAGGGTATTTTCATTCGGCACCCAGCTAACCTGCTGTACAAAACTGTTTCTCTGTTGCAGCTGTGGAAGCTGCTGGCAAGGCGCCAAGACAGAAGGCTTGTGGAGGGACTCGCGTCAAGGGTGCGAGCAAAGTGCACTGACCTCCGCCATGCGGTGTAGGGCATGGATAGAGGTGGATGGCCCATGCCTCGGTCTTCCTGCTGACCGTTCTTGCTAGTCTTACCGTGCTGTGTCACGTGTATGGCCTGATGGCCTGTATCTGATACCTCTCCTTTCTTTCCTTAACCTTGTTTGAACCTTGTAAGGGCCTCAGTTTAAGGCTGGGCAGATGCCTCCTCTCTAAAAGCGTCCTTTTAGGGAGCTCGTTAATTCTACAAATCCAAAGAGTAAAATCAGCTACAATGTAACTAATGGTGGTAGCGGCAGAGCGGTTCTCATTGCGGAAGACATGCGCACTCCGAGAGCCCCAAATTTTCCACAAGACAGAGAGAGCAACCAAGTTCTAGATATCGTCATCAAGGCTGCCCGAAACATGAGCATCCTAAATGAGGTTGATGAAGTGGGGTGTGGGCAGACCGAGAGCCATCCGCATCAAGGTATTGGAGGAAAATATGCACGCCATGTTCACAACAAGCATCACATCATGGAGAGGCAGTGTCATAATCCATGTTCTTGTGGAAGACGTTGCTCTTGGAGTTAAGTTGGTCCTTAAATAATAGCCAACTGAAGATCTTGAGCTTGGTAGGAACGAAGGATCCCAAAACACTACTGCAGGAATGCCTAGCAGTGACGAGCGCAAAAGGTCTTCAGTGGCGGGCTTTGCTGAGTTAGTTGCCCGCCACTATTAATAGGCTAGGAGTGGTGGGCAGAGAGCTCGCCACTGCTATAATATGTTCCAGTGACGGGCCTTTTGCAATGCCTGCCACTGAAATGATTGCATAGGCAAAATAAAAATTTTGCAGTTGCGGCAGCAATTTGCTGTCATGGTTGCATTTTGCATAGTACTCATATTAAAAATTGCAATGAACTGCAACATTACATTATTCCGATAAGATATTACGATACATTGCATTGATACACATCGTTTCATACATGCATTAGCCACTAGCTACTTGTTATAGGTCATGTCTAAACATCCACTAACTAAACCATAGAACATATTCATTAGTTATCCTGGTAGTTGTTGGGAAACATAGTAGAAAAAAAATCATCCTATGATCAACATCCCATATCACTATGAAGATGCATTAAGAGGTTTAGATTTGATCATTATCAGCTATGAATTGCGGCAGAAGAAGAGCTGGTATAGATTGTTGATGAAGTCCCTCAAACCGTTCACGAATGATTCCTCGAACCAAACACCGAAAGCACGACCTCTCTACGGATTGCACGTGTACTAGCGTCACAATCCGGCAGCGCTTTGCCGTCCAAAGTTTGTCGTTGCCGGAGAACTAGGGGAGGGAGAATAGAACCTCACGGGGCTTCTCTATTATGTGGATTAGTGAAAACTAGAACTAGCTCTCATCTAGATCAATTCTAAATTAGAACTAGAACAAGAGAGAACTAGAGGAGGCTCCAATCAAGAGAACTTGTATGTTGCAAAAGGGCCAAAACCTCTAGTATATATAGGTGGAGGGGAGGGGAGGCCGACATGGAGGAGGAGCTCCCCTCCTCCCTTGCGCCGGACTAGGGGAGGGGAGTCCCCCAACTCCCCTCCCCTCCCCCCTAGCTTGTCCAATAAGTCCAAGGGGGGTGCCTCCACTATATGGGCCTTACGGCCCATTAGCTCTCCACTAATAGGTCAATTGATATTTCTCTTACCCCATTGATTATAAATAAATTCTGGGGACTCCTAGATAATTATCTAAGTCCTCTATTATTTATATTAGGTCCCGAAAACATTTTCCGCCTATATCTCATTACCCAGTATTACTCGGTTTTCTCTAAAACTCTTCCAATAATCCTGGAACGCTTTCGGTTTCTCTCAAAACAATTCTTTTATTCCCAAAACTTTTTCGGTAATATTTTCTCATATTCCTAACTCATATAAAACTCAAGCGTGTGACCCTACAAGTTCTGTAAAATATAGGCATGAACGAAAACACCTTGTGTTCAATGATCAGTAGCGAAACCGTTTGAAAGGATCGATATGGTTGACTAGAGGAGGGTGAATATGCAGCTACCAATTTTAAGCTTTTCTTAACAAATTAGGTTGAGCAACACATTGGTTATCTAGATATGCAACTAGGTGAACAACCTATATGATGCTAACAACAACAACAAAAGTAAGCAAGCAAAGGAAAAACAACAATAATAGCTCGAACAAAGTAAAGGTAAGGGATAACCACAAGTGGAGTCAGTGAAGACAAGGATGTTTTACCGAAGTTCCTTCCCTTTAGCGGGTAGTACATCTCCTTGGAGCGGTGTGGAGGCACAACGCTCCCCAATAAGCCACTAGGGCCACCGTATTCTCCTCACGCCCTCGCACAATGCAATATGTTGTGATTCCACTAGTGGTGCCCTTGAAGGCGGCAACCGGACCTTTACAAACAAGGTTGGGGCTCTCTCCACAACTTAATTGGAGGCTCCCAGCACCACCATGAAGCTTCAACACAATGGATCGTGGCTCCAAGGTGTCCTCTTCTGTCTAGGGTGCCCAAACACCCAAGAGTAACAAGATTCACAAGAGATTAGTGGGGGGATCAAATTCGTCTCGGTGGAAGTGTAGATCGGGGCCCTCTCAAGCAAACCCTAGTAAATCAACAAGATTTGGTGGCTAGGGAGAGAGATTGGGTGAAAATGAGCTTTGGGACAACAATGGAGCTTGGGAGAAAAGAGGTGAGCCTTCTTGGGGAAGAAGACCTGCTTTTATAGTGGGCGCAATTTCGAACCGTTATGCTGCCCACAGTCGTGCCAGAGTGGTAGTACCGCTCAGCCAAGCTGTACTACCACTTAGCACGGCAGAACAAGAACACAGCGGTAGTAGAGTGAACACAGGGAGGTAGTACCGGACCAAGCGGCACTACCACGCCTACTTCCGCTCTACTTACGCTAAAAGTGGGCAGGGGAACAGAGGCAAAGGACAGCGTGAACGACACAGCAGTAGAGGGGCCGGTAGTACTGCACAAGGTAGTACTACCGCTCCCGATCGAAGGGCGGTACTACCGCTTAAAGTGGAATACCCACTGCCTACAACTGCTCCCACTACCGTCGATGCAAAAAAGTCAGTGTTGTCCCCTACGGTATAGACCATGACACTGAAGAGTAGTAGTACCAGAGGGGCGGTACTACCGCTACCAAGCGCGGTATGGCCGCTCCCCCAGCGGTACTACCACTGGAGAGCCTCAGACATCCCCAACAGAATAACGGAGGGACTCCAAGATGTCGGGAAGGAAAGTGGGTGCAAAGGGGAATGTCTACGTGTTGATTCCACCCTAACCTTTCCAATGCGGACCCCCTCTTAATAGTACGGATTTCCTACAACTCAAATACCACCGAAGAAGATTCGCCAAAAAATAGCCGTCTTCACTTTAAATCACCGAGGGGAAACGAACCGCCTCGTGCCATCTCATATCATCTCTGAAATACTTAATGCACACGGTTAGTCTGCAAAAAGTATTGTCATTGATACGACTCTGTCGTGTCTACTTTTCCAAATGCGTTTGCTCTTGTCTTGGACTCTAATTTGCATTATTTGAATGAAACTAACCCGGACGCTGTTTTCAGCAGAACTACCATGGTATTGTTTTTCATGCAGAAATAAAAGTTCTCAGAATTGGACGAAACTTTTTGGAGATTTTTTATGGAATATATAAAAAATACTGGAGCCCAGACCCACTGGACGGGGGGGGCACCGTGTGCCCACGAGGCACCAGGGAGCGCCCACCCACCAGGGCGCGCCCTGGTGGCTTGTGGGGTCCATGTGGCTCCGCTCACCCTAATCTCAGCACTATAAATTCCTATTTCCCGAGAAAAAAAATAAGAGTGGAAGTTTCATCGCGTTTTATGAAATGGAGCCGCCGCCACCTCCTGTTCTTCATCGGGAGGCCAGATCTAGAGTCCGTTCGGGACTCTGGAGAGGGGGATCTTCCGTCTTCGTCATCATCAACCATCCTCTGTCAACAATTTCATGATGTTCACCACCGGGAGTGAGTAATTCCTTCGTAGGCTTGCTGGACGGTGATGGGTTGGATGAGATTTATCATGTAATCGAGTTAGTTTTATTAGGGCTTGATCCCTAGTCTCCACTATGTTCTGAGATTGATGTTGCTATGACTTTGCTATTCTTAATGCTTATCACTAGGGCCCGAGTGCCATGATTTCAGATCTGAACCCTTTATGTTTTCATCAATATACTTGTGTTCTTGATCCGATCTTGCAAGTTGTATGCACCCCGCATACCCCAAGGTGAAAATAATTGGGATTCTTTCCGGTGATTACCGTAGTGTGAGGAGTTCATGTATTCACTATGTGTTAATGCTTTGTTCCAGTTCTCTATTAAAAGGAGACCTTAATATCCCTTAGTTTTCTTATGGACCCTGCTGCCACAGGAGGGTAGGACAAAAGATGCCATGCAAGTTCTTTTCCATAAGCACGTATGACTATTTACGGAATACGTGCCTACATTACATTGATGAATTGGAGCTAGTTCTATGTCGCCCTAGGTTATGACTGTTACATGATGAATATTATCTAACATTATCACCGATCCAATGCCTACGAGCTTTTCACATATTGTCTCTTGCTAAGTTACTACTCTTGCTGCTACTGTCACAACTGCTACAAAATTACTGCTATCATTGTTACCGTTATTTTTACTGTTACTATCGCTGCTATCACTATCAAATTACCATACTACTGTGCTACTAATCACATTGCTGCAGATATTTAGTCTCCAGGTGTGGTTGAATTGATAACTCAACTGCTAATACTTGCAAATATTCTTTGGCTTCCCTTGTGTCGAATCAATAAATTTAGGTTGAATACTCTACCGTCGAAAACTGTTGCGATCCCCTATGCTTGTGAATTATCAAGACCTTTTTCTGGCGCCGTTGCTGGGAAGCATAGCTATATTTGTTGAGTCGCTTGGGATTTATATCTGTTGATCACTATGAAGAATCTTAAGGATGATAGAACCAAGATCGTTCCCTCTAAGACGAGGGGAGGTAAGGAACTGTTATCTAGCTCTGCACTTGATTCACCTTCTATTTTGAGTAAGCTTGCAACACCACCACCTGCTATTAATTCTGATATGTCACAAGTAATTGATGATGCTACTTCTGCTATGAATGATGCTTATGATGATGCTAGTACCTTGCTTGATAAGATTGTGCCACTAGGTGAATTTCTTGATGAACAACTTGGTAGAGCTAAGGAAATTAAGAATGCTGAAGCCAATGAAATTACTGAAACCGATGAAATTATTGAGATTGAAAATTATGAAATACCTATTAGACCTAGCTCTCCTAGATATGAATTGCCTAAGATACCTGAGGGTTATGTTATGGATGAAGAAGTAGCTAGGGACTTTCTTGCTTGTAAGGATAGAGATGATCTAAAAAATTATTAGTCAAGTTGAAAGAAAAATCTCTGAATGCTACAATAAAATATGATCCTAAGTTTGCTACGTCACCTATTTCTATTACTGATAAGGATTATGAATTCTTTGTCGATCCTGAGTTGATTACTTTGGTTGAATCGGATCCTTTCCATGGTTATGAATCTGAAAATGTTGTGGCACATCTTACTAAACTAAATGATATAGCCACCCTATTTGCTCATGAGGAAAAAAATCACTATTACTATATTCTTAAGTTATTTCCTTTCTCGTTAAAGGGTGATGCTAAGATTTGGTATAATACGCTTGCTCCTAGTTGTGTGTGTATTCCCTAGGATATGATTTATTACTTCTCTGAAAAATATTTACCTGCTCATAAGAAACAAGCTGCCTTACAGGAAATATTTAACTTCGTGCAAGAAAAGAGTCTCCCACAAGCTTGGGGAAGGCTTCTCCAATTACTTAATGCTTTGCCTGATCATCCTCTTAAGAAAAATGAAATACTTGATATCTTCTATAATGGACTAATTGATGCTTCTAAGGACTACCTAGATAGTTGTGCTGGTTGTGTTTTCAGGGAACGAACTATTGAACAAGCTGTGGAACTATTGAATAATATATTGAAGAATGATAATGATTGGACACTTCCTGAACCACCGCCTAAACCCACTTCGAAGAAGAGGGGTATTTTATTTCTCAGTCCTGAAGATAAGCAAGAAGCAAAGAAATGTATGAAGGAAAAAGGTATTAAAGCTGAAGATGTTAAGAATTTACCGCCTATTGGAGAGATACATAGTCTTAACACACCACCACAGATGGTAGAGGTAAATTCCCTTATAAAGTTTGATGAAGGTGATATTCCTTATAATAAACCTCCTAGTCAATGCTTGTATGAATTTGACAACTATATTATTAAGCAAGAACATTTCAATGCAAATGTTATGAAACAATTGAAACGAAATGCATAGATGATTGATCGCTTGAGTGACTTGTTGTTTAGAATTGTTAATGATGTCAAAGGTGTAAGTAAACATGCATCTATGGTCCAAACTCAGTTAGAACAAGTTACTAAATCTGAAGGTGAATTGTTCAATGAAATGAATAACAATATAAATGATCATGTTGTTAGAGTAATGATTAGAGGAGGTAGAATGACTCAGGAGCCACTTTATTCTGAAGGTCACCCTAAAAGAATTGAACAAGACTCTCAAAGAATCAATATAGATGCACCTAGTCCATCTAAAAAGAAAAATAAAAAGAAGAATGATAGGACTTTGCATACTTCTGGTGAACCTGAAGTAGAAAAACCTTCTGAGAATGGTAATGATGTTTCTATTTCTGATGCTGAAACACAATCTAGTAATGAACATTCACCTAGTGATAATGACAATGATGATGTTCATGAAAATGCTCAACCATACAATGATAAGGAACCAGATAATGATGTTGAAATAGAACATGTTGTTGATCTTGATAACCCACCTCCTAAAAACAAGCATTATGATAAGAGAGACTTTGTTGCTAGAAAACATGGTAACGAAAGAGAACCATGGGTTCAAAAACCCATGCCTTTCCCACCTAAACCATCTAAGAACACGGATGAAGAAGAATTTGAACGCTTTGCTGAAATTCTTAGGCTAGTCTTTTTGCGTGCCTGTTTGACTGATATTTTAAAGATGGCCCCTTATGCCAAATACATGAAAGATATTGTCACTAATAAAAGAAAAATACCTGAAGTTGAAATCTCCACCATGCTTGCTAATTATTCTTTTAAGGATGGAGTACCTAAGAAACTAGGAGATCCAGGAATACCAACTATACCATGCTCCATTAAAAGAAACTATGTCAAAACTATTTTATGTGATTTAGGAGCCGCTGTTAGTGTTATGCCTTTCTCTTTATATAAAAGACTTGATTTGAATAAACTCACTCCCGCTGAAATATCATTGCAAATGGCTGACAAATCAACTGCCATACCTATCGGTGTCCGTGAGGATGTGCCGTTGTAGTTGCAAATGTTACTATCTTGACAGACTCTGTTATACTTGATATGCCCGAGGACGACAACATGTCGATTATCCCTGGTAGACCGTTTTTAAATACCGTAGGGGCTGTTATTGATTGCAACAAAAGCAATGTCACCTTTCATATCAATGGTAATGGACATACAGTGCACTTTTCGAAGAAACAATTTCAAGTAAATGGTATTCATGTTATTGAAAAAACTCCCACAATTACTATTGGAAGTTTTCAACTCCCTCTTCCTACTATTAAATAGAAATATGAAACACTTATCGTTGGGGAGATGCATATCCCCATTGAGGTAACTTAGTGTTTTAGGAAGATTCTTCGGTTTTATGTTAATCGAAAATAGTTTGTTAATAAGACTTGATCAACCTTATTAATGGATTCTTTTTGAGAGGCATGTGGTCGATGAATTTAGTAAGCACAACCTTCTGTACTCACTTTCATTTTTCTGTTATTTTTAGTTAAATGCAAAAAAATGCCATGATTATTCCGTTTTCTGAATTATCCGTGCAATAAAAAAGTGCCGAAAAATGAAAGTGCTCAAAATGACCCGAAATTTATACATGAATTTTTATAGAATATTTAAGAATTTTTGGCACTGAAAACATCACAGGGGGATGCCCCAGGTGCCCATGAGGCACTAGGGCGTGATGATACGTCTCCAACATATCTGTAGTTTTTTATTGTTCCATGCTATTATATTATCAATCTTGGATGTTTTATATACATTTACTTGCAACTTTATATCATTTTTTGGGACTAACCTATTAACTTAGTGCCCAGTGCCAGTTGCTATTTTTTGCTTGTTTTTTACTTTGCAGAATATCAGTACCAAACGAAGTCCAAATGCCACGAAACTTTTTGGAGATTTTTTTCTCGTGATAAGAGACCCTGGAAGCTTCTGGAGGCCATGAGAAGATGGAGTAGTGGCCCACTAGGCACCAGGGCATGCCAGGGCCCTCTGGCACGCCCTGGTCGGTAGTGGGGCCCACGAGACTCTGTTTGACCTACCTCCGCCTTTATAAATACTCTAAAATCCCAAAACCCTCAGGGGAGTTCACGAAATACTTTTTCCGCTGCCACAAGTTCCAGAACCACGAGGTCCCATCTAGAGGCCTTTTTTGGCACTCTGTCGGAGGGGGAAACAATCACGGAGGGGTTCTTCATCATCCTTGCTGCCCCTCCGATGATGCGTGAATAGTTTACCATAGATCTACGGGTCCATAGTTAGTAGCTTGATGTCTTCTTCACTCTTTTTGATCTTCAAAACAATGTTCTCCTCGATGTTCTTGGAGATCTATTTGATGTAATTCTTTTTGGGGTGTGTTTGTTGGGATCCAATGAATTGTGAGTTTATGATCAGATCTATCCATGAATATTATTGTTATAGCCTCGTATTTCTTCTCCTATTTATTGGTTTGGTTTAGTGAACTAGATTTATTTATCTTGCCATGGAAAGGGGTGCTTTGTGATGGGTTCGATCCTGCGGCGCTCAATCTCAGTGACAGGAAAAGACATGACACGCATGTATCGTTGCTATTAACGGTAACAAGATGGGATTTATTTCATACGTTAGTTTACCTTGTCTACATCATGTCATCTTGCTTAAAGCATTACTTCTTTCTTTCATGAACTTAATACACTAGATGCATGATGGATAGCGGTTGATGTGTGGAGTAATACTAGTAGATGCATAATCATTTCTGTCTACTAATCTTGGACGTGATGCCTATATACATGATCATTGCCTTGGATATCGTCATAATTATTTGCTTTTCTATCAATTTCCCACCAGTAATTTGTTTACCCACCGTATGCTATTTTCTCGAGAGAAGCCTCTAGTGAAAACTATGGCCCCCGGGTCTATTTTCTATCATATATTAAAACCAAAAATACCATGCTGCAACTTTCTTTTATTTATTTTATTTTGTATTTTTGTTAGATCCGTTTATCAAAACCTATACAATTTAATCTTTCCCTTAACCATTGAGGGATTGACATCCCCTCTACGCGTTGGGTTGCAAGTATTTGTTGTTTGTGTGCAGGTGCTGTTTACATAGTGTTGCTTCGTTCTCCTACTGGATTGATAACCTTGGTTTCATAACTGAGGGAAATACATATCTCTACTGTACTACATCGTCCCCTCCTCTTCGGGGAAATCCCAACGCAGTTCACAAGTAGCACGCGCCCACCCCCTCTAGGCGTGCCCTGGTGGCTTGTGGGCCTCACAGGGACCCCCTCACTTATCCCTTTAGGCCACTTCATCACTCACCTCTAGAAAAAAATCACTCTGGTTCTCTCTCGCGCGTTCTTGCTCCCAAACATGGAATTTTCGATCTCTTTGCTCGAAGCTCCATTTCTGAAACTGTTTTGGGGGATTGCTAATTGGTATGTGACTCCTCCATTGCTTCAATTAGTTTTTTCTTTAGTGGTTTATATTTTGCATAATTAACTACTCTTGGTGCTACTGAAAATGAGCTTGCATGTTGAATTCTTTTAGTTCCAAGTAGTTTGAATGCTTGATATAGCCTCTAGACATCCATATGAATAGTTGCTATCAATCTTGTGAAGTTTTATTGATATCATTTTGTGGCGCAAAAATTTCAGAAATTGTTCGCAGACAAAATGAACATCTTTAGGAGGAGTTATTCGAGGAGGAGGTCCTTGGAGGCATCGTCGAGTGAGAGCTCGATACGACAGGCCTATGTTGAACCAAGGGCAAGCCTAGTACAGATTACCAAAACTAAATCCAGTCGGTGGCCATGCGATGATTTCATGATAGGCGCGGACATTAATAAGAGTTTGATGAATGTGTTCATAATGCTAAACTCGCCCCCTTCATCACAAATAAGTGCACGCAACATTACAACCTTACCATCTCATTCACCAAAAGGTTTGAGTTTCATCCTCGTACTTCTAGATTTTTGTTTCACCTACATGACCGAGCTTATAATATGCCTCTACAAGAATTCTGTGATGCATGCAAAATTCCATATTGGGGTTCATTGGATGAACCACCAAAATCTGATTATGAAATGTTTTTCAGTAGCCTCTGTTGTGGTGAGGATAGGGGAGTCACGCAAGCTAGAATAAAAAATATATAATTTCCCGCTATTCGTTATTTTGCACTATTTAATGGCAAATGCATCGTAGGTAAGCAAGACTGTAGCACACTTTGCGCCCCGATTTGAGCCTCATACATACTGCTTTAACAGGCATTGAACGGTATAATCTTGGAGCAATAGTTGCACGAAGGTTGCAACGCAACGCGAGTAGTGGTCACTTTTATGGAGGAATTTATGCCTCTTGCGTAGCTGCAGGGCTAGGAGTCGCACCTATGCCTAATGATCCTATCTTACCTGACCAATATCTAGACTTTGATGCAATACAACGCCATGAGTTTTATAAAGCTCAGAACTATGGCTATAACTTAATGTTCAATAAAGAACACATTGTATTTGTTATTTTGCCTGCACCTGCTCTCTTTGATTTCCAGAGTGAAGGAAGATATTATACTTATGAGAGTGAGGCACGTGAGTACAATGCAGCAGTAGAGGTTGCTCGGCGGGCAGAGGAGGATGCACTGAGAGCCTCCACGAGCTACCACTTTGATTATTATCCAGACCAGCGATGGTGATTACCATGCAAGGCAAAAGCCTAAGCTTGGGGGAGTACGTATTTCTCACCGACATTACATTCATGTTCACAAATTTTATTCCAGTTGTCGGTGTTCATCCTATTTCATTGTATAATCCATGTTAGTTTATTTTCTCGCTTTCTTTTGGTGTGTTTGACAAACTTTGAGAAAATCCAAAAATATTTCTCGCTTCTTTTCGGTTTTTCTTTCTAGTTTAATTTACTGTAGCATTAAAAGAAAACCCAAAAAGATTTCTCGTTTCTTCTTTTGCTTGTTGGGAGTTTTCTCGTGTAAATAGTTTTCTCATTTTTGTTTTTCCTTTCGTTAATTTGCTTTCTTTAAGAAAAACTAAAAACTCCAAAAATATTTCAGTGTGTTTCTCTGAAATTCTATTCTTTTGTTGAGTCATTGTGAGGAGAAGACCACGATGAAAATGTTGAGTGGCTCTCATATGCATTATGGTTGATCTAACAAAGAGCCCATATTATTTTGTCTTCTCCCTTGAATAAAGTTTTTGCATATTCCATCTTAGTCCACGACACTCTTGCACTATTATTTTTTTTTCATATCATTTGATCGTGCAAGTGAAAGGGAATAATGAAGATATTCGATGAAGTGACTATGGCAAGGAAAGGAGGGTATGAACTCAACTTGTTTTTGTTTTTGTATATATGTTTAACTAAGTATCCATGATTCAGCGTATTATGATTAAACATGTTTATGATGACAATTAGAGATTATAGTTGCTCATGCCATGCTTAAGTAGCTAGGAGTGGATAATGATTTATCTTGGGTGTCAACATGCATTAAAATAATTGTGATGTAGTATGATGATATGGTATCCTCCTCTGAATGTTTCAAGTGGCTTGACTTGGCATATGTTCACGCATGTAGTTGATTCAAAAGCAACATAGCCTCCACGATATTTATGTTCATGGTGTTTATATCCTACTCATGCTAGTATTCAATGTTAATTATTCGCAACGCATGTTTATGACCGTTTTCGCTCTCTAGTTGGTCACTTCTCAACCTATTTGCTAGCCTTCGTCTGTACTAAGCGGAAATACTGCTTGTGCATCAAAATCCTTAAACCAAAGTTATTCCAGATGAGTCCACTATATCTACCTATATGCGGTATTACTCTGCCGTCCTAAGTAAATTTGCATGTGCCACCTCTAAATATTCAAACAAACATCTGTTTTGTGTGCCCGTACCGCTCACGGAGCGACAGGGGGCGGTCAGTATCTTCCATGATAAGCGGGTTATTCTCCTGATGAGTGTTTATTCACTCATCCTTGCATGAGAGGGGCCGGTAATCGGGATGCCCAGTTCCATGTTTAAAATTGCAAATAATAAACAAAACTCCCCTAGAAAGTTGTTGGTATGGAAGGCACCCGAGGATTCGGCTAGCCATGGCTTGTGTTTGTTGGTGGGGGGGTAAACTTTACTTTTACCACTTGGGAACCGCCGCTAATTTGTTTAGCATGGAAGATATTGAAAACTCTCGGTCGTAACGTTGACAGGAAAGGTATACCTCCCAAAATTATATTTATCACTTATTTAAGCTTCGAGCTCTGGCATCTCTGCAAACCCTGCTTCCCTCTACGAAGGGCCTACCCATTTACTTTTATGTTATTTTACTTTTATTGTTGAGTCATCACCTTCTCAAACAAGCACCAGTCCTGAGAGCACTATTGTCATTCTCATGCATTGTATATAGTTAATGTTATGTGCATCATGATTGGATCTCTTCTATCATGAATTACAATGTTTAGTCATTGCTTGAACTTTGGAGGTGCTCTGCATTTATGTTTTGCGGTCTCAGAAAGGGCTAGCGAGATACCATGTAGTCATATTATATCTTGATTGTTTTGACAAAGTGTTGGCATTTGAGATATTTTATTATTGCTCGCTAGTTGATTATGCCATTGATATGAGTGAATATAATTTCTAAGAGTTATCATTTGCTTGGTTAGTTATAATCTTTGCTGAAAACCTGGGTATTATTTAAGCATATATATAGACACAAGAACAAAAGAGTTCGTAAAAGTTTTTCTTTATCACTTTCAGTTTGTCAACTGAATTGCTTGAGGGCAAGCAATGGGTTAAGCTTGGGGGAGTTTGATATGTCTCCATCGTATCTACTTTTCCAAATGCTTTTGCTCTTATTTTGGACTCTAATTTGCATGATTAGAATGAAACTAACCTGAGAAAAAAATAAGAGAGGAAGTTTCATCGCGTTTTACGATACGGAGCCGCCACAACCTCCTATTCTTCATCGGGAGGCCAAGTCTGGAGTCTGTTCGGGGCTCCGGAGAGGGGGATCTTTTGTCTTCATCATCATCAACCATCCTCCATCACCAATTTCATGATGCTCACCACCGGGAGTGAGTAATTCCTTCGTAAGCTTGCTGGACGGTGATGGGTTGGATGAGATTTATCATGTAATCAAGTTAGTTCTGTTAGGGCTTGATCCCTAGTATCCACTATCTTCTGAGATTGATGTTGTTATGACTTTCTATGCTTAATGCTTGTCACTAGGGCCCGAGTGCGATGATTTCATATCTGAACCCTTTATGTTTTCATGAATATATTTGTGTTCTTGATCCGATCTTACGAGTTGTATGCACCTATTACGTGTTATGATCCGCATATCCCAAGGTGACAATAATTGGGATTCTTTCCAGTGATTACCGTAGTTTGAGGAGTTCATGTATTCACTATGTGTTAATGCTTTGTTCCAGTTCTCTATTAAAAGGAGGCCTTAATATCCCTTAGTTTCCTTATGGGCCCCGCTACCACGGGAGGGTAGGACAAAAGATGTCATCCAAGTTCTTTTTCATAAGCACGTATGACTATTTACGGAATACATGCCTACATTACATTGATGAATTGGAGCTAGTTCCGTGTCGCCCTAGGTTATGACTGTTACATGATGAATATTATCCAACATTATCGCTGATCCAATGCCTACGAGCTTTTCACATATTATCTCTTGCTAAGTTACTACTGTTGCTGCTACTGTCACAATTGCTACAAAATTACTACTACCACTGTTACCATTATTATTACTGTTACTATCACTACTATCACTATAAAATTACCATACTACTGTGCTACTGATCACTTTGCTGCAGATATTTAGTCTCCAGGTGTGGTTGAATTGGCAACTCAACTGCTAATACTTGAAAATATTCTTTGGCTCCCCTTGTGTCGAATCAATAAATTTGGTTTGAATACTCTACCCACGAAAACTGTTGCGATCCCCTATACTTGTGGGTTATCAGTCATCAATCACCAAAACCACTAAGGGTGAAATATTCCGTAACAACCTCCCCCTTTTTGGTGGATTGATGACAACACGGGATTTCCACATAAAGATAAAAAAGAATAATATGCAAACCAACAATCTACAAAATATAGACGGGCTCCCCGTAGATGTGTGCACTATTTGAGTATGCCTTTGGAATGCAAAGTGCACACACTAGGATCGACACTCCCCCTATATTTTATAGACGAGGCACTATTTGCAACAAAAATAGTATGAGAGCTAAGCACGGTTGCAAGTAACAAGCATGTGAGCAAGAACTGTCGGAATCGGGGCTCTGGGGACCCAAGGAAAGGTTCGAACTATGGGGTGTGTGTGAAGAAGTCCACTAAGCTACGCCTCGCTGCTCACTACCTCATGGCAAAGCTCCGACATGCTCGAGTGAGGGGAAAAGGAGACACAACATGGTGATTTACCTAGGTTCGGGTCACCCTGCAGTGTAAGACCCTACTCCTGCTTTGTGGTGGATTGCCTCGCGAGGGAGGATGGATATGAGTGAGTACAAGGATGAACTGCCTTGGGAGGGCTCAGGATTTATCCCCTCTCTACGATCGAGACTAGCCTATATTTATACTGGCCTTGGTCCTCTTCCTCAAAAAATCTAGGCGGGAAGGGATACCACAACGGCCAATTTTGAAGGGGGACAGGAGTACAGCTTATCCTGGCAAAAGCAGTCTCCGCCTGCTAAAGCTTCTGGGCATGATGCGTTGGTGGGCTCGGCGATGACCTCCATCCTAGCAGGCCCGTGGTCCTGGTCTTCTAGACCGGAATGGCAACCTTCAGAGATTGCTTTGGGAACCGATGGGCTGTCCTGCTCCTCTAGCATGAAAGAGGAAAGCGTCCTCGTCTGTGCCTTCTGGCACCCTTCTGGCTCCGCTCATCGTGGCTCGCGCCACCCACGTGCACCGCGAGGCGGGGCTTGGCGCCCTTGGAGTATCCACCCATGAGGGGGCCTCAGGAGGTAGCTTGGGGATGCCGCCTAGCATGAGGCCTCGGGAGCTCCAGGGCAGCTCATCGTTGGGAGCCTCGCGAGCCAGGGGCCCTCGCGAGGGTCTTGTTCTTGAAGCCTTGAATATCGGCCGTACTGGGCTCGCATCGAGCGTCGTGCCTTGGGCCGTAGGTAGACGGGCCTGGGTACCCCCAGTCCCATGGGACCGACAGTAGCCCCCAGGCCCGTGATGCACGCAGCCTCGCCCATTGAGGAAGGGGGCGAAACGGCTCAGGCCCTATCCGCCTGCGAGTCAAGCGCGACGCGTGGCACACAACGGGGCGTGGGACTCCCCCACTTCCCCACGATGCCTCGGCATCCGCCCAGACTGACATAAAGCCAACTGTGCGGGCCATGCGGCCGCCATTACCTTACTGTGCGCCCATCTACAACACCTTCCTTCTCGAGCAAGCTTGGGCCCTTCCGGTCAGATCCTACGTCGCCCCTGCTCTGCCACGCCACCTTGTCACCCCCAAACAAGAGGAGCAAGGCCGCAGCGGCGGCAGACTGCCGAGCGGGGCCGGAGCCCGCGCTGGGCTGGTCCACGGTGCTCAACCGCGAGGGGCTCGACAAGGTCCTCCCGATGATCATGGTCGACTTCAACGAGTGGAAGGCGACGAAGATTTGGCATGCTTCGTGGCCTTCCACCGAGCTGGAAGTCACCACCATCGTCATTCATCTCCATGCTCTCTTCTTCGGCTTGCTGCCTCCATTCTCGGACTTCTTCAATGACGTGCTTTTGCATTATCAGGTTCATGCATTGCACTTCGACCCGAAATCTGTTCTCCTCCTTTCTGCCTTCGCATTCCTATGCGAGGCCTTTGTGGGTGTCGCCCCCTTGGTGGCGCTGCTCTGCCACTTCTTTTGTCTGCGGCTAACCACCGCTACATAGCACTCCGGGTGTGTGTCGCTCTATGCCATGAGCGCGAAGGCGGGCGAAGGCATCGACATGGAGATCCGCCCTGACGCGGAGGGCTTCCGACGGCAATGGGTGTACATTGATGCTACTTCTTGAGCTTGCATTGATTTTTCCTTTGAAGAGGAAAGGGTGATGCAGCAAAGTAGAGATAAGTATTTCCCTCAGTTAAGAACCAAGGTATCAATTCAGTAGGAGGAACACATAAGTCCCCAATAGATGCACGTGCACAAACTAACAAATACTTGCACACAACGCGAAAAAGGGGATGCCAATCCCTTCACGGTCACTAGCAAGAGTGAGATGTAATATAGATTGATATAAAAGATAAATAAAAATACTAAATAAGATAAATATAAATAAATTGTAGCAAGGTATTTTTATATTTTTGGTTTTATAGATCTAAAAATAATATGATGGAAAATAGACCAGAGGGCCATAGGTTTCACTAGAGGCTTCTCTCTTGAAAAAACACATACGGTGGGTAAACAAATTACTGTTGAGCAATTGATAGAAAAGTGCATAGTTATGACGATATCCAAGGCAATGATCATGAATATAGGTATCACGTCCGTGACAAGTAGACCGACTCCTGCCTACATCTACTACTATTACTCCACACATCGACCGCTATCCAGGATGCATCTAGTGTATTAAGTTAACAAGAATGGAGTAACGCCTTAAGCAAGATGGCATGGCGTAGAGGGATAGATCCAAACAATATGGTAAAAACCCCATCTTTTTATCCTTAATGGTAACAATACAAATACGTGCCTTGCTAGCCCTACTGTCACTGGGTGAGGACACCGCAAGATTGAACCCAAAACAAAGCACATCTCCCATTGCAAGATAGATCAATCTAGTTGGCCAAACAAAATCAATAGATCAGAGAGAAATACAAACCTATCTTAATCATGCATAAAAGATTTGAGAGAAGACTCAAATAATATTCATAGATAATCTGATCATAAACCCATAATTCATCGGATCTCAACAAACACACCGCAGAAGAAGATTACATCGAATAGAACTCCAAGAATATCGAGGAGAACATTGTATTGAATATCAAAGAAAGAGAAGAAGCCATCTAGCTACTAGCTATGCACCCGTAGGTCTATGGCAAACTACTCACACATCATTGGAAGGGCAGCAAGGTTGGTGTAGAGGCCCTTCGTGATTGAATCCCCCTCCGGCAGATTGCCGAAAAAGGCCCCAAGATGGGATCTCACGAGAACAGAAGCTTGCGGCGGCGGAAAAGTATTTTTGGTGTGCCCTCTGGTATACGGGGAATATTTGGGTATTCATGGAGCTAGAATTAGGGTTAGGGGAGTCCCGAGGGGCCCACAAGCTTAGGGGTGCGCCTCTAGGGCTTGTGGCCCTCTCATGGCTCCTCTGGCCTCCTCCTGAAGCTTTATGGTTGTCTTCTGGTCCAAGAAAAATCCTCAAAAAAATTTGTTTTGTTTGGACTCCGTTTGGTATTGATTTTCTGTAAAAGACAAAAACAAGGGAAAGCAGCAACTGGCGCTGGGCACTAGGTTAATAGGTTAGTCCCAAAAAATGATATAAAATAGCATATTAATGCATATAAAACATCCAACATGGATAATATAATATCATGGAATAATAAAAAATTATAGATAGGTTGGAGATGTATCAAGCATCCCCAAGCTTAATTCCTGCTCATCCTCGAGTAGGTAAATGATAAAAACAGAATTTTTGATGTGGAATGCTACCTAACATGTTTATCAAGTAATCTTTCTTATTGTGGTATGAATATTTAGATCCATAAGATTCAAAACAAAAGTTTAATATTGACATTAAAATAATACTTCAAGCATACTAATAAAGCAATCATGTCTTTTGAAAATATCATGGCTAAAGAAAGTTATCCCTACAAAATCATATAATCTTGTCATGCTATATCTTCATCACACAAAGTATTTATCATGCACAACCCCGATGACAAGCCAAACAATTGTTTCATACTTTTAATGTTCTCAAGCTTTTTCAACTTTCACGCAATACATGAGCGTGAGCCATGGATATAGCAATATGGGTGGAATAGAATATGATGGTGGAGGTTGTGTGGAGAAGACAAAAAAGGAGAAAGTCTCACATTAACGAGGCTAATCAATGGGTTATTGAGATGCCCATCAATTGATGTCAATGCAAAGAGTAGGGATTGCCATGCAACGGATGCACTAGAGCTATAAGTGTATGAAAGCTCAAAAGAAAACTAAGTGGGTGTGCATCCAACTCGCTTGCTCATGAAGACCTAGGGCAATTTGAGGAATCCCATCATTGGAATATACAAGCCAAGTTCTATAATGAAAAAATCCTCACTAGTAATATATGAAAGTGACAAAATAGGAGACTCTCTATATGAAGAACATGGTACTACTTTGAAGCACAAGTGTGGAAAAGGATAGTAACATTGTCCCTTCTATCTTTTTCTCTCATTTTTTTCTTCCCTTTTCTTTTTTTATATATTTGTTTCTCTTTTTTTCCTTTTAAGTCAGGAGTCTCATCCCGACTTGTGGGGGAATCATAGTCTCCATCATCCTTTCCTCACATGGGACAATGCACTAATAATGATGATCATCACACTTTTATTTAGTTACAACTCAAGAATTACAACTCGATACTAGAACAAAAATATGACTCTATATGAATGCCTCCGGCGGTATACCGGGATGTGCAATGATCTGGCGTGACTTGTATAAAAAATATGAACGGTGTCCAAGCCACAAATACTATGCCAACTATATGATCATGCAAAGCAATATGACAATGATGGTGTGTGTCATAACAAATGGAACGGCAGAAGTTGCATGGCAATATATCTCGGAATGGCTATGGAAATGCCATAATAGGTAGGTATGGTGGCTGTTTTGAGGAAGATATAAGATGGCTTATGTGTGAAAGAGCGTATCATATCATGGAGTTTGGATGCACCTGCGAAGTTTGCACCATCTCTCAAGGTGAGAAAGGTCAATGCACGGTACCGAAGAGGCTAGCAATGATGGAAGGGTGAGAGTGCGTATAATCCATGGACTCAACATTAGTCATAAAGAACTCACATACTATTGCAAAAATTTATTAGCCCACGAAACAAAGTACTAATACGCATACTCCTAGGGGGATAGATTGGTAGGAAAAGACCATCGCTCATCCCCAACCGCCACTCATAAGGAAGACAATCAAAAATAAATCATGCTCTAACTTCATCGCATAACGAGAGAACATACGTGCATGCTTCGGGAATCACAAACCTTAACACAAGTATTTTTACTAATCCACAATTACCAACTATCATGACTCTAATATTACCATCTTCATATCTCAAAACAAATGCAAGGAATCAAACTTCTCATATATTCAATGATCTTCAAGAAAGTTTTTATTATATCCCTCTTGAATACCCATCATATTAGGACCAAATTCATAACCTAAGCAAATTGCCATACTATTTTTAAGAATCTCAAAATAATATAAGTGAAGCATGAGAGTTCATCAACTTCTTCAAAACAAAACCACCGATGTGCTCTAAAAAGATATAAGTGAAGCACTAGAGCAACTACCTAGCTCAAAAGATATAAGTGAGGCACATAGAGTATTCTAATAAATTCATGATTAATGTGTGTCCCTCTCAAAAGTTGTGTACAACAAGGATATGATTGTGGCAAACTAAAAAGCAAAGACTCTTATAATACAAGACGCTCCAAGCAAAACACATATCATGTGGTGAATAAAAATATAGCCTCAAGTAATTTTACCGATGGATTGAAGACAAAAGAGGGGATGCCATCCGGGGCATACCCAAGCTTAGATGCTTGGTTGTCCTTGAATATTTCCTTGGGGTGCCTTGGGAATCCCCAAGCTTAGGATCTTGCCACTCCTTATTCCGTAGGGCATCAAAACTTCACCCAAAACTTGAAAACTTCACAAAACAAAACTCAACAAAAAACTCGTGAGATCCATTAGTATGATAAAACAAATCTCCACTTTTAGGTACTGTTGTGATCTCATTCCAATTTAATATTTACATTATATCTACTGTATTCTAACTTATCCATGGCTCATACCCACCGATACTACCCATAGATTCATCAAAATAAGCAAACAATACATCAAAAACAGAATCTATCAAAAACAGAACAGTCTGTAAAGACCCGAATTATAGTCATACTTATGTAAATCCAAAAATTTTGAAAAATTAGGAAAGCGGAGGAAATTCATATATCAATCTTGTGTAAAACATTCAGATTTTTTCCATGCTCCAGTGAATTTTAACAATTCTGCTACTGGACGCAAAAGTTTCTGTTTTTCAGCAAAATCAAATCAACGATATAACAAAGCATCCCAAAGGTCTTGCTTGGCTCAAACACTAATTGAAACACTAAAACAAAATTATTACAGAAGTAATATTGCATATTTATTCAAGAACAGAAGCAAAAACAAAAAACACAAAATAAAATTGGGTTGCCTCCCAACAAGCGCTATTGTTTAACGCCCCTAGCTAGGCATAATGCATAGATCTAGGTATTGTCATCTTTGGTATTCAATTCTTCAATTGCACAACCATACCCCCTAGGGTTTTCATTAGGTTTGTTGGTGATCACTCTCCTTAATAATATTGATAAAGCTGGGGCAAATACTAATCATCTTAAGATCCTCGTTTCCTTTACTAGATGATCCACCCTTATTTTTAGGAACATAAATAAACTTAGTAGTTTTATTAGGAGGAAAGTTTGGAGTAGTTTTAACAGCGTCAAAAGCGGAACCCAAATAGGTAATAATATCATCTAACTTATCAATTCTAGCGGAACCTTGTTCTACCCTTTCATCAATTATAGGTTTTTACTCCTTTAGGATTTTTAAGGTGATTCCTACCTTGGATCCAATTTGAGTGATGTGATTATGGGTATTTTTATCCAAATTTTCAATATGCTCAACGATAGAAATTTTATTTTCAATAATATCAAGCCTTTGCATCACATGTTCCAAAGTTAAAGTTGTTCCATTAATCTTGATTGGTGGTGATCCTACGAAATTTCCCATAGCATCAAAAGCATCCATAGGGTGACTACCCAAGAAATTACCCCCAGTGATAGTGTCTAGCATATATCTATACCAAGTAGTAACACCCACATAAATTTTTTGAAGAAAAACTGTAGTGGATTGCTTACAGATAGATCTGTTCTGAGCATCGCAAATTCTATACCAAGCATCTTTTAAATTTTCTCCCCCCTTTTTTTAAAATTAAGGACCTCACTTTCCGGGGTAACAACTACTATAGAAGGACTAGCCATGATAGCAAAGCAAGCAATCTAGCACACAAGCAAACAAAAAGCAAACGAAAAGACGAACGGAAAGAAGGCGAATAAAAAGGCAAATATTTTTGTGTTTTTCTGAAAAAGTTTTAGAAGTGGGGGAGAGGAAAACGAGAGGCAAATGGCAAATAATGTAAGTGCAAGAGATGAGAGTTTATGATAGGTACTTGGTAGGCTTGATGTAGATCCTCCCCGGTAACGGCGCCAGAAATTCTTCCTGCTACTTCTTTAGCTTGCATTGATTTTTCCCTTGAAGAGGAAAGGTTGATGCAGCAAAGTAGAGATAAGTATTTCCCTCAGTTAAGAACCAAGGTATCAATCCAATAAGAGGAACGCACAAGTCCCCAATATATGTACCTGCACAAACTAATAAATACTTGCGCACAATGCCAAAAAGGGGTTGTCAATCCCTTCACGGTCACTAGCAAGAGTGAGATCTAATAGAGATTGATATAAATGATAAATAAAAGTACTAAATAAGATAAAGATAAATAAATTGCAGCAAGGTTTTTTTGTATTTTTGGTTTTATAGATCTGAAAATAATATGATGGAAAATAGACCCGGGGGCCATAGGTTTCACTAGAGGCTTCTCTCTTGAAAGAACACATTCGGTGGGTAAACAAATTAGTGTTGAAAAATTGATAGAAAAGAGCATATTTATGATGATATCCAAGGAAAAGATCATGAATATAGGCATCACATTCATGACAAGTAGACCGACTCCTGCCTGCATCTACTACGATTACTCCACACATCGACCGCTATCCAGCATGCATCTAGTGTATTAAGTTAACAAGAACGGAGTAACGCCTTAAGCAAGATGACATGATGTAGAGGGATAGATCCAAGCAATATGGTAAAAACCCCATCTTTTTATCCTTAATGGCAATAGTACAAATACGTGCCTCATTACCCCTACTGTCACTAGGTGAGGACACCGTAAGATTGAACCCAAAACAAAGCACCTCTCCCATTGCAAGATAGATCAATCTAGTTAGCCAAACCAAATCAATAGATCGGAGAGAAATACAAAGCTATCTTAATCATGCATAAAAGAGTTCAGAGAAAACTCAAATAATATTCATAGATAATCTGATCATAAACCCACAATTCATCGGATCTCAACAAACACACCGCAGAAGAAGATTTCATCGAATAGAACTCTAAGAACATCGAGGAGAACATTGCATTGAAGATCAAAGAGAGAGAAGAAGCCATCTAGCTACTAGCTATGGACCCATAGGTCTGTGGTAAACTACTCACAAATCATCGGAAGGGCTGCAAGGTTGGTGTAGAGGCCCTCCGTGATCGAATCCCCCTCCGGCAGAGTGCCGGAAAAGACCCCAAGATGGAATCTCACGAGAACAGAAGCTAGCGGCGGCAAAAAAGTATTTTTGGTGTGCCCTCTGGTATACGGGGAATATTTGGGTATTTATGGAGCTGGAATTAGGGTTAGGGGAGTCCCGAGGGGCCCACAAGCCTGGGGGCGCCCCCCTGGGGCACGCCTCTAGGGCTTGTGGTCCTCTCGTGGCTCCTCTGGCCTCCTCCCGAAGCTTCATGGTTGTCTTCTGGTCCAAGAAAAATCCTCAAAAAGTTTCATTCCGTTTGGTATTGATTTTCTGTAAAAGATAAAAACAAGGAAAAAGCAGCATCTGGCACTAGGCACTAGGTTAATAGGTTAGTCCCAAAAAATGATATAAAATAGCATATTAATGCATATAAAACATCCAAGATGGATAATATAATAGCATGGAATAATAAAAAATTATAGATACGTTGGAGATGTATCAGCGTGTCTTCAGCCATCTCCTTCGTTCCAACCCCGACTTCGACTTCGAGGCCATGATAGTCCCTGGAGTGATCCGTGATGCCCTGGGAGAGTGGGTGGAAGGTCATGTGGATGCGCTGAGCGCGCGGTTCATCCCCGACAGCTACGAAGATCAGCGTGGAGCTGAGGAACATGGGGGTGACGACGGCGAAGGCAACGGTGCGGCGCCTCCTTAGGTCGCCTTTCTTTTCTTACCTACT
The DNA here is from genome assembly GCA_011799875.1 of Thinopyrum elongatum. NCBI lineage: Eukaryota > Viridiplantae > Streptophyta > Magnoliopsida > Poales > Poaceae > Thinopyrum > Thinopyrum elongatum. Next base: position 421,327,489 of record CM022299.1, read on the forward strand.
GACACTTAACTGTAACCCCACGGGGACATGGAGAACATTTTGCTGGAATCTTTTATTGATGTACCGAACCACATTTGTGTCCTCTTGGGGTTGCTTTTCCTTCACGCTTTTTTCATGCTCTTTGTTGTTAGACATAGCCCCCGAGCGGTGGTCGGTCGTCACTGGTATGCCGGGTCGCGATGCCCGAGCAAGGCCAGGAAGTGAGTGCTCCTGAGGCGAGAAGCTTTGGGAACAATGCATGCCCGCTGGCTCGCTCATGAGCATTGCATGAGGACTTAGACACCAATGCCTTGGTGGGGTGGTGTGCACGGGGGCAGGCCTGCAGCCTGGGGCCACCTGGGCCCTTAAAGCCGCTGGGACTGACCCAAGCGCAAGCACCATGCCCAGCCCCCGCTCGCGCGAGGTTCATGAGAGAGGCGCCAGGCGCGCGTGGCTGTCGAAAAACAAAATCCAACAAAACGCCGCAGAGAAAACCCCATTCCTTTCCTTTGTGAAGACGCAAAAAATCTCAATCTTTATTCAGAGAAACTACAAATTTGTTTACAAAAAGGAAAAAGGCTACCGCGTCTGGCACCTTCATTAGTATTCCCACCAGCGTGGAGCATGGGGCCTCCACTTGGGTGTGGGCATGATCGCTGTTCGATCATTCTGCCAGCGTGGAGCATGGGGCTTCCACTTGGGTGTGGGTGGGAGCTCCCGTCAGGCCGTGGGGCGGCGCTTCGGGAGGCTCCAGGGCGTGTACAACCCCACTTATTCTTGCGTGAGAGTGTCACGGGTAGAACTTGCGGAGGTGCTGGATGTTCCATGCGTTCTGCATGAGAACCCCATCCTCTGTCTCCAGGCATGCGACACGTGGCTTGGAGATGTGGGAAACCCTGAAAGGGCCTTCCAACATGTGTGGGAGCTTGTGGAGGCCCTCCCTGGAGAGGATCCGCCTCAAGACGAGGTCCCCGACCTCGAGAGTGCAGGGGCGGATGTTGCGGCTGTGGTAGCACCGCAAGGCCTGCTGGTACCTCGCGGCACGGAGGGCGGCCTGACGGCGGGCCTCCTCAAGGAGCACAAGGTCGGCCCCCCGCGAGTCGTCCTGGCGTGCCTTGTCGAATGCTAGTACTCGCGGGGAACCATGCTTGAGCTCGGACGGGAGGACCGCCTCGGCCCCGTAGACATGGAAGAAAGGGATCTCGCCAGTGGGCTTCATCACGGTTGTGCGGATGGACCACAGCACAGACCTGAGCTCGTCGAGCCAGCCCTTGATGCAAGCCTCGAGCTTCTTCTTGAAGCTCCTGGTCTTGAAGCCCCAGAGGACCTCCACGTTGGCGCGCATGTGACCATTTTTCCGTGGGTGCACCACCGAAGCGTAGCATATCTGCGTTCCAAGGATAGCACAATATGACCTGAAGAGTCCGCTCGTGAACTGGGAGCCATTATCAGTGATGATTCGGTTGGGGGCACCGAACCGGCTCTCGAGGCCTCTAATGAACTTGACAGTCGAGCCCGCCAGGATGGTGCGCACGGGCTACACCTCCGCCCACTTGGTGAACTTGTCGATGGTGATGTAGAGGTAGCGGTAGCCACCCGCCGCACGAGGGAAAGGGCCTAGTATGTCTAGCCCCCATACCGCGAAGGGCCAGGAGAGTGGGATTGTCTGAAGTCCTTGCGCTGGCTGATGGATTTGCTTGGCGTTGAACTGGCAAGCTTCGCACGACCGGACCAGCTCGGTGGCATCGCGGAGCGCTGTGTGCCAGTAGAACCCACTGCGGAACACCTTACCCACAAGAGTACGCGACGAAGAGTGATGCCCGCAATCTCCCCCATGGATGTCAGCTAGCAGCTCGCTTCCTTGCTCTTCTGAAATGCACCGCAGCGAGACATCGTTAGGGCGCCTGCGGTACAGTTTGTCGTCTTGTAGGCAATAGGTTGTGGCCTGCCTGGCCACGCGCTCTTCTTCAACATCTTCTTCCGGCATGGTACTGGGGAGCAAGTAGGCCTTGAACTCCGTGACCCAACTATCTGCATTAGGCTCCAGTGCTAGTAGCAGACAGGCTCCGGAGGTCGGGCCGCAGTCCGGCGCGCCTGTGAGTGGTGCAGGCGGGAGCTCCCCATGGAGCAGCGTTGCGCTGGTGGCGGGGGGGGGCGGCCGACGGCACAAAGAGCCTCTCTTCAAAGACACCAGGGCCATGGGGCTGATAGTGGGATGGCCGCTTGGCGATGTCGTCGGCCTCCTTGTTGACGCCGCGCGGGATATGCTGCAACTCTAAACCCAGAAAATGCTTCTAGAGCTTACGTACCTCCTCCAGGTAGGCCGTCATGTGCTCGTCCTTGGGCTAGTATTTCTTGTTGGAGAAGTTGAATAGGAGCTAAGAATCACCCGTGATGGTGAGGCGCCTAACCCCCAAGGCAGAGGCGGCCTTGAGACCGATGATCAGGCCCTCGTACTCCGTGATGTTGTTGGAGACCTTTTCGTCATGCTGGAAACGCAGCTAGACGGCGTAACGAAGCCTGTCATCGGCTGGGGAGACGAGCACGACCCCAGCCCCCGCACCCTGCCTAGAGAAGGCGCTGTCGAAGTGCATGGTCCAACCAACCGGCGCCTAATCCCTAGGCAGGAGGGACTTGTCTTCGTGGCGCTCCTCCTCGTTGGTGTCTGTCCACTCCGCCACGAAATCGGAAAGGGCTGCCCCCTTGATGACCCTGGTGGTGCAAAATTCCAGCTGGAATGCTTGCAGCTCGATGCTCCACTCGGCGACACGGCCCGCGGTGTTAGGGCTGTGCAGCACCTTCTCTAGGCGGTACGCGGAGGCGACCTTGATGGGATTTCCTTGAAAGTAGTGACACAACTTCCTGGAGGCGACCAAAAGTGCCAGAAGGAGCTTCTGTTGCATTGGGTAGCGCACGCGTCCCTCTGGACCGTGCCGATGAAGTACACTGGGTGCTAGACGAGGCACGTGGTCTCCGCGAGCTCCTGCCCCTGCGGGGGCACGCGGGCTTCAGCGGCTTCGAGGGGTGCCACGGGCGCGGCCGTCCCAAGGGCACCAGCCTGAGGGGCCGAAGGCTCGAGTGGCTTCGCCGGCCCACGAGGCCTAGGGGTCCAGGGGGGCCGGTGGGCTCGCAGGGTTCAGGGAGCTTTTCCTTGGCCTTCACGTGCTCTTCCCGCACCGCCAAAAGCGTAGCGCTGGCAGTCTATGGTGTCGCCGCCAAATACAGGACCAAGGGCTCGCGAAAGCGCAGCGCCACCATTATGGGTGGGCTCGTGAGGTAGCTCTTGAGGTCTTCAAAGGCTGCGTCTGCCTCCGGGGTCCACTCAAAGGAACCAGTTCTCTTCATGAGCTTGAAGAATGGCAAGGCGCGCTTGCCTAGCTTGGAGATGAAGCGCCCCAGGGAAGCGACGCACCCGGCCAGCCATTGCATTTCCTTAAGGCTCTTGGGGGCGCATCTTCTCTATGGCCTTGATCTTCTCAGGGTTGGCCTCGATCCCTCGGTGAGAGACAAGGAAGCCGAGGAGCTTGCCAGACGGGACCCCGAAAACGCATTTGTTGGGGTTGAGCTTCAGGCTAACCACGCGTAAGTTGGCGAACGTTTCCTCCAGGTCTTTGATTAGCGTTCTTGCTTCGCACAATTTGACCACAGTGTCATCTATGTAAGCCTCCGTGTTCCTTCCCAACTGCGGCCCCGGCGTGATGCGCATCAACTGCTGGAAGGTGGCGCCCGCGCTTCTCAAGCCAAAAGGCATGCAGGTGTAGCAGAACACACTGCACGGGGAGATGAAGGCCGTCTTTTCGACATCCCCCTTCGCCATCTTGATCTGATGGTAGCCGGAGAAAGCATCCAAGAAATACAGTAGGTCACACTCGGCGGTGGAGTCCACGATTTGGCCGATGCGTGGGAGTGGAAATGGATCCTAGGGGCAGGCCTTGTTGAAGATCGTGAAGTCGACGCACATGCGCTCCTTTCCACCTTTATTGGGGACAATGACCGGGTTGGCGAGCCACTCTGGATGACGCACCTCCCGAATGACCCCAGCTTCCTGCAGCTTGTGCACCTCTTGGATGATGAATGCCTGCTTCTCTGGCGCTTGGCGCCGCGCCTTCTGCTTGATGGGTCGAGCATTGGGACAAACCGCCAAATGGTGGTCGATCACTTCCCTCGGGACGCCGGTCAGATCAGACGCCTTCTAGGAAAACACGTCCTTGTTTGCTCGGAGGAACACGAGGAGCGCGCACTCCTGCTTAGGGGGAAGTTCGGCGCCGATGGTGAAGGTAGGGCCAGCGCCTCTGCCATCAACCGACACCTTCTTCGTTTCGCCACGGTCCTGAGAGAACAACTGCTTCTTTCTTGCAGCAGTGACCTCCGGAGGCTCGACTCCATCTTCGGGGCCCGGGCACGAGGCTGTGATGTCGCTTGAACTACGTCGGTATTTCCCCAAAGAGGAAGGGATGATGCATCACAGCTACGGTAGGTATTTCCCTCAGCGATGAGACCAAGGTTATCGAACCAGTAGGAGAACCAAGCAACACTACGTAAATGGTACCTGCACACAAAGAACAAATACTTGCAACCCGACATGTTAAAGGGGTTGTCAATCCCTTTCGGGTAACGGTGCCAGAAATTGTCACATGGACGGGAGACTAAATGTAATAGATTGGATAAAAAGATCTTGATAAAACGCAAATAAAATAAAGTGCAGCAAGGTATTTTTGGGTTTTTGGAAATATAGATATGAAAATAAAAGATGCAAATAAATAAAAATGCAAATAGCAATATAGATCTGAAAGTATATGATGGGAAATTAGACCCGGGGGCGTAGATTTCACTAGTGGCTTCTCTCGAGAAAAATAGCATATGGTGGGTAAACACATTACTGTTGGGCAATTGATAAAACTTCAAATAATTATGATGATATCTAGGCAATGATTATTATATAGGCATCACGTCCAAGATTAGTAGACCGACTCCTGCCTGCATCAACAACTATTACTCCACACATCGACCGCTATCCAGCATGCATCTAGTGTATTAAGTTCATGGAGAAACGGAGTAATGCAATAAGAACGATGACATGATGTAGACAAGATCTATTCATGTAGGAATAGACCCCTTCTTGTTATCCTTAATAGCAATGATACATATGTGACATTTCCCCTTCTGTCACTGGGATTGAGCACCGTAAGATTGAACCCATCACAAAGCACCTCTTCCCATGGCAAGAAAAATCGATCTAGTCGGCCTAACTAAACCAAAGATTCAAAGAAGAAATACGAGGCTATAAGTAATCATGCATATAAGAGATCAAAAGACTCAAATAACTTTCATGGATAAAAACATAGATCTGATCATAAACTCAAAGTTCATCGGATCCCAACAAACACACCGCAAAAAGAGTTACGTCAAATAGATCTCCAAGAGACCATTGTATTGAGAATCAAAAGAGAGAGAGGAAGCCATCTAGCTACTAACTACGGACCCGTAGGTCTACAATGAACTACTCACGCATCATCAGAGAGGCACCAATGAGGATGATGAACCCCTCCGTGATGGTGTCTAGACTGGATCTGTGGTTTCTGGAACTTGCGGCGGCTGGAATTGTATTTCGTCGACTCCCCTAGGGTTTCTGGAATATTGGGGTATTTATAGAGCAAAGAGGCGGTGCAGGAGGCCACCGAGGTGGGCACAACCCACCAGGGCGCGCCTGGGCCCCCAGGCGCGCCCAGGTGGGTTGTGCCCCCCTCGGGGCACCCCTCTGGTACTTCCTTGGCCCAACTTGTGTCTTCTGGTCCAGAAAAAATCACCAAAAAGTTTCGCTGTGTTTGGACTCCGTTTGGTATTGATTTTCTGCGAAGTAAAAAACAAGCAAAAAACAACAACTGGCACTGGGCACTATGTCAATAGGTTAGTCCCAAAAAATGATATAAAGTTGCTATAAAATGATTGTAAAACATCCAAGATTGATAATATAACAGCATGGAACAATAAAGAATTATAGATACGTTGGAGACGTATCAGCATCCCCAAGCTTAATTCCTGCTCGTCCTCGAGTAGGTAAATGATAAAAACAGAATTTTTGATGTGGAATGCTGCCTAACATGTTCATCACATAATCTTTTCTTTGTAGCATGGACATTTGGACTTTTATATGATTCAAAGCAATAGTCTAATTTTGACATGAAGATTTCAATACTCAAGCATATCAACAAGCAACCATGTCTTTCAAAATATCAACACTAAAGCAAGTTATCCCCAGCCCATAATGCTCAATCATTGATCCATTCATGAAACACACTCGCATATTAGCTACACCCAATGCTCAAGTATGATCATAGTGCCCCTTAGTTGGTGCTTTATAAGAGAAGATGGAGACTCAAAAATAAAATAAAAATTGCATAAAGTAAATAGAAAGGCCCTTCGCAGAGGGAAGTAGGGATTTGTAAAGGTGCCAGAGCTCAAAGCGAAAAAGATAGAGATAAAAACATTTTGGGTGGCATGCTTTTCCTGTCAACGAAGACACTCGAGTAGTTCCCAATACTTTCCATGATAGATATATCATAGGCGGTTCCCAAACAGAAAATAAAGTTTATTCCTTTTTCCACCATACTTTCACATTCCACGGCTAACCGACTCCACGGGTGCCATCCATACCAACACTTTCCAAGGAATTTATTATTTGACAACATAAAGTAAATTCATTTTTCATTTCGGGACTGGGCATCCCTAATACCTTTGCCGTACTCTCGTGCAATGACAAGTGAATAAACACTCATCTTGAGAATAACACATCTAGCATGGAAAAATATCAGCCACCCCCTACCGTTTCATGAGCGATATGAGCACACAAAAGAGAAATTTATTTTGAAAATTAGAGATGGCACATACAAATTTGCTTAGAATGGCACGGAAATACCGCATATAGGTAGGTATAGAGGACTCATATGGCAAAACTGGTTTAAGGATTTTGGATGCACAAGTAGTGATCAAACTTAATGCAAATGAAGGCTAGCAAAAGATTGAGAAGCATCCAACCAAGAAACGAAAAATCTCATAAACGAGCATTAAGCATAACTAACACAGAATAATGCACCACAAGTAGGATATAATTTCATTGCATAACTATTGACTTTCGTGCTTGCATAGGGAATCACAAACCTTAACACCAATATTCTTACTAAACCATAATTACTCACCAACATGACCCACATATCACTATCATCATATCGCAAAACTATTACAAAGAATCAAGTTTATTTTGTCCAATGATCTTCATGAAAGTTTTTATTATATCCTTCTTGAATATCTATCACTTTGGGCTAGTTTAATGTGTTGCTTTTGATAGCTCAAACAAATCTAAGTGAAGAACATGAGCATAAAAATTTTCTTCTCCAAATTTTTTTTTTAAGTGAAGCATGAGAGAATTTCTTCAAAATTACTACTCTCAAATAAATATAAGTGAAGCATGAGAGCATTTCTTCAAAAATATTGAAGCACTAGAGCAATTCCATAGCTCATAAAGATGTAAGTGAAGCATAGAGAGCGATTCTAAGAAATCATAGCATAATTTTGGCTCTCTCAAATAGGTGTGTCCAGCAAGGATACTTTACTAAAAATAAAAAGTAAAACAAGCAAAGACTCAAATCATACAAGACGCTCCAAGCAAAACTCATGATATGTGATGAATAAAAATATAGCTCCATGTAAAATACCGATGGTCGTTAGAAGAAAGAGGGGATGCCACCCGGGCATCCCCAGGCTTAGTTGCTTGCTTCTATTTTAGATAATAGCCTGGGATGCCATGGGCATCCCCAAGCTTAGGCTCTTCTTACTCCTTATTCCTTCATCCATCGTGATCTCACCCAAAACTTGAAAACTTCAATCACACAAAACTCAACAAAACCTTCGTGAGATCCGTTAGTATAAGAAAACTAATCTTTACTTTAAGTACTGTAGAAAACCCATTCAAATTTTGTTATTGCATTATATCTACTGTATTCTAACTTTACCATGGCTTATAACCTCCAATACAAACCATAGATTCATCAAAATAAGCACACAATGCAAAGAAAACAGAATCTGTCAAAAACAGAACAGTCTGCAAAGATACGAATTGTCCTCATACTTATGTAACTCCAAAAATTCTGAAAAACTCAGACAACGTAGGAAATTTGGATATCAATCTTGTGTAAAAAAATAGAATTTTTTGTTTCTTTTGTGAAGTTTTAAAATTATATTACTGGACAAAAAAGTTTCTGTTTTCCAACAAGATCAAATTAACTATCACCCAACATGATCCCAAAGGCTTTGCTTGGCACTAACACTAATTGAAACATAAAAAAACACAATCATAACAGTAGCATAATTGTGCAAACACACAAGAACAGAAAGAAAAAGACAAAAATAAATTTTATTCATTGGGTTGCCTCCCAACAAGCACTATCGTTTTTTGCCCCTAGCTAGGCATAATGCAAAGATCTAAGTGTTGTCATCTTTATTTCTAGATCCGTAAGATGCCCTCATGATTGATTAATATGGTGGCTTAATTTTTGTTCTAGGGAAGTGTTCTGTTGGGGATATTACTACTGGGTATAAACCGGCCAGGAGAGGCCGGGTTATCCCCATAATGAGTTAATATACTTGAAGCCCACTTGGACAAAGATGGAGGCGCTTTATGAAGGCCCGGGGCCCAACGGCGGATTAAGGCCTGTAGACATAAACCGACATTGATATGTAAACTTGTGTTATAAGATAGAAAGAGTAGAGACCGAGCCAGAGAGGTTCATGAGCCGGCCTCAGGATCCTTTAAACCGACGGGCGTCAACCCATGTATATAAGGGGACGACCCGGCGGCGGTTTGAGGGAGACAGACAACAACTCGAGAGCCAGGCATAGCGGATTCGCTCCCTGGTCATCGAAACCCTAGCAATTCCACAACAACTGGATTAGGCCTTTACCTTCACCGCAAGGGGCCGAACCAGTATAACTCTCTGCGTCCCTTGTCCGCCTTAACCCCTTTAAGCTAACCCGTCGCGATGGCTCCACGACTAAGTCCTTTCTCTAGGACACCTGCCGTGACAAAACCACGATAGTTGGCGCCCACCGTGGGGCCATCGCATGATGGTTTCGAGTTCTTAGAGGGCAGCTTCGAAGGACTCAAGGGATACGCTGTGGGCCGGATGACCAAAAGTCGTCGCGGCAAGCTCTACATCGACGACGCAGGCTGGGGCCCCGAGGCCGGCTCGATTGAGTACGGGTACCGGGTCCCCTTCAACGGCATTCACGTGTTCATTGGCAAGATTGGCGAACCGGGCCCTGAGCCAGACATCTGCACCGACATCATCGAAACGGCTCAGCATGCGAGGTCTGCCCGGGTTAAGCCTGTCATGAATCATGCCTTCGTGGGAGTCATCCACGGAGTGGAATCTGAAGATGGATCAGAGTATGATGGTGAAACCATTGTTTATTCCGGTGACGAGTCATCTACTGGAGAGACCGAGTCATTGTACCAGCTGCAAGATGGTCGGTTTGGTGGTTGTTTCGATGGCGACAGTATTCCGGACTCTCTCGACCCGCCAAGCCGGGTTGCGATCTTCATGGCCGGTACGCAGTCAGCGCCACAATCTTCGACCGCTACGGCAATGATCTCCGGTTCAGCAGCGGTGACGGCCGCTGGGGCAGGAGGCCCTGCGCTATCACCAGCTCAGGCTCTGTCCGATTTATTCGACGCCTTGGCAGCACTGTTAGCGACCGAAGTCCGCCCGGCGGATCAGGAGCGGCACAGTGCAGAAGTGGCGAAGATGAAGGATCAGATAGCCCAAGCCAAGATGGATCTGGCAGCTGAAAACACCAGGATGGCTGCAGAGCGGGATGAGTTAGATGCACAGGCCTATCAGCTTACGTTGGATCAGAACGCGTCAAATGATGTAATGACGAGACGGTACCGGTCTCACCTGCCCCCGGTTTACGAAGCCAGGAATCTCTTCAACACGCCAGGGGCCGGAACCAGCAACCAGCCAGTGGTAAACCGAGTAGAAGCGCCTGGAACGGGGACGCCGGTTCAGCCACGCGCAATGGATCCGCCTCTTTAGAATATGCCATCCCAGCATGTGCCCACGCCTCCGGGTCATTACTCCAACCCCTTGGATAACATAGTCGCGGCCGCTTCACGATTGGCGGCCCTTCCAGTCGATGGAGAGTCCCCTGTAGCGGTGGAGACGCGACGGGCTAGGGAGCTCCTTTAGACAGCTTTAACTCAGCAACAGGCTTATTTGTACAGTCGCGAGAGGATTCATTCCACCCCCCGCCCAAGCCGGAGTTACAGCAGGCACGTTGATGAACCGGCTGTGTCTAGCAACGCCCACGATCGTAATCTGCTACGAGGCCATAACCCTGCGGGTGGCGGTGTTGATGCTCAGGATGTGGTGGACCGTGCTAGGGCACGTCGAGAGGCTGAGTTAGCAGCACAGAACGCGGCCCGCCAGCTTACTCCGGTTCGTCCAACAACTCCGGTGGAACCAGGGGTTACCTCCAGCTCTTTGGGGGTGCCGTGTCTCGTCCCAGCATTACGCAATGTACGGCTGCCCAAGGACTTCAAGGGCCCACGTAAAGTGCCGAATTACACTGCCGATTTATCCCCCGAGTCGTGGGTGGAGAGTTATGAGATGGCGATGGAGATGCTGGACGTAGATGATGCGGCATGTGCTAAGTACTTCACCATGATGTTGGAAGGGACAGCTCGCACTTGGTTGAAAAATCTACCAGCTAACTCCATTGGGTCATGGGCCGAGCTAAGAGCCCGGTTTATTCAGAATTTCAAAGACACGTGCAAGCAGCCCATGTCAATTGTGGATTTAGCTGCCTATGTCCAGGAGGAAGGAGAATCAACAACCCATTGGGTGCGCCGGGTTTCAGAGATTTTGCATTCATCGGACCGCATCAACGCTGATACGGCCGTTTTGACGTTGGAAGGCAATTGCCGGTTTACGCCTCTTAAATTGAAGCTGGGATGGCTCAAACGCCATTGCAATGACATGGGGACGCTTATGGCAGCTCTGGTGAAATACGTCGACTCTGATAGTACCAAGGACCCTGAATCTGATGATGACAAGACAGGAAAGGGAAAGAAGGGGGGCAGCACCAAAGGGCAGCAGCATAACTCGGCGGGGCATGGAAACAGCGGTAAGCGTAAAGCGAATAACAGTTCAGATTTTGTAGCTAATACCAACGCGGAGGGTAATGGCCAGCGTCGGAAGGGTAAACCGCCCCCGCGTGGAAGAGAACCAAGTCCCAATCCGGAGCGCCTGAATTACCTGTTGAACCAGCCCTGCCCAAAGCACGGATCGCGGGACAAGCCGGCCAGGCACCTCTGGAAGGATTGTTACATTATGCGAGAATTCAAAGATTCAGATTTTTTCCGGAATGATAATGGACCGGCTCGCGGTTCAGGCCCCGGGTCTCATGGGCCGGGTTATGGTGGAGGCAGTTCCGGTTCAGGATTCCATGGTAATCAAAGCGGACATGGCAATCAAGGCAATCAAGGCAACCAAGGTGGTTATAATCATCAGGGGAACCAACAGCAGCAGCAGCAGTCGGGTTACCAGAGCAACCCGAAGCAGTTAAACAGTGGGCAGTACCATGTCTTCACCACCAGCCTGTGCAAGCGCGATCAGAAGCTTCATAAAAGGGCAGTGAACTCCGTTGAACCGGCGGTGCCCCGTTACTTATGCTGGTCTGAACAGCCCATTGTTTGGAGTCGATAGGATCATCCACCTCGGGTTGATAATCCGGGTCATCTGGCGTTGGTGGTGGCACCTCAGGTGGGAGGTTACAAGTTCACTAAAGTACTCATGGATGGGGGAAGTAGTATTAATATCCTTTATTATGAAACCTTCCGTCGCATGGGGTTAACAGATAAAAATCTTAAACCGTCCAGCACGGTCTTCCATGGTGTGGTGCCTGGTAAATCAGCGTATCCGGTCGGTAAGATAGCTCTGGAGGTTGCTTTTGGTGATGAGCATGATTCAAGATCAGAAACATTGACCTTTGAAGTGGTGAAAATCAAGAGCCCGTATCATGCCCTGTTTGGGCGGCCGGCTTATGCTAAATTCATGGTGAGGCCCTGTTATGTTTATCTGCAGCTCAAGATGCCGGGTCATAAGGGGACCATCACGGTACATGGGAGTCGTAAGATCGCTTTGGAATGTGAAGAAGGTGATGCGGCTTATGCGGAGTCGGTTTGTGCAACAGAGGAGTTGAAGTTTTACAAAGACAATGTTGATCTGGCAGATATGACTTCCTTGAAGAAGCCAACTACAGAGCATGATCCGGCCTTGAAGTTTAAGTCAGCTGATGAGACTAAGCTGGTTGATTTCGTTCCTAGCGATTCATCCCAGCAGTTCAGCATCAGCACTACCTTGGATCCGAAATAGGAAAGGGCGCTCATCGAGTTCATCCGTGAGAACCGGGACATCTTTGCGTGCAAGCCTTCTGACATGCCAGGTGTACCGAGGGAACTCGCTGAGCACACTCTTAATGTTGATCCCAAGTTTAAACCGGTCAAGCAGTTTCTCCACCGGTTCAATGAAGAAAGACGCAAGGCTATTGGTGAGGAAGTGGCCAGGCTCTTGGCAGCTGGCTTTATTGTGGAGGTATTTCATCCTGAGTGGTTGGCTAATCCGGTGCTAGTACTTAAGAAAAACGGCACTTGGCGTATATGTGTGGACTACACAGATTTGAACAAGGCTTGTCCAGCGGATCCTTTTGCCCTCCCTCGTATTGATCAAATCATTGATGCTATGGCGGGTTGCGAGCGTTTGAGTTTTCTGAATGCGTATTCTGGCTACCATCAGATCAAAATGGCAGTTAAGGACCAGGAGAAGACAGCTTTCATAACTCCCTTTGGAGCCTTCTGCTATGTGTCTATGCCCTTTGGGCTAAAGAGTGCCCAGGCGACTTATCAGCGCTGCGTGCAGAACTGTCTTCATGATCAGATCGGCCGCAATGTTCACGCTTATGTGGATGATAGTGTGGTGAAATCCAGAGAGAAGAAGACATTGATAGATGACTTGAAGGAGACCTTTGATAACCTCCGGGTTTATAAGATGATGCTTAATCCGGCCAAATGTGTCTTTGGTGTACCAGCAGGCAAGCTTTTGGGCTTTTTGGTGTCTAACAGGGGCATTGAAGCTAATCCGGAGAAAATCAAGGCCATAACTTCTTTGGCTAAACCGAAGTGCATCAATGATGTTCAACGCTTGGCAGGCCGGATTGCAGCCTTGAGCCGGTTTATCAGTCGCCTCGGGGAGAAGGCTATCCCTTTATATCAGATGCTAAAGAAGATGGACAATTTTGTCTGGAGCGACGCCGCCAATGAAGCGTTTGAGGATTTAAAGCGGCAGCTAGCCGAGCCGCCTGTCCTTGCTGCTCCTGTTGATAAAGAGCCTTTGATGTTATATGTGGCTGTCAATGCCCGGGCAGTTAGCGTGGCTATTGTGGTGGAGCGCAAGGAGACCGGAAAGGAGTATCCGGTTCAACGGCCGGTTTATTACATCAGCGAGGTACTCATTGAGTCTAAGCAAAGGTACCCACATTGGCAGAAGCTGGTGTATGGAGTTTTTATGGCAAGCCGGAAGCTTAAGCAATATTTCCAGGGTCATCCCATCACTGTAGTCAGCTCTGCTCCTTTGGGGGAAATAATTCGGAACAGGGAAGCAACTGGCCGGATTGCTAAGTGGGCCATTGAGCTTGGACCGCACGGGTTAAATTATGTGCCTCGGACGGCAATCAAATCACAAGCACTGGTGGATTTCATCAATGATTGGACAGAGTTACAGGCGCCAGAAGAGAAGCCAGATCATACTTATTGGACTATTCATTTTGATGGATCCAGGCAATTGGAGGGCTCGGGGGCTGGAGTTGTATTAACTTCCCCACGAGGTGATAAGTTTTGTTATGTTCTCCGTTTAATGTTCCCTTGCACTAACAATGCAGCTGAATATGAGGCCTTACTCCACGGTCTTCGGATGGCTAAGGAGATGAATTTGAGCCGGGTTAAGTGCTTCGGTGACTCGGACCTGGTGGCTCAACAAGTGTCTGGTACTTGGGATTCTAAGGATCCGCTCATGGCTGCATATCGTCGAGAGGTGGATATTGTTGCAGGTCACTTCAAAGGCTATCAAGTTGATCATGTGGACCGGCGGAAGAATGAAGCAGCGGACGCTTTAAGCCGTTTGGGTTCCCAGCGTAAGCTGGTTCCACCCAACGTCTTTTTGGATGTGCTGCATAATCCGTCGGTTAAACTTCCCACAGAGGAGGATCTGGCTGTTCCAGATCCGGAGGCTCAATTGGTGGCAGCACTTCATGCTATTCCGGACTGAACCGTCCCATATCTGGCGTACATGAACCGGGGCGAGTTACCAGAGGATGAGACTTTGGCCAGACAGATAATCCGGCGATCCAAGTCAATGACTATTATCAATGGCAAATTACATCGCTGCAGTGTAACAGGGGTGTTTCAATGTTGTGTATCTCCTGAAGAGGGCCGTGAGATCCTCTGTGAGATCCACGAAGGGGATTGTGGTCACCATGCCGGTTCAAAGTCCCTGGTAGCTAAAGCCTTTCGTCACGGTTTTTATTGGCTGACGACTCATGCTGATGCGGAGGACTTGGTGAAAAAGTGCGATGGTTGTCAGAAGTTTTCACGCCGAGCTCACGTTCCGGCCCAGGAATTGAGGATGATTCCAATTACTTGGCCATTTGCAACTTGGGGGCTGGATATGGTTGGGCCCTTTAAGAGGTCCAAGGACAAGAAGACTCACCTTTTGGTGGCGGTTGATAAGTTCACTAAGTGGGTGGAGGCAGAGCCAGTCAGTAAGTGTGATGCAGCTACGGCGGTTCAATTCATCAAAAGGGTGATTTTCCGGTTTGGCTTTCCACACAGCATTATAATTGATAATGGTACTAATCTGTCCAAAGGGGCTATGAAAGAGTTCTGTCAGCGTGAGCACATCCGGCTTGACGTATCTTCAGTGGCTCACCCCCAATCTAATGGTCAAGCGGAGAGAGCCAATCAGGAGATCTTGAGAGGCATGAAGCCCCGGCTTATGGTTCCTTTGCAACGAACACCGGGTTGTTGGGTGGAGGAGTTACCTTCTGTGTTATGGAGTATCAATACCACGCCCAACAGGTCTACGGGTTACACACCTTTCTTCATGGTCTACGGAGCAGAGGCGGTTCTCCCGAGTGACATCCGTCATTACTCACCTCATGTGGCAGCTTATGTTGAAGCGAATAATGAGAAGGCACGGCAGGAAGCACTTGACCTGTTAGATGAGGAGCGTGACATTGCAGCAGCTCGATCGGCGATTTATCAGCAAGATCTGCGTCGTTATCACAGCCGCCGGGTTAGAACCAGAACTTTTCAAGAAGGCGATCTGGTGCTCCGACTCATCCAGGATCAGACAGATATGCACAAGTTATCCCCGCCTTGGGAAGGACCCTTTGTGGTCAGCAAGAACCTGCACAACGGGTCATACTACCTAATCGATGTTCGAGAGCACAAAGACTCACGTAAATCGGAGGAGGAGACCCACCGGCCGTGGAATATCGCTCATCTACGGCCTTACTATACCTGAGCCCTAGGCTCTGCCATGTACATAGTTATGACAATGTATATATTATGATCAATTTAATAAACCGGAGCCTCAGCTAAAGCGAGGTATCTATTGTTTTTTACATCAGGTGTGGTTACATGGAGATTTCTGCTTATAAAGCGGCGTCCGGTTTATCCATTGATTCGGCTTATCAAGCCATATATATAAATCACTTGGGGGCTTGGTCGTATTCGAACCTTAGCTACACCTCTTGATAGGCGCAAGGCCACCAGATAAATCACTTGGGGGCTTGGTCGTATTCGAACCTTAGCTACACCTCTTGATAGGCGCAAGGCCACCAGAAAAATCACTTGGGGGCTTGGTCATACTCGAACCATAGCTACACCTCTTGATTGGCTCAGAGCCAAAAAGAAAAATTACTTAGGGGCCAAAGAGAGTGTTCCAGAAGAACAACTCAAACATAGGCACCCACTAAGCACAGCTGAAAATATTGCTTGGGGATTCTTTGCTATCGCAATGAACAAAGAATCTACACTTGTAATAGGCTATCAAGCCACGGCTTGGAAGCCTGGTGTATACACCTAAAACCCCGGGTTAACCTGCCTTTTTAAGTAAGTCACTCCATCCAGGTAAACCTGGTATGACCCGTCGAACTTCGACAAGTCAATCTCATAAGACCCTGAACTTGTCAAAGTTAAAACGACGATTGGTTAAAGATTGAGGTCCATCTTAAAAGGCTTTGTAAAATGGTTTAACTCAGCGGCCTGGCAGCCCATGAAAAGCCTCGGATTTGGGGCCTGGCAGCCCGTGAAAAGCCTCGACTACAAGTTTTCATATGCTTTTATTTGCCAAGTTTTTTCGCCTTTGATGAGATTTATGATGATTTTGGTAAACCAGCGTTAATCAACCCGGCTCGGCTTTCAACTACAAGTTGTCAGTACATGATTAGTCGTATTCCGGTGCTTATTAACCCGGTCTGGTTTTGACTATAAGTCGCCAGTATTATATGAGTAATCCGGTGTTTTTCACAACCCGGTATGGGTTTGTCATAAACCGGCACAATATGGAAGGAGTTATCAATACTCATGTTTGGGGTATCGCCCTTACTACAAAAGTTGGCCAACCTACGATGTGATTCAAAGTCACAGGTATCATTTATTTTCATATTTGATTATTTTTAAACAGCCTTGTTTATAAACCCAGGCTATATGCTTGGGCATCATGACCCGTCCGATGGTAAACCGCCAGGACAAGTTCAACTTTTTGTATGCAGGAACAGCCTGAATAAATCGCTCTGGATTATGAACATCATATATCTTAAGCATGGTGAATTAACAGTATCAAGCAAAGAAAATATGCACGATGGCATAGCAGACCAAGTGTTTAAACCAGCCTATTACAAGGCGTTTCAGTGCCCAAAAGAATAATTGTTTTTTGGCGAGTATTGCAGCACACGGAAGGTTAAATCGGCCTCCAGATCATGACTCGTCACCAGGGTGCCCTGACGGTTGCGGATCGCCTTGTGCCGGTTCATCCTCTTCCTCTCTACCCAGCGGCTGGAAGTCAATGGTGGCCCAATCGATCCCAGTTAACGCTCGGAACACAGCTTCATCGCTTATAAGTGTGGATGGTTCAACGTCAGGGGCATAGGTGTGCTTACGGATTGGCGGGATAAGATTTTGAGCCTCAGGGTTTGGTGCAGCAACCCGTTTGTTGTTGACATCATAACTCGCCTGGTAATAGGAAAGATCAGTTTTCAGCCAGTTGGCAAGCCAGTGGACGTACTTCCCGGTTTATTGCTCGGAGGTCCTCATGGCCAAATTCTGATTCGTCTTCTTTTAAGCTTGGATAGCCTTTAGCCACATCCACCGGATCAAGATCAGGCACCCATGCTTTTGCCCGGGTTAGTGCGGTCAGAGCACCAGCCCTGGCAGCAGATCTCTTTAGCTCTTCTACCCGGACAGGCAGCATTGACAACCTTTCTAAGGTCTCCTTGATTAAAGTTGGGGGCGGCTTGTTGTGAGAAGTAGTGCAGATGATCCGTTGCGCGCCGGTATATAACTGCTCTATAAGAGTATAGGCAGCCTTCAGCTTCTTCTGTACGTCAGAGCCCAGATGACTAATGCGAGTTCCTGCGCCATTATAAACATCAGTAAACCGGCAATGTATGGGATGATATGTTGAAAATTTAAAGCCAGGATATTTACCAAACACAGCAGCAGTCATGGCATGTATTTGCCGCTTTACACCAGTTAGCTCATCCACCACCGGTTTGAGAGCTGCTTCTGCGTCCTCGGCTCTTTTTTGCAATGCGGATTTTTCTTTGTCCCAATCCGCCCGCTCCTTGTTGAAATTCTCCTTCAGCTTTTCCATAGCGGCCAAGGCACTGGTAAGCTCATCTTTGGTTTTGGAGGTTTCTGCCTGCTGGGACTTGATGTTTTCTTGCAGATCAGCGGTTTGAGTTTCCTTTTTGCTCAGCTCAGCCTATAAGAGACAAACATATCATGAATTGGCAGTGCATATTTGAAGTACCAGGCACATAACAAGTCATGCACCTGATACTTGGGGGCTAATGCATATTTGCTCGTAATCAGAAATTTCTGCAAGTCCCAAGTGCAATGCAAGTATTACTCTTGGCACTTGGGGGCTAATGTATGCTGGTTCAAAGTGACATTATGAGTATTCTTCTAA
This sequence comes from Thinopyrum elongatum, assembly GCA_011799875.1. Lineage (NCBI taxonomy): Eukaryota > Viridiplantae > Streptophyta > Magnoliopsida > Poales > Poaceae > Thinopyrum > Thinopyrum elongatum. Next base: position 421,345,773 of record CM022299.1, read on the forward strand.
AAGTCCCGGTTCATCTTCATCAGTTAAACCGGCCCTTGGGGACTATACCGGCGAAAGTTGTAATATTGCAATTCTAAGGTACCGTTTCATCTTAGAAAGATAACCCGGCCCTTGGAGGCTAAGCATGCAAAGTTGAGATATTACAAAGTCCTAGTTTAGATGACTATCATAAACCGACACTTGGGGGCTACTGGAGTTAATATTTGGAATTGAACACAAGAGAGAAGCAGTTATGCAGTTACCTCATATCGCTCCTTCATTAGATTCACTAAACCGGCTTCAAAGTCGCGGCTTGTGTATAGGCGGTTTAAAAAACCAGAATGGATGTCTTGGGCGTTGAGGTGAGCATAGGTTGACAAATCTGTGTTCCATTTGCCTTTGCCCATAGCAGAAACCTCGTCCTTGGCACTATGCTTCGATAAAGCAACAGGATTGCCAGGAGCGGTGTGGCCGACGCCAGTAATCATAATATCATCTTCTGCAGCCTTCACGGGAGTTGACGGTTTATTAGCAGCCTTAGCTGGGCTGGCCGACTTATCATCAGCGCGAGCCGGGCTAGTCGGTTTATCAGTGTGGCCTGTGGTGTCAACTTCTGTTTGTTCAACTATGAAGTTATAATCTTGAGGCGGTGGATCATCATGTGTAACATCAGTATTTGTTCTTTCCAGTTCTGGAGTCTTCTCCGGTTCAATATCCACATTGTCATCAGACGGTCTATTTAACCGGGCCTTCTTACTAGGCCTAGGCTTGGCACTGAGAAGAACAAGCATAAAGATCAGTACAGTATGCAAACATAACACATTAAGGATAAGATTAAAGTATAACCTACCCAGGGACCGTCTTGTGGGTTGGAAGTTGTGTGGCCGTTGATTCGCCAGAGGACGAATTAGGTGTTCCCTGATAATTTGAATCAGACGGATTAAGGGGCTGTCGAAAACAACCCGCCTTGGGGCAAGAAATATTAGGAGTATAAGAGACCTCTGTTTGACGTTTCCGGACTGGAGTGTTCGGTAAACCGGCAGAGGTAACTACTTGGCCACTGTGCCGGGTTGTGCGGCGGGCTTCGTGTTGCTGTTTCTTCAAAAGAAAGTTTGGGTCCAAGTGAGCTAAGGGGTGAGAAAATTTTATTTTCCGGTTTGCTTGACGGAGTTTCTGTGTTGGCAGAGGGTCTGAACCGGAAGAAAGGATAGTTACCTCTGCATCGTCCGCCTGGCTGCCTTCGGCGTCGTCCTGATAACAGTCATTGTCAATAAGGTGTATGAAGAAAGAACCGAGAGAGTCAAGTTCTACCTCTGAGTCCGGATTAGCCGGATCCGCGTCAGCATTTGGTTCAGAAGATTCAGTGATCCTCTTCTTGGCAGGTTTCTTGGTGACCTTGGTCTTCGGGCGAAGTGGTTTGGCCGGTTTATCCTGTGGTTTTTTCTTCCAGAATGGGTCATCGCCCTGTGAAAGATGAACACAATTTTGAGACTATTTGAAAAGGGGTAAGCTAAAACAAGAAAGTTGTGATTCTTACAGTGGGCGGCCTGTTGGAGACGCAGAAAGGGCTTAACCCGGTCTGGCTACAGACAGCTTCCGGTTCATTCAGTATTTTCTTGACAGCCTCAGTAATTTCGGCTTCTGTTAGCTGAATGTCGATGTGTCGTTGAGGGTCTTTCAAATCCCCTGTGTACTCACACATTAAATCGGGGCGCCGGCTTAAGGGCAGAATACTCCAAGTTATCCAACAGCGAACAAAGTCGACACCTGTCAAACCGTTTGCCATAAAGGCTCTGAGCTTTGACAATTGTGGTGCATAGTTGGACCATTCCTTGGCAGTCAGCCTTTGGGGGAAGGGATGAGTGTTGCTAAGCTGGTGGGGACGGTAACCCGGCAGAGGATTTTCATCAGTTGGAGATGTGTCTTTGCAGTAAAACCAAGTCTGATTCCAGTCCTTGGGGTGACTATGAAGCTTGGCATGAGAGAAGCTGACATCCTTCCTCTTTTGAATTGCCATTCCACCAAGCTCGGTGTTGGGTCCGTCTGTGAACTCTGTGCGACGGTTTAAGTAAAAGAAATCCCTGAACAGTTCAACTGTGGGTTCCTCTTGAAGATAGGCCTCACAAAATACTTGGAAATTGCAAATATTGGACACAGAGTTTGGTCCAATATCTTGAGGGTGGAGTTGGAAGCTGGCCAGCACATCCCGAAAAAAATTTGAACCGGGAGGGCTAAAGCCTCGACCTAGATGGTCAGTGAATACAACTACTTCTCCGTCCTTGGGTTCAGGAGGATTTTCCGGACCAGGGACCCTCCAGTGGATGACTTCTTTCTTGGCTAAAGCTCCAGTTGTGACACATATGTTTAATTGCTCTTCAGTAACCCGGGAAGGAACCCAGTTGCACTCGTAAACTTGTTTGGCCATTTCAACGGGAAGCTGAAACACATTTATTGCCGTTTTAAGATTTATGACGGGCAAGCATAAAGCAATGCAAGATAAGCAGAAGCAGAGGTATATACATATTGTAAAACCGGAGTTTGGTATTACTAAACCGGAGTCTGACAGTGGAGAAGATGCAAAGATCAATGAATCGGCGGTTTAAGAGGGGACTAATGATGCCAACCGGATTATTGTTCCTTGACAAAGCTAAACCGCCTATATTGGTATGAAAGATACAGATCTAAAATACCTAAGTGAGGGAAAAACAAGTTTCACAAAGTGATATGATAATTTCAGATCTGCAGTGCGACAGAAAACTAGAATATATTCAGACCTACAATACAGGTGCTTCAATAGTTCATCGGATTTAGATGAGTTTTTTATACGAAGAGGATGCTCTAATGAGGAGAAAAGGGGCTATCACTACGACCGCACAAGAAATATCAGATCCATTTATGGTACTAAGAGAAACAAGGACGAACAGCGCTGGAGCTTTTATGAACTCCGACGAACACCGAAACCCTAATGGTGAATCTGGAGAAAGAGGAAAGGGACTTACGGATGCGGACGGAGCAGCGAAGGAGCACCGCGTTTTTCTGGTCCGTTCAGGTTGATGCAGCAGCCGGAGTTGAGGGAGAAGGCGGAGCTTGACGACAGCGGCTGCAAGTGATGGTCGGGTCGGCGCGAGGAAGGAGAAAGACGAAGAGGCAAGGGGAAAAATGAAACGGACCCTTCGGCTTTATTTATAAGGCGAATGGATAAGTGACAGGCGCGAGAATCGAGGAGCCCAAAGCGGGATATGTGGCAGAGCTGTCGCCTCGATTGTCGGAGGCTCATTAATGAAGGTGAGAGACATACCATTTTTAATAACAGGTGACGTCATGGCGGTTTATCAAGATACCGGGAGATGACGTCGTGGCGGTTTACAAGATTTATGCGAAGATGCTGAAAGAGGAATTTTTCTCAAGTTGAAGATTGACATGAACCAGTTCAAATCAATCTGGGGCCTAATGTTGGGGATATTACTACTGGCTATAAACCGGCCAAGAGAGGCCGGGTTATCCCCATAATGAGTTATTATACTTGAAGCCCACTTGGACAAAGATGGAGGCGCTTTATGAAGGCCCGGGGCCCAACGGCGGATTAAGGCCTATAGACATAAACCGACATTGATATGTAAACTTGTGTTATAAGATAGAAAGAGTAGAGACCGAGCCGGAGAGGTTCATGAGCCAGCCTCAGGATCCTGTAAACCGACGGGCGTCAACCCATGTATATAAGGGGACGACCCGGCGGCGGTTTGAGGGAGATAGACAACAACTCAAGAGCCAGGCATAGCGGATTCGCTCCCTGGTCATCGAAACCCTAGCAATTCCACAACAACTGGATTAGGCCTTTACCTTCACCGCAAGGGGCCGAACCAGTATAACTCTCTGCGTCCCTTGTCCGCCTTAACCCCTTTAAGCTAACCCGTCGCGATGGCTCCACGACTAAGTCCTTTCTCTAGGACACCTGCCGTGACAAAACCACGACATGTTCCATACCTTTTCTCAAAGGAAATTGGAATTTGATGTTCCCTTCTTTCATATCAATCACGGCACCTATAGTGCGTAAAAACGGTCTACCAAGAATAATTGGGCAAGACGGATTGCAATCAATATCAAGAACAATAAAGTCTATGGGCACATAATTCCTATTTGCAAGGATAAGAACATCATTAATTCTTCCCATAGGCTTTTTAATAGTAGAATCCGCCAAGTGCAAATTTAAAGAACATTCTTCAATATCGGTAAGACCAAGCACATCACATAAGGATTTCGGAATTGTAGAAACACTAGCACCCAAGTCACATAAAGCAAAACACTCATAATTTTTAATCTTGACTTTGATAGTAGGTTCCCATTCATCATGTAATTTTCTAGGAATTGAAATCTCTAATTCCAACTTTTCTTTCAAAGCTTTCATCATAGCATCAACGATATGTTTAGTAAAAGCTTTATTTTGTTCATAAGCATGGGATGAATTTGTCATGGATTGCAACAAAGAAATACAGTCAATCAAAGAGCAATTCTCATAATTAAAGTCTTTGTAATCCAAAAGAGTGGGCACATCACTAGTTAAAGTTTTGACCTCTCCAAACCGACTTTTATCAATTTTCTCACCAAGATTTTCACCCACCAAATTATCGGGACGCCTTCTAGCTAAAGTAGACTCTTCTTCAGTCCCTTTATCATCAATCTTAATTTTACTAATCAAGGAATCAATAGAAGAAATACCAATCACTTCAAGATCTTCGTCATTTTTATGGAAGCAATCACTAGAAAACGCTTTTTCTAAACATTCTCTTTTAGCTCTAAGCATAGCGGTTCTTTTCTTACTTTCATCCATAGAAACATATAAAGCTTTAATTTTTTCCTCAACCTTAGGCACAAAAATTTTCATCTTGAGATTTTCTACATCATGAGAAATTCTATCAATTCTTCTAGACATATCATCAATTTTACTCAACTTTTCTTCTATCATAGTATTAAAATTCTTTTGAGCATTAATAAATTCTTTAATATTATTCTCAAGATCAGAGGTGTTCCTATTATTATTATAAGAAGGATTACCATAGGAATTACCATAACTATTAGAGGAATTTCCCAAAAAGGTCTAGGATTAAAATTACCTCTATAAGCATCATTATTAAAATTGTTTCGCGAGACAAAATTCATGTCTACGGCATCACTATTTTGCTCAACCAAAGTAGACAAAGGCACATCATTAAGATCAATAGGAGCATTTTTATTGGAAACCAACTTCATAAGAGCATCAACTTTTTCACTCAAAGAATTTATTTCTTCTACCGAATTAACCTTTTTACTAGTAGGAGCTCTTTCGGTATGCCATTATGAATAATTTGCCATAATATTATCAAGCAATTTAGTAGCTTCACCCAAAGTAATCTCCATAAAAGTTCCACCCGCGGCGGAATCTAAAAGCTTTCTAGAGACAAAATTCAATCCCGCATAAAAAAATTGTATGATCATCCAAAGATTTAAACCATGAGTAGGACAATTTCTTAGCATCAATTTCATTCTTTACCAAAATTGCGCAACATGTTCATGCTCAAGTTGCTTAAAATTCATGATTTGCGTCCTAAGGGAAATAATTTTCGCAGGAGGAAAATACTTAGTAAAAAAAGCATCTTTGCACTTATCCCAAGAATTGATACTACTGCGAGGCAAAGAAGAAAACCAAATTTTTGCACGATCTCGCAAAGAAAACGGGAATAATTTCAACTTCACAATATCATTGTCCACATCTTTTTTCTTTTGCATATCGCATAATTCCACGAATGTGTTAAGATGGGACGCGGCATCCTCACTAGGAGTACCGGAAAATTGATCTTTCATAACAAGATTCAACAAAGCGGCATTAATATCACAAGACTCTGCACTAGTGGCGGGAGAAGCAATCGGAGTGCTAATAAAATCATTGTTGTTGGTGTTGGAGAAATCACATAACTTGGTGTTCTCTTGAGTCATCGTGACTATGCAACAAGATTGCACTCAAAAACAGATCTGATGAGAAAACGGCGAACGAAAAAGAGGGCGAATAAAACGGCAAGTGTTTGTGAAGTGGGGGAGATGAAAACGAGAGACAAATGGCAAATAATGGAAATTGCAAGGAGATGGGATTTGTGATTAGGAACCTGGTAGATGTCGATGATGTCTCCCCAGCAACGGCGCCAGAAATGGCTAGTTGATGGGAGACTATCTTGACTTGATCCTCCCCGGCAACGGCGCCAGAAATTCCTTTTGATGTCGCTTGAACTACGTCGGTATTTCCCCAAAGAGGAAGGGATGATACATCACAACTACGGTAGGTATTTCCCTCAGTGATGAGACTAAGGTTATCGAACCAGTAGGAGAACCAAGCAACACTACGTAAACGGTACCTGCACACAAAGAACAAATACTTGCAACCCGACGTGTTAAAGGGGTTGTCAATCCCTTTCGAGTAATGGTGCCAGAAATTGTCACGTGGACGGGAGACTAAATGTAATAGATTGGATAAAAAGATCTCGATAAAACGCAAATAAAATAAAGTGCAGCAAGGTATTTTTCGGTTTTTGGAAATATAGATCTGAAAATAAAAGATGCAAATAAATAAAAAGGCAAATAGCAATATACATCTGAAAGTATATGATGGGAAATTAGACCCGGGGGCCGTAGATTTCACTAGTGGCTTCTCTCGAGAAAAATAGCATACGGTGGGTAAACAAATTACTATTGGGCAATTGATAGAACTTCAAATAATTATGACGATATCCAGGCAATGATCATTATATAGGCATCACGTCCAAGATTAGTAGACCGACTCCTGCCTGCATCAACTACTATTACTCCACACATCGACCGCTATCCAGCATGCATCTAGTGTATTAAGTTCATGGAGAAATGGAGTAATGCAATAAGAATGATGACATGATGTAGACAAGATCTATTCATGTAGGAATAGACCCCTTCTTGTTATCCTTAATAGCAACGATACATATGTGACATTTCCCCTTCTGTCACTGGGATTGAGCACCATAAGATCGAACCCATCACAAAGCACCTCTTCCCATGGCAAGAAAAATCGATCTAGTCGGCCTAACTAAACCAAAGATTCAAAGAAGAAATACGAGGCTATAAGTAATCATGCATATAAGAGATCAAAAGACTCAAATAACTTTCATGGATAAAAACATAGATCTGATCATAAACTCAAAGTTCATCGGATCCCAACAAACACACCGCAAAAAGAGTTACATCAAATAGATCTCCAAGAGACCATTGTATTGAGAATCAAAAGAGAGAGAGGAAGCCATCTGGCTACTAACTATAGACCCGTAGGTCTACAATGAACTACTCATGCATCATCGGAGAGGCACCAATGAGGATGATGAACCCCTCCGTGATGGTGTCTACATTGGATCTGTGGTTTCTTGAACTTGCGGCGGCTGGAATTGTATTTTGTTGACTCCCCTAGGGTTTCTGGAATATTGGGGTATTTATAGAGCAAAGAGGCGGTGCGGGAGGCCACCGAGGTGGGCACAACCCACCAGGGCGCGCCTGGGCCCCCAGGAGCGCCCATGTGGGTTGTGCCCCCCTCGGGGCACCCCTCTCGTACTTCCTTGGCCCAACTTGTGTCTTCTGGTCCAGAAAAAATCACCAAAAAGTTTCGCTGCATTTGGACTCCGTTTGGTATTGATTTTCTGTGAAGTAAAAAACAAGCAAAAAACAGCAACTGGCACTGGGCACTAGGTCAATAGGTTAGTCCCAACAAATGATATAAAGTTGCTATAAAATGATTGTAAAACATCCAAGATTGATAATATAACAGCATGGAACAATCAAAAATTATAGATACGTTGGAGACGTATCTGGCTGCCAGAGCCCCGTAGGCGCGCTTGAGGGCTCAAACCGTGTCCTCCTTATTTCCGATGACTGTAATGACGCCGCCGCTACCCGGCATCTTGATGATGTTGTAGCCAGGGTGGGTTGCTGCCATGAATTTGGCTAGTGCAGGGTACCAGCCCAATGTGGTCCACATCGAAGTTGAGGAGCTTGGTGTGGTAGTTGCTGCGAGTGCCGAAGGTGACTGGGAGGCGCACCTGCCCCAGGGGAGCGATGGAACCATCAGCTACACTCGAAAAGGACCTGGTGGGCGCGAGCTGGTCGAAAGGCACTTGCAGCATCTCGAAGGTCTCGACGGAGAGGACGTTGAGGCTGGCACCGCTGTCGATGAGGGTCTTGGTGACAGAGACATTGCTGATGGTGGGCGTGCATAACATGGGGAGCATGCCGGCGGCGGCCGCGGACTTGGGGTGGTCCCAAGAGTCAAAAGTGATGGCGCACTCAGACCACGCGTGAGGTCGCAAAGCCTCAGGCTGGGGCTACGCGGCATTCATCATGCGGAAGAACTGCTTGGAATGGCGACCAGACGCAGGCGCCTGGGACCCGCCGAGGATACACTCGACCGCTTGGGGCCCTGGGAGCGCAAAATGCGCGGCGAACCGATCATGGAGCTCGCTCCAGGAGGAGATTGAAGCCTCAGGGAGGCCGAGGAGCCAAGAACGCGGGACGCCCACGAGGGCCAAGAGAAAACAGTTCGCCAAGGCCTTGTTGCCGCCGCTTGCTGCCAGGATGCCCTGGGAGTAGAGCCAGAGAAACTCCTCGGGGTCAGCAGCGCCGTCGTAGTACGGCGGCAGCACCGGCCTGAACCTCACCAGCCAATTTACCCGACGCAGGCTGGGGGTGAAGGCCGGGGAGCCCTCGACGTTCGAGAAAATGGCGGGGCAGAGGGCGTCAGCTGTGGCCGGGGCGAAGTGACGGCGGACGCCGCAGCCTACAGGGCCTGCCTGGGCAGCGCGAATGCGATGGGCGTCGTCCATGGAAACGATGGAGCAGGGACAGAGAAAAGTTGACGAACTACGGCACACCCCTACCTGGCGCGCCAAATGTCGGAATCAGGGCTCTGGGGACCCAAGGAGAGGTTCAAACTCTGGGGTGTGCGAAGAACTCCACTAAGCTAGGCCCCGCTACTCACAGCCTCACGGCGAAACTCCGACGTGCTCGAGCGAGGATAAAAGGAGACTCAACACGGCGATTTACCTAGGTTCAGGCCACCTTGCGGTGTAAGACCCTACTCCTGCTTTGTGGTGGATTGCCTTGAGAGGGAGGATGGATATGAGTGAGTACAAGGATGAACTGCCTCAGGAGGGCTCAGGATTCGTCCCCTCTCTACGGTGGAGACTATCCTATATTTATACTAGCCTTGGCCCTCTTCCCCGAAAACTCTAGGTGGGAAAGGATACCACAACGGCCAATTCTGAAGGGGGGACACGAGTACAACTTATCCTCGCAAAAGCAGTCTCCACCTGCTAAAGCTTCTGGGCATGACGCGTCGGTGGGCTTGGCGATGACCTACGTCCTGGTGGGCCAGCGGTCCTGGTCTTCTAGCACCGGAACGGCAACCTTAAGAGATTGCTTTGGGAACCGACGGGCTGTCCTGCTCCTTTAGCATGAAAGAGGAAATCATCCTCGTCTGCGCCCGCTGGCGCCCTTCTGGCTCCGCTCATTGTAGCTCGCGCCACCCACATGCACCGCGAGGCGGGGCTTGGCGCCTTAGGAGTATCCGCCCGGGAGGGGGCCTCGGGAGGCAGCTTGGGGATGCCGCCTAGCACGAGGCCTCTGGAGCTCCAGGACAGCTCATCGTCGGGCGCCTCGCGAGGCGGGGGCCCTCGCAAGGGTCTTGCTCTTGAAGCCTTGAAGATGGGCCGTACTGGGCTCGCACCGAGCGTCGTGCCTTGGGCCGCAGGTAGACGGGCCTGGGTATCCCCAGTCCCATGGGCCCGACAAGAACAATTATAGGGCACAATATAAGCATGATCTCACACACAATAAGACATAAATAGGATAGCATAGGTAGCATCTGTCTCACACCATATGACATGGTCTCAAGTCTCACGGCAAACCAAAGCAAGCCAAGAAAAAGAGTTCACAAGCATAAAACACAAGGCAAATAAGGGAAGCTTGTGACTCGGGAAGTCCCCTAAGAAAGCAAAGCAAATCCCTAGTCCTAAACTCTCTCCCCCTTTGGCATCGAGATGCCAAAAAGGTAGAGAGTGATAGCTACGTCCCAAGGTGGAAGCATCAGTCGGAGTCTCATCCATGGACTCCTTTGTCTCCTCATCATCATCTGCGACACCACGAGCACGACGAGCGGAAGTGGCAGAGGTGGAGTCATCAGAATCTGTCAATGTGATGTGCTTGGAGATCCACTCCTCCGGGGTCTTAATCCTCTTATCAGAGCCGCTCTCCACAGAAAGCTCCATCTTCCTCATCATGAGGATCTAATGCTGACATGCAATCTTCTCCGCTACGTGAGCCTTATACATCTTCTCCCGAATGTCGGACTGGAGGCAGAATAACTTCTTGACCTTCTTCTTGAGCTTAGCAACCCAACATGGCTGATCAGTGGGAGTAACATAGTCTGGCTCAGTAGACTCATCAGAATCAATAGGGGGAAGCTCAACGTCAGGAGCCGCCAGAGGAACTCCCTGATAATCCCCAAGTGCAAGGAATCATTGTAGCAATTGTCAAAGATGGAAGTGATAAGTATGGAATGTCGAACTCACAAGGAGCTAAGGGTAAGATCAATATTCTCTCAAGTCCTACCTACCACTGATACGACTCTACATACACCGAGCATTTCCTTTCATCTTGAGACGAGAAATAAAACTATGTTGTGGATATAAAGAGGATAGCTTTGCATAATATCAGAGAGCTAAAATATAAAAATAAGTGCTAGCTAAATAAAGTTAGAATATATTACGATATATTACAAATAGCGAGTGTGGAATAATGATGGTATGGTGTGCGGAATTGTCCTAGGCAATTGTTAACAAGATCGGTAATCATCATTGCAATTTTATATGAGGGAGAGGCATGAGCTAACATACTTTCTATACTTGGATCATATGAACTTATGATTGGACCTCTAGCAAGCATCCGCAACTACTAGAAATCATTAAGGTAAACCCAACCATAGCATTAAGTATCAAGTCCCCTTTACTCCCATACGCAACAATCCCCTTACTCGGGTGTAAGCTTCTGTCATTCTAGCCACCCACTAGAAGCAAATCATGAATGTATTGCAATACCCTAGAGCGGGAATCCCCCATGTGTGCGCTGCCTGGAAGGCACCATAGGACATTACCAAAATAAAACATACAACTCAAACCAATCAAGATCATCAATCAACCCAAAGGACAAAAGAAATCTACTCAACATCATAGGATGGCAACACATCATTGGATAATAATATGTGGCATAAAGCACCATGTTCAAGTAGGGGATTACAGCGGGATGCGGGAGAGTGGACCGCTAAAAAGAGATGAGGGAGGTGATGAATATGGTGATGTTGATGAAGACGATCACCGCGGCGATGGTTCCCCCGGCGGCACTCCGTCGCCACCGAGAGATAGGGGAAGAGAGAATCCTCCTCCGGCTTGCTCCTCCATGGCCTCCCCCCTAGATGGGGAGAGGTTCTCCCTCTGGTCCTTGGCCTCCATGGTGCCCGGAGGGGCGAGAGCCCCACTGAGATCCAATCTCTCTCTCTCTCTCTGTTAGCTTCTGTTTCTACGCCCCTGTTTATGGCCGAAACCCATTTCTTGTATTCCCGGAGATCCGTAACTCCGATTGGGCTGAAATTTTGAGGGGATTTTTATCTGGATATTCTCTTTCTTGCGGAGAAAGAAGGCATAAACTGACCTATGTGGTGCCCACAAGGCACCTGGGTGCGGCCGGGGGAGTAGGTGACGCCCAAGTATCTTGTGGGGCCCTCGAGCACCGCCTTGCATTGATTCTTCCTCCCAAAAATCACATATTCCAAAATAAATCTCCGTAAATTTTTATCCCATTTGGACTTCATTTGGTATGGTATTTCTGCGAAACAAAAAACATGCAAAAAACAGGAACTCTCACTGGGCACTAAATTAATAAGTTAGTGCATAAAAATAATATAAAAGTGCACCAAAACAATAAAAAATTATAATAAACATGGCATGAATACTTCATAAATTATAGATACGTTGGAGACGTATCAGCATCCCCAAGCTTAATTCCTGCTTGTCCCCGAATAGGTAAATGATAAAAGAAATAATTTATGAAGTGTGAATGCTAGCATAGTGCATTAGTTTGATCAATAATAATTTCCATCACTTTTCCTAGCATTATAAACAACAACTCTTTCTCATAAAACTAATGTTGATAAAGTAGCCATCTATTCACATGTTATGGTTCAAACAATGCATTCTCTTGAAACTTAACAACCTATGTTCTTAATCACCACATAGTTGCAATTCAAATTATTTTCTACAAAGTCTAAGTAAGCCACATATTCAATTATCATATAGTCTTCTATGATTGCTAGTACGCAAAGCATATTTTTAAACAAATAGCATACATCAAACATAGAGGAAGATAGGGGCTTAAATGTTTCGCCTGCCAACTAGCTTATCATAAAGATAATTTTCAACAATAATATTTCATGGTCAAATATATTTGAATGGATATATGTGTCTGGATCTTTCCCCACCACATGATGCTTGCAAACTAGAGAATCATTGAGGTTGAAATGATAATGAATACTTATTGACTCTTGCATAAAAGTAAATATGGAAAAGTAAAAGATATGCCCTTGGCAGAGGGAAGCAGAGGTTGTCATGCGTTTTTTATTTTTGGATGTGCAAGCTCTTAATGGAAAGGAATGTCACTTTATATTGCCCCCTGTGATAGCAACCTTTATTATGTAGTCCATCGCTTTTATTTCTTCAGCATCACAAGTTCGTACAAAGCTTATTTTCCCTTCCAATAAAATATCATACATATTTAGGAGCAATCTTTATTGCTTTATGCACCAATGACAACTTACTTGAAGGATCTTATTCAATCCATAGGTAGATATGGTCATAACAAGAAACTGGGTTCAAGGGTTTTTGGATGCACAGGTAGTATCTCTACTTAATATGAATTTTTTGCTAGAAAAAGATCCTAATCAAGCACCACATGTTGGAGGATCCATAACAATATAACTTCTATGCAAATATACCCAAACATAACTCATTACGTTGTCTTCCTCGTCCAACTTCAACTAATTTGATCAAGTTTGAAAATAATTGATGGGTATTTACAATCATAAAAGATGTCCAAGATAATATATTTGTATGTGAAAGTTCTCTTCCTTATACTAATCATTCATGAATTGCTTGTGTGACCAATATTGTGATTGTCAAACTTCAATAGATTTTACTTTCTAAACCCAATGTAGAACTACTACCAAGCATGATGCAAGCATATGAAGCACATATAGTTTTAGCTTTATGGTATTCAATTCATTCAACAATTTAATCTTAGGATATAAGTGAAGCACAAGAGTAAAAAACGAACTACTCCAAAAGATATAAGTGAAGATCAATGAGTACTCAAAGAATTAAGTAGCTATGTGAGGACTCTCTCTCTCTCATTCAAGATTTCAGATCCACGGATTTTATACAAACAGCAAGCAAAATGAAAATACGCTCCAAGCAAAACACATATCATGTGACGAATAAAAATATAGCTGCAGGTAAGATATACCGATAGTTTTGAAGATGAAAGAGGGGATGCCTCTTGAGTCTTCCTTGAGTATTACCTTGGGGTTCCTTGGGCATCACCAAGCTTAGGGTCTTTCCACTCATTATTCTCCTCATATCGATATCTCAGCCAAAACATGAAAACTTCAATCACACAAAACTTAAGGAAACTTGTGAGATAGGTTAGTATGATAATAAATAAATTGTTCACTTTTGTACCGTCAAGAAAAGATCCAAAATTGTTATCACATAATGCCTACTATACTCTATCATTTCCACAATTTATATCACTCAATATAAGGTATGGAAATGTTAAAACAAGCAAACTATGCAAACAAAACAGATTTTGTCAAAAATAGAACAGTCTGTAATGATCTGAACTAGAACCATACTTCTGTAACTCCACAAATTCTGAAAAGTTAGGACAACCTAAACAATTTGTATCACAATACTGTGTAAAAATGTCAAAAATTTTGGATGCTCCAGTAAAAAAATTAAAATCAAATACTGGGCATAAAAGTTTCTATTTTTGCACATAATCAAATCAACAAATATTTGCACTACCCCAAAGGTCCTACGTGGCACTTTATTAAAATAAATGACACGAAAAATGATTACTATGGTAGCTTAATCATGTGAACACACAAAACAATAGGGGTAAATATTGGGTTGCCTCCACACGCACTTTTCTGTTAAACTTTTTAGCTAGGCATTGATGATTTCAATGATGCTCACATAAAAGTAAAGAATTGAAACATAACGGGAGCATTAAGAAGAATATGACTAGCAGTTTTAAGCATAACACACTTCCTATGCATAGGGATTTTGTGAGCAAACAATTTATGGGGGCAAGAATTCTAGCGCGGGAAGGGAAAACAAGTGTAACTTCAAAACTTTCAACTCATAGAGAGGAAACTTGATATTATTGAGAAGCCTACAAGCATATGTTCCTCTCTCATAATAATTTTCAATAGCATCATGAATTAATTCATCAATATAACTATCACATAAAGCATTCTTTTCATGATCCACAAGCATACAATTTTTATTACTCTCCACATAAGCAAATTTCTTCTCATCAATAATAGTGGGAGCAAATTCAACAAAATACCTATCGTGTGATACTTGATTGGAATAATCAATTTGAGCATTAAATCACAATGACAAGGATCATGGTTTTCCTTATTCTTTATATCATACATGTCATCACCATAATCATCATAGATAGCAACTTTGTTCTTATAATAATCAATTGAAACCTCTTCCAAAGTAGTGGATTCATCCCTAAATAAAGTCATGATATCTCCAAATCCACTTTCATAATTATTGCAATAAGATTCAACACCCTCCAAAATAGTGGGATTATTGCTACATAGAGGTGACACTCTTCCAAACCCACTTTCGATGATAATTTCATTCAACTCTAAAAGATATAAGTGAAGTTCATAAAGCATTCTACCATGAATATAGAGAGACCAATATCCAAGCTCAAAATATATAAGTGAAGAATACGAAGCATTCAATAAAGACATTACGCAAAAGATTTAAGTGAAGCACAAAGAACATTATATAAAGCCATACTCAAAAGATTTAAGTGAAGCACAAAGAGCATTCTATAAAGCCACACTCAAAAGATTTAAGTGAAGCGCATGAAGCATTCTATAAATCAACCAAGGACTATCTCACACCAGCATGGTGCATTACTAAAAGAAAAGGAAAAAGCACACGACACTCCAAGAATTTACGCATACCATGTGAACAAAACAAAAAAACCGAGGCATACCGATAATTGTTGAAGAAGAAAGATGGAATGCCTTCCGAGGCATCCCCAAGCTTAGATGCTTGAGTCTCCATGAATATTTTACTTGAGGTGCCTTGGGCATCCCCAAGCTTGAACGCTTGCCTCTCCTTATTTTTATCATATTGATACCTCCTCGAGCTTCGAACACTTCATCCACACAAAACTTAACCAAACTATTTATTAGAGGGGTTAGTACATATAACTTCAAATCACATCATGTCCTGATGTAACATTATTGTATAATTATAATAAAACATTACCCACTGTATGCTATCACAATTCTATGGCTCCCAAGTCAATGGGGCCCAACAAGATTTCAAACATAAGCCAATAAAGAAACTATAACAACAATATGTGAAAACAGGACATTCTGTAAAGATGCAGATGGTACATATACTTATGTAAATCCAAAAATTCTGAACAATTAGTACAAAATAAACAATTTGCATAGTAGTACTGTGTATAAAAAATGTAAATTCCAATACTATAGCAAAAGTTTCTATTTTTGCACAGCACACAACAAACAAGCAATTTAAACATCCTAAAGGTAAATCTTGGCAAATTATTCTTATGGTATAGTGGTATATATAAGGGGGTAATTATTTTTATGAGAAACTTCCATGAAAAATTCTACATTGTTTCCATGAGCATGAACACAAGTGTTCAAGGTCGACCCTCACTTCTTCAATGCAAAACTTTCCAATGGCTTCTCTTTTTGAAAAAGTTTTAGGTTCCCCTCTATATTTTTTGTTTTCAAATATTTAAATGGAGCACATAATGAAGTTTATATTACACAAAAGGAGAAAAATACTGCCTAAAACTTCTGGGTTGTCTCCCAGGAAGCGCATTCTTTAAAGCCATTAAGCTAGGCATAAGAGGCAAGTAAAAAATGTATTTTGCATTTTTTATTTTTTTGCTTGTTTCACCCACAACTAAAGAAAGAAAGCAAGAAAAAAAACAAAAGGAAAAACAAAATCTACTTAGTGAAGAAAGCAAACAAGCATACACGAATATTAACCCCACGCTATTGCTCCCCGGCAACGGCGCTAGAAAAGACCTTGATAATCCCCAAGTGCAAGGAATCATCATAGCAATTTCTAAAGATGGAAGTGATAAGTACGGAATGTCGAACCCACAAGGAACTAAAGGTAAGATCAACATTCTCGCAAGTCCTACCTGCCACTGATATGACTCTACGTACACCAAGCGTTTGCTTTCATCTAGAGACGAGAAATAAAACTACGCTGTGGGTATAAAGAGGATAGATTTGCATAATATCGGAGAGCTAAAATATAAAAATAGGTTCTGCCTAAATAAAGTTAGAATATATTACAAATAGCGAGTGTGGAATAATGATGGTATGGTGTGCGGAATTGTCCTAGGCAATTGTTAACAAGATCGGTAATCATTATTGCAATTTTACATGAGGGAGAGGCATGAGCTAACAAACTTCTCGTACTTGGATCATATGAACTTATGATTGGACCTCTAGGAAGCATCCACAACTACTAGAAAACATCAAGGTAAACCCAACCTTAGCATTAAGTATCAAGTCCCCTTTACTCCCATACGCAACAACCCCCTTACTCGGGTGTAAGCTTCTGTCACTCTAGCCACCCACTATTAGCGAATCATGAACATATTGAAAAATCCTACAGCGGGAATCCCGCACGTGTGCGCGGCACGTAAGGCACCATAGGACAGCACTAAAAGAAAACATACAACTCAAACCAATCATGATCAGCAATCAACCAAAAGGACAAAAGAAAACTACTCAAGCATCATAGGATGGCAACACATCATTGGATAATAATATGTGGCATAAAGCACCATGTTCAAGTAGGGGATTACAGTGGGGTGCGGGAGAGTGGACCGCTGAAAAGAGATGAGTGAGGTGATGAAGATGGTGATGTTGCTAAAGACGATCACCGTGGCGGTGGTTCCCCCAGCGGCACTTCGGCGCTACTAAGAGATAGGGGAACAGAGCCTCCTCTTCCGGCTTGCTCCTCCATGGCCTCCCCCCTAGATGGGGAGAGGTTCTCCCTCTGTTCCTTGGCCTCCATAGTGCCTAGATGGGCGAGAGCCCCTCTGAGATTGGGTCTCTCTCTCTCTGTGTGTTTCTACGCCCATGTTTCTGGCCGAAAATCATTTCTTATATTCCCGGAGATCCGTAACTCCGATTGGGCTGAAATTTTGAGGGGATTTTTCTCCAGATATTCTCTATCTTGCAGCGAAAGAAGGGGTGTATGTCACACTCAAGTACCTTGTGGGGCCCTCGAGCACCGCCTTGCGCTGATTCTTCCTCTCAAAAATCACATATATTCCAAAATAAATCTCCGTAAATTTTTATCGTGTTTGGACTTCGTTTGGTATGGTATTTCTATGAAACCAAAACCATGCAAAAAAACAGGAACTAGCACTGGCCACTAGATTAATAAGTTAGGCCATAAAAATAATATAAAAGTGCACCAAAACCATAAACAATTATAATAAACATGGCATGAATACTTCATAAATTATAGATACGTTGGAGATGTATCACTCCCCAGTGCTCCTTCCGCCTAAGCCGGGTCACCCCGTGAACCACAAGATCACCAGTCAGAATCTAGTCATCTGGAAACTGAGATGTCCAAGTGTCCTCAATAGAATTCGTAAGATATGGACCTTAGATGGGGAACTTCCTATCATAGACTTTAGAGTGAAGCTCATTCCATATCACATTTGAGACATCCAGAGTACAAGTCTTGCTCTTCTGCTTCTGACGCATAAGGACCATGTCCACAAGGTAGGAGTGCACCTGATCCAAGTTCCCAATGCGAGCGAAAAGTGTGTTCCTGAAGATGTGGTGCATGATGTCCAAAAAAGGAATCAACTCAGTAACCTCACCATTAGTGGTCTGCCGGATCCTAGAGAAGGGGAGCAAGGCGGACTTGTGAGTAGCAGTAGACGCCTTGTGAGGGCGAAGTCCAAGCATGCTCTCTATCCCTTCATCATTGTATCCAAGACCGTTCATGAACGTCTTCCAGTTAGCATGCAACACCCTTCCATTTGTCATCCACGTGAGAGTCCTAGCATCATCAAAGCCAAAGTGAACCGTGGCATAGAACTGGGCCACAAGCTTCAGGTCAAAGTCTTTGTTGAAGGTGATAATCCTGGTGATATCAAACTGACTGCAAAGACCTAGAGCCTCTCCAAAATATGTGGGATCCTTCTCCATATGCTGAATGTCGATAGCCTTGGTGGACACAAAGAGGTTCTTCTTGGCCTTGAGAATGTCCATGTACACTGAGGCCTGATCCCTATTCCAGAACGGACGATGGACCAGAGCAGGATCTTGATCACGGCGATAAGGGTTGCGCTAATGGTATGCCCGGAACTCCTTGCTAGTCATCTCAGATGGTGCCTTGGTCTTATCCTTTGTCTTGGAGACAATGGACTTGAAACGCTCCTTTTGCTTCTGACTAACCTGAGCACTAGAACCCTCTGGAACATCACTGGTATGGCCCCTCTTGGACCCTTTGTAATCGTGATTCTTGCGGCGAGCCTGATGGGGACCGGAGCTGCTACCACCTGAACCAAACACAACAACTAGGGGACATCAGGTGAAAAGGTATTGCATAAGCCAAAGGAGTTAAAAACTGAGAGGGAAGCAAAGTTGGAGATAATTCTGAATTGGAAAACATGAGCGGTAGTACCGCCGGCTTGTAGCGGTATGATACGTCTCCGTCATATCTACTTTTCCAAACACTTTTGCTCTTGTTTTGGACTCTAATTTGCATGATTTGAATGAAACTAACCCGGATTGACGTTGTTTTCAGCAGAACGACCATGGTGTTGTTTTTGTGCGGAAATAAAAGTTCTTGGAATTGGACAAAACTTTTTGGAGATTTATTTTGGAATAAAAGAAAAATACTGGAGCAAAGACCCACTGGAGGGGGGTCCCCTGCTGCCCACTAGGCACCAGGGCGGGCCACCCCCCTCTCGCGCGCCCTAGTGGGTAGTGGGGCCCATGAGGCTCCGCCAACCCTAATTCCAATACTATAAATTCCTATTTCCCGAGAATAAAATATGACAGGAAGTTTCATTGCCTTTTACGATACGGAGCCATCGCCAACCTCCTATTCTTCATCAGGAGGCCAGATCTGGAGTCCGTTCGGTGCTCCGAAGAGGGGGATCTTTCGTCTTTGTCATCATCAACCATCCTCCATCACCAATTTCATGATGCTCACCGCCGAGAGTTAGTAATTCTTTCGTAGGCTTGTTGGACGGTGATGGGTTGGATGAGATTCATCATGTAATCGATTTAGTTTTGTTAGGGTTTGATCCCTAGTATGCACTATGTTCTGAGATTGATGTTGCTATGACTTTGCTATGCTTAATGCTTGTCACTAGGGCCCAAGTGCCATGATTTCAGATCTGAACCATTTAAGTTTTCACCAATATATTTGTGTTCTTGATCCTACCATGCAAGTTATATTCACCTATTACATGTTATGATACGCATACCCCAAGGTGACAATAATTGGGATTCTTTTTGGTGATTACCGTTGTTTGAGGAGTTCATGTATTCACTATGTGTTAATGGTTTATTCCGGTTCTCTATTAAAAGGAGGCCTTAATATCCCTTAGTTTCCTTATGGACCCCTCTGCCACGGGAGGGTAGGACAAAAGATGTCATGCAAGTTCTTTTCCATAAGCACGTATGACTATTTACGGAATACATGCCTACATTACATTGATGAATTGGAGCTAGTTCTGTGTCGCTCTAGGTTATGACTGTTATATGATGAATATTATCCAACTTTATCATCGATCCAATGCCTATGAGCTTTTCACATATTGTTCTTGCTAAGTTACTATTGCTTTTGCTACTGTCACAACTGCTACAAAATTATTGCTACTGCTGCTATCATTATTATTGCTATCATTATTGTTGCTATCACTATCAAATTACTATACTACTGTGCTACTGATCATGCTGCTGTAGATATTTAGTCTCTAGGTGTGGTTGAATTGACAACTCAACTGCTAATACTTACAAATATTCTTTGGCTCCCCTTGTGTTGAATCAATAAATTTGGGTTGAATACTCTACCCTCGAAAACTGTTGCGATCCCCTATACTTGTGGGTTATCAAGAAATTTTTCTGGCGCCGTTGCCAGGGAGCATAGCTATATTTGTTGAGTCACTTGGGATTTATATCTGTCGATCACTATAAAGAATTTTAAGGATGATAGAACCAAGATCGTTCCCTCTAAGACGAGGGGAGGTAAGGAACTGTTATCTAGCTCTGCACTTGATTCACCTTCTGTTTTGAGTAAGCTTGCGACACCACCACCTGCAATTAATTCTTATATGTCGCAAGTAATTGATGATGCTACTTCAGCTATGAATGATGCTTATGATGATGCTAGTACTTTGCCTGATAAGACTGTGCCACTAGGTGAATTTCTTGATGAACAACTTGCTAGAGCTAAAGAAATTGAGAATGCTGAAACTGATGAGACTACTAAAACTGATGAAATTATTGAAACTGAAAATTATGATTCACCTATTGGAACTAGTGACCCTAGATATGAATTGCCTAAGATACCTGAGGGTTAAGTTATAGAAGGAGAGGTTGTTAGGGATTTTCTTGCTTGTAAGGATAGAGATGATCTTAAGAAATTACTATGCAAGTTGAAAGAAAAATCCTTCAATGCTAGAATGAAATATGATCCTGAGTTTGCTACGTCACCTATTTTTATTACTGATAAGGATTATCAATTCTCTGTTGATCCTAAGTTAATTGCTTTGGTTGAATCTGATCCTTTCTATTGCTATGAAACTGAAACTATTGTGGCACATCTTCCTAAATTAAATGATATAGCCACCCTATTTGCTCATGATGAAAAAAATCGTTATTACTATATTCTTAAGTTGTTTCCATTTTCATTAAAGGGTGATGCTAAGATAAGGTCTAATACTCTTGCTCCTGGTTGTGTGTGTAGTCCCCAGGATATGATTTATTACTTCTCTGAAAAATATTTTCCTGCTCATAAGAAACAAGCTGCCTTACAGGAAATATTTAACTTTGTGCAAATTGAAAAAGAGAGTCTCCCACAAGCTTGGGGGAGGCTTCTCTAATTACTAAATGATTTGCTTGATCATCCTCTTAAGAAAAATGAAGTACTTGATATATTCTATAATGGACTAACCGATGCTTCTAGGGACTACCTAGATAATTATGTTGGTTGTTTTTCAGGGAGTGAACTATTGAGCAAGCTGAGCAACTATTGAATAATATATTGAAGAATGATAGTGATTGGACTCTTCCTGAACCACCGCCTAAACCCACTCCGAAGAAGAGGGGTATTTTATTTCTTAGTCATGAAGATATGCAAGAGGCAAAGAAATGTGTGAAAAAAAGGTATTAAATGTGAAGATGTTAAGAATTTACCACCTATTGAAGAAATACATGGTCTTGACACAGCACCATAGGTGGTAGAGGTAAATTCTCTTATTAAGTTTGATGAAGGTGATATCCCTTATAATAAATCTCCTAGTCAATACTTGTATGAATATGACAACTATATTATTAAGCAATATCATTTTAATGCAAATGTTATGAAAGAGTTGAAACAAAATGCTTACATGATTGATCGCTTGAGTGACATGTTGTTTAGAATTGTTAATTATGTCAAAGGTGTAAGTAAACATGCATCTATGGTTCAAACTCAGTTAGAACAAGTTGCTAAATCTCAAAGTGAATTTCTCAATGAAATGAATAATAATATGAATGATCAAGCTGTTAGAGTAATGACTAGAGGAGGTTGAATGACTTAGAAGCCACTTTATCCTGAAGGTCACCCTAAAAGAATTGAACAAGACTCTGAAAGAATTAATGTTGATGCACCTAGTCCATCTAAAAAGAAAAAGAAAAAGAAGAATGATAGGACTTTGCATACTTCTAGTGAACCTGAGGTAGAAAAATCTTCTGAGGATAATAATGATGTCTCTATTTCTGATGCTGAAACACAATCTGGTAATGAACATTCACCTGGTGATAATGAAAATGACAATGATGATGTTCATGTAGATGCTCAACTAGACAATGATAAAGAACCAGATAATGATGTTGAAATAGAACCTATTGTTCATCTTGATAACCCACCAGCTAAAAGTAAACGTTATGATAAAAGAGACTTTGTTGCTAGAAAACATGGTAAAGAAAGAGAACCATTGGTTCAGAAACCCATGCCCTTTCCACCTAAACCATCTAAGAAAAAGGATGAGGAAGAATTTGAACGCTTTGCTGAAATGCTTAGGCGAGTCTTTTGCGTACTCGTTTGAATGATATTTTAAAGATGGCCCCTTATGCTAAATATATGAAAGATATTGTCACCAATAAAAGCAAAATACCTGAAGCTGAAATATCCACCATGCTTACTAATTATTCTTTTAAGGATGGAGTACCTAAGAAATTAGGAGATCCAGGAATACCAACTATACCATGCTCCATTAAAAGAAGTTATGTCAAAACTGCCTGATGTGATTTGGGAGCCGGTGTTAGTGTTATGCCTTTCTCTTTATACAAAAGACTTGATTTGAATAAACTCACACCTACTGAAATATCATTGCAAATGGCTGAAAAATCAACAGCCATACCTATCGGTATTTGTGAGGATGTGCCCGTTGTAGTTGCAAATGCTACTATCTTGACAAACTTTGTTATACTTGATATGCCCGAGGACGACAACATGTCGATTATCCTTGGTAGACCCTTTCTGAATACTGCAGGGGCTATTATTTATTGCAATAAAAGCAAGGTCACTTTTCATATCAATGGTAATGAGCATACAATGCACTTTCCGAAGAAACAATTTCAAGTGAATGGTATTAATGTTATTAAAAAAGAGTCCGACAATTACTATTGGAAGCTTTCAAATTCCTCTTCCTACTGCCAAAAAGAAATATGAAATACTTATTGTTGGGGATATGCATATTCCCATTGAGGTAACCTAGTGTTATACGAAGATTCTTCGGTTTCATGTTAATCGAAAATAGTTTGTTAATAAGACTTGATCAACCTTATTAATGGATTATTTTTGAGAGACATGTGGTCGATGAATTTAGTAAGCACAACCTTCTGTACCCACCTTTTGTCTTCTGTTATTTTTAGTTAAATGCAATAAAATGCCATGATTATCCTGTTTTCTGAATTATCAGTGCAATAAAAAATAGCCCAAAAATAAAAATGCTCAAATGACATGAATTTTTAAGATGATTTTTTCTGAAATATTTGAGAATTTCTGGCACTGAAAACACCACAGGGGGTGCCCCAGGTGCCCACTAGGCACCAGGGCGTGCCACACCCCCCCTAGCATGCCCTGGTGGGTAGTGGGCCCCACAAGGACCGCTCGCTTAGCCCACATCATCACTCATCTCTAGAAAAAAATCCCTGTAGCTCTCTCGCTCGTGTTCTTGCTCCCAAACCTGAGATTTTCGATCTCTTTGCTCAGAGCTCCGTTGCAAAACCTATTTTGGGGGATTGCTACTTGGTATGTGACTCCTCCATTGCTCCAATTAGTTTTTGCTTTAGTGGTCTATATTTTGAGTAATTAGCTACTCTTGGTGCTACTGAAAATGAGCTTGCATGTTAGATTCTTTGGGTTCCAAGTAGTTTGAATGCTTGATATAGCCTCTAGACATCCTTATGAGTAGTTGTTATCAATCTTGTGAAGTTTTATTGGTATCATTTTGTGACCCAAAAATTTCAGAAATTGTTCGCATATAAAATGCATCTCTTTAGGAAGAGTTCTTCGAGGCGGAGGTCCTCGAAGGCATCGTCGAGTGAGACCTCAATATGAAAAGCCTATGTTGAATCAAGGGCAAGCTCGGTGCGGGATACCGACACCAGATCGTGCCTATGGCCGTGTGATGAGTTCATGATAGGTGCGGGTATTAAAGAAGAATTTGATCAGTATGTTCACAACACTGAGCTCGCTCCTTTCATCGCAGATAAGTGTACACAGCATTACAACCTTACCGAATCGTTCACCAAAAAGTTTAAGTATCATTCTCATGGTTCTAGAGTCTCATTTTGCCTTTACGATAGAACCTATAGTGTTCCCTTAGAAGAATTTTGTGCCGCATGCAAAATTCCATATTGGGGTTCGTTAGATGAACCACCAAAATCTGATTATGAAATGTTCTTGAGCAGCCTGTTGTGGTGAGGATAGGGGAGTTACACAAGCTAGAATAAAAAGTATACAATTTCCCTCCATCCGTTACTTTACACTCTTTAATGGCAAATGCGTCGTGGGTAAACAAGACTACAGTACACTCTGTGCCCCGGATTTGAGCCTTATACATACTGCTTTAACGGGCATTAAATGATATAATCTTGGAGCAATTGTTGCAAGGAGGCTGCAACGTAATGCTGATAGTGGCCATTCATATGGAGGAATTTATGCCTCCCGCGTAGCTACAAGGCTAAGAGTTTCACCTTTGCCTAATGATCCTGCTTTACCTACTAGATATTTAGACTTCGATGCAATGCAGCGTCATAAGTTCATTAAGTATGGAGCAATGAATTGCAATTATAACTTGATGTTCGATAAAAAACCTATTGTACATGTTATTTTTGCCTGCACCTGCTCTCTTTGATTACCAGGGAAAAGGAAGGTATTACATCCATGAGAGAGAGAGGCACATGAGTACAATGCAGCAGTGGAAGCTGCCCGTCGGGCTAAGGAGGCCACGCCTAGAGCCTCCATGAGCTATCACTTTGACTATTATCCAAGCCAGGGATTGTGATTACCAAGCTAGGCAAAGGCTTAAGCTTGGGGAGTGCGTATTTCTCACCGACATTACATTCATGTTCACACACTTCATTTCAGTTGACGATGTTCATCCTCTTTCATTGTATTATCCATGATTAGATTTATTTTCTCGCTTTCCTTCTGTGTGTTTGAAAAACTTTGAGAAAATCCAAAAATATTTCTTGCTTCTTTTCGGTTTTTCTTTCTAGTTTAAATTACTTGTAGTATTAAAAGAAAACCCAAAAAGATTTCTCATTTCTTCTTTTACTTGTTGGGAGCTTTCCCGTGTAAATAGTTTTTCTCATTTTTGTTTTCCTTTACTAATTTGCTTCTTTCAAGAAAAACAAAAAAACTCCAAAAATATTGCAGTGTGTTTCTCTGGACAAAAAATTCTTTTGTTGAGTCGTACTAAGGAGAAGACCACGATGAAAATGTTGAGTGGCTCTCATATGCATTATTGTTGATCTAACAAAGAGGCCATATTATTTTGTCTTCTCCTTTGAATAAAATGTTTGCAGGTTCCAGCTTAGTCCACGCACTCTTGCACTATTATTATTTTCATATCATTCGGTCGTGCAACTGAAAGGCAATAATAACGATACATGATGAAGTGACTGAGGCAAGGAAAGGCGGGTATGAACTCAACTTGTTTTTGTTTTTGTAAATATGTTTAACTTAGTATACTTGATTTAGCATATTATGATTAAACATGTTTATGATGACAATTAGATATTATAGTTGCCCATGTCATGCTTAAGTAGCTAGGAGTGGATAATGATTTATCTTAGATGTCAACATGCATTAAAATGGTTTTGATGTAGTATGATGATATGGTAACCTCCTCTGAATGTTTTGAGTGGCTTGACTTGGCACATGTTCATACATGTAGTTGATTCAAAACCAACATAGCCTCCGCGATATTTATGTTCATGGTGTTTATATCCTACTCATGCTAGCATTAAATATTAATTATTCACAAAGCATGTTCATGACCGTTTTCGCTCTCTAGATGGTCGCTTCACAACCTATTTGCTAGCCTTCGCTTGTACTAAGCGGGAATACTGGTTGTGCATCCAAATCCTTAAACCAAAGTTATTCCAGATGAGTCCACTATATCTACCTATATGCGGTATTACTCTGCCATTCCAAGTAAATTTGCATGTGCCACCTCTAAAAATTCAAATGAACATCTGTTTTGTGTGCCCGTACCGCTCATGGAGCGAGAGGGGTGGTCAGTATCTTCCATGCTAAGCGGGTTATTCTCATGAAGAGTGTTTATTCACTCGTCCTTGCATGAGAGGGGCCAGTAATCGGGATTCTCATGATAAAAAATTCAAATAATTAAACAAAACTCCCCCGGAAAGTTGTTGGTATGGAGGGCACCCGAGGATTCGGCTAGCCATTGCTTGTGTTTGTTTGTGGAGGGGGAGTAAACTTTACTTTTACCGCTTGGGAACCGCCGTTGAAAACTCTTGGTCGTAACGTTGACAGGAAAGATATACCGCCCAAAATTATATTAATCTCTAATTTAATATTTGAGCTCTAGCACCTCTGCAAATCCCTGCTTCCCTCTGCGAAGGGCCTATCTATTTACTTTTGTGTTATTTTACTTTTATTGTTGAGTCATCACCTTCTCAAATAAGCACCAGTCCTGAGAGCACTATTGTCATCCTCATGCATTGTGTATAGTTAATGTTGTGTGCATCATGATTGGATCTCTTCTACCATGAATTACAATGTTTAGTCACTCCTTGAACTTCGGAGGTGCTCTACATTTATGTTTTGCGGTCTCAGAAAGGGCTAGCGAGATACCATTATTGTCATATTATATCATGATTATTTTGACAAAGTGCTGGCATTTGAGATATTTTATTATTGCTCGCTAGTTGATTATGCCATTGATATGAGTGAATATAATTTCTAGGAGTTATTGTCTACATGGTTAGTCATGATCTTTGCTGAAAACCTGGGTATTATTTAAGCATATATATGGACACAAGAACAAAAGAGTTTGTAAAAGTTCTTCTTTGTCACTTTCAGTTTGTCAATTGAATTGCTTGAGGACAAGCAATGTGTTAAGCTTGGGGGAGTTGATACGTCGCTATCGTATCTACTTTTCCAAACACTTTTGCTCTTGTTTTGGACTCTAATTTGCATGATTTGAATGAAACTAACCCGGACTAGCGTTGTTTTTAGCAGAACTACCATGGTGTTGTTTTGTGCAGAAATAAAAGTTCTCAAAATTGGATGAAACTTTTTGGAGATTTATTTTGGAATAAAAGAAAAATATTCGAGCAAAGACCCACTAGAGGGGGGGCCTACTGCCCACTAGGCACTAGGGCGCGCCACCCCCCTCTGGCGCGCCCTGGTGGGTAGTGGGGACCACGACCCTCCGCTGACCCTAATTCCAACACTATAAATTCCTATTTCCTAAGAAAAAAAGCAGAGGAAGTTTCATCGCGTTTTACAATACGGAGCCGCCGCCACCTCCCGTTCTTCATCGAGAGGCCAGATCTGGAGTCCGTTCGGGGCCCGGGGATCTTCCGTCTTCGTCATCATCAACCATCCACCATCACCAATTTCATGATGCTCACCGCCGGGAGTGAGTAATTCTTTCGTAGGCTTGCTGGACGGTGATGGGTTGGATGAGATTCATCATGTAATCGAGTTAGTTTTGTTAGGGCTTGATCCCTAGTATCCACTATGTTCTGAGATTGATGTTGCTATGACTTTGCTATGCTTAATGCTTGTCACTAGGGCCCGAGTGCTATGATTTCAGATCTGAACCGTTTATGCTTTCACCAATATATTTGTGTCCTTGATCCTACCATGGAAGTTATATGCACCTATTATGTGTTATGATCCGCATACCCCAAGGTGACAATAATTGGGATTCTTTCCGATGATTACCGTTGTTTGAGGAGTTCATGTATTCACTATGTGTTAATGCTTTGTTTTAGTTCTCTATTAAAAGGAGGCCTTAATATCCCTTAGTTTCCTTATGGGCCCCGCTACCACGGGAGGGCAAGAAAAAAGATGTCATGCAAGTTCTTTTCCATAAGCACGTATGACTATTTACGGAATACATGCCTACATTACATTGATGAATTGGAGCTAGTTCTGTATTGCCCTAGGTTATGACTGTTATATGATGAATATTATCCAACGTTATCGTCGATCTAGTGCCTACGAGCTTTTCCCATATTGTTCTTGCTAAGTTACTATTGCTTTTGCTCTATCACAAATGCTACAAAATTATTGCTACTGTTGTTACTGTTATTATTGCTATCACTATCAAATTACTATACTATTGTGCTATGGGTCACGTTGCTGTAGATCTTTAGTCTCCAGGTGTGGTTGAATTGACAACTCAACTGCTAATACTTATAAATATTCTTTGGCTCCCCTTGTGTCGAATCAATAAATTTGGGTTGAATACTCTACCCTCGAAAACTATTGCGATCCCCTATACTTGTGGGTTATCATGGTAGTACCGCTTCAAGCAGTAGTACCACGCCAGGAGGGGCGGTACTACCGCTGGAAGCGTAGATGCACTTCCGCGGCAAGATCCGGTTCTACTGGGGATGTCAAATTCAAAAATATTCCAATAGAACTTCGACTCTCCTATTCTAGCAGTCTTCCAAATCCTACTCATGCCCCGATTTAGCCAAAAATCGATGAACACAACATGCATTGCCCTAAAACCTGGATTCAAAGGAGAGAACCATAGGAGAGGAAAATAGGGGAAATACCGGCATCCATGGCAAGAAGAGAGGGTGGGGAACGATCGCACCGGTCAGAAATGCGGAAGACGGCACGGGATCGGCGAGCCGGAGGCGGCCACCGGAGCAGTTGAGGTTGCCTGTGTGGAGAGGAGTCGTGGGGACACTGGTATAGTGAGGTGCTATATAAATGGTTTTTAACCCCTTTTCGCGACGGTATTCTGAACCGTCTCCAAGTGAGTGTGTGCAATACGGGGGTCCTTCCCACAAGACCCAGAAACTGTCGGGGATAGGCCCTCCAGTTACACACGCTGGCCAAAATGAGATCGTGTGCGATGGGCGAGCGATCAAATACAATTATATAGGCCCAATCGGTTCCAATCCTAAGTACATCCCACACAGTCAGTCCCAGACAAACATTTCTGTTTGTATGTACATTCCACACAGTCAATCCAAGGAATACTTTTCCGTTCTTATGTACATCCCACACAGTCAATCCAAGAAGTACATTTCCGTTCTTATGTACATCCCACACAGTCAATCCAAGAAGTACGTTTCCATTCGTATGTACATCCCACACAGCCAATCGAGGGAAAACATTTCCGTTCGTATATACATCCCACACATTTTTATGTGTAGCCTCGTGTGTGATAGGTGTAATGATCACACACACTCTGCCTCGGTTAACCATTTGCTTTTATTCAACTACATCACACATGATTTGATGAAGAAAACTGTATGGCATTGGGCTATCCATCACAACCGCTTTTACTGCTAGAACCGTTTGCAAAGTTTCATGACCCATTTAGCAGGTTTATTAGTTTACAATTAATAATTCCAGTATTACGCAAATTCACATTTCATATCGAACAGTTGTTTGCCAATTTCATATCAGGCACATAAATATATTTTAACATCACAGTGCGATAGCTACCTGAAAACAGCATAGTACAGCGTATAGCTAGTTCACCGTCATAAGAACAATATTAGAACAATAGATTCAATTCCCTAATCGAGATCATCCAGGCTCGTCTTATCCACCTCTGCTTTCAGTTCAGTAAGAACCTGTTTTGCACTGACCAACTGGGAAAGTGCCTCCTCCTTCGCCAACACCATCTTAGCAATGTCTAATTTAAAAAATCTGAGCTCATTCTCCATCTTCCTCTTTTTTCCCTCATCTTGAAATATTCTTCAGCGTTGACAACACTTTCTCTAAGCCTACCTCTGTTCTCTTCCTCATACATTCTCCAGAGCTTTGCTAGGCACATCTTCAAAGACTGTGGCCACTCTTGATCAACCCACTCCAGGTAAGAACACTTCTGTTCATCCTATAATATTTAAAACTAGATCAGTAACAATTATAGGGGAAATGGGTTTCTAGCAACATAGAAAATCACCAAATACATATTTTGAAAAACTGAAGAAATAGGTTAATTATGACATATCTTCTCAAAAAGATCAGTGTGCAAATGAATTAATTGCTACTGAGACAACAACCAAATTCTGAAACATCAGAAACTATAATTAACTATAACAATGCTACAAGTTCTTAGTCATGTAATATAAATAACAAATTGAACATTTTATGAGTAAGCTAAATATAACTGCAACAGCATAGCGACACTGTTTGGATGACATCAAATTGATACTAACAGGTGTGTACATGCACAAATTTAGTAACATAGAACTGATAGCACTGTTCAAGATATCTTCCGATATTCCGATAAATCAGCCGATTTATCGCTTACCGGTGTCTGACCGATAAGATAAATCAGCCGATATGGCAATAAATCGGCCGATATGCCGATAAAATGGCTGATTTACCCCTTATCTAGGGTCGACCAATAAATCCCCGATAAGCGACATCCCGAACATTGACTAATAGCACTAAGGTCGTCCACTATGTATGCCAAAACCGGTGTCAAGACATTTGTTGCTACATTTGGCACCGGTGCCCTGCACTGGCGAGCCGATACAAAGAAAAAAATCAGGGAACCAAACTCTGGAGCACCTAGTTGCTCTGATGCCCAGTTCCTTCATGCCATAAAGATTTAGTATTTTACTTCTTGGCAGCTCGGATGTGTGGACCAAAGTTGGCTGCACAAACTGCTGAAGCGGTGCCAACACTACAAAAAAAATACACTTCCGTGATGATACATGTTTGTCACAGTAGGTCACGTTTTCTGTCATGCATGTACATCCATGATGATTTTATGGCAGAATCAAGATAGTCATACCTGTGTTGTGGTAGAAGTGTTCAAATGACATTACCAAAATTATCATCACGGAAGTGTCCACTTCCATGACGATAAATGCCGCGTCATGGAAGTGCTTTCGTCAAGGGTAACCGACACGTGGCATCAAGCGTAACGGGTCACCGTTAAGCTATCGGGTTCCGGTTTGGATCCGATAACCCGTTAACAGCCCCGACCAATGGGGATTTTCCACGTGTAAAATTCTCATTCGTCGGAGGATCCACGTGTCGGCTCAGGGTTGGGACAGATGTCATCCACTCATTGTACGGGAGGCGCCTATGATACGTTGGCACGTGGCAAGGCCCAACAGTGGCCCATTTAGGTGAAAGAGGCCGGCCCAGTCAAAATTAGCAGGCCGGCCCATATAGGGCCTACTTGTGTCTGGTCCATTTAAGCCCACGACCCATACGAGATGTGCCAATTCGGCCCGTCAACGGCCCGTTAACTATTTGACACCATTGCAGCCCATCGTCAGTTCGAGCCTGTTAGTAGCCCGCTATAAATTTGGGCTCAATATCGGCCCCATGTGATTTCGGCCTGTTAACGGCCCATTCAAGGGATGGGCCAATTTTCAGGATGTACGTCTTTCGGCCTTTTAGTGACCCATTTAAGTGTTGGCCCAATTTCCAGCCCGGTGTGTCTTTCAGCCCGTTAACGGCCCATAAATTAGTTGGGCCATTTGCAGTCGGACCTGAGTTTTGGCCTCTTAACGGCCCATGCTCTTCATGACCAATACCAGCCCAGTTTCTCTTTCGGCCTGCTAAAGGCCCACAACACAGTTGGGCCATATAAAGTTTGACCTGACTTTCGACCTCTTAGCGGCCCATGCTCTTGATGGTCCAGTACGAGCCCGCTGTCTCTTTCGGCCTGCTAAAGGCCCAAAATACAGTTGGGCCATATATAGCCCGAACTTAGTATCGGCATGTTAATGGTTGGTGAAGTCAAATGGGCCCACTTATTGCCCGCTTTGATGTCGGCCTGTTAACGACCCGGGAGGTAACAGGGCCGAGCATTAACTATTGGCTCGTTTTAATTATAGCGGCCCAATAGTGCTTTCGGCCTGGTTACGGCCCATTAACTTAATGGGCCCGCTAAAGTTCGAACATGTCAGTAGGCCCAATTAGATAACGTCGATTCCGGCCCAGCTATAATTTGAGCCCATTACGACGAGAAATTATGGACAGGACAAAAACCGATCAATCAAAGGCCTATGAGAATTTTGGCCCATGCGAGCCCATTAGGGAAGCCCATTAAGGGCAGTGGGCCGCTTCCTTCATATAGGGCCCATGACTGTTCATGCTAACTAATAATTTCACGGCTTTTTTCCTTCCTAGCGACCAGTTAGCTGGAATGCGAGGCGCGCTAAGCAAACATACGGCATACAAGGAAAAATGTTGCACATCCAGCATATATTACAGGAAATTACATCCACTGGGCAATCAAAGATTGATGCCAGTGCAAATAAATGAGCAGAACTTAACGATCTACAACCTCACAATCTGCAACCTCAGCGCCGATGACTCCCATAAGCATGTGAGGAAGTTCTTCCTTCTTTGCTACACTGTCTCTGAAAACATTGATTAGTTGTTGTTGCGCAAGAATGTGCACCTTTGATTCCTCCATGATTTCCATGATTGCTTCAGCCAGTAATTCGTTCACAAACATACATTTTTTCTGTTGGATTCGAGACAGAGGAAACTCAACAGATTCAGATGGCGATTTTGGCAGGCTAGTATTATTGATAGTGGAGAGTGTCTCGACCACTGCATCATAACATAAATTAGGAGGGGAACCGAACAGATTAATCAAGAGTTATTGCCATATTACATGGCCTAGACTTATTGGAAAGAAAAAATGGGGTTGCCTTGCTGTTTTCAGAGTTTGTCTTCTTATCTTCAGTAGCCTGCACCAAATCAACACACTAGCATTGCTATCATTGGCCAGGTCAGATAATAGGAAAGCAACATTGACACAACGAACGTTTGGGCAACCAGACCACACCAGCCTTCACCAAATTAACACAATATGGCACAGCTATCATCAGCCAAGTAAGGTAATAGGAAAGCAACATTGACACAATGAATGATTGGGCAACCAGAACAGCACTACAATTTAGTAATGTGCATGATATGAGATAGTACGCTCATGCAGCTCAGTATGCAAAACTACCAGGCAGTTTTCCTTACAAAAATCAACAATGTCGCCTTTAATTATACATTTTGCTACAAGTAAATTTAGATCAGATAAAGGTTGGATTCACACTGATTAACAAAATACATGCTGATGTAAAAATATAGTGATATACAATAGGTACTTACATCAGCATTGGAGCACGGAGAATTCCCGCAAGATACTTTCCTCGAACATGATCCCAGTTTAGAAAGTCTTCTATCCTTTAAGCTTATTTTCTAAAAGAGAGATGGGTAAGAAACATGTAGAAAATATGATCTAAATGCTATAAAATTTCATGATGTGAGGATACGCACACGCTTTTTAGAATGGAGTTGACATATTTTTGCTGGACTGGAGTGGACTAGTTCTTTGGCCACTTGAATCTGCTTATTATCAGTAGGAGTTGGGTTTCTCTGTGCTGGAGAAGTATCTATGAACACTGGAGTTGGTTTACTATCTCCTGGCGTTTCGATATTTTGCAAAGACCTTGTTTGTAACCCTTCGGATTCTAACATAGCCGTCTTCCCCTTGCATGCCTTATATAGAAGAATGATGCTTCAGTTATAAAACATGCTACGGTAGAGAGATGGAATAGGTACTGAAGAATAGAAAGGCATGACATATTGACGTGTATTCCCTCCATCCGGAAATAAATGAATGTGTCTAGGCGTATTTCAGTTCTAGATACATCCATTTTTATCCATTTCTGTGACATGTAATCCAGACGGAGGGAGTATGATGTAAGAGCTAGGGATACGACAGGACAACAGAGTACAAAAAACACTAGTTGAATGTAAAACTGTATGATAGCGGAATACATACAGAAAAACACTAAGGCAACATATGTGTGTATGATTGGGAAACTAAGATGGCATTGCAATAGACCACTAGAACAGCACTTCAATGTAAAAAAAATGGTATGGTAGACAGATAAAGTACATACTGATGAATAACAATGCATAAGATATTCAGAAGCATGATGTCCAAACTAAGCAGATGGCATTGCGACAGAGTAGAATGACAGTACTTGAATTTGAAAACATGTTATCATGAATGGAATAGGTACTGAAAAACAGGAAGGCATGACATATTTACATGCATGATCAGCAGGCTATGCACATGGCATTGCAACAGAGTAGATGCACTCCAGGACATTATATGCATGTTGTACCCATATCATGGCCCAAGTTAGAGCAAGGACCTTGTGGGGTGAATAGGATTCGGCATCCTTCTGCAAGTCTTCTAAAGAACTGCCTTTACATGTTCCATCATATTGGGTATCATTGACGTCAAGTTTGTTGGCCGTTACATTGCTCCGTGAGGTTCTTGTGGATATATCAGTGTGTGCAATTATATCTGACATGCATGGAAGACAACTAGTAGTTAAATTTATGTAATGAGTGCCTGTAGGAGACGACATAAATAGTAGGATTGGGCTTAACTAGTAGCAACAGGTCTTAAAAACTAAAGGGAGAACACAGATGAAAGCTACAGAATATGTATCGTTTGTACTCGAGATTAACTAGACGGCACACAAAAGTATTAAAGAACAACATAGGTAATACTAGAAGTGGTATAATCACCAGCCTGTGGGATAACATTGGCTCATGGATGATAACTATGGAACAACGTTACCTAAAGAACAAGTCTCTTATCTGAACTATGGAACAGCGTTAACTCCTGACAAGACTCTTAAGCGATCAGCATGAATATACAGTGAACTGTGATAATCTATTTTCCATGCTTAGATGAATAACAAAGCCATAAATGTTGCACACAAGTAAGATGAGGGTACAACCTATCTGGCCGCCATCCATAGGAGTGAGCATCATGTGCTGACTTGTCGATGGCCCTGCAGTTGTTGTGGCTGTCCATGTCGGGTATGCACATTCGATGTAGGGAACTGTTGAGTGGGGACTATAGCTCCCTTCTGGTGTATGCTTCCCTTGTTGGAGCAGCTACGGTGAGAAGGAAGATGGTGTGGCTGAAGATGCGGAAAACACAAAATGTTAAGAACGACACATATCTCTGATCTGAAGAAATACCCTAAGAGATCAACAGTAAGGTACGAGAGTGGTCACACGTCTGTTGACTGAAAACTAAATTGGGGTTACACGATTTTATTTGTTTTGGTACTGTCCGATCTACGCATGATGGCTTGATGGCCGTCTTGTGCCTCCCGGCTCACACTATTCAGAATCTTCCCAGAAGAGCCAGCGACCACCGGCAGAGCAGCCTGCCTCCGCCGTCCCTGGCCGAGAGAGCTCCGACCAAAACCCCGCTCCCCGCCCCACCGCACTACCGTGGTTGCGCCGCTCCCGGCTAATCCACAAAGACTCGCCGTCATCCAGATCCGGCGGCGTCAGTACCTTCAACCCACGCAACTCTAAGATAGCCACCTAAGCGTTGCTTCCGCGGCGAACTTGCGCCCCCGCACCCTTACGTTAGACACCAGCCAACCGGCAGCCTAGGAGCTCCGCCGCCTCGAGGGGTGCTGCTTCCCATTGGGAATCGATTGGCCCAGAATAAAAATTCAGACAACTAATGCCTAAATAAAGTTATTTAAGATGAGTGTATGACCTATCTTGCGGCCCGGTGAAGTAGGCAGCTCCAGCTGCCGAGTCGGTGAGGCCGGCGCGATTGCGGTGGCTACCGGCGGCAGGAAAGCAAAGATGTCGTGGCGGTTGACGGCTACGGGGAAACAGTGCCGGGGCCCTGGACGCATCCGAAGATGGAGCCGCTCCGGCGCTGTGCACAACGGCGGGGGTGAATCGGCTTCGGTACGGTTCACGCGGCCATCATCGAGGCAGCTCCGGCAGCACGGAGTAAGAGGCACACGGCCCAGTGCACGACGGCAAACGGACAGTGTCTCTGGCATTGGGGAGGAGGGCGGCGGTGAATTTGGTGTGGTGGGGGCGCCATGGAGGAGGGGCTGAGGTTTCGCGGCTAGGGAGAAGGGAGCTTCCGGGGAGAAGGTGATTTGGCGCCCACGGTGTATGAATGGGAAATTGGGAGGGGGAACCATGTCTTACGGACTCATTTGTCTGAAATGTGGGGGTGAGTTACAGTTCTACCCCTGCCTTTAGGCTTCTGGGCTTGGGTCTGTGTACTGAGGGTCGGGGATAGTAGAGTAACTTTGCTTCTCCCAAATAGTGGGCGCGAGCGATTTCGGGCGAGGAGGGCATGTTTTGAAATAGTGGGCGTGAGCGATTTCGGGCGAGGAGGGCATGTTTTGAAATAGTCGGCGCGAGCGATTTCGAGCGAGGAGAGGGTGTTTTGCGTATGAATTATTCGGCACCTGTCATTTCGGCTGAGGAGAAGGCGCACTTGGATGAAGTTACAAACCTACCCTTGATGTACAACGGGCCAATTGATTCGTGTCCCACATAGGCCGGTAATTTTGCGTGTCCCATTTATTCGCTCGGGCAAATTCCACCGAGCAGAGGGTATTTAGCGGTTTGTTCAAATTTTGGGAGAACGAGAATCCATGTCTACCTTACCAAGTCGATTCGAATCAAATTTCGAAATATTAGCTTGCCACTTCTTTTTTAGATGGTGAGATGATGCTTGGGACTAATGTGTTTTTGCATGCTCATTGCTAACAATTTACTATATGACAAATAGTTGACCCACTCAAAGACGGGAATCAAACCCAAAATGAAATATCTCAATTCAATGAAATAGCTCATTCACCAGGTCAAAATAGTGAACTAAATCCAAAATTGAACACCTCAATTGAGTAGCATGTTGTACTGTATTATAGTACTCCATGAACATGTTGAAAGTCAAATTAATGAACTTGTTTGATACGCATATCTCCGTTCATGTGTGGATTGCAGACAACATGTTCTCCAATTCAAATATTTGAAAGCAATTTTATATCGAAACATGGTTTATATCAGTCTTTGATGCATAAACCCGACCTCCCCCTCTCCCGGACTCATGTTCTCTCTCTCGTCGACAATCTTCAATTCTATCGCACGCATCCAAACACAAACCTTGTCGGTCCCTCTCCCTCTCTCTCTATCTCTCTCTCTGTGTGTGGGGGAGGGGGGTCTTTCTAGTTCGCATGCACACTCCATGTATAGGTCTCTCTGGCGCACTATGTATGATTCTCTAGTACAAGCTAAATATCTTGGGTGCACTCATCGTACGCACACAAATTCCCTAGCTCGTTGCCTGTAACTCTCTCACGCACCACTCTGCCGTCTCGGAGCTCTTCCCTCTCTCTCTCAAACTCTCCATCTCCCTGGGTCACACATACACATGCATATCTCACTCGCACTCTATAGACCCATCTAAAACTCTCTCTCTCTCTCCCCCTTGTTCTCTCTCCATCTCACACGCACACACACATACACAATCTCATGCCTAGCTAAGTATGATTGTCTCTCACTCAATTGTAGGCACACGCAGTCCCCCCTATGTATATGACTAATACTTAGTCTCCATCACAAACATGTGCATTGTCTCTTTCCCTCACTTGGTCTATCTCAATTTCTCTCGGGGCATCTTTCTATCGCACACACACACCTCGTCCCTCGATCTCCCACCCATATAGTCCCCTCACGATCTCGAGGGGATCTCTCTATCACAAACACACCCTCTCTCCCTCCCCATGTGTCCATCTTCTCCATGCGTCCCTCTCGACCTTTGTCCCTTATTAGCCAGACCTCTATTGGACATGTGCTATAGGGGTGTCTCTCTCCGTTGCAAACAATCACACACTAGCTATCTTCGTGTATCTCCTCACCTTGCTTTTCTATCTTGGAGATGCATGCATGATATGTTTGCATAAGAAATGAACACACTCTCTCTCTCTCTCTCTATTTTATCGTTTGTTGTCCCTCTCTCTTTCACACACACACTCTTTTTGCACACTTACTCATTCTCCTTCACACGCACTTGATCTCTCTCGACTTAGGCACTCTCTTCGGTCCATAGCATATAGATTTATTAAAAAGTCAAACATCACAAAGTTTGACCATGTACGTGGAGAAAAACATTTACATCTAGAATGGCAAACATATATCATTAGATTCATCATGAGATGTAGTTTCTTATGATGTATCTTTGGTACTGTAGATATAAATAATATTTGTGTAAACCTGGTCAAAGTTTCCAAAGTTTGACTTCTAAAAAATTTATATGCACTGCATTATCGAACAGATGGAGTATCTCTTTCCCCATCTCAGCTATCTGACGCACCACTCAGCCGTATCGGGGCTCCTCTATCTCTCTCAAACTTTATATCTCCCTGGTTCACACATACACATATCTCGCTCGCGCTACATAGACCCATCTAACACTATCCGCCCTTGTTCTCTCTCTATGTGGCACGCACCCCCCCTAAGTACCATAATCCCTCACTCCATCATAGGCACACACACTCCCCCCCTAAGTATGACTATCTCTCACTAGCCATCAGGAACACACGTAATGTCTCCTTCCATCCATACGTCTATCTCGATATCTCTCGGGGTATCTTCTATCGCGCACACACCTTGTCACCCGATCTCCCACCCATGTAGTCCCATCACGATCTCCAGGGGATCTCTCTGTCACAAACATACACTCTCTCCTCCCCATGTCTGCATTTTCTCCATATGTCTCTCTCGACCTCTCTCCCTCGTTTGTCAGACCTCTCTTGGCCACGTGCTAGGGGTCTTTCTCTCTCGTTTGCAAACAACCACACACTATCTCCTCACCTCACTTCCGCTGTCGAAGATGCATGTGTGATATGTTTGCATAAGACACACACGCTTTTTCTCTACTTTATCGTGTGTTGTCCATGTCTCTTTCACACACGCACACACACTTTTTTCACTCACTCTTTCTATTTCACACTCTCTCTCTCTCTCTCTCTCTCTCTCTCTCTCTCTCTCTCTCTAGTTAGGTACTCTCTCACGTCCATAAACATATGGATGTTTTGAAAAGTCAAACCTCAGAAAAGTTTGACCAGGTATATGTGGAGAAAAACATTTACATCTGGCACGATCATTAGATTCATCACAACATGTACTTACTTCATACTATCATTTATCTTTGGTATTGTAGATATAAGTAATTTCTTTATAAACTTGGTCAAAGTTTCAAAAGTTTGACTTTAATAAAAATATAGGCACTACATTATCGAACGGAGGGAGTAGCTCTTTCTCTCTCTCTACTATCTTTCACGGGCCACCCCTCTCACTCGATCTCTCTATACCGAGGGATTATACGGTCACTGTGTCAGCGTATAGCTTCGTATATTGTTTAGTTGACCGGTCAACCAGTCCACATGCTACCTTGTCAGCTCGTGTTCTCTATCTTCGTGTGCTGGCCCATGTGGCAGTGGGTGAAAATAAGTAAACTAGAGGCCCATCTGACGCGCGGTGAAGTAACAGTAATGCTACACCCACGTAAACTAATGTATGGTTTTCACATAAAAGAGGACATGGAAACAAAGGATTGGTTCGGTGGGGATGGAAGGGCCCACCCCCTTGAAAATCAGGGGGGAGAAGAAAAGTAGTTAGGAAGATTACGTAGGTTTAAGTAGCTTTTACGTAGATGTAGGATTACTGGTGAAGTAAACAAAGTTGAAACCACTCGCGGTAGCACCCCGCACGCTAGTAAATTGAGGGCACACTTCTTCCGCGTCAAGGACGCACTCGCGCACACTTCACCACTGTGTGGCGGTATGCACACAAGGACGCACTCGCGCACACCCAGCACACAATACACACCAAGCACACGTGTACACCGGCGTCGCCGCCAGCTGAGATGGACGGCGAGGCAGCCAACAAGCGGAGACAGCTTGAGCCAAAACTGCATCTGGCGAGCCTGGACTTCATCAGCAGCCTCCCCGACGACATGTTGCTCGTCATCATCGGCCTCCTCCCCACCAAATTTGCCGTGCGGACCACCCTGCTCTCCCGGCGGTGGCGCCCCCTCTGGCGCCGCGTCCCCCTCAACCTCACCGTCGACAGCTGCCTCTACGACGGGGATTGCAAACGCATGGCCACAGTCTCCAAGATCCTTTCATCGCACCCTGGGCCAGCCAGACGCCTTGACATCCGCATGTTCAGTACCAACTGCAAGGTCCAAGCCAAGTTCGACGAGTGGTTCTTATCCCCCGGCCTAGATCAGCTCAAGGAGCTCAGGTTTGAAGCTGGACGATGTCGCTCTCTACCGCCGTCCACGCTCCGCCTCACGCCAACGCTGCGCCGCGCCAGCTTCAGCTCCTACTATTTTCCCCAGATTAATGTCGTGCCCGCCCTTCTTCTCCCTCAACTCAAGCAGCTCGACCTCTTCGACGTTGGCATCTCGAAGAAGGCTATGGAGCACCTGCTCCGCAGCTGTACTGCGCTCGAGTACCTTCATCTTCGGCAGATCCACGGGTTCATTAGCCACCATATTGTACTAGTAATTATCTTACCTTCCGCATCAACTTCATAATTTTCGTATGTACTCCATGCATGAACCGCGCCAGAACCAAACTTCTCATTACACTAGGGAAAATCGTTATTTCTATCTATCGGTCGCGCCATGGAGCAGAACCAAATTTTACAAGTTACAAGTTCAAAAGGAAAAGCCTGCCGTGTTCACGTCGCACCGCCACACGGTTGGTTCAGCACGCCGATCAAGGGGGAATGCGTGTTGTGTTACATTTTCATTTACAAGTGGGACCGCAGTTGAGCAAACCGACTATCGGCAAACCCCCACCCCGTCCACCGCGCGATTGCTGAGTTAGAGAAAATAGGAGGGAGAAGAGATAGCTGTAGCACGGACTCCAAGAAAATTGGTGTCAGATGGGACTCGTGTGGGTGGCGTGTGCCGTACTGCTAGACGTGAATGCTAGTTATGGCCCATGCCACCCCACTATATCGAGGTGCTGGTTACATAGAGCGAACACATTATCTCTCCAGGAGTATGGTACACCACTAGTACTACTCACATTGTCGCGAAATTTCCTGGAGTCCGTGCTCAGCCCTCCTCTCTCTCTCTCTCTCTCTCTCTCTCTCTCTCTCTCTCTCTCTCTCTCTTCTCAGCCAGCCAGCAGACACGTGGAGTGTGCCCATCGTCTGTTTGCTCACATGCGGTCCCACATGTCAGTGAAAACGCAAGACGACCCACTGAACCTGCACATCTTTCACCTCGACATGGTGGTGATGAAAAACAAATCCAATAAAGATCTTCGATGGCCGCTTTTGGAGTTACTCAAGAGTAAGATTCTATTTACAGTTTAACCCAAGATGCACATCACGTGGCTTCAACTAGCACTCCATTTTCTTGCATGACACGACCTGGATGCTGGATGTCCCACGTGTTGGCAAAAGGAGGAAGAACTCGACCAAATCTTCTCCACATTTAGA
The DNA here is from genome assembly GCA_011799875.1 of Thinopyrum elongatum. Classification (NCBI taxonomy): domain Eukaryota; kingdom Viridiplantae; phylum Streptophyta; class Magnoliopsida; order Poales; family Poaceae; genus Thinopyrum; species Thinopyrum elongatum. The sequence goes on from CM022299.1 coordinate 421,387,466, forward strand.
CCGGAGGAGTAGGAAACACGGCAAGCCCTGTGCCTACATCATACTACATACTACAAGCCCACCTCACACAGTCATGCTATCAGCATATTTCTCGGCCTCCGTGTGACACCTAGCTCTAGTTGATGGTATACTACTACTAGGACTAACTATTGCACTAGCATACTCCACTATTAGGTTGGCTCTATGTGATGTGGCAACTTCATATAACCGGATGCTGGCTATACTACTACGGTACTCACACTCCAAGAAGTGACTCGAAAACCATTCATAAATTGAGTTTATGACATGCATATGCAAATGTACCATTCATTACATACAACAAGTCATCAACACACAACGACAACGAGGATACATGTTGGATTATAGATTATTTCCAACAAAACATTCTAGTAAATACTAAAGTTTTTATTACACAACAAATAACAAGCAATGAAATGAACTTCAGCTCAACCAATCCTTGGCATTGGAAACGCTTGCTTTGAACCATAAGTAAGCCTATGGGAAGGGGAAGCTATTGTCAATATCGAGACCAACACAAAAATCATCATCCAGGCTGAAGCGGCCTATATCAGGACGCATATTATGATAGCCAGGGTAGGGAACCATAGCAATGTCCGAGGTATAGATATAGTTGCTTCTGATAAACGGTAGTAACGTTGTGCCAACAGCAGCTGGATCGCCTTTCACCATCATTGGATAGTTTTGTCCAAGGAAGAGCGAGTTTTCTCCAAGACTATCAATACGGAACTAGGCAGAAGGTGCTGGCGCTAGCACACTAGTATCCATCCCGAATACCCTGCAACGGATGTTGGAATAGGTCCGGAGAGTGCGACCATGGGAGACAACACATGCTTCCTTAGTAACACAGCAGTGCCCTGTATACATACAAGAAGAGGTGATCCATCAGAATAAGTTGCCAGGCGCCACTGAGTATGTAGGTCCTGCTCGTCCTCATGCTCGTGATCATCACCATCATCATCTCCCCCTTGGTGATAAAAATTTTCAAGTATAGGTGGTGGAATGTTCACAGGACCTTGGAAACACAAGAAGGTTAATTAGTACGGGGATACTAACTCGCATGCACATGGATGAAACAATTCTAATTAGGGACATTTACATTTTTTCCCCTAACTTTGGCCCGACCTCATCTTTACCCCTAAATAAAAACAGTGCTCAACTATACCCCTCTTCCGTTAGGTGCCATTATGGAAATACCCCTAAACGATGTTTTTGTGAGGTCTTCTCTACTTTATAAGCTTCACAATGTCCCTCTGTAGCTGCTGGTGCTTTCCATTCTTTTGTAGCATTCCTGAGCATTTCCATGGATGACAGTTACTGTTTTTGGGTGTTTATGTTTTTAGGGAAAATAAATATTTTCAGGGATGCTACAAAAGAACAGAAAGCACCAGCAGCTACAGAGGGACGTTGCGAAGCTTATAAAGTAGAGAAGACCTCACAAAAACATCGTTTAGGGGTATTTCCATAATGGCACCTAACGGAAGAGGGGTATAGTTGAGCACTGTTTTTTTAGGGGTAAAGATGAGCTCGGGACAAAGTTAGGGGGGAAAATGGAATTGGCCCTTCTAATTACGGTGGAAGACAAACGTATCGAAACAATAAGGATTCCATTCAAAAACAGTGCCACGAGTGGTGGCAGCAAACACAAGACTCTCGTATTGAATTGCATCACAGTACTCATCCGTGTACAGAAATTGATTTTTGAGCAATATCCATCGAGGCATGGAAGTAAGGACGGCAAAAAGCATGTCGAAGATAGCAACAACATGATAGTTCGTGTAATCCCAAGAGTGGTTGGCAACTCAACAAATTGCTATCTTCTGTAGACGACAATCACCATGATCGTATTTGAACCTATGTAGATCATCTGTGTGCTCAACCTCAGGGCACTCTGAGATTTTTGGAAGTGGAACCCGGTGACGAGTGTACACATTCACTAGTTCCGACTCACAGTTGTACCCAATATAAACAACCCAATCTCCATTTGCGCCTGTCCAGGCCTCACCCTTAAGCGATGGCATCTTAACATCACACGTATCATTATCAAGCGGCATCAACTTGCACAAGGCGAGGCTTCCGTTGTCCCCGCACCAGTGATGTTATTTGTTGAGTCGAGAATGGTCTTGAACGAACCTGCCATGCTAGCCGAGGTGATGATGTCGCACCGATCAATGAGCTCCTCCACCATGTCATCTTTTAGATCGGGGCAAGAATAACGGGGTCTTTTCCGGCTTGTTCCCTCCATGGAGAAGACAATCGAACAATGGCAGAAGGAAGGGTGAAGGCAAATGGAGGGAGGAAGAGCGTGCGACAGCAGTTCCAAATCGAGAGGGAAAGGCGAAGAGGCGGTGGATGGTTGCCACGGTACAGGAAGAGGCGCCCCGGCCTACAAAGACGTACATTCGGAAATTGTATAAAAGGAATCGCCGTCGTCCCACTGACATGTTGGAACGGGACCACATGTCAACGAAACATGGTGTGTCATTTCTCGTGCAAAATGTGATCTGGCTGCGTTGGCCCGAGGTGCCGCATTATTTCTTGACTTTATTTTTTTAATGGCATGCCGTTCAGTTTTGAAGCACGACTAACTGGTACTGTATGCAGAGAAAATATAAACTACTCTACCACTACTCCACCTCTAGTACTAGTATCAAAAAAGATATATAGGCTGGAGCTTCAGCGCTTGCTTGCTAAGGGCTGCCCACTTGCTTCTCACACTATCACCCTCTCTCCAGATCTTAAAAAGGTGGCGGTGCCCCTCTCTCTCCCTCCTCACCGGTGGTCACAGATCCGCCAGGGAAGAAAAGGACATGCAGCGTTGACACACTCGTCGTCGGTGAGCGAGGTCACGCACTGACGACAAGGTCGTCATCTCAGACCTAGCGCCCGCGCAGGATGGCCTCCGTCCCTAAACTCACTGCCGTAGTGTGTGCGGAGGACGACGACCATGAGCGAAGCCACTTCCCGCCGACCCTCAGGTATGCTACCTCTTTTTCCAACCATACCCTTGTTCTATTGCCCCATCTGCCACGTCGCTGCATGTGGATCTTTTTCCACTCCACCATCTCCCCAATTTGCTATCCTCTACTCTGCTGGTCACACAGACGAAAACCTTAATTTACACTATTAAAGGAAACCCTACTTCATGCAGACTAATCCATGTCTGGGTTGAATAAGGAAAGGAAGGGAGAAAGTACTGTCGAAGAGACTAGACATCGAACCCGCATCTAGGTTGAAAGGGGGAAAATCAGTAGCTAAGGAACGAGTCTCATGTCTCTTGGTTGAAAAAGGTAGAAAGGCATGACAACACAATAGAGAATGACCAGGTCGATCGGTTTGTTGTCCTCACATAGGAAAAAGGTGGCTAAAGAGAACAAAAATGGAACGTAATCCACATATGCTGCCTGGATATTTGTTGCTCTGGGCAACCATCCCTCCCTCACCACTCTATGCGTCCGTGGAGGTACATCGTACTAGTGCGCCCACTGTCCGAATGGGCCTCCCATGCTCTTATTGCCACTTTTTTGCTGTTAGTATAACGCCAGCGGTAAAGTCAAGCAATGCTACTGCTAAAGTGATGCCACATTTAACTAATGCCGCACTCAGACTAATGCCACCAATAAATTTAAGCAATGCCATTTAATGTCACTGGATTATTTCAGGGTTAGATGATGATTGTGGATGTATTAAAGATTTTTCAGCTAAGGCATTCTAATGTTGTTGCACAGCCAGTATACCAACGATGAAACTTGTTACTACCTTTAGATTGTTGCACTGTTAATGCTTATAGATTACATACCTCACTTTCATGAGATAAGTCAATTTTTTGTAAAGTGTCACTAAAATGCCAAGGCGCTGATGTTATTTTATTTTGGTTAAACTGCACAAAAAATTATGAAGAGAAGAGGAAAGGTCAAGAGTGGGCACCTCCTCCTCTGGCTATTTTCTTGATTTGGTTGATCAAGTTTTTATGTTTGATCGATTATCAAGATTGGGATAGCAATTTTTCAAGTCCCCTCGAGTTCTAAATGATAATTACCTTGAAGGTACATGGTTTGCAATTTTTTTATACTGTCATTAGTTAATAATGCTAGTTACCTTCAGACTTTTGTATTTGGTTTAATGTTGTTGCACAGCTAGTATACCAATGCTGAAACTTGTTACCTTTACATTTTGTATAGTAAATGCTTATGGAAATCTTCCAGTGCTAGCTTATGGAAATCTGTTCAGTAAAACCATTGTACTGTACCCCGTAATAAAAAAACTACTCTACTGTTGCACTAGCCACTGGATTAGTGTATATTTGTACTATTTGAATTGTGTTGCATTAGCGTATGGACATATATAAGGTGTGGCAAGCTTTCCCAGATATGTGCTCAAGAAAACTACTACCTGTTTTTCTAAATACTAGACGTTTGGGTACTTTAAATTGAACTGCGAAAATGTCTTATATTAAGGAACAGAGGGTGTAGAGTTCACTCAAATTATGCCGGTAAAGCTAGTCACACCTTTGTTAAAATTAACGTTCATTATGTTATCGGAGGAGGTCTGCATGTTTGTCTTTAATGCCTGTCGATCACATACCTGACATCATGATGTAATGGTAAGTCATTGCTTTTTGTACAGTGTCACTGAATTGTCAAGGTGGTGATGGCATTTTATTTTAGTTGAACTACACAAAATATGCTTAAAAGAAGAGGAAAGGTCAGGAATGGCTCAATCTTTCAGAAAATACTATGTTTGCCTTCCTGACATCAGTCGTTGTTGCCTTATTTATTCCTTCAAAAAGGTGGTTAGAAACAGTCTTGCTACCTTTTCCCATTAAGAAATTGGAATGCTTATATTTGTGGGTCTATGCTTCAACTAATGCCACTTTTATAGTAATCACACTTTCAATATCTGTACAAACAGGGATGCTCGATTTTAGTGGAAATGCACAAAAAGTCCAAATGGTTCAACATTACGAGCATGTTTTCTTCCAAACCGATATATCCAATTGGTGGCACTATAAGCTGTTCATTACGAAGGTACATGGTTTGCTACTATCTTGCTACTCTTTTTGTACTGTCATTAGATAGTAATATTAGTGGTTTGCATGTGAATTTATTGGCAGGGTGGACCTACATTGGAGGTGCAGGACATGATTCAATGATAGGATGCTCAATTTCGGTTGTATCGATTTCACCTCTTCCATCACTGCGAACATGGATATCCTTGGTCTGATGAAGAATAGGCGCTATATTTCTGCTCTGTACCAGCAAATCAATTCAGTACAAAATTGTCCAGGGCAAAAGATGACAATATCAAATTGTCCAGTGCAAAACATGACAGATGGTAAGGGGAAACGATTAGAAGAGACGTGTTTAAACTGAAAATACAAGGTGCGGTATATGTTTACTAGCTGCTTGATATTTGTGCAGACAGATGTCTGCCCGTTGCTATTTGGCAAACAAACAAAGTGACCTCAATTTTCGTGGAACTGCACAAGAGAATAGTATAGTCACTGCATGCAGTGCCATTTGAAAATAGACACAGAAAGATTGGATAGTCACTTCATGGACTGCACAAAAGTAGTACTGTACTATTTATTGGCCAACACTAGGTGCTTCATTGTTTTGGTCTGATTATACAATGGGCATCATTTTGCCTAAGTTAAAGTTTGTATTCCAAAAATAGTCTCGCCGTGTGATCGAGAGAAGACCAAATCATATTGCAGTGGATGTTCCTCCATCATGTGTGGTTCATTCTCATGGTTCCAGCTATTGGTGAAACCAATTATGTTTGCAAGAGGAATTGTAGACTTCACAAACAAATTTGTCTTTCACTCTGTACTGAATGTTGGCCCAGAGAAGCATCCATGTTAGTAGCAAGAACAGATGTTTTCTATAGATCTTTGCTTTTGGAGCTACATATTTGTATATGATCTGTGAATCATTGAGATGCATTAACATGTTAATCTTATGTATGGGAATCGTACTAGTTGGTTGTGAATTTGGGCTACTAATGTGAACATATTACAATGCCAGGCCTGTGAGTCTCGTGTGAACATTTCGAACAGATTGGCTCTTACTACTATGCATAGCATGATCCTTATTTCTGTGTGCTTAGTGTTTACAAGTTACTAGTAGTTCCTTATTTCTGTTCGCTCAGTGTTTACAAGTTACTGATCGATCACTAGCTAGCCTACTAATACGCTCCTGGCAGTTTTAGTTGCGACGCAAGATCCGAAGGTGGCAGTTTTTTGAATAAAAATGCCTACCTCTGAAGAAACTGACATGCTGTTCTGAAGAAAATGCCATGCGAATCTGAAGAAACTGCCAGCAAAAACGTTCGCAAATGCCTTATCTCCCAGCGAACGTTCATCAGCTATTGCGATCCTACACGTACCCTATCCGACCGACTCGATCCTACGCAATTAACCAGCGGATCACGCACGTACCTCATCTGGATGAATCAAGCACACTTGTTTGACTGTCATGCCGACGTGCGACCCAGCACGGACGGGACGCACCACTGACGGGACGGGACCGGACGGGACGGGAAGGCACAGTCATAATTTTAGTTTTTCTAGTTTTCCACGACAAGCTGGCGTGCTAAGCCATGCCTGCTTATGCATTGAAGTCCGATGACCACGATGACCGTCGCGTTTCCCGCGACACGCTGGTTCACCTACCTTCCGCCTATAATTACTGGTTCCTGGGGTTCTCTGGTGGCACCATCACCCAACTTGCCCTATCCTCATAAGCCCCCACTGGCCCGACGTCGCTCGCCACTTTCCCTCGCTCTGGCCATGTCCGTCATGCCCCCGCCCGTCTGCAATAGGCAACGCCGGAGGCGGCCACCACCGGAACTAGTGTTCGGTTTTTCACCGGAAGGCAGATGGAGGGAGGAGGCATTCTATCGGTCTTTAGATGGCAATGCGGAGTATGAGGACTTATTGGAGCGTGCCCGCCTGGTAGAGGAGCAGTGTATCGCCGATTTGCGCCGCCAACGGGGCATGGAGCAGTAGTGCACCGACGCTCTGAGTCGCGAGCAGAGCACCAGCAACTGGGCCGACTACGTGAAGGCCGGCGCCCGGCAAATGGCCCTAGAGGCTGTCGGGCACGCACGCGTTCGCGACGCTGAATTTTACTACCAGCTCATCAAGTGGGTTTCCCACTTAGAAGCCGAAGCTTCGGTGGACCACGCCAGCATGGAAAGGGCCACCGCGTGCGAGCAACGCGCCCTATTGCACCTCTGGCAAGTCTGAGGCGAGGAGGAGGACGTCGATGCCGGCGTTTAGCGTGTACCGCACATGGCTGCCGGCATCGTCTAGTTAGCTAAGAGTAAGTTAGTACTTGTACACTACTAGAGTATTAGTGGGAGTAGATAATTAACCTGGCTATGATGGTTGTCAACGTGGAAGTTCAGTACTCTATATCTGGATCAGACCTGTTACTTTGCTCTGAATGTTGAACTTTCCGTTTGAACGTATGGAATGGGCTGTTATTTTTTTAAATGGGCTGTATTTGTCCGCCATGGGTTTAGAGGCTAACTTGTGGGCCTACTAGGTTGATGTGTACACAATCAGGAGATGATTGTACGTGGAGAGGATGACAGCAGGGACCCACCAGGGTCATGGCAGTACGCAAGCAAGTGCCTCCTTATTTCAAGCCAAAAAAAATGGTTCCTCCTAATGGATTTCTAACATCTGGGTCCCATGCCATTGTCAACGTAGTCAACAAATGAGAGAATTGTATAACGAGCGGCTGACATCAGGGACCCAGCAGCTCGCCCAGTTCTTTTTGTTTTTGAGACGGAAGCAGGGTGTCAACTGGGCTGTGCGGGGCACTCTGCCCTGTCTAGCCAGCATTTTATTTTATGTTTACCACAAGACCAGCCCAATAGTTTTTTTTTCTTTCTGAAAATGGCTAGCCCAGTTTTTTTGTTCTTTTGCAGAATACCCAACCGAGGCCTACTTGCTTTGTCAGCCCTGCTGGGCTGCAAATCTTTCAAGACGAGGAGAGTTTCATTCGGCTTGCCCAAAAAATGGGCTATCAGTAATGAGAAATGGGTTGTACATTTTTAAAACACATCAAACCGGCAATTAGTTTCAAATTTCTTTTTTTTCATTTCAAGATTTTAAATTCGATTGGTTTTTATGCGTGGACAATTATTTGGATTTTATATTGATATAAATTTATTTTTCAAATTAGTTTGAATGTGACTCAAAATTTTAGGATTAAAAACAGTTGGGACTGCACCGAAATATGCAAAATTGCGTATAATTTTTTAACCATGGCCACAATATGGGCTGTAATGCTAACAAAAAGAATATGGGCTCCAAAAAAATCCTTAAGAATTAGCAAATGGGTTGTAAATTATTAGAAATAATGGCAGATGGGTTGTATGCTATTTTCCACACATTTGAGGCTGACTTGTGCGCCTACTATAGGGTTGACGCGTACGCTTTCCTAAAAAAAGGTTGACGCACACGCAATGCCATGTCAACTTTGTAAACACACGAGAGCAGTGACTATTGGATGTCCATCCAACGGCTGTCGTCCTTCTTCAATCTCTGCTCTTTCTGCTCCAGCCGCTCAAACAAGCGCCGGCGGGACTGCCTGCTCCATCCTCCCGCGGCCGGCTATGCTGCCGCGCTGGCCTCACCGCCCCACCGTAATCCCATCGCTGGCCTAGCCATCCCTCTACTCACCCAAACCTCCTGTTATTCTCCGGCGACGGCAGCCTCACACTGCAGCTGAAGCAGTAAACCCTCGTACTCCCCTTCGCGTGGGAAACAACTGCCGAGTCTTCCCCGGCTCCTGGTCATTCCCTTCCTAGGCCTTGCCGTCGTCCCCGCCTTGGTGCTCTCAACGCAGCATGGTCAACATGGTCAAGGAACAACTTCCATCGGAAGAGGACTGTACGTGGAGAGGCTGACAGCTGGGTCCATGGCCGCAGCAAGGAAATGCCTCCTTATTACGTGCAAAATAATGATTCCTCCACCTGACAACGGGGACCCACCGGAAGGGCCTCTGTATTTCGCAAAAAAACATTCCCCCCGCTGACAGCTCAGACCCACCAGCTATATCTTCAAACGCAGGGAAGTACCTCCTTATTACACACAAAAAAATGAATACCCCAGCTGCTAGGTGGGACCCACCATATTTGAAGCCTGACTTGTGGGTCTACTAAGTTGACGCGGACGCAGGGCTTTGTCAACTTAGTCAATATAAACGATTCTAGCTGCGGTGACCATACGATGTCCATCCAACGGCTGTCGTGCTTCTTCAACCTCTGGTCTTCTTGCTCTAGCCGCCCAAACCATCGCGGACCGTGCTGCCTGCTCCTGCCTCCCGTGGCCGGCTGTGCTGCCGCGCAGGCCTCACCGCCCCCTCCTACTCCAACCTCTGGCCAGGCCATCCCTCTACTCACCCACAACCCCTGTTATTCTGCGGCGACAGCAGCCTCACACCGCAGCCGAACCAGTCAACCCTCGTACTCCTCTTCGTGTGGGCATCCACTGCCGCGTCTTCCCTGGCTCCGCGTCGTCCCCTTCCTAGGCCTCGCCGTCGTCCACTACCTTGGTGCTCTCGGCGCGGCGTGGTCAACGTGGTCAAGGAACGACTTCCATCGGAAGAGGACTGTATGTGGAGAGGCTGACAGTTGGGTCCACGGCTGCAGCAAGGAAGTGCCTCCTATTACGCGTAAAATAATTATTCCTCCACCAGACAGCAGGGACCCACCGGAAGGGACTCTGTATTTTGCAAAAAAACGTTTCCCCCTGACAGCTGGGACCCACCAGCTACATTTTTGCACGCAAGGAAGTGCGTCCATACTATGGGCAAAAAAAATGATTCTTCCCCCTGACAGCTGGGACCCACCAGCTATATCTTCGCACGCAAGGAAGTGCGTCCTTATCCTCCCTAACAGCTGGGACCCACCCGGTCGAAGCGTACATAGCGTTGTCGCGAACATGTACGTACATACTGGTCAATCGGTCTCTCTGCAGCGATGAACTGTGGCCGAGTAAGGAGCGGCACGTGTCGTAGTAGAGGCGCGGACATAGCATGTCACGCAGTCCCGTCTATATCATGTACACATACGTACAACCACGCTGCAAGAAAGTAAATATGGCCACGTACTTACATACGGGCAGGGTCTCGAACACGTACAGCGATGTCGTCCTGTTCATCGGCAGCCAACCGGCTGGGTCCCAATGGAGGAAACAGCGTCGTGTTCATCGGGAGGCAACGGAATACGTCGTGTTCATCGGGAGGCAACGGAATACGTCGTGTTCATCGGGAGCCAACCGGATACGTCGTGTTCATCGGGAGCCAACCGGCTTGGACGGAACAGCCGAAACGAGGTATGGCGTACCACAGAACGGAGGAAACGGGCCTTCTGTTAGACCGCGTACGGTCGAAACGGGGTCCTGTTCATCGGGAAGGGTCTAGCGTACCGCAAAACGGAGGAAACGGATTTGTGTTCGAGTGCCTACGGTCGAAATGGCATCCTGTTGATCGGGAGGGGTGTGGCGTACCGCAAAACGAAGGAAACGGACTTGTGTTGGAACGCCTACAGTCAAAACGGGGTCCTGTTCATCCACCGTCTACTGCCTCGCTCCAGCCTCCACGGGCTACTGTTCATCCACCGTCGACCTCCTTCAGCCTCCACGGGATACTGTTCATCCAGGGGGATACTGTTCATCCAGCCTCCATCGGCTGCTGTTCATAGAGCCTCCACGGGGTCCTGTTCATCCACTCCCAACCGGCTGAGGTGCGGCGGCCTCCTCAGGGTCCTGTTCATCCAGCGGCAACGGCCTACTACCACGGGGTCCTGTTCATCCAACCCACACTAGGAACTATTCATCCACAGCCAACCAACCGGCTCGACTCACCATGTCTCGACTCGTTCTACGTACCGCGCGCACGGTAGCAACGGTCACTGTTCATCGAGAGGCAACCCAACATCGGCTGGCTATGTTTCGCACGGGGGCTCGATCGGCTTCAGTAAGCAGGAGCAGTGATCGATCGCTCGGTTCAGTTAGTAGCAGCAGCGAAGGAATCGCTCGGGTTCAGTCAGCAGCCAAGGGATCGATCGCTCAGGTTCAGTTAGCAGCCAAGGGATCGATCACTCGGGTTCAGTAACGTGCGATCGCTCGGGTTCAGTTAGCCAATGCCTCGCACACATGCGCGTACACGAGAGAAACGCGCAAACCTCCGTGCATCGCTCGGCCCCGACCACCCACCGTAACCGGGAACTCCCCGATATTTTCCTCGCCCTCGCTTCTACCACAATTTTTTCTGTCATGGACGGCCCAAAGAATGTCATGCAGCTGCGTCTCCGGCCCGCCCAGGACAAAAAACCCATTTTCTGTCATGATTTTTTGTCATAGAAGTAGGAACCCACCACATCTATGATGATACGTGCTTTTGTCACAATTATCGTCATAAAAGTGTCATAAGCATGATAGAAAGAAATTTCATTCGGCCCAAAATGTCACGGATGTGTCTTTTTTTTGTAGTGCAAATAATTTTCTAATGGCATCGCTGATGAGATGGCAACATTTTTATATACAAGGTACAAACTATGACACTGTCTTAACATCCAGAATAGCATAGCACAGTGATAGTGTCTGAATCACATCTAACAAATGATTTGTAACAACGAAAGTGGGGCTAACCTTCTCTGCACATGCCAGGAACTTCCTCCCACTTAGGGGTGGGCACAAAAACCGACCAACCGAATACCGGACCGATACGAAACCGAATAAACCGTATTTTTGGTTTTTTATATTGCCACAATTAAATTCAGTTTTTACGTTTAATAACCGAATTTAAATCGGTCGGTTTGGTATTAAACTGATAACTGAAACAAGAAACCAAAGTGCAATGAGTTCCTGACTTCCTGTACGAGGCTCCCTCCGTACGCTCCTGCGCGTAGCGCCAAACACTAGCGACCGCGTGCACGCGTCCAGGCTACAACCACACATCATACGAAGCCCCATGCATGGTCTTTGCCCATGTTCTGACTAGTACTTTTCTTGGCCTGGGCCCACCACTAACTGCAAGGCCCAACGCAACAACTAGTATTTCTGGCAGCCGGGTAGAGTGTGCAACATATTTGTTTAGTCCCACATCGCTTGCGATACTCAAGGGGGCAAGGCGCTGGGTGATATAAGACCGTGAGGTGCTCACTGCTCAGACTAGAAGCACTCGCTGCTGCGCAGTAAGCAGTGTTCGGTAATAAATCGAAAACTAAACCAAAGTATCGGTTAACCAAAAATTTTGTTAGCAATTTTTGCTTGCTATTTTTGGTTTTTACTTTTCAAAACCGAATTTAAAAATAAACCGAATTTTCAGTTTCTACCGAATGCCCACCCCTACTCCCACTGTCCACAGATTCAAATGCAACTAACTTCACGCATGGTGACAACGAGCAAGCAGATCTTCAGCCACCCCGCTCTATTCGTTGCAACTGATGGTCCTAGGGAGCTATAAGAGGAAGAAATGACTCAAATCGACCGCCGGGTTAAAATCCTTCATTACAAATCATAACCCAAGAGAGAGAGAGAGAGGAGAGAGGCATACCCGGGTGGTGAAAGAGTCATCGGAGGAGGACGAACCGCTGGAGAGGTCATTGCAGAAGCTCATGGCGACCCCGGCGGTAGGATGCGAGACGGCGAGAGCGAGGAAGCGGCTATAGCTTGGGAAGGAAGGAAGGAGGAAACCGGGGAAATGTGACTTGTGGTCGAGGAGAAAAGGGGGTGGGAGGGGGTAGATATTTCGGCGGTAGGCCAAAAATTTCGAAAGGTGGAGGGAAACTTTGCGCGGGGTGCCGCCGGACACCAATCACTTTGAGCGAATGTGTGCATCGCAAAGGATTCTTCTGCTTTACGCGCATGCGATGAGTTTGATCATTCAAATATTTGTGGAAATTTCCCTGGGTACTGTCCTCATCCATGTCAATGCGTAATTTAACATCACTTGCTAATTTGGGCACACAAAAGAGCCTACAGCACAGAGACCAAAGTTACTGAATCAAGCAATTTTAGTAATTAAACAGAGCCAGTTGACCTAAACATTGCTCTAACAAAAGACCAGTGTTATAAACAAAGGCTAAGTACGCATAATTTTAACAAAGCTGCCGGCGCGCCACCTTACGCCTCGCCGGTGTAAGATGAGACGTCGATGACTTGTCCTGGCGACATGCCGCCGTTGGTGGACTACGCGTCCCCCGGCTAAAGTCGACCGCGTCATCGTCCTCGCTTTCGTCCTCGGTGCCACCCTCAAGGTTGTAGTACTCATAGTAGTGGTTGCGTCAGAGCTCGTGCTGGTACTCCACCGCCGATTCCTCAATGGACAGGCTCTTCTCAACCTCGTCCTGAGCCACGCGCAAATCCTCCTCCCGGCGCTCCTCGATCTCTGCCGCCTCCTGCATATCCAGCTCCCGCTCAGTGATCTCATGAGAAAGCAGGTGCTCCATGGCCTCCGCCGCCTTTTTGAACATGGGTTGCATGCTTGATTCCGAGGTGGCCTGGAATATCTTAGCATGTGCGCCCTCGATCTTGGCGTGGATGGCCTCGACCCAGGCCAGGGCGATATCGGCAGCGCGGACGGCAGATCGAGCGCTCTCGGCGTTTGCAGCCGCCATCGCAGTAGTTGCTACAGCCGTCTTGGCTGCTGCAGCTGCCTTGTCGGCTACCGCAGACGCCCTCTCGGTGGATGCGGTCGCGCTCAATGCGGATGCGGCCGTGCTCTCGACGTAGGCGGCCGCGCTCTCAATGCAGGCGGCGGCGCTCGGGGAGGACGCGGCCATCGTACGGGCCCTCACGAAGTGTTTGCACGGTGTCATTCTTAGCAAGAAGGGGTTGCAGGAATGGGGATCTGGGATCCATGTATTCGGGGGTGACCGGCACTAGAGGAGACGAAGCCGGCGAAGCTTATGGAGGAAGACTTAAGTAGACCCACGAATTTTCGTCGCAAATGGTCCCTACAACAAACTGTGTGTGATGTTGTTGATATTTCGTATTAGCTGTGAAAGACGAATTTGGGGTACAATGGCAACGGATGGTGTTTTAAATGTACGAGAAAATTTGGAGTACTAATACAACTGTCATGTCAAAATTTGGAAACTTTCAGGGGTCATTTGACGTTTTTAAGACATTTAAGTGATTTTCTAGCCATTTAATTACCTTAATTCAAATTTGAACTATATGTACATGCAACAGCTAACCATAACGGCTTGAAAAGTCATATTTGAATGCTTGTGTGCGAGTTAATTCCATGTGCAGTAAATTGGACAGAATTTTAAAGCATATTGGTGTCACGGCTTGGACACAAAGCATTGAGTGCCATGGCATTGAAATTCCAAAAAATTCAAAAATGATCAGAAACACATGAAACCTTGCTTGACATAATGGCATGGCACCAAGATGGCGTGGTTAAAAAATTGGCCTGTTTGACAAAAGTTTGGACACACACCCCTCACAAACCGAAGCTACTCACTAGAAGGCTCGTGGTTCCAAGAGAACACAATGCATCTTTGATGACAAACCGGCGATAGCTTCCTCTTATGGTCTTCAAAAAATTTCTACAGTTAACATGCACTACAATTGTCATGTCAAAATTTGGAAAATTCCAGGGGTCATTTGACCTTTTTAAGACATTTAAGTGATTTTCTAGCCATTTAATGACCATAATTCAAATTTGAACTACATGTACATGCAACAGCTAACCATAACGGTTTAAAAAATCATATTTGTGTACTTATGTGCGAGTTAATTCCATGTCCAGTAAATTGGAAGGAATTTTCAAACATATTGGTGTCACGGCTTGGACACAAGCATGGAGTGCCATGGCATTTAAATTTTAAAAAATTAAAAAATGATCAAAAATATATGAAACCTTGCTTGACGTAATGGCATGCCCCCGGGATACTGTGCTAAAAATTTGGCCTGTTTGACGAAACTTTGGACACACACCCCTCACAAACCGGAGCTACTGACTAGAAGGCTCGTGGTTCCGAGAGGACACAATGCATATTTGATGACGAACCGGTGATAGCTTCCTCTTATGGCCTTCAAATTTTTTCTACAGTTAACATGCACTAATACAACTGCCATGCCAAAATTTGGAAAATTTCAGGGGTCATCTGACCTTTTTAAGACATTTAAGTGATTTTCTAGCCATTTAATGACCGTAATTCAAATTTGAACTACATATACATGCAACAGCTAACCATAACGGTCTTAAAAAATCAGATTTTTGTACTTGTGTGCGAGTTAATTCCATGTGTAGTAAATTGGAAGATTCTTAAACATATTGGTGTCACGGCTTGGACACAAAGCATCGAGTGCATGCCATGGCATTTAAATTCCAAAAAATTCAAAAATGATCAGAAACACATGAAACCTTGCTTGACATAATGGCATGGCACCACGATGGTGTGGTAAAAAAATTGTCCTATTTGACGAAAGTTTGGACACACACCCCTCACAAACCGGAACAACTCACTAGAAGGGGCGTGGTTCCGAGAGGGCACAATGCATGCTTGATGACGAACCGGCAATAGCTTCCTCTTATGGCCTTCAAAAAATTTCTACAGTTAACATGTACTAATACAACTGTCATGTCAAAATTTGGAAAATTCCAGGGGTCATTTGACCTTTTTAAGAAATTTAAGTGATTTTCTAGCCATTTAATGATCGTAATTCAAATTTCAACTACATGTACATGCAACAGCTAACCATAACGGTTTGAAAAATCATATTTGTGTACTTGTTGTGTGCGAGTTAATTCCATGTGCGGTAAATTGCTAGGAATTTTCAAACATATTGGTGTCACGGCTTGGACACATGCATGGAGTGCCATGGTAACACAAAATAAGCATTCGTCCCTTATATGAGGAAAGAAAATGTAAATATCTGGCAAGACAACCGGGCCCCACATGATTGACACTCTATTTAGCGCCTCGAGGTTTGGAAGGTGAGTGGCGCGGGTTATTAATCAGACGCGGTTCTGTATTGGAAACGGTCAGCTATTAAGTTCACACATGGCTCTTTCTACGAGAATCGTGTGCAATTCAAACTACAGTACTCGTCCCGGCGACTAGCGGGTGTACTGTTCCCATCGATCTAGATTCCGGCCACCAATAAATACTACCTTGATCACGTCGTCCCGCCTGCATTCTCATCTACATCCTCCCCTCGCTCGCCCTCTCTCTCTCACACACACACACAAATCTCTGACATTGCGCCGCCAATCTGCCCACGCGCCGAGGAGGAGGGGCCGCCCCCCAAGGACGCTCAGTTAAAGAGCAGCGATGAGGAGGACCCCTACGGGCTGCCTGACGAGGTTGCGCCGGACCCACCAACTTTGGAGTGGTTTTGGGGCCAGTACAATCTTTGTCTGTGGAAATCGTTGCCGCCGGCTGAGAAAGCCAGGCAAGTGGCATTCAAGAAGGAGATGGCGGAGGAGGAAGCCAGGTACCAGGCGACCTGTGAAGCCCGTGAGGCCTCCTGGAAAAAGGAGGCGGTGGAGCTTTGGGGGCGGGCCCGTCGTCATGCGGAGGAGGTGTACGAAGACAGGTACTTCGCGAGCAAGGTCAAAGGCGCTAGGCACCTCATCGCTGTGTGGAGGTGGGCCGATAAGCTCCAGCGTGCCACCAACGAGGAGCTCCGGTGAGTGCCCAATGAAATGGCAAGATTTTTCACGCTCGTCCGCCAGCAAGAGGTAGATCGGTACGTCAAGCGCTGCGAGGTGGAGGAGGCGGAGTACTGCCTCCGTGCTGGGAAGACGCTGCACACCAGGGAGCTGCTGGCGAGGGGCTGCCGGAATACTGCCCCCAGGAGGGATTATTAGTTTTAGTATTGTTCGTTTTCAATTTTATGCATTGTACATGGTAGTTAAGTATCATCACGTATAAGTGATGATATTATATATATTTTGTGATGAACTAATGAACAATAAATATATATTATGAATTCCATTTTTCTATCTATTTTCGTATACTAATTTGCATGTAGCTGTTATCATCCACATATACAGAATGGAAAGCATATGTACACACATTGAAACAAAACATATAAGAATGGAAAACGGAGTACACACATTGAAACAGAGCAATAAACAGAGCAATATTATGATTGTTGTGAATACATAGCGCTCCACGTCGAAATGAGTCAACAAACTAAACGCATCCATGACCAGCAGCCCTTGCCTACGGTAGCTCTTGGCTCTGCCTGAACTCGTGCAGGCGTTCGTCCAAGCAGTCGACACGCTCGCGGCACATCTGGAGCGTGATCTCGAGCTCCAAGTTTGCTATTTCATCGGAGATCACCAGCTCGAGGATGTGATGGCCATGTTCCTCTACTGCGCCCAGGTGGACACCTGGGCCAAGGAGGTGGTCGAGCCTAGCGACCAGCGCATTGGCATCGAGCGGGCCGCGGACAAGGCGGATGGCGTGACCCATGCGAACGGTGCGGCCGACCTCTGGTGCAAGTACGGCGCAGATGGCCTCTGCCCACTCCTGGCGAGGAATGGGGGTACTGACAGGACGTGTACCCAGCTGCGACGCCCTATCGATAGCAGGCAAGCGCCAATGGATCCGCTCTTGCTGTGCGGCGCGCCGCGCCTCTCGCTCTGCGGTGCTCCAACGGTCCCGCTGTGCGGCGAGCCACAGCCTATCGGCGCGGACGCGCCTAGCTTGCTCTGCGGCGCACCATCGATCATATTGTGTGGTGAGCTACAGCCTCTCAGCGCTGACATGCCTATCTTGATCCGCGGCGCTGAAGCGCCATGCACCAAGGGTCTGCTCAACCCTGGCGATGACGCGCATCACGGCGTCGTCCATCGCGTTGTCGGGGAGCGCCTCGGCCTCGACGGGCCATGGTGCCTTCTCGTTTTCCTCATCGAGGAGGTTGATGGCAGAGGCGGCGCTTTGGTGGGTTGGTATGCTTGGAAAAGGTGGATGTGCTACAGGCTGCGCTTGTTGCCTCCGTGCATCGCGCGCCACCTAGGTTTATGCGCAATATCGCTGGGTGGCGGTGGGAAACCAGTGAGGAAATGGCGGGAAACGGTGGTGTGTTCATAAAATGCCATCAATTAATGGAAACTTAGCATAGAAGGAACATCGAGCTAGCATGACGCGTGCGGGCACATTGCTCGCCCAAGGCTATGATCCATATACTTGTGTGCCCAACAGAGCACACTATTCATAGTAAAGAATATTGTTCCGTTTATCCTAGTAGAGGAGTGGCGGCAAGCATCACAAGAAGTAGATGATGATCAGATGATCGTTTACCCTAGTTAATTATGCATGTAATAGTTTACTTTGGTGTGTGGAAATGTCATGTGTGTACTAGCCACCTATGTAATTGGATGTTTGCCGCGTATCACACACATCTTGTTTACACGAAACATTTCTGTTCTCTTGGCTCAACACAAACAGTTTATCGGAATGAACTGTATACCCTCCATTGCACACACCTTGATCTAGCTGAACCGTTTCGGTTGTGTTGCCTAATCGAAAACAGTTCATCCGAGTGAACCGTATGCCGTATATCGCACACACCTTGATCTGGCTGACCCTTTCTTTTGTGTTGCCTAATCACAAACAGTTCATCCAAGTGAACTGTATGTCGTATATCGCACACACCTTCATCTGGCTGCCTGTTTTTGTTGTTCCTCCCGATCGCAAATAGTTCATTGAACTAAACCATATGCCCCGCATCTCACACGCAACTAAAATCTGAACCGTGTTTGATGTATCCACCATCGCAAACGTTTTGCATCTTTTTTTACGGTTTTTTACATCACTGTTTGCGATTAATGCATCGCACATAGTTTCGTCGAAGGGTCTCTGATTGGAGTGTCACGTTAGCATCATCCTGTAGTAGTGGGAGGGAGAAAGTGAATGGTCATGGGGAGTTAGAACTCCCCTACCCGTGCACTTAACCCGCACATAGAACCCGAAGTGGTAGTACCGCGGGCCAGGGCGGTAGTAGCGCTTGGAGTGGTAGTACCATGCTGAGCCCAGCGGTAGAACCGCCTGGGTACTTAGAACGACAGGAGGCCAGTAGTACCATTGGCTCGGGCGGTAGTACCGCTTGAAGTGGTAGTACCGTCCATGGCCAATGGTAGTACCACTTGCACGCCACAAAAACTGCAAGATCAAATAAAGGAATGGTGGCTTATGCAATTCTAAGAGTTTGAAGATGAGAGGGGCTTGGGTTGGAGACTCAAAAACTAGCAAATGGGAAGGGACACTCCAAGGTCAAAAGCAACCAGAACAAGAACACACTTGGAGTGAACCAAACCACGCAAAAAGACCTAAAGCCTAGATAAACCATTCAAATCCAGCTAGAGAAAAATTCCCTCGAAGAGAGGGCGGTGGCCGAGACCACCTATGTTTGAGACAATTGCTATGGCACCGCGAAGATTTTAACCCTTGGCCCATGACCAAAACTCATCTTTGAAGCACAAATACCATCAAAAATGGCTAATGTGAAAGATTTGGTCTATTTATGCATAATAGGGGGAGGGAAAGTTCATTAAGAGAACAACATTCCCCCTAAATCCATGCCTACATCTAGAACAAGATAACATGATGAATGTAGTGGGGTGTGCCTAGTCTCAAGCCACATTGCTTGAATCAATGATATTTAGTTCATACCTTAACTCACGAAATCTTGCTTCATCCAATGGCTTCGTGAAAATATCTGCTAGTTGCTCCTGAGTGTTGACATATATAAGATTAATCTCTCCACACTTGATATGATATGGGATGAAATGATGACGAATCTCAATATGCTTCATCTTGCTACGTTGCACCTTATTGTAGGAGATCTTGATTGCACTTTCATTGTCACATAGAAGAGGCACTTTGTCACAAGTGACACTGTAATCCTTTAAAGTTTGCCTCATCCATAGCAATTGTGCACAACAACTTGCGGTGGCTACATACTCGGCCTCGGTGGTGGAGAGAGGTACACAATTTTGCATCTTCGAAGACCAACTCACCAAAGAGCGACCAAGGAATTGGCACCCTCCAGAAGTTGACTTCCTATCCACACGATCTCCCACCCAATTCGAGTCCGAATATCCCATGAAATCAAAACTTGCTCCTTTGGGGTACCATAAGCCAAAGTTTTGGGTATGAGCCAAATATCGAAAGATTCGCTTGACCGTCACAAAGTGGCTTTCCTTAGCTGTGGTTTGAAGCCGTGCAGACATTCCCACACTCAACATGATATCCGGCCTAGATGCACAAAGGTAAAGCAAGGATCCAATCATGGAATGATATACCTTTTGATCCATTGCTTTACCATTTGGATAAATGTCAAGTTGGCACTTGGTTGGCATTGGAGTCTTGGTCGGCTTGACATCTTCTAACTTGAATTTCTTGAGCATGTCTTGGGTATATTTGGCTTGGTTCATGAAAGTTCCTTCTCTTCTTTGCTTGACTTTGAACCCGAGAAAGAACTTCAACTCTCCCATCATAGACATCTCAAACTTCTCGGTCATGAGTGAGGCAAACTCATCATTGAAAGCTTTGTTGGGAGAACCAAAGATAATATCATCAACATATAGTTGGCATATGAACAAAAATCCCCTTTAACCCTCTTAGTAAAAAGAGTGGGGGTATTTCCAAATTTCAAACCCATGGTCTAGCAACAACTCGGTAAGGTGCTCATACCACGCACATGGAGATTGTTTAAGGCCATAGAGTGCCTTATCAAACTTCTATACATGATTGGGGAACTTGGGATCCTCGAACCCCGGGGTTGTTTGACATACACCAACTCATTAAGAGGACCATTAATAAATGCACTCTTCACATCCATTTATTGCAGCTTAAAATCATGATGAGATGCATATGCACGCAACATGCAAATAGATTCAAGGCGAGCAACGGAAGCAAAGGTTTCACGTAGTCGATACCCTTGACTTGGGAGTAGCCTTGAGCTACCAATCTTGCCTCGTTTCAAGTGACCACACCGTGGCATCTTGCTTGTTCTTGAGGATCCATTTGGTTCCAATGACATTATGTTCTCCTTCAGCCTTGGCACCAATTTCCAAATCTTGTTGTGCTCGAAGTTGTTGA
Organism: Thinopyrum elongatum; assembly: GCA_011799875.1. Classification (NCBI taxonomy): domain Eukaryota; kingdom Viridiplantae; phylum Streptophyta; class Magnoliopsida; order Poales; family Poaceae; genus Thinopyrum; species Thinopyrum elongatum. Next base: position 421,408,574 of record CM022299.1, read on the forward strand.
GTTCATCATGCATGGCTTCAAGCCAATCCGAGTCCTCGAGCGCCTCATGTACCTTTTGGGGTTCAATACAAGAAACAAATGTGTGATGCTCAGAAAAGTTTGTTAATTGTCTACGAGTGGTTACCCCCTTTCTCAAGCTTTCAAGCACATTCTCCATGACATGTTCTTGGTGTTTTAGCGTGGAAGAAATCTTGGCGGCACGGCGCTCCAATAGATCTTTTAGTGGAATTTGAGGAGATTCATCTTGATCATCTCGAGCGTTGTCTTTAGATTTTTCTTAATCTTGAGCTTGCTCTTGATCTTGAGCTTGCTCGGAGTCATGAACTTGATCTTGGGCATCACTTGGTGCATCACCATCATCATGAGATTGATCTTGCCCTTGATCTTGTTCACTTGGTTGAGGGTGATCACTTTGTTCTTCGGAAGCGTGTGGGTCTATTGTCGGTGATGGTTCCACTTGCGTAGAACATTGTCCTTCTCCTTTGGCCACAAGGGGTTCCTCAATGGGGAGGATTTGACCAACTCCCATTCCTCTTATGGCTTGGGGAGGAATTTCACCACCTACATCACAAAGACCACTTTGCTCCACTTGGGAGATGTTATTTTCATCAAACTCCACGTTACCCGTCTCCTCAATGAGTCCATTGGACTTGATGAGAACACGGTAAGCATGAGAGTTTGTAGCATAACCAACAAATATGCCCTCTTGAGCTCTACGTTCGAATTTAGACAAACGAGCACCTTTCTTGAGAATGAAACACTTACAACCAAACACCCAGAAGTACTTGAGGTTGGGCTTGTTGCCGGTAAGTATCTCGTATGGTGTCTTGTTCAAGCCTTTGTGGAGGTAGAGCTGATTGGATGCATGACATGCGGTGTTGATGGCTTCAGCCCAGAAGTTGTACGGAGATTTGAATTCTACCATCATGGTACCTCCCGCGTCCATCAACGTCTAGTTCTTCCTCTCCGCTACACCATTTTGTTAAGGGGTATATGGTGTGGAGTATTGGTGCTTGATCCCCTCATCACTAAGAAACTCATCCAAGGTGTAGTTATTGCACTCGGTGTCGTTGTCGCTTCTAATCATCAATATCTTTGCATCATGTTGACATTGAGCTTCATTCGCAAAGTTGATGACGGTTTGTTGGTTCTCACTCTTCCTCTTGAAGAAATATACCCAAGTGTATCTTGAATAATCACCCACAATCACCAAGCAATACTTTCTTCCCCAGGACTATCAAAAGATGGAGGCCGAAGAGATCCATGTGAAGGAGCTCCAAGGGCCTCTTTGAGTAAATAATAGTCATGGGTCGGTGAGCCGTCTCATGTAGCTTTCCTTCGATATAGGCACTGCAAGCATGATCTTTGGAAAAACTCACATTTGTTAGTCCATGAACATGGTCCCCTTTGAGGAGACTTTGCAAAGATCTCATATTGATGTGAGCTAAATGGCGGTGCCAAAGCCACCCCACGTAAAATTTAGCCATTAGCCAAGTCACGGTCTTAGTGGGTCGCTCTGAGAAGTTAACCACATAGAGACCGGTCTCGACATGCCTAACAAAGGCTACTTTAAGAGTCTTGCTCCACAAAAGGGCGATGGTATCAAGATCAAAGAAAGTGGCAAAGCCCATAAGTGAAAGTTGACGAACAAAAAGTAAATTATAGGCAAGGGTCTCAACAAGCATGACCTTCTCAATGGATAAATCTTGAGAAATGGAAACCTTGCCAAGACCCAATACCTTAGATGTTGAAGCATCACCGAATTGGACATGGGTGGGCATAGACGGGTTTGGTTGCACGTCCACCAGCAAGTCCTTGCTCCCGGTCATATGATTTGTCGGTCCACTATCGAGCAACCATGACATCCCACCGGAAGCAAACTCCTAAAAGAGATCACTGCGTGGATTTAGGTACCTATTTTTAATGGGTCCTTTGATGTTAGTAACAGGGGTCTTAGGAACCTAAATAGATCATTCAATGTACTCATAAGAAGAACCAAAAAATTGGCATAAACATGCCCATCACTAGCATGGCATAACACATAAGAAGGGTTAAAGTCGCCGGCTTTGTTGGGAGGGGTGGTCTTGCCCTTCTTGGCATCACCACCCACAACCTTGTCCTTCTTCTTCTCATGAGCACTCTCTCCCTTATTGACAAATACCTCCTTGAGAGGGATAGGTTGCTTGGTCTTTCTCTTCTTCTTCTTTGACTTGGGTGCAAATCCAAGTCCCTCCTTTGCCACAACTTCCTTTTGATTGCTCAAAAGGTCATTGAGGTTCTTCTCGCCTTGTCTGCAAGTCACAAAACCCTTCTCAAGTTGCTCTTTCAACTTACCATTCTCCTTCACAATATCCACATGCTCATAACAAGGGTTAGTCGCATGGGCATTATCAATTAACACAAAAGGAGGACAAGTGGCTATCTCCTTGGTTAGCTTCACTTGGAGTTGATCATGAGACTCCTTGATAGTAGCATGAGCACTCTTCAAAGCCTTGTGAGCCTTGTCGAGTATCTCAAACTCCTCCTTGAGTCTAGCATGGACAACCCCAAGTTCAACCTTCTTGGATTTGAGCACATGAGCAAGAACAAGAGCATGTCAAGATCTTTCTTTAATTTAGCAAGATCAATGTTTTGTGACTCCTCAAGAGCCAAACGGAGACCTCGCTCTTCCTCAAGATCAATAGAAAGATCCACTATCTCATCGGCATAGTCACGGCTATGCCCTTCCAACTTAGTGATAGCCTCTTCATGAGACTCAATGGTATATTAGCCTCATGTAGTTGCTCCAAGAGAGCAACAAAATGCTTCTTGGTATCACCTTTAAGCTTACCCAGGAACTTTCTGAACTCATTTTCATCCACCTTTACCTCCTCATTTTCATCCACACAATCCAACAAAGAAGGATTAGTAGTGATGGGAGTTTTGATGTTGGAGGTTACCTTGTTGATGCCTTTTGCCATAAGGCACTTGGGGATAAGGTTCTCGTTGGGGGCATCGAAGAGAGGCATCAAGGTTGGAGAAGAGGTAGCAATGGCCACGGAAGCCGTTGCCATCCCTTCATGATTGCTTGTATCTGTGTTGGTATTTCCCCGAAGAGGAGAGAATGATGCAGCACAGCAACGGTAAGTATTTCCCTCAGTTATGAAACCAAGGTTATCAATCCAGTAGGAGGATCCACCCAAACTATGTAAATAGTACCTGCACACAAATAACAAATACTTGCAACCCAACGCGTAAGAGGGGTTGTCAATCCCTCCTCGGTATTGAGATAGATTAAATTGTATGAGATTGGTTGAATAGATCTAACAAAAACACAAAATAAAATAAATAAAGAAAAAGTGCAGCACAGTATTTTTAGATTTTTGGATTAATAGATCTGAAAATAATATGATAGGAAATAGACCCGGGGGTCGTAGATTTCACTAGAGGCTTCTCTCAAGAAAATAGCATATGGTGGGTAAACAAATTACTGTTGGGCAATTGATAGAAGAAAAAATAATTATGACAATATCCAAGACAATGATCATGTATATAGGCATCACGTCCAAGACTAGTAGACCATGAGCCCCGTTCCATAAACCAGAAGATCTAGCATAAAAGACTTGGTACTCGATCACAATCACATGGACAAGGACTAAAGAGCACTGTTGCAGAAACAACGTGACAAAGTTAGCCAGGGTCCCCGCCTGTCTGGCCATCTTGCCAGACTTTTGACCGTTAGTGGCAGCGAGCAATGCATGTGCATCATGGCAATCCCTACGAGACCACGACGTCACGCTGCTGCTTCCTGCCCGCCAATCCTTCAAAGGCTCGACCGTTTCTGATCTCGCCGGTGGCAGCAAATCAGGCGGCATGCATGCGGCAGAGCTAGAGACAAGCAGAAACATGCAAACCATTGTGCATGCTCAGTTATTCGCCATCAAAGGTAGTAACGCTGGTGGTAAAGCAAAAGAGCAGACGGCCGGTGTGCATTCCAACTCCAAGCAAGTCTATATTGGACACATCCGTACTGAGAAATTTATAGGGCAATCACAATCAGTAGCTTCAAGCTAAATTCTGGCTGGATTCAGCCATGGCCAGCGATTTTGATTTCTTTCAGTATACACAGGTCTCATGATGCAGCTTGCGCGTTCCCAGCCACAATGAGCCAACTGTGTAAAACAGCATGCACACAGACACCATGAACCAGCGGTTCACAAGCGAAGCGCGTATGTCAAAAACAAAAACTTAAAAGGCATGCGAATGGGAGTTACAACCCCAAGCCATGTGTAGACCATGTTTTACATTGTACAAATAAATCATTCCATCGGTCTGTCAAAACACAGTTTAAGTAGATCATGTGCCGATTCCAGCAGAAGATTTGAGTTTTTCATAAATTTCATTAAACCACAGATCAGCATTAGGCTGGCTGACTTTTGGAACACAACTTACAATATAGGTGCATCCGGTTTACTCCGCAAGAGCCATATTATTGCCACCATCAGCTTTTACAACCACAAAAATTTCTCCGAAACAAAAGAGGAAGGGACTTTCAAGGAAGAGCGGAAATGAAGTGAGTGCAGCTTCTGCTGCAGCGTGACCACAAGACCTGGCAAATTAAGCAGTGTTGAATCAATAATCCTTGTTATGATGATACTAAACGAAGTGAAATAATTAGACATGACTTCAACTTCAGGTCTAGAGTTAGATAGGCAAAGGCCCAAACTATAGCTAGTAGCAAGTGTCTTCTCTCATCATAGTTAGATAGGCAAAGGCCCAAACTCTAGAAGGTACCCAGAAATCTAGATAAAAGACCAGCATGTGCAATTCCAGATATAGGCATACAGCCTGTACCACTCAATAAAGTGAGTAATAGGGTAGTACTACAATGCATATGGTGCCAGTGAAAATGTATGGCAGGTTGAAAGTAGATGCTGATAACAGTTGCCCTGATGCAATTATTAAGCATGCTACAAGACAGACATTGGCAGGATGATATTCATGAAACAAACTCATGAAATGAATATGACACAGATAGTGCAAATGAGAAGGCAAGCAAGGAAAGAACTAGTTATTCTGAACATAAGTTATAATAAGATACTCCCTCCGTCCCATAATATAAGAGCGTTTTTTACAGTACACTAGTGTCAAAAACGCTCTTATATTATGGGACGGAGGGAGTAACAAACACGATGACAATGATACAAGAAAATTTGTTAGATTCAGTTAGCAATAATATATTTTTCCAAGCAGAATTGAGCACATGGCAGTTTTAAGTGTTTATAGTAACACAATAAGCCCCCCCCCCCCCCCCCCCCCCAAGACAACACATAACGACTACTATGGAAAGAAAATTAAAACGGCAACAAGACAATGCCAAATGGCTCAAACCAAACTTTCCCTCAATAAAATTGTTTAAATTTCTGCATGGAAGAACATTATCGTAGCGACGATAACTTGGAAAGGTATAAGCGCTTTCCAATATGCGATACGCCATCTACGTGAGTCAGTGTACATTGATAAATATATTATTCATTGAATCACAAAAGTAAACAAACTGACTACTCTGTATTCAGCATATTTATTGACCTTCAAAAAGATTTTCTTGGTAGGGAAATCAGCACGCTTACATAATAAATACATGCAAAGCTGCTATTACGGTAGATTAAACATTTTGGAGTCTGCCGCATAAATTCTGGACCTGACCAGCCAACTTTGCTTGCCTCAGCAACGCAATAGCATAGCTCAACTTTTGCCAGCCAAACATCTTGGTAGCCATCTTGACCACATTAGCCCCAAAGAGGATAAAATTGGTGGCAAATACATTAGCTTGGTCGGTTCAACCATTTATTGACCCCAATAACATAGTTGGTGTAGAATTGAACTGGCTTCATAACCATAGCATATAAAAAAAAATTATCTCCAGTCAATTTCAGCACACCAAATAGAAACTATTAGAAGGCTCTTGAACCTCTGAAACCTAGCATGTCAAACTCAAATACTGAAAGCATCTCATCTGTGACAGATTGTTTCATCTCTTGCACAGTTGTGCCTTTATAAAATAATAACTCGGATGTATCACAGATGTGTAACACAATTAAAATAAGATTGGTATTTAGGTGCTTTATATGCATGAATTAGCTAGGAGATCTTTAGCCATGGTTTCAAAAATATCGCATAGACAGTTACTGATCAAAATTAATCATGGTTCATATCTGCAAAACCACTGCAAAAAATCAGAAGCTACTGTGCCAACTATCAATCCATGTTTTTTGTTTTGACACACACTATCGATCCATGTTGATTTACTCCAAAACACAAAAAACATGTTAAGAGAACATCAATCAGACACTTTTGGTCCATACAACAATGTGAACTGTCCACATTCAGAACTGAAAGAGAATTATATTTATAATGCCCGCTAGATATCCCACTGAAAAAAGTGTAAACCTCATATCCATGTTGCATTAAGATTGAGCCAGCAATTAATTGGTTAGAACCAGTTCCATATATTGCAAGGTCATCTCATTTGTTACCTCTAGGCATGTTACAAGATGAGAGTCCTGCTAATTCCAGTTCTCCCAAATGTACAGCAAAACATCATAACTCTTTATGTAAAGTGAAGTATAGAGCTAACTAATCAAAAGTTCAAAACAAAATTTGTGCACTCTAGAGTGAAAGATTACAACTACTGAAGTTAGCATGAACCAACTAACTTGAAACACAACCTACTCAAAATAAATAAACTTACACGCAACACAAACAAATTACGATTCTTCCTTCCAGACAACATTAGTAAGTATGCACACACACATAATATAGCAACAGACCATGGAAGAAATGCATGCAATAAACAAAATATAAAAATCCTAGAGCCTTGGCCATGTCAATGTACATCGTATTTGTTTGAGACTCCCTAGCGTCTCTACTCGGCCTAAAATGCAATCTCGAGGACCCCGAAAAACTTGAGACCGCTCTCCGTCCATATTTGCAATGAATCCAGTGGATCATCCTCATGGAGGAGGTGAGGGGCGCACAAAAGGAGGTTACCTTCGGTATCACCTTCGGGGAAGCCCAGGGTATGGTTGATTAATTTATCATTCCAAATCTAATCCTGGTTCACTGGAACCATATAAGCCCATACCCAGAACTCCAATCGAGAAAGAAATGGAACCACCTGCAGTATACAAAATGAACTTTGTAGTTTGGATTATTCCTAACTTTCTGCCATCCTTTCTTTTGCTTTGATTAGATGTTGTCATGCAAGAAGTTGTGAGTGGTTCGAATGGTTCCCAACATGAACCCTCAGACGCAAGCCAGCTGTTTTGAAAGGATAGGGTAGGATGGTGCTGGAAATGGATTCTTGTGGCGTCAGTAGGCTCAAAGGGAATGGAAAACAAGATTTGTGATTCTCGTAGCTTGTTTAAACGACATCCTCATTTTACATCACGACGTTCAAGCCAACCAATATATCTTTGATATACACTTGAAAACCAGAGAGTTAGCAACTCACAATGATATACTTAACCATGACTTCAGGCCATAACTAAAAACTTATGCAATGGGAATGACTCGGTGATGAAGTTGGGTTACAGTTGAACCAATCATCATAATTAGTTAACTATTTCACGAGTTGCAACAAGACAGAATATCTAATTTCACAATGCAAGGTTGGGTTATCAACTATACACACGTACTGACGCCCCGAATCTACATTCGATCGATTCTAAAAAGAACAGACAAACACTGAATCAGATAAAGATTACAATTAAGTCTGCACAACACGGAACCCTAGGTCTAACCCCAGATCTAAAGGCAGCACCCCTCACCTGGATCACTTAGTGTAGCCGCCGCCGACGGCGCTGTAGTCCTCCTCGACGGCAGACTTGACGTAGGGGACAGGGAAGTCCTTGGCGGGGTCGAACTGCTTGGCGGCCATGTAGCGCTCGAGGTCGGGCTTGCGGAGGAGGGTGCGGCGGACGGGCGGGCGGTTGCGGCGGCAGTCGCGCGGGTAGTACTTGATGTCGAACACGGTCTCCGGGTCGGAGGTGGGGATGACGGCCCTGGGGGAGTCCTCGCGCAGGGTGGCCGGGCAGGTTTGACGGTACTCGAGCGCACCCGGGACCGCGCTGCGGTACTCGGGCGAGGAGCACGGGCCGGTGATCTCCCACGGCTTCTTGAAGAATTTGCGGAATGTCTGGATCAGTGACTTGCCGGCGCCGGCGGCGGAGGCGGCCATCGGGGCGGTGCGGTGCGGTGGCTACGGCCCGACGGGAAGGGGGGGTGGGGAACGGGGGAGATCGGCAGATGCGGGAAACGGGCTGATTCAGCGACGGTGAAGGCCGAAGAAGCTGGATTTAGCTATGGGTGCACTGCACAACGTGGCCTGATCTGGACCGTCTGGCCGGGAAGAAGGCCGAAGAAAAGAGCACAGTGGTGGAAAGGAGAAATTATCGATGCAAACCATGGTGAATGGATCAATGGAACTATGTTTAGTTGTTGTTTTTTGCGGGGAACCATATTTAGTTTCGAGAAAAAATCTCAAAAAATACAGTATGTTTTTTTTTGCGGGGTTTACGTGCGGTCGACCGGCCGAGTTTCGGCCGCTCACAGCGCTCACTCCGCAACTCGTTCGTCTACACGTGGGTCCATCACCGAACGACCGCCTAGTCTTTTACCTTATCTCTTCACGGGTGAACGGGATCCACTCATTCTTTTGCTCGCGCACATCTCCTCTGCACCGCGAGCTCCGCTCTCTCCCCTCTTCCTCTCTGTAGATGCTCGCCCTACCTCACCGGCAACAGGCTACGCCAGCCGCCATGGCCACCACCCACTTTCTACTCTTTTCTATCCCGCGGTGGCCGTGGCAGCCCCCACCCCCTTTCCTCCACCGGAAACAAGTGATGCAAACCAACGCGCCCATCGGTGCTGGCACGGTGGTGGCAAGTGCCGGAGACCGGCGGCGGCCGGCGTTGGGGACGTTGGAACCCCGGCGACAAGTGATGGAGATCTGGCGTTTCATTTTTTTGCTGGAAGCAGCCTCAAATTTTGTTGCCATCGTCTATTTTTTTGCTGGAACCAACCAATCCCTTTTTGCTACCACATTTGTGTCTTTTTTGCTGGAACCAGTGTACCAATTTTTTGCTTCCACCATCTTCAGTTTTTGCTGGAAGCAGCCTCAAATTTTGCCGCCATCGTCTCTTTTTTGGCTGGAACCAACCAATCCATTTTTGCTTCCATGTTTGTTTCTTTTTGCTGAAACCAGTGTACCAATTTTTTGCTTCCACCGTCTTCGGTTTTTGCTGGAACCAATCCAAATTTTTGCTACCATATTTTTTGTTTAGTGAACCAGTGTACCAATTTTTGCTACCACCATCTTCTGTTTTTGCTGGAACCGACAAAAAAAATTGCTACCATGTCTTTGTTGGTGAAAACATTCCACCGCTTTTTTTGCTACCAATGTTTTGAATTTTGCTACTATCAGCGCTGTCAATTGCTACATCCGGCGGCGACGACGATGCTGCGATTTTTGTTGCAGCCGGCAAAGGAAAGCTACTACTGGCGACATGATTTTGCTGCAACCAGTGGCGGCCATCCTATGACGGTGGTGACCATGGCCCGACGGTGGTGCAACCGGGGACGAGGATGGCCGGCTGCCATCGGAGCTGCGGCCGTCGCCATGGGAGCTGCAACCGCGGGCGCAAGATGCTACATGCACGAAGCCGGCGACGGCGACCGGCAGCGACGACGGCGACCGGTAGCAACCGACGATGAGGGCGGCGACGGCGACCGACCACGCGGGCAGCGACAGGCGAGAACACGCGGGCGGTGCTTCGAGGCCGGGTGCGTCGCTCCTTAATGGCGGCGCGATGGGGATTTTTTTTCTGAAAGAAGATGTCTGGGGAAGAAAGGAAGACAATCGTGCGGCTAATAGTTGTTTAATCGAACGCTGCTGGTGCGACCGGCCCAAATTTGGGCCGGCGCACCGGCGCCTATCAGTCGCCAAAAAAAATACAGTATATTGAAGAGATGGCTTTTTATAGACATGTAAAATTTCTTTCTTTTTTTTGTGGGCAGACATGTAAAATTTCAAGTTCAAACATAAATTCATTTACGGCATATAAAAAAAATCAAGAATAATTAGTGTTGATAGAACATCACCCTTTTAACATGTTGTACTGTTTTCTTGATAATTTTCTAAAACTTTCAAACATGTTTTTCATGATTTTCATTGTAACTTGCATTACATCGGACATTCTTTTTAAGGAAAGCGTTAGACATGAAAATCATGCTTGAGTTCTGTAAAGGAAATAAATGAATTCTTAGAGCAGCCATAAAAAAAAATTAAGCCCACAACAAGCACACAAAAGCATATGCATGTTCTGCCGCATAGTTTTCTATTTAGCATTTTATTTTTTGAATTATTCGTTTGTGGACTCTTTTGTCTCATTGTTTCATGGTTTTGGTGAAGTGGGCGCGGTGTGAGATCCATCAAAAGCTATGCATGGCTGAAGAAATAACCACAAGTGTTGAAGACCAAAATGTATCTCGAAGTTCATATCCTTGGGGGGCTAATTTCTGCTAGGAAGGTGGAGGCCAACAAATGGCCTCACGACAAGGAATGCCTCACCTGGTTCTTTGAGCGACCATGCCATCGAAAGCTCGAACACCCTTCACTAGTGATAGTTCTTGGGGCAAACCACAAACCATCAAAAACATTCACACGAAATAAAACCATTACTTGGAAGCTCTCGGGCAACACCAATCCGCCTGGGTTTCCCATGAATCCAGGAATAACAAATCACACAAAGCACTTGGCGGGTTCAAGATTGGTTTGGTGCAAACACATATCTATGTTTTCTATTTATTTTCCTCTATAGAATTTGAGTTTCTCTGTTTAGAGGTTGGGGGGGGGGGGGGGGAGTGAAAGCTTGGAAGTCCTCAACAATGATGGGGCTGAAGACAGTGGCGGAGACAGGGGGACGAGCAGGGGCCTGGCCCCCCTTCGATCGAGCAAACACGGCACATTGGTATGGAATTAGCGGTAGAAACGTACGTATACATGTATTGCCCCCCCCCCCCCCCCCCTATCTGGCTGTCTTTCATCGCGACTATTGGTAAAAGAGAAAATAGGCCCATGTGAAAAGCCCAACTAGGCAGCAGCAGCGGCCGATTGGCTCATAGTCTGAGCGTTGCGTGCGATTAATCCGCAGAAGATTAGCTGCCGCCGTTCCGCCCGCCCGCCTCTGCTCTCCTTGCCCTGTACTGTTGCTCTCGATCTGAATTTCTCCTGGTTAGATTCAGATCAGAGACGCGGCGCCTTCTCCGCTAGGCTGCTAGTACTTGTTTCAAGTTGGGTATTCAGCGATGCTCGGACAGCCGCTGCCGATTGCCATTCTGGAATTCTCACGCTTGTATCACGATCTAGTGATCTTGCCATAGATTAATTTCTCAAGGTATATATATATTAATCTATTTTGTTTGATATATTCATGCTTTAGTAATTGTGATCAGAAGAGAAATACGCATTTAATTTATCTTTTTATGTCAGCTATGCTTTTCTAATGAGAAAATGAAGAGAATGAATGGAAAACAAATATTTCTACACCACTTGCTTCAATCCTTAACCCATGCATTGACAATTCAGGTTATGCTCTAATGAAATTATTAACTTGTACACTTCTTGTATATAGCTAAATTTAAATCAATACTTGTCAAACGTGTTCTACTGCTATGTGTATACATGTTAGAAAAAAATGTAGCATTATCGCCAAGTGTTGTTTCTTTGGCCCCCCTATGCTCAAATCATGGCTCCGCCCCTGGCTGGAGATCTAGTCGACACCCAACTTTTGGCGAAGAATGGGGGTTTTTCTATGGCCCCACAAAAATCTACCCGTTATACAAAGTTTCTGTGGAACCTGGAAAGTACGAAACTTCTGGGGCCCAGAGCCTCCAAATTTTATCCGATAACTACCTCGGGTCCAGAGCCTCGAAATCAAATAGGCTCCACCTTTGATGGAGTGGAAAGTCGTCAGTACCATCGGTAGGGGTGAACGTGGTTGGAAGTACCAGAGCGGAACCCACACGCAAAGTTTACCCAGGTTCGGGCCAACGGTGATAAGTAATACCCTACATATTGCTTTGTGTTGTTATTCATGGTGGATATATATATATATATATATAGGCATTACTATGGGGTGTATGAATTGCTAGCGAGAGTCTAGTATATGGAAGTAGATAGATCTGAGAGCACGGTAGCCCTCCCCTAATATACACGTTGAGGCATAGGGTCTTACAAAGGATAGATCTCATCTTGGACGTCGCCATGATGACTTGGGAGCCAAGATGGTCCTCAGGGTGCTGGCCTACTCCTCGGGGCTCCCTCCTGTCCCTAGCTTCTAAATGGGCCTCCAGGGCCCCTAGACAGGCCCTTTGTCGAGCTCCCTTGAGAAAGGTCACCCCCGCTGTGTGGCACCTTCAGTAGCTCCGAAGCCTATATGAAGTTGGAGTCCCTTCGAAGAACCCGAGTGGGCTCTTGGTCTTTTTTGTCAAACAATGGGAGCTCGGCTTAGTGGGCCCGTAGGGGCCCCACCCGTCTGGGAGCCTCTTCAAGAGATATTGGCGCCTCCTGGAGCTCTCCTGCCTCGGGCTCAGAATCTTCTCTTCGCGAGCTTGTGGTGAGAACACTCAATCCTGTGGTCTCCGCGTGGTGGCGGGCTCTGTGTCAATACTTGAAAGAGGCGTGGTCACCGGCAGGGCCGACGAAGGGCCCTGGGCGGCGGTCGCACCCTAGCTATGGCCGCTACTGCCTGTCTCCATAGCCACGCCTCCCCGCTGTCTTCGGATGCCCGCCGGACGAAAGCTAGTACTAACTAGTAGAATGCCCGTGCGTTGCCACGGGCTTTTGAAATATTTTATTGGAGTTATATAAAGTTAATGCATGTTAAATTTTCACAAATAAAGACAATATAACATGGGCACAATCAGTATACAAAAATGAGCCAAATTAGTTGAATACAAAATACAATATGACGAAGGAAAGATCGATAACAACATCAAGAAAAAGTACCTTGTGCGATAACATATATATTTGCTTTTTTGGTTTGTTATAAAATATCATCGCTTGCACATTATTATGTTGTAAAAAACTCTGTAAACTTTCGACCCCTTCCAGCGACGTCGCCTTGGAACCTTAGTTGGTGGATTCTTTCTGAACACATCAGAATGCATCTCTATGTCTCTCATATTCTGAAAATAATAATAATAAGAAACGTTTCGTGACGGATGTATAGCCCAAGTTTGGGCCCGTCTCGCTCGCGTTGTCTGATGCATTCATATCGAACGCTCGCGTTTCTTCCCACGACCGCACTCACCGCATGGGGCCACGCACCACCAATCTCTCTCGACCACTTATCCCCTTTCAACAAACTCATCCTCACCCTTTGTCTCTTTCCCATACTACCTTACAACTACCTCGTAGCCCGACAGGGATCCGGTGACATGCCCACAGCATGTCACGCCGTAACATGCGGGCGGGCAGGCGTTGGATGCAGGGGGGGGCGGCCCAGATTAAATACTGTAGCGGAGAGAACACTATAGATGGTACTGTAGCAGAGAACACTGCGGATGAGTACTGTAGACAAAACACTGTAGATCCGACACTGTTTATTCGAGAACTGTCCGTTGATTCTCGATCGGGCGGTTCAGAGAGGGGCACATGTTACCATTACTGTTCATTGGTGACATGCTCACAGCATGTCACTGGATGTCGATTCCGTCGCCATGGATGGAGCTCCCTTGATCTCACACAGAGCAACAAAAAATCTCCATCGAGGACTACCTTGCAACTGTAGCATGTGAGAGATAACCATGCATGCAGCCGTGACCGCCTCCTCCTCCCCTTTTTTCTCCCCTAAGCAAAGTCGTCATCCTTCCTCTAGGAGCTACATCCATGGCGTCACCAGACGGCAGTTCTAGATCCATGATGGGCGGTGTTGTGTCCACGGCAGCTACATGCTGGAACCAGCCAGGAGCGGTGCTGGAACTGACAAGGGGCGACCATGGCCAGATGCTGGAATGAGCCAGTGGCGGCAAGTGCTGGAGATCCGGTGAGTTTTTTGTTTTGCTGGAACCAAGGTTTTTTTGTCTTTGGAACCAGGTTCAAATTTTGCTACCACAGTCTTCGACTTTTATTGGAACCAGTGTGCCAATTTGCTACCACCGTCTTTGATTTTTGCTGGTCGACAGGAGCCTATCATCGTCCCAATATATACAGAGAAGCATTAGTTGTATGCACCTCTTCTCGTGGTGTTTCAGTCTGGTTCAACATCGTTACATCAGTGCGTATGTCAATGGATGTTTTTAAAACATCGTCCCAATACATCACTTTTTATTTCTTATGAACAAAAGTGGAACAAAATATAAATGATATTTTATACTACACTATATGAACATACATACACCCTCCTTTTCCAAATATAAGCCTTTTTAGAGATTTTAATATAGACTATATACAGAACAAAATAAGTGAATCTACACTATAAAATATGTCTATATACATCCGTATATAGTTTGTATCAAAATATCTAAAAAGTCTTATATTTAGAATCGAAGGCAGTTATATATGTAAAAACAAAAGTGAGACTAAGTTTTTTCATACCGCGTTATGTTTTTTTCCTAAAAAACACAGATGTATTTTATTTGCAAAAAATAACTGTTTTTTTTTACCTACTGCCTCTGTTCTTGAAAGAGTGTACTTCCAACTTTGTTGGAGGGTTAAACTATCTCAAAGTTTGACCGAGTTTGTGCAAAAATATGTCAATGCTTGTGAAACCAAATAGACATATGACGAAAATATATTTTATCATGAATCTAATGCTACTAATTTGATGGCATAAATATTGATCTATTATTGTATAAATACGGTCAAACATAAAAAAATTTGACTTTCCAACAAAGTTGGAAGTACACCCTTTCAAAGACGGAGGGAGTATATGCACCCTTATCCTTACACCGCTGCCATTCCTTCTCATTCTCTCTGCCACACTCTCACAACCGCCCATCCGCTCCTCTCCCCGCCGCTTATATACCATGGACGGCGTCGCCCGCATCCTCCTCTCCTCGCTACGGCGTCGCCAGCCGGCTTCTCTGCCAACAACCTCTCGCGCCGCCGCATCGGCACCGAGCCCGCGCGCCCGCCGGTCTGGCATCCTGGTCAGCCTGATCCGGCCGGTCGGCGCAGAAGGGCTCTTCAGTGACGGCGCCCTCGTCCTCTACATCAGACATGAAGGTGTTCCTAGCGCCCTCGTCGTCTACATCGGGTCAGCGACGTGGCGGCGTCCTCGTCACGGCGGCAGCAGCTTCACTCGCGGCGTCCGCCCAACCTAAGCTACTAAGCTCCTCCCTGTACGCACCCCCCGGCCTTCCCCGGCCTATCCAACGAAGGATCTGCTCCCCCTCGTCCACCCTGAGCTCCTCCCTCAGTAAGTTTCTTTGCTCGCCCCTCTTCATTTGCTTGTGCTTTCCATCTTGTGCTATTGCTTGGTTGCTGCTCCATCAATCAAATTTCCTGTAAGTAAATTTTAAAAGCCAATGCACATGGAAAATGTTCCATCAATCAAATTTCAGAAGTGTATATGTACTTGGACTAAATCCGTATAAGACTATGCATGTGTCAATGATACAACAATTGCTAACACTTGATAACTGAATCTTAGCTATGTGTGAAAACAAGACAGAGTACTTGCTGCTGTTGTGTGACCATGGGCCTACATAGATGCTTGCTACTGCTCCTGTGGTGCTTGTGTTTGTTGGTGTTCAAATTATCCTCTGTTGTGATGTGTGTGTTCTTGTTGCAGTGTGCACTGATTTCCTAACCACTGTTGTGCTGCGAGGAGGGTTAACAGAGCACTTGTTCTCTTCTTCCATAGGTTAACAGTGCACTTCACTAAAAAAAAACACTTCCGTGATGATACGTGTTTGTCACAGTACGTCACATTTTCTGTCATGCATGTACATCCATGACGATTTTATGACAGAATCAAAGATAGTCATACCTATGCTGTCGTAGAAGTGTTCCATGACAATACCAAAATTATCATCACGGAAGTGTCCACTTCCATGACGATAAATCGTGCGTCATGGAAGTGTTTTCGTTAAGGGTAACCGACACATGGCATCCACCGTAACGGGTCGTCGTTAAGCTATCGGGTTCCAGTTTGGATCCTATAACCCATTAACAGCCCTAACCAATGGGGATTTTTCACGTGTAAAATTCTCATTCGCCGGAGTATCCACGTGTCACCTCAGTGCTGGGACAAATGTCATCCAGCGAATGGACGGGACGCGCGTATGATACGTCGACACGTGGCTCGGCCCAACAATGGCCCATTCAGGTCAAAAGGCCGGCCCGTTTGACTTGGTCAAAATGTAGTGATCCGGCCCACGGAAAGCCTGTTCGCATATAGCCCATTTACAGCCCACTAACTCACGGCCCGTTATACCCTATCCGAATTAGGCCTAGTAGCTTCATATGGGCCGTCCAATATGATTCTAGCCCGTTGTAACTTTCGGCCCATGTATGGCCCATGACGTCTTTCGGCCCATATGAGGCCCTTTGTAACTCTTGGCCCATAAATGGCCCGTGGTGAAACTGGCCCATAATGAACAGTATATCGCTTTATACCCATTAACGGCCCATTTTTCCATTGGGCCGTTTCCAGCCCGTGTTATCTTTCGGCCTTCTAACGGCCCATTTATTATTGGGCTCATTTCCGGCATTCGGTTACTTACGGTCTGTTACTGGCCGGTTCCGCTTGTGGGGCAAATTCAGCCCTTGGTTAAAGTTGTCTCGTCTGTGGCCCGTTAATCCGTTGGGCCGTTTTCATAGCGTCATCCAATATGGCCCATTAACGACCCGTTATGCCTGCCGATAGAATTAAGTCTGTTGTACACATCGGCCTATTAACGGCCAGTTATGGTCGGCCCATAAACAGACGATTCCCATTCTAGCCAGTTTACGGCCCATATTGCGGTCCGTTAATGGTCCACGAAAGTACGGCCCATGTTTGGCCAATCGATCATATGGCCCGTAGAAGGCCCATTGAATCTACGGGCCATAGAAGGCCCATGGATCATACGGACCTTAGGATGCCCACTACAGCAGGCAGCAGGACCATGGTTACAACGGTTCGTATGCTGCCCATGGTTATTGTGGCCTAGTTCTAAATAAAAAGGTTACCGCGGAAAAAGAACTGCAGTGACTACAAGCAAAAAAATAAATAAGACAATAAGGAAATAAATAAGCAAGCAACATACGCTAGGCTATTACGGCTATTACAAATATTACATCCACTGGGCATCAAAGTTTGCCACCAGTGCAAATATCGTGAACAAATCAGCATATTACATACACTGGGCGTCGAAATTAGCCACCAGTGAAAATAAACGCGGCAGCAAAACAAGTCCAGAACTAGAACCACTTCAGAAGAGCTCAAGAAATGATATCCTGGATACCCACCATGCTGGCAAGAAGCTTAGCAAGCTTATTAGTTTTCTCTTATTTGGTGCTAAAATCGTCCAGCGCTTGCTGTTGCATCAGAAAGTATGCATCTGAATTCTGCAGGGACTTCCTCAGTCCTTCGGCTTCTTGCCGCAGCACAGCTGACTGATGCCTTTCAGCTTGTAGTTGAGACTGAAGAAGCCGAAGTGATTCAGGCAGCGAGTTCGAAGAGCTTGTGCCAGAGGTAGTGGCCAGTAACTCGACCACTACATCAACGCAGGACTTTGGGGTTGTCGCACTATCTACAAGATAGTTTTATCACCTTTCTTGGAGACCGACAGGGTTGTCTCACTATCTTGAACCTTATCTGCATTACTTTCTCTACCATTGCATAATGGGGTGCTCTTCTCCAATATTCTGTTCGTATTCTACAAGAGAAACAAGCAGACACATCACAGGTTTAGCATGTAGTATATGAAACTCATTTTGGTAAACCGGTTCAGTAGTAAGGTGGATAGGATAACAGAATAAAACAAACATATATCTATGTACTATGGTCACTGTATTGTCTATATCATTCTAGTTTATGTTGCCAAATCAAGATAGAGACACAGTTCAAATCATATCTTTTTAACACACAGCAGCATAGACAGAATATAAGTGTGGGAAACTACACAACACTAGCAACACTTGTAATGTGCATGACATGAGAACATAACTGTTTATACAACTGAAACTGAAATCAACATAGAGTAAGAAGTTAGAACAGCAATCCAGTTAAAGAAATAGGTTTAAAACATACTGTTGCGCCATTGGAGTTTCAATTGGATCCTTCAAATTCGAAATTAGTTGGTATGATTAAACACAATGATGCAAGAGCAAAGGAGTATGGACCATAGCTACGGAATCTGACCTGAGAACAGTTGCTCTTCTGCTTTAAACGTGGAGTTTGGGTTCGCTGTGGTGGTCTTCGTGCTTTGGGCACTGCAGTTGCTTTACAAACTGCTCATGTGGGGGTACTCTGTGGTGGACATGGTGTTGTGTCAACTAGAAGTGGGTTACTATCTGCTGTGGTTGGGGTTAGATGGGGTCTAGCTGGTTCTCTGTCCAACGGTGTAGGTGTACAATCTGGAAGAGTCTCGATTATGTGTGGTGGAGCTAGTTCGTGGGCCAGTACAACCATGGTTCTATCTGCATCGACGGGTAGCACCTTCTTTTGTGAAGAACGGGGTTTTACTCCCTTAGATACTGCCATCACCCCCTCTAATTCAAATGGCTGATAAACAAGAAAAGAAATTGAATGTACAGACATTGTATGATAGACAAATGTGGTAATTCACATATATGTTGTCTAACCAAACATGACAGCATGACACAATTTCACGTATATGATGGCTAACTAAACAGGATAGCATGGCACAGTTTCAGATATATGATGGATAACTTAACAGGATATAATGGCATAATTCAACATATGATGAGTATCTAAATAGGATGACATGACATAACTATATGATGTCTTTCTAAAATAGGTTGGGATGAAATAATTCACATACATGTTGTCTAAGTATACAGGATGACATGATATAATTCACATAATTGATTCATATACTAAGCAGCTGGCACTCGCATATATGATCTCTAAACTAAGCAGATGGCATTGAATATTGTATATATGATGTCTAAACTAACCAATGCAAGACATCATATGCATGATATGAGAAATATAAACATTGCAAGTTAGAGCATACACCTCAGGTGGGATATAGGACTGGTCATATGTCTCTGAATCCTCCTCAGGAGCTACCTGTAACCATCGGGATATATGCTTCAACAGGTACCATTGCCTGCTCTGAAGACCTTGTTTTCACTCCAGATTTTTCCATAACCGGCTCAAATGGCTGATACACATGAAGAGTAGTTCAATATACGCAGATTGTCGACAAATGGAATGCGTAATGAAAAAAAGGGATGTCATGAGATAATTCACATATATGATGCCTGGCTACACATGATGGCGGTGCATAATTCACATATATGATAACTGGCTAAAAAACATGGCATTGCATAATTCACATATCTGATATAGAAAGCAAACAGGAGGCATTCACACAAAGCATGTCTAATCTAAGCAGATGGCATGGCAATGCAAGATACCATATGCATGATATGAGCAATATAACCCTGCCAAGTTAGAGCATGCACCTCGGGGGGGGGGGGGATACGACTGGTCATCTGTCTCTGAATCCTCCTCTGAGGAGCTATCTGTAACCAGTAAGGAATCTGCATCGACAGGTAGCACTGACTGCTCAGAAGACCTTGTTTTCACTGCAGATTTTCCCATGACCGACTCAAATGGCTGATGCACAGGAAGAGTAGATGAATATACAAACATTGTCGACAAATGGAATACATTATGAAAAAAAGTAGTATGGCATGATACAATTCACATATACGATGACTGGCTAAACAAGATGACATTGCATGATTCACGTATATGATGCCTAGCTAAAGAAGATGTCATTGCATAATTCACATATATGATATAGAAACCAAACATGTGGCATTCACACAAAGCAAATCTAAACTAAGCTGATGACATATAAGATGTATAAAGTAAGCAATTCGAGGCGCCATATGCATGATATGACCAACACACTACAAAAAAAGACACATCCGTGACATTTTGGCATGAACGAAATTTTTTCTGTCATGCTTATGACACTTCTATGACGATAATTGTGACAAAATCACGTATCATCATAGATGTGGTGGGCTCCTACTTCTATGACAAAAAATCATGACAGAAAATGGGCTTTTCGTCCTGGGCGGGCTGGAGACGCACCTGCATGACATTCCTTGGGCCGTCCATGACGGAAAAAATTGTGGTAGAAGCGAGGGCGAGGAAAATATCAGGGAGTTCCCGATTACGGTGGGTGGTCGGGGCCGAGCGATGCACGGAGGTTTGCGCGTTTCTCTCGTGTACGCGCGTGTGTGCGAGGCATTAGCTAACTGAACCCGAGCAAGCGATCCCTTGGTTGTTAACTAAACCCGAACGATTCATTCGCTGCTAACTGAACCCGAGCGATTCATTCGCTGCTGACTAAACCTGAGCGATTCCTTCGCTGCTGCTGCTGCTAACTGAACCCGAGCGATCGATCACTGCTGTTGCTTACTGAAGCCGATCGAACCCCCGTGCAATACATAGCCAGCCGGTGTTTGGTTGCCTGTCAATGAACAGTGACCGTTGCTACCGTGCGCGCGGTATGTAGAACGAGTCGAGACGTGGTGAGTCGAGCCGGTTGGTTGGCTGTGGATGAACAGTTCCCGGTGGGGGTTGGATGAACAGGACCCCGTGGTAGTAGGCCGTTGCCACTGGATGAACAAGACCCCGAGGAGGCCGCCGCACCCCAGCCGGTTGGGGGTGGATGAACAGGACCCCGTTGAGTCTCTATGAACAGTAGCCGATGGAGGCTGGATGAACAGTAGCCCGTGGATGAACAATAGCTGGTGGAGGCTGGAGGAAGTCAACGGTGGATGAATAGTAGCCCATGGAGGCTAGAGCGAGGCAGTAGACGGTGGATGAACAGGACCCCGTTTCGACAGTAGGCGCTCCAACAGAAGTCTGTTTCCTCTGTTTTGCGGTACGCCACACCCCTCCCGATCAACAGGACCCTGTTTTGACCGTAGGCACTCGAACAGAAGTCCGTTTCCTCCGTTTTCAGTACGCCAGACCCTTCCCGATGAACAGGACTCCGTTTCGACTGTAGGCACTCGAACAGAAGTCCGTTTCCTCCATTTTGCGGTACGCCAGACCCTTCCCGATGAACAGGACCCCGTTTCGACCGTACGCGGTCGAACAGAAGGCCGTTTTCTCCGTTCTGCGGTACGCCAGACCTCATTTCGGCTGTTCCGTCCAAGCCGGTTGGCTCCCGATGAACACGATGTCTTCCGACCAAGTCGGTTGCCTCCCGATGAACACGACGCTGTTTCCTCCGTTGCAACCCAGCCGGTTGGCTGCCGATGAACAGGACGACGTCGTTGTACGCGTTCGGGACCCCGCCCGTATGTACGTACATAGCAGTATTTACTTTCTTGCAGTGTGGTTGTACGTACGTGTACATGATTTATACAGGACTGCCTCAACTGCTACGTCACACGTGCCGCTCCTTGCTCGACCACGGTTCATCCTTGCAGAGAGACCGATCGACTAGTATGTACGTACAAGTTCGCTACCAGAGAGACAACCCTACGTACGGTTCGACCGAGTGAGTCCCAGCTGTCAGGGAGGATAAGGAGGCACTTCCTTGCGTACGAAGATATAGCTGATGGGTCCCAGCTGTCATGGGGAGGAATCATTTTTTTTTTGCCCGTAATAAGGACACACTTCCTTGTGTGCGAAGATGTAGCTGGTGGGTCCCAGCTGTCAGGGGGAGAAAACATTATTTTTCAGGGTAAAAAGGATGCAGTTGCATGCATGCGTCCATGGGTGTGGTGCGTCCCCACTGTCAGCCTCTCCACGTACAGTCATCTTCCGATGACTCTTGTTTGTTGACCACGTTGACCACATCGTGCCGAGCGCACCAAGGCCGGTGGACGACGGCGAGGCCCCTGACTTGAATGACCCGGAGATGGGGAAGACGCATCAGTGGAGTCGCAAATGGAGAGGAGTGGGAAATTTGACTGGTTCGGGTGCAGGGTGGGCCTACACTCGGCAGAGAGTAATAACAGGAGGTGCGGAGGAGTGGAGGGATGGCCTGCCGTCGGTGGGGTAGCGGTTCGCTGCGAGGCGCGCGAAACAATGCCGCTGGACGCCGGATGCTTGAGCATGCGATCCCGGCAGCGCTGGAGGAAGAAGACGAGAGATTAAAGAAGAATGCCGGCCGTTGGATGTAAATGCAACGCCTTGCTTAGGCTTCGACCTTTGTATTTTTTTTGCGAAAGTGCTTAGGTTTCGACTTACTGGCCCACATGTCAGCCCGTCCATTTGATTTTTTTAGTCCATTTGGTGGGCTGGGTGAAACAATGATGTAGCGTCTATGCAGCCCGTTTATATATTATGTTAGAATTTAAAGCCCATTTGCATTTTTCTCGAAATCCGCGGACTTGCTGGGCTGGGTGAAAATATCATGTTGGGATGGACGGAGAAATGCTATAAAAACATAAACACATGATTGTACGTCTATTACTGCATTGGTCAGTAAAATATTTGCAAGCTTATGTACGCAATCACCAGGAGTTAACTTGCCAAGTTATATATAAACAATTATTATTATTATTTTGTAAGAACTTTCGATTTATGAAATAAAATATTATTTTAATTTGATGAGTTAATAGGACGTGGGGTATTATTATTTCTAAGGCTAGACGTGGGACAGTTGAGTTGGTTCTAGGGAAAAGTACTGGGAGAAAACTCAGATTACATCAAAAAAGAAAGTGAGAGAAAATTCAGATATAGAATTAATAAAAACGAAAAATAAAGGAAGTGGGAAGGTATATACAATGGTTGGACGAACGACAGGTTTAACGGAACCTTATGTTGTTTCTATTATATATATGTAATAACATAATATATAAATATAAATATAAGTATATATATATATATATATATATATATATACTATTATAGAAGGGAAAACATAGGTTCAGTTTTGCATTCTTATAGAAAAATAGAACTGAGTTTGTGCGTTGTCTTGAAACATTAACATAACTTGGGCTGCTGATGTTATAGACAAGCTAGGCTGGGAGGCCCAGAGGCCGCTTGATACCTGCTGGATCCCAAAAAAAATTAAAACCTGCTGGATCAACTGTGTCTGCATGTCGTGGGCTGCGCGTGTTAAACAACAAAACCTAGGCCATGGACCTGGTGGGCCCGGACTGTCAGCTTCTCGACGAACAGTCGTCTCCCGATTCCTCTCGTTTTGTTGACCATGTTGGGAATGATAGACGGCTGCACCGCGGCGAGAGCACCAAGGCGGAGGACGACGTCGAGACCTCAGACCAGAACGAACCGGAGCCGGGGAAGACGCAGGCAGAGGGACTGAGCTTCAGTGCCGTAACTGCACCTGCAGGGTTGACTTGTTCGGGTGCAGGGCAGGCCGGTGGAGCTGCCACCGCCGGAGAATGTGTGGGAGTAGAGGGATGGCCTGGCTAGCGCCATAGGCTAGGATGGGTCACCGAGGCATGCGCGGTAGCACCGCCAGCCGCTGTAGGAAGAGGACGAAAGATTGAACAAAATAAAGAAATACAAATGGATAGGTGGTTGGCCCCAGATGTCTGTGTACGAGACCTGCTGGATCCACCTGAGAAGGGGAATATGTTGGGAGAAAGGGGATTTAAAGCACGACAGCCCAGTGAAGTAGTTACATACATAAGCAAATAACCACTAAAAAAAGCAAACAGGTTAATGGGTTCTTAGACGAAATATTTCGGACAAAACAGATAATTATGACACATAGGCTAATGCATGAAACACTCAGATGATAAAGGTGCTTAAACAGATAAAGTACATCATCTAGACCTTCCTGGCACGCTTGATCATGACGCTGTGGCTGTCCGTGTACTCGTCGGTTACGGGAAGCAGACACGCCCTCATGTCCAAGATCCGCCTGTACATGTCGTCGCATGCGTATGCGTCCTTGGCCGCGTAGGTTATGTAGGGTAGATTCAGAGGTAGCTCCCACGTGTTCAGGTCCTTGGTATCGACGTCTTCTTTCATATTGGCCTAGCAGGGGTCGATGATGGTCGCGGTGAGGTCAACCACAGAGTCCTTCTCCTGCCCATTGCCGATGATCTTGTATTGCTTCTGAATGTCGACAAGCTTGTTGCACCAGATGGCCGAATCATAAAGCACAGTCGCGTTCTTCCTGCTCTCCACCGTAGCGAAGGTGCAGTCGGCTATGCCGATGAAACGAGAACCTCCTCCCACACGCATACCTGGGCGATGATGATCCGCTGGTCCCTGTCAGGAACGAATGGATGGGCACAAGGTCTAGTCTCGTGACCTTGTGCTTTCTTCTCCTGTAGGTACTGGTTGAACTTGGCGAGGCAGAGCTTCACCGAGTCCGGATCGTTGGTGTACATCACATTCAACTTGGTGCTGCCATGGGTCTGAACGACGAACTCAAAGGTGAACTCCTTGCTGAAGTCCATATCCAGCAGGCTCACCCCTCGGATCGCCATTGGAGTCTCTTCTCACGCAGAGTTGATGTGGCGGTTCTCGTTTTGTGGGGATTGGAGGCATGCAGGGGGGAGGGGGGAGATGAAGATGATCGGTGTGTGCTGGGGTACTGGGGGGCGGCACCGCGGCAGCAGCAGTTCGTTTTTCCAACTGCAAGTGAACGAGTGGGTAGGCGGTGGCAGCAGTTCGTTTTTCAGCTCTTGGGGAACTGCTTTCAATAGTAAACTGAGTGTGTACAGGCCACAACATTTACTACCCCTCCCTCGCCCGCTGCACACCCGGCAGAACATGCCCCCTCGGGTTCACTAGCGGGTCTGTATTGGTACTATAATAGCAAGTGTTAGTGGTCACTTTACTTAAATTTTATTAGCTTTAATTAAAATTTATTCTTAAAACAAGCAAAGTATTGGCTCGTTCTATCAGTGCCACAGGATCAACTTGCACAGCAATTAGAATTATTATTCTCAGGACGCACACGATCAGCTCATTTGCCGCACTTTCACAAAGACAATACTACCAAGTTTGAACAGCTTGTTATGGTTGCTGTCCTCTGCATCATCATGCCGTGTTTCCCAGCTCGCAAGATTCAGAACCAACCAATAAGATTTAAATAATAAGTAAAACAAAGATGCCTGCACATCACAATGATTCCCAGCTTGCAAGATTCAGAACCAACCCATTAGATTCAAATAATAAGTACAAGAAAGATGCATACACATCTCAATGATTCATAGATCAGAGCCAATCGTAACTGTACAACTCAAACATTGTGAGAATGTGAACAAACAAATAAAAATTGATTGATGCTTCATGTAAGCAATTTGATCCAAGGATTTTCTTAAACATTGAAACCAGTCCTTTTTAAGGCCACGCAGGTCAAACATTGGCAGCTGAAATATTCTGTATCACTGGTGGCACTACCACATCCAATATATGCACAAGAGGGCCTTCTAGATTTTGTAGTGTGTATAGAGCCTCATCCTTAGTATTTAACAAATACACATAGCATAATCTAGTGGAATCATCAATCAACGTCCTGAAATATCTCTTTCCACCTTGCACACACGCATGACACTTTAGAGCCTTTGGATAAAGTGAATCTCGGGATTAAATCCATCTTGGCTAGCGGTGTCATACAACCCAAGAACTTGGCGAATGCTTTTGACCATCACAACATCTGTAGTTGAGTATTCCTGTTTGCATAAATAAGAAAGAGCATGATTACTATAATAGTGGCACTAGTTAAAGCAACTTTATTTCCAAAACGAGAAAAGATTGCGATAGAATAGCTTTATTAAAAAAATACAACGTTAGCATAGTATGACAAAGCACAACCATGTTGATAAAGGACAGTACTGACCTATGTGAGATGACTTTGGGAGATCAAGTTATTCATCATGTTCCCGTATCTTGCCATGAAGGCGATTCGTTGACATTCATTAACACCTCAGTGTGGCAGTAGAAGGAGGAGCATCGACTCATTTCAATCACTTTTTTTGTGCAGTTCAACTAAAATTATGGCGTCCGCCAGTTAGAGGGGGCCTGCGCCACCTCAACGGTAGGCGTGATGGACTCAACTAGTTCAGTGCAGCTATGTGATTGATGTAGTGCACATGGACTTGATTCTACCGGATAGGCATTCTGCAAGTTATCTACATTGGAAATGAAATGGTAGATAAGACAGTAGCTCTATTTTAAATGTATTGTTACTTCATTTTATCAGTGGCAGTAGCGGTGCCAAAAGATTGCCTCAAATTATTAGTGGCATTAAATTAAGATGCCAAAACAATATCATTATTGCTTTCTCATAGCAGTGCCAAAACTGTAGCACAAGATCACTAGCTGGATGCAGAGTCAAAATCAACCAAAAAGGAACATACCCAGTCATGGGAACCATTACTGAGAGAGGAGCCCTATGCTGCCATGACTCGATGTGGTGAACCTGCAGATCCACTCGGATGATTCAATTCATGCGACCTTTTTGCCCAGTCCAGCTGAAATGAAGCAAAGATTGCATCATGCAGCTAGCAAAAAGTACTTGCTCTCATGAGCTGGTAGGTTCTTCTTTAGTAGTTGCACTAAAATTGAGCAACATTAAGGTTGGCTGTCCTGCTCATGTAAGGTGCAACTATAATTTGCTTATCCTTTTGTGCAGTTCCACTAAAATAAAGTGCCATTGTGGTGACAGTGATGGCTCATCTTGCAAAGGCTAATAAAATGTTGCATGAGATTACTGGCAGAGTTTGATGGAGATGTTGGAAACTCCAATCGCCCTTTGTGCAGTTCCACCAAAATTGAGAGACGTTGCCCACATGGCATTTTAGTTGAACTGCATAAGTCACTCATTCCAAAAAAGTGTTTTGTGCAGTTCACCAAAAGGTCACAATAGCAACGAGGTGAAATGGATATCCCTATCCGCACAAAAAGATAGAAAGAAAACAGTTAGTGGTCAATGACAAGATACAAAACATACATGAAATGAAAAGAAGCATCTTCATTATGTTCATGGCAATCATGCAAGGACAGTAGAAATTTTAAAACGGCAGCATTGCTTCATGTTACCGAAAGCACTACGATCAAGAATGACATTCGTCAAATATGGGATTACTTTTTTTTAAGAGGAGGATTACCTCCGGCCAATATGGGATTACTTTAATGGTGGCATTGCTTGTTTACCAGATACAGTAGATCAACAGCAGCTAAAGATTTGGTTTAAGGGCATGGGATAGTGGGGACACCAGGACACTCAGCAGCGTACAGAAGCAACTTACTTACGATACTGGAAAAAATAGCAGGAGTACCATTTGTAACACAGTTTAATTGCATCATATTACTGAAGGCATTAGATTAACAATAGCATTGGTTAGACATGTCCTTATAGTAACAGTGTGATTGCTTCATTTTACATGCGTCCTTACATTAACAATAGCAAAAAGTTGGTATAAGGACATGCGAAAGTGGACGCATCAGCACAATGTACCTACAAGGAGGCATAAAGTGGTGATGCCGAGTTTGTTCATACTCTGTGAGGGCAGCAAATCTAATCCTGGAGACCTTTTACTATGTGAGGGCAGCAAATCTAATCCTGGACATACTCTGTTGACTTGTCCACCAACCGCCACTTTCTATCATTTTTTCAACCAATAATAGATCTATTCCTTATCCAGTTTGTACTGCCTTTTCCCTTTATTTCCCTTTTCAACCAAGAGACCGGTTGGGTATCCAGTCTCTACTACTTTCCCCCTGTTATTTCCTCTTTGAATCAAGTCCTAGATTCATGCTACAACTTCCCCTCTTTCTTCGTTGTTTGAACCAAGTCCTAGATTCGACTGCATGAAGTAGCTTTACCTCTAATAATACTAAAAATTTAGGTGGCTTTGGAAGAGCTGATGGAAGTAGAAAAAGATCCACATGCAGACACATGGGGAGCTGGGGCAGTAGAGCAGGGCCACTTTCGAAGGAACTTATACCTGAGGGTCGTCGGGATGTGGCTAGGAGGCCGGCGGGAGGTTGGATCTGCCCACAATACGGCAGGGAGGAAGAAGGGGTCAGAGGACCTCCCGAGCCGGCACTGTGTCGGAGAGAACGACACGGGCAGAGGATCGGGACCCGCCGACAGCTGTGGGTTTCCTCCCTCGTCGCCTATGACCACGTGAAAGATGCACCTAGTCCCCTAGACACATTGGCCGAAGTGATCCGGCCGAATCTGTGACCAGCGGTGGGCAGAGAGAAAATGTTGCTACCGCTGTCTTGTTTAGATCTTGAAAGGATGAGAGAATGAAGAGAGCAGCCCTAGTAAAGCAAGCGCTCAGGCCCCTGCCTATATATATAGTGGAGTGATTATCTTTTTCTCTCCACAACAAGCGTTTCAATTTGTGTACATGGCATTAAAGAAAAGAAACTCTCTATTTAACGTGACTGACTGCAATTTGTACTTTGTTCATTTGTGCTCCCTGGCCCTCCATTCATTGAACAACCCCACGGGTGAATAAACATACAGTACTATTTATATAGAATGAACAAGCTCGAACTATTTTGGCTTTGAGATATCGATGGTACAGTTAGACCACATTGCATCAATGGACTCAGTACTTTGAATAAACCTATACGTATAAACACATGCACGGTTTACATTCCGAATCGCTAGCTAGAGCTTGAACTATATTTGTTTACATGTACCACCTTTTTCTTTTGGTTTTCTGCTCCATGGCGCAATTCATCGATACAAAATTATACTATGAGTATTTAAAAGTTGAGGGCGGGGCTTTTCCCGGGCAGTACGAGCGGCAGTTTTCGCGTAGCCGCTTTGATAGAGAGGTGAGGAGGGTGAGGGAGTAGCGGATTCAATTTACTGCTGGAAAGGTAGGGCTGTGCGATTTGATGGCTCGTTACTGCTGGAAAGATGGGGTCTTGTGATATGACTACTCACTATAGTCATTATTACTTCGGCGCTACGACCGGGGTGATGCCCCCCTTCCGTTCCCCACTCTAAATCTTGTGCATGACACGTCGACCCGGATGCTGGCTCTCCCACATGTCGGCGAAGTAAGAAGGAGCAAAGAATCATGCGGCATATATAGTACTACGTAGCATATACTACTACTCATGTCGGAGGAGTGCGAAACACGGCAGCCCAGTGAACCAGCAAGCGATAGGCCATAGAAAACAATGTGGTGATATGGCCATAAAAAACAATGTACTACAGTCCAGACTCTAGCACGTACAATACTCCTCCTCTTCCTCCTCCTCTCGGTTCATCGCCATCATACTTTCCCCATTCCTGTGTTTTCAGTATCCTGCGAATCAAAGAGGCCCTTAGACTGGTTTAGGTCCGGTCGTTTTTTATAAATGTGTTATGTCCAAAAATGCGTGAAAAAATACGTACTATGAAGCGTAGCTGCGGTTCGAAAAGGAGACCTAAAGTGATGACAGGTATAGGTCACACGCACCAACCTAGTGGTACTTAGTACTAGACGTACGAGTACTCAGTACTCCTATTCTATCAACACGAGTCCCATCTGACAATAGCGTCCGTGCTACAGCTAGCTCTTCTCCCTTGTTTCTCTCTTCTAATTCAAACTCAGCCGACGCGCGATGGGCGGGGTGGGGATTTGCCGATAGTCGGTTTGCTCAACTGCAGCCCCACCTGACAGTGAAAATGCTGAGACAACAAGCGTTCCCTTGCTTGAGCGGCGTGCCCGACAGACCGTGTGGGGGTGCGACGCGAACGCGGCAGTCTTTACCTTTATAACTTGTACATAGAAAATGCCAAGCCAATGCGCGATGAGCGGCGGGCCGGAACGACAGTGTGGGGTGCGACGCGAACGGCACAGGCGTGCTGTAGTACTTGTTCCACTTTCTCGTTTTGAACTTGTGACATGTAGTAATGCTCAGTTTTGAATATATAAGTTTGGTTGTCACGCCAGTATATATACTCCCTCCATGTAGGTTGGGTCGCTGAAGTCAAAATTTGACACAAAACACGATGGTGACCAGTCTACCTCCGTCCTGGCTTATTGCTCCCCATCGTAATCTGTGCCAAAATTTGACCATAAATTTGACTAACAATAGCTTCATGCATGTCACCAAAATTATATCATTGAAAACTATGTTCAAATACAAATCAAACGATATAATTTTTGTTGGCATGCACTAACATTTTGTCAGTTAAATCTTTGGTCAAAATTTATTACAGAAGGGACTAATAAACCGGGACCTAGGTAGTACACCAGGACGAAGACAGTGATACTACATATAATTAACGCCAAATAAGAGCAAGGGATCACACATGTAATTTACAAATGGAATAGAAATGCCATACACTAATAAAACATCAAGGCCACGAGGCGATGCAGTGCTGGTTATAGGAGACGAGAAGAAAGATGCATCCATCGACGACCTCCTCCTCCTCGACTCAGGGCGCCGGCCCACCGAACGGCGGCTAAGTAGCAGAGGCTTTCATGGCCAGGTCAACGTGCTTCTCAACAATGGCGTCCAAAGATTCCAGCCGATGGAAGAAGGCCAACGTCTTTCTGTCCTCCCTCGCCTTGTAGTGGCCTATGTAGACGATTTCCTCATAGATGTGGATGTGTAGGTCGACGGTTTCTTGCATGGCGAGGCGCTGCGCGGCGAGCGCGGCCTCGAGATGCACATTCTTCGTCGTGACCTCCGACAGCTGCAGGGCCACCAGGAGTTCATCACCATGGAGGCCGATGAGGGTGGCAGGCAACAAGGAGCCTGGGCGCTCGTGCTGGAGCAGTACGTCAAGGTCGTCCGTGCGCTTCTTGAGGGCGGTGAACTTGCGGATGGAGCGGACCATCATGTCGTCCATGCGAGAGGCGAAGCCGGCGTCGGCGAGGGCTATGACGCCGGTGATCGCCAGCACCGTCTGGAAATGCTATGCGATGCGGGGCCGCAGGCTGGTGTCTTGGATGATCTGGCATAGCCGACTGCCGCTCGTGTCCATCACCTCCATAGGTGCTTGTGGCTTCTGGTCACTTGGTCTTGGATTGGAGTGAGCAGTGTTGCGCAGAGACTAGGAGTAGATGGATTGGAGTGGTGGGGCGCCTTTATATGAGAGTCCAAACTGCGTTGCATTCACATCGTGCTGGCTCCATTCTGCTTCTCCAATTACTTCCCTCTACATGCTAATTGAATAAGATGCATCATTGACCGTTCAACGTTTTGGCAACCGCTACCCTCTCCCTCGTTGGCATTCAAGCCGTATCAAAGTAAATGCAGGTCAAGAAGAGACTAGTCATTACTACATTGTGCACCGCGAACAAGGCGGAGGGGAAAATGAGAGAACTTAATATTTTTACTGTAGTACTACCATTGCATGCAATGAACTGATCACAGCATGCCGTGCTAGGTAGTCTCAAGGCATTAAAAACATACACGGCCCATGTCTCTTATTGGTTGATTCCTTTATTCATGTCAAGAAACAAGAAACGAGGTCGAGTTAATCCACCGCGCCTAAGTGTTTTGGGATTATAAGGTTTTCGTAAGTGATCGACACAATAACCGTAAGATCTGCATCCGACGGTGGCACCTATTGGACGCAAACAGCAATAGAAAAGAAATGCCACAAAACTGCGACACCACGCCCCCTCCCCTACACATTAGACTGGCACGCGAGCGTACGCAACTCCCACGTTCGGGTTGCGCTTGGCTCTTCGCCTCTTCGAGAAGTCGAACAGTGATGTCATTTACGACTAGAATAAAAATGCCATACACTAATAAAACATTAAGGCCACGAGGCGATGCATGATACGTCTCCAACGTATCTATAATTTATGAAGTATTCATGCTGCTATATTATCATTCTTGGATGTTTTACAATTATTTTATAGCAACTTTATATCATTTTTTGGGACTAACTTATTGACATAGTGCCCAGTGCCAGTTGCTGGTTTTTGCTTGTTTTTTACATCGCAGAAAATCAATACCAAACGGAGTCCAAATGCAGCGAAACTTTTTGTGGATTTTTTATGGACCAGAAGACATCCAATAGGCCAGAGCAGCACCTGGGGGGTGCCCCAAGGGGGCACAACCCACCAGGGCGCGCCTGGGCCCCCAGGCGCGCCCCGGTGGGTTGTGCCCACCTCGGTGGCCTCCCACACCGCCTCTTCGCCCTATAAATTGCCAAATATTCCAAAAGCCCTCGCGGTAACCCTAGATCAGAAGTTCCGCCGCCGCAGGCCTCTGTAGCCATGAAAAACCAATCTAGACCCTGTTTCGGCACCCTGCCGGAGGGGGAAATCATCACCGGTGGCCATCTTCATCATCCCGGCGGCCACCATGATGAGGAGGGAGTAGTCCACCCTCGGGGCTGAGGGTTTGTACCAGTAGCTATGTGTTTAATCTCTCTTTCGTGTTCTTGAGATGGCACGATCTTGATGTATCGCGGGCTTTGTTAATATAGTTGGATCATATGGTGTTTCTCCCTCTCTATCTTGTTGTGAATTGAGTTTTCCCTTTGAGATTTCATTTTATCGGATTGAATACTTTTATAGATTTGAGAGCACTTGATCTATGTCTTGGCACTCAACTCGCGGATTCCTGAGGTGACATTGGGGTAATCTATGCATAGGGGTTGATGCACGTTTTCGTCCTTGTTTCTCCGGTAGAAATCTTGGGGCACTCTTTGAAGTTCTTTGTGTTGGATTGAGTATTATGAATCTGAAATTGTTTGATGCATATCGCATAATCAACTCACGGATACTCGCGGTGACATTGGAGTATCTAGGTGACATTAGAGTTGGTTGATGTGTATCATATGGTGTTATTTTAGTACGAACTCTTGAATAGATCGAACGGAAAGAATAGCTTTGTGTTATTTTAGTATGAACTCTTGAATAGATCGAACGGAAAGAATAACTTTAAGGTGGTTTCGTACCCTACAAACAATTTCTTCTTATGTTCTCCGCTAGATAAGAACTTTGGAGTGATTCTTCATCGCACGTTGAGGGATGGTTATATGATCCAATTAGATTAGCATTGTTGAGAGATTGCACTAGTGAAAGTACGGACCCTAGGCCTTGTTTTCAAGCATTGCAATACCGTTTGTGCTTCGTTTTATCAATTGCTATCTTGCTGTTTTTATTTATTCAGATTATAAAAATATATTTCTACCATCCATATTACACTTTTATCATCATCTCTTCGCCGAACTAGTGCACCTATACAAATTACCATTGTATTTGGTGTGCTGGGGACACAAGAGACTGTTTATTATTTGTTAGCAGGGTTGTTTGAGAGAGACCATCTTCATGCTACGCCTCCCACGGATTGATAAACTTTAGGTCATCCACTTGAGGGAAATTTGCTACTGTCCTACAAAACTCTGCGCTTGGAGGCCCAACACGAGTCTACAAGAACAAGTTGTGTAGTAGACATCAATGCAGTGCTGGTTACAGGAGGCAAGAAGAAAGATGCATCCATCGACGATCTCCTCCTCCTCGACTTAGGGCGCCGGCCTACCGAACGACGGCTAAGTAGTAGCGGCTTTCGTGGCTAGGTCAACGTGCTTTCGAATAATGGCGTCCAAAGATTCCAGTCAGTGGAAGAAGGCCAACATCTTTCTGTCCTCGCTGGCCTTGTAGTGGCCTATGTAGACGATTTCCTCGTAGACGTGGATGTGCAGGTCGACGGTTTCTTGCATGGCGAGGCGCTGCGCGGCGAGCGCGGCCTCGAGGTGCACATTCTTCGTCGCGACCTCCAGCAGCTGCAGGGCCACCAGTGCTTCAAAGAGTTCGTCACCTTGGAGGCCGATGAGGGTGGCAGACAATGAGGAGCCTAGGCGCGTGGGCTGGAGGAGTATGGCAAGGTTGTCCGCGCGCTTCTTGACGGCGGTGAACTTGAGGATGATGTGGACCATCATCTCACCCATGCGGGAGGCAAAGCCGGCGTCGACGAGGGCTATGACGCCGGTGGTCGCCAGCACCATATGGAAATGTTGCGCGGTGCGAGGCCGCATGCCGGTGTCTTGGATGATCTTGCACAGCCGACTGCCACTCGCGTCCATCGATGCCATGGGTGCTTGTGGTTTCTGGTCACTTGGTCTTGAATTGGAGTGAGCAGTGTTGCGTAGAGACTAGGAGTAGATGGATTGGAGTGGTGGGGCGCCTTTATATGAGAGTCCAAACTACGTTGCATTCATATCATGCTGGCTCTATTCTGCGTCTCCAATTACTTCCCTCTGCATGCTAATTGAATGAGGAGGCATCATTGACCGTTCAACGTTTCGGGAACCGCTACCCTCTCCCTCGTTGGCATTCAAGCCGTATCAACGTAAATGCGTGTCAAAAAGAGACTACTAATAACATAAATGCGTGTCAAAAAGTAGTCAGTAGTAGTACTCAATATTGTGCACCGTGACCAAGGCGGAGAGGAAAACGAGAGAACATAGGTTGGCCATAGTGGGGGTAACATAATAAATAACCGGTATCATGCACTTGGGACTAGCAAACATGCTTATGTGGCAGAAAATTAGGCTGGTCATAGTGGGAGTAACATAGGTAGTAACATAGATGCTACATACTATGTTAATGAGGAGAGATGCAAATAGAGTAACATAATATGTTACGATCACATAGCGCTTTCCAATGCAAAATAAGTCTACAAAGTAATAAATGAAGACATCTATGTTACTACCACACATATGACACTACCCACTATGAAGGTAGTTACATAGACTAGTAACATATGCATGTTACTAGTCTAAGTTACTCTCCACTATGACCAGCCTTAAAGAAGAGAGAGAGGGTTAGAGTAACAGAGCTGGTAGATACCGTATCATGTTAATGCTATGCTACTTTGTGTCATGCATGGCAATAAATATGATCATCTATGATAGTACGATGCACTATGGAGATAGTATCATACACTAGTATGATATGCATGATACTAGTATATGACCGAAATATGCCCTAGAGACAATAATAAAGTTGTTATTTTATATTTCCTTATTCATGATAAAGTTTTATTATTCATGCTAGAATTGTATTGATCGGAAACCTAAATACATGTGTGAATACATAAACAAACACCGTGTCCCTAGTGAGCCTCTACTTGACTAGCTCGTTGATCAAAGATGGTTAAGGTTTCCTAACCATGGACATGAGTTGTTGTTTGATAATGGGATCACATCATTAGGAGAATGATGTGATGGACAAGACCCATCTGTTAGCTTAGCATAATGATCGTTCAGTTTTATTGCTATTGCTTTCTTCATGTCAAATACATATTCCTTCGACTATGAGATTATGCAACTCCCGGATACCGGAGGAATGCCTTGTGTGCTATCAAACGTCACAACGTAACTGGGTGATATAAAGATGCTCTACAGGTATCTCCGAAGGTGTTTGTTGAGTTGGCATAGATCGAGATTAGGATTTGTCACTCCGAGTATCGGAGAGGTATCTCTGGGCCCTCTCGGTAATACACATCATAAGCTTGCAAGCAAACGACTAAGGAGTTAGTCATGAGGTGATGTATTACGGAATGAGTAAAGAGACTTTACGGTAATGAGATTGAACTAGGTATGAAGATACCGATGATCGAATCTCGGGCAAGTAACATACCGATGGACAAAGGGAATTGCGTATGTTGTCATAACGGTTCGACCGATAAAGATCTTCGTAGAATATGTAGGAGCCAATATGGGCATCCAGGTTTCGCTATTGGTTATTGACTGGAGAGGTGTCTCGGTCATGTCTACATAGTTCTCGAACCCGTAGGGTCCGCGCGCTTAACGTTCGTTGACGATATAGTATTATATGAGTTATGTGATTTGGTGACCGAATGTTGTTCGGAGTCCCAGATGAGATCATGGACATGACGAGGAGTCTCGAAATGGTAAAGAGGTAAAGATTGATATATAGGACGATGGTATTCGGACACCAGAAGTGTTTTGGGGGGTACCGGGTACTTATCGGGTCACCGGAAGGGGTTCCGGGCACCCCCGGCAAAAGATATGGGCCTTATGGGCCAAGAGGGGAAACACACCAGCCACAAGGGGCTGGTGCGCCCCCCATATAGGCCGGCCTAAGGAGGAGAAGGAAAAAGGAGAAGGGAAAGGAAAGTGTGGATTAGGATTCCCACTTCCTTCCCTCTCCCCCCCTCTTTCCTTCCCCCTCGGTTATATATGGCAGGGGGGCGGCTTGGGAGGGACTCCAAGTAGGATTCCTCCTACTTGGGCACCTCCTATGGCTGCTCCTCCCTCCCTCCCACCTATATATATGTGGGAGGGGGGCGCCTAGCACACCCCCAGACAATTGCCTAGCCGTGTGAGGCGCCCCCTCCACCGTTTACACCCCCGGTCATATTTTCGTAGTGCTTAGGCGAAGCCCTGCGGAGATCACTTCACCATCACCATCACCATGCCGTCGTGCTGACAGAACTCATCTACTACATTGACGTCTTGCTGGATCAAGAAGGCGAGGGACGTCACCGAGCTGAACATGTGCAGAACACGGAGGTGTCGTGCGTTCCGTACTTGATCGGTTAAAGCGTGAAGAAGCTCGACTACATCAACCGCGTTGTGAAATGCTTCCACTTATGGTCTACGAGGGTACGTAGACACACTCCCCCCCCCTCGTTGCTATGCATCTCCATGGATAGATCATTGTGTGTGCGTAGAATTTTTTTTTGTTTTCCATGCAACGTTTCTCAATAGTATATGATACTCCCCACTCTGAGTAGCCTTAATATTT
Organism: Thinopyrum elongatum; assembly: GCA_011799875.1. NCBI lineage: Eukaryota > Viridiplantae > Streptophyta > Magnoliopsida > Poales > Poaceae > Thinopyrum > Thinopyrum elongatum. Next base: position 421,445,448 of record CM022299.1, read on the forward strand.
ACTCCCTCCGTTCCTAAATATTTGTGATGTAGATTCACTCATTTTGCTCCATATGTACTCATTACGGTGTGGTCACTTGTTGAAATCTCTAGAAAGACAAATATTTAGGAACGGAGGGAGTATTTGCTAATTAATACCATTGCATGCAATGAACTGACCGCTGCATGCCGTGCTAGGGTACGTCTCAAGGCATTAAAAACATACACGACCCACGTCTCTTATTGGTTGATTCCTATTCATGTCTAGAAACAAGAAATGTGGTCGGGTTTGTTTTGGGATTATTTGATTTTCGTAAGATGACTATAAACTAGCAATCGCCACAATAACCGTAAGATTTGCATCCGACGGTGGCACCTATTGGACGCAAACAACAATAGAAAAGAATTGCCACAAAACTACCACACCACGCCCCACCCCTACACACACTACTGGAATCAGGGTCTTTGCCATCTGCCAGCTCTTTGCCGTCTGCCAGCTGATGGCAAAGAGGCTGTTTGCCGTCTGTCTTGCCAAAGCAGACAGCAAAGAACCAGCTGATGGCAAAGAGTGTCTTTGCCATCTGCCACTTATTTGCCGTCTGCTGGCAGACGGCAAAGAGTTATTTGCCGTCTGCCAGCAGACGGCAAAGACCAAAGTGGGCCCCACGGGGGTGCTGCACTGCCTAGGTCACACGGGCCACTTCTTTGCCGTCTGCTGGCAGACGGCAAAGATTTCTTTGCTATCTGCCAGCAGACGGCAAAGAGGTAAGGGGGGCCCACAGTGTCACGGTGTGGGCGTGCTAACGGTCACACTCTTTGCCGTCTGCTGGCGGACAGCAAAGAATTCTTTGCCGTCTGCCAGCAGACGGCAAAGAGGGTGTCTTAATTTTCGCCCCCTCTTTGCCATCTGCCAGCGGACGGCAAAGAGGTGGGTTCTTTGCCATCCGCTGGCTGATGGCAAAGCCCAGCCCGGCCCCACCCCTCTCTCTCCCCTATCTCTCCCTGCAGCCCGGCCCCACCCCTCTCTCTCCCCTATCTCTCCCTGTAGCCCGGCCCTACCCCTCTTTCTCTTCCCCCCACCTCACCCACCCACCACGACCCCAGCCCCACCGTTCCCCGACGCCGCCCAGCCCCGGCGCCCGCCCCTCCACCGCAGCCCCGCCCCGCCACCCCAGCCCCGCCACCCCAGCCCCAGCCCCGCGCCCGCCCCACCACCCCCACCGCCGCCTGCCCCGCACCCCAGCACCGCCGCCACCCCGCCACCCCAGCACCCTTCCCCGCCGCCACCCCATCACCCGCCTCTCCACCGCCGCTAGTGCCGTGACTCTCCTCTCCTCGCCGCGCTCGTCCTCGTCCGCAACCATCGCCGAAGAGGTCGTCCACCGTCGTCGCTGACCTCCGGCTCTGCCGCAAACCTCGGAGGCTGCATCGACGAGCTCGTCCCCGACCACCGGACTCCCTCCTCCGCCACGCTCCCCCTCATCCGCCGCCATCCCTGACCACCGGACCACGTAGGCAGTGGCTCTTCTCTGCCTCCCCGACCACGTCGCATCTCGGCTGAGTTGGTGAGTGAAGAAAATTGCATTTTCCTTTGATTTGTATTGGCTGTGATGTTCTATGATGATGTGCTGCTGCTAGATTAATAGATGCTCTGTAGGATTGATGATGTGCTATGGTGCTAATTTTACACCCCTTGCATAATGCTATGTGATTTGTTTGACTGCACAAAATGTACATGTTCTGCTATATGTTCAGTACATGCTCTGCTGTTGTACACGCTCTGTTGCTGCTGTATATGTTCTGCTGCTGTACATGCTCTGTTGTTGTACACGCTCTGTTGCTGCTGTATATGTTCTGCTGCTGTAAATGCTCTGCTGTTGTACACGCTCTGTTCTGCTGCTGTATATGTTCTGGTATATGTTCTGCTGCTGTATATTCCCATTGCATTTTGGTAATAGATGTGTAGATTCTCTGCTAGTACTGCTTGTGGAAATGCAAAATATATTGTTGCTATGATCAGCTAGTGAAGCTTATGTTTTTGCTATATTCTGCTAGCACAAAAGTGTTATTGCTATGTTCTGCAAGATAGTTTTTGCTATGATCAGAGACTTGGCCAGAAATGTGATGCTTTTGTTCTATGAAGCATGTGTGAAACTTGATGCTCATCATGATATATATATATATTGTCATGTACTCATGTGCTGTCCTAGATGATTAAATCGATTAGTTGTCTGTTCGTTAACTAGAAGAAGAAAACCTCTTTGCAGGGCCTCGCTGACCACAAGGATAAAAAATAGAGCGCCTCTCTGCCCTTGCAGGTGCCTATGAGCACGGCTTGGGTCGTGATTACTGCTAGTTTGGAGTGAGAATACACCATAGGATCACGCCGTGCTGCATAATGTGATTGGGTAGCTAGCCCTGGGGATAGTTTTGCATTAATCAGTTCAATCAGCCGTTATCATTTCAATCAGTTTCTTTACGCCGCTGGTGAAAGATGTAATGTTACATCCACTGCTGCAAAGTAATATAAAGAATGTTGTTATGTTATTTCAGCAAAGGAAAAAAAATGTTGTTTAGGTTTTTTTAAGGGAGACATGCTGTATATAGTAAAATATTATCTACATCGTTTGTCCTAGTGTTGGACATGGATATCTTTTATGACTTTCTGATGATAGACATAATTTACTACTACTACATCTGTTTCGAATTTATCTTTGTCCTTTTGACACCACGACACCCAGACACGACACCCCCGACCCCCGACACCTCTTCGGCCTCCTGTTGACCGAAAAGGTGCTTTTCGGCCTTCCAGAGGCCGACGGGGTCATATATTTGTGAATTATGAGTTATGTCATATATTTTCCGATTTTGTTATGAAAAACATCATATATATTTGTGTTGATTGGGTGGATTTAAATGTGCAGTTGTTTCGTCGCTGCGAGGGTCTGGTGTTCGACGACCTCCCCGTGCGTTCGACGAGCTCCGCCCTGCGTTCGTGGGTGAGCACAAATGACATCTCCTCCTCTCCCCCTTCATTTGCTCTGTTCCGGTCTTCGTGCCGATGAAACTTGCTAGCTATAGGTGTCTTCAATCATCAGTATGCGTGACCACTATGCGTCTCCCGTTCGAAAGGGTTACATCTATAAATATGCATTCATTTGCATATTTATAACCGTGATTCTTTCGAATTGTCCAACGTTATCCATGGACAACCCGAGTATGTGTAGATTGGGTTCGTTTTCCCATATGCTCTGCTCCGGATCCGATGCAGAATTTCGTCAGTGCCTCCCTGTTGTTCTCCGGGTACACATCCTCTCTGCTTATTGCCGAGACGTGTATCAGGAGAACAGCGGGGAGGTGCTGCCGAAATTTTGCGCCGGATCCGGAGCAGAGCATGGGAAAACGAACCCAATCTACACATACTCGGGTGGGAATAGGACCTATCCTTACCTACTAGCGTCTAGGTTGCATGGACGTAATAAAACTGACAAACTCTATTAACTGATGAATATGGTTTGCTGAATTATGTATGTATTTCTTGTGTGTCCAGTAGCTAGGCAAGATGAGTGATCGTGCGTGGATGTACACCGGTCACACTAGTCAGAAAGACATGACCCATGAATGGATGAGAAAAACCAAGGGGTTTGTGAGAGCCGCATTTGCAAATGGACAGGAAACAACCTGGTGCCCCTGTGTCCGCTGCGACAACTTTCATAAGAAGTCAGAGTTTGAAATGATCAAACACCTGCAGAAGTTGGGTTTCACGCCTAATTATACGGTCTGGACATTTCATGGTGAGTCTGCCCAACGTGCCAGAGCTGAGGAGGGCCGTCGTCGCACCGACGAGCATGGTACCGGGATGGAAGACATGGTGGAAGACTTTGATGATGCTCGGGATTCGGACGATGAGATGGAGGAATCTGCAAAGGCCTTCAATGATATGTTGGAGTCTTCAAAACGTCCTCTCCACGAGCACACTGAGCTTTGTCAGCTGGATGCCATCGCACAAGTAATGGCTCTGAAGGCTCAATTCAACTTGGGCAGAGAATGCTACGATGCGATGATGACACTATTTGGACGATTTCTACCCAAAGGCCATGTAATGCCTGCAAACCTGTACCAGTCGGACAAAATCCTCCGTGTACTTAAGATGCCCTATGAGAAGATAGATGCCTGTGAGAAAGGATGTGCCTTATTTAGGCTTGAGTATGCGGACTTGAAGTATTGTCCCGTTTGCCAGTCTTCCAGGTATGTTGAGGTAGACAACGGTATGGGTGAGAAGAGTCAGACAAAAATCCCAGTTAATGTTCTTCGGTATATGCCAATCATACCAAGACTTCAACGTCTTTTCATGGTTGAAGAGACGGCCAGACATATGACATGGCATAAATTGGGCAAAAGAACCGAACTAGATGCAGATGGGGAGCCGATGTTGGTACACACATCGGACGCTTTTGCGTGGAAGCGCTTCGATGCAATACATCATGCTAAAGCGGCAGATCCAAGGCATCCTCGACTCGCCATAAGCACGGATGGGTTCAATGTGTTTGGTATGATGGCAGCCCAATACAGTTGTTGGCCTGTATTTGTCATTCCACTCAATCTCCCCCCCGGATAGATTATGCAAAGAAAGAACATTTTCCTGACGTTGATAATTCCGGGGCCCAACTATCCGGGGAAGAATATGAATGTGTACATGCAGCCGCTTAAGGATGAACCGCAAGAAGCTTGGGATAATGGGATCAAGACATACGACGCCGCTACAAAAAAAACTTCCTAATGCGTGCGTGGTACATGTACTCGATGCATGACTTGCCGGCGTATGCGCTATTCGTTGGCTGGTCTGTGCATGGAAGGTTCCCGTGCCCCACATGCAAGGCAGCTCTTGAGTTTCGCCGGCTGCAGGCGGGTGGCAAGTTTTCTTGCTTCGACATGCATAGACAGTTCCTGGATCCTCGCCATAAGTTCAGAAAAGACAAGAAGAACTTCATCAAAGGTAGAGTTGTCAAAAACTCTGCACCACCTACGTTGACAGGCCAACAGACCCTGGATCAGTTAAACTCTCTCGAGCCGGATCTGGAGCGTCCAGGGTATTTCAAGGGGTATAATTCCGAACACGCCTGGACTCACAAGACATGCTTGTGGGATCTGCCTTACTTCAAAGACCTCCTTTGCCCACACAACATCGACGTGATGCACACTGAAAAGATTGTCGGCGAGGCCCTCTTTGGTACATTGTTCGGCATAGAGGGGAAAACAAAGGATAATCCTAAGGCTAGAGTCGATCAGCAGGCTCTATGTGATAGACCGCTGCAAAACATGCGACAACCAAAAGGAAAGAAGAACTGGACGAAGCCAAAGGCATGGTTCAATCTTGGAAGGCCAGTTATGAGGGAAATACTCCTGTGGGTGAAAAATGAGTTGATGTTCCCCGATGGGTATGCAGCGAATCTAAAGAGGGGAGCGAGCCTTGAAAAATTGAAAATATTTGGTCTCAAGAGTCATGATTGGCACATATGGCTTGAGCGGGTAATGCCGGTGATGTTGCGTGGCTTTATCCCTGAGGATGAATGGCTAGTACTGGCAGAGCTGAGCTATTTCTTCCGTGTTCTTTGTGCGAAAGAACTATCGCCTGGCTTGCTAGAAGAACTGGAAGAGTTGGCGCCAGAGTTGATCTGCAAGTTAGAGAGGATCTTTCCACCGGGCTTCTTTAATCCAATGCAGCATTTGATTTTGCATCTCCCGACCGAGGCACGATTGGGGGGGCCCGTGTAGAATCGTTGGTGCTACGCAACTGAGAGGATGCAGAAGACGCTTCGAGAAAAATGTAAAAATAAACGTCGAATTGAAGCATCGATGGCCGAGGCATTCATTACTGAGGAGGCGGCAAACTTCGTGACAGCACACTACGAAGCCAAAAATCATCATTTGCATAATCCGAAGCCTCGGTACAATGCTGGCGACCCTAAAAAGGGTGGATCCAACCTCAGCCTATTCAAAGGGAAGCTCGCACCAGCCGGTGCTTATACTCCCTTATCGTTGGATGTCGATGAATGGCGGACCATTACGTTGTATATCTTGAACAACCTAACAGAAGTGCGGCCGTACATCGAGTAAGTTCTCGGTACATTGTTTCGCAACCTCTAATTCCTTTGAACTGCTCTTATTCCCGGTTATTTGATACAGTCGATACGTCGCCGAATTCTCGTATGGAGCGGTGATCCAAAAGGATTCCGTCGAAGAGTATGAGCTTCTGGCAATGTATGGAGGCGGCTATCCCGGTTTCATCTCTTGGTTCAAACAAACGGTAATTTCCATTAGACCATTTCATTTCTTCTTCTAATTTCCGGCTAATGCAACAATCCTTTCGTATTAAACTTGTAGGCTAGTTCAGAGTCTATGGACGCTGAATTGAGACAAGTCGCTAATGGTTTTGACTATAAGGTCCGTTCATTTAACAAATACGACATCAATGGGTATCGCTTTCGTACCTATGGCCGACCGAAAGTCTACAAATTGTTGTGTCTCTGCTATCGGCGAAAGAGATACCGAGTATTATGGAAGAGTTGAAGCAATTTATGAACTTCTATTCTATGGTGCCAACCCACCGAACGTCGTAGTCTTCAAATGTTATTGGTTCCAGCCGAAGGAGACTAGAAGGACTCATGAACATCTAGGGCTAGTCGAAATCAAACAAAGCACTCATTTGAATGTTCCTGATGTCTATATTACGGCTCTACAGGCGACCCAAGTTTTCTATCTACCGTGGGCCTGCCAAAGTGATCCAAATCTCAAAGGTTGGGATGTCGTTTATGAAGCGCCGCCACATGTTAGACCACCTCCCCCCAATGAAGAGGATTATGAACCTCACATTAACCCAGACACATATGAAGGAGAATTCTTCCAAGAAACACGTCTTCCAAAAAACGTTTCAAGAACCGCTCTACTTCACTCCAGAACATTGAAGTAGACAGCGGCAGTGAATCCGAGCCTGAGCCGGAACAAGAAGAGCCGGAACAAGAAGAGGTTACTATTGCGGATGACCTGTCAATGCTTGACCGATTACGTACAGGAGGCCTTCCACATGTTGATGCATTTATTGATGATGATGAGCACGTCATTACTGATAGTGATGATGATGATGCATTTATTGACCCCGAAGCAAATATAGACGATGATGATGATGCATTTATTAATGATGACGATGAAGATTAATATTACAGTTCATGTCAGGTATTCAATTATTATTATGTACATATATATTATTAATTAGTTCATGTTAGGTATTCAATTTTTTATTATGTTCATGATGATGATACACTAAAATTATATACATATTATTCATGTCAGGTATTCATTCTTTTTATGTTGTACTAATTTCGTTTACTCTTTGTCATTGCAGGTGTTGACAGATGGTGGGCGCGGGTCGAGAGCGCTCCGAGGCTCCTTCCTCGGCGCGTGGTGGGAGGGGTAGTTCCATTCCACCCAAGAGCCTCCGGAGAGCGCTGGATCTCGGTATGCAGACACCACCGGCGGTCGCTTCTTCTTAGGCCGGGGAGAGGTCAGGGGGGGGGGGGGAAGAGGGCTGCTAGAGGTAGACGTGGCGGCGGGCGAGGTAGGAAGGCTGCTGCTACACCTTCCTCGCCGCCACCCCCGGCTGATTCACCCGACCACAGGAGTGCTCCGTCTGAGATGGAGCCGCCTGAGGTGGAGCCGTCTCGGACTCCGGTCCACGAGCCTATGGCAGACGCGCCTACGGCCGACGAGCCTCAGGCCGACGAGCGTCGGACCGCCGAGCCTTCGTCCCGCGAGACTCCGTCCCACGAGACTCCGGAGCTCAGCAGGGATCACGCTGAGTCGCAGCAGAACCCTTTGGAGGACTCGCCGGAGTCGAGTGGCCGTGTTGAGGGTGGCTATAGCTCTGATAGCTATAGCGAGGGTGAGTGGGTTGAGGGGCGCAAAGTCTACCAGCATGGTGGTACAAAGCTCCCTGACACCCCGGCGACCCCCGACCAGAGGTGGTTGATTGCGCCTAGCGGGGAGAAGTAAGTGCATTTACTCTTTTTTTAACCTTTTGTCTTCACGTTTCTTCGAATATCTAATGCGTTGGCCTTGTCATACTGCAGGTCTTGGACACACAAGCCGAATGTCCGCAAGCCCAACAGTGTCCTTGGTGTGATTTGTCGCCAGAGCTTCCCGGGGTGGGTCACGTTGCCTGGTGAGGGCCCGGTTCGAGAGCTAGGAATGACCTGGGAGCACTACTTGGCTGCCCCGGCCCCGCCGGGGCATAGGATCGGTGATGTCGAGTGCCACACGGTCACTGACATTGTGATCCAGACGTTTTGGGTAATTTCTCCTTTGCCGTCTACGTTGTGTTTTCTTCTTTGATTGGCAACCCTAGTGATTGTACTAATCCGTGTTTTCTTGTTTGATTGCAGACCTTCTACAGGTGTGCTGAGGGACAGGAGGAGGCCGCGGCTCGGGTTATCGACACCGAGTGCAGGCGCCTACTTCAAAACTTTCGGCACGAGGCTCGGACGCAGGCTGTTCGAGACTACTTCGCCTCGGCTGGTATTAGGAGGAAAAAAGGGAAGTGCCGCGTCAAGTATCTGAGTAAGGAGAAGTACATGAAGGTAATTACCTATTCTTAAGGCATTGTACTTAGTTTCCTTGATTTGATTCGTAGGCGTAGCGCTCAAATTTCTCTTGCTTAACTTAGGTGCCCCCGAGATGGTGTGCGGATAGGATGGACTGTTGGGAGGCGTTGGTGGAAGAGTGGTGCACTCCCGAATGGCGCTCCGTCCACGATACTGCAAAGAACAAGCGTGCCCAAATGAAAGGTGTCCCACACCATCTAGGCAGCGTCAACCTACGTCAGTTCGGGGAAAACTGGGTATGTGGTTTGCTTCATGATTCATGCAAATTCATTCTTCATGCTAGCTTGAGCCCTTAACTAATACTCTGTTCCTCTCTTTTAGGCGCGACACAACAAGGCTCCAGTGCCAGAGTTGTTCGACCTCTATGCCATGTCCAATACTGCCTCGTACAAGAAGGCCAAGGCATTCTTTGAGTCTGACCTCGATGATCCAGAGCTGGTGATGATATCTGGTAGCGGGAGGTCCCATGGCTCGTTAGCCATTGGGAATGGACTGATACGTTGTAGTAGCACTCTCCCGCAGATCAAGAAGCGCCAGACCAGCTCCGATCCTAAGATATTGCCTCGTGCACGGCCAGTGGAGCTCCAATTCAAGGTTAGTTATACGGAATCAGATACCTTTCCTCCATTACATTGTGTGTGCGGCCGTCGATTATTACAATGCTAACGAGTGGTGTTGCAGGCTGCTATTGAGGCAGAGAGAGCGAAGACCCAGGCTGCTATTAAGGAAGAGAGAGCGAACACGCAGGCGCTTCTAGCGGAGAGGGACCGGCAGACGGCTAAGCTGTTGGAGGAGGAGAGGAACCGGAACATGATGGCTACCCGGGCCCTATACGAGATGTTCGCCGTAATTTTCTTTTGCATGTTAGACAAATCATGCACGTAATGTTCCTTACATTAGTATCTAATATGACTGACTCATCAAAACCAAATGTGCAGACCATGTGCGAGAAGACCGGCACGACTCCTCCGGTGATGCCAGACATTGTTCCGGCGGGCACGGTGAGTTTCATTTGAATGGTCATTAGTTACTAGTCTTCATGTTTGAGTTGCATCATGCTAACGATACATTGGAAATGATCTTTGGTGCAGCATAACTCCCGACAAGCATCGACCGATGCTTCTCCGTCTGCCACTGGCGCGACCGGTCCTACAGCTACACCTCCTTGATGACGGTAAGTTTTCCCAAGTGTTTAGCTTAACAAATGCATACTTAGCTTAAGAAATGACCTAGTCGTGTGCCTTTGGTAGCCTTCCATACAGGGAAATGCCTCCTAGTGCTTCCACTGAGCCATGGTAGTTCGCTACTGCTCCGGAACACATGGATTGACCAGCATGTGTCCTTCTTTGCTCCTGTGTCTGTCCCTATTGGGAAATGTCACGCGGTGTATCACCGAAGTCCTTGTAGCTTGCTACGACTTGGTTGCACTCGCTGATGACCGATACGTGCATTGCTGGGTCATGTATGCCTGTCCCTGTACGTTTGTGCCACCTTGGTTCTATGACTAGTCATGTCGGCCCGGATTCTCTGCCATATGGATACTAGCGACATAATCATATACTTAGCATTTTTCCCTCCAAAATGACTCAATATGCTTAGCTAGCTCAAAAATGACATAATAAGCTTAATTAGCTCAAAAATGACCTATTTAACCTAGGATAGCTCTAAAATGACCTATACTTAGCATTTATTCCTCCAAAATGACTTAATATGCTCCAAAATGACCTATGTAGCTCCAAAATGACTTAATATGCTCCAAAATGACCTATTTAGCTCCAAAATGACTTAATATGCTCCAAAATGACCTATGTAGCTCCAAAATGACTTAATATGCTCCAAAATGACCTATTAAGCTCCAAAATGACTTAATATGCTCCAAAATGACTATTTTCTCCAAAATGATTTATATGCTCCAAATGGCTTAATATGCAAATAGGTCTTTTTGGACATATTAGTCATTTTGGAGCATATTAGGTCATTTTGGAGCATATTTAGCTCCAAAATGACTTAATATGCTCCAAAATGACCTATTTAGCTCCAAAATGACTTAATATGCTCCAAAATGCCTTAATATGCTCCAAAATGACCTATTTAGCTCCAAAATGACCTATTTAGCTCCAAAATAACTTAATATGCTCCAAAATGACCTATACTTAGCTTATTTAGTTCATTTATGACATACTTAGCCTATTTAGGTCAAAAATGGCCTATTTAACTAGGTTAGCTCTAAAATGACACAAGTAAGCAATAAGAAGAAGAAAAAGAAAGAGAAGAAAAATTCTTCTTCTTTTTCTTCTTCTTCTTCTTCTAGTCTTCTTCTTCTTGTTCTTCTAACTTTCTTCTTTCCCATTTTGCAGATTTGCTTCAGATCACGGAAGCTTGCGTTGGAGTCTACTCTTCTCCTTGTCCTTCCTTTTGGTTTTGATTTTGTAGGATGAACAATTTGAAACTTGCTACGTATATATGTATGGATGGTGGCTATATTGTATATGGACCTTTTGCTTAATTGTTGGATATGTTGGACTTTTCATTTGGTGTATATATGTGTTGGATGATGATATATGTGTTGGATATGTTGGATGATCTATATGGCAGGGATATGTTGGCTATATGTACTTGCTGAAATATTTTGAAATGAGTATATATATATATATCTGTGAAATTGATTGAATTTAAGAAAAAACAGGGGCTATATAGCCAATTTGCCGTCTGCTAGCAGACGGCAAATTGGCCACGTGGCAGCAAACTGTTTAACCTGGGCTGGCCTATTTGGCCTCTTTGCCATCTGCTAGCAGACGGCAAAGAAGCAAAGTTCTTTGCCATCTGCCGGCAGACGGCAAAGAAGCAAAGAGCACCGTTAGCCCCCTAACGGGGCTGTTACCTTTTTTGTGCCATCCACAAGCGCAAAGAACTTTCCTTCTTTGCCGTCCGCCAGCAGACGGCAAAGCGGCCTTTACCAGCATCAGTTCAGCCGGAGTGTTTGCCGTCCGCCAAGCATGCCTTTGCCGTCTGCTATGGCAGACGGCAACGCAGCTGATTCCAGTAGTGACATAAGACTGCCACGCGAGCGTTCGCAACTGCCACGTTTGGGTTGCGCTTGGCTCTTCTCCTCTTTGAGAAGTCGAACAATGATGTTACTACTTCTACAGTATCGAATCGACTGCTGCATGTCCCGTCCATCACGTGGGCGAGGGAGAGCTTGTTCTAGGAGTAGTAAAAGCAAAAGGTTCTCCTCGTCTGCGAGCCACCGCGCGCATGGGCGGGGGAGAGGGCGTGCTACTAGTAATCAAGCTTCTCCTTGTTGTACAAGTTGACGCGACACATCATAGCACGGGCCCCACATGCTTGCCTCTAAACTTGGCTAAAAGACACACATTGTACAATATTTGCCGCAACCTCTAACATTTACCCCACCACAAATTAAAATATATATTCCTCTCTTGACCAGATCAGTGTGCAAACTACAATAACCAGGATGACAGGTAGGGCCAGAAGATTATTTTAATAAAAAAATGCTTCGAGACGGCATCATAGCATGGAGCCGACTCCAACGATTTTAAGCTTAGAGGCACGGTACACGCTATCCTAGACTATGTTACTATACGAACATGTTGCCACGTCATTTATAGCCAATGTAATAGCTAACACGTATAATAGTTGGCTATAAGAAAGTACTACTTCGTCAATATATGGCCCACCTTTCACTCTCACAAAGCTTCTTGGAGCTCGTGCTACAGCCGACTGTAAGTGTACAGCCCGCTTCCCTTCTCTCTCCTCTTCTCTCTCTTCCACCTCAGCAATAATACAATATTTAAATCCTTACAGCCTGCTTACATCATCTTATTATACTTGCTCTACTACCTCCGCTACACATGAAACTGCCACACGAGCGTTCGGGTTGCGCTTGGCTCTTCGCCTCTTTGGGAAGTCGAACAATGATGGTACTACTACAGTGGAGTACTACTAGTATGCTTCTGGCCATCTGACACCGAATGAACTACTGCATGTCCACCGCGTGTGGGAGGGAGAGCATGTACCGAAAGCTTCTCCTAGTCCTGCGAGCCACCATGCTCATGGGCGAGGGAGAGGGTGTTGTAATCAAACTTCTCCTTGTTGTACGAGTTGACGCGATACATCAAAGCAGTGCACTCGATATATTTCAATAATTTGCGTTTACCGATGCATTAATTACAACACATGCATGCATGCCGTGACTTTCCTTTTGATACTTGCATGTGCTGATTTAATGCACCTTGAAGTACTCCCTCTGTTCCTAAATATTTGTCTTTCTAGACATTTCAACAAGTGACTACATACAAAGCAAAATGAGTGAATCTACACTCTAAAATATGTCTATATACATCTGTATGTGGTAGTCCATTTGAAACCTCTAAAAAGACAAATATTTAGGAATGAAGGGAGTAGTATGAATATGTGATGGTAAAACTTTCTAATGCCCCAGCCCTAAAGCGAGAGATGGTGGTGCACGAGGAGGGCGAGATCATACCGACGGAACAGGACCCGACGATGGAGCTCTCTAGGGTCTCTGTGGACCTCACCTTGCTCCAGTGCCCCTTGTGCCTCCACCCCTTGAAGCCTCCAGTGTACAAGGTTCGAATACACCTCATCCGTTTGGCTGATCGAGCAAGGTGCAGGTTTCTTGATTGATGTGTTGTTTGATTGATTTGTGCAGTGCAAGGGAGGGCACCTGGCCTACGCGGACTGCCGCGACGAGCGCCCCGGGAACCAGCGGCAGTGCCAGAAGTGCGAGCACGGCGGCGGCTTCAACGTGCGCAACATGGCGATGGACGCTGTCCTCTCCTCGGTGAGGGTGGAGTGCCCGCACGAAGGCTGTGGGATCTACGTCACTTACCACAAGCTCGCCGATCACCAGAGCGTGTGTCCGCTCTCGCCCTGCAAATGCCCCGTGCCCGTCTGCGGCTATGAAGGCCCGCCGCCGGCGCTCCCCCACCACATCAGCACCGTGCATCCCATGCCCATGCACAGGATCCAGTACGGCAAGGTGCTCCAGCTGCAAGTGCCAGTGTCGGAGCCGCGGCTCTTGCTGTCCGCGGAGGAGGACGGTCGCGCGTTTTTCATGGTCGGTGGCGTGCTCGACTTCGACGCGCCTATCGCCATGTCGGTCATCTGCATCAGAGCGGGGGCGTCCCCACCGCCGCACCTACACGGCCAAGCTGTGGGCGAACGGCCCACCGGGGGAGCCCAAAGGTAGGACCGATGCCGTCAAGGTGGAAATCGAGGTGACAAGCAGCAAGGATCCCGGTGCCGTCGCCGTGCAGGGGCTGACCTTCTTCATAGTTCCGCCCAAGCTGCTGGCCGGGGCTGGTTTGTCGAGGACGGTGTCCCTCCACATTCAGATTGACAAGATCACCTCCTAAATGATTCTACAGTGCCTTCTATTTATCTTAGTAATATGCTAATATAGGGGTTAGCTCGATCTACTTTAGCTTAAGAGATGGTGGATTTTGGTGGCGATGCAGCAATTACTTCGACATAAGATCAACAGTTAAAGTAATTTCCAATAGTCAAAGGGATATTTTGTGTCTGTTGGATATAAAGATCCTTTGGGTAAGGAGTATAAGCTGCGTATATGCTTCTTTGTTGAGGAAGTGTTGCATACTTCTGCGAGTTGACGCGACACATCAAAGTAGTACTACTACTGCGCACCAAGCAGACGAAGCTCGTGTCGTGTTGGTGCCGTGTGCGGCCCGCACATTAACCAAAACCTCGCGCCTCCAGCTTAGCCTCCGTGTTTTAAACTTCTCAATCTCAAGGACAAGGAGCAACGGGAACCTATGATAGAGCCAATCGGATGGTTGAGAACACTACAATTCGTAGCTACAGATGCGTGTGTGAGAGAGGACAAGTGCGTGCGTGCACCTCTTCTCTTCGTGTATAACGTACTAAACTCAGAGTACAAGTGTATGTGGGTGGCATCGACCTAGAGAGCTAGAGATGGTGCGTGCGAAAAGTCCCGACAGACTAGGTGTGTGCGTGGGAAAGAGGGAGAGAGATGATATGTGTCGATGCAATGAGTGTGAAAAAAAGACTAGTATATAGCTCGCCACGAGGCTTTTCCTGGTGAACGCCCCAATAACCGTAAGATATGTATCTGACGGTGCCAGTTTTTGCACGTACACAGCAGTAGAAAAAGAAGTACCGTGGCATATTACAAAACTGCTACACCACGCCCCTCCCCTACAAACTGCCACTTGAGCGTTCGCAACTGCCATGGTCTTCTCCTATGTGCGATCTTCATTTTTTTAAAGGGATCTACAATAAAAGGCCGGGCTTTTGGCGCGCGGTAGATGGGGAAGCTTGGCCTGTCGGTTTGCTACTACTCACATGCGGTCGAACATAAGTGATGTACCAAGCTGATGCGCATCGCTTTGGTGAGCAGCGGGCCGGACATACCGTCTGTTCATGCTAAGCGGCGGGCCGGACCGACCGTGTGTTGGTGCTACTACCACGCTATATTTAATTGCAATCCTGTTCACACCGATCAAAACCTAAAGAGTTTCCTATTAGTACTCGGTTATAAATACTACCTACTCCAAGATGACTGCACATTCCTCCTCAACTCCTCATCCATAAAAACAAACAAGTGTTTCATCGTCGTTCCCTTGTGTCTGCCATGGCCCGCATGAGTTCTGGGTCGAGAGATTACTACCAGGGTGAGGCGAGCATGGAAGCGGAAGCACGAGAGATGTCCCGCCTCGCCGCAAAAGCAGCCGACATGTCCCGCCGCACCGCCGCAGCAGCACAGAGGTCCCGCCGCGCCGCCGAAGCAGCACAGAGGTCCCATCGCACCGTCGATGCAGCAGCCTGGTCCGACCGCGCCGTGGAAGCAGCAGAAATGTGCCGCCGCACCGCGAATGCAGCAGGGAGATCCTCCCGCACCGCGGCGGCCTGGGAAAATGTCTCGCGGGCAGGCGAGGACTCTCACAGGCACATGCGCGCTATGCTCGATGGCCTGATGGGTCGGATCTCCGGCTGGATGAAGCTGCAGAACGAGATGAATGCCTCATTTGAAAATGCTACCGGCGTCATCCGGGGACTAGGGAAGGACAAGGCGAAGCTCAGCACCGAGCGCGACCTGCTGAGGGTGAAGATCGCCAGAAGGGCGAAGCAGGCGGAGGAGACCGCTGCCTTGTTGAAGAGGACGGGCGTCATTATGAAGAAACTTATGGACGAGAATGCCATGCTCCACATAGAGCGTGAAAGGCTGGTGGAGGAATCCATGGATGCTGCCAAGCAGCGTATTGAGGACATGAAACTGATGAAAGATATCATCGCCGCTCGCTGCGAGAACTAGTCTCCATGACCTGCAGCGCATCAAGAAAGTAGAGATCAGCGAGCCAGATCGTTGTATGCGTCTTCCTTCTTTTGCCTTTGTGTATTTCGGGTGTAGCCGCATGTGGCTTTTTAATTATCTTCCTAAATATGTAAGACAATTATTATCCACTGTCATCATCCTTATATATTCATCAGTCTTGCTATAAGTCGCAGTAGATGCTATATAGGTCCGTCGGATCTTACATCAAGATCCGTGCAAGATTTTCTTTTCAGATTTTTTTCCTCTCTTAAATCTCAGTCGAGTGAGACATAGCCACGCCATTAAACAGGGGCTCGGGCGCCATTAATGGAGACGTTGGGAGAGAGGTGGGCGGCAAATGGAGGTCAAAGGGCTCTCCTCCCGATAAGCACGCGCAGGGGTCTGATCGCACGCCTCCCGTACTCAAATAGCTACCCCGCACGGCGCCTCCTAGCCAATAAAAAAAGGGGACGCATGGCGGCACGTAAATGGTAAGTAGAACGCCTACGGGTTCAATAATACTTGTGTTTCCGATTGTAACGTGACAACACTTGTTCCAAAATGACTTTGTAGATTGTTAATGTGTGCGCCTTCGCAAATCGGACAGCAAAATTACCACAACATGTTGGTGCCATGTCATGACACCAAGCCAAGTTTCATGATTTTCATGCGTCTTTTGGATTTACAGGAATTAGAAAACCAAGTTTCTGAATGTTTCCGGCCGAGCCACGACGCCCAGATGTTTGAATTTCAGTCCCATTTCTGGCATGGGACCTAGAACTTCACCCGAGGACACACATGTGATTTTTCATCCAAATTTGGTGCACTGAAGCATGTGCTTGTAGTTCAAATTTGAATTATGCACATTAAATGACCAGAAACTCATTTAATGTATAAAAAAGGCCAAACAAACCCGGAATAATTCCAAAATTTAACATGGCACTCTTATAGTTCTATGTTGCCTCTGTAAAGAAAATCAAGTTTCGCACACAAAGGTGACACGTTCCATCTCACAACCACGAGCCTTCTTGAGAGAAGCTCCTGTTTGCAAGAAGCTTATACCAAAACTTGTTCCAATTCGGCCAAAATTTTTACCACAGCATGTTAGTGCCATGACATGACACCATGCCAAGTTTCATGATTTTTAGGCGAGTTTTGGATTTACAGGAATTTAAAAACCAAGTTTCTCAATGTTCTCGACCGAGCCACGACACCCAGATGTTTGAATTTCATTCCCATTTCTTGCAAGGGACCTAGAAATTCACCCAAGGACACACATGTGATTTTTCAACCAACTTTGGTGCACTGGAGCATGTGCTTGCAGTTCAAGTTTGAATTATGCACATTAAATGACCAGAAGCTCAATTAATGTATAAAAAAGGCCAAACGAACCCGAAATAATTCTAAAATTTAACATGACACTCATATAATTCCATGTTGCCTCTGTAAAGAAAATCAGGAGGGAGGCAGCGTATATCGTTTCGCACACAAAGGTGACATGTTCCCTCTCGGAACCACGAGGCTTCTTGAGAGAAGCTCCGGTTTGCAAGAAGCTTATACCAAAACTTGTTCCAATTCAGCCAAAAAATTTACCACAGCATGCTAGTGCCATGACATGACACCATGCCAAGTTTGGATTTACAGGAATTTAAAAACCAAGTTTCTCAATGTTCTCGGCCGAGCCACGATGCCCAGATGTTTGAAGTTCATTCCCATTTCTTGCAAGGGGCCTAGAAGTTCACCCAAGGGCACACATGTGTTTTTTCAACCAACTTTGGTGCACTGAAGCATGTGCTTGCAGTTCAAATTTGAATTATGCACATTAAATCACTAGAAACTCAATTAATGTATAAAAAAGGCCAAACGAACCCGGAATAATTCCAAAATTTAACACGGCACTCATACAGTTCTATGTTGCCTCTGTAAAGAAAATTAGGGGGAGGCAGCGTATATCGTTTCGCACACAAAGGTGGCACGTTCCCTCTCGGAACCACGAGGCTTCTTGAGAGAAGCTCCGATTTGCAAGAAGCTTATACCAAAACTTGTTCCAATTCGGCCAAATTTTTTACCACAGCATGCTAGTGCCATGACATGACACCATGCCAAGTTTCATGATTTTCAGGCGTGTTTGGATTTACAGGAATTTAAAAACCAAGTTTCTCAATGTTGTCGGCCAAGCCACGATGCCCAGATGTTTGAATTTCATTCCCATTTCTTGCAAGGGACCTAGAAATTCACCCAAGGACACACATGTAATTTTTCAACCAACTTTGGTGCACTGAAGCATGTGCTTGCAGTTCAAATTTGAATTATGCACATTAAATGACCAGAAACTCAATTAATGTATAAAGAAGGCCAAATGAACCCGGAATAATTCCAAAATTTAACACGGCACTCATATAGTTCTATGTTGCCTCTATAAAGAAAATCCGGGGGGAGGCAGCGTATATCATTTCGCACATAAAGGTGACACGTTCCCTCTCGGAACCACGAGGCTTCTTGAGAGAAGCTCCGGTTTGCAAGAAGCTTATACCAAAACTAGTTCCAATTCGGCCAAATTTTTTACCACATCATGTTAGTGCCATGACATAACACCATGCCAAGTTTCATGGATTTTCAGGCGAGTTTTGGATTTACAGGAATTTAAAAACCAAGTTTCTCAATGTTCTTGGCCGAGCCACGACGCCCAAATGTTTGAATTTCATTCCCATTTCTTGCATGGGACCTATAAATTCACCCAAGGACACACATGTGGTTTTGCAACCAACTTTGGTGCACTAGAGCATGTGCTTGCAGTTCAAATTTGAATTATGCACATTAAATGACTAGAAACTCAATTAATGTATAAAAAAGGCCAAATGAACCCAGAATAATTCCAAAATTTAACAAGACACTCATATAGTTCTATGTTGCCTCTGTAAAGAAAATCAGGGGGGAGGCAGCGTATATCGTTTCGCACACAAAGGTGACATGTTCACTGGTACAGCGAGGTGCTATACACATGGTTTTTAACCCCTTTCCGCGTCGGCATTTTGAACCGTCACCAAGTGAGTGACTACGATGGGGGGGGGGGGTCCTTCCCACACGACCCAGAAACCGTCGGGGATATGGAGCCATGATGCAGAGGCCTTGCCAAATGTAATCGTATGCGATGCAGCACACACTAAATTCTTTCGCACGTGTGGGATCGGTGATTAAACATTTCTACTGATGCAGTGAAACCAAACGGTGTGTCGTAATGAACCGTTTGGAAATAGTATGTAAGGCACACGGGCCAACATATGAATTGTGTGCGATATGTGCCCCATCGCACACGAGTTTTCTGCGGAACCCGTCTGCCATGCAAGACTCCATCGCACACGTTTCCCAACAATTACCGTGTGCGATAATGTTATATCACAAATGGTTCAGGAGCCCCTTCGCACACATACAAGTGCTGCAGACCATTTGTGATTTGTTGTGTATCACCGACGGTTGCGGCAAGAGTGACGTGTGCTTTTCGTTTGGGATCCCACACGTTTCCTAAAAAATTTACGACTGGGATTGTATTTTACATTGGGCACGGTTTACTCCGAGCTCTCGTGTGCGATAATGTGATATCACAAATGGTTTCGGAGCCCCTACGCACACGTAGTAGTGCTGCAAATCATTTGCGATCTACTGTGTATCACCGACGGTTCCGCTATGATTGACGTATGCTTTCCGATGTGAATCGCACACACTCATTTAGTTGAACCGTGTGCGGAGCAATTGCCAGGTTAAAACAAAAATATCCCATTTGAATCGGCATGCAAAAAGCAAATTCGCCACAATATTCAATTGAACAAATAGTGTCCACAGGAAGAACATTCATCAGATTTCGCAACAATTGCAATTGAACAAATGGTAGCTAAATTCCAATGATTTGTCGACACATATATGCATTACATAATTAATCATAGTGTACGAAATACGAAGACCTCATCAGATGGAAAACAATGGATCCATGCATATATGTTTAGCGGCTAACACTTACTCAATGTTTCAGGAGAAGGCATGCTGAAATCTTCATTATCACCAGTGGGATTGATGTAGTGATTCAGGAAGAAGTCGCTGATAAATCTCGGTCTAAGATGAGCTGCAGTATTTTTATTATCAGAATGTGCCATATGAGTGGAGTAGAAGATATTAATTAAGATAGACTTATTTGTACTAATTCGCGAGCATCTTCACAACTATCAGCAGATTTGTAGATGGAGATCATGTGTCTGCAAACATAGTATCCACAAAGGTTGGTCCCTGCTTGTTGCTGAGGACACTGAATTTTTTTGTACAGAATTAGTCATGTACTTGTCCTGTTAGGAACAACCTAACCGGTGTTAGATGTATTTTTTTCTTTGGACAGAAATAGAAAGAGGTTTATTTAGAAGCTTGAACATTTAACTAGCGTAAGAAAAGGTATTTGTAGACTATTGGATACATTTTCCAAAAATTACGGATTTCAGTGTGTTACCGAAGAAACGATCTCATGATGCAGAGGTAGTTCCCTCTTGAACAGGTTCCCTGGTTTAGTTTTCCACAATGCGAGCACACTGCAAATGAAGATGAATTTTGACAACATCAATTATTGAACCAGATATGAATGCAAATTAATTTCAACATCATAGAATTCAATACCTATCCATGAATTGCTGAAGATGCGTCAGATCCTGAGCGTTTGTTGACTCTCTGAGAGAATCCATGTAGTAAACTGTGTTCTTGTTTGGAACAATGAATACCAATATCCAGTGATTGCTACATATTAAGAAAGCCATGAACTTATGAATTATGTCAAAATCTGAAAGACAATCAATGTATGCGTGGTTGTTTACTTGACTTACCGTTCATGATATGGCCAGAGAAATGATTATGCATGGGACGTGTTTTCGAAGATACGGACGACCGTGTTAATGGCCCACTCCCGTGCATCCTTACCATCTAATGTTGGCCATTTGCTAATGCAGGATCTATGAAATACACACTCTCCCTTTTTCTTCTCTGCGCGTTCAATCCCCTTAGAGGAATAAAATGCAGTTAGATGTTTATCATTTACAGCCCTGTATGGAGAAGTTGATCAGAGTTTGTTAAGTACTTACAAAATCAGACATCTAACAAGAGTGGCATCGAGCTCGTTGAAGTTGAAGAAGAGATGTAAGTCCTCGAAACTCACACTAATGGAACCAGCATCATGTCGGAAATGATCTCTCTTGTAGTGGACTAGTAGAACATGGTGACCTGCTAACATTTGATCCATGCAATATTTATGTAACTCGCGGCAACTAGAGCTGCACTCATCAAAGTATTCGCCAACAAGAAATGGCTGGCCATGGACGTAATTGCGTGCTTCAAGTACGTGTGCTTTATTTTTAGCAAGCAGCAAAGTTATTTCTTCATCATCCATGCCGTCAGAAATAATATTACTCCTCGATTCGAACAACTTGCTGTTAATTTGGTTCTGGGCGATGAGTGCTTTAAGTAAGAGGCAATCGTTCTCTTTCCTCTTCGATCTCAGGGCGCGCTTCCTCATGGGTGCAACCTTTTTGCCCGCTTCCTTCTTGGTACTTGAAGCACTTCTGGTACAAGGTCTGGTTGGCTAAAAGGCAGACTGCCGAGCAGATGGTGAAGCTTCGATGGACTGCTTAGCAGACGGTTTAGCTATGCCGGACCGCTGAGCTAGCGGTGCTGCTGTGATGGACTGCTGGGCTGTAGGAGCAGAGGCATCGGACCGCTGACGATGCGTTTCTGCGCAGGTGGTGCCAACTTGTCAGTGTGCTGAGGAGGCCGTGCCAACGCATTGGTTTGCAGAGCAGGAAGTGCTGACGCATTGGTATGCTGATCACGCGGCTGCGGACCGACGAACTGATGAGCAGTCGGTTCTGGACCTATAGACTGCTTAGCAGGCGGTTCCGAAGCATCAGACTGCTTAGCAGTCCGTTCCACCTGGTTGGTCTGCTGAGCATGTGATGCAGTTGGGTCTCCCCCCCGCTGCTTCAGCGGCCGGCATCTGAACTGGTGGTGCATCTTCAGCAGTTGTAGGCCTTGCCACTGGCTGCTCTGGGGCGGACAATGACATGGTCTGTACGGCACAAAGTTGGGCCGGCTGATCACAGGTTGATGCATTAGCCGTCGGATTACGAGTATTAGGTTCTTTGGGGGAAGCACGCGAGAGCTGCTGTGGCAAGGAGAGCATCACCGGTTGAGGGGCGACATTGGTTGCTCTTGGCGGGGCTTCAGGGATCTCATCCATGAACTCTATTTCCTTTTGTGGCCACTGGATGTGATGTAACATTGTTTCTCCCAAGGTCCTTTGCTCATCAAAGTCTCCTAGGACATTCTTCAGGGCAAATTCATTAAATCCAGGCTTTCCTTCAGCCACGTAGCACTTCACACAGCCCGGCTTCAATGGCACATTGTCCAACAAGAGGCCCTCTTCCAAGAAGGGTGGGCAAACCCAGGCTGTTGCACATTTTAATGTACCTTCATAATGTGTAAGCATGCCCTTCAGTCTGTCTTTCATTCCAGATAGATCAGATATAGCATCATCATGAGCAGCTGCAGTCTCACTGTTGCTAGGGTTAGCTGATGCACAGTTACTCTGGTGCGGTGTTGTCGCGCAATAACCAGCATCCTCCATGCCCGCCTCCCCTCCCATCTGTTGGCTATCTGTCAGTGTTAGAGTCTTCTGCATCATCATTGACTCCTCAATATCCTTTCGAACAGCCGGATACATGTCCTTCCTCAACCTTTCATACAATTCATTCTGCTTCATTTCACTCCTCGCTTTTTTCATGCTGAGCCTCTCTTCTTTGCTGAGTGTGAAAGCCCTCTTGTGCGAGACATTAACACCTATACCCCTTGCACTACCAGGGGCTCTCTTGTTTCCAGAGCATCGGACAGAATGTCACATGGCCCTGAGTTCCTGTAGAACCTTCCAGGGATCTTGGAAGCCTTTAACATCACGCGATGCAGTTCTTCGTCATGTGAGTTTTCAAAGTAATAAGTTCCGTCATCACGCCTCCTTGCATGTGCCCGCAAGTAGTCCCTAGCGCGTTCGCCCCTGATTTCACTAAAGGCCGGTTTCCCACCCGCAGCTACTGCTTCTTTGTCCTCCTGGTCCGATATCGGTTTCATGCCGTAGTATCCTGCCACACCCATACGATGGGGGTGTGTGTTCCTCTTCTAAAGTTTCGATTGCTTGGCACTCTTCTCAGCAAACTCTGTAGTTGCCCTGACCCTTTTGAATTCTGCCCAGTCTGCCTTTGTAATTTGGGGGTATGCGGGGATTGGGTCCTTGCCTTCACTCAAGTACTTCTTGTACAGCACGTGCTTTCAGTTTCTCCAAGCATCCCTAGCCTTCTTCAGTGCAGCGTGTTCAACCTGCATTCTCCACTGCTCTGGAACATTGAAGTGATACATGATCTCCCGGACTATCCTTTGCCGTGTTTCTATGTCAGCCTTCCGAAACCCCGGTAGATTAATGTTGAGCCTTGCCCTTCCAATAAATCCACACACACTCCTGAACCTCGTGCATGCTTTATCTGGTTTAGTTGGAGCCGAAGACTTTAAATCGATCTCGGTTACTTCATATACACCTTTAGGCTGGTGTGTGGGCTTCCTTGGAGCGTTCCTCCGTGTCCTGACCAGAAGAGTAATTGCTGCAGCTCTATCCCGTTCAAGATTACTTGATCCCTCACCATCTGCTGAAGACCTAGGGTTGTCAGAATCAGATGAAGATACACCGCCTGAAGCATCCGTGCTGTCGCTGCTACTCGGCATCTACAAAGAACACATGCGGAACTCAGGACAGGAGGATAAGCATAAAACTAACAACTTGGTATCAAGCTATCTAAACATGTCAAGCAATAATTTAGAAAATGTACGGCTTATTTGTTATGTTTGTGTGACTCGGGTGCCCACGATCTGTAAATTGGCAGTAACTTATTGGAACAAATACAACTTATATGTACTAGTTAGGAAGGTAGATAATGAACATATATACACTCTCCATTATTTTATAGCCAATTTGGGAACATACAGAACGAAATAGGAAGAGGTATTGCGAGGAAATATGCCTCACCGCGATGGAGAGCAGTAACTAACAGGTTTCTTAATGCAAACCCGGCAGGACCACAGGAGAGGCGAGGGTTACAGGATCGATATGCTCGAGGGTGGCTAGCGAGCAAACGAAGACGGCGAGGCGCGGGCAGCCGCGTGTTGGGAATGGCAGTGGGGGTAGGGTTGACGCCGAAGAGCGGGCACACGGCCGGGGTGAGCACGTCGGCGCTGGAGAGGGTTCTGTTGTGGATCTGGGGGGAGTTGGCGATGGAGATTGGGTGGACTAATTGAGTGAAACGAGGGCGGGCGATGGGGGGTGTTGGCGGCCTAGGTGAAAAGGGTGAAAAAATATCCCCGGTCGCCGCACGGAAAGGCCTATGCAAACGGTTGCCTCTAAGCGCTCGTGTGCACAAAGAGCATAATTTTGTTTGAAATGAAGATGTTCTAATTTTGAAATGAAGACGTGAGTTCATCGTTTCGCCTCTAATTTTTTCCCACGGTGAGCCATCACCATTATACCACAGGTTTGATTTGCTGGCGCATTTCAGGTCTCGTGTGCTATATTTAAGACATTTTTTGGCATTTACCGTGCATTTTGGCATATAAATCAAATCCTAGCCGGACTGCATTTGCTGTCGAAAGGGATGAGGATTGTCGTTCGATCTGGGAGCATCCAACGGTGCAGACGTACGATCCGTGGGGTTTGGATTCTGGCCAATCAGAATGCACGACTCAGATCGCGCTCGCAGCAGGGGGGCATCGACCACGGTTTGGTAGGCGCACGGCTTTCGTGAGTGAACCGTGTGCTATTTTAAAACATTTACATGAACTATAAGCATATTTTCGTTTGATTGAAAACATGAGTTCATTGTTTCGCCTTCAAATTGTTTTCCACGGTAAGAAATCACCATTGTACCCTATGGTTCGATTTTCTGGTGCATTTGAGGTATCGTTTGCTATATTTGTGTCATTTGCTATAGTCACAACTACATGTGGGTGCTAGCAAGATCATTTGTGTGTCGCTTTGGGAGTTTTCATTCATTGTTCGAGAAACGGGAAAAAAAATCAAACAGTTCGGCCGCAGGGTGCGGCCAGAGGCGTAGGCCTTGTTGGTATTTTAATTACAGGAAATGCATATAGAGTCCAGAAATAACGAAAATCGGTGTGTCACCGTGGCGTGCTCTCAGGATTCCATGGAAATTTTTTGGTAAAGTTTGGCACAAGTTTTGATGCTCACACCTTCCAAATCGGAGCATCTCACAAGAAGGATCATAGTTTCCAAAAGGAGACGCGGCACTTCGGACTCCAATCGTCGGTGACTACATCGTTCTGCCTCGAATTTTTTTCATGGTAAACAATCATGTATATACCCTAGGTTTGATTTTCTGGCCCATTTCAGTTCTCGTCTGCTATATTTAAGTCATTTTTTTGCACTTACCTTGCATTTAGTGCATATAAAATCAAAACCGTACTACAACTACATCTGGGTGTTAGTTAGCAGAGAAGGTGTACAAATCATTTGTGTGTCGCTTTGTGAGTTTTCATCCATTGTCTGAGAAACGGGGAGAAGTTTCAAACAGTTCGGCCGCGAGGTGCGGCCACCAGCGTAGGCCTAGTTGGTATTTTAATTATAGGGAATTCAGATGGAGTCCAGACATCATCAAAATTGGCACGTGCCCGTGGCGTGCTCTCACGACCCCGTGAAAAAAATTTGGTGAAGTTTGGCATAAGTTTTGATGATCGCTCCTTGCAAACCGGAGCATCTCACAAGAAGGATCATGGGTTCCAAAAGGAGACGTGTCAATTCAAACTCCAGTGGCCGGTGACTTCATCGTTTGGCCTCATAAAAAATTTCACGGTACGCAATCACCATTATACCACGGGTTTGATTTTCTAACGCATTTCAGGTATCGTTTGCTATATTTAAGACATTTTTTGAATTTACTGTGCAATTTATGGATATAAATAAAATCACAACCGGAATTGCATGTGTTGTCGAAAGGGATGAGGATTGCCGTTCGATCAAGGAGAATCCAACGGTGCAGACATACGATCCGTGGGGTTTGGGTTTTGGCCAATCAGAATGCACGACTCTGATCGCGCACGCGGCAGGGGGGGATCGGCCATGGTTTAGTAGGCACACGGCTTTCGTGAGTGAACCGTGTGCTATTTGAAAACATTTACATGAACTAACATCATATTTTCGTTTGAATGAAAACATGAGTTCATCGTTTCGCCTCGAATTTTTTTCCACGGTACCTGTTGAAGCATATATCTCGATGGTTACAGATAGCTCCTCAGAGTAGGATTGAGAGACAGATGACCAGTCCTATATCCCACCTGAGGTGTATGCTCTAACTTGCAATGTTTATATTTCTCATATCATGCATATGGTGTCTTGCATTGCTTAGTTTAGACATCATATACACAATATTCAATGCCATCTGCTTAGTTTAGAGATCATACATGTGAGTGCCAGTTGCTTAGTATATGAATCAATTATGTGAATTATATCATGCCATCCTGTATACTTAGACAACATCTATGTGAATTATTTCATCCCAACCTATTTTAGAAAGACATCATATAGTTTTGTCATGTCATCCTGTTTAGATACTCATCATATGTTGAATTATGCCATTATATCCTGTTAAGTTATCCATCATATATCTGAAACTGTGTCATGCTATCCTATTTAGTTAGCTATCATATATGTGAAATTGTGTCATGCTATCCTGTTTGGTTAGACAACATATATGTGAATTACCACATCTGTCTATCATACAATGTCTGTACATTCAATTTCTTTTCTTGTTTATCAGCCATTTGAATTGGAGGGGGTGATGATAGTATCTAAGGGAGTAAAAACCCGTTCTTCACAAAATACGGTGCTACCCATCGATGCTGATAGAACCATGGTTGTACTGGCCCACGAACTAGCCCCACCACACATAATCGAGACTCTTCCAGATTGTACACTTACACCGTTGGACAGAGAACCGGCTACACCCCATCTAACCCCAACCCCAACAGATAGTAACCCACTTCTAGTTGACACAACACCATGTCCACCATAGAGTACCCCCACACGAGCAGTTTGTAAAGCAACTGCAGTGCCCAAAGCACGAAGACCACCACAGCGAACCCAAACTCCATGTTTAAAGCAGAAGAGCAACTGTTCTCAAGTCAGATTCCGTAGCTTTGGTCCATACTCCTTTGCTCTTGCATCACTGTATTTACTCGTACCAACTAATTTTGAATTTGAAGGATCCAATTGAAACTCCAATGGCGCAACAGGTATGTTGTAAACCTATTTCTTTAACTGGATTGCTGTTCTAACTTCTTGCTCTATGTTGATTTTAGTTTCATTTGTATAAACAGTTATGTTCTCATGTCATGCACATTACAAGTGTTGCTAGTGCTGTATAGTTTCCCACACTTATATTCTGTCTATGCCGCTGTGTGTTAAAAAGATATGATTTGAACTGTGTCTCTATCTTGATTTGGCAACATAAACTAGAATGATATAGACAATACAGTGACCATAGTACATAGATATATGTTTGTTTCATGTTGTTATCCTGTCCACCTTACTACTGAACCGGTTTACCAAAATGAGTTTCATATACTACATGCTAAACCTGTGATGTGTCTGCTTGTTTCTCTTGTAGAATGCAAACATAATATTGGAGAAGAGCACCCCATTATGCAATGGTAGAGAAACTAATGCAGATAAGGTTCAAGATAGTGAGACAACCCTGTTGGTCTCCAAGAAAGGTGATAAAAACTATCTTGTAGACAGTGAGACAACCCCAAAGTCCTGCGTTGATGTAGTGTTCGAGTTATTGGCCACTACTGCTGGCAGAAGCTCTTCGAACTCGCTGCCTGAATCACTTCAGCTTCTTCAGTCTCAGCTACAAGCTGAAAGGCATCAGTATGTTGTGCTGCGGCAAGAAGCCGAAGGACTGAGGAAGTCCCTGCAGAATTCAGATGCATATTTCTGGTGCAACAGCAAGCACTAGACGATTTTAGCGCCAAACAAGAGAAAACTAATAAGCTTGCTAAGGTTCTTGTCGGCGTTCTGGGAACCAGGGTACCCAGACTTGCCTGCATGCGGCCCACGGTGTGGCTCCATCGACGGCCTGGTACGGCCCAGTTTCGGCACCGACAAGACAAGACCCTCGCGAGGGGCCAAGCCTCGCGAGGCGGACGACGCCAAGACCTCCTGAGGGAGCGGCCACCCCTGGGCTGCTTCTGAGGAGCAGAGTTTCCTATGCAAGTGCCCAACCTCATGAGGTTGCGGTGATGTAAGCAATGATGACCAAGGCCAAGCGGGCGCCAGCTGGCGCAGAGGAGCAGGTTTCCTCTTTGGTGCTAAGAAGGCAAGCGCAGGCGCGGGGTCCCGAGGAATCAGCCAAAGGTTTCCATTCCCGTGCAACGATACCAAGACCGCCAGGACGGCAGGACGGATGTCATCGCCAAGCCCACCACAGTGTCATGACCAGAAGCTTTGCAGGCGAAGACCACCTTTCCTCAGGAAAAGATGTACTACTTGTCCCCTTTCAAATTGGCCATTGTGGAATCCCTTCCCGCCTTCATTTTCGGCGAAGAGGATCGAGGCCGCTATAAATATAGGTTAGC
Organism: Thinopyrum elongatum; assembly: GCA_011799875.1. NCBI lineage: Eukaryota > Viridiplantae > Streptophyta > Magnoliopsida > Poales > Poaceae > Thinopyrum > Thinopyrum elongatum. Next base: position 421,474,133 of record CM022299.1, read on the forward strand.
CACCACCATAGAAGGGATCCGATCCCCGGTCGACTCATTCTCACCAGAGCAAGCCTCGCGAGCTTGTTCATCCTCTGTACTAGTTCATCCTTAGCCCCTCGTGAGGCTAATCCACCACAAAGCAGGAGTAGGGTCTTACACCGCAAGGTGGCCCAAACCTGGGTAAACTACCGTGTTCATCTTCTTCCTTATTCATCGAGCTAGGCTGTAGGGCGACGGGTTGGTTGGCTGGAGAGGTTGAGTTCTTCGCACACGCCCTAGAGTTCGAACCTTTCTTGGGAGCCCTGAATCCGACATTTGGCGCTCCAGGTAGGGGCTTGTCGAAGCTTCTTTCCCACCACTCGCTCCATCACCGTTCCACCGTTCCAATGGCTGACGCTCGCCGTGTTCGGGCCGAGGTCCGGGCTGCTCGTGTCGCCCAGATGGCACTCACGAGCAACGGCGCTCCTCGCCGCTCTGCCTCTCCGGTGGCTAGCACCGCCACAGACCCTACTGCCTGCGAATAGCAGGACTCGTCGCTGCCACCGTCCGTGCAGCGCGACGGCCGCACCGCGACTCCATCACCCACTCCAGCCACAACGTCGTCCTCTCATGGCTGTTGTGGGCCGGTGAACGCGTAGTCTGCGCTGCTCATGGCACGCGAGCTTTTGCGCTATCGTCCGGCCAACGACCTCTACGACGACTGGTGTGGCGCCCCGCCTGATTACCACTTTAGCCAGACGGTCGCCACGCATACCAGCCCAGGAAATCACTCTAGCATGCGCGTTTACAACAAGTATCAAGAATACATGCATTTCTATTAATGGATATATAAGTCTTACATGATATTTTACAAGGGTGATGGCAGCGGAAAAGATCTATCTAAGGCAGCAGGGTCCTGGTGCGGCTCCAATCCACAGGGATCTGACTGGGTTACTCTACTAGCCCGCAAATGCTCTGGCTCCTCATCGACGGACGACGGATCCTTATGTGAACCTGGCCACATTGAAGACCGCTGAGTACTTTTGAATGTACTCGCAAGCAAACCAAACTAACATATACACCAAGCAAAGCAATCCATGACATTCAAGCATGCATTTGTTATTAGAGCAACATTAATTATCATGGCCTAGCAGGGATATCTAGCAAGATAACTACTAAAGTAAAATACAGTAAAGCAAAGCATATCAAGTAGATAATCCATACTCCGAACATTCTCATGATCCCATCTGAATCTGATCCAAATCCAATCCAAATCATGTGGTCATCCAACCACTCATCTTATAGCCATCCCATGGCTAACATAGCATATTCCTGACATCATCCGGTGGCTATGCATCTCCACTGTAAATTTGATAAACTTACTCTTCCGGGTTGTCCCAGAACCCTCAGAATACTCACAATCCACTGAGTACTTCAGGGCATAAGACGAGTTCTTCCATCATTATTATCATTACTACAGTTGACCACCTAGTGAGGCCTGGACGGACTGTCCAATACCATGGACGAGGCTATTCGAATAGATTCTTCACTCTGCAGAGGTTGCGCACTTTACCCACACCATGGAGCACCTGGCCTCGTGATCCCATTCGGGTGGACCAGCGTTGCTCCAATGAAACCTGCCTAACCCATGACTCTCCAATCGTACCACTGGCAATCATCCTCCCCCGGAGTCGTGCCCTGGGTGGCCATGTGTCACCTCGTGACACCTGCCACCATCGTGGTCAACTAAACTATCCCAAAAGGGGACGTCGGCAAATAACTCAATTGGGCTCACAAGGTTATCGCCGCCTACCGGGCCAGGGCAGCACACACGCATAACCTTCCCTGTTTGGTGGTACCGATAAAAGAGCACACGATCAGACCAAGTCAAGGCCGTCCCATACCGGCAAATGTGGCTAAACGGATAAGTTCGGATAGGTGACTCTGGATCAACCGGCTAGGTTCAGCTTTAGCAAGTACTTAGCAAGCATAGTTGTTTATCACAATAACTGGAGATGGTAGTAGCTATGCATGATGAAAACATAACAACCTATCTCCCAACTGTCATATATGAGTCACTAGTGTGATAATACAATGAGCATTGACAAGTAATGTAAATAGTAAGTGCAACCTAGCAGAAGTTCAATCATCTTTATCACAGGCATAATTATTAATTAAACACGCAAGAATAACACAGAGCAATGCTATAGGGCATATATCAGATGGTCGGCTTGCCTGGGGGTCGATGAATACTCCGGGAAAAAGTGCGGTGAAGCTGCAGAAGAATTCACCGGAAAGGATTCCCTCTCGGAGGGCTCGATCGGAGTTACGGGTGAAAAGTTGTGGGGGTTTGACTTCCAAGGACCTTGCTGTAATTAAAATCATTACATTTGGGTCCTCAGTAGTTTTTTTTTCTGCGGAAAAGATTAAAGAAGACTGTGCCGCTGGGCCACTCTGGGCCGGAAGCGGCTGGGACGCCGGCCTTGGCTGGGCTGCGCGGCTGTTGTTGCTCCACTGGGCCGGCCCACCCGCACTGCCTCCACTTAACTGACGTGGCGGGGTGTCGCGGGAAACTGCGGCCACCTATGGGACCAGGAGGCCCCTTGCTGGTTCGGTAGGGGGGCATCGCATTACACAAAGAGCAGACGAGCGTGTGGCAGCACGACAGAGATCACACAAGCATTTTTACCTAGGTTTGGGCCGCCGTGAGGCGTAAAACCCTACTCCTGCTTTGGTGGATTGATGGTGGAAAGGTGGTGGTGGAGCGTAGTACACTTGTCCGGCAATGGTTGCCTCAGGGCGGCAGTGGCTACGCGCGTATGGGGGCCTGAGTTACCCAACCTTCTAACCCTCTCTACGGTCGCCATGGGCCTCCTTTTATAGATTAAGGGGTCACCACAATGGCAAAATAGTCATTAGGCACTGATAAGATAGCAAACAGTGCTATCATACCTAACTCTGTGGGCTGAGAGGGCGCATTAAATGCACCGCTCATCGTCACATCATTCGTTGCCCGGCAAGGCTTGCCGGGCTATCTCGCCAGCTCCACGCCTGCTCGCTTGACACGTCGCAGGACGGGTGTCATCTGCAGGTGTTTCCTGTAGGGAGAGGCTGCCATGTGGTGAATGGCTGCCACTTAGTCACTCCGCGGTTCGACACCTCACTGATTGACGACGTGGGTCATGGTGGAGTAGTTGGTGAGGTAGTTTTGCCTCCGTATGCCCCGACAGGCCCTGCCGGGACGTCTTGGACGTCGTCTTCCGGGGGTGGCCTTGCCCATTACCGAGCTCGCCTGCCCGGCAAAGGAGGCCCTTCTCCTGATGGTGCCTTGCTTCTTTGGCTTGATCTTGGTCCCTCTTGATCTGCATGCTTGGCTCTTTGATGATCTTGGTCTCTTGTATTCTGGCACGGCCTTGGCGTGTCCGTGCACGAGTCAGGGGAAAATACATGCCCCTGTTTGTTTTCCCCGACATAAGCCCCCGGGCCTGAGCCATACGTGTCGCATGGCACGTTGGGTTAGGTCCCAAAAAGTGCACGGGCACATGGCAGGAGCGGGCTGCGTATGCCGTTTTGCCGAGGTGACTAGTCAATCCAACGTCCACTTCACGCAATTACTGCGCGTCGTGGGGCCGTGGGACCATTGCAGTTGAGGTAAAAACGGTAACTTTCTGAAGCGTCGCGCCTCTGTTCCGCATTTCCCTCTTTAAAACCAGGGAAAAGCGGAGTGGCATGGTTCACCTGTTGCTCGTCTTGCTCCCCCATCTTCTTTCGCAAGTCAATCGATGGTTCCCCCCCTTCTCCTATCTGCCGCCGCCCTTTTCACTGAATCCCTTCCCCTTTTGTATCGCCGCCACAAAAATGGGGAAGAAACCCGCAGAGAAGGCAAAGCAGACGGCCACGACGAAGGAAGTCGCCGTTGAGGAGGGCAAGAGGGCGGTAGAGCTGAATAAGAAGCGGAGGGGAGATGTTGTCTTCATTCCGTCAACCTTGAGCGGCCCAGTTCTTCAAGCGAGGTATGGGTATCTGTGGGGGAGGTCGGTCCCAAAAGGGCATGGAGCGCCCGTAGTTTATGCAGCGGGGAAGGAAGATCCGCCGGACTCATATCACTTTTTCTGTGCTTACTTTATCTACGGCCTGTGTCCCCCCTTCTCTGAATTCTTTGAGGCAATCATGAATATCTATGGATTCCACCTCCTCGACTTCACGCCAAATGCAATGGCAATCATGGCCATTTTCGCGCATTTGTGCGAGAATTTCGTCAGAGTTAGGCCCAATGTGGATCTGTTCCGGCATTATTTCGTTCCGCGGGTGGAGAACAAGGGCCACCGCTCCGGAAACATTAGCTGGATGCCACGGGTGGCGAGGAAGCTCTGGGATTACATCCCTGGGAGGCAGCATGAGAGGTGGGACGAATGGAGGGGAGATTGGTGTTGGATTCAAGATAAGGAAGCCCCCGAATTTTGTGAAGCACGGAAGGAATGTGTTGACCGTGGCAAGGAATGGAGCGCCAAGGGCCTCACTGAGGATAGGCTGTGCCCGGCAATCAACAGGATTACCCGTTTGAAGGCTGCCGGGCTTACCATTGAGCACGTGGGGTCAGATTTTCTCATCCGCCGCATCTCGCCGTTGCAGGAGAGGGATAGACCCGCCTGGCTGTATGGAGATGCTGCCGACAGGATGAGGCTGCTCCCAGGGTTGCTTAACAACCTGCCAGTTTACGGCCATGGCTGGTTGTGCGACCAACTGTTCGGCCGCTTCGAGCTGTTCAAACTCCCGGCAACTGTCATCCCCATGAACATGAACTCTGCCCGGGATCAGATACTGAAATGGATGCCGGACTGTAATGCTGAAGGGGTAGCAAGTACCTGGTAGCTACCTTCCCTAGATGAAGAGCTCCAGTGGTCGAACACCCTGGTGAAGAAGGCCACCAGGGTTGAAACGGGGATGTACAAATGCACCTCCTCTGCGGAGGTGGCGTATATCTTGAGGAGGGTCGAGGAGCACAAGGTGGCCCGCCTCACGGAGATGGCGAAGGCCGCGAAGGCTGGGAAGGGCAAGGGAAAAGCTGAGGATGAGAGTTCTTCCCATGGCGGCAGCGAGGCGCAGGCCACGGAAGGGGCTGCCGGGGAAGAGCTTGCCGGGGATAACCTTGCCGGGCTGAAGGCCCTAGCCGCGGCAGCAACGAAGTTCCAGGAGGAGGAGGATGTTGGCGAGGTGGCGGAGCTTGGGGAGGAGTTGCTGGCGGCTGGGCCTCAAGCCCCCGAGCTAGTCCTAGACCAGCGCACCCGTAGGCGCGCCGGCAACCGAGGGGCGGTGGTCTCTGACCCAGCGCCAGCCACCAGGAATGTGAAGAAGACCTCCACCAAGGCCACCAAGGCTAAGGTGGCATGCCGCCAGTCTCCCCGCCTTGCTCGGACCAAGGTTCCCTCCGCCAAGCAATCTACGGGCACGGAAACGGATTCCGGCTCCCAATCTGGCTCGGGCTCCTCACAGAGCTCGTCTTCCTCAGAGACCCCGGCACCGCGCCAGGCACCGAAGCTGCCGGGGAGTTCTGTCCCTCCCCCTCCAAAGAGAGGAAGGGACTCACCGCCTCCCATGGAGTTTAACTTGAACTCCATACTTATCGCAGAAGAGTAAGGATGATCTTTCCTGCCCTTCCAAAGCTCTCTCTCTCTCTCTCTTGCTTGATTACCTTCGCTGACTAATCTTTTGTTTTGCTATTGCTGGCAGGGAGGTGGAGGAAGATACGGAGACCCTGGTCCACCGCCCATGGAAAAGACTCCGTCATCTCGGGTCGTTGCGGGGCACGGCGAGCTCGGCCTTGGCGGGGAGCGATGCAGAGGATCTCGTGTCGAGCCCCCAGTCCAGCCCCCGGCCCAGGGGCGGGGATTTGGCACCACCCGCCGGAGGCGACGGAGGTGACCTCTCAGTTCCCCCAGACGGAGGAGGGGGCGAGAGGGTGCAGAACGAGCCCCTCCCGAAGGGGCGCACTCCCCCCGCCGCCCGAGCCGAAGGGATCCCCACAGAACCTTCCTCGGATGAGGTCGCACGGAAGGCTGCCGTGATTACCATGGCAGAGGGCGAAGTTCAAGGCCCGACAACAGACATTGCCAGGGAAACTGAGATTCCTGCCCGGCAGACTTCCCCAGGAGCTCCACTTATTCCTTTTCTTCTTTTCTTGTTCTGACCATTTCTCTTGATTCCCCAATTGCTTGAATTTCCGTTTCTTCGTTGTTCGTTGGTTTCCTTATCCGCAGATCGCCGAGCTGAAGAGCCAGAACTACTAGAGGTGGTGGCTGACATAGGGAGGGCTACCGCGGACGAGGCCGTCGAGATTGTTGCTGTCGAAGGGCAGGTCCTGGCTGCCGGGAATGTTCAGGATTCCTTGGCGGTGGTGGAACATTCCCCAGCAGACGTCCCGGAAGGGGAGCTGGTGATTGAGATGAAGGTCCCACTTCGGACCATGGACCCGCTCCCCTCCTCCGGGATCGTTATGGAGATTCTATCGCCTCCCTCAAGTACACTGGCTATGGTGTTGTCGCCGCCTGACATGGGAGTCCCTGGCCTATCTCTGTTGACAGGCGCGGAGCTTGACGAAGAGCTTCAACGTCTCCTGGCGCCGCTGTACCAGGAAGCTGGGGAGGCCGATGACTCAGCCGCCGTCGCAATGGACTTGTCCTTCATGGAATCCATGGCGACGAGCGTGAAGGAGATGCAGGCCCGGCACAACCAGAAGTGGCAGGCACTCAAGGAGCGGCGCGAGTCCGCCAGCAAAGTGGACCAGAAGCTGAAGGACAAATGCCTGGAGTTGCATGAGTGGCACGACAAATAGTTCAAGGTGCTTATGAGGCAGTAGGAGACGCTCCTGATGATGAGGGAGGATGTCTTGGCCCGCGAGGCACGCCTGGCGGACCGCAAGGCATCCCTGGACGCCAGGGAGCAGGAGATCTCCCTCCGGGAGGAGAAGCTCGAATCCACTCTTCGCGCCAAGGATGACGATCTCGAGGCCCTCGTGCGCCAGCGCACCAAGGAGCTGGAGGACAAGCATGGAGCCGCCCTGGATGCCCTTGCTGCTGACTCTGCTGCCCAACTGAAGAAACTCACTGACGACCTGGCTGCCGCGTCTGCTGCCAAGACTGGCCTTGACCAGCAGGTGGTTAAGCTAACGAAGGATCTTGTCGGGAGCGCCAAGGAGGTGACGGCCCTCAAGGAAGAAGCGCGGCAGGCAGAAATCCTCTTGGCCGATACGCAATCACAGCTCTCCTCCAAAACCCAGAGCCTTGAGACCGCCAATGGCGATATCACAAACATGAAGGCTCGGATCGGCATGTTGGAAAGTTCGGCAGAGTCTCTTGAGTCCAGCCAACAGCTGTTGTCCAAGGACTTGGACACCGCCAAGCGTCTCCGGCAGGATGCAGAAGACAAGCTGAAGAATCAGTCTGAGTAGGTCAACCTTTGGATCGAGAGCCTGATTGATATCGCTGAGCATCTTGGCGCCCAGGCTGCGGTGATGGGCATGGATTGTCTAGTCTTCTCGGTCAGAAAGCACGAGGTCCCGAGCGTCAAGCTGGGACTCTTCTTCAATGAGCTGATCGAGAAGTTGAAGGCGCATGACGAGGGGAGGGCTGGGCGTTTCGCGACCGAGTCTTGGAAGCTCGCCCGCGACGCCATCTTCATGGTCTTGAGCAATATCGCCTGCCGCCACCCGGACCTCGACCTCGACGACGGATTCAAGAAACCGCCAGCGGGCGCCGATGTCGCAGCTGCCAAGGAGAAAGCTGCCCCCAGGTCGACAGGGTCCTCCACGTCTGAACTGCTTCGCCCAGCCACCAGGCTAAGTATCGGGCCGCTGTTGCTCCTGCATTGCCCTGTAATGAAAACATGATGCATATTTTGTGTTTAGTCACTCTATCTCCAGTGTTTGCGTGAAACCGATATTCTCTGTTAAATCTTTAAATGCGTGTTTATCCCTTTGAGCCCTTGTACGCTCGTGTTCATATGATCCATCCCGGTGTCTGCTCTGGATGCCTGCCGGTATCATATTGCCGCGATTGTCGTAAGGGTCTGGCCCTTAACAGTCATCTTGGCGTGGATGCGTCCCGACAGGTTTTTCCTAGGTTGCTCTCGACGCAGCCTCTCATCCTGTGAGCATGGCTCGGGACAGGACGATGGTGCGATCAAAGAAACTAACCAAGGTTCCATCACATGAGGGTTCTCACGATACGAACACTCGCTAAAGTTAAGGGATAAACAGCTGCAAAGGTCCGAAATGTGCCAACAAGAAGTGATAATGTGTACTTAGCTTTCATTTTAAGCTTCTTTTCTCCTCTGTTGGGCCGCGCATGCGTGGCGTGCGCGCGCGATGCCCGGAGGATCGAAAGCCAATCGGGCAGCTCTTCTATTCTCGGTAGGGATCGACATGTGCTTCGTGCGGCTGGCAGGCATCGGGGTATAGTGCCGGGCTCCTCTGGTCCCCCTCCCCTTTTCCCCTTTCCCTTCGAGTCAGCCTGGTGGCCGCCGTTGCATGGGTCATGCCGATGCAGGCAGCCTTGCCGAAGTACACTTGCCGGGGCATCAATCAACGGACTCATACCGGCGCTTTGCTCAGGATTGCCCAAAATAGGGGAAATACTGAACCGAGCGTCGCGCGGTAATCATCGACATCGACGATGCCGGGGCTGAAGCAGTTCGACTGCTGACAAAGGGAAAGGACGGGAAGGGGGGAGCTCACGCCCGCACGTCTTGTGCCCTTTCTCCGAACGGCGCCCGAACGGCGGGTACGCCATACGGGCCGCGGAGATGGGCATATTGCCACCAGCAGTGATCTTCGCCATAGTCGCGGCTACGGCGAGGCATGGAGATCAACAATTTGGCGCGGGGATGGCCCCGCCTTTGTTTCTGTGCCTTTGTTGGCGCCTCAAACGCCAGTGGCTTCAAGCGGGCGACCATGGGCAAAGCGCGCTGCACACGCCTTCAGGTTCGCGCAAGCGGCCCCCCTACCTGGCACGCCAAAGATGTCGCGGGAAACCACGACCACCTATGGGACCAGGAGGCCCCTTGCTGGTTCGGCAGGGGGGCGTCGCGTTGCACAAAGAGCAGACGAGCGTCTGGCAGCACGACAGAGATCACACAGGCATTTTTACCCAGGTTCGGGCCACCGTGAGGCGTAAAACCCTACTCCTGCTTTGGTGGATTGATGGTGGAAAGGTGGTGGTGGAGCGTAGTACACTTGCCCGGCAAGGGTTGCCTCAGGGCGGCAGTGGCTACGCGCGTATGGGGGTCTGAGTTACCCAACCTTCTAACCCTCTCTACGGTCGCCATGGGCCTCCTTTTATAGATTAAGGGGTCACCACAATGGCAAAATAGTCATTAGGCACTGATAAGATAGCAAACAGTGCTATCATACCTAACTCTGTGGGCTGAGAGGGCGCATTAAATGCACCGCTCATCGTCACATCGTTGGTTGCCCGGCAAGTCTCGCCAGCTCCACGCCTGCTCGCTTGACACGTCACAGGACGGGTGTCATCTGCAGGTGTTTCCTGTAGGGAGAGGCTGCCATGTGGTGAATGGCTGCCACTTAGTCACTCCGCGGTTCGACACCGCACTGATTGACGACGTGGGTCGTGGTGGAGTAGTTGGTGAGGTAGTTTTGCCTCCGTGTGCCCCGGCAAGCCCTGCCGGGACGTCTTGGACGTCGTCTTCCGGGGGTGGCCTCGCCCCTTGCCGAGCTCGCCTGCCCAGCAAAGGAGGCCCTTCTCCTGATGGTGCCTTGCTTCTTTGGCTTGATCTTGGTCCCTCTTGATCTGCATGCTTGGCTCTTTGATGATCTTGGTCTCTTGTATTCTGGCACGGCCTTGGCGTGTCCGTGCACAAGTCAGGGGAAATTACATGCCCCTGTTTGTTTTCCCCGACACGGGGCGGGGCCGAGCTGCTGTCGCCGACACGAGAGCTTTCTCTCTCCTCCCGCCTTCTTCTCCTTCTTCCCGGCGCGCACCCATAGAGCAGAGAGAGGTCGCCGGCGTGCATCCGAATGACTCCGGCCACCCCCGGTGGAGCTCGGACCACCGGAGTGACCCTCACGATGTGGCGCATCCATCCCTCTACTCCACGCACGCCGAGAGGTTCCGGGCCAAGCGAGGCTTCAGCCGCGGCGGACGGTGGTGCTGGCCAGATCGAGCCCGTGGCCATGGCCGTCTCCGGAGCAGAATGGAGGCGGGGAGCGAGTCGTGGTGATGTTGGTGGTCGGCTATGGTGGTTTGGTGGAGCTACGAGGGCTGGGGATGGGCAAATTTGGCCGAGGCCGTGCGGCGGCCATGGCGGCGGTGAGGGGCGAGGAGGGCTCCTGGAGCTCCTTGGAGTAGTCGGGGAGGGCTAGAGGGGAGTGGTGAGGCTGCGGGTGTGCTCGAATGGCTCCGGGGATGGCTATTTATTGCCGAGCCACAGCGAGCAGATAGGCATGGCCGCCGTGGTGGCCTTAGGCACTCATTGGAGCTCGGGGACACGCGGAGGGAGGGCGAGATGTCGGCAGGGCCTCCGGGAGCATGGAGAAGCAGCTGGTGGCTTTGGGAGAGCTCGAAACGGAAGAGGACAGAGGAAGACGATGACGGCGGTCATGGGTGCACAGTGGTGGAGCTCGTCGTGGCGTGGGGAGGAAGAAACTGAAGGGGAGGCTGCTGGAGAGGATGTACGTGGACGCAGGGGAGCCGTAGGACACACCCGGAAAAGCCGGAGCTGACCGGAGCTCGCCTGCCGACGCGACCAGAAGCGGTCAGCACGCAGAGCGCGTGTTTGGCGTGGCCATCGCGTGGTCACCATGGTTGCCACGTGTCCATGGCACCAGATGGTCCTAGAACCTTGTCAAACAGAGGCACCAGAGGTCATTGAGTCCAAAGTGTAAAGGAACAAGCATAATGATCAAGGAGGTGACTGAAGCTAGCTCGATGCCAAATCAACAGCAAGCTATTTGTACTGAGGTGGGGGAGATCCAGCTAGGGATAGATGCTGAGCTTTGTCTTGCTGTGATCCTATACTAAGATGAGTATTGTGGCCAAGTTTCAGACCAAACGGAGGATTGTAGCAAGCACTCGCTGTACAAACCACCATACTAGACAAAAATGCAAATGATGAAGCTTGGCTCACATCCTTGCTTGGGTTGAGCTGAAATTTGGAGAAGATGAATCATTTGTTCATATGAAAGCACTGTAAAAATTTCATACCTATTGGATACAACAAAATGGCACTTCCTTCACAGAGCTTCCAAATGGACAGAAACTTAGGAAAAATGCTGTGGGAGCATGGATGGATGGATTGAGCTGGTTTTTGGTTTCCATGAGTGATTTGTCAATGTTAATCACCATGAAAAATTTCAGCTCAAATAGATCAAGAGTTCAAGCACTTCCTTTGCAATTTGCCCAACTGGACAGAATTTGCAAATTGATGTTGTGCTCAAAATTTGAACTATGGAACTTGGGTTCTTGATGGAAATGGTGGGATATGGATAGGAGAAGCTCCACAATTTATTTGGGATTCTTCCTGGCTACCAAAATGGTAGTTCCTTAAGAAAGGGCCCAGAATGCAATATTGGCTTTAAAGAGGAAAAGGCAATTTCCCTTATTTAGTTATAGCCAATATTTTTGTGAGAGCTCAATATGATCACAAAGAATATCCTCACAAGTTTTCATGAACTTTGGAGATGGATAGATATTTTCCTGGATTTAATTCCTTTAACTGGCAGAAAAAGGAATTAGTTATAAATGAAAAATATTGCAAATGACTTGGCAATATTTTTGCATATCCAGGGTTTATAGATAAAGGATGATCACTGGGAGAAGTTTGGGAGTCAGCAGATCAAAGGAAATTGGGGTTCCTTTGTAACGGAAGAGATTAGGGTTTCCCTTCCGGTAACTCGGAAGGTAGGGTTTTGGCGGCAAAACCATGAGAATAGATCTTGGGTGGCAAGGTTGGACTGGAGAGAATCTCTGGTTGGATAGGGAAGGCAAGGTTAAATGACCATCTTCATATACCCAAGAGCTAAAGAAATCTCATAACACCGAGAAAAAATACGGGAGTCAAATCCCGCGAAGGAAAAAAAACAAGAGTGAAAACCAGGGTGCTACAAACCTACCCCCCTTAAGAAAATCTCGTCCTCGAGATTTCCGAGCTTACCTCCCGGTGAAGGGGAACTTACCTGTGTGCGACTTGGATCCATCAGCGATCTCGTCTTCGTTGGTTCACTGCCCTTTTAACTGCCTCTTCTGATGGACCATGTGTTATCTTTGCACACAGCTTCCTTGAATCCTTCTCTTTCCTGTCAGGTGTACCTTTTTCCTTGGTAGTGGTTTTGCTGGGTGAGGTAGCGGGTAATACCAACAAACAACTCGGTTTCCTTGGCCTGGAAGCGACTGCCTCGGATTTTATTGCGATACTTCGTACTCTGACTGTCATGGGCAAGACATCCTTTCCTAGTACCAGGGCTCACATGCTCGTATGGACTCGAGTGAGTGGGAGTGGCTTTTTTTTTGCCGTGTCAGAATGCTCAGTCTAGCTGTGGGTTCCATACTGATGTTTCCTTCTGTCTTAGGCATTCCGACTTTGTGTTTAGATGATCCACAATTCAAGGAACAACATGACCGAGCTATTGCTGCTATATCCCCAACTAAGATGTCAGGCATGATCACAAAGTAATCATAGACAGTAATCTCTTATTCTAATGATGTCATGATGTCTACGAGCTGTTGGTGCTGATGTGCTTTGAGCCATTCTATCTGAATGTCTAGTTTCAAACTCTGTTGCTCGTGGAAATGGTCCTGTCATATATAGCTTCTGTAGTCCTTGCTATGACCACTGAACTAAACGTAGTATGGCTATCATCCGGTGTATCTTTCGGAACGTAGCCTCTTGTCTTGGTTGATGGCCCATATTCATGATGAGTGCGGCAAGCTCGCTTGTAACCGCAGGTAGTGCATTGTTGTGGCCGTATATGCAAGAGTCTGACAAGGGTCATCAATGTCACTCCGTCCGTGAAGCTGTATCTCGTTGACCATCACGGAGGTTGTTTGTCCACAACTTCTTGGTTCTTGAGGATTCCTTTGATGGACTTGTCATGACTTGCCAACACATCTCCTTGATTGTTTTCCCAGTTTGTCGGGCTTGTTCTCACAACTTACTCTGGCATACCTCGTAGGGGTTGCTGTATTCATATCCTTCCTTGAATTATAGGGCCAATGGTTCTCTGAACACAGTCATTCCCGATGAGTGGCTCGCATGAATTGATCTATTGGACTGCATGCTCACAACATATGCAGGTGTAGGATAAATCCTTTCATAACCACTGAGTTCTGAGGTGGATATGTGTGTCTGGACGAGTTTGGGTTTCTGACAAGCTTGTTGTGGGCACGATGGTGTGTTGAAGAAGGCTGAATTCGTTATGCTCAAAGCTTTTGCCCAAGTAGCGTGCTGAAGAATGATGGGTATCGTACCTCAGAAGTTTTTCCCTCATGTGGCTTACTGCGGAAGGTCAGGTGCCTTATGCTGGAAACTTTCCGCGGTAACACGCTGTGGAAGATGGGAGTGTCGTACCCCAGAAGATTTTCTCACCAAGTGGCGTACCGAGGAAGGTTGGCAGTCTGGTAGCTTGCGGAGGAAGGCTGGGTTCCTTATGCCAGAAGCCTTTCACTGTGTATGCAATCGGAGCTATGGCCGATTCTGGCTTCCTTCTGAAGTATCCGGAATTTTACCCATAGCGGAGCCAAACTTGGTATAGGCCATACCTTGTCTGAGGATATTCTATTGTCACACACCGCTTGTCTTCTGCTGGTCTGATCATTGCTGCTGTAAGGGTTGCAGAACTGATGCAGGCTTCGTGTTGTTAATTAGTTCGGAATACCCCTTGCATTCAAACCAAGTGTTGCCAATAATAAGCAGTTGACGGATAATTCCATTCGGTTCAGCTGAGCTTCCAAGCGTATTAAGTTCTCATTGATTCTGGGTAACCGCAAACTTATCCATATTCCTTGCAAACCTTGTTCACAGTGCCCAGAAATATTTGCATCGGTGAACTCCAAGATATGCTTTGAAATTTGTACCAATGTACCAGAGTTTTGTTGCTGCTCTTGGCACATTCACATTCTTGAAATGTGTCTTCGGTGGGTAATAAATGATTCTTGAGTCCATTGGGGAAAGACTCAGTTCACCTCACTGACTGAAATAATCCTTGTGTCGCAGACAGAATAATTTGTCCTTACTGATATTCATTCTTGGTAACTCATCTGACTGCTCCTTAGGCGTGATCCGTTCTGAGGCAAACTCTCTCAGGTATATTCTGGCCTTGTCTGTTGCACATAGATTCTGCTTCTGACCCATCCTTCATCCTTGACAGATCCAGTGTTGCTATTCTGAATACCCGGTAGTTCGCTTGGCTTGACCCTTGCTGAATTGGGATTATTGGGTATTATCCCAGTTGTATGCTGGTCTTCTTGATGGCACTTGTGGATGGATCCAGTCGGAGCGAAGAAACGGAACCGACAAAAGAAACAAGAACCACGAAAACCAAAAAGCAAATAAAGGTCAAATTTTGCGGACCTTACACACGTGGCCGAAGATCCACTAGTATAACTAGTATAACGCACTTGATGTACCTCTAAGGATTTAGAAGTGAAACCACACAATGCTCCTGGTAGCACTGGTGTCAGGCTCCCACTACTTCCTTAGGGATCATCACACTCGACTCATGACCATAGCCAAGATGGCTTAGTCAACGATCCTAGGGTTGTCGGGGAAAATGGAATTTATAGGCGTTTCCCAAAGGAAACTAGAGTTAAGAAGAGAAATGCCATGGTTAGCAAGCAGGGTAGGGATATCTGGTTTACCTAGGGGTTCAGGGCTCACGGGTCATTGCCGGGTGCGAGCATTTCACACCAAAGGCAAAGGCCACGAGAGTTGGGTCTGATGGAGCCGAAGACCTATGGGGTTGCCTTATGATCAATAGTAGCCGTGCCAGCTTGGCAAAAGATGGCTGAAATCCATCTGGGCTTTCTACTGAGCACAAGACAATGAAGTCTGGCTAGGGTAACCTATAGACAACATGGCTGCTCGGATACAATCTGTTGTGGCGCCCTACCTGATTACCACTGTAGCCAGACGGTCGCCACGCATACCAGCCCAGGAAATCACTCTGGCATGCGCGTTTACAACAAGTATCAAGAACACATGCATTTCTATTAATGGATATATAAGTCTTACATGATATTTTACAAGGGTGATGGCAGCGGAAAAGATCTATCTAAGGCAGCAGGGTCCTGGTGCGGCTCCAATCCACAGGGATCTGACTGGGTTACTCTCCTAGCCCGCGAACGCTCCGGCTCCTCGTCGACGGACGATGGATCCTTATGTGAACCTGGCCACATTGAAGGCCGCTGAGTACTTTTGAATGTACTCGCAAGCAAACCAAACTAACATATACAGCAAGCAAAGCAATCCATGGCATTCAAGCATGCATTTGTTATTAGAGCAACATTAATTATCGTGGCCTAGCAGCGTTATCTAGCAAGATAACTACTAAAGTAAAATACAGTAAAGCAAAACATATCAAGTAGATAATCCATACTCCGAACATTCTCATGATCCCATCTGAATCTGATCCAAATCCAATCCAAATCATGTGGTCATTCAACCACTCATCTTATAGCCATCCCATGGCTAACATAGCATATTCCTGACATCATCCGGTGGCTATGCATCTCCACTGTAAATCTGATAAACTTACTCTATTCCGGGTTGTCCCACAACCCTCAGAATACTCACAATCCACTGAGTACTTCAGGGCATAAGACGAGTTCTTCCATCATTATTATCATTACTACGGTTGACCACCTAGTGAGGCCTAGACAGACTGTCCAATACCGTGCACGCGGCTATTCAAATAGATTCTTCACTCTGCAGAGGTTGCGCACTTTACCCACACCATGGATCACCTGGCCTCGTGATCCCATTCGGGTGGACCAGCGTTGCTCCAACGAAACCTGCCTAACCCGTGACTCTCCCATCGTACCACCGCAATCATCCTCCCCCAGAGTCCTGCCCTGGGTGGCCCTGTGTCACCTCGTGACACCTGCCACCGTCGTGGCCAACTAAACTGTCCCAAAAGGGGACACCGGCAAATAACTCAACTGGGCTCACAAGGTTATCGCCGCCTACCGGGCTAGGGCAGCACGCGCACATAACCTTCCCTGTTTGGTGGTACCGATAAAAGAGCACGCGATCAGACCAAGTCAAGGCCGCCCCATACCGGCAAATGTGGCTGCATGGATAAGTCCGGACATGTGACTCTGGATCAACCGGCTAGGTTCAGCTTTAGCAAGTACTTAGCAAGCATAGTTGTTTATCACAATAACTGGAGATGGCAGTAGCTATGCATGATGAAAACATAACAACCTATCTCCCAACTATCATATATGAGTCACTAGTGTGATAATACAATGAGCATTGACAAGTAATGTAAATAGTAAGTGCAACCTAGCAGAAGTTCAATCATCTCTATCACAGGCATAATTATTAATTAAACACGCAAGAATAACACAGAGCAATGCTTTAGGGCATATATCAGATGGTTGGCTTGCCTGGGGGTCGATGAATACTCCGGGAAGAAGTGCGGTGAAGCCGCAGAAGAATTCGCCAGAAAGGATTCCCTCTCGGAGGACTCGATCGGAGTTACGGGTGCAAAGTTGTGGGGGTTTGACTGCGAAGGACCTTGCTGTAATTAAAATCATTATATTCGGGTCCTCAGTAGTTTTTTTTTCTGCGAAAAAGATTAAAGAAGACTGTGCCGCTCGGCCACTCTGGGCCGAAAGTGGCTGGGACGCCGGCCTTGGCTGGGCTGCGCGGCTGTTGTTGCTCCACTGGGCCGGCCCACCCACGCTGCCTCCACTTAACTGACATGGCGGGGCGGGGCCGAGCTGCTGTCGCCGACATGCGAGCCCTACGCGAGCTTTCTCTCTCCTCCCGCCTTCTTCTCCTTCTTCTCGGTGTGCACCCACAGAGCAGAGAGAGGTCGCCGGCGCCGGCGTGCGTCCGGCCGACTCCGGCCACCCCCGATGGAGCTCGGACCACCGGAGTGACCCTCACGACGTGGCGCATCCATCCCTCTACTCCACGCATGCCAAGAGGTTCCGGGCCAAGCGAGGCTTCAGCCATGGCGGACGGTGGTGCTAGCCAGATCGAGCCCGTGGCCATGGCCGTCTCCGGAGCAGAATGGAGGCGGGGAGCGAGTCGTGGTGATGGTGGTGGTCGGCTATGGTGGTTAGGTGGAGCTACGGGGGCTGGGGATGGGCGAATTTGGCCGAGGCCGTGCGGAGGCCATGGCGGCGGTGAGGGGCGAGGAGGGCTCCTAGAGCTCCTTGGAGTAGTCGGGGAGGGCTAGAGGGGAGTGGTCAGGCTGCGGGTGTGCTCGAATGGCTCCGGGGATGGCTATTTATAGCCGAGCCACAGGGAACAGATAGGCACAGCCACCGTGGCGGCCTTAGGCACTCACTGGAGATCGGGGACACACGGAGGGAGGGCGAGATGTCGGCAGGGCCTCCGGGAGCATGGAGATGTAGGTGGTGGCTTCGGGAGAGCTCGAAACGGAAGAGGACAGAGGAAGACGACGATGGCGGTCACGGGTGCACAGTGGCGGAGCTCATCGTGGCGTGGGGAGGAAGAAACTGAAGGGGAAGCTGCTGGAGAGGATGTACATGGACGCAGGGGAGCCATAGGACACACCCGGACACGCCGGAGCTGACCGGAGCTCGCCTGCCAATGCGACCAGATGCGGTCAGCATGCAGAGCGCGTGTTTGGCGTGGCCACCGCGTGGTCACCATGGTTGCCACGTGTCCATGGCACCAGATGGTTCTGGAACCTTGTCAAATAGAGGCACCAGAGGTCATTGAGTGCCAAAGTGTAAAGGAACAAGCATAATGATCAAGGAGGTGACTGAAGCTAGCTCGATGCCAAATCAACAACAAGCTTTTTGTACTGAGGTGGGGGAGATCCAGCTAGGGATAGATGCTGATCTTTGTCTTGTTGTGATCCTATACTAAGATGAGTATTGTGGCCAAGTTTCAGACCAAATGGAGGATTGTAGCAAGCACTCGCTGTACAAACCACCATACTGGACAGAAATGCAAATGATGAAGCTGGGCTCACATCCTTGCTTGTGTTGAGCTGAAATTTGGAGGAGATGAATCATTTGTTCATATGAAAGCACTGTAAAAATTTCATACCAATTGGATACACCAAAATGGTACTTCCTTCACAGAGCTTCCAAATGGACAGAAACTTAGGAAAAATGCTATGGGAGCATGGATGGATGGATTGAGCTGGTTTTTGGTTTCCATGAGTGATTTGTCAATGTTAATCACCATGAAAAATTTCAGCTCAAATAGATCAATAGTTCAAGCACTTCCTTTGCAATTTACCCAACTGGACAGAATTTGCAAATTGATGTTGTGCTCAAAATTTGAACTATGGAACTTGGGTTCTTGATGGAAATGGTGAGGATATGGATAGGAGAAGCTCCACAATTTATTTGGGATTCTTCCTGGCTACCAAAATGGTAGTTCCTTAAGAAAGGGCCCAAAATGCAATATTGGCTTTAAATAGGAAAAGGCAATTTCCCTTATTTAGTTATAGCCAATATTTTGTGAGAGCTCAATATGATCACAAAGAATATCTTCACAAGTTTTCATGAACTTTGGAGATGGATAGATATTTTCCTGGATTTAATTCCTTTAATTGGCAGAAAAAGGAATTAATTATAAATGAAAAATATTGCAAATGACTTGGCAATATTTTTGCATATCCAGGGTTTATTGATAAAGGATGATCACTCGGAGAAGTTTGGGAGTCAGCAGATCAAAGGAAATTGGGGTTCCTTTGTAACGGAAGAGATTAGGGTTTCCCTTCCAGTAACTCGGAAGGTAGGGTTTCCGCGGCAAAACCCTGAGAATAGATCTTGGGTGGCAAGGTTGGACTGGAGAGAATCTCTGGTTGGATAGGGAAGGCAAGGTTAAATGACCATCTTCATATACCCAAGAGCTAAAGAAATCCGATAACACTGAGAAAAAAGACGAGAGTCAAATCCCGCGAAGGAAAAAAACAGGAGCGAAAACCAGGGTGTTACAACTGGCTCGCCTGCCTCACCGAACTCGTCAACGCCGCTGGCGAGGCATCTGCACTGTCTCGTTCGTTTCGCCTTCCACCGTCCCCGGTGGGCAACGTGGCTCACGGCGCGCCTCCTCCTCCTCCTCTGCATGGCGTGGGTTCCGAGCCTAGGCATGAAGCACCCCAGCGCGACCCGCCGCGCAGGGCGCCGGCGCACGATGAAAAAAGCTGTCGGGTGGTGCAGCGGACCCAAGGAGAATCGCGTGCGCTTCCAGCACTGCCACGGTAAGACCGCGTACCGCCAGAGGCAGCGGCGCGTGGGCGTCGAGTTCAGGCTCCTCCCCAGTGGCAAGCCCCCATGAGTGCGGCAGGGTGCCGTGCTTTCACCCCGGAGCTGCACCGCGTCGTATGGCCCGGCAAGTTCAAGCCGGATCTGCCTCCGTGCTATGACGACACCCCCGACCCCGCTGAGTTCCTCCAGCTCTACGAGCTGAGCATAGAGGCGGCAAATGGCAATGACAAGATCATGGCGAACTGATTTCCCATTGCCCTCAAGGACGGCGCGCGCTCTTGGCTCCTGAACCTTCCGGTGGGGTCAATCTCCTCCTGGGACGAGCTCCGCGAGCGTTTCATTGCCAATTTCCAGGGCACTCGCGACTGAGCTCCTGCGGCAGGCGACCTGCGGCGCATCAAGTAGCAACCAGGCAAAGCCTTGCACAAGTACATACAGCGCTTCAACACCGTCCGCCTCAAGATCCCCAAGGTGTCAGACGAGGCCATCATCTCAGCGTTCTCTGATGGCGTTCGGGACGTCAAGATGAAGGAAGAGCTCGTCATACACGAGGACTTGTGTTCGGCTCTGGAGATGTTCAACTTGGCGGCCAGGTGCGTGAGGGTGGAAGAAGGCCGCCTCTCCCTCTTGGAGCTTCCGGAGGCAGATCCTGAAGACAAGAAGGCCAAGGCTACGGAAGTGAAGCGCAAGGGCCCGGTTGTGCTCGCGGCTGAACCTGAGATGAAGCGCGGCCGCGACCACCCGGAATCCTCCAGAGACAGCTGCCCGTACTGCGTCTTCCACAACGTCCACAGCCACAACACCAACGATTGCCAGGAGCTCAGGGCAATCCGTGACGGGCGCATTGGCCACCGTCTCGAGCGGGACAACCGTGGCTATGGCCGCGGAGGAGGCCGCAGGGACAACCGCGACCTCCGCCAGGACTGGCGCGATCAGCCTTGTGAGGCCATTGGTAGGGCCAGCCTCGCGACGGCCCCTGGCGTGACCAGCCTCGCGAGGACCATCCTCAGGGCAATGCTGGCCTCCCTATGCTGCCGCCACCGCCAAGAAGAAACGAAGACAACCGCCAAGACGATGGGGCTGGGGGCTTCCAAGAGCCTCATGCCATTGCCTGCATCCTAGGCGGAGCTCAGGCTCCCGCTTCTCATCGCATCTTCAAGCAGTTCACTCGTGAGGTGAACGCGGCCCTCCCCAAGCTTGAGGTGTCGCACCCTCTCAGATGGTCCAAGTAAGCCATCACCTTTGACTCCATGGACCAGCTCAAATGTTCAGCTATCGCTGGCACGCTCCCGATGCTCTGCTCGCCAACCATCAGCAACGTCCTCGTCACCAAGACACTCATCGATGGCGGCGCGGGGCTCAACATTATCTCCGTCGAGACGTTCAAGATGCTCCAAGTGCCGTACGACCAGCTCCTTCCCACCAAGCCTTTCTCAGGGGTGACCAATGGCTCCACCGCCCCCTTAGGGCAGATCTGCCTCCCTGTCACCTTCGGTCAGCACGACAACTACCACTCCAAGCTCATCGACTTTGACGTCGCCCATATTCGCCTTCCGTACGACGCCATCCTTGGGTATCCGGCCCTCGCCAAGTTCATGGCGGCGACGCACCATGGCTACAATGTCCTCAAGATGCCAGGGAGTGGCGGCATCATCATGGTCGCCTGCGATGAAAAGGCTGTGGTGTGCTCCCTTAAGCGCGCCTACCAGGCTGCGGCAGTCGAGAATTCAGACGACGAGGGTGCCGTTAGACCTTCTGAGGTCATCCCCAAGAAGAAGAAGCAGCTCCTCCCCAAGGGCTGTCAGGAGGCTGGCGCGCCCAACGACCGTGCCTTAGGCCCCGCGCCCACTGCTGGGGCGCCTTTCCCTCTTGCATAGGAAGGTGCGCCTGGTGCCCCTCTCAGGACGTGCTCGGGGGCTCTCCTCTGGAGGGCCTCTGACCTGACCAGCGTCACGAGGGAGGCGTTCGGGCACCACGTGGAGGTGTGCTTCAACGTGCGCCTCCGTGAGCAAGGCGCAAGGCGTGAGGCACCAGGCGCTCAGGAGTTCATCACCAAGGCGATCGAGGAGCTCCAGGAGGCGCGAGCCATGCGGGGCGAGCGTCACCCCGCATCGTCCAGTGCAGCTGCCGCCCTTTACATGGGTAGCGAGCTGCGCGTCTGCACCAACATCCCAGGTCTTAGCAAGGTTGCCTCTTAGGAGCTCTTCTGGCCGTCCCGTATGGGCGGAGTGGGGGCTGCCCCCGCAGCTATGTCCGCATGCCGTTCGGCCTGCTGAACATGGCTGCCTCGCACCAGCGCTACATGCAGGGCGACCTGGCGGCTCACGAGGCCCGGCGCCAGGCGGTCCTAACGGAGGAGGTGCCAGACCCTCGCGAGCTTCCCGGGCCTCCAGAGCCTCCCGAGCCTCAGGAGCCACCCGGCTCGTGAGGAGCGACCTCCGCAGCACGCGTCTTTGGCTACTCCAACACTTCTGCGACAACAGTGCCAGGTGACTTTTTGGTTTGTTCAATTGAGGGCGCCCCTCGGGCTGCATTATCCTCAAGCTGTCAGGGCCCGTCCCTACAGCCACATCATTTTGATTCATGTACCCTAGACCGGTTATGCATGCTCAAGCTATTATGTTTGTTAATGTTATGCCTGCTGTTTCATTATTTGTGGAGTTGCCCTTCGCGGCCTCCGCACGTTGCTAACCCGCCTCTTGCTCATCCCGCAACGGGGGCTACTGGCACAGTGCATGTGCTTGGGTCCGTCCCTACAGCGCTGATAAACCTAAGAGACCGAGCTCTGGCTCACGGCCGGCTCCGTGCACGTCACCTCACCGGGTCCTTAGTGCCTTCGTCTTCTCGCGGAAAGATCATCGGCAGAATAGCGAGCGCAACTGTCTGTTATGTTTTTGGCTAACTCACAGGAGCCCCGGAGGCAGGGCCACCAGCGGCCTTGCTAGCACCTCGCCCTTTGGAAGGATGCCATGCCCCGTGTCAAGGGGCGCAACCCCTCCTTGCAGCCAGCCACTCTATCCTCGTGCAAGCCGCTTGCACGTTAAAGGGGGGGGCTGAGCATCGCGACTCAGGGGCTCTTACCGGCTCTCGGGCCCTCACCCCCTGGCCTTGACCACGGCATCGCGACCTAGCATACCAGCGGCGGCCGAGCCTCGCTCGAGAGCCGGGCCCCGAGGACGTAGAGCACCCAGGCAAGCAGGGGAGATGGAATTTGTAGGAGCCCTGTGGAGGGGGCGTCGTCAGGAGAAGGGCATGGCCTAACGTCGCACGAGAAGCTCGTCCGCACAGCGAAGGAACCACCACAGGCTCGTCAAGATAAGTCACCTCACACACGTAGGCGTGAACCTCATGACCAGCGTTACGTCTCTCACGATCTTGCTCGGGCAAGGAAACTTCCCTTTCAGTTCTTCGGGGGCCGCTTGTGCGCCAAGGGGGGCCTCCTGAGCAACGTGACTCAGGGGCTCTTACCGGACCTTGGGCCGCTCGCCTCCTGGCCTTGACCACGGCATCGCGACCTGGCATACCAGCGACGGCCGAAGCCTGCCTGGGGACTGGGTCCTGCCGGTGTAGAGCACCATGCTACCGCGAGAGTGAAAGGGGGAACCGTGCCAAGGCGAGAAACGCAAACACGACATCGAATCAGGAACGATAACATTAAAATGCGAGCATCCCAGTTTCTTACATACCCCCACGGGGCCCGTCATGGTTTTTGCGCAGGAACGAAGCAAAAGGAAAAACCCCTAAGAACCACGGCCTCAGCAGCATCACCAGCGACGCCGAGGCAGCGCTACTCCTCCCCTAGGCGCGGGCGCAGCGGCGCGGCGGTTCGTAGCTATCGTCGTCGCTCGAGCCCGGCCCGGATGAAGTGTTGCTGCTGTCGGAGGAGTCGCGAACAAGGCCAGGGGCAAGTTCACTGCCGGCCTCCCACGCTTCGAGCAATGATGGCTGATCTGCATACGCCAGTCTTTTTGTCAGCCTGGACAGTTGCCGAGGCAGCGTGGGGAAGTGGAGATGCCCACGTCCCATCAAAGCACCACGCGTCAGCCTAGTCCGCAGGTGATTGGGGCCTGCAGCGCTTCGCCCTTGCCCTTTGGCTTCTCCTCGAAGCCAAGTCCGAGAGCGCCTTGGGCCCGAGGGCTACTGTCGGTGTTCTGGGAACTAGGGTACCCAGACTTGCCTGCCTGCAGCCCATGGCGTGGCTCCATCGATGGCCTGGTATGGCCCAGTTTTGGTACCGACAAGACAAGGCCCTCGCGAGGGGCCAAGCCTCGCGAGGTAGATGACGCCAGGACCTCCTGAGGGAGCGGCCACCCCTGGGCTGCTCCTGAGGAGCGGAGTTTCCTATGCAAGTGCCCAACCTCATGAGGTTGCGGTGATGTAAGCCATGACGACCAAGGCTAGGCGGGCGCCAGTGGGCGCAGAGGAGCAGGTTTCCTCTTTGGTGCTAAGGAGGCAAGCGCAGGCGCGGGGTCCCGAGGAATCAGCCAAAGGTTTCCATTCCCGTGCAACGAGACCAAGACCGCCAGGACGGCAGGACGGATGTCATCGCCGAGCCCACCGTAGCGTCACGACCATAAGCTTTGCAGGCGAAGACCACCTTTCATCAGGATAAGATGTACTACTTGTGCCCTTTCAAATTGGTCGTTGTGGAATCCCTTCCCGCCTTCGTTTTAGGGGAAGAGGACCGAGGCCGCTATAAATATAGGTTAGCCACCACCGTAGAAGGGATCCGATCCCCGGTCGACTCATTCTCACCAGAGCGAGCCTCGCGAGCTTGTTCATCCTCTGTACTAGTTCATCCTTAGCCCCTCGTGAGGCTAATCCACCACAAAGCAGGATTAGGGTCTTACACCGCAAGGTGGCCTGAACCTGGGAAAACTTCCATGTTCATCTTCTTCCTTGTTCATCGAGCTAGGCTGTAGGGCGACAGGTTGGTTGGCTGGAGAGGTTGAGTTCTTCGCACACGCCCCAGAGTTCGAACCTTTCTTGGGTCTGCGGAGCCCTGAATTCGACAGTTCTTGCCAGCATGGTGGGTATCCAGGATATCGTTTCTTGAGCTCTTCTGAAGTGGTTTCAGTTCTGGACTTGTTTTGCTGCCATGTTTATTTTCACTGGTGGCCAATTTAGACGCCGAGTGTATGTAATATGCTGCTTTGTTCACTCTATTTGCACTGGTGGCTGCTACTTCTTGAGCTTGCGTTGGTTTTTCCCTTGAAGAGGAAAGGGTGATGCAGCAAAGTAGAGATAAGTATTTCCCTCAGTTAAGAACCAAGGTATCAATCCAGTAGGAGATACACGCAAGTCTCCAATCTATGCACTGATAACCCACAAGTATAGGGGATCGCAATAGTTTTCAATGGTAAAGTATTCAACCCAAATTTATTGATTCGACACAAGGGGAGCCAAAGAATATTTGCAAGTATTAGCAGCTGAGTTGTCAATTCAACCACACCTGGAGATTAATTATCTGCAGCAAAGTGATCAGTAGCAAAGTAGTATGATGGTTTTGATAGCAGCAGTAACAGTAACAGTAATGGTAACAATGATAACAGTGATTTTGTAGCAAGTGTAACAGTAGCAGCAACAGTAGTAACTTAGCAAGAACAATATATGGAAAATTCGTAGGCATTGGATCGGTGAATTCATTGGATGATATTCATCATATAACAGTCATAACCTAGGGCGATACGACACTAGCTCTAGTTCATAAATATAATGTAGGTATGTATTCCGTAAATAGTCATACGTGCTTATGGAAAGAACTTGCATGACATCTTTTGTCCTACCCTCCCGTGGCAGTGGGGTCCATATGGAAACTAAGGGATATTAAGGCCTCCTTTTAATAGAGAACAGGAACAAAGCATTAACACATAGTGAATACATGAACTCCTCAAACTATGGTCATCACCAGAAAGTATCCCGACTATTGTCACTCTGGGGTTTGCGGATCATAACACGTAGTAGGTGACTATAACTTGCAAGATCGGATCTAGAACATAGATATAATGGTGATAACATAAACGGTTCAGATCTGAAATCATTGCACCCAGGCCCAAAGTGACAAGCATTAAGCATGGCAAAGTCATAGCAACATCAATCTCAGAACATAATGGATACTAGGGATCAAGCCCTAACAAAACTAACTCGATCACATGATGAATCTCATCCAACTCCTCACCAACCAGTGAGCCTACGAAGGAATTACTCACTCCTGGTGGGGAGCGTCATGGAATTGGCGACGAAGGAGGGTTGGTGATGACGAAGATCGGAGATCCCCTCTCCAGAGCCCAAAACAGACTCCAGAGCTGGCCTCCCGATGAAGAACAGGAGGTGGTGGCGGCTCCGTATCGCGAAACGAGATCATTCTTCCCCCCTGATTTTTTTCTAGAAAAATAAGATTTTATAGCATTGGAATCAGGGTCTGCAGGGCCACTAGGTGGGCACGACCCACCTGGGCGCGCCTGAGGGGGGGCGCCCTGGTGGGTTGTGCTCACCCAGGGGCCCCCCTCCGGTGGTTCTTGGCTCCAGTATTTTTCTTTTATTATATAAAAATTCTCCAAAATTTTTCATTCCAATCCGAGAACTTTTATTTCTGCACAAAAACAACACCATGGTAGTTATGCTGAAAACAGCGTCAGTCCGGGTTAGTTTCATTCAAATGATACAAATTAGAGTCCAAAACAAGAAGAAAAGCGATAGGAAAAGTAGATACGACGGAGACGTATCAACTCCCCCAAGCTTAAACCTTTGCTTGTCCTCAAGTAATTCAGTTGATAAACTGAAAGTGAAAAAGAAAAACTTTTACAAACTCTTTTGCTCTTGTTTACATAAATAAGCTTAAGTGGCACCCATGTTTTCAGCAAAGATTATAACTAACCATGTTGATAATAACTCTTAAAAATTATATTAACTCATATCAATGACAACACCTTGTCAAAACAATCATGATACAATATGACAATAGTGGTATCTCGCTAGCCCTTTCTGAGACCGCAAAACATAAATGCAGAGCACCTCCAAAGTTCAAGCAGCGACTAAACATTGTAATTCATGGTAGAAAAGATCCAGTCATGATGCATCCAACATTAACTATACACAATGCATGAGGATGACAATAGTGCTCTCATGGTCTGGTGCTTATTTGAGAGGGTGATGACTCAACATAAAATTAAATAGATAGTCCCTTCGCAGAGGGAAGCAGGGATTTGCAGTGGTGCCAGAGCTCAATTTTGAAAACAAGGGTAAATGTAATTTTGAGAAATGCACCCTTCTTGTTTACTTCGCGACCATCAGTTATCGATATCTTCCATGCTAAACACATTAGTGGTGGTTCCCAAGCGATAAAAGTAAAGGTTTACTCCCCCTCCACCAACAAACACACTCCACGACTAGCCGTATCCATGGGTACCGTCCATACTAACATCAGTAATGGGGGAGTTTTGTTTAATTATTTGCTATTTGATTTCGGGACTGGGAATCCCTATTACTGCCCCTCTCGTGCAAGGGCGAGTGAATAAACACTCATCAAGAGAATAACCCGCTTAGCATGGAAGATACCGACTACCTCCTGTCACTCTATGAACAATCCAGACACACAAAAAGGGTAATTAATTGAAGCTTTTAGAGGTGGCACATGCAAATTTACTTAGAACGGCAGGGTAATACCGCATATAGGTAGGTATGATGGACTCATCTGGAATAACTTGGGTTTTAGGATTTTGATGTACAAGCAGCATTTCCGCTTAATATAGGCGAAGGCTAGCAAATAGGTTGGGAAGCGGCCAGCTAGAGGGCGAAAACGGTCATGAACATGCATTATGCATAATGAACATTGAATACTAGCATGAGTAGGATATGAACACCATGAACATAAATATCATAGAGGCTATGTTGTTTTGATTCAACTACATGCATGAACATGTGCCAAGTCAAGCCACTCGAACATTCGAAGGAGGATACCATATCATCATACTACATCACAATCATTTTAACACAATGTTGACATCCAAGATAAATCATTATCCACTCCTAGCTACTTAAGCATGGCATGAGAAACTATAATCTCTAATTGTCATTGCAAACATGTTTGATCATAATATGCTGAATCATGGATACTAGGTTAAACATATTTACAAAAACAGAACAAGTTGAGTTCATACCCGTTTCTCTCTGCCACAACCAGTTCACCAAATATCGTCATTACTGCCTTTCACTTGCACGACCAAACGATTTGAAAATAATAATAGTGCAAGAGTGCCATGGATTAAGCTAGAACCTGCAAGCATTTTATTCAAAGGAGAAGACAAGGTAATTTGGGCTCTTCGTTAGATCAACAATAATGCATATGAGAGCCACTCAACATTTTCATCATGGTCTTCTCCTTGGTATGACCCAATAAACGGAAAAGAAATTCAGAGAAACACGCTGAAATATTTTTGGAGTTTTTAATTTTTCTAGAATAAAGCAAATTAAAGAAGGGAAAAACAAAAACAAGAACAAGAAAAACTATTTACACGGGAAAGCTCCCAACAAGCAAGAAGAAGAATCGAGAAATATTTTTGGGTTTTTCTTTTAATACTACAACTAATTAAACTAGAAAGAAAAAGCAAAAAGAAGCAGGAAATATTTTTGGGTTTTCTCAGAGTTTTTCAAACACATAATAAGAAGGCGAGAAAATAAATATAGCATGGATAATACAATGAAAAAGTGTGGACACCGACAACTGGAATGAAATGTGTGAACATGAATGTAATGTCGGTGGAAATACATACTCCCCCAAGCTTAGGATTTTGGCCTAAGTTGGTAATCATCATTAGTAGCCTACGTAGTAGTCGGAATGATAGCTCACGGAGGCTCTAGGTGCAGCCTCCTCAACTCGCTGAGCAGCTACAATCTCAGTGTTGTACGCGCGGGCCTCGCTCTCAAGAACATAATATCTTCCCTTGCTGTGATAATCAAAGAGAGCAGGAGCAGGCAAAAAGGTGTGCACCACAGAATGTTTATTAAACAATAGGTTATAAATATAATCAGTTGTCTCACCTTTGAGGAATTTATGGCGCTTCATGGCCTCAAAGTCTAAGTACTGGGTGGGCAGGATAGGGTCATTAGGCCAAGGTGATACGCCCAGCCCCCTTGCTAGACGTGAGACATAAATCCCACAATAAAAATATCCACTACCAGCGTTGTGTTGCAATCTGCGTGCAATAATTGCCCCAAGGGTATAACACTTATTACCGGTGAGAGCAGTGTGTAAAAGACTCAAGTCAGGAGCACAAAGTATGCTGCAATCCTGCTTGCCTGCAATGCATTTGCCATTAAAGAGTGCGAAGTATTGAATTGATGGGAAATGAATGCTCTTTATTCTACCCTGTGTCACTCCTCTAGTTTCACCATAGCAAAGGCTAGTCAAGAATGTTTCGTACTCAGATCTAGGTGGTTCATCTAGCGAGCCCCAAAATGGGATTTTGCAGTGGTAAGCAAATCTCTCTAGAGATATGGTAAATGGATTGTCATACAATTTAAATGACACTCTAGACTCACGAGGATGAAATCTAAATTCTTTAGTAAATGATTCTGTGAGGCTGAGATGTTGGTTGCACTTATCTTCCAGGTAGGGACCGAGCTCGGTGTTGTGAACATATTGCTCAAATTCTTCTTTAATACCTGCTCTCACCATAAAATTATTGCATGGCCATAGGCAGGATGTGGTAGCTGCTTCTCGTATCAAACTTGAGCTTGGTTCAACATAAGACCGGCGCACCGAATCACTACTAGATGATGCCTCCGAAGATCTCCTCCTTGAAGGACTCCTAAAGAAACTCATCTTATTTCTATGAACAAAATTCTAAAAAATTTAGTCCACAAAATTTTTGTCAACAAAACTTCACAAAATTGGTAGCAACTACTCATAGACATGCATAGAGGCTATATTGAGCATTCAAACTACTTAGAACTCTTAGAATTCAACATGCAAGCCCATCTACAGCAACACCAAGAGTAGCTAATTATTCAAAATATAAAACACTAAAGCAAAAACTAATTGTACAAATGGAGGAGTCACATACCAAGTAGCAATCCCCCAAAACAGTTTCGAAAATGGTGCTTCGAGCAAAGAGATCGAAATCCGTGGGTTTGAGAGTAAGAACACGAGAGAGAGCAATGGTGAATTTTTTTTCTGGAGGTAGGTGGTGACATAGACTAAAGAGACAAGTGAGGGGGCCCACGTGGGGACCACAACCCACCAGGGCGCGCCTGGGGGTGCTGGCGCGCCCAGGTGGGTTGTGCCCACCTGGTGCACCCCCCTCTGATATTATTTGCATCATAAATTCTTAAATAATCAGAAAAAATCGTATTAAATTTTCTGGGCATTCTGAGAACTTTTATTTTTGTGTCATTTTTTATTGCACGGGAAATTCAGAAAACAGACAAAACATGGCATTTTATTTTATTTAACTAAGAAAAACAAAAAATAAAAGGTAAGGACAAAGGATGGTGCCTACTAAATTCATCAACTTCGTACCTCTCAAAAAGTGATCCATTAATAAGGTTGATCAAGTCTTATTAACAACCACCTTCGATTAGCATGAAGCCGAAGAACTTTCGTAAAACACTAAGTTACCTCAATGGGGATATGCATGTCCCCAACAATAAGCATTCATATTTCTTTTTGGCAGTAGGTAGAGGTAGTTGAAAACTTCCAATTGTGAGTGTCGGAGATTTTTCAATAACATTAATACCATTCACTTGTAATTGTTTCTTCGGAAAGTGCACCGTATGCTCATTACCACTGATATGAAAAGTGACCTTGCTTTTATTGCAATCAATAACAACCCCTGCACTATTTAAGAAGGGTCTACCAAGGATAATCGACATGTTGTCGTCCTCGGGCATCTTAAATATAACAAAGTCAGTCAAGATAGTAACATTAGCAACAACAACGGGCATATCCTCACAAATACCGATAGGTATGGCAGTTGATTTATCAGCCATTTGCAAAGATATTTCAGTAGGTGTGAGTTTATTCAAGTCAAGTCTTTTATATAAAGAGAAAGGCATAACACTAA
Source organism: Thinopyrum elongatum (assembly GCA_011799875.1). Classification (NCBI taxonomy): domain Eukaryota; kingdom Viridiplantae; phylum Streptophyta; class Magnoliopsida; order Poales; family Poaceae; genus Thinopyrum; species Thinopyrum elongatum. The sequence continues at coordinate 421,504,587 of CM022299.1, forward strand.
CACCAGCTCCTAAATCACACAAAGCAGTTTTGACATAATTTCTTTTTATGGAGCATGGTATAGTTGGTATTCCTGGATCTCCAAGTTTTTTAGGTACTCCATCCTTAAAATAATAATTGGCAAGCATAGTGGAGATTTCAGCTTCTGGTATTTTCCTCTTATTAGTGATAATGTCTTTCATATACTTTGCATAAGCGGCCATCTTTAAAATATCAGTCAAGCGAGTGCGCAAAAAGATTGGCCTAATCATTTCAGCAAAGCATTCAAATTCTTCATCATCTTTCTTCTTAGTTAATTTACGTGGAAAGGGCATGGGTTTCTGAACCCATGGTTCTCTTTCTTTTCCATGTTTTCTAGCAACGAAGTCTCTTTTATCATATCTTTTATTTTTAGGTTGTGGGTTATCAAGATCAACAGCAGGTTCTATCTCAACATCATTATCTGGTTGAGTATCTTCATGAACATCATCATTATATTTTTCATTATCACTAGGTGAATGTTCATTACCGTATTGAGTTTCAGCATCAGAGATAGAAACATCATTATCATTATCAGGAGGTTTCTCTATTTCAGGTTCACTAGAGGCATGCAAAGCCCTATCATTTTTCTTTTTCTTCTTCTTCTTAGAAGGACTAGGTGCATCAGTGTTAATTGTTTGAGAGTCTTGTTCAATTCTTGTAGGATGTCCCTCAGGATAAAGTGGTTCCTGAGTCATTCTACCTCCTCTAGTCATTACTCTGACGGCATGATCATTGATATTATTATTCATTTCGTCAAGCAATTCTCTTTGAGATTTAGCAACTTGTTCTAGTTGAGTTTGAACCATAGAAGCATGTTTTCCTACACCTCTAACATCATTGGAGATTCTAAATAACAAGTCACTCAAGCGAGCAATCATATCAGAATTGTATTTCAATTGTTTCATAACATTTGCATTGAAGTGATCTTGTTTTCTAATCTAGTTATCAAACTCATGAAGGCATTGACTAGGATGCATATTATAAGGATTGTCATTATCATTAAATTTCATTAGAGAATTTACCTCTACCACCTTGGGTGGTTGTCGGTGCAACAAACCCTGGGTCTGTTGCCCAGACAGTGCACAGGCACGGGGACGAGATTGAAGCACCAACCCAAGTCAGAATACAAGAGACTAAGAGGTTCAAAGGACTAACATACAGATCAGAGGGACCAAGATCAAGCCAAAGAAGCAAGGCACCATCAGGAGAAGGGCCTCCTTTGCCAGGCAGGCGAGCTCGGCAAGGGGCGAGGCCATCCCCGGAAGACGACGTCCAAGACGTCCCGGCAGGGCCTGCCGGGGCACATGGAGGCAAAACCACCTCACCAACTACTCCACCACGACCCACGTCATCAATCAGTGCGGTGTCAAACCGCGGAGTGACTAAGTGGCAGCCATTCACCACATGGCAGCCTCTCCCTACAGGAAACACCTGCAGATGACACCCGTCCTGCGACGTGTCAAGCAAGCAGGCGTGGAGCTGGCGAGATAGCCCGGCAAGCCTTGTCGGGCAACCAATGATGTGACGATGAGCGATGCATTTAATGTGCCCTGTCAGCCCACAGAGTTAGGTATGATAGCACTGTTTGCTATCTTATCAGTGCCTAATGACTTTTTTGCCATTGTGGTGACCCCACGGTGTAGTCCCCACCGCGGCAGCCAGCGCGAGCGCAACAGAATCAAGACCCCGACGACGTCTCGATGGCCTCTTCTGACCCTCGAGCGCGTCCAGGCTAACAAGGAGCCCCGGAGGATAGGCAGAGAGGAGACACGCGCGCCGTTGTCGAGCAACGCCGCGACGACCTCCGCCGGACCGATGGGTGCGACGGCCCCGGTGTCGACGAGCCCGCGCTTGGTACTGGCGGGTGCCTACCTTTCGAGGTTGGCTGCCCTGCCTTTACCCGTTAGCTGCGGCAAGTCCGTTGGCCATCCGTTCGCACGTTCAAACCAGAGATACCTGAGAAGTACGATGGGAGGCTGAACCCGGCAGAGTTCCTGAGCATCTACACCATCGCTATTCAGGCTGCCAGGGGAAGAGATGAGAAGGTGTTCACCAACTACTTTCCTTTGGCAACCAGTCAGAAGAAGAGCAAGAAGCGCAGTAAGAAGCGAAGGGATAAGGCAATGATGACGGTTGAAGGATCGGGTACGCCTAGTACCGGCAAGAAGGCCAGAGCTGAGGCCCCCGCAAGGAAGCTACCATGTGCGCTGACTGCCGGGAAGCCGCTGCTGCCGAGAAAGCCGGGAAAGGTGATGAGCCGTATTGCAAGATTCATCGGACCAAGGGCCACGGCCTTCAAGAGTGTTATCAAGTTGAGCAGCTTGTCAAAAGATAGAAAGCAGAGTATGAGAAGCGTGACAAGGAAAAGGGTTAGAATATTGCTGGCGGCAAGGGCCGAGGTGGTGAAGTAAATCACACCAGCAAACCCTTTCGGAACCAAGGAAAACCCGGTAGAGGTCGAGAGAAGGAAACCTCTGGTGATGAGAGTGATGGATGGGATGAAGAGGAAACCAGTGAGCAAGAGTTTCAAAAGGCCACCGACGCCCTGTGCATTGACGGGGGTGCATCTCTGCACACCTCTCACTGCCAACTCAAGCGGTGGGCGCGAGAAGTCAATGCCGTGGAGCCAGCGCCCGAGGCCCGGAAGCCGCTCAAGTGGTCCCGTACGCCCATCATCTTTGACGAGGAGGATCATCCTGGCTGTACCACTTCGGTAGGGTGTTTGCCATTGTTGGTCTCCCCAACAATCTGTAACCTCAAGGTCACGAAGATGTTGGTGGACGGCGGGGCCAGGTTGAATCTGATTTCCCCAGCAGTTATCAGCAAGCTTCTGATAGCAGAGGAAGAGCTGGAGGTTACCGGCACGTTTCAAGGAGTTAATCCTGGCAGGAGCCGTCCTAAGGGAAAGATCATGTTGCCGGTAACGTTTGGGGGGAGAACTGAACTACTGGACTGAGAGGATTGTGTTTGATGTGGTTGATCTCCCCCTGCCATACAATGGGATTCTTGGACGCCCGGCCCTGGCTAAGTTCATGGCAGCATCTCACTATGCCTACAACACCTTGAAGATGCCTGGGCCACTAGGAGTCATCATCATCCCATCAGATGAGAAGGATGCAATCATTTGTGTGGACAAGATGTACCGGGATGCGGTCTCAGCAGAGGCAGCAGCAGCAGCAGCTCCCGTTAGGGAAAGCAAAGGAAAGAAGAGGGATTGCAGGGACTCCGGCAAAGAGTCCGGGAAGCGTGCCCCCACCTAGTGCACGGCACCCGTTGACGACGTGCCGGAGTGTTCCAATGGCAAGAGATCCAAGGTTGCTGCACCCCAAGTGAAGAAGGTCCCGGCAGGGCTGGCTGGCATTGATGGTACTTTCACTATCAGCGCCACCCTCAATGACAAATAGGAAAGTGCGCTCGTTGCCTTCCTGCGGGCGAATATCGATGTGTTTGCATGGCAACCATCTGATATCCCCGGTGTTCCCAGGGAGGTAATCGAGCACCACCTTGCTGTCTGCCCACATGCCCGACCTGTCAAGCAGAAAGTCTGGAAGCAGGCCTTGGAGAGGCAGTAGTTCATTGCAGAAGAGATCAAGGGGCTAGAGGCAACTGGATTGGTCAGAGGAGTACTGCATCCCACGTGGTTGGCAAACCCAGTGGTACTCCAGAAGGCTAACGGGAAGTGGAGGCTTTGCATAGATTTCACAGATCTCAACAAGGCTTGCCCGAAGGACCTGTTTCCCTTGTCGCGTATCGATCAGATTGTGGATTCCACTTCAGGTTGTGATTTGTTCTCCTTTCTGGATGCGTATTCTGGGTATCACCAGATCTTTATGTCCGAGGAAGATGAAGAGAAGATGTCGTTCATCACTCCATGTGGTACGTACTGCTTTGTCCGCATGCCATTCGGATTAAAGAGTGCCGGGTCCACTTTTGCATGGGCAGTCCATATTGGTTTTGAGCCACAGTTGCACAGAAATATAGAAGCCTATATGGATGATATTGTGGTCAAGACCAAGGATAGGGCCACCCTTATTCAAGATTTGGAGGAGACGTTTGCTAATCTGCGCAAAATCAATTTGAAGCTCAACCCGGAGAAGTGTGTATTTGGTGTTCCCTCCGGCAAGTTGCTTGGGTTCTTTGTATCCCATCGTGGGATCGAAGCCAATCCCGACAAGATCAAGGCTATCGAGCAGATCCAAGCACCAAGGACAGTTAAGGATGTGAGGCGTCTGACAGGATGCATTGCCGCGCTAAGCAGATTCATCTCCAAGTCTGTCGAGCGTGCCGTCCCGTTCTTCAAAATTTTGAAGAAGGCAGGACCCATGAAGTGGACCCCAGAAGTAGATGAAACTTTGCAAGAGTTGAAGGCCTACTTGTCTTCTGTGCCCACCTTGGTCGCTCCCAAACCCCAGGAGCCGTTGCTGCTGTACGTAGCGGCAACCAACCAAGTAGTCAGTGCAGCTTTGGTAGCGCAGCGAGAAGTGGATGAGGCAGAGAGTGAGCAGAGACCGGCAGAGTCAGAGAAGGATCAGGACTGCAATGAGCACGGCAACGAGAGCAACCCCAAGGACGTAGCAAGGAAGAAAGTGGTGCAGCGCCCAGTGTACTTCATCAGCTCCTTGTTACAGGGGACTAGATCGAGGTACTCTGGCGTGCAAAAGTTGATTTTTGGTCTCATCATGGCCTCAAGGAAACTGCACCACTACTTCCAAGCCCATGAGATCACGGTTGTCACTTGTTTCCCATTGCAATGGATACTCCGAAACCCTGAGGCTACCGGCAGAATAGTGGAGTGGGCTTTGGAGTTATCCAGTTTTGGTTTGAAGTTTGAAAGCACATCAACTATTCAGAGCAGGGCATTGGTAGAGTTTATTGCAGAATGGACGCCAACCCCTGATGAGGAAGTGACGGAGACAGCTATCCCCGGCAAGGAATCGCCCCAAGAATGGATTATGTATTTTGATGGTGCTTTTTCCCTATGAGGTGTAGGAGCTGGCATGCTTCTTGTTGCCACCTCCGGGGTGCACTTGAGGTACGTCGTCCAAATGCATTTTGCCCGGGAAGAAGCAACCAACAATACAGCAGAATATGAAGGGCTCCTTGCCGGGCTCAGGATTGCAGCTGAATTGGGAATTAAGAAGCTGATCATTCGAGGAGATTCATAGCTTGTGGTGAGACAAGTTAACAAGGATTACCAAAGTCCATTGATGGAGGCATACATCGAGGAAGTGAGGAGATTGGAGGAGCACTTTGACGGATTGCAAATAGAGCACGTACCCCATGCGGAAAACAGCATAGCTGATTATCTGTCAACGTGTGCTGCACAGAAGCTCCCTGTGGAAACAGGGACTTTTGTTCTCCATCTCACTCAGCCCTCCGTATCCCCAGCAACAATGGCCCGGAAAAGGAGAAAGTTGGACTCCGGTAAGCCTCTCCCGGTAGAGCCGTCCGCTCCTGGCAGAGACCCTGCCGGAAACAACTCCTCGCAGTCTGCCGGGCCACCCCCTCCAGCCGGGCCCATGGACCCCGCGAATGTGGCATGTGCTCCCGCAGCAGAGGAGGTGCAGCTAGTCCTCGTTGCCGAGCCCCAGGCTCCAACTTGGGCAAGGCACATTGTCCACTTCCTCCAAACCGGAGAGCTTCCCGGCAACCAAGACGAAGCTGAAAAAGTAGCCCAGAGGGCCAGTATGTATTAGTTTGTCGATGACACTCTGTACAGAAGGAGGCCCAACGGTGTGAAATTAAAGTGTGTCTGCCGGGAAGAAGGAAAGGAACTGCTGGCTGAGATACACAAAGGCATGTGCGGCTCCCACATTGGATCAAGGGCACTAGTTGGGAAAGCATTCCGGCAAGTATTCTATTGGCCCATAGCCCTCCAAGATGCGGTCGAGCTAGTCACCAAGTGTGAAGCCTGCCAGTTCCATTCCAAGAAAACCCACCTGCCTGCCCAAGCTCTTCAAACAATCCCTCTATCATGGCCATTTTCTGTCTGGGGGCTCGATATCCTCGGCCCCTTCCCCCGAGCAATCGGGGGCTTTAAATTCTTGTTCATTGCTATTGACAAGTTTACAAAGTGGCCGGAAGTGACTGCCGTGAGAAAGGTGACTGCTCAGTCAGCTATCAAGTTCTTGAAAGAATTGGTGTGTCGTTTTGGAGTTCCGGCAAGGATCATTACCAACAACGGCACCCAGTTCACGAGCCGCGCCTTCATGCAATATGTTCATGCCCTCGGATGCAAGATCTCATTTGCCTCTGTGGCACACCCCCGGAGCAATGGGCAAGCTGAGAGGGCGAACGCTGAAGTGCTGCGCGGACTCAAGACGAGAACCTTTGATACGCTACAGAAGTGCGGTAGGCGGTGGATCGAGGAGCTGCCGGTAGTTCTCTGGTCCCTCAGAATGACACCAAACCGAGCTATCGGGCAGACTCCCTTCTCCCTGGTCTACGGGGCAGAAGCAGTTATCCCCACGGAACTCATTTACGGGTCGCCGCGAGTGCTTACCTATGATGAAGTAGCGCAAGATCAGCACCGGTGTGACGACGCTGCGCTACTCAAGGAGAACCATCTCCGGGCTGCTACGTGTGCTGCACGCTATCAGCAAGCCCTGCGTCACTATCATAGCCGCAGGGTTCACACCCGGTGTTTTGAGGAAGGTGACCTTGTCCTTAGGGTCGTTTAGTCCGCCAAGGGTACAAACAAGTTGTCACCGAAGTGGGAAGGCCCTTACCGGGTAGTACGAGTCACCAGACCTGGCGCAGTCCGTTTGGAGACCGGAGATAGCATTTAGTTGCAAAACTCATGGAATATTGAGCATCTCCGCAAGTTCTACCCGTAAGGCGCGGCTGTCGGGCCCTGCCCGGCAGCCACCCTTTTGTATAGGCCTTGCCTCAGCTGCATGTAACCCCTTGTACAAAGCCAGGGCGATGACCCTGTGCAAGAGAAAATAAAGAAGCGCTGTGGGGGGGCCCCGACCTAGATTGCATGCATGCATGAGCATTCCAAGATCACTCCATAAGCATTTCATGAGCATTTTCATATGCATATAGATAGGATCGCATCCTGCATTCATTCTCATCTGCATGAAGCTGCAGGTTCCTGCCATGAACTTGGCTTTGACGAGGAGTTGAGAAGATTGCCCGACACTGCGATCCCCGGCAAGCCAAACAGATAAGTTCTACCTCCTGTCCATTAGTGTTTTGTAAGTTATAACTTGTGCATAAGAAAACCCTGCCACTCTTTTGAGACTTAGGTGCTCCCATCCCTGACTCGAACATTGCTTCAGATGGGATGGTCGTAGTGGCCTCTGGTAAAAAGAAGTTGGCGGGGGGCTGGCCCCTTTGCCTGTCACCCGGTAGACATAGCTCTCTGGCAGAGAGAAAAGGTGCCGGCAGGATAGCCTGCCGGGGGAAACTCGTTTATTTACACTAAAGAGGCATCTCGCCTCTGCATGGACATATAAATGCACGGGTTCCCGGCAAGGTTCATCTTTTTCATTAATATGCTGATACAAGTGGAAGCATTACAGAACACAAACATGGACTCGAGAGATTATATTATTTGAATTAAAATTTGGCAAGTGCCTGCACATTTAAGATTGAAAAAAGATAAGTGCCCCGTAATGCCTTTGCCCCTATCCATCTCCTACAGGAAAAGGTCAAAGAGGCCGGAGACGGGCGCAGCTGGGATTTGGTGCCTCCCCAGGATCAGGACAGCATCGCTCCCCAGCAAGGAGGAAGAAACCGGAGGACAGGCGTGGATGGTGACGCTGCCTGAGGACCAGATGGGGGACACGGAGTCACCGGCAAACACGACCCGTCGGAGCGGTCGTCCCCGCTCGTGACGCGTTATGGGTTGCCGCTGCCGTCCGCATCACTACCACCCGAAGACCTCGGCACGGTCGTCGCGTCGGGCACCATGCTCTCTGGGTCTTCCCACAGAGAGCATGGTCGTCCCCAGGAGCCCTGGTGTTGGAAGTCACTGCACGTCCCGGGGGCGTGTGTGAAAGCAAGGAGCCCTCCCGCACGACAAAAGGACAGCGCCCGGGAGAAGCCAGATTCACCTCTACTAGCGGCGAATCTCTTCCGTGACTCCTCCTAAGCATCGCAAGGGGAAGAAGAATGGGGAGCGATCAATTACCACGCACCATGCCCGCCTCGAGCCTCGACATGGTGTCGTTCGCGTCCCCTCCCACTGAAATCAAGGCCACGGGTGGCCCGGCGGCGAGCACGCCGGAGTTGCCACCCCTGGCGTCGTCGTCACGCCGCCCGAGTCCCCCTTTTAGACCCAGGAAAGGCTTCGAGATGGAGCCCGGAGCGCGGACCCAGGCTCTTTTTCCTAACATAACCAGCAGATGCAGAAAGTGGAGGAGAAGAAGAATGCGAGGGTGGGTGACTCTGCCCTCCTCCGCCCCTCCTTTTATAGGCAGATCGGGGAGGGGAGCCTCTCCCTCAACAGACGGCCACCGTCCTCCTCCGCCAACTCAAGACAATCGGGCCCTCGCCTTGACGCTCTCCAACGCCACGCGCCTCCGTTACCTACCCCGCGCGATGCATGCATCATACGTGGCTAAGGATAAGGGCGTGGTGGGAAGAGGGAATTGGAGGTTTCTCCCCCATGCGTTAAAGTCATTCACGAGTCATCACTGGAGTGGCCCCACCACCATTGGCCTTACACGACGCGCGGAGAAACCGGAAACTGGCCCGGAATCAAGGCTAATGAAGAAGCAAAGAAGGCCTCAAGAGACTAGCCTCTTCAGCGACCCCGCCTGTGCACTTATTAGGCCCTACCCCGACGACGCTTGGCAGCGCGTTCGGGGCAGGCCCGGGGGCTTCTGTCAGTGCAACAAACCCTGGGTATGTTGCCCAGACTGTGCACAGGCACGGGGACGAGATTGAAGCACCAACCCAAGTCAGAATACAAGAGACTAAGAGGTTCAAAGGACTAACATACAGATCAGAGGGACCAAGATCAAGCCAAAGAAGCAAGGCACCATCAGGAGAAGGGCCTCCTTTGCCGGGTAGGCGAGCTCGGCAAGGGGCGAGGCCACCCCTAGAAGACGACGTCCAAGATGTCCCGGCAGGGCCTGCCGGGGCACACGGAGGCAAAACCACCTCACCAACTACTCCACCACGACCCACGTCATCAATCAGTGCGGTGTCGAATCGCGGAGTGACTAAGTGGCAGCCATTCACCACATGGTAGCCTCTCCCTACAGGAAACACCTGCAGATGACACCCGTCCTGCGACGTGTCAAGTGAGCAGGCGTGGAGCTGGCGAGATAGCCCGGCAAGCCTTGCCGGGCAACCAACGATATGACGATGAGCGGTGCATTTAATGTGCCCTGTCAGCCCACAGAGTTAGGTATGATAGCACTGTTTGCTATCTTATCAGTGCCTAATGACTGTTTTGCCATTGTGGTGACCCCTTAATCTATAAAAGGAGGCCCATGGTGACCGTAGAGAGGGTTAGAAGGTTGGGTAACTCAGACCCCCATACGCGCGTAGCCACTGCCGCCCTGAGGCAACCCTTGCCGGGCAAGTGTACTACGCTCCACCACCACCTTTCCACCATCAATCCACCAAAGCAGAAGTAGGGTTTTACGCCTCACGGTGGCCCGAACCTGGGTAAAAATGCCTGTGTGATCTCTGCCGTGCTGACACACGCTCGTCTGCTCTTTGTGCAACGCGACGCCCCCCTTCCGAACCAGTAAGGGGCCTCCTGGTCCCATAGGTGGCCGCGGTTTCCCGCGATAGTGGTGGTGTGTCAAGCCCATGTATTTCTTCAATAGGAGGTAACTTTTTGACATTCTCAGCTTTAATACCTTTTTTCTTCATAGATTTCTTTGCCTCTTGCATATCTTCCGGACTGAGATATAAGATACCCCTCTTCTTCGGAGTGGGTTTAGGCGGTGGTTCAGGAAGAGTCCAATCATCATAATTTTCAATATATTATTCAATAATTCCTCAGCTTGTTCAACAGTTCGTTCCCTGAAAACACAACCAGCACAACTATCTAGGAAGTCCCTAGAAGCATCAGTTAGTCCATTATAGAAGCTATCAAGTATTTCATTTTTCTTAAGAGGATGACCATGCAAAGCATTCAGCAATTGGAGAAGCCTCCCCCAAGCTTGTGGGAGACTCTCTTCTTCAATTTGCACAAAGTTAAATATTTCCTGTAAGGCAGCTTGTTTCTTATGAGCAGGAAAATATTTTTCATAGAAGTAGTAAATCATATCCTGGGGACTACGCACATAACTAGGAGCAAGAGTATCATACCAAATCTTAGCATCACCCTTTAATGAGAACGGAAATAATTTGAGAATATAATAATAGCGAATCTTCTCATCATGAGCAAAAAGGGTGGCTATATGATTCAATTTAGTGAGGTGTGACACAACAGTTTCAGTTTCATAACCATGGAAAGGATCAAATTCAACCAAAGTAATTAACTCTGGGTCGACAGAGAATTCATAATCCTTATCATCAACAAAGATAGGTGAAGTAGCAAACTTAGGATCACATTTCATTCTAGAATTCAAAGATTTCTCCTTCAGTTTGCATAATAATTTCTTAAGATCATCTCTATCATTGCAAGCAAGAAAATCTCTAGTTGTCTCCTCATCCATAACATAACCTTCAGGTACCTTAGGCAATTCATATGTAGGAGAGCTAGGTCTAATAGGTGTTTCAAGATTTTCAGTTTCAGGCATTTCCTCAGTTTCAACAATTTCATCAATTTTAGCATTCTCAATATCTTTAGCTCTAGCAATTTGTTCATCAAGAAAATCACCTAGTAGCACATCATCATCAAGCAAGGTACTAGCATCATCAAGAGTAGTATTCATAGAAGTGGCATCATCAATAACTTGCAACATATCAGGATTAATAGCATGTGGTGGTGTTGCAAGTCTACTCAAAATAGAAGGTGAATCAAGTACAGAGCTAGAAGGCAGTTCCTTACCTCCCCTCGTCTTAGAGGGAAAAATCTTAGTCTTTGTATCCTTCAGATTCTTCATAGTGATAAATTGATAATAATCCCAAGTGACTCAACAAATATAGCTATGCTCCCCGGCAACGGCGCCAAAAAAAGGTCTTGATAACCCACAAGTATAGGGGATCGCAACAGTTTTCGAGGGTAGAGTATTCGACCCAAATTTATTGATTCGACACAAGGGGAGCCTAAGAATATTTGCAAGTATTAGCAGCTGAGTTGTCAATTCAACCACACATGGAGATTAATTATCTATAGAAAAGTGATCAGTAGCAAAGTAATATGATGGTTTTGATAGCAGTAGTAACAGTAACAATGATAGCCGTGATTTTGTAGCAAGTGTAACAGTAGCAGCAACAGTAGTAACTTAGCAAGAACAATATATGGAAAATTCATAGGCATTGGATCGGTGACTTGTTGGATGATATTCATCATATAATAGTCATAACCTAGGGCGATACGACACTAGCTCCAATTTATAAATATAATGTAGGCATTTATTCCGTAAATAGTCATACGTTCTTATGGAAACAACTTGCATGACATCTTTTGTCCTACCCTCTCGTGGCAGCGGGGTCCATATTGAAACTAAGGGATATTAAGGCATCCTTTTAATAGAGAACCGGAACAAAGCATTAACACATAGTGAATACATGAACTCCTCAAACTACGGTCATCACCGGAAAGTATCCCGACTATTGTCACTCCGGGGTTTGCGGATCATAACACGTAGTAGGTGACTATAACTTGCAAGATCAGATCTAGAACATAGATATAATGGTGATAACATAAACGGTTCAGATCTAAAATCATGGCACCCGGGCACAAAGTGACAAGCATTAAGCATGGCAAAGTCATAGCAACATCAATCTCAGAACATAATGGATACTAGGGATCAAGCCCTAACAAAACTAACTCGATTACATGATGAGTCTCATCCAACTCCTCACCGACCAGCGAGCCTACGAAGGAATTACTCACTCCCGGCGGGGAGCGTCATGGAATTGGCGATGAAGGAGGGTTGGTGATGATGAAGATCGGAGATCCCCCTCTCCAGAGCCCAAAACAGACTCTAAATCTGGCCTCCCGATGAAGAACAGGAGGTGGCGGCGGCTCCGTATCTCAAAACGAGATAATTCTTCCTCCCTAATTTTTTTTGGAAAGATAGGATTTTATAGTGTTGGAATCAGGGTCTGCGGGGCCACTAGGTGGGCACAACCCACCTGGGCACGCCTGAGAGGGGGGGCGCCCTGGTGGGTTGTGCTCACCCAGGGGCCCCCCTCCAGTGGTTCTTGGCTCCAGTATTTTTCTTTTATTATATAAAAATTCTCCAAAAAGTTTCGTTCCAATCTGAGAACTTTTATTTCTGCACAAAAACAACACCATGGTAGTTCTGCTGAAAACAGCGTCAGTTCGTGTTAGTTTCATTCAAATCATGCAAATTAGAGTCCAAAACAAGAGGAAAAGCATTAGGAAAAGTAGATACGACGGAGACGTTTCATGCACCTGCACAAACAATCAAACACTTGCACCCAACGTGATAAAGGGGTTGTCAATCCCTTCACGGTCACTTGCAAAGGTGAGATCTGATAGAGATAGATATAAAAGCTTATTAAAATGTAAAACAAAATAAAAGTAAATAAATTGCAGCAAGGTATAGATCTGAAAATATATGATGGAAAATAGAACCGGGGCCATAGGTTTCACTAGAGGCTTCTCTCTTGAAGGCACATAATACGATGGGTGAACAAATTACTGTCGAGCAATTGATAGAAAAGCGCAAAGTTATGACGATATCCAAGGAAATGACTATGAATATAGGCATCACATCTGTGTCAAGTAGACCGAAATGATTCTGCATCTACTACTATTACTCCACACATCGACCGCTATCCAGCATGCATCTAGAGTATTAAGTTCATAAGAACGGAGTAACGCCTTAAGTAAGATGACATGATGTAGAGGGATAAACTCAAGCAATATGATGAAAACCCCATCTTTTTACCTTTGATGGCAACAATACAATACGTGCCTCGCTACCCCTACTATCACTGGGTGAGGACACCGCAAGATTGAACCCAAAACTAAGCACCTCTCCCATTGCAAGAAGAACCAATCTAGTTGGCCAAACCAAACCGATAATTCGAAGAGAAATACAAAGATATCAAATCATGCATATAAGAATTCAGAGAAGATTCAAATAATATTCATACATAAACTGATCATAAATCCACAATTCATCGGATCTCGACAAACACACCGCAAAAGAATATTACATCGGATAGATCTCCAAGAACAACAAGGAGAACATGGTATTGAAGATCAAAGAGAGAGAAGAAGCCATCTAGCTACTAGCTATGGACCCGTAGGTCTATGGTAAACTACTCACGCTTCATCAGAAGGGCAATAGAGTTGATGTAGAAGCCCTCCATGATCGAATCCCCCTCCGGCAGGATGCCGGAAAAGGCCCCAAGATGGGATCTCACGGGTACAGAAGTTTACGGCGGCGGAAAAGTATTTTGGTGGACGCTTCTGGTGGTTTGGGAATATTTCTGAATTTATAGGCCAAAGATTAGGGTTGGGGGACTCCTGTGGGGCCCACAAGCCAGGAGGGCGCGCCCCCCTAGGGACACGTGGCACGCTCGGCCTGGCCTCGAAGCAAAGGCAAGGAGTGAAGGGCGAAGTGACACAGGCCCCAATCGCCTACGGGCTAGGCTTGACACATGGCACATGACGAGTTGCGGACGCCTCTGCTTCCCCACGTTGCCTCGGCAACTGCCCAGACTGACAAATGTCCGGACATGCATGCTGCGAGGCCATCTTTGCCCGAATGCGAAGGGATGCCGGTTGGCTTTCTCTGATCGCCTATAAGAGGGCGAGGGGAGTGGAGCCCCCAACCCACCTTCATCTTCTTGCTTCTCCATTCCAAAATTCCACCGTAGCAGCCATGGTGCTAGTGAGAAGGTTCTCCATCGCCGAGAAGGGGAAGGCATCGCAGGAGGAGCTGGAACTGCCCCCGCCGAAGAGGGGGCGCGGCCGCCCCCACCAGACTACCGCAACGCCTGCGGCGGCCCCACAGCGGCGCGAGCATGCTCTGTTAGGGGTCCGCATCGGCTCCGGCAGCCATGGGAAGAACCCTTCCCGCAGAAGTGGCTGATACGTCTCCAACGTATCTATAATTTTTGATTGTTCCATGCTATTATATTATCTGTTTTGGATGTTTTATATGCATTAATATGCAATTTTATATTATTTTTGGGACTAACCTATTAACCTAGAGCCCAGTGCCAGTTTCTATTTTTTCCTTATTTTTGAGTTTTACAGAAAAGGAATATCAAACAGAGTCCAAATGGAATAAAACTTTCGCGATGATTTTTCTTGGACCAGAAGACATCCAGAGGACTTGGAGAGGGGGCCAGAAGGTTCCCGAGGAGGCCACAAGCCTGCAAGGCGCGCCCTAGGGGGGGCGCCCTGAGGGCTTGTGCGCCCCTCGGAGGTCTTCCAACCCTAATCTTCGCACTATAAATTCTCAAATATTCCCAAACCATCAGAGGCATCCACCAAAATACTTTTCTGTCGCCGCAAACCTCTGTTCCCGTGAGATCCCATCTTGGGTCCTTTTCCAGCGATCTGCCGGAGGGGGATTCGATCACGAAGGGCCTCTACATCAACCTTGCTACCCTTCCGATGATGCGTGAGTAGTTTACCATAGACCTACGGGTCCATAGCTAGTATCTAGATGGCTTCTTCTCTCTCTTTGATCTTCAATACAATGTTCTCCTCGATGTTCTTGGAGATATATTCGATGTAATACTTTTTGCGGTGCGTTTGTTGAGATTCGATGAATTGTGGATTTATGATCAGATTATCTATGAATATTATTTGAGTCTTCTCTGAACTCTTTTATGCATGATTAAGATATCTTTGTATTTCTCTTCGAACTATCGATTTGGTTTGGCCAACTAGATTGGTTTTTCTTGCAATGGGAGAGGTTCTTAGTTTTGGGTTCAATCTTGCGGTGTCCTCACCTAGTGACAGAAGGGGTAGCGAGGCATGTATTGTATTGTTGCCATCAAAGATAAAAAGATGGGGTTTATATCATATTGCTTGAGTTTATCCCTCTACATCATGTCATCTTACTTAAGGCGTTACTCCGTTCTTATGAACTTAATACTCTAGATGCATGCTGGATAGCGGTCGATGTGTGGAGTAATATTAGTAGATGCAGGCAGGAGTCGGTCTACTTGTCACAGACGTGATGCCTATATTCATGATCATTGCCTTAGATATCGTCATAACTTTGCACTTTTCTATCAATTGCTCAACAGTAATTTGTTTACCCACCGTATGATATCTTCAAGAGAGAAGCCTCTAGTGAAACCTATGGCCCCCGGGTCTATTTTCCATCATATATTTTCAGATCTATAAACCAAAAAACCCAAAAATACCTTGCTGCAATTTATTTATATTTACTTTAGTTTGCCTTTTTATTATCTTTTATACCTATCTCTATTAGATCTCACTCTTGTTCGAGACCGTGAAGGGATTGACAACCCCTTTTTCGCGTTGAGTGCAAGTGTTTGTTAGTTTGTGCAGGTGCATAGATTGGAGACTTGCTTGTGCCTCCTACTGAATTGATACCTTGGTTCTTAACTGAGGGAAATACTTATCTCTACTTTGCTGCATCACCCTTTCCTCTTTAAGGGAAAAATAAACGCAAGCTCAAGAAGTAGCAGGAAGAATTTCTGGCGCCGTCGCCGGGGAGGTTCTACATCAAGCCTACCAAGTACCCATCATAAACTCTCATCTCTTGCATTACATTATTTGCCATTTGCCTCTCGTTTTCCTCTCCCCCACTTCTAAAACATTTTCAAAAAAATACAAAAATATTTGCCTTTTTATTCGCCCTTCTTTCATTCGTCTTTTTGTTTGCTTTCTGTTTGCTTGTGTGCTAGATTGCTTGCTTTGTCACGATTTCTCAAGAAAATACCAAATTGTGTGACTTTTCCAATACTAATAATAATGATTTTATTAGTACTCCGATTGCTCCCGCCACTAGTGCGGAATCTTATGAAATTAATGCCGCTTTGTTGAATCTTGTTATGAAAGAACAATTTTTTGGCCTTCCTAGTGAAGATGTCGCATCCCATCTAAATACTTTCGTTGAGTTGTGTGATATGCAAAAGAAAAACGATGTGGATAACGATATTGTTAAATTGAAGCTATTTCCGTTCTCACTACGAGATCGTGCTAAAACTTGGTTTTCATCTTTGCCTAAAAATAGTATTGATTCATGGAATAAGTGTAAAGATGCTTTTATTTTCAAGTATTTTCCTCCCGCTAAGATCATCTCCCTTAGGAACGATATATTGAATTTTAAGCAACTTGATCATGAACATGTTACACAATCTTGGGAGAGGATGAAATTGATGATAAGAAATTGCCCTACTCATGGTTTAAGTTTATGGATGATCATACAAATTTTTTTATGCCGGATTGAACTTTGCATCTAGAAATCTTTTAGATTCCACCGTGGGAGGTACTTTTATGGAAATTACATTTGGAGAAGCTACTAAACTCCTAGATAATATTATGGCAAATTACTCTCAATGGCATACCGAAAGATCTTCCACTAGTAAAAAAGTGCATGCAATTGAAGAAATTAATACTTTGAGTGGAAAGATGGATGAACTTATGAAATTGTTTACTAGTAAGAGTGCTCCTATTGATCCTAATGATATGCCTTTGTCCACTTTGATTGAGAATAATAATGAATCTATGGATGTGAATTTTGTTGGTAGGAACAATTTTGGTAACAACGCGTATAGAGGTAATTTCAACCCTAGGCCGTTTCCTAGTAATTCCTCTAATAATTATGGTAATTCCTACAACAATTCTTATGGAAATTATAATAAAATACCCTCTGATCTTGAGAATAATATTAAATATTTCATTAGTTCTCAAAAGAATTTCAATGCTATGGTAGAAGAAAAATTGCTTTAGATCGATGATTTGGCTAGGAACATTGATAGAATTTCTCTTGAGATTGATTCTTTGAAGATGAGATTTATGCCACCCAAGCATGATATTAATGAATCTCTGAAAGCTATTAAAATTTCTATGGATGAATGCAAAGAAAGAACCGCTAGGATGCGTGCTAAGTGAGATTGGTTTGTAAAAGCATGTTCTTCTAGTTTTTGTGAAAATAATGATGAAGATCTTAAAGTAATTGGTGTGACTTCTATTGAATCTTTGTTTTCTAATACAAATCTTGATAAAGATGGGACTGGAGATGAGTCAACTTTAGCTAGAAGGCGTCCCAATAATTTGGTGTTTAAAGATCTTAATGAAAAAATTGATAAAAGTGGGATTGGAGAGGTAAAACTTTAGGTAGCGATGAACCCACTCTTTTGGATTTCAAGGACTTTAATTATGATAATTGTTCTTTGACAGATTGTATTTCCTTGTTGCAATCCATGTTAAATTCACCTCATGCTTATAATCAAAATAAAGCTTTTACTAAACATATAGTTGATGCTATGATGAAATCTATTGAAGAAAAACTTGAGTTGGAAGTTTCTATCCCTAGAAAGCTTTATGATGAGTGGGAACCTACTATTAAGATTAAAAGTAAAGATTATGAGTGCAATGCTTTGTCTGATTTGGGTGCTAGCGTTTCCACTTCTGAAAACTTTATGTGATGCTAGGTTTCCGTGAATTTGATGATTGTTCTTTGAATTTGCATCTAGCGGATTCCACTATTAAGAAACCTATGGGAAGAATTAATGATGTTCTTATTGTTGCAAATAGGAATTATGTGCCCATAGATTTTATTGTGCTTGATATAGATTGCAATCCTACATGTCCTATTATTCTTGGTAGACCTTTTCTTAGAACGATTGGTGCAATTATTGATATGAAAGAAGAAAACATTAGATTTCAATTTCCGTTAAGGAAGGGCATGGAACACTTTCCAAGAAACAAAATTAAGTTGCCATATGAATCTATTATGAGGGCCACTTATGGATTGCATACAAAAGATGACAATACCTAGATCTATGTTTTATGCCTAGCTAGAGGCGTTAAACAATAGCGCTTGTTGGGAGGCAACCCAATTTTATTTTTATGTTTTTTGTTTTGGTTCTGTTTTTCAATAAATACACATTATTGCCTCTATAGTAATTGTGTTTTGGTGTTTTAATTAGTGTTTGAGCCAAGCAAGACCTTTGGGATGGTCTACGGTGATAGTTGATTTGATCTTGCTGAAAAACAGAAACTTTTGCCCTCATTGCCAGAATTTAAAAAAATCACAGAATCGTGCTTTTGATCTGAATTTTTTACACAATATTGATATACAAATTTCCCAGGTTTTTCTAATTCTTCAAAAAAATTGGAGTTACAGAATTATACAAAATTTCTAGATTACTACAGACTATTCTGTTTTTGACATATTTTGTTTTCTATGTGTTATTTGCTTATTTTGATGAATCTATGGGTAGTATCAGGGGGTATGAACCATGGAGAAGTTGTAATATAGTAGATATAACACCAATATAAATTAAGAATGAGTTCACAACAGTACCAAAAGTGGTGATTTATTTTATTATACTAACGGACCTTATGAGTTTTCTGTTGAGTTTTGTGTTGTGAAGTTTTCAAGTTTTGGGTAAAGATTTGATGGACAACGGAATAAGGAGTGGCAAGAGCCTAAGCTTGGGGATGACCAAGGCACCTCACGGTAATATTCAAGGACGACCAAGCATCTAAGCTTGGGGATGCCCCGGATGGCATGCCCTCTTTTGTCTTCAATCCATTGGTAAATTTACTTGAGGCTATATTTTTATTCACCACATGATATGTGTTTTGCTTGGAGCGTCTTGTATGATATGAGTCTTTGCTTTTTAGTTTGCCACAATCACCCTTGCTGTACACACCTTTTGAGAGGGACACGCATTAATCGTGAATTTATTAGAATACTCTATGTGCTTCACTTATATCTTTTGAGCTAGGCAGTTTGCTCTAGTGCTTCACTTATATCTTTTTAGAGCACGGTGGTGGCTTTATTTTATAGAAATTGTTGAACTCTCATGCTTCACTTATATTATTTTGAGAGTCTTAAACAGCATGGTAATTTGCTTAGGTTATGAAATTAGTCCTAATATGATGGGCATCCAAGAGGGATATAAAAAAACTTTCATATAAAGAGCAATGAATAGATGAGAAGTTTGATTCCTTGCAATTGTTTTGAGATATAAAGATGGTGATATTAGGGTCATGCTAGTGAGTAATTGTGGATTGGTAGAAATACTTGTGTTAAAGTCTGTGATTCCCGTAGCATGCACGTATGGTGAACCTTTATGTGATGAAGTCGGAGCATGATTTATTTTTTGATTGTCTTCCTTATGATTGGCGGTCGGGGATGAGCGATGGTCTTTTCCTACCAACCTATCCCCCTAGGAGTATACGTGTAGTACTTTCTTTTGATGGCTAATAAATTTTTGCAATAAGTATGTGAGTTCTTTATGACTAATGTTGAGTCCATGGATTATACACACTCTCACCCTTCCACCATTGCTAGCCTCTCTAGTACCGTGCAACTTTCGCCGGTGCATTAAACCCAACATATACCCTTCCTAAAAACAGCCACCATACTTACCTATTATGGAATTTCCATAGACATTCCGAGATATATTGCCATGCAACTTCCACCATTCCGTTTATTATGATACGCACCATCATTGTCATATTGCTTTGCATGACCATGTAGTGGGCATAGTATTTGTGGAAAGGCCACCGTTCATATTTTTATACATGTCACTCTTGATCATAGCACATCCCGATACACTGCGGGAGGCATTCATATAGAGTCATATCTTGTTCTAGTATCGAGTTGTAAATTTTGAGTTGTAAGTAAATAAAAGTGTGATGATCATCATTATTAGAGCATTATCCCATGTGAGGAAAGGATGATGGAAGATATGATTCCCTCACAAGTTGGGATGAGTCTCCGGACTTTACAAAAAATAAAAGAGGCCAAAGAAGCCCAACTAAAAAAAATAAAAAAATGAGAGAAAAGAGAGAAGGGACAATGTTACTATCCTTTTTCCACACTTGTGCTTCAAAGTAGCACCTTGATCTTCATGATAGAGAGTCTCGTATTTTGTCACTTTCATATACTAGTGGGAATTTTTCATTATAGAACTTGGCTTGTATATTCCAATGATGGGCTTCCTCAAATTTCCCTAGGTCTTCGTGAGCAAGCAAGTTGGATGCACACCCACTTAGTTTCTTTTTGAGCTTTCATACACTATAGCTCTAGTGCATCCGTTGCATGGCAATCCCTACTCACTTGCATCGATATCAATTGATGGGCATCTCCATAGCCTATTAATTTGCCTAGTTGATGTGAGACTTTCTCCTTCTTTTTTATCTTCTCCACAATCACCATATTCTATTCCACCTATAGTGCTATTTCCATGGCTCACGCTCGTGTATTGCGTGAAAGTTGAAAAAATTTGAGACCACCAAAAGCATGAAACAATTGCTTGGCTTGTCATCGGGGTTGTGCATGATGAAATACTTTGTGTGATGAAGATGGAGCATAGCCAGACTATATGATTTTGTAGGGATAACTTTCTTTGGCCATGTTATTTTGAGAAGACATGATTGCTTTATTAGTATGCTTGAAGTATTATTGTTTTTATGTCAATATTAAACTTTTGTTTTGAATCTTATGGATCTAAATATTCATGCCGAATTAAAGAAGATTACATTGATAAATATGTTAGGTAGCATTCCACATCAAAAATTCTGTTTTTATCATTTACCTACTCGAGGACAAGCAGGAATTAAGCTTTGGGATGCTTGATACGTCTCCAACGTATCTACATGTAACATCCCAAATTTTCAATTTGGAATGTTATACATATGTCATCATATGCATATCATATTTTATTTGCATTTCGTTTGTGATCCTAGAAATCTTAAGCAACTCAAGGACCCACGGAGAGAGTTGGGGATTTCATTTATTTTCATATTTGAATTTTTCTCAAATTTGAAAAGAGGATCATTTTGGTTTTAATAATTTTTCTCTCCAAAATATTTTCCAATATAAAAAAAAGAGAGGAGATAAAATGACTTCTCCAAAATAAAAGAAATATTGGAGGAAAAATGTTAAAATCAAATAAATAATTTTATTTGGATTCTATTGCTATTTTATTTGAATTAGAAAAAAATATGTATTTTTGAAAGTTGCATTTTAGCCCAGAAAAATGTTCACTTTGTCCCAAATATTAGGAGAGGGCGGTGAAAATTGTTTCTGGAATTTTTAGGTTTTTATTTTATTTTATTTTGGAGTTTTTCGCGGCGCTGTTTAAAAAAAACTTCGGACCGAACTGGGCCGCGCCCAGCCCAGCCGGCCCAAGCCGCCACCGCCTTCGTTCCCGTCCCCGACCGGGACTCCTCTCGGAGTCCGGCGCCGCCACGGCCTCAGCCTCGCCCCTCCCCTAAGCCGGCCTCGCCCCCCTCCTTAAATAGCCGCCGCCCCTCGACCTCCACATCGCCGCACCGCTTCGAGTCGCCGCTGCCACCAGCAGCAGCAGCAGCCGCAGCCGCCGCCGTCACCGCCGCACGCGCCGCCGCCTGCGCCGCGCCGCCGCCTCCTCCCGCTGCAGCACCGCCGCCCGCGCTAGCCGCCGCCACCGCCCCGCATCCCGCGCCGCCCGCGCTAGCCGCCGTCGGATCCCGCCGCCGCCGACCCGCCATTTTTTTAGAACCGGTAAAAAACCGCCGAACCGTCGCCCCGGTTTTCTTTTCTGTTTTTTTCGTTAGATCGGTTTTGTTTTTTAGGGTTCGCTAATTAACGAACGTTCACCCGAACGTCTCTGTTAGTGAACGTTTTCACCCGTTTGTCCCTGATAGCGAACGTTCGTTCGTTAGGTTTTTCTTTTTCTGTTTTAATTTCGCCAGGGACCTATCCACGATTGTTTTTATCGCAGATTAGCCCCTGATCTTCAAACCCTCGCAACTTTTTACTCGTTTATCCAAATCCAGTGAAACCAACGCCAAAATCTTCGTCTCAAACCCCTCTTTCTGGTTAATCAACTTGAACATGGTTTTGACAATTTAAAATTTGGTTTCAAGCAGATTTGAATTCGATGTTCTTTTGACTGTTGTTTCAGTTCCGTAGCTCCGATTCGTTTGATTCTTTTTGCAAATCGAAGCTTTTCAGTTGAACTCTCAGATTTGATCTTTCTCATCTGAGTTTTACCCTTGCATCTATGCTTGAGTGCTTATTTATGCTATTGTTTGTTTGCGATAGAATTCCCGGAGTGTGAAGCGTGCTGCTACGAGTCTCTAGGGTTTGCAGATCGTCAGCAAGGCAAGTAACACATTGATCATACTTCCTTATTACCCAGTTTTTATGCATTAGTTACAATCCTCAAACACTGCATGATTAGGATGTGATTAACTTGTGGGTATTGGGAAGTAGATGATGAGGTAGAACCTATTGCCCTTTATTATCAAACCTTGGGTGTTACTTCTACGTTATGCTTATACTGCTTTGCTATGCTCGTAGATGTGGATTGGTATGTGAGATTCATGAAAGATGTGAGAGCTTGTATTTAACTAAGGGAAACTTAAGGTGGCTAATTTAATACACATCTGGGTGGAATGGTTTGGGGCACCCTGGGGATACCAGTGGCTTGCCCGGACACCTGGGAAATCCAGTGTTGTCCTAGGAGATCCCAGGGTTACCGTGTGATCATCCTATGGAATGCCACCCAGGCTCAAAGGGATCATAAGACTATTCAAGCTAGAAACTTCCGTGTGCAGCCACAAGCCATTATGGGCTCTGGCATAGTTGAGTATGTTGTGTGACCTCTTTCAGTGGTAAACTAGCAGATGTAGGGGATGTAGGTGGTACGGTTTACCCGTCGAAAGAATTAATGCTTCTGAAAGACTGTGTCTCGGTCATCCGTTTCTCAAACACCATGTAGTGCGAGATGTAACACCCCCAGTGGTTAGCTACAGTAATCACCCCTTTGATTGTGCCATTTCATCATGTTAAACAGTGCTTAATCATTATTTGGCTCATATCTCATTTCCAATTCAAATTCTAATGGAAATTCAAACTAAAAGTGGAGATAAAAGTTGCTTAACTTAGAAACTAAAATGTTCATTAAATAATAAATATTCCAGAGACCATACTAAAATTATAACCAACAATAAATAAATAAATTAGGTGACTCTAACATTACCAAACCAGCTAGGATTAATGCATTTTAATTATTATAAAAGTGGTGTGAGATCCATTTGACTCCAAACCAATTTTTGACAGTGGTAGAGGATGCCTAGTATTTATGGGAACAATTCCCATGTTTTACAAAATTCAATTTGAGGCCTAACTATTTGCTAAACAGGAGTTATGAATAAATAAAAAGAAAAAGGACAAAAGAAAACAAAACAGAAAAAAAATAAAAAGAGAAAGTCCCCCCCGGCCCAACTGGGCCACGGCCACCAGGCCGGCCCAGCTCCTCCCTCCCTATATGGCCTTCCCCAGGCCGAACCCTAAACCACCACCCACCGACACTCCCCCACCCTCGTTTCCCCCCACCCCTCCCAGGGGGGAAAAAAAAAAATCATTCGGATCGGGCGCCGGCCCGACGCGCCCCTCGCCAGCGCGCTCGCCCCTCGCTCGCGCCCGACGCCGCCTCGCCCTCGCATCGACGCCGTCGCCGACCACCGTCGCCGCCCCGACCCCGACATCCTTCCCGCGCCCACTGCCCCGTGCCCTACACGATACGGTGAGGCCCCGGCCTCTCCCCTCTCTCTCCCATCGCCGGCACGGCCCGCGCTCGCGCTCACCACGCCCATCGCCTCGCTCGCCCCGCTCCGCCGCACCGGCCCACGCTCACCGCGGCCCTGCCCCGCTCGACGTGCCGCCGCGCGCGCCCCGGCCACTCCTCCCGCACCGCGCCCGCACCTCGCCCTCCGCCGCGCCGCACCCGGTCTGCTGCTGCTGTGCTGCGCCTCGACGCCGCGCGCCCGCCCCCACGCTCCGGCCGCGCCTGCGTCACCCCGCACCGCGCCGCCGCTCGCCATCGCCGCGCTCACCCGCGCTGCCGTGCGCCTGTCCCGCCCCTGCCGCGCACGCACACGCGCGCGTGGTGGGGCCCCGCCGCCCCTGTGCCGCTGGCCAGTGGGCCCTGCTCCCCCCTGGCCCAACGACAGAACGGGCCCACGCCCTAAAACGATTTGAAAAAAAGAAAGAAATAAAAATAAAATAAAAATAAAAATAATTAATAATTAATTAATTAATTAAGTTAATTAACCCTGTTTAGATTAACCTAGTTTAATTAATTAGTTTAATTAAATAGTAATTAGTTAGCTAATCACTAATTAACCTAATAGTCTATGACAGGTGGGACCCACGTGTCAGATGACTGCTGACGTCAGCATGAGGTCATGCTGACGTCATCAACACTGTTTCGGATAATGTTTATTTTATATAATTAAATAAATTCCAGAAATTAATAAAAACTTTAGAAAATCATATTAAATAATCCGTAACTCCGATGGAAAAACTTTGTACATGAAAGTTGCTCAGAACGACGAGACGAATTCGGATACGTGGTCCGTTCGTCCGTCACATGTCCCTATCTATCCGAACATGGAACCGTCCCCCTCCGGATCGTCTGTCCGATAATTCAAAAGACCCGGGAAATATCGTCAGATATTCTCCCGCTCCGTCTGATACGTGTAGTACTGCGTTAGACTACACCTAGCACCGTGTATCGTATTTGTCATGCTCATGTTTGCTGTGTATTTATACCGTTTCCTCCCCGTCTTCTCTCTCGTTAGACCCCGACGCAGTTCCCGGTACTGCCGCAGCTCCGGAGACCGAAGACACCATTGACGACCTTGCCCTTGCCGCCGACCAACCAGGCAAGCCCCCCCCCCTTTTGATCATCCCGATATCGCCCATTCTATTTTCTCATGCTTGCATTAGAATTGCTGCTGCTACTGCTTTACCTATTCTGATGCATAGCCTGTTTATTGTATCCTGCTGTTGATAGTTACCTGCATATCCTAAACTGCTTAGTATAGGCTGGGTAGAGACCTATCAGTGACCCCACTTATCCCGACTGCCCCGCTGGATTATCTGAAGACCCGATCAACGGGATTGAAGACCAGGCCCCGACACCGCACATCACCCCCCTTAGTTGTAACGACACCGCAGCGTTAATATCGAGTGTCGAGGGTGATACCTCGTGTAGCACTTCTGATGTTAACTCTGTAGAGTAGCTATTCGGTCGTGGTCATCGAGGGTGATTCCTCCTTCACCACTTCCGGTAACGACGCTGTCGTGCAACACATCAAGTGTGAACCCATCGAGGGTGATTCCTCCGAGTTCACCTTGACGGATACATCGAGTGGGAATTCAATGAGGGTGATACCTCGGATTCCCTGATGTTATAGACACACGGATACTTGGACTTTACACTGTTACTTGGATAGGCGGGTCGACCCTGAGGGGTACCCGTGTGCGCCTGAGAGGCGAGTGTTGTGAAGACGGGTGCCTGTGTGGTGCCCGAGTGATGAATACGAGGCGCGGCCGGGCATTCTTGGCCCTTGCAGCAAGTCCTCGAGACGGGGCGATGGGGTCACATCTTTCGTGAGTCTCTGCTCGTTACCGCAAGCCCAAGGTACTAGCGATTTGGATATTTGATCCGAGCAGGCGTCTGGTCTGATAGCACTAACCATCACGTGGGCATAGTATGGGAGTTCTGCATCGTAGCATCAGCCGAAAGCTTTGTCAGACGTCCAGTTCAGCATTGTGGCCGGGTCGGATCGTGCCGTTGGCGCTAGTATCCACCCTGCTCACAACGACCCGGAGTGCATAGGGCGACGGCCCAAGACCCCTGAGCGCTTAGGATGTAGACCGGCGGGGACCTCTCTGCTAAGCTCTAGGTAGGGCTGCGGTGTGTCGTTTGGCCGAGGCCGGGCATGACCCAGGAAAGTGTGTCCAGCCGGAGTTAATCGAGCGTGTTGGGTAAGTTGGTGCACCCCTGTAGGGAAGAACACTTCTATCGATAGCCTATCCTACGGTAACGGACACTTGGAGTTGTATCCTGATTGATACCATTAGAACTGGATACTTGGATACTATGGCTCTAGGATTGCTTCTCGCAGGGAGTCGAGAAGGGATCTCAAGATGAGGTTGATGACTGTATGGCTCTGGGATTGCTTTCTCGCAGGGAGTCGAGAAAGGATCTCTGGGTGAGGATGAGACTTAATGATACTGCTACTTTATATTGATCTGTTCTGCTCTCTTCTATTGCTGCAAGACCGATGAAGATGCTAGTCTTCGATAGGACTAGGTTTTCCTCTCTATTCTGGCATTTCTGCAGCCCAGTCCATATTTACAGCCTCCCTTTGAAAATGTTGCATATGTAGTGTAGATCCTTGCTTGCTGAGTACTTCTGAGTACTCACGGTTGCTTTGTTTTCCTTTTCTCCCCATATCAGTTTGTCGTGACCAAGATGACGGAGCCCCTGAGACAGCTGTCCCCGCCGACGATCGCTACTACTACCCCGAGGGTGGATACTGCTACTACGAGTTGACTGAGGACCAGGACTAGGATCGGAGGGTCCCAGGCATGAGGCCTACGCCTTTCGATCGTAGTGTTTTATTTTGCCCCGCCTTTCTAAAGACCTTTCTGTTTTTGTTTCATATCTGTACTCAGATATCTGATGATTCCGCTGACGCTTGTACGCAAGCTTATGTATTCGAGCCCTCGAGGCCCCTGGCTTGTAATATAAAGCTTGTATGACTTTATTTATGTTTTAGAGTTGTGTTGTGATATCTTCTCGTGAGTCCTTAGGCTTGATCATGTGCATTTGCATGTATGATTAGTGCACGATTGAGCCGGGGGCGTCACAAGTTGGTATCAGAGCCGACTGCCTGTAGGAATCCCCCTTTCCAACTCCTTGGCCGAAGTTGAGTCTAGTAACCGAAAACTGTTTTACTAACTTGGCTGTGTGGCTTACGGGCCCACGTCGCCACTGGGTGGTATTAGGATCTTTTACTCCTCGACCTTTACTCTGGGACTCTGATCTCTCTTCTATTCGGGTTAAAATTTTTACTAACTCCAACATTAGGTTCTCGTAATCACATCCACCCGGAGAGCTGGATATCTGTGCGATTTCCCTGATATTGATCTGATTAGTCTGATAATCATTTTCCTTTCCATTGTTTTGTTTACCCTTTCTCTCCGAGTTGTATTATACTCCGAGTTGTCATTCGATAAGACCGGATTCTGCATCAGAATGCACACAGAGAGTAGGATCCAGCAAGTTGATCGATCATCGGTGTTTTCTAAACTCGACTTGAGGTTGGGTTACCATCAGATCCGTGTTCGTGAAGAGGATATTCCCAAGACTGCATTTGTTACTCGTTATGGCTCCTACGAGTACACTGTCATGTCATTTGGCCTAACAAATGCTCCAGCCACATTCTCCCGTCTGATGAATTACATCTTCATGGATTACCTCGACAAGTTTGTCGTGGTTTATCTAGATGATATTCTGGTGTATTCGAAGAATAAAGAAGAACATGACGAACACCTCCGTCTTGTACTGGAAAGGCTCCGAGAACACCAGTTGTATGCCAAATACTCCAAATGTGAATTCTGGCTTTCTGAAGTAACTTACCTTGGTCATGTGATTTACAAGGATGGAATTGCTGTTAACCCAGAACGAGTTCAGGCTATTCTTGACTGGACTCCTCCGAAGAACGTCAAGCAAGTGAGAAGTTTTCTTGGCCTTGCAAGTTATTGCCGTCGTTTTGTCGAGAATTTTTCAAAGATTGCTAAGCCTTTGACTGATCTGCTTCACAAGGGCATTAAGTTCGAATGGACCGAAAAATGCTAGGAAAGTTTCCAGACACTCAAAGACAAGCTGACATCTGCCCCAGTACTATCTCCTCCAGATACCCGCAAAGACTTTGTGATTTATTGTGACGCATCCCGTGAAGGATTAGGCTGTGTCCTAATGCAAGAGCGTAAAGTGATTTCTTATGGCTCTCGCCAGTTGCGCCCACATGAAGAGAATTATCCGGTACATGATCTAGAACTAGCTGCTGTGATCTATGCATTGCAGTTCTGGCGACATTACCTCCTCGGTAATCGTTGCGAGATCTACACGGATCATAAAAGTCTGAAGTACTTGTTCACTCAACCTTCTCTAAACCTCCGTCAGCAAAGATGGATGGAGGCCATTGCGGACTATGATTTGGGTATTTCCTATACCCCTGGCAAGGCTAACGTGATGGCTGATGCCTTAAGCCGCAAGTCCTATTGCGACAACCTCATGGTTAGGCGAGCTCAACCTCGTCTTTTTGAAGAACTGTGCAAGCTGAATCTGCGTATTGTTCCACAGGGTTCTCTTAATAACCTTGTGATACAACCAGATCTTGAGAAAGCTGTTAAGATTGCGCAAGCTAAAGATGCTGAAATTGATCTCATGAAGAAAGGCCTTCACCTTGTAAAGTACAGGGATTTCTCACTGTCTGAAGATGGAACCTTGTATTTCAGAAACCGCATTGTGGTACCTCGCTTCGAACTCATGACTGACAAAGTCATGAATGAGGCACATGATACCCCGCTGTCTATTCATCCGGGTAGTACCAAGATGTATCGTGATCTCCGTCAAAGGTACTGGTGGTCTAGAATGAAGCAGGACATTGCTCGTTATGTTGCTGAATGTGATGTGTGTCGTCGCGTTAAAGCAGAACATCAGAAACCAGCTGGAATTCTGCAACCACTTCCTATTCCTCTATGGAAATGGGATAAGGTTCAGATGGATTTCGTTACAGGACTTCCCAGGTCACAGAAGGGTCACGATGCTATTCTTGTTGTCGTCGACCAACTCTCTAAAGTTGCACACTTTCTGCCTGTCAAAGAGACTATCACTGCTAGTCAGTTAGCAGAGTTGTATATCTCCAGAATTGTTTCACTCCAGGGTATTCTGAAGGAGATTAGTTCGGACCGTGGTGGTCTTTTCACTTCCAAATTCTGGGAAAGTTTCCAAACAGCTATGGGAACTCATATTACCTGGAGTTCAGCTTATCACCCCCAATCCCAAGGCCAAGTCGAGCGAGTCAATCAAGTGCTTGAAGATATGCTTCGAGCTTGTGTTATTTCTTTCGGTAAGAAGTGGGAAGAATCTCTTCCATATGCCGAATTCTCTTACAACAACAGCTATCAAGCCAGTTTGAAAATGGCTCCCTTTGAAGTTCTATATGGGCGTAAGTGTCGAACCCCTCTGAATTGGTCAGAAACTGGGGAACGACCGCTCGTGGGTCCGGATATTATCCAACACGCCGAAGAACAAGTCCGTATTGTCCGGGAAAATCTCAAGGCGGCTCAGGACCGCCAGAAGAGCAACTATGATCGCAAACGATGGGGTTTGACTTATCAACCTGGTGATCAAGCTTATCTATGTGTCACCCCTATGAAGGGCACTCACCATTTCGGAATTAAGGGCAAGTTAGCTCCCCGCTACATTGGTCCTTTCCGCATTGTTGCAAGACGTGGTCAGGTGGCATATAAATTGGAATTGCCGCCGCAATTCTCTAATATCCACGACGTCTTCCATGTGTCGCAACTTCGTAAATGCTTCAAGGAATCTCCGCACCAAGCAGTGGATCACGAGTTGCTCGAATTGCATGATGATCTTTCTTATAAGGAGCATCCGATCCGCATTCTCGATGAAGCTGAACGTCGGACCCGTCAGAAGGTTACCAAGTTCCTCAAAGTGCAGTGGTTAAATCATACTGAAGATGAAGCCACTTGGGAACGCGAGGATAATCTTCGTGCGGAATACCCCGAACTTTTTCCTTCTACCTCTTAATTCTCGGGACGAGAATTCTTGTTAGTGGAGGAGATTTGTAACACCCCCAGTGGTTAGCTACAGTAATCACCCCTTTGATTGTGTCATGTCATCATGTTAAATAGTGCTTAATCATTATTTGGCTCATATCTCATTTCCAATTCAAATTCTAATGGAAATTCAAACTAAAAGTGGAGATAAAAGTTGCTTAACTTAGAAACTAAAATGTTCATTAAATAATAAATATTCCAGAGACCATACTAAAATTATAACCAATAATAAATAAATAAATTAGGTGACTCTAACATTACCAAAACAGCTAGGATTAATGCATTTTAATTATTATAAAAGTGGTGTGAGATCCATTTGACTCCAAACCAATTTTTGACAGTGGTAGAGGATGCCTAGTATTTATGGGAACAATTCCCATGTTTTACAAAATTCAATTTGAGGCCTAACTATTTGCTAAACAGGAGTTATGAATAAATAAAAAGAAAAGGACAAAAGAAAACAAAACAGAAAAAAAATAAAAAGAGAAAGTTCCACCCCGGCCCAACTGGGCCACGGCCACCAGGCCGGCCCAGCTCCCCCCTCCCTATATGGCCTCCCCCAGGCCGAACCCTAACCCACCCCCCACTGACACTCCCACCCCCCTCGTTCCCCCCACCCCCGATCCATTCTGGATCGGGCGCCGGCCCGACGCGCCCCTCGCTCGCGCCCGACACCGCCCGACGCCGCCTCGCCCTCCCATCGATGCCGTCGCCGACCACTGTCGCCGCCCCGACCCCGACATCCTCCCCGTGCCCACTGCCCCGTGCCCTACACCGTACGGTGAGGCCCCGGCCTCTCCCCTCTCTTTCCCGTCGCCGGCTCGGCCCGCGTTCGCGCTCACCGCGCCCATCGCCTCGCTCGTCCCGCTCCGCCGCACTGGCCCGCGCTCACCCCGGCCACTCCTCCCGCACCGCGCCCGCACCTCGCTCTCCGCCGCGCCCGCACCCGATCTGCTACTGCTGCGCTGCGCCTCGTCGCGCCTCGACGCCGCGCGCCCGCCCCCACGCTCTGGCCGCGCCTGCGTCGCCCCGCGCCGCGCCGCCGCTCGCCATCGCCGCGCTCACCCGCGCTGCCGTGCGCCTGTCCCGCCCCTGCCGCGCACGCACACGCGCGCACGCGCCCGCGCTTGCGCACGCGCGCCGCGCCCGCCACCCACGCCCGCCCGTGGCCCTCGTGCCACCGACAGGTGGGGCCCCGCCGCCTCTGTGCCCCTGGCCAGTGGGCCCTGCTCCCCCCTGGCCTAATGACAGAACGGGCCCACGCCCTAAAAACAATTTAAAAAAAAGAAAGAAAGAAAAATAAAATAAAAATAATTATTAATTAATTAATTAAGTTAATTAACCCTGTTTAGATTAACCTAGTTTAATTAAATAGTAATTAGTTAGCTAATCACTAATTAACCTAACAGTCTATGACAGGTGGGACCCACGTGTCAGGTGACTACTGATGTCAGCATGAGGTCATGCTGACGTCATCAACACTGTTTCGGATAATGTTTATTTTATATAATTAAATAAATTCTAGAAATTAATAAAAACTTTAGAAAATCATATTAAATAATCCGTAACTCCAATGGAAAAACTTTGTACATGAAAGTTGCTCAGAACGACGAGACGAATTCGGATACGCGGTCCGTTCGTCCGTCACGCGTCCCTATCTATCCGAACATGGAACCGTCCCCCTCCGGATCGTCTGTCCGAAAATTCCAAACACCCGGGAAATATCATCAGATATTCTCCCGCTCCGTCTGATACATGTAGTACTGCGTTAGACTACCCCTAGTACCGTGTATCGTATTTGTCATGCTCATGTTTGCTGTGTATTTAGGTCATTTCCTCCCCCTCTTCTCTCTCATTAGACCCCGACGCAGTTCCCGGTACTGCCGCAGCTCCGGAGACCGAAGACACCATTGACGACCTTGCCCTTGTCGCCGAGCAACCAGGCAAGCCCCCCCCTTTTGATCATCCCGATATCGCCCATTCTATTTTCTCATGCTTGCATTAGAATTGCTGCTGCTACTGCTTTACCTATTCTGATGCATAGCCTGTTTATTGTATCCTGCTGTTGATAATTACCTGCATATCCTAAACTGCTTAGTATAGGCTGGGTAGAGACCTATCAGTGACCCCACTTATCCCGACTTCCCCGCTGGATTATTTGAAGACCCGATCAACGGGATTGAAGACCAGGCCCCGACACCGCACATCACCCCCCTTAGTTGTAACGACAACGCAGTGTTAATATCGAGTGCCGAGGGTGATACCTCGTGTAGCACTTCTGATGTTAACTCTGTAGAGTAGCTATTCAGTCGTGGTCATCGAGGGTGATTCCTCCTTCACCACTTCCGGTAACGACGCTGTCGTGCAACACATCAAGTGTGAACCCATCGAGGGTGATTCCTCCGAGTTCACCTTGACGGATACATCGAGTGGGAATTCAATGAGGGTGATACCTTGGATTCCCTGATGTTATAGACACACGGATACTTGGACTTTACACTGTTACTTGGATAGGCGGGTCGACCCTGAGGGGTACCCGCGTGCACCTGAGAGGCGAGTGTTGTGAAGACGGGTGCCTGTGTGGTGCCCGAGTGATGAATATGAGGCGCGGCCGGGCATTCTTGGCCCTTGCCGCAAGTCCTCGAGATGGGGCGATGGGGTCACATCTTTCGTGAGTCTCTGCTTGTTACCGCAAGCCCAAGGTACTAGCGATTTGGATATTTGATCCGAGCAGGCCTCTGGTCTGATAGCACTAACCATCACGTGGGCATAGTATGGGCGTTCTGCATCGTAGCATCAGCCGAAAGCTTTGTCAGACGTCCAGTTCAGCATTGTGGCCGGGTCGGATCGTGCCGTTGGCGCTGGTATCCACCCTGCTCACAATGACCCGGAGTGCACAGGGCGACGGCCCAAGACCCCTGAGCGCTTAGGATGTAGACCGGCGGGGACCTCTCTGCTGAGCTCTAGGTAGGGCTACGGTGTGTCGTTTGGCCGAGCCCGGGCATGACCCAGGAAAGTGTGTCTGACCGGAGTTAATCGAGCGTGTTGGGTAAGTTGGTGCACCCCTGCAGGGAAGAACACTTCTATCGATAGCCTATCCTACGGTAACGGACACTCGGAGTTGTATCCTGATTGATACCATTAGAACTGGATACTTGGATACTATGGCTCTGGGATTGCTTCTCACAGGGAGTCGAGAAGGGATCTCAGGACGAGGTTGATGACTGTATGGCTCTGGGATTGCTTTCTCGCAGGGAGTCGAGAAAGGATCTCTAGGTGAGGATGAGACTTAATGATACTGCTACTTTATATTGATCTGTTCTGCTCTCTTCTATTGTTGCAAGACCGATGAAGATGCTAGTCTTTGATAGGACTAGGTTTTCCTCTCTATTCTGGCATTTCTGCAGCCCAGTCCACATTTACAGCCTCCCTTTGAAAATGTTGCATATGTAGTGTAGATCCTTGCTTGCTGAGTACTTCTGAGTACTCACGGTTGCTTTGTTTTCCTTTTTTCCCCATATCAGTTTGTCGTGACCAAGATGACAGAGCCCCTGAGACAGCTGTCCCCGCCGACGATCGCTACTACTACCCCGAGGGTGGATACTGCTACTACGAGTTGACTGACGACCAGGAGTAGGATTGGAGGGTCCCAGGCAGGAGGCCTACGCCTTTCGATCGTAGTGTTTTATTTTGCCCCGCCTTTCTAAAGGCCTTTATGTTTCTGTTTCATATCTGTACTCAGATATCTGATGCTTCCACTGACACTTGTACGCAAGCTTATGTATTCGAGCCCTCGAGGCCCCTGGCTTGTAATATAAAGCTTGTATGACTTTATTTATGTTTTAGAGTTTTGTTGTGATATCTTCCCGTGAGTCCTTAGGCTTGATCGTGTGCATTTGCGTGTATGATTAGTGCACGATTGAGCCGGGGGCGTCACACGAGAAATCCAATGGAGGAGATCAAGTCTTGTGGGGAAAAGTGCACAAACCTCTGCAGAGTGTACAAACTAATCATGGTTAGCCGTGTCCCCGGTTATGGACATCTTGAGTATCTGGTTCTTGGATTATTATCTTGATCTCATCACTCTTAATTAATTTGATTGGGTTGTTAACTTTTAATTGGGATTGAGTTGGGGTTACCTTCTCAATGTTTTCAACAAACTCAGTAGTAAATAAAATATATTCCTTTGTTGTAGGGAAAAATTGGCTTTATGCAAAATTAAACTTAGAGCCTCCACCAGCCACATATGCATATAGTGATAGCATTTACTTTGTTCATTGCTCTATAGTGTTATCTTGCCAGCATATTCCATGTGCTGACCCGTTTCGGGCTGCAACATATCATGTTGCAGATTTTTCAGACAAAGAGTAAGGTGCGCTAGGTCGTTGTCGTGCACTCAGCTATGCCGTTGGAGTTGATGGACTCATTTACCTTTGATGCTTCCGCTGTTATCTTATTTAGATGGCCTTAAGCCATATTATTGTAATAAGTTTTCTTTTGAGACATTCGATGTAATAAGTGTGTGATTGCACTCTGTTATAAATCCTTCAAGTACTGTGTGTGTCAGCATTACCGATCCAGGGATGACACTTATGCACAGAGACTTCGATCCATTCGGGTCGGGTCGCTACACTACAATTTTTGATTGTTTCATGCTATTATATTATCTATTTTGGATGTTTTATATGCATTAATATGCTATTTTATATTATTTTTGGACTAACCTATTAACCTAGAGCCTAGTGCCAGTTTATGTTTTTTCCTTGTTTTTGAGTTTTACAGAAAAACAATATCAAACGGAGTCCAAATGGAATAAAACTTTCACGATGACTTTTCTTGGACCAGAAGACATCCAGAGGACTTGGAGAGGGGGGCAGAAGGTTCCCGAGGAGGTCACAAGCCTGCCAGGCGCGTCCTAGGGGGGCTAGGGCTTGTGGGCCCCTCGGAGGTTTTCCAAGCCTAATCTTTGCACTATAAATTCCCAAACCATCAGAGGCATCCACCAAAATACTTTTCCGCCGCCGCAAGCCTCTGTTCCCGTGAGATCCCATCTTGGGGCCTTTTTTCGGCGATCTGTCGGAGGGGGATTAGATCACGGAGGGCCTCTACATCAACCTTGCTACCCTTCCGATGATGTGTGAGTAGTTTACCACAGACCTACGGGTCCATAGCTAGTAGCTAGATGACTTCTTCTCTCTCTTTGATCTTCAATACAATGTTCTCCATGATGTTCTTGGAGATCTATTCTATGTAATACTTTTTGCGGTGCGTTTGTTGAGAGTCGATGAATTGTGGATTTATGATCAGATTATCTATGAATATTATTTGAGTCTTCTCTGAACTCTTTTATGCATGATTAAGATATCTTTGTATTTCTCTTCGAACTATCGGTTTGGTTTGGCCAACTAGATTGGTTTTTCTTGCAATGGGAGAGGTGCTTAGTTTTGGGTTCAATCTTGTGGTGTCCTCACCTAGTGACAGAAGGGGTAGCAAGGGACGTATTGTATTGTTGCCATCAAGGATAAAAAGATGGGGTTTATATCATATTGCTTGAGTTTATCCCTCTACATCATGTCATCTTACTTAAGGCGTTACTCCGTTCTTATGAACTTAATACTCTAGATGCATGCTGGATAGCGGTCGATGTGTGGAGTAATAGTAGTAGATGCAGGCAGGAGTCGGTCTACTTGTCACGGACGTGATGCCTATATTCATGATCATTGCCTTAGATATCATCATAACTTTGCGCTTTTCTATCAATTGCTCAACAGTAATTTGTTTACCCACTGTATGCTATCTTCATGAGAGAAGCCTCTAGTGAAACCTATGGCCCCCGGGTCTATTTTCCATCATATATTTTTAGATCTATAAACCAAAAAACCCAAAAATACCTTGCTGCAATTTATTTATATTTACTTTAGTTTGCCTTTTTATTTATCTCTTATACCTATCTCTATTAGATCTCACTCTTGTTCGAGACCATGAAGGGATTGACAACCCCTTTTTCGCATTGAGTGCAAGTGTTTGTTAGTTTGTGTAGGTGCATAGATTGGAGACTTGCTTGTGCCTCCTACTGGATTGATACCTTGGTTCTTAACTGAGGGAAATACTTATCTCTACTTTGCTGCATCACCCTTTCCTCTTCAAGGGAAAAATCAACGCAAGCTCAAGAAGTAGCAGCGGACGCAGAAGCCGCGGAGGTCGAGGCCGAGGGGGAAGGCGCGCGGTGGATGCTCGACCACCTCGCCCGCGGGCCCACTCAGATGACATGGCCCGCGAGTTCGTGCTGTGGATGGAGAGGCCTCCGGGCACCTGGATCCTGCTCCCGCACTCCTTCGCTGAGGAGCTACCGGCGGGAGGACCCGTCGGGCTGTGGCCGCAGCCTGACGGCTGCTGCAACCGGTCTTCATGGGCAGAGGTTGAGGTCACCCCCTCAGGCTACATCTACCTGACCCGGGGATGGCGGTCGCTCGCCCGCGGCTTGAAGGGGAGGCACACCCTCCACTTCAAGTACGACGGGGCGACGACGCTCTTCGTCAAGATCTTCGGGGAAGACGGCGGACGCCTGGAATGCTGCCCGGAGAGCGACAGCAGCGTCGGCAACCATCCCTCCTTCGATGACGATGTCCTTCGTGGTGGCGATGCCCTCGGCGGCAAACTTGCCCTTGGCGAGGGCCGCAATGCCTCCAGCGGCGACGACGCTTCCTTTGAGGGAAGCTCGAGCGACGACGAATATGACGAGCCGCCTCATCACCGTGCCCTGATCATGGAGGAGGAGGACTCCGATTAGGCGCTGCGATGTCAGAGCCAGCGCCTCAGGAGCTGCGGCCTTCGGGAAGCTATTTCTTTTGTTTTTATTTCCTGCACCAGAAGTCATGAAG
The DNA here is from genome assembly GCA_011799875.1 of Thinopyrum elongatum. Classification (NCBI taxonomy): domain Eukaryota; kingdom Viridiplantae; phylum Streptophyta; class Magnoliopsida; order Poales; family Poaceae; genus Thinopyrum; species Thinopyrum elongatum. The sequence goes on from CM022299.1 coordinate 421,541,421, forward strand.
GGCCCCGAGGGGGCGTGTAAGAAACTGCGGCGCTCAAGCCTTTATCTTAATGTTTTATTCGCGTTTCTAAGTCGTGTTGGTGTCTCTCGTTTAAAATCGAGCCCTTTCCTCCTCACGATAGCTTAGTGCCCTGCATCGCCAGGACCCAGTCCCCAGGTAAGCTTCTACCGTCGCTGGTATGCCAGGTCGCGATGCCGTGTGCAAGGCCAGGAGGTGAGGGACCCGAGGTCCGATAAGAGCTCCTAAGGCGCGATGCTCAGGAGGCCCCCCTTGACGCGCAGGCCGATTTTGGACGGGAAAGGGTTTTCTCCTAAATGGGATCGCGGAAACAGAGGTGTGGTGTAGATAGTAAGGCTCGCGCCTAGCGCAGAGAAGATGACTTAGCTCTGGGTGCTCATGATTCATGAGGTGTTTCTGCGTAGTGAGGGCGCGCATTCCTAGAGCCTGGTCCTCCGCTTTTGTCCTGAAATGCATCAAGGCAAGCCCCGCTAGGGGTGCATGAAAGGACTAACGTACTTTAGCATTTCGAGCGGTGCTTGCGTGGCTGGGCCGCGCCCCACTTCCCATGCCCTCGCGCAGGGTTTTGCCCCTCCTTCTCTTGCTCACCAAGGTGCTCTACGTCCTTAGGACGCAGCCCTCAGGCGAGCTCAGCCGCCGCTGGTATGTCAGGTCGCGATGCCTGGAACAAGGCCAGGGGGTGTGGTGTAGGCTAAATATGAGAGTTTATGATGGGTACTTGGTAGGCTTGATGTAGAACCTCCCCGACAATGGCGCCAGAAATTCTTCCTGCTACTTCTTGAGCTTGCGTTGATTTTTTCCTTGAAGAGGAAAGGGTGATGCAGCAAAGTAGAGATAAGTATTTCCCTCAGTTAAGAACCAAGGTATCAATCCAGTAGGAGGCACAAGCAAGTCTCCAATCTATGCACCTGCACAAACTAACAAACACTTGCACTCAACGCGAAAAAGGGGTTGTCAATCCCTTCACGGTCTCGAACAAGATTGAGATCTAATAGAGATAGGTATAAAAGATAAATAAAAAGGCAAACTAAAATAAATCTAAAAAAATTGCAGCAAGGTATTTTTGGTTTTTTTTTTGGTTTATAGATCTGAAAATATATGATGGAAAATAGACCCAGGGGCCATAGGTTTCACTAGAGGCTTCTCTCTTGAAGATAGCATACGGTGGGTGAACAAATTACTGTTGAGCAATTGATAGAAAAGCGCAAAGTTATGACGATATCTAAGGCAAAGATCATGAATATAGGCATCACGTCCGTGACAACTAGACCAAAACGATTCTGCATCTACTACTATTACTCCACACATCGACCGACTCTTGCCTGCATCTAGAGTATTAAGTTCATAAGAACAGAGCAACGCTTTAAGCAAGATGACATGATGTAGAGGGATAAACTCAAGCAATATGATATAAACCCCATCTTTTTATCCTTGATGGCAACAATACACTACATGCCTCGCTACACCTTCTGTCACTGGGTGAGGATACCGCAAGATTGAACCCAAAACTAAGCACCTCTCCCATTGCAAGAAAAACCAATCTAGTTGGCCAAACCAAACCGATAGTTCGAAGAGAAATACAAAGATATCTTAATCATGCATAAAAGAGTTCAGAGAAGACTCAAATAATATTCATAGATAATTTGATCATAAATCCACAATTCATATGATCACAACAAACACACCACAAGAAGTATTACATCAAATAGATCTCCAAGAACATCGAGGAGAACATTGTATTGAAGATCAAAGAGAGAGAAGAAGCCATCTAGCTACTATCTATGAACCCGTAGGTCTGTGGTAAACTACTCACAAATCATTGGAAGGGCTGCAAGGTTGGTGTAGAGGCCCTCCATGATCGAATCCCCCTCCGGCAGATCACTGAAAAAGGCCCCACGATGGGATCTCACGGGAACAGAGGCTTGCGGCGGCGGAAAAGTATTTTGGTGGACGCTTCTGGTGGTTTGGGAATATTTGGGAATTTAGCGTGCAAGAATTAGGGTTGGAGGACTCCCGAGGGGCCCACAAGCCCTCAGGGCGCCCCCCCAGGGGCGCGCCTGGCAGGCTTGTGGCCTCCTCGGGCATCTTCTGACCCCCTCTCCAAGCTCCGTGAATGTCTTCTGGTCCAAGAAAAATCACCGTAAAGTTTTATTCCGTTTGGACTACGTTTGTTATTCCTTTTCTGTAAAACTCAAAAACAAGGAAAAAACAGAAACTGGCACTGGGCTCTAGGCTAATAGGTTAGGCCCAAAAATAATATAAAATAGCATATTAATGCATATAAAGCATCCAGAACAGATAATATAATAGCATGGAACAATAAAAAATTACAGATACTTTGGAGACGTATCAAGCATCCCCAAGCTTAATTCCTGCTCTGCCTCGAATAGGTAAATGATAAAAACAGAATTTTTGATGTGGAATGCTACCTAACATATTTATCAATGTAATCTTCTTTATTGTGGCATGAATATTCAGATCCATAAGATTCAAAACAAAAGTTTAATATTGACATAAGAACAATAATACTTCAAGCATACTAATAAAGCAATCATGTCTTCTCAAAATAACATAGCTAAAGAAAGTTATCCCTACAAAATCATATAGTCTGGCTATGCTCCATCTTCATCACACAAAGTATTTCATCATGCACAACCCCGATGACAAGCCAAGCAATTGTTCATACTTTTGGTGTTCTCAAACTTTTTCAACTTTCACGCAATACATTAGCGTGAGCCATGGATATAGCACTGTGCGTGGAATAGAATATGGTGGTTGTGCAGAAGACAAAAAGAAGGAGAAAGTCTCACATCAACTAGGCCAATTAATGGGCTATGGAGATGCCCATCAATTGATATCGATGCAAGTGAGTAGGGATTGCCATGTAACGCATGCACTAGAGCTATAAGTGTATGAAAGCTCAAAAAGAAACTAAGTGGGTGTGCATCCAACTTACTTGCTCACGAAGACCTATGGCAATTTGAGGAAGCCCATCATCGGAATATACAAGCCAAGTTTTATAATGAAAAATTCCCACCAGTATATGAAAGTGACAAAATAGGAGACTCTCTATCATGAAGATCATGGTGCTACTTTGAAGCACAAGTGTGGAAAAAGGATAGTAACATTGTCCCTTCTCTCTTTTCTCTCATTTTTTTTGTTTGGGCTTCTTTGGCCTCTTTTATTTTTTGTAAAGTCTGGAGACTCATCCCAACTTGTGAGGGAATCATAGCTTCCATCATCCTTTCCTCACATGGGACAATGCTCTAATAATGATGATCACACTTTTATTTACTTACAACTCGATACTAGAACAAGATATGACTCTATATGAATGCCTCCGGCGGTGTACCGGGATGTGCTATGATCAAGAGTGACATGTATAAAAAATATGAACGGTGGCCTTGCCACAAATACTATGCCAACTACATGATCATGCAAGGCAATATGACAATGATGGTGCGTGTCATAATAAAACAGAATGGTGGAAGTTGCATGGCAATATATCTCAGAATGGCTATGGAAATGCCATAATAGGTAGGTATGGTGGCTGTTTTGAGGAAAGGTATATGGTGGGTTTAACGCACCGGCGAAAGTTGCACGGTACTAGAGAGGCTAGCAATGGTGGAAGGGTGAGAGTGCGTATAATCCATGGACTCAACATTAGTCATAAAGAACTCACGTACTTATTGCAAAAAATTATTAGCTATCGAAACAAAGTACTACACGCATGCTCCTAGGGGGATAGATTGGTAGGAAAAGACCATCGCTCGTCCCCAACCGCCACTCATAAGGAAGACAATAAAAAAAATCATGCTCCGACTTCATCACATAACGGTTCACCATACGTGCATGCTACGCAAATCACAAACTTTAACACAAGTATTTCTACCAATCCAAAATTACTCACTAGCATGATTCTAATATCACCATATTTATATCTCAAAACAAATGCAAGGAATCAAACTTCTCATCTATTCAATGCTCTTTATATGAAAGTTTTATTATATCCCTCTTGGATGCCCATCATATTAGGACTAAATTCATAACCTAAGCAAATTATCATGCTGTTTAAGACTCTCAAAATAATATAAGTGAAGCATGAGAGTTCATCAATTTCTATAAAATAAATCCACCGCCGTGCTCTAAAAAGATATAAGTGAAGCACTAGAGCAAAACTGCCTAGCTCAAAAGATATAAGTGAAGCACATAGAGTATTCTAATAAATTCACGATTAATGTGTGTCCCTCTCAAAAGGTGTGTACAGCAAGGATGATTGTGGCAAATTAAAAATGAAAGACTCATATCATACAAGATGCTCCAAGCAAAACACATATGATGTGGTGAATAAAAATATAGCCTCAAGTAATTTTACCGATGGATTGAAAACAAAAGAGGGGATACCATCCGGGGCATCCCCAAGCTTAGATGATTGGTTGTCCTTGAATATTACCTTGGGGTGCCTTGGGCATCCCCAGTCTTAGGCTCTTGCCACTCCTTATTCCGTTGTCCATCAAATCTTTACCCAAAACTTGTAAACTTCACAACACAAAACTCAGCAGAAAACTCATAAGTTCCGTTAGTATAATAAAATAAATCACCACTTTAAGTACTATGGTGAACTCATTCTTAATTTATATTTGTGTAATATCTACTGTATTCCAACTTCTCCATGGTTCATACCCCCCGATACTACCCATAGATTCATCAAAATAAGCAAACAACACATAGAAAACAGAATCTGTCAAAAACAGAATAGTCTGTAGTAATCTTGAAATTTCGTATACTTCTGTATCTCCAAAAATTCTGAAATATTAGGAAAATTTAGGAAAATTGTATATCAATATTGTGTAAAAAATTCAGATCAAAATCATGTTTCTGTGATTTTTTTAATTTCTGGCAATGAGCGCAAAAGTTTCTGTTTTTCAGCAAGAACAAATCAACTATCATCGTAGACCATCCTAAAGGTCTTACTTGGCTCAAACACTAATTAAAACACCAAAACACAATTATTATAGAGGTAATAATGTGTATACTCATAAAAACAGAAAAGAAAAATATTTGGTTGTCTCCCAACAAGCACTTTTCTTTAAAGCCTTTTAGCTAGGCTTTGATACTTTTAATGATGCTCACATGAAAGAATAGCAATTGAAACACGAAGAGAGCATCATGTAGCATGTGAAAAACAAGTTTAATTCTAACATACTTCCTATGCATAGGCATTTTATAAGCAAACAAATTACCAAGACAAGCAAAAACTAGCATATGCAAGGAAGAATAAAGAAACAATAGCAATCTCAACATAACAAGAGGTAATTTTGTAACATGAAAATTTCATAAACCAGTTTTTCCTCTCTCATAATAATTACATGTAGGACATAATCAAATTAAACAGTATAGCTATCACATAAAGTTTTCTCTACATGATCCACATGCATGCAAAGTTAACACTCTTCCAAAATAGTGGGATTATCACCAAATAAAGTCATGACCTCTCCAAGCCCACTTTTATCAAAAAATTCATAAGATTGATCATTCTCCAAAGTAGTGGGATGATTATTACCTAGAGTTGACACTCTTCCAACTCCACTTTCACTATTATTACAAACATATTTATCATGAGGGTTAAATAAATTTTCAAGATTATAAGAAGGATCACCCCAATCATGATCATTACAATAAGTAATGGACATAGCAAAATTAGCATCCCCAAACTTAGGGTTTTGCATATTATTAGCACAATTGATATTAATAGAATTTATAATAACATCATTGCAATCATGCTTTTCATTCAAGGAGCTATCGAGTATGGGTGCAATAGCAATAATTTCATGTTTAACATAAGGAACTATAGCAAGTTCATCTCCATAAACATAATTAATATTGGCATCTTGGCCATAAAAATAGCAACCATCATGTTCATCAAGGGAGGATATTGATAACCCACAAGTATAGGGGATCGCAACAGTTTTCGAGGGTAGAGTATTCAACCCAAATTTATTGATTCGACACAAGGGGAGCCAAAGAATATTCATGAGTATTAGCAGCTGAGTTGTCAATTCAACCACACCTGAAAGACTTAATATCTGCAGCAAAGTATTTAGTAGCAAAGTAATATGGAAGTAACGATAACAGTGGCAAAAGTAACAGTAGCAGTTTTGTAATGATTGTAACAGTAGCAACGGCAAAGTAACTTAGCAAAGATCAATATGTGAAAAGCTCGTAGGCATTGGATCGGCAATGATAATTGTGTCGGATAATATTCATCATGTAGCAGTCATAACCTAGGGTGACACAGAACTAGCTCTAATTCATCAATATAATGTAGGCATGTATTCCGTATATAGTCATACATGCTTATGGAAAAGAACTTGCATGACATCTTTTGTCCTACCCTCCCGTGGCAGCGGGGTCCTAATGGAAACAAATTAAGGGATATTAAGGCCTCCTTTTAATAGATAACCGGACCAAAGCATTAGCACTTAATGAATACATGAACTCCTCAAACTACGGTAATCACCAGAAAGAATCCCAGTTATTGTCACCTTGGGTTATGAGGATCATAACTCATAATAGGTGTCTACAACTTGCAAGATAGGATCAAGAACTCACATATATTCATGAAAACATAATAGGTTCAGATCTTAAATCATGGCACTCGGGCCCTAGTGACAAGCATTAAGCATAGCAAAGTCATAGCAACATCAATCTCAGAACATAATGGATGCTAGGGATCAAACCCTAACAAAACTAACTCGATTACATGATAAATCTCATCCAACCCATCACCGTCCAGCAAGCCTACGAAGGAATTACTCACGCACGGCGGTGAGCATCATCAAATTGGTGATGGGGGAAGGTTGATGATGATGATGGCAACAAATCCCCCTCTCTGGAGCGCTGAACGGACTCCAGATCAGCCCTCCCGATGAAGAACAGCAGGTGGCGGCGGCTCGGTATCGTAGAACGCGATGAATCCTTCTCTCTAATTTTTTCTCCCAGAATAGGGTTATATAGAGTTGGAGTTGAGATCGGAGGAGGTCCAGGGGGCCCACAAGCCCTCTAGGCGCGCCCCCCAGGCTTGTGGCCTCTGGGTGGACCCCCTTTGGTTAATTCTTGCGCCAGCATTTTTTATATATTCCAAAAATATTCTCCGTAAATTTTCAGGTCAATCCGAGAACTTTGATTTCTGCACAAAAATAACACCATGGCAATTCTGCTGAAAACAGCGTCAGTCCGGGTTAGTTCCCTTCAAATCATACAAATTAGAGTCCAAAACAAGGGCAAAAGGGTTTGGAAAAGTAGATACGATGGAGACGTATCAACTCCCCCAAGCTTAACCCATTGCTTGTCCTCAAGCAATTCAGTTGACAAACTGAAAGTGACAAAGAAAAACTTTTACAAACTCTGTTTGATCTTGTTGTTGCAAATATGTAAAGCCAGTATTCAGGTTTTCAGCAAAGATTATGAACTAACCATATTCACAATAACATTTAGGTCTTACATTTACTCATATCAATGGCATAATCAACTAGCGAGCAATAATAATAAATCTCGGATGACAACACTTTTTCAAAACAATCATGATATAATATGACAAAATGGTATCTCGCTAGCCCTTTCTGAGATCGCAAAACATAAATGCAGAGCACCCCTGAAGATCAAGGACTGACTAGACATTATAATTCATGGAAAAAGAGATCCAATCACACTCATACTCAACACCAATTAATAACAAAGCATAAAAATGACACTAGTGCTCTCCAGATGGTGCTTTTTATAAGAGGATGATGACTCAACAATAAAAGTAAATAGATAGGCCCTTCGCAGAGGGAAGCAGGGATTTGCAGACGTGCCAGAGCTCGGAGCTTTTAAAACAGAGATAAATATAATTTTGAGCGATATGCTTTCATTGTAAACATAGCAACCAAGAGATCTCACTATCTTCCGTGCTAGATACATTATAGGCGGTTCCCAAACAGAATGGTAAAGTGTTTATTCCCCCTCCACCAACAATCACACTCCACGGCTAGCTGAATTCACGAGTGCCATCCATACCAACAACAGTCCTGGGGGATTTTTGTTTTAGGATTATATTTTGATTTGATTTCGAGCATGGAACTGGGCATCCCGACTACCAGCCACTTTCTCGTGAATGACAAGTGAATAAACACTCATCGTGAGAATAACCCACCTAGCATGGAAGATACTGACAGCCCCCAGTCGCTACATGAGTTATTCGGGCATACAAAACAAATTATTATTTGAAGGTTTGGAGTTTGGCACATGCAAATTTACTTGGAACGGGGGGTAAATACCGCATATAGGTAGGTATGGTGGACTCATATGGAACAACTTTGGCTTTAAGGAAGTGGATGCACAAGCAGTATTCCCACTTAGTACAAGTGAAGGCTAGCAAAAGATTGAGGAGCGACCAACTAGAGAGCGACAACGATCATAAACATGCATTGAGATTAATCAACATTGAGTGCAAGTATGAGTAGGATATAAATCACCATGAACATAAATATCGTGGAGGCTATGTTGTTTTTTATTCAACTACATGCATGAGCATGTGCCAAGTCAAGCCACTTAAATCATTCAAAGGAGGATGCCATCCTATCATACTACATCACAACCATTTTAAATTGCATGTTGGCACACAAGACAAACCATTATCCACTCCTAGCTAATTAAGCATGGAATGAGTAACTATAATCTCTAATTGTCATTGTAAACATGTTTCATTCATAATAGGCTGAATCAGGAATGATGAGCTAATCATATTTAAAAAAACAAAATAGGTCGAGTTCGTACCAGCTTTTCTCCATCTCAATCATTTCATCATATACCGTCATTATTGCCTTTCACTTGCACGACCGAATGGTGTGAATAATAATAAGAGTGCACGTGCATTGGACTAAGCTGGAATCTGCAAACATTTATTCAAAGGAGAAGACAAGGTAATATGGGCTCTTTGTTAGATCAACAATAATGCATATGAGAGCCACTCAATATTTTCATCGTGGTCTTCTCCTTACGACACAAAGAAAAGAAAAGAATTTCAAAGAAACACACTGAAATATTTTTGGAGTTTTTGTTTTTTTGAAGAAAGTAAAATAAAAACGAGAAAAACTATTTACACGGGAAAGCTCCCAACAAGCAAAAGAAGAACAAGAAATCTTTTTGGGTTTTCTTTTAATACTACTACTAAATAAACTAGAAAGAAAAACTAAAAAGAAGCGATAACTAATTTTTTTGGATTTTCTCAAAGTTTTTCAAACACACAAGAAGAAAGCAAGAAAAATAAACTAACATGGATAATACAATGAAAAAGTATGAACAGCGACAACTGAAATGAGTGTGTGAACATGAATGTAATGTCGGTGAGAGATACGTACTCCCCCAAGCTTAGGCTTTAGGCCTAAGTTGGTCTAGGGCCACGGCTGGAAATAACCCTCTTCGCGATACGACGGAGGGTCCTAAGGGTTCCACTGGTTGGCGAGCTCCTGTGGCTCCCACTGATAAACTGGCTCCTGATATCGATCAGGAACTGGTGCTGGCTCAGGTGCTGGAGGTTGCGTTAAGCTCCAGCACGCATAAATGTCCTCGGGCATAATTGTGTACCTGCCTGAATGAATATCGAACAAAGAGGGTACAGGCAAGGTAATATTCTCACAAGTACCCTGACTAAAAACTAGGTTGTAGAGGAGGCGCTTGTCATCGTCCTTTTTATTAAAATCGTGTCCTACCATACTAGCATAGTTTAGATATTTAGTGGGTAACAACATCTCCTCCTCATCATCATGCCTAATGGGTATCTCAAAATGTCTAGCAAGGCGGGAAGCATAGGCACCTCCAAAAATAGCACCCTTCGAGCGGTTCATGTTCAACTGTCGAGCAACAATAGCGCCCAAACTAAAAGTTATATCAACAAATAAAGCATGGCGCAGAATTGCAAGGTCAAGGGCACTGAGGCCTCCACTCTCCCCACGACCAATCAAACATCTCCCGGCAAATAATGAATAATAGCGTAAAACAGGAAAATGTAAACTAGCCACTCTCGCTTCCGACACTCCTCTCTCTTCCCCCATAGTAATTTCATCAATGAATTCCTCCACATCCCTAGGACGTGGCTCACTGATGCTGCCCTCATAATGTATTTTGCAAACATCGCAAAAATCATAAAGTGTCATTCGCTTGGGCACATCATACAAGTGAAATTCTACCATGGGAGGATCCTTCCTAGAATGAAAGTAAAATTTTTGCACAAAGGTATTAGTGAGTAGGAGGTATTGATCACACTTATCTTGGAGGAAGGCGGTGATGCCGGCATTCTCCGCCAAATAGTAGAAGTCATCATAAATTCTTGCCTCCCTCAAGAATGTATCACTTGGCCACTCACACGGCCGAACCTCTGCAGCGCGAGGAAGGTTGTACTTGGGCTTCTTCTTCTCCTCGTTCTTATTTCCCTCTGAATTCCGGCTCGAAGAGCCCCTTAACCATCTCTTCATGGTTTTTCTTTCCTCTGAAAATTTCTGAAATTTTTAGTGACTCAAAATAAAAGTGAAACAAACTCAACAAGATTGATAGCAACTACTCCCTCAAGTGTCTAGAGGCTTTATCATGCAACAAAACTACTTTGGACCATATAAATTTGACATGCAAGCTCAAGAACAAGGTCACCACAGCAGCAAAAATTTGCAATATATAAAGCACTAGAACCAAAACTAATTGGACCATTGGAGGAGTCACATACCGAAGAAGAATCCCCCGAAACAGTTTCGGAAACGGAGTTCCGAGCAAGCAGATCAAAAATGGCAGCAAAAAGAGCAAGAACACGGGTTTGAGCAATGGTGGGATTTTTTCTGGAGGAAGACAAAGTGGATGGGTGCTGGCATAAGTGAGGGGGACCCACGTGGAACCCACAAGCCCTGTAGGTGTGCCTAGGGGGGTGGGCGCGCCCTGTGGGCTTGTGGCCCACTGGTGCACCTCTCTGAGGTGTTTTCAGTGCCAAAAATTCTTAAATAATCTAGAAAAAATCATACTAAATTTGCAGGGCATTTGGAAAACTTTTATTCTTTGGTCATTTTTTATTGCACGGATAATTCAAAAAACAAAAAAATAATAGTATTTTTGCTTTATTTATTCTAAATAACAAAAAGTAAAAAGTGGGTACAGAGAGTTGTGTTTACTAAATTCATCCATCTCATGCCCGTCAAAAGGAATCCATTAACAAGGTTGATCAAGTCTTATTAACAAACTTCTTCCGAATGACATGAAACCGGAGAACCTTCATAGAACACTAAGTTACCTCAATGGGGATATGCATGTCCCCAACAATAAGAATATCATATTTCTTTTTGACAGTAGGAAGAGGGAATTCAAAACCTCCAATAGTAATTGTTGAAAATTTTCCAATAGAATTGATACTATTCACTTGAGGTTGTTTCTTCGAAAAGTGTACCGTATGCTCATTATCATTAACATGAAAAGTGACATTGCCCTTGTTGCAATCAATAACAGCCCCTGCGGTATTCAAAAAGGTTCTACCAAGGATGATCGACATACTGTCGTCCTCGGGTATATCAAGAATAACAAAGTCCGTTAAAATAATAGCATTTGCAACTACGACAGGCACATCCTCACAAATACCGATGGGCATAGCAGTTGATTTATCAGCCATTTGCAAAGAGATTTTAGTGGGTGTCAACTTATTCAATTCAAGTCTACGATATAAAGAGAAAGGCATAACACTAACACTAGCTCCAAGATCACATAAAGCAGTTTTAACATAGTTTCTTTTAATGGAGCAAGGTATAGTTGGTATTCCTGGATCTCCTAGTTTCTTTGGTATTCCACCTTTAAATGTATAATTAGCAAGCATGGTGGAAATTTTAGCTTCCGGTATCTTTCTTTTATTTGTAACAATATCCTTCATATACTTAGCATAAGGAGACATTTTCAGAATATCAGTCAAACGCATACGCAAAAAGACAGGTCTAAGCATTTCAACAAAGCGCTCAAAGTCCTCATCATCTTTTTTCTTGGATGGTTTAGGAGGAAATGGCATGGGTTTCTGAACCCACGGTTCTCTTTCTTTACCATGTTTCCTCGCAATGAAGTCTCTCTTATCATATCTTTTATTCTTAGGTTGTGGGCTATCAAGATCAACAGCAGGTTCTATCTCCTCATTATTATCATTACTAGGTTGAGCTTCATCATGAACATCATCATTGTCATTATTACTAGGTTCATGTTCATCACCTGATTGTGTCTCAGCATCAGAAATAGAAATATCATTCGGATTCTCAGGTGTGTCTATAACAGATTCACTAGAAGCATGCAAAGTCCTATCATCATTCTTTTTATTTCTAGAAGGACTAGGTGCCTCAGTATTAATTCTCTGAGAGTCTTGTTCTACTCTCTTAGGATGGCCCTCAGGATACAAAGGTTCCTGAGTCATTTTACCACCTCTAGTCATAACTCTAACAGCATTATCTTTATTCTTATTATTCATCTCATTCAACAAATCATTTTGTGCCTTGAGAACTTGTTCTACTTGAGTTTTTACGATGGAAGCATGTTTACTAATAATCTTGAGATCATTAATAGTTCTACACATATAGTCACCCAAGCAGTCAAGCATATAAGCATTATGTTTCAATTGTCTACTAACATATGCATTGAAGTTTTCTTGTTTAACAATAAAGTTATCAAATTCATCCAAGCATTGACTAGCAAACTTATTATAAGGAATATCACCTTCATCAAATATATAGAGAGAATTTACCTCTACTACCTGTGTCGGAGTATTAAGACCATGTATTTCTTCAATAGGTGGTAAATTCTTAACATCTTCAGCTTTAATACCTTTTTCTTTCATAGATTAGTTTGCCTCTTGCATATCTTCAGGACTGAGAAATAGAATACCTCTTTTCTTCGGAGTTGGCTTAGGAGGTGGTTCGGGAAGAGTCCAATAATTATCATTACTCAATATATTATTCAATAGTACTTCAGCTTGTTCAACAGTTCGTTCCCTGAAAACACAACCAACACAACTATCTAGGTGGTCCCTAGAAGCATCGGTTAGTCCATTATAAAAGATATCAAGTATTTCATTTTTCTTGAGAGGATGATCAGGCAAGGCATTAAGTAATTGGAGAAGCCTCCCCCAAGCTTGTGGGAGACTCTCTTCTTCAAATTGCACAAAGTTAAATATTTCCTGTAAAGCAGCTTGTTTCTTATGAGCAGGAAAATGTTTTTCAGAGAAGTAATATATCATATCCTGGGGACTACACACACAACCAGGAGCAAGAGAATTAAACCATAGCTTAGCATCACCCTTTAACGAGAAAGGAAACAACTTAAGAATATAGTAATAGTGATTTTTTTCCTCATGAGAAAATAGGGTGGCTATATCATTCAATTTAGTAAGATGTGCACAACAGTTTCAGATTCATAACCATGGAAAGGATCAGATTCAACCAAAGTAATTAACTCAGGATCGACAGAGAATTCATAATCCTTATCAGTAACAAAGATAGGTGAAGTAGCAAACTTAGGATCATATTGCATTCTAGCATTCAAAGATTTTTCTTTCCACTTGCAAAGTAACTTCTTAAGATCACCTCTATCCTTACAAGCAAGAAAGTCCCTAGCTACCTCTCCATCCATAAGATAACCCTCAGGTATATTAGACAATTCATATCTAGGAGAGCTAGGTCTAGCAGGTGTTTCAAAGTGTTCAGTTTCAATGATTTCATCGGTTTCAGAGATATCATCAGTTTCAGCATCTCAATATCTTTAGCTCTAGCAAGTTGTTCATCAAGAAATTCACCTAGTGGCACAGTATTATCAAGAAAAGCAGTAGTATCATCATAAGCGTCATGCATAGCAGAAGTAGCATCATCAATTACTTGCGACATATCAGAAATAATAGCAGGTGTAGGTGTCACAAGCTTACTCAAAACAGAAGGTGAATCAAGTGCAGAGCTAGATGGCAGTTCCTTACCTCCCCTCGTAGTAGAGGGAAAAGTCTTGGTTCTGGTATCTTTTAGATTCCTCATAGTGATCAACATATATAAATCCCAATTAAGTCAGAGAATAGAGCTATGCTCCCTGGCAACAGCGCCAGAAAAAGGTCTTGATAACCCACAAGTATAGGGGATCGCAACAGTTTTTGAGGGTAGAGTATTCAACCCAAATTTATTGATTCGACACAAGGGGGGCCAAAGAATATTCACGAGTAATAGCAGCTGAGTTGTCAATTCAACCACACCTGAAAGACTTAATATCTGCAGCGAAGTATTTAGTAGTAAAGTAATATGGAAGTAACGGTAACAGTGGCAAAAGTAATAGTAGCAGTTTTGTAATGATTGTAATAGTAGCAACGGCAAAGTAACTTAGCAAAGATCAATATGTGAAAAGCTCGTAGGCATTGGATCGGCAATGATAATTGTGTCAGATAGTATTCATCATGTAGCACTCATAACCTAGGGTGACATAGAACTAGCTCCAATTCATCAATATAATGTAGGCATGTATTCCGTATATAGTCATACGTGCTTATGGAAAGAACTTGCATGCCATCTTTTGTCCTACCCTCCCGTGCTAGCAGGGTCCTAATGGAAACTAAGGGATATTAAGGCCTCCTTTTAATAGATAACCGGACCAAAGCATTAGCACTTAGTGAATACATGAACTCCTCAAACTACGGTAATCACCGGAAAGAATCCCAATTATTGGCACCTTGGGGTATGCGGATCATAACTCGGAATAGGTGTCTACAACTTGCAAGATAGGATCTAGAACTCACATATATTCATGAAAACATAATAGGTTCAGATCTGAAATCATGGCACTCGGGCCCTAGTGACAAGCATTAAGCATAGCAAAGTCATAGCAACATCAATCTCAGAACATAGTGGATACTAGGGATCAAACCCAAACAAAACTAACTCGATTACATGATAAATCTCATCCAACCCATCATCGTCCAGCAAGCCTACGAAGGAATTACTCACGCACGGCGGTGAGCATCATGAAATTGGTGATGGAGGAAGGTTGATGATGATTATGGCGACGAATCCCCCTCTCTGGAGCCTCGAACAGACTCCAGATCAGCCCTCCCGATGAAGAACAGGAGGCGGCGGCGGCTCCATATCGTAAAACACGATGAATCCTTCTCTCTGATTTTTTCTCTCCCCGAATAGGGTTATATAGAGTTGGAGTTGAGGTCGGAGGAGATCCAGGGGGCCCACAAGCCCTCTAGGCGTGCCCCAGGGGGGCGCCCCCAGGCTTGTGGCCTTTGGGTGGACCCCTCTGGTTAATTCTTGCGCCGGTATTTTTTATATATTCCAAAAATATTCTCCGTAAATTGCCAGGTCAATCCGAGAACTTTGATTTCTGCACAAAAATAACACCATGGCAATTCTGCTGAAAACAACGTCAGTCCGGGTTAGCTCCATTCAAATCATGCAAGTTAGAGTCCAAAACAAGGGCAAAAGAGTTTGGAAAAGTAGATACATTGGAGACGTATCAGATATCTCAATCAAATCAACGGAATCATAATTATCTATAGATTCATGCATATCATTATTTTCTTCCAAAGCAATGGTCATTGTCTCAATAAATTCCTTAACATAGGCATTATGAGCATAGTTTTCATAGCAATATTTAAGTATGTCCAAATTTTCAGATTTGTAGAGAGTAATATCATACTTTTCAATCAAAGAAGCAACTTCATAAGCACCCTTAAAAGCAACAAATTCTTCAACTTGTTCGATATCATATTAACTATAAACACCCTTTTCATAAGAAGATAAGATTTCATTATCATTAAACTCACATAGGTAGGGAAGGTGTTTTTTAGGGTTCTTAGAGCAACAAGTAAAATCACAAAATTCACAAAGATTCCAAGAATAACATAGCAAACAATTTATTTGATTCCACAAGAGTCTCCCTTTTTCAGACAAACGGTGACGCACATAATGAGCATGCTCATCTAAAGATTTTCCCTCAACTAAACTAGTTGGGGTTTCAACACGAGCACATATGGATCAAAGATGATCCAAGTGGAAAACTTTAAGTGGATCCATAAACCTTTTTGTTTCTGATTTTCAATAAACACACAATTATACCAAGCAAACAAGCAAACGAGCCAAGTAAGACATAAAGGCGAACGAAAGAAGGGCGAATAAAAAGGCAAATATTTTTGTGTTTTTCTGAAAACGTTTTAGAAGTGGGGGAGAGCAAAACGAGAGGCAAATGGCAAATAATGTAATGCAAGAGATGAGAGTTTATGATGGGTGCTTGGTAGGCTTGATGTAGAACCTCCCCGGCAACAGCGCAAGAAATTGTTCCTGCTACTTCTTGAGCTTGCGTTGATTTTTCCACTGAAGAGGAAAGGGTGATGCAGCAAAGTAGAGATAAGTATTTCCCTTAGTTAAGAACCAAGGTATCAATCCAGAAGGAGGCACAAGCAAGTCTCCAATCTATGCACCTGCACAAACTAACAAACACTTGCACTCAACGCGAAAAAGGGGTTGTCAATCCCTTCACGGCCTCGAACAAGAGTGAGATCTAATAGAGATAGGTATAAAAGATAAATAAAAAGGCAAACTAAAATAAATCTAAATAAATTGCAGCAAGGTATTTTTGGGTTTTTTGGTTTATATATCTGAAAATATATGATGGAAAATAGACCCAGGGGCCATAGGTTTCACTAGAGGCTTCTCTCTTGAAGATAGCATACGGTGGGTGAACAAATTACTGTTGAGCAATTGATAGAAAAGCGCGAAGTTATGACGATATCTAAGGCAATGATCATGAATATAGGCATCACGTCCGTGACAAGTAGACCGAAACGATTCTACATCTACTACTATTACTCCACACATCGACCAACTCCTGCCTGCATCTAGAGTATTAAGTTCATAAGAACAGAGCAACGCTTTAAGCAACATGACATGATGTAGAGGGATAAACTCAAGCAATATGATATAAACCCCATCTTTTTATCCTTGATGGCAACAATACAATACGTGCCTCGCTACACCTTCTGTCACTGGGTGAGGACACCGCAAGATTGAACCCAAAACTAAGCACCTCTCCCATTGCAAGAAAAACCAATCTAGTTGGCCAAACCAAACCGATAGTTCGAAGATAAATACAAAGATATCTTAATCATGCATAAAAGAGTTCAGAGAAGACTCAAATAATATTCATAGATAATCTGTTCATAAATCCACAATTCATTAGATCTCAACAAACACACCGCAAAAAAGTATTACATCGAATAGATCTCCAAGAACATCGGGGAGAACATTGTATTGAAGATCAAAGAGAGAGAAGAAGCCATCTAGCTACTAGCTATGGACCCATAGGTCTGTGGTAAACTACTCACGCATCATTGGAAGGGCAGCAAGGTTGATGTAGAGGCCCTCCATGATCGAATCCCCCTCCGGCAAATCACCGGAAAAGGCCCTAAGATGGGATCTCACGGGAACAGAGGCTTGCAGCGGCGGAAAAGTATTTTGGTGGACGCTTCTGGTGGTTTGGGAATATTAGGGAATTTATAGTGCAACAATTAGGGTTGGAGGACTCCTGAGGGGCCCACAGGCCCTAAGGGTGCCCCCCCAGGGGTGCGCCTGGCAGGCTTGTGGCCTCCTCGGGCATCTTCTGACCCCCTCTCCAAGGTCCGTGGATGTCTTCTGGTCCAAGAAAAATCATCGTAGAGTTTTATTCCGTTTGGACTCCCTTTGATATTCCTTTTTTGTAAAACTCAAAAACAAGGAAAAAACAGAAACTGGCACTGGGCTCTAGGTTAATAGGTTAGTCCCAAAAATAATGTAAATAGCATATTAATGCATATAAAACATCTAAAACAGATAATATAATAGCATGGAACAATAAAAAATTATAGATACATTGGAGATGTATCAGGGGGTGAGGGCCCGAGAGCCAGTAGGGGCTCCTGAGGCGTGATGCTCAAGAGCCCCCCTCTTAATGAGCAAGCGGTTTGTTCGAAAAAGGAGCGGTTCGCCTCGCGGAGGCGCCCATGAAAGGGCTTTAACTAGTGACACGCAGTATATGAAGCAGTTTTACTTAGCCTTTGCAGACAAAACTGCTGCCTAATCGAGGCGGGTCTTCCTGAAGCGGCAAGGTGTCGTTAAGGCTGCTCAAGTGCCTATCTCCCGAGGTTCCTGTGTGTTAGCCAACTACAAAATACGAGAGGCGATGCGCGCTTGCTGATCTGCTCATGATCGTTCCATGAGAAAGACAAAGGAACTAAGGACCTGGTGAGGTGACGTGCACGGGGCCGGCCCATGAGCCAGAGCTTAGTCTCTTAGGTTTTTCAGCGCTGCAGGGACGGGCCTGAGCCCAGGCACCGTGCCGGTAGCCCCCTCTCATGGGACGTTCAAGGGGAGAGCTGGCAACACGCGAAGCCCGCAGAGGCGACTCCAGAAGTGATATATATCAACCGCCGGGTTAACAGCCACAGTAGCTCATGAAAGCGTAACTGGTTCAAGGTACATGAACGAAATGACATAACTGCAGGGGTGTGCCCTTGCAGCCCGAGGATAATGCAGCCTGAGGGGCGCCCTCAATTGAACAACCCAAAAAGTCACCTGGCACCGGTGTTGTAGAAGCGTTGAGGTAGTTGAAGAGGCGTGCCGTAGAGATTGCTCCTCACGAGTCGGGCAGCTCCGGAGGCCTAGGGGGTGCGAGGCCCAGGGGGCTCGCGAGGGTCCGGGACCTCCTGAGATGCGACTGCCGAATGCCTGGCCTCGTGAGACGCCATAGCACGCTGCGCCAGGCACTGGTACGAGGCGCCCATGTTCAGCAGGCCGAACGGCATGCGGACATAGTTGCAGGGGTAGCCCCCACTCCGGCCGACGCGCGACGGCCAGAAGAGGTCCTGCGAAGCGGCCCTGTTGAGGTCCGGGATTTTGATGCAGACGCGCGGCTCACCACCCACGTCGGGGGTGGCGGCTGCACTGGCGGGCCGTACGGGGCGACGCTCGCCGCGCATGGCTTGCACCTCTTGAAGCTCCTCGATTGCCTTGGTGATGAATTCTCATGCTCCTGGCGCCTAGTGCCATGCTCCTTGCTCACGGGGGCACGCATCGAGGCATGCCTCCAAGTGGTGCCCGAACACCTTCCTCGTCGCGCTGGTCAGGTCAGAGGCTCTCCAGATGGAAGCCCCCGAGCCCTTCTTGAGGGAGGCGTCTGGCGCGCCTTCCTATGCAGGAGGAAGAGGCACCGAGCATGCCTTCCTATGCAGGAGGAAGAGGCACCCCGGCAGTGGGCACGGAGCCTGAGGCACTGCCAGCAGGTTTCTTGGCCTCCGGACGGCTCTTGGGAAGGAGCTGTTTCTTCTTTCGGGGGTGGCCTCGGGAGGCATGACGCCACCTTTGTCATTAGAGTTCTTGACTGTCGTGGCATGGTAGGCATGCTCAAGAGAACAGACCATGTCCTTCTCATCGTAGGCGACCGTGATGACATCGCTGCACCCTGGCATCTTGAGGATGTTGTAGCCATGGTGGGTTGCCGCCATGAACTTGGTGAGGGCAAGGTACCCAAGGATGGCATTGTACTGGAGGCCGATGTGGGTGATGTCGAAGTTGATGAGCTCGACGTGGTAGTTGTCACGCTTGCCGAAGGTGACAGGGAGGCGCACCTGCCCCAGGGGGACAATGGAACCGTCGGTCACCCCAGAGAATGGCCTGGTGGGCATGAGCTGGTCATAGGGCACCTGAAGCATCTCAAAGGTCTTGACAGAGAGCACATTGAGACCAGCGCCGCCATCGATGAGAGTCTTGGTGATGGAGACGTTGTTGATGGTGGGCGTGCAGAGCATGGGGAGTGTGCCGGCAGTGGTCGTGCACCTGAGGCGATCCTTGGAGTCGAAGGTGATGGCGTACTGCGACCACCTGAGGGGGCGCGCGGCCTCAAGCTTCGGGAGGGCCGCGTTCACCTCACGAGAGAACTGCTTGAAGATGCGGTTCGAGGCGGGTGCCTGGGCACCACTAATGACCCACAAGTATAGGGGATCAATCGTAGTCCTTTCGATAAGAGTGTCGAACCCAACGAGGAGTAGAAGGAAATGACAAGCGGTTTTCAGCAAGGTATTCTCTGCAAGCACTGAAATTATCTGTAACAGATAGTTTTGTGATAAGATAATTCATAACGGGTAACAAGTAACAAGTGTAACAAAGGTGCAGCAAGGTGGCCCAATCCTTTTTGTAGCAAAGGATAAGCCTGTACGAACTCTTATATAAAGCAAAGTGCTCCCGAGGACACATGGGAATTGTTGTCAAGTTAGTTTTCATCATGCTCATATGATTCGCGTTTGTTACTTTGATAATTTGATATGTGGGTGGACCGGTGATTGGGTGCTGTCCTTACTTCAACAAGCCTCCCACTTATGATTAACCCCTCTCACAAGCATTCACAACTACGAAAGAAGAATTAAGATAAATCTAACCATAGCATGAAACATGTGGATCCAAATCAGCCCCTTACGAAGCAACGCATAAACTAGGGTTTAAGCTTCTATCACTCTAGCAACCCATCATCTACTTATTACTTCCCAATGCCTTCCCCTAGGCCCAAATCATGGTGAAGTGTCATGTAGTCGACATTCACATAACACCACTAGAGGAAAGACAACATACATCTCATCAAAATATCGAGCGAATACCAAATTCACAAGATTACTTATAACAAGACTTCTCCCATGTCCTCAAGAACAAACGTAACTACTCACAAAGAATATTCATGTTTATAATCAGAGGGGTAATAAATATCATTAAGGATCTGAACATATGATCTTCCACCGAATAAACCAACTAGCATTAACTACAAGGAGTAATCAACACTACTAACAACCCACAGGTACCAATCTGAGGTTTTGAGACAAAGATCGGATACAAGAGATGAACTAGGGTTTGAGAGGAGATGGTGCTGGTGAAGATGTTGATGGAGATTGACCCCCTCTCGATGAGAGGATCGTTGGTGATGACGATGGCTTCGATTTCCCCCTACCGGAGGGAAGTTTCCCCGGCAGAACAGCTCCGTCGGAGCCCTAGATTGCTTCTGCCCAGGTTCCTCCTTGAGACGGCGGCGCTTCATCCCGAAAGCTTCCTTATGATTTTTTCCAGGTCAAAAGCCACCATATAGCAGAACATGGGCACCGGAGACCTGCCAGGGGCCCACAAGCCCTAGGGGCGCGCCCCCTAGGCTTGTGGCCACCTGGTGGGTCCCCCTTTGGTATTTCTTCGCCAAATATTTTTTATATATTCCAACATAATTCTCCGTAAATTTTTAGGACTTTTGGAGTTGTGCAGAATAGGTCTCTTAGATTTGCTCCTTTCCGGTCCAGAATTCCAGCTGCCGGCATTTTCCCTCTTTGTGTAAACCTTTGTAAAATAAGAGAGAAAAGGCATAAGTATTGTACCATAATATGTAATAACAGCCCATAATGCAATAAATATCAATATAAAAGCATGATACAAAATGGACGTATCAACTCCCCCAAGCTTAGACCTCGCGTGTCCTCAAGCGGAAGCCGAAATCGATAATCATGTCCACATGTTTAGAGATAGAGGTGTCGATAAAATAAAATACGGACATGAAGGCATCATGATCATATTTAGAACAGCAACATATATTGCCATATAATTTCTTATGCTAAAGTAACAATTCATTCACAAGGTAAAGTATGAAACAAAAACTTTATTGAAAACCAACAAACTATGATCTTAGTCATCGAAGCAATTGCAATTTATCATAATATCGGAAAGAGTCAATGTAAGAGCTTTTCTATAGCAAGTCCACATACTCAACCATATTTTAGTCTTTCACAATTGCTAACACTCACATGATACTTATGAGATCAAAGTTTCAATCGGACACAGAGAAAGATAGGGGCTTATAACTTTGCCTCCCAACATTTTACCTCAAGGGTAACGTCAACAATAATAGTTTATGAATATCTACATCCGAGTGGATATATATATATATATATATATATATATATATATATATATATATATCTGGATCTTCCCCAACATATAATGCTTGCCAAAAATAAAAAGTATAAAAAGAAAGAGGTAATGATCACCATGACTCTTGTATAAAGGTAGAAGGTAAATAAAAGATAGGCCCTTCACAGAGGGAAGCAGAGGTTGTCATGCGCTTTTATAGTTTGATGCACAAAATCTTAATGCAAAAGAACGTCACTTTCTATTGTCGCTTGTGATAAAGAACTTTATTATGCAGTCCGTCGCTTTTATTTCTTCCATATCACAAGTTTGTATAAAGCTTATTTTCATCACACTAAAAGATCATACATATTTAGAGAGCAATTTTTATTGCTTGCACCGATGACAACTTACTTGAAGGATCTTACTCAATCCATAGGTAGGTATGGTGGACTCTCATGGCAAAACTGGTTGAGGGATGTTTGGATGCACAAGTAGTATCTCTACTTGGTGGAAAAGATTTGGCTAGCATAGGATGAGAAGCAACCTCAACATGTTGGAGGATCCATGACAATATAACTTCTATTCGGATATAAAGAAACATAGCCCATTATGTTGTCTTCCTTGTCCAACATCAACCTTTTAGCATATAATATTTTAATGAGTGCTCGTAATCACAAAAGATGTCCAAGATAGTATATTTATATGTGAGACCTCTCTTTCTTTATTACTTCCTATTAACTGCAACAATGACCAAAACTATGTTTGTGTCGGTGCAACAAACCCCAGGTGTGTTGCCCAGACTGTACATAGGCTCGAGAACAAGGTTGCAGCGTCCAAGACAAGACCAAGCAGAAGAGATGAGCTCTTTGAGAAATCAAAGGGTAGATCAAGAAGACCAAGGCCAACCAAAGGAGCAAGATACCACTAAGGAAAAACCTCCCTTGCCGGGCAGGCAACCCTGGCGGGGACAAGGTTTCCCCGAAGACAAGTCTCCAGATTGCCCCGGCAGGCTTGCTGGGGACACCGAGGGTGGATTACGCCGCCAAGACTCCACCGCACCACCTCACAGCAACGCAAGTCATCGATCGGTGCGGTGTCGAGCCCCTAGGTGACTAAGTGGCTGTTATCTGGCATGTGGCAGCCACTTCCGAAGGAAATCACCTCCAAATGACACCCGTCCAGGGACATGTCACGCAGGCAGGCGAGAAGGTGGCCGAACGGCACGGCAAGGCTTGCCGGGCTACGCTACGATGTGACACTAAGCGGCGCATTTAATGCGCTCTGTCCTGTCTGCAGAGTTAGGTATGATAGCACTGTTTGCTATCTAATCAGTACACAATGACTGATTTGCCATTGTGGTGACCCCTTGATCTATAAAAGGAGGGCCATGGCAACCTTGGAAAGGATTCGGACCCTTGTACACTCATACGCGCGTAGTTGCTCTCGCCCCGAGGCGACCCTACCGGGCAAGAGTGTTGCGTCTCCACCTCGGTGCTCTCATCAATCCACCAAAGCAGGGGTAGGGTTTTACGCCTCGCGGCGGCCCGAACCTGGGTAAAAATTGCCCGTGTGATCGCTGTCGTGCTGCTCCGCGCCCTCCGCTCTTTGTGCAATGCATCCTTCCCCACTGTCAAACCACAAGGGGCCGATGGCCCCATAGGTGGCCGTGTTTTCCCACGACATCTTTGGCACGCCAGGTAGGGGGAAGCGCTTGCGCGAACCCGAGAGCATACGCAGCGCGTCATCTTCATCATCATTCTCTTCATCGACGGGTTCATCATCCATGGCGCCCAAGAAGAAACCCGGTGCCGCAGCTCACCCGTCCACCTTGAAGGCCCCTTCGCACGCGGCCGCCGATGCCGTGGGGGCTACGGGGGCGCACGGGGACGTGGACACTATGGGGGACGTGGCCGGCGCATGCGGCGTCATCGCCACCTCCCCTATGGTCGAAATAGGAGCGGGAGGCACCGGAGAAGGACAACGCCAATAACTTCCCAGCGGCCACGCTCCACAAAGTGCGGGTGGAGAGATCATCCTGTCCGCGCCTCTCCGCCCCACCGAATGATGCAGCCACAGCGGTGGCTCTCGCCCTGGGGTGAACCGCAACCCTCCGGCCACCCCGATGTGGGTGCGGCCGCAGGGCAAGCGCCACCCCTAGAACGGGCTGGCCAAGCCGATGCGCCGAACGGAGCCGCCGATCCCCAAGCAAAACCATCTCGTCACCACGCCCCCCTGGCGACTGGCTCACGGCGATGAGAGCACGGCGCTGCCACTACCGGTACCGTCAGAAGCCTGGCGATGTTACGGTCTACATCGTCATCCATGCCGAGCACTGCTTCGGAGGCAACGGCGTGGGCCCAACTCCTGTTGAGATTTCCGCCGGTGGCCGATCAGATGGATGAGTGGAGAGCCACCATTTAGAGCCTGATTGGTTTCGCCGAGGCGGGAGGATCACAGCGAGCGGGCCCGTCACAGCCTCCGCAGGCGGCGACAACAGCCCGAGCCGCTGGTTATACCGAAGGGGCCACCCCCATGGTGCAATCCCCTCCGCGGCAGCAAGCGCAGGGGCCGCAGCCAGAGCCACGCGACCAAGAACCCGATGACGTATCGATGGCTTCGTCCTATCCTCGAGCACGACGAGACCAGCGGCGAGTCCTGGAAGACAGGCGGAGGGAAGACACGCGCGCCACCATCGAACGACGCTGCGAAACCCAATGCCAGTCTGATAGGCGCAATGGCCTCGACGTTGATGAGCCCACGCCCGGTGAAGGTGGGTACCTACCTTTCAAGGTTGGGTGCCCTGCATTCACTTGCGAGCTGCGGCAAGTCCGTTGGCCATCTGCTCGCACATTCAAGCCAGAAATACCAGAGAAGTACGATGGAATATTGAACCCGGCAGAGTTCTTGAGCATCTACACCATCGCCATTCAAGCTGTCGGGGGAAGAGACGAGAAGGTGTTCGCCAACTACTTCCCTTTGGCACTCAAGCCAAATGTGAGGTCTTGGCTGATGCATTTGCCAGAGAATTCCATCTCGACCTGGGCTAACCTGTGCCATGAGTTTGTTGGCGCCTTCATGGACAGCCATCAAGAACCAGGGCGGCCCAGCGACTTGCAGCTCCTTCCGCAGAAAGAAGGAAAGAATCTATGGAAGTACATGCAGAGGTTCAGCCGGGTGCACAAGAATATTCCAGACATCCACCCGGTAGCTGTGATAGCCACGTTCCAGCCCGACGTGCGCAACCGCCGGATACGTTCTAAAATGAACGTTCGGTTGCCCAAGACTGTGAATGAGCTATACACTCTGGTGGATAAGTGTGCCCGAGTAGAAGAGGGGAGACGACTCCCTAGTGAACAAGATGGCGTCGACATCGACTCAGTGGTCAACGACGACGCCACCAACCAAAAGAAGAAGAACAAGAAGCACAAGGATAAAGCGGTGATGGCCGTTGAAGGATCGAGTGCACCTAGTAGTGGCAAGAAGGCCAAGACCGAGGTTCCCGGCAAGGAAGCTACCACGTGCACTGATTGTCGAGAAGCCGCGGCTGCCAAGAAGGCTAGGAAGAGTGATGGGCCGTACTGCAAGATCCATCAGACCAAGGGCCACGATCTTCAGGAGTGTCATCAGGTTGAGCAACTCATCAAGAAGCAGAGGGCTAAGTACGAGAAGCGTGATAAGGAGAAAGACCAAGATGGCGCTGGCGGGAAGGGCCGAGGCAGCAGAACAGGTCACCCCGGCAAGGCTCCTCAGTATCAGGGGAAACCCGCCAAAGTCCATTAGAAGAAGGATTGTGAGGACGAGAGTGATGAAGGAGATGAAGAGGAAACCAGCAAGCAGGAGTTCCAGAAAACCACTGATGCCCTATGCATTGACGGGGGTGCATCCTTACACTCCTCTCACCGCCAACTCAAAAGATGGGCGCGTGAGGTCAATGCCATGGAGCCAGCGGTAGATTCTCGGAAGCCGCTCAAGTGGTCCTGCACGCCCATCATCTTTGATGAGGAGGATCACCCCGACCGCACTACCGCGGTAGGGTGTTTGCCGTTGTTGGTTTCACCAACGATCCGCAACCTCAAGGTCACAAAGATGTTGGTTGACGGCGGGGCCGGGTTGAATCTGATTTCTCCAAAGGTCATCAGCAAACTCCAGATAGCGGATGAAGAGCTCAAGGTTACTGGTACGTTCCAAGGGATCAACCCCGGCAGGAGTCATCCTAAGGGGAAGATCACTCTGCCGGTAACATTCGGGGGGGAGTTAAACTACCGGACTGAGAAGATCATGTTTGATGTGGTTGACCTCCCCCTGCCGTACAATGGAATCCTTGGTCGCCCTGCCCTGGCCAAATTCATGGCGGCATCCCACTATGCCTACAACACTTTGAAGATACCAGGGCCAATGGGCGTCATTTCCATTCCATCAGACAAGAAAGGCGCAATCATATGCGTGGATAAGATGTACCAGGAAGCAGTCGCTGCAGAGGTCACGGAAGCCACTGCTCCCACCAAGGAAAGCAAGAAAAAGAAGAAAGCCAGCAAGGATGCCAGCAAGGAATCCGGGAAGCGTACCTCTTCGGAGTGCGTTGTGCCTGTTGATGACTTGTCGGAGAGTTCCAATAGCAAGAGGTCCAAGGCTGCTGCACATGCTGTGAAGAAGGTCCCGACAGGGCTGACTGGCGCTGACGGTATGTTTACCATTAGTGCCACCCTCGATGACAAATAGGAAAGCGCGCTCATTGCCTTCCTGCGAGCGAATGTTGATGTGTTTGCTTGGCAACCATCTGACATCCCCGGTGTTCCCAGGGAGGTAATCAAGCACCACCTTGCTGTCTACCCACATGCCCGGCCCGTCAAGCAGAAGGTCCGAAAGCAAGCTTTGGAGCGGCAGCAGTTTATTGCCGAGGAGATCAAGAAACTTGAGGCAGCTAGTCTGGTCAGAGGAGTGTTGCATCCAACATGGTTAGCAAACCCAGTGGTAGTGCGCAAGGCGAATGGGAAATGGAGGCTTTGCATAGATTTCACAGATCTGAACAAAGCATGCCCAAAGGACCCGTTCCCCTTGCCGCGCATCGACCAGATTGTGGATTCCACCTCCGGGTGCGACCTGCTTTCCTTCCTGGATGCCTACTCTGGATACCACCAGATCTTCATGTCCAAGGAAGACGGAGAGAAGACCGCGTTCATAACCCCATGTGGCATGTACTATTTTGTACGAATGCCCTTCGGGTTGAAGAGCGCTGGATCCACTTTTGCAAGAGCAGTACAGATTGGTTTTGAGTCCCAGCTGCACAGAAATATTGAAGCCTACATGGATGATATAGTGGTCAAAACCAAGGACAGAGTTACTCTCATTTAGGATTTGGAAGAGACCTTTGCAAATCTGCGCAGAATCAACTTGAAGCTGAGCCCGAAGAAGTGTGTGTTTGGTGTTCCTTCCGGAAAGCTACTTGGCTTCTTCGTGTCCCATCGAAGGATAGAGGCCAACCCCGACAAGATCAAGGCTATCGAGCAGATACAAGCACCCAAGAAAGTTAAAGACGTGAGGCGTTTGGCTGGATGTGTTGCAGCGCTGAGCAGGTTTATTTCCAAGTCCGCCGAACGTGCCTTGCCTTTCTTCAAAATCCTGAAGAAGGCAGGACCCATGGAGTGGACCCCGGAGGTGGACGCTGCGCTACAAGATTTGAAGACCTACCTTTCCTCTGTTCCCACCTTAGTCGCTCCTAAACCACAAGAGCCGTTGCTGCTATATTTAGCAGTGACCAATCAAGTGGTTAGCGCAGCGCTGGTGGTGCAGCAGGAGGTAGATGGCGTAGCAGTCACCACCGCCGTCCCCTCTGGAGAGGAAAGTGAACCCGTCCCAGCAAGGTTAGATGCAGTTCAAGACAAAGAAGAGCAAGGCAGTGGAGACAGTTCCAAGATCACGGCAAGGAAGAAGGTGGTGCAGCGCCCAGTGTACTTCGTCAGCTCCCTGCTGTAGGGGGTAGGTCGAGGTACTCTGGCATGCAGAAGTTGATTTTTGGCCTCATCATGGCCTCAAGGAAACTGTGCCACTACTTCCAAGTCCACAAGATCACGGTTGTCACCCGCTTCCCCTTGCAACGCATACTCTGAAACCCCGAGGCCACTGGCAGGATCATGGAATGGGCTTTGGAGTTATCCAGCTTTGGTTTGAAGTTTGAAAGCACATCAACTATTCAGAGCAGAGCACTGGCAGAGTTCATTGCGGAGTGGACGCCGACCCCTGATGAAGAAGTATAGGAGATAGTCATCCCCTGCAAGGAAGTGCCCCAAGAATGGATTATGTATTTTGATGGTGCCTTCTCCCTACAAGGTGTAGGAGCTGGCGTGCTTCTCGTTGCTCCCACCGGGGAGCACCTTAAGTACGTCGTTCAAATGCATTTCCCCCGGGAGAAGGCTACCAACAATACTGCAGAGTATGAAGGGCTCCTTGCCGGGCTCAGAATTGCGACAGAACTGGGAATCAAGAAGCTGATTATCCACGGAGATTCACAACTGGTGGTGAGACAAGTAAACAAGGATTATCAAAGCCCATTGATGGAGGCATACGTCAAGGAAGTGAGAAAGTTGGAGGAGCGCTTTAACGGATTGCAAACAGAGCACATACCGTGTGCGGAAAACAACACTGCTGATCATCTGTCAAAGTGCGCTGCGCAAAAACTCCCTGTGGAACCAGGGACTTTTGTTCTCCATCTAACTCAACCCTCCGTATCTCCAGCAACAATGGCCAGCAAGAGGAGGAAATTGAACTCCGGCAAGCCTCTCCCGGCAGAGCTTCCCGAAGCCCCCGGCAGAGAGCTTGGCGGGAACAACTCCCCTTCGATTAGTGAGCTGCACCCTCCCGCCGAACTACCAGTCTTTGCGGTCGAGGCATGCGCTCCCATCGACGGGGAGGTGCCGCTAGTCCTTGTTGCCGAGCCCCAGGCTCCAACTTGGGCGCGGCACATTGTTCATTTCCTCCAAACTAGAGAACTTTCCGAAGAGCAAGAAGAAACTGAAATAGTAGCCCGGAGGGCCAGTATGTACCAGTTCGTTGATGACACGCTATACAGAAGAAGGCCCAATGGTGTGAAATTGAAGTGCATTTGCCGGGAAGAAGGAAAGGAACTGCTGGCAGAGATACACAAGGGTATGTGTGGCTCCCACATCAGATCAAGGGCCTTGGTTGGGAAAGCTTTCCGGCAAGGCTTCTACTGGCCCACAGCCCTCCAAGATGCAATTGAGCTAGTCACCAAGTGTGAAGCCTACCAGTTCCACTCCAAGAATATCCATCAGCCTGCTCAAGCTCTCCAAACAATCCCTTTGTCATGGCCATTTTCGGTCTGGGGGCTCGACATCTTGGGCCCCTTCCCCCGTGCTACCTGCGGCTTTGAATTCTTGTTCGTCGCAATTGACAAGTTTACAAAGTGGCCAGAAGTAGAGCCCGTGAGAAAGGTGACCGCGCAGTCAGCTATCAAGTTCTTGAAAGGATTTGTGTGCCACTTTGGGGTACCTGCCCGAATCATCACCGACAATGGCACCCAATTCACAATTCGCGCCTTCATGCAATACGTTCATGCCCTCGGAAGCAAGGTCTCATTTGCCTCTGTGGCCCATCCCAGAAGCAACGGGCAAGCTGAGAGGGCGAACGCTGAAGTGCTGCGAGGTCTTAAGACAAGAACTTTTGATCGGCTGCAGAAGTGCGGCGGGCGATGGATCGATGAGCTGCCGGTGGTTCTTTGGTCCCTCCGTACGACACCAAATCGAGCTACCGGGCAGACTCCCTTCTCCCTAGTCTATGGGGCAGAAGCAATTATCCCCACGGAACTCATATCCGGGTCTCCTCGAGTGCTTGCCTACGATGAAGTAGTGCAGGAACAACACCGGCGTGACGATGTTGTGCTACTTGAGGAGAACCGTCTCCGGGCTGCTACGCGTGCTGCACGCTACCAGCAAGCCCTGCGTCGCTATCACAGCCGTAGGGTTCATGCCCGGAGTTTCGAGAAAGGCAACCTTATCCTTAGGCGTGTTTAGTCCGCCAAGGGTGCAAACAAGTTGACGCTGAAGTGGGAAGGCCCTTACCGGGTAGTACGAGTCACCAGACCTGGCGCAGTCCGTCTGGAGACCGGAGATGGCATTCAATTGCAAAACTCATGGAACATTGAGCATCTCCGTAAGATCTACCCGTAAGGCGCGGCTGTCGGGCCCTGCCCGGCAGCCACCCTTTTGTACAAGCTTTGCCGAAGTTGCATGTAACCCTTTGTACTAAGCTAGCCGCAGACCCTGAGCAACAGAGAAATAAACAAAGCGCTGGGGGGGGGGCCGAAACTTGCATGCATGCATAAGCATATCATGAGCATAGCTTGATCATGTAGATGAGGTCGCATGTGGCATTGTTCTCATCTGCACTAAGTTGCAGGGTTCTTGCTGTGGACTTGATCCCGAAGAGAAGAAATGAAGATGAGCCTACGTGACGATCCCCGGCAGACCAAACAAATAAGTTCCTTCTTATCCATACCTGTTCTGTAATTTGAAAACTTGTGCATATGAAAACCCCGCCACCTTCGAAACATAGGTGCTCCTACCCTTTGACTCGAACGCTGCTTCGGTCAGGGTGGTCGTAGTGGCCTTTGGCGGAAAAGGTTCGGCGGGGGGCTGGCCCCTTTTTACGGTTTTTTGCCCAGCAGGCCTAGCCCCGCGGCAACAAACTAAGGGCACCGGCAGGATAGCCTGCCGGGGAAACTTGTTTACTTAAATGTATAGAGGCATTTCACCTCTGCATGGATATGGTACATGCACAAGTACCCGGCAAAGCTTGTCTTTTTCATTAATATGCTGATAAGCAAGTACAGATCTTACAGAACACAAACATGGACAAAGAAGTTTACATTATTTAGACTAAAGTTTGGCCGATGCCTGCACATTTTAAACTGAAAAAAGATAAGTGCCCTGTAACGCCTTTCTTGTCCCTCTCCTCCTATGCACTACGGTGAGAAGAGAAGAGGGCAAAAGGGGTGCCTGGGCAGAAGCCCAGCCTGACCCCGTCAGGCCCCACGACAGGGAGCCCGACAAGATCGGGAGGGCACGGGCGAAGGTGATGGTGAAGAGAGCGGTGGAAGGGTCCCCCTGGCCAGCGCCACCAGGGCCAGCAGGACGCGGCAGGGCGAACGAAGCTGCAGCCCGAGAGGAAGTCTATTGGGGTCCAGCTGGAAGGCTGCTGGAGAAGCCGAGGGCACCACCCCCACCTCTGCATCCAACTCCTCGGCAAATCGCCTTGCCGAGAAGGAGATGTAGGTGCAGATGATGGTGCTGCCGCCTGACGGTGATGGTGCGGCTGGTGTTCAGCCGGAGTCGGAGCCGTCGTCCTCCCCGTCGGCACCGTCGTCATTGCCGTCACTATCCTCCTTGTCGCTATCGCTCGAGGAGGAGCTTTCGTCATCGGTCGAGCTCTCCGCACAGCATCCTAAGCGAGCACCCGAGCATCCGAAGACCTTGAAGGAGAGCAGCTCGGCGTCCATTAATTTAAAATGGAGGACGTGCCCCCCCGACAAGCTGTGAGGGCGGGCAAAAGTCTTCTAGCCGCGTCGAAAGAGCATGACATGAGGGGCGGGGAAATCCACATCCACCTGCATGCTGCCATTACAGCAACCCCTCATGTGCAGCTTCAGTGCACGCAGTTGTTCAAGCTCCATCACCCTCGTGAATGGAGTAGGGAGGCGGAGGCAGCCGCGCGGGGGCTTATACAACCTGATGATGAACTCCAGCGGTTGATCTCTGATGTTTGCTTGAACTACGTCGGTATTTCCTCAAAGAGGAAGGGATAATGCAGCACAGCAACGGTAGGTATTTCCCTCGGTGATGAGACCAAGGTTATCGAACCAGTAGGAGAACCACGCAACACCACGTAAACAGCTCCTGCACACAAAGAACAAATACTTGCAACCTGACGTAAGAGAGGGGTTGTCAATCCCTCACGGGTAAAAGGATAGGTAAAATTGTAGTAGATTGGATAAATAGATCTCGCGGGAACGCGAGATAAAATAAATAAGTAAAAATTGCAGCAAGGTATTTTTGTATTTTTGGATTAATAGATCTGAAAATAAAAGCAAATAAAAATAGATCGCGAAGGCAAATATATTAAAGAAGAGACCCGGGGGCCGTAGGTTTCACTAGTGGCTTCTCTCGAGAAAAATAGCAAATGGTGGGTAAACAAATTTCTGTTGGGCAATTGATAGAACTTCAAATAATCATGATGATATCCAGGCAATGATCATTATATAGGCATCACGTCCAAGATTAGTAGACCGACTCCTGCCTGCATCTACTATTACTCCACACATCGACCGCTATCCAGCATGCATCTAGTGTATTAAGTTCATGGAAAAACGGAGTAATGCAATAAGAACGATGACATGATGTAGACAAGATCTATTTATGTAGAAATAGACCCCATCTTGTTATCCTTAATAGCAACGATACATACATGTCGTTTCCCCTTCTGTCACTAGGATCAAGCACCGTAAGATCAAACCCATCACAAAGCACCTCTTCCCATTGCAAGATAAATAGATCAAGTTGGCCAAACAAAACCCAAATATCGGAGAAGAAATACGAGGCTATAAGCAATCATGCATATAGGAGATCAAAGAAGACTCAAATAACTTTCATGGATAAAAACATAGATCTGATCATAAACTCAAAGTTCATCGGATCCCAACAAACACACCGCAAAAAGAGTTACATCAAATAGATCTCCAAGGGACCATTGTATTGAGAA
Organism: Thinopyrum elongatum; assembly: GCA_011799875.1. Lineage (NCBI taxonomy): Eukaryota > Viridiplantae > Streptophyta > Magnoliopsida > Poales > Poaceae > Thinopyrum > Thinopyrum elongatum. Next base: position 421,574,201 of record CM022299.1, read on the forward strand.
TCAAACGAGAGAGAGAAAGCCATCTAGCTACTAACTACGGACCCGTAGGTCTACAATGAACTACTCACGCATCATCGGAGAGGCACCAATGAGGATGATGAACCCCTCCGTGATGGTGTCGAGATTGGATATGTGGTTTCTGGAACTTGCGGCGGCTAGAATTGATTTTTGTCGACTCCCCTAGGGTTTCTGGAATATTGGGGTATTTATAGAGTAAAGAGGCGGTGCGGGAGGTCTCCGAGATGGGCACAACCCACCAGGGCGTGCCTGGGGGCCCAGGCGTGCCCTGGTGCCTTGTGCTCACCTCGGGCCCCCTCTTCGGTACTTCTTTAGCCCACTGGATGTCTTCTGGTCCAAAAAAATCTCCAAAAAGTTTCGCTCCGTTTGGTATTGATTTCCTGCGAAGTAAAAAACAAGCAGAAAACAGCAACTAGCACTGGGCACTATGTCAATAGGTTAGTCCCAAAAAATGATATAAAGTTGATATAAAATGATTGTAAAACATCCAAAAATGATAATATAACAACATGGAACAATCAAAAATTATAGATACGTTGGAGACATATCAATCTCCGACGTGGCCTTCCATTGGGGGATGAGCGGCCGGCGGAGGTGCAATCAGAGCACCACCCCGTCCTCCTCGACCCCGGGCACCACGGCGGCCGTGACCTCGCCCCCTCCCGCCTCCTCTTGCGGCGGGCTCCGCCCCTGCGTTTTCAACAGGAGGAGGGAGGCGCTGTCGAGTAGAAGCCCTCGTCGCCACCGCCGGAGAACCGCCACGACCCCGGCCCCTCACCATGGTGGACGAGAACTGCTAAAGAGAAGGAAGGGGTGAGATGTGTGGAGAAGCACCCTGCCCTGCGTTCCTTTTTATAGGCGAACGGGGCAGGGGGCTGGCTCCTCTCCCTGAAGGCAGCCGCCCTACTCCTCCAATCCGGCTTCCCCGCGCCACCAACGGCTCGTGGAATCAAGGCCAACCCTCAGCACCAATCCATGGCGTCTGGGTTTCTGCCATGGCACGCATTTCCATGCCCTCCGCGTCCGCCACCAACCCCGCTCAACGCATGCAGTACATGTGGTGGATGCGCTGCAAGTGGGAAAGATAATGGAATGGCAGTTACCACCCCGTGAACATGGGACGTGGGTAGCCCATGGACCGTGGCTCATAATCTCCCCCACAACATCTTGCACGACGCCCGGAAAAACCGAAAGCTGACTCAAGCTCAGATTAATGAAGAAGCAAAGAAGATCTTAAAGGGTGAGCTACCGCAGCCTCCCCGCCTGTGTACTGGACAGGGCCTACCCCGACGACGCTCGGCAGCACGTTCGAGCCAGGCCCGGGGGCTCCTGTCGGTGCAACAAACCCCAGGTGTGTTGCCCAGACTATACACAGGCTCGAGAACAAGGTTGCAGCGTCCAAGACAAGACCAAGTAGAATAGATGAGCTCTTTGAGAAATCAAAGGGCAGATCAAGAAGACCAAGGCCAACCAAAGGAGCAAGATACCACTAAGGAAAAACCTCCCTTGCTGGGCAGGCAAGCCTGGCGGGGACGAGGTTGCCCCGAAGACAAGTCTCCAGATTGCCCCGGCAGGCTTGCCGGGGATGCCGAGGGCGGATTACACCGCCAACACTCCACCGCACCACCTCACAGCAACGCAAGTCATCGATCGGCGCGGTGTCGAGCCCCCAGGTGACTAAGTGGCTGTTATTTGGCACGTGGCAGCCACTTCCGAAGGAAATCACCTCCAAATGACACCCGTCCAGGGACGTGTCACGCAGGCAGGCGAGAAGGTGGCCGAACGACATGGCAAGGCTTGCCGAGCTATGCTACGATGTGACACTAAGCGGCGCATTTAATGCGCTCTGTCCTGTCTGCAGAGTTAGGTATGATAGCACTGTTTGCTATCTAATCAGTACGCAATGACTGATTTACCATTGTGGTGACCCCTTGATCTATAAAAGGAGGGCCATGGCAACCTTGGAAAGGATTCAGACCCTTGTACACTCAAACACGCGTAGTTTCTCTCGCCCTAAGGCGACTCTGCTGGGCTAGAGGGATGCATCTCCACCTTGGTCCTCTCATCAATCCACCAAAGCAGGAGTAGGGTTTTACGCCTCGCGGCGACCCGAACCTGGGTAAAAACTGCCCGTGTGATCGCTGTCGTGCTGCTCCGTGCCCTCCGCTCTTTGTGCAATGTGTCCTTCCCCACTGCCGAACCATAAGGGGCCGATGGCCCCATAGGTGGCCGTGTTTTCCCACGACAGTTTGTCAACTCCCAACAAATTTCATGTGACATACTTCTTATATGTGAAGTCGTCACTTCGCATAGGATCATTATATAATCTTTTTATTCCTTTTATTTTTATTTCTTTTTCTCAAGATCATAGCAAGAAGGCAAAGCCCTCAACTCAAAACTAATCTTTATTATATAACTCTCGGACTCGATTACATAGAGGGAACACGAAGCAAAACTCAAAGCTAGATCATACTAAAACTTTATTCTACTAAACCGAGATATAACCAAAAGGATCAAACTAAGAAAAATGATAAAGTAAAGATGTGATGGTGATACGATACCGGGGCACCTCCCCCAAGCTTGGCAGTTGCCAAGGGGAGTGCCCATACCCATGTATTTAGGTCTCTTTCTTCGGAGGTGGTGATGCAATATTCTTGGCAATAATACCCTTCAGGATGTGATTTTCTTCCTCGAGCCTATTGACTTGTTGTTTGAGATCTATTATTTCCTTATGGAGTTTTCCTGTGACGGCTAGAGCTCCTCCTCCATGGCTGCGGGGGAAAAAGCAACACTCTTTTTCATGTTATCATAAGAGAGAAATCTAGCATTGAGAGGTATAACTGAATCTGGTATTGCTGAGCTTTGGAGTTCCTCAAGCATGGCTCCAGGTTGATGGCGAGAGGTAACTTCTTGATCCTCCTCCATGGCATCCACTCTTTTCAGGTCAGCTTCCATCTCTTCCTCCGTTGAGCACCCAAAGTGGTCAGCTTCGCTGTATGCTCTTGGGCCCGATATTGGGTGAGAGACACGACTCTCCCCGACCGACTCTTGCCAAGACATCTTGCTCCAAATCTACTGCAAAATTAGCTAAACACAAGAACAGAGGATTTTGCCGTGATACGGTGGTCAAAACCTTCGGGAGATTATATAATGAGTTTTTACCGACCAAAAGAAGTGTACTACAAGAAAACAGAGTCCGGAGGGCACACGAGGTGTCCACAAGCCTGGGAGGCACGCCCAGGGGGGTAGGGCGCGCACCCAGGGCTTGTCGCCTCCTCATGCACTTTTCGGACTACTTTTTATTTTCTTAATTTTTTAAATATTCCAAAACGGGTGAAAAATTGCTTTTGGAAAAGTTTTGGAGTCGGTTTACTTACTGTATCACATACCGATTCCTTTTCGGAGTCTGGTGCATTCTGGTAGATATCCCTTATGTACTCCTCCGTTGTTATGGTATTAATGATATTGGTTTCAACATTTATGGGAGTACCTGAGATATAATGTTTGATTCTTTGCCCGTTTACCACCTTCGGGTTAGTGCCTTCGGCGTTGTTGATTTTGATGGCACCGGAACGATAAACTTCCTCGATAATGTAAGGGCCTTCCCACTTAGAGAGAAGCTTTCCTGAAAAAAATCTTAAACGAGAATTTTATAGCAAGACATGGTCACCTACATTAAATTCACGCTTTTGTATCCTTTTATCATGCCATCTTTTAACTTTCTCTTTAAACAATTTGGCATTTTCATAGGCTTGGGTTCTCCATTCATCAAGTGAGCTAATGTCAAATAACCTCTTCTCACCGGCAAGTTTGAAATCAAAGTTGAGCTCTTTAATTGCCCAATAAGATTTATGTTCTAGTTCAAGAGGTAAGTGACATGCTTTTCCATAAACCATTTTATATGGAGACATACCCATAGGGTTTTTTATAAGCAGTTCTATAAGCCCATAATGCATCATCAAGTTTCTTAGACCAATTCTTTCTGGATCTATTAATAGTCTTTTGCAAAATCAACTTTATTCCTCGGTTACTTAATTCTACTTGACCACTAGACTGAGGATGATATGGAGATGCAATTCTATGGTTAACATCATACTTAGCAAGCAATTTACGAAAAGCACCATGAATAAAGTGTGAACCACCATCAGTCATTAAATATCTAGGGACTCCAAACCTCGGGAAAATAACTTCTTTAAGCATTTTAATGGAGGTGTTATGATCAGCACTACTAGTTGGAATGGCTTCTACCCACTTAGTAACATAATCAATAGCAACCAAAATATGTGTATACCCATTAGAGGAAGGAAAAGGTCCCATAACATCAAATGGTTCAATAACAAGTGAATAATTCATAGGCATTTCCTGACGTCTACTAATATTACCAATTCTTTGACATTCATCACAAGACAAGACAAACTTACGAGCATCCTTGAAAAGAGTAGGCCAATAAAAACCAGATTGTAATACCTTGTGTGCAGTTCTATCTCCAGCATGGTGTCCTCCGTAGGCCTCGGAGTGACACTTGCATAGGATCTGTTCATGTTCATGCTCAGGTACCCAACGTCTAATAACACCATCTACTCCTTTATAAAGGTGTGGGTCATCCCAGAAGTAATTCTTAAATCATAGAAAAACCTTTTCTTTTGTTGGTATGTGAAACTAGGTGGTATAAATTTAGCAACAATATAATTGGCATAATCAGCATACCAAGGAGCACTACGAGAAGCATTTATGACAGCTAATTGTTCATCAGGAAAGCTATCATCAATAGGTAGTGGGTCATCAAGAACATTTTCTAACCTAGACAAGTTGTCTGCTATGGGGTTCTCAGCTCCCTTTCTATTAATAATATGCAAATCAAATTCTTGCAGCAAGAGAACCCATCTAATAAGTCTAGGTTTAGCATCCTTCTTTTCCATAAGATATTTAATAGCAGCATGATCAGTGTGAACAGTTACTTTGGAATCAACAATATAAGATCTGAACTTATCACAAGCAAATACAACTGGTAAAAATTCTTTTTCAGTAGTAGCATAGTTTCTTTGAGCACTGTCTATAGTTTTACTAGCATAATGGATAACATTTAACTTCTTATCAACTCTTTGTCCTAGAATAGCACCAACAGCATAATCACTAGCATCACACATAATTTCAAAGGGTAGGTTCCAATCAGGTGGTTGAACAATAGGTGCAGAAATTAAGGCTTTATTAAGTATTTCAAATGCTTCCACACAATCATCATCAAAAACAAATGGAACATCCTTTTGCAAGAGATTGGTAAGAGGCCTAGAAATTTTAGAGAAGTCGTTAATAAACCTCCTATAGAAACTAGCATGACCAAGGAAACTTCTTATACCTTTGATATGTTTAGGACACGACTTTTTTTCAATAGCATCAACTTTAGCTTTATCAACTTCAATACATCTTTCGGAGATTTTATGCCCCAAGACAATACCTTCATTAACCATAAAGTGGCACTTCTCCCAATTCAAGACAAGATTAGTTTCTTCACATCTCTGCAAAACTCGATCAAGGTTGCTTAAGCAATCATCAAAAGAAGTTCCGTAAACGGAAAAATCATCCATGAAAACCTCAACAATCTTTTCACAAAAGTCAGAGAATATAGCAATCATACATCTTTGAAAAGTAGCAGGTGCATTACATAAACCAAAAGGCATACGTCTATAAGCAAAGGTACCAAAAGGGCAAGTAAAAGTAGTTTTTTCTTGATCCTCTTGTGACACAGGTATTTGGGAAAAACCAGAATAACCATCTAGAAAGCAGAAGTGTGTATGTTTTGATAGTCTTTCTAGCATTTGATCAATAAAAGGTAGAGGATAATGATCTTTCCTAGTAGCTTTGTTTAATTTTCTAAATTCAATAACCATTCTATAACCTGTGACAATTCTTTGCGGAATCAATTCATTTTTATCATTAGGAACAACGATAGTACCTCCCTTCTTAGGGACACAATGAACAGGACTTACCCATCTACTATCAACAACAGGATAAATTATACCTGCTTCCAGAAGCTTTAGTATTTCATTTCTTACCACTTCTTTCATTTTTTGATTCAACCGTCGCTGGTGATCAACAACAGGTTTAGCATTAGGTTCCATATTAATTTTGTGCTGACATAGAGTGGGACTAATGCCCTTAAGATCATCCAGAGTATATCCAATAGCTGCATGGTTCTTCTTCAGAGTTTTCAATAATTTCTTTTCCTCATGTTCTGAAAGGTTAGCACTAATAATAACAGGATATATCTTTTTCTCATCAAGATAAGCATATTTCAAAGTATCAGGTAATTGTTTAAGATCGAACACAGGATCACTCTTGGGTGGTAGAGGATCTCCAAGAGTCTCAACAGGCAAATTGTGTTTCAAAATAGGCATATGTTTAAAGAAAATCTTGTCTAATTCCTTTCTTTCACTCATGAACATAACATTTTCAAGGTCTAGCAAATATTGTTCTAAAGGATCAGTAGGAGGCACGGCAATAGAAGCAAGACCAATAATTTCATCTTTACTAGGCAATTCTTTATCATGTGGTTGTCTATGAAATTTGGAGAAATTAAATTCATGAGACACATCCCCAAAACTTACACTAACAGTTTCTTTCTCACAATCTATTTTGGCATTAACAGTGTTCAAGAAAGGTCTACCGAATATAATGGGACAAAAATCATCTTGTGGGGAACCAAGAACTAGAAAATCAGTAGGGTATTTTATCTTCCCACACAAGACTTCAACATCTCTAACAATCCAATTGGTGATATAGTATCTCTATTGGCAAGCTTACTAGTGACATCAATATCTTCTATTTCAGCAGGTGCAATATCATTCATAATTTCTTGATACAAGGTAAATGGAATTGCACTCACACTAGCACCCAAATCACATAAGCCATGGTAACAATGATCTCCTATTTTAACAGAAACAACAGGCATGCCAACAACAGGTCTATGTTTATCTTTATTATCGGGTCTAGCAATTCTAGCAGCTTCATCATAGAAGTAAATAACATGCCCATCAATATTATCGACCAAGAGATATTTAACCATAGCAATACTAGGTTCAACTTTAATTTGTTCAGGGGGTGTAGGTGTTCTAGTATAACTCTTACGAACCACAGCTGAAGCTTTAGCATGTTCTTTTATCCTAACAGGGAAAGGTGGTTTCTCAATATAAGTAGTAGGAATAACAGGATCAACATTATAAGTAATAGTTTCCTCTTCAGCTTTAATAGGTTCTACTATTTTTACTTCAATGGGAGGATGATATTTAAACCACTTCTACTTAGGGAGATCAACATGAGTAGCAAATGATTCACGGAAAGAAGCTACTATCTCAGAGTCAAGTCCATATTTAGTGCTAAATTCACGAAAAGCATCGGTATCCATAAAAGATTTAACACAATCAAACTTAAGGTTTATACCTAACTCCTTACCTTCGTCAGGTTCCCAATCTTCAGAGTTGCATTTAATTCTTTCCAAAAGATCCCATTTGAATTCAATAGTCTTCTTCATAAAAGAACCAGTACAGGAAGTATCGAGCATGGATTGATCATTACGAGAAAGCCGAGCATAAAAAATCTGAATAATAATTTCTCTTGAGAGCTCATGATTGGGGCATGAATATAACATTGACTTAAGCCTCCCCCAAGCTTGAGAGATACTTTCTCCTTCACGAGGCCAAAAATTATATATATAATTCCGATCACGATGAACCAGATTCATAGGATAAAACTTCCGATGAAATTCCAATTTCAATCAGTTGTAATTACAAGTCCCAATATCATCGCATAGCCTATACCATGTCAATGCCTTCTCCTTCAAAGATAAAGGGAAGACCTTCTTCTTGACTTCATCCTCGGGTAAACCTGCAAGCTTAAATAATCCACAACCTTCATCCACATAGATTAGATGCAGATCAGGATGTAGTGTTCCATCTCCTGCATAAGGATTAGCTAGCAGTTTCTCTATCATACCCGAAGGAATTTCATAATAAATATTTTCATTAGGTTCAGTAGGTTGAGGGGCAACTCTTTGCTCTTCCGGTCAGGGTGAAGATACCCCGGACAAACCCCTCAAAGGATGATGTTCCATAGTAACAAGTGACAGTAAAATTCAGCACGTAATATAAATGTTTCCTTACCAAATTCCACTTACCAAAGGCGCTTCACTCCCCGGAAACGGTGCCAAAAAAGAGTCTTGATGACCCAAAAGTATAGGGGATCAATTTTAGTCCTTTCAATAAGTAAGAGTGTCGAACCCAACGAGGAGCAAAAGGAAATGACAAGCGGTTTTCAGCAAGGTATTCTCTGCAAGCACTGAAATTATCGGTAACAGATAGTTTTGTGATAAGATAATTCATAACGGGTAACAAGTAACAAGTGTAACAAAGGTGCAGCAAGGTGGCCCAATCCTTTTTGTAGCAAAGGATAAGCCTGGACGAACTCTTATATAAAGCAAAGCGCTCCCGAGGACACATGGGAATTGTTGTCAAGTTAGTTTTCATCATGCTCATATGATTCGCGTTCGTTACTTTGATAATTTGATATGTGGGTGGACCGGTGATTGGGTGTTGTCCTCACTTGGATAAGCCTCCCACTTATGATTAACCCCTCTCGCAAGCATCTGCAACTATGAAAGAAGAATTAAGATAAATCTAACCATAGCATGAAACATGTGGATCCAAATCAGCCCCTTACGAAGCAACGCATAAACTAGGGTTTAAGCTTCTGTCACTCTAGCAGCCCATCATCTACTTATTACTTCCCAATGCCTTCCCCTAGGCCCAAATCATGGTGAAGTGTCATGTAGTCGACGTTCACATAACACCACTAGAGGAAAGACAACATACATCTCATCAAAATATCGAACGAATACCAAATTCACATGATTACTTATAACAAGACTTCTCCCGTGTCCTCAAGAACAAACATAACTACTCACAAAGCATATTCATGTTCATAATCAGAGGCGTAATAAATATCATTAAGGATCTGAACATATGATCTTCCACCGAATAAACCAACTAGCATTAACTACAAGGAGTAATCAACACTACTAGCAACCCACAGGTACCAATCTGAGGTTTTGAGACAAAGATCGGATACAAGAGATGAACTAGGGTTTGAGAGGAGACGGCAGCGCTTCATCCTGAAAACTTCCTTATGATTTTTTCCAGGTCAAAAGCCACCATATAGCAGAAGATGGGGACCGGAGACCTGCCAGGGGGCCCACAAGCCCTAGGGGCGCGCCCAGGGGGTAGGGCGCCCCCCTAGGCTTGTGGCCACCTGGTGGGTCCCCCTCTGGTATTTCTTCGCCCAATATTTTTAATATATTCCAACATAATTCTCCGTAAATTTTTAGGACTTTTGCAGTTGTACAGAATAGGTCTCTCAGATTTGCTCCTTTCCGGTCCAGAATTCCAGCTGCCGGCATTCTCTTTGTGTAAACCTTGTAAAATAAGCGAGAAAAGGCATAAGTATTGTACCATAATATGTAATAACAGACCATAATGTAATAAATATCAATATAAAAGCATGATGCAAAATGGACGTATCAACCGCCAAGGATGCAGGCAATTGCGCGAGGTTCCTGGAAGCCCCCAGCCCCATCGTCCTGATGGTTGTTGTCATTCCTTCTTGGTGGTGGTGGCAGCAGAGGGAGGCCAGCATTGCCTTGAGGACGGGCCTCACGAGGCTAATCACGCCAGGGGCCATCGCGAGGCTGATCACGCCATCGATCCTCGCGAGGCTGGTCACGCCAGTCCTGACGAGGGTTGTGGTTGTCCCAGCGGCCTCCACTGTGGCCTCCTCCGCGGTCGAAGCCACGGTTGCCGCGCTCAGGGCGGTGGCCCAGGCGCTCGTCCCGGAGCGCCCTGAGCTCCTGGCAGTCATTGGTGTTATGGGTGTGAACGTTGTGGAAGACACAGAATGGGCGGTTATCCTTGGCTGGTTCATCGCGGGCGTGGCCGCGCTTCAACTCAAGCCCTGCTGCCAGCACGGTGGGGCCCTTGCGCTTCGCTTCCTTGGCCTTGGATTTCTTGTCTTCGGATCGACATCGGGGTGCTCGAGGAGGGAAAGGCGGCCCTCCTCGGCCCTGGCGCATTTGTCCGCCAGATTGAACATCTCCAGAGCCGAGCATAGGTCATCGTGGATGGCGAGCTCCTCGCGCATCTTGACGTCCTTGACGCCCTCGGTGAACGCCGAGATGATGGCTTCATCCGAGGCCTTTGGGATCTTGAGGCGAACGTTGGTGAAGCGTTGAACGTACTTGCGGAGGGTCTCACCCGGCTGCTGCTTCATGCACTGCAGGTCGTTGACGGTGAGAGCGCAGTCGCGGGTGCCCTGGAAGTTGGCGATGAATCTCTCGCGGAGCTCGTCCCACGAGGAGATCAAACCCTCCGGAAGGTGCAAGAGCCAGGAGCGCGCGCCGTCCTTGAGAGCCATGGGAAACTAATACGTCCATTTTGCATTATGTTTTCCTACTGTTATTTATAATGTTTTATGCATAATAATGCTTTATGGAGTAATTCTAATGCCTTTTCTCTCATAATTTGCAAGGATTAAACAAAGAGGGAGAATACCAGCACTGGAATTCCAGACCTGAAAAAGCACGTCAGAGCTACCTATTCTGCACAACTCCAAATAAGTTGAAACTTCACGGAGATTTTTTATGGAATATATAAGAATTATTGGAGCAAATAACTACCAGAGGGGGCCCACCAGGAGAGCACAACCTGGTGGGTTGTGCCCTCCTCGGCCCACCTCCGGTGCCCATCTTCTGGTATATAAGTCATTTTGACCTAGAAAAAAGAAGGGGAGGACTTTCGGGATGAAGCGCCACCGTCTCGAGGCGGAACTTGGGCAGGAGCACTTTTGCCCTCCGGCGGAGCGATTCCGCCGGGGGAACTTCCCTCTCGGAGGGGGAAATCATCGTCATCATCATCACCAACAACTCTCCCTTCTTTGGGAGGGCCATCTCCATCAACATCTTCAACAGCACCATCTCCTCTCAAACCCTAGTTCATCTCTTGTGTTCAATCTTTGTACCGGAACCTTAGATTGGTGCTTGTGGGTAACTAGTAGTATTGATTACATCGTGTAGTTGATTACTATATGGTTTATTTGGTGGAAGATTATATGTTCAGATCCATTATGTTATTCAATACCCCTCTGATCTTGAGCATGATTATCATTTGTGAGTAGTTACTTTTGTTCTTGAGGTCACGGGAGAAATCTTGTTGCAAGTAATCATGTGAACTTGATATGTGTTCGATATTTTGATGATATGTATGTTGTGATTCCCTTAGTGGTGTCATGTGAACGTCGACTACATGGCACTTCACCTTATTAGGGCCTAAGGAAATGCATTGTGGAGTAGTTATTAGATGATGGGTTGCGAGAGTGACAGAAGCTTAAACCCTAGTTTATGCGCTACTTCGTAAGGGACCGATTTGGATCCAAAAGTTTAATGCTATGGTTAGATTTTATCTTAATACTTTTCTCGTAGTTGCGGATGCTTGCGAGGGGGTTAATCATAAGTAGGAGGTTTGTTCAAGTAAGAACAGCACCTAAGCAATGGTCCACCCACATATCAAATTATCGAAGTAGCGAACACAAATCAATCCAACATGATGAAAGTGACTAGATGAAATTCCCGTGTACCCTCAAGAACGCTTTGCTTATTATAAGAGACCGTTTTGGCCTGTCCTTTGCCTCAAAAGGATTGGGTTACCTTGCTGCACTTTTGTTACCGTTACCGTTACTTGCTCATTACAAATTATCTTGCTATCAAACTACTCGTTACTTATAATTTCAGTGCTTGCAGAGAATACCTTGCTGAAAACCACTTGTCATTTCCTTCTACTCCTCGTTGGGTTCGACACTCTTACTTATCGAAAGGACTACGATTGATCCCCTATACTTGTGGGTCATCAAGGCTCTTTTCTGGCGCCATTGCCGGGGAGTGAAGCGCTCTTGGTAAGTGAAAATCGGTAGGGAAAAATTATTACTACGTGCTGAAATTTATTGTCACTTGCTACTATGGAGAACAATCCTTTGAGGGGTTTGTTTGGGGTATCTTCACCTTGACCGAAACCACAATTAGCTGCCCCTCAACCTACTGCACCTACTGAAAATATTGGTTATGAAATTCCTTCGGGTATGATAGAACAACTGCTAGCTAATCCTTATGCAGGAGATGGAACCGAACATCCTGATATGCACTTGATATATGTGGATGAAATTTGTGGATTATTTAAGCATGCAGGTTTATCGGGGATGAAGCTAAGAAGAAGGTTTTTCCTTTATCTTTGAAGGGAAAAGCATTGGCATGGTATAGGCTATGTGATGATATTGGATCTTGGAATTGGAATCGATTGAAATTGGAATTTCACCAAAAAAATTATCCTATGCATCTAGTTCATCGTGATCGGAATTATATATATAATTTTTGGCCTCGTGAAGGAGAAAGTATTGCTCTAGCTTGGGGGAGGCTTAAGTCAATGTTATATTCATGCCCCAATCATGAGCTCTCAAGAGAAATTATTATTCAGAATTTTTATGCTCGGCTTTCTTGTGCTGATCAATCCATGCTCGATACTTCTTGTATTGGTTCTTTTATGAAGAAGACTATTGAATTCAGGTGGGATCTTTTAGAAAGAATTAAACGCAACTCTGAAGATTGGGAACTCGACAAAGGTAAAGAGTCAGGTATTAATCTTGAGTTTGATTGTGTTAAATCTTTTATGAATACCGATGCTTTTCAAAAGTTTAGCACTAAATATGGACTTGACTCTGAGATAGTAGCCTCTTTCTGTGAATCATTTGCTACTCATGTTGATCTCCCTAAGGAGAAGTGGTTTAAATATCACCCACCTATTAAGGAAGAAATTAAAGAACCGGACATACCTAAAGATGAAACTACCATTTACAATGTTGACCCAGTTGTTCCTTCTGCCTATATTGAAAAACCACCTTTCCCTGTGAGGATAAAGGAACATGCTAAGGTCTCAACTGTGGTCAATAAAAGTTATATTAGAGCACCTAAACCTACTGAACAAATCCAGGTAGAACCTAGTGTTGCTATGGTTAAAGATCTCCTGGTAGAAAACATAGATGGGCATGTTATTTACTTCTGTGATGAAGCTGCTAGAATTGCCAAACCCGATGAAAAAGATAAACATAGACCGGTTGTTGGCATGCCTGTTGTCTCAGTTAAAATAGGAGATCACTGTTATCATGGTTTATGTGACTTAGGTGCTAGCATGAGTGCTATTCCCTTTACCTTATATCAAGAAATTATGAATGACATAGCACCCGCTGAAATAGAAGACATAGATGTTACTATTAAACTGGCTAATAGAGACACCATCACACCACTTGGGATTGTTAGAGATGTTGAAGTCTTGTGTGGGAAAATAAAATATCCTACTAATTTTCTAGTTCTTGGCTCCCCACAAGATGACTTTTCTCCCATTATCTTTGGTAGACCTTTCTTGAACACCGTTAATGCTAAAATAGATTGCGAGAAACAAATCGTCGGTGTTAATTTTGGTGATGAATCTCATGAGTTTAATTTTTCTAAGTTTAGTAGAAAACATCATAAGAAAGAATTGCCTAGTAAGGATGAAATAATTGGTCTTGCTTCTATTGTTGTGCCTCCTACTGATCCACCAGAACAGTATTTGCTAGACCATGAAAATGATATGCCTATGCATGAAAGAAATGAAATAGATAAATTTTTCTTTGAACAGCGACCTCTGCTTAAACACAATTTTCCTATTGAAACTCTAGGAGGTCCTCCTCCACCTAAGGGTGATCCAGTGTTTGAATTAAAACAATTGCCAGACACTTTGAAATATGCTTATCTTGATGAGAAAAAGATATATCATGTTATTATTAGTGCTAACCTTTCAGAACATGAAGAAGAAAGATTATTGAAAATTCTGAAGAAGCACCGTGCTGCTATTGGATATACTCTTGATGATCTTAAGGGCATTAGTCCCACTCTCTGTCAGCACAAGATCAATATGGAACCTGATGCTAAACCCGTCGTTGATCATCAACGACGTTTGAATCCTAAGATGAAAGAAGTGGTATGAACTGAAATATTAAAGCTTCTTGAAGCCAGTATAATCTATCCCATAGCTGATAGTAGATGGGTAAGTCCCGTTCATTGTGTCCCTAAGAAAGGAGGTATTACCGTTGTTCCAAACAATAAGAATGAACTTATTCCACAAAGAATTGTTACTGGCTATAGGATGGTAATTGATTTCAAAAAATTAAACAAAGCAACTAGGAAAGATCATTACCCTTTACCTTTTATTGATCAAATGCTAGAAAGACTATCTAAGCACACAGACTTTTGTTTTCTTGATGGATATTCTGGTTTTTCTCAAATACCTATTTCACAATCGAATCAAGAGAAAACGACTTTTACTTACCCTTTTGGAACTTATGCTTATAGACGTATGCCTTTTGGTTTATGCAATGCACCTGCTACCTTTCAAAGATGTATGACTACTATATTCTCTGATTTTTGTGAAAAGATTGTTGAGGTTTTCATGGATGATTTTTCTGTTTATGTAACTTCTTTTGATGATTGCTTGAGCAACCTTGGTCGAGTTTGGCAGAGATGTCAGCAAACTAATCTTGTCTTGAATTAGGAGAGGTGCCACTTTATGGTTAATGAAGGTATTGTCTTGGGGCATAAAATCTCTGAATGAGGTATTGAAGTGGATAAAGCTAAAGTTGATGCAATTGAGAAAATGCCATGTCCCAGAGATATCAAAGGTATTCGTAGATTCCTCGGTCACGCTGGTTTCTATAGGAGATTTATTAAAGACTTCTCTAAAATTTCTAGACCTCTTACAAATCCTTTACAAAAGGATGTTCCATTTTTTTTAATGATGATTGTGTAGAAGCCTTTGAAACACTTAAGAAAGCCTTAATTTCTGCACCTATTGTTCAACCACCTGATTGGAACTTGCCTTTTGAAATTATGTGTGATGCTAGTGATTATGCTGGTGGTGCTATTCTAGGACAGAGTTGATAAGAAGTTAAATGTTATTCATTATGCTAGTAAAACTCTAGACAGTGCCCAAAGAAATTATGCTACTACTGAAAAAGAGTTTTTAGCGGTTGTGTTTGCTTGTGACAAATTCAGATCATACATTGTTGATTCTAAAGTTACTGTTCACACTGATCATGCTGCTATTAAATATCTTATGGAAAAGAAAGATGCTAAACCTAGACTCATTAAGTGGGTTCTCTTGCTACAAGAATTTGATTTACATATAACTGATAGAAAAGGAGCTGAGAACCCCGTAGCTGATAACTTGTCTAGGTTAGAGAATATCCTTGATGACCCACAACCTATTAATGATAGCTTTCCTGATGAACAACTAGCTGCAATAAATGTTTCTCATAACACTCCTTGGTATGCTGACTATGGCAATTATATTGTTGCTAAATATATACCACCTAGTTTCACATACCAACAAAAGAAAAAATTCTTCTATGATTTAAGACATTACTTTTGGGATGACCCACATCTTTATAAAGAAAGAGTAGATGGCATTATTAGACGTTGTGTACCTGAGCATGAACAGGGACAAATCCTACGAAATGTCACTCTGAAGCTTATGGAGGGCATCATGCAGGAGATAGAACTGCTCACAAGGTATTGCAATCTGGTTTTTATTGGCCTACTCTCTTCAAGGATGCCCATACGTTTGTTTTATCTTGTGATGAATGTCAAAGAATTGGTAATATTGGTAAGCGTCAGGAAATGCCTATGAATTATTCACTTGCTGTTGAACCATTTGATGTTTGGGGTTTTGATTATATGGGACCTTTTCCATCCTCTAATGGGTATACTCATATTTTGGTTGCTGTTGATTATGTCACTAAGTGGGTAGAAGCTATTCCAACTAGAAGTGCTGATCATAACACTTCCATTAAAATGCTTAAAGAAGTTATTTTCCCAAGGTTTGGAGTCCCTATATATTTAATGATCGATGGTGGTTCACACTTTATTCATGGTGCTTTCCGGAAAATGCTTGCTAAATATGATGTTAACCATAGAATTGCATCACCCTATCACCCTCAATCTAGTGGTCAAGTTGAACTTAGTAATAGAGAAATAAAATTAATATTACAGAAAACTGTTAATAGGTCCCGAAAGAATTGGTCTAAGAAATTGGATGATGCACTTTGGGCTTATAGAACAGCTTATAAAAATCCCATGGGTATGTCTCCGTATAAAATGGTTTACGGAAAAGCTTTTCATTTGCCTCTTGAGTTAGAACATAAAGCATATTGGGAATTAAAGAGCTCAACTATGATTTCAAACTTGCTGGTGAAAAGAGGTTATTTGATATTAGCTCATTAGATGAATGGAGAACCCAAGCCTATGAAAATGCCAAACTATTTAAAGAAAAGGTTAAAAGATGGCATGATAAAAGAATCCAAAAGCGGGAATTCAAAGTAGGAGAATATGTTCTTTTGTACAACTCTCGTTTCAGATTCTTTGCAGGAAAACTTCTCTCCAAATGGGAAGAACCGTATGTTATCAAAGAGGTTTATCACTCTAGAGCCATCAAAATAAATAATGCCGAAGGTACCAACCCGAAGGTGGTCAATGGTCAAAGGATTAAACACTACATCTTAGGTATGCCTATTAATGTTGAAAGCAACATTATCCAAACCATGACACCGGAGGAGCACATAAAAGAAACCTTCCGGAACACTCCTGAATAACTGAAAAAGAGGAGGTACATGATACGGTAAGTAAACGGACTCCGAAAAATCCGCAAAAATATTTTCTGTCAGTTTTGGAATATATTAAAAATTAGGAAAATAAGAAACAACCAGGAAGGTAACCCTGGTGGGCACAAGACACCAGGGCGCGCCAGGGCCCCCTGGCGTGCCCAGGTGGGTTGTGCCCACCTCGGGTACCTTCCGGACTCCGTTTTTCTTCGGTTTGCTTGTTCCCCAAGATAAAAAATCTTTATATACCCCCCGAACCTATTAACCACCGTATCGCGGAGAAATCTTCTGTTCTTCTTTCTTGCTATTTTCTAACAGATCTAGATCACCATGGCCACCTCGAGATCCTCCAAGGACAAGTTCTTCGAGAACGTCATCAACCCATACTTGCGGGAGGTGATGCAGCACCCTCAAGCCATCGAGATGCGTGAGGGGGTGCTCCACATCCGCGACATCCAGGGCCCCAAAGGGACGGGAACCGTGGATGCCAGGCTCGAAGCCATGGAGCAGGAGGTCTTCAGGTGCAAGGGGATGGTGGAACGTGGACTCAATGCTAATCACCTCATGATCGCGGACTACACCCGTGATCTCAAGGTGGATGGCAAGTCCATGAAGGACATCGTCTTCACCTTCAACGAGCAAATCAACTTTCTCCAAAGCTAGATCTATGATCTCCAAAACCAAGTCTTTGAATATGAGGCAAGGTTTAAAGGTATGAGTTTGGCTGCCAGTTGCAGGACTCGCGAGACTCACTCCTCTTATGATGGTGAGCCCTTGCCATGGAAACCTGAAGATAAGACCGCGACTACTTCTTCACCACCACCACCTTCATCATCACCAAAGGAGACTTGAGTTCATGGTATGGGCACTCCCCTTGGCTTGTGCCAAGCTTGGGGAGGTGCCCCGGTATCGTATAACCACCACTATCTTTGCTTTTATCTATTTTTAGTTCGATCCTTAGTTATCTTTTGATTTAGTTGAATAAGAGTTTAGTTCGATCCTTTCTTTTCGAGTGTTTGCTTAGTGATCTATCTATGTAATCGTGTTCGAGATATAATAAAGATTAGTTCAAGTTTTGCTTTCTTTACTTTAAGTTTCAATAAAAAGAAAGAAAAATAAATAAATGAAAAGATCATATGCTAATCTTATGGTAAGTAATGACATCACATAAGGAAAAGTATAAGTGGTAAAATTTGTTGGAGATTTACAAACATAGCATTGGTCAATGATGCAACTCATGAAAGAATTAATAAGGGAAGAGAAGATTCACATGCAAATACACTATCTTGGACATCTTTTATGATTGTGAGCCCCCATTAAATATTTTGTGTCAAAATAGTTGACGCTGGACAAGGAAGGCAACGTAATGATTTATGTTTGTTCATATTCACATAGAAGTTATATTGTCATAGATCCTTTAACATGTGGTGCTTGCTCAATATCTTTTCTAGCCAAAAATTCCGCACTAAGTAGAGATACTACTTGTGCATCCAAAAACCCTTAACCCAAATCTTATTTCGTGAGTCCACCACACCTACCTATGGATTGAGTAAGATCCTTCAAGTAAGTTGTCATCGGTGCAATAAGGCAATAAAAATTGCTTCTAAATGTGTTGGATCATTTAGTGTAAGAGAAAATTGAGCATTGTACGAACTTGTGATGGCAAAGAATAAAAGCGACAGACTACATAATAAAGGTTGCTATCATAAGGGGCAATATAACGTGACGTTCTTTTGCATTAAGAGATTTGGCATACAAACAAATAAGCGCATGGCAACCTCTGCTTCCCTCTGCGAAGGGCCTATCTTTTACTTTTATGCAGAGTCAAAGTTTTCTTCCCTATTCCTTTTTATTTTTCTCCTTTGGCAAGCATCATGTGGCGAGGAAAGATCTAGGCACATATATCTAGTTGGATATGATTAGGCATGAGTTATTATTGTTGACATCACCCTTGAGGTGAATAAGTTGGGTGGCGAAACTATAAACCCCTATCTTTCTATGTGTCTGGTTGAGACTTTTTGTTCATGGGTACGCTGTGAATGTTAGCAATCATAGAAGATTAAATGATGGTTGAGTATGTGGACTTGCCTAAAGGCTCCGACACGTGACCCTTCCTGAAAATATGATGAATTGTAGTTGCCAAGTTGACTGAAAACATAGTTTGTTGGTTTTCAATAAGGTTTATGCTTTATACTTCAATGTTGTGATGAATTGTTACTTGTTCATGAGAAGTTATATGATAAAAGTTCTATGATAAAAGTTTTATGTTAAAGTTTGTTGTTGTTATAATAATATACATGATGCTTCTATGTCCGTATTTTGTTTTTATCGACACCTCTCTCTCTCTAAGCATGTGGACATGTTTTCGATTTCGGTTTTCGCTTGAGGACAAGCGAGGTCTAAGCTTGGGGGAGTTGATACGTCCATTTTGCATCATGTTTTCCTACTGTTATTTATAATGTTTTTATGCATAATAATGCTTTATGGAGTAATTCTAATGCCTTTTCTCTCATAATTTGCTAGGATTACACAAAGAGGGAGAATACCGGTAGCTGGAATTCTGGACCTGAAAAAGCATATAGATTGGTGCTTGTGGGTGACTAGTAGTGTTGATTACATCGTGTAGTTGATTACTATATGGTTTATTTGGTGGAAGATTATATGTTCAGATCCATTATGTTATTCAATACCCCTCTGATCTTGAGCATGATTATCATTTGTGAGTAGTTACTTTTGTTCTTGAGGTCACGGGAGAAATCTTGTTGCAAGTAATCATGTGAACTTGATATGTGTTCGATATTTTGATGATATGTATGTTGTGATTCCCTTAGTGGTATCATGTGAACGTCGACTACATGGCACTTCACCTTATTAGGGCATAAGGGAATGCATTGTGGAGTAGTTATTAGATGATGGGTTGCGAGAGTGACAGAAGCTTAAACCCTAGTTTATGCGCTACTTCGTAAGGGACCGATTTGGATCCAAAAGTTTAATGCTATGGTTAGATTTTATCTTAATACTTTTCTCGTAGTTGCGGATGCTTGCGAGGGGGTTAATCATAAGTAGGAGGTTTGTTCAAGTAAGAACAGCACCTAAGCACCGGTCCACCCACATATCAAATTATCAACGTAGCGAACACAAATCAATCCAACATGATGAAAGTGACTAGATGAAATTCCCGTGTACCCTCAAGAACGCTTTGCTTATTATAAGAGACTGTTTTGGCATGTCCTTTGCCTCAAAAGGATTGGGCTACCTTGCTGCACTTTTGTAACCGTTACCGTTACTTGCTCATTACAAATTATCTTGCTATCAAACTACTCGTTACTTATAATTTCAGTGCTTGCAGAGAATACCTTGCTGAAAACCACTTGTCATTTCCTTCTGCTCCTCGTTGGGTTCAACACTCTTACTTATCGAAAGGACTACGATTGATCCCCTATACTTGTGGGTCATCAGAAACCAGTTCGCCATGACCTTGTTGTCGCCATTCGCCACCTCGATGCTCAGCGAGTAGAGCTGGAGGAACTCTGCAGGGTCTAGGGTGCCGTCATAGTGCGGGGGCAGGTCTGGCTTGAACTTGCCAGGCCAAACGACACGGCGCAGCTTATGGGTGAAGGCGCGGCAGCCCGCCGCGCTTACAGGCACAGCCCACGCGAGGGGAGCATGACCCTAACGCCCATGCGCTGCAGCCCCCAGAGCTGCCCGGTCTTGGTGCTGGCGTGGTGGTGCGGGGAGCGCACATGCGTCGTTCTGCGGCTGCTGCACCACCTGGCAATTGGCCCCATCCTGTGCTGGCGCTGGCGCCCCATGCGGCGGGTCGCGCGGACGCGTGTCGCGCCTAGGCTCGGCGTCGGCACTACGTAGAGGAGAGGGAGGAGGTGCGCCATGAGCTACGTCTCCCCGCACGGGAGGGCGAGGGATGGAGCGGTGTCCTGGACTAGGGGGTACTCACCATGTCGTCTCCCGACCAGTGGGTTGGGCCGAGGACCCCCGTGGCGGTTCACTAATGGGCCAGTTCGGATAGCCGATGACATATACAAGAAAGATTCCACAAGACTTGGTGATCAAGACAAGGACTCCTCTCCACCAACGTAGCCGACTAGGACTCTTGTCATCCTGGGCCTCCGGTACATTATATAAGCCGAGGCCAGGCTCGTTGATAGATAGATTATGACATTACTCATCATACCCCTTGGGTTTAGACCACAACATATGATCTCGAGGTAGATCAACTCTGTATCTTGATACTTCATCAATATAAACAAGAGCAGGACGTAGGGTTTTACCTCCATAGAGAGGGCCCGAACCTGGGTAAAACACCGTGTTCATCGTCTCTGTTACCATCGATCCTAGATCCACAGCACAGAACCCCCTACCCCGAGGTCTGCCGGTTTTGACACCGACAATGGTGCTTTCATTGAGAGTTCCGCTGTGTGATCGGCAAAGGATCAATGGCTCGCCCGCAGATCAACTGCGACGTCGGCATCTTCGTCGCCGGCTCGACTGGTCACCTTGGCTCAACCGAGGACTGCGCTCCGTCTCCGATCATCATGTTCGGACGAGGGCCTTCATCAACATCAACTCCGATCTCTATCAAGATCATGGAGGAATCATTCATATAGCCCGGGGGCTCAACTTCAACATTGTCCTCGGGCGACCATGCTGTTTTTCTATACAGCGGATTCGTATTCGCTGTCGCCGCTTCCTCGAGTGTCGTTTTAACGATTGGTTTGGTGGAATTATGCGGAATTAAGTCTACAACAACCATGCAAAATTTCGCCGAGTTCTGATGGAGGAATCTCCGGCGATCTCCGATATACCGGAGCCCTGTCGAATCTGGATGGGAATCTAGACGAGTTTGGAGTGTGATGTCCAGCATCTAGCTCGGACGTCCTTTGTAAGATCCACCGTTGATCAGCTGTGGAATTCCTATATCTACCACCCATCAAAATTTCAGCTCGATCCGACGGTTAAAACTCCGGGAACCTTCCGATGAGTGGACCAATTTTCAGATCTGTTTTCTGCACGAATATGGATCCGACCCGAATTCATGTTTCTTTATGAACGTGATATTGGACTACCTTCTTAAAGAAATTTTCTTCTAGGGTATTGTGCGTTGTTTTTAAACACGTGCCCATAAAATTTTAAGCCTCATCTGAGGTAATCTTCACCATCACGCTGGTGTCAAATCAATCCGGCAATATTGCTCCACGGCTGCCGACCTGCGCTAGACGCGTCGTCGCTTTTTGAGCCGAGCTCAACTTCTTCTGATCATCATCTCGGCGAGCCGAACAAGAGTTCGGAATCACCAAGGATAAATCATCACCAACATCGCCGCCCCACGGATTACACGGAGCGGGCACACCGGCACCGCCGCATGGCCACTTCATCAAGCCGGCATTGACCGCGTCACAAGTTACGACCTGCGTCGGCATGGCCACACTGTTGCTTCTTCAAGCCGATGTCCATCACGCCGAACTGCTTCAACACCTCGGCTGACATGGCAACTGCAACGTCTCCTTACCGACCTGCTCCGTCACCTCGGCTAGACCGGGGGCTTCGCCACCTCTTCATCAACCTACTCCGGAGACTTCGGCGTCACCAGCCGACCAGCTTCGTTACGTTAGCTGGACCGGGGGCTTTGCCTCGGCGAGACAATCTTTGCCAGCATCGCCATGCCATCGCTTCATCACCCATCAGGCAATGGGTGTGCGGATCGAGTCCCAATTTTGGGAGTAACCTTTCTTCGGACTGCTACAACAAATAAACCAGGTGCTATTAATCCTAGCAATTTTTGCTTGTTTGGGTTTATTTTTCCCAAGGAATTATTACTCTGGTTTGTTCCATCATCTGTACACAGGTCTATCAAATGGTGGCCGCATTAACGACGGTCGCGTGGTGGTTCGGTCAGTTTTCGTACATAATTCGGCGAACGCCGCATCCAGAACTCGGACCGACCTGTGAATTCGGGCTTTGCCACGCCTTTACCGCATCATGCCGACGCCCTGCATCGACATTGACTTTGGCGCCAGGCCACATCTCTTTAAATAAATTATCTTTGCGAAAAGCAATTATGCAAGGATTTTATATATATTTATATTATTATTTTTGGACCACACTATTTTATGTGTGCAGGTGATTGTCTTCGACTGCGTCACGCGGTCACTTCGGCAAGCCAATGTCGTTGTCCCAATTGGCATAAATTGGCTTGCATGACTATCTTGTTGATTGAATTGCCATACCGACATGTTCGGTTGCCTCGGGGACTTCGGCATCATCAAGAGGGTCCTACCTCGTCGGGTGTTTGGCGCACGGGTCATATTTCTTTTATTACTCACTTTGCATGAATTATTATTCATGCAACCTTTTTTTATTACTGTTATCTCCGGCTTGCACTATCTTCCGTGCACAGGTAAATGATCCGGATTGGGCAGCGTTGTCACCTCGGCTAAACCGGGGGCTTCGTCATCACTTTATTAACCCACACCGGGAACTTCGGCGTCATACTGTCGGTCTACTCCGTCGCCTCAGACGGACGGGGGGTTCCACCTCGCCACATTGGCCGTGCTGTGTCGCCACTTTGGGGTGCCGAGCTCTTCGCTCCTCCATCTCGGGACCGGCTTAGGGACTGGGACCTCGTCCCGCCGTAAACTCGGACCTCGTCATCGATGCCGAGCACATTAACCAGCTAAGTCGCTTTCATGCCCAAAGTTTTAAATTTTTAATTTTTGTTCGGTTCGACCGGGCTCACGTGAGTTGTTTGTTAAAAGAAACTCCCTTTACCCATGTTAGCTGGGGGCTCTTAAATTTACATGAGCTATTTTATAATAAGTGTGTTTTCTTCTTGTTCGTTGCAAAATCTTTTTCTATCACTCCTTCCTCGACTCGAGTGTGTGGTCAATAGCCGGATAGCCTGGGTCCGATCTTGACCCACTTGCAGTCTTGAGATCGGATGTGTCATGTTAAAGCACGACAGAAGCACAAATTTTTTATTTTTTTAAAAAAAAATTAGACCAATTTTCGGATTGGCACCAATTGACTTGATTTAGTTCGGACGTGGAGTTTTCGCATAAGTCTTTTTGTTTTTAAGCTTATGGCACTTTTAAACTATTTGTGTGTTTCCAGCATAAGTCTCGCAGTGCAACGCCGGACACCTTTAGAGATTTGACAAAACATTCTCGGGTATTGCTTTATATGCATCGGTTTCGAATTGTGTCTTTGGTCAATAGTTGGGTTACCCGGCTCTTGTGCTTGCCTCCTACATTCCGCTTTGTTCGGCTAGGTGTGCAAAGGGGAACCACTGTGATTGTGCTTCCAGCTAGCATGGTTAAGCGCCTCAGTGGAGAAAGCCGAAAACTGACTGTCACAATAAGTATAAACTGGTCAGCGATCCGATGACTGTGTTAAATTATAAGATCGATAGAGGTCACCCCATGTTAAATGACGGTCCGTTCATAACATTGGCCGAAGTGTTTACAGCTTGACCTCGACTGTCACCGAACACTAACTGGGGGCTAGTAACTGGCCTCCCAACTTTAAGCTCCTATGACTAGGTGAAGGTTATAAAGCCCGCATATCTGATTGCCTTGTTTCCGCTAACACAACCGCCTTCGGGCACCGAGACATCGGCTAAGGGTTGTTTTGTTATTGCGAAAACACCCTGCGTAGCATCTACAAGGGGGTGGAAGCCGACGATGGGCCACTTTCAAATGATAAACGGTCGCAACGGAGTCAAAATAAACATATCATCGGTGTTTGTATTTAATATATGAGGGCCTCCTTCCGCAATCATCGTTATAAAGCCATAAATATGCATCAATTTGACTTAAGATTTTGGGCAAGCTGGGTTGCCTGGCTCCTGTGCTTACCCCTACGTTCCCGATAGTTCGGCTAGGTGGTAAAGGGAGCACCTCTGTGATTGTTACTACCGGGTCATCCGAGTAAGTACCTCAGACTGGGTGAAGCCGAAAGCTAGCAATCTTAAAGGATCACATTGGTCGGCAACGACGGAAGTGAAATTTTTGGTTCTTTAATACCATAGAGTTCGGGAACTTTCCCCGAACTAAATCCTCAATATTTTCCTCCCACATTGATCGGAGGTGAGGTTTCATGATCATGATAAACATGACGACCCAAAGAAAGGAACTGATAGCGGGACTATTTTCTTTGGAAGATGTTTCTTACGTTAAAATGTAATATAACATATCTCTCCGTGTACCTTTGTTTATAAAACCTTATGACCGGATTACCTTGTTTTCCATAAATCTTTGCCCTTATAACGGCTTTATAAAGTAGGAAAACACTCCTCGGCTACTGGCCGAAGAGGTTGAAGCCGATGGTCGGTCAAAAAAATTTTGTACAATGCGGATCCGAGCACTAATGATGTAAAGTACTTGGATACATAGAGTCATTACACATAATTTGTGATTTTACTATGGATATCGATCCTTAATTCGGCCACCCGTGCCCACATTAAGACTTGGGGGCTACTGGGCTTTGGGCTTATTATTTACAAATATTAAAGGGGCACATCGATCCCCTGATCTGGTGTTGCCACCCGACCAGTGTCTCGGGGGCTACTGCATTGTTTGTTCAATGCAGAAAATTCAAAGTGCTTAGTGTTCGGCTTGACCGAACTATAGGCAAACGCGTCTTTGGACAACAACAGGTACCATCTGGACCTATCTAGCATCAAGCTAATATATTACGGCAACTTCTCAAGACCCTCTCTCAAGGGCCCGTTCGCCAATCACTATTATCTCTAATATATTACACTGCGTTTCTATTCCTACGTATGCTGCTGAGCTAGGAGTTGATCCTCAGGCCGATTTCGCGCATCGACCTGAGTCTCAGGGGCTACTTGGATCAGCGCTTTCATGTTTTCCTTCAGGTGCATCTCGGGTTTTAGACCGACACACACCTTGAGGGCTACTGGCTATATATCTCGGCGGAGAATAAATTGCACCAATAAAAAATATTCACAAAAAATCAGCCCGCAGTCGGGGTGGTGCACCACCTCGGAAGCAGTCCGGCATAAAGCTCGGGCGCCAGTGGCTGGCTCCATAAAGGGCACTTCCGGCATTAAGCTCGGCTGAATTCATTCAATCTTTTAAAGACCGAGGTAGTTTATGACACCTCGGACGCTGACCATCGTTAGAGCTCGGATACAGTCCGGTGTTGGAGCTCGGATACAGTCCGGCGTTGGTGCTGGGCTGCAAAAGATACCTCAAATACAGTCCGGCATTGGAGCTCGGATGCAAGAGGACACCACCGCATGGGAACAACTGCAAACCCGAGGTGTGGCGTAAAAAACTTACAAGGCATTGATAAAGGCTGATAACTTAAAAAGACTCTTCGGATACCCGACGTATGAACTCTTCGGATACACCTCGGCGATCCTCAAGATCGGAGATGGGAAGATTTGTTGAACCAGTTTTCAAGACCGACGACCGAAGATGAAGAACAGTTCGGAAGAATCGAGGAGCGTCCCCAACTTGAAGACCGGTTCAGGGGGCTACTGACGGTGTCTTGGACTAGGGGGTACTCACCATGTCGTCTCCCGACCAGTGGGTCGGGCCGAGGACCCCCGTGGCGGTTCACTAATGGGCCAGTTCGGACAGCCGATGACATATACAAGAAAGATTCCACAAGACTTGGTGATCAAGACAAGGACTCCTCTCCACCAACGTAGCCGACTAGGACTCTTGTCATCCTAGGCCTCCGGTACATTATATAAGCCGAGGCCAGGCTCATTGATAGATAGATTATGATATTACTCATCATACCCCTTGGGTTTAGACCACAACATATGATCTCGAGGTAGATCAACTCTGTACCTTGATACTTCATCAATATAAACAAGAGCAGGACGTAGGGTTTTACCTCCATAGAGAGGGCCCGAACCTGGCTAAAACACCGTGTTCATTGTCTCTGTTACCATCGATCCTAGATCCACAGCACGGGACCCCCTACCCCGAGGTCTGCCGGTTTTGACACCGACAGAGGGATGGAGCGAGTGGGATGGCACAGGGGCCTCGCCGGCGGCGTTAACGAGCTTGATGATGCGGCCTAGCCAGGCGTCGTAGCCCTCATTGGCGGGGCGGTAGCGCAGCAGCTCGCACGCCATGAACAGCGGAGCCTGCGCATTTGCCGGCCCGCGACAAGCGTAGGAGGACGACGCCGTGGCGGGGGTGAGGGAAGGAGTGGTGGTGCGGTCATCACACTACACGAAGGGCGGCAGCGAAGAGTCTTGCTACTCATGAGCAGCAGGGTCGATGGCAGCGTTAGCTGCGGGAGAAGCGGAGCAGCGTGGAACACCGTGGCCCACAGGCGTCGTCTGGGTGACACGAGTGGCCCGGTGCTTGGCGTGAACTCGGCGGGCATCGGCGATGGGGGCGACGAAGCAAAGACGAGACGAAGCGGAAGGGAGAGCTTCGACACGCCCCTACCTGGTGCGCCAAATGTCGGAATCGGGGCTCCGCGGACTCAAACTATGTTCGAACTCTGGGGCGTGTGCGAAGACCTAACCTAGCTACAGCCTCAAGCTCATCGTCTCATGGCTTGGCCTCGTCGAGTTCGTGCGAGCGGGCAAAAGAGGGGACGCAATAGTTTACCCAGGTTCGGGCGCTTTGTGGTGGATTGCCTCGTGAGGAGGATGAGGATGAACTAGTACAGTGGATGAGCTGCCTCACGAGGGCTCAAAGGATGAGGATGAATCGACGCACCACTCTCTACGGTGGAGACTAGCCTATATTTATAGTGGCCTTGGTCCTCTTCCCTCATAGCTTAGGCGGGAAGGGATTCCACAACGGCCAATTTGAAAGGGGACAAGAGTACATCTTATCCTGATGAAAGGTGGTCTTCGCCTGTAAAGCTTCTGGTCATGGCACAGTGGTGGGCTTGGTGATGACATCCGTCTTGCCGAGCTCGTGGTCTTGGTCTCATTGCACCGGAATGGAAGCCTTTGGGGGATTCCTTGGGAACCCGCGTACGTCCTTGCCTCCTTAGCACCAAAGAGGAAACTGTCCTCCACTGCGCCCGCTGGCACCCGCCTGGCCTTGGTCGTCATGGCTTACGTCATCGCGAGCCTCGTGAGGCGCGGCTTGCATAGAGATCTCCGCTCCTCAGGAAGCAGGCTTGGGAAGCTGCTCCTTGGGAGGTCTTGGCGTCGTTTGCCTCGCGAGGCCGGGGGGGCCTCGCGAGGGTCTTGCTTGCAGGGTCTTGTAGCTGGGCCGTACCGGGCCGTCGACGGGGCCACGCGCTGGGTCGTAGGCAGGCAAGTCTGGGTACCCCTGATTCCAGAACGCCGACACACATTAACCTGGCCATGAAAGCCGCTACTACTTAGCCGCCGTTCGGTGGGCCGGCGCCCTGAGTCGAGGAGGAGGAGGTCATCGATGGATGCATCTTTCTTCTTGCCTCTTGTAACCAGCACTTCATCGCCTCGTGGCCTTAATGTTTTATTAGTGTATGGCATTTTTATTCCAGTCATAAATGACATGTGTGATCCCTTGCTCTTATTTGGCGTTAATTATATGTAGTATCACTGTCTTCGTCCTGGTGTACTACCTAGGTCCTGGTTTATTAGTCCCTTTTGTAATTTGTGCTAAATTTTGACCAAAGATTTAACTGACAAAATGTTAGTGCATGTCAACAATAATTATATTGTTTGATTTGTATTTGAACATAGTTTTCAATGATATAATTTTGGTGACATGCATGAACCTTTTGTTAGTCAAATTTATGGTCAAAATTTGGCACAGATTACGATGGGGAGCAATAAACCAGGACGGAGGTAGATTGGTCACCATCGTGTTTTGTGCCAAATTTTGACTTCGCGACCCAACCTACATGAAGGGAGTACTATATATATTGGCGTGACAACCAAACTTATGTATTCAAAACTGAGCGTTACTACATGTCATGAGTTCAAAACGATAAAGTGGAACAAGTACAGCACGCCTGTGCCATTCGCGTCACAACCCACACTGTCGTTCCGGCCCGCCGCTCAGCGCGCATTGGCTTTGCATTTTCTATGTACAAGTTATAAAGGTAAAGACTGTCGCGTTCGCGTTGCACCCCCACACGGTGTGTCCGGCACACCGCTCAATCTAGGGAACGCTTGTTGTCTTAGCATTTTCACTGTCAGGTGGGGCCGCACTTGAGCAAACCGACTATCGGCAAATCCCCACCCCGCCCACCACGCGTCGGCTAAGTTAGAATTCAAAGAGAGAAACGAGGGAGAAGAGCTAGCTGTAGCACAAACGCTGTTGTCAGATGGGACTCGTGTTGATAGAATAGGAGTACTGAGTACTCGTATGTCTAGTACTGAGTACCACTAGGTGGGTGCGTGCGACCTATACCTGTCATCACTTTAGGTCTCCTTTTCGAACCACACCTATGCTTCATAGTACATATTTTTTTCACGCATTTTTCCTCCTATATGTACTCCTAGGCTATTTCCACGTGCTTCCTTTCGCCGACATGTGGGACATAGAGCATCTGAGATCTAGTGCATGCACGACTCGGAGCATATGCAACCATGCCGGCGTACTTTACATTTCAGACCTGACGAATTACATGCAAACCCCCTGCAGAAGAATAAATAAATAAATGAATTACTACATGCAAACCGGATTATTTTCATAGAAACCGGAGCACGTTCATTAAATTTTGGACATAACACATTTATAAAAAACGACCGGACCTAAACCAGTCTAAGGGCCTCTTTGATTTGTAGGATACGGAAAACACAGGAATGGGGAAAGTATGATGGCGATGAACCGAGAGGAGGAGTACTGTACATGCTAGAGACTGGATTGTAGTACATTGTTTTTTATGGCCATATCACCACATTGTTTTCTATGGCCTATCGTCTGCTGGTTCACTGGGCTGCCGTGTTTCGCACTCCTCCGACATGAGTAGTAGTATATACTATGTAGTACTATATATACCGCATGATTCTTTGCTCCTTCTTACTTCGCCGACATGTGGGAGAGCCAGCATCCATGTCGACGTGTCATGCACCAGATTAGACTGGGGAATGGAAGGGGGGCATCACCCTGGTCGTAGTGCCGCAGTAATAATGACTATAGTGAGTAGTCATATCACAAGACCCCCATCTTTCCAGCTGTAAGTTGAATCCGCTACTCCCTCACCATCCTCGCCTCTCTGTCAAACCGGCTATGCGAAAACTTCCACGCGTACTGCCCAGGAAAAGCCCCGCCCTCAACTTTTAAATACTCATAGTATAATTTTGTATCGATGAATTGCGCCATGGAGCAGCAAACCAAAAGAAAAAGGTGGTACATGTAAACAAATACAGTTCAAGCTCTAGCTAGCGATTCAAAATGTAAACTGTGCATGTGTTTATATGTATAGGTTACTTCAAAGTACTGAGTCCATTGATGCAATGTGGTCAAACTGTACCATCAATATCTCAAAGCCAAAATAGTTCGAGCTTGTTCGTTCTATATAAATAGTACTGTATGTTTATTCACCCGTGGGGTTGTTCAATGAATGGAGGGCTGGGGAGCACAAGTGAAAAATACTACTAGTAAGCATGAGTAGTACAGTACAGTACAAAGTGCGACGTGTAGTTAGTCACGTTAAATAGAGAGTTTCTTTTTTTAATGCCACGTACACAAATTGAAACGCTTGTTGTGGAGAGAAAAAGATAATCACTCCACTGTATATATAGGCAGGGGCCTGAGCGCTTAATTAACTAGGGTTGCTCTCTTCATTCTCTCATCCTCTCCAGATCTAAACAAGACAGCGGTGGTGACATTTTCTCTATGCTCACCGCTGGTCATAGATCCGGCCGGATCCCTTCAGCCGGGGTGTGTAGGGGACTAGGTGCATCGTTCACGCGGCCATCAGCGGCGAGGGAGGAAACCCACAGTTGCCGGCGGGTCCCGATCCTCTGCCCGTGCCGTTCTCTCTGACACAGCGCTGGCTCGGGAGGTCCTCCGAACCCTTCTTCCTTCCTGTCGTATTGTGGGCAGATCCGACTTGCCGCCGGCCTCCTAGCCACATCCCGATGACCCTCAGGTATAAGTTCCTTTGAAAGCGGCCTTGCTCTACTGCCCCAACTCCCCATGTGTCTGCATGTGGATCTTTTTCTACTTCCATCAGCTCTTGCAAAGCCACCTAAATTTGTAGTATTATTAGAGGTAAAGCTACTTCATGCAGTCGAATCTAGGACTTGGTTCAAACAGCGAAGAAAGGGGGGAAAGTTGTAGCATGAATATAGGACTTGATTCGAAGAGGAAAAGTAGGGGGAAAGTAGTAGAGACTGGATACCCAACTAGTCTCTTGGTTGAAAAGGGAAATAAAGGGAAAAGGCAGTACAAACTGGATAAGGAATAGATCTATTATTGATTGAAAAAAGGATAGAAAGTGGCGGCTGGTGGACAAGTCAACAGAGTATGTCCAGGATTAGATTTGCTGCCCTCACATAGTAAAAGGTCTCCAGGATTAGATTTGCTGGCCTCACAGAGTATGAACAAACTCGGCATCACCACTTTATGCCTCCTTGTAGGTACATTGTGCTGATGCGTCCACTATCGCTTGTCCTTATACCAACTTTTTGTTATTGTTAATGTAAGGGCGTATGTAAAATGAAGCAATCACACTGTTACCGTAAGGACATGTCTAACCAATGTTTTTGTTAATCTAATGCCTTCAGTAATATGATGCAATTAAACTATGTTACAAATGGTACTCCTGCTATTTTTCCCAGTATCGTAAGTAAGTTGCTTCTTTACGCTGCTGAGTGTCGTGGTGTCCCCACTGTCCCATGCCCTTAAACCAACTCTTTAGTTGTTGTTGATCTACTGTATCTGGTAAACAAGCAATGCCACCATTAAAGTAATCCCATATTGGATGGAGGTAATCCTCCTTTAAACAAAGTAACCCCATATTTGACGAATGTCGTTGTTGATCGTAATGCTTCCGGTAACATGAAGCAATGCTGTCGTTTTAAAATTTCTACTATCCTTGCGCGATTGCCATGAACATAATCAAGATGCTTCTTTTCATTTCGTGTATGTTTCGTATCTTGTTATTGACCAGTAACTGTTTTCTTTCTATCTTTTTGTGCGGATAGGGATATCCATTTCACCGCGTTGCTATTGTGACCTTTTGGTGAACTGCACAAAACACTTTTTTTGGAATGAGTGTCTTGTGCAGTTCAACTAAAATGTCACGTGGGCAACGTCTCTCAATTTTGGTGGAACTGCACAAAATGGTGATTGGAGTTTTAAACATCTCCGCCAAACTCTGCTGGTAATCTCGTGCAACATTTTATTAGCCTTTGCAAGATGAGCCATCACTGTCACCACAATGGCACTTTATTTTAGTGGAACTGCACAAAAGGATAGGCAAATTATAGTTGCACCTTGCATGAGCAGGACAACCAACCTTAGTGTTGCTCAATTTTAGTGCAACTACTAAAGAAGAACCTGCCAGCTCATGAGAGCAAGTACTTCTTGCTAGCTGCATGATGCAATCTTTGCTTCATTTCAGGTGAACTGCAGAAAAAGTCGCATGAATTGAATCATCCGAGTGGATCTGCAGGTTCACCACATCGAGTCATGGCGGCGTAGGCCCCTCTCTCAGTTATGGTTCCCATGATCGGGTATGTTCCTTTTTGGTTGATTTTGACTCTGCATCCAGCTAGTGATCTTGTGCTACTGTTTTGGCACTGCTATGAGAAAGCAATAGTGATATTGTTTTTGCATCTTAATTTAATGCCACTAATAATTTGAGGCAATCTTTTGGCACCTCTACTGCCACTGATAAAATGAAGTAATAATACATTTAAAATAGAGCTACTGTCTTATCTACCATTTCATTTCCAATGTAGATAACTTGCAGAAGGCCTATCCGGCAGAACCAAGTCCATGTGCACTACATCAATCACATAGCTGCACTGAACTAGTTGAGTCCATCATGCCTACCGTTGAGGTGGCGCGGGCCCCCTCTCTAACTGGCGAGCGCCATAATTTTAGTTGAACTACACAAAAAAGTGATTGAAATGAGTCGACGCTCCTCCTTCTACTGCCACACTAAGGTGTTAATGGATGTCAACGAATCGCCTTCATGGCAAGATACAGGGACATGAAGAATAACTTGATCTCCCAAAGTCATCTCACACAGGTCAGTACTGTCCTTTATCAACACGATTGTGCTTTGTCATACTGTGCTAACATTGTATTTTTTTAACAAAGCTATTCTATCGCAATCTTTTCTCATTTTGGAAATAAAGTTGCTTTAACTAGTGCCACTATTATAGTAATCATGCTCTTTCTTATCTATGCAAACAGGAATACTCAACTACAGATGTTGTGATGGTCAAAAGCATTCGCCAAGTTCTTGGGTTGTATGACACGGCTAGCCAAGATGGATTTAATCCCGAGATTCACTTTATCCAAAGGCTCTAAAGTGCCATGCGTGTGTGCAAGGTGGAAAGAGATATTTCAGGACGTTGATTGATGATTCCACTAGATTCTGCTATGTGTATTTGTTAAATACTAAGGATGAGGCTCTATACACACTACTTCAAAATCTAGAATGCCCTCTTGTGCATATATTGGAAGTGGTAGTGCCACCAGTGATGCAGAATATTTTAGCTGCCAATGTTTGACCTGCGTGGCCTTAAAAAGGACTGGTTTCAATGTTTAAGCAAATCCTTGGATCAAATTGCTTACATGAAGCATCGATCAATTTTTATTTATTTGTTCACATTCTCACAACGTTTGAGTTGTACAGTTATGATTGGCTCTGATCTGTGAATCATTGAGATGTGTAGGCATCTTTGTTGTACTTATTATTTGAATCTAATGGGTTGGTTCTGAATCTTGCAAGATGGGAATCATTGTGATGTGTAGGCATCTTTGTTTTACTTATTATTTGAATCTTATTGGTTGGTTCTGAATCTTGCGAGCTGGGAAACTCGGCATGATGATGCAGAGGACAACAACCATAACAAGCTATTCAAACTTGGTAGTATTGACTGTGAGAAAGTGCGGCAAATGAGTTGATCATGTGCGTCCTGAGAATAATATTTCTAATTGCTGTGCATGTTGATCCTGTGGCACTGATAGAACGAGCCAATGCTTTGCTTGTTTTAAGAATAAATTTTAATTAAAGCTAATAAAATTTAAGTAAAGTGACTACTAACACTTGCTATTACAGTATCAATACAGACCCGCTCGTGAACCCGAAGGGGCATGTTCTGCCAGGTGTGCAGCGGGCAAGGGAGGGGTAGTAAGTGTTGTCACATGTACACACTCAGTTTACTGTTGAATGTAGTCCCCCAAGAGCTAAAAAACGAATTGTTGCCGCCTACCCACTCGTTCACCATCGATTGCAGTTCCCCGAGATTGGAAAAACGAACTGCTGCTGCCGCGGTGCCACCCCCAGTACCCCAGTACACACCAATCGTCTTCATCTCCCCCTGCCCCCAATCCCCACAAAACGAGAACCGCCACATCAACTCTACGTGAGAAGAGACTCCAATGGCGATCTGAGGGGTGAGCCTGCTGGATATGGACTTCAGCAAGGAGTTCACCTTTGAGTTCGCCGTTCGGACCCATGGCGGCACCAAGTTGAATGTGATGTACACCAATGATCCGGACTCGGTGAAGCTCTGCCTCGCCAAGTTCAAGCAGTACCTACAGGAGGAGAAAGCACAAGGTCGCGGGACTAGACCTTGTGGCCATCCATTCGTCTCCTGACAGGGACCAGCGGATCGCCATCACCCAGGTATGCGTGCGGGACGAGGTTCTCGTCTACCACTACTGTAGGGCCATCAGAGGTTCTGGAGCATTCGCCCGTTTCATCGGCACTGCCGACTGCACCTTCTCTACGGTGGAGAGCAGAAAGAATGCGACTGTGCTTTATGATTCGACCATCTGGTGCAACAAGCTTGTCGACATCCAGAAGCAATACAAGATCATCGACAACGGGCAGGAGAAGGACTCCGTGGTTGACCTTGTCGCGACCATCATCGACCCCTGCTACGCCAACATGAAAGAAGACGTCGATACCAAGGACCTGAACATGTGGGAGGTACCTCTGAATCTAGCCAACATAACCTATGTGGCCAAGGACGCATACGCATGCTACGACATGTACAGGCGGATCTTGGACATGAGGGCGTGTCTGCTTCCCGTAACCCACGAGTATAGGGACAGCCGCAGTGTCATGATCAAGCATGCCAGGAAGGTCTAGATGATGTACTTTATCTGTTTAAGCACCTTTATCATCTGAGTGTTTCATGCATTAGCCTATGTGTCGTAATTATCTGTTTTGTCCGAAATATTTCGTCTAAGAACCCATTAACCTGTTTGCTTTTTTTGAGTGGCTATTTCCTTATGTATGTAACTAGTTCACTGGGTTGCCGTGCTTTGAATCTCCTTCCTCCCAACATATTCCCCTTCTCAGGTGGACCCAATAGGTCCCGTACACAGACATCTGGGACTAACCACCTATCCATTTGTATTTCTTTATTTTGTTCAATCTTTCGTCCTCTTCCTACAGCGGCTGGCGGCGCTGCCGCACACGCCTCGGTGACCCATCCAAGCCTATGGTGCTGGCCAGGCCATCCCTCTACTCCCACACATTCTCCGGCGGCGGCAGCTCCACCGGCCCACTCTCCACCCGAACAAGTCAACCCTCGTACTCCCCTCCGCCCGCGTCTTCCCCGGCTCCGGTTCGTTTCGGTCCGAGGTCTTGACGTCGTCCTTCGCCTTGGTGCTCTTGCCGTGGCGCCGCCGTCTGTCGTTCCCAACATGGTCAACAAAATGAGATGAATCGGGAGACGACTGTTCGTCAAGAGGCTGACAGTCCGGGCCCACCAGGTCCATGGCCTAGGTTTTGTTGTTTAACATGCGCAGCCCATGACATGCAGACACAGTTGATCCAGCTAGTTTCCACTTTTTTTTGGGGTCCAGTAGGTATCAAGCGGCCTCTGGGCCTCCCAGTCTAGACATCAGCAGCCCAAGTTATGTTTGTTTTTTCAAGACGACACACAGCTCAGTTTTATTTTTCTATAAGAATGCAAAACTGAACCTATGTTTTCCCTTCTATAATAGTATATATATTGATATTTATATTTATATTTTATTTTATTACATATATATAATAGAAACAACATAAGGTTCCGTTAAACCTGTCGTTCGTCCAACCATTGTATAGACCTTCCCACTTCCTTTAATTTTCATTTTTATTAATCCTATATCTGAATTTTCTTCCACTTTTTTTTCGATGTAATCTGAGTTTTCTCCCAGTACTTTTCCCTAGAACCAACTCAGCTGTCTCATGTCTAGCCTAAAAAATAATAATACCCCACGTCCTATTAACTCATCAAATTAAAATGATATTTTATTTCATAAATCGAAAGTTCTTACAAAATAATAATAATAATTGTTTATATATAACTTGGCAAGTTAACTCCTGGTGATTGCGTACATAAGCTTGCAAAGATTTTACTGACCAATGTAGTAATAGACGTGCAATCATGTGTTTATGTTTTTATAACATTTCTCCGTCCAGTCCAACATTATATTTTCACCCAGCCCAGCAAGTCCGTGGATTTCGAGAAAAATGCAAATGGGCTTTAAATTCTAACATAATATATAAATGGGCTGCATAGACGCTACATCATTGTTTCACCCAGCCCATCAAATGGACTAAAAAACCAAATTGACTGGCTGACATGTGGGCCAGTAGGTCGAAGCCTAAGCACTTTCACAAAAAAAATACAAAGGTCGAAGGCTAAGCAAGGCGTTGGATTTACATCCAACGGCCGACATTCTTCTTCAATCTCTCGTCTTCTTCCTCCAGCGCTGCCGGAACTGCCTGCTCCAGCCTCCGGCGTCCAACGCGCTGTTTTGCGTGCCTCATAGCGAAACACTACCCCACCGGCGGCCAGGCCATCCCTCCACTCCTCCGCACCTCCTGTTATTCTCTGCCAAGTGTAGGCCCACCCTGCACCCGAACCAGTCAAGTTTCTCACTCCTCTCCATCTGCGACTCCACTGCCGCATCTTCCCCATCTCCGGGGCGTTCTAGTCTGGGGCCTCACCGTCGTCCACCGGCCTTGGTGCGCTCAGCACAGTGTGGTCAACAAACAAGAGTCATCGGAAGATGACTGTACGTGGAGAGGCTGACAGTGGGGACGCACCACGCCATGGACACATGCAAGCAACTGCATCCTTTTTACGCTGAACAATAATGTTTTCTCCCCCTGACAGCTCGGACCCACCAGCTACATCTTCGCACGCAAGGAAATGCGTCCTTATTACGGGTAAAAAAAATTCCTCCCCTGATAGCTGGAACCCATTAGCTATATCTTCGCACGCAAGGAAGTGCCTCCTTATCCTCCCTGACAGTTGGGACCCACCCGGTCAAACCGTACGTAGGGTTGTCTTTCTGGTCGCGAACGTGTACGTACATACTAGTCGATCGGTCTCTCTACAAGGATGAACCGTGGTCGAGCAAGGAGCGGCACGTGTGACGTAGCAGTTGAGGCAGTCCTGTCTAAATCGTGTACACATACGTACAACCACGCTGCAAGAAAGTAAATATGGCTACGTACGTACATACGGGCGGGGTCTCGAACGCGTACAGCGACGACGTCCTGTTCATCGGCAGCCAACCGGCTGGGGCAGAATGGAGGAAACCGCGTCGTGTTTATCGGGAGGCAAGTGACTGGGTCGGAATGCATCATGTTCATCGAGAGCCAACCGACTTGGATGGAACAGCCCAACCGAAGTCATGTTCATCGACTCGGGGTCTCGCGTCCAGCAAAACGAAGGAAACGGAGTTGTCTTCGACCGCCTACGGTCAAAATGGGGTCCTATTCATCGAGAGGCTTCTGGTGTACCGCAAAACGGATGAAACAGACTTCTCTCCAACCGCCTACGGTCGAAACGGGGTCCTGTTCATTGGGAGGGGTCTAGCGTACCGCAAAACGAACGAAACGGACTTCTCTCCAACGGCCTACGGTTGAAATGGGGTCCTGTTCATCGAAGGGGTGTGTGGTGTACCGCAAAACGGGACTCCACGGGCTACTGTTCATCCACCGTCGACTTCCTCCAGCCTCCACCAGGCACTGTTCATACACGGATTACTGTTTATCCAGACTCCACGGGGTCCTGTTCATCCACCCCAACCGGTTGGGCGTGTGTGGCGGCCTCCTCGGGGTCCTGTTCATCCAGTGCAACCGCATACTACCACGGGGTCCTGTTCATCCAGCGGCAACCGCGTACTACCACGGGGTCATGTTCATCTAGTGGCAACCGCCTACACACGGCCGAGGTCCTGTTCATCCAATCCCTGTCGGGAACTGTTCATCCACACCCAACCCAACCGGCTCGACTCACCACATCTCGACTCGTTCTACGTATCGCGCGCGCGGCAGCAACGGGCACTGTTCATCCAGAGGCAACCCAACCGGCTAGCTACGTCTTGCATGGGGGTTCGATCGGCTTCAGTAAGCAGCAGCAGCGTGATCGATCGGGTTCAGTTAGCAGCGAAGTCGGTCGGAATCAGTTAACAGCGAAGGGATCGATCGATCGGCTTCAGCATGTAGGAGTGCGATCGCTCGGGTTCACGCCTTGCTCGGGTTCAGTTATAGCGAACACGGCTCGCATCACACGCGTGTACGAGAGAGAAACACACAAACCGCACTGCATCACTCGGCCCGACCACCCACGTAATCAGGAACTCCGCGAAAATTTCCTCGCCCTCACTTCTACCATGATTTTTTATGTCATGGACGGCCCAAGGAATGTCATGCAGGTGCGTCCCCTTCCCGCCCAGGATGAAAAGCCCATTTTTTGTCATAGAAGTAGGAGCCCATCACATCTATGATGATACGTGTTTTTGTCAAAATTATCGTCATAGAAGTGTCATAACCATGACAGAAAAAAAATTCGTTCGGGCCTAAATCTCAAGGATGTGTCTATTTTTTGTAGTGCTTGTTCTACATGTACTACTCTAGCGGACCTTTGCAGATCTCGTGTGCTGAGTTACGTGCTGCAGAGGGGATGGCTTCTTAGAAAATCACTGCATAATAGAGCAGCGAGTAGAAAATACAATAGAACAACGAGTAGAAAATACAATTAATCTGAGTTTTGATTCATTATTAATTATATGTCCTTCTATTTGTTTATTTTCTTCTTAGTGGATTATCCTTCAACTAACAACAGTACATTAGATCTTGGAGGTTTTCTTCTGAACAGTGTAGCTCAAGCTGCTCGGTGGCATGCTTGACATACTTTTTCTTTTTGTAGGTTGTGCTAGCAGCAGAAACAGGAGGTGCCTTAGGTCACATGGTTAGGCAACTGTCAATTGATCAGTTTGAAAATGAATGAAGAAGGGTTATCTATGGCACTTCTGAGAATGCAACTGTAGTCAGAAAATTGCTGGATCGGCAATTATCTATTAATAGTGTGCCCAGAAAGGTATTCTACTCTGCGAAAACAAAGCTATGTGTGAAAACAAGACAAAGTACTTTATTTTAAATTTGAAAATCTGTTTGATAAATTTGTCTAAGAAATACGAGTATATAGATGAAATCTATTTAGAGGAAGATTTCTAATTTGTCTTTATGGATCATCTTTTTGGGTATTAATATGGGAAAGTAAAAGCACAATTAGCAGTGTATTATTGATGCCATGATAAATTTCATGTATGTTGAATTCTTATATCAAGATTGCAAAATTGTTTTCATTAAAAAAATATTGTTGTTAATGTTGGACTGCTTGCATTTCCAACCTGAAGATAGCTAGTATCTTTTTTAGAATGATGCACTTAATGTATTAGAATTGTATGATCAGTACTTCTATCTAATATATGTACCAGAGTGACAACTTAAGTAACATCTGAATGAGTGTATTAGCATATTCTAGTTAGTAATGTAGGAAATATGCCCTAGAGGCAATAATAAAGTGGTTATTATTATATTTCCTTGTTCATGATAATTGTCTATTGTTCATGCTATAATTGTGTTATCCGGAAATCGTAATACATGTGTGAATATATAGACCACAACATGTCCCTAGTGAGCCTCTAGTTGACTAGCTCGTTGATCAATAGATGGTTACGATTTCCTGACCATGGACATTGGATGTCGTTGATAACGGGATCACATCATTAGGAGAATGATGTGATGGACAAGACCCAATCCTAAGCATAGCACTAGATCATGTAGTTTGTCTACTAAAGCTTTTCTAATGTCAAGTATCATTTCCTTAGACCATGAGATTGTGCAACTCCCGAATACCGTAGGAATGCTTTGGGTGTATCAAACGTCACAACATAACTGGGTGACCATAAAGGTGCACTACAGGTATCTCCGAAAGTGTCTGTTGGGTTAG
Source organism: Thinopyrum elongatum (assembly GCA_011799875.1). Taxonomy (NCBI): domain Eukaryota; kingdom Viridiplantae; phylum Streptophyta; class Magnoliopsida; order Poales; family Poaceae; genus Thinopyrum; species Thinopyrum elongatum. The sequence continues at coordinate 421,614,390 of CM022299.1, forward strand.
CACGAATCGAGACTGGGATTTGTCACTCCGTGTGACGGAGAGGTATCTCTGGGCCCACTCGGTAATGCATCATCATAATGAGCTCAATGTGACTAAAGAGTTAGCCACGGGATCATGCATTACGGAACGAATAAAGAGACTTGCCGGTAACAAGATTGAACAAGGTATAGGGATACTGACGATCGAATCTCGGGCAAGTATCATACCGGTAGACAAAGGGAATTGTATACGGGATTGATTGAATCCTCGACATCGTGGTTCATCCGATGAGATCATCGTGGAACATGTGGGAGCCAACATGGGTATCCAGATCCCGCTGTTGGTTATTGGCCGGAGAGATGGCTCGGTCATGTCTGCATTGTTCCCGAACCCGTAGGGTCTACACACTTAAGGTTCGGTGACGCTAGGGTTGTTATGGGAAATAGTATGTGGTTACCGAATGTTGTTCGGAGTCCCGGATGAGATCCCGGACATCACGAGGAGTTTCGGAATGGTCTGGAGGTGAAGAATTATATATGGGAAGTCCAGTTTCAGTCACCGGAATGGTTTCGGGGGTTATCGGTATTGTACCGGGACCACCGGAAGGTGTTCGGGGGTCCACCGGGTGGGGCCACCTGCCCCGGTGGGCCAAGTGGGCTGAGCAAGGGAGAGAACCAGCCCCTGGTGGTCTGGTGCGCCCCCCCAAGGGGCCCAAGGCGCCTAGGGTTGAAAACCCTAGGGGGTGGGGGCGCCTCCCACCAAACTTGGGGGGCAAGTTCCCCCCCTTGGCCGCCGCCCCCCCCCCCCCCTTAGATGGGATCTAAGGGGGCCGGCCCCCTCTCCCCTTCACCCTATAAATAGAGGGGGGGTGGGAGGGCAACAACACCTGATCCCTGGCGCAGCCCTTCCCCCTCTCCAACACCTCCTCCTCCTCCATTTGAGCTTGGCGAAGCCGTGCCGGAGAACTGCAAAGTTCCACCACCACGCCGTCGTGCTGCTGGAGCTATCTTCCTCAACCTCTCCCTCCTCCTTGCTGGATCAAGGCGTGGGAGACGTCACCGGGCTGCACGTGTGTTGAACATGGAGGCACCATTGTTCGGTGCTTAGATCGGAATCGACCGCGATCTGAATCGCTGCGTGTACGACTCCTCCAACCGCGTTCTTGCAACGCTTCCGCATCGCAATCTTCAAGGGTATGAAGATGCACTCCTCTCTCTCTCTCTCGTTGCTAGTCTCTCCATAGATTGATCTTGGTGATGCGTAGGAATTTTTTTGATTTACTACTACGTTCCCCAACAGTGGCATCATGAGCTAGGTCTATGCGTAGTTTCTTGCACGAGTAGAACACAAGTTGTTGTGGGCGTCGATTTTGTCAATTTACTTGCCGTTACTAGTCCTATCTTGATTCGGCAGCATCATGGGATGAAGCGGCCCAGACCGACCTTACACGTACGCTTACGTGAGACAGGTTCCACCGACTGACATGCACTAGTTGCATAAGGTGGCTAGCGGGTGCCTGTCTCTCCCACTTTAGTCGGATCGGATTCGATGAAAAGGGTCCTTATGAAGGGTAAATAGAAATTGGCATATCACATTGTGGTTGTGGCGTAGGTAAGAAACGTTCTTGCTAGAAACCTATAGCAGCCACGTAAAAAAAATTGCAATAACAATTAGAGGACGTCTTATTTGCTTAGGACGACGGTAGCATAAATAAGATGATCCCTCACTAAAATTTCAAGAAAGTGTTCCCCCTAACTGTGCATCGTTGCGAAGGTTCGTTGTTTCGAAGCACCACGTGATGATCGGGTGTGATAGATTCTAACGTTCGAATACAACGGGTGTAAGCCAGATTTACACATGCAAAACACTTAGGTTGACTTGACGAGCCTAGCATGTACAGACATGGCCTCGGAACACGGAAGACCGAAAGGTCGAACATGAGTCGTATGGAAGATACGATCAACATAGAGATGTTCACCGTTGATGACTAGTCCGTCTCACGTGATGATCGGACACGGCCTAGTCGATTCGGATCATGTATCACTTAGATGACTAGAGGGATGTCTATCTGAGTGGGAGTTCATAGAATAATTTTGATTAGATGAACTTAATTGTCATGAACTTAGTCTAAAATCTTTACAATATGTCTTGTAGATCAAATGGCCCATGCTAATGTTGCCCTCAACTTCAACGCGTTCCTAGAGAAAACCAAGCTGAAAGACGATGGTAGCAACTACACGGACTGGGTCCGTAACCTGAGGATCATCCTCATAGCTGCCAAGAAAGCTTATGTCCTTGAAGCACCGCTAGGTGACGCACCTGTTTTCCCAGCAACTCAAGACGTTATGAACGCCTGGCAGTCGCGTAGTGATGATTACTCCCTGGTTCAGTGCGGCATGCTTTACAGCTTAGAACCGGGGCTCCAAAAGCGTTTTGAGCAACACAGAGCATATGAGATGTTCCAAGAGCTGAAAATGGTTTTCCAAGCTCATGCCTGGGTCGAGAGATATGAAGTCTCCGACAAGTTCTACAGTTGTAAGATGGAGGAGAATAGTTCTGTCAGCGAGCATATACTCAAAATGTCTGGGTTGCACAACCGCTTGTCTCAGCTGGGAGTTAATCTCCCGGATGACGCGGTCGTTGACAGAATCCTTCAGTCGCTTCCACCTAGCTACAAGAGCTTTGTGATGAACTTCAATATGCAGGGGATGGAAAAAACCATTCCTGAGGTATATTCAATGCTGAAATCAGTGGAGGTGGAGATCAAAAAGGAACATCAAGTGTTGATGGTGAATAAAACCACTAAGTTCAAGAAAGGCAAGGGTAAAAAGAACTTCAAGAAGGACGGCAAGGGAGTTGCCGCGCCCGGTAAGCAAGCTACCGGGAAGAAGCCAAAGAATGGACCCAAGCCTGAGACTGAATGCTTTTATTGTAAGGGAAACGGTCACTGGAAGCGGAACTACCCCAAGTACTTAGCAGATAAGAAGGCCGGCAATACCAAAGGTATATGTGATATACATGTTATTGATGTGTACCTTACCAGCGCTCGTAGTAGCTCCTGGGTATTTGATACCGGTGCGGTTGCTCATATTTGTAACTCAAAACAGGAGCTGCGGAATAAGCAGAGACTGGCGAAGGACGAGGTGACAATGCGCGTCGGGAATGGTTCCAAGGTCGATGTGATCGCCGTCGGCACGCTACCTCTTCATCTGCCTACGGGATTAGTTTTAAACCTCAATAATTGTTATTTAGTACCAGCTTTAAGCATGAACATTGTATCAGGATCTCGTTTGATGTGAGATGGCTACTCATTTAAATCCGAGAATAATGGTTGTTCTATTTATATGAGAGATATGTTTTATGGTCATGCCCCGCTGGTCAATGGTTTATTCTTATTGAATCTCGAACGTGATGTTACACATATTCATAGTGTGAATGCCAAAAGATGTAAGGTTGATAATGATAGTCCCACATACTTGTGGCACTGCCGCCTTGGTCACATTGGTGTCAAACGCATGAAGAAACTCCATGCAGATGGACTTTTGGAGTCTCTTGATTATGAATCATTTGACACGTGCCAACCATGCCTCATGGGCAAAATGACCAAGACTCCGTTCTCCGGGACAATGGAGCGAGCAACCAACTTATTGGAAATCATACATACTGATGTGTGCGGTCCAATGAGCGTTGAGGCTCGCGGTGGTTATCATTATGTTCTCACCCTCACTGATGACTTAAGTAGATATGGGTATGTCTACTTAATGAAACACAAGTCTGAGACCTTCGAAAAGTTCAAGGAATTTCAGAGTGAGGTTGAGAATCAACGTGACAGGAAAATAAAGTTCTTACAATCAGATCGTGGAGGGGAATATTTGAGTCACGAGTTTGGCACGCACTTAAGGAAATGTGGAATTGTTTCACAACTCACGCCGCCTGGAACACCTCAGTGTAATGATGTGTCCGAACGTCGTAATCGCACTCTATTGGATATGGTGCGATCTATGATGTCTCTTACCGATCTACCACTATCATTTTGGGGTTATGCTTTAGAGACTGCCGCATTCACTTTAAATAGGGCTCCGTCGAAATCCGTTGAGACGACACCGTATGAATTATGGTTTGGGAAGAAACCTAAGTTGTCGTTTCTGAAAGTTTGGGGATGCGATGCTTATGTCAAGAAACTTCAACCTGAAAAGCTCGAACCCAAATCGGAAAAATGCGTCTTCATAGGATACCCTAAGGAAACTATTGGGTATACCTTCTACCTTAGATCCGAAGGCAAGATCTTTGTTGCCAAGAATGGATCCTTTCTGGAGAAAGAGTTTCTCTCGAAAGAAGTAAGTGGGAGGAAAGTAGAGCTTGATGAGGTAACCCCTCTTGAACCGGAGAGTAGCGCAGCTCAGGAAGATGTTTCTGTGGTGCCTGCACCGACTAGAGAGGAAGTTAATGATGATGATCATGAAACTTTGGATCAAGTTGCTACTGAAGTTCGTAGGTCCACGAGGACATGTTCCGCACCAGAGTGGTACGGCAACCCTGTCCTGGAAGTCATGTTGTTAGACAACATTGAACCTTCAAACTATGAAGAAGCAATGGCGGGCCCGGATTCCAACAAATGGCTAGAAGCCATGAAATCCGAGATAGGATCCATGTATGAAAACGAAGTATGGACTTTGACAGACTTGCCCGATGATCGGCAGGCCATAGAGAACAAATGGATCTTTAAGAAGAAGACAGACGCGGATGGTAATGTGACCATCTATAAGGCTCGACTTGTCGCTAAGGGTTATCGACAAGTTCAAGGGGTTGACTACGATGAGACCTTCTCACCCGTAGCGAAGCTGAAGTCCGTCAGAATCATGTTAGCAATTGCCGCATACTATGATTATGAGATATGGCAAATGGACGTCAAAACGGCATTCCTTAATGGTTTCCTTAAGGAAGAGTTGTATATGATGCAGCCGAAAGGTTTTGTCGATCCTAATAATGCTGACAAGGTATGCAAGCTCCAGCGCTCAATCTATGGGCTGGTGCAAGCATCTCGGAGTTGGAACATTCGCTTTGATGAGATGATCAAAGCGTTTGGGTTTACACAGACTTATGGAGAAGCCTGTGTTTACAAGAAAGTGAGTGGGAGCTCTGTAGCATTTCTCATATTATATGTAGATGACATACTATTAATGGGAAATGATATAGAATTCTTGGAAAGCATAAAGGCCTACTTGAATAAATGTTTTTCAATGAAGGACCTTGGAGAAGCTGCTTACATATTAGGCATCAAGATCTATAGAGATAGATCGAGACGCCTCATTGGTCTTTCGCAAAGCACATACCTTGACAAGATATTGAAGAAGTTCAATATGGATCAGTCCAAGAAGGGGTTCTTGCCTGCATTACAAGGTGTGAGATTTAGCACGGCTCAATGCCCGACCTCGGCAGAAGATAGAGAAAAGATGAGTGTCATCCCCTATGCCTCAGCCATAGGGTCTATTATGTATGCCATGCTGTGTACCAGACCTGATGTGAACCTCGCTGTAAGTTTGGTAGGAAGGTACCAAAGTAATCCCGGCATGGAACACTGGACAGCGGTCAAGAACATCCTGAAGTACCTGAAAAGGACTAAGGATATGTTTCTCGTTTATGGAGGTGACGAAGAGCTCGTCGTAAAGGGTTACGTCGATGCCAGCTTCGACACAGATCTGGATGACTCTAACTCACAAACCGGATACGTGTATATTTTGAATGGTGGGGCAGTCAGCTGGTGCAGTTGCAAGCAAAGCGTCGTGGCGGGATCTACATGTGAAGCGGAGTACATAGCAGCCTCGGAGGCATCACAGGAAGCAGTCTGGATGAAGGAGTTCATCACCGAACTAGGAGTTATTCCCAATGCGTCAGGCCCAATGACTCTCTTCTGTGACAACACTGGAGCTATTGCCCTTGCCAAGGAGCCCAGATTTCACAAGAAGACCAGGCATATCAAGCGTCGCTTCAACTCCATTCGTGAACATGTTCAAGATGGAGACATAGATATTTGTAAAGTGCATACGGATCTGAATGTCGCAGATCCGTTGACTAAACCTCTTCCACGAGCAAAACATGATCAACACCAGAACTCTATGGGTGTTCGATTCATCACAATGTAACTAGATTATTGACTCTAGTGCAAGTGGGAGACTGTTGGAAATATGCCCTAGAGGCAATAATAAAGTGGTTATTATTATATTTTCTTGTTCATGATAATTGTCTATTGTTCATGCTATAATTGTGTTATCCGGAAATCGTAATACATGTGTGAATATATAGACGACAACATGTCCCTAGTGAGCCTCTAGTTGACTAGCTCGTTGATCAATAGATGGTTACGATTTCCTGACCATGGACATTGGATGTCGTTGATAACGGGATCACATCATTAGGAGAATGATGTGATGGACAAGACCCAATCCTAAGCATAGCACTAGATCGTGTAGTTCGTCTGCTAAAGCTTTTCTAATGTCAAGTATCATTTCCTTAGACCATGAGATTGTGCAACTCCCGGATACCATAGGAATGCTTTGGGTGTATCAAACGTCACAACGTAACTGGGTGACCATAAAGGTGCACTACAGGTATCTCCGAAAGTGTCTGTTGGGTTAGCACGAATCGAGACTGGGATTTGTCACTCCGTGTGACGGAGAGGTATCTCTGGGCCCACTCGGTAATGCATCATCATAATGAGCTCAATGTGACTAAAGAGTTAGCCACGGGATCATGCGTTACGGAACGAGTAAAGAGACTTGCCGATAACGAGATTGAACAAGGTATAGGGATACCGACGATCGAATCTCGGGCAAGTATCATACCGGTAGACAAAGGGAATTGTATACGGGATTGATTGAATCCTCGACATCGTGGTTCATCCGATGAGATCATCGTGGAACATGTGGGAGCCAACATGGGTATCCAGATCCCGCTGTTGGTTATTGGCCGGAGAGATGGCTCGGTCATGTCTGCATTGTTCCCGAACCCGTAGGGTCTACACACTTAAGGTTCGGTGACGCTAGGGTTGTTATGGGAAATAGTATGTGGTTACCGAATGTTGTTCGGAGTCCCGGATGAGATCCCGGACGTCACGAGGAGTTCCGGAATGGTCCGGAGGTGAAGAATTATATATGGGAAGTCCAGTTTCAGTCACCGGAATGGTTTCGGGGGTTATCGGTATTGTACCGGGACCACCGGAAGGTGTCCGGGGGTCCACCGGGTGGGGCCACCTGCCCCGGTGGGCCAAGTGGGCTGAGCAAGGGAGGGAACCAGCCCCTGGTGGGCTGGTCGCCCCCCCAAGGGGCCCAAGGCGCCTCCCACCAAACTTGGGGGGCAAGTTCCCCCCCCTAGATGGGATCTAAGGGGGCCGGCCCCCTCTCCCCTTCACCCTATAAATAGAGGGGGGGTGGGAGGGCAACAACACCTGATCCCTGGCGCAGCCCTTCCCCCTCTCCAACACCTCCTCCTCCCCCGTTTGAGCTTGGCGAAGCCCTGCCGGAGAACTGCAAAGTTCCACCACCACGCCGTCGTGCTGCTGGAGCTGTCTTCCTCAACCTCTCCCTTCTCCTTGCTGGATCAAGGCGCGGGAGACGTCACCGGGCTGCACGTGTGTTGAACGCGGAGGCACCGTTGTTCGGTGCTTAGATCGGAATCGACCGCGATCTGAATCGCTGCGTGTACGACTCCTCCAACCGCGTTCTTGCAACGCTTTCGCATCGCGATCTTCAAGGGTATGAAGATGCACTCCTCTCTCTCTCATTGCTAGTCTCTCCATAGATTGATCTTGGTGATGCGTAGGAAATTTTTTGATTTACTACTACGTTCCCCAACAAGTAATGCATTGCTACCAAACTATAAACAAAGAGAAAGCCATAATGAGTAGTATGATCGGAATTATTTGCTCACCTTCTGAAATAACCAGAGATTGTATATATGAGAAGTCGACCCAGAGTTTAACATCCAGTAGTTCAGTTAGCAGAGTTTAACTTCCTCATAACTGTTTACGAATTGTCTATGTTTCTCTTATGAGCAGTGAGAATAACTATGAGATCGGAAGGTTATGCTCGGAATTGCACATATTACTCCCTATATGACTCTTCCTTTTCTATCTAGGTTTTTCAACCAGAAAGATTCAATTCAACAAATACCAGGAAAATAAAAAAAAATCTTGAACCCATGATAATGGCTTGCTAAGTTTGCTTGTTGTGGTGTAGTGGAATTTCTGCATAGGAAAACCTTGTTCCTACTTAACCTGTCTCTAGCAAGTGGCAGGGCAGGTCATCTGCCACATGCTTCATTGGTTTGCAGGTGGCAGGGGAGGTGTCGTTGTTTTGTCACGACAGATGTCCTCGTGAAGGGACTTAGTCGTGAGGCCATCGCCGCGAGGTAGTAGCTTGAACGGGGTTGATCGGAATCGAAAGACAAGGGTTTACCCAGGTTCGGCCCCTCACGGTGGAGGTAAAAGTCTACTCCTGCTTGGTTGATATTGATGATGATGATCTCGATTACAAGGGTGCAACTTGGCTATCCTAGTACTCGAGAGTTTGTAACTTAGTCTTTCTGCCTCAAGGGCTCCCCTTTATATACAGGTCGAGGCCCTAGGCTTACAACAGAATCTGGGTCGTATTACAACCCGTGCCCTCGTATGTTTCCTACTTGTCTTGCTTCCTAAGTAAGGAGACTTCCTTCGGCGTCATGGCAAGTATCGCGCGACTTATACTTCTGGGCCATAAGCCGGCCCACCTGGTTGACTCATCTCCTAGGCCTTGAACTTGTAGTTGCCTCAGTCCGTCGTCAAACCATACTTCTTAAGTCGCCACTAAATGACCCGGTCCTAAACGGGCGGGTCATATCGCGGGGTTATATCCTCAACAGGAGGTAAAGTGTAAATCCGGGAGGTGGCAGGTAGCAAATCACTTTATCTTCCAACAAATTCAGATGGTTGCACTTACTGTGGTGTGACAGTTGCAGGAAGGACAACAACATCTTCAATGATACTCATCGTCGCAGGGTTCGCCATAGCAGTTTCAGGCGTGTGTCTTCAACAACGTCTTCAGTGATACTCGCCGGGGATTGGAACCACGCTGTGCTGAAGCAGGGTTCGCCGCCCGACCCAGGAGGCCCGATTCAAAACTTGACGAATCATGCAAGATCTATTTTGTATATGGAATGATTGATGATTCATACAAAGCTTTAATTGAATAGATTGATTAGAGCGTGGAGAGGGATTAATTGAACAGGTTGATTAGATAGATTAGGAAAGTTGTGATGTGATTGTGAACATGATGTGGAAGGAAAACGTGGACATGGATTGATGGGGCTTTTGGTGGTGTTTTTTTCCCTGGTTATTGCCCACCAGTTTTGCGGCGGAGATGAAAAAAATCGGTGAGGATGAGATCGCTCGGGGGGATGGTATCGTTCGATGGGAGAGACTAACGAGAAGAAACGACAACGTACTCCTCCTTTAAGAGTAGAGGTACTCCTTTTTTCGGAGCAGAGATAAGCACGAAAAAAAAAGCACGCCGTAGGCGTTCGAACGAGCCGCGTACCCGCTAATGCACGCGGGCTCACCGCACACAGCCCGTCGCTAGTCGCCCACCCACACCGGCCCGGCTCACATCGCTATCCAATGATCGGCTGTTATACGGGGGACCCGCATGTAAGCGACGCAACACTGATCATATTCCGATTCCCAAGCACTCCTGCTGTCCTACATAATCCCGGTAATACTAGCTGTTCATCCCAAAGAGATCATCCTCCGAATATTCCGTCAACGTCGGAGTGCAGTACCATCGGTGGGTGTAGTGTATATACGTCCCCGTCACGGGCGCCAGAAGATGAAAAAAGGAAGAAGAGGATGATACGTAACGGCGTGACGGAAAGAAAAAGCAGGAGCGAATAGACAGAGAGGGGGCCCGGCCGTCACGTCGTCTTCCTCCTCGCTCTATTAGAGCCGAGCTCTCGGGTCTCCGCCTCTGCTCGCCTCCCACTGTTATCGGAGGCGCTGCGGACGAAGCTGCGGCACTATGCGTCCGTCCCTCTGTAAGCTCCCCTCCCCCCCCGGGAGATACTTCCCCGCCGCGCCGATCTATCGAGCGGAGCCCGTCGAGTTGTTTATCCTCTTTTTCCTCCTGTACGACTCTGATCCTTTTTCTGATACCATACGCGCGGTTGAGCGATAAACTGGGAAGTGGCGATGTGCAGGCACGAATTGAGGTGATTCCTTGATGCGGCAATTAGGCAATGGCTGCTATTTTGTGCAGATTGGGACTGCAGAAGTTTGTGCTAGCTAGAATTGGGGTGGGCGGCAAGTAGCCAATGAACTTGCTCTGGGGTTGCTTACCTATAGCTAGCCCGCGCGATTCTGTACAATTTCTGCAGTGTTAGTGGTAGGGTAGACTGGTAGTTCCTCTTTCTGTGGAGGAATCGTCGGTAGTGCTTTGTTAGGTGCATTACTATTTTTGGTTAGTTATCATGCATGTTTAGTGCTTTATTTTTGCGGGGAAACTGTTGCTTGGTTGGGCAAATTGGACGAGGGTGCTCATATTTAGACTGCAGGTGAAGAGACATAGAGAAGTTTCTGGTCTCAAACTTTTCCTCATCTGATATGTTCTGCTATGCCAAGAGTTTTTTGTTCTTCGTTTCGTTCATGCCGCAGAACTTGCTGTGAACTCCTGATGTTAGTGGTTTCTTTAATTGAAATCGTTGGTGTGGGAAGCCCTGACATTATCTTTTAAAAAAAAGTCAAGATAAGTTCTAAACAAGTGCCACTGAAGAAACGCACAAACTCGATTGTGTGAATTATGACCTTCACAATATATAATGCAACATAACTGAAAGCAAGAAATTATATACATTAAAAACTGAGGAATTCACTTCTTTTGAACAATACTAGTCCACAGAGAATCTTTCGTTGGCTGTATCCATTGCGCAAACGTGCATATTCTTTCATCAATATGTTCAGAAGTATAGAAAATATAGGGAGGAGGGCAGCTAGATTAGTTTCATGTCCCGTCGCATATATCATGGTTACTCGCGTCTTATTCATAGCATCCATACTTCTACATATTCTATCCATATAACTCCAAATTAAATCTGTGCACTTATGCTAACTCATTTCCAATCATAATGAATCTTCATGAACAACAGGTGGCATCTTTTGTCTTTAAATGATTTTGTGTGGATGTATTTGACTCAATTTATCTCCTCTGATAGTTTTGACACTACCCATATTTAGCGCCATGTAATGTTTTCAGCATTGCATGTTCATGGCTATTTCTTAAAAATTATTCAGAGGGATCTCTGTGGTAGTTATATTTGTTACTGCTGGAATATAGTTGAACTCTTCCATTCGGACAGGATATGAGGATTCCAATAACAGTGTTAAATATGTAACATTTATACACCAAAGTTTTAAAGGAATGTCGATTGTGTATCTCTAAACTGTCTACAAAGGTCATGATGAAATATTAACTTTTGTCAAGCTATCTTATTATAGTTCTGTTATCATCCTTGGCAGGTCATGTTCCTTTTCTTCTTCTGCTACTATTACATGTGGTCATTGCTAGACCATTCTTTCCACTGCCAAGTAAGACTAGTAATGAAGAGAAGAAGCCCATACAGACATTTCGACCGTATAACATTGCTCACCGTGGATCAAACGGGGAAATCCCAGAGGAAACAAGTGCTGCTTACCTGGTACAGTTCATAGAATTTATATGACAAATAAAATAGTATATCTCTTTTTTGCATATGGAAGATGATACCCTTATTAAGAGGATATACCATTTGATGGTTAGATTTATTAAATTGACCATTGCAAATGCTAGAAAACTCAATTCTGATAAGTTTCAATCATGTGATTTTTCACCGTTGGAAAATTATGTTAACAGATGCAACAACAACAAAGCCTTTAATGTTAACAGATTTCATTAAAAAATCCTGTTGCAGAGGGCTATTGAAGAAGGTGCAGATTTTATAGAGACTGACATCCTTGCTAGCAAAGATGGTGCATTGATCTGCTTTCATGATGTAACACTTGATGACACAACTGATATTTCCGGCCGTAAGGAATTCGCCAATCGAAGGAGAACCTACGAGGTGGAATGGGCCAACGTTACTGGCTGGTTTGTAGGTCTGCTTATTACTACCAACCCTGATTTCTTCATTCATTCTTGTAAATCCATTTGCAGCATCAAAAGTTAGCAACAGAATGCAAGAAAAATAAATCAAATTATACTATTCCTTGACTCAAATTTAGGAAGTTGACACTACTTCGTGCATGATTTCCAAGAACCATTACCTGCTGCATTCTGCCAGCATTAACAATTGGTATATATGGTATTTTCAACGTAATGCCACAAGCTATGAGCATCTAGTGGCAAGACTGGCCTGTTGCTAACTGACCACGGCCCACCAGCTTAGATAGCATATAGCTCTGTGGTTGATAAATCGTGGCAATATCATATTGGTTTATCTGCACCTGCTGCTGAACTGACACTACCTGCATATTGCTAGGATATGAACTGAATGTGAATGGTGAACCTGTGAGCCTACTATTTCTTGATTTTTCTGATACTTAGGTGTCCATATGCAGTGGATTTCACGCTTGAGGAACTTAAAACACTTAAAGTGAAGCAGCGATACTCATTCAGAGATCAACAATATAATGGTACGTGGCTGTGTCCTTGAGCTTCTACTTTTATTTTTCTTTACCGTGATCACATTATCCTCTCTATGAATCAAGGTATTGTACTTCCAAAATAAACTTAGAGCCTCGTAAAAAGTATGTATTCAGAGCCTCACAAAAAGAATCAATTCGGAGGGATTCTTATGTTTTTTTTTAGAAAGCTCATAGGTGTTGTAATTAATTACTAGTTCTCTGTTCAATAACCTACCTTCCAGTTCCCACCAACTAATACCTGGGAATTTATTCTATGGTTGATGTATGCATTTGAGTCTTCTCCCAAAATTTGTTTTTCATTTACTTTGTCAAAGTTTCTTTGAATTTTTTATTTTTTAAAACTAGCATGCTCTTATTTTTAGTAGACCCGTTTTGCATTTCAGTTATTTAAACTAACAGAATACATGAACTAATCTGAAAGATGCAATCTGATGGCATATTTGTGAATTAAGAATCATCAATGATATTGTCTGGACGTGCAGGCAAATTTTCAATCATCACATTTGAAGAATTCATTTCAGTTGCCTTAGATGCAAGCAGAACCGTTGGAATATATCCAGAGATAAAAGATCCAGTTTTTATTAACAAGCATGTAAGTCCCCCTGTTCCCAATAAGCAATAGGGTACTTTAAGGATTCTCGTAATTCTTTAATCAAGCCTTTTCTGGCAAGAAATGTGCTTAGAAGCTATACGGAAATTTGCTATGAAAATGGTTATTGTAGGGAATGGATTAGCTTTTGCAAAGATCTTTTGATAGTATATGGGTGGAGAGAACAATGCTGCAGCTGATATATTTAAGTTCACCTTGACTTTGATGAGCTGTACAACTCAAAAGCTTTGAATATATTCAGTACAATCTTAGACGGCTTTTCCAATTTCTGAAGTGCTGAAGCAATGAGCTTGTATTCTACCCTTGACAGGTAAAGTGGGCAGACGGAAAGAAGTTTGAAGACAAATTTGTGGATACCTTGCTAAAGTATGGATACAGGGGTGAATATATGTCCGAAAATTGGCTAAAACAGCCATTGTTTATACAATCGTTTGCTCCCTCTTCCCTTGTACACGTATCAAAATTGACAGACTCTCCGAAGATCTTTCTGATTGATGATATCACAGTGAGAACTCAAGACACAAACCAGGTATAGATCTTGAGTAATAAATTATTTTATACTACATCAATGCCAATTGTATGGAAGAAAAGTGAGTAGTATGTACTTTTGGTGTTTTTTGCAACTTCTGCAGAAGCATCTGATTGTATGGATATTGGATATTACTTATGTTATTTTCTGCTTGCAGTCATACTGGGAAATCACTTCAGATGACTACCTTGCATATATTAGTAACTATGTTGTCGGCCTCGGTCCATGGAAAGATACTATTGTTCCAGTTGGAAAAAACTATTTGCTGGAACCAACTGATCTTGTTGCAAGAGCGCATGCTCATAATCTCCAGGTGTGCTATTTGTTTGTATTCCTTACAATTGTTTAGAGTTACAGTTTACACACATGCTCATAAAGTAATTGATGTTAGACCGACATCAGTTTGGACCACCTTCAGCATTGTTTTGTTCAAGTGCCTTTTTGGTCACTCTGAAAGTATGAATCACCAGAAGAACCGATTAAATGTCATGGTTGTCATCTACTCCCCCCGTCCCATAATATAAGATGTTATTACAACCAATATATGAGTACATTGGTTGTAATAACATCTTATATTATAGTAGCACGGAGGGAGTATATTTTTTTTATCTCATTAGGATTTGACCAATTATTAACTGAATTCATTGATTGGAAGAAAACACATGATATGACTGTCGACATCTGCATCAGGAACTCTCAGCTGTGTCCTCCTGGTCCTCACCTTGCAATGCACTGATTTGGGACGAATGCTCTCATTTAAAGTTCTAACTGAACTAACCATTGCAATCTATTCTCATAAACTCAGATTTAACTAGTGTGTTAACTCTGCTTTAAATGATCCCAATGGACCGAAGCCGTACTACATGTCAACTACAACTTGATGATGACAGGTAGTTTGTACCTGGACACATGTTAAACTGAATTCCATCGTTTCTGCAGGTACACCCTTACACATACAGGAACGAGAACCAGTTTCTGCACTTCAACTTCCATCAGGATCCCTATGCTGAGTACGATTTCTGGATAAATAAGATGGGGGTTGACGGATTATTCACAGATTTTGCTGGAAGCGTACACAAGTACCAAGAACTGAAATCTCCACACCCGAAGGACGCAACCGCGAACAGCCTCCTAGTAAAAATTGCTCAGTTGATCGCGGCATACGAAGGCCACTGAATAACTTTGTGTTCCAGCGAATCACTGCCATTTTCAGCGATTAACGTGCAAGACCAAGATGAGTTGACATTTGATGACCCGCGGTGACCTTGAAAGGTCACTGATAGATGTTGGTTTACGCTGTTACATAGTGTTAACACGAGTTTATGTGTACCTCTCCATTGAACCCCTGAATCTCGAGGGGGAGATCTCTATTATCGCAATAATCATTTTTTTCCCGAAAGGTTTCCTCGCGAAACTGTAATGGTTGGTGTATAGCTCATCTGACGGAATATAGTTTCAACAATCTCCCAAGTTGGGGTGTTCATATGTACAAGTGGAATTGGTGTTGAAATGCAGTTATAAAAATTAGTGTTGACAGTTGACCTGTGGTTCAGCTAAATATGCGTCACCCGTCTGCAACTTGTGCCCTGTTGTAACTAGCTGACGACTTGATCTGGCAGCCACAGCGTGTGTTTCTTGGTAGTTGCGCGGTCCTTATCAATCAATTCTTGATAATTTGTAAGGAATCCGTCTTCTCTTGGCTTTTGGATGGATATTTCCCTCACCAATCTCAATGCAGGTGCAGGGGAGGATAAGCTGGACAGAGCCCAACGGAGTTGTATCGGGCTGAGCCATTGAAGGATAATAAAGATTTGAGGCCACACAGCTCCAGCAGCGAAAGGATGGAGGCTGCGGCTCTGGCCCGACTGCCGGAATATGCCTCCACCACGGCGCTGCTCACCGGTAACGGCAGCTCTTCTCAGTGCTCATTCAGCTAATCATTTGCTAAGTACAGTAGTAGTAGTGGGTAATATGTGATCTTATTCTTTGCCGTGGAGGTTTCAGTTCACAGTGCAGCGAGGTAGTTATCCAGGAAAGAGAGGGCGTTAAATCATAGGGGGTCAGCTAATCAGGGGTCAAGGTCGGCTGAGCTGCAGAATCAGAGTCAGTCCTCCTTTGTATTAATATAATTCACTAGTAGCAAAACCGGCAAGGCACTAGATTGCATCTTTTGACTCAAAAGGTTAGGTGATGAGAATTTTAGGAAATTTCTGTACCGATCTAGTAGTAGAAGAATCAACCTTCAGCCGTTTAGTCAACTGCTAACCCAGTCGGTGCTATTCCAACTGGCATGGGTACGCATGTCTTGTGGCTACCGGTTATCGTGGATTTTCTACTAGTCGATCATGTGACCTCATGGTTAATCCATGATAGTTAACCGCACCCGCTGGTCCTAAATTTTGCAGTGGATTTTCTACTAGTCGATCATGTGACGTCATGGTTAATCCATGATACTTAACCGCACCCGTTGGTCCTAAATTTTGCAGTCAACCTCTACAAAACTGGCCATACAATTACAGGCACAGCATTGCGCTGCTTGCGCGAGTTCGATGGGTACTGTATTCATGCTGTGCCCAGCACAGTGTCGTATATCATATCATTATTATCAGACGATATGATGAATCTTCAGAATTTGACCGGTATTTATTTGGCTCACAACCCATTTGACCAGGACCTGCAACTTGGCTAAAGAAACCTAGCACTCCAGCTTTAGCTGAGCATGACTAGCGAGCAGCTCCGGAATCCTGTTGAGAAATACTCCCTTCGTAAAAAAATATAAGAGCGTTTAGATCATTAAAATAATGATCTAAATACTCTTATACTCCCTCCGTTTCTAAATATTTGTCTTTCTAAAGATTTCAGCAAGTAACTACATACGGAGCAAAATGAGTGAATCTACACTCTAAATATGTCTATATACATCCATATGTGATAGTCAATTTGAAATCTTTAAAAAGACAAATATTTAGGAACGAAGGGAGTATTTGTTTACAGAGGAAGTATCATCGAAGCACGCCTTCCTTTAGTCTGGGAAATATCTCCTCGGAGAAAGTTGACGCACCTTCCCAACTTTGGTAATACGTACGGAAAATCGACACCGGGCCCACCTTTGAATTGAATTGAACTGAATTGAGGGACGCTTCCGTCTTTCAATAGGAAAAGCGAGAAAGTGGGAGAGAGAGAGAGAGAGAGAGCGAGCTTTTTCGATGGCACAATCGTGGCAGCATACCCGTCAAATGCTCCCAGATTTCCATCAATAGTCAGAGAGCGCTACCGCTCCGATTTCCTGTAATTTTCTTTCTCATGCGCCACCACACCACTACGTGCAGGTGCAGGCAAAAGATGGTCGTTGCCCCGTGCCCAGAGGCGATCGCCCAGGGCGACAGCACTGGCGGCCTCGCCGCCCGGAGTCGCGAGCTTCTTCAGCTCCAGCGCATCTCCCACTACGAGACCACCGAGAATTCAACGCCGAGGCCCCGGGACAAAGGTCAGAGTCCCATCCATCCATCCATCCATCCGTCGTGGAACGGTTCAAGATAGATATCGTTATTGTTCAGTCGATTGATCCTTCAATCATGGCAACAATTTTCTACGTTGTGCAGTGTCTGACAATGACTGTATTTTGTGTGTGATGTGGATTTTGGTTTTGGCAGTGTGCGGGGCGCAGGAGGCGGGCGGACATCCAGTCGGACACGTACGTGCTGCTGGAGCCCGGGATGGACGAGGAGTTCGTGTCCAAGGAGGAGCTGGAGGTTCGGCTGCGGGGGTGGCTGGAGAGGTGGCCGGGGGGCGCGCTGCCGCCGGACCTCGCCAGGTTCGACACGGTCGACGACGCCGTCTCGTACCTCGTCCGGTCGGTGTGCGAGCTCGAGGTGGACGGCGAGGTGGGCTCCGTGCAGTGGTACCAGGTCCAGATCGAATGAATAGCTAGGGCTAGTAGAGCCATCCGTCCAATGCTGCGTGACTGCTGCATGCGTATGTAGTTCTAAGTGACGAAATTTTGGCCTGAGATATACTATCATATATGGAGCCCTTTGGCGCCCGTGGACCGCGAACGTGAGGTAGTACTTTCGGAGAAACTGAACCGTGTCATTAGACAAATCGTTTGGTGTTGCGTGCAGACAGCTCGCAGTCGCAGGGCCCGACGGCCATCGAGAAACCAATAGTTTTATTTTGATATGGACGTGGAGCCAGGGACGTTATCATAGTCCCAGAAATGAACAAACAATATAGTAAGAAGATGATTCGTCCATGCGAGGTCACGGCCAGGCGGTCAGCGGAAGCCGGTCAGTCCAGTGCGAAAGCTCGCCCTTCTTCCTCCGTTTTTCTCCCGTCCGAACGGAGCGGCATAGAGTGAAGGAAAGGAACAGAGAGAGAGAGAGAGAGACCCCGGCGTCACGGCATCCGTTCCGAATTCCATTCCACGGACCATTCCGCAGTCTGTCTCGCTCCCGTCTCCCTCGCCCTCGCCGTCGCCGTCGCCACCCTCGGGTTGACTTGACTTGCCCTCCCACACCTGACCTTCCTCCCCTGCCCACTCCAATCCCGTCTCCCTCTCCCCTCTTCTGTCCTCTGCTCTTCCCCTGCTCTCTCTCTCTCTCACCCTCGACCTCGGCTTATTCTGCAACCAATCTTGGGTTGCGCCGGCGCTCCCGTACGGCCGCCGGGGCCGGGGAAAACGAAGCGGCAGCAGCTCGCCAGTGCTGCGGTGAGTTCCTCATATCACCTTCTAGCCAGGGCCTTTATTTTTCATTTTTCTTTTTGGGGGAGCAGCATCTGCTTCTTAACCTTTTTCCGGTTTAGAACTTGGGCTGGTTTTGTATGGTAGCGGTGGGCATCTGAACTGCTTGTTTTCAGAGTTTTAGACGGACTGTCTGTGCTTGGCCTTGGTATTAGATTTTCCTCTTCCGGTAGGGAAGATCTTCACAGAAAGTGGTTACTAGTAGGAGAACTTTGGTCTAATTCTTTTAAAGTGGTAAATATGGACGAAATTATGTAGTAGTAACATAGTAATCTGTAACAAAAGTACTACTACCCTTTGTAGCTGTCGTTTGTTGGCGTTTTTTTTTTTGGAAAGTCACCATGACCCAATCGGCAGTACAGTATCCTTAACTTCTGATGGAGAGATGCTAGCAAACGGTGTTCAAAAAGTACAGAGGAATCAATCTTTTTTGGTTTATGTGGATCAAATTAACCTAATGAATACTCCTTCGGTCCCAAAATAAGTGTCTCAAGTTTAGTACAACTTTGTATTAAAGCTAGTACAAAGTTGAGACAGTTATTTTGGGACGGAGGGAGTGTAATTTATAGCTCAAAGTTAATAAGTTGTTTTACGTTTTGGGAGCAACAAGTGACAAGTGGTGCTCCTATATGCCTTTGTGGCAACCCAATCAAATCCAACCTAGGAAATATGCATTCATGTTTTTAACTTATTGAAATATGAGTAAATAAAGAGATTTGCGTGGTTAACAACATACTAGGAAAAGAAAAAGGATAATATTACCTTTAATCGTAGGGCTGCCATGTTATCTTGCTACCATTGCTAGCAATTTTTGTCATGATATCCCTGTATATATATCAGTCCCTCGAGGTGCTCAAATGAATATTTTCGTTAATTTAGCTCCAAGTGTCTACTTTGTTTGTTGTTTTGCATTGTCCATGTCTTGCGATACTTCTCATGATACAATCTTCACTACCTTAAGTGTTCTTCATCTGAATCTTTTCCAAATTTGGAGTTGGACCTGATCTTTGTTGTAAACATGTGAAGCAGGGAAAGGAAACGGGGTGAAGCCGAATATACAATCTACAAAATGATGGCTCCTGAGTTAGATAAGCAATACTCAAACATCCAGCTGGGAGAAGAAGTGGAGATATGTGATATTAAGCTTGCGCTCAAGGCATTGCGGAAGAAGATCCTTAGTTTGGATTTTCATAACTCCTTGCATGTTCATGATCCACAGAACTCATTTGAGTACTTAGAAGTGCTGTACAAATTACGGCAGCTGTCTGAGAAGTTAGGTAATTTGGACCCTGGTGGAGAAGCCAAAGAGCACAAGGAACTAACCGTATATGCTGATGACCTTTTTGAAATGGCGATGGCGAGGCTTGAAGAGGAGTTTGTTTACCTTCTTACGTACTACAAACAGCCGTTAGAACAGGAACTTCTCTCGTTCCGTTCTACAGAGGATGGTAGCACGGATGAGTTTTCAAGCAGCTCATTCAGTGAGGAACAAAGTGAAGTCAAGTCAACACAAACCGGTAGCAGCGGAGGATCTGAATATTTTGTGGCTGATTTGATCCAACCTGGTGCACTCTCTGCTGTCAAGTCCAGTGCCAACTTCATGTTCCTGAGTGACTACAATAACGAGTGTTGCCAGGCTTATATCAATGCACGGCAGGGTGCAATGGATGAGTTCATTGGGTCTCTTCACATCGACAAGCACAGCATAGAAGAACTTATGAGCACTAAATGGAACAAACTGAGCGCATCGATAAAGCGGTGGAATCGGGCAATGAAGGCTTTTGTCCGAGTCTACCTTGCGAGCGAGAGGCGCCTTAGCAGTCTTGTCTTTGGTGACCTTTCAGAAACAGCTGTAGACTTGTGCTTCTATGAGATTTCATTTAGCTCGGTCATGCAGCTTCTGAGCTTTTATGAGTCTGTAGCAATTGGACCTCCTAAACCGGAAAAGCTTTTCCGGATTCTTGATATGTATGAGGTCCTGGATGATCTGCTCCCTGATGCAGAGTTCTTGTTCCAAGCAGGGGGCAGTGATATGGTTTTAGCTGAGTATCATGAAGTCCTACTCCAGCTGGGAGAATCGGCGAGGAAAACATTTGCGGAATTCAAGTATGCCATCCAATCCTACACGTCATCTAGTGCGGTGCCTACTGGTGCAGTGCATCCCCTTACCAAGTATGTCATGAACTATATAAAGGCTGTCACTGTTTACAGCAAAACTCTTGATTCACTGCTGAAGGATGCGGATCAACAGCCTACACCAAACTCATGCACTCATTTCACGGCTACAGCATTGCATCTGCAGTCTGTTGCTGCAGTTTTAGAAGCAAATCTTGAAGCCGGGTCTAGACTGTACAGAGATTGTCGGTTGCGGAACATCTTTATGATGAACAATATATGCTACATGGTCCAGAAAGTGAAGAACTCGGATCTCAAGAGCTTTCTTGGCGACGACTGGATCCGGCTGCACAACCGAATGTTTCAGCATCAGGCGACCAACTACGAGAGGGCGTCGTGGAGTCAGGTGCTCTCTTACCTGAGTGATGATGGCCTATGTGCCGCCGGAGGTGCCGCTTCTCGTAAAATCATCAGGGAGAAGTTCAAAAACTTCAACCTGTCCTTTGAAGATGTTTATCGAGTTCAGACTGCATGGTCTGTCCCGGATGACCAACTCCGCGAAGATGTCAGGATTTCCATATCACTGAAAGTCATACAGGCTTACAGGACATTTGTGGGAAGATACTCTGCCTTCCTTGATGGCACCAAGCAGAGAGATCGCTACATAAAGTACAGGCCTGAGGATCTGGAGGAACTTTTGCTGGATCTGTTTGAAGGAACTCAAAAGTCATTGCAGCATTCTGGCCGAGCTTGAAGTTGAAAGCACAGTTCTTCTTCAAGGGATAACGCGGTGGTTGTAATTTTGCTTTGTACCAATTAAAAGAATTTTATTGCTTGTTTTGTTGTATTAATGTCCATGCTCAAAAGAATATATTTTTGGATGCCTTGTGTTTGCAGAAGTGTATCAGTTCCTTCATGGCAGCCATGGTGCTTAAAGTCCTTCATGTACTATATATCTAACCGAAGTACAGATGATGCTTAGATGTAGGTAGCAATAAGTTTTTTGCCAAAATATTTTTAACAAAAAGCCTGTATAATATTTTTAACAAAAAGCCTGTATAGTTTCTGAACACCACTCGGTTACTGATTTAGTAATCTTCCACACACTGGTAGAAGGATATGTTTTTCCTTAGAACTAGGCAAACTTATTCTGGTTTCCGTATGGGTATGCCCACTTGTTGCCCCAAGGTGTGCAAACTATTACATGAACAAAATATAAACGAGTTACTAAACATGGTTTCTAGCTGCCGCCTGCATCGCTAACAACACCCCTAATTAACGGGCTTGCTAAAAGTCGGTCGAATGAGATTTAATCAAGTCTCAGTCGACTGCATAGCCGTTAGATCTTAGCATGGAGATTCGTGCGGGACTGAGCACTGTCCAACAGACCTTGCAACATTTTGTCGCACCGTTTGCAACATATCTTGCTACCAGTTGCAACATCCATCTTGTTGGTTGTAGGCCCTTAGCATGGAGATTCGTGCGGGACTGAGCACTGTCCAACAGACCTTGCAACATTTTGTCGCACCGTTTGCAACATATCTTGCTACCAGTTGCAACATCCATCTTGTTGGTTGTAGGCCCTGGCGAAATCCTTTCTTAAACGAGAACTTTATACATCTGGTGTCCGGTTTATCACCATCTCACGCGAATGCACTCGTTTCCGTTGGAAGGACACACACAAACCTTGAAGCACTACATGAGACATGTAAGCTTCGCGGAATTGTTCGTTGGAACTGCACATCGACGTGAACGAAAACCTGCGCAACTTATCTCTCACTCCTGGTTTCCATCTCACTCACTTCCCCTCTCCTCTCGCACTCCTAGTTCCCCATTGATGGAGTCAAATCCAGCAGATCTCGGGTAGAGGGTCCGAACAGGTAGCCTTGGTGCAATGGTAAAAGGAGACACAAGGATTTACCTTGAAGAGATAACAACCTACGTCCTGCTTTCATTGTATTGATTTAAGGGGAGTACAGATTATAGGTTGATCTACCGCGAGGTCGTTGTGTATCTAGAATATGATCCGTCGACTAGCCTAGCCTCGGTTTGTATAAGAGTACCAGAGGCTTAGGATAACAGGAGTCCTAATCGGTTATGTTAGTGGAGAGGAGTCCTCCACGAATTAGGATTCCTTGTCTTGAACACCAAGGCTTCTTGATTCTTCCTTGTATGCGTCATAGACCTTCTTAGGATGTCCCTTGATGAACCGTCACGGGGTCCTCGGCCCAGCCCACCTGGTTAGGAGACGACGTGGTGGATGACCCCTAATCCAGGACACCATCACCCATCTCACTCACCTCTCAAACGACAAGGTGGGTTGCGCCGGCGACTAGGTAGGCGGCGGCGGAGACAAGGTTGAGGCGGGTTGCACGGGCGGCACCGTCGACGAGGACAAGCACCCCTCCTCCCCTCTCAAGCCACTGGCCATACACGGGGCATGCATGGTGGACCTCGCCCCTCCTCCCTCTCTGTTGTTTGCCGTCCACACGCATGACGTGGCGGGCCTGTGTTGCTCCTCCATTCACCGCTGCTGGTCGTCGATGGATCGGTGCCCTCACCACTTGATCTGCTGGGGTGGTGCGCCGGAGGAGGTGCTGCCTCTCACGGAGGCGGTGCTGTCGAAGGAGAAGTTGTTGCTCGTGAGGTGACGGTGCCAGAGGAGGTGCTGCTACTACGCGGAGGGCCGGAGGTAGTGCGCTAGAGGAGGAGCTGCTACTGCTTGTGTAGGCGACACTGTCGAAGGAGGCAATGCTACTACGCACAGGCGACACACTAGAGGAGGAGCCTCTGCTACTCGCAGAAGCGACGTGCCGTGCATCACACCTTCCCTGCCGTTATCGTCGGCTCGCGACAGTTCGTATTAGGCCGCTGCATTCGGTACCAATTTGGTGAGGGCCAAAATGGCGATTTCGTTTCCCTTTGCTAGTTTGCGATCGATGGATCGAATCGAGCAGCAAATTCATGTCGATCCTTACCAATATTTTCAAAATCTAGATCGAACTAAGTTTATCCAGTAACTAATATTGCGCATATGCGACTGAAAATTAGTAACTAGCTACATGTAACAATTTTCTTTGTCGCGTCAGTTTGCCAACTAAATTGCTCGAGGACAAGCAATAAGCTAAGCTTGGGGGAGCTGATATGTCTCAAATGTATCTAATTTTGAGAGCTCTTTTGCTATGGTTTTATCCTCTAAATTGTATGATTTTGATAAAACTAACCCGGACTAACGTTGTTTTCAGCATAATTACCCCTTAGTGTTAATTTTTGTGCAGAAATAAAGTTTTCCGGATCGAGCCCAAAATTTTATTGAATTTTTTCTGGAAGAAGAGAGCCACAGAGCCAGAAGGACACCCGAAGGCGGCCACGAGGTGGGCACACGCCCCCACCATGCACGTGCCCCAGGGAGGCGCACGGGCCTACTGTGTGGGGCCCTCGGGCACCGCCGTATGCTCTTCTTTGGCTATAAAATCACCCTGACTTAAAACACGTGCATTTTTTGAGAATTTTTCGTGGTACGGAGCTGCCGCCACCTTCGTTCTTCGTCCGAAGAGCTAATCTAGAGGCTATTATGGGCCTCTAGAGAGGGGAATTCGTCGCCATCAGCAATCTCTTCTTCATCACCACCATCATGATCTCCTCTCTCATGTGTGAGTAATATTGATGTACGCACATGGGGGTGGCTGGAATTGGATGAGATTTTCTATGTAGTAGATGCAAGATTTGTTAGTTTGATCCCTAGTTCCCTCTATGTTATAAGATTGATGTTGTTATGACTTTGCTATTCTTAATGCTTGTCATTAGAGCCCCAAGTGCCATGATTTCAGATATGTACTTTTTATGTTTTCATGAATATTTGTGTGTTTTGGATCTTATATGCAAGTTATATGCACCCGTTATATTCTGAACCCTGGACGTTGAAGTGAGAATAACCAGGGTATCGACGAGGATGACTATGATGTGAGGATTACATGTATTCATTGATTGTTAATGCTTTATTCTAGTACTTTGTAAAAGGAGTACCTTAATTACCTGTAATTTTCATCGGGGTCCTGCTAAAACGGGCAGTGATAACCCACAAGTATAGGGGATCAATTGTAGCTTTTTCGATAAATAAGAGTGTCGAACCGAACGAGGAGCTAAAAATAGGATTTATATTCCCTTCAAGTTCTATCGACCACCGATACAACTCCACGCACACTTAATGTTTGCTTTACCTAGAACAAGTATGAAACTATTTTGTAGGTGATAGGATAGTATGCAAGAATAAAACTAGGTGTACTTAGCGAGAATAAAACTATGAGTAATTTGCAAGATAATAAAGTTAATTGTTTAGTAGAGAGATTTTTTAACACAAGAGAAGTATTTTGTCCCTAGGCAATTGATAACTAGATCGGTAATCATTATTGCAATTTTATATGAGGGAGAGGCATGAGCTAACATACTTTCCGTACTTGGATCATATGCACTTATGATTGGAACTCTAGCAAGCATCTGCAACTACCAAAGATCATTAAGTTAAAACCCAAGCATAGCATTAAGTATCAAGTCCTCTTTACTCCCATACGTAACAACCCCCTTACTCGGGTATAAGCTTCTGTCACTCTCGCCACCCACTATAAGCGAATTATGAACGTATTGCAACACCCTACAGCGGGAATCCCACACGCTTGCGCGACACGGAGGGCACCATAGGACAACACCAAAACAAAACATACAACTCAAACCAATCACGATCATCAATCAACCCATACGACAAAACGAATATATTCAAATATCATAGGATGGCCATGCATCATTGGATAATAATATGTAGCATTAAGCACCATTTTTAAGTAGAGATTACAGTCGGGAGAAGAGGTGTTACACCACTGCATAGAGAGGGAGAGAGTTGGTGATCATGGCAGCGAAGTTGTTGGTGTAGATCACCGTCACGATGATTGCCCCGGCGGCGTTCCGGCACCACCGGGAGAGAGGGGGAGAGAGCCCCCTCCTTCTTCTTCTTCCTTGGACTCCCCCTAGATGGGAGGAGAGTTCCCCCTCTGGTCCATGGTCTCCATGGCGGCAGAGGGGCAGGAGCCCCTCCTAGATTGGATCTCCCTCTGTTCTCTTCTGTTTCACGTTCCTGTTTTCTGGTCGAAGACCATTTCTTAAATTCCCAGGGATCCGTAACTTCGATTGGGCTGAAATTTTAACACAAATTTTTTCCAGATATTATCTTTCTTGCGGCAAAAGAAGGGTAGCAACCGACTTACGAGGTGCCCACAACACACCTGGGCGCGCCCTGGTGCCTTGTGGGCCCCTCAAACACCGTCTTGCGTTGATTCTTCTTCCCAAAAATCACATATATTCCAAAATAAATCTCCGTAAAATTTTATCGCGTTTGGACTTCGTTTGATATGGATATTCTGCGAAACAAAAAATATGCAACAAACATGAACTGGCACTGGGCACTGGATCAATATGTTAGCCCAATAAATCATATAAATTGTTGCCAAAAGTATGTGAAAGTTGTATAATATTGACATGGAACAATAAAAAATTATAGATACGATGAAGACGTATCAACATCCCCAAGATTTAATTCCTGCTCGTCCTCGAGTAGGTAAATGATAAAAAAGATAATTTTTGATGTGGAATGCTACCTAGCATAATCTTGATCATATAATCTAATCATGGTATGAATATTAAGACACGAGTGATTCAAAGCAATAGTATAATTTGACATAAAGACATGAATACTCAGGCATCCCAACAAACAATCATGTCTTTCAAAATATCAATTCTAAAGAACGTTATCCCTACAAAATCATATAGCCTTGTCATGCTCCATCTTCTTAACACAAAATATAAATCATGTACTACCCTGGTGTCAGCCAAGCAATTGGTTCATATTTTTTAACGCGCTTCAGCTTTTTCAACCCCCACGCAATACATAAGCGTAAACCATGGATATAGCACTATGGATGGAATAGAGTACGGTGGTAGAGATTAATATGGAGAAGACAAAGAAGGAAGAAAGTCTCACATTGACGCGGCTAATCAACGGGCTATGGAGATGCCCATCAATTGATGTCAAAGCGAGGAGTAGGGGTTGCCATGCAGCGGATGCACCTAGAGCTATAAGTGTATGAAAGCTCAATATGAAAACTAAGTGGGTGTGCATCCAACTTGCTTGCTCAAGACCTCGGGCATTTGAGGAAGCCCATCATCGGAATATACAAGCCAAGTTCTATAATGAAAAATTCCCACTAGTATATGAAAGTGACAACATAGGAGACTCTATATGAAAAACATGGTGCTACTCTGAAGCACAAGTGTGGTAAAAGGATAGTAACATTGCCCCTTCTCTCTTTTTCTCTCATTTTTCTTTTCTTTCTTTTTTTGCTTTCTTTCTTTTTTTTGTTGGGCCCTTTTTGGCCTCTTTTTGGCCACCATTTTTCCATTTTTTATTTGTTTGGAGTCTCATCCCGACTTGTGGGGTAATCATAGTCTCCATCATCATTTCCTCACTGGGACAATGCTCTAATAATGAATAATGATGATCATCACACTTCTATTTACTTACAACTAAAAAAAATTACAACTCGATACTAGAACAAAGTATGACTATATGAATGCCTCTGGCAGTGTACCAGGATGTGCAATGATCTAGCGTAGCAAGGATATAAAAAAACGGACAAGCCATGAAAATATCATGCTAGCTATCTTACGATCATGCAAAGCAATATGACAATGAATGCTCAAGTCATGTATATGATGATGATGGAAGTTGCATGGCAATATATCTCGGAATGGCTATGGAAATGCCATAATAGGTAGGTATGGTGGCTGTTTTGAGGAAGATATAATGAGGCTTATGTATGATAGAGCGTATCATATCATGGGGTTTGGATGCATCAGCGAAGTTTGCACCGACTCTCAATGTGAGAAAGGGCAATGCACGGTACCGAAGAGGCTAGTAAATTGCGGAAATGTGAGAGTGCGTATAATCCATGGACTCACATTAGTCATAAAGAACTCACATACTTATTGCAAAAGTTTATTAGCCCTGGAAGCAAAGTACTACTACGCATGCGGTTGGTAGGAGTTAACCATCGCGCACTCCTGACCTCCACGCAGAGGAAGACAATCAATAATAAATCATGCTCTAACTTCTTAGCATAACGAGAGACTATACGTGCATGCTTCAGGAATCACAAACCTTAACACCAATATTCCTACTAAGACAATCATTCACTAGTACCTCCCACATATTACCATCTCTATATCGCAAAACTATTGTAAGGAATCAAACACATCATATTCAATGATCTACAAGTTTTATGTAGGATTTTCTGACTAACCATGTGAATGACCAACTCCCGTGGACTCTCTAAATTGATATAAGTGAAGCATGAGAGTTTAATTCTTTCTATAAAAGACTTGCCCATGCTCTAACAAATATAAGTGAAGCAAAAGAGCATTTAAAAATAATGGTTTTTTGTATGTAGAGAAACAGGCATCCAAACTTCAAATGATATAAGTGAAGCACATGAAGCATTCTATAAAGCCATACTCAAAAGATATAAGTGAAGTGCAAAGATCATTCTATAAATCAACCAAGGACTATACCATACCAGCATGGTGCATTATTAAAAGAAAAATAAAAGGCACACGACGCTCCAAGAATTTACGCATATCATGTGAACAAAACAAAAACCGAGACATACCAATAATTGTTGAATAAAGATGGGATGCCTTCCGGGGCATCCCCAAGCTTAGACACTTGAGTCTCTTTGAATATTTACTTGGGGTGCCTTGGGAATCCCCAAGCTTGAGCTCTTGCCTCCCCTCATTCTTCTCATGTCAATACCTCCTCGATCTTCGAACACTTCATCCACACAAAACTTAACAAAACTTTCGTGAGATCCGTTAGTATAATAAAGCAAATCACCACTTTAAGTATTGTTGTAAACCCATTCATATTTTATTATTGCTTTATACCTACTGTATTCTAACTTCACCATGGCACCATGGCTTATACTCCCCGATACAATCCATAGATTCATCAAAACAAGCAAACATCACAACGAAAACAGAATCTGTGAAAAACAGAACAGTTTGTAGTAATCTGAACATTGACCATACTTCTGTAACTAAAAAAATTCTGAAAAATTAGGAAAAAATAATAAATTTGCATAGAAGTACTGTGAAAAAATTCAGAATTTTTGCATATTCCAGTAAAAAAATGTAAATTCACGCACTACAGCAAAAGTTTCTGTTTTTGCACCGCACACACCAAACAAGAAAATTAAACATCCTAAAGGTAAATCTTGGCACATTATTTTTATAATAAATGGATTTGTAAAATGGGATAATTATTTTTCTTGAAAAGTTTCTGTAATCAAGGTTCACAAAGTTTCCATAGGCATGAACAAGTTCAAGGATATCCCCCACTTCCACGGTGCTTGTCTTTCTCACTTTCACTTTTCCTTTTGTAAAGTTTTAGGTTCCCCTCTATATTTTTTTGTTTTTAAACTTTATAAAAGCACACAACAAAAGTAAATGACTCTCTAAAACTTCTAGGTTGTCTCCCTAGCAGCGCTTTCTTTAAAGCCATTAAGCTAGGCATAAAGTGCTCAAGTAATTGATCCACCCAGATCCCAAGGTATATCAAAGCCAATTTTAATTAATGATGATTTGTAATTTAGTAGTGAGCACAAAGCAACATATATCATGCAATGACGAAGTCTAACTCTCTTCCTATGCATCGGCATGTCATAGAAGAACAATTCATGCACACATAATAAAGGCCGATACATAGCATAAGTAGTTTCTTGCAATTTTATTGTGTTGGAAACATAGAGAGGTGAAGATGTGGTTCCTCTTTCATAATAATTGCAAGTAGGAGCAGAAAGCACATGCATATTATATTCATCAAAATCATCATGTGTAATGGTAAAATGCAAGCCATCAATATAATCCTTAATAAGAGCAAACTTCTCCGATATAGTGTAGTTGGGAGAATTAAAAAAGATAACAGGACTATCATGTGTGGGTGCAATAGAAACAATTTCATGTTTAACACAAGGAACTATAGCAAGTTCATCTCCATAATCATAATTCAAATTGGCATCATGGCCACAAGCATAGCAAGCATCAATTTCATCAAAAAGGGATATTTTAAATGAATCAACGGGATCATAGCAATCATCATAGCATTCATCCTTCAGTAAGCACGAAGGGAAATTAAACAATGTATGAGTTGAAGAGTTACTCTCATTAGAAGGTGGGCACGAGTAGCTAATCCGCTCTTCCTCCTTTTGTTCTTCACTCTCCTCCTCATCTTTTTCATCCAATGAGCTCACAGTTTCAGCAATTTCTTCTTCCATAGTTTCCTGCAAAATATTAATCTCTTCTTGGAAAGCGGAGGAGTCCTCAAAGGTTTAACATAAGCATTAGAAGCATAGCTTTCATAGCAATATTTAAGTATGGCAAAATTTCCAGATTTGTAAAGAGTAGCATCATACTTTTCAATGAAAGAAGCAATTTCATAAGCACCCTTAAAGGCAACAAATTCTTCAATTTGTTCAATATCATAGTACCTATAAACACCTTTAGCATAAGAAGATACAATTCCATTATCACTAAACTCACATTGGTAGGGAAGGTGTTTCTTAGGGTCTTAGGAACAACAAGTAAAATCATATATTTCGCATAAATTCCAAGCATAGCAATGCATATTATTAATATGATGCCATAAAAGTTTCCCTTTTTGGGATAAGCGGTGTCACACAAAATAAGCATGCTCATTTAATGATTTTCCCTCAACTAAGCTAGTTGGGTTTTCAACACGAGCACAAATGGATCGAAGATGATCCAAGTAGAAAGCTTCAGCAGTATGATAGATTTGGGTGGTTCTTCAACCATTGGTTTAGCAGGTACAACTAATGTTTTTGGTATTTTACGTTTCCTACCCATAACTAAAGATAGAAAACCAGATCACAAAATAAAGTCTACTTAGTGATAAAGCAAACAAGCACACACGAGAATATTCACCCCACGCTATTGCTCCCCGGTAACGGCGCCAGAAAAAGGTCTTGATAACCCACAAGTATAGGGGATCAATTGTAGCTTTTTCGATAAATAAGAGTGTCGAACCGAACGAGGAGCTAAAGGTAGATTTTTTATTCCCTTCAAGTTCTATCGATCACCAATACAAATCTACGCACACTTAATGTTTGCTTTACCAAGAACAAGTATGAAACTATTTTGTAGGTGATAGGATAGTTTGCAAGAATAAAACTAGATGTACTTAGCGAGAATAAAACTATGAGTAATTTGCAATATAATAAATTTAATTGTTTAGTAGAGAGATTTTTTTAACACAAGAGAAGTATTTTGTCCCTAGGCAATCAATAACTAGACCGGTAATCATTATTGCAATTTTATATGAGGGAGAGGCATGAGCTAACATACTTTTCGTACTTGGATCATATGCACTTATGATTGGAACTCTAGCAAGCATCCTCAACTACCAAAGATCATTAAGGTAAAACCCAACCATGGCATTAAGTATCAAGTCCTCTTTACTCCCATACGCAACAACCCCCTTACTCAGGTATAAGCTTCTGTCACTCTCGCCACCCACTATAAGCGAATTATGAACGTATTGCAACACCCTACAGCGGGAATCCCACATGCTTGCGCGACACGGAGGGCACCATAGGACAGCACCAAAATAAAACATACAACTCAAAACCATCACGATCATCAATCAACCCATAGGACAAAACCTATACTGCATCTCCCCTCCTCTTCGGGGAAAATCCCAACGCAGCTCACAAGTAGCAGGAAGAATTTCTGGCGCCGTTGCCGGGGAGACATCATCAAAACCTATCAAGTACCTTCGCACAAACTATCATCTACTTGCTCTACTTTTTATTTGCCTTTGCATCTTGTTTTCATCTCCCCCACTTCTAATAAAAAATACAAAAACACAAAATTATTTCTGTTTGCTCATTTGCTTGCTTTGCCATTATGGCTAGTTCTTCGCTTGTTGCTTGTACCCCTGAGAATGAAGTGCTAAATTTTAAACAAAGGGCAGGTGAAACTTTAAAAGATGCTTGGCATGGGATTTGCGATGCTCAAAATAGATCAACTCGTAAGCAATCCACTAGCGTTCTTCTCCGTAATTTTTATGTGGGTGTTACTAGTTGGTATAGATTTGTGCTAGACACTATTACCGAAGGGAATTTATTGAGTAGTCACCCTATGGATGCTTTCAATTCTATGGGAAATCTAGTAGGATCAGCACCTATTACTATTAATGAAACAACATTGACTTTGGATCATGTTATGCAAAGGTTGGAATCCATTGAAAATAAAATGCCTACTATTGAACATATTGAAAATCTAGATAATAAGATCCATAATCATATCACTCAATTTGGTTCAAAGGAAGGAACTACATTAAAGATGCTAAAAGAGAAGGAACCAATAATTAATGAGAGAATAGAGCAAAGTCGATCTAGAATTGATAAGTTGGAAGAAGTCATCACTAATTTGGGATCCGTTTTTTCTTCTAAAACTATCGAAAGAACTCCTCCTACTAAGAATCCCAAGTTTATTTATGTTCCTAAGAATAAAGGTGCCACATCTAGAAACGGAAGTGAGGATCTTAAAATGATTAGTGTGCACCCCAATTTCATTGATTTGATAAAGGAACCTATCTATGAGAGTAAATCCCTTAACTTTATCCCCAGAAGTGTGATTATTAAAAACACATGTGCTAAGCCTCCTACGAAGTATGGATGCGTAATTGAGGAGTTGTATTTGAAGGATGACAATACTTGAAACAATGCCTTACGCCTAGCTAGGGGCGTAAAACAATAGCACTTATTGGGAGGCAACCCAATAGTTATCTTAATTTTTCCATTTTGTTTTCTGTTTTTTGTGTGTTAACACAATTATGCTACTGTTATGATTGTGTTTTCATGTTTTAATTAGTGTTTGTGCCAAGTAAAGCCTTTGGGATGATTTGGTTGATAGTTGATTTGATTCTGTGAAAAAACAGAAACTTTTGCGCTCACTCCAGGAATTATTAAAAATCGCTGGAGCATGCTTTTGATCTGAATTTTTTACGCATCATTTATAGAAATTTTCCACGTTGTCGTAATTTTTCAGATTTTTTGGAGTAAAACTATGGCATTTATTCAGATCATTACAAACAATTCTGTTTTAGACAGATTCTGTTTTGGTTGCATAGTTTGCTTGTTTTAATGATGCTATGGATTATATCGGGGGGTATAAGTAATGGATAAGTTAGAATATAGTACGTATTATGCAATAATAAAATATGAATGGGTTAACAACAATACCTAAAGTTTATGATTTTCTTGTTATACTAACGAATCTCATGAGGTTTCTTTTGAGTTTTGTGTGCTTAAGTTTTTAAGTTTTGGGTGAGATCACGATGGATGAAGGAATAAGGAGCGGCAAGGCCCTAAGCTTGGGGATGCCCCAGATGGCATCCCCTCTTTAGTCTACAAATCATCGGTATATTACTTGGAGCTATATTTTATTCATCCTATGATATGAGTTTTACTTGGAGCGTCTTGTGCCTTAGTAGTTCTTGCTTTCTTTTATTTTTAGTTTGCCACAATCATCATTTGCTGGAAACACCTTGTGAGAGGGACATGCATTTATTTGTGATTTGTTTGAATATTCTTTGTACTTCACTTATATCTTTTGAGCTAGGCAGTTGCTCTAGTGCTTCACTTATATCTTTTAGAGCACGACGATGGTTATATTTTAAAGAAATAGTTGCACTCTCATGGTTCACTTAAATCTTTTTGAGAGTCTAATAAATAGTAATGCAATATGCACATGTTATGAAATTGGTCCTGATATGATAGGTATTCAAGAGGGATATAATTAAAACTTTCATGTAGATCACTGAATATGATATGTTTGATTCCTTGCAATAGTTTTGCGATATTAAGATGGTGATATATGGATGTACAAGTGAATGATTGTGGCTTAGTAAGAATATTGGTGTTAAGGTTTGTGATTCCCTAAGCATGCACGTATAGTCTCTAGTTATGCAATGACGTTGGAGCATGATTTATTATTGAGTGTCTACCTTATGAGTGGTGGTCGGGGACGAGCGATGGTCTTTTCCTACCAATCTATCCCCCTAGGGGCATGCGCAGTAGTACTTTGTTTTGAGGGCTAATAGACTTTCACAATAAGTATGTGAGTTATTTATGACTAATGTGAGTCCATGGATTATACACACTCTTACCTTTCCGCAATTTGCTAGCCTCTTCGGTACCGTGCATTGCCCTTTCTCACCTCAGGAGTTGGTGCAAACTTCACCGGTGCATCCAAACCCTGTGATATGATACGCTCTATCACACATAAGCCTCCTTATATCTTCCTCAAAACAGCCACCATACCTACCTATCATCGCATTTCCATAGCCATTTCGAGATATATTGCCATGCAACTTCCACCGTTCCGTTTTTATGACATACATATTCATTGTCATATTGCTTTGCCTGATCATATAGCTGACATAGTATTTGTGGCTCAACCACCGTTCATCATTTTTTATACATGTTACGCTAGGTCATTGCACAGCCTGGTACACTACTAGAGGCATTCATATAGAGTCATATTTTTCTAGTTATCGAGTGGTAATATTGAGTTGTCTGTAAATAGAAGTGTGATGATCATCATTATTAGAGCAGTGTCCCAGTGAGGAAAGGATGATGGTGTCTATGATTCCCCCACAAGTCGGGATGAGAAACCGGACGAAAAAAGAGGCCAAAAAGAGCCCACCCAAAAAGAAAAATGAGAGAAAAAGAGAGAAGGGGCAATGTTACTATCCTTTTCCACACTTGTGCTTCAAAGTAGCACCATGTTTTTCATATAGAGAGTCTCCTGAGTTGTCACTTTCATATACTAGTGGGAAATTAATGTTATAGAACTTGACTTGTATATTTTGATGATGGGCTTCCTCAAATGCCTGAGGTCTTCATGAGCAAGCAAGTTGGATGCACACTCACTTAGTTTCCATTTGAGCTTTCATACTCTTATATCTCTTAGTGCATCCGTTGTATGGCAGTCCCTACTCCTCGCATTGATATCAATTGATGGGCATCTCCATAGCCCATTGATTAGCCGCGTCGATGCGAGATTGTTAGGACCGAGAGTATATCGACCAGAGGGGGGGGGGGCGAATGGGAGATCAAAAAATTCTTGCGAATGTTTTGAGTTGATCCCAAACACAGCAGTAGAAATAAGATTCAATAGAAAAGAACTTGATCAAGTACGTTATTGAGGAACAAAAGTATCAAGGTAGGAAGCAATAATAGATCGAGCATAGGATATCACAGGTTTGATAATAACGATGGTAATGCAGCATGCAAACAGATACAGTAGCATGAGAGAAAACAAGATGTGAACTGCGAGGGAAAAACTCGACAGTCTGATTAGTATATGTGCGTGGAGAAATTCACACGACTGGGATGACTAAAATGAATGATGAGAATGCAACATGATGAGCAACAAACATAGCAGATGGGAATGATAGATATGACAGAGATGAATGATATGCAACAGTCAATGATTGATCTGATAAACTATTGTCACAGAGCACGAATGTAAATTGCTGAAAGTAATGCAGTAAAGTAAAGTGAACCAGTGGTGCTCGATGGCGACAGGTGGATTTGGTAGACCAGTTCGCCCTTCTGCCAAAGGACTACATCTGGTTGGAGGGGTTATGATTTAACGCAGAAGATAAACTCTCTTCGCCCTGTTCTCCTTCAACTAGGAGCTGATCAGACTCCAGTTGATTTCACTTGTGGTAGATACTTGTCGGCGATCTCCAAACCTTCGACAGACCCTCTTCACGAACCACAATGACTCTTGGTTGCTGAAGATCTTGCTCGGTGAAGGCAATGACTCTTCAACAGTTGAGCCGACAACTATCCGTCTAGAGAGTGCGCAACTCTCAGGAGTAATAGGTACAAGAACTCTAACTCAGAACTACTATGATGCTCAACCACTGTCTAAGTTTTGGCTCTTGATTTTTCTCTCGATGGATCTTAAACTCAAATCACTCGGAGAGGGGATGCTCAACCAATCTTCTCAGAAATC
Organism: Thinopyrum elongatum; assembly: GCA_011799875.1. Lineage (NCBI taxonomy): Eukaryota > Viridiplantae > Streptophyta > Magnoliopsida > Poales > Poaceae > Thinopyrum > Thinopyrum elongatum. Next base: position 421,650,217 of record CM022299.1, read on the forward strand.
TTAAGCGGAGCAGCCAACAGGCAACGTTGGAGCGGGGTGGCTATTTATAGCCGTAGCCTTCCCTGAAGGGAAATGACCAAATTGGACATGTGGAGCAGCCAACGGCCGAACGACACGAGTCCAACAGTCAGAAATTGAGCACAACGGTAACATTCCTTGCGGAGCAAGTAATGCTAACTCCTTAGTTCGAAGGATATCTCCTGCAACATGAAGAACAATGTCTACTGCTGCCAGGTAATCATTTGAAGCATAAAGAGATTTCTCTCAGTCTCGCAGAGGTTTTGGGCTAAGCATCACAACGGATCTAAGCTTCGAGAACCTATATCCCTCTTAATAGTACGGAGGTCCTATGACTCAAATGAATGAAAGAAGAACAACAAAATGAATACTACGTCTTCACTTTGCCTTCGACTTCCCTTTGCTGCAGTCAATTTTCTTCGGACAGAATCTCTGAACCAATTGATTTACATCAGCAATAAATTTTTGAGAGGTTAACTCCTTCACAACAATCTTCTCGCCTACACATCTTCAAGAGATGTAGCTCATTCTTCTCTGCAATGCAGATGTTCTTCGGTGAAGTTCCTCGAACTTGACACCGGAGACAGCATTCTCTTCAGTTCTGCATGGACTATTTCTCTCTGTGTGCACTAGCAAACAACTCAGTCCATGCCTGTTTCTGTCAACAATCTCCAAAACACAAGAGGGCAAGTATTGCACCAACAATCTCCCCCTTTTTTGACGATTGTTGACAAAACAGAACACATCGAAAGATAGATAATGGAATGAAATGGAATGCGAAGGATAATGAAAGATGAGAGATAATTACAAAGATGAAACACACTCCCCCTGAAGGTATGCATCACATGCATAGAAGATAAATTGAAAGGTAGCGAGATGAATCTTTGTATGAGTGATATTGACATATAATCTCATTCGTGATCTCTTTCAATACACTCGACAGTGTCTGAGGTATTTCCTGTCACACACAATCTTGAAAAAGATTTGTTAGATAGAGTGAATACTTTGAAATGATTTGTGATGAAGAATAAGCCATGAAGGTTTTCTCAGAACACGGTTTGAATCCACACGAGATATAAGTTCCTTGCAAGTTAGATACTCGCGAAGAATGAGAGCAAGGGAATCACAGGAATATTGCTCGGAGTAGATAAGCTTTAGACTAAGTTTTCCTGCAACCAGGATGATACGATGGATATATGCGAGGAAAAACAACTTATGAGTCATATAGAGAGCTTTCGAAACTCAAGAAATGTAATCTGAAGCTAACTCTCTTCTCCTGCAAGGTTAGATAGCGAAGGATAATCATTGTAGAATATCTAACCAAAAGACACATAATTTCAAGGAGTAAAATATCTCTTCTAGAGAAGCATGATTTCCAATTTTCCTTGAAATGCTTTTACTTTCCCTACACGATAAATAAGTATCAAGGATAATTATTGCAAGGAAGTAAGCTTTCGATTGCACCTGCAAACAGATAGGTGGAAGCAAATAACATTGCAAGGGGGGTTATTAACGGTACATGACGACCAAGTATTTCAACACCATAGGAGGTGCTCCAAGTTCCCAAAAGCAAATAGTTCGAAGAAACAAAATAGTTCAATAGAAATGCAAATGGATAAAGGAAACACCCTGCAAATAACCCGCTTATTTATCACTCGATGTTCTTCTCCCCCTTTTTGTCAACAAGTGTCAAAAAGGAATGAGAATGCATGCGAGAAACTACTCATCCAAGGAATCCTCAAAATCAGAACTCGAACTGTTTGGAGAAGCAGAGCGAGCGATGGTTGAGGCCGAAGCAGGAGTTGGAGATGCAGCACGGGCTTCGGGATTAGCTTCGGGAGTAGCAGCGTGAGGTGCATCTGGCTTGAAGATATATGTTCCTGCTGTATCTTCGAGAACATCATCTAGTTCAATAAACAGCAGGTCGGTGGAGTCGGAACACTGAGGAAGCACTGGAGTTTGCCTTCGGATGCGAGGAACTTCACACAGCTCCAAATGATCATATTCTTTCTCGATGCCCTTGGCAGAGAGTTGTTTGCAAGAGTAATGCTTGCGCAGAAGGGTGCATGAGCGCTTCTTTTGTTCCTTCTCATACAGGAGAGCTTGGCGAGCATAATTGTGAAGCAAATTGATCTCAGTCATCATTTCCATCTTCACTTTTCAGTCGAGCTTGATGTGACTTTCCAGGCCTTGCTGAGTGCAAAGACAAATCTCGTACAATGAAGGATTCTCTTCACGAGGGATTTCAACTTTTGCCTTCTTTACCTTCGGAGCTCTAGCTGAAGCAGACATAGAAGCAGAGGCAGTAGCATCGATCGGTGTCTTCCCTTTGCCGATGTCCTTTACTATTCGGAGGGTGTCACGCACTGGTGGCATATAAACTTTCGGAACATGTGGGCATAAAAACTTTTGCTCAATAAGCTGTTCAATGGCATACATGACCCAGGGTGCATATGGCTTCAAGGCTTGAGGGGTATCCGATGCGCAGGACAGGTTGCGAATGAAAAGATCTGAAATGTCAAAATGAATGCCCTGAGCAGTGGCTAGAAGAGCATTTGACACGAGGCCATTGAGGGTTTCGGGCCTGTTTGTTGGCGTGAGAGAATTGCAGAGGATATAGAACAACACTTTGTTCTCGTATGCCAGATTCTTTGGATTCACCTCAGTACATTCATCACCAATAAGTTTGGGGTCCATCAGCAGATGGAGTTGAGCTTCAGATACATCCCAAAAGTGCAGCCTGTGTTCTCGATTATCATCAAATTCGCACCGAGGAAGATTCAACAGTGCTAAGAACTGGTCAGCCAAGCATTTGATCTTTTCTTCTTCTGTCATCCATTAGAGGATCCAAGTACTGCTATCTGCAAGGTCTCCTGAGATATAAAGAGTGGCATAGAACTGATGAATAATTCACGATTCCAGCCATGATTGAAATGAAGGAAGCTCTTCAGGAAGACAAGTTCAATCTGCTCGATGGTGTGATGGAAGCAGGGTAAACTTTCGAGCTCTGCAAAATCCAAAATCTTGTGCTTGAATATGCGATTCTTCTCATACAGAATACGAGCATAATACACGGTGAAAGGATCGAGAAGAGGGGTCTAGAGGGGGGGTGATTAGACCCTTAACAAGCAAAAGTGGCAGTTTTTAATTTCTTCAAGTTAAGGATGAGTTTAGCACATGTTAAAGCACTCACAATACATTTCAAGCAAGCATGACAAGAGTATATGTAGCGGAAAGAGTAAACCATGCAAGTTGCAAGAAAGTAAAGGGAGGGGATCGGAGTTTGCAAATGCAATGGAGACACGGAGATTTTTGGCGTGGTTCCGATAGGTGGTGCTATCGTACGTCCACGTTGATGGGGACTTCAACCCACGAAGGGTAACAGCTGAGCGAGTCCACGGAGGGCTCCACCCACGAATCCACTAAGAAGCAAACTTGTCTATCCCACCATGGCCATCGCCCATGAAGGACTTGCCTCACTCGGGTAGATCTTCACGAAGTAGGCGATCTCCTTGCCCTTACAAACTTCTTGGTTCAACTCCACATCCTGACGGAGGCTCCCAAGAAACACCTAACCAATCTAGGAGACACCACTCTCCAAAAGGTAATAGCTAGATGGTGTGTTGATGATGAACTCCTTACTCTTGTGCTTCAAATGATAGTCTCCCCAACACTCAACTCTCTCTCACAGATTTGGCTATGGTGGAAAGATGATTTGAGTGGAAAGCAACTTGGGGAAGGCTAGAAATCAAGATTCTTGTGGTAGGATTGGAATGTCTTGATCTCAACACATGTGTAGGTGGTTCTCTCTCAAAAAATGTATGGTGGAAGTGTAGGCACGTTCTGATGGCTCTCTCTCTAATGGAGAAGGGGGTGGAGGGATATATATAGCTTCCACACAAAATCCAACCATTACACACATTTGACTCATCTCGGTGGGACCGAATAGTTAAACTCGGTGGCACCGATCTGTTAAAAAATGTGAACGTTAGGAATCTCGGTGGGACCGACTGGAATAACTCGGTGGGACTGATGTGCTAGGGCTTAGGGCAAACATCATCTCAGTGGCGCCGATTGCATCAACCCGGTGAGACCGAAGTGAAGCAATAAGGCAACAAAGAATCTGTCAAGCCAACTCGGTGAGACCGATTGCATAACTCGGTGAGACCGAAATAAATGCAATAAGTCACAGAGCGTTGGCAAGGCCATCTCAGTGAGACCGAGACCCGTATCGGTGAAGCCGAACTGCTGGGGTTTCTGGCTGTGGCCGAGTTAGAGTTTAGGTTTTTGACATATTTGGATGGAGAAAGTGGCTAAGGGTTTTGGAGCAATATCACTAAGCATTTGAGCAAGCAAGCATTAAGCAACACCTCATCCCCTTTTAATAGTATTGGATTTCCTATGGACTCAATGTGAACTTGGATCACTAAAATAAAGATGAAGAGTCTTGAGCTTTTGCCAATATTTGTCCTTAGCATTTTGAAGGGGTTCCACATCCTCTTGTCCTTTCCACGCCATTGTTGAACTTGTCTGAAATACACTAGATAAAACCATTAGTCCAACAAGATATATGTTGACATTAATTACCAAAATCACCCAGGGAGCACTTGTGCTTTAAATCTCCCCCTTTTGGTAATTGATGACAACGTACATCAAAGCTTTAAGTAAATGATATGAAGAATAGCAAGCAAAGCTTTGGAGAGACATGTAACATGCATAAGCCCCCCCTACATGAATGCAATCATGTGAAGATAACATAGAAGAACATGTGAATGCATATCATGATAGAGTAAGCAATGAGTTACATGTATCTTGGCTATATGCATCAGAGCAAACAATATGATTGAAAGATATACCTTCATGTTTATGACTCCCTCTTGCAAACAATATGTGCAATAGCAAGAGATCATCATGCACATGAGTGTGATGCATATACTTACCTTGTGGTTCTTGAGCTGACTTTTGAAGGAGTAGACTTGAGAAAACAAAGTTAGATAACACAAGAACACTCCAAACAAGAAGGATTCAAGATTCACAAGAATACAAAGACTGGGATGACATGTAGTGGGTGAGTACTACGAAGTGAGTACTTCATTTAGATATAGACATGTCCCCAAAGATTTAAAGACATGCAATAGGTTTAATTTTTTTCTCCCCTTAAGCATAGACTCTTTCTCCCCCTGAATCTGATATTGGATAATGGGAGAAGGTAGGGTGAGATAAAATCAGAATAAAGATACTTCAGATAAGACCAAAGCAATGATAATAAAATTAGAGCAATGATAGATCAATTAAGACACAGCAAAACTAGAATCAATCATACTAACATGTCTTCCCCTCTTAAAGACACGTGACTTCTCTCCTCTTGTTAACAAACATTTGTAAAAGAGCTTGGATGTGCTCTCTTTCTCCTAATAAGCTTTGATGTGCTCTCTCTCTCTCCCCCCCTTTGTCATCAATTTCCAAGAAGGGTAACTTCAGGAATATGAGTCAAGTAGGTTTGATCCCTGAGAGTCACTACAAAGCAGCATGTATCTTAAGATGCTGATAGAGGAAAAGAATCATTGAGAGGAGCTGAAAAGAATAGGCATTATAGAATGGCAAAATGTTTTCTCAGTGTTGAAATCGGCGACGCCGATCTATTTCCATCGGTGACTCCGAAATAGCAGAGCCACTGAAGGTGCTCATCGGTGAGACCGAGTTAGTCCATGTCGGTTGTACCGATGAACTATGTACAAGGAAACCTTGTGTTTCGGTCTTGCCGATGGGCTTGGATCGGTGAGACCGAGTTCAATGCAAAGTAAAATTTTGTCAACTCAGCTCACTTGGCAAATGAAATCTCACAAAGATTTTCAAGGAATTGTCATAAGGATTTGCAATGAATTAACTGTAGAAACACAGACAGAAGACAGAAAATAAAAAGGATCTAGATGAAGTTTTTTTGTTTGTTTAGAAAATAGGCACAAAGGCAAAAAAACATGCAAATGGAAATGCAAAAAGAACACTAGAGAACTTCATCTAGAGATGGTCGGCGACAAATGTTAGAGTATATTGACTAAGGAGTCATGTGAGATCACTTGATCATAGGTCATACTCATCGTTTAAGCTCAAAATGGGGTTGCCATTTTTCGTTTAAGCATTTTGATGTATCCACATCTTGTTGAGTTGCTTTAACTCATGACTCGGAGTAAAGCCTGTCTAAGATGGAATGACATACCTTGGGTTGTGGCGTTAATCTTGATCATGTAGTTGAACTTGTGTTGGATGCTCAAGGTTGATGTAGTCCATCAAGAGTTGGGAGCACCACTAGAAGTTGAAGTTCATCTACCTACATGGGTTAGTCTTGCAAGGAATAGCACTTGTGTATCCAAATTGACAAACATGAAATTAGACATATTAAAATAGTCAAAGGATATGTTGAGTGAGTTCATTCTTCCTTGAAATCAACAACCAACTCATAGGAACTTGGTGATGTAGAAATCGCTTAGGATGTGAGTGACTTGCAATTTCCTAGACTGAGGCTCATCCAAGTACCTACATGGGTTAGATAACATGCAAGGGTGCAAAAATACATCCAAGATAATTGATCGTCATCATAAGAGAAATATCAAGGATTAGTCACAAAGAGGCTCATGCCTCGCATGTATCCAAATGGAATCTCTATTCCAAGTTTGAGGCATCAATGATGTTCAATTCACCTCTCAAATGGAAAAATACCTTTTCATCAGGCGGTTTAGTGAATATATCTACCAATTGCTTATCGGTACAAACATGCTTAAGATTGATGTCTCCTTTAGCAACATGATCTCGAATGAAATGATGTCGAACTTCAATATGCTTAGTTCGAGAATGTTTTATGGGATTGTGAGCAATATTAATAGCAATTTTATTGTAACAAATCAATGGAATATGTTTCACATGTATCCCATAATCTTTAAGAGTTTGGGTCATCCAAAGTAACTTAGCACAACATTATCCTGCGGCAATGTATTCCGCTTCGGCGGTGGATAGGGATACCGAGTTTTGTTTCTTGGAGGACCAAGACACAAGGGATCTACCAAGAAATTGACAAGTACCCGAAGTGGACTTCCTATCGACCTTGTAACCGGCATAGTCCGAGTCGGAATAGCCAACAAGATCAAAAGATGACCTCTTAGGATACCAAATGCCAAAGTTTGGTGTACGAATTAAATACCCCACTATCCTTTTCACGGCCTTAAGATGACACTCTTTAGGAGCCGCTTGATATCGTCCACACATGCACACACTTAGCATAATATCGGGATGGGAGGCACATAGATATAACAATGAACCAATCATAGAACGGTAAACCTTTTGGTCAACCGGATTGCCATCCTTAGTCAAGTCAAGATGTCCACTAGTAGTCATGGGTGTTTTCATACCTTTGCTTTCTTGCATATTGAACTTCTTGAAAAGATCCTTGGTATACTTTGTTTGTGAGACAAAGGTACATTTCTTAGTTTGCTTGATTTGCAATCCAAGGAAAAATTTGAGTTCACTAATCATAGACATCTCAAACTTCTTCGACATTAGCCTTCCAAACTTTTCACTAAAATGGGGGCTAGTAGAACCAAATATGATATCATCCACATAAATTTGGCACACAAATAATTCACCATTAACCCTTTTAGTAAATAGTGTAGAACCAATTTTCCCAATTTCAAAGCCTTTTTCAATAAGGAACTTAATCAAACATTTATACCAAGCTCTAGGGGCTTGTTTAAGACCATAAAGAGCTTTATGAAGTTTGTAGACATGATTAGGTTTCTTGGGATTAACAAAGCCGGGAGGTTGTTTAACATAAACTTCCTCCTCAATTTCTCCATTTAGAAAAGCACTTTTAATGTCCATTTGATATAAAGTGTTATCATGGTGATTGACATAAGCAAGTAAGATGCGAATGGACTTGAGTCTAGCAACGGGGGAATATGTCTCACCATAATCCATACCTTCGACTTGAGTGTAGCCTTGAGCGGCGAGATGGGCCTTGTTGCGTACAACTTGTCTATCTTCATCTTGCTTATTTTGAAACACCCATTTGGTTCCAATGACATTATGATCGTCGTTGGGCTTTTCAACCAATGTCCATACTTGATTCCTCTCGAAGTTGTGTAGCTCTTCGTGCATAGCATTTATCCAATCCGGATCATCAAGAGCTTCTTCCACCTTCATAGGTTCAACACTAGAAATGAATGAGTACTGTTTACAAAAGTTAGCCAAACGAGTTTTAGAGCGAGTGATTCTCCCGGTTTGAATGTCATCGAAGATTTGTTCGACGGGATGATCTCTTGTGACTCTTGCTCGAACTCGTGGGAGCTTTTGCTTGGGTTGGGGTGGAACATCCTCCTCATCATCTTCTTCTTCATTGTTGGTGGCATTGTCATTCTCTTGTGGAGGTGGAGAAGGAGGTCGAGGTGGTTCATCATGTTGTACTTCCTCATTTCCTTCGTCTTGACGTGTTCCACTTGTGGATGCCTCCAAGTCAACTTGTGGTTCACCTTGATGTGAAGTTGAGGCTTCCACTTGAATGGACGAAGTACTCTCCTTCACCTCCGTTGGGCTAATCTTGCCAATGGACAAATCTTGGATTGCTTCCAATGGATCTTTGTCTCCTACATCAATTGGCAATTGCTCTACTTGCGAGCCGTTAGATTCATCAAACTTCACATCTACCGTCTCTTCAACCTTTCGGGTGAAATTGTTGTAGACACGGTAAGTGTGAGAGTTTGAACCATAACCGAGTAGGAAACCTTCATGAGATTTAGGATCAAATTTTGAGCGACGATGCTTATCAAGAATGTAGCACTTTGAGCCAAATACTCGAAAGTATCCAACTTGGGGTTTGTTACCGGTGAGTAGCTCGTATGCCATTTTGCCGAGAAGCTTGGGAAGATATAGTCGATTCGTAGCATGACAAGCTGTCTCAACCGCTTTTGCCCAAAAGTGTCTTAGCGTCTTGTATTCATGAAGCATCATTATCGCCATCTAGATAAGTGTCTAGTTCTTCCTCTCAACAACTCCATTTTGTTGAGGCATGTACGTAGCCGAGAACTCATGTGAAATCCCCTCTTCGTCAAGAAAGGTATCCACATTGGCGTTCTTGAACTCCGTTCCATTGTCGCTTTGAACCTTCTTGATCTTTACTTCAAATTGGTTTTGGGCCTTCTTGGCGAAGTTCTTGAAGATCTTTTGGACCTGCGATTTATCATCAAGAAAGAATACCCACGTGAATCTTGAAAAGTCGTCAACAATGACTAAACCGAACGAGTTACCACCGAGACTCTTGGATGTGTTGGGACCGAAAAGATCCATATGAAGTATCTCGAGCGGTCTTCTCGTGGTCATGATGTTCTTCACGGGATGGCTTCCTCCAACCTGTTTTCCTGCTTGACAAGCATTGCAAAGTCTATCCTTGTCAAATATAACATCTTTAACACCAAGGATGTGATCACCTTTAATAAGCTTATCAAGATTTCGCATGCCCACATGACCTAACCTTCTATGCCATAACCATCCTTTAGAAGATTTAGCAATTAAGCAAGTACGAGGCTGGGCTCTCTTAGTGAAATCGACAATGTATAGATCACCTCTACGAATACCAGTAAAGACCATATTTTGATTATCTCTACGAAACACTTGGCAATCTACTTCGGTAAATAGAACATTGAAACCAAAGTCGGCTAGTCTAGATACGGAAAGTAGATTGTAACCAACAGATTCAACGAGCATAACATTTTGGATGGAGCTATCATTGGAAATGGCCACCTTAACAAGGCCAAGTACCTTACCCTTGGAGTTATCTCCAAAAGTTACATACTTGCGTGGGCCATTTTTAGCAAGCTCACGGAACATGTCCTTATCTCTGGTCATATGATCAGTACATCCACTATCGAGAATCCATACTTTTCCTCTGGCCATGTAGTCACGAAAGTTGGCCATGTGAGACTAAGATTTCTCAAAGTCTCCTCAAAGTCAATGTCACTATCTTCATCTTCATCATAATAGCCATGCTCAAGTGATTCATTAGATTTATGACCATGACAATGTGCAAGTTTATGAATTCTAATTGTCTATGAAATGATGCTACTAATGACTCCAACTTTTCCTTTAGCACGCATAAGATGACAAAGCTCAAATAGACATTCATCAAACTTGGGATCACTAGGCTTCATTTTATGAAAGCAGTAGACTTTTGAAGAATCTCATCTAGATTTTTTAAGGAATAATTCGGAAAGCATTCCTCAAGATATTTCCATATAGTATATGCGCATTCATAAGTAGGCAAGCACACAAGCAAATATCTAGGCAAACCTCTAATGATAAGATCAATAATTCTAAGATTGCGAACCATGTCAAGATACTCATCGGGGGTAGGATGCAAAGGATCAATAGGAGGCACATAAGAGCTAGTAATTTACTTGTTCAAATCATATTCATTGAAAATATCAAGCATCTCATTCTTCCAAAAACTATAGAACTCCTCGTCAAGCATAGGCACTCTACGTCTAATACTCCCGATCGTAGACTCATCCATCTTCCTCCAATGGTGATTAAACCAAAGCAATGGAGACCAATGCTCTGATACCAATTGAAAGGATCGAGAAGAGGGGTCTAGAGGGGGGGGGGTGACTAGACCCTTAACAAGCAAAACTGGCAGTTTTTAATTTCTTCAAGTTAATGTTGAGTTTAGCATATGTTAAAGCATTGACAATACATTTCAAGCAAGCATGACAAGAGTATATGCAGCGGAAAGAGTAAAGTATGCAAGTCGCAGGAAAGTAAAGGGAGGGGATTGGAGTTTGCAAATGCAATGGAGACACGGAGATTTTGGTGTGGTTCCGATAGGTGGTGCTATCGTACGTCCATGTTGATGGAGACTTCAACCCACGAAGGGTAATGGATGGGCGAGTCCACGGAGGGCTCCACCCATGAAGGGTCCACGAAGAAGCAACTTTGTCTATCCCACCATGGCCATCGCCCACGAAGGACTTGCCTCACTCGGGTAGATCTTCACGAAGTAGGCGATCTCCTTGCCCTTACACACTTCTTGGTTCAACTCCACATCTTGACGGAGGCTCCCAAGTGTCACCTAACCAATCTAGGAGACACCACTCTCCAAAAGGTAATAGATGGTGTGTTGATGATGAACTCCTTACTCTTGTGCTTCAAATGATAGTCTCCCCAACACTCAACTCTCTCTCACAGATTTGGCTATGGTGGAAAGATGATTTGAGTGGAAAGCAACTTGGGGAAGGCTAGAAATCAAGATTCTTGTGGTAGGATTGGAATGTCTTGATCTCAACACATGAGTAGGTGGTTCTCTCTCAAAAAATGTGTGGTGGAAGTGTAGGCACGTTCTGATGGCTCTCTCTCTAATGGAGAAGGGGGTGGAGGGATATATATAGCCTCCACACAAAATCCAACCGTTACACACATTTGACTCATCTCGGTGGGACCGAATAGTTAAACTCGGTGGCACCGATCTGTTCAAAAATGTGAACGTTAGGAATCTTGGTGGGACCGACTGGAACAACTCGGTGGGACCGATGTGCTAGGGCTTAGGGCAAACAATATCTCGGTGGCGCCGATTGCATCAACTCGATGAGACCGAAGTGAAGCAATAAGGCAACAGAGAATCTGTCAAGCCAAGTCGGTGAGACCGATTGCATTACTCGGTGAGACCGAAATAAATGCAACAAGTCAAAGAGCATTGGCAAGGCCATCTCGGTGAGACCGAGACCCGTATCGGTGAAACCAAACTACTAGGGTTTCTGGCTGTGGCTATGTCATATGAACTCGGTGGCTCTGGATAGAAAGAATTGGTGGGACCGAGTTGGAGTTTAGGTTTTTGACATATTTGGATGGAGAAAGTGGCTGAGGGTTTTGGAGCAATATCACTAAGCATTTGAGCAAGCAAGCCACTAAGCAACACCTCATCCCCTTTTAATAGTATTGGCTTTCCTATGGACTCAATGTGATCTTGGATCACTAAAATAAAGATGAAGAGTGTTGAGATTTTGCCAATATTTGTCCTTAGCATTTTGTAGGGGTTACACATCCTCTTGTCCTTTCCACGCCATTGTTGAACTTGTCTGAAATACACTAGATAAAACCATTAGTCCAACAAGAGATATGTTGACATTAATTACCTAAATCACCCAGGGAGCACTTGTGCTTTCACACAGCCTATTCTTTTGTCCATAATCTGGGTGACAATGAGGTCCTTTCTCCATCATATGGGCTGGTTCCAAAGAATGCAAGTTTTGAAAGATGAAACTGCTCATTAAATACAGGACCATTCGGGCCATCTTCAACTGGAAACAAAGGAAAGGTTTCCAATGGATTTCTCAGATGTTCTTCTTCGCTCATATTCCGGGTCCGAATGTCATCAGGTGCAGCCACACCTTCCTCGATAGGCTTGAGAGGAGCACGATGCTTCCTAGATTTTTCTTGTGCAGATTTCTTTGAGGAACTTGACTGCCTGTCAATTTTACTCGCTGGAACTCCTTCAGCGGATTTCAGACTTTCGAGCATTGGGGCCTTTTCTTTCGCTATATTTCCTTCGGCTGGAGGCACAACAACTTCTTTCTTAGAATCTTGGGGCACAACTAGTGGAGCAACTTCTTCTTGAGCCATCGGCTCATCAGGTTTTCTTTCTTCCTCGTCCAACTATGGTGCAGTGGAAAGAGGAGCAAGATCAACATCCATCTGGTAGGGGCACCAGATGATGTGACCGGGGTGTATTTGTCTCGGGAACCATTTAGCTCCCCCTCATTCTTGTCAATCTCCTCGTTATTTGATTTGGAGGGCTCAGTTTGCAATTTCCTCGGAGGCGATGGATCTGCCTTTTCAACTTCAATTTCCTCAACATCATCAACAGGGGCTTGCTGCTCAGGTAAAGCATTTTCTTCATCAGTCTTTTCCAGAAAGATATCAACAACAATAGGTTGTTCTTGGGCTGCTGGAGTAGGAATGATAACCTCCACATGGCTGGCTTGCTGCATTGGTTCATCCTTGTAAGGTGGAGATGGTGGAACCTGCTGCAAGGGGGTACTGGAGTCAAGTGGAGCATCATCAGTAACAGTATGAAGGCGGCAATCTTTGATTCATTTCGGTTTGCTGGCTCTTGCTTTAGCCTTCTGATGTTTTTCTTCCTTGATTCTTCTTCGAGCGAGATCTACCTTGCGGTCAATCTCCTCATTTCTTCTATCACACAGCTGAGATACTTCCATTTTCAACCGCGAGTGCCAATCAATTTTATCATTCCTCATGAGACTAAGAGCCTTGGTGAGTTCAACAATCTCCTTGTTCAGATTCTTCCTTTCGGATTCTGTGTTGGCCTCTCTCCTCATTTGCTCAAGGATTTGCTTGTCCTTGACAGCCTGATTCAGCCTCTTGGTAATTTTCCTCAGCTCGATGAAATGTTTCGTTACCAGTTTGGTAACATCATTAGGAAGTCCCATACTGCTTATATCATCATATTTTGCATCGTAAGCCGCACTCTTAATCACATCAATCATGAGATTGAAATCATATTTCTGTTCCTCTGTGGAAGTGGGAACAATGGGTTTGGCCTTCTTAGCAGTTCACTACAAGAAATATGTCAACTTGTGACCTTCTGTCAGTGACCCTGGAAGAATTGGTCGTAAATCTACAACCATTTGAGACCAATTGGTCATAAGCTGTTCGGCGGGCTCCAAACCCTAAACCATAACGACCATTTTGGTCAGAAAGGTCGTAATTTCCTGACACGAAATGGTCGTAAAGCAAACAACACTGGTCCGCTGCCTTATTTCTAGCTGATCACGACCAATATAGATGGTCATAACCTTGTAAATTGTGGTGCATTGCTATGACTAGGCGCCACCTCATCAGTTTTGCCTATGTGTCATGTCCTTGTGTCAATTTTTGCCCTAGGTTGTGAAGCAGCCTATATTTCTGTTGTTCCCAAAATTCCCAAAACAATTGGGCACTCTTTACTATCCAAATCATTACCTCATGACAAAATTCAGCTCCATTTGCCTAGTAAATCTTCCTCAGGAAATTTCCAAAGTTTCTGTTCAGCTAGAACCGTTGTGAAGGAAGTACTAGCTAGGTATATCCTAATGAGTTGAATTTTTGCCACATCTCCTATATGCCCAAATCATAGCTCTGCACAAAATTTGAACCCCATATAACTATCCATGTGAGCTCACCATCCAATCTTTGTTTCTGGTAATATTTTCAGTTTGTGAAGCAACTATATTTTATATTAATTTATAATTGCTGAAAATTTACCAGGATATGACCCTGCCCATAGAACCTCCCTCCACCAAATTTTAGCTCATTTAATTTAGCCAATTTCCCTCAATATTTTTCCCAATTTTCTGTTCAGTGGAGAGCACTGTGAAGGAAGTACTATTTTTATTTATCCAAATGGTATGAAATTTTTACAGTGCCTTCATATGCCCAAATTATCATTCTCCTCCAAATTTAGCTCAAACCATTCATTCATTTGAGAACAACTTCAATATTCATATTTCTATCTAGTGTGGTACTTTGCAAAGCAAGTGACACCTAGGCTCATCCATTTGAGCTGCAAATTTGCCAAGACAGTCTCCTTAGTAGATGGTCATCCTTGGCCAAAACTCAGGCCCATTGGCTATGTGCATTTTCCCCACCACTAATCAAACACTTGGCAGCTAATTCATGTTTGAGCTTAGTTCACTGTCCTCGTGAGATTCTTCTATTGCCTTCTTCTTCCTAACACCTACCGGGGGAGTTCCCAACCCACCAGACATGCCTAGGCCGCCCAGAATGCGTGGCAATGCCACGGTGACGCGGTGACCATGCTGCGGGCATGCCAGTTTACGCACTCTGGAGTTGGGGCCCTCGGCCATCGTCCAAACCTCGACGTATCACCACCACACCATATATATCTGATTAAATGGATACTTATATACCTAGAAATGATTTTTGGAGAAAATAAAGAGCAAACTATAAGGCAGCTGCAGTTCAAATTTGACCCGCTTCCTTCTGAATCAGCGGAAATTTGTCTTTTTCACAAGAGGTGGATAAAAACTTTTGACACCCAACCATTTGGTCAATTGTACATTAAATATGGCCTAATATTTTATAAAAATGATTTGGTCCAATTTTGCAACAAATATATGGTAGGTCCTTCACAAAAAAAACTCATTTTATGCACTCGAAAAATGGAAAATGAATTTTTCGTCCAAAGAAAATGAAAACTTCCTTAGAAAACATTGTTTGCCATTCCAAGATGCACCCGTGTGCACAATATGAGATCATTTGAACAAACTATGCCATGAATGTGGCCATAAGATTGATCATTTTGCTTGAAAGCCATGAATCCTTCACACATGACAGCTCATTTCTGAGAACACTTTTTTAAAATAATTGCCGTATTACAAGTTTATTATTTTTCCTAGTAACTTGGTCACATATAATGACACAATGCGAAGGTTTTCAATTTTTTTTGAATTCTTCATGCCCATTTCAAAATGCGATCAAAACGGCGGGCATGACCGTTCCTAGCTTGTGGTTGAATCTTGAAAAACTTTTGGTGTTTCTCTGATTAAATAGATACTTATGTACCTAGAAATGATTTTTGGAAAAAATAAAGAGCAAACTATAAGGCAGCCGCAGTTCAAATTTGACCCGCTTCCTACTGAATCTACGAAAATTTGTTTTTTCACGAGATGTGGATCAAAACTTTTGACACCCAACCATTTGGTCAATTGTTCATTAAATATGGCCTAATATTTTAGACAAATGATTTGGTCCAATTTTGCAACAAATATATGGTAGGTCCTTCACAAAAAAACTCATTTTGTGCACTCAAAAAATGGAAAATGATTTTTTCGTCCAAAGAAAATGAAAACGTCCTTAGGCAACATTGTTTGCCATTCCAAGATGCACCCTTGTGCACAATATGAGATCGTTTGAACAAACTATGCCATGAATGTGGCCATAAGATTGATCACTTTGCTTGAAAGCCATGAATATTCACACGTGACAGCTCATTTCTGAGAACACTTTTTAAAAAAAATGCCGTATTACAAGTTTATTATTTTTCCTAGTAACTTGGTCACATATAATGACACAATGCGAAGGTTTTCAAATTTTTCATTTTTTTAAATTCTTCATGCCCATTTCAAAATGCGGTCAAAACGGCGGGCATGACCGTTCCTAGCTAGTGGTTGAATCTAGGAAAACTTTTGGTGTTTCTTTGATTAAATAGATACTTATGTACCTAGAAATGATTTTTGGAAAAAATAAAGAGCAAACTATAAGGCAGCTGCAGTTCAAATTTGACTCGCTTCCTACTAAATCTACGGAAATTTGTTTTTTCATGAGAGGTGGATCAAAACTTTTGAAACCCAACCATTTGGTCAATTGTTCATTAAATATGGCCTAATATTTTAGAAAAATGATTTGATCCAATTTTGCAACAAATATATGGTAGGTCCTTCACAAAAAAACTCATTTTGGGCACTCAAAAAATGGAAAATGAATTTTTCGTCAAAAGAGAATGAAAACTTCCTTAGGCAACATTGTTTGCCATTCCAAAATGCACCCTTGTGCACAATATTAGATCATTTGAACAAACTATGCCATGAATGTGGCCATAAGATTCATCATTTGGATTGGAAGCCATGAATCTTCACACATGATAGCTCGTTTCTGAGACCACTTTTTAAAAATAATTGTCGTATTACAAGTTTATTATTTTTCCTAGTAACTTGGTGACATATAATGACACAATCCGAAGGTTTTGCAATTTTTTGATTTTTTTTGAATATTTCATGCCCATTTCAAAATTCGGTCAAAACGGCGGGCATGATCGTTCCTAGCTAGTGGTTGAATCTTGGAAAACTTTTGGTGTTTCTCTAATTAAATAGATACTTGTGTACCTATAAATGATTTTTGGAAAAAATAAAGAGCAAACTATAAGGCAGCATTAGTTCAAATTTGACCCGCTTGCTCCTGAATGGACGGAAATTTGTCTTTTTCATGAGAGGTGGATCAAAATTTTTGACACCCAACCATTTTGTCAATTGTACATTAAATATGTCCTAATATTTTAGAAAAATGATTTGGTCCAATTTTGCAACAAATATATGGTAGGTCCTTCACAAATAACTAATTTTGGGCACTCGAAAAATGGAAAATGAATTTTTCGTCCAAAGAAAGTGAAATATTTCTTACGCAACATTTTTTGCCATTCCAAGATGCACCCTTGTGCACAATATGAGATCATTTGAACAAACTATGACATGAATGTGGCTATAAGATTGATGATTTGGCTTGAAAGCCATGAATCTTCACACATGATAGCTCATTTCTGAGAACACCTTTTTAAAATAATTGTTGTAATACAAGTTTATTATTTTTCCTGACAACTTGGTCACATATAAGGACACAATGCGAAGGTTTTCTAATTTTTTGATTTTTTTGAATTTTTCATGCCCATTTTAAAATGTGGTCAAAACGGCGGGCATGATCGTTCCTAGCTAGTGGTTGATCTTGGAAATTTTTTGTTGTTTCTCTGATTAAATAGATACTTTTGTACCTAAAAATGATTTTTTGAAAAAATAAAGAGCAAACTATGAGGCAGCTGTAGTTCAAATTTGACCCACTTCCTGCTGAATCGGCGGAAATCTGTCTTTTTCACGAGAGGTGGATAAAAGCTTTTGACACCCAACCATTTGGCCAATTGTACATTAAATATGGCCTAATATTTTAGAAAATTATTTTGGTCCAATTTTGCAACAAATATATGGTAGGTCTTTCACAAAAAACTCATTTTGGGCACTCAAAAAATGAAAAATGGTTTTGTCGTGAAAAGAAAATGAAAACTCTCTTCGGCGGGAACAGACGTAATCAAATGGTTACAGACAAAAAAATCGTAGGGTCGCGAGCCAACCGACCCAAATTTAGGCCGATTGACCGACACCTACCAGCCGCCTTGTGGAAAATGGTGTGATCCAATTTTGCAACACAGATTTGTAGGCATTAAAAAAATCAGAGATTTGGGGTCCAAATTTTGGATATTCTAGCACGAGACAGCCGGCCAATGAGAAGCGAGGAACCACCTCCACGTGGATCACCAAGTTGGACACGATCTGAGCCATCCACCAGGCACCCATCCAACGATGGATCTTCTCATGAAAAACAAAAACCCTAACCCACCTACCCACCCACCCTTTCTTTCTCCAGATCCGATCGAGGCTGCCCCACCTTCCTCTCCCTCGTCTCGTGTCCCTCCACCCACCACTGCCGCCATCCCCACACACCACCGCCGCCCCACCCACCGCCGACCTCGTCTCCACCATCCCCCTCCCCTCGCCTTGATCCCCCATACCCACTAGTCCAGGTGGGGCCATGGAGTCCCCCCTCCTCCTTCGCTGCTAGGGTTAGGATTTCCGCCTAACCCTCCCCTGATCGGGCAGCCGCCGACAGTTTCGGTCGCTTCGCTGCTCCTCATCCACGCCCACCTCATCCACGTCCTCCCGCCGATGGTGGCGATCTCTGCGTGGACCGCCCTGGTGCTGATGGAGCGCACGGCGCGCCCTAGCTCGGACATGAGCCTTGGGCGGTCGGCACAGCACACCCACGCCCTGACGCACTTGGTGCTCTCCCGGGCGTCCCAGCTCTCCTCCTCCACGCCCACGCCGTCCGCGTCTCCCTGCAGCTCCCGCATGTGCCGCACCACCTCGCCGAGCAGTGCCACCTTGTCCATCTACGCGCATGGCCACGGACGTGTCGGACTCAGTTGGCATCAACAAAAGCAGGTCCAGAGTCCATCATCTGCAGAGAACAGATCGGCAGTAAGGTCATCTTTCCGATCGCTTTTGGTGCTTTCTTTGTAGTAGTAGTCCTATATGATCAGATAGTCTTAGCAAGATATTTTGGCTAAAACCTTGTAATTGTTATCGCCGCCCAAAACCATGACATGATCTCAAGTTGTTGTCAGCTATCTTGAGTTACTTAGTACTCTGTGTAACAGGAAAATGATTTAGTGAGTGAACAAAGTCCATAGTGTGTGAACATATTATTTTGTATAATATGTAACTATTTGTTCAGTATTTGCGTTGATACATATGCATAACTAGATAGAATGTTTCCCTTGGAAGTTGAGCATAGGAGGACACATACGAAGCACAATGGCCTAACACAACGACTCAGTTGCCTTGACAAAGATTGATTCTTGTTTATTGCTGCACTCTGCCTTATTAGTATACAATTATTCTTGAAGAATACAATTATTCCTCTGGCTGGCCCATGGTGTTAAGTAGAATCTTGTTAGTATTCAATACATGGTCTGCCACTCTGCCTTATTGTTATTCAATCTCTTTCTGCTAATTTGGATTGACATAGTACTGCATTTGTATGTTAGACTTACAATTAATGTGGTGCAGTTAGGTCGACCTATCATGGAAATTTGCTTAATTTGAACTAGAAATAGATAGTACTAACAGTCAGATTGTCTTCCAGTCCATGTCTTTGATGTACACCTGCTCTACTATTGTTATTTGTTAATATACAGATACAGATGCATGTTTACCTTTATTCTAAGGTTTAGGTCTTCCACTTCACAATGCTTCATGACTTTGTAGATCTGTTTGTATACGCCTCTACCATGTCGATTTTGTTGGGAAACGTTGCATGGAAAACAATTTTTTTTTCTACGCACATGAAAGATCTATCCATGGAGCTGCATATAAACGAGAGGGGAGAGTGTGTCTATGAACCCTCATAGACCATAAGCGGAAGCATTTGTTAATGTGGTTGATGTAGTCGAACTTCTTCGCGCTCTAACTGATCAAGTACCGAACGTACGACACCTCCGCGTTCTGCACACGTTCAGCTCGGTGACGTCCTCCGCCTTCTTGATCCAGCAATACGGCGAGGTAGTGGATGAGTTCTGGCAGCACGATGGCATGGTGACGGTGATGGTGAAGTTATCTCCACAGGGCTTCGCCTAAGCACTACGAAAATATGACCGGGGGTGTAAACGGTGGAGGGGAGCGCCGCACACGGCTAAGACAATGTTGTGTGTTGTGCTAGGTGCCCCCTCCCACATATATATAGGTGGGGGGGTGGAGGGAGCAGCCAGGAGGCGCCCCCAAGTAGGCCGAATCCTACTTGGGGTCTTCCCCCAAGTGGCGCCCCTTCCTTATTTGGAGTGCGGGAGGAAGGAAGGAGGAGGTGGCGCCCCACCCCTTTCCTTTCTCTCCTGAGGAGGGAAAGGCAGGAGGGGCCACCCCTCCCCTTTCCTTCCCCTAGGGCTGGCCAGACAAGGGAAGGGGCGCACCAGCCCCCTTGTGGGCTGGTATGTCCCCCCCTTTGGCCCATAAGGCCCATACACTTGCCGGGGGTGCCCAGAACCCCTTCCGGTGACCCGATGATTACCCGGTGCACTCCGAAACTATTCCGATGTCCGAATACCATCGTCTTATATATCAATCTTTACCTCTTGACCATTTCGAGACTCCTCGTCATGTCCATGATCTCATCTGGGACTCTGAACAACATTCGGTCACCAAAACATACAACTCATATAACACTATATCGTCAACGAACGTTAAGGGTGCGGACCCTACGGGTTCAAGAACTATGTAGACATGACCGAGACACCTCTCCGGTCAATAACCAATAGCGGAA
The DNA here is from genome assembly GCA_011799875.1 of Thinopyrum elongatum. Taxonomy (NCBI): domain Eukaryota; kingdom Viridiplantae; phylum Streptophyta; class Magnoliopsida; order Poales; family Poaceae; genus Thinopyrum; species Thinopyrum elongatum. The sequence continues at coordinate 421,670,926 of CM022299.1, forward strand.
CCTGGATGCCCATATTGGCTCCTACATATTCTACGAAGATCTTTATCGGTCGAACCGTTATGACAACATACGTAATTCCCTTTGTCCATCGGTATGTTACTTGCCAGAGATTCGATCGTCGGTATCTCCATACCTAGTTCAATCTCGTTACAGGCAAGTCTCTTTACTCGTTCCATAATACATCACCTCATAACTAACTCCTTAGTCATTTGCTTGCAAGCTTATGATGTGTATTACCGAGAGGGCCCAGAGATACCTCTCCGATACTCGGAGTGACAAATTCTAATCTCGATCTATGCCAACTCAACAAACACCTTCGGAGATACCTGTAGAGCATCTTTATGATCACCCAGTTACATTGTGACATTTGATAGCACACAAGGTATTCCTCCGGTATCCGGGAGTTGCATAATCTCATAGTCGAAGGAATATGTATTTGACATGAAGAAAGCAATAGCAATAAACTGAACGATCAATATGCTAAGCTAACGGATGGGTCTTGTCCATCACATCATTCTCCTAATGATGTGATCCCATTATCAAATGACAACACATGTCTATGGTTAGGAAACCTTAATGATCTTTGATCAACGAGCTAGTCTAGTAGAGGATTACTAGGGACACGGTATTTGTTTATGTATTCACACATGTATTTAAGTTTCCGGTCAATACAATTCTAGCATGAATAATAAACCTTTATCATGATTAAGGAAATATAATAATAACCATTTTATTATTGCCTCTAGGGCATATTTCCATTAGTCTCCCACTTGCACTAGAGTCAATAATCTAGTTCACATCACCATGTGATTTAACACCCATAGTTCACATTGCCATGTGACCAACACCCAAAGAATTTACTAGAGTTAATAATCTAGTTCACATCGCCATGTGATTAACACCCAAAGAGTACTAAGGTGTGATCATGTTTTGCTTGTGAGAGAAGTTTAGTCAACTGGTCTGTCACATTCAGATCCGTATGTATTTTGCAAATTTCTATGTCTACAAAGCTCTGTATGGAGCTACTCTAGCTAATTGCTCCCACTTTCAATATGTATCCAGATTGAGACTCAGAGTCATCCGAATCGGCATCAAAGCTTGCATGGACGTAACCCTTTACGACGAACTCTTTATTATCTCCATAACCGAGAAATATCTCCTTAGTCCTCTTAGGTAACTAAGGATAATTTTGACCACTGTCCAGTGATCTACTCCTGGATCACTATTGTACCCCCTTGCCAAAGTCATGGCAAGGTACACAACATGTTTGGTACACAGCATGGCATACTTTATAGAACCTATGGCTGAGGCATAGGGAATGACTTTCATTCTCTCTCCATCTGCTGCCGTGGTCGGGTTTTGAGTCTTACTTAACTTCACACCTTGCAACACAGGCAAGGACACTTTCATTGACTGATCTATTTTGAACTTCTTCAAAACTTTTGCCAAGGTATGTGCTTTGTGAAATTCCTATTAAGCGTCTCGATCTATCCCTATAGATCTTGATGTCCAATATATAAGCAGCTTCACTGAGGTCTTTCATTGAAAAATTCTTATTCAAGTATCCTTTTATGCTATCCAGAAATTCTATATCATTTCCAATCAACAATATGTCATCCACATATAATATCAGAAATGCTACAGAGCTCCCGCTCACTTTCTTGTAAATACAGGCTTTACCGTAAGTCTGTATAAAACCATATGCTTTGATCACCTCATCAAAGTGTATATTCCAACTCCGAGATGCTTGCACCAGTCCATAGATGGATCGCTGGAGCTTGCACACTTTCTTAGCACCTGTAGGATCGATAAAACCTTCTGGTTGCATCATATACAACTCTTATTTAAGATATCCATTAAGGAATGTAGTGTTGACATCCATTTGCCATATTTCATAATTATAAAATGCGGCAATTGCTAACATGATTCAGACGGACTTAAGCATCGGTACGGGTGAGAAGGTCTCATCGTAGTCGACCCCTTGAACTTGTCAAAAACCTTTTGTGACAAGCCGAGCTTTGTAGACAGTAACATTACCATCAGTGTCAGTCTTCTTCTTGAAGATCCATTTATTCTCTATGGCTTGCCGATCATCGGGCAAATCCACCAAAGTCCATACTTTGTTCTCATACATGGATCCTATCTCAGATTTCATGGCCTCAAGCCATTTATCGGAATCTGGGCTCATCATAGCTTCTTCATAGTTCGTAGGTTCGCCATGGTCTAATAACATAACTTCCAGGACAGGATTATCGTACCACTCAGGTGCGGATCGTGCTCTGGTTGACCTATGAGGTTCAGTAGTAACTTGATCTGAAGTTTCACGATCATTATCATTTGCTTCCTCTCTAGTTGGTGTAGGCATCACGGGAACGGCCTTCTCTGATGTACTACTTTCCAATTTGAGAGAAGGTACAATTACCTCATCAAGTTCTACTTTCCTCCCACTCACTTCTTTCGAGAGAAACTCCTTCTCTAGAAAGGACCCATTCTTAGCAACAAAGATTTTGCCTTCGGATCTGTGGTAGAAGGTATACCCAGTAGTTTCTTTCGGGTATCCTATGAAGACGCACTTCTCCGCTTTGGGTTCGAGCTTATCAGGCTGAAGCCTTTTGACATAAGCGCCGCATCCACAAACTTTTAAGAAATGACAGCTTAGGTTTCTTGCCAAACCACAGTTCATACGGTGTCATCTTAACGGATTTAGACGGTGCCCTATTTAACATGAATGCGGTTGTATCTAATGCATAACCCTAAAACGACAGTGGCAAATCGGTAAGAGACATCATAGAACGCACCATATCTAATAAAGTATGGTTACGATGTTCGGACACACCATTACACTGTGGTGTTCCAGGTGGCGTGAGTTGTGAAACTATTCAACATTGTTTTAAATGAAGGCCAAACTCGTAACTCAAATATTCGCCTCCGCGATCAGATCATAGAAACTTTATTTTCTTGTTACGATGATTCTCCACTTCACTCTGAAATTCTTTGAACTTTTCAAATGTTTCAGACTTGTGTTTCATCAAGTAGATATACCCATACCTACTCAAATCATCTGTGAAGGTGAGAAAATAACGATACCCGCCGCATGCTTCAATACTCACCGGACCGCATACATCGGTATGTATTATTTCCAATAAGTCATTAGCTCGCTCCATTGTTCCGGAGAACGGAGTTTTAGTCATCTTGCCCATGAGGCATGGTTCGCAAGTATCAAATGATTCATAATCAAGTGATCCCAAAAGTCCATCCGCATGGAGTTTCTTCATGCGCTTTACACCAATATGACCTAAATAGCAGTGCCACAAGTATGTTGCACTATCATTATCAACTTTGTATCTTTTGGCATCAATATTGTGAATATGTGTATCACTACGATCGAGATTTAATAAACCATTTACATTGGATGTATGACCATAGAAGGTTTTATTCATGTAAACAGAACAAAATTATTCTCTAACTTAAATGAATAACCGTATTGCAATAAACATGATCTAATCATGTTCATGCTCAACGCAAACACCAAATAACATTTATTTAGGCTCAACACTAATCCCGAAGGTAGAGGGCGTGTGCGATGGTGATCGTATCAATCTTGGAATCACTTCCAACACACATCGTCACCTCGCCCTTAACTAGTCTCTGTTCATTCTGCAACTCCTGTTTTGAGTTACTAATGTTAATAACTGAACCGGTATCAAATACCCAGGGGCTACTACGAACATTAGTAAGGTACACATCAATAACATGTATATCAAATATACCTTTGTTCACTTTGCCATCCTTCTTATCCGCCAAGTATTTGGGGCAGTTCCGCGTCCAGTGACCATTCCCTTTGCAGTAAAGCACTCAGTTTCAGGCTTGGGTTCAGCTTTGGGCTTCTTCACGGGAGTGGCAACTTGCTTGCCATTCTTTGAAGTTCCCTTTCTTTCCCTTTGCCCTTTTTCTTGAAACTAGTTGTCTTGTTAACCGTCAACACTTGATGCTCTTTCTTGATTTCTACCTTCACCGATTTCAGTATCGCGAAGAGCTCGGGAATCATTTTCGTCATCCCTTGCATATTATAGTTTATCATGAAGTTCTAGTAGCTTGGTGATAGTGACTAGAGAACTCTGTCAATCACTATCTTATCTGGAAGATTAATTCCCACTTGATTCAAGCGATTATAGTACCCAGACATTCTGAGCACATGCTCACCGGCTGAGCTATTCTCCTCCATCTTATAGGCAAAGTACTTGTCAGAGGTCTCATATCTCTCGACACGAGCATGAGTCTGAAATACCAATTTTAGCTCTTGGAACATCTCATATGCTTCGTGGCATTCAAAACATTTTTGAAGTCCAGGTTCTAAGCCGTAAAGCATGGCGCACTAAACTATTAAGTAGTCATCATATCGAGCTTGCCAAACATTCATAATGTCTGCATCTTCTCCTGCAATAGGTCTATCACCTAGCGGTGCATCAAGGACATAATTCTTCTGTGCAGCAATGAGGATAATCCTCAGATCACAGACCCAGTCCGCATCATTGCTACTATCATCTTTCAACTTAGTTTTCTCAAGGAACATATCAAAAATAGGGGAGCTACAATGCGAGCTATTGATCTACAACATAATTTGCAAATACTATCAGGACTAAGTTCATGATAAATTAAGTTCAATTAATCAAATTACTAAAGAACTACCACTTAAATAAACATCCCTTGAGTTATCTAAGTGATACATGATCCAAATCAACTAACCCATGTCCGATCATCACGTGAGATGGGGTAGTCATCAATGGTGAACATCTCTATGTTGATCATATCTACTATATGACTCACGTTCGACCTTTCGGTCTCCAGTGTTCTGAGACCATGTCTATACATGCTAGGCTCGTCAAGTTTAACCCAAGTATTCTGCATGTGCAAAACTGTCTTACACCCGTTTTATGTGAACATAGAGTCTATCACACCCTATCATCACGAGGTGCTCCAAAACGATGAACTTTGGCAACGGTGCATACTCGGGGAGAACACTTTTATGTTGAAATTTAGTGAAGGGATCATCTTATAATGCTACCGCCGTTCTAATCAAAATAAGATGCATAAAGGATAAACATCACATGCAATCAAAATATGTGACATGATATGGCCATCATCATCTTGTGCTTTTGATCTCCATCTCCAAAGCATCGTCATGATCTCCATTGTCACCGGCTCGACACCTTGATCTCCATCATTGCATCGGGGTCGTCTCACCAACTATTGCTTCTACAACTATTGCTAACGCATAGCGATAAAGTAAAGCAATTACATGGCGCTTGCATTTCATACAATAAAGAGACAACCCTAACGCTCCTGCCGGTTGTCAATATTACAAAACATGATCATCTCATACATCAACATATATCACATCATATCTTGACCATATCACATCACAACATGCCGTGCAAAAACAAGTTAGACGTCCTGTACTTTGTTGTTGCAAGTTTTACGTGGCTGCTACGGGCTTCTAGCAAGAACCGTTCTTACCTACACAAAAACCATAATAGTGATTCATCAAGTTTGCTATTTTAACCTTCTTCAAGGACCGGCCGTAGTCAAATTTGATTCAACTAAAGTAGGAGAAATAGACACCCGCCAGCCACCTTTATGCAAAACTAGTTGCATGTTTGTCGGTGGAATCGGTCTCATGTGCGTGGACATGTAAGGTTGGTCCGGGCCGCTTCATCCCACAATACCGCCAAATCAAAATAAGACGTTGGCGGTTGTCGGATTCAGGGCTTTGCAGACCCAAGAAGGTTCAAACTCTGGGGCGTGTGCAAAGATCTCAACCTCTCAAGCCTAGAGCCCGTTGCCCCACAGCCTAGCCTAGCCGAACTCGCGTGAACAAGGAAGAAGATGAACACGACAGATTACCCAGGTTCGGGCCACCTTGCGGTGTAATACCCTACTCCTGCTTTGTGGTGGATTGGCCTCACGAGGGGCTGAGGATGAACTAGTACAGAGGATGAACAGCCTCGCGATGGCTCGGGGGTGAGAATGAGTCGACCCCCTCTATGGTGGTGGCTAACCTATATTTATATTGGCCTTGGTCCTCTTCCCTCGAAACTTAGGCGGGAAGGGATCCCACAATGGCCAATTTGAAAGGGGACAAGTAGTATATCCTATCCTGACAAAAGGTGGTCTTCTCCTGCAAAGCTTTTGGCCATGATGCAGCGGTGGGCTCGGCGATGACCTCCGCCTTGCCGAGCCTGTGGTCTTGGTCTTGTAGCACCGGAAAGTAAACCTTTGGGAGATTCCTCAGGAACCCACGCCTGTACTTGCCTCCTTAGCACCAAAGAGGAAACTACCTCCTCTGCGCCCGCTGGCGCCCGCCTGGCCATGGTCGTCATGGATCACGTCACCTCAGCCTCATGTGGTGGGGGTACCTGCATAGAAATCTTTGCTCCTCGGGAGGCCGCTCCCTCAGGAGGTCTTGGTATCGTCCTTGTCGCGAGGCCTGGCCCCTCATGAGGGTCTTGTCTTGGTGGTCTTGGAGATGGGCCGTACCAGGCCGTTGAGGAAGCCACGCCGTGGGCCGCAGGCAGGCAAGTCTGGGTACCCTGGTTCCCAGAACGCCGACAGTAGCCCCCAGGCCCAAGGCATGCTTGGGTTGGCTTCGAGGCGAATCCAAGGGGCAAGGGCGAAGCGCCGCGGGCCCCAATCACCTGCGGGCCCGGTTGACGCGTGGCGCTTGACGGGACGCGGACGCCTCGGCTTCCCCATGTCGCCTCGGCAACCATTTCAAGTTGACAACAGCCTGAGGCATGCAGGAGGGCCATCATCACTCGGAACGTGGAGGGGTTCCGGTTAGCCTTCCGCCGCCTATAAGAGGGTGAGGGGGGGCGGAGCCCCCGGTCCATCTTCATCTTCTTGCTGGTCCTCTCCTCTTGCTCCTTCTTGATCTTCTGCTGCCCCGCATCCATGGCGCCCGTGAGGAGGTTTTCCGCTGTTGAGAAAGGGAAGGCCCCCATGGAGGAAAGTATGCTGCGACGCCAACGGTGGCTCCCCGGGGGAACGGGCGCATCCCTTCGAAGGTCGGCGCCACCCTCGGCGGTCGCGGGAAGGCTCCTTTCGCGTTGGGGGCTGCAGCAGCTGAGGCGGCCACGGCCAAGGGGGAAATCATGTGGTGGCCGTCCAGCCATCGCGCCCGCGATCCCACTCGGCCGACGCGTCCCCGGAGTTCGTGGTGTGGGCGGAGAGGCCGGCAGGCACCTGGTTCCAGCTCCCGCGCTTCTTTGCGGCCGCGCTGCCTGCCAGGGGGCCTGGTGGCCTCTGGCTGCAGGCCGACGGCTGCTGCAGCAAGGCCTCGTGGGTGGAGGTCGAGGTCACCCCTGCCGGTTACGTGTTCCTGAATCGCGGGTGGCAGTCGTTTACCCGCGCGCGCAGCCTGCAGGGGAGATGTACCCTCCACTTCAGGCACGACGGAGCGGCGACCCTTTACGTCAGGATCTTCAGGGGGGGGACGGCAGGCGCCTGGGGTGCTGTCCAGAGGACGACGATGATGACATCCAACCCTCCGACGATGACGGCCAGAGGGGCGGCGGCATCCTCGGTGGTGAACTCGCCCTTGGCGACGGCCGTGGTGCCTCCAGCAGTGATGACTCTTCCTTCGGGGAGAGCACGAACGACAACGACTATGATGAGCCGCCACGTCGTCGTGCCCACACCAAGGAGGGTGGTGAATTACCACGTCGCCGCGCCCCTGCTCAGGAGGATGTCGAGCCGTCTCGCCATCGTGCTCCGGTGAAGCAGGAGGAGGACTCCGACTGAGCGCAGGTGTCGCTGGAGCCAAGCCTCAGGAGTTGCAGTGGCCGCGAGGCCGCCTTTTGCTTTTTCTTTTTCCTGCATCAAGAAACATAGCGGGCCCCGATGGGGCGTGTAATGGACCATGGCGCTTGCGCCGTTATGTTAATGCTTTTATTTCGTACCCTAGCATTTGTGTCGATATCAATCGACAGATTCCTGCTTGATCACAATTAGGATAACTTAGCTTGGTGCACTTATGGCAGATTCCTGCATCGCGAGGGCGCGCTCCTCCTGTGCTTGGATCCCCTACATGTGTCTTGATCCCGGATTAGTGCGGCTGGAGCACCGAATTGGTTTAGGGATCTTGCCGGGGTCTTCTTTCCCGAGGATCAGTGGGCTCTCGGGCCTCAGGAGACACCCAATAGCCGTGAGGCCCCGAGGGCTCTCATGAGGATGCGGGTTCTCCGGGGGTTCCTCACGAGGCACCGCGCCCCGCGCGAGCCCCGAGTGAGGACCGATTGTCACTGGTACGCTGGGTCGCGATGCCCGGCGAGGCTGGGAGATGAGGGCTCAGGGGGGCATACATGCCCATTAGCTCATTTGAGAGCGTCACGTGAGGATTAGGATGCCAAGGTTTTGGCGAGGTGTGTTCGTGGGCGGGCCTAGGCGTACACACCGTGTCCAGCCCCCGCTTGCGAGACGCGCGAGAAGGAGCGACGGGCAACTGCCACCTCCCTCAAAGCAAGATTCAAAAGAGCAAACGCTACAAGGAGAAAAATTCCTACCTCTTTCAAATAAAGATGCGAGAATTTCGAATTTCATTCCAAGAAATGGCAAATTGGATACAAAAGCAAGCAAGAGAACAGCCGCGTTCGGTGCCTACACTAGTCTTCTAGTCTTCCCGCCAGCGCGGAGCATGGGACTTCCACTAGGCGTGGGCATAGTCGTTGAAAGACCGTGTCGTCCGCCAGCGCGGAGCATGGGGCTTCCACTTGGGCATGGGTGGGAGCCCCCGTGAGGCCCCAGGGCGGCGCTCAGGAGACTCCAGGGCATGTACAATCCCACTCATTATTACATGAGAGTGTCACAGGTAGAACTTCCACAGATGCTGGATGTTCCAGGCATTCTGGATGGGGACCCCGTCCTGCGTCTCCAGGCGCGTGGCGCCAGGCCTGGAGACACGGGCGACCCTGAATGGGCCCTCCCACATGGGCAAGAGCTTGTGAAGGCCCTCCCTAGAAAGGACCCGCCTCAGGATGAGGTCTCCCACCTCGAGGGTCCGGGAGTGGACGCTGTGGCAGTGGTAACGCCGCAGCGCCTGCTGGTACCTCGCTGCGCGGAGCGAGGCTTGGCGGCGGGATTCCTCCCCAAGCACGAGGTCTATCCCCCGCGAGGCATCCTGACGCGCCTCATCGAATGCCAGGACCCATGGGGAGCGAAGCTTGACCTCGTGAGGGAGGACCGCCTCGGCCCCGGCCCGTAGACGAGGAAGAACGGGGTCTTGTCGGTGGGCTTAGTCACAGTAGTGCAGATAGACCACAACACAGACTGAAGCTCATCGAGCCAACCCCTGCTGCAAGCCTCAAGCTTCTTCTTGAAGCTTCTCGCCTTGAGGCCCCTCAGGACCTCCGCGTTGGCACGCTCGGCCTGGCCGTTGCTCCGCGGGTGTGCCACCGAAGCGTAGCATATCTGCATTCCAAGGTTATCACAGTACGTCCTGAAGTGGTTGCTCGTGAATTGTGAGCCATTGTCAGTAATGATACGATTAGGGACACCAAAATGGCTCACGAGGCCCTTGATGAACTTGACGGCTGAGCCAGCGGGGACGGTGCGTATTGGCTCTACTTCTGCCCACTTGGTGAACTTGTTGATGGCGACGTACAGGTAGTGGTATCCACCAGCCGCCCGAGGGAATGGGCCCAGGATATCCAACCCCCAGACCACGAATGGCCACGAGAGCGGGATGGTCTGGAGGCCTTGCGCGGGCTGGTGAATCTGTTTGGCGTGGAACTAGTAGGCCTCGCAAGGTCGTACTAGCTCGGTGGCATAGTTGAGTGCCGTCGGCCAGTAGAAGCCGCTACGGAACACCTTGCCCACGAGGGTGCACGACGAGGAGTGGTGCCCGCAGTCCTCGCCGTGGATATCAGTCAGCAACTCGCACCCTTGTTCGTCGGATATGCACCGCAGCGAGACATCGTTGGGGCGTCACCAGTACAGCTCGCCGTCCTGCAAGCAATAAGCAGTGGCCTGGTGGACCACGCGCTCTATGTCCTCCTCTTTCTCCAGCAAGGTGTCACGGAGGAGGTACGCCTTGAACTCCTCGGTCCAGCAGCCTGCCTGAGGCTCCAGTGCCAGGAGTAAACAAGCTCCTGAGGCCGGACCGCAGGCTGGGGCTCCTGAGGCTGGGGCTGGCGACAGCTCCTCCCTGAGCAATGCTAAGCCCGTGGCCGGTGGAGCTGCGGACGGCTTGTGAAGCCTCTCCTCGAAGACACCAGGCCTCTGGGGTTTGCGGTGGGACGCCCTCTTGGCGATGTCGTCAGTTTCCTTGTTCGCGCCCCGCGGAATGTGCTGCAATTCAAGCCCAGGAAGTGTTTTTCTATTTTACGTACCTCTTTCAAGTAAGCTTCCATGTGCTCGTCCTTCGGCTTGTACTCTTTGTTGGAGAAGTTGACGATGAGCTGGGAGTCGCCCTTGATAGTGAGGCATTTGACTCCCAGGCCAGCCGCGGCCCTAAGGCCAGCAATCAAGCCCTCGTACTCCACGATGTTGTTGGAGACCTTCTCGCCACGCTGGAAGCAGAGCTGCACGGCGTAGTACAACTTGTCCTTGGTCGGCGAGATGAGCACGACTCCAGCCACCGCGCCCTGCCGCGCAAAGGCACCATCGAAGTGCATGACCCATCCATCGGGCGCTTCCTCATCGGGTGAGAGGGATTGACCCTCATCCAGTCCCCGATCAGGGGTGTCGGTCCATTCCGCGACAAAGTCGGCCACGGCCGCCCCCTTGATGACCCTGGTCGTGCTAAACTCCAGCTGGAAGGCCTGCAGCTCAATGTTCCATTCTGCGACCCTCCCGACAGTGTTGGGGCTGGGCAACACCTTCTCCAAGGGATACGCCAACACGACCTTGATGGGGTGGCCTTGGAAATAGTGACGCAGCTTCCTAGAGGCGATGAGGAGCACGAGCAGGAGTTTCTGCTGCATGGGGTAGCATGCACGTGCATCGTGCAGCATCGTGCTGACGAAGTACACCGGGTGCTCGATGAGGGGTGATGAGTTGAGGACGCCTTGCTCCGTTAGGGGCGTGAGGGGATCTTGAAGCTTGGGGGTTGATGAAGCAGTGGGGTCCTCAGGAGCATCACCCTGGGACGACAAAGGTTGCACGGCTCCCTGCTAGCCGCTCTGCTTCGAGCCCGTGCCGACGGGCCCTTCTCTGACCGCCATGAGCGCCGCACTGGCCGAGTGGGGAGTGGCCTCCAAGTAGAGCACCAGAGGCTCACGCGGGCGGGGCGCCACCATGACAGGTGGGCTCATGAGGTATCGCTTGAGGTCTTCTAAGGCTCCCTCAGCTTCCGGGGTCCACTCGAACGGTCCCTTCTTCTTCATCAACTTGAAGAAAGGGAGGGCGCGCTCACCAAGCTTGGAGATGAAACGCCCCAAAGAGGTTACGCATCCTGTGAGTTTCTGCATCTCCTTGAGGGTCTGAGGCGGGCTCATCCGCTCTATTGCCTTGACCTTCTCGGGGTTGGCTTCGATCCCTCTGTGCGACACCAGGAAACCCAGCAGCTTGCCGGACAGGACCCCGAACACACATTTCTCCGGATTGATCTTCAGGTTTATGCTGCGCAAGTTAGCGAACGTTTCTTCTAGGTATTTGATCAGGGTCCTTGCTTCCCGCGACTTAACCACGATGTCATCGACGTATGCATCCGCGTTCCTCCCCAACTGTGCCCCGAGTGCTATGTGCATCAGACGCTGGAAGGTGGCGCCAGCGTTCCGCAGCCCGAAGGGCATGCAAGTATAGCAGTACACACCACACGGAGAGATGAAGGCTGTCTTCTCGACGTCCTCCGCCGCCATCTTGATTTGATGATATCCCGAGAAGGCATCCAGGAAGCACAACAAATCACACTCAGCTGTGGAGTCCATGATCTGGTCGATTCATGGGAGTGGGAAAGGATCCTGAGGGCAGGCCTTGTTGAGGCTGGTGAAGTCGACGCACATGCGCTCCTTCCCTCCTTTCTTGGTAACAATCAAGGGATTTGCCAACCAATCCGGGTGCCGCACCTCCCGGATGACGCCTGCCTCTTGGAGCTTGCCGACCTCCTGGATGATGAATGCCTGCTTCTCTTGTGCCTGGCGTTGCGCTTTTTGCTTCACCGAGCGCGTGCCTGGGCACACCATCAGGTGATGCTCAATCACCTCCCTCGGGACACCCACCAAGTCTGATGCTTCCCATGCAAATATGTCTTTGTTGGCCCTTAGGAATGCCACCGGTGCCTCCTCCTGATCCAGGGGAAGGCCCGCACCAATGGTGAAGGTGGGGCCCGAGCCCCCGATGTCGATAGGCACCTGCTTCGTCTTGGCCCGGTCCTAAGAGAACAACTGCTTCTTCTTCGTGGGCGCGGCCTCCTGAGCCACCGCCGCGTCCGCGGTGGCAGGGCGCGTAGCGGCCGCGGCCTTGTAGGCAAGCTTGAGGGCCCGGACCGCATCCTTTGTGTCCCCGACCACCGTGATGATGCCGCTGCTGCCCGACATCTTGGCGACATTGTAACCTGGATGGGTAGCCGCCATGAACTTGGGGAGGGCCAGATACCCCAGGATGGCGTTGTACGGGAGGCCGATATGGGCAACGTCGAAGTCGATGAGCTCGGTGTGGTAGTTGTCGCGCGTGCCGAAGGTGACGGGGAGGCGTATCTGCCCCAGGGGAGTGGCCGCGCCCTTGATCACCCCCGAGAAAGGCCAGGTGGGGGAGTAGCTGATCATATGGTACTTGAAGCAAATCGAAGGTTTCCACCGAGAGGACGTTCAGGCCGGCGCCTCCGTCGATGAGGGTCTTGGTCACCGCGATGTTGCTCATGGTGGGGGTAAATGGTACGTGTGCGTCGTATCTACTTTTCCTAATGCTTTTCTCTTGTTTTGGACTCTAATTTGCATGATTTGAATGAAACTAACACGGACTGACGCTGTTTTCAGCAGAACTACCATGGTGTTGTTTTTTGTGCAGAAATAAAAGTTCTCGGATTGGAACGAAACTTTGCGAGGATTTCTTATACAATAAAAGAGAATTTCTGGAGCCAAGGACCACCAGAGGGGGGCACCTGGGTGGGCACAACCCACCAGGGCGCACCCAGGTGGGTTGTCCTTACCTGGTGGCCCCGTAGACCTCAACCCTGACACTATAAAAATCACATTTTCGGAGAAAAAACCAGGGAGAAAGAATTATTGAGTTTCGCGAGACGGAACCACTGCCACCTCTTGTTCTTCATCGGGAGGCTAGATCTGGAGTCCGTTGGGGCTCCGGAGAGGGGAATCTTCGATCTTCGTCATCACCAACCCTTCTCCATCGCCAATTCCATGATGCTCCCCACCGGGAGTGAGTAATTCCTTCGTAGGCTCGCTGGTCGGTGAGGAGTTGGATGAGATTCATCATGTAATCGAGTTAGTTTTGTTAGGGCTTGATCCCTAGTATCCATTATGTTCTAAGATTGATGTTGCTATGACTTTGCCATGCTTAATGCTTGTCACTTTGGGCTCGCGTGCCATGATTTCAGATCTGAACCGTTTATGTTATCACCATTATATCTATGTTCTAGATCCGATCTTGCAAGTTATAGTCACCTACTACGTGTTATGTTCCGGCAACCCCGGAGTGACAGAAGTCGGGACACCTCCCGGTGATGACCGTAGTTTGAGGAGTTCATGTATTCACTATGTGTTAATGCTTTGTTCCGGTTCTCTATTAAAAGGAGGGCTTAATATCCCTTAGTTTCCATATGGACCCCGCTGCCACGGGAGGGTAGGACAAAAGATGTCATGCAAGTTCTTTCCATAAGCACGTATGACTATTTACGGAATACATGCCTACATTATATTTATGAACTGGAGCTAGTGCCGTATCGCCCTAGGTTATGACTATTATATGATGAATAACATCCAACGAATTCACCGATCCAATGCCTACGAATTTCTCTCATATTGTTCTTGCTAACTTACTACTGCTATCGTTACTGCTACACTTGCTACGAAATCATTGCTATCACTGTTACTATTACTATTGCTGTTGCTACTACTATCAAAACTATCATATTATTTTGCTACTGATCACTTTGCTGCAGATAATTAATCTCCAGGTGTGGTTGAATTGACAACTCAACTGCTAATACTTGCAAATATTCTTTGGCTCCCCTTGTGTCGAATCAATAAATTTGGGTTGAATACTCTACCCTCGAAAACTGTTGCGATCCCCTATACTTGTGGGTTATCAAGACCTTTTTCTGGCGCCGTTGCCGGGGAGCATAGCTATATTTGTTGAGTCACTTGGGATTATTATCAAATTATCACTATGAAGAATCTGAAGGATGCTAAGACTAAGATTTTTCCCTCTAAGATGAGGGGAGGTAAGGAACTGCCATCTAGCTCTGCACTTAATTCACCTTCTGTTATAAGTAGACTTGCAACACCACCACATGCTATTAATTCTGATATGTTGCAAGTTATTAATGATGCTACTTCTGCTATGAATGATACTCATGATGATGCTAGTACCCTGCTTGATGATAATGTGCCACTAGGTGAATTTCTTGATGAACAACTTGCTTGAACTAAAGCTTTTGAGAATGCTGAAACTGATGAAATTGTTGAAACTGATGAAGAGCTAGAAACTGAAAATCTTGAAACACCTATTAGATCTGGTTCTCCTAGATATGAATTGCCTAAGATACCAGAAGGCTATGTTATGGATGAGGAGACAACTAGAGACTTTCTTGCTTGCAATGATAGGGATGATCTTAAGAAATTATTATGCAAACTGAAAGAAAAAACTTTGAATGCTAGAATGAAATATGATCCTAAGTTTGCTACTTCACCTATCTTTGTTGATGATAAGGATTATGAATTCTCTGTCGACCCAGAGTTAATTACTTTGGTTGAATCTGATCCTTTCCATGGTTATGAAACTGAAACTGTTGTGGCACACCTTACTAAGTTGAATGACATAGCCACCCTTTTTGCTCATGATGTGAAAATTCACTATTATTATATTCTCAAATTGTTTCCGTTCTCATTAAAGGGTGATGCTAAGACTTGGTATAATACTCTTGCTCCTGGTTGTGTGTGAAGTCCCCAGGATATGATTTATTACTTCTCTGAAAAATATTTTCTTGCTCATAAGAAACAAGCTGCCTTACAGGAAATATTTAACTTTGTGCAAATTGAAGAAGAGAGTCTCCCACAAGCTTGGGGGAGGCTTCCCCAATTGCTTAATGCTTTGCCTGATCATCCTCTTAAGAAAAATGAAATACTTGATATCTTCTATAATGGACTAACCGATGCTTCTAGGGATTTCCTAGATAGTTGTGCTGGTTGTGTTTTCAGGGAACGAACTGTTGAACAAGCTAAAGAATTATTGAATAACATATTGAAAAATTATGATGATTGGATCCTTCCTGAACCACCACTTAAACCTACTCCGAAGAAGAGGGATATCTTATATCTCAGTCCTGAAGATATGCAAGAGGCAAAGAAATCTATGAAGGAAAAAGGTATTAAAGCAGAGGATGTTAAAAATTTACCTCCTATTGAAGAAATACATGGGCTCGAAACACCACCACCATCTAAGGTGGTAGAGGTAAATTCTTTACTAAAGTTCGATGAAGGTGATATTCCTTATAACAAACATCCTAGTCAATGCTTATATGAGTTTGATAATTACATTAGAAAGCAAGATCACTTCAATGCAAATGTTATGAAACAATTGAAATACAATTCTGATATGATAGCTCGCTTGAGTGACTTGCTATTTAGAATTATCAATGATGTTAGAGGTGTAGGAAAACATGCCTCTATGGTTCAAACTCAATTAGAACAAGTTACTAAATCTCAAAGAGAGTTGTTAGATGAAATGAATAATAATATCAATGATCATGTTGTTAGAGTCATGACTAGAGGAAGTAGAATGACTCAGGAACCACTTTATCCTGTGGGACACCCTAAAAGAATTGAACAAGACTCTCAAAGAGTCAGCACTGATGCACCTAGTCCTTCTAAAAAGAAAAAGAAGAAGAAGGATTGTAGGACTTTGCATGCCTCTAGTGAACCTGAAATAGAAAAACCTCCTGTTAATGATAATGAAGTCTCTATTTCTGATGCTGAAACTCAATCTGGTAATGAACACTCACCTTCTAATAATGAAAAAGATAATGATGAGGTTCATGAAGACACTCCAACAACTGATAAAGAACCAGACAATGATGTTGAAATAGAACCAGCTGTTGATCTTGATAACCCACAAGTCAAGAATAAAAGATTTGATAAAAGAGACTTTGTTGCTAGAAAACATGGTAAGGAAAGAGAACCTTGGGTTCAAAAACCTATGCCCTTTCCACCTAAATCAACTAAGAAGAAAGATGATGAAGAATTTGAACGCTTTGCTGAAATGCTTAGGCCAGTCTTTTTGCGTACACGCTTGACTGATATCTTAAAAATGCCTCCTTATGCAAAATACATGAAAGACATCATCACCAACAAGAGAAAAATACCAGAAGCTGAAATCTCCACCATGCTTGCTAATTATACTTTTAAGGATGGAGTACCTAAAAAACTTGGAGATCTGGGAATTCCAACTATACCTTGCTCCATCAAAAGAAATTATGTGAAAACCGCTTTGTGTGATTTAGGAGATGGTGTTAGTGTTATACCTTTCTCTCTATATAAAAGACTTGACTTGAATAAACTCACACCTACTAAAATATCTTTGAAAATGGATGAGAAATCAACTGCCATACCTATCGGTATTTGTGAGGATGTGCCCATTGTTGTTGCTAATGTTACTATCTTAACTGACTTTGTTATACTTGAGATGCCCGAGGACGACAACATGTCGATTATCCTTGGTAGACCATTCTTGAATACTGTAGGGGCTGTTATTGATTGCAATAAAAGCAAGGTCACTTTTCATATCAATGGTAATGAGCATATGGTGCACTTTTCGAAGAAACAATTCCAAGTGAATGGTATTAATGTTATTGAAAAATCTGCGACAATCACTATTGGAAGTTTTCAACTACCTCTACCTACTACCAAAAAGAAATATGAAATGCTTATTGTTGGGGACATTCATATCCCCGTTGAGGTAACTTAGTGTTTCACGAAAGTTCTTTGGTTTCATGCTAATCGAAGGTGGTTGTTAATAAGACTTGATCAACCTTATTAATGAATCATTTTCGAGAGGTATGAAGTTGATGAATTTAGTGAGCACTACCTTCTGTCCTTTACTTTTACTTCCTATTTTTCTTAGTTAAATAAAATAAAATGCCATGCTTAGTATGTTTTCTGAATTTTTCATGCAATAAAAAAATGACCCAAAATAAAAGTTCTCAGAATGCTCTAAAAATTTAATACGATTTTTTCTGAATATTTAATAATTTTTTGTGCAAATAACTTTAGAGGGGGGCGCACCAGGTGGGCACAAACCACCTGGGCGCGCCAGCACCCCCAGGCGCGCCCTGGTGGGTTGTGGTCCCCACGTGGGCCCCCTCACTTATCTTTTTAGCCCATGTCACCACCTACCTCCAGAAAAAAATCACCATTGCTCTCTCTCGTGTTCTTGCTCTCAAACCCGCGGATTTTGATCTCTTTGCTCGAAGCTCCATTTTCAAAACTGTTTTGGGGGATTGCTACTTGGTATGTGACTCCTCCATTGGTCTAATTAGTTTTTGCTTTAGTGGTTTATATTTTGAATAAATAGCTACTCTTGGTGCTGCAGTAGATGAGTTTGCATGTTGAATTCTTAGAGTTCTAAGTAGTTTGAATGCTTGATATGGCCTCTATGCATCCTTATGAGTAGCTGCTACCAATCTTGTGAAGTTTTGTTGAGAAAATTTTTGTGGACTAAAAATTTCAGAATTTTATTCATAGGAAAAGATGAATATCTTTAGGAAGTTTGCTTCCAAGAAGAACTCCAAGGGGGTTATTGGGGAGTCATCGGACAATGATCTCCGCACCCGCAGAATGGCGGAGGTGCGGCCATGCGAATGGCCGCATAACCCATTCATGGATGGAGCCGAAATCCGCCAAGAGTTTGCACAATTTGCTGCTAATGCTGGCCTCACCGACTTCATCGCAGCTGAGTGTGAATAGTATCATCTCCTCACAAATTCCTTTGTGCAAAGTTTCCATTTTCTGAGTAGGAATAACCCTCCTGAGGTGGAGTTTAATCTTTATTCTGAACCCCATCAAATACCACTTACTGAATTTTGTGACATATGCTTGATCCCTTCTGACGGGGAAATAAGGGAGCATAGGCCTGCCGAGTTCGAGGACTTTTATCGTACTCTATCAGTGGGAGATGAGAGAGGGGTGTCGAGTGTCATCGCCACTAGCTTGCAGTTTCCTTCTGTGCATTATTTTGCTCTATTTATTACGAAGTGTTTACTTGCTAGAGAGAAGGTTGGCGCACTTAGTGCCCCCGATTTCGCTGTTTTACGTCATGCACTACATGGCAATGACACTTATAGCTTGGGGCTATTGTGGCACGTCACCTTCACCTTAACAGGTCCAAGGGTAAAATTCATGGCGGTATTTATGCTACTCGCTTAGCAAGTCACTTTAACGTCCAGATACGCCAGTATGACTATCCCTTGCCCAAGGTTTATTTAGATCGCCAGGCTATGGCACATCATCACTTTATTGATGGCGAGAACATCACTATAGATATTCCCTACAACCTGGTTTTCAGCGAGAACACCCATGATATTATTCCGTTGCCTGCACCTGCTTTGTTTGATTCTATTGCCAGGGGCGGATACAGGATCATGCCAGATGACATCATTGCCTACCGAAACAACCAGGCCGCAGCAGAGGAGGAGCCTCAGGAGTGGGACGCTCAAGTGCCCACTCCACAGCACTTTGAGGTGGGAACCGACGGTTACTATGTGTGGTGATTACCAAGCTAGGCCAAAAGCCTAAGCTTGGGGAAGTACGTATGCCCACCGACATTACATTCATGTTCACATATTTCATTCTAGTTGTCGGTGTTCACACTTTTCATTGTATTCTCCATGCTAGATTCATTTTCTCGCTTTCTTCTTGTGCATTTGAAAAACTTTGAGAAAATCAAAAATATATTTCCTGCTTCTTTTCAGTTTTCTTTCTAGTTTAATTAGTTGTTATGTTAAAAACAAAACCCAAAAAGATTTCCTTGTTCTTCTTTTGTTTGTTGGGAGCTCTCCCGTGTAAATAATTTTTCTCGTTTTTGTTTTTCTCTTAATTTGCTCTCCTCAAGAAAAACTAAAAACTCCAAAAATATTTCTGTGAGTTTCTCTGAATTTCTTTTCCTTTTATTGAGTCATACCGAGGAGAAGACCACGATGAAAATGTTGAGTGGCTCTCATATGCATTATTGTTGATCTAACGAAGAGCTCAAATTACCTTGTCTTCTCCTTTTGAATAAAATGTTTGCAGATTCCAGCTTGGTCCACGGTACTCTTGCACTATTATCATTTTTATATCGTTCGGTTGTGCAAGTGAAAGGCAATAATGACAATATTTGGTGAACTGGTTGTGGCAGAGAGAAACGGGTATGAACTCGACTTGTTCTATTTTTGTAAATATGTTTTACCTAGTATCCATGATTCAGCCTATTATGATCAAACATGTTTGCAATGACAATTAGAGATTATAGTTTCTCATGCCATGCTTAAGTAGCTAGGAGTGGATAATGATTTATCTTGGATGCCAACATTGCGTTAAAATGATTGTGATGTAGTATGATGATATGGTATCCTCCTCTGAATGTTCGAGTGGCTTGACTTGGCACATGTTCATGCATGTAGTTGAATCAAAACCAACATAGCCTCTATGATATTTATGTTGATGGTGTTCATATCCTACTCATGCTAGCACCCAATGTTACTTATGCATAACACATGTTCATGACCGTTTTTGCTCTCTAGCTGGCCGCTTCTCAACCTAATTGCTAGCCTTCGCCTGTACTAAGCAGGAACACTGCTTGTGCATCAAAATCCTGAAACCCAAGTTATCCCAGATGAGTCCACCATACCTACCTATATGCGGTATTACCCTGCCATCCTAAGTAAATTTGCATGTGCCACCTCTAAAAACTTCAAATAAATATCCTTTTTTGTGTGCCTGGATTGTTCATAGAGTGACAGGAGGTAGTCAGTATCTTCCATGCTAAGCAGGTTATTCTCATGATGAGTGTTTATTCACTCGTCCTTGCACGAGAGGGGCGGTAATAGGGATTCCCAGTCCCGAATTCAAAATTGCAAATAATTAAACAAAACTCCCCCAGGACTGTTGTTGGTATGGACGGTACCCGTTGTTTCGGACCAGCCGTGGAGTGTGATTGTTGGTGGAGGGAGAGTAAACCTTTACTTTTATCGCTTGGGAACCGCCACTAATCTGTTTAGCATGGAAGATACCGATAACTAATGGTCGCAAAGTAAATGAGAAGGGTGCATTTCTCAAAATTTCATTTACCTCTGTTTTAAAAACTTGAGCTCTGGCACCGCTGCAAATCACTGCTTCCCTCTACGAAGGGACTATCTATTTACTTTTATGTTGTGTCATCACCTTCTCAAATAAGCGCCAGATCCTGAGAGCACTATTTTCATCCTCATGCATTGTGTGTAGCTAATGTTGGGTGCATCATGACTGGATCTTTTCTACCATGAATTACAATGTTTAGTCGCTGCTTGAACTTTGGAGGTGCTCTGCATTTATGTTTTGCGGTCTCAGAAAGGGCTAGCGAGATACCACTATTGTCATATTATATCATGGTTGCTTTGACAAAGTGTTGTCATTTGAGATATCTTATTATTTCTTGCTAGTTGATTATGCCATTGATATGAGTTAACATAATTTTTAAGAGTTATTGTCAACATGGCTAGTCATGATCTTGGCTGAAAACTTGGGTGCTACTTAAGCTTATTTATGTAAACAAGAGCAAAAGAGTTCGTAAAAGTTTTTCTTTTCCACTTTCAGTTTATCAATTGAATTGCTTGAGGACAAGCAAAGGTTTAAGCTTGGGGGAGTTGATATGTCTCTGTCATATCTACTTTTCCTAACGCTTTTCCTCTTGTTTTGGACTCTAATTTGCATGATTTGAATGAAACTAACCCGGACTGACGTTGTTTTCAGCAGACCTACCATGGTGTTGTTTTTTGTGCAGAAATAAAAGTTCTCGGATTGGAACGAAACTTTGCGAGGATTTTTTATATAATAAAAGAGAATTTCTGGAGCAAAGAACCATCGGAGGGGGCACCTGGGTGGGCACAACCCACCAGGGCGCACCCCCCTCCTGGCGCACCCAGGTGGGTTGTCCCCACCTGGTGGCCCCACATACCTCAACCCTGACACTATGAAAATCACATTTTCAAAGAAAAAAATTAGGGAGAAAGAATTATCATGTTTTGCGAGACGGAGCCGCCGCCACCTCCTGTTCTTCATCGGGAGGCCAGATCTAGAGTCCGTTTGGGGCTCCGAAGAGGGGGATCTTCGATCTTTGTCATCACCAACCCTTATCCATCGCCAATTCCATGATGCTCCCCACCGGGAGTGAGTAATTCCTTCGCAGGCTCGCTGGTCGGTGAGGAGTTGGATGAGATTCATCATGTAATCGAGTTAGTTTTGATAGGGCTTGATCCCTAGTATCCATTATGTTCTGAGATTGATGTTGCTATGATTTTGCCATGCTTAATGCTTGTTACTTTGGGCCCGGGTGCCATGATTTCAGATCTGAACCGTTTATGTTATCACCATTATATCTATGTTCTAGATCCGATCTTGCAAGTTATAGTCACCTACTACGTGTTATGATCCGGTGTAACACCCCAAAATTTTGACCATGTTTTATTAATAAAAATTTCGCCAGGAAATTAATTTTTTTATTCTCTGGATTATCTTCTGATTTCAGAACCACTCTTTTCTTCTGGATTGTGGAGTTTTCCCTCCAAATAAAAACCTTTCAAAAATATCGTAGGACTTGAATACCTTCTCGAGAGCAACTCTTTTATTTATAGATGATCAGTGGTAAATACTTCTAGAATTATTCTCCTAATTTGTTTCTTTTAAAATGGCTTGTCATTTCTTTTAAGAGCCTTAGTTGCACTGCAACCATTTGATAACTTCATTTAAAGATTCCACAAAAATTTGGGGATGACATGTGATGTCCCTGGATCACTTTTATGCAAAAACCCAGGCATGTGTTTTGGAAAATTTGAGCAAACCATCCTCATCTTCATTCTGGTCCAGTTTGGTGTTTTGTACTGCAACCATATTTTATTTTGCTCTAGTAATCTTGGGATTTTTCCTGCTTGTAGTCCACCCTACCAAACCCTTAAGTCCAGAAGATTGGACCCATTAGAATATTTTTGACACATGCAATAATGGCCTATATTTTCTGTCCAGAACTGAAGATTTGCAAAACTTGCACTAACTAGTTTCTGTTTTTCTCAAAATAACCTTGCCATCCTCCTTATCATCTAAAGAGCACATGATCTTGAAATTTTGGTCACTAGCAAATTCTTCTGGATGCCCCTAGCATTTTGTCGAACAGTTGGAGTGCATGAACTGTTTTGGCATGATTTTTGCTTTGCATTGGAGGTTAGCTCATCTGGCTTTATCAGTTTGTCCCTTAGCTTTGCCTTGGCCATCAAGCCATCCATGTAGAGCCCCGTGGGCAGAGGAGCTCCCTGGCAGGCATTGGCATTTCGCCGAGCACCTCGCACGCGTGTTCTGGGCGCGAGTAGAACGCGCGTTTTGCACGTGCATGCATCCGAGTCGCCGCGTCCCGCTGCCGCCTCCCCGCGCCCGTTCTGATCCATTTCCGCTCGCTGCCAACGTGCCCCGACCCCTCTCTCGTCGCAGAGTCGCCCTGGCCACCTCCTGGAGCCCCGCACCGCCACCGTCAGGTCGGCCATGGCAGCTAGCGGACGGCCGCAGCAGGCCCCGGCCTTGGCAGCGCTGCCCAAGCCACACACGCGTACCAGCTAGCCCCTTGAGCAGTGGGGAGTTCGTCGGAATGCGCCGACCAGCTCCGATCACCACCACGTCGCCCCGGTGACAGTCGCCGGCGTTCTTATCCACTCCAGCCGCAGAACCGACCTAGTTGCACTATAAAAGGAGACCCCCCGTGCTCAACCAGACCCTCAGGCGACCTCGGGCCATCCCTCTAGAGCCCCCATAGCCAGCAATCGACGGAGGGAGGCCATCTTCCACGCCTCCGGTAGCTTCGGCCGCCGCCGCACTCCGGTCCCATTCGTCATGAGCAGGGCCTCCCTAGTCCTTCCAGCACCACCATCCGATTCCCCTCGACCGTACAGAGCCTCCCAACCCCGCTAGATCGGTCGGGAGCCATCGTATGCCGAGACCCCAATCCACCAGTAAGCCACCGCCCGCTGTGGAACTCGCCGCCGGCGACCCCCTTCGTCCTCGCTAGCCTTTCGACTACTGGGAGGACTGCCTTGAACCGACGGATCCATCCCCGCCCTCAGAATCCCGTGGGGAACCGCCGTTCGTCGGCGGCAATCGCCGGAGCCCCGCCTCCCTTCGGTTAGAGGAGGAAGGAGGCGAGGGCGACTGGTCAAACCTGACCAGTGGGCCCAAAGGACCCACTGTCAGTGACCCACGAGTCGGCCCGCGCTGGTTTAAGTGAAGACGTAAACCCCCGAAGTACGTCTTCTCCGTCTCGAAAGCGTATTCTGTTTCGAACCGTTTTCTTTTTCTGATTTATTTTAAAAACAGAGTTTGACTAGACTTTGACTGGCTATAACTTTTAAAATACAACTTCGTTTGACTTGATTCTTTTTCTGCTGATTCTCAAATTTTGTCTAGTTTATTTTCATATTTATTTGAAAATTTTCCAAACAACTTTTTTGTACTATTTTTGAATGGCGTGTTGATTTGAATCTTTTCAAAAATAGGAAATGCAGAGAGATGAAAACTTTCAAAAGTGCACCCTGCCTCTCCACACACTAAAGGCAAGCATTCTGAACCCTAGTATAATATTTGTCGTGTGTTGTTTTGATATGGCTACAACACCGAGCTGATTGGAAACATGTATTATTTCATGTGATGTTATGATCATGTCCCTGTGTGCATAATGAAAATTCCTCGCTGTTGGAATCGATATGCTGGTGACAGTATTCACCCTCGTATGCCTTTCATGCCTACCGGAAGGAATCCGAGAAAGTCTCTGTCTTGGGTGGACACGAGCTTGTTACTGATACTTCGCTGAGACGAGTAGATTCAGTAAGGCATGGTAAGGTATGATGAGTGGTGATTCTGTCGGTTGGTGTGAAATATATTTGTTATGCTAATCATGCAGGAAATACCTAAACCCCCTGAGACGACCATAGATCGAGTCTTGTGCCAGTAACCCCCATACTTGCTTCGTGCTACCACTTGTCCCTGCCTTAGGTAGGGTACGGTTCAGTAAGTTGTCAACCCCTTTCTTAGCACACACCGTACAGAGAGGCCATGGTGGAAGATACCGGCTGCATCCGGTAGACATGCCACCTGGTCCGGGGGCATGGGTGTTTTCGGTTGGAGTCGAAGGGGTAGCTCCCCTAGTTTGCGCGCGTTATAAATTTTGTGATCCCATGCTAGTCGAGGTTGTAGCCTCCCCACTTAGAGTTTTGCTTAACGGGTGTCGAGGGTGATTCCAGACACCGGTAAGTTAAGCTGGTGTGTGCGGGTCAGGTGTGTTTTCAAGTAAAAGACCATAAACGGAATTAGTCCCGGTGGACTAAAGGAATCCGTTACTTGTGGGTAAAGAGTACACCCTCTGCAGAGTTTATATCTATTCGAATAGCCATGTCCATGGTTAAGGACTACAGTCTGGGATGGGTCAAGTGTCGTTCTTAGTGTCGGTCTTCGGAGGAAAAACTGCTAAACCAGAACATTGATCATGACATGTGACATATGATGATTATGATTATTATTATTATGGACTAACCATTTGTTGAATTATTGAGTATCCCTGGGACAGTTCTACCTCCTGGATATTCACTGTGATTATTCTTTATAAGCCCTTTATGAGGTGTCGCTCAGACGCCCGACTGTGGCACGTTTGTTATTTACTTTCTTTATAAGCCCTTTATGTGGTGTCGCTGAGACGCCTGACTGTGGCATGCCTGCTATTTATTTCTTTATAAGCCCTTTATGTGGTGTTGCTGAGACGCCCGACTATGGCATGCCTACTATTTATTTCTTTATAAGCCCTTTATGTGGCTTCGCTTAGACGCCCGACTGTGGCATGTCTTATATTATTATCCTTTCGAGGCGTTGCTTCAGACACCCGATCGGTTTATTTTATTCTTATTATCTATCTGCTTTTTTATATTTAATTCTGAATGGCCTGCTTGCATGCGGCATGAATTTTATTTCACGACTGGCTAAGTGATCATGAGAATATTTCAGAGCATGATTATCATCTGTTATATTATACCTGTGTTCATAATGTTTGCGAGTACATTCAAAGTACTCACTGGCTTGTCCCTGGCTATTGTCTTGGCCAGATTTCTCGCTTGGAGAGGAGTGCTGCGATGACAGCCCCGGAACCTAGGCAATGATGATAGCAGCCTCGCGAGGATAGGAGTTATCCAGGTCAGCTGTTCCTGTGGGAAATGGAGTCCCATAGACGCTAATGAACCGCAAACCGCTTCCGCCATCAACCACTAGAAACCATTTGTTGTACTCATAGGCCAGAATGGTCTTGTACTTCATATTTTGTATTTTTGCTTGGAATTTCTGTATCAAGTTTGTGTCTCATCAGCTAACAGTAATCCTGGGGCTGGTGAGCACAAGGGCCATTTACTGGGAAATTAATATCCTGGAAAACCGGTCCTGACAACCTTGGTACCAGAGCCAGGCTGACCATTGGCTAATCCTATCTTAGCCAGGTCGATAAACCTAGGTTAACCAACCCACTAGACCTTAACCTAAACCCATCCAAGCTTCTCGTGTAAGATAGCCACACAGTGACCCCGACACCTTTTGGCAGTCGGTGCCTAACCTATCAGCCTAGCCTGTCGATCACGCGCCAGTGACCGACACCTAAATTGTCACACTCGCAAGCGTGCGAAGGAAGACTCCGTCCTCTTTTTCTATAAAAAGGGAACGCTAGCCCCAACCCAGCACAACACAGCCTCTACCCCAAAACCGAGCCAAGATGCCTGGCCCCATTGTTCATAATGAGACCATAGCAACCAACCTTGGAGGTTTTGTGACCGTGCTAGCAAACCTCACCCGTCGTGCCTTTGCATTAGAAGAGCCCCCAGAGTATGTTGTGTACCAATGGCTCATGAGCGGTGAGAGCCGTCAATTCTGGGCCACAGTGCACATCTATGGTAGGGGTATGTCGCCAGAACGCCCCTACAGGTTCACCGGAAGGACAACTTCCTTTGAGCCACAAGCCATTCAGCTAGCTGCTCGAGAGGCTATAGTTCAACTTTGGCACTTGTCGCCAAGAGTTAACTGCCGCTCGTTCTACTACTACCCCAGCCGTGACGGGTATAGTAGGCCACCCCAGGTTGCCAACGGAGACCACGAGACGGACCCTGCATTGCTGCATCTGGTGCGCTATGTAAGTGCACTAGAGGCACTATTCGATCAGGTCACCCTTGATCTGATTGCCGCTCGTGGAGAGCTTGTTCGCCGAGCCCCGGCAAGAGGAGAAGAGGAGCCCGACGCCGACAACCCAGTTGTGCTGTTCGGGCACTCGATCGAATCCTTGAGGTCTGCCCCGGCCATCGACCGGAATGCTTTTGTATCCCCGGAGGAGCTTCGTCGCCTTTTGGGAACACGCTCCAATGGGATTGTGACCACCAACCCCCGCGATGGTCATCATCGCTACCCCGACCCTGCCGTTCCACAACCCCGCCCAGCAAACCACGATGGTGAAGCCCATGGAGAAGCCTCGACGTCCGCAAGGCACGCCCGCCTAGATATTAATGAGGTAGACTAAGCCACTCGAGTAGTACCGAGTCTTAGTATTTCTACGCCTTGTAATAGTGTGACCTTGTACTCGCCTTGAATGAATGCAGACTGCTTGTGTGCCTCTGTTTTGAATAGTAGCCATGCATAAGTATGTTGGCGTGCGGTTGCATTTTTAATTCCGGGCGTAGCTACCAAAAACCACCCCGACGACACCCACAGTAATACGTCACTTTTGTGAGATATGTGTATCTGTGGCTTTGACCCCGACCCCATAGAGCAGAACCGACAAATTAGTTGCCCCACACCGCTATCGGTAACCCAGCCCTGATGCTATATAAGAGGCCACCCCGTGACCTTACCAAGCATCCCTCCCTTTTTGCACAACTCTCACAGCCATTT
The DNA here is from genome assembly GCA_011799875.1 of Thinopyrum elongatum. Taxonomy (NCBI): domain Eukaryota; kingdom Viridiplantae; phylum Streptophyta; class Magnoliopsida; order Poales; family Poaceae; genus Thinopyrum; species Thinopyrum elongatum. The sequence goes on from CM022299.1 coordinate 421,698,279, forward strand.
CTTTGCCATGCCGAGCCCTAGTATTTATCTGAAAACTCCAGATGCAACCCCAGGTAGTTTTGTAAAAATATTGTGGGACTTTACCTGCAGTACCATGAGTTCTACCCATCCACCCCAGTACGAGCTGCTCAAATCGAGGATCACCCCATCCACCTCGAAATATTGGGCAGTAGTGCACATCCCTCCCGCAAACCCAAACCAAGACCCAACGGAAGTCTCCTTCGTGGGGAAATCTATGCCGACTCCGCAAATGGCCATAGAAGCTGCTGTGTACGAAGCTATCACTCGTCTTCGCTTCGCAGTACCCTATGCCAGCGAAAGGGGGTATTATTACTTCCCAAGTCGTGCAGCACCCGGAGAAGTAGCATCTTTTCTCGGTGGGCGAATTGAGAGGGACCCAGTACTGGCCAACCTTGCCCAGTATGTCATCACTCAAGAGCGTTTGACCCAGCGAGTAATGGGTTATCTCCAGAGCCTCGCCGATTTGAATCCTCAGATCGCTATTGGCAAACCACTGAGGCCAGACCAGGAGAGACGCGTTCTTCGACTAGTCAATCCGCTTTCCCCGGTAGAAGAAGATTGTGCCCCAGTGCCAAAAACATTTTCTCAGGACCCAGCATATTTTACGTTTGCGTCATAGATGCCACTTCTGTGTTTATTAGCCTAGCATGTGTTGCAGCTTATGCGTTGTATCCTAAGTTTGTGCGATGAGTTAAGTGTTTGGTTTCAATTAATGTATTTTAGTGTTGTTATTTTTGATTAACTGTTTTCGCTCTCAGAAAATTCCGAGGTGGGATTTTCCCTTGAGTTATTGCAACGATTAATTCTCCATGACATAAATTTTAATTCATGCAGCACCGCGACAACAGGCTCACAACCACTACCACTCGACCACAGGCACTAATTGCTAAACCACGTACACATTTTGCACCTAACTGATCACCTCACTAACACACCACAAGTTTCTGAAGGAGAAATTTGTGGGTACTTATTCTAGAGCAGATTGCCTCCAGCACACTGACAACAGTTAGCACCCAACACCAGCACCTAATCCTCATGATCACTGCCGCCGCGAAGAGCTAACACTCAAGCAGCAGCATCACGACGATCATCAAGGATCATCGCGCACAAGAGCCCGGAGAACCCCAGCAAAGCCGCCAACCCTCCGCACATCAGGATCATGTACCAACCCGGCATCACCTCCGCCATTAGAGCCTTGTCGCGAGCTCCTGCAAACAGAAATGGAGGAGAAGGAAGGAGAAGAAGAAGCGAGGCCAGGTGTGAGGAGGGAGAGTGGAGCACCGCGGTCATTTTATAGCTTGAGATCGGTGTACGGTGGGCGAAGTCCACCAGCGCCGCTCGTCACTCGATCGCCGGTGTTCGGAGGCGAATCCGCGAGCAGTGCCGACAGCGCACTAGCCCGCGAGGTGAGTGCACGCTGCGCCGGCAGCTAGCGCGCCGCGCACTACAGCAGTACGGCCTAGGTGCCCTACTCGCTAGGTGTCGCAGGTGGAGAAAGCGCGGACGCGCGCGAGAGAGAGAAGGAAGAAGAGAGACGGAAGAGGAAGAAGAGACTGACAGTGGGCCCCGGGTCCACTTGTCAGCCAGAGAGAGCACTATGCACTCGGGTACGACCAGCGTAATTTAGAAATTTAGAAATTTATTCTAAATTTACCCTAGCCAATAGTAGAAATTTCTCGGTTTCCCCAACCGTAGAATTTTTCCACGCAGCGCCAGTACCCCACTGTGGTTATACCAATTATCTGCCCTCTCGTTGTAGCCTCGTCATATCGCGTGAGCAGGTTATTTAATTTTCGAGTTATTATTGCATGATAGTAGGAGTAATATTTCTGAAACCGCCCTTAGCAAATCTCGAGGACGAGATTTTTCTTAAGGGGGGTAGTGTTGTAACACCCCAAAATTTTGACCATGTTTTATTAATAAAAATTTCGCCGGCAAATTAATTTTTTTATTCTCTGGATTATCTTCTGATTTCAGAACCACTCTTTTCTTCTGGATTGTGGAGTTTTCCCTCCAAATAAAAACCTTTCAAAAATATCGTAGGACTTGAATACCTTCTCGAGAGCAACTCTTTTATTTATAGATGATCAGTGGTAAATACTTCTAGAATTATTCTCCTAATTTGTTTCTTTTAAAATGGCTTGTCATTTCTTTTAAGAGCCTCAGTTGCACTGCAACCATTTGATAACTTCATTTAAAGATTCCACAAAAATTTGGGGATGACATGTGATGTCCCTGGATCACTTTTATGCAAAAACCCAGGCATGTGTTTTGGAAATTTGAGCAAACCATCCTCATCTTCATTCTGGTCCTGTTTGGTGTTTTGTATTGCAACCATATTTTATTTTGCTCTAGTAATCTTGGGATTTTTCCTGCTTGTAGTCCACCCTACCAAACCCTTAAGTCCAAAAGATTGGACCCATTAGAATATTTTTGACACATGCAATAATGGCCTATATTTTCTGTCCAGAACTGAAGATTTGCAAAACTTGCACTAACTAGTTTCTGTTTTTCTCAAAATAACCTTGCCATCCTCTTTATCATCTAAAGAGCACATGATCTGGAAATTTTGGTCACTAGTAAAATCTTCTGGATGCCCCTAGCATTTTGTCGAACAGTTGGAGTGCATGAACTATTTTGGCATGATTTTTGCTTTGCATTGGAGGTTAGCTCATCTGGCTTTATCAGTTTGTCCCTTAGCTTTGCCTTGGCCATCAAGCCATCCCTGCAGAGCCCCGTGGGCAGAGGAGCTCCCTAGCAAGCATTGGCATTTCGCCGAGCACCTCGCACGCGTGTTCTGGGCGCGAGCAGAACGCGCGTTTTGCACATGCATGCGCCCGAGTCGCCGCGTCCCGCTGCCGCCTCCCGCTGCCGCCTCCCCGCGCCCGTTCTGATCCATTTCCGCTCGCAGCCAACGTGCCCCGACCCCTCTCTCATCACAGAGTCGCCCTGGCCACCTCCTGGAGCCCCGCAGCGCCACCGTCAGGTCGGCCATGGCAGCTAGCGGACGGCCGCAGCAGGCCCCGGCCTTGGCAGCGCCGCCCAAGCCACACGCGCGTACTAGCTAGACCCTTGAGCAGTGGGGAGTTCGTCGGAATGCGTCGACCAGCTCCAATCACCACCACGTCGCCTCGGCGACAGTCGCCGGCGTTCTTATCCACTCCAGCCGCGGAACCGACCTAGTTGCACTATAAAAGGAGACCCCCCGTGCTCAACCAGACCCTCAGGCGACCTCGGGCCATCCCTCTAGAGCCCCCATAGCCAGCAATCGACGGAGGGAGGCCATCTTCCACGCCTCCGGTAGCTTCGGCCGCCGCCGCACTCCAGTCCCATTCGTCATGAGCAGGGCCTCCCTAGTCCTTCCAGCGCCACCATCCGATTCCCCTAGACCGTACAGAGCCTCCCAACCCGGCTAGATCGGTCGGGAGCCATCATATGCCGAGACCCCAATCCACCAATAACCCACCGCCCGCTGTGGAACTCGCCGCCGGTGACCCCCTTCGTCCCCGCTAGCCTTTCGACTACTGGGAGGACCGCCCTGAACCGACGGATCCATCCCCGCCCTCAGAATCGTCGGCGGCAATCGCCGGAGCCCCGCCTTCCTTCGGTCAGAGGAGGAAGGAGGCGAGGGCGACTGGTCAAACCTGACCAGTGGGCCCAAAGGACCCACTGTCAGTGACCCACAAGTCGGCCCGCGCTGGTTTAAGTGAAGACGTAAACCCCCGAAGTACGTCTTCTCCGTCTCGAAAGCGTATTCTGTTTCGAACCGTTTACTTTTTCTGATTTATTTTAAAAATAGAGTTTGACTAGACTTTGACTGGCTATAACTTTTAAAATACTACTCCGTTTGACTTGATTCTTTTTCTGCTGATTCTCAAATTTTGTCTAGTTTATTTTCATATTTATTTGAAAATTTTCCGAACAACTTTTTGTACTATTTTTGAATGGCGTGTTGATTTGAATCTTTTCAAAAATAGGAAATGGAGAGAGATGAAAACTTTCAAAAGTCCACCCTGCCTCTCCACACACTAAAGGCAAGCATTCTGAACCCTAGTATAATATTTGTCGTGTGTTGTTTTGATATGGCTACAACACCGAGCTGATTGGAAACATGTATTATTTCATGTGATGTTATGATCATGTCCCTGTGTGCATAATGAAAATTCCTTGCTGTTGGAATCGATATGCTGGTGACAGTATTCACCCTCGTATGTCTTTCATGCCTACCGAAGGAATTCGGGAAAGTCTCTGTCTTGGGTGGACACGAGCTTGTTACTAATACTTCGCTGAGACGAGTAGATTCAGTAAGGCATGGTAAGGTATGATGAGTGGTGATTCTGTCGGTTGGTGTGAAATATATTTGTTATGCTAATCATGCAGGAAATACCTAAACCTCCTGAGACGACCATAGATCGAGTCTTGTGCCAGTAACCCCCATACTTGCTTCGTGCTACCACTTGTCCCTGCCTTAGGTAGGGTACGGTTCAGTAAGTTATCAACCCCTTTCTTAGCACACGCCGTACAGAGAGGCCATGGTGGAAGATACCGGCTGCATCCGGTAGACATGCCACCTGGTCCGGGGGCATGGGTGTTTTCGGTTGGAGCTGAAGGGGTAGCTCCCCTAGTTTGCGCGCGTTATAAATTTTGTGATCCCATGCTAGTCGAGGTTGTAGCCTCCCCACTTAGAGTTTTGCTTAACGGGTGTCGAGGGTGATTCCAGACACCGGTAAGTTAAGCTCGTGTGTGCGGGTCAGGTGTGTTTTCAAGTAAAAGACCGTAAACGGAATTAGTCCCGGTGGACTAAAGGAATCCGTTACTTGTGGGTAAAGAGTACACCCTCTGCAGAGTTTATATCTATTCGAATAGCCATGTACATGGTTAAGGACTACAGTCTGGGATGGGTCAAGTGTCGTTCTTAGTGTCAGTCTTCGGAGGAAAAACTGCTAAACCAGAACATTGATCATGACATGTGACATATGATGATGATTATTATTATTATTATGGACTAACCATTTGTTGAATTATTGAGTATCCCTGGGACAGTTCTACCTCCTGGATATTCACTGTGATTATTCTTTATAAGCCCTTTATGAGGTGTCGCTCAGACGCCCGACTGTGGCACGTTTGTTATTTACTTTCTTTATAAGCCCTTTATGTGGTGTCGCTGAGACGCCCGACTGTGGCATGCCTGCTATTTATTTCTTTATAAGCCCTTTATGTGGTGTCGCTGAGACGCCCGACTGTGGCATGCCTGCTATTTATTTCTTTATAAGCCCTTTATGTGGCGTCGCTCAGACGCCCGACTGTGGCATGTCTTATATTATTATCCTTTCGAGGCGTCGCTTCAGACACCCGATCGGTTTATTTTATTCTTATTATCTATCTGCTTTTTTATATTTAATTCTGAATGGCCTGCTTGCATGCGGCATGAATTTTATTTCACGACTGGCTAAGTGATCATGAGAATATTTCAGAGCATGATTAACATCTGTTATATTATACCTGTGTTCATAATGTTTGCGAGTACATTCAAAGTACTCACTGGCTTGTCCCTGGCTATTGTCTTGGCCAGATTTCTCGCTTGGAGAGGAGCGCTGCGATGACAGCCCCAGAACCTAGCAAAATGATGATAGTAGCCTCACGAGGATAGGAGTTATCCAGGTCAGCTGTTCCTGTGGGAAATGGAGTCCCATAGACGCCGATGAACCGCAAACCGCTTCCGCCATCAACCACTAGAAACCATTTGTTGTACTCATAGGCCAGAATGGTCTTGTACTTCATATTTTGTATTTTTGCTTGGAATTTCTGTATCAAGTTTGTGTCTCATCAGCTAACAGTAATCCTGGGGCTGGTGAGCACAAGGGCCATTTACTGGGAAATTAATATCCTAGAAAACCGGTCGTGACATCCGGCAACCCCGGAGTGACATAAGTCGGGACACTTCCCGGTGATGACCGTAGTTTGAGGAGTTCATGTATTCACTATGTGTTAATGCTTTTTTCCGGTTCTCTATTAAAAGGAGGCCTTAATATCCCTTAGTTTCCATATGGACTCCGCTGCCACAGGAGGGTAGGACAAAAGATGTCATGCAAGTTCTTTCCATAAGCACGTATGACTATTTACGGAATACATGCCTACATTATATTTATGAACTGGAGCTAGTGCCGTATCGCCCTAAGTTATGACCGTTATATGATGAATATCATCCAACGAATTCACCGATCCAATGCCTACAAATTTCTCTCATATTGTTCTTGCTAACTTACTACTGCTATCGTTACTGCTACACTTGCTACGAAATCATTGCTATCACTGTTACTGTTACTATTGTTGTTGCTACTACTATCAAAACTATCATATTATTTTGCTACTGATCACTTTGCTGCAGATAATTAATCTCCAGGTGTGGTTGAATTGGCAACTCAACTGCTAATACTTTAAATATTCTTTGGCTCCCCTTGTGTCAAATCAATAAATTTGGGTTGAATACTCTACCCTCAAAAACTGTTGCGATCCCCTATACTTGTGGGTTATCAATACACAACATGGGGAGAGCACCTGCCGCGGCCATGGCCCTGGGGTGGTCTTTGGAATCGAAGGTGATGACGGTCTCAGGTCCGGCACGGCCTTGCGCCGCCAGGCGCTGCGGTCGGGCGGTACCTTGCTGACGGAGAAGCTGCTTGATGTGGTGGCCCGACGCAGGCGCCTGTGATCCGCCGGTGATGCACGCGACCGCGTGGGGCGCCGGGGTCGCGAAGCATGTGACGAATTGGTCGCAGAGTTCCTCCCAAGTGGAGATCGAGGCGCGCGGGAGGCCGCGGAGCCAAGATCGAGGAGCCTCCGTGAGGGCGAGGGGGAAACAGTTTGCCATGGCCTTGTCGTCACCGCCCGCTGTTTCAATGGCCTGCGCGTATGACCAGAGGAACCCTTCGGGGTCCGCGACGCCGTCATACCGCGGGGGCAACGCCGGTCTAAACTTCGCGGGCCACTGCACTCGTCGCAGATCGGAGGTGAGAGCCGGGCAACCCGCGGCGCTCCCATATGCCTCGGGCGGCCACGCTTGCAGGGCCGCGCCCGCCATGGGGGCCGCGAGGCGAGGGCAAAGCGCGGTCAGAGGAGGAGTAGACTTCGACATGCCCCTACCTGGTGCGCCAAATGTCAGATTCAGGGCTCCACAAACCCAAGTATTCTGCATGTGCAAAACTGTCTTACACCCGTTGTATGTAAATGTAGAGTCTATCACACCTTATCATCACGAGGTGCTTCGAAACGACGAACTTTGCCAACGGTGCATACTCGGGGAGAACACTTTTATCTTGAAATTTAGTGAAGGGATCATCTTATAATGCTACCGCCGTTCTAAGCAAAATAAGATGCATAAAGGATAAACATCACATGCAATCAAAATATGTGACATGATATGGCCATCATCATCTTGTGCTTTTGATCTCCATCTACAAAGCATCGTCATGATCTCCATCATCACCGGCTCGACACCTTGATCTCCATCGTTGCGTCGGGGTCGTCTCGCCAACTATTACTTCTACAACTATTGCTAATGCGTAGCAATAAAGTAAAGCAATTACATGGCGCTTGCATTTCATACAATAAAGAGACAACCCTAAGGCTCCTGCCGGTTGTTGATATTAAAAAACATGATCATCTCATACATCAACATATATCACATCATATCTTGACCATATCACATCACAACATGCCCTGCAAAAACAAGTTAGACATCCTCTACTTTGTTGTTGCAAGTTTTACGTGGCTGCTACGGGCTTCTAGCAAGAACCGTTCTTACCTACACAAAAACCACAACAGTGATTCATCAAGTTTGCTGTTTTAACCTTCTTCAAGGACCGGCCGTAGTCAAATTCGATTCAACTAAAGTAGGAGAAACAGACACCCGCTAGCCACCTTTATGCAAAACTAGTTGCATGTTTGTCGGTGGAACCGGTCTCATGTGCGTGGACATGTAAGGTTGGTCCTTGTCGCTTCATCCCACAATACTGCGGAATCAAAATAAGACGTTGGTGGTTGTCGGATTCAGGGCTCCGCAGACCCAAGAAGGTTCGAACTCTAGGGCATGTGCGAAGATCTCAACCTCTCAAGCCTAGAGCCCGTCGCCCCACAGCCTAACCTAGCCGAACTCGCTTGAACAGGGAAGAAGATGAACATGACAGTTTACCCAGGTTCGGGCCACCCTGCGGTGTAATACCCTACTCCTGCTTTGTGGTGGATAGGCCTCACGAGGGGCTGAGGATGAACTAGTACAGAGGATGAACAGCCTCACGAGGGCTCGGGGGTGAGAACGAGTCGACCCCCTCTATGGTGGTGGCTAACCTATATTTATAGTGGCCTTGGTCCTCTTCCCTCGAAACTTAGGCGGGAAGGGATCCCACAACAGCCAATTTGAAAGGGGTCAAGTAGTACATCCTATCCTGACAAAAGGTGGTCTTCTCCTGCAAAGCTTCTGGTCATGACGTAGCGGTGGGCTCGGCAATGACCTCCGCCTTGCCGAGCCTGTGGTCTTGGTCTTGTAGCACCAGAAGGGAAACCTTTGGGAGATTCCTCGGGAACCCACGCCTGTCCTTGCCTCCTTAGCACCAAAGAGGAAACTGCCTTCTCTGCGCTCGCTGGCATCCGCCTGGCCATGGTTGTCATGGATCATGTCACCTCAGCCTCATGAGGTGGGGTACCTGCATAGAAATCTCCGCTCCTTGGGAGACCGCCTGGGGAGGCCGCTCCCTCGGGAGGTCTTGGTGTCGTCCTCCTCGCGAGGCCTGGCCCCTCGCGAGTGTCTTGTCTTGGTGGTCTTGGAGATGGGCCGTACCAGGCCGTTGAGGAAGCCACGCCGTGGGCCGCAGGCAGGCAAGTCTGGGTACCCTGTTTCCCAGAACACCGACAGTGGTAAGCAGTATGACTATCACCGCCCACAACTCTTTGTGTTCTACTCGTGCATATCATCTACGCATAGACCTGGCTCGGATGCCACTGTTGGGAAACGTTGCATGGAAAACAAAAAAATTTCTACGCACATGCAAGATCTATCCATGGAGATGCATAGCAATGAGAGGGGAGAGTGTGTCTACGTACCCTCATAGACCGTAAGCGGAAGCATTTGTTAACGCGGTTGATGTAGTTGAACTTCTTCGCGCTCCAACCGATCAAGTACCGAACGTACGGCACCTCTGCGTTCTGCACACGTTCAGCTCAGTGACATCCTCACCTTCTTAATCCGGCAAGACAGCAAGGTAGTGGATGAGTTCCAGCAGCACGACGGTGTGGTGACGGTGATGGTGAAGTTATCTCCGCAGGGCTTCGCCTAAGCACTACGAAAAAATGACCGGGGGTGTAAACGGTGGAGGGGAGCGCCGCACACGGCTAAGACAATGTTGTGTGTTGTGCTAGGCACCCCCTCCCACATATATATAGGTGGGAGGGGGTGGAGGAAGTAGCCAGGAGGCGCCCCCAAGTAGGCCGAATCCTACTTGGGGTCTTCCCCCAAGTGGCGCCCCTTCCTTATTTGGAGTGCGGGAGGAAGGAAGAAGGAGGTGGCGCCCCCCCTTTCCTTTCTCTCCTGAGGAGGGAAAGGCAGGAGGGGCCAGCCCTCCCCTTTCCTTCCCCTAGGGCTGGCCAGCCAAGGGAAGGGGCGCACCAGCCGCCTTGTGGGCTGGTCTGTCTCCCTCTTTGGCCCATAAGGCCCATACACTTGTCGGGGGTGCCCGGAACCCCTTCCGGTGACCCGATGATTACCCGGTGCACTCCGAAACTATTTCGGTGTCTGAATACCATCATACTATATATCAATCTTTACCTCTCGACCATTTTGAGACTACTCGTCATGTCCGTGATCTCATCTGGGACTCCGAACAACATTCGGTCACCAAAACATACAACTCATATAACACTATCGTCAACGAACGTTAAGCGTGCGAACCCTACAGGTTCGAGAACTATGTAGACATGACTGAGACACCTCTCCGGTCAATAACCAATAGCGGAACCTGGATGCCCATATTGGCTCCTACATATTCTACGAAGATCTTTATCGGTCGAACCGTTTTGACAACATACGTAATTCCCTTTATCCATCGGTATGTTACTTGGCCGAGATTCGATCGTCGGTATCTCCATACCTAGTTCAATCTCGTTACCGGCAAGTCTCTTTACTCATTCCATAATACATCACCTCATAACTAACTCCTTCATCATTTGCTTGCAAGCTTATGATGTGTATTACCGAGAGGGCCCATAGATACCTCTCCGATACTTGGAGTGACAAATCCTAATCTCGATCTCTGCCAACTCAACAAACACCTTTGGAGATACCTGTAGAGCATCTTTATGATCACCCGGTTACATTGTGATGTTTGATAGCACACAAGGTATTCCTCCAGTATCCGGGAGTTGCATAATCTCATAGTCGAAGGAATATGTATTTGACATGAAGAAAGCAATAGCAATAAACTGAACAATCAATATGCTAAGCTAACGGATGGGTCGTGTCCATCACATCATTCTCCTAATGATGTGATCCTATTATCAAATGACAACACATGTCTATGGTTAGGAAACCTTAAACATCTTTGATCAATGAGCTAGTCTAGTAGAGGCTTACTAGGGACACGGTATTTGTTTATGTATTCACACATGTATTTAAGTTTCCGGTCAATACAATTTTAGCATGAATAATAAACCTTTATCATGATTAAGGAAATATAATAATAACCATTTTATTATTGCCTCTAGGGCATATTTCCATCAGATTTATTTCGCTTTGTTTGCAATTTCCAACTATGCATATCTGTTGCAACTTGCAAGATTTATATTATTTCTTTTTTTGCTTGTTTCCTTCTTGATTTGTTCATATATGCCTGACTTGTCTGGTTTTCTTGCCATCCTCAACTATTCAGATGTAGATCTTTGTGAAGACTCTCACCGGGAAGACCATCACATTTGAGGTCGAGTCCTCCGACACAATTGACAACGTGAAGGCAAAGATGCAGGACAAGGAGGGGCCCGTCCGCTAGTGCTGCTGATCCTGCTTGGACGGACATGCTGCCTCTTCCACATAGGCTACATGACAGCCATGGTGAGCTCTCTGCTCCCTGCCTCCGTTTGCTTCCCGTGCGCTCGTGCTTACTTGTGAGAAACTACATGTCACCTTGCTTGTATTCCCTAGCTACACCACACCTTGTTGGTTACACTAAAAGTGTACAATAGTCATGCTATTGCATACATGTTTTGTTGGACTAAAAAATGTACAATGATCTGCTCCTTGGGATGTTATTCTTATGATATATCTTGTAATTTACTTTATTGCAAAAGTTAAATCCACTACACGTGTTCAGCAGAAATTGTTTTAGTTTGTCATACATAATTGACTATGCTTATGTTGGTTGTTATTAAGTGTATACTTCATTAGATTTCTTTTTTTTAAGTTGAATATTTAAACTCATTGTTTAGATTCTGTAATCATAAGCATCACTTGTAGTCTGGTCCTAGACAGATTATTATTTGAGTTAAGTTCACCGACCAATACTTAAAATTTTTACGAATCAGTGATGCCGACCTCCTTGCAGAGCTGTGCTAGGTACCCAATGATGACCTTCTCCTCAAGCAGTTGTGATAGGTACCAATGACCTCCTCCTACTCACCAGTAACAAGTCTGGGGCACTATGTTTTTGGTGTATGATATGGTTGGGAGAGAACACACAGTTTCCTGCATCGTCTGATAATGTCAATTTGATCGATAAGATCTGAGTTTATTGTACTATTAATGGTGATAAGATTGCTGCTAGTATGTTCACGACATTTTACATTGTATGGATAATTGGATACACCGAGCTTCAACCTTTATTTAAGCTTTGTTGTTCTTGCAATTACTAGTTGTGCATAGTGGTAGTATGCACTGTCTTCCCCCTGTATATCCTGCAGTCAAACTCATATGATAGAGCAGATATTTTCTACCTATAGCATCTTGGAGGTATTAACTACCTGATGTAGTTGTAGAATAGCATCATGTTCGAATGTGCCAAATGTTTGGGCCTAATGATGTTCTCTATTAGGGGGGCAGGTTTATTACTTTTTTTCTAGGCGTGTCTATGTCGGTGCAACAGACCTTGGCGTATGTTGCCCAGACTGTACACGGGCACGGAGGCAAGGTTGCAACGATAGGACAAGACCAAGCTGAAGATATAGCTCTTTGAGGAATCAAAGGGCAGATCAAGAAGACCAAGACAAGCCAAAGAAGCAAGATCTCACTAAGGAAAAGCCTCCCTTGCCGGGCAGGCGAGCCCGGTCAGGTCGAGGCCGCCTCGAAGACAAGTCTCAAGACTCCCCCGGCAGGGTTGCCGGGGACGACGAGGGCGCCAACCCCACCAAGGCTCCACCGCTCCACCTCATAGCGATGCAAGTCGCTTATCAATGCGCTGTCGAGCCCCCTAGTGATTAAGTGGCTATCCCCTGGCACGTGGCAGCCATTTGGGGGGAAGATTCACCCTGCATGACACCCGTCCAGAGGTGTGTCAGGCAGACAGGGCGAGAGACAGCTAAAGTGGCGCGACAAGGCTTGCTGGGCTACTCCCATGATGTGACACTAAGCAGCGCTTTTAATGCGCCTTGTCCTGTCTGCAAAGTTAGGTATGATAGCACTGTTTGCTATCTAATCAGTGCATAATGACTATTTTGCCATTGTGGTGACCCCTTGACCTATAAAAGGAGGGCCGAGGCAACCTTAGAAAGGATTCGGACCCTTGTACACTTTTACGCGAGTAGCTGCTCTCCCCGAGGCGACCTTGCTGGGCTTGAGTGTTGCGTGTTCGTGATGGTCCTCCACCCAATCCACCAAAGCAGGAGTAGGGTTTTACGCCTCGCAGCGGCCCGAACCTGGGTAAAAACTGCCCGAGTCATCACTGCCGTGCTGTCTTACGGCCTCCGCTCTTTGTGCAACGTGCCCTTTCCCCTTGCCGAACCACAAAGGGGCCGACGGCCCCATAGGTGTCTGTGTTGAACCATGACATCTTTGGCACGCCAGGTAGGGGGAGGCGCTTGTGCGAACCCAAGGTTATAAGCAGCGCGTCCATCTTCATCATTGTCTTCTTCATCGACAGCTTCATCATCCATGGCACCCAAGAAAAAGTCCGGCGCTTCAGCTCACTCGTCCACCTTGAAGGCCCCCCCGCATGCAGCCACTAATGCCATGGAGGCTACGGGGACGCATGGGAACGTTGACGCCGCAGGGAACGTGACTGGCGCAGGCGGCGGCATCACGGTTCCCCCTGCGGCCGAAGTGGGAGCAGGAGGCGCCGGAGGAGGGCGACATCAACAACACTCTAGCGGCCATGCTCCACAAGGTACGGGTGGGGAGAATATTCCGTCTCCGCCTCTCCACCTCACTAAAGGACACAGCCGCAGCGATGGCGCTAGCTCTGGTGTGAAACGTAACCTTCTAGCTGCCCCCACTGCGGGTGCGGCTACGGGGCCCGCGCCATCCCCAGGGCAAGTTAACCAAGACGATGCGCCGAATGGGGTCGTCAGTCCCAAAGCACATCCGCCTCATTGCCAAGCCGCCCTGGTGACCGGCTCGCGGCAACGAGAACATGGCGCCACCACTACTGGCACCATCAGAAGTCGGACGACGTTGCGATCTGCATCGTCGTCTATGCCAAGCACTGCTTCGGAAGCCATGACGCGAGTGTGACGCCCCGAGACCGATGCACCAGATGTCTTCCAGTTATTCGCCGTCGTTGCCATGTCATTCGCTTGCGTGTTGCACTTTGCCATGTCATCATGTGCATTTCATCTGCATGTTTTTCAAAACTTGCATCCGTCTGTAGTTGCCGGGTCTCCCAGTTCTCTCCGTTGTCCGTTCTGAGTCCAACCACACTCGCACGCACCCGCGGCACCTCCGAATTATTATTTTATAAGTGGGATAAAAATGTTCTCGGAATGGGTTGAAAGTTGGCATGCGGTCTTGTTATATTGTAGGTAGACCGCCTGCCAAATTTTGTCGCATTCGGAGTCCGTCTGATGCCCCAACGGATAACTATAGCAGCATTATAGCCAGTCAAACGTCTAAGGGAACGGCTCAAAAACGGAGCAAATCCCTAAACCCTAGCTCTCCCTGCTATATAAGGGAACCTCCCTCCACCATTTTTGGAAACCCTACCCTATCCTCCTCCCTCCTCGGATTCGGCGCCGCCAGCCTCTGCCCACCACTTGGCGCCACCGCCGCGCCTCCAGCCAATGGCGTGATGCCACATCGCCATGCAGCCCCTCCACTCCGCCATGGCCCTCGCGCGCCGCCGCCCGTACGGGAGCCCGCTCCCTGCCCGAGCTCCTCCCAAGCTCGCTTGTGCCTCGCGTCGCCGCCGCACGGCCTCGACCCCGCCGCCGCTGTGTAGGTCCTCCGGTGCCCGCGCTCGCCGCCGCCGGCTAGATCCGTTGCCCCCACGCCAGATCCCGCGTTCCCGGCCTCCCCTGCTGCTGCCTCGCCCGGATCAGGCGGATCCAACGAGCTCTTCCTCACCTGCCGAGCTCCACCCGCGCCGGTGACCGCCAGTGTCGCCGTTCCAACGCCGTCCCGGGGCCCCCTTGCCCAGATCTCGCCGTCCCCGGCCCCCTGGAGCACCACCATCGCCTCTCACTGGAGCTCGAGCTCCCCTGCCGACCGCCCCACTGCCATGGCCTCGCTTCTGCTCGGGCGAAGCTTCGCCGCGCCTGTGCGCCCGTCGAACCGTGGTGACCGGTCGGTCCGGCTGGGCCCGTTCAGTTCATCCAGGCCGGCCCGCCTGAACCGTCGCCGTGAACCGCTGCAAACCACCCCGAGCCGGCCTGCTAGGCCCAATGTGAGCCCCCGTGCAATCCTTCGCCCCATGCGCCTGATATCTATATAACGCTCACTCTATTTTTTCTGTTAAAATCGGATGTCTTTTCTGTAATAAACAGCATGTTGCATTTTTGTGTGGCATATAACTTTGTGCATATTTGTCCGATGATGATGATTTATATATGCAAGTGTTCTGCTCTTTGTGTTCTTCATGATGGTGGTTGTTGCATTCATGTTATGGTTCATCTACATGTCATTATCTTCATTGCAAAAGTGCATGTTGCTGTTAACTGCTGAAAACTGATAAAACTTGTCCTTTTGTCATTTTTGTATGATTTAATGCATATGTCATATGAGCATCTTGTCAACATGAGTTTTATGCATTTTTATGTCTTCTTGCTGCTAGAATTTATTTCATGCCATGATATGTACTGTGATGAGTGCAACAAGCTTGCAAACATGCCTAGTCAATGTTGCTGATTTAATACTTGTTATTTTCACTGTCTGAACCTGCCTGTTATAAAGCTTGCCATCTTTGCTTAATGATTCCATCTAATCCATAGCTCACATGCATATGATTTCTTCGTGTGATTTGCTCTATATTATGTGTACTTTGTTGCCATGCTCTTGGTTGCCATGTAAACTTGCTGTAGCCTCACTCAAACTTGCTCTCAAGTTGTCATCATGATAATCTGTCATCCTATAAACAACATGTTTCATTTTGCAAAGCTCATAGTAATTAATCTATGCATCTTATAAATTGTGCCAATGGACTAATTGAAAGTATGCCATATCTAACTTATGATCATGCCTTTTTCATAAATATTAAAATTGCTATGCTTGCTGTTATGTGCCTCCAAAGTCAGCATCATGATGTTGCTGTTTTGCATTCCCAGATTTCACACAGTCTGAGAATCAGCTTATTTCATGTTTGCATCTTGTCTTGATGATTCCCATGAACCTGTTGCTCCTATGTTTATGTCATGTTGTCATACTTGAGATCCATGATATGTACTAGCACTCTATGCCTTTTGATGCCATGATGTTGAACTGTAGCATCTTTGTTTCATGCCTCCAACATGTTTTGGGCAGATTGTTATTTAAAACTTGTCTTGTGTGAATGTGTTGAACCGTTGCTCTGTTTTGATCATGTCCTATATGAAACTTGCTTAGAATTGCATGCAGCTTCATGATATCTTGTTGCATCCTTGTTTTGAACTGTTTGTGATTGTGTTTTGCTTGCATTTGCATCAATGCCATATTGAACTTGTCTAGCTCATATCTTTTAGACCGTAGCTCGGAATTAAATGAACTTTATATGTAACTTGACTAGAAAAATATGTAGATCATCATGGTGCACTTTAACTTGCTGTTTAAAAAATTTAACATAATATTTAATTCAGAACAGTACCAAATTCGAAATTTGCATATGGGGACTTTCTGAATTTGTTATATGTTGTTTCCGTCTCATTTAAACTTGCTTTGATGTGTGGTTCTTTCTTGCATCATCTCTTGCCATGAGTAACAACATTTAGCCTTGTCATGCATCATACTTGGTTGTGCATCATGCCTTGTTCATGTATTATGTGTTTACCGTGTTGTTTGCTTCTTTCCGGTTGTGCTTCTTCTCGATAGTTCTCAGTTTCGTTGCGATTGTGAGGATGTGT
The DNA here is from genome assembly GCA_011799875.1 of Thinopyrum elongatum. Classification (NCBI taxonomy): domain Eukaryota; kingdom Viridiplantae; phylum Streptophyta; class Magnoliopsida; order Poales; family Poaceae; genus Thinopyrum; species Thinopyrum elongatum. The sequence goes on from CM022299.1 coordinate 421,714,803, forward strand.
TCGACTATGTTGGTTCGTCTACTTCATGGACTCTATCTTCTTCCTAGTGGGATTTCAAGCAAGATGATCATTACCCTGGATACCACCACTATCTTTGCTTTGCTAGTTGTCCCGATGCTATCGCTATGTCGCGCTACCTACCAATTGTTTAACAAGCCTCCCAATTGCCATGAAACAGCCTCTAACCTTTTCACCCTCCCAGCAAACCGTTGTTTGGCTATGTTACCGCTTGCTCAGCCCCTCTTATAGCGTTGCTAGTTGCAGGTTGTTCCATGTTGGGACATGGATATCTTGAGATATCACAATATCTATTATTTAATTAATGCATCTATATACTTGGTTTTGGGTGGAAGGCTCGGCCTTTTGCCTGGTGTTTTGTTCCACCCATGCCGCCCTAGTTTCCGTAATGCTGGTGTTATGATCCTTGATTATCGTTCCTAACACACTTAGGGGAATGGGACCCTCTTGACAGTTCGCTTTGAATAACCGCTTCCAGCAAGGCCCAACCTTGGTTTTAACATTTGTCAACATAATAATATTGAAATTAATAATTAATTTGCATAGGGCGTCATGAACCCGAGGATTCATTATTCCACATAAATGAGAACACGACGCCACCACTACTGGCACCATCAGAAGTCGGACGACGTCGCGATCTGCGTCATCGTCTGTGCCAAGCACTGCTTTGGAAGCCATGGCGCGAGCCCAGCTCCTGTTGAGATTCCTGCCAGCGGCCAATCAAATGGATGAGTGGAGAGCCACCATTCAGAGCCTGATTGGTTTCGCTGAGGCGGGGGGATCATAGCAGGCAGGCCCGCGACGGTCTCCATCGGCAGCAACAACGGCCCAAGCCGCTAGCCGTACCGAGGGGGCCACTTCGATGGTGCAGTCCCCTCCACGACATCCAGCGCAGGGGTCGCAGCCAGAACCACATGACCAAGAACCCGATGATGCGTCGATGGCTTCGTCTGACCCTCGAGCCCGTCGAGACCAGCGGCAGGTCCTTGAAGACAGGCGGAGAGAAGACGTGCGCGTCACCATAGAACAACGCCACGAAACCCGCCGCTAGTCCGATAGGCGCAATGGCCCCGACGTCGACGAGCCCGTGCCCGGTAGGAACGGGTACCTGCCTTTTGATGTTGGGTGCCCCGCCTTCACCCGTGAGCTATGGCAAGTCTGTTGGCCATCTGCCCGTATGTTCAAGCCAGAGATACCAGAAAAATATGATGGAAGATTGAACCCGACAGAGTTCTTGAGTGTTTACACCATCGCCGTTCAAGCTGCCGGAGGGAGAGATGAAAAGGTATTCGCCAACTACTTCCCTTTGGCACTCAAGCCAAACGTGAGGTCGTGGCTGATGCACTTGCCGGAGAACTCCATCTCGACCTGGGCTGACCTGTGCAATGAGTTTGTTGGCGTCTTCATGGGCGGCCATCAAGAACCAGGGTGGCCCAGCGACTTGCAACTCCTCCCACAGAAGGAAGGAGAGAGTTTACGGAAGTAAATGCAGAGGTTCAGCCGAGTGCACAGGAACATTCCAAACATCCACCCGGTAGCTGTGATTGCTGCGTTCCAGTCCAACGTATGCAACCGCAGGATACGTTCCAAGATGAACGTCTGGTTACCCAAGACTGTGAATGAGCTGTACACTTTGGCAGATAAGTGTGCCCGAACAGAGGAGGGGAGGCGACTCCCCGGAGAAGAAGATGGCATCGACGTCGACTCAGAAGACGGTGATGATGCTACCAATCAGAAGAAGAAGAACAAGAAATGCAACAAGAAGCACAAGGAGAAAACAGTTATGGCTGTCGAGGATCTGGTGTCCCTAGTACCGGCAAGAAGGCCAAGACCGAAGCTCCCGACAAGGAGGTTGCCGCGTGCACTAACTGCCGGGAAGCTGCGACGGCCGAGAAGGCTGGGAAAGCTGATGGGTCGTACTGCAAGATCCATCAGACCAAAGGCCACGATCTCCAAGAGTGTCACCAAGTTGAGCAACTTGTCAAGAAGCAGAAGGCTGAGTACGAGAAGCGTGACAAAGAGAGAGACCAAGATGGCATTGACGGGAAGGGCCGAGGTGGCAGAGGAGGCCGCCCCGGCAAGGTCCATCAGCATCAAGGGAAACCTGCTAGAGGCCATGGCAAGAAGGAATGCGATGACGAGACCGATGAAGGGGATGAAGAGGAAACCAGCGAGCAGGAGTTCCAGAAGGCCACTGACGCCCTGTGCATTGACGAAGGTGCATCCTTGCACTCCTCTCACCACCAGCTTAAACAGTGGGCACGTGAGATCAATGCTGTGGAGCCAGTGGCAGAGTCTCGGAAACCACTCAAGTGGTCCTGCACGCCCATCATCTTTGATGAAGAGGATCACCCTGACCGCACCACCGTGGTAGGGTGCTTGCCGTTGTTGGTTTCACCAATGATCCACAACCTCAAGGTCACAAAGATGTTGGTTGACGGCGGGGCTAGGTTGAATCTGATTTCCCTCAAGGTGCTCAACAAGCTTCAGATAGCAGATGAAGAGCTCAAGGTTACTGGCACGTTTCAAGGAATCAACCCCGGTAGGAGTCGTCCGAAGGGGAAGATCACGCTGCCAGTGACGTTTGGAGGAGAATTGAACTACCGGACTGAGAAGATTGTGTTCGATGTGGTTGAGCTTTCGTTGCCATATAGTGGGATATTTGGACGACCTGCCCTGGCAAAGTTCATGGCGGCATCCCACTATGCCTACAACACCCTGAAGATGCCAGGACCAATGGGCGTTATTTCTATCCCATCAGACAAGAAGGACGTAATTATATGCGTGGACAAGATATACCAGGATGCGGTCGCTGCCGAGGCTGCGGAAGCCGCAGTCCCCGCCAAGGAAAATAAATAAGGGAGAAAAGCTAGCAAGGATACCGGCAAGGAATCCGAGAAGCGCGTCTCTCCGGAGTGCGCTGCACCTGTCGATGACTTGCCGGAGAGTTCCACTAGCAAAAGAACCAAGGCTGCTGCACCCGCTGTGAAGAAGCTCCCGGCAGGGCTGGTTGGCGCTGATGGTATGTTTACTATTAGCTCCACCCTTGACGACAAATAGGAAAGCGCGCTCGTTGCCTTCCTGCGGGCGAATGTTGATGTGTTTGCCTGGCAACCATCTGACATCCCCGTTGTTCCCAGGGAGGTAATCGAGCACCACCTTGCTGTCTGCCCCCACGCCTGGCCTGTCAAGCAGAAGGTCCGGAAGCAAGCTTTGGAGCGGCAACAATTCATTGCCGAAGAGATCAAGAAACTTGAAGCTGCTGGTTTGGTCATAGGAGTGTTGCATCCGACATGGTTGACAAATCAAGTGGTGGTGCGCAAGGCAAATGGGAAATGGAGGCTTTGCATAGATTTCATAGATCTAAATAAAGCGTGCCCGAAGGACCCATTCCCCTTGCCGCGCATCGACCAGATTGTGGATTCCACCTCCGGATGTGACCTGCTTTCCTTCTTGGATGCCTACTCTGGGTACCACCAGATATTCATGTCCAAGGAAGATGAGGAGAAGACCGTGTTCATAACCCCATGTGGCACATACTGCTTTGTACGAATGCCCTTCAGGTTAAAGAGCGCCAGGTCCACCTTTGCAAGAGCCGTGCAGATTGGTTTTGAGCCTCAGTTGCACAGGAATGCTGAAGCTTATATGGATGACATCATGGTCAAGACCAAGGACAGATCAACTCTCATTCAAGATTTAGAAGAGACCTTTGCAAATCTGCGCAAGATCAACCTGAAGCTTAATCCAGAGAAGTTTGTGTTTAGCGTTCCCTCCGGCAAGCTACTTGGCTTCTTTGTGTCTCACCGAGGGATAGAGGCCAACCCCGACAAGATCAGAGCAATTGAGCAGATTCAAGCACCCTGGACAGTCAAGGACGTGAGGCGTTTAACCAGATGTGTTGCCGCGCTGAGCAGGTTCATCTCCAAGTCCGCCGAGCTCGCCCTACCGTTCTTCAAAATTTTGAAGAAGTCAGGGCCCATGAAGTGGACCCCGGAGGCAGAAGCAGCGCTGCAAGACTTAAAAACCTACCTTTCCTCTGTTCCTGCCTTGGTTGCTCCTAAACCACAAGAGCCGTTGCTGCTATATCTAGCAGCGACCAATCAAGTGGTTAGTGCAGCCCTGGTGGCGCAGCGGGAAGCAGGAGAAGGAGCAGTGGCAGCTACTGCCCTTCCTGGAGAAGGAAGTGAACCAGTCATGGTAGGATTGAGCGTGGTTCAAGAGAAAGGAGAGCAGGATAGGAAAGGCAATTCCAAGACCGTGGCAAGGAAGAAGGTAGTGCAACGACCAATTTACTTTGTCAGCTCCCTGTTACATGGAGCTAGATCAAGGTATTCTGGAGTGCAGAAATTAATCTGCGGCCTCATCATGGCCTCGAGGAAGCTATGCCACTACTTCCAAGCCCACGAGATCACGGTTGTCACCCGTTTTCCTCTGCAACGCATATTGAGGAACCCTAAAGCCACCTGCAAGATAGTTGAATGGGCGCTGGAATTATCAAGCTTTGGACTGAAGTATGAAAGCACCTCAACCATCTAGAGCAGAGCACTGGCGGAATTTATTGCAGAATGGACACCAACTCTAGATGAAGAGACACCAGAAACAGTCATCCCCGGCAAGGAAGCACCCCAAGAATGGATCATGGACTTCGATGGTGCTTTCTCACTACAGGGTGCGGGGGCTGGCGTGCTCTTCGTCGCACCCATCGAAGAACACCTGAAGTATGTGGTCCAAATGCACTTTCCTTGAGAAAGGGCTACCAACAACACTGCAGAGTATGAAGGGCTCCTTGCCGAGCTCAGAATTGCGATAGAATTGGGGATCAAGAAGCTAATCATCCGAGGAGATTCACAGCTGGTAGTGAGACAAGTCAACAAGGATTACCAAAGCCCGTTAATGGAGGCATACGTTGATGCAGTGAGGAAGTTGGAGGAACACTTTGACGGATTACAAACAGAGCACGTACCACGTGCGGAAAACAGCACCGCTGATTATCTATCAAAGTTTGCCGCACAAAAGCTCCCTGTGGAACCAGGAACCTTTGTCCTCCATTTGACTCAGCCATCCGTATCCCCATTAACGATGGCCGAGAAGAGGAGGAAGCTGGACTCCGGCAAGCCTTCACCGGCAGTACCTTCAGAGGTCCCCGGTAAGGAGGCTACCAGGAACGACTCCACCTCGCCCGATGAGCCACACTCTTCCACAAGACCTCATGTCTTTATGGTCGAGACAAGCTCTCCCGCGAGTGAGGAGGTGCCACTGGATCTAGTTGTCGAGCCACAGGCTCCAACTTGGGCACAACACATCGTCCACTACCTCCAAACTGGAGAACTTCCCGAAGAGCAAGAAGAAGCTGAAAGAGTAGCTCGGAGGGCCAGTATGTATCAGTTTGTCGACAGAACACTATACCGAAGGAGGCCCAACGGTGTGAAACTGAAGTGCACTTGCCGGGAAGGAGGAAAGGAACTATTGGTAGAGATACACAAAGGCATGTGCGGCTCTCATATTGGATCAAGAGCTTTGGTTGGAAAAGCTTTCCGGCAAGGTTTCTATTGGCCCTCGGCCCTCCAAGATGCAACTGAGCTAGTCACCAGATGTGAAGCCTGCCAGTTCCACTCCAAGAATATCCATCAGCCTGCTCAAACCCTCCAGACGATCCCTTTGTCATGGCCATTTTCGGTCTGGGGGCTCGACATCTTGGGCCCCTTCCCCCGTGCTACCGGGGCCTTTGAATTCTTGTACGTCGCTATCGACAAGTTTACAAAGTGGCCGGAGGTGGAGCCCGTGAGGAAGGTGACCGCACAGTCAGCTATCAAGTTCTTGAAGGGATTGGTGTGCCGTCTCGGAGTACCCGCCAGATTCATCACTGACAATGGCACCCAATTCAAAAGCCGTGCCTTCATGCAATACGTTCATGCCCTCGGAAGCAAGGTCTCATTCGCCTCTGTTGCTCATCCCAGAAGCAACGGACAAGCTGAGAGGGCAAACACTGAAGTGCTGCGAGGACTCAAGACAAGAACATTTGATTGGCTGTGGAAGTGTGGCATGCAATGGATCGACGAGCTGTCGGTGGTTCTTTGGTCCCTCCGTACGACACCAAATCGAGCTACCGGCCAGACTCCCTTCTCCCTAGTCTATGGGGCAGAAGCAGTGCTCCCCACGAAACTCATATACGGGTCACCTCAAGTACTTGCCTACGATGAAGTAGGGCGAGAACAACACCGGCATGACGATGATGTGCTACTTGAGGAGAACCGTCTCCGGGCTGCTGTACGTGCTGCATGATACCAGCAGGCCCTGCATCGCTATCATAGCCGCGGGGTCTGTGCATGTAGTCTTGAGGAAGGTGACCTTGTCCTTAGGCGTGTTCAGTCCGCCAAGGGTTCCAACAAGTTGACGCCAAAGTGGGAAGGCCCTTACCGGGTGGTACGAGTCACCAGACCCGGCGTAGTCCGTCTGGAGACCGAAGATGGCATCAAGGTGCAAAACTCATGGAACATTGAGCATCTTCGTAAGTTCTACCCGTAAGGCGCGGTTGTCGGGCCCTGCCCGGCAGCCACCCTTTTTTTACAAGCATTGCCGATGCTGCATGTAACCCTTTGTTCAAAGCCAGGCGCAGACCCTGAGCAGCAGATAAATAAACGAAGCGCTGGGGCCCCCCCGAAAAACCTGCATGCATGCATAAGCATATCATGAGCATAGCATGATCATGTAGATAAGATCATATGTAGCTTTGTTTTCATCTGCACTAAGCTGCAGGGTTCTTGCCGCGGAATCAGTCCCGAAGAGAATAAACGGAGACAAGCCTACATATCGGTCCCCGATAAGGCAAATATATAAGTTCCTTCTTGTCCATTCATGTTCTGTAAAGTGAAAACTTGTGCATATGAAAACCTCGTCACCTTTGAAGCATGGGTGCTCCCATCCTTTGTCCCGAATGTTGCTTCGGTCAAGGTGGTTGTAGTGGCCTTTGACGAAAAAGGTTCGATGAGGAGCCGGTCCCTTCCCATAGTTTTGTGCCCGATAGGCCAAGCCTCGCGGCAACAAACAGAAGACACCGGTAGGATAGCCTACCGGAAAAAACTTGATTATTTAAAAGTATAGAGGCATCTCACCTCTGCATGGACATGGTACATGCACAAGTACCCGACAAGGTTTGTCTTTTTTCATTAATATGCGGATAAACAAGTATAGACCTTACAAAACACAAACATGGATAAACAAGATTACATATCTAAGACTAAAGTTTGGCAAATGCCTTCACATTTTAGATTGAAAAAAGATAAGTGCCCCGTAATCCCTTTCTTGTCCCTCTCCTCCTAGGAACTACATCGGGAGGCGAAGAGGGCAAAAGGAGTGCCTGAAAAGAAGCCCAACCCGACCCCGTCAGGACCTGCCGGGTGCAGCCTGACAAGATCGGGAGTGGCGAGGCTGCGAAGGAGGGGAGTGGAGAGAGCAGCTCTGCGGTGCCCTGGTCACCACCCCCAGGACCAGCAAGACAGCCCAGCACACGCGCCGGTAGGGAGAGCCTGCTGGAGCTCAGCTGGAAGACTGCTGGAGGAGGCGATGGCACCAAGAGAACATCCCCTCCCCGGTTACCGCCCGAAGAAGCTGGTGATGATGGTGCCAGGGAGGGAGGGGAGGGGCAGAAAGATGAGGTAGCGGGCTGGCAATACAAGACGAAGGCGTCGGTGCCATCATACTCTGACCTGAAGGCCTACCACCCGCCTTCTCCGCCCCCGCCTATTCTTTCCTCATCGCTATCGTTCAGGGAAGACGCCGAGCCTTAGGCCCATCGCCTCCCCTGAAGCGGCTGGTGGTGGCGGAGGCACTCCGGGCACGTGGGGAGCGCCACCACCCACCTTGGTGGGCAGGAGGGCGCCGCCGTCTTCAGCGTCATCCTCAACCGTGCCGGAAGGAGCGATACCGGGGTTACCCAAGATCCTGAACTCCACCAACTTGCGGCAAGAATGGCGCTCCCTCCTTGGGCGGCGAGCTCGCGCGAAAAGGGCAAGCGTTTCTCCATCATGAAGAAACCCGGCACCCTTCACACCATGGTCGATGTGGGGTTCGCCGATACGTCGCCGCAAACTGTGATCACCATGCTTCCCGCGGCCCCAGACCAGACTCACTCCCTCGGCAATGGCGCTAGCCTCCAAGACCATCGTCCCCAAACGGAGAACTGGGGCTCAGCCCCAATCTCTCTCCCTCAGCATGACAAAGAAGAAAGCAAGGAAGAAGAAGGAGGGAGTGCCTGGATGGATGCCTCCACTCCCCCTAAAGTGCTCCCTTTTTATAGGCGAGCCGAGGCCGGGGGCTGATCCTCCACCTACTCCAAGGGGGGGGGCTCCATTAAGTCCGACCCGCCCGAGCTGCGAACGGTGAGCGCATCGGCCACCCTCTTGCACCAATCCCAGAGGTTCGGACCTGAGCCATGAAGCATCTTCCCTTGCCACGCGCCTTCGTTACCTACCCCACTCGATGCATGCAACATACGTGGCAAAGGATAAGGGCGTGGTGGGATGAGTGAATTGGAAGTTACTCCCCCATGGTTTAATGTCATTCACGGGCCATTACAGAAATGACCCCACCGCAATTGTCATCACACGACACGCGAGAAAACCGGAAACTGATCCAAGCACAGGTTAATGAGGAATCAAGGAAAATATCAAGGAATGAGCTACCACAAGCCCTCTGCATGTGTACTTAATAGGGCCTACCCCAATGATGCTCGGCAGCGCGTTCGGGCCAGGCCCGGGGGCTCCTGTCGGTGCAACAGACCTTGGCGTATGTTGCCCAGACTGTACACAAGCACGGAGGCAAGGTTGCAATGACAGGACAAGACCAAGCTGAAGATATAGCTCTTTGAGGAATCAAAGGCCGGATCAAGAAGACCAAGACAAGCCAAAGAAGCAAGATCTCACTAAGGAAAAGCCTTCCTTGCCGGGCAGGCGAGCCCGGTCAGGTCGAGGCCGCCTCGAAGACAAGTCTCAAGACTCCCCCAGCAGCCTTGCCGGGGACGCCGAGGGCACCAACCCTGCCAAGGTTCCACCGCTCCACCTCATAGCGATGCAAGTCGCTTACCAATGCGCTGTCGAGCCCCCAAGTGATTAAGTGGATGTCCCCTGGCACGTGGCAGCCATTTGGGGGGAAAATTCACCCTGCATGACACCCGTCCAGAGGTGTGTCAGGTAGACAGGGCGAGAGACAGCTAAAGTGGCATGGCAAGGCTTGCCGGTCTACTCCCACGACGTGACACTAAGCGGCGCATTTAATGCGCCTTGTCCTGTCTGCAGAGTTAGGTATGATAGCACTGTTTGCTATCTAATCAGTGCATAATGACTGTTTTGCCATTGTGGTGACCCCTTGACCTATAAAGGAGGGTCGAGGCAACCTTAGAAAGGATTCGGACCCTTGTACACTTTTACGCGCATAGCTGCTCTCCCTGAGGCGACCTTGCTGGGCTTGAGTGCTGCGTGTTCATGATGATCCTCCACCCAATCCACCAAAGCAGGAGTAGGGTTTTATGCCTCGCAGCGGCCCGAACCTGGATAAAAACTGCCTGAGTCATCGCTGTCGTGCTGTCTTACGGCCTCCGCTCTTTGTGCAACGTGCCCTTCCCCCTTGCCGAACCACAAAAGGGACGACGGCCCCATAGGTGACCGTGTTGAACCACGACAGTCTACAATGTTGGATTAACAATTGAAGCGCATTAGCGGTTTATCTTCTTCTTTATAACTCTGTTTGCAATGGATGTACATAACTGTCGTTTTTACCTCTTGCATATTTAACATACATGAAAATAGCAGTAGGCTATTGAAATATATGCAAAGGTAGACACTATCTTTGTTGCTTGTGTCTTAAATAAATAAATAAATTCTGTAATGATGATCTGAAATGTCACACATGTGACCATTGTGTTGCCATTGCTGCTGTGCCGGTTGGAGCTGCTGCTGCTGCATCTGGTGGAGCTGCCGCCCCAAAGGGAAACCTTCATCAGACACAACCCCATAACAGGGGGCCTCAAGGTTCTGTTCCCCATCGCACCTCTTTCTAAATTACTGAAATGAAAATGTCTAGGCCTGATGTGCCTCTTGTATCTATTACTCAATTTGTTATGATTTGATTCACCAAGAGTGATTCTTCTACTATCTTGTAGTAAGGTTAAATGGAACAAGAATGGATGATTCTAATTTGGTTATTGCTAGAATAATTCATCAACTTGAGATATGCTGGGATGTTACTTTAGGTATCAAATGACAGTAAAACCTAGGTTCTTGCATGATTCCAAGATTAATTGTTCTTTTTTGTTCTTAGCAAATATTGCCTATATTGAGACTCTAAACATGTGACTATTCCTCTAATTTATAGGAGTTATAGGCTGAAGACATTCGAAGAAGCTCGAAGCCCCAGTCAGCAACTTGCTTTATATGTTACTGAATTTGTAATGGTAAATTTCTTGAGAAATTTGATGTACTGCTAAACATGTTGGGAATTTGGTGTATATTTGGTCGCTATACTTGTTATTTAAATTCTGGTAGTTATGTACATATACTCAGAATATTATTTTTTGTTTACTTAAATTACATTCCTGGACTAAAAGTGGCCAGAAAGATAAATATATTGTTATTGAATTTGGGCTGATTGTGTATGTATACACTGTACATGAAGAGGCATGGTCCAAATGAAAAATGGCGGAAATGTTGGACTAAATCTATTTGGGCTTTGAAAATGGGCCAAAAATATATTGGCTGAGACAAATGCTAAAAATTAAAAAGAAATGGACCGTTAAAAGGCCAGGGCCTAGAAAATATGGTCTAGGCCCAAAAAAGAAATGTACAGCAAAAGACATCAGCCTAGAAAATCGAATTGTTGGGCCAGGCCCATATAGCTAACCAAAGTTAACACGAAAAATATATATTAAATGGGCTGAATTAATGGGCTTGGCCCATGTAGACACCGAACTGGATCAGGCTGATTCTTATCAATGACCAATTCAATTGGTCGCAATTTTGCCATGTCAGATTGCCATGTTGGATCCGACGTGGCCTGGGCAGACAACCAGCGACCAAAACAATTGGTTGTTGAATCAACGACCTTTTATTTTGGTCGTTGCCTTCTACAACCATATCACAAAGAAGGTCATTAAGTTTCATTAAAGATGGTCAGGTTTTGACCAACTATTTTTGGTCACAAAAAGGTCGCAAATGAAAAACAATGACCATTCAGCGACCAATACTGATGGTCGCAAGTTGACATATTTCGCTGTAGGAGTAGCAAAATGGATGCATTGCTTGGTGATCTCCTTGAAGAGGGCAAAACTTTCACTGGTGATGGAGTCTTGTATGGCTTCTTGATAATGGCACGTTGATCATACATTGGAATTTCATCAGGAGCATCTTCGTTGGATGACTCATCATACGAGCTAGAAGCAGCCTTCTTTGATTTCCTGGCAACAGATTTCTTTCGGGGAGCACGAGGGGAAACAGATCTCCTGGACTTGCTTCCCTTGGAGGTAGAAGCACGATCCTTCTTTTTCTGAACATCTTGCTGAGTCAGCGTGACATTTTTCGCTTCAACTTGATTTTTCTTCGCTGCCCTAGCATCACACTTGGCTTTGGCCTTCGCCCTCTTAGCCACTTCATCGGTAAAATCAGCGATGGTTTTGAGAGAGTCAGGATGAGAATTTGAAGGCTGTGGTGGTCTAACTTTTTCATCATCTGGGCCAATGCAGTTTTCAGCAATGCAGTCATTCCATGGTGGTGTGAAAGCAAACAGGATCTGATACTTTTCGCGAACATTTTCATAGTTGAACCATTTCTTCGCCTAGTGGCAGCGAATGAAGCCTGTTGTTGCGATCAGTTGTTGTTTCAACCCCAGGAGGAGTTCTGTAACCATCTGGATCAGACATTTCAGCTGTGGCATTCTTTTCTCTGCCACGACCACCCTTTTTGGGATTTCCATCAGAGAAGAGGGTTAGGGCGTCAGTGACCAATTCATCCTTGGGCTGACTGTGAGCAGAGGGAATTTCTTCATCATCTTCTATGGATTCAGACTCAGATATCTTCTTTGGTATCTTGGGAGGCTTTGAAGATTTTCCTCCTCCTATCAATCTCAATCAGACCTTGGTGGAAGCTGAGGCAAATCTCCTTCAAAAACTGTATACTCTTCTGAACTCTGTGCCATGACCAACCTATGAAAAGAAATAGATATGAGGGAAAATGGGGTAGGGTCATAAAAATGAACAGAAGTATTTTGAATGAAAATGAATGTTTTTGGAAGAAGGCATAGGAGTTCATCGTATAATTAGAGAAGATATCTTTGACAGATTTTAACCTAGCCATAGAAAGTTCAAGACTAGTCAAAACTATCTAATCTTTTGGACAAGTACTCATGAACCCTAGATCGAGGAGAACTAGTATGAGGGAAAACTACAAACCGTACCAGTCATAACCTAGTGATTCCTAAAGATCTATAGCAAAGAAATAAATCAATGAAAATAGCCTCGGTAAGAACTGCCCTAAGAACAGAGAAAGAGACAGGAGCAGTTCCAGATCCAAGCACCCTAACTTGGCTACCTGGATCAACTACGGCAATGCGGAAGGGAAGATCACCACACGGGCGTGATCAACTGCGACGAGACTTCACCAGAGTTGCACGGCGAGGCACCTCGCCGGAGTTGCTTCGAGCTCGGGCTCGGGAGAAGGTGGATGAGGGTTTGAGGAGCAGGGAGGAAGAAGATACGGTGAGGGGTATATATATAGCTGGCGAGGAAAACCACCTCACCGAGATCTACGGCCCTCAGAAGCAGGACGTTCCGCATTCAACGGACATGATCACGATTGTGGGAATCGTTGGCACGTGTCAACCATTTTCTGCGAGAAACTTGGAAACTGAGCAAGAGACCGAAAGGTTTGAAGAAGCGTAAACGCCAAAAAAGGTTAAACTTCAAATTCAATTTCTTTCGTGACCAAGGACGTCGGACTAAAATTTTCTTCAAATCAAATTGCATGCTTATGACAGACATCATAGATTGGATGAGAAAGAATAGAGGGATAAAAAGGTCTGAAACAAAACACTCAACCAAAAGAGAGGAAACACAGAAACACTGAGCTATGAGTGAGTAGTTCATCGGACAAAACACATACACAGAGAAATGAAGATAAACACACAAACGAGAACAAATAAATGCAAAGAGCGAGCACCAAAAATGTAAATCTCAGGGCTAAGAATAGATGAGTAGAATCCTTGAGATAGTTCTTGCAAGAAAGGTTAGGTCTTTTTCGCAACCCACACTTGCGTGGGCAGTGAGTATCTCATTCGCTTAGTCTGAGTAGGAACATTCCTTCGGCGAGACCTGTAGATCACCTGTGAATTTCGAGAGTAATCATATGAATATGCATTGAAGTTGTTTCCAGAGACATGAGCATAATGATTTGAGGAGGTACGCATGTACTCCTTGTGTCGAAGGTTTGACCGATATCCATTCGAGGAAGTTTTAGTGCCAATCTGCGAATGATAATCATTTCCTCGAAGAGAATCACTCTGCATATTCAAGTTAGCAGTGACAGATAAATTTTCAATAATGTACTTCTTCACCCAGATTTGCTTCTTGGGTGAACTAGACCTACAGTTAGTTCAAACATACCGAGCAAAAACCTTACCATTCTGTTGTTTGAAGAATTTGTAGTTTGAGTCATCAGACTCGTCAGAAATAACAGAAATGGGAGAGTCATATCCAGACAGAACTGTAGGTTCGAGAGTTTTACTTTTGGCAAGAACCCAATTTGTTTGAGGATATTGCTCGGGAGTCCAGTAAGTTCCATCAACGTTGAGTTTTCTTTCAAAACCCAATCCTTCCTTTCGGGGTTTTTTGTGCAGTATTGACTTCTTGAGCACATCACAGAGAGTTTGATACCCTTTGAGGCTCTTTAGCATTCCTGTCTCAAGCAAGTTCTTTAATTTGCAATTTTCATCAGAGAGAGCAACAATTTCCTCAGAAGAGGAGTTAGAAATATCATTCGTAATTGTTGCAATATTCTCGATGACAGCATTAGATGTTTCAACATTAGAATTGAAGGAAATATGCCCTAGAGGCAATAATAAAGTTGTTAATCTATATTTCCTTATTCATGATAAAGGTTTATTATTCATGCTAGAATTGTATTGATCGAAAACTTAAATACATGTGTGAATACATAAACAAATACCGTGTCCCTAGTATGCCTCTACTAGACTAGCTCGTTGATCAAAGATGGTTAAGGTTTCCTAACCATAGACATGTGTTGTCATTTGATAACGGGATCACATCATTAGGAGAATGATGTGATGGACAAGACCCAACCGTTAGCATATCATATGATCGTTCAGTTTATTGCTACTGCTTTCTTAATGTCAAATACATGTTCCTTCGACCATGAGATCATGCAACTCCCGGATACTGGAGGAATACCTTGTGTGCTATCAAACGTCACAACGTAACTGGCTGATCATAAAGATGCTCTACAGGTATCTCCGAAGGTGTCTGTTGAGTTGGTGTGAATCGAGATTGGGATTTGTCACTCCGTGTATCGGAGAGGTATCTCTGGGCCCTCTCGGTAATACACATCACAAGAAGCTTGCAAGCAAAGTGACTAAGGAGTTAGTTGCAAGATGATGTATTACAGAACAAGTAAAGAGACTTGCCAGTAACGAGATTGAACTAGGTACAGAGATACCGACGATCAAATCTCGGGCAAGTAACATACCGACAGACAAAGGGAATTACGTATGTTGTCATAAAGGTTCAACCGATAAAAGATCTTCGTGGAATATGTAGGAATCAATATGGGCATCCAGGTCCCGCTATTGGTTATTGACCGGAGAGGTGTCTCGGTCATGACTACATAATTCCTGAACCCGTAGGGTCGCACGCTTAACGTTCGTTGACGCTAGAGTAGTATTGGGATATTTGATGAGTGGTAACCAAATGTTGTTCAGAGTCCCAGATGAGATCCCGGAAGTCACGAGGAGTCTCAGAATGGTCGAGAGGTAAAGATTTATATATGGGAAGTCATATTTTGGCTTCCGGAAAAAGGTGCATTTTTTCGGTATTGTACCGGGAAGCTTCCAGAAGCTTCCGGAGGATTCCGGAAGTCCACAAGTGGGTTCACCACGACCCAAGGGCTAGCATGGGATGTGGAGAGGCGCCCTAGCCTTATTGGGCTGGGCGCACCAAGTCCTCAAAAGCCCATGTGGCTAGGGAAGGCAAGGGAAGGCAAAAAAGGAAGGAGTCCTAGTAGGAATAGGATTGGACTTGGAGTCCAAGTCCTCTTCCCCTTAGCTGCGCACTAGGGATTGGAGGGGCTGTTTCCCACGCCCCTCCACCTATATATAGATGGGAGGGGGGTGCCCCAAGAGTACACACGAAGCCCTTGGTGCCCCTCTCTCTCCCGTTACTCCGTAGTTCCACCGCCTCGTCCCGGCGACGCTTAGCGAAGCGCTGTCGGTGCTCCACCACCACCATCACCACCATGCCATCATGTTGGTTGTGATACCATCTACTTCTCCTCTCCCGCTTGCTGGATCAAGAAGGAGGAGACGTTATCGAGCCGCACATGTGCTAAACTCGGAGGTACCATCCGTTCGGCACTAGATCGGTTGGATCGTGATCGGATCGCGAAGAGTACAACTACATCAACCGCGTTGTTAAACGCTTCCGCTTACGGTCTATGAGGGTACGTAGACACACTCTTCCCCTCATTGCTATGCATCTCCATGGATAGATCATTGCGTGTGCGTAGAAATTTTTTTGTTTTCCATGCAACGATTACCAACAAGAATCAGCATTGTTACGTTCTAGGCATTGTAAGCAAGGAGGCAAAAAATCATCAGGAAGTCGATTAGATTGCTCGGCGAAGAGAGAAGCTTTTTCTTTCGCGAGCACATTATGAGACTCTTTCAGTGACTCGATTTCTTGATTCCTATTAAGGAGTTCATCTGATAAACTCTCGTAGTCGATTGTAAGAGAATCATATCGGTTGGAAAGATCATCAATAGTTGAAGAAAAAGCATCATGCTCTTCGATCAACTTTTGATTCTTCTCCATCTCTTCGACCAGTAATCATTTAGTTTTCCTAAGATTGTTCTCAAGTCTTTCAAGCTCATCTTGTTGAGATTTTGCAATCTTAACCAATTTAGCATAAGCAATGTATTCTGGAGAATGTTCAGTCATGGATTTTTGGTGCTTTGCTGATACCTGATCCTTAGAGGTCTTTGCCATGAGATAGAATGTGATAGGTTCATCATCACTTGAAGCATTGTCATCAGTGTCTGATTCGAGTGATTTCTCAGATGATCCATAAGCAACGAAATCATTGCTTCTTCCTATCCTTCTGTGAAGCTCTTCATCTTCTGATTCTGATTCGGAAGTCTCATCTTCAGATTCTAGGTTCATATCAGCACATGCTCTATTCAACTACGATATTCTCTTCAGATTTGATTCGATGGTTGCTCTGGCTTTCACGTCAGTGACTGGTCTTGTCGAAGAGGATGAGGAAGATTCATTTTTCTTCGAGAGCTTAGTGTGACGATCCATTCGAGTGAATCCATTGCCGTGAAGATACATCCATCTGTTGCTAGGTTTTCTATCCTAGCAAGGACAGTCTGATAGATGACCAAATTGTTTGCACTTGAAGCACTTCATTTCTTTCAGAGGTAACTTTCTTGAAGATTCAGGCAATTCAAATTCATCATCATTCGTGAGACACAAATTCTGTCTTCTAAGATCACTTAGCCTTTCTGTGAGCATCTCTAGTTCCCTTGTGATGGTGTGTTGATTCTCGATATCTTCTTCGTGTGAACTCCTATAGTGTGAAAGAATTTCCCCTTCACTTTTTGGAGAAGATTCTTGATCTCCATTTTCAAGTTCCATCTTTTCTTCATGAATAGACAACAACGTCATGACCTTGACATAGTGAAGTTCTTCATAGTCTGGTCTTTGCTTGATTTCAGCTACGATGGGATCGAAGGTTGCATCAAGAGCACTCAGTAGCTTGTTGACCACATCTCTATCAGTGATATCAGTTACTCCACATTGATGAAGTCTTTCGAAAATATTGGTCAATCGATCAGTGAGTTCCATAGCACTTTCCTTACGAAGACTTCTGAAACCAACAAACATGGCACGAAGCATTTGAGTGTGAGGATCTGTTCTGGTGATGAATTCTTCATGAGCATTTTTGATGTCATCCCAAAGTTGCTTTGTAGTGTCAAGCTTTCGGAACCGAATGAAAATATCTATCGAGATACTTTCACAGATAATATCTTTTGCTTGAGCATTCAACCTCAATATAGCTCTGTCATCTGAATTTGGAGCATCAGGGTGTTGAATAGTGTATCCATTTTCCACAATCTGCCACAGTTCTATGTTGATGCTTGAAGTCTGATTCTCATTCTCTCTTTCCTGTAGATATAGTCATTTCCATCGAAGATAGGAAATCTTTCAGAGTGCAAGGATCTACCTGCATACGACATACTCAAAACTCCAAGGCTGTTAGACCTTTAATAAATAGAGACAGGGAGTACCTGCTCTGATACCAATTGTTAGGACCGAGAGTATATCGACCAGAGGGGGGTGAATGGAAGATCCAAATATTCTTGCGAATGTTTTGAGCTGATCCCAAACACAGCATCGGAAATAAGATTCGATAGAAAAGAACTTGGTCAAGTTCTTTATTGAGGAACAAAAGTACCAAGGTAGCAAGCAATAATAGATCGAGCATAGGATATCACAGGTTTGATAATAACGATGGTAATGCAGCATGCAAACAGATACAGTAGCATGAGAGAAAACAAGATGTGAACTGCGAGGGAAAAACATGACAGTCTGAATAGTATATGTGCGAGGAGAAATTCACACGACTGGGATGACTAAAATGAATGATGAGAATGCAACATGGTGAGCAACAAAACATAAGAGATGGGAACGACAGATA
This sequence comes from Thinopyrum elongatum, assembly GCA_011799875.1. Taxonomy (NCBI): domain Eukaryota; kingdom Viridiplantae; phylum Streptophyta; class Magnoliopsida; order Poales; family Poaceae; genus Thinopyrum; species Thinopyrum elongatum. The sequence goes on from CM022299.1 coordinate 421,732,793, forward strand.
TGACAGAGATGAATGATATGCAATAGTCAATGATTGATTGGATAAACTATCATCATAGAGCACGAATGTAAATTGCTGAAGGTAATGCAGTAAAGTAAAGTGAACCAGTGCTGCTCGATGGCGACAGGTGGATTTGGTAGACCGGTTCGCCCTCTGCCAAAGGACTACGTCTGGTTGGAGGGGTTATGATTTAACACAGAAGATAAACTCTCTTCGCCCTGTTCTCCTTCAACTAGGAGTTGATCAGACTCCAGTTGATTTCACTCCTGGTAGATACTTGTTGGCGATCTCCAAACCTTCGACAGACCCTCTTCACGAACCACAATGAATCTTGGTTGCTGAAGATCTTGCTCGGTGAAGACAATGACTCTTCAACACTTGAGACGACACCTATCCGTCTAGAGAGTGCGCAGCTCTCAAGAGTAATAGGTACAAGAACTCTAACTCAGAACTATTGTGATGCTCGACCACTGTCTATGTTTTGGCTCTTGATTTTTCTCTCAGTGGATCTTAAACTCAAATCACTCAGAGAGGGGATGCTCAATCAATCTTCTCAGAAATCTTAAGCGGAGCAGCCAACGGGCAACATTGGAGCGGGGTGGCTATTTATAGCCGCAGCTTTCCGTGAAGGGAAATGACCAAATTGGACATGTGCAATAGCCAATGGCCGAACAACACGAGTCCAACGGTCGGAAATTAAGCACAACAGTAACATTCCTTGTGGAGCAAGTAATGCTAACTCCTAAGTTTGAAGGATATCTCCTGCAGCACGAAAACAACGTCTACTACTGCCATGTAATCATTCGAAGCATAAAGAGATTTCTCTCAGTCTCGCATAGGTTTTGGGCTAAGCATCACATCAGATCTAAGCTTCGAGAACCTATACCGCTCTTAATAGTACAAAGGTCCTATAACTCAAATGAATGAAAGAAGAACAACAAAATGAATACTACGTCTTCACTTTGTCTTCGACTTCCCTTCACTGCAGTCAATTTTCTTCGGACAAAATCTCCAAACCAATTGCTTTACATAAGCAATAAATTTTTGAGAGGTTAACTCCTTCACATCAATCTTCTCGCCTACACGTCTTCAAGAGATGTAGCTCATTCTTCTCTACAATGCAGATATTCTTCGTTGAAGTTCCTCGAACTTGACAGTGGAGACAACATTCTCATTGGTTCTGCATGGACTATTTCTCTTTGTGTGCACTAGCAAATAAATCAGTCCATGCCTATTTCTGTCAACAATCTCCGAAACACAAGAGGGCAAGTATCTTCCTTTTTGACTTCCCCTTAGTAATCTCTACCACCGCATTCTATTCCATCCATAGTGCAATGTCCGTGGCTCATGCTCATGTATTGCTTGGGGCTGAAAAACCTGAAGCGTGTTAAAAAGTATGATCCAATTGCCTGGCTTGTCATCAGGGTAGTTCGTGATTAATATTTTGTGTTTGAAAGACTGAGCATGACAATGCTATATGATTTTGTAGGGACAGCATTCTTTAGCATTTTTATTTTGAAAGGCATGATCTTATGCCTAAGTATTGATGTCTTTATATCAAATTATGGACTATTGCCTTGAATCACTTATGTCCTAATATTCATACCATAAAAGAGATTACATGCATGATAAACATGTTAGGTAGCATTCCACATCAAAAATTCTGTTTTTATCATTTACCTACTCGAGGACGAGCAAGAATTAAGCTTGGGGATGCTGATACGTCTCCAATGTATCTATAATTTTTTTATTGTTCCATGCTTTATAGTATCAATCTTGGATGTTTTATATGAAATTATATGCTATTTTATATCATTTTTGGGACTAATCTATTAACCTACTGCCCAGTGTCAGTTCCTATTTTTTTGCTTGTTTTTGGCTTTTCAGGAAATCAATATGAAACAAAGTCCAAACGGAAAAAAAAATTGGATTAATTTTTTCTGGACCAGAAGGGACCTTAGAAGCTTCAGGAGGTGACCAAACAAGATACGAGAGAGCCACAAGCTCGAGGGCGCGCCCAAGGGGATAGGCATGCCCCCGGAGCTTGTGGGCCCCACACAGCTCCCTTTGACCTAATTCTAGGCCTATAAATTCCCAAATATTCCCAAACCAACAGAGAGCCACCCAAAACAACTTTTCTGCTGCCGCAAGCTTCTGTGCTTCCGCGATCCCATCTGGAGGCCTTTTTCAGTACTCTACCGGAGGGGGAATCGATCATGGAGGGCTCCTACATCATCCTTGCTGCCTTCCGATGATGCATGAGTAGTTCCCCACATACCTACGGGTCCATAGCTTGTAGCTAGATGGCTTCTTCTCTCTCTTTAATCTTCAATACCATGTTCTCCTCGGTGTTCTTGGAGTTCGATCAGATGTAATCTTCTTTTGCGGTGTGTTTGTTGGGATCCGATGAATTGTGGGTTTATGGTATGAATATTCATGAGAAGTAATTGAGTCTTTTCTGAACTTTATTATGCATGATTTTTATAGCTTTGTATTTCTGTCTGATCTATCCGTTTGGTTTGGCCAACTATATTGATTTATCTTCACTGGGAGAGGTGCTTTGTGGTGGGTTCAATCTTGCGGTGTTCTATATCCCAGTGACAGAAATGGACAAGACACGTATTTGTATTGTTGCCATTAAGGGTAAAATGATGGGGTTTATTCATATTAGTTGAGTTTACTTTGTCTACGTCATGTCATCTTTCTTAAGGCGTTACTCTGTTTTTATGAACTTAATACCCTAGATGCATGCTGGATAGTGGTCGATGGGTGGAGTAATAGTAGTACATGCAGGCAGGAGTCAGTCTCCTTGTCTCAGACATGATGCCTATATACATGATCACTGCCTTGGTGTCGGGGTACAGAAACAGAGGTGTGTGTTTCCCCTGACTTGTGCATGGATGGCAGGCCTCCATCACGACAGCGCCAAGTTTCTAGGACGAGGTCAAGGAGAACAGATAGCCATTTGAGGGATCAAAGGGCAGATCAAGAAGACCAATAGCAACCAAGTGTGCAAGATATCACCAAGAAGAAACCTCCCTTGCTGGGCAGGCGAGCCTGGCAGGGTCGAGGTTACCCCAAGGACAAGTCTCAAGACTCCCCCGGCAAGCCTGCCGGGGATGCCGAGGGCGGACTATCCCGCCAAGGCGCCATCGCTCCACCTCACAGCAACGCAAGTCTCCTATCGGTGCGGTGCCGAGCCCCCAACTAATTAAGTTGCTGTTATTTGGCACGTGGCAGCCATTTCCGAGGAAGATCACCCCTAAATGACACCCGTCCAAGAGACATGTCACGTAGATAGGCGAGAAGGTGGCTAAATGGCGCGGCAAGGCTGCCGGGCTACACCCATGATGTGACACTAAGCGGTGCATTTAATGCGCCTTGTCCAGTCTGCAGAGTTAGGTATGATAGCACTGTTTGCTATCCAATCAGTATGTAATGAATGATTTGCCATTGTGGTGACCCCTTGACCTATAAAAGGAGGGTCGTGGCAACCTTAGAAAGGATTCGGACCCCTGTACACTCATACACGCGTAGCCGCTCTTGTCCCAAGGCGACCTTGCGGGGCTAGAGCGCTGCATCTCCACCACAGTCCTTCCATCAATCCACCAAAGCATGAGTATGGTTTTACGCCTCGCGGCAGCCCAAACCTGGGTAAAAACTGCTTGTGTCATCGCTGCCATGCTGCTCTACGCTCTTCGCTCTTTGTGCAATGTGCTCTTCCTCCTTGCCGAACCACAAGGGGCCGATGGTCCCATAGGTGGCCGTGTTATACCACGACATCTTTGGCGCGCCAGGTAGGGGCAAGCGCTTGCGTGAACCCGAGGGTGTAAGCAGCGTGTCATGTTCATCATCATTTTCTTCATCAACAGATTCATCATCCATGACGCCAAGGAAGAACACGGCACAGTGGATCGGGAAGGAAGCAAGATCGTTCCTTCGCCCGCCCCGTGCAGTTCCCATCATCATTCTCTGCCGCGACTGCAGCGGCGGCGGGGGATAGAAATGACAGTGGCGCGACAGCCCCGAACGGCTCGGGCGGCATGGTCACCATGCGAGCCCCGTGGGGAAAAGGGGGCAAGGTGATAAGGTACATGGTTCCTCTCTCCACCACTTTCACTTGTCGACGATCGAGCTACACTGGGTTTAGCGTCGTCAACGTAGATGAGCCCGCATGAAACTCGGTCTAGTATTTGCCCTGCTAAGGGAAATCCTGAGTAGAGCGTCGGTGCGAATTCGTTGATTGATGCCCCGGCAAGCATGCTCTGGCAAGGCCGTCCGCGCCAGCGTGACTTTTGTGCCAGCGGCCGTAAGATCGTTAAAAGTGTAAAGAGGAGGAGAGAGAAACCGGTCCAACCTTGCATCGCGTTCTGTCGCTCACAAGATATCTATGATTCCTTCCGGCCCTTGCCGGGAACCTGGAAGTAACATGAAAGGCACCATCCTCCCAAGATACGCAGACGCGACGAGCGGCTACGGCTGGAAGGGGGGAGGAAGCACGGATGAAAGCTAAGTCCACGTGATCATTGCTCCTTTATAGATCCAGAGTCTGCATTTGCTTATCCCCCAGATACCAATGGGTATCGTATGAAGAAATCTTTTTCGTGTAATGGCACCTTGACGGATCATCTACGCCCCCGCTCTGTTCCGAGCCTGCTCACGGAGCGGGTGGCTGCATCAAAGACTCCTAAGGGAAAAACTTGCCGGGACAAGTCCTCACCAGCCGATGCTAAGGACCCACTCCTCACAGCAATTGCGGCGGCATGTTGCTGGCAGGCAACCAAAACATGTAAAAAGAAACTAACCATACGAACATCCATGGATAAAACGCAAAGGGGATAGCATGCGTTCAGAATTAATTAAACATCAGTTCAGCACAGATAAAAGAAGTACGATGTCTAAACACAGGGCATGCATAATGTTTTGTTACAGGGCACCACAGCGACGTGAATGGTTCAAGGCCATGCTTGGCGGCCTTATGGAGCCCTGGGAACGGAGAGCACCTTGTCGGTGTAGGGGGCAGCCTTCTCCTCGGCAGCGGAAACATCAGCACCTGCTGGGAGCTTCCTGAAGCCATCAGCAAGGTTGAGCTCGGGATGGAGGTAGGCGAGGTTTCTCAAGACCATGAAGAGGGCGTTGCGGGCAAGCTTTCAAGACTCGCTTTCAAGAAGGGCATCTCTTCCTTCTTCATGAGTCTTCAACTCTTCAATCAACTCGTTGAAGAAGAGCCCTAACTTGATGCTCGGGACCTCATGTCTGTCCACCGAGAGGACTGGCCCCTCCATGCCCATCGCTGCAATCTGGGCAGTGAGGCGCTCGGCAATGTCGATCAGGCTCTTGATCCAAAGGTCGACCTGCTCGAACTGGTTTGCCAGCTTGTCCTCCACATCCTTTCGAAGGAGTCTCATGTTGTCCAGATCCTTCATCAGCTACTTCTCGCGGACCTCGCCAGATTCGATCGACCTCTCCAGGGTGCCAACCCTGGCCTTCATGTCTTCAATGGTGCCGTTGGCAGTCTCAAGGTCTTGGCTCTTGGAGGAGAGCTACGATTGCACCTCCTTTAGAAGGATCTTTGCTTTCTATGCCTCCTCCTTGAGGGCCACGACTTCCTTGGCACTCCCGACAAGCTCTTATGTTAGTTTGGCCACCTGTTGGCCGAGATCAGCCTTGGCATTATATGCAGCGGCAAGATCATCAGCAAGCTTCTTCAGTTGGGCAGCGGAGTCAGTAGTAAGAGCATCCAGGGCTGCCTTATGCTTGTCCTCCTGCTCCTTGGTACGCTGCTGGACGAGGGCTTCTAGTTCATCATCTTTGGCGCGGAGAGTGGCCCCGAGGTTCTCCTCCTGGGAAGAGATGCTCTACTCCTTGGCGTCCAGAAGCACTGTGCGTTCCGCCAGGCGGGCTTCTCGGGCGGCGACATCCTCTTTCGCCATGGAGATTGTCTCCTGTTGCCGCAAGAGGACTTGGAACTGCTTTCTGTGCCACTCGCGCAACTCGTTGCCCTTGTCCCTCAGCTCCTGGTCGACACTGTTGGCGGAATTACGCTGCTCCTTGAGTACCTGCCACTTCTGGCCGTACCGGTTCTGCATTTCATTGATGCCCGCCGCCACGGACTCCAGAAAGGACAGGTCCAAGACTGCATCGATAGAGCCATCGGTCTCTCCGATTTGCTGAGACAGGGGCGCCATGATACGCTGGATCTCTTCGTCTAGTTCTGCACTCGCTACAGCCAAAGAACCGGGGGCTCCGAGACCAGGTTGGGCCAGCACTAATGCCAGTTGGCTTGAGGTTGGCTACGGGATCCCAGCCGAGGTGCCAAACGATGGAGGAGGGCTCATGGTTTGAAGGGGGCTTTTCTCCTCAACCAACATCCCCGATCCTGATGCACTGCCAGGGGCCTGCCCTGCCTCTTGCGGGGGCTCCTGGGCATCCCCGGCAGCGTGTTCTTGCCCCTCCGCGGCAGCAATTTTGGCGGCTTCCTCGGCAGCGACTTTCCCGATGCTGGCCACCTCCTCCAACAACTCAGGCTCCTCGGCCAATGGTACTGCAAGCAAGAGCAAATGAGCAATCATGAGGGGGAAGAAACATTGGAAGACCAAGAACTTGGAACAAGATTATAAAGGAAAAACAAATAAGTTACCAGGAGTTGTCTGCCATGGAGGATCTTCATTTTCCCCGGCAACGTCAATTGCCGGGACATGGACACCACCCCCTTCCCTAGTAACTATGGTGTCGACTTGGGCAGAGCCTTCCGTGGGAGTCTCTGTCAGGGTCCCTTCGCCTTGGCCAACAGGCGGAGTGGGCCCCTCCCGAGAGGCCCCATCCTGGGCAGACTCCCCCTCTTCTGCATCGTCTTTGGCGGGGGCAATCAGTCCCGTGCCTTCGCGGTGAGGCCTGGGCTGGGGGCTTGCCACTGGATCATTCGTGCTGCTCCTCGCCTGACACGTGCCTCCCAGGGACCCCGGCGGCTCTGCATGCCTGAGCAGCTTGGCTCGGTGGATGAGGGTCTCCTCCTCCTCCTCTTCCCTGTCAAAGGCAGCAAGCAATATTGAATTAGCAAACCAATGAGTATGCTAGACTCGGATGAGAATGGAGAATATTGTTCTTACTCCGAGTCCATGAGCATGGAGCCCAGCTCGAACTCCATGGGTGGCGGAGGCGCTCTGCCTCTCTTCAGGACTGGGGGAACAGTACTCCCTGGTAACTTCAAGTCCTGCTTGGGCAGAGGGATCTCTGGCGAAGATGAGCTGCTCGAAGAGCTCGAATCGGAATGGGAGCTGGAGTCGCCCCCCGTGACTGTCGGTCGCTTGGTGGGAGGGGTCTTGGGCTCGGAAAGGCGAGAGGAATGCCGACGCTCCACCTCTACCCCGCCGCTTTTGGAGGCGATTTTTTTACCTTCTTGGCGGGCCCGGGGGCTGGGGCAGCTGCTCCTCAGCCGGGCCGCTTGCACAGACAGGGTTCCAGATCCGATTCAAGGGACTGGGGACCCGCGGCAAGCCACTCCTCCCCGGGCTGCACCACCTCCATGGCGTCGTCCTCTTGCTGAGCTCCCGCTGTCGCAGCGTACAGAGCCTCAATACCGGCAGGTTCATCCCCGGCAGGATCATCCTCGGCAGCCCCTTCCTTGACTCGTCCTTCTCTCCTGCCGTGGGTAACCCTTTCGCTTTCTGCTTCCTCCTTCTCTTCCTCCTCCCCTCTTCTGGGCCTTGCTTTTCCGGCGGCCTGGAGCACTCTGTCCTCCTCAATCTGCTTCTTGATGAATGCCGCCTCCGCCTTGGAGGTGTGCTTGAACATGTTGGTCTCCACCCTGGTAGCCCTTTCCTCCAGGTCGGAGAACCACTTGATCTCATCGTCGAGTTCGGGTAATTGCCAATCGCCCGCAACCCCATGAGCATTGCAATCTGGCATCCATTTCAGAATCTGGTCCCGGGCGGAGTTGATGTTCAGCGGAACAACACTTGCCGGCAATTTGAACGGCCCAAGGCTACCAAACAGATGTTCGCACAACCAACCATGGCCGTAGACCAACAAGTTGTTGGACAGACCCGGGAATAGTCGCATCCTGTCCCCGGCCTCCCCATACAGCCAGGCAAACCTGTCCCTTTTCTGCAAAGGAGCGATGTGGCATTGGAGGAAATCGGCCCCCACCTGCTCGATGGTTAACCCGGTGGCCTTGAGACGGATGATCCTGTTCAACGCCGAGCAAAGTCTGTCGTCGGTGAAGCCCACCTCCCTCTAATCGTTGTCGTACATGATACACTCCGTTCATGCCTGGCAGAAGTCTGGGGCTTCCGTGTCCTGAATCCAACACCAGTCTGCCCTCCATTCTTCCCACCTACCGTGCTGTTGCCCCAGCAGATAATCCCAGGTTTCCCTTGCCACCCGAGGGATCCAGCTTACATTCCCCGAGCGGTGAGCCTTGTTTTTCACCTGCGGGACGAAGAAGTGCCGGAACAGATCTACATTGGGGGCCACCCCGACAAAGTTCTCGCACAAGTGGGCAAAAATCGCCATGCACGCCGTCGCATTTGGCGTGAAGTCCAGAAGGTGGAATTCGTACACCATCATCGTTGCTTCAAAGAAATCTGAGAAAGACGGACAAAGGCCGCAAACGAAGTACGCACAGAAAAACCGGTATGCATTCGGCAGATCTTCTTCCCACTTCGGCAAGTCCACGGGCGCCCCATGCCCTTTTGGAACTTCCGTCCCCCACATATACCCATACCTTGCGACCAAGGTGTCCTCATCCAAGCTCAATGGGGAGAAGACCACGTCTCCCCACCGCTTCTTGTCCAACTCCGCCGCTCTCCTTTTGTTCCCCTCTGGGGCTATCGTCTTCGCGGCGGCCGCCCGCTTCCCCTTGTAGACGGGTGTCTTCCTTCCCATCCTTATGGGCAATGAGGGAATGGGGGATCAGATGAGATAAATGAGAGCGACAATGGGCGCGGAGCGACAGCATGGCTAGAGGAAGAAGATGATGGCCAGAGAAACAGGTGCGAATGAGCCGCGCCCCTTCGCGTTCTTCCTCTTTATGGGGAACGAGCGTGGAGAAAGGGGCGACTCTTCGCAACTTTCCCTCAGAAAGTTACCGTTTTACATTAACTGCTACAGTCCCATGACCCCACGACCCACGGTAATTATGCGGAGTGGACATTGGTCAGTTGGTCATCATGACGAACCGCTGCACGCGCAGTGTTCCCTCAGCACGTGTCCATGCACTGTTTGGGGCCTAACCCAACGTGCCCAGCGACATGTATGGCTCAGGCCCGGGGGCTTCTGTCGGGGTACACAAATAGGGGTGTGTCTTTCCCCTGACTTGTGCACGGATGGCAGGCCTCCATCACGACAGCGCCAAGTTTCTAGGACAAGGCCAAGGAGAAGAGATAACCCTTTGAGGAATCAAAGGGCGGATCAAGAAGACCAATACCAACCAAGTGAGCAAGATACGACCAAGGAGAAACCTCCCTTACCGGGCAGGCAAGCCTGGCGGGGTCGAGGTTACCCCAAGGACAAGTCTCAAGACTCCCCTGGCAAGCCTGCCGGGGACGCCGAGGGCGGACTATCCCGCCAAGGCGCCACCGCTCCACCTCACAGCAATGCAAGTCACCTATCGGTGCGGTGTCGAGCCCCCAAGTGATTAAGTGGCTGTTATTTGGCACGTGGCAGCCATTTCCAAGGAAGATCACCCCTAAATGACACCCGTCCAGGAGATGTGTCATGCAGACAGGTGAGAAGGTGGCTGAATGGTGCGGTAAGGCTGCCAGGCTACACCCACGATGTGACACTAAGCCGTGCATTTAATGTGCCTTATCCTGTCTGTAGAGTTAGGTATGATAGAACTGTTTGCTATCCAATCAGTATGTCATGACTAATTTGCCATTGTGGTGACCCCTTGACCTATAAAAGGAGGGCCATGGCAACCTTAGAAAGGATTCGGACCCCTGTACACTCATACATGTGTAGCCGCTCTTGTCCCAAGGCGAGCTTGCCAGGCTAGAGTGTCGCGTCTCCACCACGGTCCTTCCATCAATCCACCAAAGCAGGAGTAGGGTTTTACGCCTCGCGGCGGCCCGAACCTTGGTAAAAACTGCTCGTGTCATCCCTGCCGTGCTGCTCTACGCTCTCTGCTCTTTGTGCAATGTGCTCTTCCCCCTTGCCGAACCACAAGGGGCCGATGGTCCCATAGGTGGCTGTGTTATACCACGACACTTGGATATCATCATAATTATGCACTTTTCTATCAAATGCCCAACAGTAATTTGTTCACCCACCGTATGCTATGTGTTCGAGAGAGAAGGCTCTAGTGAAACTATAGCCCCAGTGTCTACTTTAATCATATATAAAAAACCAAAATATCCTTGCTGCAATTTTATTTCTTTTATTTTCTTTTGCACTTTATCAATCTACCACTACGAGATTTGATCCTTGCAATTAATGAGTTCAAGGGGATTGACAATCCTCTTGCCCGCGTTGGGTGCAAGTATTTGCTTTTGTGTGTACAGGTGTTGTTCACGAGGCTTTGTGTGATTCTCCTATTGGTTCGATAAACCTTGGTTCTCACTGAGGGAAATACTTATTTCTACTGTACTACATCTCCCCTCCTCTTTGGGGAAAATCCCAACGCAACTCACAGGTAGCACGCCTAAATAAACTGCCAGGGCGACTGCATTAGTCATGCCTGAAGTCATTTCTCCATCGGCTTCCTCAGCTGCCGCACCTTCGAAGTCTTCACCTATGAAGAAAATCATCCTTCCTTCTGCATTAGAAGTGAAGAAGACCAAGGCCACTGAGCAGGAAGCTCCCAAGAAGAGAAAAGCTTCAGACACCATTTCCACTAAATCAGTGAAGAAACTAAAGATGGCTTCATTGTCTTCAGTTGAACCAATCGATGGTACACCCTTGTCATCAGCGCCCCCAACTCGCAATGCTGAAGATCTTCAGCTTGTTCCATATGGGGTTGAATATGTTATACCACCTGCTGATGATGAAGAAGAAGAAGATACCCACTCTGCTGCTACCACATCGCAAGTGGATGAAGAAATCAAAGTGGAAGCAAATGCTTCACTTCCACTGGTATCATCACGAAAGCCACAGCCAGTTCAAGTGATTGATGAACATGCTACTTCATCTGAAGGAGATGAAGAAACTGAAGAGGACGCAAACATTGATGGATCCACAATGCCAGTACTATATGATGAATTATGGGATGCATTTCATCAAAATTCGCCCATCACCACGCCTGTCACTCAAGCGCCTCAGTCGCCTACTAGAACTAAGGAAATTCACACTGGTTCTGAAGACCATCAAACCCTCTTCAGACCATTGCTGAAGAAATTCCAGCTGCATCAGCTGAAGAAATTATCCAACCAGAACTGACTGTTGATGTTGCATGTCTCTCTCCTCAGCGTGAAGAATCTGGTGAAGTTGAAGACATTCATTCTTGGGCTCTGGACCGGATGAATGAAAACACTCATTACAAAGCACCTGCTGATGAATTACTCCGAGTTCTCCCAGTTGATCCATAACAAGAAAATGCCAGATGAATCTATGAAGAACCAGAACAACCAAATCACTCGATGCAGGTTCTGATGAACCCTCTTGCTAAAGGAGAAGCTCCAAGGACCACCTTCCCGGTGAAGGATTTGCTGTATGTACCTCGCACAGTCTAGCGCATTCTGGCCAAGACCCTCAGTCCTATCAAAGGTCACAAGTCTGACATTGAAGAAGTTGTGGGAGTCATGAAGAACTTGATATTCAACATCATACATGGTATTTCATCAATATCCATGATTTCTTCATGAGGACTTTGGCCACTGTAGCTCAATCACTGTTTGACTTGAAGCCTTATGCGCCATGGATCATGAGATTCATCAGATCCAGAACTTCCATACACTACAAGGCTGAATGTCAGAATCATCTCAGTTTCTTGCCAGAGTTAGAAATTCTTCAGAGCACTATCTCTTTAGTTCCTGGCAAGGGCAAGGCAGTCATTGATGAAGGAATTCATTCCCATGATGGAAAATTTTGTCAACCAGCCTCACAGTCGATAGGCGATGAAACTGCTAGCCAAGACAATGGAGCAAATGCATTAGGGCAAAATCATCAAAGTGAAGCTCCTCGGGTCATGACTGGCCGTGAGCTTCTCATCAGCCTGCACTAGAAGGGAGACTGGAACCATGACTGGGTTAAGCGCCAGCTTGCAACAATTCTTGCCAATATGACTCTGACATAGAACTCAATGCGCAAAAACCACTACTATGCCCATGAGATCTTTGATAGAAGCCAGACCATTCTTGCACATTTGAAGACTCCTGAAGAACTTGCTGATATGGAATTCAAACAAGACTTTGATTGGTCGTATCCACCCAAGAAGAAGTTAAAGTTCTTCAGCTAGTACCAAGCTCAGTGTCTCCTTCATGTTCCACTAACGAAAATCAGGATGTTGAAAACACTGCTGCAGGCCCATCTTCTCTGCGCGACCCCGACACCAACACTAGCGCTCCTCCGCCCTCTTCAAGATGATATTCTTTAGGGGTGTTAGTCCTCAGTTTCGTCTCCTTTTGGTCATTTAATGACAAAGGGGGAGATATTTGTGTTAGTCTTCAAGCAGGTCTATATTTATATCGAGTTGTTTTTGGTTAAGTTGCAACTCTTGGTTCTTCTAGCGTGTTCTATGATGAGTTGTAACTTAAATACTGTTGGTGGTCTAACTCTTTTGAACACATTATCTGCATGCTTCATCCTCAATGCAATATATGTGTGGATGCATGCTGAATTTTGTCAGACACTAATTTTCATCATGCATTTCAATTTCTTCATATCATATGAACTTGCATGATTGGATTCCAATATATAGGGGGATATCTCCACAATTTCGAGCTCTCAAGTGCATTTGCAATCCAAACATAATTCATCATATGCACATCTTTAGGGGGAGTTCCTCTATATCATGTAATCAAATTCTTCATACTCTGTTCTTACACTTCCATTATTTATCTCCTGTCGTGGTCCGACACAATCACCTATGGGGCCATCGGCTCCTTTTTGGTTCGGCAAGGGGGAAGGGCACGTTGCACAAAGAGCGGAGACTGTAGAACAACACGGCAATGGTGACGCGGGTGGTTTTTACCCAGGTTCGGGCTGCCACGAGGCGTAAACCCCTACTCCTGCTTTGGTGGATTGAGTGGAAGACCGCGGTGAACACGAGGCGCTCAAGCCCGGCAAGGTTGCCTCGGGGAGAGCAGCTACGCGTGTATGAGTGTGCAAGGGTTTGAATCCTTTCTATTGATGCCTGGGCCCTCCTTTTATAGGTTAAGGGGTTACCACAGTGGCAAAACAGTCATTATCCAGTGATTAGATAGCCACAGTGCTATGATACCTAACTCTGAAGTTAGGACAAGGTGCATTAAATGCACCGCTTAGTGTCACGTCATCGATGTAGCCCGGCAAGCCTTGCCGTGCCATCCAGCCACCTTCTCGTCTGCCTGCATGACATGCCCCTGGACGGGTGTCATTTAGGTGTGATCTTCCTCAGAAATGGCTGCCATGTGCTGAATGACTGCCACTTAATCACTTGGGGGCTCGACACCGCACCGATAAGCGACTTGCGTCATTGTGGGGTGGAGCGGTGGAGCTTTGGCATGATAGCAGGCCGCCAGCGCCCCGGTAACCCTTGCCGGGGAGGTCTTGGGGCTTGCCCTTGGGGAGGCCTTGACCTGACCAGGCTCGCCTAAACGGCAAGGGAGGCTTTTCCCTTAGTGGTATCTTGCTGTTTTGGTTTGTCTTGGTCTTCTTGATCCGCCCTTTGATTCCTCAAAGAGCTATTTCTCTCTGGCTTGGTCTTCGTGAAGCTTGCTTCCTTGCTGCCATGCCTGTGTATGGTCCGGGCAACACACACAAAGGTTTGTTGCATCGACAGGAGCCCCTGGGCCTGGTCCAAACGTGCTGCTGAGCACCGTTGGAGTAGGCCCTATCAGGTACACAGGCAGGGGTCTTGTGCTGATATTCTTTTCTTACTTGATATTTTCCTTGCTTCTTCATTAATCTGAGCTTGAGTCAGTTTTCGGTTTTTCCGTGCGTCGTGCAAGATGTTATGGGGGAGTTTTAAGCCACAATCTGTGGCTACCCATGTCCCACGTTCACGGAGTTGTAACTGCCATTCCACTAGCTTCTTCGCTTCTGGCGTTTCCGCCACGTATGCTGCATGCATTGCGCAGGGTTGGTGGCGGATGCGGGGAGCGTGGAAATGTGTGCCATGGCAGAAAGCCAGGCACCACGAATTGGCGCACGGGGTCGGCCTTGATTCCACGAGCCGTTGGTGGTGCGGAGGAGTCGGATTGGCAGAGTGGGGAGGTTGGCCCCTTGGTGAGGAGCTAGCCCCTGGCCCCGTTTACCTATAAAAAGGGAATGTGGGTGAGGTGCTGGCTCACACCTATCTCTTCCTCCTTCCTTCTAGCATTGCTTTTTCCATCATGGTGAGGGGGAGAGGTCGTAGTGGCACTCCAGTAGTGGTGACAAGGGCTTCTACTCGACAGCGCCTCCCTCCTCCTGTTGGGGACGCGGGAGCAGAACCCATCATGAGGGGAGGAGGGAGAGGATGAGGACGTGGTCGCCGCGGTGCTCGGGGTCAAGGAGGATGAGGCGGTGCTCTGATCACACCTCCTCCGGCTGCTCAGGGCCCCAATGAAGGCCACGTGAGGAACCAGCCGCTGGAGTTCATCGTCAAGCTGCGAGGGCCCCCGCGCAGCCGTCTTCGGCTTCCTACTCCATTTGCAAGGGTGATGGAGATCGAGCAGCCGCTGGGGTTGAGGCTGCACATGAGGGGCTGCTGTAATGGCAGCATGCGGGCGGACGTGGAATTTCCCACTCCTCATGTCATGCTTCTTCGGCGTGGCTGGAAGACTTTTACTCACGCTCATAGCTTGGCGGCCGGGCATGTCCTCCATTTCAAGTTAATGGACACCACCCTGCTCTCCGTCAAGGTCTTCGAACGCTCGGATGCTCGCTTAGGGTGCTGCGCGGAGAGCTCGACTGACGACGAAAGCTCCTCCTCGAGCGATAGTGATGAGGAGGACAGTGATGGCGATGACGACGGAGCAAGTGGGGAGGACGACGGCTCCGACTTCGGCTGAACACCAGCCGCACCGTCACCGTCAGCCGGCGGCACCGCCATCTGCACCTGCATCTCCTGCCCGGCAAGGCGATTTGCCAGGGTGTTGGGTGCAGGTGGTACCCTCGCCTCCTCCAGCAGTCTTCTAGCTGGACCCCGGCAGGCTTCCTCGTGGCTCCAGATTCGTTCGCCTTGCCGCGTCCTGCTGGCCCTAGTGGCGGTGACCAGGGCGTCGCCTTGTTGCTCCCCCCATCCATCACCTTCGCCTGCGCCCTCTCGATCTTGTCAGGCTGCTCTCTGCGGGCCTTGACGGGGTCAGGCTAGGCTTCTGCCCAGGCACTCCTTTTGCCCTTTTTGCCTCCCACTGTAGTTCCTGGGAGGAGAAGGACAAGAAAGGGATTACAGGGCACTTATCTTTTTTCAGTCTAAAATAAGCAGGCACTTGCCAAACTTTAGTCTTAAATATGTAATCTTCTTTATCCATGCTTGTGCTCTGTAAGATCTGTACTTGTTTATCCGCATATTAATGAAAAAGACAAGCTTTGCCAGGTACTTGTGCATGTATTGCATCCATGCAGAGGTGGAATGCCTCTATACGTACAAGTAAACAAGTTTTCTCCGGCAAGCTATCCTGCCAGTGCCTTTTGTTTGTTGCCGCAGGGCTTGGCCTACCGGGCACGAAACTATGAAAAGGGACCAGCCCCCTGTCGAACCTTCTCTATCAAAAAGGCCACTAAAACCACCTTGACCAAAGCAACATTCGGGTCAAAGGATGGGAGCACCTATGCTTCAAAGGCGGCAAGGTTTCTATATGCACAAGTTTGCTTCTTACAGAACATGTATGGATAAGAAGAAACTTATCTGTTTGGCTTGTCGGGGACCGGTACGTAGGCTTGTTTCCGTTTCTTCTCTTCAGGACCGAGTCCGCGACAAGAGCCCTGCAGTTTAGTGCAGATGAAAACTAAGCTACATATGACCTTATCTACATGATCATGCCATGCTCATGTTATGCTATGCATGCATGCAAGTTTTTGGGGCCCCCACATTTATTCATCTGCTGCTCAGGGTCTGTGCCTGGCTTTGTACAAAGGGTTACATGCAGCATCGACAAGGCTTGTACAAAAGGGTGGCTGCTGGGCAGGGCCCGACAGCCGCGCCTTATGGGTAGAACTTACGGAGATGCTCAATATTCCATGAGTTTTGCAATTGAATGCCATCTCCGGTCTCCAGACGGACTGCGCCAGGTCTGGTGACTCGTACCACACGGCAAGGGCCTTCCCACTTTGGCATCAACTTGTTTGCACCCTTGGCGGACTGAACATGCCTAAGGACAAGGTCGCCTTCCTCAAGGCTCCGGGGGTGAACCCTGCGGCTATGATAGCGGCGCAGGGCTTGCTGATAGTGTGCAGCACGCGTAACAGCCCGAAGACGGTTCTCCTCGAGGAGCACGGCATCGTCATGCCGGTGCTGCTCTTGCTCTACTTCATCATAGGCAAATACTCGAGGTGACCCGTATATGAGTTCCATGGGGATCACTGCTTCTGCCCCATAGACTAGGGAGAAGGGAGTCTGGCCAGTAGCTCAATTTGGTGTTGTACGGAGGGACCAAAGAACCACCGGCAGCTCGTCGATCCAGCGCCTGCCACACTTCTGTAGCCTATCAAATGTTCTTGTCTTGAGTCCTCGCAGCACTTCAGTGTTAGCCCTCTCAGCTTGTCCATTGCTTCTGGGATGAGCAACAGAGGCAAATGAAACCTTGCTTCCGAGGGCTTGAACGTATTGCATGAAGGCGCGGCTCGTGAACTGGGTGTCGTTGTCAGTGATGACTCTGGCGGGTACTCCGAAGTGTCACACCAGTCCTTTCAGAAACTTGATAGCTGACTGTGCGGTCACCTTCCTCATGGGCTCCACCTCCGGCCACTTTGAGAACTTGTCGATGGCGACGTACAAGAACTCAAAGCCCCCGATAGCATGGGGAAAGGGACCAAGATGTCGAGCCCCCAGACTGAAAAGGGCCATGACAAAGGGATCGTCTGGAGAGCTTGAGCAGGTTGATGGACATTCTTGGAGTGGAACTGGCAGGCTTCACATCTGGTGACTAGCTCGATTGCATCTTGGAGGGCCGTGGGCCAGTAGAAACCTTGCCGGAAAGCTTTTTCCAACCAAGGCCCTTGATCCAATATGAGAGCCGCACATGCCTCCATGTATCTCTACCAACAGTTCCTTCCCCTCTTCCCGACAAATGCACTTCAATTTCACACCGTTGGGCCTCCTTCTGTATAGTGTGTCATCGACGAACTGATACATACTGGCCCTCCGGGCTACTCTTTCAGCTTCTTCTTGCCCTTCTGGAAGTTCTCCTGTTTGGAGGTAACGGACTATGTGTCATGCCCAAGTTGGAGCCTGAGGCTCGACAACAAGGATCAGTGGCACCTCCTCGTTCATGGGAGCGCATGCCTCAACCGCAAGGATTGGTAGTTCGGCGGGAGGGTGCTGCTCGCCAAGCGAAGTGGAGTTGTTCCCGCCAACCTCTCTGCCGAGGGCTTCAGGAAGCTCTGCCAGGAGAGGCTTGCCGGAGTCCAGTTTCCTCCTATTTCTGGCCATTGTTGCCAGGGATACGAAGGACTGAGTCAGGTGGAGAACAAAAGTCCCTGGTTCCACAGGAAGCTTTTGCGCAGTGCACTTTGACAGATGATCAGTAATGTTGTTTTCCACATGGGGTACGTGCTCTGTTTGTAATCCGTCAAAGTGCTCCTCCAGCTTTCTCACTTCCTCCATGTATGCCTCCATCAATGGACTCTGATAATCCTTGTTCACTTGCCTCACCATGAGCCGTGAGTCTCCTCGTATGATCAACTTCTTAATTCCCAACTCTGTCGCAATTCTGAGCCTGGCAAGGAGTCCTTCATACTCTGTAGTGTTGTTAGTTGCCTTCTCCCGGGCGAAATGCATCTAGATCACATACTTGAGGTGCTCTCCAGTGGGTGCGATGAGGAGCACGCCAGCTCCTGCACCTTGTAGTGATAAGGCACCATCAAAGTACATGATCCATTCTTGGGGTGCTTCCTTGCCGGGGATAACCGTTTCCAGTGGCTCTTCATCTGGGGTAGGCGTCCACTCCGCAATATACTCTGCCAGTGCTCTGCTCTGAATGGTTGATATGCTCTCAAACTTCAAACCAAAGCTTGATAACTCCAAAGCCCATTCCACTATTCTACCAGTGGCCTCTGGATTCCTCAGTATGCGTTGCAAAGGGAATCGGGTGACAACTATCATCTCGTGGGCTTGGAAGTAGTGGCGCAGTTTCCTTGAGGCCATGACGAGGCGAAAGATCAACTTTTGCACGCAAGAGTACCTCGATCTAGCCCCCTGCAATAGGGAGCTTACAAAGTAAACTGGCCGCTACACCACCTTCATCCTTGCCACAGTCTTGGGGTTGCCTTCGCTTCTCTGCTCTTCCTTCTCTTCATCTGCGCTCAGCCTTGCCAGGACTGGTTCACTTCCTTCTCCGGGGAGGAAGGTAGCCGCAGTTGCTCCTTCTTCCACTTCTCGTTGTGCCACCAGTGCTGCAATAACCACTTGATTGGTTGCTGCCAGATATAGCAGCAATAACTCTTGTGGTTCAGGAGCGACCAGGGTGGGAACGGAGGAAAGGTAGGTTTTTAAGTCCTGCAGCACTGCTTCTGCCTCCGGGGTCCACTTTACGGGCTCCGCCTTCTTCAAAATTTTGAAGAACGATAGGGCGCGCTCAGTGGACTTGGAAATGAACCTATTCAGCGCAGCAAAACATCAAGTTAAACGCCTCACGTCATTGACTATCTTGGGTGCTTGAATCTGTTTGATTGCCCTGATCTTGTCGGGGTTGGCCTCTATCCCTCGATGAGATACGAAGAAGCGAAGTAGCTTGCCGGAGGGAACGCGAAACACGCACTTCTCTGGGTTCAGCTTCAAGTTGATCTTGCACAGGTTTGCAAAGGTTTCTTCCAAGTCATGAATGAGCGTTGATCTGTCCTTGGTCTTGACCACTATGTCATCCATGTAAGCTTCAATATTCCTGTGTAGCTGAGACTTAAACCCTATCTGCACTGCTCTTGCAAAAGTGGATCCAACTCTCTTTAACCCAAAGGGCATCCATACAAAGCAGTACGTGCCACAGGGGGTTATGAACACTGTCTTCTCCTCGTCTTCTTTGGACATGAATATCTGGTGCTACCCGGAGTAGGCATCCAAGAAGGAAAGAAGATCACACCCGGAGGTGGAATCCACAATCTGGTCGATGCGCGGCAAGGGGAACGGGTCCTTCGGGCATGCTTTATTCAGATCTGTGAAATCTATGCAAAGACTCCATTTCCCGTTCGCCTTGCGCACCACCACTGGATTTGCCAACCATGTTGGGTGCAATACTCCTCTGACCAAACCAGCTGCCTCAAGTTTATTGATCTCCTCGGCAATGAACTTCTGCCGCTCCAAGGCTTGCTTCCGGACCTTCTGCTTGATAGGCCAGGCATGAGGGCAGACAACAAGGTGGTGCTCGATTACCTCCCTGGGAACACCGGGGATGTCAGATGGTTGCCAAGCAAACACATCGACATTCGCCCACAGGAAGGCAACGAGCGCTTTCCTATTTGTCGTCATGGGTGGAGCTGATAGTGAATGTACCATCAACACCAACCTGCCCTACCGGGACCTTCTTCACAGTGGGTGCAACAACCTTGGATCTCTTGCTAGTAGAACTCTCCGGCAATCATCGATGGGTGCAGCGTACTCCGGAGAGGCGCGCTTCCCGGATTCCTTGCCGGCATCCTTGCTAGCTTTTCTCCCTTGTTTGTTTTCCTTGGCGGGGATTCCAGCTTCCGCGGCCTCAGCAGCAACCGCATCTCGGTACATCTTGTCCATGCATATAATTGCGTCCTTCTTGTCTGATGGGATAGAAATAATGCCCATCGGTCCTGGCATCTTCAGGGTGTTGTAGGCATAGTGGGATGCTGCCATGAATTTTGCCAGGGCAGGTCGTCCAAGTATCCCATTGTATGGCAACGAAAGCTCGACCACATCAAACAATATCTTCTTACTTCGGTAGTTCAATTCCCCTCAAAATGTCACTGGCAGCGTGATCTTCCCCTTTAGACGACTCCTGCCGGGGTTGATTCCTTGAAACGTGCCAGTAACCTTGACCTCTTCATCTGTTATCTGTAGCTTGCTGAGCACCTTGGGGGAAATCAGATTCAACCCGGCCCCGCCGTCAACCAACATCTTTGTGACCTTGAGGTTGCGGATTGTTGGTGAAACCAACAATGGCAAGCACCCTACCGTAGTGGTGCGGTCAAGGTGATCCTCTTCGTCAAAGATGATGGGTGTGTGAGACCATTTGAGTGGTCTCCGAGAGTCCGCCGCTGGCTCCATAGCATTAACCTCTTGCGCCCATTGTTTCAGTTGGCTGTGAGAGGAGTGCAAGGATGCGTCCCCGTCAATGCATAGGGCGTCAATGGCTTTCTGAAACTCTTGCTCGCTGGTTTCCTCTTCATCCCCTTCATCACTTTCATCACCACATTCCTTCTTTTCATGGCCTTTAGTAGGTTTCCCTTGATGTTGATGGACCTTGCCGGGGCGGCCTCCTCGGACGCCTCGGCCCTTCCCGCCAATGCCATCTTGGTCTCTCTCCTTGTCATGCTTCTCGTATTCAGCTTTCTGCTTCTTGACGAG
Organism: Thinopyrum elongatum; assembly: GCA_011799875.1. Classification (NCBI taxonomy): domain Eukaryota; kingdom Viridiplantae; phylum Streptophyta; class Magnoliopsida; order Poales; family Poaceae; genus Thinopyrum; species Thinopyrum elongatum. The sequence continues at coordinate 421,753,605 of CM022299.1, forward strand.
CTGCACCACTTGATGACACTCTTGGAGATCATGGCCTTTGGTTCGATGGATCTTGCAGTACGACCCATCAGCCTTCCAAGCCTTCTCGGCCGCCGCAGCATTCCAGCAGTTGGCGCACGCGATAACCTCCTTGCTGGGGGCTTTGGTCTTGGCCTTCTTGCCGGTACTAGGGATGCTTGACCTCTCGACCGCCAGAACTGCTTTCTCCTTGCGCTTCTTGTTGCGTTTCTTGTTCTTCTTCTTCTGGTTGGCGGCATCGTCGTCGTCTTCTGAATCAACGTCGACGCCATCCTCTTCTCCGGGGAGTCGCCTCCCCTCCTCCATACGGGTGCACTTATCCGCCAAGGTGTAAAGCTCGTTCACAGTCTTGGGCAACCAGATGTTCATCTTGGAACGTATCCTACGGTTGCGTACATTGGATTGGAACGCAACAATCACAGCTGCCGGGTGGATATCTAGAATGTTCCTGTGCACCCGGCTGAATCTCTGCATGTACTCCCACAAAATCTTCCCTTCCTTTTGTGGAAGGAGCTGCAAATCGCTGGGCCGCCCTGGTTCTTGATGGCCGCCCGTGAAGGCACCAACGAACTCGTGGCACAGGTCAGCCCAAGTCGAGATGGAGTTCTCCGGCAAGTGCATCAGCCACGACCTCACATTTGGCTTGAGTGCCAAAGGGAAGTAGTTGGCGAATACCTTTTCATCTCTTCCTCCGGCGGCTTGAATAGCAATGGTGTAGATGCTCAAGAACTCTGCCGGGTTCAGTCTCCCATCATACTTTTCTGGTATCTTTGGCTTGAACATACGGGCAGATGGCCAACAGACTTGCCGCAGCTCGAGAGTGAAGGCAGGACATCCAACCTCGAAAGGCAGGTATCCGTCTCCACCGGCCGCAGGCTCATCGACGTCGGGGCCATTGCGCCTGTTAGACTGGCGGTGGGTTTCGCGGCTCCGTTCTATGGTGACGCGCGTGTCTTCCCTCCACCTGTCTTCCAGGACCTGCCGCTGATCTCGATGGGCTCGAGGATCAGATGAAGCCATCGACACCTCATCGTGTTCTTGGTTGTGCAGCTCTGGCGGCGGCCCCTACGCTGGCTGTCATGGGGGGGACTGTACTGTAAGGTTGGCCCCTTCAGCATGGCCAGCAGCTTGGGCCATTGTCGCTGCCTACGGATGCCGTGGCGAGCCCACTCGTTGTGATCCCCCTACCTCAGCAAAACCAATCAAACTTTGAATGGTGGATCTCCATTCATCCATTTGGTCAGCCGTTGGCGGGAATCTCAACAGGAGCTGGGCTCACGCCATGGCTTCTGAAGCAGTACTTGGTATGGACGACGACGCAAATCGCAACGTCGCCTGACTCCTGACGGTACCGGTAGTGGCGGCGTCGTGCTCTTGTTGTCGTGAGCCAGTCACGAGGGCGGCGTGATGACGAGAAGGACGCGCTTGGGGTTGACAACACCGTTCGGCGCTTCATCTTGATTGCCTCGCCCTGGGGAAGGCATGTGCCTCGTAGCTGCACCTGCAGCAGGGGCGCCATTGCTGTGGCTGCGTTCTCCAGTGAGGTGGAGAGGCAGGGATTGGATGTTCTCCCCTCCTGCATCTTGTGGAGCGTGGCCGCTAGGGTGCTGTTGATGCTGTCCTCCTCCGGCGGCTCCTGCTCCAACCTCAGCCGCGAGGGGAACGATGACGGCGCTGCCTACACTGGTCACGTTCCCCGCGGTGTCTGCGTCCCCCAACGCCACCACAACCCCCATGGGATCAGTGGCTGCATGCGAGGGGGCCTTCGAGGTGGAAGGACAGGCTGCTGCACCGGACTTTTTCTTGGGCGCCATGGATGTTGACGCCGTCGTCGAAGAAGATGGTGACGAAGATCAACGCGCTGTTTACGTCCTCGGGTTCGCACAAGCGCTCCCCCCTACCTGGCGCACCAAAGATGTCGTGGTCTGACACGATCACCTATGGGGCCATCTGCCCCTTTGTGGTTCGGCAAGGGGGAAGGGCACGTTGCACAAAGAGCGGAGACCATAGAACAACACGGCAATGTTGACGCGGGTGGTTTTTACCCAGGTTCGGGCCGCCGCGAGGTGTAAAACCCTACTCCTGCTTTGGTGGATTGAGTGGAAGACCGTGGCGAATGCGCAGCGCTCAAACCCGGCAAGGTTGCCTCGGGGAGAGCAGCTACGCTCGTATGAGTGTACAAGGGTCCGAATCCTTTCTATGGTTGCCTCGGCCCTCCTTTTATAGGTCAAGGGGTTACCACAGTTGCAAAACAGTCATTATCCAGTGATTAGATAGCCACAGTGCTATCATACCTAACTCTGCAGACAGGACAAGGTGCATTAAATGCACCGCTTAGTGTCACATCGTGGATGCAGCCCGCCAAGCCTTGCCGTGCCATCAAGCCACCTTCTCGTCTGCCTACATGACACGCCCCTGGACGGGTGTCATTTAGGTGTGATCTTCCTCAGAAATGGCTGCCGCGTGCTGGATGACTGCCACTTAATCACTTGGGGGCTTGACACCGCACTGATAAGCGACTTGCATCACTGTGAGTTGGAGCGGTGGAGCTTTGGTGGGATAGCAGGCCGCTAGCGCCCCGGTAACCCTTGCCGGGGAGGTCTTGGGGCTTGCCCTTGGGGAGGCCTCGACCTGACCAGGCTCGCCTGCCCGGCAAGGGAGGCTCTTCCCTTAGTGGTATCTTGCTGTTTTGGCTTGTCTTGGTCTTCTTGATCCGCACTTGATTCCTCAAAGAGCTATTTCTCTCTGGCTTGGTCTTGGTGAAGCTTGCTTCCTTGCTGCCGTGCCTGTGTACGGTCCGGGCAACACACACAAATGTTTGTTGCACCAACAATCCCCGATGAAAACTTAACCAATTTGTCATCAATCACCAAAAAGGGGGAGATTGTAAGTACATCTAGTGCCCCCTAAGTGGTTTTGGAGTATTGAAGACAAATGGGCTAAGGGACTAATGTGTTTGTGAGTTTACACATGAGATATAGTCCTCGAAGATTTGGTTTAACCAGCGAAAGAAGACCCCTAAAAATGTATTTCTTCAAGTGAAGAATTTGGTGCGGACTTTGAAGGAATTGATGTAAAGAATTGGAAGCATGAAGCCTTTTGTTTTCGTAGTTTCGTTCTTCTTACTTGAGTCACAGGAAAAACCATACTGTTAAAGGGGGTCTAGGTGATACATATATCATATTTCTGAAGTGATGCTCAAACCTATACATATCCTACCGCTTCGAGTGAAGGCTTTCGAAATCTCCGGCAGATCTGACAAGTTTGCTACTGACAGAGACATAGTTCTTCTTGTCGCTGATGAGTTTGGTCAGACTAAGGAGTTAGGAGTTCACCTGTGCGATCTACCTATCATGAGCAAATTAAGTGCCTCGAAAAATTTGTGAGTACAAATTTCCGACCATTGCTACGATGTGTGCCAGCTGTCGAGTGGATCCTTATCCTGACAACGGTCATGTCCGTAGGGGCATTTATGACAATTCATTTCGGGTTTCCCTGGCTATAAATAGCCTCCCCCACAACCACTTGTTGGTTGGCTGCTCTAGAGAGAGATTGACACTTGTCATTTGAGAGCAACCCTTCCTCTGATGATAGTGTGAGAAACCCAAGTGAGGAAAAACCCAACCAGAGCCAAAGTGATTGAGCATCACTGAAGAGTTTGACCTATGTGATCCAACACTTGTTACTTTTGAAGACTGTCATTCTTCCAGGCAGTTAGGCGTCATGTTCTGAGCACCCAAGAGTAATTGTGGCATGCCGGTGAACAAGTTTGTGAAGGTTTTGGAAGTCTACCTTGAAGCCTTACCACAAGTGATTGGGCGAGGTCTGCTGTGACCTTAGCTCTAGAGGAATACGATGAAGAGTTAGTGCCTTCAGAGTATAATCTCAGCCGCCTAAACTAGACATACAGTTGATACAGCAATTGGAACTGGTCTACCAAATCATCGTGTCATCACTGAGCCTACCTAGTTTCAAATTACTCACCCCTTACTTTAAGTTATTTCGCCACTGAAGAATCTGTGATCTACATTCTAAAGAACTTGAACTAAAGTCGCTCATCATGTTGTTTCTCATCTCTTCAGTTCATCTTGTGTATGCTTGTATGATTGCATGTTCTTCACTCACATCTATCATGTATGCATGCTCTATGTTTCTGTGATGAATTAATCTCATCCTTGTTTTATTTCTTAACTCTGATCTTTGTCAAATTCATGAGAGTTTTACGAATTTCTAAAAAATTCCCATTCACCCCCTCTGGGAGTAAACCTGTGCTTTCACTATCTGTTATCGGATCACTAAAGGGACTAATCACCGATCACCTTCGCTTGACAGGATCATCTGACTAGCGTCCGCCATGGCGGGACAGTCACTCAGGTCCTCGACCCCATCGTTGATTGCTCCCATCTGACCTGACTCCTTATGGAAAGGGGTAGCACCCTCAACCTTATATACACTAACACCGTCAAGAAGATGTGTATAAACCCACACGAGTCTACCCAAGTAATACCAAACTCAAGCGTATAACACCCAGCATAGCAGGGTCACCCTGGATCTAGTATTCGGTACACGGGAGAACTATCGCATTGAAGACATCAGCTTCTACATCATTCCCTTCCAAAGTGGCAATCATGCACTCCTCGGGCAAACGACCTTCACATGTTTTTATGCTGTCGCACTACGCTTACTTGAAACTCAAGATGCCAGGACCCAAGGGCATCAAAATGGTGAATGGCAATACAGACCAGCCTCTTTGAACTGGGGAGCAAAATGCATCCCTTGCAGCTGATGTGCAAGCGACTGTGGAAGCATCAAGGATCAAGGTCGGGTCAAGCCACCCTGACCCTACAAAGCATCACAAGTCTGCTCACGGCTCGTCCGGCGACAACTCTGGCGTACGGCAGACACCCCCCCCCCCCGCCCCCAGACAAGATGGAAACCACCTCAGCAATAGTTGACCAAACCTGCAAATAGGGACACGTGCTCCGCTACCCCAATCATGATTTCGAGGACAACATCCCTCGGCACCATATTACATTCTGAAAAATTCTTGGGTGCTAGTGGGGCATAAGCCAGACAGGGCAATCTGCCCGATGTCAGATAAACTGGCAACAACGATATCATTAGAAAGCAGGCGTCAAGCTACTGGTCCATTCCGAGATTTCCAGGCCCAGTTGAGTTATAAAACCCATGCCTAGCAGTAAATAGGGGTACAAGTCAATGCACCCACAAGCTATGGGCATAGGCATGGTGCACCCCAACGGAGCTATTTCCTATGAGGTACCACTGCCGGAAGGCCGCCTTACAAGATGGTCACTACCTCTTTGGATCCCCGGATGCTCATCAAGACTATCGCCAAAATGATCAAATCGAGCCTGACCAGTGGTTGATCCTTGCCCTGGACTTTCATGGCCAATGTCATATCCATGTGGCATCCTTTGGTGTAAAGAACGCAGTGGATCATTATCGGAGAATGTCAAGGTCACCATTTGCCGCACTCCTCAAGTTAGACATATAGCCCACAAATGTTACGCTCACACTACTTAACCACAAGTTGACCGAGTCTAAGCCATCACCACACTTTATATGCTCAATCTAGTTTAGTATCTCAAACATTAAACGATAGTGGCATATAGTCCTAGAAACTGATCGAACTAATTTGTATAGTATATGTGCACCCCATCTCTAGTGTGCAGATATCTCCAGCAAAAACACACTCGTCTCCTTGAGCCCAAGATTAATGCCGCATACTTATCATTACATAAAAAGGAAGTGATTAATGCATCAATTAATGCAAAGAGAAGAGAGGATTCAAGAGTGTCTATCAAAGAGCATTCGGCACCGAAAAAACAACATTTCTCGGTCGATCGGCCCTGTACCTTCTGAGACTGTCTTCTATTGCGTTCTGAGTCAACACCCTTGCTCGATCAATCGATCTTATACCCACGCAATCATCTTTTGGAATGGCAGGCCGCCTGCTACTGGCCCTGGCCGTCACGCTGTGTCCTCCTAGACCGGCGTTAGAGCAGGCGGCTGGAGCGAGGGCCTTAGTACATGTGGGCGACCTCGATCAAGGCATGGCAGAGGGGCAGCTCTATGCCCTCTTCTGCGAGGTCATGCACATGGTGTTTGTCCGTATCTGTCGGGACGTCACTGGCAGATTGCTCAGGTATGGCTACGTCAACTTCTATACTTGGGAGGATGGTGAGTGAACATGCAAAGACACCAAGACAACACTCACCATCTTCCCGAGTGTAGAAGTTCACGTAGAAGTACTCGAGTGACCTGCCAATGATGTCTCGGCAGATACAAATGGAAGCCACGGGCACTACCTGGCAGAACAGCGCATAGAGTTGCCCCTCCACCACGCCTTGATCGAGGCCACCCACATATAGAGAGGCCCTCGAGCAAGCCGCCGGCTCCAACGCCGGTCCAGGAGGACGCAGTGTTACAACCGGGGCCAGTAGCGGGCAACCTGTCATTGCGTAAGATGGTCGTGTGCATACAAGATCGATCGATCGAGCAAGGGTGCTAAATTAGAAGGCAACTGAAGACACTCTCATAAGGTGCATGATAGATTGATGGAGCAAGGGTACCGACTCAGAAGGAAACTGAAGAAACTCTCAAAAGGTACATGATTGATCGATCGAGCAAGGGTGTTTTTATAGGCGTCCAATGCTCTTGGATAGATGCTCTCGAGTCCTATCTTTGCTGTTGAATTAATTGATGCATTAATCACTTCCTTTTTTCTGTAATGATAAGGATTGGGCAATAATCTTGGGGTCGATGAGATGAGTGTGTTTTTTCTGGAGATATCTGCACGCTGGAGATTGGGTCCACATATAATATATGAATTAATTTGATCAGTTTCCAGGGCCATATATCGCTACCGTTTAATCTTCGAGATACTAAATTGGATCGAGCATAGGCAGTGTGGTGATGGCTTTGACTTGGTCAAGTTGTGCACTCCTCGTGTGTGGTGATACCTATTCATCTCAAAGACGGTAGAGAGTGCAGGACAACATGACAACGCTGGACCTGAAGCTGAAAGCTCAACCCCGGAATGCCATCTCTACTATGTTGCTCTATACCTATTTTTGGTATTTTCATTTTGTTATTGTTTAGTTCGATTGTTATGCTCGACCTTCGCTTGAATTAAATAAAGAGACAACCCAAATTTTGGTTGCTTATATGTGCCCATGATGCTTGTTGCTTCATTAAACCTTGATCAACACAATTGTCCATCATCTCGGGTCACATACCATAAAGCGGAGCCACATGTCACACCCAGCGCTATAGAGCAGCATGAATCACGCATGTCATGGAGCTCCATCGAGCAAACAACCACTTCCTCGAACCTTATGCCATTATATGCACCAGTTTCAACTTGTGTCCTTGTCGGATTCAGGCCTCCGCAGACCCAAGAAAGGTTCGAACTCTGGGGTGCGTGCGAAGAACTCAATCTCCCCAGTCTGCCAACTCGTCGATCTCATGGCCTAGCTCGATGAACTGGAAAGGACAGGGAAACAGCGATTTACCCAGGTTTGGGCTACCTTGCGGTGTAAAACACTACTCCTGCTTTGTGGTGGATTAGCCTCGAGGTGGGCTGAGGATGAACTAGTACATAGGAGGAACAACCTCAGGAGGTGTGTTCTTGTGTTGGTGTGAGCTGGTGGGGATGATCTGGTTGATCCGTCCCCTTCTATGGTGGTTGCCTAGCTATATTTATAGTGGCCTTGGTCCTCTTCCCCCAAAACGAAGGCGGGAAGGGATCCCACAACGGCCAAGTTTGAAGGGGGACAAGTAGTACATCTTATCCTGACGAAAGGTGGTCTTCGCCTGCAAAGCTTCTAGTTGTGACGTCGTGGTGGGCTCGGCGATGACCTCCGTCCTGCCGTCCTGGTCTCGCAGCATGGGAATGGAAACCTTTGGCTGATTCCTCGGGACTCTGCGTCTGCACCCGCTTCCTTATCACCAAAGAGGAAACCTGCTGTGCTGCGCCCGCTGGCGCCCGCCTGGCCTTGGTCGTCATAGCTTGCGTCACCTGAACCTCACGAGGTGGAGCTTGCATAGAAATCACCGCTCCTTAGGAGCCGACCTAAGGAGGCCGCTTCCTCTGGAGGTCTTGACGTCGTCCGCCTCGCGAGGCTTGGCACCTCGCGAGGGTCTTGTGTTGTTGATGCTGAAGATGGGCCGTACCAGGCCGCAGATGGTGCCATGCTGCAGGCCACAGGCAGGCAAGTCTGGGTACCCCGGTTCCCAGAACGCCGACAGTAGCCCCCGGGCCCAAGGCGCGCTCGGAGTTGGCTTCGGGGCGAAGCCAAAGGGCAAGGGCGAAGCGCCGCGGGCCCCAACTGCCTGCGGGCCCGGTCGACGTGTGGCGCTTGATGGGACATGAGCGTCTCCACTTCCCCACGCAGCCTCGGCAACCGCCAGACTTGACGACTGCTTGTTGCAAGCGTGGCTCTGCCATCATTGCCCACCATGCTCGTCCTTGGCCTCCCCCCTTTCCCTGTGAACTCGCGGCTCCTCTTCCAGATTTGGCACCAGTGCCAATCCACCCTTGACGCCATGTCCCCGAGGTCGAAGAAGAAGAGGAAGGCCTGCGCGCCCACCGAATCCCAGTCAGGTTTGGAGCCCGCGCTTGATCGGTCGACGGTGATCAACCAGGAGGGGTTGGACAAGGTCCGGTCGGCCCTCACCGCTGATTCCAACGAGTGGAAGGTGACGACGGTCTGGCCCGCCTCACGGGCCTTGGTTGACATGGAGGCCACTAAGATCCCCATCCACCTTCATGTTCTTCTAGCTGGCTTGGTCCCTCCTTTTTCTGATTTCTTCAATGCCACAATCTCACATTACCAGATCCAAGCGCTGCATCTGGACCCCAGGTCCATAATCCTCCTTGCCGCCTTCGCCTTCCTGTGTGAGGCTATGGTGGGTGTTGCTCCGTCTGTCGCCTTGTTCCGCCATTTCTTCTCGCTCCACCTGGTCGACGGCCGACAGCGCTCGGGATGCGTGGAATTCCAGGCTGTGGCGGCGACAGTTGGTTCTGGTATCGACTTCACACTCCGCCCGGATGTGAGGGGATTCCGGAAGCATTAGGTGTATGTGGACACCGCCACACACAGCCCCCTGCTCCTGCTCCCGTGAGCGCCGGCAGAACCCAGCTCTGGCTGGGGGCACGTGAAGCTCGTCAACCGTTGGCTTGCCCGCGTCTGGTCCAGGCTGGCCAAGTTGAAGGGGGCAGGGGTGATGGCGTCGATGGTGGTGAGGGAGTTCGTCCGGCGGCGTATTGCCCCGCTTCAGCACCATTCTCGCCCAATGTGGGCCTTCACTGGCCCCAACGACTGTCGGTGTCCTAGGACCGGGGGTGCCCAGACTTGCCGGCGGCCCATGGCATGGCTCCATCGACGGCATGGTATGGCCAAGACCTCCACGAGGGGCGGCCTCCCCAGGCTGGCTCCCGAGGAGCGGAGATATCATTGCAAGCCGCACCTCGCGAGGTTCACCTGACGTGAGCCATGACGACCAAGACCAGGCGGGCGCCAGCGGGCGCAGTGTACCAGTTTCCCCTTTGGCGGCAAGGAGGCAAGCGCAGGCGCGGAGTCCCGAGGAAGCAAGCAAAGGTTTCCTTATCGGTGCAACAAGACCAGGGCCACCAGGATGGAGGTCATCGCGGAGCCCACTGCAGTGTCACTGCCAGAGGCTTTTGCAGGCGAAGACTACTTTTGTCAGGATAACTTGTACTAGTTGTCTCCCTTCGAATTTGGCCCTTGTGGGATCCCTTCCCGCCTATATTTGGGAAGTGGACCAAGGCCACTATAAATAGGACTTAGCCACCACCATAGGGGGCACCTGGAAGGGGAGGGGAGCTGGATCAGATCCATTCCACCCTAACCACCTCACCAGCTCATCGAGCTCAAGAACACATCACCTCCTGAGGTTGTTCCACCTCTGTATTAGTTCATCCTCAGCCCTCCGAGGCAATCCACCACAAAGCTAGAGTAGGCTATTACACCGCAAGGTGGCCCGAACCAGGATAAACTGTTGTGTCTCTTGTCCCTTTGGTTCGTCGAGCTAGGTTGTGGAATCGTTGAGCAGGCAGACTGGGAAGGGAGAGTTCTTCGCACGCACCCCAGAGTTCGAACCTTTCAAGGGTCTGTGGAACCCTGAATCCGACATTTGGCGCGCCAGGTAGGGGTGCGTCGAAGCTTCGCCTCTTCGTCCGCTTCGCTCCTCCATTCAGCTCTCATGGCGGGCGCCGCTCCACCGGCCGGATCGACGGGCGTGCATGGAGGCGCCATGGGACTCCGGGCCTTCACCCCCGCCTTACGACATGTACAGTGGCCACCCAAGTTCAAGCCAGAGATGCCACCTTGCTACGACGGTGCGGCAGACCCAGTGGCATTTCTCCAGGCATATGAGGAGGCCGTTTGGGTGGCCGGTGGCGATGACAAGGTCATGCCCAACAGGTTTCCCATGGCCCTCGCTGGCGTGCCGCGCGCCTGGATGCTCAACTTGCCGGAATCTTCTGTGGCCTCCTGGGAGGAGCTGCGCGGTCTCTTCATCACGCGCTTCGTGGCGCCGGCGCTCCTTGCCGTCGCAGCCCTCCTTGGCGATTCGCAGGCGCCGCCCTCGGACTGTCACGTCAAGCAGTTCTTCCGCAAAGTAGGTGTCGCACACGTGCAGCAGGGAGCTCCTCCGGGATGGGCGGCGCCCAAGGCCGACCTCACCTTCGACTCAAGAGACCACCCAGCAACCACCGCGGGCGCAGGCACACTCCCAATGCTCTGCACCCTCACCATCTGCAACATGGCGGTTACCAAGACCCTCATCGACGGCGGAGCTAGCCTCAACGTGCTCTCTGTGGAAGCTTTCGGCTTGCTCCACGTGCCACATGGCCGGCTTCGCCCCACCAAGCCCTTCTTCGGGGTCGTCGACGGTTCCACCAGCCACCTGGGGCAGATTCGCCTTCCCGTCACCTTCGGCACTCGCGACAACTACCGCACCGAGCTTATCGACTTCGACATCGCCCGCATCAGCCTCCCGTACAACGCCGTCCTCGGGTACCCAGCCTTGGCCAAGTTTATGGCAGCGACTCATCCTGCCTACAACCTCATGAAGTTGCCGGGGAGCAGCGGCATCCTCACCGTGGCCGGAGACACCAAGGAGGCCCTGACAGCCCTCAAGCTCGCCTTCAGGGCCGCGGCAGCAGCACGCCCAGCAGGTGGAGGAGCCCCTGAGGCCCCGGGGGCTGCGCCGACGAAGAAGAAGAAGCTGTTCTCCCAAGATCGGGCCGAGACGAAGCAGGTGCCGGTTGACGAGGATGGGGTGTCAGGAGCCACCTTCACTATAGGAGCCAACCTCACCCCAGACCAAGAAAAGGCGTTGGTCGGCTTCTTGCGCACAAACAAGGAGGTGTTTGCATGGGAGCCCAAAGATCTGGTCGGAGTCCCGAGGGAGGTAATCGAGCATCACCTGAGGGTGTGCCCCAACGTACGCCCGGTGAAGCAGAGGGCGCGGCGGCAGTCCACGGAGAAGCAGGCGTTCATCATCCAACAGACCCGCAAGCTGCAAGATGTTGGTGTCATTTGGGAGGTGCGGTACCCAGAATGGCTGGCTAACCCGGTCATTGTCCCCAAGAAAGGCGGGAAAGAACGCATGTGCGTCGACTTCACCAACCTTAACAAGGCTTGCCCTCAAGACCCCTTCCCGCTCCCGCGCATCGACCAGATCGTCGACTCTACCGCCGAGTGCGACCTGCTGTGCTTCCTGGACGCATTCTTAGGATATCACCAAATCAAGATGGCGGTGCAAGATGTTGAGAAGACGGCCTTCTTGACCCCGTGCGGGGTGTATTGCTACACCTGCATGCCCTTCGGGCTGCGTAATGCCGGAGCGACCTTCCAGCGGCTGATGCACATCGCTCTGGGCTAGCAGCTTGGGAGGAATGCAGAGGCATACGTCGACGACATAGTGGTGAAGTCTCGGGAGGCAAGGACCCTCATCGAGGACCTGGAAGAAACGTTCACCTGTCTGCGCAAGGTGGACCTGCGGCTCAACCCGGAGAAATGTGTGTTTGGTGTCCCCTCCGGCAAGCTGTTGGGCTTTTTGGTGTCACACAGGGGAATCGAGGCGAACCCCGAGAAGGTCAAGGCGATAGAAAGGATGATCTCGCCGCAGACTCTCAAGGAAATGCAAAAGCTGGTGGGCTGCGTGACCTCGCTAGGGTGCTTCATCTCCAAGCTTGGGGAGCGCGCCCTCCTGTTCTTGAAGCTAATGAAGAAGAAAGAGCCGTTCGAATGGACTTCGGAGGCTGACGCAGCGTTTCAAGACCTCAAGAGATACCTCACCAGCCCACCAGTGATGGTGGCGCCGCGACCTCTCGAGCCCTTGGTGCTTTACCTGGCCACCATGCCACACTCTGCCAGCGCAGCACTGGTGGCGGTCCGGGAAGAGCACCAGGCCAGGGACTTGCCGGGCAGCGCCACACGCCAGGACGAGACAACGCAGCTTCGGGACGGTGCTCCTGAGGCCCCGGCGGCACCAGCAGATGACCAGGCCCCTCAGGACGGCGCTCCTGGGGGCCTGGCTGCCCTTGCAAACAGCCAAGCTCCCGAGGACCCCTAGCCTCCGGAGGTACAAGACAGCACCAGCACTCTGGCCCTCATCGAGCACCCGGTGTACTTCATCAGCACGGTATTGCGTGACGCACGGGCGCGCTATCTCATGCCGCAGAAGCTCCTGCTCATGCTCCTTGTCGCCTCCCGCAAGCTGCACCACTACTTCCAAGGTCACCCCATCAAGGTCGTCTTAGCTTACCCACTGGAGAGGGTGCTCCGGAGCCCCAATGCTACGGGGAGAGTCGCAGAATGGAACATCGAGTTGCAGGCATTCCAGTTGGAGTTCTGCACCACCAGAGTCATCAAGGGTGCCGCGCTCGCCGACTTCGTGGTGGAATGGACTGATGTTCCCAGCCCTGAAGTAGGCGAGGACCGCCCACTCTCACCAGGAAGCGAGGCGCCAGACGGATGGGTCATGTACTTTGACGGCGCCTTCGCGTGTCAGGCGCGGGGGCTGGAGCCGTGCTCATCTCGCCCACCCAGGAAAAGCTCTACTACGCCGTGCAGCTCTGCTTCCAGCAGGGCGAGAAGGTCTCCAATAACATCGCCGAGTATGAAGGCTTAATCGCCGGTCTCAAGGCTGCGACAGGCTTGGGAGTGAAGTGCCTCACCATCAAGGGCGACTCCCAGCTCCTCGTCAACTTCTCCAACAAAGTATACGAGCCGAAGGATGAGCACATGGAGGCATATCTTGCGGAGGTACGCAAAATTGAGAAACAATTCTTGGGCTTGGAACTGCAGCACGTGCCGCGCGGCACAAACAAGGAAGCCAATGACATCGCCAAGAGGGCATCCCGGCGCCTGCCTCAGGAGCTCGGCGTCTTCGAGGAGAGGCTCTTCAAGCCTTCGGCAGCCCCACCCGCTGCAGAGGCAACGCCGCCTCAGGAGGAGCTCCCCCCAGAACCAACCTCGAGAGCCCCAGCCTGTGGCCCGACCTCAGGGGCGCGTCTGCTCCTCATGCTTGAGCCTCAGGAGGGATGCTGGACTGAAGAGTTCAGGGCGTATCTGCTCCAGGGAACCCTCCCGGAGAAGGAGGAAGACGCAGAGCGGGTGGCACGCCAAGCTACAACATACTGCATTCGGGATGGTGAGCTTTATCGGAGGCGTCCAAACGACATCTCTCTACGATGCATTTCCAGGGAGCAGGGGCGTGACCTGCTGACGGATATACATGGCAGGGACTGCGGGCACCACTCTTCATCACGCACCCTCGTGGGGAAGGCATTCCGCAGCGAGTTCTACTGGCCAACGATGCTCAACGACGCCGCAGAGTTGGTCAAGTCCTGCGAAGCCTGCCAGTTCCACGCCAAGCAGACCCACCAGCCTGCTCAGGGCCTCCAAACCATTCCGCTCGCGTAGCCGTTCGCGGTCTGGGGGCTGGACATCTTGGGACCGTTCCCACGGGCGCCTGGGGGCTACCGCTACCTCTACATTGCCATCGACAAGTTCACCAAGTGGGCGGAAGTGGAAGCTGTCCGCACCATCCCAGCCGGTTCGGCAGTCAAGTTCATCAAGAGCCTCGTGAGCCGCTTCGGGGTCCCTAATCGTATCATCACCGACAACGGCTCGCAGTTCACTAGCAATCTCTTCAAAACATATTGTGCTAACCTTGGAACTACGCCTAAGTGGTGCACCCCAGGAGCAACGGCCAAGCTGAGCGCGCCAACGTGGATGTCCTGAGAGGCCTCAAAACAAGAACCTTTAAGAAAAAAAGCTTGAGGCCTGCCGCAGGGGCTGGATCGATGAGCTCCAGTCCGTGCTGTGGTCCATCCACACCACCGCCATCAAGCCGACGGGCGAGACTCCATTCTTCCTCGTCTACGGAGCCGAAGCGGTTCTCCCACACGAAGTCAAGCATCGCTCCGCGCGGGTCCTGGTGTTTGACGAGGCACACCAGGATGCCTCGCGGGGGATGGACCTCGTGCTGGGGGAGGAAAGCCGCCGTCAAGCCTCGCTCCGGGTGGCAAGGTACCAGCAGGCGTTGCGGCGGTACCACTGTCGCAGCGTCCGCCCCAGGACGCTCGAGGTGGGCGATCTCGTCCTAAGGTGGGTGCTCTCTAGGGAGGGGCTGCATAAGCTCTCTCCCATGTGGGAGGGCCCATTTAGGATTGCCCGCGTCTCCAGGCCTGGCACCATGCGCTTGGAGACACAGGACGGGATCCCCATCTAGAATGCCTGGAACATCCAGCACCTCCGGAAGTTCTACCCATGAAGCAAGGCCCAGTGCCTATGAAGGTCTCTGCTCGTGACAGTCTCACGTAATAATGAGTGGGGCTGTACACGCCCCGGAGTCTCTAGAGTGCCGCTCTCCGTCCTCGGGGGCTCCCTCCCACGTCCTAGTGGCAGCACTTAGCTCCGCGCTGGTGAGAAGACTAGACTAGGTGCCGGACGCGGCTGTTCATTTGCCTGCTTTCTGCAGCTGGTTTGCAACCTTTTAATGGAATTTGGAGCTCTAGCGTTTCTCGATTGCCTAGTTGGGTTTTCTCTTCTTGCCTCGCTTGCTTTTTTTTTGGGTCAGGGAGAATGGCAGTTGCCCGTCGCTCTCCCTCGTGCGCCTCCCACGGGGGCTGGACAGGTGTGTGCGTGCGTTGGGCTAGCCCACGCCGCGAACACACCTCGCCAAAGCCCTGTTGTCCCAGAGCTTAGGCTTCCTTGATCTTCGCGAGGCGCCCTCGATTGAGCTCGTGATTTGTGCACCCTCTTAAGTCTGTGCCCCCTGGGTACCGCGACGCGGTGAACTAAGCCACGATTAGTCATGCCTGAGGGCTCACGCAAGGAAGAACAAGGCACCCGACAAGTTTTGTAACAAACCCTGCAGTTTTATGATGCCTCCCGAGGCCAGCAGCTCCTAGGTCGGTAGCAAGGGGGCCCCACCAGGTGCTGAAGGACGTGCCCTCGCGAGGAGGGAAGCTACCGTGGGTGTACCAAGCTAAGTTATCCTACCACACCTACTCGGGACATGAACACCATAGCATAACACAAGAACAATAAACATAGCATAGCAGCATAAGTGCCATGGTTCATTACACGCCCTAGCAGGGCTCTCTACTTTTTTCAAAATGCAGAAGAAAGGAAAGGTTAAATAGAAGCGGCCCGCGCGACTGCAGCAGCTCCTGAGGCTTGGCTCCGGAGGTTCTCCGGGCTCAGCCTGAGCCGTCCTCACGCTTCACCGGGGCGCGGCGGTGAGAAGACCCGCCACCTCCCTCGAAGCGAGCCCGGCGGCATGGCGGCTGGTCGTAACCACCGCTGCTTGTGCTCTCGCCGAAGGAAGAGCCGCCGCTGCTGAACGAGCCGCGGCCGTCGCCAAGGGCAAGCTCACCCTCAGCATCACCACGGCCGTCGTCAAGGCCAAGCTCATCGTCCTCGCCGTCGTCTTCGGGGCAGCACCCTGCGCGGCGGCCATCTTCCCCAAACACCCTCATGTAGAGGGTTGCGGCACCGCCGTACCTGAAGTGGAGGGTGCACCTCCTGCTCAGGCCACGCGCGCGGGCGAACGTTTGCCAGCCGTGGGTCAGGGCCACATTCCCGGCGGCGAAAACTTTGACCCCGACCCATGAAGCCTTGCTGCAGCAGCCGTCAGCTTGTAGCTAGAGGCCGTCAAGGCCAGCGACTGGCAGCTCGCCCGCAAAGAAGTGGGGGAGCGAGAGCCAGGTGCCGGTCGGCCCCTCCGACCACACGACAAACTCTGGGAGCACTTCCATCGAGTGGAAGCGCGGCCGAGGAGGCCGGGCGACCACGGCGCACCTCCCTCCATCACAGGGGCTGCCTCGCCCCTGGCGGCTCTCGCCGCGAGAAGAGGCGCCACCGCGGCCACTCGAGGCGCGCCCAGTCCATGAGGAGCCACCACAGGGGTCACCGCATGCTTGCGGGGGTGACCTCGTCCCCTCTTGGGCGGCGGCGAGCCGGGCCCCTCCTTAGGGGCCTTCCCCTTCTTGGCAGCAGAGAACTTCCTCGTCGGCACCATGAGCACTGTGGCAAGACGGCGAGGCAAGAAGGAAGAAGAAGGAGCGGGTGGCGAGAAGACGGAGACGAGCAAGGGGGGCTTCGCCCCTTTCCTCATTTATAGCCAAGGGGAGGCCGACCGCCGGCCTCCACGATCGTGCGTAATGATGATTTTTCTCTGCATGTAGCAGGGTCTCGTCAAGTCGAGCAATTGCTGAGGTAGCATGGGGAAGCGGAGGCGCCCACGCCCCATCAATCACCACACGGCAACCGAGGCCACAGGCGGTTAGGGCCCGCGGCGCTCTGCACTTGCCCTTTGGCTTCGCCTCGAAGCCAAGTTTGAGCGCACCTTGGGCCCGGGGGCTACTGTCGGCGTCCTGGGACCGAGGGTGCCCAGACTTGCCTGCCTACGGCCTATGGCATGTCTCCATCGATGGCCTGGTATGGCCCAGCTTCAGCGACAACAACTCAAGACCCTCGCGAGGGGCCAAGCCTCGCGAGGCAGAGGACACCAAGACCTCCACGAGGGGCGGCCTCCCCAGGCTAGCTCCCGAGGAGCGGAGATATCAATGCAAGCCGCACCTCATGAGGTTCACCTGACGTGAGCCATGACAACCAAGACCAGGCGGGCGCCAGCGGGCGCAGTGTACCAGTTTCCCCTTTGGCTCCAAGGAGGCAAGCGCAGGCGCAGAGTCCCGAGGAATCAAGCAAAGGTTTCCTTATCGGTGCAACAAGACCAGGACCGCCAGGACGGCAGGACAGAGGTCATCATGGAGCCCACTGCAGCGTCACCGCCAGAGGCTTTTGCAGGCGAAGACTACTTTTGTCAGGATAACTTGTACTAGTTGTCTCCCTTCGAATTTGGCCATTGTGGGATCCCTTCCCGCCTATATTTGGGAAGAGGACCAAGGCCACTATAAATAGGACTTAGCCACCACCATAGGGGGCACTTGGAAGGGGAGGGGAGCTGGATCAGATCCATTCCACCCTGACCACCTCACCAGCTCATCGAGCTCAAGAACACCTCACCTCCTGAGGTCGTTCCACCTCTATACTAGTTCATCCTCAGCCCTCCGAGGCAATCCACCACAAAGCTGGAGTTGGGTATTACACCGCAAGGTGGCCCGAACTAGGATAAACTACTCTGTCTCTTGTCCCTTGGGTTCGTCGAGCTAGGCCGTGGAATCATTGAGCAGGCAAACTGGGGAGGGAGAGTTCTTCGCACGCACTCCAGAGTTCGAACCTTTCAAGGGTCTGCGAAACCCCAAATCCGACAATGACCCCATGAGGCTCCAGGTGCCCCCGCTCCCTTCCAAGACGCTGCACATGGCACTCGAGCTCCTGACTGGCGACCCAGCGCCTGCCACGCTCCCGGCAGAGGGATGCCTCTTGTAACACTTCTCGAACATGGAGGACTTTGTGAAGCAGATACCCCTCTTCGACGAGTGGGGGCTACGCCCGGAAGGTCTCGAGGGTCCTCGCGAGAACCCCGTCTTGGTGGCTCCTGTGCTAGCCGATCCTGTGGCGCGTGCCCCTGAGTTGGTTGCAGGAGGCGGGCGCCGTCGAGTGCTCCCGAGGCGACCGCTGGAGAGGGGGTGCCACCGGGTGCTCCGGAGGTGACTGCTGGAGAGCGGGTGCCGTCAGGTGCTCCTGAGGCGACCGCTGGAGAGCGGGTGCCGTCAGGTGCTTTTGAGGCATCCGCTGGGGAGCGGGTGCCATCACGTGCTCCTGAGGCGACCGCTGGGGAGCGGGTGCCGTCAGGTGCTCCTGAGGTGGCGGCCCGCAGCCCAACCACAAAGGGCGGCGCACCGGCCCCCGGCATACCTCATCTGGACCTCAGGGCACTCCACAAGAGGAAAGGGCTCTGGAGCTACAGTGATGGCGCTCCCCAGGCCCTGAAGCAAAGGAAGTGGATAGCCGTGGACGAGTAAGTACCTTATCTTCGTGGATCTTCGCGTGTCACGCCCTTTTCTGACTTTGGCTCTTCAGGATTCCCTCGGTTGCTGCGGTGAAGCCTCCTGAGGTGCAACCCCCGGATGCCCTTGGCCCGCTCGCGATTCCAGGCCCCTCACGTCGGGCGCCTGTGTAGGGCACGGAGCCGGCCCGTGAGGCGAAGGCGCCGCCGGAAGGCCGCGAGCCCGTGCTCCCAGCTTCCTTCCTCCACGGCCATCTCTGGGGTGCAGGGGGTGTGCCGAGGGCTCCTCCACTGGTGCTCGCTGGTAGCTGGGCGAGCCCATCACCGGCTTCTTCTTCAAGCAGCGGGGCTTAGTCGCACAACGCTTCCATCGAGGCTCGGGGAACAGATGAAGGAGCGTCGGCTACCAGCCCCCTGCCAGAGGCGGGCGAGTCATTTCGCGCCTCTCCGGCAGCCCCTGGCACGGAAGAAGGGCTCGGCCACACGCTGGAGCTTGCTCGGGGCACAGCGTCATCTGTCATGACCTCTTCTAGGAGGCAATGGGCGTGCTGGGTCGCCATGGGGGAGAACTTGCTGATTTTGACGCACGCCTCGAGGCGGAAGGCTTCCGCTTGGCGCGCGAGTGGCACCAGCTGAAGGTCGCAATCAACCTCGAGCATCTGCAGCATGAGCGCACTCGTACAGACGCCGCGGCATCCCTCGCAGCTTCTTGTGAAGCCTGCGCCCGCGCTCTGGAGGAGGCCAGGGCTGCTGACCACCGTCGCGAGGCGGCCGAGGAGCGGGAGAAGGAGCTTCGAGCTTCGAATGCCATCCTTGAGCGGCAGGTCCAGGCGCGCAGGGCCATCCCTAGCGGCATCGCCGAGCGAGGCCCCCTCGGATGAGAAAGGAGGCCAGGCGCATGAGGATGCGCTGGCGCTTGAGATCTCGGGACATAACCTGGAGCTCAAGCGGCTGGAGGTGAGGGAGCGCAAAGTGGCCGCGGCTGAAGATGCCGTTGCCGCCCGGGAGGCCAAGATCCTGCAGGAGATTGACCGAAGGGTGGCGGATATTCACGGGGCTCTTGTTGGCGAATACCGCCGGAAGCTGAGGCTCCAGGAGGCCTGCTTCCAACAGCGGCAGGTTGAGTTGCAGGGCAGGACCGACGCCCTCAAGGCCAAGCTTGCCGCGGCAAAGCAGCGCGAGATGACCACCAAGGAGGCTCGGGCCTCCGCCCAATCTGACTTGTCCTCACTTTAGCAGCAGGTCACGGGCGTCATGTCTCTTAGGGAGAAAGCCACGAATGAAGCGAACCACCGACAGACGATGCAGCGCGAGCGCTCCTCGATGCTTGAGGACCTCAGGGTCCGGGCCAACCGGGCCTTGGATACCATCTATGAAGAGAGTGTCTCCCGCCCGCACGAAGCTGATGAGGCCGGCTACCTCCACTTATTTACCCAAGTCATGACCCATCTGGAAGACCAGGCCATGAGGGCGCGCCAGCTCGTCGAGGAAAGAAGCAGGGGACTTCTCGGGCGCGCGTTCTCACATGTCTTCAGCTACCTTCTTAGCCTTGATCCTGACTTTGACTTCAACGCTGCGATAGCCACCGTGCCCAGGGTCACGCAGGGCGACCTGGCGAGTTGGGTGGATGACCATGTGGACGACCTGGTCACGGAGTTCGCCTGTGAAGATGGCATGGACGTGCCCGCAGCTGAAGAGGTTTGTGCCGACGATGGTGATGATGAAGATGGCGACGCCGATGGCAGCACGTCTTGCTAGGCTTACGCTTTCTTTCCGATCCTGACCTACATACCAAAATTTTGGGCTCGGCCTCATGGGGCGTGAAAAGAATTTTCTTGGTGGGGGTTTCCCCGTTATGTATGAAATGATGATATGCCTTCTGAATTGATTCTGAAACGTGCTGCCGAGGGCAGAAAGGCCCCCTACTAGAGTAGTTTGTTATGACTTATCTTTGGTGCCGGTGGTCTTGGACGGGTTCTTGTGTCGTGAGGGCGCTCCCTTCCCAAGGCGGGCCCCACGGGGGCTCGCGAGGGCTTGAGCCTCCTGAGGAGCCTGTAGGCCCACCCGAGAGCGCCGCGCGAGGAGCCGATTGCCGAGTCACAGCAAGGTGTGCACGCGGTGGTCCTGCGGCAGATGCGCTTGTGGCCCCGTGGGGGCCTCGGCGCCGCTTGGGCTGGCCCAAGCGCGTGCACAGCGCGCACGCTACGCCCAACCCCCGCTCGCGGGGTGCTCACCCGGGGGGCAGTAGGCATGAGCGCGGCTTTTTAACATAAACCAAAAGCCAAGAAAACACCACAAATCGAAAAATCTCCCCCCTCCTTTTTCCTTTTGACAAGCTCACGAAACTCCAAATCTCATTTCAAAAGATGCAAATCGGGTTACAGAAAGAGGGCGAAATAAACAGCCACGTTCGGCACCTAGACTAGTCTTCTCACCACCGCGGAGCTAAGTGCTTCCACTTGGACGTGGGTGGGAGCCCCCGTGAGGCCCGAGGGCGGCGCTCAGGAGACTTCGGGGCGTGTACAGCCCCAACTTATTATTATGTGAGAGTGTCACGAGCGGAGATCTTCATTGGCGTCCCTGACGCCTAGCGAGGGCCCCGCCATGCGCCTCCCCTGACCACCGTTGGGGCATCCAAAAACCAGGACGAGACCAAGGGGCGAGGGGGACACTGGCGGTGCCCCGGCGATCACAGGCCCCCCACCGGGGGGAAGGGCTCACCGGCGCCTTGCCCAACGGAGGACCTACTTCCGAGCAGCGTGCGCCGCCGTTGTGGCGGCGCCTTGCTCCACGCGGCGTGGGAGAGGCCCTGGCGCCGGGCTCCCCCCGCGTAGATCCCAGTGCGCCCCGTCCGCTCATGGCGGGGCCATCATCCTGAGGTCCACGGCCATTGTCGTGGCTTGGTTCTCCTATGGTCCATGGTTAGCGTAATCGTGCTCCTGAGATATTGGCTGTACCCATTGGCTGTTATTGTCGAAGATGCCGGTGAAGCTTCGGGGCGGCCCGCGAAGAGCTTCATTCTCACGTGGTCCTGCCGCCCAGGCTGGCGAGGGGAACGAGCAGGGGCTTCCTCTTGGCGCATACAGCAAGCTCATTAGTGGAGGTATAGGGGTGCCCGAAGCTGCCATCCCCAGCTCTGCGCCTGGCCGCCAGCACCGTTGCTTGTCATGCCTGGTGCCAGGTCGCGACGAACGTAGGGTGGCATCCCGTCGCGGTCCCTGGAGGGGCCGCCCGGTCCCGTCGCGCTCAGGCGTGACGTATCCTGGGTAGGGTAAGCAGCAACGCGGGCCAGGTTGGCGTCGTGAGATCCTTCGGGCCCCCCGAGGAAGGGCGCGCGGGTGTGACAAGAGCTGGTGCGTGCCCCCGGCAGCACTTGCGATGTAGGCAAGGTGCAGAAGGGCACCGCGCCCTCGCAGGCGACATCGAGTAGCTCGGCGACGCGCTCCAGCAGGGCGTCATGGTCACCTTCCGCCAGCCTGCACTGCAGCAGCTCCCGCGGCACAATAAGCGTGGCATATGTGTTCGCCTGCTACCGGCGCGTGTGTAGGGTCGTCGCCGCGGCGTAACCTGAAGACCGCGCGGTGGCGCGGTTGCGACGTGGCACGGAAGCGGGCGGAGGTGGTCCATGCAGCCTGATGCTGACGGTGCTGGCCGTCGTGCGGGCTGCAAGGAGCGCAGAGTGGAGGGCTTATTTGGCAGGGGGCGCTGCTCGGGCGGACCGAGCGACCCAATGCTCAGCGTGAGCTCGAGAATCTCCCGCCATGGTGACGATGGGGCAAACGGCGGGGGAGAGGCTTCGACGCACCCCTACCTGGCGCGCCAAATGTCGGATCCAGGGCTCCGCAGACCCAAGAAAGGTTCGAACTCTGGGGTGCATGCGAAGAACTCAATCTCCCCAGTCTGCCAACTCATCGATCTCACGGCCTAGCTCGATGAACTGGAAAGGACAGGGACACAGCGATTTACCCAGGTTCGGGCCACCTTGTGTGTAAAACCCTACTCCTGCTTTGTGGTGGATTGGCCTCGAGGTGGGCTGAGGATGAACTAGTACAGAGGGGGAACAACCTCAGGAGGTGTGTTCTTGTATTGGTGTGAGCTGGTGGGGATGATCTGGTTCATCTGTCCCCTTCTATGGTGGTTGCCTAGCTATATTTATAGTGGCCTTGGTCCTCTTCCCCCAAAACGAAGGCGGGAAGGGATCCCA
Source organism: Thinopyrum elongatum (assembly GCA_011799875.1). Taxonomy (NCBI): domain Eukaryota; kingdom Viridiplantae; phylum Streptophyta; class Magnoliopsida; order Poales; family Poaceae; genus Thinopyrum; species Thinopyrum elongatum. The sequence continues at coordinate 421,776,304 of CM022299.1, forward strand.
CAATGGCCAAGTTTGAAGGGGGACAAGTAGTACATCTTATCCTGATGAAAGGTGGTCTTCGCCTGCAAAGCTTCTGGTTGTGACGTCATGGTGGGCTCGGCGATGACTTCCGTCCTGCCATCCTGGTCTCATAGCACGGGAATGGAAACCTTTGGCTGATTCCTCGGTACTCTGCGTCTGCACCCGCTTCCTTATCACCAAAGAGGAAACCTGCTGTGCTTCGCCCGCTGGCGCCTGCCCGGCCTTGGTCGTCATAGCTTGCGTCACCTGAACCTCACGAGGTGGGGCTTGCATAGAAATCTCCGCTCCTCAGGAGCCGGCCTAAGGAGGCTGCTTCCTCTGGAGGTCTTGACGTCGTCCGCCTCACGAGGCTTGGCCCCTCACGAGGATCTTGTGTTGTTGATGCTGAAGATGGGCCGTACCGGGCCGCAGATGGAGCCACGCTGCGGGTCGCAGGCAGGCAAGTCTGGGTACCCCAGTTCCCAGAACGCCGAAAGTCCTTGGTCATAAGCTAGATTTCCTGGCTGCTATGTTTACCCCTTATGCTACCGCACGTTCGGCTAAGGGTGTACTGGGAGCACCTCTATGACTGTTGACGGTGCAACATACCGTCAGATCTCTCGGCAGGGTTCCACCCGCACGCACAAGTACCCAGGTTCGGGCCTCCGGAGAGTAATACCCTACATCCTGCTTCTTCTTGTCATTCATAATGGTGGGGTACCTCATGTGAGGCAGTACAATGGTATGGACTAGTTGATTACTTCCTTTGGTGACCCTAAAATGGAGCAATAAGGATTCTCGCCCTTTTCCCCAAAGGTTACCATGAGTTATCGAACCCATGGGAGGATGATCCCTTGACACTAGGGTCTCAAACAAACTTTTGTTAAAGAAACAATTCCAACTTTTGGCTGGATCAAAATCAAACAAGTTGTAGGAGAAAACTTATAATAATAAATAGGCATAGGTATGAGGTCTTAATGCTTACAACCATGACGGGACCAAATATGATCTTAATTTGTGCGCTTGAAGTCACCAACCGAGATGTGCTTGTTACAATCCGAAGTGGGGGATGTGTCCAAATCACATCTTAACCGGCATGCGTCCTACATCAAAAGTCAGTTGTCCAACCAAAGGCCCTATCCATCTCGCGGGGTTGCCTTGATAATTAATCTTGTAATAATCAGACAAGAGCATTGGGCGTTTAATGACTACACCTCTTGAATCCCAGAGATAAGATCTGTGTTACCGTACTAAACCTTTCTGTCACTGGTTTTCAGAATAACACTTCACGGTCTCTCTGCCCTTAGCCTCCTCTTGACTCATTCCTGATCCTCGATACCCGAAGGTATGACAAACGCGAAAGAGATAAGAGACATCTACCGAACAATTTTATTTAACACATACATGACATTAATTAAAAGCACATACATTGACCCCTTCAACAAATACACCGGGTTGCAAGGCTATGGATTGATAATATGTCTTACAATGGATGCCTTGTGTCATACACGATTACAAGTATGGAGCAGAGGAGGAAGAACTATGGTAGAGATGGAGATGGTGGCTCTGGAGATAGGAAATGGCAGTGGTTAGGGATGATGAAGAGGGGATGAAGAATACTCTGTTCTGGCTCCGCTCACGGCTCTTCTCTTGACATTTTGGTCTCAATTGCTTTATAAAAGTTGTTCTGGTGGACGAGTAGCCTAGGTTTCCATGCCATACGACCGCTCATACAGGCGGCCGCGGTCGTATGAAACTCTGTCTTTTGCTCTAGATTTGTTGGTGTGCCCTCTCCTAATTTCTTCTATCTCCTCCTTTACTTCTTTCCTTGTTCTGATTTGATTTCGTCCAGATTTAGCCCATTCCCTATAGATACACAATAAAGAGTGGATTTGTGGAATCTACTACATTCATTAGTCATTAGTGGCAATATCGGTGCGAACATCTCGGTTTTAATGAAATGTATCAGTTTAAACTAAGGGTAGATGAGTGAAAAAATACCACTCATCAACTCCCCCAAGCTTAAACTTGATCGTCATAGCACCAGCGAGAAGCTGAAGCACCATATAAGAGATACAACATAACTTTTGGCATAATCTCGTTCACCCTTCAATTAAGTTCCTCTCGATAATTTAGTCCACAAGTTCTATCAAGTCTATTAAAATTAACAATATGGGGTTGAGCATTTCTAACATCATCTTCTCTATGATTTTTCTCAACGCCCAAGTCTTTGAAGACTTTCTCTTATGCATGGTTATTTTTAGTTAGGATCATTTTTTTAAAACAGTCCCACGACATGTCTTGGTTATCTACATTAAATAGAATAAAGGCTACAAAATTATTTTAGCTACTAGAACAAAACCTTTGTTTTAATTATCAAGATTTACTCCCTCTTGCACACATCACACATGCTACTACTACATCTCTTCTAAGCATCTCAAGTGCAAAAGACGGGAGTAATATGAGATACCTTCATGGTCATGAATGTACGCACTTCTCTTCCTTATGCTTGCTTTCCTCATTGTCCGGCGTAGATCAACTCCTTTGAAATATAAACAAGAATGCAAACGAAATCCAAGAGGCAAGAGAAAAGAACAAAGCGAAACTTATTCTATTTCTGGTTTTTTGGTTTTTTGAAAACTAACATGCAAACGAAAATCAAAATGGCAAAAAGAAAAACAAAAGCAAATAAAAGCCAAGTATTGGAATAGACCAACACGAGTGTTTTGAAGCTCAACGAGCTGAAGTACAACCTCGTTGCAATTTATTCAAATAATACCGCCATATCATGATGTAGATGTGGTAGTGACCTCCCCCAAGTTGTGGCGGTTGGTCAGGAGCCCATCCTTGGCTCCAGTTCAAGAAGTTGTAGTTCATGTAGGCGGACGTGTCTCGAAGGGACTTGGCAAGAAGTTGTAGTTCATGTAGGCGGACGTGTCTCGAAGGGACTTGGCAAGGTTGCTCATACATTAATAGAGCCCTGGAGACTATAGAGGTCCGTGTAGGTGGTGTAGGCTTCTTGTTGTTGCTCCTCCTCTTGGGGATGCTCCTCTTCTTTGTCGTGGGCGAGTCTTCTTCATCTACTTGTTTGGGTTCCAGGCCTTCTTGGTCAAAACCTGCATCACCTTCCTGTAGCACATAATGTAGCTGTCCATTTTCTATGGAGAAACGATTAGGCATAGGAGTAGGCAACAAGTACCTAACTCCATAAATTTCAATGCTATGATGGCCATAGTGAACTACTACCATTCCAACGCTAGAAAGAATGCAAATATTAACATGGTTGTGTCGGTGTACTACAATCTATGGCGCCGGAGGGCCCCTTTATGTTCGGCGTGGGCTCGCAACACACAAAGATCAGCAAAAACCACAACAACACATGAGCGTTTTACCCAGGTTCGGGGCGCAATATCCGTAAAACCCTACTCCTGCTTTAGTGGATTTATGAGTGTATGAGCCTTGCATTTATAGAGAGCACAACCTTGTCGGCAAGGTGCTCAGGAGGTCCTGCTAAGCTACTGCAAATGGACATGGTTTCGGCCCTTGTAAACGTTGCCATGGCCCTCCTTTTATACATGAAAGGGGTCACCACAGTGGCAAAATGGTCATTACAGAGGGTAAATAATGGGTACAATGCTATCATACCTAACACTTACGACATAGGACAAACACATTAATTGAGCTCTTAGGTGTCATGCTGGAACGGATGACAGCAAGGGAGCTCTGCTCCACCTATACCGTCAGCCCAGCTACCTTTTATTACTGCCACACGCCCCTGGACGAGTGTCAATAAAGTTGATCTTTAGGCGATCGATCGCCACGTGCTCCGACAAGCTCTACCTAACCACTTGCGCACTCGCCACCTATCAGTAAAGTCCTGACATGTTGGTGTGGTGAAACAGTGGAGGGAGCTTGGGCTTTCCGGTATGGAGTTGTTCGGCTTTAAGCTCGCCAGCCTTAAGCTTGGCGGTGAAGTGGAAAACACCTTGTCTAGAGTTCTTTCTGGAGTGGATCCATCTACACCAAGCCCTTCCCGGCAGGGAGGTTGCAACTGTCTGTGCGTAGTCAGGGGTATGAACACTCACTGTTTACTACACCGACAGGAGCCCTCGGGCCTGGGCCGGGCACATGCACGAAGCATTTTCTAGGCTAGGCCCATTTATATGCACAGACGCACGCGTGGCGAGAGGTTACTGCCATCATGATTGCTTTTCACTATGCACCCATGATGGCGCATCTTCGCATTAAATGCGGGACATGGGAGTGGTGGAGCGAAACGGCAAGCGAAGGTCGTGCGCCTGAAAAAGCATGCCCTCGCCGAGCGGTAAAGAGCCAGCCTCCGCGCCTTCCCCATAAAAAAGAATCTGCGATGCGGTGCTCAATTTACTTGCCCTCTTCAGCTCCATTCCCCATTTCCACAATTGCTTTCGTCTTCCCTGCAATGAAGTAGATTTCTGTGCTGCTCCATCCCCGCCTCTTTCTAGACCTATTCCTCCCAGCCACCATGCCTCCGAAACCAAAGGATAACAAGAGGTGGAGGAGAAGAAGGCCGCTGTGGCAAAGATGCGAAGGGAGAACATCGTCTTCCCATCGACGTTGAAGGTCAACGAGCTCATAGTGAAGTACTGCTACATGTGGGGGGAGAAGACCAAGGTTCATGACGCCGTGGAGGTGCTGCTTGCGACCTGCCCCGCCACTGATGATAAGTTCATGTTCTTCATTACGAATATGTATTGCGGATTAGTCCCCCCTTTCTGAAACTTCTTCGATAAAGTGATGCAGTCATATGGGTTTCGGCTCCTGGGGTTTGCTCCAAATGTTATCACCTGTATGTCCATATTCGCTCATCTTTGCAAAAACTTTATGGGAATAGTGCCTAATCTGCCTATTTTCCGCCACTTCTACATGCCACGGATCGAGGGAGATTCCCTCTTCGGCAGTGTCACTTGGCTCTCCAAGTCAGGCATGAAGGAGAGGTACCTTATTTTTTACAAAAAGGAGAGGTACCTCAAAGGAAAATTCCACAAAAAGTGGTTTGAGTGGAGAGCAGAGTGGTGTTGGGTCAAGAAGAAGGACTTCCCAGACTATTGCGTCCAAGGACCGAAAGGATCCAGAGAAATTCCCGCTGGACTAACGTTGGGCCCCATGACGACAATATCAGCCTTGCTCTAGATTGAATCTTCACCCTTCGAGCTGATGGCTTGACCTTTGAGATGGCTGGGGCTAATTTTCTCTAGCGCCGAATCACCACTCTGCAGTAGAGGCGCCTGCTAGCTTGGGAGTACCAAAACACGCCGACACGATGCGGCTGTATATTGGTCTCCCCAATAATTTGATGGTGATGGAGCATAACTGGCTCATCTGCAAGCTCTTCAACAAGGGCTATAACCACACCTTGCCGAAAATGGTGCTCCTGCTATGTAACAACACTGCCAGGGATTCCATCTTGGCGATGATGCCGACATGTAATGCCCAAGGCAATGAAAGCACATGGGAGCAGCCTGAGGATGCTATTGTGGATGAAAGGTTCAAGAATCTGACCGAGATGCCTAGAAGAGAGGAAAATGACTTGATCCATCCCACCAAAGATGATGATTTAGAATACATCACTGAGAGGGCAGAAGCTGCAGGAGGTGTTGGAGGCTCTTGTGCAGTGAGCACCAATACTGTTGTGGTTTTGTCACGGCAGATGTCCTCGTGTGAGAACTAAGTCATAAGGCCATCGCTGCTAGGTGATCGCTTGAACGGGGTTGGTCAGAATCGAGAGACACGAGTTTTAACCAGGTTCAGCCCCTCATGGTGGAGGTAAAAGCCTACATCCAGCTTGATTGCTATTGATGATGATGATCTCGATTACAAGGGTGCTATTTCGCTACCTCTAGTCTTGGGAGCTTCTACTTTTATCTTATCTAAAACTTGTTTGTCTGTCCTCAACTCTACCTCTTGGGGTGCCTTGCCCTCCTTACATATGTTGAAGGAGGCGGCTTACATGTAGAGTCATAGTAGAACTACAACCAGTCTCTTTTCTATTACAAGCCGGATATTAGTCCAGGTCTTATTCGAACGGTCCAAAACCGGACAGTTGGGCCACCCCCATGTTGGGCCACATTCTACTTCTGTGAGGGCACCCGTATTCTCTTTTGCACCAATCAACCCAGGATGGGTTTGTCCTCCGTCGGGTCTTGCTTCCCTTGCCACACTACAAAAAAAAGACACATCCGTGACATTTTGGCCTGAACGAATTTTTTTTCTGTCATGCTTATGACACTTCTATGACGATAATTATGACAAAACCACATATCATCATAGATGTGGTGGGCTCCTACTTCTATGACAAAAAATCATGACAGAAAATGGGCTTTTCGTCCTGGGCGGGCCGGAGACGCACCTGCATGACATTCCTTGGGCCATCCATGATGGAAAAAATCGTGGTAGAAGTGAGGGCGAGGAAAATATGGGGGAGTTCCCGGCTACGGTGGGTGGTCGGGGCCGAGCGATGCATGGAGGTTCGCGCATTTCTCTCATGTACGGACGTGTGTGTGAGGCGTTGGCTACCTGAACCCGAGCGATCGCACGTTACTGAACCCGAGCGATCGATCCCTTGGCTGTTAACTGAACCCGAGCGATTCATTCGCTGCTGACGGAACCCGAGCAATTCCTTCGTTGCTACTGCTGCTAACTAAACCCGAGCGATCGATCACTGCAGCTGCTTACTGAAGCCGATCGAGCCCCCGTGCAAGACGTAGCCAGCCGGTGTTGGGTTGCCTCTCGATGAACAGTGACCGTTGCTACCGTGTGCGCGGTACGTAGAACGAGTCGAGACGTGGTGAGTCGAGCCGGTTGGTTGGCTGTGGATCAACAGTTCCCGGTGGGGGTTGGATGAACAGGACCCCGTGGTAGTAGCTAGGCTGTTGCCGCTAGATGAACAGGACCCCGAGGAGGCCGCCGCACCCCAGCCGGTTGGGGGTGGATGAACAGGACCCCGTGGAGGCTCTATGAACAGTAGCCGGTGGAGGCTGGATGCATGAACAGTAGCTGGTGGAGGCTGGAGGAAGTTGACGGTGGATGAACAATAGCCCGTGGAGGCTGGAGCGAGGCAGTAGATGATGGATGAACAGGACCCTGTTTTGACTGTAGGCGCCCCAACAGAAGTCCGTTTCCTCCGTTTTGCGGTACGCCACACCCCTCCCGATGAACATGACCCCGTTTCGACCGTAGGCACTTGAACAGAAGTCCGATTCCTTTGTTTTGTGGTATGCCAGACCCTTCCCGATGAACAGGACCCCGTTTCGACCATACGCGGTCGAACAAAAGGTTGTTTCCTCCGTTTCGCGGTACGCCAGACCTCGTTTCGGTTGTTCCGTCCAAGCCGGTTGGCTCCCGATGAACACGACATCTTCTGACCTAGTCGGTTGCCTCCTGATGAACACGACGCTGTTTCCTCCGTTGCGACCCAGCCGGTTGGCTGCCGATGAACAGGACGACGTCGTTGTACGCATTCGGGACCCCGCCCGTATGTACGTACGTAGCCGTATTTACTTTCTTGCAGCGTGGCTATACGTACGTGTACATGATTTATACAGGACTGCCTCAACTGCTACGTCACACGTGCCGCTCCTTGCTCGGCCAAGGTTCATCCTTGCAGAGAGACTGATCGACCAGTATGTACGTACATGTTCGCTACCAGAGAGACAACCCTACGTACGGTTCGACCGGGTGGGTCCTAGTTGTCACAGAGGATAAGGAGCCACTTCCTTGCGTGCAAAGATATAGCTGATAGGTCCCAGCTGTCAGGGGGAGGAATCATTTTTTTGCCCGTAATAAGGACACACTTCCTTGCGTGCAAAGATGTAGCTGGTGGGTCCCAGCTGTCAGGGGGAGAAAACATTATTTTTCAGGGTAAAAAGGATGCACTTGCATGCATGCGTCCATGGGCGTGGTGCGTCCCCACTATCAGCCTCTCCATGTACAGTCATCTTCCGATGACTCTCGTTTGTTGACCACTGTCACACCCTAGCTAGTTCATGCATTAGAGTGTTGCATCATGTTTAAACTTTTCCAGAAACTTGAAATGGGGATGATAGAACCCCCAGCACCCCCCTGGAAACAACTAGGGTTTACTAAAATCTTTTTCAATGAACCTGAAATGCCCTTCTAAAATGTCCATCATTTTTGTCTTGGGTTAGAACCTCTGCCAAAACTGGTTCACATTTTTCTAGGTCATCATAAGGCCATTGAATTAAATCATATGTAACTTGCATTTGGGCATTTAAATGCTAGTAAATATTTTAAATGTCCAAATAATCCCAAACTGAAATGTTCCATGTTGGATATACTCTATACAGTGGGCATGAGCAGTTTGGTGATTTTTGAAAGTGCCTAGGTATTTTTAGAAAAGCCACAAACTTGTAGAAATAAAGAAAACAGAAATAAAAGGGAAAACAAACTTACCTAGCAAAGCCACCAGCCGGCCCACCTGGCGGCCCAGCACTGTGCTGGCCCGTACCAGCCAGCTGCTTCGTCCCCGCCAGGCAGGCAGGGAGGTGAAGCCGGCGTGCGTGAGCTCGCCACGGCGCCAGCTGCTTGCCGCTCGAGCTGCTGGACGCCTGGACGTCCTCCACGTCGTCGCCCCGACCCCCTGGACACCTCATTCTCCCCCCTGCGCCTCTCTCTCGCTCTCTCCCCACCATGGCCGACGCAGCCGTAGCCGCACCGCCAACGTAACCGCGGCCACCGTCGCCTTCTCGTCGCCCCACCCTGTCCAGCAGCTCCGCCACCGTCCTCTCCGTCGAGCAGACCGAGCCCCGAGCGCTCGTTCGCCCTGAAGCCACCGCACCGACCTCGTCTTCAACGCCCGTCGTCGGAGATCCATTTCGTCGCCCCGCTTGCTCCGGCTCGTCCCCGACCTCGCCGACTGCTCCGTCGTGACCGCCGTGAGCTCAGCTACCTCCCCATCTTTCCCGTTCTCGCTCTCGAGCCCTGCTTCGACTGCACCGAGCTCGGCCGCACCCGCCGCCGCCTCTGCATGTTGCCGTCGTGGCCATAGCCACGTTGGCTCAATTCCGAGCACGCCATCGTCTTCACCGCACTCGCAGGAGCCCGCAGAACCACTCCACGCACCTCGACGTGCCCCCTAGCGACGAGCCCGAGCTCGCCCGAACTCCGGCAGCCGCACAGCTCGTCGCCGGCGTCGTTTCCGACCACCCCAGCTCCACCCACTGCCACCACTTGACACGGCTCACTCCCCGCATCACGTAGATGTGCTCCGCCGTCGTTTTGGTCGCCGGAGCACGAATCCCGCACTGCCCTGCCACGTCTGGCCTCGCCGGCGGCTAAACGCCGGCGGGTTTGACCCCACTGACCCAGTTTGACCCCCCTGGGTCTATGACAGGTGGGACCCGTTTGCTAATTAACTTAGGATTAGGACCAACTAAAAATTAGTTAGACTAATGACACTGACACGCGGGACCCACTCGCCAGGTTTGACCTGGACCGACCCCGTTGACTGCTGACGTCACCCTGACGCAATAAGTATTTTTCTGGATTTATTTTTATACAGGAAATCCCAGAAAATACTACAAACTTCAAAAATTCATAGAAATTAATCTATAACTCCAAATGCAAAGATTTATATATGAATTTGGATCAGAAAAATCCAATCTTTCCAACTGTACTGGTTTCATGCATGTTAGAACACTTTAACCTTGTTGTTTAGATGAAACAAGTTAATGCACTAATATGACCTCTTATTTTGGGTTTGCATTTGAATCCTTGATTCAAATGAACTCAAACCAATCTGTTCTAAGGTGCATTAGCCAAAACACACTCATTTTGCCATGTCATAGCATGCATCATATTGTTGCATATTGCCATGTAATGATTGTGTTTCGATGTGTTCTTCATGGTAGGTTCTGCCTCCGAGGATATTCACAAGTATCCAACTGAAGGGCAGTATCCCACTACCACTCTGTCAGGCAAGCAACCCCATTGATCATTTCGATACAAACCCATCTTCTCGCTTCTGCTCTCGTTTACTGCATTAAGACAACAACGTTTTCAAACTGCTGTGTGTTGCGGTAGTTGAACCCATATCCTCTGCATGACCTGTCATTGCCACAGTAACTAGATGAAACCCACTAGCATGTGTAGGAGTTGATTGAGCCATGTTTGTGTTTCCTACCATGCTATGCTTGCTATGCTTAGAGTCGTGTCAGGTCTGGCTCATCAGGGTGATGGACTAGAGTGAATGGTTGTGTCGGTAATGAGAGTGAAGTGTTGAACATGATTTGGTAAAGGTATCGATGAGAGGCCATGTAGGAGTACATGGTGGGTTGTTTCATTGAGACCGTCCTTAAGAACTGAGATCTGTATGCGTGATTTAAGACTCAGCTACTACCACACATTGGGATCCTTAACTGACTCTCTCGACTTATTAACAACCCCGTCCTCTGTCCAGGAGTTGCAAGTAGTTTCTGGTGTTTGTAGTTGCTGGAGGCCGTGCGCAACGCTGACCTTAGGGGTGGGCTGTGATGCGGTAGGCACGTGGCACGGTGTACCGGGTCGCCCGTTTGATGTCTCGGGAACCCTGCACACATCGTTTGGGGCCATTGAGGACACCCCGGCCGGATTTCCTTGCAGATGGAACCCGAATAGGCGATAAACCTGGACTAGAGACTCGTGTGTTTAGTCAGGTCGTGGCCGACACCCTCGCTGGGCTTCCGCTTGAAGGTTGCTGGGTACATGTCGTGTAGCGGTGATAAGTGGTGAAAGCGTGTGTGAAGAAGTACACCCCTGCAGGGTATAAAACTATTCGAATAGCCGCGTCTGCGGTAAAGGACTACTTGGTCACTTATGCAGTTCATAGACAAGCCTATGGTTACTACTAAAAGACTCAAGATAAGTGTGAGTACCGCGGATGGCCCTCTCGTAGGATTACGAGGGAGGATCCACGGTGGAGTATTGTGATGGTGTTTAGTGGACTCGTGTGTGAAAACTAATTTCTCAAGTGGTGTCTCGTAGGATAGTGTAGCCAAGAGTCAAAGCTGGCTTGCTGCAATAACTCCACCACCCTTCTTGAGAATGTGCATATATATTAGGATCTGTTGTAAGACTTGCTGAGTACCTTCGTACTCATGTTGCTTTAATAATTGTTGTAGACGAGAACACCGCCCCCTCCGATGGGTTCTATGTAGATCTCGACGTTGACGAGTGACTTGCCACCCAGGTGGTGACCTGAGCTTGTGAAGGGCCTATGTAGATAGACAGGCTTCGTCAAGCCTTCTTTCTTTCTAGTGTCTGTACTCAGACTAGTTGCTTCCGCATGTGCTTGTATGTTTGTATGACTTGAGTGTCAGGTCGTGTGACCCCTATCTGTATGAACATGTTATGTATGGCTCCCCGGAGCCTTTAAATAAAGTACTTTGAGTTGTAGAGTTTTGTTGTGATGCCATGTTGTATTTACACATATCGAGCATATTGTGTGAATGATTGAAATGCTTGGTATGTGTGGGATCCGACTATCTAGTTGTTTATCCTTGGCAGCCTCTCTTATGGGGAAATGTAGTCTGGTGTTTCCACTGAGCCTTGGTAGTCCGCTACAGCCCGGTTTACCGGAGTCCTGTTAGCCCAGCACTACTGCTCCGGAACACTTAGACTGGCCGGCATGTGTTTCACTTCGTTCCTGTGTCTGTCCCTTCGGGGAAATGTCACGCGGTGATATCCGGAGTCCTGCCTAGCCTGCTACAGCCCGGGTTCCCGGAGTCCTGTTAGCCCAGTGCTACAGCCCGGATTCACACGCTGCTGACCGACATGCTCGATGTTGATTCATGTATGCCTGTCCCCGTAAGTTAGCGCCGCTTTGGGTTCACGACTAGCCATGTCAGCCCGGGTTCTCTGTCATATGGATGCTAGCGACACTATCATATACGTGAGCCAAAAGGCGCAAACGGTCCCGGGCCATGGTAAGGCGACACCCGTGGGAATACCGTGCGTGAGGCCGCAAAGTGATATGAGGTGTTACAGGCTAGATCGGTGTGACTTAGAATCGGGGCCCTGACAACCACGTTGACCACACCGTGCTGAGCGCACCAAGGCTGGTGGACGATGGTGAGGCCCCAGACTGGAACGACCCAGAGATGGGGAAGGCGCGGCAGTGGAGTCACAGACGGAGAGGAGTCGGAAAGTTAAACTGGTTCGGGGTGGGCCTACACTTGGCAGAGAATGATAACAGGAGGTGTGGAGGAGTGGAGTGATGGCCTGGCCGTCGGTGGGGTAGCGGTTCGCTGCGAGGCGCGTGAAACAACACCGCTGGATGCCGGATGCTTGAGCAGGCGGTCCCAGCAGCGCTGGAGGAAGAAGACGAGAGATTGAAGAAGAATGCCGGCCGTTGGATGTAAATCCAACGCCTTGCTTAGGCTTCAACCTTTGTATTTCTTTTGCAAAAGTGCTTAGGCTTCGACTTACTGGCCCACATGTCAGCCCGTCCATTTGGTTTTTCTAGTCCATTTGGTGGGCTGAGTGAAACAATGATGTAGCGGCTATGCAACCTGTTTATATATTATGTTAGAATTTAAAGCCCATTTGCATTTTTCTCGAAATCTGCAAACTTGCTGGGCTGGGTGAAAATATTATGTTGGGCTGGACGGAGAAATGTTATAAAAACATAAACACATGATTGCACGTCTATTACTGCATTGGTCAGTAAAATCTTTGCAAGCTTATGTACGCAATCACGAGGAGCTAACTTGCCAAGTTATATATAAACAATTATTATTATTATTTTGTAAGAACTTTCGATTTACGAAATAAAATATCATTTTAATTTGATGAGTTAATAGGACATGGGGTATTATTATTTTTTAGGCTAGACGTGGGACAGTTGAGTTGGTTCTAGGGAAAAGTACTGGGAGAAAACTAAGAATACATCAAAAAAGAAAGTGGGAGAAAATTCAGATATAGGATTAATAAAAATGAAAAATAAAGGAAGTGGGAAGGTCTATACAATGGTTGGACGAACGACAGGTTTAACGGAACCTTATGTTGTTTCTGTTATATATATGTAATAAAATAAGATATAAATATAAATATAAGTATATATATATACTATTATAGAAGGGAAAACATAGGTTCAGTTTTGTATTCTTATAGAAAAATAGAACTAAGCTGTGCGTTGTCTTGAAAAAACAAACATAACTTGGGCTGCTGATGTTATAGACAAGCTAGGCTGGGAGGCCCAGAGGCCGCTTGATACCTGCTGGATCCCAAAAAAAGTTGAAACCTGCTGGATCAACTGTGTCTGCAAGTCGTGGGCTACGCGTGTTAAACAACAAAACCTAGGCCATGGACTTGGTGGGCCCGGACTGTCAGCCTCTCGACGAACAGTCATCTCCCGATTCCTCTCATTTTGTTGACCATGTTGGGAACGACAGACGACAGCACCGCGGTGAGAGCACCAAGGCGGAGGACGACATCAAGACCTCGGATCGGAATGAACCGGAGCCGGGGAAGACACAGGCAGAGGGACTGAGCTTCAGTGCCGTAACTGCACCTGCAGTTGGGTCAGTGACATGTGGGCCTAACAGACGGCTGGCCCACATGTCACTGACCCAACTACAGGTGCAATTACAGCACCGAAGCAGCGCCCCAGGCAGAGGGGAGTACCGAGGGTTGACTTGTTCGGGTGCAGGGCGATAGTCTAGGATGGGTCACCGAGGCATGCGCGCAGCACTGCCAGCCGCTGTAGGAAGAGGACGAAAGATTGAACAAAATAAAGAAATACAAATGGATAGGTGGTTGGTCCTAGATGTCTGTGTACGAGACCTGCTGGGTCCACCTGAGAAGGGGAATATTTTGAGAGGAAGGGGATTCAAAGCATGGCAGCCCAGTGAAGTAATTACATACATAAGCAAATAGCCACTCAAAAAAAAGCAAACAGCTTAATGGGTTCTTAGACGATATATTTTGGACAAAACAGATAATTACGACACATAGGCTAATGCATGAAACACTCAGATGATAAAGGTGCTTAAACAGATAAAGTACATCATCTAGACCTTCCTGGCACGCTTGATCATGACGTTGCGGGTGTCCGTGTACTCGTCGGTTACGGAAAGCAGACACGCCCTCATGTCCAAGATCCGCATGTACATGCCGTAGCATGCGTATGCGTCCTTGGCCGCGTAGCTTATGTAGGGTAGATTCAGAGGTACCTCCCACGTGTTCAGGTCCTTGGTATCGATGTCTTCTTTCATGTTGGCGTAGTAGGGGTCGATGATGGTCGCGGCGAGGTCAACCACGGAGTCCTTCTCCTGCCCGTTGCCGATGATCTTGTATTGCTTATGGATGTCGACAAGCTTGTTGCACCAGATGGCCGAATCGTAAAGCGCAGTCACGTTCTTCCTGCTATCCACCGTAGCGAAGGTGCAGTCGGCGGTGCCGATGAAACGAGAACCTCCTCCCGCACGCATACATGGGCGATGACGATCCGCTAGTCCCTGTCAGGAGAGGAATGGATGGGCACAAGGTCTAGTCCCGCGACCTTGTGCTTTATCCTCCTGTAGGTACTGCTTGAACTTGGCGAGGCAGAGCTTCACCGAGTCCGGATCATTGGTGTACATCACATTCAACTTGGTGCTGCCATGGGTCTGAACGGCGAACTCAAAGGTGAACTCCTTGCTGAAGTCCATATCCAGCAGGCTCACCCCTTGGATCGCCATTGGAGTCTCTTCCCACACAGAATTGATGTGGCGGTTCTCATTTTGTGGGGATTGGGGGCATGCAGGGGGAGGGGGAGATGAAGACGATCGGTGTGTGCTGGGGTACTGGGGGGCGGCACCGCGGCAGCAGCATTTCATTTTTCCAACTGCAAGTGAACAAGTGGGTAGGCGGTGACAGCAGTTTGTTTTTCAGCTCTTGGGGAACTGCTTTCAACAGTAAACTGAGTGTGTACAGGCGACAACAGTTACTGCCCCTCCCTCGCCCACTGCATGCCTGGCAGAACATGCCCCCTCGGGTTCACGAGCGTGTCTATATTGGTACTGTAATAGCAAGTGTTAGTGGTCACTTTTCTTAAATTTTATTAGCTTTAATTAAAATTTATTCATAAAAAAAGCAAAGCATTGGCTCGTTCTATCAGTGCCACAGGATCAACATGCATAGCAATTAGAATTATTATTCTCAGGACGCACACGATCAGCTCATTTGCCGCACTTTCACAAAGACAATACTACAAGGTTTGAACAGCTTGTTATGGTTGTTGTCCTTTTCATCATCATGTCGTGTTTCCTAGCTTGCAAGATTCAAAACCAACCAATAAGATTCAAATAATAAGTAAAACAAAGATGCCTACACATCACAATGATTTCCAGCTCGCAAGATTCAGAACCAACCCATTAGATTCAAATAATAAGTACAAGAAAGATGCATACACATCTCAATGATTCATATATCAGAGCCAATCTTAACTGTACAACTCAAACGTTGTGAGAATGTGAACACATAAATAAAAATTGATCGATGCTTCATGTAAGCAATTTGATCCAAGGATTTGCTTAAACATTGAAACCAGTCCTTTTTAAGGCCACGCAGGTCAAACATTGGCAGCTGAAATATTCTGCATCACTGTTGGCACTACCACTTCCAATATATGCACAAGAGGGCCTTCTAGATTTTGTAGTGTGTATAGAGCCTCATCCTTAGTATTTAACAAATACACATAGCAGAATCTAGTGGAATCATCAATCAACGTCCTGAAATATCTCTTTCCACCTTGCACACACACATGGCACTTTAGAGCCTTTGGATAAAGTGAATCTCGGGATTAAATCCATCTTGGCTAGCGGTGTCATACAACCCAAGAACTTGGCGAATGCTTTTGACCATCACAACATATGTAGTTGAGTATTCCTGTTTGCATAAATAAGAAAGAGCATGATTACTATAATAGTGGCACTAGTTAAAGCAACTTTATTTCCAAAACGAGAAAAGATTGCGATAGAATAGCTTTATTAAAAAAATACAACGTTAGCACAATATGACAAAGCACCACCGATGTTGATAAAGGATAGTACTGGCCTATGTGAGATGAC
The DNA here is from genome assembly GCA_011799875.1 of Thinopyrum elongatum. Classification (NCBI taxonomy): domain Eukaryota; kingdom Viridiplantae; phylum Streptophyta; class Magnoliopsida; order Poales; family Poaceae; genus Thinopyrum; species Thinopyrum elongatum. Next base: position 421,792,389 of record CM022299.1, read on the forward strand.
TTTGGGAGATCAAGTTATTCTTCATGTCCCTGTATCTTGCCATGAAGGCGATTCGTTGACATCCATTAACACCTCAGTGTGGCAGTAGAAGGAGGAGCATCGACTCATTTCAATCACTTTTTTTGTGCAGTCAACTAAAATTATGGCGCCCGCCAGTTAGAGGGGGCATGTGCCACCTCAACGGTAGGCATGATGGACTCAACTAGTTCAATGCAGCTATGTGATTGATGCAGTGCACATGAACTTGATTCTACCGGATAGGCCTTCTGCAAGTTATCTACATTGGAAATGAAATGGTAGATAAGACAGTAGCTCTATTTTAAATGTATTATTACTTCATTTTATCAGTGGCAGTAGCGGTGCCAAAAGATTGCCTCAAATTATTAGTGGCATTAAATTAAGATGCCAAAACAATATCAATATTGCTTTCTCATAGCAGTGCCAAAATAGTAGCACAAGATCACTAGCTGGATGCAGAGTCAAAATCAACGAAAAAGGAACATACCCGGTCATGGGAACCATTACTGAGAGAGGAGCCTTACACTGCCATGACTCGATGTGGTGAACCTGCAGATCCACTTTGATGATTCAATTCATGCGAGCTTTTCGCACAGCCCAACTGAAATGAAGCAAATATTGCATCATGCAGCTAGCATTAAGTAGTTGCACTAAAATTGAGCAACATTAAGGTTGGCTGTCCTGCTCATGCAAGGTGCAACTATAATTTGCTTATCCTTTTGTGCAGTTCCACTAAAATAAAGTGCCATTGTGCTGACAGTGATGGCTCATCTTGCAAAGGCTAATAAAATGTTGCATGAGATTACCGGCAGAGTTTCACGGAGATGTTGGAAACTCCAATCGCCCTTTGTGCAGTTCCACCAAAATTGAGAGATGTTGCCCACGTGACATTTAAGTTGAACTACACAAGTCACTCATTCAAAAAAAGTGTTTTGTGCAATTCACCAAAAGGTCACAATAGCAACGAGGTGAAATGGATATCCCTATCCGCACAAAAATATAGAAAGAAAACAGTTACTGTTCAATGACAAGATACGTAACATACACGAAATGAAAAGAAGCATCTTCATTATGTTCCTGGCAATCACGCAAGGATAGTAGAAATTTTAAAACTAGAGCATTGATTCATGTTACCGAAAGCATTACGATCAACAATGATATTCGCCAAATATGGGATTACTTTTTTTTGAAAAGGAGGATTACCTCCGGCCAATATGAGATTACTTTTGTAACACCCCTGTGTAATCATCACTGTGATCAACTGCTAATAATGCCAAGTCATTCTCATTTGCAGTGCTTAGTCACATTTATTAAAGATTCAAATCAAATCCTTCTCTGAAAATCAACTCAAATTCAAAAGTGCAAAATAAAGTTGCTCAAAACTTGATGGAAAAATGTTCACCTTTTGACAAATAATCCAAAACCGTTTGCTGTTAAGGAATACAACATCATCATTAGCTCTAAATGGGTCTATGCATTTTAACAGAGCCAAAATAGCATTTAAAATGCCCTATTCATTTTTGGATAAATTCAAATGGTTTCCAAAAATGCCCAAACTTATTGTGGCAGTGCTGGATATTGCAATGAACTAATGTGAGCAAGTTACACATATTTGCAAAATCTTTTGGAAGCTCAAAATATTACTAAACCATCTCTGTAAAAAGGAAAAAGCAAAAACAGAAAAATAAAAAGAAAAGAGGCACTATGCACTGGGCCTAAGTGCACAGTGCCCCGAATCCAGCCCACCAGGCCCACGACACTCTCTCTCCCTCGCGCTGTCGTCTCCTCCATGGCCGCGCCGGCGTGCACCGACGAGCGGCCGACACCGCGGCACTCCACCGACGCCGCGACCCGTCGAGGGGATAGGGCCAAGCCAGTGCCTCCCCCTGGCCTCTCCATCCATTTCCATCCCTCTACGTCGCTCACTCCCTCGGATCCACCGATGCCCGAGCGAAGCCATGGCTGCGCCGCCGTCGACCGCGTAGCCACAGCGCTCCTTGCACCTCGCCAGGACATCCACGAGCTCCGTTGAGCTCCGCTGCAACCTCCCCGACCTCGAGCTCGAGCTTTACGACACCGCAGCCACGGATCGAGCCCTTCTTCTTCCTCGGATCGCCGGTGCTTATCCGACGATCCCACCGTTCTGCTGCTACTAATCTTCCAAGGGCCATCTTGCGTGCCACACGGTGAGCTCTTCTGCTTCCTGATCCTCCTTGTTAATCCCTTCACGCGCCGTAGCTAGCTCGTCGCCGTTGCCGAGAACTCGCCGCCGTAGATCACCTCGCCGTCGTGGCCATGGTTCTTGTCATGCTTGTCTGAGGCCTCCGCCGTGCTCCTGGTGCTCCCAGGATCCCAATGAGCCGCGCCCGAGCCTCCCCGTGCCTCCTAGCATAGTCTCCATCGAGGTCCCAAACGCGCTGCCGCCAAAGCTCGTCGCCGGCCACTTTTCCGGTGACTATTTGGTCCGGGACCACCACCACGCGATGCGGCATCGAGTCTGCGTTCGAACGCAACAAACCACACACGAAATGGTGCCCCCTAGCGCGAATCCGACGTGCTCCGGCGAGCTCACCGCCGCGGGAGGCCACCGGAGCAACTCCGGCACCAGCCACCTACGTGGCTGGCCGGGCCCCACCTCTGGGTGGCTGACAGTGGGCCCCGTGGGCCCCCGTTGACTGGGTTGACCCAGTCAACGTGCTGACTGGGCAGCCCCCAGCCACTAACATGTGGGCCCCTTCTATTAATTGGATTAATTAAAACATTTTATAATTAAAAAACTAATTAGTTAGACTAATTACTCACTGACTAATGGGGCCCACACCACTAATTAACTCTGTTAGATTAGTTAAACACTCTATTAAACCCAGAGAGGCTGACAGGTGGGTTCCACCTGTCAGTTTGACCTGGTCAGCTGGTCAGCTGACTGTTGATGCAAGCATGACATCATCCTGACATCATCATTCCTTTTCTGTTAAATAAATAAATCTAGAAAATATCTTAATCTTTGGAAATTCGTAATAAATAAGCCATAGCTCGGATCGAAAAACTTTCTACATGAAAGTTGATCAGAACGACAAGACGAATCTGATCGTGCCGTCTGTTTCCATGTTGGAACCCCCTACGTAGCCGAACCCATAACTTTTAGCCTATTTGCGGTAGATGAATAGTGCATATACACCGGTTAATAAATCCTACTTTAATCCCAAAATAACTAAAATGACTTAGACTTATCTTTAGACATCCTTGCACTGCATCCTAGGCATAGCATGTTCTGTGTTGCATTATTTGCTGTAAGTTTATTTGTTTCCTCTCCCTCTTTTCTCTCGTTAGACCCCGACACCGACGTAGCCCCGGAGGCCGACGCAGCTCCGGAGGTCGACTACGCCCCTGACGACCAGACCCTTGCCGCAGAGCTTCCAGGCAATTACCCCCCTTTTGAGCATACCGACATCGCCTATTCTTCTCTCTCTTATGCTTGCATTAGAAGTTGCTGCTGTTACTGTTATCCTATTTCTGCTGCATAGCCTGTTTATTATAACCTGCTGTTGTTACCTACCTGCTTATCCTAAACTGTTTAGTATAGGCTGGGTAGAGACCCATCGGAGACCCCCACTTTATCCCGACTGCCCCGCTGGATTATCAGAAGACCCGATCAACAGGATAGAATACCAGGCCCCGGCACCACACATCACTTTCCCCTTAGTTTCTCGACACTACTGGGTTACTATCGAGTGCCGAGGGTGATACCTCATCAGCACTTCTGATGTTAACCTTGTAGGTTAGTTCATCGGTTATGGTCATCGAGGGTGATTCCTCCTTCTCCACTCTTGATAAAGACACTGTCGTGCAACTCCTCAAGCGTGGACCTCGAGGATGATTCCTCCTTCGCTCACCTTGACGATAACATCAGGTGGAATTCCATCAAGGGTGATTCCTCAGGTTTCCCCTTTGGTGTTGGACACACGGTTACTATGGATACTATGACCTTACACTGAACCATGTTACTAAAGACGGGTCGGCCTTGAGGGGTACCCGCGCGAGCATAATTGCAAAGTGATGTGGAGACGGGTTGACCTGGAAGGTTCCCGAGAGATGAATACGAGGCGTGGCCGGGCATTCTTAGCCCTTGCCGCAAGTCCTCGAGATGGGGCGACAGGGTCACATCGATCGTGAGTCTCTGCTCGTTATCGCGCGTTCCTAATCCACTAACTGTTTGGATATTTGATCCGAGGGGCCTCTGGCCTGATAGCACTAACCATCACGTGGGCATAGTATGGGCGTTCTGCGTCGTATACATCAGCCGAAGCTCTATAGATGTCAGCGAGGAGCGGCCCGGTTTGGATTGGACTGGTTAAACCCGCGCTTGTATTAAGGGGGCTAGGTCTGCTTCCGGAGCGTCCTCACAACATGCAGGGTTCCCAGGGCGAAGGCCCAAGACCCCTGGGGGCATAGGTTAGTCCGGCGTGCTGACCTCTCTTTAGAGCCTAGGTCGGGTTGCGGCGTGTTGCTTAGCCGAGGCCGGGCATGACCCAGTAAAGTGTGTCCGGCCGAAGTTAAGAGAGTGTGGTGGGTAAGTTGGTGCACCCCTGCAGGGAAGAAACAATCTATCAATAGCCTGTCCTACGGTAACGGACACTCTGAGTTGTATCCCGATCGGTACAACTAGAACTGGATGTTGAGATGATAACTGGATAGTATGGCTCTGGGATTGCTTTCTCACAGGGAGTCGAGGAAGAATCTCTGGGCGAGGTTGATGACACTAATATTACTTTACATTATGTTACTCTGCACTCTTCTAATGCTGCAAGACCGCCGAAGATGATGAAGATGCTAGTCTTCGATAGGACTAGGCTTTCCCCTCTATTCTGGCATTTCTGCAGCCCAGTCCACATATACAGCCTTCCTTTGAAAATGTTGCATATGTAGTGTAGATCCTTGCTTGCTGAGTACTTCGGATGAGTACTCACGGTTGCTTTGCTTTCTTTTTCTCCACATATCCTTTTGATGCAACCAGACGACGGAGCCCCGGAGCCAGCTGCCCCCGCCGACGACTACTACTACCACCCCAAGGGTGGTTACTACTACGAGCTGGCCGACGACCAGGAGTAGGGTCGGAGGGTCCCAGGCAGGAGGCCTGCGCCTTTTGATCGTAGCATTTTCTTTTGCCTCGCCTCCTTGAAGGCTTATTCTGTCTTTCTTTTTATATCTGTACTCAGATATCTGATGCTTCTGCTGACACTTGTATGCGAGCTTGTGTATTCGAGCCTTCGAGGCCACTGGCTTGTAATATAAAGCTTGTATGAGTTTATTTATGTTTTAGAGTTGTGTTGTGATATCTTCAAGCGAGTCCTTAGGCTTGATCGTGTGCATTTGCATGTATGGTTAGTGCACAATTAAGCCGGGGTCGTCACAGGTTGGTATCAGAGCCGACTGCCCATAGGAATCCCCCTTTACAACTCCTTGGCCAAAGTTGAGTCTAGTGGTCCAAAACTGTTTTGCTAACTTGGTTGTGTGGCTTACGGGCCCACGTCGCCAACTGGGTGGTATTAGGATCTTTTATTCCTCGTCTTTACTCTAGGACTCTGATCACTCTTCTATTCGGGTTAAATAAATTTACTAACGCCGACACTTAGGATCTCGTAAATCCCGTCCTTCCGGAGAGCTGGATATCTGTGCGCTTTCCCTGTCATTGATCTGATTAGTCTGATAACTATTTTCCTTTCCATTGTTTTGTTTAACCTTGCTCTCCGAGATCTGTTATACTTCTCATTGTCGTATGACAATTCTGAATTTCCTTTATTTCAGATGGATCGTCTATTTCCACCACGCCCTACGACGCAGCTTGTGCTTCGTACTTGGGCCCGTGATGCCCCTGGTTTTCCAGCTGTCCTGATCGCCCTCCTGACCAGACTGGGTTACCGCTGGTACCCCGAGTACATGGTCTATGAGGTTTACCGCGAGTTCAACCAGGAGCAGTACTATGCTGATATTCGTATCTATGATTAGCAGGATGACTCAGCCACTGAGTTGTACCTTTTCCACGGTATCGGCGTGACGATTGAGATGGCAGTCCATGATGCTGCCTACTCTACTGTCGCACGTCTCCGTGGAGAGCTCAGCGTTAGCTTGGATGCCTCTAAGTTTCGATACATTCCGTATGCCCCTGCTTGAGATGCTACTGGATACTACACAGCTATCTGTGCCCCGTACGAGCCTCGTCGCTACGACCCACAGGTTCTGATTCAGTGCACTAAGGCTCTGGATTGCACTGTTCGGGCTATTGCCGTCGAGTTGTTTGCCACTCGAGCACGACTCTACGATGCTATGACGCAGTTGCTACCAGCTGTTCGTGCAAGGATACATCCGAAGCACATCCTTTACCCGCGCAGGACCAAGATGCCACCAGGGATTGATTGGCTTGCTGTGGGAGGTCACACACCTGCACGTGGACCTCTTCTTTCAGTTCGAGACCGGGTTCTGCATCAGAGTGCACATGGAGCGCAGGATCCTTCCGCGATGAACATTCGTCGTCCGCACTTGCAGCCACCCCGTTTCAGTGGTTTTCTCCGACGTTGATGTAGCCTTTGCTATGTCTCATTGTGTACTTCCTTACCGTGTGCCTGCGTGCCGCCTAGCATGTCTAGCTTTTGAATTTGCGCCGTTATGCTGTCCGATTGTAACCGACTATGTATGGATCTATATGTCTTAAACGACTACTGTTAAGCATCTGTTACACTACTTAAATATCGTTGTGTTACATGATACCTATCGCAATACACTCGCAATTACTTTGCTAAACTACCCCTGTTGAATTGAGCAAGATGGCTGATAATAATCCACCACCGCCGCCATCGCCTGACTATATGGCAGCTATGATGCAACAATTCGAACTCAACCGCCAGTTCATGGCTGGGATTATCGATCAGTTCCCTCGTCCCAATGCCAACCAGCAGCCAGCTTCAATCACGCTGCCAGAGTTTGTGCGACTCAACCCATCGATATTCCGCAACACAGTTAATCCGCTGGATGCCGATGACTGGTTGCGTGACATCTTCTATGAGATGGAGTCCGCTGATGTTCCTCCTGTCAGCTATGTCACTTTTGCGACATACTTCCTGAAGGGACCCGCAGCACAATGGTGGGCAACTCACAGACAGACCCTACCTCCAGGAACTGTTGTCACCTGGGTGGAATTCAAGGCTGCTTTTTGTGCCCGGTATATTCCGCAAGGAGTTATAGATCGGAAGAAGGCCGAGTTCCGTAGACTCGTTCAAGGCAACAAGACTGTGGAAGTTTACCAGCGAGAGTTCCTTGACTTGTCTCGCTACGCTGAAGAAGACATCCCCACTGATGCTCGTAGGCAGGAGAAGTTTCGTGATGGGCTACACCATGACATTCAGCTAGCCCTGCTAGTCTAAGACTATCCTGACTTCGCCACCTTGGTGAACAAGGCTATCATGGTCGAGACTGGTCTGAAGAAGCACAAGGAAGTGACCAGACGCACCTGTGAAGCGAGCTCATCTTTGGGCTCGTCTTCTCAGAAGCGCCGTATATGGATTCCTCACAGCATGTACCATCCAACAGCTCCACTGTACAGGTCTACTTATGCTACACCTCACCTGCCTCCTCCATCACTAAGGCAGCCTCTTCGAGCTGCACCACCTCAAGCTCCTGCACCACGTCCAAACAGTGGACTCTGCTTCAAGTGTGGCCAGCCAGGCCACCGTGCCAGAGACTGCTGTCAGGGTCAGAATCAGCTAGCACTTCCTCCTGCTGGCCATGGAATTGGTCGTGGAATTAATCAGCCCCGCAACAACAATGTCAGGCCTTCTTATGGTCGTGGACAGAACTATCACGTCAACATGGCTGAAGCTCAAGATCAACCTGAAACTGTGATTGGTACACTCCTTGTTAATTTAGTACCAACATCTGTTTTATTTGATTCAGGAGCATCGCATTCATTCATGTCGGAAGATTTTGCATTCATGCATGGCGTTAAGTGTGACAACCTGCATCATCTGTTAGGGGTTGACACTCCCGCGGGTAGATGTCGAGCCTCCCTGTTCAGCCCCGAAGTCACTGTTGAAATTGAGGGGTTGAAGTTTCAGGCACTCCCAATTATCTTGAGTTCTTCCAAAATTGACCTTATTCTGGGAATGGATTGGTTGAAGGCTCACTACGTCTCAATCAATTGTACCACTAAAGTTATACACCTCCTGCACCCATCAGATGAGATAGTAAATTATCATGCTCATATCACTCAAAACGCCGAGGCTCAAATTTATGCCTTGAATGCATTGAATGCCTCTTCGCTTGAGGGGATCGAAAACATTCCAGTCGTCTGTGACTTTCAGGATGTTTTTCCACAAGAACTTCCAGGAATACCCCCTGCTAGAGCTGTCGAGTTTGTCATTGACTTGAAGCCTGGCACAACTCCTATTGCGAAGCGTCCTTATAAGATGCCTCGGCACCACCTTCTCGAGCTTAAGGAAGAAATCGACAAATCACTTAAGAAGGGTTTCATCCGCCCAAGTTCCTCTGCCTAGGGAGCACCGTCTCTCTTCGTGAAGAAGAAAGATGGTACGAATAGGTTGGTCCAAGATTACCGTCCTATCAACCAGGCAACCATTCAGAATAAATATCTGCTTCTTCGGATCAATGATTTATATGACCAACTTGCTGGATCTTCGGTGTTCTCTAAACTCGACTTAAGGTTGGGTTACCATCAGATCCGTGTCTGTGAAGAGGATATTTCGAAGACCGCCTTTGTTACTCGCTATGGCTCCTATGAATACACCGTCATGTCATTTGGCCTAACAAATGCTCCAGCTACGTTCTCCCACCTGATGAATTATATTTTCATGGATTACCTCGATAAGTTCGTCGTGGTATATCTGGATGATATTCTGGTACATTCGAAGAATAAGGAAGAACATGCTGAACACCTTCGCCTTGTTCTGGAGAGGCTTCGAGAACACAAGTTGTATGCCAAGTATTCCAAATGTGAATTCTGGCTTTCTGAAGTAACCTACCTTGGACATGTGATTTCCAAGAACGGTATCGCCGTTAACCCGGAGCGTGTTCAGGCTATTCTTGACTGGACTCCTCCAAAGAATGCCAAGCAAGTGAGAAGTTTTCTCGGCCTTGCAAGTTATTGCCACTGATTCGTCGAGAACTTTTCCAAGATTGCCAAGCTCCTGACTAATCTGCTTCACAAAGGTGTCATGTTTGAGTGGACAGACAAATGTCACGAGAGTTTTTAGACCCTCAAGGACAAGCTAACTTTTGCTCCAGTGCTTGCTCCTCCCCGATTCTCGAAGGACTTTGTGATATATTGCGACGCCTCTCGTCGGGGATTAGGCTGTGTCCTAATGCAAGAACGAAAGGTAATTGCGTATGCTTCGCGCCAATTGCGTCTGCATGAAGAAAACTATCCAGTGCATGATCTTGAACTTGCTGCTGTGATTTATGCTTTGAAGCAGTGGCGGCATTACCTTCTTGGTAACCGGTGTGAGATCTATACCGATCATCAAAGTCTGAAGTATTTGTTTACTCAACCAGAACTTAATCTCCGTCAACAGCGATGGTTGGAAACAATCACGGACTATGACTGTGGTATTTCTTATACCCCTGGCAAGGCTAATGTGATGGCTAATGCCTTGAGCCACAAGTCCTATTGCAACAACCTCATTGTTAAGCAAGCTCAACCCCAGCTTTATGAAGAACTGCGCAAGTTGAACCTTCATATCGTTCTGCAGGGTTCTCTTAATAACCTTGTGGTACAACCAGATCTTGAGAAAGCTGTTAAGAATGCGCAAGCCAAATATGCTGAAATTGATCTGATGAAGAAAGAACTTCACCTTGAGAAGTATAGGAATTTCTTGGTTCCTGAAGATGGAACCTTGTATTTCAGAGACGCATTGTGGTACCTCGCTTCGAACTTATGACTGACAAAGTCATGAAGGAGGCACATGATACACCGCTGTCTATCCATCCGGGTAGGACCAAGATGGATCGTGATCTCTGAAAAAGGTACTGGTGGTCTAAAATGAAGCAAGACATTGCTCGATATGTTGTTGAATGTGACGTTTGCCATCGCGTGAAAGCAGACATCAGAAGCCTGCTGGAATTCTGTAGCCGCTCCCCATTCCTTTATGGAAATGGGATAAGGTTCAAATGGATTTCATTACTGGTCTTCCCAAGTCACAGAAGGGTCATGATGCTATTCTTGTCGTCGTCGACCAACTCTCTAAAGTTGCACATTTTTTGCCTATCAAGGAGACTATCACCGCTAGCCAGCTAGCAGAATTGTATATCTCCAGAATTGTTTCACTCCACGGTATTCCGAAGGAGATCAGTTCGGACCGTGGCGGTTTCTTCACCTCCAAGTTCTGGGAAAGTTTCCAAGAAGCTATGGGAACTCACATCACCTGGAGTTTGGCTTATCATCCCCAATCCCAAGGCCAAGTCGTGCGAGTAAATCAAGTGCTTGAAGACATCCTCCGAGCTTGTGTTATATCTTTCGGCAAGAAATAGGAAGAATCTCTTCCATATGCGGAATTCTCATATAACAACAGCTATCAAGCCAGCTTGAAAATGGCCCCTTTCGAAGTGCTTTATGGACGTAAGTGTCGAACCCCTCTGAATTGGTCAGAGACTGGGGAACGACCACTCGTGGGACCGGACATTATTCAACACGCCGAAGAACAAGTCCGAATTATCCGAGAAAATCTCAAGGTGGCTCAGGACCGCCAGAAGAGCAACTATGATCGCAAACGATGGGGTTTGACCTATCAACCTGGTGATCAAGCTTATCTTCGTGTTACTCCTATGAAGGGCACTCGTCGTTTCAGAATCAAGGGCAAGCTAGCTCCACGCTACATTGGCCCCTTTCACATTGTTGCCAGACGCGGACAGGTGGCTTATAAATTGGAGTTGCCACCGCAATTCTCTCATATCCATGACGTCTTCCATGTGTCGCAACTTCGTAAATGCTTCAAGGAATCTCTGCACCGCGCAGTAGATCACGAGATGCTCGAATTGCAAGATGGTCTTTCTTATAAAGAGCATCCAATTCGCATTCTCGATTAGGCTGAATGTCGAACTCGTCAGAAGACGACCAAGTTCCTTAAAGTGCAGTGGTCGAATCATACTGAAGATGAAGCCACTTGGGAATGCGAGGATCATCTTCGGGAAGATTATTCCGACCTCTTTCCTTCTACCTCCAGAATTCTCGGGACGAGAATTTCTTTTAGAGGAGGAGAATTTGTAACACCCCTGTGTAATCATCATTGTGATCAACTGCTAATAATGCCAAGTCATTCTCATTTGCAGTGCTTAGTCACATTTATTAAAGATTCAAATCAAATCCTTCTCTGAAAATCAACTCAAATTCAAAAGTGCAAAATAAAGTTGCTCAAAACTTGATGGAAAAATGTTCACCTTTTGACAAATAATCCAAAACCATTTCCTGTTAAGGAATACCACATCATCATCAGCTCTAAATGGGTCTATGCATTTTAACATAGCCAAAATAGCATTTAAAATGCCCTATTCATTTTTGGATAAATTCAAATGGTTTCCAAAAATGCCCAAACTTATTGTGGCAGTGCTGGATATTGCAATGAACTAATGCGAGCAAGTTACACATTTTTGCAAACTCTTTTGGAAGCTCAAAATCTTACTAAACCATCTCTGTAAAAAGGAAAAAGCAAAAACAGAAAAATAAAAAGAAAAGAGGCACTGTGCACTGGGCCTAAGTGCACAGTGCCTCGAATCCAGCCCACCAAGCCCACGACACTCTCTCTCTCCCTCGCGTTGTCGTCTCCTCCATGGCTGCGCCGGCGCGCACCGATGAGCGGCCGCCACCGCAGCACTCCACCGACGCTGCGGCCCGTCGAGGGGATAAGGCCAAGCCAGTGCCTCCCCCTGGCCTCTCCATCCATTTCCCCTCCCTCTCCATCGCTCACTCCCTCCGATCCACTGACGCCCGAGTGAAGCCATGGCTGCGCCACCGTCGACCGCGTAGCCACAGCGCTCCTCGCACCTGGCCAGGATGTCCACGAGCTCCGTCGAGCTCCGCTGCAACCTCCCCGACCTCGAGCTCGAGCTTTACGACACCGCAGCCACGGATCGAGCCCTTCTTCTTCCTTGGATCGCCAGCGCTTCTCTGACGATCCCGCCGTTCTGCTCCTACTAATCTTCCAAGGGCCATCTTGCGTGCCGCACGGTGAGCTCTTTCGCTTCCTACTCCTCCTTGTTAATCCCTTCGCGTGTCGTAGCTAGCTCATCGCCGTTACCGAGAACTCACCGCCGTAGATCACCTCACCGCCATGGCCATGGTTCTTGTCATGCTCGTCTGAGGCCTCCGCCGTGCTCCTGGTGCTCCCAGGAGCCCAATGAGCCGCGCCCGAGCCTCCCCGTGCCTCCTAGCATAGTCCCCATCGAGGTCCCGAACGCGCTACCACCAAAGCTCGTTGCCGGCCACTTTTCCGGCAACCATTTGGTCCGGCACCACCACCACGCGATGCGACGTCGAGTCCGCGTTCTAACGCAACAAACCACGCGCGAAATGGTGCCCCTAGCACGAATCCGACGTGCTCCGGCGAGCTCGCCGCCGTGGGAGGTCACCGGTGCAACTCTGGCGCCGGCCACCTACGTGGCTGGCCAGGCCCCACCTCTGGGTGGCTGACAGTGGGCCCCGCGGGCCCCCGTTGACTGGGTTGACCCAGTCAACGTGCTGTCTGGGCAGCCCCCAGCCACTAACATGTGGGCCCCTTCTATTAATTGGATTAATTAAAACATTTTATAATTAAAAAACTAATTAGTTAGACTAATTACCCACTGACTAATGGGGCCCACACCACTAATTAACTATGTTAGATTAGTTAAACCCTCTGTTAAACCCAGAGAGTCTGACACGTGGGTCCCACCTATCAGTTTGATCTGGTCAGCTGGTTAGCCAACTGCTGATGCAAGCATGACATCATCCTGACATCATAACTCCATTTCTGTTAAATAAATAAATCTAGAAAATATCTTAATCTTTGGAAATTCGTAATAAATAAACCGTAGCTCGGATCGAAAAACTTTCTACATGAAAGTTGATCAGAACGACGAGACGAATATGATCGTGCCGTCTGTTTCCATGTCGGAACCCCCTACATAGGAGAACCCGTAACTTTTAGCCTGTTTCCGGTAGATGAATAGTGCATATACACCGGTTAATAAATCCCACTTTAATCCCAAAATAACTAAAATGACTTAGACTTATCTTTAGACATCCCTGCACTGCATCCTAGGCATAGCATGCTCTGTGTTGCATTATTTGCTGTAAGTTTATTTGTTTCCTCCCCTCTTTTCTCTCGTTAGACCCCGACACCGACATAGCCCCAGAGGCCGACGCAGCTCCGGAGGTCGACTACGCCCCTGATGACCAAACCCTTGCCGCAGAGCTTCCAGGCAAGCACCCCCCTTTTGAGCATACTGATATTGCCTATTCTTCTCTCTCTTATGCTTGCATTAGAAGTTGATCCTGTTACGGTTATCCTATTTCTACTGCAAAGCCTGTTTATTGTAACCTGCTGTTGTTATCTACCTGCTTATCCTAAACTGTTTAGTATAGGCTGGGTAGAGACCCATCGGAGACCCCCACTTTATCCCGACTGCCCCGCTGGATTATCAGAAGACCCGATCAACGGGATTGAAGACCAGGCCCCGGCACCGCACATCACTTCCCCCTTAGTTGCTCGACACTACTGGGTTACTATCGAGTGCTGAGGGTGATACCTCATCAGAACTTCTGATGTTAACCTTGTAGGTTAGTTCATCGGTTATGGTCATCGAGGGTGATTCCTCCTTCTCCACTCCCGATAACGACACTGTCGTGCAACTCCTCAAGAGTGGACCTCGAGGGTGATTCCTCCTTCGTTCACCTTGACGATAACATCAGGTGGAATTCCATCGAGGGTGATTCCTCAGGTTTCCCCTTTGGTGTTGGACACACGGTTACTGTGGATACTATGACCTTACACTGAACCATGTTACTAAAGACGGGTCGGCCCTAAGGGGTACCCGCGCGAGCATAATTGCGAAGTGATGTGGAGACAGGTTGACCTGGAAGGTGCCCGAGAGATGAATACAAGGCGTGGCCGGGCATTCTTAGCCCTTGCCGCAAGTCCTCGAGACGGGGCGACGGGGTCACATTGATCGTGAGTCTCTGCTCGTTACCGCGCGCTCCTAATCCACTAATGGTTTGGATATTTGATCCGAGGGGCCTCTGGCCTGATAGCACTAACCATCACGTGGGCATAGTATGGGCGTTTCGTGTCATATACATCAGCCGAAGCTCTATAGACGTCAGCGAGGAGCGGCCCGCTTTGGATTGGACTGGTTAAACCCATGCTTGTATTAAGGGGGCTAGGTCTGCTTCCGGAGCATCCTCGCAACATGCAAGGTTCCCAAGGCGAAGGCCCAAGACCCCTGGGGGCATAGGTTGGTCCGGCGTGCTGACCTCTCTTTAGAGCCTAGGTCGGGTTGCGGCGTGTTGCTTAGCCGAGGCCGGGCATGACCCAGTAAAGTGTGTCCGGCCGAAGTTAAGCGAGCGTGGTGGGTAAGTTGATGCACCCCTGCAGGGAAGAAACAATCTATCGATTGCCTGTCCTACGGTAATGGACACTCGGAGTTGTATCCCGATCGGTACAACTAGAACTGGATGTTGAGATGATAACTGGATAGTATGGCTCTGGGATTGCTTTCTCGCAGGGAGTCAAGGAAGAATCTCTGGGTGAGGTTGATGACACTAATATTACTTTACATTATGTTACTCTGCACTCTTCTAATGCTGCAAGACCGCCGAAGATGATGAAGATGCTAGTCTTCGATAGGACTAGGCTTTCCCCTCTATTCTGGCATTTCTGTAGCCCAGTCCACATATACAGCCTTCCTTTGAAAATGTTGCATATGTAGTGTAGATCCTTGATTGCTGAGTACTTCGGATGAGTACTCACGGTTGCTTTGCTTTCTTTTTCTCCCCATATCCTTTTGATGCAACCAGACGACGGAGCCCTGGAGCCAGCTGCCCCAGCCGACGACTACTACTACCACCCCGAGGGTGGTTACTACTACGAGCTGGCCGACGACCAAGAGTAGGTTCGGAGGGTCCCAGGCAGGAGGCCTGCGCCTTTCGATCGTAGTGTTTTCTTTTGCCTCGCCTCCTTGAAGGCTTATTCTGTCTTTCTTTTTATATCTGTACTCAAATATCTAATGCTTCCGCTGACGCTTGTATGCGAGCTTGTGTATTCGAGCCCTCGAGGCCCCTAGCTTGTAATATAAAGCTTGTATGACTTTATTTATGTTTTAGAGTTGTGTTGTGATATCTTCAAGTGAGTCCTTAGGCTTGATCATGTGCATTTGCGTGTATGGTTAGTGCACGATTAAGCCGGGGTCGTCACAACTTTAATGGTGGCATTGCTTGTTTAGCAGATATAGTAGATCAACTGTGGCTAAAGAGTTGGTTTAAGGGCATGGGATAGTGGGGACACCAGGACACTCAGTAGCGTAAAGAAGCAACTTACTTACATACTGGAAAAATAGCAGGAGTACCATTTGTTACACAGTTTAATTGCATCATATTACTGAAGGCATTAGATTAACAATAACATTTGTTAGACATGTCCTTACGGTAACAGTGTGATTACTTCATTTTACATGCGCCCTTACATTAACAACAACAAAAAGTTGGTATAAGGACATGCGACAGTGGACGCATAAGCACAATGTACCTACAAGGAGGCATAAAGTGGTGATGTCGAGTTTGTTCATACTCTGTGAGGGTATCAAATCTAATCCTGGAGACCTTTTACTATGTGAGGGCAGCAAATCTAATCCTGGACATACTCTGTTGACTTGTCCACCAGCCGCCACTTTCTATCCTTTTTTCAACCAATAATAGATCTATTCCTTATCTTGTTTGTACTGACTTTTCCCTTTATTTCCCTTTTCAACCAAAAGACCGGTTGGGTATCCAGTCTCTACTACTTTCCCCCTGTTATTTCCTCTTTGAATCAAGTCCTAGATTCATGGTACAACTTTTCCCCCTTTCTTCGCTGTTTGAACCAAGTCCTAGATTCGACTGCATGAAGTAGCTTTACCTCAATAATACTAAAAATTTAGGTGGCTTTGGAAGAGCTGATGGAAGTAGAAAAAGATCCACATGCAGACACGTGGGGAGCTGGGGCAGTAGAGCAGGGCCGCTTTCGAAGGAACTTATACCTGAGGGTGGTCGGGATGTGGCTAGGAGGTCGGCGGCAGGTCGGATCTGCCCACAATACGGCAGGGAGGAAGAAGGGGTCAGAGGACCTCCCGAGCCGACGCTATGTCGGAGTGAACAGCACGGGCAGAGGATTGGGACCCGCCGACAGCTGTGGGTTTCCTCCCTCGCGCCGATGACCGTGTGAATGATGCACCTAGTCCCCTAGACACACCGGCCGAAGGGATCTGGCCGGATCTGTGACCAACAGTGAGCAGGGAGAAAATGTCACTACCGCTGTCTTGTTTAGATCTGTAGAGGATGAGAGAATGAAGAGAGCAACCCTAGTAATGCAAGCGCTCAGGCCCATGCCTATATATATATATAGTGGAGTGATTATCTTTTTCTCTCCACAACAAGCGTTTCAATTTGTGTACGTGGCATTAAAGAAAAGAAACTCTCTATTTAACGTGACTGACTGCAATTTGCAGTTTGCTCACTTGTGCTCCCCGGCCCTTCATTCATTGAACAACCCCACGGGTGAATAAACATACAGTACTACTTATATAGAACGAACAAGCTTGAACTATTTTGGCTTTGAGATATCGATGGTACAGTTTGACCACATTGCATCAATGGACTCAGTACTTTGAAGAAACCTATTCGTATAAACACATGCACGATTTACATTCCGAATCGTTAGCTAGAGCTTGAACTATATTTGTTTACATGTACCACCTTTTTCTTTTGGTTTTCTGCTCCATGGCGCAATTCATCGATACAAAATTATACTATGAGTATTTAAAAGTTGAGGGCGGGGCTTTTCCCGGGCAGTACACGTGGAAATTCTCGCATAGCCAGTTTGACAGAGAGGCGAGGAGGGTGAGGGAGTAGCGGATTCAACTTACTGCTGGAAAGGTAGGGTTGTGCGATTTGACGGCTTGTTACTGCTGGAAAGATGGGGTCTTGTGATATGAGTACTCACTATAGTCATTATTACTCCGGTGCTACGACCGGGTTGATGCCCCCCTTCCGTTCCCCACTCTAAATTTGGTGCATGACACGTTGACCCGGATGCTGGCTCTCCCACATGACGGCGAAGTAAGAACGAGCAAAGAATCATGTGTTATATATAGTACTACGTAGTATATACTACTACTCACGTCGGAGTACTGCGAAACACGGCAGCCAAGTGAACCAGCAGGCGATAGGCCATAGAAAACAATGTGGTGATATGGCCATAAAAAACAATATACTACAGTCCAGTCTCTAGCACGTACAATACTCCTTCTCTTCCTCCTCCTCTCAGTTCATCGCCATCATACTTTCCCCATTCCTGTGTTTTCATATCCTGCGAATCAAAGAGGCCCTTAGACTGGTTTAGGTCCGGTCATTTTTTATAAATGTGTTATGTCAAAAAATGCATGAAAAAATATGTACAGTGAAGCGTAGCAGCGGTTCGAAAAGGATACCTAAAGTGATGACAAGTATAGGTCGCACGCACCCACCTAGTGGTACTCAGTACTAGACGTACGAGTACTCAGTGCTCCTATTCTATCAATGATACGTCTCCAACGTATCTATAATTTATGAAGTATTCATGCCATGTTTACAACAATTTTATATGGTTTTGGTATGATTTGCATGGAACTAACCCGGACTGACGCTGTTTTCAGCAGAACTACCGTGGTGTTGTTTTTTATGCAGAAATGAAAGTTCTCCAAATGAGTTGAAACTTTTTGACGATTTTTTGTGGAACAAAAGAGACCCCCAAAGCTTTGTGGAAGGACCAGAAGGTGAAGGATTAGGGCACAAGACACCGGGGTGTGCCAGGGGGCCCAGGCGCGCCCTGGTGGGTTGTGCTCACCTCGAGGCCAATCTTCGCGTGAAACCAATGCCAAAAAATCCTATAAATACAGAAACCCCCAGAAATAACCTTAGATCAGAAGTTCTGCCGCCGCAAGCCTCTGTAGCCATGAAAAACCAATCTAGACTCCGTTCCGGCACTCCGCTTGAGGGGGAAACCATCACCGGTGGCCATCTTCATCATCCCGGCGCCCACCATGATGAGGAGGGAGTAGTCCACCCTCGGGGCTGAGGGTTTGTACCGGTAGCTATGTGTTTAATCTCTCTCTCTCGTGTTATTGAGCTTTGTTAATATAGTCGGATCATATGGTGTTTTCCCCTCTCTATCTTATTGTGAATTGAGTTTTCCCTTTGAGATTTCATTCTTATCGGATCAAATACTTTTATGGATTTGAGAACACTTGATGTATGTCTTGCTATGAATACCTGTGGTGACAATGGGGTATCATATTGATTCTCTTGATATATGTTTTGGCACTCAACTCGCGGATTCCCAAGGTGACATTGTGGTAATCTATGCATAGGGGTTGATGCACGTTCTTGTCTTTGTTTCTCCGGTAGAAATCTTGGGGCACTCTTTGAAGTTCTTTGTGTGGATTGAGTATTATGAATCTGAAATTGTTTGATGCATATCGTATAATCAACTCACGGATACTCGCGGTGACATTGGAGTATCTAGGTGACATTAGAGTTGGTTGATGTATATCATATGGTGTTATTTTAGTACGAACTCTTGGTTAGATCGATCGAAAAGAATAGCTTGGTGTTATTTTAGTACGAACTCTAGGATAGATTGATCGGAAAGAATAGCTTTGAGGTGGTTTCATACCCTACGAACAATTTCTTCTTATGTTCTCCGCTAGATAGGAACTTTGGAGTGATTCTTCATCGCACGTTGAGGGATAGTTATATGATCCAATTATATTAGCATTGTTGAGAGATTGCACTAGCGAAAGTACGGACCCTAGGCCTCATTTTCAAGCATTGCAATACCGTTTGCGCTCACTTTTGTTACTTGGTACCTTGCTGTTTTTTATTGTTCCTATTTCAAAAATCAATATCTACTATCATTACTACACTTGTATCACCATCTCTTCGCCGAACTAGTGCACCTATACAATTTACCATTGTATTTGGTGTGTTGGGGACACAAGAGACTTTTTATTATTTGGTTGCAGGGTTGTTTGAGAGAGACCATCTTCATCCTACACCTCCCACGGATTGATAAACCTTAGGTCATCCACTTGAGGGAAAATTGCTACTGTCCTACAAAACTCTGCGCTTGGAGGCCCAACACGAGTCTACAAGAATAAAGTTGCATAGTAGACATCAAGCTCTTTTCTGACGCCATTGCCGGGGAGGTGAGTGCTTGAAGGTATATCTTTAGATCTTGCAATCGAATCTTTTAGTTTCTTGTTTCATCACTAGTTTGGTTTATACAAAGAAAACTACGACAAAAATGGAATTGAGGTTGCATCAGATTATTCATCTTTATAATGTCTTTCGTGAAAATGATGGAAAGAAAATTGTGCTCAATTGATAGAAGAAGAATTCTATAAAATGTTCGACAAAAAATCTTTGAATGATGAGCATGATTGCAATGTTGCTAGTATGAATTCTTTGAATATCCAAAATGCTAATGATGATTGCACTAGTCATGAAAAAAATGTTTCTTATAAGCATGTCAATTTTTGTGGGGTGGAAAGACTTTGTGAAGACATGCCTTATAGGGATGATAGATTTTGCAAGAAGCATAAACATGATAGAACCAATTTTTTCTCAAGGTGATAGACAAATTTGCTACAAAATTATGCTCTCTTTGTCCTATTACTTGTGAACTTTGCAATAAAGTTGGTCACCTTAATTTCCAATGCATGCTTTTCATGCTCGAATTGTGTCCAAATATTGCAATAACTTGATCACCCTTGAACTTTATAATGAACTTTGTTTATTTTTGGGGTGTGAAGAATTGTCACATAAAAATGGTTGGTTTGAAGCATTCATATTCACAGACTACACTGAAACTAATTTGAAAGAAATCCATATGTTTTGCATGGTAAATTGCAATGAGAATGCTTATATTGCCAACTATAGAAAGATGGGAAAACCAATAGAATATAAAAGGAGTACTAATGAAAGGGTAAAGATCTCTAATTTCCCTCCTATTATCTCTCATGATGAAATAGGTGACGAGAAGGAGCTCCCTATTCAACCAATCTCATCAATAAGAAGCTCGAAAAAATTAATTAAACCCACACATGATGTGGTGAAGAAGAAGAAAAGAAGAAAGAGTAGAGGTAAAAAGGTATCTCTCCCAAATAATATTGCTCCTATTATAGTTGTGCCTCATGAAAATGAATCAAAAATAATTGTGGAAGATGATGCACTTGATGATGATATTGCTTCTTTGTCTTATGGCACAATGTCCGAAAGAACTATTGATGATGATTTTTTTATGCCTATTGATTGTTGTGATGATTATGATTGGGAAGATAATGATACTTATTATAATCTTGAAAATCTTTTTGGTACCAACTTGGGAAATTATGATGATAATAATTGTTATTCTATTGGTGCTATTCATACTATTAATGATGAGAGTGATTATGCTTATGATATGCCAAGCCACAAGCTTGGGGATGCTATGTTTGATGAGAATGACATGTTTGAGAATTTATTCGCTGCAACTAATGTTTGTCCCAAGCTTGGGGATGATATTCTCAATGAAGATGATATTTTTAGTCCCCCTACTTTAAATGGTCAAATTTGCTATGATGATTGCATGCCTCCTATCTATGATAAGAACAAAGTTGCTACTTATGATGATTATTGTGATGATACTTATGTTATAAAAAGTAGTGATAATTATTGTCATAAGTTTGAATATCCTTTTACTGAACATAACTCTTTTAATGTGGAAGCAATTTTTAGTATTCGAGTTTCATATGATACTCCCACTATTGTGAATGAGAATAAAATTGCTTATATGGGGAGTAATAAATTTTCTATCCTTTTGGATCATAAAAAGAATGCTTTATGTGATGATTATATTGATGAATCTATTCATAATTCTACTGAAAATTATTATGAGAGAGGAACTTATGATTCATGATGCTCTTGTTATGTTTCAATTCTTATCTTTTATGCGAGCATCTTTGAAATCATCATGCCTAGCTAAAAGGCATTAAAGAAAAGCGCTTGTTGGGAGACAACCCAAACTTTTACCTACTGTTTTTGTGTGTTCACATGATTAGGCTACTGTAGTAATCATGTTTTATTACTTTTATTTCAATAAAGTGCCAAGTAAAGCCTTTGGGATAGTGTGGATGATAGTTGACTTGATTCTGTGCAAAAACAGAAACTTTTGCGCCCAGTAACAGAATTGTTTAAATTCACTGGAGCGTCGAAAAAATCTGAATTTATTACAGTTGTTGGGTATACAAATTTTATACATTTTCTTAAATTTTCAAAAAAAATGGAGGTACATAAGTATGACCTTAATTAAGATCTTTACGTGCTGTTCTGTTTTTGACAGATTCTGTTTTCAATGCATAGTTTGCTTGTTTTATGGTTTCTATGGCTTATATTGCTTAATATAAATTGTGGAAATTGTAGAGTACAGTAGGCATTGTGTGAGAACATTTATGAATCTTGTCTTTGACAGTACCAAAGTGAATGATTTGTCTTTATCATACTAACCCATCTCACGAAGTTCCGTTAAGTTTTGTGTGATTGAAGTTTTCAAGTTTTGGGTGAGATATCGATATGAGGAGAATAAGGAGTGACAAGACCCTAAGCTTGGGGATTCCCAAGGCACCCCCAAGGTAATATTCAAGGAATATCCAAGCAACTAAGCTTGGGGATGCCCTGGAAGGGATCCCCTCTTTCGTCTCCGACATTATCGGTAACCTCACTTGGAGCTATAATTTTATTCGTCACATGATATGTGTTTTGCTTGGAGCATCATTTTATTTTGTTTTGATTTGCTTGATTTTATTTAGAATAATGTTTTGTATCTTTTATTTCAATAAAAGTGGCAAGGATAGCCTTTACCATGCTTATTTTGCAAGTCTACATGTTGCTGTTTCAAAACAGAAAGTTTAGCGCTGTTGTAAAAATCCTCGAGAAAAGTCAGAATGTGATAAAATGTTTAAATTTTTTGAACAATAAGATATGATAAATTTTCTACAGTGTGGTAAATTTTCAGAATTTTTGGAGTTAGGGAAGTATGAGTACAATTTCACTCTTTACAGACTGTCCTGTTTAGACAGATTGCTGTTATGTTTACTTGTTTAATGATTCTATTTGAGGATAGGAGTATTAAATATGCAGAGGCATTTAGTATGCAATGTTGAATAATAATTTTAGTGATTTGCTACAGTAGGGAATGATAAGGTTTTTGCATTGATTTATACTAACTTATCTCACGAGTTCTTGTTGAGTTTTGTGCGGATGAAGTTTTTAAGAATTAGGGAAACCGTGATATGAGAGGAATTAAGGAGACACAAAAACTCAAGCTTGGGGATGCCCAAGGCATCCGAAGACAATATTTCAAGTAGTCTCAAGCATCTAAGCTTGGGGATGCCCTGGTGGGCATCCCACCTTTCTTCATCAAGAATTATGTAGTATCGGTTGAGCCTAAGTTTTTGCTTCTTCACATGAGTTGTGCTATCCTTGGAATGTCATTTTATTTTCATTTTTCTTGCTGTTTTAATAAAATACTTAGATCTAAAAGTTTTTAAATAAGAGAGAGTCCTCAAATAGCTACCTATTTACTTAACTACTCGCTTAATCTTCACTTATATCTTTTTGGAGTAGTTTGTCATTTACTCTTGTGCTTCACTTATATCCTATGAGTAAATTGTTGAATGAATTGAATATCATGAAGTTGAAATTATATGTTCATATCATGCCTAGTAGTAGCTTCACATTGGGTTTAGAAAGTGAAATCTTTTGAAGCTTGACAATCACAATATTGGTCATACAAGTAATTCATGAATGATTAGTATAAGGAAGAGAACTTTCACATACAAATATATTATCTTGGAAATCTTCTATGATTGTGAATACCCATTAATTATTTTCAAACTTGAGCAAATTAGTTGAAGTTGGACAAGGAAGACAATGTAATGAGTCATGGTTGTGTATATTTGCGTAGAAGTTATATTGTCATGGATCCTCCAACATGTTGTGTTTGCCTAGGATCTTTTGCTAGCAAAAAATTCGTACTAAGTAGAGATACTACTTGTGCATCCAAAAACCCTTAAACCCAGTTTCTTGCCATGAGTGTCCACCATACCTACCTATGGATTGAATAAGACCCATTAAGTAAGTTGTCATCGGTGCATAAAGCAATAAAAATTGCTCCTAAATATGTTTGATCTTTTATTGTAAGGGAAAATGGAGCGTTGTACGAACTTGTGATGGCAAAGTAATAAAAGCGACGGACTGCATAATAAAGGTTGCTATCATAAGGGGCAATATAATGTGACGTTCCTTCGCATTAAGAGCTTGGGCATCCAAATAAAAAGCGCATGACAACCTCTGCTTTCCTCTGCGAAGGGCCTATCTTTTACTTTTCAGTATTTACTTTTATGCAAAGAGTCAATAGTATGAAATCTCATTTCAACCTCAACTATTCTCTAGTTGGCAAGCATCATGTGGTGGGGAAAGGTCTAGGCACATATGACCAGTCAGATATATTTGGTCATGATTTATTATTGTTGACAATTATCTCTATGATAAATGAGTTGGGAGGCGAAACATTAAGCCCCTATCTTTCTCTGTGTTCGATGGATGCCATTGGTTCTAAGAATATCCTTTGAGTACTAGCAATCATGGAAGACTATATGATGATTGAGTATGTGGAGCTCTTACTTAGACTCTGTTGAATAAGTTGAATTGCAATTGTTTGGTGACTAAGAATATAGGTTGTTGAGTTTCAAGAGAATTCATTGTTTGAACCTTAACATGTGAATTGATTGCTACTTTGTCATGATGAGTTTTATGAGAAAGAGTTATTGTTATGATGCTAGGAAAAGTGATTGAAATTATCATTGATCAAACTTATGCACTATGTTAGCATTCACACTTCATAAATTATTTCTTTTATCATTTACCTACTCCAGGACGAGTAGGAATTAAGCTTGAGGATGATGATACGTCTCCAACGTATCTATAATTTATGAAGTATTCATGCCATGTTTACAACAATTTTATATGGTTTTGGTATGATTTGCATGCAACTAACCCGGACTGACGCTGTTTTCAGCAGAACTACCGTGGTGTTGTTTTTTGTGCAGAAATGAAAGTTCTCCAAATGAGCTGAAACTTTTTGACGATTTTTTTTGGAACAAAAGAGACCCCCGAAGCTTCATGGAAGGACCAGAAGGTGAAGGAGTAGGGAACAAGACACCGGGGTGCGCCAGGGGGCCCAGGCGCGCCCCGGTGGGTTGTGCTCACCTCGAGGCCCATCTTCGCGTGAAACCAACGCCAAAAAATCCTATAAATACAGAAACCCCCAGAAATAACCCTAGATCAGAAGTTCCTCCACCGCAAGCCTCTATAGCCATGAAAAAGCAATGTAGACTCTGTTTTGGCACTCCGCCGGAGGGGGAAACCATCACCGGTGGCCATCTTCATCATCCCTGCGCCCACCATGATGAGGAGGGAATAGTCCACCCTCGAGGCTGAGGGTTTGTACCGGTAGCTATGTGTTTAATCTCTCTCTCTCTCTCTCGTGTTCTTGAGATGTCATGATCTTGATGTATCGCGCGCTTTGTTAATATAGTCGGATCATATGGTGTTTTCCCCTCTCTATCTTGTTGTGAATTGAGTTTTCCCTTTGAGATTTTGTTCTTATCGGATCAAATACTTTTATGGATTTGAGAACACTTGATGTATGTCTTGCTATGAATACCCGTGGTGACAATGGGGTATCATATTGATTCACTTGATATATGTTTTGGCACTCAACTCGCGGATTCCCGAGGTGACATTGGGGTAATCTATGCATAGGGGTTGATGCACGTTCTTGTAACACCCCAAAAATCGGGTTATCGATTTTTGTGCTGTTATTCCTTCCTAGCTTTCCTATCCCAAAAATTTTCTCCGAAATCTGGTGAGTGACCAGGTGAATCCAGACAATCCTCAGCCTCTCCATGAATTTTCCATGCTCTTGTGCCAGTCAAGTTTCCGTCAGTAAACCTCGAACCTCATTCGAACCCTAGTTCCAAAATATCGGAACTGGAAATCCTGCCATTGCGTTTACAAAGGAGCTATCATTTTCCTTGCTCCTTCAATCCTCCCAAAATTCCCAGAGATCCTCCTTCACTCATAAACCCTGGATGTGCAAAAATATTGCCAAGTCATATGCAATATTTCTCATCTAGAATTAATTCTTTTTTCTGCCTTTCCGAGGAATTAAATCCAGGAAAATATCTATCCATCTCCAAAGTTCATAAAAACTTGTGGAGATATTCTTTGTGATCATATTGAGCTCTCATAAAAATATTGGTCATAATTAAATAGGGGAAATCGCTTTTTCCTATTTTAAGCCAATATTTCAATTTGGGGCCTTTCCAAAGGAACTACCATTTTGGTAGTTAGGAAAAATCCCAAATAATTTGTGGAGATTCTCCAATCCATATCTTCACCATTTCCATCAAGATCTCAAGTTCCACCCATTAAATTTTGAGCACAACACCACTTTGCAAATTCTGTCCAGATTTTCAGTTTGCAAAGGAAGTGCTTGATTACTTGATCTTCTTGGGCTGAAATTTTGCAGGGTGATTCACTATGATATATCACCCATGGATACCAAAAACCAGCCCATTTCATTTAGCCAATCTTCCTCAGTAAATTATCTAAGTTTCTATCCAGATTGAAGCACTGTTAAGGAAGTACCATTTTTATTTATGAAAATGGTATGAAATTTTTACAGTTCCTCCATGTGCCTAAATTATTGGTCTCCACCAAATTTGGGTCAGTTTCATATAGCCATTTGACCCCAGCATCCTCATCTTCATTTCTGGTCAGTGGGCAAGGTTACAAAGGAAGTACCCTCTAGCTTTGCCCATTTGAGCTGAAACCATGCCATGTTAATCACCTTAGTGGTTTATCATTCCCATCCAAATATTGGACCCAATGGAATTGTGAGTCGACCTATATCCAGTACAAACACCTGGCAGCTGATAGGCAAATGAGGCCAAACAGCCATACCAGGGACCCTCTCTTTGTCCTGAGAACTGAAATCACCTAATTGAGGTCTGACCCACGCGGCAGACATGGTTTTATTGCGTTTTGGTGCAAAGTGCACGTGGTGCCGGTGGTGACCGTCGACGTTGTCGGCAGAATCGGTGCTCTGGGCACCAGATCCTTCGGGAGGCCACTTCCTGCAGGCCGCAGCTCATCCGGGAGCGCCGATGAGCTGCCCACCACTTGTTTACGCTGTCTGGTCACCTCTCCCCCTCGTCCCGTAGCCCGTGGTTGCTTCTGCCGACGTCGATGCTCCACTGAATCGCTGCCACGGCGCTGGTGTCTCGGAGCTTCGGCCATCGTCGCGTAGTCCTCCCCTCAGCTATTTAAGCGAGCCCCGAGCCCCTACTCAGTCACCAGCAACTCCCCAGCTCTCCTCCTCGAGCTCCTCGAGTTCTCTGTCCTCGCCCATGGCCGACGACCGCCGCCCGCTCCCCCCGGCTACCCCGCGCCCTAGCCCTTCTCTCTCCCTCTCCTCTCGGCCCTCGGACTCCCCTGAGTCTCGCGAAGCTTCCGCCGCCTTCAGCTCCTCCGGGGATGCGCCGCCGGAGCCGTTCCTCCAGTAGTCGTGGCCGCCGCCTCTGCTGGCTGGGGATGCCCCTCCCCCGAGCGTCCCTGAGTCCCCAGTGACCACCACTGGGTGCGGGATGGCACCGCGCATCCGTCCAGCTCGTCGGCGGGAGCGGCCGAGCAGTGGGGCACCGGCGACGAGCGCTGCCCGAGCCGCTGCGGCCTTCCCCTGTTGCTGTCGGGGCGAACGGCGACCAGAGGAAAAGAAACAAAAGAGAGAGAGAGAGAGAAGAGATAGGGTGGGACCCACTCGTCAGCCGAAGTAAGAAGAGTCAATCCGGGCCCGCGACAGTAAGTGGAAACGTCTTTTACTAAAATACGTTTTCAGTTTCCGAAGGCGTATTTCTTAAAAGACGCTTTCTCTTTTCTCAGCGCCCGGCCCAAGTGGCTAAATAGTGAACATTCGCTAGTTAAAGTCTGAAACGGACAGATTTTCGTCTGTTTTCGGCCTAACGAACGAACGGCCGTTTCTTGGCGACCGTAACTCCGATTGAGGTAAAACCAATGCCCACGTCTTCAGTTCGTCGAGCCCGTTCCGATGCCGTCATTTTCATAATGTTTCACACTGTGAAAATGACCATTTTTCCCTTGCCTTCAACCAGCCCCTCCGAGAGGGAAACTTTTCCGGCAAATCTTCCCAGAGTTTTATCGCACTTCCACCCGACATATTCCTTCACCCCCAGGCAAGCCAACCTCTTATCATGAGCTCCGGACTTGCGTGATGACTTTGCTTGCACCCTGTGTGTTTATCGTAGTACATCTGTATCGCCTATTAGTCTGCACTTGCATACACCTGTTATGTCATCTGTATTAGATGTTAGTATTACCTTTCATCTAATGTCAAGACTTGTTTTCATGCCATATTTTTCCATGCTAGCAACAATCTTGTTAATACTATTATCATGTTAGTACCATGATTTGATCTCATGCCATGTTGTCAATGTTGTTATGATTTTGATATGCTGTTGTTAAGTGATTGTTCGCGTTCATAATTGTTGATGTAATGGTGCGATGATGGAGATGTCTAATTGAATTTATAAACTAAACCTAGTCGGTTGATCTAGAGTCACCTGTCCGGGCTTATTCGTGCAGCCACATTTGCCGGTATGGGACGGCCTTGACTTGGTCTAGCTTTGTGCTCTTTCATCGGTACCACCAACTAGGGAAGGTTATGTGTGCGTGCTGCCCTGATCAGGTAGGCGGCGATAACCTTGTGAGCCCAGTTGTATGTTTAGCCCAGGAGTCCCCGTTTGGGACAGTTGTGTTGGCCACGATGGTGGCAGGTGTCAAGAGTGACACAAGGGCCACCCAGGACATGACCCTGGGTGGGTATGATTGTCGGTGGTACGATGGAGGAGTCACGGGTTAGGCAGGTTTCATTGGAGCAACGCTGGTCCACCCGAATGGGATCACGAGGTCAGGTGCTCCATGGTGTGGGTAAAGTGCGCAACCTCTGCAGAGTGTAAAATCTATTCGAATAGCCGCGTCCACGGTATTGGACAGCCCGTCCAGACCTCGCTAGGTGATCAACCGTAATGATGATGATAAAGGTGGAAGAACCTGCCCTGCATAGACATCAGATGTTGTCAGGAATATGGTATGTTAGCCAAGGGATGGCTATGGAAGAGATGGTCAGATGACCGAAAGACTTGGATTGGACTGGGATCAGTTTCAGATGGGATAATGAGAATGTTCGGGATATGGATTGTATACTTAATATGCTTTACTTTACTGTACTCTACTTCAGTAGTTATCTTGCTAGATAACCCTGTTATTCATGATGACCATTGCTGCTAGATGTTTAATCATGCCAGGTAATCTTGCTACGACATGATAATTAGTAATGATAGATAGATATGTTATGCCATGCTTGATTCATGTTTTCCTGTTAATTCCATGCCATGTTTAGAATAAATTCTTGCATAGCATAGGGCTTGCTTTGTTATCTGCTTGTTTGGATGCTATGTATTTGGTTGTCTTGCGAGTACATTCAAAGTACTCACCTGGCCTTGCACGTGGCCAGTTGCAGGAGAAGATCCGTCGTGCTAGATCGTAACCCAGCCAGTCCTGTGAGTTATGGAGCCCAGCCAGAGACGTCGTTGCCGCTGAACCAAGACCTTCGCTGCCATTTTAGCTAGCCTTGGAGCTATGTAATATTGTTGTAAGCAACAGTATTATAATACTCCATTTCATTTAATAAAGCCATTTTGTGCCTGGAATTGCTGTATCATGTCTTTGACGTGCGCCAGGTCTTATCCTGGGGTTGGCGTGCGTCGGCCCTCTATCGGGGTGCCACAGTTCTTGTCTTTGTTTCTCCGGTAGAAATCTTGGGGCACTCTTTGAAGTTCTTTGTGTGGATTGAGTATTATGAATCTGAAATTGTTTGATGCATATCGTATAATCAACTCACGGATACTCGCGGTGACATTTGAGTATCTAGGTAACATTAGAGTTGGTTGATGTGTATCATATGGTGTTATTTTAGTACGAACTCTTGGTTAGATCGATCAGAAAGAATAGCTTGGTGTTATTTTAGTACGAACTCTAGGATAGATTGATCGGAAAGAATAGCTTTGAGGTGGTTTCGTACCCTACAAACAATTTCTTCTTATGTTCTCCGCTAGATAGGAACTTTGGCATGATTCTTCATTGCACGTTGAGGGATAGTTATATGATCCAATTATATTAGCATTGTTGAGAGATTGCACTAGCGAAAGTACGGACCCTAGGCCTCATTTTCAATCATTGCAATACCGTTTGTGCTCACTTTTGTTACTTGGTACCTTGCTGTTTTTTATTGTTCCTATTTCAAAAATCAATATCTACTATCATTACTACACTTGTATCACCATCTCTTCGCCGAACTAGTGCACCTATACAATTTACCATTGTATTTGGTGTGTTGGGGACACAAGAGACTTTTTATTATTTGGTTGCAGGGTTGTTTGAGAGAGACCATCTTCATCCTACACCTCCCACGGATTGATAAACCTTAGGTCATCCACTTGAGGGAAAATTGCTACTGTCCTACAAAACTCTGCGCTTGGAGGCCCAACACGAGTCTACAAGAATAAAGTTGCGTATTAGACATCAATCAACACGAGTCCCATCTGACAACAGCGTCCGTGCTACAGCTAGCTCTTCTCCCTTGTTTCTCTCTTCTAATTCTAACTCAGCCGACGCGCGGTGGACGGGGTGGGGATTTGCCGATAGTCGGTTTGCTCAACTGCGGCCCCACCTGACAGTGAAAATGCTAAGACAACAAGCGTTCCCTTGCTTGAGCGGCGTGCCCGACAGACCATGTGGGGTGCGATGTGAACATGACAGTCTTTACCTTTATAACTTGTACATAGAAAATGCCAAGCCAATGCGCGATGAGCGGCGGGCCGGAACAACAGTGTGGGGTGCGACGCGAACGGCACAGGCGTGCTGTAGTACTTGTTCCACTTTCTCGTTTTGAACTCATGACATGTAGTAACGCTTAGTTTTGAATATATATAAGTATGGTTGTCGCGCCAATATATATACTCCCTCCATGTAGGTTGGGTCGCTGAAGTCAAAATTTGACAGAAAACACGATGGTGACCAGTCTACCTCCATCCTGGTTTATTGCTCCCCATCGTAATCTGTGCCAAAATTTGACTAACAAAAGGTTCATGCATGTCACCAAAATTATATCATTGAAAACTATGTTCAAATACAAATCAAACGATATATTTTTTTTTTGACATGCACTAACATTTTGTCAGTTAAATCTTTGGTCAAAATTTATTACAAAAGGGACTAATAAAACCGGGACCTAGGTAGTACACCAGGACGAAGACAGTGATAATACATATAATTAACGCCAAATAAGAGCAAGGGATCACACATGTCATTTACAAATGGTATAAAAATGCATACACTAATAAAACATCAAGGCACGAGGCGATGCAGTGCTGGTTACGGGAGGCGAGAAGAAAGATGCATCCATCGACGACCTCCTCCTCCTCGACTCAGGGCGCTGGCCCACCGAACGGCGGCTAAGTAGCAGCGGCTTTCGTGGCCAGGTCAACATGCTTCTCAACAATGGCGTCCAAAGATTCCAGCCGGTGGAAGAAGGCCAACGTCTTTCTGTCCTCCCTGGCCTTGTAGTGGCCTATGTAGACGATTTCCTCGTAGACATGGATGTGTAGGTCGACGGTTTCTTGCGTGGCGAGGCGCTGCGCGGCGAGCGCGGCCTCGAGGTGCACATTCTTCGTCGCGACCTCCAGCAGCTGCAAGGCCACCAAGGCTTGATAGAGTTCGTCACCATGGAGGCCGATGAGGGTGGCAGGCAATGGGGATCCTGGGCGCGCGGGCTAGAGCAGTATGGCAAGGTCATCTGTGCGCTTCTTTACGGCGGTGAACTTGCGGATGGAGCGGACCATCATGTTGTCCATGAGAGAGGCGAAGCCGGTGTCGGCGAGGGCTATGACACCGGCAGTCGCCAACACCATCTGGAAACGCTGCGTGGTGTGGGGCCACAGGACGGCGTCTTGGATGATCTGGCACAGCCGACTGCCGCTCGCGTCCATCGCCTCCATAGGTGCTTGTGGCTCCTGGTCACTTGGTATTGGATTGGGGTGAGCAGTGTTGCGCAGAGACTAGGAGTAGATGGATTGGAGTGGTGGGGCGCCTTTATATGAGAGTCCAAACTGCGTTGCATTCACATCGTGCTGGTTCCATTCTGCTTCTCCAATTACTTCCCTCTGCATGCTAATTGAATGAGGAGGCATCATTGACCATTCAACGTTTCGGGAACTGCTACCCTCTCCCTCCTTGGCATTCAAGGCATATCAACGTAAATGCGGGTCAAGAAGAGACTAGTCATTACTACATTGTGCACCACGACCAAGGCGGAGGGGAAAATGAGAGAACTTAATATTTTTACTCTAGTACTACCATTGCATGCAATGGACTGACCGCAGCATGCTGTGCTAGGTAGTCTCAAGGCATTAAAAACATACACGGCCCACGTCTCTTATTGGTTGATTCCTTTATTCATGTCAAGAAACAAGAAACAAGGTCGAGTTAATCCACCACACCTAAGTGTTTTGGGATTATAAGGTTTTCGTAAGCGATCAACACAATAACCGTAAGATCTGCATCCGACGGAGGCACCTATTGGATGCAAACAACAATAGAAAAGAAATGCCACAAAACTACGACACCACGCCCCCTCCCGTACACATTAGACTGGCACGCGAGCGTACTCAACTCCCACGTTCGGGTTGTGCTTGGCTCTTCGCCTCTTCGAGAAGTCAAACAGTGATGTCATTTACGACTGGAATAAAAATGCCATACACTAATAAAATATTAAGGCCATGAGGCGATGCAGTGCTGGTTACAGGAGGCAAGAAGAAAGATGCACCCATCGATGACCTCCTCCTCCTCGACTCAGGGCGCCGGCCCACCGAATGGTGGCTAAGTAGCAGCGGCTTTCGTGGCCAGGTCAACGTGCTTCCGAACAATGGCGTCCAAAGATTCCAGCCGGTGGAAGAAGGCCAACGTCTTTCTGTCCTTGCTGGCCATGTAGTGGACTATGTAGACGATTTCCTCATAGACATGGATGTGCAGGTCGACGGTTTCTTGCATGGCGAAGCGCTGCGCGGCGAGCGCGGCCTCGAGGTGCACATTCTTCGTCGCGACCTCCGGCAGCTACAGGGCCACCAATGCTTCAAAGAGTTCGTCACCTTGGAGGTCGATGAGGGTGGCAGGCAACGAGGAGCCTGGGCGCGCGGGCTGGAGGAGTACGGCAAGGTCGTCCACGCACTTCTTGACGGCGATGAACTTGCGGATGCAGTGGACCATCATCTCGCCCATGCGAGAGGCAAAGCCGGCGTCGACGAGGGCTATGACGCCGGTAGTCGCCAGCACCGTCTGGAAACGCTGCGCGGTGCGGGGCCGCAGGCTGGAGTCTTGGATGATCTGGCACAGCCGACTATCGCTCGCGTCTATCGACGCCATGGGTGCTTGTGGCTTCTGGTCACTTATTCTTGGATTGGAGTGAGCAGTGTTGCACAGAGACTAGGAGTAGATGGATTGGAGTGGTATGGCGCCTTTATATGAGAGTCCAAACTACGTTGCATTCACATCGTGCTGGCTCCATTTTGCTTCTCCAATTACTTCCCTCTGCATGCTAATTGAATGAGGAGGCATCATTGACCGTTCAACGTTTTGGGAACTGCTACCCTCTCCCTCCTTGGCATTCAAGCCGTATCAACGTAAATGCGTGTCAAAAAGAGACTACTAATAACGTAAATGTGTGTCAAAAAGTAGTCAGTAGTAGTACTCAATATTGTGCACCGCAACCAAGGCGGAGAGGAAAACGAGAGAACATAGGCTGTCCATAGTGGGGGTAACATAATAAATAACCGGTATCATGCACTTGGGACTAGCAAACATGCTTATGTGGCAGACAATTAGGCTGGTCATAGTGGGAGTAACATAGTAGTAACATAGATGCCACATACTATGTTAATGAGGAGAGATGCAAATAGAGTAACATAATATGTTACCATCACATAGCGCTTTCGAATGCAAAATAAGTCTACAAAGTAATAAATGAAGACATCTATGTTACTACACATATGACACTAGCCACTATGAAGGTAGTAACATAGACTAGTAACATATGCATGTTACTAGTCTAATTACTCTCCACTATGACCAGCTTTAATGAAGAGAGAGAGGGTTAGAGTATCCAGAGTTGGTAGATACCGTATCATGTTAAATGTTATGCTACTTTGTGTCATGCATGGCAATAAATATGATCATCTATGATAGTACTATGCACTATAGAGATAGTATCATACACTAGTATCATATGCATGATACTAGTATATGATACTCCCCACTCTGAGTAGCCTTAATATTTACTCCCTCCGTTCCTAAATATTTACGGTGTAGATTCACTCATTTTGCTCCGTATGTACTCGTTACGGTGTAGTCACTTGTTGAAATCTCTAGAAAGACAAATATTTAGGAACGGAGGGAGTATTTGCTAATTAATACCATTGCATGCAATGAACTGACTGCTGCATGCCGTGCTAGGGACGTCTCAAGGCAATAAAAACATACACGGCCCACATCTCTTATTGGTTGATTCCTATTCATGTCTAGAAACAAGAAATGTGGTTAGGTTTGTTTTGGGATTATTTGATTTTCGTAAGATGACTATAACTAGCAATCGCCACAATAACCGTAAGATCTGCATCCGACGGTGGCACCTATTGGACACAAAGAGCAATAGAAAAGAATTGCCACAAAACTGCCACACCACGCCCCACCCCTACACATAAGACTGCCACGCGAGCGTTCGCAGCTGCCACGTTCGGGTTGCGCTTGGCTCTTCGCCTCTTCAAGAAGTCGAACAATGATGTTACTACTTCTACAGTATCGAATCAACTGCTGCATGTCCTATCCACCGCGTGGGCGAGGGAGAGCTTGTTGTAGGAGTAGTAGAAGCAAAAGGTTCTCCTCGTCTGCGAGCCATCGCGCGCATGGGCGAGGGAGAGGGCATACTACTAGTAATCAAGCTTCTCCTTGTTGTACGAGTTGACGCGACACATCATAGCACGGGCCCCACATGCTTGGATCTAAACTTGGCTAAAAGACACACATTGTACAATATTTGCTGCAACCTCTAACATTTAGCCCACCAAAAATTAAAATATATATATTCCTCTCTTGACCAGATCAGCGTGCAAACTACAATAACCAGGATGACAGGTAGGGCCAGAAGATTATTTTAATCAAAAAAATGCTTCGATACGGCCTCATAACATGGAGCCGACTCCAACGATTTTAGAGGCACGGTACATGCTATCCTCGACTATGTTACTATACAAACATGTTGCCACATCATTTATAGCCAATGTAATAGCTAACACGTATAATAGTTGGCTATAAGAAAGTACTACTTTGTCAACATATGGCCCACCTTTCACTCTCACAAAGCTTCTTGGAGCTCATGCTACAGCCGGCTATACGTGTACAACCCGCTTCCCTTCTCTCTCCTCTTCTCTCTCTTCCACCTCAGCAATAATACGATATTTAAATCCTTACAGCCTGCTTACATCATCTTATTATACATGCTCTACTACCTCCCCTACACATGAAACTGCCACACGAGCGTTCGGGTTGCGCTTGGCTCTTCGCCTCTTCGGAAAGTCGAACAATGATGGTACTACTACAGTGGAGTACTACTAGTATGCTTCTGGCCATCTGATACCGAATGAACCGGTGCATGTCCACCGCGTGCAGGAGGGAGAGCATGTAGCAAAAGCTTCTCCTAGTCCTGCGAGCCACCACACTCATGGGCGAGGGAGAGGGTGCTGTAATCAAACTTCTCCTTGTTGTATGAGTTGACGCGACACATCAAAGTAGTGCACTCGATATATTTCAATAATTTGCATTTACCGATGCATTAATTACAATGCATGCATGCATGTCGTGACTTTCCTTTTGATACTTGCATGTGTTGATTTAATGCACCTTGAAGTAGTATGAATATGTGATGGTAAAGCTTTCTAATGCCCCGGACCTAAAGCGAGAGATGGTGGTGCATGAGGAGGGCGAGATCATGCCGACAGAACAGGACCCGATGATGGAGCTCTCTATGGTCTCTATGGACCTCACCTTGCTCCACTGCCCCTTGTGCCTCCGCCCCTTGAAGCCTCTGGTGTACGAGGTTCGAATACACCTTGTCCGTTCGGCTGATCGAGCAAGGTGCAGGTTTCTTGATTGATGTGTTGTTCGATTTATTTGTGCAGTGCAAGGGAGGGCACCTGGCCTGCGCGGACTGCCATGGCGAGCGCCCCGGGAACCAGCGGCAGTGCCAGAAGTGCGAGCGCGGCGGTGACTTCGACATGCGCAACACGGTGATGGACGCCGTCCTATCCTCGGTGAGGGTGGAGTGCCCGCACGAAGGTTGTGGGCTCTACGTCACTTACCACAAGCTCGCCGATCACCAGAGCGTGTGTGCACTCGCGCCCTACAAATGCCCCGTGCCTGTCTGCGGCTACGAAGGCCCACCGCCGGCGCTCCCCCACCACATCAGCACAGTGCATCCCATGCCCGTGCACAGGATCCAGTACGGCAAGATGCTCCAGCTGCAAGTGCCAGTGCCGGAGCCGCGGCTCTTGCTGTTCGCGGAGGAGGATGGCCGTGCGTTTTTCGTGGTCGGCAGCGTGCTCGACATCGGCGCGCCTATCGCCGTGTCGGTCGTCTGCATCAGAGCGGGGGCGTCCCCACCGCCACACTACGTGGCCAAGCTGTGGGCGGCCTGCCGGGGGAGCCCAAAGGCAGGACCGACGTCGTCAAGGTGGAATTCGAGGTGACAAGCAGCAAGGATCCTGGCGCCGTCGCCGTGCAGGAGCTGACCTTCTTCACAGTTCCGCCCAAGCTGCTGGCCGGGGCTGGGTTGTTGAGGACGGTGTCTCTCCACATTCAAATTGACAAGCTTACCTCCTAAATGATTCTACAGTGCCTTCTGTTTATCTTAGTAATATGCTAATATAGGGGTTAGCTCGGTCTACTTTAGCTTAAGAGAGGTGGATTTTGGTGGCGATGCAGCAATTACTTCAACATCAGATCAGTAGTTAAAGTAATTTCCAACAATCGAAGGGATATTTTGTGTCTGTTGGATATAAAGATCCTTTGGGTAAGGAGTATAAGCTGCTTATATGCTTGTTTGTTGAGGAAGTGTTGCATACTTCTGCGAGTTGACGCGACACATCAAAGTAGTAGTACTACTAGTAGTACTCACCCGACTGCGCGCCAGGCAGACGAAGCTCGTGTTGTGTTGGTGTCGTGTGCGGCCCGCACATTAACCAAAGCCTCACGCCTCCAGCTTAGCCTCCGCATTTTAAACTTCTCAATCTCAAGGCTAAGGAGCAACGGGAACCTATGATAGAGCCAATCAGATGGTTGAGAACACTACAATTCGTAGCTACAGATGCGTGTGCGAGAGAGGACGAGTGCGTGCATGCACCTCTTCTCTTCGTGTATAACATACTAAACTCAGAGTACAAGTGTATGTGGGTGGCATCGACCTAGAGAGCTAGAGATGGTGCATGCGAGAAGTCCCGAGAGACTAGATGTGTGCGTGGGAAAGAGGGAGAGAGATGATATGGGTCGATGTAATGCGTGTGAAAAAAGACTAGTCTATAGCTCGCCACGAGGCTATTCCTAGCGAACACCCCAATAACCGTAAGATATGTATCCGACGGTGCCAGTTATTGCATGTACACAGCAGTAGAAAAAGAAGTACCGTGGCATATTACAAAACTGCTACACCATGCCCCTCCCCTACAAACTGCCACTCGAGCGTTCGCAACTGCCATGGTCTGCTCCTATGTGCGATCTTCATTTTTTTAAAGGGATCTACAATAAAAGGCGGGGCTTTTGGCGCACGGTAGATGGGGGAGCTTGGCCTGTCAGTTTGCTACTACTCACATGCGGTCGAACATAAGTGAAGTACCAAGCCAATGCGCGTCGCTTCGATGAGCGGCGGGCCGGACATACCGTCTATTCATGCTAAGCAGCGGGTCGGACCGACCATGTGTTGGTCCTACTACCACGCTATATTTAATTGCAAACCTGTTCACACCGATCAAAACCTAAATGGTTTCCCACTTAGGAGCATATTAGTACTTGGTTATAAATCCTACCTACTCCAAGATGACTGCACATTCCTCCGCAACTCCTCATCCATAAAAACAAACAAGTGTTTCATCGTCGTTCCCTTGTGTCTGCCATGGCCCGCATGAGTTCTGGGTCGAGACATTACTACCAGGGAGAGGCGAGCATGGAAGCGGAAGCACAAGAGATGTCCCACCTCACCGCGAAAGCAGCCGACATGTCTCGCCGCGCTGCCGAAGCAGCACAGAGGTCCCGCCGCACCGTCAATGCAGCAGACTGGTCCGGCCGCGCCGCGGAAGCAGCGGAAATGTGGCGCCACGCCGCGAATGCAGCAGGGAGGTCCTCCCGCGCTGCGGCGGCCTGAGAAAATGTCTCGCGGGCGGGCGAGGACTCTCACAGGCGCATGCGCGCTATGCTCGATGGCCTGATGGGTCGGATCTCTGGCTGGATGAAGCTGCAGGATGAGATGAATGCCTCGTTTGAAAATG
This sequence comes from Thinopyrum elongatum, assembly GCA_011799875.1. Taxonomy (NCBI): domain Eukaryota; kingdom Viridiplantae; phylum Streptophyta; class Magnoliopsida; order Poales; family Poaceae; genus Thinopyrum; species Thinopyrum elongatum. The sequence continues at coordinate 421,830,501 of CM022299.1, forward strand.
CTACCGGCGTCATCCGGGGACTAAGGGAGGACAAGGCGAAGCAACGCACCGAGCGCGACCTGCTGAGGGCAAAGATCGCCGGAAGGGTGAAGCAGGCGGAGGAGACCGCTGCCTTGTTGAAGAGGACGGGCATCATCGTCAAGAAACTTATGGACGAGAATGCCATGCTCCGCATCGAGCGCGAAAGGCTGGTGGAGGAATTCGTGGATGCTGCCAAGCAGCATATTGAGGACATGAAACTAATGAAAGATATCATCACCGCTCGCCGCAAGAACTAGTCTCCATGACCTGCAGCGCATCAAGAAAGTAGAGATCAGCGAGCCAGATCATTGTATGTGTCTTCCTTCTTTTGCCCTTGTGTATTTCGGGCGTAGCCGCATGTGGCTTTTTTAATTATCTTCCTAAATATGTAAGACAATTATTATCCACTATCATCGTCCTTATAAATTCATCAGTCTTGCTATAAGTCGCAGTAGATGCTATATAGGTCCGTCGGATCTTACATCAATATCTGTGCAAGATTTTCTTTTTTCTCTCTTAAATCTCAGTCGAGTGAGACATAGCCACACCATTAAACAGGGGCTCGAGCGCCATTAATGGAGACGTTGGGAGAGAGGTGGGCGGCAGATAGAGGTCAAAGGGCTCTCCTCCCGATAAGCATGCGCAGGGGTCTAATCGCACGCCTCCCGTACTCAAATAGCTACCCCGCACGACTCCTCCTAGCCAATAAAAAAAGGGGACGTGTGGCGGCACGTAAATGGTAAGTAGAACGCCCAAAGTTTCAATAATACTTGTGTTTCCGATTGTAACGTGGCAGCACTTGTTCCAAAATGACTTTGTTGATTGTTAATGTGTGCGCCTTCGCAAATCGGACAGCAAAATTACCACAGCATGTTGGTGCCATGTCATGACACCAAGCCAAGTTTCATGATTTTCATGCGTGTTTTGGATTTACAGGAATTAGAAAACCAAGTTTCTCAATGTTTCGGGCCGAGCCACGACGCTCAAATGTTTGAATTTCAGTCCCATTTCTTGCATGGGACCTAGAAATTCACCCGAGGACACACATGTGATTTCTCAACCAAATTTGGTGCACTGGAGCATGTGCTTGTAGTTCAAATTTGAATTATGCACATTAAATGACTAGAAACTCAATTTATGCATAAAAAAGGCCAGACGAACCCGGAATAATTCCAAAATTTAAAACGACACTCATATAGTTCTATGTTGCCTCTGTAAAGAAAATCAAGGGGGGACATTGTATATCGTTTCGCACACAAAGGTGACATGTTCCCTCTCAGAACCACGAGCCTTCTTGAGAGAAGCTCCAGTTTGCAAGAAGCTTATACCAAAACTTGTTCCAATTTGGCCAAATTTTTTACCACACCATGTTAGTGCCATGACATGACACCATGCCAAGTTTCATGATTTTCAGGCGAGTTTTGGATTTACAGGAATTTAAAAAGCAATTTTCTCAATGTTCTTGGCCGAGCCACGATGCCCAGATGTTTGAATTTCATTCCCATTTCTTGCAATGGACCTTGAAATTCACCCAAGGACACACAAGTGATTTTTCAACCAAATTGGTGCACTGGAGCATCTGCTTGCAGTTCAAATTTAAATTATGAACATTAAATGACCAGAAACTCAATTAATGTATAAAAAAGGCCAAACGAATCCGGAATAATTTCAAAATTTAACACGGCACTCATATAGTTCTATGTTGCCTCTGTAAAGAAAATCAGGGGGGAGGCCGCGTATATTGTTTCGCACACAAAGGTGACACATTCCCTCTCGGAACCACGAGAATTCTTGAGAGAAGCTCCGGTTTTCAAGAAGCTTATACCAAAACTTGTTCCAATTCGGCCAATATTTTACCATAGCATGCTAGTGCCATGACAGGACACCATGCCAAGTTTCATGATTTTCAGGCGAGTTTTGGATTTACAGGAATTTAAAAACCAAGTTTCTCAATGTTCTCGGCCGAGCCACGACGCCCAGATGTTTGAATTTCATTCCCATTTCTTGCAAGGGACCTAGAAATTCACCCAAGGACACACATGTGATTTTTCAACCAACTTTGGTGCATTGGAGCATCTGCTTGTAGTTCAAATTTGAATTAGGCACATTAAATGACCAGAAACTCAATTAATGTATAAAAAAGGCCAAACAAACCCAGAATAATTCCAAAATTTAACACGGCACTCATATAGTTCTATGTTGCCTCTGTAAAGAAAATCAGGGGGAGGCAGCGTATATTGTTTCACCCACAAAGGTGACACGTTCCCTCTAGGAACCACGAGGCTTCTTGAGAGAAGCTTCGGTTTGCAAGAAGCTTATACCAAAACTTGTTCCAATTCGGCCAAAAAATTTACCACAGCATGTTAGTGCCATGACATGACACCATGCCAAGTTTCATGATTTTCAGGCGAGTTTTGGATTTACAGGAATTTAAAAAGCAATTTTCTCAATGTTCTTGGCCGAGCCACGACGCCCAGATGTTTGAATTTCATTCCCATTTCTTGCAAGGGACCTTGAAATTCACCCAAGGACACACATGTGATTTTTCAACCAACTTTGGTGCACTGGAGCATGTGCTTGCAGTTCAAATTTGAATTATGCACATTAAATGACCAGAAACTCAATTAATGTATAAAAAAGGACAAACGAACCCGGTATAATTTCAAAATTTAACACAGCACTCATATAGTTCTATGTTGCCTCTGTAAAGAAAATCAGGGGTGAGGCAGCGTATATCGTTTCGCACACAAAGGTGACACATTCCCTCTCAGAACCACGAGGCTTCTTGAGAGAAGCTCCGGTTTGCAAGAAGCTTATACCAAAACTTGTTCCAATTCAGCCAATTTTTTACCATAGCATGCTAGTGCCATGACAGGACACCATGCCAAGTTTCATGATTTTCAGGCGAGTTTTGGATTTACAGGAATTTAAAAACCAAGTTTCTCAATGTTCTCGGCCTAGCCACGACGCCTAGATGTTTGAATTTCATTCCCATTTCTTGCAAGGGACCGAGAAATTCACCCAAGGACACACATGTGATTTTCCAACCAACTTTGGTGCACTGGAGCATCTGCTTGCAGTTCAAATTTGAATTATGCACAGTAAATGACCAGAAACTCAATTAATGTATGAAAAAGGCCAAACAAACCCGGAATAACTCCAAAATTTAACACGGCACTCATATAGTTCTATGTTGCCTCTGTAAAGAAAATCAGGGGGAGGCAGCGTATATCGTTTCGCACACAAAGGTGACACGTTCCCTCTCGGAACCACGAGGCTTCTTGAGAGAAGCTTCGGTTTGCAAGAATCTTATACCAAAACTTGTTCCAATTCGGCCAATTTTTTTACCACAGCATGTTAGTGCCATGACATAACACCATTCCAAGTTTCATGATTTTCAGGCGAGTTTTGGATTTACAGGAATTTAAAAACCAAGTTTCTTAATGTTCTCGTCCGAGCCATGATGTCTAGATGTTAGAATTTCATTCCCATTTCTTGCATGGGACCTAGAAATGCACCCAAGGACACACATGTGATTTTTTAACCAACTTTGGTGCACTGGAGCATCTGCTTGCAGTTCAAATTTGAATTATGCACATTAAATGACCAGAAACTCAATTAATGTATAAAAAAGGCCAAACGAACCCAGAATAATTTCAAAATTTAACACGGCACTCATATAGTTCTATGTTGCCTCTGTAAAGAAAATCAGGGAGGAGGCAGCGTATATCGTTTCGCACACAAAGGTGACACGTTCCCTCTCAGAACCACGAGGCTTCTTGAGAGAAGCTTCGGTTTGCAAGAAGCTTATACCAAAACTTGTTCCAATTCGACAAAAAATTTTACCATAGCATGTTAGTGCCATGACATAACACCATGCCAAGTTTCATGATTTTCAGGCAAGTTTTGGATTTACAGGAATTTAAAAACCAAGTTTCTTAATGTTCTCGGCCGAGCCATGATGCCTAGATGTTAGAATTTCATTCCCATTTCTTGCATGGGACCTAGAAATTCACCGAAGGACACACAAGTGATTTTTCAATCAACTTTGGTGCACTGGAGCATGTGCTTGCAGTTCAAATTTGAATTATGCACATTAAATGACCAGAAACTCAATTAATGTATAAAAAAGGCCAAATGAACCCGGAATAATTCCAAAATTTAACACAGCACTCATATAGTTCTATGTTGCCTCTGTAAAGAAAATCAGGGGGGAGGCAGCGTATATCGTTTTGCACACAAAGGTGACATGTTCCCTCTCGGATCCACGAGGCTTCTTGAGAGAAGCTCCGGTTTGCAAGAAGCTTATACCAAAACTTGTCCCAATTCGGCCAAATTTTATACATATGAAAACAGGGTTTAGATTATCCCGAACATCTCGCTACCTAGACCAATGTACTGTGATTTGAATTCAACATAAAATGGATACAAATATTTTAATTGGAGATCGTATGGTACATGTAGTTCATATTTAAATATGATTACTACTATATGCATATTTTATGTTATCAAGATAATATTTAAGTGATGGTATAACTTGACAACAATCATATTCAAATAAGGAAAATTGATTCAAATTTAGTCCAGATGGTAGACGGCAATATATATATATATATTCATAGGGTGGAGTAAATTGTTCATATAAGATGGAAGATCAAAATGTAGGACTACATCCATTATAAACCGCAAGATCACCTATGATATATTCGAATTCAACATAACGTGGATTAAAAAATTGAAATTCGAGATCCTAGCATTTGTAATCATATAAAAAGGGACATGCCTCTTTCTTGTGGTGGGAATTGATTTGTTTTTTCTTGTTGTTGAGGGAAGTGCGAATTGATTTGGTACTGTACATGCTAATCTTGTTCTCCCGATTTTTTTTACATTTTTCTGGTAGTTTTTCAATGGAATTTATAGCAATATAGTAAAAGGGGACATGATTCTCTTGTGTCTTGTATGAATTGTCTTTTTTTTGTACACGTTAAGTTTGTTCTGTCGAACATTGAATCCGTGCCTTATTATCCCAAAATTTTCAAGCTTGAGTATCTTTTGTCTCTTCTGCTGCGAAACTCTCGCCTCTCCAACCCGCGCCGCGCCATGTTATCCCAAAATTTTGACGCGCGCGAAAACTCCCTCCTCATCCGAAATCGGTCCCGCAGCCCAGACACGCGAAATCCCCCTTCTACTCCTCAGCCGGAAATGCCGCCTCGACGTCGCGTGGTCAAAACCGGTGGGGGTACGTTCGTAACTTACACCACATTTTGGACAAGCGCGTCCCTAAGCCATGGATCCCCCTACCTTCCCCTTCGAACCCCCCCCCCCCATTCATACACCGAGGCCGCCAAAACCCGCGAAACCCCACGCTCCTCCGTCGGCCTCCTGACCGCCGCCCAGCCGGAGCCTCTTCCCCGACGACGTTGTCCATAGCAACAGCTCGACATCCCTCATCCACCGCACTGGATGAGGATCCGTCGTCGATCTCGTCGTCCCACCGGATCAGCCGCCCCATCCTCCACCTCCAAGGAGCTGCCCCGATGTTCGCCTCGTCTATCGCGCCACCTCCATCCCCATAGCACCGTCATGACCGGCCCCACCGGAACTGTAGCATTCTCACCAATTCCTCCGATGAAGCCGAGGCCTACTCGGCGCCACCAAGGAGGTTCTGCACTCACCGCTGCATTTTACTTTTATTCGATCTCATGGGGCTGCCGATGCTTGATACCGAGCAGCCATGGCAGGTATCCATCGACGGCGCCGTCGCCGGCCACTTCCACCATGGTGTCTCTCCCCCATGTCGTTGCTTCCTCGGCGGCGACTTCCACACCAGCACTAGCTGCTGCTGCTCCGGCTCTCGCTCATGCTGCTACTGCTGCTCTGGCTCTCGTTCGCGCTGCGACTCTGCTCTTGCTGTCGGTCATGTTGCTGCACTGCTCTTGCTTTCGTTCACGCTACTGCTCTGTGCCACTCTTGCTGTATGTCAGATTCAGGGCTCCGTAGGCCCAAGAAAGGTTGGAACTCTAGGGCGTGTGTGAAGAACTCAACCTCTCCAGCCAAACAACCCGTCGCCCTATAGCCTAGCTCGATGAACAAGGAAGAAGATGAACACGACAGTTTACCCAGGTTCGGGCCACCTTGCGGTGTAAGACCCTACTCCTGCTTTGTGGTGGATTGGCCTCACGAGGGGCTGAGTATGAACTAGTATAGAGGACGAACAAGCTCACGCGGCTTGCTCTGGTGTGGGTGGAAAGGATCTCTCTGGTCGGATCAACCTGGCTCCCCCACTACTGTCGTGTCTAGCTTATACTTATAGTGGCCTCGGTCCTCTTCCCCGAAAATGTAGGCGGGAAGGGATTCCACAACGGCCAATTTGAAAGGGGACAAGTAGTACATCTTATCCTGATGAAAGGTGGTCTTCACCTGCAAAGCTTCTGGTCGTGACGCTGCTGTGGGCTCGGCGATGACATCCATCCTGCCGTCCTGGCAGTCTTGGTCTTGTTGCACGGGAATGGAAACCTTTAGCTGATTCCTCAAGACCCAGTGCCTGCGCTTGCCTCCTTAGCACCAAAGAGGAAACCTGCTCCTCTGCGCCGGCTGGCGCCTGCCTGGCCTTGGTCATCATGGCTTACATCACCGCAACCTCATGCGGCTGGGCACCTGCATAGGAAACTCCGCTCCTCAGGAGTAGCCCAGGGGTGGCCGCTCCCTCAGGAGGTCTTGGCGCCGTCTGCCTCGCGAGGCTTGGCCCCCCGCGAGGGTCTCGTCTTGTTGGTGTCGAAACTGGGCCATACCAGGCCATCGATGGAGCCACACCGTGGGCCGCAGGCAAGCAAGTCTGGGTACCCTGGTTCCCAGAACGCCGACAGTAGCCCCCGGGCGCAAGGCGCGCTCGGACTTGGCTTTGAGGCAAAGCCAAAGGGCAAGGGCGAAGCGCCGCGGGCCCCAATTGCCTGCGGACCGAGCCGACGCGTGGCGCTTTGATGGGACATGGGTGTCTCCACCTCCCCATGCCGCCTCAGCAACCGCATGACTTGACAACTTCCTGGCGCATGCAGATCAACCATCATTGCTCGGAGCGTGGGAGGCCGGCGGTTGGCCTCCCTCCGCCTATAAATGGGCGAGGTGGCAGAGCCCCCAGCTCATCTTCATCTTCTCACCGCCTACCCTTCTTCTTCTTAGTTCCCCCCGCCATCTTGCCAAAGCTTCCATGGCGCCAGTGAGGTGGTTCTCGGCTGCGGAGAAGGGAAAGGATCCCAAGGAGGGACCGGACTCGCCGCCGCCCAAGAGAGGCTGCGGCCGCCCATGCAAGTACGCCGCGACGCCAGCGGTGGTTCCCCAAGGGCATGGGCGCACTCCCTCAAGGGTTGGCGCTGCCTCCGACAGTCGTGGGGGTGCTCCTTCCCGCGGCGGAAGCTACCGCGGCCGGGGCAGCCGCAGTGAAGGGGGAAGGCACGCGGCAGCCGTCTGGCCACCATGCCCGCGACTCCACTCGGCCGACGCATTCTCGGAGTTCGTGGTGTGGGAGGAGAGGCCCACCGGCGCCTGGCTCTGTCTCCCACGCTTCTTTGCGGGCGCGCTGCCGGCTGGGGGACCTGGCGGCCTCTAGCTGCAGGCTGATGGTTGCTGCAGCAAGGCCTCCTGGGTGGTGGTCGAGGTCACCCCCGCCGGCAACGTGTTCCTGAACCGTGGGTGGCAGACGTTCGCCCGCGCATGCGGCCTGCAGGGGAGGTGTACCCTCCACTTCAGGTATGACGGCGCCGTGACCCTCTACGTCAGGGTCTTTGGGGAAGATGGTCAGCGCCTGGGGTGCTGCCCGAAGAGCAACAACGATGACAACGTCGGTGGTGAGCTTGCCCTTGGCGACGGCCACAATGCCTCCAGCAGCGGCGGCTCCTCCTCCGGGGAGAGCATGAGCGATGGCGACTACGCCGAGCCACCACGCCGCCGAGCTCAGACCAGGGAGGAAGACGAGCCACCTTGCCACCGCACCCCGGTGAAGCAGGAGAAGGACTGCGACTGAGCGCGGGCGTTGCTGGAGGCGGGTCCCGGGAGCTGCTGTAGTCGCGCGGCTGCTTTTGCTTCTTTTTTTTCCTGCATCAAAAAGGTGGAAAGCCCTGTCGGGGCGTGTAATGGACCGCGGCGCTTGCGCCATTATGTTATTGTTTTTATATTGCATCCTGGTATCCGTGTTGCCACTGATTGTGATTGAAATGACTTAGCTTAGTGTGCCTATGGTAGACTCCTGTGCCGTGAGGAAGAGCTTCCCTGGAGCTTTGGACTTCCCGCACGTCCCTGGTTCCGAAGAGATCCTCCGGAGATTTCCTTCTTGTGGACTCGAAGGTCCTCAGGCCTCGGGAGACACCCTGCGGCTATGGGGTCAGGGGACCTCTGGAGGTGCCGTTCCCCGCGCGAGCCCCCGAGCGTGGGTCGCTGGTACGCCGCGTCATGATGCCCGTAGGCATGGACTCAGGAGGGCATGCGTGCCTGCTAGCTCGTTTGAGGGCGTCACGCGAGGATTAAGACGCCAAAGGCCAAGGCTTTGGCGAGGTGTGTACGCGGGCAGGCTCGAGCGTACACACCGTGCCCAGCCCCCATGTGTGGGACGCGCGAGGAAGAGCGACGGACAACTGTCACTCTCCCTAAAATGAGGCCTGAAAAAGCGAGTGCTGCGAGGAGAAAAATTCCCAACCCTTTCAAATAAAGACGCGAGAACTCCAAATTTCATTTCAAGAAGTTGCAAATCAGCTACAGAAAGCAGCCAAAGAACAGCCATGTCCGGCACCTATACTAGTCTTCTGGTCTTCCCGCCAGCGCGGAGCATGGGGCTTCCACTAGGACGTGGGTGGGGGCCCCCGTGAGGCCCGAGGGCGACGCTCAGGATACTCCGGGGCATGTACAGCCCCACTCATTATTACGTGAGAGTGTCACGGGTGGAGACTTGAAAGGCGCATGGCCTTGTTCACGGATAGAACTTTCGTAGGTGCTGGATGTTCCAGGCATTCTGGATGGGGACCCCGTCTTGCATCTCCAGGCGCGCTGCGCCAGGCCTGGAGACACGGGTGATCCTGAACGGGCCCTCCCATGTGGGAGAGAGCTTGTGAAGCCCCTCCTTGGAGAGCACCCACCTTAGGACGAGGTCACCCACCTCGAGGGTCCTGGAGCAGACGCTGCGGCAGTGATACCGCCGCAACGCCTGCTGATACCTCGCGGCATGGAGCGAGGCTTGGCGGCGGCCCTCCTCCCCGAGCACGAGGTCCATCCTCCACGAGGCGTCCTGACGTGCCTTGTCAAATGCCAAGACCCGCGGGGAGCGATGTCTGACCTCATGCAGGAGGACCGCCTCAGCCTCGTAGACGAGGAAGAACGGGGTCTCCCCGGTAGGCTTGGTCGCGGTGGTGCGGATGGACCACAACATGGATTGGAGCTCTTCGAGCCAACCCGTGTCACAGGCCTCGAGTTTCTTCTTGAAGCTCCTCGCCTTGAGACCTCTCAAGACCTCCACGTTGGCGTGCTTGGCTTGGCCGTTACTTCGTGGGTGCGCCACAGAAGCGTAGCATATCTGCGTTCCAAGGTTAGCACAATATGTTTTGAAAAGGTTGCTCGTGAACTGAGAGCCATTGTCGGTGATGATACAGTTGGGGACCGTGAAGCGGCTCACGAGACCCTTGATGAACTTGATGGCCGAACCAGCTGGGATGGTGCGCACGGGCTCCACCTCCGCCCACTTGGTGAACTTGTCGATGGCGACGTAGAGGTAGCGGTAGCCCCCAGCTGCTCGAGGGAATGGTCCAAGGATATCCAACCCCCATACCCGCGAACGCCCATGAGAGCGGGATGGTCTGGAGGCCCTGAGCGGGCTGGTGGATCTGTTTGGCGTGGAATTGGCATGCCTCGCAGGATCTCACCAGCTCAGTGGCGTCGTTGAGCGCCGTGGGCCAGTAGAACCCGCTGCGAAATGCCTTGCCCACGAGGGTGCGCGACGAAGAGTGATGCCCACATTCCCCACTATAGATGTCAGCCAGCAGTTCGCACCCCTGCTCCTTGGAGATGCACCGTAGAGAGACGTCATTTGTGTGCCTTCGGTAGAGCTCGCCATCCTGGAAGCAGTAGGTGGTGGCCTGGCGGGCCACGCGTTCTGCTTCTTCCTCCTTCTCTGGCAAGGTGCCCTGGAGCAGGTACGCCTTGAACTCCTCGGTCCAGCACCCCTCCTGAGGTTCGAGGGCCAGAAGCAGGCGGGCTCCGGAGGTTGGACCGCAGGCTGGGGCGCCCGAGGAGGGGGCCAGGGGTAGTTCCTCCTAGAGCAATGTTGGGCTCGCAGCGGAGGGGGCCGCTAATGGCTTGAAGAGCCTCTCCTCGAAGACGAAAGGCTTCTGGGGGTCGCACCACGACGCCCTCTTGGCGATGTCATCTGCATCCTTGTTCGTGCCACGCGGGATGTGCTGCAATTCCAAACCCAAGAACTATTTTTCAATTTTGCGTACCTCTTCCAAGTATGCCTCCATGTGCTCGTCCTTGGGCGTGTACTCCTTGTTGGAGAAGTTGACGAGGAGCTGAGAGTCACCCTTGATGGTGAGGCGCTTGATCCCCAGGCCCGCCGCAGCCCGGAGGCCTGTGATCAGGCCTTCGTATTCCGCGATGTTGTTGGAGACCTTCTCGCCATGCTGGAAGCAGAGCTGCACGGTGTAGTAGAGCTTGTCTTGACTAGGCGAGACGAGAATGGCTCCAGCCCCCGCGCCCTAGTGTGCGAACGCGCCGTCAAAGTACATGACCCAGCCATCGGGCATCTCATCTCCGGGCACGAGGGAGCGGTTTTCACTAACCCCTCGGTCGGGGGTGTCAGTCCATTCCACCACAAAGTCAGCGAGGGCCGCGCCCTTGAAGACCCTAGTGGTGCTAAACTCCAGCTGGAATGCCTGCAACTCGATGTTCCATTCAGCAACCCTGCCTGCAACGTTAGGGCTCCGGAGCACCCTCTCTAGGGGGAACGCGGAGACGACCTTGATGGGGTGGCCTTGGAAGTAGTGGCGCAGCTTCCTGGAGGTGACGAGGAGCGCGAGCAGAAGCTTTTGCGGCATGGGGTAGCACACGCGCGCGTAGCACAACACCGTGCTGACAAAATACACAGGGTGCTCGACAAGAGAAGGGGTGCTGATGGCGTCCGGCCCTACCTGAGGCGTGGGGGCCTCAGGAGCCTCGCCCTCTACCGGGGTGACCGATACCTCAGGAGCACCGTCCTGAGGTGGCGATGGCGTGGCTGAAGATGGGGAGGCGAATCTGCCCCAGGGGGATGATGGAGCCGTCGAGCACCCCTGAGAAGGGCCTGGTGGGGGCGAGCCGGTCGTAAGGCCCCTGGAGCAGGTCGAAGGCTTCCATGAAGAGGATGTTGAGGCCAGCGCCGCCGTCGATGAGGGTCCTAGTGACCACGACGCCACTGATGGTGGGCGTGGACAACAAGGGAAGCACGCCTGCGTCGACCGTAGTCTTGGGGTGATCCCTGGAGTCGAAGGTGATGTCGGTCTCAGGCGCCAGCCGGCCCGGAAGAGCCCCCTGTCGTGGCTGGGCGGCCCCCATCTGCCGAAGGAACTGCTTGACGTTGCGACCCGAGGCCGGCGCCTGCGGCCCACCGAGGATGGCCGCAACGGCATGGGGCGCCGGTGCCGCGAAGCGCGCGATGAACTGACTGCGCAGCTCCTCCCAGGAGGCCACCGACAACTCCGGCAGGCTAAGCATCCAGGAACGCAGCACGCCCATGAGAGCCATGGGGAGCCAGTTTGCCATGACCTTCTCATCGCCACCTGCCACCTCGATGCTTAGCTCATACAGGTGAAGGAACTCCACGGGGTCCCCCGTGCCGTCGTACTGTGGGGGCAGCGTTGGCCTGAACTTTGGCGGCCACCGCACCTGCTGTAGGGCAGGGGAGAAGGCCCGGTGGCCTGCCGCGGCTCCGAGCGCGCCCAGCGGCTCGGCGGGTGGGGCGGCGCCCGCCATGGGAGGCACGTAGTGCAGGCGGCACTCAGCTGATGAGAGGGGTAGAGCTTCGACACACCCCTACCTGGCACGCCAAATGTCGGATTCAGGGCTCCGCAGACCCAAGAAAGGTTTGATCTATGGGGCGTGTGCGAAGAACTCAACCTCTCCAGCCAACCAACCCATCACCCTACAGCCTAGCTCGATGAACAAGGAAGAAGATGAACATGGCAGTTTACCCAGGTTCGGGCCACCTTGCGGTGTAAGACCCTACTCCTGCTTTGTGGTGGATTGGCCTCACGAGGGGCTGAGGATGAACTAGTACAGAGGATGAACAAGCTCGCGGGGCTTGCTCTGGTGTGGGTGGAAAGGATCTCTCTGGTCGGATCAGCCCAGCTCGCCCTCTACTGTGGTGGCTAGCTTATACTTATAGTGGCCTCGGTCCTCTTCCCTGAAAATGTAGGCGGGAAGGTGTGACACCCTGATTTTGGCAACCTTTTCTTTTCAAACTTTTCTTGGTTTTATTTGAAATTTGAATGGTTTTTGAACCTTTTCATTTGGTCTTGGAAACTTTTGAATCTTTTCCAAGTAATCCAAAGCCTCATCACCTTGCCAATACCTTGCCAAGTACCTCAAGGACCCAAATCCCAATTTAAATCTTTTCCAATAACTCTTTTCTTTTATTTGGGAATTTAGGTCATCACTAGGGGTTGTGAAGCAACCTATAGTTTGGATGGCCAAAAAATTCTCAAATAATTCCCTAAAATACCTTGGACCATATCTTGCCCCAATATCCAAAAATATTCCTTGGCCTAGTTCAAATATTTTGCAAAATAATTCAGTTCTGTTCCTGGACAGTCCGAACCTTTATGAAGGAATTACCTGTTAGGTTTGTCCAAATGCTCTGAAATTTTTGTGGCATGAGGACATCTACAAGTGACTTCCCTCCACCAAGTTTCAGCCTCAGGAGATCATCCAAGTGAGCGGTACCTCAACATTCAGATTCTGGACCAGATTGGTAGGTTACACATGAACTGCATCCAAACCTCAACCAAACCTTCTCAAACTTGGCCAGTTTGGAGTCCTTCCAACGAGGATCACTCCAGACAATCTCTTTGGCTCCATCCCTAGCTCTCCACCTCTCCAGATCTCTCTCTTCTTTGCTGTCAGAAACTGTTGTTGAGGCTACCCTTTATCTCAGACCAAACCAAGCCAAACTATGGGTGCAGGTGAAGTGAGTGATCGAGGGTCGATGTGCCAGACAAGATTTGCCAGGCTTGCGTGGCCTCCTGGTGGCAAGCATCGTGGTGAGCACTGAGATGGCATGCTTGTCGCCGCGCTCTGTGCCGCGCCAGGCTCGGGTCTCGTCAGAGCAAGACGCCTGCACGGCAGTGGCTTCTCCAAGCGAGCAGACATCGTCCCCGTGCGCCACCTAGCCCCTCCAGATCCTTCGCCCTCCCCGAAGAAGCCCTCGGCGGCCGCCACGACCGCGAGCACTATGCCGCCCGTGCGGCCACAGTTGCGGCGCCGCTCGTCTTCTTCTCCCCGAGCTATCCCCTCGCGCATTTAATGCCTCTGCTCGCTCCCATCGCTTCACCCCGCACCACGACGGCCAGCTCGTCGTCCTTGCTCCAGTGGCGTAGCCACGTCGCCGCTGATCCAGAGAGATTGTCGAGCGGCTCCTCCTGCTATAAATAGCCCAACCCGGCCTCGCTAAGCTCCTCACCCCTCTCCCTCCATCCTCCATTGCCTCCCCAAGCAAGAGCCAAGGCCGAGAGGCCCTCTGGCCTCGAGCTTCGCCGGAGTTCCTCCGCCGCCCTCGCGCTATCGACAGCCACCACCACTCCTCCTCCGCTTTGCCTGAGACCACCGTAGCACTCAGCAAGTTCCACTGGTACTCATCGACCTCCTGCCCAATAGTCACCGAAATCGCCACCTCCGTCGACCACCGTAGCACTCGTCCACCGGAGAACAAGGGCGCCGCGCCATCCGTCCATCTCCGGGGGAGCTACGGGTACAGGGAGGACCGTCTTCGAGTGCCCGATCGATCCCCATCAACTCCCAGCTCCGCCGCCGTCCCTATCGCCGGTGAGCATCGCCGGAGCCCCGCCTCCCTCTGTTCTCTCCCTCCTCCCTCTGTTTTAAACCGAGCGGGCCCCACCTATCAACGGCCCAGCAGCGCGCGCGTGAAGGGGTAAGTGAAGGCGCCTTTGGCCTTTACGCCTTCGACGTGGCCCATTCCAAGTTTTTTCTGTTTTTCTGAATTTTGTTTATTTAAACAGAGTTGACCAGCCATTTTGACCACTAATAACTTTTTATTCAAAGGTCCAATTGACCTGATTCTTTTTGCATTATGTTCATATTCAACTTCTTTATTTTCTGACCAAGTTTGGTATTTTTCCAATACTCACAGAATTGTTGGTGAATAAAAAGGCTTTATGTGACATTTTCCTTTGCCATTTAAAAATATTTTCAGAAGGAGATTCTTGTGGATTTGAAGACCAGGAGTATTTGAATAACCCAACTGATCAAGGCAAGCCAGGACATCCATATTATGAAGCATTTCATAGCATTGCATAATTCATATACATTTCCCACATTTAATTAACATAGATAATTCAAGTGAGGTAATTAAATGCCTATTGTTGACAACTTAAATTGATATATGACCATGATTGCTAAGTGAAACTTAGTGGTTGATCAAGAGTAACCTGTTCGGGCTTACCCGTGCAGCCAGATTTGTCGGTATGGGACGGCCTTGATTTGGTCTGGCTCCATGCTCTTTCACCAGTACCTCCATTTATGGAGGGTTATGTGTGCATGCTGCCCTGATCAGGTAGACGGCGATAACCCTATGAGACCAGTTGAGTTTTGTGCCGGCGTCCCTGTTTGGGACAGTTTAGTTAGGCCACGACGGTGGCAGGTGTCATGAGGTGACACGGGGCCACCCAGGGCTTGACTCCGGGGGAGGACGATTGCCGGTGGTACGACGGAAGAGTCACGGGTCAGGCGGGTTTCGTTGGAGCAATGCTGGTCCACCCGAATGGGATCACGAGGTTAGGTGCTCCATAGTGTGGGTAAAGTGCACAACCTCTGCAGAGTGTAAAATCTATTCGAATAGCCGCGTCCACGGTATTGGACAGCCCATCCAGACCTCTCTCGGTGAACAACCGTAATAACCATAGTAATGATGGAAGAACTTGTCTTATGAGTGGAAGTACTCATTGGCATCGAGTACTCAGAGGTTTGTGAGACAACCCGGATATGAGTAAGTTAATATCAGAAAGTGAATGAGTTAAGACTTAACATGTTGATTGCCATGCTATTATTTGCTGCATATTTGGTTGTCATGTGCTTGCGAGTACATTCAAAGTACTCACCTGGCGTATCATGCCAGATGCAGGAGAAGACTGAGACGGAGGTGTCGAAGGTCCGTGTTGTGATGACTAGGATGTGTCCTCAGCAGTGTCCCTGTGGATGGAGTTACTATCATGTTCCTCTACGCAGTAGTCTTTCGCTATAGTATTCCGCAGTAATATCGAGGCCCTGATATGTTAGATAAATAATGTAGATACTGTCATAGCACTAGATGTGCTTTTGGCCTCGATGATCATGTAATATATAAGCTTGTACTCGACTATTATCAATAAAAGTTCAGCTATGTTCTGTTCCAAGTTGTTGTGTGTGTTTCCAGAAGACTTGATCTCTAGGTTGGAAACACGGGTAAACCGGTTCTCTGAGCCGAGGTGCCACAACGCTTGGTATCAGAGCCGTGCTGACTGTAGGACACCCTAGGTAACCCACGCTAGGACTGCGATTAGCATAAGACTTTGAGTGTGCATCCTGCTTGTTGCATTTGATTGTTGCATACCATGCCTCATGCATCATAATTCATTATGTTACTAACCCTTGGCATTGTGAGTGTAGATGGCACCAGTTTCATATCACTTTCATCATGAGACAGAATCCCACACTTTTCCAGCTCTGCTTCGTAGCGTCTGGCTTCGACTGTATCCAAACGGTGATGACCCAGTGTACCAGGTGTTCCGGGAGCAGTTGGGCGAGACAGTATATGAGTACCATGCAGTGGCTTACATGATCGTGACTTCGGATATTGGAAGCTCTTCTCGCTCTTCCAAGGGCGGAGTGGCTTCTTCTCCGGAGCTGGTGATCCAGTTTGCTGCCATGGAGGCTATTACCGACTTGCGCTTCCACGAGGTCGAGATGCAGACCCATCCAGGTTCCTTCCACTATCCCACTCTGTCGCCTACGACAGGGCGAGTCCTTTTCTCACCTGTTGACCCGGCGTGTGATCATGCGGCTGGTGTTTTGTCTCACTATCTAAACGCCAGTTACCATATGATCATTTCCTTGGCAGAGGAGCTATGTCGTGTTTAGGGGGCACTTGCAGCAGTGACTCCAGCACCTCCTCCTCATGTAGTTCCACCTAGGTATCCACCACTAGTTCCACCTACGCGTGTGCTCGATACCCCTTCTGGTTTTTCTGGACCATCAGGCTTATCGTCTGGTAGCCGACTTGAGACCCCAGCTGAGTGGGCCTCACTCCTAGCCACTCCTGCTCCACCGATGGTGAGGCGACGTGCTCTTTCTCCCGCCGAGGGAGAGCCGTCTCAGCAACGACGTCGCGTCTCCATTGATCTGGTGACTCACATCATCAGTTCTGATTCTGACTCAGGATCTAATGACGAGGACTCTTCAGATGGGCAGTGTTCGTGTCACCAGCGCACGAGACTGGAGCTTGAGTAGTAATGAATGCATCTTTGCATATGCCGACTGCCGTACGAGCAGTCTAGCCATGATATCCCCCTACTAGCTTGCCATGTATGATGTTGGGTTATCTTGTATAATTATGTTGTTTTCTTTATTTGCCTTTTTCATGAATTTTATTTTGGTGTCATATTACCATAATTCTCCTTATGGATGTTGCTCATCAATTCGGTATTTGCTATGGGAACAAAAATTAGGATGAAGAAAGGAAGTAGCAGTCAAGGCGGCAATGGAAACCCCGTCCGTCGTTCCGCTAGGCAGGCAGGGCAACCGCCCGAAGACTTACCACCACCACCACCTCAAGCACCAACTACAGATCAGATAATGAGAATGTTTGAGGAAAAGAGAAACCAAGACCTCATGGAATTTCTCAAGAGTATGCAGACAATAGTAGGTCAGAACAATGGCAATGGGGTGCATTCCAAATTGTCTGACTTCCAGCGCACAAAACCACCCAACTTTGGTCAGGCTGTGGATCCTATTGAGGCTGATGACTGGTTAAGAACCATGGAAAAGAAATTAGACATCGCTCGTTGTGAAGAAGCAGATAAAGTCCCATTTGTCACCCATTATCTCGAAGGCCCGGCAGCCATATGGTGGGACAACACCAAGTTAGTGTGGCCTGCTGGAGAAGTGATTGCCTGGGAGAAATTCAAAGAGCTGTTCCGCAAGTATCATATTCCCATGGGTATCATGAAGGTGAAGCTGAGAGAATTACTGGCTCTCACACAAGGAAACATGTCTGTGGGAGAATACCTAAACAAGTTCAACAACTTGGCCCGGTACTCTCCTCATGATGTGGCTACCGAAGAGAGGAAAATAGACCGGTTCCTCGGAGGACTTAATCACGCCCTCCGATGTCAGCTATGCATGTTGGACTTCCCTGATTTTCAGACCTTGGTGGATAAGGCCTTCATCGCCGAGCGAGAACATAAGTCTGGGAATGATGATCGTAAGAGGAAGTTCGAGCCTAAGAAGGACAACAGAGAACCATATGCGCAAAAGCTGCGCAGTTGGCAGCCAGGGCCATCTGAAAACAAACCTGTGTGAAACAATGGTGGCAACAACAGCAAGCCAGGCAACTAGAGCAAGACCTTCGGCAAGCAGCCAGTCATAGAGGACTGCCGCCGCAACAACACCTATTTCACTTGTGGCCAGAGTGGACACTACGCCAAGCAGTGTCCTACTAATAACGGAAAGCAGTAAACTGACCACAAGCCACAAGTCAATCACCTTGGACGCCGCCCCAACAAAAATTTCAGCCACGGATGCGTCCATCACATCTCTGCCGAAGAAGTTTGCGAGGCTCCAGACATTGTCCTTGGTATGTTTTCTGTCAACAACATACCTGCAATAATTTTATTTGATTCTGGGGCTTCCCACTCGTTTATTTCGCAAAGTTTTGCCACCTTGCACAAATTTTCTCCTTCTCTTTTTGACAAAATCATGGTGGTACAATCCCCTGGCTCTATGCTCAGAACAAATATAATATACAAGGGTCTGGAAATCTCAATCCATGGAGTCAAATTCCCAGCTACCCTTGTTGCCATTGAATCCCCAGGACTGGACATAATACTGGGAATGGACTGGTTGGCACCACACCAAGTGTGTATCAACTGCGCCACCAGAACGGTGACATTGGTGAACCCCACCAGACAAACCGTCCAATTTCTGGCCAGCTGAATGATAACAAGAAAGGGCAAGGCATACCAGACCACTGTTATAGATATGAATCTGATTCCGATAGTGGGTGAATTTCCGGATGTATTATCTGAGGAATTACCAGGAATGCCGCCCAACCGAGAATTGGAGTTCGCCATTGAAGTAATTCCTCGTACAGCTCCAATATACAAGAAATATTATCGTATGCCATGCCCAGAGCTGGTAGAGCTAAAGAAGCAGTTAGACGAGCTGCTACAAAAAGGATACATTAGTCCAAGCATCTCGCCATGGGGGTCACCAGTATTATTTGTCAAGAAGAAGGATGGAAGTCTACGAATGTGCGTAGACTATCGCCAGCTTAATGAGGTCACTATCAAGAACAAGTACCCGCTCCCTCGAATTGATGACTTATTCGACCAGTTGAATGGAGCACGGGTATTCTCTAAGATCGACCTCAGAACGGGATATCATCAACTGAAAATCCGAAAGGAGGATATCCCCAAGACAACATTCACCACTCGATATGGACTATATGAATTTACAGTTATGGCGTTTGGATTGACCAACGCTCCAGCCTACTTCATGAGCATGATGAACAAAGTCTTCATGGACTTTCTAGACAAGTTTGTAGTGGTGTTCATTGATGACATCTTGATATACTCTAAGAATGAAGAAGAGCATAAGCAACATCTCAGAGCTGTTTTGGAAAGATTGAAAACCCATCGCTTATATGCCAAGTTCAGTAAGTGCAAATTTTGGCTGAAAGAGGTGGGATTCCTTGGACATATTCTGTCAGAAAAAGGAGTAGCAGTTGATCCCAGTAAGGTTACTGCAGTCTTGAATTGGAAGACACCAACCACGGTGACCGAAGTCCGTAGTTTCCTGGGCTTGGCAGGCTACTACCGTCGCTTCATTGAAGGTTTTTCTAAGATAGCCAAGCCACTAACGGAATTGTTGAAAAAGAACCAAAGGTTTATCTAGACAGCCGAGTGCGACAGCAGTTTCTAGGAGTTAAAGACGAGGCTAACCACAACCCCTATCTTAGTCCTCCCAGACATTCACAAGAGTTTCGACATATACTGCGATGCATCCAGGCGTGGAATCGGATGTGTGCTGATGCAAGAGGGGAAGGTTGTAGCTTATGCATCACGATAGCTATGACCTCATGAAGAGAACTATCCCACACATGACTTGGAGCTAGCTGTTGTGGTTCATGCCCTGAAGATTTGGAGGCATTATCTGATTGGACAACGATGTGAAATATACACAGACCAGAAGAGTCTCAAGTATATTTTCACTCAACCCGACCTGAACCTCAGGCAGCGAAGATGGCTTGAGCTAGTCAAGGACTATGATGTTGGGATAAACTATCATCCAGGGAAAGCGAATGTGGTCGCTGATACCCTAAGCAGGAAACAAGCTGTTGTGAATGCACTAGTTGAGGGTATGCGTCCTAGCTTACTAGAAGAGTTTGTCAAGCTCAATATGGTGCTATGCGGCCCAATGACCCCGGACACGTTGGAATTTACTCCAACCCTCATGGAGGAAATCAAGGAAGCACATAAGTTAGATGAAGAAATTCAGGAGATCAAGGAATTAATTCAGCAAGGGAAGGCCAAGTCCATCCGTGTAGATGAACATGGTACCATGTGGTTCGAGAAACGAATTTGTGTGCCGAATCAGAACAACTTGAGGCAACAAATACTCAAGGAAGCACATGAGTCCGCATATTCGATCCACCCGGGAGGTACCAAGATGTATCAGGACTTGAGAGAAACTTTTTGGTGGTCTGGAATGCGGAAAGATATAGCATACTATGTCGCCTACTGCGACATTTGCAACAAGGTCAAGGCAGAGCATCAGAAACCCGCTGGGCTACTGCAACCTTTACCGGTGCCCCAGTGGAAGTGGGACGACATATGTATGGATTTTATTGTGGGACTACCCAAGTCCACGAGAGGCAATGATGCTATTTGGGTCATTGTATACATCCTCACGAAGGTGGCTCACTTTATCCCAGTAAAGACGAGTTTCAACGCAAATCAGCTGGCACAACTCTACATGTTCCGGATAGTCAGTCTGCACGGAGTACCCAACTCTATCACTTCGGATAGGGGTTCCTTATTTACCTCAGCATTCTGGCTACGACTACATCAAGCTTTGGGAACCATGCTGAAACACAGCACAGCATACCATCCGCAGACGGATGGACAGACCGAGCGAGTGAACCAAATATTAGAGGACATGCTTCGGTCATGTGCTCTCTCCCATGGACCCAAATGGGAGGATAGTCTGCCGTATGCTGAATTCTCCTACAACAACAGCTATCAGGAAAGTTTCAAGATGTCGCCTTTTGAGGCATTGTACGGACGGAAGTGCCGCACACCGCTGAACTGGTCCCAAACAGGAGATAGTCGCATCTTTGGTACAGACTTGATGCTCGAGGCTGAAAAATGCAAGTCAAGGATATTCAAGAGCGTCTACGAGCAGCCAAGTCCCGACAGAAGAGCTATTACGACCCAAAACACCAGGAAGTAACTTTCGAGCCTGGAGACTATGCTTACTTGCGAGTAACCCCTATGAAGGGAGTAAAGAGGTTTGGCACCCGGGGAAAGTTGGCCCCAAGATACGTCGGTCCCTTTCCAGTGATTGCTAGGAAGGGCAGAGTCGCATATCAGTTGGAATTACCACCAGCATTGTCAGACGTTCATGATGTCTTTCACATCTCACAGTTAAGGAAATGCATTGCACCCCCAGCCAAGCAAGCGGATATGAGTGAATTAGAATTGGCTAAGGATTTGTCTTATGAGGAAAAACCTGTCAGGATCTTGGATGAGATGGAAAGAACCACGAGGAGTAAGGTGATAAGATTTTACAAGGTGCTATGGGAGCACCACACTGAGGAAGAGGCCACTTGGGAAAGAGAAGATTTTCTGAGATCCGCATATCCATATTTGTTCCCTGAGCAACCGAATCTCAAGGACGAGATTCATCCTAAGGGGGGTAGGTTTGTGACACCCTGATTTTGGCAACTTTTTCTTTTCAAACTTTTCTTGGTTTTATTTGAAATTTGAATGGTTTTTGAACCTTTTAATTTGGTCTTGGAAACTTTTGAATCTTTTCCAAGTAATCCAAAGCCTCATCACCTTGCCAATACCTTGCCAAGTACCTCAAGGACCCAAATCCCAATTTAAATCTTTTCCAATAACTCTTTTCTTTTATTTGGGAATTTAGGTCATCACTAGGGGTTGTGAAGCAACCTATAGTTTGGATGGCCAAAAAATTCTCAAATAATTCCCTAAAATACCTTGGACCATATCTTGCCCCAATATCGAAAAATATTCCTTGGCCTAGTTCAAATATTTTGCAAAACAATTCAGTTTTATTCCTGGACAGTCTGAACCTTTGTGAAGGAATTACCTGTTAGGTTTATCCAAATGCTCTGAAATTTTTGTGGCATGAGGACACCTAAAAATGACTTCCCTCCACCAAGTTTCAGCCTCAGGAGATCATCCAAGTGAGTGGTACCTCAACATTCAGATTCTGGACCAGATTGGTAGGTTACACATGAACTGCATCCAAACCTCAACCAAACCTTCTCAAACTTGGCCAGTTTGGAGTCCTTCCAACGAGGATCACTCCAGACAATCTCTTTGGCTCCATCCCTAGCTCTCCACCTCTCCAGATCCCTCTCTTCTTTGCTGTCAGAAACTGTTGTTGAGGCTACCCTTCATCTCAGACCAAACCAAGCCAAACTATGGGTGCAGGTGAAGTGAGTGATCGAGGGTCGACGTGCCAGACAAGATTTGCCAGGCTTGCGTGGCCTCCTGGTGGCAAGCACCGTGGTGAGCACAGAGATGGCATGCTTGTCGCCGTGCTCTGTGCCGCGCCAGGCTCGGGTCTCGTCAGAGCAAGAAACCTGTGCCGCAGTGGCTTGTCCAAGCGTGCCGACATCGTCCCTGTGCGCCACCTAGCCCCTCCAAATCCTTCGCCCTCATCGGAGAAGCCCTCGGCGGCCGCCACGACCGTGAGCACTGTGCCGCCTGTGCAGCCACAGTTGTGGCGCCGCTCGTCTTCTTCTCCCCGAGCTATCCCCTCGCGCATTTAATGCCTCTGCTCGCTCCCGTCGCTTCGCCCCGCACCACGACGGCCAGCTCGCCGTCCTTGCTCCAGTGGCGTAGCCACATCGCCGTTGATCCAGAGAGATCGCCGAGCGCCTCCTCCCGGCTATAAATAGCCCCGCCCGGCCTCGCTAAGCTCCTCACCCCTCTCCCTCCATCCTCCATTGCCTCCCCAAGCAAGAGCCAAGGCCGAGAGGCCCTCTGGCCTCGAGCTTCGCCGGAGTTCCTCCGCCGCCCTCGCGCTATCGACAGCCACCACCACTCCTCCTCCGCTTCATCTGAGACCACCGTAGCACTGAGCAAGTTCCACTGGTACTCATCGACCTCCTACCCGAGTGAATAGTCGCCGGAATTGC
This sequence comes from Thinopyrum elongatum, assembly GCA_011799875.1. Taxonomy (NCBI): domain Eukaryota; kingdom Viridiplantae; phylum Streptophyta; class Magnoliopsida; order Poales; family Poaceae; genus Thinopyrum; species Thinopyrum elongatum. The sequence continues at coordinate 421,853,416 of CM022299.1, forward strand.
CACTTCCGTCGACCACCGTAGCGCTCGTCCGCCGGAGAAGAAGGGCGTTGCGCCGTCCGTCCATCTCCTGGGGAGCTACGGGTACAGGGAGGATCGTCTTCGAGTGCCTGGTCGATCCCCGTCAACTCCCAGCTCCGCCGCCGTCCCTATCGCCGGTGAGCGTCACCGAAGCCCCGCCTCCCTCTGTTCTCTCCCTCCTCCCTCAGTTTTAAACCGAGCGGGCCCCACCTGTCAGCGGCCCAGCAGCGCGAGCGAAGGGGTAAGTGAAGGCGCCTTTGGCCTTTACGCCTTTGACGTGGCCCATTCCAGGTTTTTCTGAATTTTGTTTGTTTAAACAGAGTTGACCATCTAGTTTGACCGCTAATAACTTTTTATTAAAAGGTCCAATTGACCTGATTCTTTTTGCATTATGTTCATATTCAACTTCTTTATTTTCTGACCAAGTTTGGTATTTTTCCAATACTCACAGAATTGTTGGTGAATAAAAAGGCTTTATGTGACATTTTCCTTTGCCATTTAAAAATATTTTCAGAAGGAGATTCTTGTGGATTTGAAGACCAGGAGTATTTGAACAACCCAACTGATCAAGGCAAGCCAGGACATCCATATTATGAAGCATTTCATAGCATTGCGTAATTCATATTCATTTCCCTCGTTTAATTAACATAGATAATTCAAGTGAGGTATTTAAATGCCTATTGTTGACAACTTAAATTGATATATGACCATGATTGCTAAGTGAAACTTAGTGGTTGATCAAGAGTCACCTGTCCGGGCTTACCCGTGCAGCCACATTTGCCGGTATGGGACGGCCTTGACTTGGTCTGGCTCTGTGCTCTTTCACCGGTACCTCCATTTAGGGAGGGTTATGCGTGCGTGCTGCCCTGATCAGGTAGACGGCGATAACCCTGTGAGCCCTGTTGATTTTTGTGCCGGCGTCCCCGTTTGGGACAGTTTAGTTAGGCCACGACGGTGGCAGGTGTCACGAGGTGACACGGGGCCACCCAGTTCTTGACTCCGGGGGAGGATGATTGCCGGTGGTACGATGGAAGAGTCACGGGTCAGGCGGGTTTCGTTGGAGCAACGCTGGTCCACCCGAATGGGATCACGAGGTTAGGTGCTCCATAGTGTGGGTAAAGTGCGCAACCTCTGCAGAGTGTAAAATCTATTCGAATAGCCACGTCCACGGTATTGGACAGCCCGTCCAGACCTCTCTAGGTGATCAACCGTAATAACCATAGTAATGATGGACGAACTTGTCTTATGAGCGGAAGTACTCGTTGGCATCGAGTACTCCGAGGTTTGTGAGACAACCCGGATATGAGTAAGTTAATATCAGAAAGTGAATCAGTTAAGACTTAACATGTTGATTGCCATGCTATTATTTGCTACATATTTGGTTGTCATGTGCTTGCGAGTACATTCAAAGTACTCACCTGGCGTATCATGCCAAATGCAGGTGAAGACTGAGACGGAGGTCTCGAAGGTCCGTGTTGCGATGACTAGGATGTGTCCTCAGTAGTGTCCCTGTGGATGAAGTTACTATCATGTTCCGCTATGCAGTAGTCTTTCGCTATAGTATTCCGCAGTAATATTGAGGCCCTAATATGTTAGATAAATAATGTAGATACTATCATAGCACTAGATGTGCTTTTGGCCTCGATGATCATGTAATATATAAGCTTGTACTCGACTATTATCAATAAAAGTTTAGCTATGTTCTGTTCCAAGTTGTTGTATGTGTTTCCAGAAGACTTGATCTCTGGGTTGGAAACACGGGTAAACCAGTTCTCTGATCCGGGGTGCCACAGAAGGGATTCCACAACGGCCAATTTGAAAGGGGACAAGTAGTACATCTTATCCTGACAAAAGGTGGTCTTTGCCTGCAAAGCTTCTGGTTGTGACGCTGCTGTGGGCTCGGCGATGACATCCGTCCTGCCGTCCTGGCGGTCTTGGTCTCGTTGCACGGGAATGGAAACCTTTGGCTAATTCCTCGGGACCCCGCACCTGCGCTTGCCTCCTTAGCACCAAATAGGAAACCTGCTCCTCTGCGCCCGCTGGCGCCTGCCTGGCCTTGGTCGTCATGGCTTATGTCACCGCAACCTCATGAGGCTGGGCACCTGCATAGGAAACTCCGCTCCTTAGAAGTGGCCCAGGGGTGGCCGCTCCCTCAGGAGGTCTTGGCGCCGTCTGCCTCGCGAGGGTCTCGTCTTGTTGGTGTCGAAACTGGGCCGTACTAGGCCGTCGATGGAGCCACGCCGTGGGCTGTAGGCAGGCAAGTCTGGGTACCCTGGTTCCCAAAACACCGACACTGTCGGTCACACTGCTGCTCCGCTCTTGCTCTTGTTCATGTTGCTGGTCTGCTCTTGCTCTTGTTTGTGCTGCTGCTCTGCTCTGCTGTTGCTCTCGCTCGCGCTGCTGCTGCTACACGACCTGCGGTAGCTACATGAGTTGCTTCTTTAGCACTCGCTCGCGGTGCTGCTGCATGAGTTGCTCTCTGCTAGTGCGTTCAGTCATTGCTCGAACGCCCTAAACTTCTATTGTAGTGCTCTGCTACTAGTTCAATAAGTTTCGTCAGTAAATTTCAGTTTCGACAGTAAATTCAGTTTCGACTGTAAAGTTCAGTTTCTTCAGTTAAGTTCAGAGTCAACAGTATTTACAGCATCTGTCTGAGTGGCCGCGGCGTGGCTGATGCACTTTACATCTAGCACTTTTTGGTGATGTATTTTACATCATCTATTGCACATGCTATTAGACTCCCAGTTTAGATTAACGTTGTCTGTCTTGTCCTGCTTCAGCCTCGCCGTCGTACACCTCACCGGAGCTGCTCCAACGATGAAACCGTCCATCACAGCAGAGCAGTACCCTCGGCGCCGTCTCTAGAGGCCTCAGATCTTCTTCCTCGCCTCCGACAGTCACACCAACATCACCATCCTCCACGTCCAACCCAATGATGCTGAGGTCGATAAGGCTATGCCAAAGAGGTTGTACACTCGTCGCATCACTTTGTTACTCTACATTCATGTCGATCCCTCAGGGATCCTTTGGTTCAAAGCAGTTGCAAAGCTAGAAAGAAATGAATCGTGGTCACAAAGTTAACAGGGAGAAAACTAAATGCTCTTTTGAACAACAATTTGAATCAATTTAGCAAGATAGCCATTATATGATATTCATATGGACCAAATCTAAGCTCACAAAATATTTCGAGGGCAGGCTTTAGCCTGTTGAAGACTGCCTACTAGAATCACCACTGGTTCAAAGAAAAAGTGAAGGAAAACATAGGAATTGGAAACTTTACTATGGTACTACTATTCATGCATTTGGTTAGAAGTAATGGAGCAAAGCAAAACTGGAAGATTTTTTTTCCTTTGGTGTCTCTTTCAAAGAAAAAATGTAGGAATTTTAATATCCACTTGGACGTCCTTTTCAAATTAATATGCATGAAGAACAGGAGTAAGTGCATTACTGGCATAATAAGATTCTTATTTTACATTTTATGTGGTTTGACTTTAATTTGACCATGTTTCTCCATTCCTGTGTTCTTCCAATTCATGTGAACCAAACACCCAGGTTGACAGAAATCCTATATTTGCAAATGCTCTGTTTTGCATGTGCATTCCTATCGTATTCCTGTGTTTTTCCTGTCTCTGCATTTTTAGAATCCTCCAATTCAAAGGAGACCTTACAGATTTACTTCATTTTCAGATAGGTGTCAAAGAAAACTCTTGTGTGTTTTGTCCCGCTCCTGCCGTGCCGTCATCCACCCTACCTGAGGTGCACCATCGATGGAAGCGTTCACGGCAGCAGAGATTCCCCCTGCAGACCTTCTTTCACCACCTCAGATCATCTTCCTCGTTGCCGCCAGCCACGCCAACTGCATTACCATCATCGACTGAGAAGATGAACCTGAGGACTACATAGCTCCGGAAGAGAGGTCGCACTCTTTTGTGTCTGCTTACGTTATCCATCGGTTATTATTACCTGCTACTTTATCGTCCTGTTCACCTCTTACACTTCGAGTCAGGTCCAAACTAATGTTCCAACTTGAGTTTTAAAATGCCTGTGGGGCACATATGGAGGTAGCAATGAATAGTATCTGTCTACTATCGGGTTCATCTGGGGTCTTCTATGTGGTTCATGGTGGGTGGGCAACAAACAGTAGATGAGCCATCATCTATCTTTTTAAACTGAATCTATCATCTGCCTGCTATCATTAGTTTTGGATCTATCCACTCGTTTGCTACAATCAGTCTTGATTTCTGCATGCACCCCTTAGGCCTTACATAATCTAACCATGTTTTTTTATTTGTATGCCAGTTATTGTACACAATCATACTAAACATGTAGAGAAAAAGAGAAGACCGTTGTGTAGGAATATAATGTCATGCAGACGCCGCTCCATGGTGGGTGAAGTGGGGGCCCCCTCCCCCCATTCCAGATTGTATTCCAGAGGAAGATAACTGTTCAGAGGGGGATTCAGAGGGAGCCGACCACTCCTAATTACCCCCTGAGGTGTTTGCTCTAACCTGGCATGCTGATGTTGGTCATATCATGCATATGGCGCCTCGCATTGCTTACTTGATACATCTTATATGTCATCAGCTTAGTTTAGATTTGCTTTGTGTGAATGCCACCTGTTTGGTTTCTATATCATACTCCCTCCGTTCCTAAATATTTGTCTTTTTAGAGATTTCAACAAGTGACTACATACGGAGCAAAATGAGTGAATCTACACTCTAAAATATGTCTATATACATCCGTATGTGGTAGTCCATTTGAAATCTCTAAAAAGACAAATATTTAGGAACGAAGGGAGTATATGTGAATTATGTAATGTCATCTTCTTTAGCCAGGCATCATATACGTGAATCATGCAATGCCATCCTATTTAGCTAGTCATCGTATATCTGAATTGTATCGTGCCATTTTTTTTTCATAATGTACTCCATTTGACAACAATGTTTGTACATTCATCTACTCTTCCTGTGCATCAGCCATTTGAGTCGGTGATGGGAAAATCTGGAGTGAAAACAAGGTCTTCTGAGAAGTCAGTGCTACCTGTCGATGCAGATTTCTTGCTGGTTACAGATAGCTCCTCAGAGGAGGATTCAGAGACAGATGACCAGTCGTATTCCCCCCCCGAGGTGTATGCTCTAACTTGGTAGGGTTATATTGCTCATATCATGCATATGGTGTCTTGCATTGCCATGCCATCTGCTTAGATTAGACATGCTTTGTGTGAATGCCTCATGTTTGTTTTCTATATCAGATATGTGAATTATGCAATGCCATGTTTTTTAGCCAGTTATCATATATGTGAATTATGCACCGCCATCCTGTGTAGCCAGGCATCATATATGTGAATTATCTCATGCCATCCATTTTTTCATTACGTATTCCATTTGTCGACAATCTGTGTATATTGAACTACTCTTCATGTGTATCAGCAATTTGAGCCGGTTATGGAAAAATCTGGAGTGAAAACAAGGTCTTTAGAGTAGGCAATGGTACCCGTTGAAGCATATATCTCGATGGTTACAGATAGCTCCTCAGAGAAGGATTCGGAGATAGATGACTAGTCCTATATCCCACCTGAGGTGTATGCTCTAACTTGCAATGTTTATATTTCTCATATCATGCATATGGTGTCTTGCATTGCTTAGTTTAGACATCATATACACAATATTCAATGCCATCTGCTTAGTTTAGAGATCATATATGCAAGTGCCAGTTGCTTAGTATATGAATCAATTATGTGAATTATATCATGCCATCCTGTATACTTAGACAACATCTATGTGAATTATTTCATCCCAACCTATTTTAGAAAGACATCATATAGTTTTGGCATGTCATCCTGTTTAGATACTCATCATATGTTGAATTATGCCATTATATCCTGTTAAGATATCCATCATATATCTGAAACTGTGTCATGCTATCTTGTTTAGTTAGCCATCATATATGTGAAATTGTGTCATGCTGTCCTGTTTGGTTAGACAACATATATGTGAATTACCACATCTGTCTATCATACGATGTCTGTACATTCAATTTCTTTTCTTGTTTATCAGCCATTTGAATTGGAGGGGGTGATGGCAGTATCTAAGGGAGTAAAAACCCCGTTCTTCACAAAAGACGGTGCTACCCATCGATGAAGATAGAACCATGGTTGTACTAGCCCATGAACTAGCCCCACCACACATAATCAAGACTCTTCCAGATTGTACACTTACACCGTTGGACAGAGAACCAGCTACACCCCATCTAACCCCAACCCCAGCAGATAGTAACCCACTTCTAGTTGACACAGCACCATGTCCACCACAGAGTACCCCCACACGAGCAGTTTGTAAAGCAACTGCAGTGCCCAAAGCACGAAGACCACCACAGTGAACCCAAACTCCACGTTTAAAGCAGAAGAGCAACTGTTCTGAGGTCAGATTCTGTAGCTATGGTCCATACTCCTTTGCTCTTGCATCACTGTATTTACTCATACCAACTAATTTTGAATTTGAAGGATCCAATTGAAACTCCAATGGCGCAATAGGTATGTTTTAAACCTATTTCTTTAACTGGATTGCTGTTCTAACTTCTTGCTCTATGTTGATTTGAGTTTCAGTTGTATAAATAGTTATGTTCTCATGTCATGCACATTACAAGTGTTGCTAGTGCTGTGTAGTTTCCCACAATTATATTATGTCTATGCTGCTGTGTCCTAAAAAGATATGATTTGAACTGTGTCTCTATCTTGATTTGGCAACATAAACTAGAATGATATAGACAATACAGTGACCATAGTACATAGATATATGTTTGTTTCATGCTGTTATCATGTCCTCCTTACTACTGAACCGGTTTACCAAAATGAGTTTCATATACTACATGCTAAACCTATGATGTGTCTACTTGTTTCTCTTGTAGAATGTGAACAGAATATTGGAGAAGAGCACCCCATTATCCAATGGTAGAGAAAGTAATGCAGATAAGGTTCAAGATAGTGAGACAACCCTGTTGGTCTCCAAGAAAGGTGATAAAAACTCTCTTGTAGATAGTGAGACAACCCCAAAGTCCTGCGTTGATGTAGTGTTCGAGTTACTGGCCACTACCGCTGGCAGAAGCTCTTCGAACTCGCTGCCTGAATCACTTCGGCTTCTTCAGTCTCAGCTACAAGCTGAAAGGCATCAGTCAGTTGTGTTGTGGCAAGAAGCCGAAGGACTGAGGAAGTCCCTGCAGAATTCAGATGCATACTTTCTAGTGCAACAGCAAGCGCTGGACGATTTTAGCGCCAAACAAGAGAAAACTAATAAGCTTGCTAAGGTTCTTGCCAGCATGGTGGGTATCGAGTATATCGTTTCTTGAGCTCTTCTGAAGTTGTTTCAGTTTTGGGCTTGTTTTGCTGCCGCTTTATTTTCATTGGTGGCCAATTTAGATGCCCAGTGTATGTAATATGCTGCTTTGTTCACTATATTTGCACTAGTGGCGAACTTTGATGCCCAGTGGATGTAATATTTGTAATAGCCATAATAGCCTAGCGTAAGTTGCTTGCTTATTTATTTCCTTATTGTCTTGTTTATTTTTTTTGCTTGTAGTCGCTGCAGTTCTTTTTCCGCGGTAAACGTTTTATTTAGAACTAGGCCACAATAACCATGGGCAACATATGCCTGCTGTAGTGGGCCTCGTAAGGTCCGTATGATCCATGGGCCTTCTGCGGGCCATAGATTCAATGGGACTTCTATGGGCCATATGATCAATTGGCCAAACATGGGCCGTACTTTCGTGGACAATTAACGAACCGCAATATGGGCCGTAAATAGGCTATAATGGGAATCGTCTATTTATGGGCCGACCATAACGGGCCGTTAATAGGCCCATGTGTACAACAGGCTTAATTCTATCGGCAGGCATAACGGGTCGTTAATGCGCCATATTTGATGACGCTATGAAAACGGCCCAACGGATTAAAGGGCCATAGACGGGCCGACTTTAACCACGGGCTGAATATGGTCCACAAGCGGAACAGGCCAGTAACGGACCGTAAGTAATCGAATGCCAAAAATGAGCCCAATAATAAATGGGCCCTTAGAAGGCCAAAAGATAACACGGGCTGAAACGGCCCAATGGAATAATGGGCCGTTGATGTTTGCTTGAACTACGTCGGTATTTCCCCAAAGAGGAAGGGATGATGCAGTACAGCAACTGTAGGTATTTCCCTCAGTGATGAGACTAAGGTTATCGAACCAGTACGAGAACCAAGCAACACTACGTAAAGAGCACCTGCACACAAAGAACAAATACTTGCAACCCGACGTGTTAAAGGGGTTGTCAATCCCTTTCGGGTAACGGCGCCAGAAATTGGCAAGTTGACGGGAGATAAATTGTAGTAGATTGGATAAATAGATCACGAATAAAATAAAGTGCAGCAAAATATTTTTGGGTTTTTAGAAATATAGATCTGGAAATAAAAGTGGCAAATAAATAAAAAGGCAAATAGAAAAATAGATCTGAAAATATATGATGAGAAAATAGACCCGGGGGCCGTAGAATTCACTAGTGGCTTCTCTCGAGAAAAATAGCATACGGTGGGTAAACAAATTACTGTTGGGAAATTGATAGAACTTCAAATAATTATGACGATATCCAGGCAATGATCATTATATAGGCATCACGTCCAAGATTAGTAGACCGACTCCTGCCTGCATCTACTACTATTACTCCACACATAGACCACTATCCAGCATGCATCTAGTGTATTAAGTTCATGGAGAAACGAAGTAATGCAATAAGAACGATGACATGATGTAGACAAGATCTATTTATGTAGAAATAGACCCCATCATGTTATCCTTAATAGCAATGATACATACGTGTCGGTTCCCCTTCTGTCACTGGGATCAAGCACCGTAAGATCAAACCCATCACAAAGCACCTCTTCCCATGGCAAGAAAAATCGATCTAGTTGGCCTAACTAAACCAAAGATTCGAAGAAGAAATATGAGACTATAAGTAATCATGCATATAAGAGATCAAAAGACTCAAATAACTTTCATGGATAAAAACATAGATCTGATCATAAACTCAAAGTTCATCGGATCCCAACAAACACACCGCAAAAGGAATTACATCAAATAGATCTCCAAGAGACCATTGTATTGAGAATCAAAAGAGAGATAGAAAGCCATCTAGCTACTAACTACGGACCCGTAGGTCTACAATGAACTACTCACGCATCATCGGAGAGGCACCAATGAGGATGATGAACCCCTCCGTGATGGTGTCTAGATTGGATCTGTGGTTTCTGGAACTTGCGGCGGCTGGAATTGATTTTCGCCGACTCCCCTAGGGTTTCTGGAATATTGGGGTATTTATAGAGCAAAGAGGCGGTGCGGGAGGTGGCCGAGGTGGGCACAACCCACCTGGGCATGCCTGGGCCCCCAGGCGCGCCCTGGTGGGTTGTGCTCCCCTCGGAGCCCCCCTCAGGTACTTTCTTGGCCCAACTTGTGTCTTCTGGTCCAGAAAAAATCACCAAAAAAGTTTTGCTGCGTTTGGACTCCGTTTGGTATTGATTTCCTGCGAAGTAAAAGACAGCAACTGGAACTAGGCACTATGTCAATAGGTTAGTCACAAAAAATGATATAAAGTTGCTATAAAATGATTGTAGAACATCCAAGAATGATAATATAACAGCATGGAACAATCAAAAATTATAGATACGTTGCAGACGTATCAGCATCCCCAAGCTTAATTCATGCTCCCCTCGAGTAGGTAAATGATAAAAACAGAATTTTTGATGTGGAATGCTGCCAAACATGTTCATCACATATTATTTTCTTTGTAGCATGGACATTTGGAATTTTATATGATTCAAAGCAATAGTCTAGTTTTGACATGAAGATTTCAATACTCAACCATATCAACAAGCAACCATGTCTTTCAAAATATCAACACTAAAGCAAGTTATCCCTAGCCCATTATGCTCAATCATTGATCCATTCATGAAACACACTCGCATATTAGCTACACCCAATGCTCAAGTACGATCATAGTGTCCCTTAGTTGGTGCTTTATAATATAAGATGGAGACTCAAAATAAAATAAAAATTGCATAAAGTAAAAGAAAGGCCCTCCGCAGAGGGAAGTAGGGATTTGTAGAGGTGCTAGAGCTCAAAGCGAAAAAAGTAGAGATAAAACATTTTGGGTGGCATGCTTTTCCTGTCAACGAAAATGATCGAGTAGTTCCCAATACTTTCCATGCTAGATATATCATAGGCGGTTCCCAAACAGAAAATAAAGTTTATTCCTTTTTCCACCATACTTTCACATTCCACGGCTAACCGAATCCACGAGTGCCGTCCATACCAACACTTTCCAAGGAATTTATTATTTGACAACATAAAGTAAATTCATTTTTCATTTCGGGACTGGGCATCCCTAATACCTTTGTCATACTCTCGTGCAATGACAAGTGAATAAACACTCATCTTGAGAATAACACGTCTAGCATGGAAAAATATCATCCACCCCCTACCGTTTCATGAGCGGTACGAGCACACAAAAGAGAAATTTATTTTGAAATTAGAGATGGCACATACAAATTTGCTTAGAACGGCATAGAAATACCGCATATAGGTAGGTATAATGGACTCATATGGCAAAACTGGTTTAAGGATTTTGGATGCACAAGTAGTGATCATACGTAGTGCAAATGAAGGCTAGCAAAAGATTGAGAAGCATCCAACCAAGAAACGAAAAATCTCATAAGCGAGCATTAAGCATAACTAACACCGAATAATGCACCACAAGTAGGATGTAATTTCATTGCATAACTATTGACTTTCGTGCTTGCATAGGGAATCGCAAACCTTAACACCAATATTCTTACTAAAGCATAATTACTCATCAACATGACTCACATATTATATCAACATATCGCAAAACTATTGCAAGGAATCAAGTTTATTTTGTCCAATGATCTTCATGAATTTTTTTATTATATCCCTCTTGAATATCTATCACTTTGGGACTAATTTCATAAGTTGCTTTTGATAGCTCAAACTAATCTAAGTGAAGAACATGAGCATAAAATTTTCTTCTCTCAAAATAATTTAAGTGAAGCAAGAGAGAATTCTAAAAAATAAAATTACTAGCTCTCAAATAAATCTAAGTGAGTCATGAGAGCATTTCTTGAAAAATACTAAAGCACACCATGCTCAAAAAGATATAAGTGAAGCACTAGAGCAATTCCATAGCTCATAAAGATTTAAGTGAAGCATAGAGAGCAATTCTAACAAGTCATAGCATAATTTTGGCTCTCTCAAATAGGTGTGTCCAGCAAGGATTCATGACTAAAAATAAAAAGCAAAACAAGCAAAGACTCATATCATACAAGACGCTCCAAGCAAAACTCATGATATGTGACGAATAAAAATATAGCTCCAAGTAAAATACCGATGGTCGTTAGAAGAAAGAGGGGATGCCACTCGGGCATCCCCGAGCTTAGTTGCTTGCTTCTCTTTGGATAATGGCTTGGGGTTCCATGGGGCATCCCCAAGCTTAGGCTCTTCTTACTCCTTATTCCTTCATCCATCGTAATCTCACCCAAAACTTGAAAACTTCAATCACACAAAACTCAACAAAACCTTCGTGAGATCCGTTAGTATAAGAAAACCAATCTTTACTTTAAGTACTGTATAAAACCCATTTAAATTTTGTTATTGCATTATATCTACTGTATTCTAACTTTACCATGGCTTATAACCTCCAATACAAACCATAGATTCATCAAAATAAGCACACAATGCAAAGAAAACAGAATCTGTCAAAAACAGAATAGTCTGTAAATATGCGAATTGTTCTCATACTTATGTAACTCCAATTTTTTTAAAAAATTAGAACAACATAGGAAATTTGTATATCAATCTTGTTTAAAAAAATTATAATTTTTCGTCCCATCTGTGAATTTTCAAAATTGCTTTACTGGACGCAAAAGTTTCTGTTTTCCAACAAGATCAAAACAACTATCACCAAAGCTATCCTAAAGGCTTAACTTGGCACAAACACTAATTAAAACACAAAAAACACAATCATAACAGTAGCATAATTGTGCAAACACTCAAGAACAAAAAGAAAAAGATGAAAATAAATTTTATTCGTTGGGTTGCCTCCCAACAAGCGCTATCGTTTTACGCCCTTAGCTAGGCATAAGATTTTATTGATGCTCACATGAAAGATAATAATGAAAACACAAAGAGAGCATCATAAAACATGTGACAAACATATTTAAGTCTAACATATTTCCGATGCATAGGAATTTTATAGGAAAACAAATTAGAAAGACAAGCAAGATCTAGCATATGCATGGAAGAAAACAATAGCAATCTCAACATGAAGAGAGGTAATTTAGTAACATGAAAATTTCTACAACCATATTTCCCTCTTTCATAATAATTACATGTGGGATCATATTCAAACTCAACAATATAGCTATCAAATAAAATTTTATTTTCATTATCCACATGCATGCAAAGTTGACACTCTTCCGAAATAGTGGGATTATTATCAAATAAAGTCATGACCTCTCCAAGCCCACTTTTATCAACAATTTCATAAGATTGATCACTCTCCAAATATGTGGGATTATTTTTACCTAGAGTTGACACTCTTCCAAACCCACTTTCAATATTATTGTAAACATATTCATTATGAGCTTTAAATAAATTTTCAAGATCATAAGAATCATTATCACCCCAATCATGATCATTGCAATAAGTAGTGGACCTAGCAATATTAGCATCCCCAAGCTTGGGGTTTTGCATATTATTAGCATAATTGACATTAATTGAATTTATAATAACATCATTGCAATCATGCTTTTCATTGAAGGAGCTATCATGAATCACTTTATAAATTCCTTCGTTTAACACTTCATCACAATTTTCAGATTCATAAATCTCAAGCAAAACTTCATAAAGGTAATCTAGTGAATTCAATTCACTAGCAATTGGTTCATCATAAATGGATCTTTTAAAAAGATTAGCAAGTGGATGAGGATCCATATCAATAGATTTTTAGCAAGCAAAGATGCAAGCAAATAGAAGACACATGGCAACACAAGCAAACAAGAGATCTGATGAGAAAAAGGCAAACGCAGAAGAAGGTGAATAAAACGGGAAATTTTTGTGAAGTGGGGGAGTTGAAAATGAGAGGCAAATGGCAAATAATGTAAATTGCAAGGAGATGAGATTTGTGATTAGGAACCTGGTAGATGTTGATGATGTCTCCCCGTCAATGGCGCCAGAAATTCCTTTTGTTGTTTGCTTGAACTACGTCGATATTTCCCCAAAGAGGAAGGGATGATGCAGTACAACAACGGTAGGTATTTCCCTCAGTGATGAGACCAAGGTTATTGAACCAGTAGGAGAACCAAGCAACACTACGTAAACAGCACCTGCACACAAAGAACAAATACTTGCAACCCGACGTGTTAAAGGGGTTGTCAATCCCTTTCGGGTAACGGCGCCAGAAATTGGCAAGTTGACGGGAGATAAATTGTAGTAGATTGGATAAATAGATCACGAATAAAATAAAGTGCAGCAAAATATTTTTGGGTTTTTAGAAATATAGATCTGGAAATAAAAGTGGCAAATAAATAAAAAGGCAAATAGCAAAGTAGATCTGAAAATATATGATGAGAAAATAGACCCGGGGGCCGTAGAATTCACTAGTGGCTTCTCTCGAGAAAAATAGCATACGGTGGGTAAACAAATTACTGTTGGGAAATTGATAGAACTTCAAATAATTATGATGATATCCAGGCAATGATCATTATATAGGCATCACGTCCAAGATTAGTAGACCGACTCCTGCCTGCATCTACTACTATTACTCCACACATAGACCACTATCCAGCATGCATCTAGTGTATTAAGTTCATGGAGAAACGGAGTAATGCAATAAGAACGATGACATGATGTAGACAAGATCTATTTATGTAGAAATAGACCCCATCGTGTTATCCTTAATAGCAATGATACATACGTGTCGGTTCCCCTTCTGTCACTGGGATCAAGCACCGTAAGATCGAACCCATCACAAAGCACCTCTTCCCATGGCAAGAAAAATCGATCTAGTTGGCCTAACTAAACCAAAGATTCGAAGAAGAAATATGAGGCTATAAGTAATCATGCATATAAGAGATCAAAAGACTCAAATAACTTTCATGGATAAAAACATAGATCTGATCATAAACTCAAAGTTCATCGGATCCCAACAAACACACCGCAAAAAGAATTATATCAAATAGATCTCCAAGAGACCATTGTATTGAGAATCAAAAGAGAGAGAGAGAGAGAAAGCCACCTAGCTACTAACTACGGACCCGAAGCTCTACAATGAACTACTCACGCATCATCGGAGAGGCACCAATGAGGATGATGAACCCCTCCGTGATGGTGTCTAGATTGGATCTGTGGTTTCTGGAACTTGCGGCGGCTGGAATTGATTTTCGTCGACTCCCCTAGGGTTTCTGGAATATTGGGGTATTTATAGAGCAAAGAGGCGGCGCGGGAGGCGACCGAGGTGGGCACAACCCACTTGGGCGCGACTGGGCCCCCAGGCGCGCCCTGGTGGGTTGTGCTCCCCTCGGAGCCCCCCTCAGGTACTTTCTTGGCCCAACATGTGTCTTCTAGTCCAGAAAAAATCACCAAAAAGTTTCGCTGTGTTTGGACTCTGTTTGGTATTGATTTCCTGCGAAGTAAAAAACAAGCAAAAAACAGTAACTGGCACTGGCACTATGTCAATAGGTTAGTCCCAAAAAATGATATAAAGTTGCTATAAAATGATTGTAAAACATCCAAGAATGATAACATAACAGCATGGAACAATCAAAAATTATAGATACGTTGGAGACGTATCAGCCGTTAATGGGTATAAAGTGATACACTGTTCATTATGGGCCAGTTTCACCACGGGCCATTTATGGGCCAAGATTTACCAAGCGCCTCATATGGGCCGAAAGACGTCATGGGCCATACATGGGCCGGAAGTTACAATAGGCCGGAATCATATTGGACGGCCCATATGGCGCTACTGGGCCTAATTTGGATAGGCTATAACGGGCCATGAGTTAGCGGGCTGTAAATGGGCTATATGCGAGCAGACCGTTAACAGGCCTTCCGTGGGCCAGGCTACTACCTTTTGACTAAGTCAAACGGGCCGGCCTTTTAACCTGAATGGGCCACTGTTGGCAAAGCCATGTGTTGACGTATCATAGGCGCGTCCGGTCTATTCGCTGGATGACATCTGTCCTAGCACTGAGCGGACACGTGGATACTCCGGTGAATGAGAATTTACACGTGGAAAATCCTCATTGGCCGGGGCTATTAACGGGTTATCGGATCCAAACCGGAATCCGATAGCTTAACGGCGACCCATTACGGTGGATGCCACGTGTCGGTTACCCTTGACGAAAATGAAGGAAATATGCCCTAGAGGCAATAATAAAGTTATTATTTTATATTTCCTTATTCATGATAAAGGTTTATTATTCATGCTAGAATTGTATTGATCGGAAACTTAAATACATGTGTGGATACATAAACAAATATCATGTCCCCAGTAAGCCTCTACTAGACTAGCTCGTTGATCAAAGATGGTTAAGGTTTCCCAACCATAGACATGTGTTGTCACTTGATAACGGGATCACATCATTAGGAGAATGATGTGATGGACAAGACCCATCCGTTAGCTTAGCATATGATCGTTCAGTTTATTGCTATTGCTTTCTTAATGTCATATACATATTCCTTCGACTATGAGATCATGCAACTCCTGGATACCGGAGGAATACCTTGTGTGCTATCAAACATCACAATGTAACTGGGTGATCATAAAGATGCTCTACAGGTATCTTCGAAGGTGTCTGTTGAGTTGGCATGGATCAAGATTAGGATTTGTCACTCCGTGTATCGGAGAGGTATCTCTGGGCCCTCTCGGTAATACACATCATGAGAAGCCTTGCAAGCAAAGTGACTAAGGAGTTAGTTAAGAGATGTTGTATTATGGAACGAGTAAAGAGAATTGTCGGTAACGAGATTGAACTAGGTATGAAGATACCGATGATCGAATCTCGGGCAAGTAACATACCGACAGACAAAGGGAATTACGTATGTTGTTATAAGGTTCGACCGATAAAGATCTTCATAGAATATGTAGGAACCAATATGGGCATCCAGGTTTAGCTATTGGTTATTGACCGGAGAGGTGTCTCGGTCATGTCTACATCATTCTCGAACCCGTAGGGTCCGCACGCTTAACGTTCGTTGACGATATAGTATTGTATGAGTTATGTGAGTTGATGACCGAATGTTGTTCGGAGTCCCGGCTGAGATCACGGACATGACGAGGAGCTCCGGAATGGTCCGGAGGTAAAGATTGATATATAGGACGATAGTATTTGGTCACCGGAAAGGTTTCAGAAGTACCGGGTATTTTATCGGGGTGCCGGAAGGGGTTCCGGGAGGCCATCGGCAAGCGGTGGGCCTTATGGGCCAAAGTGGGGGAAGCACACCAGCCCACAAAGGGGCTGGTGCGCCCCCTCCACCCCTTTCCCATGCACCAAAGAGGGAGGGAAGGAAGGGGGAGGCGCCCCAAAGGCAGGCAGCCCCCCTTTCCTTCCCCCCATGCACAAATATGGAAGGGGGGATTCGGCCAAGGCAGGCGCCCTACGGCAGCCGCCAGCCACTTGGGGTGCCCTAGGGGCTGCCTCCCCTCCCCCTCCACCTATATATATGAGACGAGGGAGAGGGGCAATACACACCATGATTCCCTCGCCGTGTGCGGCGCCCCTCTCCCTCTAGTTCATCCTCGGTCATATTTTCGTAGTGCTCGGCGAAGCCCTGCGGAGATAGTTGCATCACCACCATCACCACGCCGTCGTGCTGCCAGAAATCATCTACTACTCCGCCCGTCTGGCTGGATCAAGAAGGCGAGGACGTCACCGAGCTGAACGTGTGCTGAACGCGGAGGTGCCATACGTTCGGTACTTGAACAGTTGGATCACGAAGAAGTTTGACTACATCAACCGCATTGATAAACGCTTCCGCTTACGGTCTACGAGGGTACGTAGACACACTCTCCCCTCTCATTGCTATGCATCTCCATGGATAGATCTTGTGTGTGCATAGAATTTTTTTGTTTTCCATGCAACGTTCCCCTACAGTGGCATCCGAGCGAGGTCTATGCGTAGATGATATGCACGAGTAGAACACAAAGAGTTGTGGGCAGTGATAGTCATACTGCTTACCACCAACGTCTTATTTTGATTCGCCGGTATTGTGCGATGAAGCGGCTCGGACCAACCTTACATGTCCACGCACATGAGACCGGTTCCACCGACTGACATGCAATTAGTTTTGCATAAAGGTGGCTGGCGGGTGTATGTTTCCCCTACTTTAGTTGAATCGAATTTGACTACGCCCGATCCTTGAAAAAGGTTAAAACAGCAAACTTGATGAATCACCGTTTTGTTTTTTGCGTAGGTAAGAATGGTTCTTGCTAGAAGCCCGTAGTAGCCACGTAAAACTTGCAACAACAAAGTAGAGGACGTCTAACTTGTTTTTGCAGGGCATGTTTGTGACACCCTGATTTTGGCAGCTTTTTCTTTTTAAACTTTTTCTTGGTTTTATTTGAATTTGGATGGTTTTGACCCTTTTCATTTGGACTTGGTCATTCTGAATTCCTTCCAAGTGACCCAAAGCCTCATCACCTTGCCAAAACCCTGCCAAGTACCTCAAGTGCCCAAATTTCAATTTAAATTATTTTCCAAAGCTCCTTTCCTTTATTTGAGAATTTAGGGTATTGGCATAGGTTGTGAAGCAACCTATAGTTGGGATGTTCAGAAAATTCTCAAATAATTCCTAAAAATCCCTTGGACCATATCTTGACCCAATCTTCAAAATCATCCCATGGTCATGTTCAAATATTTTGTAACATAATTCATTTTCTCTCCTGGTCAGAATGAACCATTGTGAAGGAAGTGCATGTTTGGGTTGTCCAATTGCTACCAAATTTTTACAGCATGTGGACAACTCCAAACAACCACTCTCCACCAATTTTCAGCCTCTGAAGATCAACCATATGAGCAGTACTTCAAGTGGCAGATTCAGACCAGATTTACAGCTTCTACATGAACCACCCTCATTTCTCATCCAAACCCCTTCAAGCTTGACCAGTTTGTAGTTCTTTCATCGTGGATCACTCCAGACACCTCCCCTGGCTCAACCTCATCCTCATCCATGCTCCAGAAACCTCCCAAGTTTTCTGTCAGAACCTGTAGATGACTAAACCTCTCAGCTCTGCTTGAACCAAGCCAAACCAAGTGCTCAGGTGAGGTGAGGGATCGGTGGTCGACACGCTAGACAACTTTTGCCAGGCCAACGTGGCCTGTGGACAAGAGCCACCATGGTGAGCACGGCACTGGCATGGCTATCGCCGTGCGCTGCGCAGCGCCCGTGTCTGTGCCGTCTCGTCCCACAGCCCCTCACCGCAGTCGCTCGTCCGCTCGTGCCGACAACCTTCCCTGGTGACACCTAGACCCCCTGGAACCATCGCCTGCGCCGGAGGAGCCCTCGCCGGCCGCCACGTCATCGCCGGACTGTTCTGCCCGTGCGGCCAAAGTGTTGTGGCACCGTCGTCTTCCTCCTGCGCAGTCCCCTCGGGCATTCAATGCGCCTGCCCTCACCTATCGTCTCGCCCGCGTCGAGCCAGCCAGCGCGGCGTATGTCCGCCGGCTCCATGGCCCGCATCCACGAGCTTCGGGAGAGCTCGCCGCCCGCCTCCTCCTGGCTATAAATAGCCCCGCCCGGCGCTGACAAGCTCCTCACCCAACTCCTCCTCCCCCATAGCCACAGCCAGCAGTAGCAATCGAGGCAGAGAGGCCTCTGGCCTCGAGCTCGATCAGAGCTCCACCGCCGATCCCCTCTCCTCCGCCAGCCCTCTCCACCTCTCCTCCGCTCCAACCAAGCCTTCCGTTGAGCTCAGTGGAGTCCGGTGGTGCTTCTCGACCACTCTGCTAGGCCAATTGCTGCCGGGATCGTCGGGTACGCCGATCACCGCAGCTGCCGCCCGGCAAAGAAGAAAGGAACCCCACCATCCGTCCACCTCCGGCCACGTTTCGGGTACAGGGTGGACCACCGCTCGACGCTCTTTCCATCCCAGCCATCTCCGAGCCCAACCGCCGTCGGGATCGCCGGCAATGATTGCCGGTGAGCCGCCCCCTCCCCTGTTCCCTCCCCTCTCTCTGTTTTAAACGGGCTAGGCCCACTGTCAGCCTCTGAGCAAAGGGGTAAGTGGAGGTGTATTAGCCCAATACTCCTTCGACGTGGCCCAGTCTGGTATTTTCTAATTTTTTATTTTTTTAAACTGATTTGACCAGTAACTTTGACCCTGAATAACTTTTTATAGGAAAGTCCAAATGACCTGATTCTTTTCGCACTGGGTTCATAATTGAATTCTTTATTTTTCCACCAAGTTTCACATTTTTCTCTCACTCACAGAATTACTGGTGAATTAAACAGTGTTATGTGACATTTTCTTTTGCTGTTTTTAAATATTTTCAGAAGGAGAAAATTGTGGATTTGAAGATCAAGAGTTTCTGAATCACCCAACTGATCAAGGCAAGCCAGGGCATCCATATTATGAAGCATTTCATAGCATTGCATAGTTCATATGCATTTCTTGCATGTTAATTAACATAGTTAATTCCAAGAAATATTTCAAATGCTTGATGAGACCAACTAAGTTACTTGTTGAAATAACCTTGATGGCTAAGTTGAACTTAGTTGGTTGATCAAGAGTCACCTGTCCGGGCTTACCCGTGCAGCCACATTCGCCGATATGAGACGGCCTTGACTTGGTCTGGCTGCATGCTCTTTCACTGGTACCTCCAAAGAGGGAGGGTTATGCGTGCGTGCTGCCCTGATCAGGTAGACGGCGATAACCCTGTGAGCCCAGTTGAGTTGTTTTGCCGGCGTCCCCATTTGGGACAGTAGTTTGGCCACGATGGTGGTAGGTGTCAAGAGGACACAGGGCCACCTATGGCTTGACTCCAAGAGGGAGTGTGATAGCTGCTGGTATGATGGAAGAGTCACGAGTCAGGCAGGTTTCATTGGAGCAATGCTGGTCCACCTGAATGGGATCACGAGGTCAGTGCTCCATAGTGTGGGTAAAGTGCGCAACCTCTGCAGAGGGTAAAATCTATTCGAATAGCCACGTCCACGGTATTGGACAACCCGACCAGACCTCTCTAGATGATCAACCATAATAACCATAGTAATGATGGAAGAACTTGTCTTATGAGCGGAAATACTCGTTGGTATCGGGTATTCCAAGGGTTGAGAGACAACCCGGATGTGAGTAAGTTGATTGCAGTAAGTGAATCGCTTAAGATTTAACATGTTGATTACCATGTTATTACTTGCTGCATATTTGGTTGTCATGTGCTTGCGAGTACATTCAAAGTACTCACCTAGCGTATCATGCCAGATGCAGGAGAAGACTGAGACGGAGGTCTCGAAGGTTCGTGCCGTGCTATCTAGGATGTGTCCTCAGCAGTGTCCCTGTGGATGGAGTTGCTGTCATATTCCGCTACGCATTAGTATTTCGCAGTAATATTCCATAGTAATGCCGAGGCCCGGATATGTCCGACAAATAATGTAGATATTGTTGCAGCACTAGATGTGCTTTTGGCCTCGATGATCATGTAATATATGAGCTTGTACTCGACTATTATCAATAAAAGTTCAGCTATGTTCTGTTCCAAGTTGTTGAGTGTTTTCAGAAGACATGATCTCTGGGTTGGAAACACTGGTAAACCGGTTCTCTGAGCCGGGGTGCCACAACGCTTGGTATCAGAGCCATGCTGACTGTAGGACACCCTAGGTAACCCACGCTAGGACTGCGAGTAGTATAGACCTTGAGTATGCATTTGCTTGTTGCATTTGATTGTTGCATGCATCATGCATCATAATTCATTATGTTACTAACTTCTGGCATTATGAGTGTAGATGGCACCAGTCCCATATCACTTTCATCATGAGCCAGAACCCCACACGTTTCTAGCTCTGCTTCACAGCGTCTGGCTTCGACTGTATCCCAACGGTGAAGACCCGGTGTACCAGGTGTTCCGGGAGCAGTTGGGCGAGTCAGTATATGAGTACCATGCAGTGGCCTACATGACTGCGACTTCGGATATTGGAAGCTCTTCTCGCTCTTCCAAGGGCGGAATGGCTTCTACTCCAGAGCTGGCGATCCAGTTTGCTGCTATGGAGGCTATTACTAGCTTGCGCTTCCACGAGGTCGAGATGCGGATCCATCCAGGTTTCTTTCACTATCCCACTCTATCACCTACAACAGGGCGAGTCCTTTTCCCACCTGTTGATCCGGCGTGTGATCATGCGGTTGGCATTTTGTCTCGCTATCTGAGCGCCAGTTACCGTATGATCATTTCCCTAGCTGAGGAGTTGTGTCGTGTTCAGGAGGCACTTGCCGCAGCGACTCCAGCACCTCCTCCTGTAGTTCCACCTATGTATCCACCACCAGTTCCACCTCCACATAGGCTGGGTACTTCTTCTAGCACTACTGTGCCGCCAGGCTTATTGTCTGATAGTCGACGTGAGACTCCAGATGAGTGGGCCTCACTCCTAGCCACTCCTGCTTCGCCGATGCTGAGGCGACGTGCTTCTTCTTCCGCAGAAGGAGAGCCATCTCAGCAGCGACGTCGCTTCTCCTTTGACCCGGTGACTCACATCATTAGTTCTGATTCCGACTCATGATCTGACGACGAGGACTCTTCAGATGGGCAGTGTCCGTGTCACCGACGCACTAGACTGGAGTTTGTGTAGTAATGCATGCATCTTTGCACATGTCGACTGCCGTATGAGCAGACTAGCCATGATATTTCCCCTACTAGCTTGCCATGTATGATGTTGGGTTGTCTTGAATAATTAAGTTGTTTTCCTTATTTGCCTTTTTCCATGAATTTTCTTCGGTGTCATATTAATGTATTTCTCCTTATGGATGTTGCTCATCAATTCGGTATTTGCTATGGGAAAAAAAATTAGGATGAGGAGAGGAAGTAGCAGTCAAGGCGGCGATGGAAACCCCATCCGTCGATCCGCCAGGCAGGCAGGGCAACCGCTCGAAGACTTACCACCACCTCCACCTCAAGCACCAACCACAGATCAGATAATGAGAATGTTTGAGGAAAAGAGAAACCAAGACCTCATGGAATTTCTCAAGAGTATGCAGACTATAGTAGGTCAGAATAATGGCAATGGGGTGCATTCTAAACTGTCTGACTTTCAGCGTACAAGACCACCCAACTTTGGTCAGGCTGTGGACCCTATTGAGGCTGATGACTGGTTAAGAACCATGGAGAAGAAACTGGACATCGCTCGTTGTGAATAAGCAGATAAAGTTCCATTTGTCACTCACTATCTCGAAGGTCCAGTAGCCATATGGTGGGACAACACCAAACTAATGTGGCCTGCTGAAGAGATTACTTGGAAGAAATTCAAAGAACTGTTCCGCAAGTATCATATTCCCACGGGCATCATGAAAGTAAAGCAGCGAGAATTCCTGGCTCTCACACAAGGAAGCATGCCTGTGGGGGAATATTTAAACAAGTTCAACAACTTGGCCCGATACTCTCCTAATGATGTGGCTACCGAGGAGGAAGATAGACCGGTTCCTCGGAGGACTTAATCACGCCCTCCGATGTCAGCTATGCATGCTGGACTTTCCCGATTTTCAGACCCTGGTGAACAAAGCCTTTATCGCTGAGCAAGAACACAAGTCTGGAAATGATGATCGTAAGAGGAAGTTCGAGCCCAAGAAGGATAACAAGGAGCCATATGCGCAAAAGCTACGCAGCTGGCAACCAGGGCCATCGGAGAACAAACCTGTGTGGAGCAATGGTGGCAACAACAACAACAACAACAACAACAACAAGCCAGGCAACCAGAGCAAGACCTTTAGCAAGCAGCCAGTCACATAGGACTGTCGCCGCAACAACACCTGTTTCACTTGTGGCCAGAGCGGACACTACGCTAAGCAGTGCCCTACTAATAACGGGAAGCAAGCAGCTGACCACAAGCCACAAGTCAATCACCTTGGACGCCGCCCCAACCACAACTTCCACCACGGATGCATCCACCACATCTCTGCCGAAGAAGTCTGCGAAGCTCCAGACATTGTCCTTGGTATGTTTTCTGTCAATGACATACCTGCAGTAATTTTATTTGATTCTGGGGCTTCCCACTCGTTTATTTCGCAAAGTTTTGCCACCTTGCACAAATTTTCTCCTTCGCTTTTGGACAAAATCATGGTGGTACAATCCCCTGGCTCTATGCTCAGAACAAATATAATATACAAGGGGCTGGAAATCTCAATCCATGGAGTCAAATTTCCAGCTACCCTTGTTGCCATTGAATCTCCAGGACTGGACATAATACTGGGAATGGATTGGTTGGCATCGCACCAAGTATGTATCAACTGCGCCACCAGAACGGTGACATTGGTAAACCCCGCCGGACAAACCGTCCAATTTCTAGCCAGCAGAATGATAACAAGAAAGGGCACGACATATCAGACAACTGTTACAGACATGAACCTGATTCCAGTAGTCTGCGAGTTTCCGGATGTGTTTCCTGAAGAATTACCAGGAATGCCGCCCGACCGAGAATTGGAGTTCGCAATCGAGGTAATTCCCGGTACAGCTCCAATATACAAGAAATATAATCGTATGCCAGGCCCAGAGCTGGCAGAATTAAAGAAGCAGTTAGACGAGTTGCTACAGAAAGGATACATTCGTCCAAGCATCTCGCCATGGGGGTCACCAGTATTATTTGTCAAGAAGAAGGATGGAAGTCTACGAATGTGCGTAGACTATCGTCAGCTTAATGAGGTCACTATCAAGAACAAGTACCCGCTCCCTCGAATTGATGACTTATTCGACCAATTGAATGGAGCACGGGTATTCTCAAAAATTGATCTCAGAACGGGATATCATCAACTAAAAATCCGAAAGGAGGATATCCCCAAGACAGCATTCACCACTCGATATGGGCTATATGAATTTACAGTTATGGCATTTGGATTAACCAACGCTCCAGCTTGCTTCATGAGTATGATGAACAAAGTCTTCATGGACTTCCTAGACAAATTTGTAGTGGTGTTCATTGACGACATCCTGATATACTCTAAGGATGAAGAGGAACATAAACAACATCTCAGAGCTGTCTTGGAAAGGCTGAGAACCCATCGCTTATATGCCAAGTTCATCAAGTGCGAATTTTGGCTGAAAGAGGTGGGATTCCTTGGACATATTCTGTCAGAAAAAGGAATAGCTATTGATCCCAGTAAGGTTACTGCGGTCTTGAACTAGAAGACACCAGCCACGGTGACCGAAGTCCATAGTTTCCTGGGTTTGGCAGGCTACTACCGTCG
Source organism: Thinopyrum elongatum (assembly GCA_011799875.1). Taxonomy (NCBI): domain Eukaryota; kingdom Viridiplantae; phylum Streptophyta; class Magnoliopsida; order Poales; family Poaceae; genus Thinopyrum; species Thinopyrum elongatum. Next base: position 421,877,920 of record CM022299.1, read on the forward strand.
CTTCATTAAAGGCTTTTCTAAGATAGCCAAGCCACTGACAGAGTTGTTGAAAAAGAACCAAAGGTTTATCTGGACAGCTGAGTGCGACAACAGTTTCATGGAATTAAAGATGAGGCTAACCACAGCCCCTGTCTTAGTCCTACCAGACATTCACAAGAGTTTCGATATATACTGCGATGCATCCAGGCGTGGAATCGGATGCGTGCTAATGCAAGAAGGGAAGGTTGTAGCTTATGCATCACGACAGCTATGACCTCATGAGGAAAACTACCCCACACATGACTTGGAGCTAGTTGCTGTGGTTCATGCTCTGAAGATTTGGAGGCATTATCTTATTGGACAACGATGTGAAATATACACAGACCATAAGAGTCTCAAGTATATTTTCACTCAACCCGACCTGAACCTCAGACAGCGAAGATGGCTTGAGCTAGTCAAGGACTATGATGTTGGAATAAACTATCATCCAGGGAAAGCGAATGTGGTTGCTGACGCCCTGAGCAGGAAACAAGCTGTTGTGAACGCACTAATTGTGGGTATGCATCCGAGCCTACAAGAAGAGTTTGCCAGGCTCAATATGGTGCTATGCGGCCCAATGACCTCGAACACGTTGGAGATCACTCCAACCCTCATGGAGGAAATCAAGGAAGCCCAAAAGTCAGATGAAGAAACTCAAAAGATCAAGGAGTTAATTCAGCAAGGGAAGGCCAAGTCCTTCTGTGCGGATGAACAGAGTACCGTGTGGTTCGAGAAACGAATTTGTGTGCTGAATCAGAACAACTTGAGGCAACAAATACTCAAGGAAGCACATGAGTCCGCATATTTGATCCATCCGGGAGGTACCAAGATGTACCATGACTTGAGAGAGACATTTTGGTGACCAGGAATGAAGAATGATATTGCATACTATGTCGCCTGTTGCGATATTTGCAACAAGGCTAAAGTAGAGCACCAGAAACCAGCTGGACTACTGCAACCGCTACCAGTTCCTCATTGGAAATGGGACGACATATGTATGGATTTCATCGTGGGACTACCCAAGTCCATGAGGGGTAATGATGCCATCTGGGTCGTTATAGACACACTTACAAAAGTGGCGCATTTCATCCCAGTGAAGACCACTTACAACGCAAACCAGCTGGCACAACTTTACATGTCTCGGATTGTCAGTCTACACGGGGTACCCAAGTCTATCACCTCAGACAGAGGTTCCCTATTCACCTCAGCATTCTGGCATCGGTTACATCAAGCTTTGGGCACCATGCTGAAACACAGCACAACATATCATCCACAAACGGATGGACAGACCGAGTGAGTAAATCAAATCTTGGAAGATATGCTTCGGTCCTGTGCTCTCTCTCATGGACCCAAGTGGGAGGATAGTCTGCCGTATGCGGAATTCTCTTACAACAACAGTTATCAGGCCAGTCTCAAGATGTCGCCTTTTGAGGCGTTGTACGGACGAAAGTGCCGCACACCGTTAAACTGGTCCCAGACAGGAGACAGTCGCATTTTTGGGACAGACTTGATGCTTGAGGTAGAAAGACAGGTCAAGGATATTCAAGAACGCCTGCGAGCAGCCAAGTCCCGACAGAAGAGCTATTACGACCCGAAGCATCGGGAAGTCACCTTTGAACCTGGAGACTATGCCTATCTGCGAGTAACTCCCATGAAGGGAGTAAAGAGATTTGGTACCCGGGGAAAGTTGGCCCCAAGATACATCGGTCCCTTTCCAGTGATTGCTAGGAAGGGTAGAGTTGCATATCAGTTGGAATTGCCACCAGCACTGTCAGACGTTCATGATGTCTTTCACATCTCACAGTTGAGAAAATGCATCGCACCCCCAACCAAGCAAGCGGATATGAGTGAATTAGAATTGGCTAAGGATTTGACTTATGAAGAGAAACCTGTCAGGATCTTGGAGGAGATAGAAAGAACCACTAGGAGTAAGGTGATAAAATTTTATAAGGTGATGTGGGAGCACCACACCGAGGAAGAAGCCACTTGGGAGAGAGAAGATTTTCTGAGATCCGCCTATCCATATTTGTTCCCTGAGCAACCGAATCTCGAGGACGAGATTCATCCTAAGGGGGGTAGGTTTGTGACACCCTGATTTTGGCAGCTTTTTCTTTTTAAACTTTTTCTTGGTTTTAATTGAATTTGGATGGTTTTGACCCTTTTCATTTGGACTTGGTCATTCTGAATTCCTTCCAAGTGACCCAAAGCCTCATCACCTTGCCAAAACCCTGCCAAGTACCTCAAGTGCCCAAATTTCAATTTAAATTATTTTCTAAAGCTCCTTTCCTTTATTTGAGAATTTAGGGTATTGGCATAGGTTGTGAAGCAACCTATAGTTGGGATGTTCAGAAAATTCTCAAATAATTCCTAAAAATCCCTTGGACCATATCTTGACCCAATCTTCAAAATCATCCCATGGTCATGTTCAAATATTTTGTAACATAATTCATTTTCTCTCCTGGTCAGAATGAACCATTGTGAAGGAAGTGCATGTTTGGGTTGTCCAATTGCTACCAAATTTTTACAGCATGTGGACAACTCCAAACAACCACTCTCCACCAATTTTCAGCCTCTGAAGATCAACCATATGAGCAGTACTTCAAGTGGCAGATTCAGACCAGATTTGCAGCTTCTACATGAACCACCCTCATTTCTCATCCAAACCCCTTCAAACTTGACCAGTTTGTAGTTCCTTCATCGTGGATCACTCCAGACACCTCCCCTGGCTCAACCTCATCATCATCCATGCTCCAGAAACCTCCCAAGTTTTCTGTCAGAACCTGTAGATGACTAAACCTCTCAGCTCTGCTTGAACCAAGCAAAACCAAGTGCTCAGGTGAGGTGAGGGATCGGTGGTCGACACGCCAGACAACTTTTGCCAGGCCAACGTGGCCCGTGGACACGAGCCACCGTGGTGAGCATGGCAATAGCATGGCTGTCGCCGCGCGCTGCGCAGCGCCCGTGTCTGTGCCGTCTCGTCCCACTGCCCCTCGCCGCAGTCGCTCGTCCGCTCGTGCCGACAACCTTCCCTGATGACACCTAGACCCCCTGGAACCATCGCCTGCACCGGAGGAGCCCTCGCCGGCCGCCACGTCATCGCCGGACTGTTCTGCCCGTGCAGCCACAGTGTTGCGGCGCCGTCGTCTTCCTCCTGCGCAGTCCCCTCGGGCATTCAATGCGCCTGCCCTCACCTGTCGTCTCGCCCGCGTCGAGCCAGCCAGCGCGGCGTACGTCCGCCGGCGCCATGGCCCGCATCCATGAGCTTCGGGAGAGCTCGCCGCCCGCCTCCTCCTGGCTATAAATAGCCCCGCCCGGCGCTGACAAGCTCCTCACCCAACTCCTCCTCCCCCATAGCCACAGCCTGCAGCAGCAATCGAGGCAGAGAGGCCTCTGGCCTCGAGCTCGATCAGAGCTCCACCGCCGATCCCCTCTCCTCCGCCAGCCCTCTCCACCTCTCCTCTGCTCCAACCAAGCCTTCCGTTGAGCTCAGTGGAGTCTGGTGGTGTTTCCCGACCACTCTGCTAGGCCAATTGCTGCCGGGATCGTCGGGTACGCCGATCACCGCAGTTGTCGCCCGCCGGAGAAGAAGGAAACCCCGCCATCCGTCCACTTTCGGCCATGTTTCGGGTACAGGGTGGACCACCGCTCGGCGCTCTTTCCATCCCAGCCATCTCCGAGCCCAACCACCGTCGGGATCGCCGGCAACGATCGCCGGTGAGCCGCCCCCTCCCCTGTTCCCTCCCCTCTCTCTGTTTTAAACGGGCTAGGCCCACTGTCAGCCTCTGAGCAAAGGGGTAAGTGGAGGCGTATTAGCCCAATACGCCTTCGACGTGGCCCAGTCTGGTATTTTCTAATTTTTGATTTTTTTAAACTGATTTGACTAGTAACTTTGACCCTGAATAACTTTTTATAGGAAAGTCCAAATGACCTGATTCTTTTTGCACTGGGTTCATAATTGAATTCTTTATTTTTCCAACAAGTTTCACATTTTTCTCTCACTCACAGAATTACTGGTGAATTAAACAGTGTTATGTGACATTTTCTTTTGCTGTTTTAAAATATTTTCAGAAGGAGAAAATTGTGGATTTGAAGATCAAGAGTTTCTGAATCACCCAACTGGTCAAGGCAAGCCAGGGCATCCATATTATGAAGCATTTCATAGCATTGCATAGTTCATATGCATTTCTTGCATGTTAATTAACATAGTTAATTCCAAGAAATATTTCAAATGCTTGATGAGACGAACTAAGTTACTTGTTGAAATAACCTTGATGGCTAAGTTGAACTTAGTTGGTTGATCAAGAGTCACCTCTCCGGGCTTACCCGTGTAGTCACATTCGCCGGTATGGGACGGCCTTGACTTTGTCTGGCTGCGTGCTCTTTCACCGGTACCTCCAAAGAGGGAGGGTTATGCGTGCGTGCTGCCCTGATCAGGTAGACGGCGATAACCCTGTGAGCCCAGTTGAGTTGTTTTGCCGGCGTCTCCGTTTGGGATAGTAGTTTGGCCACGACGGTGGCAGGTGTCAAGAGGACACAGGGCCACCCAGGGCTTGACTCCAAGAGGCAGTGTGATTGCCGGTGGTACGATGGAAGAGTCATGAGTCAGGCAGGTTTCGTTGGAGCAATGCTGGTCCACCTAAATGGGATCACGAGGTCAGTGCTCCATAGTGTGGGTATAGTGCGCAACCTCTGCAGAGTGTAAAATCTATTCGAATAGCCACGTCCACGGTATTGGACAGCCCAACCAGACCACTCTAGATGATCAACCATAATAACCATAGTAATGATGGAAGAACTTGTCTTATGAGCGGAAGTACTCATTGGTATCGGGTATTCCGAGGGTTGAGAGACAACCCGGATGTGAGTAAGTTGATTGCAGTAAGTGAATCGCTTAAGATTTAACATGTTGATTACCATGTTATTACTTGCTGCATATTTGGTTGTCACATGCTTGCGAGTACATTCAAAGTACTCACCTGGCGTATCATGCCAGATGCAGGAGAAGACTGAGACGGAGGTCTCGAAGGTTCGTGGTGTGCTATCTAGGATGTGTCCTCAGCAGTGTCCCTGTGGATGGAGTTGTTGTCATATTCTGCTACGCATTAGTATTTCGCAGTAATATTCCATAGTAATGCCGAGGCCCGGATATGTCCGACAAATAATGTAGATATTGTTGTAGCACTAGATGTGCTTTTGGCCTCGATGATCATGTAATATATGAGCTTGTACTCAACTATTATCAATAAAAGTTCAGCTATGTTCTGTTCCAAGTTGTTGAGTATTTCCAGAAGACATGATCTCTGGGTTGGAAACACTGGTAAACCGGTTCTCTGAGCCGGGGTGCCACAATGTTGTGATGTGATATGGTCAAGACATGATGTGATATATTTTGATGTATGAGATGATCATGATTTGTAATATCGACAATCGGTAGGAGCCTTAGGGTTGTCTCTTTATTGTATGAAATGCAAGCGCCATGTAATTGCTTTACTTTATCGCTATGCATTAGAAATAGTTGTAGAAGCAATAGTTGGCAAGACGACCCCGACGCTACGATGGAGATCAAGGTGTTGAGCCGGTGACGATGGAGATCATGACGATGCTTTGGAGATGGAGATCAAAAGCACAAGATGATGATGGCCATATCATGTCACATATTTTGATTGCATGTGATGTTTATCCTTTATGCATCCTATTTTGCTTAGAACGGCGGTAGCATTATAAGATGATCCCTTCACTGAATTTCAAGATAAAAGTGTTCTCCCCGAGTATGCACTGTTGCCAAAGTTCATCGTTTCAAAGCACCCTGTGATGATCGGGTGTGATAGACTCTACGTTCACATACAACGGGTGTAAGACAGTTTTGCACATGCAGAATACTTGGGTTAAACTTGACGAGCCTAGCATGTACAGACATGGTCTCGGAACACTGGAGACCGAAAGGTCGAACATGAGTCATATAGTAGATCTAATCAACATAGAGATGTTCACCATTAATGACTACCCCATCTCACGTGATGATCGGACATGGGCTAGTTGATTTGGATCATGTATCACTTAGATAACTTGAGGGATGTTTATTTAAGTGGGAGTTCATTAGTAATTTGATTAATTGAACTTAAATTTACCATGAACTTAGTCTTAATAGTTTTTGCATATCTATGTTGTAGCTCACGATATAGCTCCCCTATTTTTGATATGTTCCTAGAGAAAACTAAGTTGAAAAATGATAGTAGAATTGATGCGGACTGGGTCCGTGATCTGAGGATTATCCTCATTGCTGCACAGAAGAATTATGTCCTTGATGCACCGCTAGGTGACAGACCTATTGTAAGAGTAGATGCAGACGTTGTGAACGTTTGGCAAGCTCGATATGATGACTACTTAATAGTTTAGTGCGCCATGCTTTACGGCTTAGAACCGGGACTTCAAAAACATTTTGAACGCAACGGAGCATATGAGATGTTCCAAGAGCTGAAATTGGTATTTCAGACTCATGCCCATGTTGAGAGGTATGAGACCTCTACTTTGCCTACAAGATGGAGGAGAATAGCTCAGCCAATGAGCATGTGCTCAGAATGTCTAGGTACTACAATCGCTTGAATCAAGAGGGAGTTAATCTTCTAGATAAGGTAGTGATTGACAACGTTCTCTACTCACTATCACCAAGCTACTAGGACTTCGTGATGAACTATAATATTCGAGGGATGACGAAAATGATTCCCAAGCTCTTCGTGATGCTGAAATCGGCGAAGGTAGAAATCAAGAAAGAGCATCAAGTGTTGATGGTTAACAAGACCACTAGTTTCAAGAAAAGGGGCAAGGGAAAGAAAAGGAACTTCAAGAAGAATGGCAAGCAAGTTGCCACTCCCATGAAGAAGCCCAAAGCTGGACCTAAGCCTAAAACTAAGTGCTTCTACTACAAAGGGAATGGTCACTGGAAGCGGAACTGCCCCAAATACTTGGCGGATAAGAAGGATGGCATAGTAAACAAAGGTATATTTGATATACATGTTATTGATGTCGACTTTACTAGTGTTCGTAGCAACCCCTGGGTATTTGATACCGGTTCAGTAGCTAAGATTAGTAACTCGAAACAGGAGTTGCAGAATAAACAGAGACTAGTTAAGGACGAGGTGACAATGTGTGTTGGAGATTCCAAGGTTGATACGATCCCCATCGCACACTCCCTCTACCTTCGGGATTAGTGTTGAACCTAAATAAATATTATTTGGTGTTTGTGTTGAGCAAGAATATGATTAGATCATGTTTATTGCAATACGGTTATTCATTTAATTTAGAGAATAATTGTTGTTCTGTTTACATGAATAAAACCTTCTATGCTCATACACCCAATGTGAATGGTTTATTGAATCTCGATCGTAGTGATACACATACTCATAATATTGATGCCAAAAGATGCAAAGTTGATAATGATAGTGCAACATACTTGTGGCACTGCCGTTTAGGTCATATTGGTGTAAAGGCATGAAGAAACTCCATACGGATGGACTTTTGGAATCACTTGATACTTGCGAACCATGCCTCATGGGCAAGATGACTAAAACTTCGTTCTCCAAAACAATGGAGCGAGTTAATGACTTATTGGAAATAATACATACCGATGTATGCGGTCCGATGAGTGTTGAAGCACGCGGCGGGCATCATTATTTTCTGACCTTCACAGATGATTTGAGTAGGTATGGGTATATCTACTTGATGAAACACAAGTTTGAGACATTTGAAAAGTTCAAAGAATTTCAGAGTGAAGTGGAGAATCATCGTAACAAGAAAAATAAAGTTTCTATGATCTGATCGCGGAGGCGAATATTTGAGTTACGAGTTTGGCCTTCATTTAAAACAATGTGGAATTTTTTCACAACTCACACCACCTGGAACACCACAGCGTAATGGTGTGTCCGAACATCGTAACCGTACTTTATTGGATATGGTGCGTTCTATGATGTCTCTTACCGATTTACCACTATCGTTTTGGGGTTATGCATTAGAGACAACTGCATTCACATTAAATAGGGCACCGTCTAAATCCGTTGAGACGACACCGTATGAACTATGGTTTGGCATGAAACCTGAGCTGTCGTTTCTTAAAGTTTGGGGTTGCGACACTTATGTCAAAAGGCTTCAACCTGATAAGCTCGAACCCAAATCGGAGAAGTGCGTCTTCAAAGGATACCCTAAGGAAACAATTGGGTACACCTTCTACCACAGATCCGAAGGCAAGATCTTTGTTACCAAGAATGGATCCTTTCTAGAGGAGGAGTTTCTCTTGAAAGAAGTGAGTGGGAGGAAAGTAGAACTTGATGAGGTAATTGTACCTTCTCTCGAATTGGAAAGTAGAACATCAGAGAAAACTGTTCCCGTGATGCCTACACCAACTAGAGAGGAAGTAAATGATAGTGATCATGAAACTTCAGATCAAGTTGCTACTGAACCTCGTAGGTCAACCAGAGCACGATCCGCACCAGAGTGGTACGGTAATCCTGTCCTAGAAGTCATGTTATTAAACCAAGGTGAACCTATGAACTATGAAGAAGCTATGATGAGCCCAGATTCCGACTGATGGCTTGAGGCCATGAAATCTGAGATAGGATCCATGTATGAGAACAAAGTGTGGACTTTGGTGGACTTGCCCGATGATCGGCAAGCCATAGAAAATAAATGGATCTTCAAGAAGAAGACTGGCATTGATGGTAATGTTACTGTCTACAAAGCTCGACTTGTTGCAAAAGGTTTTTGACAAGTTCAAGGGGTTGACTACGATGAGACTTTCTCACCCGTAGCGATGCTTAAGTCTGTCCGAATCATGTTAGCAATTGCCACATTTTATGATTACGAAATCTGGCAAAAGGACGTCAAAACTGCATTCCTTAATGGATTTCTTAAAGAAGAGTTGTATATGATGCAACCAGAAGTTTTTGTCGATCCTAAAGGTGCTAACAAAGTGTGCAAGCTCTAGCGATCCATCTATGGACTGGTGCAAGCATCTCGGAGTTGGAATATATGCTTTGATGAGGTGACCAAAGCATATGTTTTTATACAGACTTAAAGTGAAGCCTGTATTTACAAGAACGTGAGTGGGAGATCTGTAGCATTTCTAATATTATATGTGGATGACATATTGTTGATTGGAAATGATATCAAATTTCTGGATAGCATAAAAGGATACTTGAATAAGAATTTTTCAATGAAAGACCTCGGTGAAGCTGCTTACATATTAGGCATCGAGATCTATAGAGATATATCAAGACGCTTGATAAGATTTTCAATGAGTACATACCTTGACAAGATTTTGAAGGAGTTCAAAATGGATCAGTCAAAGAAGGAGTTCTAGCCTGTATTGTAAGGTTTGAAGTTGAGTAAAGACTCAAAGCCTGACCACGGCAGAAGATAGAGAGAGAATGAAAGTCATTCCCTATGCCTCAGTCATAGGTTCTATAAAGTATGCCATGATGTGTACCAGACCTTTTGTGTGCCTTGCCATGAGTTTGGCAAGGGGGTACAATAGTGATCCAGGTGTAGATCACTGGATAGCGGTAAAAAATTATCCTTAGTTACCTAAGAGGACTAAGGAAATATTTCTCGGTTATGAAGGTGATAAAGAGTTCGTCATAAAGGGTTACGTCGATGCAAGCTTTCACACCGATCTAGAATGCTCTAAGTCTCAATCTAGATACGTATTGAAAGTGGGAGCAATTAGCTAGAGTAGCTGCATGCAGAGCATCGTAGACATAGAAATTTGCAAAATACATACGGATCTGAATATGGCAGACCCATTGACTAAACTTCTCTCACAGGAAAAACATGATCACACTTTAGTACTCTTTGGGTTTTAATCACATGGTGATGTGAACTAGATTATTGAATCTAGTAAAATCTTTGGGTGTTGGTCACGTAACGATGTGAACTATGGGTGTTAATCACATGGCGATGTGAACTAGATTATTGACTCTAGTGCAAGTGGGAGACTGAAGGAAATGTGCCCTAGAGACAATAATAAAGTTGTTATTTTATATTTCCTTATTCATGATAAAGGTTTATTATTCATGCTAGAATTGTATTGATCGGAAACTTAAATACATGTGTGGATACATAAACAAATACCGTGTCCCTAGTAAGCCTCTACTAGACTAGCTCGTTGATCAAAGATGGTTAAGGTTTCCTAACCATAGATGTGTTGTCACTTGATAACGGGATCACATCATTAGGAGAATGATATGGACAAGACCCATCCGTTAGCTTAGCATATGATCGTTTAGTTTATTGCTATTGCTTTCTTAATGTCAAATACATATTCCTTCGACTATGAGATCATGCAACTCCCGGATACCGAAGCAATACCTTGTGTGCTATCAAACGTCACAATGTAACTCAGTGATCATAAAGATGCTCTACAGGTATCTCCGAAGGTGCCTCTTGAGTTGGCATGGATCGAGATTAGGATTTATCACTCCGTGTATCGGAGAGGTATCTCTGGGCCCTCTCGGTAATACACATCATGAGAAGCCTTGCAAGCAAAGTGACTAAGGAGTTAGTTACGAGATGATGTATTACGGAACGAGTAAAGAGAATTGCTGGTAACGAGATTGAACTAGGTATGAAGATACCGACGACAGAATCTCGGGCAAGTAACATACCGACAAACAAAGGGAATTACTTATGTTGTCATAAGGTTCGACCGATAAAGATCTTCGTAGAATATGTAGGAACCAATATGGGCATCCAGGTTCCGCTATTGGTTATTGACCGGAGAGGTGTCTCAGTCATGTCTACATCATTGTCGAACCCGTAGGGTCCGCACGCTTAACGTTCGTTGACAATATAGTATTGTATGAGTTATGTGAGTTGATGACCTAATGTTGTTCGGAGTTCCGAATGAGATCACGGACATGATGAGGAGCTCCGAAATGGTTCGAAGGTAAAGATTGATACATAGGATGATAGTATTTGGTCACCGAAAAGGTTTCGGAAGTACCGGGTATTTTATCGGGGTGCCGGAAGGGGTTCCGGGAGACCACCAGCAAGCGATGGGCCTTCTGGGCCAAAGGGGGGAAGCACACCAGCCCACAAGGGGGCTGGTGCGCCCCCTCCACCCCTTGCCCATGCACCAAAGAGGGAGGGAAGGAAGGGGGAGGCGCCCCCAAAGGCAGCCAGCCCCCCTTTCCTTCCCCCCATGCACAAATATGGAAGGGGGGATTCGGCCAAGGTAGGCGCCCTAGGGCAGCTGCCGGCCACTTAGGGCCCCCTAGGGGCTGCCTCCCCTCCCCCTTCACCTATATATATGAGAGGAGGGACAGGGGCAATACACACCACGATTCCCTAGCCGTGTGCGGCGCCCCTCTCCCTCTAGTTCATCCTCGGTCATATTTTTGTAGTGCTCGGTGAAGCCCTGCGGAGATAGTTGCATCACTACCATCACCACATCGTTGTGCTGCCGGAAATCATGTACTACTTCACCTGTCTTGCTGGATCAAGAAGGCGAGGACGTCACCGAGCTGAACGTGTGCTGAACGCGGAGGTGGCGTACGTTCGGTACTTGATCGGTTGGATCGCGAAGAAGTTTGACTACATCAACCGCGTTGATAAACGCTTCTGCTTATGGTCTATGAGGGTACATAGACACACTCGCCCCTCTCGTTGCTATGCATCTCCATGGATAGATCTTGCGTGTGCGTAGAATTTTTTTGTTTTCCATGCAACGTTCCCCAACAGAAAAAACTTCCATGACGCGCGATTTATCGTCATGGAAGTGGACACTTCTGTGATGATAATTTTGGTATTGTCATGGAACACTTCTACGACAGCACAGTTATGACTATCTTGATTCTGTCATAAAATCGTCATGGATGTACATGCATGACAGAAAACATGAGCTACTATGACAAACACATATCATCACGAAAGTGGTTTTTTTTGTAGTGCCAGGTCTTACTTCCATTACTGGGTCTTGATATTCCTAGTCGGGTTCCTTGCAGGATCCCAGCTCATAGTGAGTCGGCCCAAGTTGTTTCCTCGATAGCTCGATCCTGGGCCTTCTGGTCTTTGGCAGGTTATACTTGGGCTGTCGGGTTTAGCCGCGGGTAATTCCCCCGACATTAGCCCCTAGGTTAGCTTGAATTTATTCATGCTAAGCTCCTGAAATTAGAATAATTAATATGTTAAGGGAGTGGCTTGCTCAAATGACCAGCTTACTCAATGAACCAACTCTTGGAAAGTCCGGGTCTCTTTGTTATATCAACAGGCCGGCTTTAGAACCAACTTGTTCACGCTGGTTTCTCGCAGAAAAATATTGGGAAAATAACCCTTTTGAGTCGGCTTCCAGTGCTATGGCTCGATAAAAATATTGAAAATAAGAAATTCTTCTGATGTTGAGCTGGCTTTTGATGCTTCGGCTTGATGAAAAATATTGGGAATAAAAAATCTGTCTGATGTTGAGCCGGCTTTTGATGCTTCGGTTTTCTGGGTCTTCTATGAATAGTTTAGAGAAGATAAATTTTCAAACTTCCAACATGAATATGAGACCCGGCTTGAAGGCATTCCTCCTTTATCTTCATATTACCTGTAGCCCCCAAGCTCTGAGTTTATCACTTCATGATGAACATCAACCGGTGTAGAAAAATATTTTGACTGTGTAGCCCCCAAGAGCTGAATTGACTTGCCTGCAGCAACCCGGGACTTGTAATTGGATTATACTTATAAAACATCAACCGGTGTAGCCCCCAAGTGTCGAGTTGTCTTGCCTGCAGCAACCTGGGACTTGTAATTGTCTTATACTTATAAAAATTCAACCGGTGTAGCCCCAAGTGGAGGGTCGCGTGCCTGTAGTGACTCGGGACTTACATGTTCTTTCCTTGAAAATTAGCATCAAATAGTGTAGCCCCCAAGTGCTAGGTTGTCTTGACTGCAGCAACCTGGGACTCACCTTTTTCATTTGAATTTTTTTGTCTTTAAAACTGACATGTTGTAACCCCCGAGCTCTGAGCTATCCTACCTGTGACGACTCGGGGTTCTGTTTTTGAACTGTCATAACTGTTGACGCCGGTAAATACTGAAGGTAACCCGGTGGATTATGCTGCTGGGGCTCAATCAATGACCTCTATTGATGCTGGAATATGTTGAGAACAATGATGATTCAACACGCAAAGGGATTGTAATAATTTTGTCATATCAATTTGGTTGAAATTTCTCCGCCTGGTAGTGCCTTCGAGCACTTAGGATTTCATCCCAAATTGATATCACTCTGAATGAAAATCCATGGCCATGGTTGTAGTGCAACCCGGCAATTTATGTTTGTGTGATGAATCCTTAAGTGTTGCTTTTGACCACATAACTTAGAGGAAAATAAAGGAGACCCGGTATTTCATAAGCCGGCTTCTGTAAAATAGAGAAGAGACATATACATATAGATAACAATTTTGGATAAGTGAGGATCCAAAGTAATTGGTAAAATAAAGCGAATATGTAATCATATTTAAAAATTTAGCTTTCAAGGCTCAACGCAAAGACCGGCTTTCGAAGCTCGAGTCCGGGTTTTGCTTTCCTGTGGAAGTAGGCCTTGTAGCCTCTTTTGGTTTATCCTCGCTCTCTGGAAGCTGGCTCTCATGTGACTTAAGCCGATGTTTTAACTTTGATAAGTTCAGGGTCAACACAGTCCATAATAGGCATCAGTGTGATTGACTTATCAAAAGTACAACCAGGTCACCTTTTTGGAGTGGCATCAAGCTAATAGGCAGGTATAACAAAGTATAATGATGGCATATGCTGGGTTAAGAGGGATGTTATAGCTGAACTTGATGAGTTAGAAGCCCCCAAATAACCAATGATCAATAAAAATAAAGACTCGGCAACACACCATTATGAAGTGAAACGACAAAACTCTAGGGTCCAGAGGTGCCGGCTTTGTTCCATTGATCATAACTGAGCAGGATACCAATGTTTAGACTGTGCATCATGGCGACTAGTCTTCTTTGGTAACCTTACTTTTTCGTCAATAAAGCAGGATACCTATGTTTGAACTTCGCATCGTGGCAGCTAGTCCTCTTTGGCAACCTTTACTTTTTCGCCAATAAGGCAGGGCACCCATGTTTGAAATGCGTATTGTGGTAGCTAGTCCTCTTTGCCAATCTTTAATTTTTCACCAGTAAGGCAAGGCACCCATGTTTGAACTGCGCATCATGGCAGCTAGTCCTTTTTGGCAACCTTTAATTTTTCGCCAATAAGGCAGGGCCCCATGTTTGAATTGCGCATTGTGGCAGCTAGTACTCTTTGGCAACCTTTAATTTTTGGCCGATAAGGTAGGGCACCCATGTTTGAACTGTGCATCATGGCAGCTAGTCCTCTTTGGCAACCTTTAATTTTTAACCAATAAGGCAGGGCACCCATGTTTGAACTGCGCATCATGGCAACTAGTCCTTTTTGACAACCTTTTGGCTCAAATATATTGAGATGAAATGATAGCCCCCGAGATTAACTCAAGGTACAACTTTATTTAATTGATGAAAGCAAAATAAATATGAATTGTAAGTATGAAATTAACTTCGTTGTTAGCAATGCGGCATGAGCCAGCGAGGTCGCCCGTGGATAGGTAAGAGACGCTCCCGTAGGAGTAGGAAATCGACAACCCGGCTGACAGCTCGAGCTGGTGGCGAGGCCAAAATTTGAAGATGCTACAGCTGCGAATCATCGAATCGGAGGTGGTGCAGTGCGAGCCGGCTTGGTGGGTGTCGGCCTGAGTGATGCAAGCCGGCACGGACACAGGTGTCGCCTGGCATGTTGATGTAGACTAGACCGCAGGGGCGGTGGCTTGCGTGCATGTTCGTCAAGCAGTGCGGCATGAACGGACGCTGGCGCATGATGATGATGGCGCAAGCTCCATATTCGCGATATAATGCCACTTTTGTAATGAATAATTGTCCTACGTATAAAAATACCATAGGGCAGAGTAGTTGTTCTCGGAGGAATCAATATGTACTGATAAAATACATAGGATGGATAGCACCTGATGTTTTATTTTCTGACGTTGTTTTTTTCACCTTTTTGTTCTGTATTGAGATATCCCCTTGTGGAGTAGCACATGCCAAACTATCCATCCACCAATCCTTGGAACCTGTGTGCGTACACCACATGAAGATATGGCTTGCTTTGGATGGTTTCTTAATAGTACTAGCTGATGTAGTACTACTGGTCAAATCAATCTTGTCTGATCTCAGCTTTGTACGGCTCCATAGGCTAGTACTATTGACTCTTGATTCTTGATTCTTGTATCCAGCAGGGCAACTCGGCTGGTTGGACTGTAGGGCGGCAGGTTGTGTGCGTTTTCATCGGGAAGCCCGTGCAGGCGGATGCTGAAGCCACCCGTAATCCTGGAAGCCAACGCAGATGCGGGAGCCGGCCGGAACACCGAAAGCCGACATGGATGCGGGAGCCGGCCAGAATGCTAAAGCCGGTCGGAACACTGAAAGCCAGCGCAGACGCGGGTTATTTGAGCTTGCCGGGGGCAGTGTTGATGTTATAGGAGCTGGATCGCAGGGACGGCTGCCTGCGTGCCTATCCGTCTGGCAGCACAGCACGAACGGATGCCATCGCAAGATGACGCTGGCACGAGCTCTGGTATATTCGTCGTGTGCACGACGGTCCCTACAGGCGTCTGCCGGGTAACTCGGCATCTCCGTAAGTCGGCAAGCAGCCTAGTGTATTGATGTAGACCGAATTGCAGGAATGACGGTGTGCGCACCTGTTCCCCTGGCAACTTCGTGGTGTGGACAATTTGGCGTAGTCTCGACCGGATCATCCTGTGTATGAAGCAGCACGCGCCCGAGAAAATATTCTTTGGAAAAATTACTGTGTATGAATAGTAAATATCAGTGTAAGTAGTATCTGATTTTATTGGGCGTAATGATCAGGGGGAAATCCCAAATTGTGGAATTGTACTGAGACTTCACGTCCAAACATTGCCCATCATCCATCAAAGCTTTGAGGTGCACGCCCAACTAGTGCTTTTGTTTTTGGTAAACCATGCAAATACTTGTAGTAGTACTTTCAACTAGTACTTGACTGTGACTTCCAACCCGAATCCATGAACGTTGTCACGTTTGTCATGGAATATTTGTCCTGTGAGGCAGTTGTAGACGAAAACGGATCCGGCTTCATCAGGCAAAGCTAGGCAACTAATCCTTGAGGTCCGCACAACAACTAGTCCATGTTTGAGTATTACTACTAGTATTGTTATGTACTAGTACTAGTACGAGTTGATTTCTTCACCATATTTTTTTATCTTGCGTGTGGAGATGTATGCTTGTCCTCGTCTCCTTTCTCTTGTGTTGATATACAGCTGATGGAGTGCATGCATGCACAAGTTCCTGGTAGTGTGCAGGCTTCTGTCTCAGGACTTGGAGCGCACAGGTGCTCCAGTTTTGTGACTTGCCTGGCCGCTGGCCTTGTTTTCTGATGTGTCAAATTGTCATTGATGTCCTAGCCTTGTTGTTTGATGATCCGTATGGTAGGCATGACTTGTGGTGTTTGAGGGTTTCATGAATAGCGCGGCAGTCTGCCACCAAGATCCGCTATCACTTGAAGATTAGCCATGCAGCGATCTGACGGTGGCTTGCAAAGCAATCAGAGAATAGCTACTGCCACCGAGGTTGAGGGAATCGAACTTGCAAACGTTGCGCTTTGTCCCTTGCTACCAAAATTTCTCATGGTCTCGACCAATGAACTCAGAGTCGATGTAGATCCTTCCGAGCCGGCTCTTCTTCATCAGGCCAATGCAAACTTCTTGATCCCTGAAAGTGCTCCCTCCAAGAACAAAAACACCATCGTGCGTGGGCCCCATGGTGGGCTCCAACTGTCATGGTTTTGCCACGGCAGATGTCCTCATGTGAGAACTAAGTCGTGAGGCCATCGCTGCTAGGTGATCGCTTGAACAGTGTTGGTCGGAATCGAGAGACGCGAGTTTTACCCAGGTTCGGCCCCTCATGGTGGAGGTAAAAGCCTACATCCTGCTTGATTGCTATTGATGATGATGATCTTGATTACAAGGGTGCTATTTCGCTACCTCTAGTCTCGAGAGCTTCTACTTTATCTAATCAACAACTTGTTTGCTTGTCCTCACCTCTCCCTCTTGGGGTGCCTTGCCACTCCTTATATAAATTGAAGGGGCCAGCTTACATGTAGAGTCCTAGTAGAACTACAACTAGTCTCTTTTCTATTACAAGCCGGATATTAGTCCGGGTCTTATTCGAACGGTCCAAAAGCGGACTGTTGGGCCACCCCCATGTTGGGCCACGTTCTACTTCTATGAGGGCACCCGTATGATCTTCCACACTAATCAACCCAGGTCGGGTTTGTCCTCCGTCGAGTCATGCTTACTCCGCCGGGTCTTGCTTCCCTTGCCAGGTCTTACTTCCTTTGCCGGGTCTTGATATGCCTAGTCGGGTTCCTTGCAGGCTTCCAGCTCATAGTGAGTCGGCCCAAGTTGTTTCCTCGATAACCCAGTCCTAGGCCTTCTGGTCTTTGGCGGGTTTATACTTGGGTTGTCGGGTCTAGCCATGGTTAATTCCCTCAATAGATATCAAAGGGGAAGCAGAAGACGCCAGAGAGCATGGAGGCAAGGAGCCCCTTGCTCCTCTTGCTTCAAAAAGAACTGCTACAACATCTAGCACTTCGAAGAGGCATGCCCAGAAGAAACTAGCACGCTCTGAATCGGCAAGAAGTGAGCTTGCCGGCGCTGAGCGTGGCACCAAGGTCCCTCAGTAGCAGGCTCCCCGGCAGCAACCTTCTCGACAGCAAGCTTCTCAGAAGCACGCTCCGTCGGCCGCAAAGGAAGCAAGACCCTCTTAGCCCCCAGCCCCTCCAGTAGCGAAGCGCACCAAATCACTGTCTCCTCCTATACAAGCTCCTGGCTCTGAGAGTCAAGCATACTGGGATATTTCCCGTCTCTCTGAGGAAGAAAAGGAAGATTAAGCCCCAGTTTTTCCTCCATTTTTCTTAATCTTTCTTGATTGTTGTTGTATTGATTACACGGCTTGTTTGTCTTGATTTTGTAGGGACGAGGAATCTCTGGTGCATAGGTCCTAGAAGAGGGCGAAGACCACCGAAGCAAGCGAGCCGACAATGGTTGCTGGCCAGGGCTCTGCCTCTCCTGAGGTTATTGTGATCAGCCCCTAGCGAGAGGAGACCAGCCTGATCCTGCCGGCAAGCGCCACTGCCGGCGTCTCGAGCACCGATGCTAACAAGGAGGCAGAGAGTGGCCGTCGAGAAGAAGAGCACCGGGAAGTGGATCCTTTGGTCATGCCTCTAACGACCATTCTTCCGGAGAGTAGCTCGCCGGGAAGGATCAGTCCTTCCTGTGAAGAAGTTCATGAGAGCCTGTCTACATTGAGGACAGCAACGACAACTAATGTTGCCGGAAGGGGAGTGGTGCCTCCTCAATAGACACACATAGGTAAACATATCTCACGCAAGTGCTTTTCCATTCTTGCCAACATAGCTTTTCTTTATCTCGATTTCCTGATCTCGACTTTGAATTTTCTTCTATGTTTCTTTTTAATTCATAGAAGTGACCCCTCTAGATGAGGAGGCGACCCTTGACGTTGTGGAGGAGATTTCGAAGAGTGCCAAAGAGGAAGCGGCCAAGATTGTCGCGGAGGAGGCCATCAAGATGACCGCCAAGGCTGCCGGCAGCACTTCTGCTCCTGGAGCGGCAAGTGTTGATGCAAATGTGGAGATGGGAATAGCTGACGACACTATGCCAGCTGCTGGCAACCATCCCGTTGCACCAGATGTCCCTCCAGCAGGCGGCTTTCTTCGGCTTTCTAGCCCATGAAGGGAAGCGGATGTTCCCGGCACATCTGGTGCTGGAGATCATGCTCTCGAGGAAGTGGATGACGAACTTGTTGTTACCCCCTCCGAGACCACGGAAGAGCAGTGCGATGCTAATGGTGACGCTGCTGATTACTACTTCTTGCAATCCATGAGCGATGGCTTCAAGGATCTACAAAAGCACTACAACAGACATTCGGAAAGACTCCAGCGCTGTGCCATCAAAGTCGAGAAGGCGGAGCAAGAATTCTTGTAGAGGCTCGACGAGACACAAGCTTGGTACGCCGGGAGTGTTCAAGAAATCAAGAACCGCCAAGTCCAGCTTGCCACTGACAGGGAGGCCTTAATCTTGGAGAAGGTCGCGGCCGACTTGGCATAGGCGGAAGCCACCAAGAGGGCAACATTAATTGATGGCGAGCTGGTCCAGCGCAAGATTGGCCTTGACACTCACGAAGAAGAGCTTGTCGCTAGGGAGGAGAAGCTGGCCGCCACCCTCTACACCAAGGATGAAGAGATCTAGGCTCTCCTGACCAAGCGCGCTGAGGAGCTTGAGCAGCATCATAGGGAAGCCCTCCAAGCCCAAGCTGTGGAACATGCCGGGAAGATCAAGGAGGATCTTGATGATGTCCACGCTGCTCACACTACCAAGGTGACCTTCGAATCCTAGTTGAAGAAGCTTGAGGGAGATCTTGTGCCAAAGATAAGAGATCGCCACCCTCAAGGACTCATCTCAGAAGGCCACCGAAACTTGATGAGGCTTCGTACTTCTCTGGAGTTAAAGGATGGCGAAATCAAGAACCTTGACTGATCTGCAAAAAAAACTTTCCGGCTTGGAGAGCACTCTTGAGGACACCAACGCTAAGTCCAAACTCTTGATGGTAGACTTGAAGGAGGCCAAGCGCCTGCAGAAAGCTGCTGAGCAAAGTCTGGCTCAATTGGGTAAGTCTATCTCTGACTAGACCGCCAAGCTTGCCAGCATCGCCAAGCACCTCAGCACACAGCTAGCGATCATGGATGTAGGAACTCGAAGCTTCAACATGGACACCAGCCAAGTCGTGAGCACAACTTTGTCTCTCTTCTTCAAGGGGCTCCTTGCAGCGCTGGACGCCTACCACAAGGGATGCATGAAGAGGTTTGCCGATCAAGCAAGAATCCTTGTGCGCAACATGATCTTGAGGATGTTCTCTAGGTTCGTGTATCACAACCCTGGTGTTGATCTTTCAAAGGTCTTCAACAAGCTCCTTGAAGGCCCTGAACTCGAGGCCGTCCGGCAAGCTGTGATCCCAATTGCTGACTCTGCTACCAAGAAGTGTAGCCAAATTCAAGGCGCTCTCGAGAACTAAAGTCCTTTTTGTATTCGCAGCTAACATGGCACATGTAAGGAAAACAGTTTATCCTTAATTAGGCCTGTCTTGCTATATGTATGATATAATTTTCATGTTGAATGAATGTATGCTTCTTCCTTGTGTGATTTCTCCCTTGTACTTTTTGTACCATACACTTGCTAGAAAAACCTTCCCGGTGCGCACACTCTAGCCGGTAGCACTTGAGGAATGGATCCTTAGTAGCTTGCAGGAAGTGCCACTTCCCGGTAATGTTAACACTTCTCAGTCTTAGTGCGGACACCTATGTTGTTGAGCGGATTTGAAATAACTAGGAGCACTACAAATTCCGATAAGGTTCCTTCGCATGCAAGTTTTCATACAGAGACAGAAATCATTCAAGGAATAGTGGCAAACAGCAAGAAAACTTAAATGTTTCAAAGTTTTTGCAACTTAGCTTTCTTGGTTGATCTTCTTATAATTGATGATTACTTGAACATCATTGGTGTTTTCACCATTACTCCACCCAGGAAACTTGTACGAGGAGAAACTTTTCTGTCTTTAAGAAAAAAGGAGAAAAAATGAGCCAGCTAGAACTCTTGACAATATGTTAATCTTCTCATACAAGGAATGTAACACAACATTGCACTTAATATACGTAACAGAAATGTACATCGACAATCAGTTGTGAAACACTTATGTTTATATCACTACGCACGAGATCTGTGCCCGGCTTTGTACAAAGGTTTACATGCCGTCATGGCCAACTTGTACAAAAGGTTTTGCCGGGAGGCCCGACAACCGCGCCTCCAGAGTAGAACTTGTGAAGATGCTCAATATTCCATGAGTTTTGCACTGGAATGCCATCTTCTGTCTCTAGCTGGACTGAGCAAGGCCTAGTGACTTGAACTACTCGGTAAGGGCCTTCCCACTTAGGCGTCAACTTGTTTGCTCCCTTCGAGGATTGAATCCTTCGAAGAACAAGATTGATTTGGTAGACCCGGCCCATCTCAGAAAGATGCGCCAGCCTTTGGGGGTTACATGCCAAGATTTCCAGACTTTATAGTCTTAAACATACTCAAGAATTCTTGTGGTTAAGACTTGGGGGCTACTTGATGCTTTTTTCAAGTTTATTCAATTAGAAGACCTAGTTCATCTCATGGAGATGAGCTGGCCCTTGGGGGTTACTTCAGACTTCTATCCTAAAGGTTTTCATTGAAGGCCCGGCTTATCATTGGTCTGATAACCCGGCCCTTGGGGGCTACGTATGGGTATATAATATAAAGGAGTGAGCAATCTGTTTATACCTCGTACTTGCATTTCATCATGCTCACCAAGCCAGCTTCCATCTCACGGCTGGTAGAAAGGCGGCTTAAATATCCCGCGTGCAGCTCCTCTGCGCTGAACTCCTCATAATTAGGCAGCTCAAGTTTTGCTTTACCCTTTTCAAATAAGGGCGTCTCATCTTTAGCTGTGTGCTTGGTTAACACATTGGAGGTGTCCGGGGTTTTATGACCGGCCCCAGTGATAGCAATCTCTTCATTGTTCCATTCTTGAGAGGGAACATCTTTAGTTGCCTTAACAGGGCTGGAAGCAAGAATGGGACTTGGAAGGTTAAACTCATCTGCCGGGCTAGCATTGGTATCTATAGCTTCGGTAGCTGTCGGGTCAGACTGCGGGGGCGGGTCACCCTGGTTATCATGCTAGTCTTTGGGATTCTCAATGTTCACCTCAGGAGTTGCCAAGATTTGGTCATCTGACTCAGGAATGTCAGGAGTTGTTGATGAGTCGCCCACTTTCCTTTTCTTAGCTTTGGCCTTGGCTCTGCAAAGAAGATAACATGTTAAAGTTATATGCGCCAATGACTACAAAGTTCAATCAAAAAAGAGAATTACCCTGGATTTATAACCAAAGCCAGCAGCTGAGTAGAGGAAGAATCTCCTGAAGACAGGGGCGATTCCTGATAATTGGAATCAGAAGGATTAAGAGGTTGCCTGATAAGACCGGCTTTTGGAAGAGAAGGAGTTGGACTGTGTGGCACCTCGTTATGTCACTTACGGGCAGACGGTTCATGAGTCAACCCGGCCACCAGATCTCTAGAGCCACCACTCTGAGTTTCGCGCCTTGACTCATGCTGAGTTTTCTTCAAAATAAAGTTTGGATCAAAATGAGCATCGGGATGACAAAAGCTTACTTTGCGAACAACCCACCTTGTTTTCTCTGGAGGCAAGGAGCCTGAGCCTGAAGAGATGGAAATTACCTCAACATCCTCGGCCCGGCTTGTAGCAACTTCATCCTGAGAATAATAGGCATCAACAAGTTCAATAAAGAGTCGGCCAAGTGATTCAAGATCTACCTCTGGCTGATTGTCAGCTTGTGGCGACTCGCCCCTAGCAGCCGGCTCATTCACATCAGCAGCCTTGTTCTTCTTTTGAGTTGGCCCAGTTTTTGTCTTGGTCGCCTGCATTTTCTTCCTCTTCCAAAAAGGAGAATCGGCCAGCATAATTGAACAAAGCCGGCTAGTGAAAACATTGGAAAGATAAAGACTGATAAGACGGACAAATGATTATGCATATACTTACTGGAGGTGCCGGGTTGTGTTTGCAGAAAGGGTTTGGCCCTACTCTGTTGCAGGCATCTTGAGACTCTCCAAGCAATTTCTACATAATCTTGGGTATCTCATCAGCATCAAGATCAATGTTGCTATATCTTTGGGGGTCATCTAAGCCGCCAGAGTAGTTGCACATTAAGTCATTGTGGCGACTCAGCGGTAGAATCCTCCAGGCCACCCAACACCGAGTTAGATCAACCCCGGTAAAACCATTAACTAGCAAGGCTCTGAGTTTTGTATATGCGGAGGCGGTTTGAGCATGCTCTTCTGGAATAATCTGGCTTGGAATGTCAAAATCCGTAGGCAGACGCTCAGGTCTGTAAACCGGCAAGGGATTCTCGCCAACTGGAGTTGTGTTTTTACAGTAGAACCAAGTTTTTATCCACCCTTTGGGGTGACTTGGAAGGGTTGCTGGAGGAAAGCAGCCATCTCTCTGCCTTTGAATTGAGATTCCACCAAGTTCTAGATAGGGGCCATCGGTAAACTCTGTCTGGCGGATGATGTAGAAGAATTCTTTGAAGAGGGGAACATATTTGAAGGTACACCTCACACAGAACTTGGAAGTGGCACAGATTGGAGATGGAATTTGGAGCAAGGTCTTGAGGATGAAGATTAAAGTAGCTTAAGACATCCCGGAAGAATTTTGACCCGGGCAGAGAGAAGCCTCTAAGGAGATGGTCTATAAAGATTACAACTTCTCCTTCGCCGGGTTTGGGAATGTCATCTCCTTGGTCGGCTCGTCAGCCTATCTCTTCCTGAGCTAGCAGAAGGCCCTGTTCTTGGTAATCTTTTAGAACAAGATGGGAAACTTGGGAAGGTATCTAGTTGCAAATGGTGGTTTTCGACATATTAAGCCGCCTAGATGAGCTCAAGGACTACATAAAAATAAATGGCTGTCACTTAAAATAATAACTCACCGCATTGGGATAATTGGTTTTCTACCCTTAGTTGTGCCCCCCTCGTCAGGATTGCCCCTAATTTCTCGAAACACGTGGTCTTGCCCAACCCACTTTGGTCATCTTGTGCTTTTGCCCTTTGACCGTTCGACCGTCACTTTGAAAACTTCATAACTAATTCATACTAAATCATAAAAATGCAAATAATATTCCAAAATGTTTGGGAAAACATCACCTGTATGTCGATGTCACTTGCATTCATGAAAAAAGTGTTGGTGAGAGCCCTTCTGAGTTTTAGCTCTTATGATACCACCATGAACAGTAAAATGTAAAAGAATTCAAAAAAATCAAAAAAAAGTTGGTGGCAAAGAATGACAAATGTTTTAAGGGCTTACTAAGTTTTATCAGGGAATGACATTCGTGGAAGTCGTGGCAAACAAAAAAAATCTATTTTCGAGTGTTGATTGTTTTTTTAGCCACGACTTTCACGAAAATCACTCCCTGATGAAACTTGGCAAGCACTTAAAACATTTGTCATTCTTTGCCACCAAATTTTTTGTTTGAATTTTTTACATTTTACTATTCATGGTGGTATCATAAGAGCTAAAACTCGGATGGGCACTTACCAACATTTTTTTCATGAATGCAAGTGACATTGACATACATGTGATGTTTTTCCGAATATTTTGGTATCTTATTTGCATTTTTCTGATTTAGTATGAATTAGTTATGAAGTTTTCAAAGTGACGGTCAAATGGTCAAAGGAAAAAAGCACAAGACAACCAAAGTGGGTTGGGCAAGACCGCGTGTTTTCAGAAACTAGGGGCAATCCTGACGAGGGGGACACAACTAAGGGTATAAAACCAATTATCCCTATTTATGAAGTGAGAGCTAGTTATATCAACTGCATGATGAGATGGCATATGGGTGGCAGCTAAGGGTGAGATGGCACAATCATCAAATAACGGATAAGCCGCCCAACAAGATGAAGCCGGCTTAGCAACAAATGCAGTTTCTAATATCTGGCGAGTTACAATACGCTGATAAGCCGCCCAAGATACGAAGGCGAGTTTACTAAGTTGGGGATCACTACGTTTTCTGCTAAGTATGGGAGAAACAAGTTTTGACCAAAGCAGCTACAATTATGTATCTACATGTGAAGCAAAAAGGAGAATAAATTGCTAACCCTAAGGACGGAGCTTTGGAACAATAGTGGCGCAATCTACGGATTCTTAAGAAGATCTAAAAATATTCTAGATGCAAAAATGGTGCTGATGCTCACGCCGCCGTATTTTTATGGGAAGATTCATTAAACTATGTCTAAGGCTAGCGGAGGTGATAGTAAGATGGATGAACTCCGACGAGCACAGGTGAACACCGACTAACTATGAAGGGATCAATGTAGATCTAGAAAGGCGGAATCGGTATACCTGGATCTAGTAAATAGTGGCGGGGGTGCTTAGGTGAAGCTCCGACGAAGCTGGTCCGGTGTTGCGGTCTCTGATGAGGTGGCCGATGAAGGTCGACGGGTGCTGTGGTGCTCCGGTCGCAAGATGCTTCGAGAGGAAGAAGAAGAAGAAGCGAAGGGGACAGAGTAAAAGTAAAAAGGAGGACCCCCCGCATATATTTATAAGGCAAGCGGCCCAAGGGTAAATGGCAGGTGCGAAACACGAGGGGGTGCAGTAATTTTTGGAGCTGAAGACGCCTCGATTTTTGGGACCATTGGATATACACAAGATTCATTATGAAATCATGAAGGAATCCCTAAAATTGCGGAGGTGGCATCATCATTTAATATGGCGGGTCGTGAAGTTTTTCAAGATGAGATTTTGAGAACCAGAGATAAGACTCGCCAGACTGATGGATTGAAGATTGACATGAATGAATTCAAATCAATCTCGGGCCTAATGTTGGGGATATGACCCCACGATATAACCCGCCATATAAAGGCTGGGTCATACTACTGGCGACTCTTGGAGCCAGGCTTTAGATGGGTCAGGGCGATCAAGACACAAGACTGGAAGGGCGGCTCACAAGATGGGTCAGCTTAGGGCCTGGAACAAGAAGGCGGCGGTGATGGCCCGGAAGCATAAGCCGTCGCATGATGACTTGCTGGAGGAGCAAGGCGACTTAGAGTTAGACTCAGTCATGGTTCATAACATGACCCGGACTCTTGTAAGTTCGGGGCCTCGACCTGTATATAAAGGCGAGTCCCCACGGAAGATAGATCAGGTGACAATCAATCGATAGCTAGGTCAAGCGAATTCACTCCCTTGTAATCGATACTCAAGCAATAAGCAAAAAAGCAGGAGGAGGCCTTTACCTCCACCATGAGGGGCCGAACCTGGGTAAATCCGTGTCTCTCGATTCCGCTCAACCCTGACAAGCTAATCACCTAGTTGCACTGGCCTCATGTCTAAGTCCTCACACTAGGACATCTGCCGTGACAAAACCACGACACATGTGGTGTTGGTAAACCTCGTAGTCTTGTATCATTAATAACCCCTTGCAATGCCATTTGCTATTGGTTATTTGGTTGCAGGTGCTATCAATATTTACTTCCATGCAATGTGTATCTTTGATACATATCTGGATCGCAGGTGAAGTAATTTTACTTCAAAGAAGATTGAACAACATACCTTCTCTAAAAAGAGATATCCATCATCTCATTCAATATCTCTGATTTCCTGCTTCTATATCTCGCATCATCTAACACTGCAGGAAATCAATTGTCTTCCGGTTGAACGTATTCAGTTCCCATATTATGTGTTGTTTCTCCTTCGACAATTCTTATCTATTCATATTCAGTGAAGAAAAACCTCATATGGAACTCATTCACTTCAAGATGTTTTAATGAGCATCCCTTGCTATGATATATCTTGCATATCTAATCTGCAGTGTTTTACTATACCTCATGTGGATTCATACTCTGTTCTGAGAAAATCTTCATGGCTCATTTTTGTGACAAATCATTTCTAAGTATTCATAATATTTAACAAATCTTTTTCAACATTGTGTTGTCACAAGAAATACCTTAGACAGGAACGAGAGCATTGATCAATGATCCAGATGCCTACATATAGCAATGCTTCTCTCACAAAGATTAACATTGCTACCTTCCAGTTTATCTCTCAAGCATAACCTCAAATGAAATATCTTCAGTATATTGCTTTCATTCAGGGGGAGCGTGTTCATCTTTGTTTATCTCTATCGTCTCTCTTGATCTATTCACATCCTACTTTATTCATCTATTTGTGGCACCCCAGCTCAGAGCAACCGATTTACCTTGCATTGCCAGCCCAGAGATCAAGTCTTCTAGCAACACACAACAACTTGGTACAGAAAATAACCGCTTTATTGATCTCTTGCAGATACATAGTTTTGATGATTACATAACAAACGAGGCCAAGCAGCACACATGGTGCGGCTGCACTTATGTACATTATTTAGTATACAACTCGGGGCCCTCGACAATAAGGGAAACTTCTACTCGACAGCGGAAAGACGAAGTAGAGGGACTCCACTCCACAAGGACACTACTGGGACATGGCCTAAATCGCTTCATATCGATCGACATCAACTTCTTACACGGTTTCTCCTGCATCTGGCATGACATGACAGATGAGTGCTTTGAAGTACTCGCAAGCTCATAGCAAACAAAGCAAATACGACAAACAACAACAAGGTATTTAACAGGTTAATGCATGAGCATGAGCATGAACATGAAGCTATTATTCATGATCTATATGTGGATTATTGTCACGGTCCCTTGGACCAAATTACCATCTCGAGGTTTGATAACCCACAAGTATAGGGGATCGTTTGTAGCCTTTTTTAGTAAATAAGAGTGTTGAACCCAACAAGGAGCTAAAGGTAGAACAAATATTCCCTCAAGTTCTATCGACCACCGATACAACTCTACGCACACTTGACGTTTACTTTACCTAGAACAAGTATGAAACTATTTGGCAAGAATAAAACTACGAGTACTTTGCGAGAATAAAAACTACGAATAAAATGCAAGACAATAAATGTAGATAGCTTTTGTCAACAAGAAAGTCATTTGTCCCTAGGTGATCGATAACTAAACCAGTGATCATTGTTGCAATTTTATATGAGGGAGAGGCATGAGCTAACATACTTTCTATACTTGGATCATATGCACTTATGATTGGAACTCTAGCAAGCATCTGCAACTACTAAATATCATTAAGGTCATAAAACCCAACCACAGAATTAAGTATCAAGTCCTCTTTATCCCATACGCAATGACCCCCAAACTCGGGTCTGTGTATTCTGTCACTCACGCCACCCACCATAAGCGAACCATTAACGTATTGCAACACCCTATAGCGGGGATCCCTCTGTTTGCGCGACACGTAGGGCACCGTAGGACAACACCAAAATAAAATATATAACTCAAACCAATCATGATCATCTATCAACCCATAGGACAAAACGGATCTACTCAAACATCATAGGATAACCACATATCATTGGGAAATAATATATAGTGTTGAGCACCATGTTTAAGTAGATATTACTGCAGGGAAGATAGGTGTTACACCGATAAATAGAGGGGGAGAAAGTTGGTGTTGACGGTAGCAAGATTGTTGATGTAGATTGACGTCACGATCCTTGCTCCGGCGGCAATCCAATGCCACCGGGAGAGAGGGGGAGAGAGCCTCCCTCCTTCTTCTTCTTCCTTGGCTTCCGCCCTAGATGGGAGGAGAGTTCCCCCTCTGGTCCATGGCCTCCATGGCGGCGGAGGGGCAGGAGCCCCTCCTAGATGGGATCTATCTCTCTGTTCTCTTTTGTTTCGATTTTTTTCTGGCCGAAAACCGTTTCTTATACTCCCAAAGATCCGTAACTCCAATTGCGCTGAGATTTTAACACGTTTTTTTTCGGATATAAGCCTCCTTGCGCCCGAAGTAGAGCTCCAACCAACGTACGAGGAGGGCACAACCCAGCACCACGCGCTTGGGCTGCCTGGCGTGCCCAGGTGTCTTGTGGTGGTTGTGGGCCCCCGTTTGTGTTGATTCCACCTCCCAAAAATCACATATATTCCAAAATAATTCTCCGTAATTTTTTATCACGTTTGGACTTCGTTTGATATGGATATTCTATGAAACAAAAAGCATGCAACAAACAGGAACTGGCACTGGCACTAGATCAATAGGTTAGTCCAATAAATCATATAAAATGTTGCCAAAAATATGTGAAAGTTGTATAATATTGGCATGAAACAATAAAAAATTATAGATACGACGGAGACGTATCAGCATCCCCAAGCTTATTTCCCGCTCGTCCTCGAGTAGGTAAATGATAAAAAAGGTAATTTTTGATGTGGAATGCTACCTAGCATAAACTTGATCATATGTCTAATCATGGCATGAATATTAAGACACAAGTGATTCAAAGCAATACTCTATAATTTGACATAAAGACATCAACACTCAGGCATCCCAACAATCAATCATGGCTTTCAAAATATCAACGCTAAAGAAAGTTATCCCTACAAAATCATATAGTCTTGTCATGCTCTATCTTCTTGAGACAAAGTATTTATCATGCACAACCCCGATGACAAGACGAGCAATTGGTTCATACTTTTTAATGCGCTTAAGCTTTTTCAACCCTCACGCAATACATGAGCGCGAGCCATGGATATAACACTATGGGTGGAAGAGAGTATGATGATAGGGGTAAATATAGAGAAGACAAAAAAGTAAGAAAGTCTCACATCGGCGCGGCTAACCAACGGGCTATGGAGATGCCCATCAATCAATATCAATGCGAGGAGTAGGGATTGCCATGCAACGAATGCACTAAGAGCTATAAGTGTATGAAAGCTCAACATGAAAACTAAGTGGGTGTGCATCTAAATCTATAATGAAAAATTCCCATTAGTATATGAAAGTGACAACATAGGAGACTCTCTATATGAAAAACATGGTGCTACTTTGAAGCACAAGTGTGGAACTAGCATGCCCCTTCTCTCTTTGTCTTTTTTTTCTTTTTTTCATTTGTTTCTTTTTCTTCTTTTTTTCTCTCCTTGTCTGGAGTCTCATCCTGACTTGTGGGCGAATCATAGTCTCCATCATCCTTTCCTCGCTGGGGCAATGCTCTAATAATGAATAATGATCATCATCACACTTCTATTTACTTACAACTCAAAAGAAATAAAAATTAAAACTCGATACCTAGAACAAAGTATGACTCTATATGAACGCCTCTTGCAGTGTACCAGGATGTGCAATGATCTAGCATAACAACGATATCAAAAAATGGACAAGCCATGGAAATATCATGCTAGCTATCTTACGATCATGCAAAGAAATATGACAATGAATGCTCAAGTCATCAAAACAGAAGCGGTGGAAGTTGCATGGCAATATATCTCGGAATGGCTATGGAAGGGCCATAATAGGTAGGTATGGTGGCTGTTTTGAGGAAGATATAATGAGGCTTATGTGTGATAGAGCGTATCATATCACCGGATTTGGATGCACCTGCGAAGTTTGCACCGACTCTCGAGGTGAGAAAGGGCAATGCATGGTACCGTAAAGGCTAGCAAATTGCGGAAAGGTGAGAGTGCGTATAATCCATGGACTCACATTAGTCATAAAGAACTCATATACTTATTGCAAAAGTTTATTAGCTTTCGAAGCAAAGTACTTCTACGCATGCCCCTAGGGGGATAGATTCGTTGGAAAAGACCACCGCTCGTCCCTGTCCGCCACTCATAAGGAAGACAATCAATAATAAATCATGCTCCAACTTCATAGCATAACGAGAGACTATATGTGCATGCTTCGGGAATCACAAACCTTAACACCAATATTCGTACTAACCACAACCATTTACTAGTACCTCCCACATATTATCATCTCTATATCACAAAACTATTGCAAGGAATCAAACATATCATATTCAGTGATCCATAAGTTTTATGTAGGATTTTATGACTAACCATGCAAATGACCAATTCCTGTTTGCTCTCTAAATAGATATAGTGAAGCATGAGAGTTTAATTCTTTCTACAAAATACCATGCTCTAATAAGTATAAGTGAAGCAAAAGAGCATTCTTCAAATAAAAGTTTTCTATGTGAAGAGAAATAGGCAATCCAAACTTCAAATGATATAAGTGAAGCACATGAAGCATTCTATAAAGCCATACTCAAAAGATATAAGTGAAGTGCAATGAGCATTCTATAAATCAACCATGGACTATCTCATACCGGCATGGTGCATAAAAGAAAAGTCAAAACTAAACACAAAAGACGCTCCAAGATTTACACATATCACATGAACGAAACAAAAACGAAAACATACCGATACTTGTTGAAGAAAGATGGGATGCCTTCCGGGGCATCCCCAAGCTTAGACACTTCAGTCTCCTTGAATATTTACTTGGGTTTCCTTGGGCATCCCCAAGCTTGAGCTCTTGCCTCTCCTCCTTCTCCTCACATCGAGACCTCCTCGAACTTTGAACACTTCATCCACACAAAACTTAACAGAAGACTGGTGAGATCCGTTAGTATAATAAAGCAAATCACTACTTTAAGTACTATTTCAAACCCATTCATATTTTGTTTTTACATTGTATCTACTGTATTATAATGTCTCCATGGCTTATACCATCGATAAAAATCAATAGTTTCATCAAAACAATGCATCAAAAACAGAATCTACCTTAAATAGGATAGACTGTAGTAATCTGAACTTTAACCATACTTCTGTACTCCAAAAATTCTGAAAAATTAGGAAAAAATAAAAAAATTGTATAGAAATACTTTGCAAAAGTTTTAGAAACTTTTGATGTTCCAGTAAAAAATGTAAAATCACACACTACAGCCAAAGTATCTGTTTTTGCACCGCACATACCAACAAGCAATCTAATCATCCTAAAAGCAAATCTTGGCACATTATTTTTATAATACAATGGATTTGTACAAGGGGGTAATTATTTTTTTTTGAAAATTTTCTGTAATTCAATATTCACAAAGTTTCCATGGGCATGAACAAAGTTCAAGGCATGCTCCCGCTTCCACGGTGCTCGTCCTTCTCATTTTCACTTTTGTTTTTGTGAAGTTATAAGTTCCCCTCTATATATTTTTTAAACTTTATAAAAGCACAGAATGGAATAAAATGGCTCTCTAAAACTTCTAGGTTGTCTCCCTGGCAGCGCTTTCTTTAAAGCCATTAAGCTAGGCATAAAGTGCTCAAGTGATGGATCCACCCGGATCCCAAGGTATATCAAAGCCCATTTTAATTAACAATGATTTGGCATTTAGTAGTGAGCACAAAGCAACATATATCATGCAATGACGAAGTCTAAATCTCTTCCTATGCATTGGCATGTCATAAAAGAACAATTCATGCACATCAAGTAAAGGCCAATACATAGCATAAGTAGTTTCTTGCAATTTTATCGTGTTGGAAACATAGAGAGGTGGAGAAGTAGTTCCTCTGTCATAATAATTGCAAGTAGGAGCAGCAAGTACATGCATATTATATTCATCAAAATCATCATGTGCAGTAGCAAAATGCAACCCATCAATGTAATCCTTAATAAGTGCAAACTTCTCCGATATAGTGTAGTTTGGAGAATTCAAAAAGATAATAGGACTATCATGTGGTGGTGCAATAGCAACAATTTCATTCTTAACATAAGTAACTATAGCAAGTTCATCTCCATAAGCATAATTCAAATTGGCATCATGGCCACAAGCATAGCAAGCATCAATTTCATCAAAAAGGGATATTTCAAGTGAATCAATGGGATCATAGCAATTATAATAGCATTCATCCTGCGGTAAGAATGAAGGGACATTAAACAATGTATGAGTTGAAGAGTTACTCTCATTAGAAGGTGGGCACGGGTGATCAATCCGCTCTTCCTCCTTTTGTTCTTCGCTCTCCTCATCATCTTTTTCATCCAATGAGCTCACAGTGTCATCACTTTCTTCTTCCATAGACTCCCGCAAAATATTAGTTTCTTCTTGGACAGCAGAGACATTCTCAATAAATACATCAATATCGTAATTGCATTTATAATTATCATAGAAATATTTAAGTATAGCAAAATTTTCAGGTCTATAAACATCATCATCAAAAGCTTCATATTTTTCAAACAAAGATTCAATTTCATAAGCACCCTTAAAAGCAACAAATTCTTCTATTCATTCCACATCATAGTAATCATATCTACCATTAGCATAAGAAGCTAAGGTTTCATTTTCATTAAATTTGCATGAAAAGGGAAGGTGTGGAGCCTTCATCCTAGAGCTACAAGTATAATCATATCTCAAGCATAAATTCCGAGCATACCAATGCAGCATATCAATTTGATCCCATAATAGTTTCCCTTTTTGTGTCAAGCGATAATCCCTAAAGTATTCACGTTGATCCAACGTGTCTCCCATTATCATGTTGAATGGGGTTTTCTCAGGATTATCAAAGTAGTGTTTAATATTTTTCACATAGCGAGCATCGAGGGTTTTAGGAGGTTCCCCATCTCCATGAGTAGCAAGTACAACTAATTTTTTTTGGTGTTTCATGTTCCATATCCATAACTAAAGATAGAGAACAACTTAGAACAGAAAATAAAAACTACTTAGTGATAAAGCAAACAAGCACACACGAGAATATTCACCCCACGCTATTGCTCCCTAGCAAAGGCGCCAGAAAAAGGTCTTGATAACCCACAAGTATAGGGGATTGTTTGTAGCCTTTTTTGATAAATAAGAGTGTCGAACCCAATGAGGAGCTAAAGGTAGAACAAATATTCCCTCAAGTTCTATCGACCACCGATACAACTCTACGCACACTTGATGTTTGCTTTACCTAGAACAAGTATGAAACTATTTTGCAAGAATAAAACTACGAGTACTTTGGGAGAATAAAAACTATGAATAAAATGCAAGACAATAAAAGTAGATATCTTTTGTCAACAAGAAAGTCATTTGTCCCTAGGTGATCGATAACTAAACCGGTGATCATTGTTGCAATTTTATATGAGGGAGAGGCATGAGCTAACATACTTTCTCTACTTGGATCATATGCACTTACGATTGGAACTCTATCAAGAATCCGCAACTACTAAAGATCATTAAGGTCATAAAACCCAACCACAGAATTAAGTATCATGTCCTCTTTATCCCATACGCAATGACCCCCAAACTCGGGTCTGTGTATTCTGTCACTCACGCCACCCACCATAAGCGAACCATTAACGTATTGCAACACCCTATAGCGGGGATCCCTCCGTTTGCGTGACACGGAGGGCACCGTAGGACAGCACCAAAATAAAATATACAACTCAAACCAATCATGATCATCTATCAACCCATAGGACAAAAACGGATCTACTCAAACATCATAGGATAACCACATATCATTGGGAAATAATATATAGTGTTGAGGACCATGTTTAAGTAGATATTACTGCAGGGAAGAGAGGTGTTACACCGCTGCATAGAGGGGGAGAAAGTTGGTGTTGACGGTAGCAGGACTGTTGATGTAGATCGCCGTCATGATCCTTGCCCCGGCGACACTCCGGCGCCACCAGGAGAGAGGGGGAGAGAGCCCCCCTCCTTGTTCTTATTCCTTGGCCTACCCCTAGATGGGAGGAGAGTTCTCCCTCTAGTCCATGGCCTCCATGGCGGCGGAGGGGCAGGAGCCCCTCCTAGATGGGATCTATCTCTCTGTTCTCTTCTGTTTCGCGTTGTTTTCTAGCCGAAAACCATTTCTTATATTCCTGAAGATCCGTAACTCTGATTGCGCTGAGATTTTAACACGATTTTTTTTTCTGAATATAAGCTTCCTTGCGCCCAAAGTAGAGCTCCAACTGACGTACGAGGAGGGCACAACCCACCACCACGCGCCTGGGCTTCCTGGCACGCCTAGGTGTCTTGTGGTGGCTGTGTGCTCCTGTTTGCGTTGATTCTACTTCCCAAAAATCACATATATTCCAAAATAATTCTCCATAAATTTTTATCGCATTTGGAATTTGTTTGATATGGATATTCTGCGAAACAAAAAACATGCAACAAACAGGAACTGGCACTAGGCATTGGATCAATAGGTTAGTCCAATAAATCATATAAAATGTTGCCAAAAATATGTGAAAGTTGTATAATATTGGCATGAAACAATCAAAAAATTATAGATACGATGGAGGCATATCAAGGTTACCTCATAACCTCCATCAATATCTTACCATCGTGATCATCACTCGATCACAGCAATACCAACCATAGTGATCCTCACATGACCACCAACTTCTGCATGTGCCATCTTTTTTTTCTTAAGTGTGTGGGTTAATTATTTCAGTTGACCCACAGTGTGATCTACTATGAACTGTGTCCATAATCGAGGATGCGGTTATCGATAGATTATACACTCTGCAGAGGTTAGTGCACTATACCCACACCATTGAACTCATGGCCTCGTGCCCCCATTCGGGTGGACCAACGACGTTCCAACAAAACCAATCTATTGCATGACACTCTCCCGGCCACTCCGACAAACTCCCCTTTGGGCTATGTCATGGGTGGCACCGATGCCAACTCGTGACATCCACCACCTTTGTGGCAGGCACCATCATGGCAAAAATAAAACAAACTCGTCCGAAACAAGGACATCGGTACCGTACAACTCGGGCACACAAGGTTATGCCTGCCTACCGGGCCAGGGTAGCGCGAGCGCATAACCTTCCCGAGTTGGAGGCACCGGCGAGAGGCATGAAAATAGATCGAATTAGGGCCCCCCATCCAGGAAAGTGTGGTTGCACTGGTGAGCTCGATTCGGTGGCACCATGACTCGATCAACAGTTTGTTCAAGTTGAATTATCATTAGGTTTAACTTGAATGAGAATGATTCGAGTCATAGTATGCAATATGGTGCACGGGGTCATGATAACATGAATATAAGTAACTAATACATCATACTCATTCATGGCATATAACATGATCTCTACTACATAATAATATGACATGGAGTAAATCTAATGCAACAAGTGTTATAAGATAGATCATTTAAAAATGAAGCATATATTGAATTAAATTCAAATGGAACCATTTGCCATTGCAATGCCATCCTTGCAAATGAATGTTGTGGCTTGCCTTAGTTCTGAGGAGTGTCACAATACTCCTGGTCTTCTCCAACACAACTAGGCTCTTCCGAGAATAATTTAAATGCAAAAAGAGAATGTCACATAAAGCATTTTATTGCACCAGAAATTCTATACAGCAAGGAAAATTCTCAAATTTCACAAGAAGAAAATTTTGGCTCAATATAAAACTGTTGCAAAAAGTTTCAATTCATTTGGGCTTATAGTTTAGGATTTATAGCTGGTCAAAGTTCTGGTCAAAAATGAATTTAAATAGAATTTAACAGAATTTCCAGAAGAGGCCACGTCGAAGACGTATTTTTCCAGGGAGCCTCCACTAGAAAAATGGTTCGGGGGCGAGAGAGAGGCTAACTGGTGGGCCCCCCTATCAGGGTTAAGAGAAAGAGAGAATACGGTGTGGCGGCTCTATCGCTAGTGGTTCTCCGGGGAGTAGGCCACGGTGGTCGTCGGTGAGGGTCGAGATGGATGCAGGGTGGTGTGGGGAACATGCACGTACCCAAAACATGGCCGGAGATGGACAGGCAGCGTGGCTAGCTTCATCTCCAGAGACGGCGGGCGGCGGAGCTCGTCGGAGTCGAGGATTCCGGCGACAATCCGATGAACTAGCTGCACCAACGCATTCAGGAGATCACCCGGAGCTTGCCTGTGGTAGTGGATGAAGAAGAGTGTGGATGGAGGGAGTGGATGGCCGTGGGGGATCTGCGGCCAATGCCGGCGAGGATCAGAGGCAGGAGGCCCTCCTGGCCTTGCCTTGCTTGTAGGTGAACGATTTCTAGCCAATGTGGGTGCATGCGATGGCTAGAACGGCTTGGGAGGGGTCTATATATAGGCAGAGGAGATGGCTGAGCTCTGATCTTTGCCGTGGTGGAGCTACCGGCATTCTGGTGAGGAGAGGGGCTCGAGCACTGCTTGGGCAAGAAGTAGAAGATCGAGGGGAGACTGTGGACGCATGCGGGCACAGTGCAGCGCACTAAGTGGGCAGGAGCCGCAGCCACGCTCACTGTTCCGCATGGTTGCATCATGTCCGCGTCTGGCGTGCCCCTGCCAGCATCAAGGAGGGTCAGAGAGGTGGTCAGGTGGACTTAGGAGAGGTAGCTAGGTGGCGAGGACATGTTGTGGTGTCGCGAGGAGGAAGAAAGGGCGGTGGCCGAGGACCCCGACGTCCAGAGCATGAGCTCTGTATGTCAAACACCTCGGTTCCGCATGGTCACCACATGCACTAGCATATGTGGTACTTTTGGAGGGTGCAGACCGTGTCCAACGTGATGTCCCTTCAATGTGGTGCTACGCAATGCTCTTGGCTTGCCACCTAGCTCAAGGGATGTGGCAAGAGGTTGCTGCAAAGTTTCTGTACATAAACATGGACATGAAGTTGTGCTCATATGGCTTGTAGGATAGGGCCGAATTTGGAGGTTAAGCATCACTTAGGAAGGTAATTAAGTGGTAAAAATTTCAGCTTCAATGGATCAAGGAAAAATATACTTGCTTCACAAACTATCATTTCTGACCAGAAGCAAAAACATTTTTCCTAGCTGAAAATTTACAAAGGACAATGGAAAATATTTGCATGGGGAGGTGAGGCATGATCCAAAGAATATTTGGGAATTTTCTAAGAATTTTCTAAGCAATAAAAATGAGGGTTGCTTCATAGCACAGAGAGAAAATAGCCCTCTTCAGAGAGCAAAATGAATATAAAGCCATAAAGAAAAATTATGACATGGCAATGGAGTGAGAGATATGAGATTTTGAGAGAGATTAAAGATGATAGTATTCACATGTAAGAAAGTCAAAAATAATTCCAAGTGTCAAGTCCAATTGAATTGACAGAAAAACCCATTGGCAAAATAAACATTCACTAAATCCAAATAAAAAGAAAAGGCAAAATCCAGGGTGTCACACTATCCTTCGATATATTATGTTTTGTCAACAATCATCCAAAAGGGCAAAGATTTTTGGTGCAATTCTTTCCCTCTATGTTTTGGAGATTGTTGACAAAAACATGCGTGGACTGATTTGTTTGCTAGTGCACACAGAGAGAAATAGTCCATGCAGAACTGAAGAGAATGCCATCTTTGGTGACAAGTTTGAGAAACTTCATCGAAGAACATCTGTGATGCAGAGATGATTCAGTTATACCTATCGAAGCCATGCAGGCGTGAAGGTTGATGTGAAAGTTTTGACCCCGTGAAATTTATTGCTGGCGTGAAGCAATTCGTTTGGTGTTCGTCCGAAGAAAATTGAATGCAGCTAAGAAGGCCGAAGGAGAAGTGAAGACGTAGCATTAATTTCATTGGTCTTCTTCTCTTTCTTGAGTCATATGACCTCCATACTATTAATAGGGGTATAGGTTCTCGAAGCTTAGATCCGCTGTGATGCTTAGCCCAAACCTATGCAAGACTGAGAGAAATCTCTTTATGCTCTGAATGATTACCTGTCAGCAGAAGACATAGTTCTTCTGTGCTGCAGGAGATATCTTTCGGACTGAGGAGTTAGCACTTCTTGATCCACAATAAATGTTACTGTTGTGCTCAAAATCCGGCCGTTGGACTCGTGCCGTTCGACCATTGGCTGTCTCGCATGTCCAATTTGGTCATTCCCTTCAGGGAAGGCTATGGCTATAAATAGCCACCCCGCTCCAACGTTGTCCGTTGGCTGCTCCACCTAAGATTTCTGAGAATATTGATTGAGCATCCCCTCTCCGAGTGATTTGATTTTAAGATCCACCGAGAGAAAATCAAGAACGAAAACTTAGATAGTGGTTGAGCATCATAGTTGTTCTGAGTTAGAGTTCTTGTACCTATTACACTTGATAGCTGCGCACTCTCTAGATGGATAGGTGTCGGCTTGAGTGTTGAAGAGTTGTTGTCTTCACCGAGCAAGATGTTCAGCAACCAAGAGTAATTGTGGTTTGCGAAGGAAGTCTGTCGAACGTTTGGAGATCGCTGATAAACATCTACCATGAGTGAAATCAACTGGAGTCTTGTCAGCTCCCTGTTGAAGGAGAATAGGACGGAGAGAGGTTTGCTCCTGTGTTCAATCACAAGTCCCTCCAACCAGACATAGTCCTTTGGTAGAAGGACGAACTAATCTACCAAATACACTTGTCGCCATCGAGAACCACTAGTCCATTCCATTCACTTTGTTCATTGGGAATTTCATTCATGCTTTGTGATGATCATGTATTTGTTCTCGTGTTGATCTTCTATCTCTCATGTGTAGACTGCTGAATATCCATCTTATCTTTCAGGCAGTATTTTATTCTTTCACCTCTGCCAGCATTTGCCTAGATGCTTGCATATAGTTTTCATTCATGCTATTGCAACTGCTTACTAGTTGCATTACCATCCTGATAGTCAAGACCATAATCTATTATGCTTGAGCTATCATTGTTTCTTACATCAAAAGATGTGTTCCTCAGTAGGATTCCTAC
Source organism: Thinopyrum elongatum (assembly GCA_011799875.1). NCBI lineage: Eukaryota > Viridiplantae > Streptophyta > Magnoliopsida > Poales > Poaceae > Thinopyrum > Thinopyrum elongatum. Next base: position 421,917,171 of record CM022299.1, read on the forward strand.
TTAAGTTTTAGTTCCCTCTAGTTTTTCCGCTGTTGGGTTTGGGCTTGATGGAAAACATTCAAAAGAATTTTTGAATCTCCCATTCACCCCCCTCTGGTTGATATACTCTCAGTCCCTACAAAGATATTTAACTCCCAAGTGAACTCAATAAATAGAGCTATGTTCCCCTGCAACGGTGCCAGAAAATAGTCTTGATGACCCACAAGTATAGGGGATCGCAACAGTCTTCGAGGGTAGTATTTCACCCAAATTTATTGATTCGACACAAGGGGAGCCAAAGAATCTTTATGAGCTTTAGCAGTTGAGCTGTGAATTCAACCACACCGGGAAACTTATTTCTTTGCAGCAAAGTGTTTAGTAGCATAGTAGTATGATAGTTTGATAGTAGCAGTAGCAGTAGCAGTAGCAATAGTAACAGTAGCAGTTTTATAGTGATTGTAATAGTAGCAGCAACAGTAGTAACTTAGCAAATATCGATGTGAGCAAAGCGTAGGCATTAGATCAGCGATGGATATTTGTATGGATGACATTCATCATGTAAGAGTCACAACCTAGAGCGATACACAATAGCTCCAATTCATCAATTCAATGTAGGCACGTATTCCGTATATAGTCATGTGTGCTTATAATAAGAACTTGCATGACATCTTTTGTCCTACCCTCCCGTGGCAGCGGGGTCCATAAGGAAATCAAAGGGTAATTAAGGCCTCATTTTAATAGAGAACCGGATCAAAGAATTAACACATAGTGAATACATGAACTCCTCGAATTAAAGTCATCCCCAGAGAGTATCCCAATTATTGTCACCTTGGGGTCTACGGTTCAGAACAATAACAAGTGCATGCATTACAAAAAAAAGACACATCCATGACATTATGGCCCAAACAAAAAAAATTCTATCATGGTTATGACACTTCTATGACAATAATTGTGACAAAAACACTTATCATCATATATGTAGTGGGCTCCTACTTCTATGACAGAAAATCATGACAGGAAATGGGCTTTTCGTCCTGGGCCGGCCGGAGACGCACCTGCATGACATTCTTTGGGACGTCATGACATAAAAAATCATGGTAGAAGTGAGGGCGAGGAAAATATCAGGGAGTTCCCGGTTATGGTGGGTGGTCGGGGACGACCGATGCAGTGTGGTTCGCCTGTTTCTCTCGTACGTACGTGTGTGCGAGGCACTCGCTAGCTGAACCCTTGTGAGGCATTCACGCGCTTACTGAACCCGAGCGATTGCACTAGCTAGCTACGTACTGAACACGAGGGATCGATCCCACTACATACTGAAGACGATCGATCCATCCCTTCGCTGCTAACTAAACCCGAGCGATTCCTTCGCTGCTAACTGAAGCTGGCCGATTCCTTCGCTGCTAAATGGATCCGATCAATCCTTCTCGCTGCTCACTTGAGCCGATCAAGCCCCCATGCGAGATGTAGATAGCCCGTGCGTTGGGTTGCCTCTGGATGAACAGTGCCTGTTGCTGCCGCGCGTGCGATACGTAAAAATGAGTCGAGATGTGTGGTGAGTGATACGTCTCCAACGTATCTATAATTTTTTATTCTTCCATGCTATTATATTATCCATCTTGGATGTTTTATATTCAATATTATGCTATTTTATATCATTTTTTGGGACTAACTTATTAACCTAGTGCCAAGTGCCAGTTGCTGTTTTTCCTTGTTTTTATCTTTTACAGAAAATCAATATCAAGCGGAGTCCAAACGGAACGAAACTTTTTGAGGATTTTTCTTGGACCAGAAGACACCTAGGAAGCTTCGGGAGGAGGCTAGAAGAGCTACGAATGAGCCACAAGCTCGGGAGGTGCACCCCCAGGCTTGTGGGCCATCGTGGCACATCTAACCCTAATCTCAGCTCTATAAATACCCAAATATTCCCTTTACACTGAGGGCACACCAAAAATACTTTCCCACTGCCGCAAGCTTCTGTTCTCGTGAGATCCCATATTGGGGCCTTTTCTGGCACTCCGCTAGAGGGGGATTCATTGACGGAGGGCTTCTACATCAACCTTGCTGCCCTTTCGATGATGTGTGAGTAGTTTACCATAGACCTACGGGTCCATAGCTAGTAGCTAGATGGCTTCTTCTCTCTCTTTGATCTTCAATACAGTGTTCTCCTCGATGTTCTTGGAGATCTATTCGATGTAATCTTCTTTTGCGGTGCGTTTGTTGAGATCTGATAAATAGTGAATTTATGATCAGATTATCTATGAATATTATTTGAGTCTTTTCTAAACTCTTTTATGCATGATTAAGATAGTTTGTATTTCTCTCCGATCTATTGATTTGGTTTGGCCAACTAGATTGATTTTTCTTGCAATGGGAAAGGTGCTTTGTAGTGGGTTCAATCTTGCGGTGTCCTCACCCAGTGACAAAAAGGGTAGCGAGGCACATATTTGTATTGTTGCCAGTAAGGATAAAAAGGTTGGGTTTATTCATATTGATTGGATCTATCCCTCTACATCATGTCATCTTGCTTAAGGCGTTACTGCGTTCTTGTTAAATTAATACACTAGATGCAGGCTGGATAGCGGCCGATGTGTGGAGTAATAGTAGTAGATGCAGACAGGAGTCGGTCTACTTGACACGGATGTGATGCCTATATTCGTGATCATTGCCTTGGATATCGTCATAACTATGCGCTTTTCTATCAATTGCTCAATAGTAATTTGTTTACCCACCATATGCTTTCTTTCAAGAGAGAAGCCTCTAGTGAAAACTATGGGCCCGGGTCTATTTCTATCATATTACTTTCAGATCTATAAAACCAAAAACACAAAAATACCTTGCTGTAATTTATTTACCTTTACTTTATTTTGCACTTTTATTTATCTTTTATATCAATCTCTATCAGATCTCATCCTTGCAAGTGACCGTGAACGGATTAACAACACCTTTTTCGCGTTGGGTGCAAGTATTTGTTTGTTTGTGCAGGTGCATCTATTGGGGACATGTGTGTTCCTCCTACTGGATTGATACCTTGGTTCTTAACTGAGGGAAATACTTATCTCTACTTTGCTGCATCACCGTTTCCTCTTCAAGGGAAAAATCCAACGAAAGCTCAAGAAGTAGCAGGAAGAATTTCTCGCGCCGTTGCCGGGGAGGATCTACATCAAGCCTACCAAGTACCCATCATAAATTCTCATCTCTTGCACTTACATTATTTGCCATTTGCCTCCCGTTTTCCTCTCCCCCACTTCTAAAACGTTTTCAGAAAAACACAAAAAAAATTTGCTTTCTTTCCGTTTGCCTTTATGTCTTACTTGGTTTGTTTGCTTGTTCGCTTGGTATAATTGCATGTTTATTGGAAATCAAAAATGAAAAGCTTATGGATCCTCAACCACTTGCTAATCTTTTTAAAAGATCCAATTATGATGAACCAATTTCTAGTGAGTTGAGTGCACTAGATTATCTTTATGAAGTTTTGCTTGAAATTTGTGAATCTGAAAATTGTGATGAAGTGCTAAAAGAGGAAATTTATGAAGTGATTCACGATAGCTCCTTGAATGAAAAGCATGATTGCAATGGTTTTATTATAAATTCTATTAATGTCAATTGTGCTAATAATATGCAAAACCCCAAGCTTGGGGATGCTAATTTTCATATGTCCACTACTTATTTCAATGATCATGATTGGGGTGATTCTTCTTATGATCTTGAAAATTTATTTAAGCCTCATGATGAATATGATATTGATAATAGTGTTTGCAATAATATTTAAAGTGGGTTTGGAAGAGTGTCAACTCTAGGTAATAATGATCCCACTGCTTTGGAGAATGATCAATCTCATGAAAATTTTGATAAAAGTGGGCTTGGAGAGGTCATGACTTTATTTGATGATAATCCCACTATATTGGAAGAGTGTCAACTTTGCATGCATGTGGATCATGTAGAGAATATGTTATGTGATAGCTATATTGTCGAATTTGAATATGATCCCACATGTAATTATTATGAGAAAGGGAAATATGGTTGTATAAATTTTCATGTTACGGAATTACCTCTCTTCATGTTGAGATTGTCAATGTTTTATTTTTCTTCCTTGCATATGCTAGTTTTTGCTTGTTTTGATAATTTGTTAGCTTATAAAATGCATATGCATAGGAAGTATGTTAGACTTAAATATGATTTTTCACATGCTATTTGATGCTCTCTTTGTGCTTCAATTCTTGTCTTTCATGCGAGCATCATTAAAATTATCAATGCCTAGCTAAAAGGCTTTACAGAAAAGCGCTTGTTAGGAGGCAACCAATATTTTTCCTTTTCTGTTTTTAGGAGAATATGCAATTATACTTCTGTTATGATTGTGTTTAAGAGTTTTAATTAGTGTTTGTGCCAAGTAGACCTTTGGGATGATCTATGGTGATAGTTGATTTGATTTTGCTAAAAAATAGAAACTTTTGTGCCTAGTTCTAGAATTGTTTAAATTCATAGAAATGTGTACTGGTTCTGAATTTTTTACACAAGATTGCTATACAAATTGGCTATGTTGTCCGAATTTTTTCGGAATTTTTAGAGTTACAGAAGTATGAGCAATATTCAGGTCTTCACAGACTATTCTATTTTTGACTGATTCTGTTTTCTATGCATTGTTCTCTTATTTTGATGAATCTATGGGTAGTATCGGGGGTATGAACCATGGTGAAGTTGGACTACAGTAGATATAATGCTAATATGAAATTGGAATGAGTTCACAACAGTACCTAAGTGGTGATTTGCTTTTATTATACTTACGGAGCTCACGAGTTTTCTGTTGAGTTTTGTGTTGTGAAGTTTTCAAGTTTTGGGTGAAGTTTCAATGGACTAAGGAATAAGGAGTGGCAAGAGCCTAAGATTGGGGATGACCAAGGCACCCCAATGTAATATTCAAGGAAAATCAAGCATCTAAGCTTGGGGATGCCCCGGATGGCATCCCATCTTTCGTCTACAATCCATCGGTAAATTACTTGAGGTTATATTTTTATTCACTACACGATATGTGTTTTGCTTGCAGCGTCTTGTATTATGTGAGTCTTTGATTTATTTGATTTTTAGTTTGCCACAATCATCCTTGTTGTACACATGTTTTGAGAGGGACACATATTAATCGTGAATTTATTAGAAATACTCTATGTGCTTCACTTATATCTTTTGAGCTAGGCAGTTGCTCTAGTGCTTCACTTATATCTTTTTAGAGCACGGCGGTGGTTTTATTTTGAAGAAATTGATGAACTCTCATGCTTCACTTAAATTATTTTGGGAGTCTTATAAATAGTATGGCAATTTGCTTGGGTTATGAATTTGGTCCTAATATGGGTATTCAAGAGGGATATAATAAAAACTTTCATGAAGATCATTGAATATATGAGAAGTTTGATTCCTTGCATTTGTTTTGAGATATAAAGATGGTGATATTACAGTCATGCTAGTTATTAATTGTGGTTTAGTAAGAATACTTGTGTTAAGGTTTGTGATTCCCGAAGCATGCACGTATGGTCTCTCGTTATGCGATGAAATTGGAGCATGATTTATTATTGATTATCTTCCTTATGAGTGGCGGTCGGGGACGAGCGATGGTATTTTCCTACCAATCTATCCCCCTAGGAGCATGCGTAATAGTACTTTGCTTCGAGGGCTAATAAACTTTTGCAATAAGTATGTGAGTTCTTTATGACTAATGTTGAGTCCATGGATTATACGCACTCTCACCCTTCCACCTTTGCTAGCCACTCTAGTACCGCGCAACTTTTGACGATGCATTAAACCCTCTTATACCTTTACTCAAAACAGCCACCATACCTACATATTATGGCATTTCCATAGCCATTTCGAGATATATTGCCATGCAACTTCCACCGTTCTATTTTATTATGACACATACCATCATTGTCATATTGCTTTGCATGATCATATAGTTGGCATAGTATTTGTAGCTTGGCCACCGTTCATATTTTTTATACATGTCACACTAGATCATTGCATGAGTCATTCATATAGACTCATATCTTTGTTCTGGTATCGAGTTGTAATTCTTGAGTTGTAAGTAAATAAAAGTGTGTTGGTCGTCATTATTAGAGCATTGTCCCATGTGAGGAAAGGATGATGGAGACTATGATTCCCCCACAAGCCGCGATGAGGCTCCGGACGAAAAATGAAATAAAATAAATAGGCCAAAGAGCCCAAGAAAAAAAAGATCCCAAAGATCCCAAAATAAAAAATAAGAGAAAAAGAGAGAAGGGACAGTGTTACTATCCTTTTTGCACACTTGTGCTTCAAAGTAGCACCATGTTCTTCATGATAGAGAGTCTCATATATTGTCACTTTCATATATTACTAGTGGTAATTTTGCATTATAGAACTTGGCTTGTATATTCTCATGATGGGCTTCCTCAAATGCCTGAGGTCTTCGTGAGCAAGCAAGTTGGATGCACACCCACTTAGTTTTCTTTTGAGCTTTCATACACTTATAGCTCTAGTGCATTCGTTGCATGACAATCCCTACTCACTCACATTGATATAAATTGATGGGCATCTCCATAGCCTATTAATTTGTCTAGCTGGTGTGAGAATTTCCTTCTCCTTTTTGTCTACTACCACCTTCTATTCCACCCATAGTATTATATCCATGGCTCACGCTCATGTATTGCATGAGAGTTGAAAAAGCTGAAGCGCGTTAAAAAGTATGAACCAATTGCTTGGCTTGTCATTGGGGTTATGCATGATAAATACTTTGTGTTAAGAAGATGGAGCATGACAAGAATGTATGATTTTGTAGGGATAACTTTCTTTAGCCATGATATTTTCAAAGGACATGATTGCTTTTTAGTATGCTTGAAGTATTACTGTTTTTATGTCAATATTAAAATTTTGTTTTGAATCTTATGGATCTGAATATTCATGCCACATAAAAGAAAAATTACTTGATAAACATGTTAGGTAGCATTCCACATCAAAAATTCTGTTTTTATCATTTACCTACTTGAGGACGAGTAGGAATCAAGCTTGGGAATGCTTGATACGTCTCCAACATATCTATAATTTTTTATTGTTCCATGCTATTATATTATCCATCTTGGATGTTTTATATGCATTACTATGCTATTTTATATCATTTTTTGGGACTAACTTATTAACCTAGTGCCAAGTGCCAGTTGCTGTTTTTCCTTGTTTTTGTTTTTTATAGAAAATCAATAACAAACGGAGTCCAAATGGAACAAAACTTTTTGAGGATTTTTCTTGGACCAGAAGACACCTAGGAAGCTTCGAGAGGAGGCCAGAAGAGCCACGGATGAGCCACAAGCTCGGGAGGCGCGCCCTAGGGGGGCACCCCCAGGCTTGTGGGCCCACCATGGCACCTCTAACCCTAATCTCAGCTCCATAAATACCAAAATATTCCGTTTACACTGAGGGGCACACCAAAAATACTTTTTCGCCGCCGCAAGCTTCTGTTCTCGTGAGATCCCATCTTGGGGCCTTTTCTGGCACTCCGCCGGAGGGGGATTCGATCACGGAGGGCTTCTACATCAAACTTGCTGCCCTATCGATGATGTGTGAGTAGTTTACCATAGACCTACGGGTCCATAGCTAGTAGCTTGATGGCTTCTTCTCTCTCTTTGATCTTCAATACAATGTTCTCCTCGACGTTCTTGGAGATCTATTCGATGTAATCTTCTTTTGCGTTGCGTTTGTTGAGATCCGATAAATTGTGAATTTATGATCAGATTATCTATGAATATTATTTGAGTCTTTTCTAAACTCTTTTATGCATGATTAAGATAGTTTGTATTTCTCTTTGATCTATTGATTTGGTTTGGCCAACTAGATTGATTTTTCTTGCAATGGGAAAGGTGCTTTGTAGTGGGTTCAATCTTGCGGTGTCCTCACCCAGTGACAGAAGGGGTAGCGAGGCACATATTTGTATTGTTGCCACTAAGGATAAAAAGGTTGGGTTTGTTCATATTGATTGGATCTATCCCTCTACATCATGTCATCTTGCTTAAGGCGTTACTCCGTTCTTATTAACTTAATACACTAGATGCATGCTGGATAGCGGTCGATGTGTGGAGTAATAGTAGTAGATGCAGGCAGGAGTCGGTCTACTTGTCACGGACGTGATGCCTATATTCGTGATCATTGCCTTGGATATCGTCATAACTATGCGCTTTTCTATCAATTGCTCAACAATAATTTGTTTACCCACCGTATGCTTTCTTTCAAGAGAGAAGCCTCTAGTGAAAAGTATGGCCCCCGAGTCTATTTTTATCATATTATTTTGAGATCTATAAAACCAAAAACACAAAAATACCTTGCTGCAATTTATTTACCTTTACTTTATTTTTGCACTTTTATTTATCTTTTATATCAATCTCTATCAGATCTCATCCTTGCAACTGACCGTGAAAGGATTGACAACCCCTTTTTCGCGATGGGTGCAATTATTTGTTTGTTTGTGCAGGTACATCTATTGGGGACTTGTGTGTTCCTCCTACTAGATTGATACCTTGGTTCTTAACTGAGGGAAATACTTATCTCTACTTTGCTGCATCACCCTTTCCTCTTCAAGGGAAAAACCAACGCAAGCTCAAGAAGTAGTAGTGAGTCTAGTCGGTTGGTTGGATGTGGATGAACAGTTCTCGTTGCTGCCGCCCGCTCGTATGTACATGTACGCTCCACCCCAGTTGGTGGGGGTTGGATGAACAGGACCCCGTGGTAGTAGGCGGTTGCCGCTGCATAAACAGAACCCCGAGGAGGCCGCCACACCCCAGGTGGTTGGGGGTGGATGAACAGGACCCTGTGGAGGCTCTATGAACAGTAGCCGGTGGAACCTGGAGGATGACTGTGGATGAACAGTACCACGTGGAGGCTGGAGAGAGAGGCAGTAGATAGTGGATGAACAGTAGCCCGTGGAGTCCCGTTTTGTGGTATGCCACACCCCTCCCGATGAACAGGACCCCGTTTCGTCCATAGGCTCTCCAACAGAAGTCTGTTTCCTCCATTTTGCGGTACGCCACACCCCCTCCTGATCAACAAGACCCCGTTCGACCGTTGGTGTCGGTGCAACAAACCCCAGGTATGTTGCCTAGACTGTACACAGGCTCAAGAATGAGATTGCAGCACCCAGGACAAGGCCAAGCAGAAGAGGTCAGCTCTTTGAGGAATTAAAGGGTGGATCAAGAAGACCAAGACCAACCCAAGGAGTAAAGTACCGCAATGGGAAAACTTCCCCTGCCGGGCAGGCGAGCCTGGCGGGGACGAGGTTGCCCCGAAGACAAGTCTCAAGATTACCCTGGCAGGATTGCCGAGGACGCTGAGGGTGGATTACCCTGCCAAGGCTCCACCGCTCCACCTCACAACAACGCAAGTCACCGATCGGTGTGGTGTCGAGCCACCAAGATGCTAAGTGGCCGGTATTTGGCATGTGGCAGCCATCTCCGGAAGAAATCACCTCCAAATGACACCCGTCCAGCGACGTATCATGCAGGCAGGCGAGAAGGTGGCAAAACAGCACGGCAAGGCTTGCCAGGCTAGGCTACGATGTGATACTAAGCGGCGCATTTAATGCGCTCTGTCCTGTCTGCAGAGTTAGGTATGATGGCACTGTTTGCTATCTAATCAGTACACAATGACTGATTTGCCATTGTGGTGATCCCTTGATCTATAAAAGGAGGGCCATGACAACTTTAGAAAGGATTCGGACCCCTGTACACTCATACGAGCGTAGCTGCTCTTGCCCCGAGGCAACCTTGCCGGGCAAGAGCGCTGTGCCTCCACCACGGTCCTCTCATCAATCCACCAAAGCAGGAGTAGGGTTTTATGCCTTGCGGCGGCCCGAACCTGGGTAAAAACTACCCGTGTGATCACTGCCGCGCTGCCCCGCGCCCTCCGCTCTTTGTGCAATGCATCCTTCCCCCATGCTGAACCACAAGGGGCCGATGGCCCCATAGGTGGCCGTGTTTTTTCACGACATCTTTGGCGCGCCAGGTAGGGGGAAGCGCTTGGGCGAACCCGAGAGCGTACACAGCGCGTCATCTTCGTCATCGTCTTCTTCATCGACGGCTTCATCATCCATGGCGCCCAAGAAGAAAACCGGCGCCGCAGCTCACCCGTCCGCCTCGAAGGCCCCTCCACACACGGCTGCCGACACCGTGAGGGCTACGGGGCCGCACGGGGACGTGGACGCTGCGGGAGACGTGACCAGCGCATGCGGCGTTGTCACCACCTCCCCCGTAGTAGAAACGAGAGCAGGAGGCACTGGAGAAGGACATCGCCAACAACATCCCGACGGCCATGCTCCGCAAGGTGCGAGAAGAGAGATCATTCCATCCATGCCTCTCCACCTCGCCGAAGGACGCGGCCACAGTGGTGATGCTCGCCTCGGGACGAATCGCAATCCTCCAGCCGCCCCCGCTGCGGATGTGGCCGCAGGACATGCGTCACCCCAAGGATGGGCTGGCCAAGCTGATGCGCCTAACGGAGCCACCGATACCCAAGCACATCAACCTCGCCTCCACGCCGCCCTGGCGACTGGCTCACGGCAACAGGAGCACGGCGCGGCTACTACTGGCACCGTCAGAAGCCAGGCGACACTATGGTCTACGTCGTCCTCCATGTCGAGCACTGCTTCGGAGGCCATGGCGCGGGCCCAACTCCTGTTGAGATTTCCACCGGTGGCTGATCAGATGGATGAGTGGAGAGCCACCATTTAGAGCTTGATTGGTTTCGCCGAGGCGGGAGGATCACAGCAAGCAGGCCCGTCGCAGCCTCCACAGGCGGCGGCAACGACCTGAGCTGCTGGCCGTACCAAAGGGGCCCCCCTCCGCGACAGCCAGCGTAGGGGCCACGGCCAGATCAACGCAACCAAGAATCCGATGACGGATCGATGGCCTCGTCCGATCCTCGAGCATGACGAGAACAACGGCGAGTCCTGGAAGACAGGCGGGGGGGGGGGGGGGGGGGAGGAGAGACGCGCGTGTCACCATCAAACGACGTCGCGAAACCCAACGCCGGTCCGATAGGTGCAATGGCTCCGACGTCGACGAGCCTACGCCCGGTGAGGGTGGGTGCCTACCTTTCGGGGTTGGGTGCCCCGCCTTCACTCGTGAGCTGCGGCAAGTCCGTTGGCCATCTGCCCACACGTTCAAGCCAGAAATACCAGAGAAGTACGATGGAAGACTGAACCCAGCAGAGTTCTTGAGCATCTACACCATCGCTGTTCAAGCTGCCGGGGGAAGAGATGAGAAGGTGTTCGCCAACTACTTCCCCTTGGCACTCAAGCCAAACGTGAGGTCTTGGTTGATGCACTTGCCAGAGAATTCCATTTCGACCTGGGCTGACCTATGCCATGAGTTTGTTGGCGCCTTCACAGGCGGCCACCAAGAACTAGGATGGCCCAGCGACTTACAGCTACTCCCGCAAAAGGAAGGAGAGAGCCTGCGGAAGTACATGTAGAGGTTCAGCCGGGTGCATAGGAACATCCCAGACATCCACCCGGCAGCTGTGATAGCCGCGTTCCAGTCCAACGTGCGCAACCGCCGGATACATTCTAAAATGAATGTTCGTTTGCCCAAGACTGTGAATGAGCTATACACTCTAGTGGATAAGTGTGCCCGAGTAGAAGAGGGGAGACGACTCCCAGGTGAAGAAGATGGCATCGACATCGACTCAGAAGACGACGACGACGCCACTAGCCGGAAGAAGAAGAGCAAGAAGCGCAACAAGAAGCACAATGATAAAGTGGTGATGACTGTTGAAGGGTCGAGTGCACCTAGTACCGGCAAGAAGGCCAAGACCGAGGTCCCCGGCAAGGAAGCTGCCGCGTGCACTGATTGCCGGGAAGCCGCGGTTGCCGAGAAAGCTGGGAAGGGTGATGGGCCGTATTGCAAGATCCATCAGACCAAAGGCCACGGTCTCCAGGAGTGTCATCAGGTTGAGCAGCTCGTCAAGAAGCAGAGGGCTGAGTACGAGAAGCATGATAAGGAGAAAAATCAAGATGGCACTGGCGGGAAGGGCCGAGGTGGCAGAACGGGTCGCCCCGGCAAGGCTCCTTAGTATCAAGGGAAACCCGCCAAGGGCCATGAGAAGAAGGATTGCGAAGACGAAAGTGATGAAGGAGATGAAGAGGAAACCAGCGAGCAGGAATTCCAGAATGCCATTGATGCCCTATGCATTGACGGGGGTGCATCTCTGCACTCCTCTCACCGCTAACTTAAAAGGTGGGCGCGTGAGGTCAATGCCATGGAGCCAGCGGCAGATTCTCGGAAGCCGCTCAAGTGGTCCCACATGCCCATCGTCTTTGATGAGGAGGATCACCCCGACCGCACTACTGCGGTGAGGTGTTTGCCATTGTTGGTTTCACCAACAATCGGCAACCTCAAGGTCACAAAGATGTTGGTTGACGGCGGGGCAGGGCCGGGTTGAATTTGATTTCTCCAAAGGTCATCAGCAAACTCCAGATAGCAGATGAAGAGCTCAAGGTTACTGGTACGTTCCAAGGGATCAACCCCGGCAGGAGTCATCCTAAGGTGAAGATCACACTGCCGGTAACATTTGGGGGGGAGTTGAACTACCAGACTGAGAAGATCGTGTTTGATGAGGATGACCTCCCCCTGCCGTACAATGGAATCCTTGGTCATCCTGCCCTGGCCAAATTCATGGCAGCATCCCACTATGCCTACAACACTTTGAAGATGCCAGGACCAATGGGCATTATTTCTATCCCATCAGACAAGAAAGATGCAATCATATGCGTGGACAAGATGTATCGGGAGGCAGTTGCTGCAGAAGCTGCGGAAGCCGCTACTCCCGCCAAGGAAAGCAAGAAAAAGAAGAAAGGAAGCAAGGATGCCAGCGAGGAATCCGGGAAGCGTGTCTCTCCGGAGTGCGCTTCGCCTATTGATGACTTGCCGGAGAGTTCCAATAGCAAGAGATCCAAGGCTGCCGCACCATCTGTGAAAAAGGTCCCGGCAGGGCTGGCTGGCACTGGTGGTACATTTACCATCAGTGCAACCCTCAATGACAAATAGGAAAGTGCGCTCATTGCCTTCCTGTGGGCGAATGTCGATGTGTTTGCTTGGCAACCATCTGACATCCCCGGTGTTCCCAGGGAGGTAATCGAGCACCACCTTGCTGTCTGCCCACATGCCCGGCCCAGCAAGCAGAAGGTCCGGAAGCAAGCTTTGGAGCTACAGTAGTTTATTGCCGAGGAGATCAAGAAACTTGAGGCAGCTGGATTGGTTAGAGGAGTAATGCATCCAACATGGTTAGCAAACCCAGTGGTGGTATGCAAGGCAAATGGGAAATGGAGGCTTTGCATAGATTTCACGGATCTTAACAAAGCATGCCCGAAGGACCCATTCCGCTTGATGTGCATCGACCAGATTGTGGATTCCACCTCCGGATGCGACTTGCTCTCCTTCCTGGATGCCTACTCTGGATACCATCAGATCTTCATGTCCAAGGAGGATGAAGAAAAAACCGCGTTCATAACTCCATGTGGCACGTACTGTTTTGTACGGATGCCCTTCGGGTTGAAGAGCGCTGGATCCACTTTTGCAAGAGTAGTACAGATTGGCTTTGAGTCTCAGTTGCACAGAAATGTGGAAGCCTACATGGATGATATTGTGGTCAAGACCAAGGACAGAATGACTCTCATTCAGGATTTGGAAGAGACCTTTGCAAATCTGCGCAGGCTCAATTTGAAGCTGAACCCCGAGAAGTGTGTGTTTGGCGTTCCTTCTGGCAAGCTACTTGGCTTTTTTGTGTCCCATCGGGGGATAGAAGCCAACCCCGACAAGATCAAGGCTATCGAGCAGATTAAAGCACCAAAGACAGTCAAGGACGTGAGGTGTTTGACCAGATGTGTTGCCGCGCAGAGCAGGTTCATTTCCAAGTCTGCTTAACGTGCCTTGCCATTTTTCAAAATCTTGAAAAAGGCAGGGCCCATGGAGTGGACCCCGGAGGCAGACACTGCGCTACAAGATTTGAAGGCCTACCTTTCCTCTGTTCCCACCTTAGTGCTCCTAAACCACAAGAGTCGTTGCTGCTATATTTAGCAGCGACCAATCAAGTGGTTAGTGCAGCAGTGGTGGCACAGCGGGAGGTAGATGAAGCAGCAACCGCCGCCACCGTCCCCTCTGGAGAGGAAAGTGAACTAGTCCCGGCAAGGTCAGATCCAGTTCAAGACAGAGAAGAGCAAAGCAGCGGAGACAGTGCCAAGATCACGGCAAGGAAGAAGGTGGTGCAGTGCCCAGTGTACTTCGTCAGCTTCCTACTGCAGGGGGCTAGGTCGAGGTACTCTGGCGTGCAAAAGTTGATTTTTGGCCTCATCATGGCCTTAAGGAAACTGCATCACTACTTCCAAGCCCACGAGATCATGGTTGTCACCTGCTTTCCCTTGCAACGCATACTCCGAAACCCCGAGGCTACTGGCAGGATCGTGAAATGGGCTTTGGAGTTATCCAGCTTTGGTCTGAGGTTTGAAAGCATGTCAACTATTCAGAGCAGAGCACTGGCAGAGTTCATTGCAGAGTGGACGCCAACCCCTGATGAGGAAGTACTGGAAACAGTTATCCCCGGCAAGGAAGTGCCCCAAGAATGGATTATGTATTTTAATGGCTCCTTCTCCGTATAGGGTGCAGGAGCTGGCGTGCTTCTCGTTGCTCCCACTGGGGAGCACCTTAAGTACGTCGTTCAAATGCGTTTCCCCCGGGAGGAGGCTACCAACAATACTGCAGAGTATGAAGGGCTCCTTGTCGGGCTCAGGATTGCGACAGAGTTGGAAATCAAGAAGCTGATCATCCGTGGACCCTCACAACTTGTGGTGAGATAGATCAACAAGGACTACCAAAGCCCATTGATGGAGGCATATGTCGAGGAAGTGAGAAAGTTGGAGGAGCGCTTTGACGGATTGCAAATAGAGCACGTACCACGCGCGAAAAACAGCATTGCTGATCATCTGTCAAAGTGCGCTGAGCAAAAACTCCCTGTGGAACCAGGGACTTTTGTTCTCCATCTGACTCAACCCTCCGTATCCCCGGCAACAATGGCCAGCAAGAGGAGGAAATTGAACTCCGGCAAGCCTCTCCTGGTAGAGTTTCCCAAAGCCCCCGGCAGAAGGCTTGGCGGGAACAACTCCCCTTCGACTAGTGAGCTACACCCTCCCGCCGAATTACCAATCTTCGCGGTCGAGGCGTGCGCTCCTGTCGATGAGGAGGTGCCGCTAGTCCTTGTTGCTGAGCTCCAGGCTCCAACTTGGGCACGTCACATTGCTCGTTTCCTCCAAACAGGAGAACTTCCCGAAGAACAAGAAGAAGCTGAAAGAGTAGCCCAGAGGGCCAGTATGTATCAGTTCGTTGACGACACGCTATACAGAAGAAGGCCCAATGGTGTGAAATTGAATTGCATTTGCCGGGAAGAAGGAAAGGAACTGCTGGCAGAAATACACAAGGGTATGTGTGGCTCCCACATCGGATCAAGGGCCTTGGTTGGGAAAGCTTTCCGGCAAGGTTTCTACTGGCCCACTGAAGGAAATATGCCCTAGAGGCAATAATAAAGTTGTTATTTATATTTCCATATATCATGATAAATGTTTATTATTCATGCTAGAATTGTATTAACCGGAAACTTAGTACATGTGTGAATACATAGACAAACAGAGTATCCCTAGTATGCCTCTACTTGACTAGCTTGTTTATCAACGATGGTTATGTTTCCTGACCATAGACATGTGTTGTCATTTGATGAACAGGATCACATCATTAGAGAATGATGTGATGGACAAGACCCATCCGTTAGCTTAGCATATTGATCGTTTAGTTTTATTGCTATTGCTTTCTTCATGACTTATACATATTCCTCTGACTATGAGATTATGCAACTCCTGAATACCAGAGGAACACTTTATGTGCTATCAAACGTCACAACGTAACTGGGTGATTATAAAGATGCTCTACAGGTGTCTCCGAAGGTGTTTGTTGGGTTGGCATAGATCAAGATTAGGATTTGTCACTCCGTGTATCGGAGAGGTATCTCTGGGCCCTCTCAGTAATGCACATCACTATAAGCCTTGCAAGCAATGTGACTAATGAGTTAGTTACGGGATGATGCATTACGGAACGAGTAAAGAGACTTGCCGGTAATGAGATTGAACTAGGTATGATGATACCGACGATCGAATCTCGGGCAAGTAACATACCAATGACAAAGGGAATGACGTATGTTGTTATGCGGTTTGACCGATAAAGATCTTCGTAGAATATGTAGGAGCCAATATGAGCATCCAGGTTCCGCTATTGGTTATTGACCGGAGATGTGTCTCGGTCATGTCTACATAGTTCTCGAACCCGTAGGGTCCGCACGCTTAACGTTTGATGACGATTTGTATTATGAGTTATGTGTTTTGGTGACCGAAGTTTGTTCGGAGTCCCAGATGAGATCACGGACATGACGAGGAGTCTCGAAATGGTCGAGAGGTAAAGATTGATATATTGGAAGGTTATATTCTGACACCGGAATGGTTCCGGAGTAATTCGGGTATTTTTCGGAGTACCGAGGGGTTACCAGAACCCCCCGGGGAAGTTAATGGGCCTTATTGGGCCATAGTGGAGAAAGGGAGGAAGGCCACAAGGTGGCGCGCGCCTCCCCCTGCCCAATCCGAATTGGACAAGGGGTGGGGAGCGCGGCCCCTCCTTCCCTTCTCCCTCTCCCCCCTTTCCCCTTTCCCCTCTCCGTTGGAAGGAAGGGGGGTCGAATCCTACTAGGAGTGGAGTCCTAGTAGGACTCCCCCCCTTGGCGCGCCTCCTCCTGGCCGGCCGCCTCCTCCCCCTCTCCTTTATATACGGGGGCGGGGGGCACCCCAAAGGCACATCAATTGTTCTCTTAGCCGTGTGCGGTGCCCCCCTCCATAGTTTTACTCCTCCGGTCATAGCGTCGTAGTGCTTAGGCGAAACCTCCGCGGATCACATCACCAACACCGTCGCCACGCCGTCGTGCTGACGGAACTCTCTCTCGACCCTCTACTGGATCAAGAGTTCGAGGGACATCATCGAGCTGAACATGTGCTGAACACGGAGGTGCCGTACGTTCGGTACTTGGATCGGTTGGATCGTGAAGACGTTCGACTACATCAACCGCGTTAACCTAACGCTTCCGCTTTCGGTCTACGAGGGTACGTGGACACACTCTCCCCCTCTTGTTGCTATGCATCTCCTAGATAGATCTTGCGTGAGCGTTAGAATTTTTTTGAAATTGCACGTTCCCCAACAGTGGCATCCGAGCCAGGTCTATGCGTAGATGATATGCACGAGTTGAACACAAAGAGTTGTGGGCGATAATAGTCATACTGCTTACCACCAACGTCTTACTTTGATTCGGCGGTATTGTTGGATGAAGCGGCCCGGACCGACATTACATGACCGCGTTCATGAGACTGGTTCTACCGACGTGCTTTGCACACAGGTGGCTGGCGGGTGTCTGTTTCTCCAACTTTAGTTGAATCGAGTTTGACTACGGCCGGTCCTTGTTGAAGGTTAAAACAACACACTTGACGAAAAATCATTGTGGTTTTGATGCGTAGGTAAGAACGGTTCTTGCTAGAAGCCCGTAGCAGCCATGTAAAACTTGCAACAACAAAGTAGAGGACGTCTAACTTGTTTTTGCATGGCATGTTGTGATATGATATGGTCAAGACATGATGTGATATATGTTATTGTATGAGATGATCATGTTTTGTAAAAGTTATCGGCAACTGGCAGGAGCCTTATGGTTGTCGCTTTATTGTATGAAATGCAATCGCCATGTAATTGCTTTACTTTATCACTATGCGGTAGTGATAGTCATAGAAGCAATAGTTGGCGAGACGACAACGACGCTACGATGGAGATCAAGGTATCAAGCCAGTGACGATGGAGATCATGACGGTGCTTTGGAGATCGAGATCAAAGGCACAAGATGATGATGGCCATATCATGTCACATATTTTGATTACATGTGATGTTTATCTTTTATGCATCTTATTTTGCTTAGTACGGCGGTAGCATTATAAGATGATCCCTCACTAAATTTCAAGGTATAAGTGTTCTCCCTAAGTATGCACCGTTGCTACAGTTCGTCGTGCCAAGACACCACGTGATGATTGGGTGTGATAAGCTCTACGTTCACATACAACGGGTGTAAGCCAGTTTTGCACATGCAGAATACTCGGGTTAAACTTGACGAGCCTAGCATATGCAGATATGGCCTCGGAACACTGAGACCGAAAGGTCGAACGTGAATCATATAGTAGATATGATCAACATAGAGATGTTCACCATTGAAAACTACTCCATCTCACGTGATGATCGGACATGGTTTAGTTGATATGGATCACGTGATCATTTAGATGACTAGAGGGATGTCTATCTAAGTGGGAGTTCTTAAGTAATATTATTAATTGAACTTTAATTTATCATGAACTTAGTACCTCATAGTTTTTGCATATCTATGTTGTTGTAGATCAATGGCCTGTGCTACCGTTCCCTTGAATTTTAATGCGTTCCTAGAGAAAGCTAAGTTGAAAGATGATGGTAGCAACTACACGGACTGGGTCCGTAACTTGAGGATTATCCTCATTGCTGCACAGAAGAATTACGTCCTGGAAGCACCGCTAGGTGCAAGACCCGCTGCAGGAGCAACTCCGGATGTTATGAACGTCTGGCAGAGCAAAGCTGATGACTACTCGATAGTTCAGTGTGCCATGCTTTACGGCTTAGAATCAGGACTTCAAAGACGTTTTGAACGTCATGGAGCATATGAGATGTTCCAAGAGTTGAAGTTAATATTTCAAGCAAATGCCCGAGTTGAGAGATATGAAGTCTCCAACAAGTTCTATAGCTGCAAGATGGAGGAGAATAGTTCTGTCAGTGAACATATACTCAGAATGTCTGGGTACCATAACCACTTGACTCAGCTGGGAGTTAATCTTCCTGATGATAGTGTCATTGACAGAGTTCTTCAATCACTGCCACCAAGCTATAAAGGCTTCGTGATGAACTATAATATGCAAGGGATGGAAAAGACAATTCCCGAGCTCTTCGTGATGCTAAAGGCTGCGGAGGTAGAAATCAAGAAGGAGCATCAAGTGTTGATGGTTAAGAAGACCACTAGTTTCAAGAAAAAGGGCAAAGGGAAGAAGGGGAACTTCAAGAAGAATAGCAAGCAAGTTGCTACTCCCGGGAAGAAGCCCAAGTCTGGACCTAAGCCTGAAACTGAGTGCTTCTACTGCAAAGGGATTGGTCACTGGAAGCGGGACTGCCCCAAGTATTTGGCGGATAAGAAGGATGGCAAAGTGAAAGGTATATTTGATATACATGTTATTGATGTGTACCTTACTAATGCTCGTAGTAGCACCTGGCTATTTGATACTGGTTCTGTTGCTCATATTTGCAACTCGAAACAGGGGCTACGGATTAAACGAAGATTGGCTAAGGACGAGGCGACGATGCGCGTGGGAAATGGTTCCAAAGTCGATGTGATCGCCGTTGGCACGCTACCTCTACATCTACCTTCGGGATTAGTTTTAGACCTGAATAATTGTTATTTGGTGCCAGCGTTGAGCATGAACATTATATCTGGATCTTGTTTGATGCGAGACAATTATTCATTTAAATCAGAGAATAATGGTTGTTCTATTTATATGAGTAATATCATTTATGGTCATGCACCCTTGAGGAGTGGTCTATTTTTGTTGAATCTCGATTGTAGTGATACACATATTCATAATATTGAAGCCAAAAGATGCAAAGTTAATAATGATAGTTCAACTTATTTATGGCACTGCCGTTTAGGTCATATTGGTGTAAAGCGCATGAAGAAACTCCATGCTGATGGGCTTTTGGAATCACTTGATTATGAATCACTTGATACTTGCGAACCATGCCTCATGGGCAAGATGACTAAGACTCCATTCTCCGGAACAATGGAGCGAGCAACTCACTTATTGGAAATAATACATACTGATGTATGCGGTCCGATGAGTGTTGAGGCTCGCGGCGGGTATCGTTATTTTCTGACCTTCACAGATGATTTGAGCAGATATGGGTATATCTACTTAATGAAACATAAGTCTGAAACATTTGAAAAGTTCAAAGAATTTCAGAGTGAAGTGGAAAATCATCGTAACAAGAAAATAAAGTGTCTATGATCTGATCGTGGAGGTGAATATTTGAGTTATGAGTTTGGTCTTCATTTGAAACAATGTGGAATAGTTTCGCAACTCACGCCACCTGGAACACCACAGCGTAATGGTGTGTCCGAACGTCCTAACCGTACTTTATTAGATATGGTGCGATCTATGATGTCTCTTACCAATTTACCACTATCGTTTTGGGGTTATGCTTTAGAGATGGCTGCATTCACGTTAAATAGGGCACCATCTAAATCCGTTGAGATGACACCATATGATATGTGGTTTGGCAAGAAACCTAAGCTGTCGTTTCTTAAAGTTTGGGGCTGCAATGCTTATGTGAAAAAGCTTCAACCTGATAAGCTCGAACCCAAATCGGAGAAATGCGTCTTCATAGGATACCCAAAGGAGACTGTTGGGTACACCTTCTATCACAGATCCGAAGGCAAGATATTCGTTGCTAAGAATGGATCCTTTCTAGAGAAGGAGTTTCTCTTGAAAGAAGTGAGTGGGAGGAAAGTAGAACTTGATGAGGTAATTGTACCTTCTCCCAAATTGGAAAGTAGTTCATCACAGAAATCAGTTCCAGTGATGCCTACACCAATTAGTGAGGAAGTTAATGATGATGATCATGAAACTTCGGATCAAGTTACTACCAAACCTCGTAGGTCAACCAGAGTACGTTCCGCACCAGAGTGGTACGGTAATCCTGTTCTGGAAGTCATGTTACTAGACCATGACGAACCTACGAACTATGAGGAAGCGATGATGAGCCTAGATTCCGCGAAATGGCTTGAGGCCATGAAATCTGAGATGGGATCCATGTACGAGAACAAAGTGTGGACTTTGGTTGACTTGCCCGATGATCGGCAAGCCATAGAGAATAAATGGATCTTCAAGAAGAAGACTGACGCTGACGGTAATGTTACTGTCTACAAAGCTCGACTTGTTGCGAAAGGTTTTCGACAAGTTCAAGGAGTTGACTACGATGAGACCTTCTCACCCGTAGCGATGCTTAAGTTTGTCCGAATCATGTTAGCAATTGCCGCATTTTATGATTATGAAATTTGGCAAATGGATGTCAAAACTGCATTCCTTAATGGATTTCTTAAAGAAGAGTTGTATATGATGCAACCAGAAGGTTTTGTCGATCCTAAGGGTGCTAACAAAGTGTGCAAGCTCCAGCGATCCATTTATGGACTGGTGCAAGCCTCTCGGAGTTGGAATATACGCTTTGATAGTGTGATCAAAGCATATGGTTTTATACAGACTTTTGGAGAAGCCTGTATTTACAAGAAAGTGAGTGGGAGCTCTGTAGCATTTCTGATATTATATGTGGATGACATATTGTTGATTGGAAATGATACAGAATTTCTGGATAGCATAAAGGATACTTGAATAAGAATTTTTCAATGAAAGACCTCGGTGAAGCTGTATATTAGGCATCAAGATCTATAGAGATAGATCAAGATGCTTAATTGGACTTTCACAAAGCACATACCTTGATAAAGTTTTGAAGAAGTTCAAAATGGATCAGTCAAAGAAAGGGTTCTTACCTGTGTTACAAGGTGTAAAGTTGAGTTAGACTCAATGCCCGACCACTGCAGAAGATAGAGAGAAAATGAAAGTCATTCCCTATGCTTCAGCCATAGGTTCTATCATGTATGCAATGCTGTGTACCAGACTTGATGTGTGCCTTGCTATAAGTTTAGCAGGGAGGTACCAAAGTAATCCAGGAGTGGATCACTGGACAGCGGTCAAGAACATCCTGAAATACCTGAAAAGGACTAAGGATATGTTTCTTGTTTATGGAGGTGACAAAGAGCTTGTCATAAATGGTTACGTCGATGCAAGCTTTGACACTGATCCGGATGACTCTAAGTCACAAACCGGATACGTATTTATATTGAATGGTGGAGCTGTCAGTTGGTGCAGTTCCAAGCAGAGCGTCGTGGCGGGATCTATGTGTGAAGCAGAGTACATAGCTGCTTCGGAAGCAGCAAATGAAGGAGTCTGGATGAAGGAGTTCATATCCGATCTAGGTGTAAGACCTAGTGCATCGGGTCCAATGAAAATCTTTTGTGACAATACTGGAGCAATTGCCTTGGCAAAGGAATCCAGATTTCACAAGAGAACCAAACACATCAAGAGATGCTTCAATTCCATCCGCGATCAAGTCAAGGAGGGAGACATAGAGATTTGCAAAATACATACAGATCTGAACGTTGCAGGCCCGTTGACTAAGCCTCTTCCACGAGCAAAACATGATCAGCACCAAGACTCCATGGGTGTTAGAATCATTACTACGTAATCTGGATTATTGACTCTAGTGCAAGTGGAGACTGAAGGAAATATGCCCTAGAGGCAATAATAAAGTTGTTATTTATATTTCCTTATATCATGATAAATTTTTATTATTCATGCTAGAATTGTATTAACCGGAAACTTAGTACATGTGTGAATACATAGACAAACAGAGTATCCCTAGTATGCCTCTACTTGACTAGCTTGTTTATCAAAGATGGTTATGTTTCCTGACCATAGACATGTGTTGTCATTTGATGAATAGGATCACATCATTAGAGAATGATGTGATGGACAAGACCCATCCGTTAGCTTAGCATATTGATCGTTTAGTTTTATTGCTATTGCTTTCTTCATGACTTATACATATTCCTCTGACTATGAGATTATGCAACTCCCGAATACCAGAGGAACACTTTGTGTGCTATCAAATGTCACAATGTAACTGGGTGATTATAAAGATGCTCTACAGGTGTCTCCGAAGGTGCTTGTTGGGTTGGCATAGATCAAGATTAGGATTTGTCACTCCATGTATCGGAGAGGTATCTCTAGGCCCTCTCGGTAATGCACATCACTATAAGCCTTGCAAGCAATGTGACTAATGAGTTGGTTATAGGATGATGCATTACGGAATGAGTAAAGAGACTTGCCGGTAACGAGATTGAACTAGGTATGATGATACCGACGATCGAATCTCAGGCAAGTAACATACCGACGACAAAGGGAATGACATATGTTGTTATGCGGTTTAATCGATAAAGATCTTCGTAGAATATGTAGGAGCCAATATGAGCATCCAGGTTCCGCTATTGGTTATTAACCGGAGATGTGTCTCGGTCATGTCTACATAGTTCTCGAACCCGTAGGGTCCGCACGCTTAACGTTCGATGACGATTTGTATTATGAGTTATGTGTTTTGGTGACCGAAGTTTGTTCGGAGTCCCGGATGAGATCACGGACATGACGAGGAGTCTCGAAATGGTTGAGAGGTAAATATTGATATATTGGAAGGTTATATTCAGACACCGGAATGGTTCCGGAGTAATTCGGGTATTTTTCGGAGTACCGAGGGGTTACCAGAACCCCCCGGGGAAGTTAATGGGCCTTATTGGGCCATAGTGGAGAAAGGGAGGAAGGCCACAAGGTGGCGCGCGCCTCCCCCCTGCCCAATCCGAATTGGACAAGGGGTGGGGAGCGCGGCCCCTCCTTTCCTTCTCCCTCTCCCCCCTTTCCCCTTTCCCCTCTCCGTTGGAAGGAAGGGGGGGCCGAATCCTACTACGAGTGGAGTCCTAGTAGGACTCCCCCCTTGGCGCGCCTCCTCCTGGCCGGCCGCCTCCTCCCCCTCTCCTTTATATATAGGGGTGGGGGGCATCCCAAAGGCACATCAATTGTTCTCTTAGCCATGTTTGGTGCCCCCCTCCACAGTTTTACTCCTCCGGTCATAGCGTCGTAGTGCTTAGGCGAAGCCCTACGCGGATCACATCACCAACACCGTTGCCACGCCATCGTGCTGACGGAACTCTCGCTCGACCCTCTACTGGATCAAGAGTTCGAGGGATGTCATCGAGCTGAATGTGTGCTGAACACGGAGGTGCCGTACGTTCGGTACTTGGATCAGTTAGAGCGTGAAGACGTTCGACTACATCAACCGTGTTAACCTAACGCTTCCGCTTTCGGTCTACGAGGGTACGTGGACACACTCTCCCCCTCTCGTTGCTATGCATCTCCTAGATAGATCTTGCATGAGCGTAAGAAATTTTTTGAAATTGCACGTTCCCCAACACCCACTGCCCTCCAAGATGCAATTGAGCTAGTCACCTAGTGTGAAGCCTGCCAGTTCCACTCCAAGAATATCCATCAGCCTGCTCAAGCTCTCCAAACAATCCCTTTGTCATGGCCATTTTTCTTCTGGGGGCTCGACATCCTGGGTACCTTCCCTCGTGCTACCGGGGGCTTTGAATTCTTGTTCGTCGCAATCGACAAGTTTACAAAGTGGCCGGAGGTGGAGCCCATGAGAAAGGTGACCGCGCAGTTAGCTATCACGTTCTTGAAAGGATTGGTGTGCCGCTTCGGGGTACCTGCCCGAATCATCATCGACAATGGCACCCAATTCACAAGCCGCGCCTTCATCCAATACATTCATGCCCTCGGAAGCACGATTTCATTTGCCTCTGTGGCCCATCCCAGAAGCAATGGACAAGCTGAGAGGGCGAACGCTGAAGTGCTGCGAGGTCTCAAGCCAAGAACTTTCGATAGACTGCAGAAGTGCGGCAGGCGATGGATCGACGAGCTACCAGTGGTTCTTTGGTCCCTCCGTACGACACCAAATCGAGCTACCGGGCAGACTCCCTTCTCCCTAGTGTATGGGGCAGAAGCAGTTATCCCCACGGAAATCATATACGGGTCTCCACGAGTGCTTGCCTACGATGAAGTAGCGCAGGAACAACACCGGCATGACAACGCTGTGCTACTTGAACCTTCTCTAGGCTGCTACGCATGCTGCACACTACCAGCAAGCCCTGCATCGCTATCACAGCCGCAGGGTTCATGCCCTGAGTTTTGAGGAAGGCGACCTTGTCCTTAGGCGCGTTCAGTCCACCAAGGGTGCAAACAAGTTGACGCCGAAGTGGGAAGGCCCTTACCGAGTAGTAGGAGTCACTAGACCTGGCGCATTCCGTCTGGAGACCGGAGATGGCATTCAATTGCAAAACTCATGGAATATTGAGCATCTCTGTAAGTTCTACTCGTAAGGCGCGGTTGTCGGGCCCTGCCCGGCAGCCAACCTTTTGTACAAGCTTTGCCGAAGTTTCATGCAACCCTTTGTACAAAGCCAGGCGCAGACCCTAAGCAACAGAGAAATAAACAAAGCATTGGGGGGCCCCTGAAACTTGCATGCATGCATAAGCATAGCATGATCATGTAGAAGAGGGCGCATGTGGCATTGTTTTCATCTGCATTAAGTTGCAGGATTCTTGCCGTGGACATGGTCCCGAAGAAAAGGAATGAAGACGAGCCCACGTGATGATCCCCGGCAAGCCAAACAGATAAGTTCCTTCTTATCCATGTTTGTTCTGTAATTTGCAAACTTGTGCATATGAAAACCCCGCCACCTTCGAAACATAGGTGCTCCTACCTATTGACTTGAACACTGCTTCAGTTAGGGTAGTCAAAGTGGCCTTTGACGAAAAGGGCTTGGCGGGGGGCTGGTCCCTTTTTTATGGTTGTGCCCGGCAGGCCTAGCCCCGCGGCAACAAATTAAGGGTACCGACAGGATAGCTTGACGGAGAAACTTGTTTACTTAAATGTATAGTGGCATTTCACCTCTGCATGGAGATAGTACATGAACAAGTGACCGGCAAAGTTGTCTTTTCATTAATATGCTAATAATCAAGTACAGATCTTACAGAACACAAACATGGATAAGGAAATTTACATTATTTAGACTAAAGTTTGGCCCAGGCCTACATATTTTAAACTGAAAAGAGATAAGTGCCCCGTAATCCCTTTCTCGTCCTTCTCCTCCTAGGAACTACGGCAGGAGGCAAAGAGGGCAAAAGGGGCGCCTAGGCAGAAGCCCAGCCCGACCCCGTCGGGCTCCATGACAGGGAGCCCAACAAGGCCGGGAAGGCACGGACGAAGGCGATGGTGAAGAGAGTGGCGGAAGGGTCCCCCTGACCACCGCCACCAGGGCCAGCAGGACGCGGCAGGGCAAACAAAGTTGCAGCCCACGAGGAAGCCTACCAGGGTCCAGCTGGGAGACTGCTGGAGGAGCCCGGGGCACCATCCCCACCCCTGCATCCAACTCCCCGGCAAATCGCCTTGCCGGGAATGAGATGCAGGTGCAGACGATGGTGTCGACGCCTGACGGTGATGGTGCAGTTGGTGTTCAGCCAGAGCCAGAGCTGTCGCCCTCCCCGTCGATGTTTTCATCATCGCCGTCAGTGTTCTCCTCGTCGCTATCGCTCGAGGAAGAGCTTTCGTCGTCAGTCGAGCTCTCCGCGCAGCACCCTAAGCGAGCTCCCGAGCATCCGAAGACCTTGACGGAGAGCAGCTCGGCATCCATTAATTTAAAATGGAGGACGTGCCCCTCCGACAAGCTGTGAGCGTTGGCAAAAGTCTTCCAGCCGCGTCGAAAGAGCATGACATGAGGGGCGGGGTAATCCACATCCACCCGCATGCTGCCATTACAACAACCCCTCATGTGCAGTTTCAGCACGCGCGGTTGTTCAAGCTCCATCACCCTCGCAAATGGAGTAGGGAGGTGGAGGCAGCCACACGGGAACTTATACAACCTGATGATGAACTCCAGCGGTTGATCTCCGACGTGGCCTTCCATTGGGGGATGAGCGGCCGGCGGAGGTGCGACCAGAGCACCACCCCGTCCTCCTCGACCCAGGGCACCACAGCGGCCACGACCTCCCCCCTCCCACCTCCTCTCATGGCGGGCTCCGCCCCCGCATTCCCAACAGGAGGAGGGTGGCGCTGTCGAGAAGAAGCCCTCGTTGCCACCACTGGAGAACCGCCACGACCTCTGCCCCTCACCATAGTGGGCAGGAACAGCTAAGGGGGATAGAAGGAATGAGATGTGTGGGGAAGCACCGTGCCTTGCGTCCCTTTTTATAGGCGAACTGGGTAGGAGACTGGCTCCTTCCCCCCCGAAGGCAGCCACCCTACTCCTCCAATCCGGCTTCCCCGCGCCACCAACGGCTCGTGGAATCAAGGCCGGCCCTCAGCACCAATCCATGGCGTCTGGGTTTCTGCCATGGCACACATTTCAATGCCCTTTGCATCTGCCAAACAACCCCGCACAACGCATGCGGTGCATGTGGCGGAAACTCTGCAAAGAGAAAAGTTAATGGAATTGCAGTTACCACCCCATGAACATGGGACGTGGGTAGCCCAGGGATCGTGGCTCATAATCTCCCGACGATGTCTTGCACGTTGCGCGGGAAAACTGAAAATTGACTCAAGCTTAGATTAATGAAGAAGCAAAGAAGATCTCAAGGGGTGAGCTACTACGGCCTCCCCGCCTGTGTACTGGGTAGGGCCTACCCCGACGACGCTCGGCAGCGCGTTTAGGCCAGGCCCAGGGGCTCCTGTCGGTGCAACAAACCCCAGGTATGTTGCCCAGACTGTACACAGGCTCAAGAACGAGATTGTAGCACCTAGGACAAGGCCAAGCAGAAGAGGTCATCTCTTTGAGGAATTAAAGGGCGGATCAAGAAAACCAAGACCAACCCAAGGAGTAAAATACCGCAATGGGAAAACCTCCCCTGCCGGGCAGGCGAGGCTGGCGGGGACAAGGTTGCCCCGAAGATAAGTCTCAAGATTGCCCCGGCAGGCTTGTCGGGGACGCTGAGGGCGGATTACCCCGCCAAGGCTCCACCGCTCCACCTCACAGCAATGCAAGTCACAGATCGGTGCGGTGTCGAGCCCCCAAGATGCTAAGTAGCCGTTATTTGGCACATGGCAGCCATCTCCAGAAGAAATCACCTCCAAATGACACCCGTCTAGCAACGTGTCACGCAGGCAGGCGAGAAGGTGGCAAAACAGCATGGCAAGGCCTGCCGGGCTAGGCTACGATGTGACACTAAGCAGCGCATTTAATGCGCTCTGTCCTATCTGTAGAGTTAGGTATGATGGCATTGTTTGCTATCTAATCAGTACACAATGACTGATTTGCCATTTTGGTGACCCCTTGATCTATAAAAGGAGGACCATGGCAACCTTAGAAAGGATTCGGACCCATGTACACTCATATGCGCGTAGTTGCTCTCACCCTGAGGCAACCTTGCCGGGCAAGAGCGCTCCGCCTCCACCAGTATGTACGTACACGTTCGCGACCAGACAGACAATGATACGTATGCTTCGACCGGGTGGGTCCCAGCTGTCAGGGAGGATAAGGATGCACTTCCTTGTGTGTGAAGATATAGCTGCTGGGTCCCAGCTGTCAGGGGAGGAATCATTTTTATTTTGTGAGTAATAAGGAGGTACTTCCTTGTGTTCGAAGATGTAGCTGGTGGGTCCAGCTGTCATCCTCACCGACTAAAGTCCTCTTCTGATGACTGTCGTTCGTTGACCTACTTGACCACGCCGCGCCGAGAGAATCAAGGAGGTGGACGCGGAGCCAGGAAAGACAAGGTAGGTGGATGCCCACGCGGAGGGGAGTACGAGGGTTCACTGGTTCGGCTGCAGTGTAAGGTTGCCGTCGCCGGAGAATAACAGGGGTGTGGGTGTGTAGAGGGAAGGCCTTGCCAGCGGTCGGAGTAGGGTGGGGCAGTGAGGCCTACGCGGTAGCATAGCCGGCCACGGGAGGCAGGAGCAGGCGGTACGGCCGGCGCTGGTTTGGGCGGCTGGAGCAAGAAGATCAGAGGTTGAAGAAGCAGCATGGCCGTTGGATTAACATCCAATGGTCACTGCTACTAGAATTGTTTGTTGACTAAGTTGACAAAGCCCTGCGTACGAGTCACCTTAGTAGGCCCACATGTCAGCCACCTAACCTGGTGGGAACCAGCTAGCAGCGGGAGGAATTATTTTTCTTGCACGTAATAAAGAGGCACTTCCCTGCGTGCGAAGATGTAGCTAGTGGGTCTCAGCTGTCAGGTGGAGGAAACTATTTTTCCGTGTAATAAGGAGGCACTTCCTTGCCTGCGAAGATGTAGCTGGTGGGTCCCAGCTATTAGGAGGAGCAATCATTTTTGTTCGCGTAATAAGGAGGCACTTGCTTGCCTGCGGCCATGGACCATGCGGGTCCGTACCGTCAGCCTCTCCACTTAGATCCCTCTTCTGATGGCTGTCGTTTGTTGACCACGTTGACCACGCCTCGCCGAGAGCATCAACACGGTGGACAACGGTGAGGCCCAGGAAGGGAATAACCCAGAGCCAGCGAAGCCACAACAATAGATGCCCACACTGAGGGGAGTACGAGGGCTGTTGGTGTCGCCAAAAAATAACAGGAGGTGCGGGTGGGTAGAGGGATGGCCTGGCAGCAGTGGGATCAGTAGGGTGGGCTGGTGAGGCCTGCGCAGCAGCACAGCCGGCCACGGGAGGAAGGAGCAGGTTGTCCCGCTGGCGCTGGTTTGGGCGGCTGGATCAGGAAAATCAGACATTGAAGAAGCACGACGGCCGTTGGATGGACATCCAACAGTCACTGCTCTCGTGTGTTAACTAAGTTGACACAGCCTTGCGTACACGTCAACCTTTTTTTAGGAAAGCGTATGCATCAACCTACTAGGCCCACAAGCCAGCCTCAAATCTCTGGAAAACAGCACACAGCCCATCTACCATTATTTCTAATAATTTACAACCCATTTGGTAATTCTTAAGGATTTTTTTGGAGCTCATATTCTTTTTGTTAGCATTACAACCCATGTTGTGGCCACGGTTAAAAAACTCAAGGAAATTTTGCATATTTCGGTGCGGTCCGAACTGTTTTTAATCCCGAAATTTCGAGTCACGTTCAAACTAATTTGAAAAATAAATTTATATCAATTTAAAATCCAAATAATTTTCCCCGCATAAAAATCAATGAAATTTAAAATGTCGAAATGCAAAAGAAGGAAATTTGAAACTAACTGCCGGTTTGCTGTATCTTAAAAATGTACAGCCCATTTCTCATTACTGATAGCCCATTTTCTAGGCAAGCCGAATGCATCCCTTGCAGCCCAGCAGGGCTGACAAAAGCAAGTAGGCCTCGGTTGGGTATTCTGCAAAAAATAAAAAAAAAACTGGGCTAGCCATTTTCAGAAAGAAAAAAATAACTGGGCTGGTCTTGTGGTAAACATAAAATAAAAGGCTGGCTAGACTAACAAGAGTGCTCCACACAGCCCAGTTGATACCCTGCTCCATCTCAAAAACAAAAAGAATTGGGCGAGCTACTGGGTCCCTGGTGTCAGCCGCTCGTTGTGAAATTCTCTCGTTTATTGACTACATTGACTATGGCATGGGACCCGGATGTCAGGAATCCATTAAGAGGAACCATTTTTTGGGCTTGAAATAAGGAGGCACTTGCTTGCGTACTGCCATGACCCTGGTGGGTCCCTGCTGTCATCCTCTCCATGTATAATCATCTCTTGATTGTGTACGTGTCAACCTAGTAGGCCCACAAGTCAACCTCTAAATCCGCAGCAGACAAATACAGCCCATTTAAAAAAAAACAGCCCATTCCACACGTTCACATGGAAAGTTCAAGTTTCACAGCAAAGTAATAGGTCTGATCCAGAGATAGAGTACTGAACTTCCACGTTGGCAACCATCCTAGCGAACTTAACCATCTACTCCCACTAATACTCTAGTGTACAAGTACTAACTTACTCTTAGCTAACTAGACGATGTCGGCCGCCATCTGCGGTACACGCTAAACGCCAGCACCGACGTCCTCCTCCTCACCTCGGACTTGCCAGAGGTGCGATAGGGCGCGTTGCTCGCGCGCGTTCGCCCTTTCCATGCCGGCATGGTCCATCAAAGCTTCGGCTTCTAAGTGGGAAACCCACTTGACAAGCTGGTAGTAAAATTCAGCGTCACGAATGCGTGCATGCCCGACAACCTCTAGGGATATTTGCCGAGCGCCGACCTCCACGTAGTCGGCCATGTTGCGGGCGCTCTGCTCGCGATTCAGAGCGGCGGTGCGCTGCTGCTCCATGCCCCGCTGGCGGCATAAATCAGTGATACGTTGCTCCTCCGCCAGGCGGTCACTCTCCAACAAGTCCTCGTACTCCGCATTGCCATCTAAACACCGATAGAATGCCCCCTCCCTCCATCTGTCTTTCGGTGAAAAACCGAACACTGGTTCCGGCGGTGAGCACCTCCGACATCACCTATTGCGGGCAGGCGGGGGCCTGACGGACGTGGCGAGAGCGAGGGCAAGTGGCGAGCAATGTCGGGTCGGTGGGGGCTTGTGAGGATAGGGCGAGTTGGGTGATGGTGTCACCGGAGAACGCCAGGAACCAGTAATTATAGGCGGAAGGTAGGTGAACCAGCGTGTCGCGGGAAACACGACGATCGTTGCGGTCATCAGAATTCAATCCATAAGCAGGCATGGCTTAGCGCGCCAGCTTGCCATGGAAAACTAGAAAAACTGAAATTATGACTGTGCCATCCCGTTCCGTCCCGTCAGTGGTGCGTCCCGTCCATGCTGGGTCGCACATCGGCATGACGGTCAAATGAGTGCACTCGATTCATCCAGATGATGTATGTGCGTGATCCGCTGGTTATTCACTTAGGATCGAGTCGGTCAGATAGTGTACGTGTAGGATCGCAATAGTTGATGAACGTTCGATGGGCGATAAGGCATTTGCGAACATTTTTGCTGGCAGTTTCTTCAGATTTGCATGGCATTTTCTTCAGAACAGCATGTCAGTTTCTTCAAAGGTAGGCATTTTTATTCAAAAAACTGCCACCTTTGGATTTTGCGTCGCAACTAAAACTGCCAGGAGCGCATTAGTAGGCTAGCTAGTGATCGATCAGTAACTTGTAAACACTGAGCGAAGAGAAATAAGGAGCTGGTAGTAACTTGTAAAAAATGAGCACACCGAAATAAGGATCATGTTGTGCATAGTAGTAAGAGCCGATCCGTTCAAAATGTTGACGCGAGACTCATAGGCCTGGCATTGTAATATGGTCACATTATTAGCCCAAATTCACAACCAACTAGTACTATTCCCATACATAAGATCAACATGTTAATGCATCTCAATGATTCACAAATCGTATACAATATGTAGCTCCTAAAGCAAAGATCAAGAAAAAACATCTGTTCTTGCTACTAACATGAATGCTTCACTGGGCCAACATTCAGTACAGAGTGAAAGACAAATTTGTTTGTGAAGTCTACATTTCCTCTTGCAAATGTAAGTTGTTTCACCAACAGATGGAACCATGAGAATGAACCACACATGATGGAGGAACATCCACTAAAATATGAATTGGTCATCTGTCGATCACACGGCGAGACTATTTTCAGAATACAACTTTAACTTACGCAAAATGATGCCCATTGGATAATCAGACCAAAGCAATGAAGCACCTAGTGTTGGCCAATAAGTAGTACAATACTACTTTTGTGCGGTCCATGAAGTGACCATCCAATCTTTCTGTTTCTATTTTCAAATGGCACTGCATGCAGTGACTATACTATTCTCTTGTGCAGTTCCACAAAAATTGAGGTCACTTTGTTTGTTTGCCGAATAGCAATGGGCAGACATCTGTTTGCACAAATATCAAGCAGCTAGTTAACATATACCCCACCTTGTATTTTCGGTTTAAACACGTCTCTGCTAGTCGTTTCCGCTTAGCATCTATCATGTTTTGCATTGGATAATTTGATATTGTCATGTTTTGCACTGGATAATTTGGTACTGAATTGATTTGTTGGTACAGAGCAGAAATATAGCGCCTATTCTTCATCAGACCAAGGATATCCATGTTTGTAGTGATGGAAGACGTGAAATCGATACAACCAAAATTAAGCATCCAATCAGTGAATCATGTCATGCACCACCAATGTAGGTCCACCCTGCCAATAAATTTACATGCAAACCACTAATATTACTATCTAATGACAGTACAAAACAGCAGTAAGATAGTAGCAAACCATGTACCTTGGTAATAAACAGCTCATAGTACCACCAATTGGATATAACTATTTGGAAGAAAAAATGCTCATAATGTCGAACCATTTGGACTTTTTGTGCAGTTCCACTAAAATCGAGCATCCCTATTTGCACAGATATTGAAAGTGTGATTACTATAGAAGTGGCACTATTTGAAGCATAGACTAACAAATATAAGCATTTCAATTTCTTAACTGGGAAAAGGTAGCAAGACTGTTTCTAACCACCTGTTTGAAGGTATAAATAAGGCAACAACAGCTGATGTCAGGAAGGCATACATAGTATTTTGTGAAAGATTGAACCATTCCTGAACTTTCCTGTTCATTTAACCATTTTTGTGTAGTTCAACTAAAATAAAATGCCATCACTGCCTTGACAATTCAGTGACACTGTACAAAAAATGACTTATCATTACATCATGATGTCAGGTATGTAATCGACAGGCAATAGAGACAAACATGCAGACCTCCTCCGATAACATAATGAACATTAATTTTAACAAAGGTGTGACTAGCTTTGCCAGCATAATTTGAATGAACTCTACACTCTCTGTTCCTTAATATAAGATGTTTTCGCAGTTCAATTTAAAGTACCCAAACATCTAGTATTTAGAAAAATAGGTAGTAGTTTTCTTGAGCACATATCTGGGAAAGCTTGCCACACCTTATATATGTCCATACACTAATGCAACACCATTCGAATAGTACAAATATACACTAATCCAGTGGCTAGTGCAACAGTAGAGTAGTTTTTCTATTACGGGGTACAGTCTAATGTTGTCGGCATTCTGGGAATCAGGGTACCTAGACTTGCCTGCCTGCGGCCCACGGCGTGGCTTCCTCAACAGCCTGGTACGGCCCATCTCCAAGACCACCAAGATAAGACCCTCGTGAGGGGCCAGGCCTCACGAGGAGGACGACATCAAGACCTCCTGAGGGAGCGGCCTCCCCAGGCAGCCTCCCGAGGAGCGGAGATTTCTATGCAGGTACCCCACCACATGAGGCTGAGGTGACATGATCCATGACGACCATGGCCAGGCGGGTGCCAGTGGGCACAAAGGAGGCAGTTTCCTCTTTGGTGCTAAGGAGGCAAGGACAGGCATGGGTTCCCGAGGAATCTCCCAAAGGTTTCCCTTCCGGAGCTACAAGACCAAGACCACAGGCTCGGCAAGGCAGAGGTCATCGCCGAGCCCACCACTGCGTCACGACCAGAAGTTTTGCAGGAGAAGACCACCTTTTGTCAGGATAGGATGTACTACTTGTCCCCTTTCAAATTGGCCGTTGCGGGATCCCATCCCACCTAAGTTTCGAGGGAAGAGGACCAAGGCCACTATAAATATAGGTTAGCCACCACCATAGAGGGGGTCGACTCATTCTCACCCCCGAGCCCTCGCAAGGCTGTTCATCCTCTGTACTAGTTCATCCTCAGCCCCTCGTGAGGCCAATCCACCACAAAGCAGGAGTAGGGTATTACACCGCAAGGTGGCCTGAATCTGGGTAAACTGTCGTGTTCATCTTCTTCCTTGTTCACGCGAGTTCGGCTAGGCTAGGCTGTGGGGCGACAGGCTCTAGGCTTGAGAGGTTGAGATCTTCGTACACGCCCCATAGTTCGAACCTTCTTGGGTCTGCAAAGCCCTGAATCCGACATTTGGCGCGCTAGGTAGGGGCGTGTCGAAGTCTACTCCTCCTCCGACCGTGCTTCGCCCTCGCCTCACGGCCCCCATGGTGGGCGCGGCCCTGCAAGCGTGGCCGCCTGAGGCATACGGGAGCGCCTCGGGTTGCCCGGCTCTCACCTCTGATCTGCGATGAGTGCAGTGGCCCGCGAAGTTCAGGCAGGCATTGCCCCCATGGTACGACGGCGTCGCGTGAAGGGTTCCTCCGGTCATATTCGCAGGCCATCGAAACAGTGGGCGGCGATGACAAGGCCATGGCAAACTGGTTCCCCCTCGCTCTCAAGGACGCTCCTCGATCTTGGCTCCGCGGCCTCCTGCACACCTCGATCTCCTCTTGGGAGGAACTCTGCGACCAGTTCGTCACACACTTCATGGCCCCAGCGCCTCACATGGTCGCGTGCATCATCAGCAGATCACAGGTGCCTGCGTCAGGCCGCCACATCAAGCAGCTTCTCCATTAGCAAGGTACCGCCCGACCGAAGCGCCTGGCGGCGCAAGGACGCGCCGGACCTGAGACCGTCATCACCTTCGATTCCAGAGACCTTCCTAGGGCCACGACCGCGGCAGGTGCTCTCCCCATGCTGTGTACCCCCACCATCAACAACGTCGCGGTGACCAAGACCCTCATCGACGGAGGCGCCGGCCTGAACGTCCTCTCGGTGGAAACCTTCGATTTGCTTCAAGTACCATATGATTAGCTACTCCCCACCCGGCCTTTCTCGGGGGTGGTCAAGGGCGCGGACACCCCCCTGGGGCAGATACGCCTCCCCATCACCTTCGGCACGCGTGACAACTACCACACTGAGCTCGTCGACTTCGACGTCACCCATATCGGCCTCCCGTAGAACGCCATCCTGGGGTATCCGGCCCTCGCCAAGTTCATGGCGGCTACCCATCCGGGTTACAACATCTTCAAGATGCCAGGCAGCAACGGCATCATCACGATGGTCGGGGACACAAAGGATGTGGTCCGGGCCCTCAAGCTTGCCTACAGGGCCGCGGCCTCTATGCGCCCTACACTGAAGAAGAAGTAGTTGTTCTCTCAGGACCAGGCCGAGACGATGCAGGTGCCTATCGACACCGGGGGCTTGGACCCGACCTTCACCATTGGTGCGGGCCTTCCCCTGGATCAGGAGGAGGCACTGGTGGCATTCCTGAGGGCCAACAAAGACGTATTTGCGTGGGAAGCGTTAGACTTGGTGGGTGTCCCGAGGGAGGTGATTGAGCATCACCTAATGGTGTGCCCAGGCGTGCGCCCAGTGAAGCAAAAAGCGCGTCGCTAGGCACAAGAGACGCAAGTTTTCATCGTCCAGGAGGTCGGCAAGCTCCAAGAGGCCGGTGTCATCCAGGAGGTGCGGCACCTGGATTGGTTGGTGAATCCCGTGATTGTCCCCAAGAAAGGTGGGAAGGAGCGCATGCACGTCGACTTCACCAGCCTTAACAAGGCCTGCCCTCAGGATCCTTTCCCGCTCCCACGTATCGACCAGATCGTGGACTCCACAGCTGAGTGTGATTTGCTGTGCTTCCTGGATGCCTTCTCGGGATATCATCAAATCAAGATGGTGGCGGAGGACATCGAGAAGACAGCCTTCATCTCTCCGTGTGGTGTGTACTGCTACACTTGCATGCCCTTCGGGCTGGGAAACACTGGCGCCACCTTCCAGTGTCTGATGCACATAGCGCTCGGGCCACAGTTGGGGAGGAACGCGGAGGCATACATCGATGACATCGTGGTCAAGTCGTGGGAAGCAAGGACCCTGATCAAAGACCTGGAAGAAACGTTCGCTAACTTGCGCAGCATAAACTTGAAGCTCAATCCGGAGAAATGTGTGTTTGGGGTCCCGTCCGGCAAGCTGCTGGGTTTCCTGGTGTCGCACAGAGGGATCGAAGCCAACCCCAAGAAGGTCAAGGCAATAGAGCAGATGAGCCCGCCTCAGACCCTCAAGGAGATGCAGAAACTCGCGGGATGCCGAACCTCTTTGGGGCATTTCATCTCCAAGCTTGGTGAGCGCGCCCTCCCTTTCTTCAAGTTGATGAAGAAGAAGGGACCATTCGAGTGGACCCCGGAAGATGAGGGAGCCTTCGAAGACCTCAAGCGATACCTCATGAGCCCACCTGTCATGGTGGCGCCCCGCCCGCGTGAGCCTCTGGTGCTCTACTTGGCGGCCACTCCCCACTCGGCCAGTGCGGCGCTCGTGGCGGTCAGAGAAGGGCCCGTCGGCACGGGCTCGAAGCAGAGCAGCCAGCAGGGAGCCGTGCAACCTTTGCCTTCCCAGGGTGATGCTCCTGAGGACCCCGCTACTTCATCAACCCCCGAGCTTTAGGAGCCCCTCACACCCTCGACGGAGCAAGGCGTCCTCGACTCCTCACCCCTCGTCGAGCACCCGGTGTACTTCGTCAGCATGGCGCTACGCGATGCATGCGCACACTACCCCATGCAGCAGAAACTCCTGCTCGCGCTCCTCGTCGCCTCTAGGAAGCTGCGTCACTATTTCCAAGGCCACCCCATCAAGGTCATGTCGGTGTATCCCTTGAAGAAGGTGCTGCGCAGCCCCAACGCTGTTGGGAGGGTTGCAGAATGAAACATCGAGCTGCAGGCCTTCCAGCTGGAGTTTATCACAACCAGGGTCATCAAGGGGGTGGCCCTAGCCGACTTCATCGCGGAATGGACCGACGCCCCTGATCGGGGACTGGATGAGGGTCAATGCCTCGCACCCGGCGATGAAGCGCCTGACGGATGGGTCATGCACTTCGATGGTGCCTTTGCGCGGCAGGGCGCGGGGGCTGGAGTCGTGCTCATCTCACCGACCAAGGACATGCTGTACTACACCGTGCAGCTCTGCTTCCAGCGCGGTGAGAAGGTCTCCAACAACATCGTGGAGTACGAGGGCTTGATTGCCGGCCTTAGGGCCGCGGCTGGCCTGGGAGTCAAACGCCTCACCATCAAGGGCGATTCCTAGCTCCTCGTCAACTTCTCCAACAAAGAGTACAAGCCAAAGGACGAGCACATGGAAGCTTACTTGGAAGAGGTACGTAAAATAGAAAAACGCTTCCTGGGCTTGGAATTGTAGCACATTCCGCGGGGCGCGAACAAGGAAGCTGACGACATCGCCAAGAGGGCGTCCCGCCGCGAACTCCAGAGGCCTGGCGTCTTCGAGGAGAGGCTTCACAAACCGTCCGCAGCTCCACCGGCCGCGGGCTCAGCATTGCTCAGGGAGGAGCTGCTACCAGCCCCGGCCTCAGGAGCCCTGGCCTGTGGTACGGCCTCAGGAGCTCGTTTACTCCTGGCATTGGAGCCTCAGGCAGGCTGCTGGACCGAGGAGTTCAAGTTGTACCTCCTCTGCGGCACCTTGCCGGAGAAAGAGGAGGACGCAGAGCGCATGGTCCGCCAGGCCACTGCTTATTGCTTGTAGGACGGCGAGCTGTACTAGCGACGCCCCAACGACGTCTCGCTGCGGTGCATATACGATGAACAAGGGCGCGACTTGCTGGCTGATATCCACGGCGGGGACTGCGAGCACCACTCCTCGTCGCGCACCCTCGTGGGCAAGGTATTCCGTAGTGGCTTCTACTGGTCGACGGCGCTCAACGACGCCACCGAGCTAGTACGATCCTGTGAGGCCTGCAAGTTCCATGCCAAGCAGATTCACCAGCCCGCACAAGGCCTCCAGACGATCCCGCTCTCGTCGCCATTCGCGGTCTAGGGGTTGGATATCCTGGGCCCGTTCCCTTGGGTGGCTGGTGGATACCGCTACCTGTACGTCGCCATCGACAAGTTCACCAAGTGGGCAGAAGTAGAGCCAGTACGCACCATCCCCACTGGCTCAGCTGTCAAGTTCATCAAGGGCCTCGTGAGCCGTTTCGGTGTCCCTAATCATATCATTACTGACAATGGCTCATAATTCACGAGCAACCTCTTCAGGACGTAATGTGCTAACCTTGGAACGCAGATATGCTACTCTTCGGTGGCACACCCACAGAGCAACGGCCAGGCTGAGCATGGCAATGCGGAGGTCCTGAGGGGCCTCAAGGCGAGAAGCTTTAAGAAGAAGATTGAGGCTTGCGGCAGGGGTTGGCTCGGTGAGCTTCAGTCTGTGTTGTGGTCTATCTGCACCACTACGACTAAGCCACCGGCGAGACCCCATTCTTCCTCGTCTACGGGGCCGAGGCGTTCCTTTCTCATGAGGTCAGGCTTTGCTCCCTGCGGGTCCTCACGGGGGATAGACCTCGTGCTTGGGAAGGAAGCCTGCCGCCAAGCCTCGCTCCGCGCAGCGAGGTACCAGCAGGCGCTGCGGTGTTACCACTGCCGCAGCGTCCGCTCCCGGACCCTTGAGGTGGGAGACCTTGTCCTGAGGCGGGTCCTTACCAAGGAGGACCTTCACAAGCTCTCGCCCATGTGGGAGGCCCATTCAAAGTCGCCCGCGTCTCCAGGCCTGGCGCCGCACGCCTGGAGACGCAGGACGGGGTCCCCATCCAGAATGCCTAGAACATCCAGCATCTCCGGAAGTTCTACCCGTGACATTCTCACGTAATAATGAGTGGGTTGTACACGCCCCGGAGTCTCCTGAGTGCCGCCCTGGGGCCTCACGGGGGCTCCCACCCACGCCCAAGTGGAAGCCCCATGCTCCGCGCTGGCGGACGACACGGTCTTTCAATGACTATGCCCACGCCTAGTGGAAGCCCCATGCTCCGCGCTGGCGGGAAAACTAGAAGACTAGTGTAGGCAGCGGACGCGAATGTTCTCTTGCTTGCTTTTGTAGCCAATTTGCCACTACTTGGAATGAAATTCGAAATTCTCACGTCTTTATTTGAAAGGGGTGGGAATTTTTCTCCTTGCAGCGTTTGCTCTCTTGAATCTTGCTTTGAGGGAGGTGGCAGTTGCCCGCCACTCCTTCTCACGCGTCTCGCAAGCGGGGGCTAGACACGGTGTGTACGCCTGGGCCCGCCCATGAACACACCTCGACAAAACCTTGGCGTCCTAATCCTTGCGCGACGCTCTCGAACGAGCTAATGGGCATGTATGCCCCCTTGAGCCCTCGTCTCCCAGCCTCGCCGGGCATCGCGACCCGGCGTATGATACGTCTCCAATGTATCTATAATTTTTTTATTGTTCCATGCTATTATATTATCTTTTTTGGATGTTTTATATGCATTAATATGCTATTTTATATTATTTTTGGGACTAACCTATTAACCTAGAGCCTAGTGCCAGTTTTTGTTTTTTCCTTGTTTTTGAGCTTCGTAGAAAAGGAATACCAAACGGAGTCCAAATAGAATAAAACTTCACGATGATTTTTCTTAGACCAGAAGACACCCAGGGGACTTGGAGTCCAAGTCAGAAGAGCCACGAGGCGGCGACAAGGGTGGAGGGCGCGCCCTAGGGGGGGCACCCCCTGCCTTGTGGGCCTCTCAGGACTCCTCTGACCTAGCCCTTCCTCCTATATATTCACATATATTCCAGAACCACTAGAGCAATCCATGAAAACACTTTTCCACCGCCGCAACCTTCTGTTCCCGTGAGATCCCATCTTGGTGCCTTTTCCGGCATCCCGCCGGAGGGGGAATCGATCATGGAGGACTTCTACATCAACTCCATTGCCCTTCCGATGATGCGTGAGTAGTTTAGCTCAGACCTACGGGTCCATAGCTAGTAGCTAGATGGCTTCTTCTCTCTCTTTGATTCTCAATACAACATTCTCCTTGATGTTCTTGGAGTTCTATCCGATGTAATCTTCTTTTGCAGTGTGTTTGTCGAGATCCGATGAATTGTGGATTTATGATCAGCTTATCTATGAATATTATTTGAATCTTCTCTGAATTCTTTTATGCATGATTTAATATCTTTGTATTTCTCTTCGAATTATCGGTTTGGTTTGGCAACCTAGATTGGTTTTTCTTGCAATGGGAGAGGTGCTTAGCTTTGGGTTCAATCTTGCGGTGTCCTCACCCAGTGACAGTAGGGGTAGCGAGGCACGTATTGTATTGTTGCCATCGAGGATAAAAAGATGGGGTTTTCATCATATTGCTTGAGTTAATTCCTCTACATCATGTCATCTTACTTAAGGCATTACTCCGTTCTTTATGAACTTAATACTCTAGATGCATGCTGGATAGCGGTCGATGTGTGGAGTAATAGTAGTAGATGTAGGAAGGAGTCGGTCCACATGACACGGACGTGATGCCTATATGCATAATCATTGCCTTGGATATCGTCATAACTTTGCGCTTTTCTATCAATTGCTCGACAGTAATTTGTTCACCCACCATATTATTTGCCTTCATGAGAGAAGCCACTACTGAAACCTATGGCCCCCTTGTCTATTTTCCATTGTATTACTTCTATTTTCCATCATATTACTTTCCGATCTACTATTTTGCAATCTTTTATTTTCAGATCTATATACCAAAAAAACCTAAAAATATTTTATCTTTTGTTTATCTATCTCTATCAGATCTCACTTTTGCAATTGACCGTGAAGGGATTGACAAACCCTTTATCGTGTTGGGTGCAAGTGTTTGATTGTTTGTGCAAGTGTTGGTGATTTGTGCGTTCTTCTCCTACTGGATTGATACCTTGGTTCTTAACTGAGGGAAATACTTACCTCTACTGTGCTGCATCACCCTTTCCTCTTCAAGGGAAAAACCAATGCAAGCTCAAGAAGTAGCAGGAAGAATTTCTTGTGCCGTTGCCAGGGAGATCTACATCAAGTCAAGACATACCAAGTACCCATCATAAACTCTCATCTCTTGCATTACATTATTCGCCATTTGCCTCTCATTTTCCTCTCCCCCACTTCTAAAACGATTTTCAAAAAGATTTGCCTTTTTGTTCGCTCTTCTTCCGTTCATCTTTTTCGTTTGCTTTTCATTTGCTCGTGTGTTAAATTGCTTGCTTTGTCACGATGGCTCAACCCAAGAACTTTGATCCTTACTTTAGGAAATTGGAAGAAACTGAAAATAATACTAACAACTTCATGTCCCTACAATTTGAGCATAATAATTTCTTGAGAAACAAACTCAAGGAGCAGAAAACTTTTATGGAATATATGAATAAAGAACTTGATGATATGTCTAAGGAATTCTATGGTCTTAAATCTCAATTTGCTCATCTTGAAAATTTAGT
This sequence comes from Thinopyrum elongatum, assembly GCA_011799875.1. Lineage (NCBI taxonomy): Eukaryota > Viridiplantae > Streptophyta > Magnoliopsida > Poales > Poaceae > Thinopyrum > Thinopyrum elongatum. The sequence continues at coordinate 421,959,044 of CM022299.1, forward strand.
TGGCCAAATTTCTGATAAACAACCCACCTTGGTAAATAGGATGGCAGCTAAACCGGAGTTTTGTGAAATAATGATGAAGATCTTAAAGTGATTGATGTGACTCCTATTGAATCTTTGTTTTCTAAAATAAATCTTGATAAACATGGGACTGGAGATGAGTCAACTTTAGTTAGAAGGCGTCCCAATGATTCGGAGTTTATAGATCTTGATGCAAAAATTGATAAAAGTGGGATTGGAGAACCCACTCTTTTGGATTTCAAGGACTTTAATTATGATAATTGTTCTTTAATAGATTCTATTTCCTTGTTGCAATCCATGTTGAATTCTCCTCATGCTTATAATCAAAATTAAGCTTTTACTAAACATATTGTTGATGCTTTGATGAAATCTTTTGAAGAAAAGCTTGAATTGGAAGTTTCTATTCCTAGAAAACTTTATGATGAGTGGGAACCTACTATTAAGATTAAAATAAAAGATTATGAGTGCCATGCTTTGTGTGATTTGGGTGCTAGCGTTTCCACCATTCCTAAAACTTTATGTGATGTGTTAGGTTTCCGCGAATTGGATGATTGTTCTTTAAATTTACATCTTGCGGATTCCACTATTAAGAAACCTATGGGAAGGATTAATGATGTTCTTATTGTTGCAAATAGGAATTATGTGCCCGTAGATTTCATTGTTCTTGATATAGATTGCAATCCTATATGTCCTATTATTCTCGGTAGACCTTTCCTTAGAACGATTGGTGCAATTATTGATATGAAAGAAGGAAACATTAGATTTCAAGTTCCATTAAGGAAGGTCATGGAACACTTTCCTAGAAATAAAATTAAGTTGCCATATGAATCTATTATGAGAGCTACTTATGGATTGCATACGAAAGATGACAATACCTAGATCTATGTGTTTTTATGCCTAGCTAAGGGCGTTAAACAATAGCGCTTGTTGGGAGGCAACCCAATTTTATTTTTGTTTATACTTTTTTGGTTCTGTTTTTCAATAAATTTTTCATCTAGTCTCTGGTTAGATGTGTTTTGGTGTTTTAATTAGTGTTTGTGCCAAGTAAGACCTTTGGGATGGCTTACGGTGATAGTTGATTTGATCTTGCTGAAAAACAGAAACTTTTGCATCCAGTCACAGAATTTTAATAATTCACTGGAGCGTTTAAAAACACTGAATTTTTTATATGAGATTTATATACAAATTTTCTATATTTTAATAATTTTTCAGAATTTTTGGAGTTACATAAGTATTGAAACAATTCGGATCTTTGCAGACTGTTCTGTTTTTGACAGATTCTGTTTTCTTTGTGTTGTTTGCTTATTTTGATGAATCTATGGATAGTATCGGGGGGTATGAACCATGGAGAAGTTGGAATACAGTAGATATTACAACAATATAAATAAATAATTAGTTCACAACAGTACCAAAAGTGGTGATTTTATTTTCTTGTACTAACGGATCTCAAGAGTTTTCTGTTGAGTTTTGTGTTGTGAAGTTTTCAAGTTTTGGGTAAAGATTTGATGGACTATGGAATAAGGAGTGGCAAGAGCCTAATATTGGGGATGCCCAAGGAATCCCAAGGTAATATTCAAGGACAACCACGAGCCTAAGCTTGGGGATGCCCCGGAAGGCATCCCCTCTTTCGTCTTCGTCTATCGGTAAATTTACTTGAGGCTATATTTTTATTCACCACATGATATGTGTTTTGCTTGGAGCGTCTTGTATGATATGAGTCATTGCTTTTTAGTTTGCCACAATCATCCTTGCATTACACACCTTTTTAGAGGGACATGCATGAATCGTGATTTATTAGAATACTCTATGTGCTTCACTTATATCTTTTGAGCTAGGCAATTTTGCTCTAGTGCTTCACTTATATCTTTTTAGAGCACGGCGGTGGTTTTATTTTATAGAAATTATTGAACTCTCATGCTTCACTTATATTATTTTGAGAGTCTTTCTAAACATCATGGTAATTTGCTTTGGTTATAAATTTAGTCCTAATATGATAGGCATCCAAGAGGGATATAATAAAAACTTTCATATAAAGTGCATTGAATACTATGTGAAGTTTGATTCCTTATGATTGTTTTGAGATATAAAGATGGTGATATTAGAGTCATGCTAGTGAGTAATTGTGGATTGTATAAATACTTGTGTTAAAGTTTGTGATTCCCGTAGCATGCATGTATGGTGAACCGTTATGTGATGAAGTCGGAGCATGATTTATTTATTGATTGTCTTCCTTATGAGTGGCGGTCGGGGACAAGCGATGGTCTTTTCCTACCAATCTATCCCCCTAGGAGCATGCGTGTAGTACTTTGTTTCGATAACTAATAGATTTTTGCAATAAGTATGTGAGTTCTTTATGACTAATGTTGTGTCCATGGATTATACGCACTCTCACCCTTCCACCATTGCTAGCCTCTCTAGTACCGCGCAACTTTCGCCGGTACCATACACCTACCTTTTACCTTCCTCAAAACAGCCACCATACCTACCTATTATGGCATTTCCATAGCCATTCCGAGATATATTGCCATGCAACTTTCCACCGTTCTATTTTATTATGACACGTTCCATCATTGTCATATTGCTTCGCATGATCATGTAGTTGACATAGTATTTATGGCAAAGCCACCGTTCATAATTTTTATATATGTCACTCTTGAGTCCTTGCACATCCCGGTACACCGCCAGAGGCATTCATATAGAGTCATATTTTGTTCTAAGTATCGAGTTGTAATTTTTGAGTTGTAAGTAAATAAAAGTGTGATGATCTTCATTATTAGAGCATTGTCCCATGTGAGGAAAAAAATAAAGAGGCCAACGAAACCCACAAATAAAATAAAAGAGGCCAAAGAAGCCCACCAAAAAAATGAGAGAAAAGAGAGAAGTGGCAATGTTACTATCCTTTTTCCACACTTGTGCTTCAAAGTAGGACCATGATCTTCATGATAGAGAGTCTCCTATGTTGTCACTTTCATATACTAGTGGGAATTTTTCATTATAGAACTTGGCTTGTATATTCCAATGATGGGCTTCCTCAAATTGCCCTAGGTCTTCATGAGCAAGCAAGTTGGATGCACACCCACTTAGTTTCTTTTTGAGCTTTCATAAACTTATAGCTCTAGTGCATCTGTTGCATGGCAATCCCTACTCACTCACATTGATATCTATTGATGGGCATCTCCATAGCCCGTTGATACGCCTAGTTGATGTGAGATTATCGCCTTCTTTTGGTCTTCTCCACAACCACCATATTCTATTCCACCTATAGTGCTATGTCCATGGCTCACGCTCATGTATTGCGTGAAAGTTGAAAAGGTTTGAGAACATCAAAAGTATGAAACAATTGCTTGGCTTGTCATCGGGGTTGTGCATGATTTGAATATTTTGTGTGATGAAGATGGAGCATAGCCAGACTATATGATTTTGTAGGGATAACTTTCTTTGGCCATGTTATTTTGAGAAGACATGATTGCATGCTTGAAGTATTATTGTTTCTATGTCAATATTAAACTTTTGTTTTGAATCTTATGGATCTGAGCATTCATGCCACAATAAAGAAAATTACATGGATAAGTATGTTAGGTAGCATTCCACATCAAAAATTCTATTTTTATCATTTACCTACTCGAGGACGAGCAGGAATTAAGCTTGGGGATGCTTTATACGTCTCCAACATATCTATAATTTTTTATTGTTCCATGCTATTATATTATCTGTTTTGGATGTTTTATATGCATTAATATGCTATTTTATATTATTTTTGGGACTAACCTATTAACCTAGAGCCCAGTGCCAGTTTCTGTTTTTTCCTTGTTTTTGAGCTTCGCAGAAAAGGAATACCAAACGGAGTCCAAACGGAATAAAACTTCACGATGATTTTTCTTGGACCAGAAGACACCCAGGGGACTTGGAGTCCAAGTCAGAAGAGCCGCGAGGTGGCGACAAGGGTGGAGGGTGCGCCCCTGCCTTGTGGGCCCCTCGGGACTAATCTAACTTAGCCCTTCGTCCTATATATTCACATATATTCCAGAACCACCAGAGCAATGCATGAAAACACTTTTCCACGGCCGCAACCTTCTGTTCCCGTGAGATCCCATCTTAGGGCCTTTTTCGGCATCCCGCTGGAGGGGGAATCGATCATGGAGGGCTTCTACATCAACTCCATTGCCCTTTCGATGATGCGTGAGTAGTTTACCTCAGACCTACGGGTCCATAGCTAGTAGCTAGATGGCTTCTTCTCTCTTTGATTCTCAATACAACGTTCTCCTTGATGTTCTTGGAGATCTATCCGATGTAATCTTCTTTTGCGGTGTGTTTGTCGAGATCCGATGAATTGTGGATTTATGATCAGCTTATCTATGAATATTATTTTGAATCTTCTCTGAATTCTTTTATGCATGATTTAACATCTTTGTATTTCTCTTCGAATTATCAGTTTGGTTTGGCCAACTAGATTGGTTTTTCTTGCAATGGGAGAGGTGCTTAGCTTTCGGTTCAATCTTGTGGTGTCCTCACCTAGGGACAGTAGGGGTAGCGAGGCACGTATTGTATTGTTGCCATCGAGGATAAAAAGATGGGGTTTTCATCATATTGCTTGAGTTAATTCCTCTACATCATGTCATCTTACTTAAGGCGTTACTTCGTTCTTTATGAACTTAATACTCTAGATGCATGCTGGATAGTGGTCGATGTGTGGAGTAATAGTAGTGGATGCAGGCAGGAGTCGGTCTACTTGACACGGACGTGATGCCTATATGCATAATCATTGCCTTGGATATCGTCATAACTTTGCGCTTTTCTATCAATTGCTCGACAGTAATTTGTTCACCCTCCGTATTATTTGCCTTCATGAGAGAAGCCACTAGTGAAACCTATGGCCCCTAGGTCTATTTTCCATCGTATTACTTCTATTTTCCATCATATTACTTTTTGATCTATTATTTTGCAATCTTTTATTTTCAAATCTATATACCAAAAAAACCCAAAAATATTTTATCTTTTGTTTATCTATCTCTATCATATCTCACTTTTGCAGTTGACCGTGAAGGGATTGACAACCCCTTTATCGCGTTGGGTGCAAGTGTTTGATTGTTTGTGCAGGTGTTGGTGATTTGTGCGTTCTTCTCCTACTGGATTGATACCTTGGTTCTTAACTGAGTGAAATACTTACCTCTACTATGCTGCATCACCCTTTCCTCTTCAAGGGAAAAACCAATGCAAGCTCAAGAAGTAGCAGCGTAGTAGTGACAATCGGTCCTCGCTCGGGGGCTCGCGCGGGGCGCGGCGCTTCCTGAGGCACCCCCGAAGGACCCGCATCCTCATGAGAGCCCTCGGGGCCTCACGGCCATTGGGTGTCTCCTGAGGCCCGAGAGCCCTCTGATCCTCAAGAAAGAAGACCCCAGCAAGATCCCTAAACCACTTCGGTGCCCCGGCCGCACCAATACGGGAGCGAGAGGCACGCAGGGAATCCAAGCTCAGGAGGAGCGCGCCCTCGTGATGCAGGAATCCGCCATAAGTGCACCAAGCTAAGTTATACTAATCGCGATCAAGCAGGAATCTGTCGATTGATATCGACACAAATGCTAGGGTACAAAATAAAAGCATTAACATAACGGCGCAAGCACCATGGTCCATTACACGCCCCATCGGGGCCCGCTATGTTTCTTGATGCAGGAAAAAGAAAAAGGAAAAGGCGGCCTCGCAGCCACTGCAACTCCTGAGGTTTGGCTCCAGTGACACCTACGCTCAGTCGGAGTCCTCCTCCTGCTTCACCGAAGCATGATGGCGAGACGGCTCGACGTCCTCCTGAGCAGGGGCGCGGCGACGCGGTGGTTCACCACCCTCCCTGGTGCGGGCACGGTGACGTGGTGGCTTGTCGTAGTCGTCATCGCTCGTGCTCTCCCCGAAGGAAGAGCCACCGCTACTGGAGGCGCCACGACCGTCGCCAAGGGCGAGTTCACCGCCGAGGATGCCGCCGCGCCTCTGGCCGTCGTCGTCGGAGGGGTGGACGTCGTCGTCGTCGTTCTCTGGACAGCACCCCAGGCGCCTGCTGTCCTCCCCGAAGACCCTGACGTAGAGGGTCGCCGCTCCATCGTGCCTGAAGTGGAGGGTACATCTCCCCTGCAGGCCGCACACGCGGGCAAATGACTGCCACCCACGATTCAGGAACTTGTAACCGGCAGGGGTGACCTCGATCTCCACCCATGAGGCCCTGCTGCAGCAGCCATCGGCCTACAGCCAGAGGCCACCAGGCCCCCCGGCCGGCAGCGCGCCCGCAAAGAAGCGTGGGAGCTAGAACCAGGTGCCTGCCGGCCTCTCCGCCCATACCACGAACTCCGGGGACGCATCGGCCGAGTGGGATCGCAGGCGCGATGGCCGGACGGCCACCACATGCTTTCCCCCTTGGCCGTGGCCGCCTTGGCTGTTGCAGCCCCCGGTGTGGGAGGGAGCCTTCCCGCGACCGCTGAGGGTGGCGCCGACCTTCGAAGGGATGCGACCGCGCCCTCGGGGAGCCACCGTTAGCATCGCAGCATACTTGCGGGGACGGCCGCGGCCCCTCTTGGGCGGCGGTGAGCCTGGTCCCTCCATGGGGGCCTTCCCTTTCTCAACAGCGAAAAACCTCCTCACGGGCGCCATGGATGCGGGGCGGCAGAAGATGAAGGAGCAAGAGGAGAGGACTAGCAAGAAGATGAAGATGGACCAGGGGCTTCGTCCCCCTCGTCCTCTTATAGGCGGCGAAAGGCTAACCGGTGCCCCTCCATGTTCTGAGTGATGATGGCCCTACTGCATGCCTCAGGCTATTGTCAACTCGAAACGGCAAGCCAAGGCGACATGGGCAAGCCAAGGCATCCCGTCACGTGGCCCGCAGGTGATTGGGGCCCGCGGAGCTTCACCCTTGCACCTTGGCTTCGCCTCGAAGCCAGCCCGAGCGCGCCTTGGGCCCGGGGGCTACTGTCGGCGTTCTGGGAACCAGGGTACCCAAACTTGCCTGCCTGCGGCCCACGGCGTGGCTTCCTCAACGGCCTGGTACGGCCCATCTCTAAGACCACCAAGACAAGACCCTCACGAGGGGCCAGGCCTCGCAAGGAGGATGACACCAAGACCTCCCGAGGGATCGGCCTCCCCAGGTGGCCTCCCGAGGAGCGGAGATTTCTATGCAGGTACCCCACCTCATGAGGCTGAGGTGACGTGATCCATGATGACCATGGCCATGCGGGAGCCAGCGGAGGAGGCAGTTTCCTCTTTGGTGCTAAGGAGGCAAGGACAGGCATGGGTTCCCGAGGAATCTCCCAAAGGTTTCCCTTCCGGTGCTACAAGACCAAGACCACAGGCTGGGCAAGGCAGAGGTCATCGCCGAGCCCACCATTGCGTCACGACCAGAAGCTTTGCAGGAGAAGACCACCTTTTGTCAGGATAGGATGTACTACTTGTCCCCTTTCAAATTGGCTGTTGTGGGATCCCTTCCCGACTAAGTTTTGAGGGAAGAGGACCAAGGCCACTATAAATATAGGTTAGCCACCACCATAGAGGGGGTCGACTCATTCTCACCCCCGAGCCCTCGCGAGGCTGTTCATCCTCTGTACTAGTTCATCCTTAGCCCCTCGTGAGGCCAATCCACCACAAAGCAGGAGTAGGGTATTACACCGCAAGGTGGGCCGAACCTGGGTAAACTGTCGTGTTCATCTTCTTCCTTGTTCACGCGAGTTCGGCTTGGCTAGGCTGTGAGGCGACGGGCTCTAGGCTTGAGAGGTTGAGTTCTTCACACACGCCCCAGAGTTCGAACCTTCTTGGGTCTACGGAGCCCTGAATCCGACAAATGGTTTTACTGAACAGATTTCCATAAGCTAGCACTAGAAGATTTCTATAAGCATTAACTATACAAAATCTAAAGGTAACAAGTTTCAGCATTGGTATATGGTTGTGCAAGACCAGTAGACCAAATACAAAAGTCTAAAGTTAACTAGCATTATTAACTAATGACAGTATAAAAAAATTCAAACCATGTACCTTCAAGGTAAATATGATTTCGAACTCGAGGGGACCTGAAAAATTGCTATCCCAATCTTCATAATCGATCAAACATAAAAACTTGATCAAATGAATCAAGAAAACAACAGGAGGAGGAGGTGCCCACTCCTGACATTTCCTCTTCTCTTCATAATTTTTTGTGCAGTTTAACTGAAATAAAATGCCATCACCGCCTTGGCATTTTGGTGACACTATACAAAAAAATTTGAATTATCATAACATCATGAAGTGAGGTATGTAATCTATAAGCATTAACAGTGCAAAAAATCTAAAGGTAGTAACAAGTTTCATCGTTGGTATACGGGCTGTGCAACAACATTAGAATGCCTTAGCTCAAAAATCTTTAATACATCCACAATCAACAGCTAACCCTAAAATAATCCAGTGACATTAAATGGCATTGCTTAAATTTATCGGTGGCATTAGACTGACTGCGGCATTAGTTAAATGTGGCATCACTTTAGCAGTAGCATTGTTTGATTTTACCGGTGGCGTTATACTAACAGCAAAAAAGTGGCAATAAGAGCATGGGGAGGCCCATTCGGACAGTGGGCCCACCAGTGCGATGTACCTCCACGGACTCATAGAGTGGCGAGGGAGGGATGGTTGCCCAAAGCAACAAATATCCAGGCAGCATATGTGGATTACGTCCCATTTTTGTTCTTTTAGCCACCTTTTTCCTATGTGAGGACAACAAACCGATCGACCTGGTCATTCTCTATTGCGTTGTCATGCCTTTCTACCCTTTTTCAACTAAGAGACAAGAGACTCGTTCCTTAGCTACTGATTTTCCCCTTTTCAACCAAGATGCAGGTTCGATACCTAGTCTCTTCGACAGTACTTTCTCCCTTTCTTTCCTTATTCAACCCAGACATGGATAAGTCTGCATGAAGTAGGGTTTCCTTTAATAGTGCAAATGAAGGTTTTCGTCTACGTGACCAACAAAGCAGAGGATAGTAAATTTGGGGAGATGGGGGGTGGAAAAAGATCCACATGCAGCGACATGGCAGATGGGGCAATAGAACAAGGGTTTGGTTCGAAAAGAGGTAGCATACCCAATGATCGGCGGGAAGTGGCTTCGCTCTTGGTCGTCATCCTCCGCACACACTACGGCAGCGAGCTTGGGGATGGAGACCATCCCGTGCCTATGCTAGGTCTGAGAGGACGGCCTTGTCGTCAGTGTGTGACCTCACTCGCTGACGACGAGTGCGTCAATGTTGCACGTCCATTTCTTCCCTGGCGGACGGGATCCTGGCAGATCTGTAACCACCGGTGAGGAGGGAGAGAGGGGGCCACTGCCATGTTTTTTAGATCTAGATAGAGGGTGATAGTGTGAGAAGCAAGTGGGCAACCCTTACCAAGCAAGCGCTGAAGCTCCAGCCTATATACTTTAGTAGTACTAGAGGTAGAGTAGTGGTAGAGTAGTTTATATTTTCCTTGCATACAGTACCAATTAGTTGTGCTTCAAAACTGAACGGCACGCCACTAAAAAAATAAAGTCGAGAAATAATGCGGCACCTCGGGCCAACGCGGCCAGATTGCATTTTGCACGATAAATGACACACCATGTTTCGTTGACATGTGGTCCCATTCCAACATGTCAGTGAGACGACGGCGGGTCCTTTTGTACAATTTCCGAACGGATGTCTATGTAGGTCGGGGCCTCTTTCTATACTGTGGCGAACATCCGCTCCCCACTAGCCTCAACCTGTACCGTGGCAACCATCCACCGCCTCTTCGCCTTTCCCTCTCGATTTGGAATTGTTGTTGCACGCTCTTCCTCCCTCCATTTGCCTTGACTCTTCCTTCTGCCATTGTTTCATCTTCTCGATGGAGGGAATATGCAGGAAATGACCCCGTTATTCTTTCCCTGATCTGAAAGATGGCATGGTAGAGGAACTCATTGATCGGTGCGACGTCATCACCACGGCTAGCATGGCGGGTTCGTTCAAGACCAATCTCAACTCAACAAATAACATCATTACAAAGAACCCAAGGGTTTAGGAGCGATTTGATCTCCCCTATCTTATTCGTCATGACCATGCTCGCTGGCACGGGGACGGCAGAAGCCTTGCCTTGTGCAAGTTGATGCTGCTTGATAATGATACGTGTGATGTTAAGATGCCATTCGCTTAAGGGTAAGGCCTGGGCAGGCACATATGGAGATTGGGTTTTTATCACTACTACAGGATGCTGCTAACGTGACACTACGATCAGAGACCCTTTGACAAAATTGTGTGAGATGCATTAATCACAAACGGTGATGTCAAAACCGTCAAAAAAGATGCAAAATGTTTGCGATGGCGGATACATCAAACATGGTTCAGACTTTAGTTGCATGTGCGATGCTGGGCATACGGTTCAGTCCAATGAACTGTTTGCGATGAGGCAGAAGAATAGAAATGGGTAGCCAGATGAAGGTGTGTGCGATATATGGCATACAGTTCACTCGGATGAACTGTCTGTGATTAGGCAACACAAAAGAAACGGTCAGCCAGGTGAAGGTGTGTGCGATATATGGCATACAGTTCACTCGGATGAACTGTTTGCGTTGAGCCAAGAGAACAGAAACGGTTCAACTTAACAAGATGTGTGTGATACACAGCAAACAGTTCTGTAATCGGAAATATGTGGGAAGACCAATAACAACACAGATGATTTCTGTTAACAAGCCGTGTGTGTTGTGAGCAAACGATTGCTGGTATACAATTGTCAGTGATTGATGAAATCATCACTGACGGGTTCCATTGTTTAGTCCATGTGCGATGTGATTTGCTCTGTCCGCACAACATCTACGCTCTGTCTACAGAGCATCAACATATATACTTAAAAAGATAGCATTGCATAACCAAATTAAGCATACAATTACACAAGTGGCTACAGACATAACATTTCCACACACCAAAGTAAGCAATTACATGCATACTAAACTAGGAGAAACGAGGATCTAATCATCTACTTCTTGTTGCGACGATGCTTGCCATTGCTCTGCTTTTGGGTGGATCCCTGGCCATTTTGGGGAATGAGGCACTTCCTCATGTCAACGATCCTCCAGTACATCTCGTAGCTCGTGTACGCCTCCTTGGCCGCGTACACGACATGAGCTTTGTCGAGTATCTCCATCCAGGCCGAGTGCCAGGCATGCTTGTCCTTGTTGCAGGAATCCTTCATGTCTCTGTAGTAGGGATCGATGATGGCCTCCGCGAGGTGAACCAGTGAGTCCTTCTCATGCTCGTTGCTGCCCCAGATCTTGTATTGGCCCTGGATGTCGACAAGATTCTGGCAGGCGATGCCCGAATTCTTGAGCACCTTTACATCGTTGGTGATGTCCACCGTAGCGAACATGTAGTGGGGGCTGTTGACAAACCTGGCGAAATGCTCGCAAGGCCTTGTGGCCAGGCGGTAGTGGTAGACGAGGACGTGATTGCGCATGCACATCTGGGCGATGGCGACCTTGGGACGAGACCTGGCACGAGCGCGGGTGTACTCGAGGTCGAACCCGACCACCTTGTTCTTCTCCTCAGCAAGCAACAACTTCATGATGTGGATGGAGTGCTCCACCCAAACCGGGTTGTTGGTGTACACCACCGAGAGCTCCGTGAACCTTCTGTGGGTGTCCACCACGGCAAGCATGGTGAACTGCTGCTCGTCGTTGACAGCCGCTCGGAGCGCCATTGGAGCTGCGCAGGATACCCTTTAAGAATTTGTCGTGGTGGGTGTGCTTCTTGCAATGGTGGGGCGCGATCGAAAGGTTGAAGAGACACAAGGGTTAAATGGCCGCTGTAATAAATGGGGGCCGGTCGGCCTGTAATCGGCACGTCTTGTCACCGCATTCATAGCGAAGGATTCCAGTGCACGCTTGACAACACCGCACGCGTTTCATTTGACCACGCGTGGGCTCGAAGAGGTGCCAAATGTATCATCGATGAGCCTGTTCCCACGCTACCGCACAGTTTACCGCGCAAGCTTCCCCGCCCGGCTAGTTTGGCCACGCGTCGGCTAGAAGAGGGACAAATCGTAGGTGTTTATTGGCAAAATGCTTTGTAAAAACGAAGTGTGTGGAATGACTTCGGTCATAAGTTTACCCGTGGGTGATGAGGTCAAAGTTACACAGAAGGGTGATGATGGACACTCAAGTGCGATAATTAATTTTGCGCTCTACAGGGCAGACGGTTGAAGAAACCAATGATACGTCTCCAACGTATCTATAGTTTTTATTGTTCCATGCTATTATATTATCATTCTTGGATGGTTTACAATCATTTTATAGCAACTTTATATCATTTTTTGAGACTAACCTATTGACATAGTGCCCAGTGCCAGTTGCTGTTTTTTGCTTGTTTTTTACTTCGCAGGAAATCAATACCAAACGGAGTCCAAACGTAGCGAAACATTTTGGTGATTTTTTCTGGACCAGAAGACACAAGTTGGGCCAAGAAAGTACCTGAGGGGGGCTACGAGGGGAGCACAACCCACCAGGGCGCCCCTGGGGGCCCAGGCGCGCCCAGGTGGGTTGTGCCCACCTCGGCCACCTCCTGCACCGCCTCTTTGCTCTATAAATACCCCAATATTCCAGAAACCCTAGGGGAGTCAACGAAAATCAATTCCAGCCACCACAAGTTCCAGAAACCACAGATCCAATCTAAACACCATCACGGAGGGGTTCATCATCCTCATTGGTGTCTCTCCGATGATGCATGAGTAGTCCATTGTAGACCTACGGGTCCGTAGTTAGTAGCTAGATGGCTTTCTCTCTCTCTTTTGATTATCAATACAATGGTCTCTTGGAGATCTATTTGATGTAACTCTTTTTGCGGTGTGTTTGTTGGGATCCGATGAACTTTGAGTTTATGATCAGATCTATGTTTTTATCCATGAAAATTATTTGAGTCTTTTGATCTCTAATATGCATGATTACTTATAGCCACGTATTTCTTCTTCGAATCTTTGGTTTAGTTAGGCTAACTAGATCGATTTTTATTGCCATGGGAAGAGGTGCTTTGTGATGGGTTCGATCTTACGGTGCTGGATCCCAGTGACAGAAGGGGAACTGACACGTATGTATCGTTGCTATTAAGGATAACAAGATGGGGTCTATTTCTACATAAATATATCTTGTCTACATCATGTCATCATTCTTATTGCATTACTTCGTTTCTCCATGAACTTAATACACTAGATGCATGCTGGATAGCGGTCGATGTGTGGAGTAATAGTAGTAGATGCAGGCAGGAGTCGGTCTACTAATCTTGGACGTGAAGCCTATATAATGATCATTGCCTGGATATCGTCATAATCATTTGAAGTTATATCAATTGCCCAACAGTAATTTGTTTACCCACCGTATGCTATTTTTCTCGAGAGAAGCCACTAGTGAAATCTACGGCCCCCGGGTCTATTTTCTCATCATATATTTTCAGATCTATTTTGCTATTTGCCTTTTTATTTATTTGCCACTTTTATTTTCAGATCTATATATTTCTAAAAACCCAAAAATATTTTGCTTCACTTTATTTTATTCGTGATCTATTTATCCAATCTACTACAATTTATCTCATGTCCGTTTGCCAATTTCTAGCGCCGTTACCCGAAAGGGATTGACAACCCCTTTAACACGTCGGGTTGCAAGTATTTGTTCTTTGTGTGCAGGTGTTGTTTACGTAGTGTTGCTTGGTTCTCCTACTGGTTCGATAACCTTGGTCTCATCACTGAGAGAAATACCTACCATTGCTGTGCTGCATCATCCCTTCCTCTTTGGGGAAATACCGACGTAGTTCAAGCCAACATCAAAAGGAATTTCTGGCACTGTTGCCGGGGAGGATCAAGTCAAGATAGTCTCCCGACAACTCGCCAATTTCTGGCGCCGTTGCTGGGGAGACATCATCAACATCTACCAGGTTCCTAATCAAAAATCTCATCTCCATGCAATTTACATTATTTGCCATTTGCCTCTCATTTTCCTCTCCCCCACTTCACAAAAATTTGCCGTTTTATTCGCCCTCTTTTCCGTTCGCCGTTTTCTCGTCGGATCTCTTAATTGCTTGAACTTGTCATCATGAGTGACTTTGGTATGGCAGAAACAGATGATGGCCTAACTCCTAAAATTGGATGATCTGGCAATCTGGATGCTAAAACTTTTGTTTTGGGGCAAGGGAATGTTATAGGAAAAGAACATATCCAAGAATTTTTCAATTGTGTTGGAAATTTAAGTCTTGATGATGTTCCTATACTTAAAAGAACTAAATCTTATGCGGAAGCTATCTCAGCACTAGTTCTGAAACTTGAAAATAAATTTATTCGTACTCATCCTACCTTGCAAAGAATGTTTTATGAGCTACCCTTCATAAAGAATCCTAATGCTAAAAAGTTGGCCACTCTTGTTCTTATGAATGAATTTGACTACATAATACGGGAAGCTAGGGAAATCTTTGATTTTTATGGTATGAATCATGAAAACCCCATGATAGATGAAACTCTTTATAATAGTGATTATGTGCTAAGACATTTGCTTAGGGATAATCAAATCTTTGATGAGAACCTTAAAAAAGACGTCCCCGTTTTAGATATAATCCAACAAGTTTTCAATGATGTTAATCAGCACTATTCTTGGATTGTTGCCGAAAATCAAGGGGGATATGACGATAAGCAACTTGATAGTGCTAAAGTCTCTATGGATAAGGTATTTTATGTTGTTTTTGCAAAACCTTCTGACAAAAACACCTCTAAGGAAAATGAGAACAAAGATGACAACAATTAGATCTTTGCATTATGCCTGGCTAAGGGCATAAAACGATAGCGCTTGTTGGGAGGCAACCCAATGAATAAAATTTATTTTTGTCTTTTTCTTTCTGTTCTTCAGTGTTTGCACAATTATGCTACTGTTATGATTGTGTTTTTGTGTTTTAATTAGTGCTTGTGACAAGTAAAGCCTTTGGGATAGCTTTGGTGATAGTTGATTTGATCTTGTTGGAAAAAAAAAACTTTTGCGTCAGTACAAAAATTGTGTAAAATCACAGAAGCGACGAAAAATTCTGAATGTTTTACAAAAGATTGATATACAAATTTCCTCTGTTTTCCTAATTTTTCAGAATTTTTGGAGTTACAGAAGTATGAGAACAATTCGTATCTTTGCAGACTGTTCTGTTTTTGACAGATTCTGTTTTCTTTGCATTGTGTGCTTATTTTGATGAATCTATGGTTTGTATTGGAGGTTATAAGCCATGGTAAAGTTATAATACAGTAGATATAATGCAAGAAAAATATTTGAATGGGTTTTCTACAGTACTTAAAGTAAAGATTGGTTTTCTTATACTAACGGATCTCACGAAGGTTTTGTTGAGTTTTGTGTGATTGAAGTTTTCAAGTTTTGGGTGAGATTACGATGGATGAAGGAATAAGGAGTAACTAGAGCCTAAGCTTGGGGATGCCCCATGGCACCCCAAGCCATTAGACAAAGATAAGCAAGAAACTAAGCTTGGGGATGCCCGAGTGGCATCCCCTCTTTCTTCTAATGACCATCGGTATTTTACTCGAAGCTATATTTTTATTCGTCACATATCATGAGTTTTGCTTGGAGCGTCTTGTATGATATGAGTCTTTGCTTGTTTTGCCTTTTATTTTAAGTCATGAATCCTTGCTGGACACACCTATTTGAGGGATCCTAAATTATGCTATGACTTGATAGAATTGCTCTCTATGCTTCACTTAAATCTTTATGAGCTATGGAATTGCTCTAGTGCTTCACTTACATCTTTTTAAGCATGGTGTGCTTTAGTATTTTTGAAGAAATGCTCTCATGATTCACTTAGATTTATTTGAGAGTTAGTAAAATTTATTAGAAATTCTCTCTTGCTTCACTTAAATTATTTTGAGAGAAGAAAATTTTTATGCTCATGTTCTTCACTTAGATTTGTTTGAGCTATCAAAAGCAACATATGAAATTAGTCCCAAAGTGATAGATATTCAAGAGGGATATAATAAAAACTTTCATGAAGATCATTGGACAAAATAAACTTGATTCCTTGTAATAGTTTTGCGATATGATGATATAATATGTGAGTCATGTTAATGAGTAATTATGGCTTAGTAAGAATATTGGTGTTAAGGTTTGTGATTCCCTATGCAAGCATGAAAGTCAATAGTTATGCAATGAAATTACATCCTACTTGTGGTGCATTATTCGGTGTTAGTTATGCTTAATGCTCGCTTATGAGATTTTTCGTTTCTTGGTTCGATCCTTCTCAATCTTTTGCTAGCCTTCATTTGCACTAAGTATGATCACTACTTGTGCATCCAAAATCCTTAAACCAGTTTTGCCATATGAGTCCACTATACCTACCTATATGCGGTATTTCCGTGCCGTTCTAAGCAAATTTGTATGTGCCATCTCTAATTTCAAAATAAATTTCTCTTTTGTGTGCTCGTACCGCTCATGAAACGGTAGGGGGTGGCTGATATATTTCCATGCTTAAATGTGTTATTCTCAAGATGAGTGTTTATTCACTTGTCATTGCATGAGAGTACGGCAAAGGTATTAGGGATGCCCAGTCCCAAAATGAAAAATGAATTTACTTTATGTTGTCAAATAATAAATTCCTTGGAAAGTGTTGGTATGGACGGCACCCGTGGATTCGGCTAGCCGTGGTATGTGAAAGAATGGTGGAAAAAGGAATAAACTTTATTTTCTGTTTGGGAACCGCCTATGATATATCTAGCATGGAAAGTATTGGGAACTACTCGATCGTTTTCGTTGACAGGAAAAGCATGCCACCCAAAATGTTTTATCTCTACTTTTTTCGCTTTGAGCTCTGGCACCTCTACAAATCCCTACTTCCCTCTGCGAAGGGCCTTTCTTTTACTTTATGTAATTTTTATTTTGAGTCTCCATCTTCTCTTATAAAGCACCAACTAAGGGGCACTATGATCGTACTTGAGCATTGGGTGTAACTAATATGCGAGTGTGTTTCATGAATGGATCAATGATTGAGCATAATGGGCTAGGGATAACTTGCTTTAGTGTTGATATTTTGAAAGACATGGTTGCTTGTTGATATGCTTGAGTATTGAAATCTTCATGTCAAAACTAGACTATTGCTTTGAATCATATAAAAGTCCAAATGTCCATGCTACAAAGAAAAGAATAGAGATGAACTTGTTAGGAAGCATTCCACATCAAAAATTCTGTTTTTATCATTTACCTACTCGAGGACGAGCATGAATTAAGCTTGGGGATGCTGATACGTCTCCAACGTATCTATAATTTTTGATTGTTCCATGCTGTTATATTAACATTCTTGGATGTTTTACAATCATTTTATAGCAACTTTATATCATTTTTTGGGACTAACCTATTGACATAGTTCCCAGTGCCAGTTGCTGTTTTTTGCTTGTGTTTTACTTCGCAGGAAATCAATACTAAACGGAGTCCAAACGCAGCGAAACTTTTTGGTGATTTTTTCTGGACCAGAAGACACAAGTTGGGCCAAGAAAGTACCTGAGGGGGGCTCCGAGGGGAGCACAACCCACCAGGGCGCGCCTGGGGGCCCAGGCGCGCCCAGGTGGGTTGTGCCCACCTCGGCCACCTCCCGCATCACCTCTTTGCTCTATAAATACCCCAATATTCCAGAAACGCTAGGGGAGTCGACGAAAATCACTTCCAGCCGCCGCAAGTTCCAGAAACCACAGATCCAATCTAAACACCATCACGGAGGGGTTCATCATCCTCATTGGTGCCTCTCCGATGATGCGTGAGTAGTCCATTGTAGACCTACGGGTCCGTAGTTAGTAGCTAGATGGCTTTCTCTCTCTCTCTTTTGATTCTCAATACAATGGTCTCTTGGAGATCTATTTGATGCAACTCTTTTTGCGGTGTGTTTGTTGGGATTCGATGAACTCTGAGTTTATGATCAGATCTATGTTTTTATCCATGAAAATTATTTGAGTCTTTTGATCTCTTATATCATGATTACTTATAGCCTCGTATTTCTTCTTCGAATCTTTGGTTTAGTTAGGCCAACTAGATCGATTTTTATTGCCATGGGAAGAGGTTCTTTGTGATGGGTTCGATCTTACGGTGCTTGATCCCAGTGACAGAAGGGGAACCGACACGTATGTATCGTTGCTATTAAGGATAACAAGATGGGGTCTATTTCTACATAAATAGATCTTGTCTACATCATGTCATCATTCTTATTGCATTACTCCATTTCTCCATGAACTTAATACACTAGATGCATGCTGGATAGCGGTCGATGTGTGGAGTAATAGTAGTAGATGCAGGCAGGAGTCGGTCTACTAATCTTGGACGTGATGCCTATATAATGATCATTGCCTGGATATCGTCATAATTATTTGAAGTTCTATCAATTGCCCAACAGTAATTTGTTTACCCACCGTATGCTATTTTTCTCTAGAGAAGCCACTAGTGAAATCTACGACCCCCGGGTCTATTTTCTCATCATATATTTTCAGATCTATTTTGCTATTTGCCTTTTTATTTATTTGCCACTTTTATTTTCAGATCTATACATTTCTAAAAACCCAAAAATATTTTGCTTCACTTTATTTTATTCGTGATCTATTTATCCAATCTACTACAATTTATCTCACGTCCATTTGCCAATTTCTAGCGTCGTTACCCAAAAGGGATTGACAACCCCTTTAACACATCGGGTTGCAATTATTTGTTCTTTGTGTGTAGGTGTTGTTTACGTAGTGTTGCTTGGCTCTCCTACTGGTTCGATAACCTTGGTCTCATCACTGAGGGAAATACCTACCGTTGCTGTGCTGCATCATCCCTTCCTCTTTGGGGAAATACCGACGTTGTTCAAGCCAACATCAACCAACTGTGTGCGATAATGTCGAAGATCGTAGTCGAGTTAGCTATACAGATCGTGTGCTATGAGATCGACAAGGTAAACACATTCGAGAATGGTTAATAAAATCTAAGTACATTGCATATTAAGGTCAAAATAGTGCTACCAATATACGTGTCTCATACGATGCCATTTCAACGATTGTACCACAAAAGCTCGAAATATTACAAGGTTCAAATTCCAGAGTTATATGGCTCAAATTTGAAGATTACAAGGTTCTAACTGATATTAGAAATGAAATTCAGCTCATCACATGCAAACGCTCACGCTGATCCGCTGAACAGGGATATAAGAGAGGTTCAAACTAATATTACCACTTGTAAGGCTGGTTTCGAAACCTCATAATTTTTGCAAAGGGGTCAGCCACTGAGTAGTCATGTATGGGGTTGACACGATGACTTCCGATTATTCTGTCATCTGAAGTTCCAAAATGAAATTCAGCATTTTCGGAGCCTATTCCATTATGCCGCAGCCGCCGGCGCTGATCAACAAACCATTCATTTTTGCGAAATAAATGTAGGGCAAACCTCATTACCTTCAGCACCCTTGCTCTGACAACAAAGAACCTGGCAAATATAATCTCCGGTAAGGTCCCTCGGTAGGAGTTCAAAGTAATTTCTAAGAGATGCAGATCTCGGGATTCGATGTGATTGTTATATTGTATCACATTATCCACCACCGGGCCTAATCTTATCTACAAAAGAAGAAAACGTGTTAGTGCCTACATGCAGTTTTGAACACTACTACAGGCCTATTTGGTTTGCAAGATTTGTAAAATGCACTAACGTGCCATCTTCGATCCGACATGATTAACATGGTCATTCAATTACAAGCTAGAAAAATATAGCCTTCTTCACAAGAGGTTGGAGTGGATGAAAAGTTCCCTAAGAAAACTAGTACAGATGAATCCAAAGGAGAAATGCTTATGGATTGTAACCATATGGATGAAGCAAACTAATGGGGGGAACATGTACGTACTGAAATCCTCCAAAAATCCTTCAGAAATCGTAGTACATTGTCATTGTAAACTTGGAAAAAGGTGTCACAAATTGAACTCCCTTATGGTTAAAATTTAATAGGAAAGGAACATCACCTCGATATATAGCTTCTCCAGGCACGGAAAGCATCTCAGGAAACTGACAACTTGGTCCAGGTTGGGGCCGATAGATTCTAGTGCCAAGACCTTCACTGTGCGCAGTTTCGGGGTCAAGCTTGTCGGAATCATTTTCTGGATGACTGACGAACATACATCTTCAAAGTTAGAAATAATGTTAATTTCTAGAAGGAGAGGTAGAAGGAGGCTGTTGTACCTGAACGGGTGTGGATCCAATAACAAGTTCGGAGTATTTGTCAGATGAGTAGCCCACCACTGTCAATTTCAGTGCAGAAATGACATTGATTCTTGTTGGACCTTCTTGATCAATTACAAGTAATCTCTCAAGTGAAGGTGTGTCCTCAATGACCATACCGTGGTACACATCTTGTGATGTCTTCTTGCAGCACCAGCAACACACATAAATAGTCTGGAGAGTCATGGAGGTGATGTGGAAGCTACTCAACCCATTGATCGCCTGAAGATGAAGGTACTCGAGTGCAGTACAGCCACGGAGCAGGTGCTTCATGTCACCATTTGGAAGGCAGACGGCGACGAGCTCGAGGTGCTTCAGTCGTGGTAGAATAAGAGCGGGCGCATCATTAAGGGAGGGGAAATGGCAGCTCCTGAACTTGGCGACGCGCAGCATGGGCGCGAGGCGGAGCGCGGACGTTGGCAGCGAGCACATATGCCCATCATCAAAAGTGAGCTCCTCGAGCTGATCTAGGTCGGGGGATCGTAACCAGTCGTCAAGCTTGGCTCGGTCCTTGCCGTTGGAATGGAACTTGCCCATTCTAAGGCCTTTGGTTGGGCCAGGGTGACTGCCGAGGATCTGGGAGAATGCATCCAAGCTATTGTGATGGCCATGGCAGAGCTCGTGGGTGTCGATGAGGTCGAGAGGGGTGGAGTTCCATAGGGGGCGCCACCTCCAGGAAAGCACAGTTATCCGCGCCCCATATTTGATTGGGAGGAGGGAGATGATGACTATCAACATATCATCGGGGAGGCTGCTGATGAAGTCTACGCCTGCTGGAGTCGCTTGCAGTTCTTGCTCGACCCGCCTCCGCTTGTTGGCAACCCCGTTCTCCACCTCCGGAGTCTCCTCATCAGCGGCGCTTTCTGATAGAAGTGGGAGTACAGGGAATATTTAGTTAAAACAGGGCAATAGAAAAGTGTATTGTTAACTAGAAGTTAGTAGGTAGGAATAGAGTAAGAAAATGGAATAACAATTGGTTGCTTAAATACTACACAATTCCTTTGATATTGCTGGGTAAGTCAACATGCAGATACTTGAAAAGAACACTTACTTCGAACAAAGTCTGGACGGATGATATCGTCGGGGAAGTTGGCATATATCTCATGACTAGGCTCTTTTATGTGCAGTGTAATTTTAGTGCCAGCTTTCAGTACATAAAACTCCAAAGGCCCTTGGCAAAATAGGAGTGACCACATTCATCAAGTCTAACAGAAGCAACAATTGTAAATCCATGGTTTGTGTTCAGTATGACATCCCTGCAGTCTTCATTTATGTAAAGGGAAAGATTGTGTGCTACAGATTCTGTTGCATAGCAAGGGACGCGCTGCAGAAAATTGTAGGATTGTTATTGAATATGGTAACATGCAAATATGGGCGAAATTGAAAGAACTATACAGCAGTTGAAATCAAAGGACAAAAATCTATAATTAAACAGATAGGGTAACCATGATGTCATGGAAATATGAGAGTAATCGAAAGAACAATACATCATTAATTTGCCTAATATAGAAAGAAGAGGAAAAAAAACCTTTGACGTATATGCTGCATGTGGCACCTTTTATCCAAATGCAGCAATATATAGTATATGTTCAGGAAAGTAGGCCATGCCAACCGATTTAGGGTGAGATTGAACATATCGCGTGCATCCTCAAGTCATCTGGTACGGTGAGATGGAACTCCATGGATGTCTGATCGAGGCCGCAAAGTCCTGATGTGTCCGTGCACTGTACACTCTATGAATGGAAGAAAATCCTCAAAGCAGCTCGAATAAAAATGAATTCACGGTGATTTCGGCCGGGTGATTAAAGGGGGCAGATGAACTGGGATAAGAGATGAGATAATATCTCATTAAATTAGTTACCATGTTGTCCATGAGAAAAAAACCTCAATACGGCGGATTCCCCAACCGGGCGGAGCTGGGTCGACCACGAGTAGCATCGAGAAAGTCGATGGCAATAGGCGGCGGCAAGTGGAAGTGGCAAAATGCGGTGGGGTTTGCCGGCAGCCTGGCGACGATGACAGGCGTCGAGCTAAGTGGTTGCCGCGGCGATAGGCAGTGCCATGCATAGACGCGGAGGAGCTTGTACAGGTGTGAATGGGGACCGGAGCGGGTGGCCGGCGGGGTGAGGGTTTTTGTGACGTGGGGATGGTGAGGGTTTTCTTTTTTCTTTTTTGAATTGGGTGGTCAAGGTTTTCTGTCCCACAAAGAGTTTCGAAGGCAACGATTTGCTAGAGCCAACCGTGTGTGATGGACGTAACAGGGAAAATGGAAGTCATTGCACATGGTTCCAATTTTAGGAACCCTGTGTGATTGACGTACTACCTTCGTCCTAGTTTATTGGCCCCCTTTGTAATTTGTGCCAAATTTTAACTGAAGATTTAACTAACAAATGTTTATGCATGTCACCAAAAATTATATCATTGAACACTATATTCAAATACGCATCCAACGATATAATTTTTGCTGACCTGCACTAACATTTTGTCAGTTAAATCTTTGGTCAAAATTTAACACAAATTACAAAGAGGACCAATAAACCAGGACGGAGGTAGATTCCATCAACCGAACTGATTGCATCCATATCCCACATTTAGACATAAGTAAACATAGATTAAACATACTCAGACATAGATAATAAGTTGTACACAAGCATAGTTCAACCATAAGTACATAGTTCAACCGTCATTAAGCATACTCAAGCGCATTTATAATTAAGACACTACATAGCCATACATAGTTCGATCCCACATCTCATCTCATCTGCCGGCACGATCCTGAAGCTTCTCCAGGTACACGGCGTACGCGGTGTGCGCCACCCTGCGAGAATACTTCTGCTTGAAGGAGCCAACGGCTCGTCCTCTTGCATGCGCCAGAACACTTTGATACGCGTCATGAAGCTTTTGGTTGCAAAATGGGCATCGATAGCCACCGTCCCATGTCCTAATATGCCTGTTATGCATTCCCGCATAAAGCTCCCTGAGGATTTGCCTCTTGTACCTCCTCTGGCCATCTTCATCCTCGCTGTCGACATCGTCAGACAGCACCTATACATATAGTAAAAAAATGTGGCGTCAAATTTGGAATACAAACTAATCTCTAACGAACATTTGGCAGTTGCCAAAATTTGGCATCAAATCAATGTTTACATGTCGTAAAGTAGGATTAGGAATGTATGGCTATTTTTTCAGACATATCCAGAGATTATGGTTCAATTTTTAAGCACAATCATCTATGTATAGACCAATCTTGAAGAAAATAATGGCACAAACATATATGTAGGTCATTCAAAATCAATTGTCAAGACCTGGCTAGGAATTATTAGCACGAACACTAACCCTAGTCAGATTATTAGCAGAAATCATTTGCACATGAAACAACTAATCACTTATCACTTGTACCATTCAAACAATCAATACACTACACAGATCTAACGAAACTTACTCAGATTGCATGGATTGAGAGAACATAACCATAGGATTTCTATTCCAAAAAGGGGGAGGCAGGAGTAAGCAGAGAAACCCTAGGATGTATTTGACACATAAATGGGTATAGATGACTAACCGGTTGTCCGTCGTCGTCGGAGTCGTCGCCGGAGTGGTCGTCGAAGTCATCGCTGGAGTCGTCGCCCGAGTCGTCACCAGAGTCGGTGTGGACCTCCGGCTCCGGCTGTCGAAGCACGACGCCGTCGACGATGTCAGGGTGCAGCAATACCTTACCGGCGGTGATGACAACCTCTTTCTCCATCTCCACGCCGTGCTCCGGTGCTTCAGCAGCCCCGACGTCGCCACTCCCTCCGATGGGGTGCTTCGGCGGCAGCCTCATACACTAACGGCTTTGAGGACTGAGAGCGGCGTCGAGGATGCAAGCGGAGAGAGAGGATTGTGTATGTGGCAGGGATGGGGGGTGCGGCCGCTTGGGCACGCCATTAATATGGAGTAGTGGGAGAGAGGCCGGCGGCGGTCAAACCGCTGGCTCACCTCCCAATGAGCCTGCGCACCGGACTGTTGTCATGCCTACCATCATTTCACACATCTACTCACACGCCTCCTGATGACACTACGCAGCGAGCATGCCTCCCATCAATTCACACACCTGCACGCACGCCTCCTGGTCTGCCTGCGCGGCGGACTGCTCGAATGCATCGCGTCAACTCACGACTGCTCGCACGGCACACGGGTCGTGTGGCGGCACGCATATTGTTTTTCTATTTTGATGATTAATGCTGCCGCTTTATTGCTTAACCGAAGCATGGCACGTATCCATTGTTGTTCTAACACCCACGGTTCGAATAAATAATCCGTTTGCGATATTGGTTCCCAATTATTAATAATCATCCGTTTGTAAGAAGATAAAGATTACATCAAGACTGGTCTCAAATTTGATAAAAAAAAGTACAATGCCACTTTGTATTGGTGTCCATATGACAACACGATAAGTTTCATGAATTTCAAATAAGTTTTGGATGTACTAGAACTTAAAAATCAAGGTTCTCAATGTTTGAAATTTCTTGCACGGGGAGTAAACATGCACCCAGTGAGACACATGTGTGTTTCCAATCCATTTAGGTGCACTGTCACGTGTGCATATAGCTCAAATTTGATTTTTGCACATTATACCCCTAGAAAATCAAAATGTCTTAATGATCTTTGGTTTTTTTAAATTAAAACGTCCCTCCTTTGGTAACATATGTTCACCGTGGGAAAATTTAACATGCATCATAGTTGCGGTGGATGCGCAGTGTGTGTGTGTGTGTGCGCGTCTGGGGGGTGGCTGGCAGTATACTACGAGTTGTGAGCCACCGTGTGGGTTGGCCGTTTTGTGAGGCAGGTGCCACATCAGAGTCGTGAATTCGTTATTTAAAACATTACACAACCCTTTCATACATACATGTTTTGGCCACATGCAGTAAGTGGTTGTCCTACACTTCACTAACTGGCGTGTGACGCTTTCTGTGGGCCCGCGAGGTCGTCGTCCATCACTTTGACCAACAGTCGGCAGAGAGGTTAATTTGACCAGCAAGGTAGAATCTTTTTGTTTGTGTTATGGTGGGAGTATATAGTACGCGTTGAAGAGGTGGGAGGGGACTAGCATATATACTATACGTACGCGTCCGTGAACAAGTACACCTCACTCAGTGTCGGGACTTTTCGGTTTCCGAGGCACGTGCCACATCAAAGTTGTGAATTGGCTATTCAAACATCACACAACACCTCTTTGGGCCACATGCATGCAGGCGGTGGTTATCCTAGGACACTCACGTGTGACGCTTCCATCTGTGGGCTCGCGAGGTCATCGTCGATGCATGCATCACTTTGACCTACATCGAGAGAGGTTAATTAATTTCACCATCAAGGAGGATTCTTTTTGGGTTGTATTACGGTAGGAGCATATAGTATCCGTCGAAGAGGGGAAAGGGGACCATCATATGTAGTACGCTTCATGAACCTCGCTCTCTGTGGGGACTTTACGGTTTTTGAGGCATGTGCCACATCAAAGTTGTGCATTTTGCGTATTCAACATATGTTTGGTCCACATGCAAAGCGATGGTGGTTGTCCTCTCGCACCCACTCACGCGGTTATCAGCGATATCGATGCTTTCCATCTGTGGGCCCGCTTGGTCCATCACTACTTTGCCTGACAACGAGAGAGGTTAATTTGACTTAGGAGGGGATTATTTTTTTGTTTGTAATATGGTATATATATAGGTCATGCTCTAGGATGACATGATACAGTTTGAGCACACACATGCATGTGTACACATGAATCCCTCCCATCGAGTCGAAGTGGCTAGTACCACGACACATCATGAACCGATCCCGCTCTGTGTGGGGACTGTACGATTTTCGACGCACGCGCCACATCAATGTTGTGAATGGTATTCAAACATGCATGCACGCATCACCTCCATACATATGCATGTAGTGGTTGTCTTCGAACGGTACACTCCCTTGCGTGGTTATCGGCGACACGCCTATATATTCGTGGGCCCGCGTGGACATTGTTGATTACTTTGACCGACAACAAGATAGGTTACCATGGGGGATTCTTCCTCTGGTTCGTGTTATCGTAGTATAGGTCATGGTGAGATTCAGAACTAATTAAGTTTGAGCGCATACTATGCATGCATGCATGTATGAATCCCCGTCATCGGCTCGAAGTGTGGTGTGACATACATATGCATCGTCAACTAACCCTCACTTTGTGTGGGGATTTCTGGTTTGAAAGCATGGTGCCACATCAAAGTTGTTCCATTGTGTATTCAAACATCAAAACCTCTCCATACATATGTTTGGGCCACACGCAGGCAGTGGTTATCTTCGAGGACTAGCTACTTGCGTGATTATTGGTGAGCTAGCCCATCTCTAGGGTCGCATGGACGGCCATCACTTTGACCAACAACAAGAGAGAGATTGTACGACCAAGGTGGATTATTCTTGGTCCGTTTTACGATACATCTTGGTGAGATGCCCTCTCCGGACCGCCGACTGAAAGTGTGTGTGTGCGCACGCATGTGGGTGTGTGGGTGTGTGTGTGTGTGTGATGGGGGGGACTGCTACTTCGCACTTTGCTAGGTGAACCTCCGTGGGGGGGGGGGAGCATGCGCTCATAGCTTAGGATTCCCCTCCTACCAACACGAGGGGGGCAAGCAATACCGTGCCCTTTGTGAGATAGGTGCCACATCGAAGTTGCATTTGGTATTTGAACATCAAACCATCATTTTCATACATATATTTGGTTCACATGCAAGTGTGTTCGTGTTCTGACCCTTTCCTGCGTCATTTTCACCAAATTTATGAAAATTAGACAAGTTGGATGACGCAATAGACATGGTTCGCTCACACTAACCATGTGCCACGCCGGTGCCCTTGTCATGCACATCCGCATAGTACATTGGGCTCCACGAGGCTTCCCCTCTCAAAAATATCTACCTGCCTGCAGGTTTTTTCTGTTTGATAACACACGGTTATTATGTTTCGACCGTGTGTGATGTTTGTTGTTCCCGCTCCCGCCTGCATCCCTCGAAAATATCTGCCCGCCCCGAGGGTTTTTCTGTTTCATAACACATGATTGTTATTTCCGAACCGTGAGCGATGCACCATCATCCAAATTTTCAATAGCCCCGGCATTTCACTCCCACGTTTGACTCCTGCGTAGTAAAATTTTCAGTGGCCGCGTCATTTCCTCAAACACACCCCCGCCCCCCCTCCACACACACACCAAAACCTCCTCGAGCGCGCGCGCGTGCACACACACACACACACACCACAACCCCTCCCTCGCTCGAAACCCTAGCAAGGTCGCCGCCGCCGCCGCAAGGCCTCCATAGTCAACATCTGCCGCTTTGCCCGTGCAGATTACCCACCGATCTCCATACCCAGTGTCGGTGCAACAAACCCCAGGTATGTTGCCCAGACTATACACAGGCTCAAGAACGAGATTGCAGCACCCAGGACAAGGCCCAGCAGAAGAGGTCAGCTCTTTGAGGAATCAAAGGGTGGATCAAGAAGACCAAGACCAACCCAAGGAGTAAAATACCTCACTGGGAAAACCTCCCCTGCCGGGCAGGCGAGCCTGGCGGGGACGAGGTTGCCCCGAAGACAAGTCTCAAGATTGCCCCGGCAGGCTTGCCGGGGACGCTAAGGGCGGATTACCCGCCAAGGCGCCACCGCTCCACCTCACAGCAACGCAAGTCACCGATCAGTGCGGTGTCGAGCCCCCAAGATGCTAAGTGGCCATTATTTGGCACGTGGCAGCCATCTCCAGAGGAAATCATCTCCAAAATGACACTCGTCCAGCGACATGACACGCAGGCAGGTGAGAAGGTGGCAAAACATCATGGCAAGGCTTGCTGGGCTAGGCTACGATGTGACACTAAGCGGCGCATTTAATGCGCTCTGTCCTGTCTGCAGAGTTAGGTATGATGGCATTGTTTGCTATCTAATCAGTACACAATGACTGATTTGCCATTGTGGTGACCCCTTGATCTATAAAAGGAGGGCCATGGCAACCTTAGAAAGTATTCAGACCCCTGTAAAACTCATACGCGCATAGCTGCTCTCGTCCCGAGGCAACCTTGCCGGGCTAGAGCGTTACGTCTCCACCACGGTCCTCTCATCAATCCACCGAAGCAGGAGTAGGGTTTTACACCTCGCGGCGGCAAGAACCTGGGTAAAAACTGCCCGTGTGATCGCTGCCACGCTGCCCCGCGCCCTTCGCTCTTTGTGCAATGCATCCTTCCCCCCTGCCGAACCACAAGGGGCCGATGGCCCCATAGGTGGCCGTGTTTTCCCATGACATCTTTGGCACGCCAGCTAAGGGCAAGCGCTTGCGCAAACCTGAGAGCGTACGCAGCGCGTCATCTTCATCATCGTCTTCTTCATCGACGGCTTCATCATCCATGGCGCCCAAGAAGAAAACCGGCGCCGCAGCTCACCCGTCCGCCTCAAAGGCCCCTCCACACGTGGCTACCGATGCCGCGGGGGCTACGGGGGCGCACAGGGACGTGGACACTGTGGGGGACGTGGACACTGCGGGGGACGTGACCGGCGCAGGCGGCGTTGTCACCACCCTCCCCCCCCCCCCGGTAGCCGAAACGGGAGCAGGAGGCACCAGAGAAGGACAACGCCAACAACATCCCGACAGCCACGCTCCACAAGGTGCGGGAGGAGAGATCATTCCATCCGTGCCTCCCCACCTCGCCGAAAGACGCGGCCACAGCGGTGATGCTCACCTTGGGGTGAATCGCAATCCTCTGGCCGCCCCCGCTGCGGATGTGGCCGCAGGACATGCGTCACCCCCAGGATGGGCTAGCCAAGCCGATGCGCCTAACGGAGCCGCCGATCCCCAAGCACATCCACCTTGCCTCCACGCCGCCCTGGCGACTGGCTCACGGTGATAGGAGCGCGGCGCGGCTACTACTGGCACCGTCAGAAGCCAGGCGACGCTACGGTCTATGTCGTCCTCCATGCCGAGCACTGCTTCGGAGGCCATGGCGCGGGCCCAACTCCTGTTGAGATTTCCGCCGGTGGCTGATCAGATGGATGAGTGGAGAGCCACCTTTTAGAGCTTGATTGGTTTCACCGAGGCGGGAGGATCACAGCGAGCAGGCCCGTCACAGCCTCCATAGGCGGCGGCAACGACCCGAGCTGCTGGCTGTACCGAAGGGGCCACCCCCACGGTGCAATCCCCTCCGCGACAGCCAGCGCAGGGGCCACGGCTAGAGCAACGCAACCAAGAACCCGACGACGGATCGATGGCCTCGTCCGATCCTCGAGCACGACGAGAACAGCGGCGAGTCCTGGAAAACAGGCGGGGGGGAGATGAGCGCGTCACCATTGAACGATGCCGCAAAACTCAACGCCGGTCTGATAGGCGCAATGGCTCCAACGTCGACAAGCCTACGCCCGGTGAGGGTAGGTGCCTACCTTTTGGGGTTGGGTGCCCCGCCTTCACTCGTGAGCTGCGGCAAGTCCGTTGGCCATCTGCCCGCATGTTCAAGCCAGAAATACCAGAGAAGTATGATGGAAGACTGAACCCGACAGAGTTCTTGAGCATCTACACCAGTGCTGTTCAAGCTACCGGGGGACGAGATGAGAAGGTGTTTGCCAACTACTTCCCCTTGGCACTCAAGCTAAATGTGAGGTCTCTGTTGATGCACTTGCCAGAGAATTCCATTTCGACCTGGGCTGACCTGTGCCATGAGTTTGTTGGCGCCTTCACGGGCGGCCACCAAGAACCAGGATGGCCCAGCGACTTGCAGCTACTCCCACAAAACAAAGGAGAGAGCCTGCGGAAGTACATGCAGAGGTTCAGCCGGGTGCACAGGAACATCCCAGACATCCACCCGACAGCTGTGATAGCCGCATTCCAGTCCAACATGCGCAATCGCCGGATACGTTCTAAAATGAACGTTTGTTTGCGAAGACTGTGAACGAGCTATGCACTCTGGTGGATAAGTGTGCCCGAGTAGAAGAGGGGAGATGACTCCCAGGTGAAGAAGATGGCATCGACATCGACTCAGAAGACGACGACGACGCCACTAGACGAAAGAAGAAGAGCAAGAAGCGCAACAAGAAGTGCAATGATAAAGTGGTGATGACCGTTGAAGGGTCAAGTGCACCTAGTACCGGCAAGAAGGCCAAGACCGAGGTCCCCGGCAAGGAAGCTGCCGCTTGTTCTGATTGCCAGGAAGCCGCGGCTGCCGAGAAAGCTGGGAAGGGTGATGGGCCGTATTGCAAGATCCATCGGACCAAAGGCCATGATCTCCAGGAGTGTCATCATGTTGAGTAGCTCGTCAAGAAGCAGAGGGCTGAGTATGACAAGCATGATAAGGAGAAAAACCAAGATGGCACTGGCGGGAAGGGCCGAGGTGGCAGAACGGGTCGCCCCGGCAAGGCACCTCAGTATCAAGGGGAACCCGCCAAGGGCCGTGAGAAGAAGGATTACGAAGACGGAAGTGATGAAGGAGATGAGGAGGATCACCCCGAATGCACTACTGTGGTGGGGTGTTTGCCATTGTTGGTTTCACCAACAATACGCAACCTCAAGGTCACAAAGATGTTGGTTGACGGCGGGGCTGGGTTGAATCTGATTTCTCCAAAGGTCATCAGCAAACTCCAGATAGTAGATGAAGAGCTCAAGGTTACTCGTACGTTGCAAGGGATCAACCCCGGCAGGAGTCATCCTAAGGGGAAGATCACACTGCCGGTAACATTTGGGGGGAGTTGAACTACCGGACTGAGAAGATCATGTTTGATGTGGTTGACCTCCCCCTGCCGTACAATGGAATCCTTGTCGTCCTGCCTTGGCCAAATTCATGGCGGCATCCCACTATGCCTACAACACTTTGAAGATGCCAGGTCCAATGGGTGTTATTTCTATCCCATCAGACAAGAAAGATGCAATCATATGCATGGACAAGATGTATCGGGAGGCAGTTGCTGTAGAAGCGGCGGAAGCCGCTGCTCCCGCTAAGGAAAGCAAGAAAAAGAAGAAAGGAAGCAAGGATGCCAGTGAGGAATCCAGGAAGCGTGTCTCTCCGGAGTGTGCTGCGCCTGTTGATGACTTGCCGGAGAGTTCCAATAGCAAGAGATCCAAGGATGCCACACCATCTGTGAAAAATGTCCCGGCAAGGCTGGCTGGCACTGCGGGCGAATGTCGATGTGTTTGCTTAGCAACCATTTGACATCCCCGGTGTTCCCAGGGAGGTAATCGAGCACCACCTTGTTGTCTGCCCACATGCCCAGCCCATCAAGCAGAAGGTCCAGAAGCAAGCTTTGGAGCGGCAGTAGTTTATTGCAGAGGAGATCAAGAAACTTGAGGCAGCTGGATTGGTCAGAGGAGTATTGCATCAAACATGGTTAGCAAACCCAGTGGTGGTATGCAAGGCAAATGGGAAATGGAGGCTTTGCATAGATTTCACGGATCTTAACAAAGCATGCCCGAAGGACCCATTCCCCTTGCCACGCATCGACCAGATTGTGGATTCCACCTCCAGACGTGACTTTGCTCTCCTTCCTGGATGCCTACTCTGGATACCATCAGATCTTCATGTCCAAGGAGGACGAAGAAAAAACCGCATTCATAACTCCATGTGGCACGTACTATTTTGTACGGATGCCCTTCGGGTTGAAGAGCGCTAGATCCACTTTTGCAAGAGCAGTACAGATTGGCTTTGAGTCCCAGTTGCACAGAAATGTGGAAGACTACATGGATGATATTGTGGTCAAGACCAAGGGCAGACTAACTCTCATTCAGGATTTGGAAGAGACCTTTGCAAATCTGCGCAGGCTCAATTTGAAGCTGAACCCGGAAAAGTGTGTGTTTGGCGTTCCTTCTGGCAAGCTACTTGGCTTTTTTGTGTCCCATCGGGGGATAGAAGCCAACCCCGACAAGATCAAGGCTATCGAGTAGATTCAAGCACCAAAGACAGTCAAGGACGTGAGGCGTTTGACCCGATGTGTTGCCGCGCTGAGCAGGTTCATTTCCAAGTCCGCTGAACGCGCCTTGACGTTTTTCAAAATCTTGAAAAAGGCAGGGCCCGTGGAGTGGACCCCAGAGGTAGACGCTGCGCTACAAGATTTGAAGGCCTGCCTTTCCTTTGTTCCCACCTTAGTCGCTCCTAAACCACAAGAGTCGTTGCTGCTATATTTAGCAGCGACCAATCAAGTGGTTAGTGCAGCACTGGTGGCACAGCGGGAGGTAGATGAAGCAGCAACCGCCGCCACCGTCCCATATGGAGAGGAAAGTGAACCAGTCCCAGCAAGGTCAGATGCAGTTCAAGACAGAGAAGATCAAAGTAGTGGAGACAGTGCCAAGATCACGGAAAGGAAGAAGGTGGTGCAGCGCCTAGTGTACTTTGTCAGCTCACTATTGTAGGGGGCTAGGTCGAGGTACTCTGGCGTGCAAAAGTTGATTTTTGGCCTCATCATGGCCTCAAGGAAACTGCGTCACTACTTCCAAGCCCACGAGATCACGGTTGTCACCCGCTTTCCCTTGGAACGCATACTCCGAAACCCCGAGGCTACTGGCAGGATCGTGGAATGGGTTTTGGAGTTATCCAGCTTTGGTTTGAGATTTGAAAGCACGTCAACTATTCAGAGCAGAGCACTGGCAGAGTTCATTGCAGAGTGGACGCCAACCCCTGATGTGGAAGTACTGGAAACAATTATCCCTGGCAAGGAAGCGCCCCAAGAATGGATTATGTATTTTGGTGGCGCCTTCTCCCTACAGGGTGCAGGAGCTGGCGTGCTTCTCGTTGCTCCCACTGGGGAGCACCTTAAGTACGTCGTTCAAATGCATTTCCCCTGGAAGGAGGCTACCAACAATACTGCAGAGTATGAAGGGCTCCTTGCCGGGCTCAAGATTACGACAGAGTTGGGAATCAAGAAGTTGATCGTCCGTGGAGACTCAAAACTTGTGGTGAGACAGATCAACAAGGACTACCAAAGCCCATTGATGGAGGCATACGTCAAGGAAGTGAGAAAGTTGGAGGAGCGCTTTGACGGATTGCAAACAGAGCACGTACCATGTGCGAAAAACAGCATTGCTGATCATCTGTCAAAGTGCGCTGCGCAAAAACCTCCCTATGGAACCAGTGACTTTTGTTCTCCATCTGACTCGACCCTCCATGTCCCCGACAACAATGGCCAGCAAGAGGAGGAAATTGAACTCCGACAAGCCTCTCCCGGCAGAGTTTCCCGAAGCCCCCGGCAGAAGGCTTGGCAGGAACAACTCCCCCTCGACCAGTGAGCTGCACCCTCCCGCCGAATTACCAGTATTTGCGGTCGAGGCGTGCGCTCCTGTAGACGAGGAGGTGCCGCTAGTCCTTGTTGCCGAGCCCCAGGCTCCAACTTGGGCACGGCACATTGTTCATTTCCTCCAAATAGGAGAACTTCCCGAAGAACAAGAAGAAGCTGAAAGAGTAGCCTGGAGGGCCAGTATGTATCAGTTCGTTGATGACACACTATACAGAAGAAGGCCCAACAGTGTGAAATTGAAGTGCATTTGCCAGGAAGAAGGAAAGGAACTGCTGGCACAAATACACAAGGGTATGTGTGGCTCCCACATCGGATCAAGGGCCATGGTTGGGAAAGCTTTCCGACACGGTTTCTACTGGCCCACTGCCCTCCAAGATGCAATTGAGCTAGTCACCAAGTGTGAAGCCTGCCAGTTCCACTCCAAGAATATCCATTAGCTTGCTCAAGCTCTCCAAACAATCCCTTTGTCATGGCCATTTTTGGTCTGGGGGTTCAACATCCTGGGTCCCTTCCCCCGTGCTATCGGGGGCTTTGAATTCTTGTTCGTCGCAATCGACAAGTTTACAAAAAGGCCGGAAGTGGAGCCCGTGAGAACGGTGACCGCGCAGTCAACTATCAAGTTCTCGAAAGGATTGGTATGCCACTTCGGGGTACCTGCCCGAATCATCACCGACAATGGCACCCAATTCACAAGCCGCGCCTTCATGCAATACGTTCATGCCCCCGGAAGCAAGATTTCATTTGCCTCTGTGGCCCATCCCAGAAGCAATGGACAAGCTAAGAGGGTGAACGCTGAAGTGCTGCGAGGTCTCAAGACAAGAACTTTCGATAAACTGCAGAAGTGCAGCAGGCGATGGATTGACGAGCTGCCAGTGGTTCTTTGTTCCCTCTGTACGACACCAAATCGAGCTACTGGGCAGACTCCCTTCTCCCTAGTCTATGGGGCAGAAGCAGTTATCCCCACGGAACTCATATACAGGTCTCCTCAAGTGCTTGCCTACGATGAAGTAGCGCAGGAACAGCACCGGCGTGACAACGCTGTGCTACTTGAGGAGAACCGTCTCTGGGCTGCTATGCGTGCTGCACGCTACCAGCAAGCCCTGCGTCGCTATCACAGTCGCAGGGTTCATGCCTGAAGTTTTGAGGAAGGCGACCTTGTCCTTAGGTGCGTTCAGTCCACCAAGGGTGCAAACAAGTTGACGCCGAAGTGGGAAGGCCCTTACCGGGTAGTACAAGTCACCAGACCTGGCGCAGTCCATCAGGAGACCGGAGATGGCATTCAATTGCAAAACTCATGAAATATTGAGCATCTCCGTAAGTTCTACCCGTAAGGCGCGGCTGCCGGGCAGGGCCCGGCAGCCATCCTTTTGTACAAGCTTTGTCGAAGTTGCATGTAACCCTTTGTACAAAGCCAGGCACAGACCCTGAGCAACAGAGAAATAAATGAAGCGCTGGGGGGCCCTCGAAACTTGCATGCATGCATAAGCATAGCATGATCATGTAGAAGAGGGCGCATGTAGCATTGTTTTCATCTGCATTAAGTTGCAGGATTCTTGCTGTGGACCTGGTCCCGAAGAAAAGGAATGAAGATGAGCCCATGTGACGATCCCCGGCAAGGAAAACAGATAAGTTCCTTCTTATCCATGTTTGTTCTGTAATTTGCAAACTTGTGCACATGAAAACCCCGCCACCTTCGAAACATAGGTGCTCCTACCTATTGACTTGAACGCTGCTTCGGTCAGGGTGGTTGCAGTGGCCTCTGACGAAAAGGGCTCAGAGGGGGGCTGGTCCCTTTTTCATGGTTGTGCCCCGCAGGCCTAGCCCCGCAGCAACAAATTAATGGTACTGGCAGGATAGCTTGCCGGAGAAACTTGTTTACTTAAATGTATAGAGGCATTCCACCTCTGCATGGAGATAGTACATGCACAAGTGCCCGACAAAGTTTGTCTTTTTCATTAATATGCTGATAATCAAGTACAGATCTTACATAACACAAAGATGGATAAGGAAATTTACATTATTTAGACTAAAGTTTGGCCCAGGCCTACATATTTTAAACTGAAAAAAGATAAGTGCCCCGTGATCCCGCTCTTGTCCCTCTCCTCCTAGGCGCTGCGGTGAAAAAGGAAGAGGGCAAAAGGAGCGCCTGAGCGGAAGCCCAGCCTAATCCTGTCAGGGATTGCCGAGCGCAGCCTGACAAGATCGAGAGTGGCGAGGCTGCGAAGGAGAGGTGCGGCAGGAGCAGCTCGGCAGTGCCCTGGTCACCACCTCCAGGACTAGCAAGAAGCCCCAGCGCAGGCACCGGCAGGAAGAACTGCCAGAGCCCAGCTAGAAGACTGCTGGAGGAGGCAAAGGCACCAAGAGAGCGACCCCCTCCCCGGCAACCGTCCTAAGGAGGCCGGTGATGATGGTGCCGGGGAGGGAGGGGAAGAGCGGAAAGATGAGGCAGCAGGCCGGTAGTACGAGATGAAGGTGTCAGTGCCATCATACTCCGACCTGACGCCCTGCCACCCGCCTTCTCCGTCTTCCCTCGTTCTTTCTTCATCACCACCACTCCGGGAGGATGCCAGCCCCTCTGGCCGTCACCTCCCCTGAAGAAGCAGCAGGCAACGGCAGTGTCCAAGGCATGCAAGAAGCACCGCTCCCCACCTTGGAGGGCAGGAAGGTGCCACCATCTTCAGGGTCCGCTCAGACCCTGCCGGAAGGAATAGCAACGGGATTGCCGAAGATCCCGAGTGCTGCACCCCAGCCAAACGCCGGGACCCCCAAGGGCCCCGTTGGCAGGGCAACGGACCTTGGCGACCCGCAACAAGGGCTGGTGCTCCTCGCCGGACAGCCGACTCGCGTGGGGGAGGCGAGCGTTTCATCATTCTGAGGAAGCGCGGCTCCTTCGACGCTGCGGGCGATTCGACGCCCACAACCTTGACCACTGCATCCCTTTCGGCCCTAGACCAGACTCACTCCCCGGGCATCTGCACAAGCATTTGGCGTCATCGACTCCAAGCTAGGGCCCGGGGGCTGGTCCCAGCCTATCCACCTCGGCATAGCAAGGACGGAGGTAGAGGATGGAGGGGAGAAGTGATTAGATGAGCACCTCCGCTCCTCCTCGCCCCTTTTGTAGGCGAGCTGGGGCTAGGGGGCTGATCCCTTGGCGGGTACCCGCCGTTTTGCTCCACCAACCCAAGAAGGCCGGGGCTCTGCCATGACGCTCTCTCCCGCGCCATGCGCCTCCGTTGCCTACCCCCACTCAATCAATTGTGGCACCCCGGCTCAAAGAACCGGATTACCAATGTTTCCAGCCCAGAGACCATGTCTTCTGGAAACACATAACAACTTGGTACAGAACATAACTGAACTTTATTGATATTATCGGGGTACAAGCTCATATTTTACATAGATAGCGAGGCCAAGGGCACCCTCGGTGCTGCGACAGTATCTACATTATTTATGCAACATAGCAGGGCCTCGATACTACTAGGTACTTCTACGGCGTAGCGGAACATAGCAGTACTCCTTCCACAGGGACACTATTGTGGACACAGCCTAGTAGCATGAGCCATCGGGACCTCCATCCTTGGCTTCTCCTACATCTAGCATGATACGCCAGGTGAGTACATTGAATGTACTCGCAAGCTCACAACAACCAAGTAATGCAGCAAACAATAGCATGGTAAGTAATGTGTTGGATTCTTAGGTGATTCACTTACTGTCTCCGGTTATCAACTTACTCTCTTTCGGGTTGTCCCACAACCCTCGGAATACTCACTGAGTACTTCCGGTCATGACATGAGTTCTTCCATCATTACTATCATTGTTACGGTTGACCACCTAGTGAGGTCTGGACGGGCTGTCCATTACCGTGGACGTGGCTATTCGAATAGATTTGACACTCTGCAGAGGTTGCACACTTTACCCACACCATGGAGCACCTGACCTCGTGATCCCATTCGGGTGGACCAGCGTTGCTCCAACGAAAATTGCCTGACCCGTGACCCTCCCATCGTACCACCGGCAATTATTCTCCCCCGGAGTCAAGCCCTGGGTGGCCCCTGTGTCACCCCGTGACACCTGCCACCATCATGGCCCAACTAAACTGTCCCAAACAGGGACACCGGCACAATACTCAACTGGGCTCACAGGGTTACCGCCGTCTACCTGATCAGGGCAGCACGCACGCATAACCCTCCCTAGATGGTGGTACCGGTGAAAGAGCATGGAGCCAGACCAAGTCAAGACCGTCCCATACTGGCAAGTGTGGTTGCATGAAAAAGCCCAGACAGGTGACTCAAGATCAACCGACTACATTCACTTAGCAAGTATAGTCACAATAACTTGAGTTGGCATCACCAAGTATTTTGAATTATTCCACTATGATTTGTTATATAGCAAGTAAATAGAAACAATTAATTTAATTATGCAATGCTATTGACATGCTCATGAAATGGATGTCGTGACTTGCCTTGCTCTGTTGGGTTGCCCAAAAACTCCTGGTCTTCAAATTCACCAAAGTTTCCCTCTGAAAATATTTTTAAATAGCATTTGAAAATGTCACATAACACTGTTTTAATCACTAGAAATTCTGTGAGTGTAAGAAAAATACCAAATTTTACCAACAATTAAAGGGGTTCAAGACAAATCAAATACAAAAAGAATCAAGTGA
The DNA here is from genome assembly GCA_011799875.1 of Thinopyrum elongatum. Classification (NCBI taxonomy): domain Eukaryota; kingdom Viridiplantae; phylum Streptophyta; class Magnoliopsida; order Poales; family Poaceae; genus Thinopyrum; species Thinopyrum elongatum. The sequence goes on from CM022299.1 coordinate 421,997,230, forward strand.
TTTGGACTTGTAGATAAAAAGTTATAGCTGGTCAAAGTACTGGTCAGAATTGAAATAAATAGAAAATAAAAACAGAAAACTCCCAGCGGCCACGTCGAAGGCGTAAAGGCCGAAGGTGCCTTCACTTACCCCTTCGCGCGCGCTGCTGGGCCGCTGACGGGTGGGGCCGGCCTGGTTTAAAACACACAGAGAGAGGGAGACCGAGGGCATGGCGGCTCACCGGCGGCGGTCCTCCGGCGTAGGGGCAGCGGCAGGGCTAGCAGACGGTGGGATCGATCAGGCAGTTGATGGCGGTTCCCCCTGTACCCGTAGCTCCTCTGGAGGTGGTCGGACGGCGTCACCCCCTTCTTCTTTGGCGGCTGCGGGCTTCGGTGGTCGTCGGTGATGGCGATTCCGGCAGCGTCTCAGCTAGGTGAGGGGTTGGGGAGGACCAGGGGGACTCGCTGGTCTCGACTGTGGGCTCAGGTGGAGCTAGAATGCTGTGGAGCTAGCTGGCGAGGGAGGTGGATCAGGCGGCGGAGCTGCTATCGGAGCTGAGGGAGACGAGCTCCCGGCCCTCCTTGGAGCGCTCAGGGCCTGCTTGAGTGGTGGTGGGGGTGAAGTGATGAGGAGAGGAGAGGCGGGCGGGGCCTTTTATAGGCAGGGCGGAGCTTGGGCAAACTCTCTGGATCGGGCGGCGCCGTGGCACGTCGCCGAAGCAAGGACGATGCGCCGGCTGTCGCCGCACGGGGCGAGGTGACGAGTGAGCTCAGGGGAGTAAATGCGCGAGGGGACGAGTCGCCGGGAAGCCTCCAGCCACCTCACCTCTCGTACATCTACTGTGCCGCCCGTGGCGCACGGTGGCCGTATCCGGCGAGGGAAAATCCCGCGAGGAAGAAGGGCCTAGGGGGTTCAGGAGTGGCTACGTGGCTGGCGGGGAGCTAGTCGGCGCAAACGGACACCGTACGGTGATGCGGGCGTCGACCTCCGACGAGACCCGAGCCTCCCGGTGCCCAGAGCGCGGGCACAGGCATGCCAAAGCCGTGCTCACCATGGGCATTGGCACCTAGAGGCCACGTACGTTTGGCACACCGTGTCCCTAGCGTCAACCTGACCTCAAATAGGTGCTACCAGTCTCAGGATAGGATCAAGTTGAGTAAGGTTCGAAGAACTGAGCCAAAACAGCTTCTGGCTAAGATCTTGGGAGAGGTCTGGAGAAGCAATGAGTTGGGCATGGAGCCAATGGAGATGTCTAGGGTCTTCTGGGTTGGAAGGACTACAAGCTGGTTAAATTTGAGAGAGTTCGGACCATTTTTGAACATAGTTCCTGTGTAAACCACATTCTGGTCCAGAAACTTGATCTACTTGGTTCACTGACATATTTGATCTGGTGAAGCTAAATTTTGGTGTAGAAAAGTAATTTGGTGAGTAGGAGATGCCATAAAAAATTTAGCTCAAGGGGAAACCTCTAGATGGTACTTCCTTCACAGAGGTTCAAAATGAGCAGAAACTTGGCAGAATTTTGCTGCTAAAAAATTGTATTGACCATGATAATATTTTTAGATATTGTGGCTAGATAGGTCCCCTAGTACCTCAGGGAATTTATTTGGGGAGTTTATGAGTTAGGAAAATCAGGGTTGCTTCACAAATGGACATTTCTGGCCAGAGAGAAAATAATTATTCTGGCCATTATTTAATATTGGGCAATGGAACATTTTTGAAGATTATAAGGTTGTATGATGATGAGAAGATGTGGCAAAAAATTTGGGACTCTTCTGATCCTCAAAACTATAGGTTGCTTCACAACCCATAGTGATGTCATAGCCTCCCAAGGAATAAAATGAATTATTTGGAAAAAATTAAATATTGAAATTTGATCCAAGAGGGATGTGACAGAGTTCTGGCAGGTTGGTGATGGTCTTGGGTCAAGAGGTTCAAGGATTAATAAGTCCAAAGTCACTTGAAGAGATTCAAAACCATCCAAAATTCAAATAAAACCAAAAAGATTTTGAAAAGAAAAAGTTGTCAAAACCAGGGTGTCACAAACCTACCCCCCTTAGGATGAATCTCGTCCTCGAGATTCGGTTGCTCAGGGAACAAGTATGGGTATGTGGATCTTAGAAAGTCTTCTCTTTCCCAGGTAGCCTCTTCCTCAGTGTGGTGTTCCCGCAGTACCTTGTAAAACCTGATTACCTTACTCCGGGTAGTTCTTTTCATCTCATCCAAAATTCTGACAAGTTTCTCCTCATTGGTCAGATCTTTAGCCAGTTCTATCCCACTCACATCTGCTTGCTTGATTGGTGGTGCAATGCACTTTCTCAGCTGTGATATGTGGAATACATCGTGAACGTCAGCCAACTCCGGTGGTAGCTCCAACTGATATGCTACCCTGCCCTTCCTTGCAACAACTGGAAAAGGACCAATGTATCTTGGTGCAAGTTTTCCCCGGGTATGAAACCTCTTTATTCCCTTCATGGGGGTTACTCAGAGGTAAGCATATTCTCCAGGCTCAAAGGTTACTTCTCGGTGCTTTGGGTCATAATAACTCTTTTGGCGGAACTTGGCTGCCCGAAGACGCTCCTGAATATCCTTGACTTGCCTCTCAGCCTCGAGCATCAAGTCCGTGCCAAAGATACGGCTATCTCCTGTTTGAGACCAGTTTAATGGGGTGCGGCACTTCCGTCCATACAGTGCTTCAAACGGTGACATCTTGAGACTCGACTGATAGCTATTGTTGTAGGAGAATTCTGCATAGGGTAGGCTATCCTCCCATTTGGGTCCATGAGTGAGAGCACATGACCAAAGCATATCTTCCAATATCTGATTTACTCGTTTGGTCTGTACATCTATCTAAGGGTGATGCGCTCTACTATGCTTCACCACGGTTCCCAAGGCTTGGTGTAATCGCAGCCAAAATGCTGAGGTGAATAGAGAGCCTCTATCCAAGGTGATAGACTTAGGTACTCCATGAAGGCTGACTATCCGGGACATGTAGAGTTGTGCGAGCTGGTTTGCATTAAAAGTGGTCTTTACCGGAATAAAGTGAGCCACTTTCGTGAGTATGTCCACGATGACCTAGATAGCATCGTGGCCTTTTGTTGACTTGGGTAGTCCAACAATGAAGTCCATGCATATGTCGTCCCACTTCCACTGGGGTACTGGTAAAGGTTGCAGTAGCCCCGCGGGTTTCTGGTGTTCTGCCTTAACTTTGTTGCAAACATCACAGCAGGCGACATAGTATGCTATATCCCTTCGCATTCCTGGCCACCAAAAGGTTTCTCTTAGGTCTTGATACATCTTTGTGCCTCCCGGGTGAATGGAGTAAGCGGACTCATGAGCTTCCCTGAGTATTTGCTGTCTCAGGTTGTCCTGATCGGGCACGCATATCTGCTTCTCAAACCATAAGGTGCCTTGGTCATCCACACGGAAAAGACTTAGCCTTCCCTTGCTGTATCAACTTCTTGATTTCTTGTATCCCCACATCTGGTTCTTGAGCTTTCTTAATTTCTTCCGTAAGGGTCGGGGTAATTTCCAAGGTATCCGGGTTTACTGGGCCGCATAGCACCATATTGAGTTTGGCAAACTCTTCTTGCAACCTGGGGTGAATGCTTGCGGTCAGAGTGTTCACGGTGCCGGGTTTTCTACTGAGAGCATCGGCAACCACATTGGGCTTTCCCGGATGATAATTTATCCCCAGATCATAATCCTTGACCAATTCTAGCCATCTTCGTTGTCTGAGGTTTAAGTCAGGTTGAGTGAAGATATACTTGAGACTCTTATGGTCCGTGTATATTTCACAGCGCTGTCCAATGAGATAATGCCTCCAGATCTTTAAGGCATGAACCACTGCTGCTAGTTCCAGATCGTGCGTGGGATAGTTCTCTTCATGAGGTCGTAGTTGTCGGGATGCATATGCTACAACCTTGCCTTCTTGCATTAACACGCAGCCGATTCCACGCCTAGAAGCATCACAGTATATGTCAAAGCTCTTGTGGATGTCTGGGAGAACTAAGATAGGGGCCGTGGTTAGCCTTGTCTTTAGCTCTAAGAAACTGCTTTCGCATTCCGTTGTCCAGACAAACCGTTGATTTTTCTTCAGCAGTTCTGTCAGTGGCTTGGCTATCTTAGAGAAGCCTTCTATGAAGCGACGGTAATAACCTGCCAAACCCAGAAAACTGTGGACTTCAGTAACTGAGGCTGGTGTCTTCTAGTTCAAAACCGCAGTTACTTTGTTGGGGTCGATGGCTACTCCTTGTTCTGACAGAACGTGTCCTAGAAATCCCACCTCTTTGAGCCAGAATTCACATTTGCTGAATTTGGCATACAGACGATGGGTCCTTAATCTTTCCAAGACGACACGAAGGTGTTGTTTGTGCTCTTCTTCATCCTTGGAATATATCAGGATGTCATCAATGAACACCACTACAAATTTGTCCAGCAAGTCCACGAAGACCTTGTTCATCATGCTCATGAAATAGGCTGGAGCATTCGTCAGTCCAAACGCCATGACCGTGAATTCATACAGGCCATACCGGGTAGTGAAAGCCGTTTTGGGGATATCCTCTTTTCTGATTTTTAGCTGATGATATCCCGTGCTCCATTCAGTTGGTCGAACAAATCATCAATACGAGGGAGTGGGTACTTATTCTTGATAGTGACCTCATTTAACTGGCGATAGTCTACACACATTCGTAGACTTCCATCCTTCTTCTTGACAAACAGTACGGGTGATCCCCATGGCGAGACGCTTGGACGAATGTACCCTTTCTGTTGTAATTCATCCAACTGCTTCTTTAATTCTACCAACTCTGGGCTCGGCATACGATAGTATTTCTTGTAAATCAGAGCAGTTCCGGGAATCACCTCAATTGCAAATTCTAACTCCCGGTCGGGTGGCATTCCCGGGAGTTCCTCAGGAAATACATCCGGGAATTCACAAACTACCGGAATCAAGTTCATATCCGTACCGGTAGCTTGATATGCCATCCCCTTTCTTGACATCATTTTGCTGGCAAGAAATGTAACTGTCTGCCCTGCCGGGTTAACCAGTGTCACTGTCCTGGTAGCGCAGTTGATGCACACCTGATGTGGTGTCAACCAGTCCATCCCCAGTATTATATCCAATCCAGGGGACTCAATGGCAACAAGTGTAGCTGGAAATTTCACTCCGTGTATCAAGATTTCCAGGCCTTTATAAATCAGATTTGTTCTGAGCAGGGAGCTAGGGGATTGTACCACCATGATTTTATCCAAGAGTGAAGGGGAAAATTTGTGCAAGGTGGCAAAACTCCGCGAAATAAACGAATGGGAAGCTCCAGAATCGAATAAAATTACTGCGGGTATGTTGTTAACAGAAAACATACCGAGGACTATGTCTGGGGCTTCGCATGCTTCTTCAGTGGAGATGTGGTGGACGCGTCCGTAGTGGAAGTAATGGTTGGGGTGGCGTCCAATAGTGTTGACCTGTGGCTTGAAGTCGGATGGGGGCTTCCTGTTTCTGGCGGGGCACTGCTTGGAGTAATATCCGCCCTGGCCACAATTGAAACAAGTGTTGTTGCGGTGGCAGTCCTCCAGCACGGGCTATTTGCCAAAGGTCTTGTCCTGGCTGACCGTCTTATTGTTGTTGTTGCCATTGTTCCACACGGGCTTCTATTCAGAGGGACCCATTGGCCAAATGCGTGGCTTCTGCGCCAAATGCTCCCGGTTGTCCTTCTTGGGTTCAAACTTCTGCTTGCGATCGTCATACCCGGACTTGTGTTCACGCTCTGCTATGAAAGCCTTGTTTACCAAAATCTGGAAGTCCAAAAAGTCTAGCATACAGAGCTGATAACGGAGGGCATGATTCAGTCCTCCAAGGAATCGGTCTATCTTCCTTTCTTCGGTGGATACGTCATGGGCAGAGTACCGTGCCAGATTATTGAACTTTTTCAGATACTCTCCCATGGACATATTTCCTTGCGTGAGAGCAAGAAATTCCCTTTGCTTCACCTTCATTATTCCTGTAGGGATATGATACTTGTGGAATGCCTCCTTGAACTTCTCCCAGGAAATATCTTCTCCAGAAGGCCATGTCATCTTTGTATTGTCCCACCATATAGCTGCTAGCCCTTCAAGGTAATGAGTGACAAAAGGAACCTTATCTGCCTCTTCACAGTGAGCTATATCTAGCTTCTTTTCCATAGTCCTTAGCCAATCATCAGCCTCCATCGGGTCCACAGCTTGACCAAAACTGGGTGGCTTAGTGCGTTGAAAGTCAGACAACTTGGAGTGTATCCCATTGTTATTATTCTGGCCCACCATAGTCTGCATACTCTTCAAAAATTGCATGAGATCCTAGTTTCTTTTCTCTTCAAACATCCTCATGATCTGTTCAGTGGTCGGTGCCTGAGGTGGTGGTGGTGGTAAATTTTCTGGTGGTTGTCCTGCTTGTCTGGCGGATCAACGAACGGAAGTTCCATCACCGCCTTGGCTACTACTTCTCTTCATCCTAAATTTGTTCCCATTGCAAAATACCGAATCGATGAGCAACATCCATTGGGAAAAACACAGTAATATGATACCAAAAGAGAGTTTACAAAAAAGAGACGAACAAAACAAACAACCTAATTATACAGGATAACCCAACATCATACATGGCAAGCTAGTAGGGGGTAATATCATGGCTAGACTGCTCATACGGTAGTTGACATATGCAAAGATGCATGCACTAAAACTCAAGCCTCCACCCTAGTGGCGCGGGTGACACGAACAGTGCCAAACTGAAGACTCCTCGTCATCTGATTCTGAGTCAGAATCAGAACTAATGATGTGGATCGCATCCTCCGGATTAAAGGAAACACAATGATGCTGCTGAGATGGTTCTCCTTCTGGGGAGGTAGGAGCACAGCGTCTCAGCATCGGAGCAACTGGAATAGCTAAGAGCGAGGCCCACTCTGCCGGGGTCTCACGTCGGCTACCAGACGAAAAGCTTGGTGGAATGGTGGAGCTAGAGGGAGCATCAAACGTACGGGGAGGTGGAACTGGCGGTGGATGCACAGGTGGAAATATAGGATGAGGCAGAGATGATGCGATAGACACCGCTGCGAGTGCCCCTTGGACATGAGACAGCTCCTCAGCCAAGGAAACGAGCATGCGGTAACTGGCGTTCAGATAGCGAGATAGAACACCAGTAGCACGATCACTCGCCGGGTCAACAGGTGCAAAAAGGACTCGCCCTGTCGTAGGCGACAGGGTGGGGTAGTGAAAGAAACCTGGATGAGGCTACATCTCGACCTCGTGGAAGCGCAAGTCAGTGAGAGCCTCCATCGCGGCAAACTGGATCGCCAACTCCGGAGTTGAATCCGTTCCGCCCTTAGAAGAGCGATAATAGCTACCAATGTCCGAGCTCGCGGTCATAAAAGCCTCCGCGTGATACTCATATACTGACTCGGCAAACTGCTCTCGAAACACCTGGCACACTGGATCTTCGCCATTGGGATACAGCCGAAGCCAGACGCTATGGAGCAGTGCAGGAAAAGTCAACGGTGCTGGCTCATGATGGTAGTGGTATGGAACTGGTGCCATCTACACTCACAATGCCAACGGTTAGTAAAATAATAAGTCATGATGCATGCCATGCAATAATCAAATGCAGCAAGCAAGATGCATACTCAAGTCCTTCACTAATCGCGGTTTCTAGCATAGGCTAACTAGGGTGTCCTGCAGTCAGCACAGCTCTGATAACAAGAGTTGTGGCACCCTGGCTCAGAGAACCGGATTACCAATATTTCTAGCCCAGAGACCATGTCTTCTGGAAACACACAACAACTTGGTACAGAACTGAACTGAACTTTATTGATATTCTTGGGGTACAAGCTCATATTTTACATTGATAGCGAGGCCAAGGGTACCCTCGGTGCTGCGACAGTATCTACATTATTTATGCAACATAGCAGGGCCTCGATACTACTAGGTACTTCTACGGCGTAGCGGAACATAGCGGTACTCCTTCCACAGGGACACTGTTGTGGACACAGCCTAGTAGCATGATCCATCGGGACCTCCGTCCTCGGCTTCTCCTGCATCTGGCATGATACGCCAGGTGAGTACTTTGAATGTACTCGCAAGCTCACAACAACCAAGTAATGCAGAAAACAATAGCATGGTAAGTAATGTGTTGGATTCTTAGGTGATTCACTTATTGTCTCCGATTATCAACTTACTCTCTTTCGGGTTGTCCCACAACCCTCGGAATACTCACCAAGTACTTCCGGTCATGACATGAGTTCTTCCATCATTACTATCATTGTTAGGGTTGACCACCTAGTGAGGTATGGACGGGCTGTCCATTACCGTGGACGCGGCTATTCGAATAGATTTGACACTCTGCAGAGGTTGCACACTTTACCCACACCATGGAGCACCTGACCTCGTGATCCCATTCGGGTGGACCAGCGTTGCTCCAACGAAACTTGCCTGACCCGTGACCCTCCCATCGTACCACCAGCAATCATTCTCCCCCGGAGTCAAGCCCTGGGTGGCCCCTGTGTCACCCCGTGACACCTACAACCATCGTGGCCCAACTAAACTGTCCCAAATGGGGACGCCAGCACAATACTCAACTGGGCTCACAGGGTTATCGCCGTCTACCTGATCAGGGCAGCACGCACGCATAACCCTCCCTAGATGGCGGTACTGGTGAAAGAGCATGGAGCCAGACCAAGTCAAGACCGTCCCATACCGGCAAGTGTGGTTGCACGAAAAAGCCTGGACAGGTGACTCAAGATCAACCGACTACATTCACTTAGCAAGTATAGTCACAATGACTTGAGTTGGCATCACCAAGTATTTTGAATTATTCCACTATGATTTGTTATATAGCAAGTAAATAGAAACAATTAATTTAATTATGCAATGCTATTGATATGCTCATGAAATGGATGTCGTGGCTTGCCTTGCTCTGTTGGGTTGCCCAAAAACTCCTGGTCTTCAAATTCACCAAAGTTTCACTCTGAAAATATTTTTAAATAGCATTTGAAAATGTCACATAACACTGTTTTAATCACTAGAAGTTCTGTGAGTGTAAGAAAAATACCAAATTTTACCAGCAATTAAAGGGGTTCAAGACAAATCAAATGCAAAAAGAATCAAGTGATTTGGACTTGTAGATAAAAAGTTATAGCTGGTCAAAGTACTGGTCAGAATTGAAATAAACAGAAAATAAAAATAAAAACAAAAAACTCCCAGCGGCCACGTCGAAGGCGTAAAGGCCGAAGGCGCCTTCACTTACCCCTTCACGTGCGCGCTGCTGGGCCGCTGACGGGTGGGGCCGGCCTGGTTTAAAACACAGAGAGAGAGGGAGACCGAGGGCATGGCGGCTCACCGGCGGTGATCCTCCGGCGTAGGGGCAGCGGCAGGGCTAGGAGATGGTGGGAATCGATCGGGCAGTCAACGACGGTTCCCCCTGTACCCGTAGCTCCTACGGAGGTGGTTGTACGGCGTCACCACCTTCTTCTCCGGCGGCTGCGGTCTTTGGTGGTCGTCGGCGATGGCGATTCCGGCAGCGTCTCGGCTAGGTGAGGGGTTGGGGAGGACCAGGGGGACTCGCTGGTCTCGACTGTGGGCTCAGGTGGAGCTAGAATGTTGTGGAGCTAGCTGGCGAGGGAGGTGGATCAGGCGGCAGAGCTGCGATCGGAGCTGAGGGAGACGAGCTCCCGGCCCTCCTTGGAGCGCTCAGGGCCTTCTTGAGTGGTGGTGGGGGTGAAGTGATGAGGAGAGGAGAGGTGGGCGGGGCCTTTTATAGGCAGGGCGGAGCTCGGGCGAACTCTCTGGATCGGGCGGCGCCGTGGCACGTCGCCGGAGCAAGGACGATGCGCTGGCTGTCGCCGCACGGGGCGAGGTGACGAGTGAGCTCAGGGGAGTAAATGCGCGAGGGGGCGAGTCGCCGGGAAGCCTCCAGCCACCTCACCTCTCATACAGCTACTGTGCCGCCCGTGGCGCACGGTGGCCGTATCCGGCGAGGGCAAATCCCGCCAGGAAGAAGGGCCTAGGGGGTTCAGGAGTGGCTATGTGGCTGGCGGGGAGCTAGTCGGCGCAAACGGACACCGTACGGTGATGCAGGCGTCGACCTCCGACGAGACCCGAGCCTGTCGGAGCCCAGAGCGCGGTCACAGGCATGCGAAAGCTGAGCTCACCACGGGCATTGGCACCTGGAGGCCACGTACGTCTGGCACACCATGTCCCTAGTGTCAACCTGACCTCAAATAGGTGCTACCAGTCTCAGGATAGGATTAGGTTGAGTGAGGTTCGAAGAACTAAGCCAAAACAGCTTCTGGCTAAGATCTTGGGAGAGGTCTGGAGAAGCAATGAGTTGGGCATGGAGCCAATGGAGATGTCTAGGGTCTTCTGGGTTGGAAGGACTACAAGCTGGTTAAATTTGAGAGAGTTTGGTCCATTTTTGAACATAGTTCCTGTGTAAACCACATTCTGGTCCAGAAACTTGATCTGCTTGGTTCACTCACATATTTGATCTGGTGAAGCTAAATTTTGGTGTAGAAGAGTAATTTGGTGAGTAGGAGATGGCATAAAAAATTTCAGCTCAAGGGGAAACCTCTAGATGGTACTTCCTTCACAGAGGTTCAAAATGAGCAGAAACTTGGCAGAATTTTGCTGCTAAAAATTTGTATTGGCCATGATAATATTTTTAGATATTGTGGCTAGATAGGTCCCCTAGTACCTCAGGGAATTTATTTGGGGAGTTTATGAGTTAGGAAAATCAGGGTTGCTTCACAAATGGACATTTCTGGCCAGAGAGAAAATAATTATTCTGGCCATTATTTAATATGTGGCAATGGAACATTTTTGAAGAATATAAGGTTGTATGATGATGAGAAGATGTGGCAAAAATTTGGGACTCTTCTGATCCTCAAAACTATAGGTTGCTTCCGAACCCATAGTGATGTCATAGCCTCCCAAGGAATAAAATGAATTATTTGGAAAAAAATCAAATATTGAAATTTGATCCAAGAGGGATGTGACAGAGTTCTGGCAGGTTGGTGATGGTCTTGGGTCAAGAGGTTCAAGGATTAATAAGTCCAAAGTCACTTGAAGAGATTCAAAACCATCCAAAATTCAAATAAAACCAAAAAGATTTTGAAAAGAAAAAGTTGTCAAAACCAGTGTATCACATGCATGCATCATACGTGGCCAAGGATAAGGGCGTGGTGGGAAGAGTGAATTGACAGTTACTCACCCGTGCGTTAAAGTCATTCACGGGCCATTACAAGGATGGCCCCACTGCAATTGGGGTTACACGACACGCAGGAAAACCGGAAACTGACTCAAGCTTAGATTAATGAAGAAGCACAGAAGATCTCAAGGGTTGAGCTACTACGGCCTCCCCGCCTATGTACTGGATAGGGCCTAACCCGACGACGCTCGGCAGCGCGTTCAGGCCAGGCCCGGGGGCTCCTGTCGGAGAAACAAACCCCAGGTATGTTGCCCAGACTGTACACAGGCTCAAGAACGAGATTGCAGCACCCAGGACAAGGCCAAGCAGAAGAGGTCAGCTCTTTGAGGAATCAAAGGGCGGATTAAGATGACCAAGACCAACCCAAGGAGTAAAATACCGCAATGGGAAAACCTCCCCTGCCGGGCAGGCGAGCCTGGCGGGGACGAGGTTGCCCCGAAGACAAGTCTCAAGATTGCCTTGGCAGGCTTGCCGGGGACGCTAAGGGCGGATTACCCCGCCAAGGCTCCACCGCTCCACCTCACAGCAACGCAAGTCACCGATCAGTGCGGTGTCAAGCCCCCAAGATGCTAAGTGGCCGTTATTTGGCACGTGGCAGCCATCTCCAGAGGAAATCACCTCCAAATGACACTCGTCTAGCGATGTGTCACGCAGGCAGGCGAGAAGGTGGCAAAACAGCACGGCAAGGCTTGCCGGGCTAGGCTACGATGTGACACTAAGCGGCGCATTTAATGTGCTCTGTCCTGTCTATAGAGTTAGGTATGATGGCACTTTTTGCTATCTAATCAATACACAATGACTGATTTGCCATTGTGGTGACCCCTTAATCTATAAAAGGAGGGCCATGGCAACCTTAGAAAGGATTCGAACCCCTGTACACTCATACGCGCGTAGCTGCTCTCGCCCCGAGGCAACCTTGCCGGGCTAGAGCGATGCGTCTCCACCACGGTCCTCTCATTAATCCACCAAAGCAGGAGTAGGGTTTTACGCCTCACGGCGGCCCAAACCTGGGTAAAAACTGCCCGTGTGATCGTTGCCGCGCTGCCCCGTGTCCTCCACTCTTTGTGCAATGTGTCCTTCCCCCTGCCGAACCACAAGGGGCCGATGGCCCCATTGGTGGCCGTGTTTTCCCACGACACGTTGGTCGGCCTAAGTTTCTTAGATGACGCCTGCCAAACGCCCCCTTTCCCACAGATCCCCATCCCCATCCCCATCCCCCACTCCAGAGCGTCGTAGCCTAAGCCCGGCTATGCTTCCCGTGGAGCTCGAGGAGCGACTGGCCCAAAAGAGGTGTATCGCGGTCTCTTCGCCCGAGGTGGCCGCCGAGGAAGTTGATGACCATTACTGGCCACAGGCACTCAATCTGCGGGCTAGAGTATGCGGGTATGTCACGGACGCCGGCTACGACATCGAGGTCATCGACAGCGATGGCCTGACGCGGGCTATGTCACAGGTTAAGTGGCCCACCCCCAACCCCTCGGGTTCAACCGCCATTGATCTCATCCATGGCCCCGCCGCTGATCTCCTCTGGCTCGCTGTCAAGAATTGGCCATCCTACATTGCCATCGAACCCCTTTTATCATTTCTAAAGGACACATTCTGTGACGCTGGCTTGGGATCCACAGCTTCCAAGTCAGACCTCATCAACGATGACCACAAGGAGGGCACCCTCTCTGGCTCTTCCAAGGGGAAAGAGCCCATCTGATCTTCCAAGGGGAAAGAGCCCGTCTGCGACATCAGGGAGGGCACCCTACAGCCATGCTCTTCTAAGGGGAAGGAGCCCATCTGCGACAACATGGAGCGCATCCAGGGTCCGTGCTCTTCCCACGGGAACGAGCCCATCTGTGACAAGTGAGGAAACCCATGATTTGTTTTGCCGTGCCTCTTCATAGGGGGGAACCCATGATTTGTTTTGTCGAGTCCCTTTTGTAATGTAGTGAGAATATGTCTAGTTTTAATTGCTATATTCGGTTGTTTGCACTATGCCTTGTTTATTTCAGTTGTTCACAATGTGATGCTCTATATGTGCAACTATTTACTATGCAGTATATTTTCATCAATCCAGTTTTAAACATACCTATAGGAATGCATATATTTGCTTCCTGTCAAGCCTGTTATAGCTAGCATATGCCTCTTTTAAAGTTTTTTGATTGTTCGGTTGTTTGTAGTTAGCATATGTCTAGTTTCAAATACTATCTTTGGTTGTTCGTAGTATGCCTTGTTTATTCCAGTTATGCACAACGTGATGTTCTATATGTGCAAGTATGAGCTGTGCAGTTCAATTTCATCAATACTAGTTTCAATAATACCACTATGAATGACTATATTTGGTTGCTGCATCTTGTAGTTAACACGCCTTTCCATTTTTATTTAACAATAACCAGTGTACTTAGACCGGCACAATACCAGTTTGAATGACTATGTTTGCTTGTTATTAAATGTTAGGCCTATTGCAGTTAACACACCTTTCCACTTGTTTTGCTTTACTAGCGTGCTTAAACCTGCACACTGAAGCTATCTTTTGGAGATTATTTTCTCTGCCATGGATATATTTCATCGATGTTTAGCCTATTGTGCTTAACATGCCTCTTGATATACTTACACAGGAAAATTTTGGGAATGACTGCTGATTTCCATCAAGGTTAGTTTCATCACATGGCTTATATATACTCACTATTCAGGATATCGGTAGCTGGTACCATATAGGCCTGGGGCTGATAAGGGACTAATCGGTGAATCGGACTTTTAACTGAATATATCTGTAACCCATTTATCCTTAGGTTAATTAGGGCCATATGTAATATATCTGAGGCTACATAGCAACATGCACTGTACTTAATGTCTAAATATGCAATCCTAGGCTACATAGCAACAAGGAAGAGTGTTACCTTAATGTTGTGATGATGTCTAGATATACGTAGAAGAGCAGCAGCAACAACAACAACAACACATCCCTGTTTGGATACTCAGCTTAGCTAGAGGTTAGAGTTAGTTTCTAGCTCATGACTAACCCTGAACTAACTCTAGCCAAAGAGGTGCTTGGATGACAGGGTTAGATTGACAATAAATGCACTAGGAGAACTAGCTCCAATTAGCACCTCTTGGGTGGGATAGTTTTTTTGGGTTGGTTAGATGCAACTAGCTCAAACTAGCCCTCGTGTTTGGATATACTTGAGGGCTATTTGAGCCCAAACTAGCTCAAACTAACTCTAACCCATGGATACAGCAGCAGTTAATCAGCCGATAATTTGTAAAAATGCAACAAACTCCCTCCGGCCCATAATATAAGATGTTAATTCATCTAATATGTGAGTATATTGGATGTTATAAGATATTATAAAAGAGTGTTGTACTACATCATTGTGCAATTGCTGTTTAGCTTCTAATATTAACTTGGTGCTTTTAGGTACATATGTCATTGGTAAAGATCCGCGCTTCAACCCTTTCTGTGTATGGGGCAATGAGATATTGATGAACCAGCATCAAGTGAGGAAGCTGATAAAGATTGTTAGTAAAAATGGGTCAAAAGATGGCAATTAAACTATTTGTTTACACTTTATCCAAGACAATAGTGAACTGCAGGATGGTAAGTAAGAACTCTGCAGCCTTCTTTTTACTGCTCATAATGAGTTGTGTTACACGACAATGTCTGAATCTTTTTCCTTTGTAGTGGTTCCCAAAGCATTTTACTCAAGATTACCTCTCAAACTACATGATTGGTGGGCATGCAAAGGTTAAAGTATTTCTACCAGAACACGATGATTATCTAGATTTTTCATGAAGATCGTGAAGGATGGGCGGTCGGCCATCACAAGGGGTTGGACTAGAGTCGTGCGTGCCTTCTACATGGAGGAGGGCACAATATGGGCATTCTGCTTCACCTTGTTCAGCAACTAGAATGTATTTCGCCTCTTTCTTTACCGTCTTTAATAGTACAAGTATACAACTATGGTTCATCATTCTTTATTTGGTGCTTATGTAATTCTTGAACATATGTACCTATGAATCGAATAATGCATTGGTTGGTTGAACCTGATGGATATGAATAAAGCTATAGCATACTTTCAAATTCAAATCCGGTACAATTTGAAATAGCAGCAATTAAATTACGGTGAAATTACGCTCTGCAGGTCGTTACGGCGCACACGGTCGGTAAAACACAAATGTTTGTGATATACACCATAATCCGACACGGTTCACAGAGAGGAATCATGTGCAAGCATGCAGACAGTTGTCGTTTGCAAAGCATGTGCGATGTCAGACAATATCACAAACGGTGAGGGCAAACTAAACATTTGTGATAGTTGCCTTATCGTACATGATTTGCAACCATGAACTGTTTCTGATGTGGTATGCATCATAAACGTTGCACCACAGAATAGCATGTGCGATAGTTGTCATGTACGACGATGTTACGACGGTCTGATGTTTTGTAATCCTATCCGACACTCATACGACGATTAGCTAATCTTCTTAATTAGTTATCACATACAGTTCGGGAAAAGTGAAAGTGTGTGATTGTCTGCTTATCATACATGTTCTATAATCATGAACCATTTGTGATGGGCCGCGCATCGTAAACATAGCACCACAGAATACCGACTGCGATGGCAATGCGAGCACAAATGAGTTGCAAGGACGCAGTGTTTGGGTGGCTCCCTATCCCCGGTGGTTTTTGGGTCGTGTGGGAAGGACCCCCCTATCGCAGTCACTCACTTGGCAACGATTCCAAATGTTGTTGCGGAAAGGGGTTAAAAACCGTTTGTATAGCACCTCACTGTACCAGTGTATATTGGGTACAACTGCGAGTGGGAACTTCTGAATGTTTACACTCGTCACTGGGTTCCACTTCCAAAAATCTCAGACTGCCCCGAGGTTGAGCACACCGATGATCTACGTACGTTCAAATACGATCATGGTGACTGCCGTCTATAGAAGATAGCAATTTGTCGAGTTCCCAGTCGCTCTTGGGATTATAGGAATGCTTGTGTTGTCGCTATCTTCGACAAGCTTGTTGCCATCCTTAGTCCTTTGACTCGATGGATATTGCTCAAAAATTAGTTTCTGTACATGGATGTGTACTGTGAAGCAATTCAATACAAGGGTCTTGTGTTTGCTGCCACCACTTCTGGCACTTTTTTCGCATGGGATCCTTATTGTTTCGGTACATTTGGCTTACACTATAATTATAATTGTTACATTCACCATGCATGTGAGTTAGTATTCCCGTACTAACTAACCTTCTCTATTTCCAAGGTCCTGTCAACATTCCCCCATTAATGCTGGAAAATTTTATAACCAAGGGGGAGATGACGATGGTGATGATCACGAGCATGAAGACGAGCAGGACCTACATACTCAGTGGCGCCTAGCAACTTATTACGATGGATCACCTCTTCTTGTCTGTATACAGGGCACTGCTGATGTTACTAAGGAAGTAGGTGTTGTCTCCCATGGTCGCACTCTCCAGACCTATTCCAACATCCGTTGCAGGGTATTTGGGATGGATACTAGTGTGCTAGCGACAGCACCTTCTGCCTGGTTCAATATTGATAGTCTTGGAGAAAACTCGTTCTTCCTTGGACTAAACTATCCAATGATGGTGAAAGGAGATCCAGCTGCTATTGGCACAATGTTACTACCATTTATGACAAGAAACTGTATCTATACATCGGACATTGCTATGGTTCCCTACCCCGGCTATCACAATATGCGTCCTGATATAGGCCGCTTCAACTTGGATGATGAGTCTTGTGATGGTCTCGATATTGATAATAATCGGCCTTGCCCAGAGAATCACTTATGCTTCAAAGCAAGCATTTCCAATGCCAAGATTGGTTAACCTGCAGTTTATTTTCATCACTTTGTTATTTGTTGTGTGATAAAAAAACTTTAGTATTTATAATGTATCCTCGTTGTTGTTGTGCGTTGATGACTTGTTGTATGTAATACTAAATGATATGCCTGTGATAAACTTACTAAATTTATGAATGGCTTTCGAGTCGCTTCTCAGAGTGGGTGCTGCGACGCGGCAATTTTTTTCCTGAATACATAATTGTACGTGCATTGCAACAGGTTATCGGATGAGTCCAATCAACAATAGTACTAGTACTAGTTAGCTTCACATGCTTCGCGTGATGGGCGGGTGTTTTTACTGTAGCTGCGAATCCCATCATCCTAGGTCATCGGATGAGTCCAATCAATGGTAGAAATTGCATTCTGATGTTTGGATTCAAACTTTCAAAACTGTTGCACTATCTCTACGTCTATGCATATGTAATACAACGAGTTTTAAACTTGAGACCAGCCATCCACCCTCAAAAAGAACACTTTTTAGCCTAGCACAGACCCCAGGAAATTTGGCCATCATGTGAGGTGGGCCATATGTTAATGTGTTCATTGTACGTAACCAGCACCTCGAATCCTCGATATATAGTAGGGTGGCATGGGCCAGAACAAGCATTCACGTCTAGGAATACGGCACACGCCACCAGCACGACTCCCATCTGACACCATATTTCTTGGAGTCCGTGCTACAGCTATCTCTTCTCCCTCCTTGTTTCTCTAACTCAACCATCGCGTGGCGGGCGGGGTGCAGGTTTGTCGATAGTCGGTTTCCTCAACTGCGGTCCCACTTGTAAGTGAATATGCGAGACAGCACGTGTTCCCCCTTGAGCAGTGTGCCAGACCAACCATGTGGGGGTGCGACATGAACACGGCAGGCTTTTCCTTTTGGACTTGTACTACTAGTAAGTTGTAACACTTGGTTCTGCTCCTGGCGCGACCGATAGATAGAAATAACGATTTTCCCTCAAAAAACAGAAATAACGATTCAAAACGTTAGCGTTGGGCTTTTCCCGCATGACAAGCGGGGGAGTTTTGCCAATTTCGACCATCATCGCTTTCCTTACATGCGGTCCCACATGTAAGTGATATGCCTAGCTACTGTGCGTTGAGGGGCGGGCCGGAACGACCGTCTGGGGTGAGCCTACGCAGCGGTCTACTCGCACGCCTCCCGTCTACTCAAAGACTCCGTCCTGATTTGTTGGTCCTTTCGCATTTTGTGTCAAATTTTGACCATATATTTAATTGACAAAATTTTAATGCATGTTATAAACATTTATATGGTTGGATTCATATTTGAACATAGTTTCCAATGATACTATTTTTTGTGACATGCATTAACATTTTTTTAATTGAATTCATAGTCAAAATTTGGCACAAAACACTAAGGGGAACAATAAACCAGGATGGAGGTAGTACCCCGCATGTCGCCTCGTAGTAGCCAATTAATAGAGGGGCGCGTGGCAGCACTTAAATGGTTAGTAGAACGCCCACAGTATCAATACTAGTTCTGTTTCCAAATTTAGCATGGCAGCTCTTTGTTCCAAAATGACCATGTTTTGGTTGTTTATGTGTGCGCCTTCGCACATTGAACCACCACGCCCAGAAGTTTGAAATCCATTCCCATTTCTTGCATGGGACCTAAACATTCCCATTACACGTCAATATAAATATATAAGAAGTTTGGTTGTGGCGCGGTTCATTCATGGTACGTACGAAAGTTATGAAGGTGATGCAAAAGGTAAGAAACTTATAGTATACATGGAATTGACATAAAAATAAAGATGCTTATAGATCCATCAAAGACATCCTCTCGCCCTAGTGCACCGGGTCACCAACCGACGGGTGAGGAGCAGCGGCATTGGCGGCGAGCTCAACGTGCTTCTAAACAATGCTATCCAAGGTTGCCCTGCGGTCCAAGAAGGCCAACGTCCTAACGTCCTCCTCTGGCACATAGTAGTCCTTGTGGATTATTTACTCATAGACGTGGGTGATTATGTCAATGGTCTCTTGTTGCGCCAGGCGCTGCGCGGCGAGCGTGACCTCGAGGTGGACATTCTCCGGCGCGACGGCGGGCAGTCACAGGGCCACCAATGCGTCAAAGAGGTTTTCACCATAGAGACTATCGTGGTATAACACGGCCACCTATGGGACCATTGGCCCCTTGTGGTTCGGCAAGGGGGAAGAGCACATTGCACAAAGAGCGGAGAGTGTAGAGCAGCACGGTAGCGATGACACGAGCAGTTTTTACCCAGGTTCGGGCCATCGCGAGGCATAAAACCCTACTCCTGCTTTGGTGGATTGATGGAAGGACCGTGGTGGAGAAGCATCGCTCTAGGCCGGCAAGGTCGCCTTGGGACAAGAGCGGCTACGCGCGTACGAGTGTACAGGGGTCCGAATCCTTTCTAAGGTTGCCACGGCCCTCCTTTTATAGGTCAAGGGGTCACCACAATGGCAAATCAGTCATTATGTACTGATTGGATAGCAAACAGTGCTATCATACCTAACTCTGCAAACAGGACAAGGCGCATTAAATGCACCGCTTAGTGTCACATCATGGGTGTAGCCTGGCAGCCTTGCCACGCCATTCAGCCACCTTCTCACCTGTTTGCGTGACACGTCTCCTGGACGGGTGTCATTTAGGGGTGATCTTCCTCGGAAATGGCTGCCACGTGCCAAATAACAGCCACTTAATCACTCGGGGGCTCGACACCACACCGATAGGTGATTTGCATTGCTATGAGGTGGAGCGGTGGCGCCTTGGCGGGATAGTCCGCCCTCGGCGTCCCCAGCAGGCTTGCCGGGGGAGTCTTGAGACTTGTCCTTTGGGTGACCTCGACCCCGCCAGGCTCGCCTGCCTGGCAAGGGAGGTTTTTCCTCAGTGATATCTTGCTCACTTGGTTGGTCTTGATCTTCTTGATCCGCCCTTTGATTTCTCAAAGAGCTATCTCTTCGTCTTGGTCTCGTCTTGGATGTTGCAACCTTTCTCTTGAGCCTGTGTACAGTCTGGGCAACACATGCCTGGGGTTTGTTGCACCGACAGGAGCCCCTGGGCTTGGCCCGAACGCGCTGCCGAGCGTTGTCGGGGTAGGCCCTGTCTAGTACACAGGCGAGGGGGTTGTGGTAGCTCATCCTTTGAGATCTTCTTTGCTTCTTCACTAACCTGTGCTTGAGTCAGTTTTCGGTTTTTCCGCGCGTCGTGTAAGATGTTATGAGGGAGCTGTGAGCCACGATCTGTGGGCTACCCACATCCCACATTCACGGGGCGGTAACTGCCATTCCACTAGCTTCTCCGCTTCTGGCGTTTCCGCCATGTATGCTGCATGCATTGCATAGGGTTGGTGGCGGATGCGGGGAGCACGGAAATGAGTGCCATGGCAGAAAGCCAGGCGCCATGGATTGGCGCAGGGGGCCGGCCTTGATTCCACGGGCTGCTGATAGTGCGGGGGAGCCGAATTGGCAGAGAGGGGCGGTTGCCTCCCCTGAGTGAGGAGCCAGCCCCCGGCCATGTTTGCCTATAAAAGGGGACGCGGGCGAGGTGCTGGCTCACACTCATCTCCTCCTTCTTTCTTCTGACATTGCTCCTTCATCATGGTGAGGGGAAGAGGGCGCAACGGTACTCCAGTAGTGGCGACGAGGGCTTCTGCTCGGCAGCGCCTCCCTCCTCCCCTTGGGGACGCGGAAGCAGAGCCCGCTGCGAGGGGAGCCGGGAGAGGACGAGGTCGTGGTCGCCGCGGTGCTCGGGCCCGAGGAGGACGAGGTGGGGCTTTGATCGCACCACCTCTTGCTGCTCAAGATCCTAATGAAGGGCACGTCGGGAACCAGCCGCTGGAGTTCATCGTCAAGCTGCGAGGACCCCCGCGCAGCCGCCTTCGGCTTCCTACTCCATTCGCAAGGGTGATGGAGATCGAGCAGCCGCCGAGGTTGAGGCTGCACATGAGAGGCTGTTGTAATGGCAGCATGCGGGCAGACGTAGAGTTCCCTGCTCCTCAGGTCATGCTTCTCTGGCGTGGTTGGAAGACTTTTGCTCATGCCCATAGCTTGGCGGCTGGGCACGTCCTCCATTTCAAGTTAATGGATGTCACCCTGCTCTCCGTCAAGGTCTTCGGACGCTCGGGTGCTCGCTTAGGGTGGTGCGCGGAGAGCTCGACCGACGACGAAAGCTCCTCCTTGAGCGACAGCGACCAGGAGGACAGTGACGGCGATGACGACGGCATCGATGGAGAGGACGACGGCTCTGACTCCGGCTGAACACCAGCCGCACCGTCACTGTCAGGCGGCAGCACCATCATTTGCACCTGCATCTCCTCTCCGGCAAGGCGATTTGCCGGGGAGTTGGACGTGGAGGTGTGGATGGTGTTTCCGGCTCCTCCAACAGCCTTCCAGCTGGGCCCCGGCAGGCTTCCTCATGGGCTACGGCTTCGTTCGCCCTGTCGCGTCCTGCTGGCCCTGGTGGCGGTGGCCAGGGGATTGTCTCCGCCGCTCTCTTCACCATCACCTTCGCCCGCGCCCTCTCGATCTTGTCAGCCTCCTTGTCATGGGGCCTGATGGGGTCAGGCTGGGCTTCTGCCCAGGCACCCCTTTTGCCCTCTTCGCCTCCCGTGGTAGTTCCTAGGAGGAGAGGGACAAGAAAGGGATTACGGGGCACTTATCTTTTTTCAGTCTAAAATATGTAGGTATTTGCCAAACTTTAGTCTAAATTATGTAATCTTCTTTATCCATGTTTGTGTCCTGTAAGATCTGTACTTTCTTATCGCATATTAATGAAAAAGACAAGCCTTGCCGAGTACTTGTGCATGTGTCATGTCCATGCAGAGGCGAGATGCCTCTATACGTTTAAGTAAACAAGTTTTCTCCGGCAAACTATCTTGCCGGTGCCTTTCGTTTGTTACCGCGGGGCTTAGTCTGCCGGGCACAAAACCATGGAAAGAGACCAGCTCCTCATCGAACCCGCTCCATCAAAGGCCACTACAACCACCCTGACCGAAGCAATGTTCGGGATGCAGGACGGGAGTACCCATGCTTCAAAGGTGATGAGGTTTTCATATGCACGAGTTTTCACCTTACAGAACATGTATGGATAAGAAATAACTTATCTGCTTGGCTTGTCGGGGACTGATATGTAGGCTTGTCTTCATTTCTTCTCTTCGGGACCAGGTCCACGGCAAGAACCCTGCAGCTTAGTGCAGAGGAAAACAATGCTACATGTGCCCTGATCTACATGATCATGCTATGCTCATGTTATGCTTATGCATGCATGCAAGTTTTAGGGGCCCCCAGCGCTTCGTTTATTCATCTGTTGCTTAGGGTCTGTGCCTGGCTTTGTACAAAGGGTTACATGCAACATCGGCAAGGCTTGTACAAAAGGGTGGCTGCCGGGCAGGGCCCGACAGCCGCGCCTTGCGGGTAGAACTTACGGAGATGCTCAATGTTCCATGAGTTTTGCAATTGAATGCCATCTCTGGTCTCCAGACGGACTGCGCCGGGTCTGGTGACTCGTACTACCCGGTAAGGGCCTTCCCACTTCGGCGTCAACTTGTTTGCACCCTTGGCGGACTGAACACGCCTAAGGACAAGGTCACCTTCCTCAAAGCTCTGGGCATGAACCCTGCGGCTGTGATAGCGACGCAGGGCTTGCTGGTAGCGTGCAGCACACGTAGCAGCCCGGAGACGGTTCTCCTCAAGTAGCACAGCATCGTCACGCCGGTGTTGTTCTTGTGCTACTTCATCATAGGCAAGTACTCGAGGTGATCCGTATATGAGTTCCGTGGGGATCACTGCTTCTGCCCCATAGACTAGGGAGAAGGGAGTCTGGCCGGTAGCTCGATTTGGTGTCGTACGGAGAGACCAAAGAACCACCGGTAGCTCATCGATCCATCGCCTGCCACACTTCTCCAGCCTATCAAATGTTCTTGTCTTGAGTCCTCGCAGCACTTCAGCATTTGCCCTCTCAGCTTGTCTGTTGCTTCTGGGATGAGCAACAGAGGCAAATGAGACCTTGCTTCTGAGGGCATGAACGTATTGCATGAAGGTGCGGCTTGTGAATTGGGTGCCATTGTCAGTGATGACTTTGGCGAGTACTCCGAAACGGCACACCAATCCTTTCAAGAACTTGATAGCTGACTGTGCGGTCACCTTCCTCATGGGCTCCACTTCCGGCTACTTTGTGAACTTGTCGATGGTGACGTACAAGAACTCAAAGCCCCCGGTAGCACGGGGGAAGGGGCCCAAGATGTCGAGCCCCCAGACCAAAAAGGGCCATGACAAAGGGATCGTCTGGAGAGCTTGAGCAGGTTGATGGATATTCTTGGAGTGGAACTGGCAAGCTTCACATCTGGTGACTAGCTCGATTGCATCTTGGAGGGCCGTGGGCCAGTAGAAACCTTGCCGGAAAGCCTTTTCGACCAGGGCCCTTGATCCAATATGGGAGCAGCACATGCCTTTGTGTATCTCCACCAGCAGTTCCTTACCTTCTTCCCGGCAAACGCACTTTAATTTCACACCGTTGGGCCTCCTTCTGTATAGTACGTCATCGATGAACTGATACATACTGGCCCTCCGGGCTACTTTTTCAGCTTCTTCTTGCTCTTCGGGAAGTTCTCCTGTTTGGAGGTAACGGACTATGTGCCGTGCCCAAGTTGGAGCCTGAGGCTCGACAACAAGGATCAGTGGCACCTCCTCGTTCATGGGAGCGCACGCCTCAACCACGAGAATTGGAAGTTCGGCGGGAGGGTGCTGCTTGCCAAGCGAAGTGGAGTTGTTCCCGCCAACCTTTCTGCCGGGGGCTTCAAGAAGCTTTGCCGGGAGAGGCTTGCCGGAGTCCAGTTTTCTCCTCTTTCTGGCCATTGTTGCCGGGGATACGGAGGGCTGAGTCAGGTGGAGAACAAAAGTCCCTGGTTCCACAAGAAGCTTTTGCGCAACGCACTTTGACAGATGATCAGCAATGCTATTTTCCGCACGGGGTATGTGCTCTGTTTGCAATCCGTCAAAGCTCTCCTCCAGCTTTCTCACTTCCTCCACATATGCCTCCGTCAATGGACTTTGATAATCCTTGTTTACTTGCCTCACCACAAGTTGTGAGTCTCCCCGAATGATCAACTTCTTGATTCCCAGTTCTGTTGCGATCCTGAGCCCGGCAAGGAGTCCTTCATATTCTGCGGTGTTGTTGGTAGCCTTCTCCCGGGGGAAATGCATTTGAACCATGTACTTGAGGTGCTCCCTAGTGGGTGTGACGAGAAGCATGCTAGCTCCCGCACCTTGTATGGGAGAAGGCACCATCAAAGTACATGATCCAATCTTGGGGCGCTTCCCTGCTAGGAATAATTGTCTCCGGCGTCTCTTCATCTGGAGTTGGTGTCCATTCTGCAATAAACTCTGCTAATGCTCTGCTCTGAATAGTTGATGTGCTCTCAAACTTAAAACCAAAGCTTGATAACTCCAAAGCCCACTCCACTATTCTGCCAGTGGCCTCAGGGTTCCTCAGTATGCGTTGCAAGGGGAAGCGGGTAACAACCATGATTTCGTGGGTTTGAAAGTAGTGGCGCAGTTTTCTTGAGGCCATGATGAGGCCAAAGATCAACTTTTGCACGCCAGAGTACCTTGATCTAGCCCCCTGCAGTAGGGAACTAACAAAGTACACTGGCCGCTGCACCACCTTCTTCCTTGCCGCGATTCTGGAATTGTCTCCGCTGCCCTGCTCTTCTTTGTTCTGATATGTTCCTGAACTAGCTGGGACAAGTTCACTTTTCTCTCCGGAGGGGATGGTTGCCGTGGTGGCTCCTTCATCTACTTCCCGCTGGGCCACCAGTGTTGCACTAACCACTTGATTGGTTGCCACTAGGTATAGCAGCAACGGATCTTGTGGTTTAGGAGCGACTAGGGTGGGAATAGAGGAAAGGTAGGTCTTCAAATCTTGCAGCGCAGTGTCCGCCTCCGGGGTCCACTCCACGGGCCCTGCCTTCTTCAAGATTTTGAAAATGGCAAAGCGCGCTCGGCAGACTTGGAAATGAACCTACTCAGTGCAACAACACATCCAGTCAAACGCCTCACATCTTTAACTGTCTTGGGTGCTTGAATCTGCTCGATCGCCTTGATCTTGTTGGGGTTGGCCTCTATCCCCTAGTGGGACACGAAGAAGCCAAGTAGCTTGCCGGAAGGAATGCCAAACACACACTTCTCTAGGTTCAGCTTCAAGTTGATCTTGCGAAGATTCGCAAAGGTCTCTTCCAGGTCCTAAATGAGGGTTGATTTGTGTTTGGTTTTGACCACTATGTCATCCATGTAAGCTTCAATACTCCTATGCAGTTGTGACTCAAAACCGATTTGCACTGCTCTTGCAAAAGTGGATCCAGCACTTTTTAACCCAAAGGGCATCCGTACAAAACAGTACGTGCCACATGGGGTTATGAACGCGGTCTTCTCTTCATCTTCCTTGGACATGAAAATCTGGTGGTACCCGGAGTAGGCATCCAAGAAGGAAAGCAGGTCGCATCCAGAGGTGGAATCCACAATCTGATCGATGCGCGGCAAGGGGAATGGGTCCTTCGGGCATGCTTTATTCAGATCTATGAAATCTATGCAAAGCCTCCACCTCCCATTCGCCTTGCGCACCACCACTGGATTCGCCAACCAAGTTGGATGCAATACCCCTCTGACCAAACCAGTAACTTCGAGTTTCTTGATCTCTTCGGCAATAAACTACTGCCGCTCCAAAGCTTGCTTTCGGACCTTCTGTTTGATGGGCCGGGCATGTGGGTAGACAACAAGGTGGTGCTCGATTACCTCCCTGGGAACACCGGGGATGTCAGATGGTTGCCAAGCAAACACATCGACATTCGCCCGCAGGAAGGCAATGAGCGCGCTTTCCTATTTGTCGTCAAGGGTGGAGCTGATAGTAAATGTACCATCAGCGCCAACCAGCCACTCAAAGGGTGGAGCTGATAGTAGTTGTTGGAACTCTCTGGCAAGTCATCAACAAGCGCAGCAGGCGCAGCAGGCGCAGCAGGCGCAGCAACCTTTGATCTCTTGCTATTGGAACTCTCTGGCAAGTCATCAACAGGCGCAGCTATGACCTTTTGAAAGGGAAGAAAACACATCATAGCAGGCGCAACAACCTTTGATCTCTTGCTATTGGAACTCTCTGGCAACTCATCAACAGGCGCAGCGCACTCCAAAGAGGCGCGCTTCCCAGATTCTTTGCTGGCATCCTTGCTAGCTTTCTTCCCTTTCTTGCTTTCCTTGGCAGGAACGGTAGCTTCCGCGGCCTCTGCAGCGACTGCTTCTCGGTACATCTTATCCACACATATAACTGCATCCTTTTTGTCTGATGGAATGGAAATGACGCCCATTGGTCCTGGCATCTTCAGCGTGTTATAGGCATAGTGGGATGCCGCCATGAATTTTGCCAGGGCTGGATGACCAAGGATTCCATTGTATGGCAGGGGGAGGTCAACCACATCAAACACGATCTTCTTAGTACGGTAGTTAACTCCCCCCCCCCCAAATGTTACCGGCAGTGTGATCTTCCTCTTAGGACGACTTCTGCCGGGGTTGATCCCTTGGAAAGTACCAGTAACTTTGAGCTCTTCATCTGCTATCTGGAGCTTGCTGATAACCTTGGGAGAAATCAGATTCAACCTGGCCCTGCCGTCAACCAACATCTTTGTGACTTTGAGGTTGCGGATTGTTGGTGAAACCAACAACGGCAAACACCCTACTGCGGTGGTGCGGTCAGGGTGATCCTCTTTATCAAAGATGATGGGCGTGTAGGACCACTTGAGTGGCTTCCGAGAATCTACCGTTGGCTCCACGACATTAACCTCACGCGCCCACTGTTTAAGATGGCGGTGAGAGGAATGCAAGGATGCACCTCCGTCAATGCATAGGGCGTCAGTAGCCTTCTAGAACTCCTGCTCACTGGTTTCCTCTTCATCTCCTTCATCACTCTCATCATCGCATTCCTTCTTCTCACGGCCTCTGGCAGGTTTCCCTTGATACTGAGGGGTCTTGTCGGGGTGACCTCCTCTGCCGCCTCGGCCCTTCCCGCCAACTCCATCTTGATCTCTCTCTTTGTCATGCTTCTCGTACTCAGCCTTCTGCTTCTTGACGAGTTGCTCAACCTGATGACACTCTTGAAGATCGTGGCCTTTGGTCTGATGGATCTTGTAGTTAGGCGCCTCCCGTCCAATGAGTGGATGACATCTGTCCCAACGCTGAGCCAACACGTGGTTCCTCTGGCCATTGAGAATTTTACACGTGGAAAATCGCCATTGGTCCGGGCTGTTAACAGGTTATTGGATCCAAACGGGAACCCGATAGCTTAACGTGGACTCATTACGGTGGATGCCACGTGTTGGTTACCCTTGACGAAAACACTTCCATGATGCACCATTTATCGTCATGGAAGTGGTCACTTCCATGATGATAATTTCAGTATTGTCATGGAACACTTCTATGACAGCACAGGTATGACTATCTTAATTCTGTCATAAAATCGTCATGGATGTACATGCATGACAGAAAACGTGACCTACTATGACAAACAGGTATCATCACGGAAGTGTTTTTTTGTAGTGATGTAACTAGCAGATAGGGTCAAGAACTCAAATATATTGATGAAAACATAAATGGTTCAGATATGAAATCATGGCACTCGAGCCCTAGTGACAAGCATTAAGCATAGCAAAGTTATAGCAACATCAGTCTCATAACATAGTGGATACTAGGGATCAAGCCCTAACAAATTGACTTGATTAAATGATCAATCTCATCCATCTCCATCACCGTCCAGCAAGCCTACGAAGGAATTACTCACTCCCAATGGTGAGCATCATGGAATTGTTGATGAAGAAGGGTTGATGATGACGACATCGACGAATCCCCCTCTCCGGAGCCCCGAACGGACTTCGGATCAGCCCTCCCGATGAAGAATAGGTGGTGGCGGCGGCTCCGTATCGTAAAACACGATGAAACTTCTTCTTGATTTTTTTCTCGGGGAAAGAGAATATATGTAGTTGGAATTAGGTCAGACGGCCTCCTGTGGGCCCCATAAGACATCAGGGTGTGCCCTGTTGTCTTGTGCATAGCAAATGGCCCCCCTCCACTAGATCTCCGTTCTAGTATTTTTTTATATATTCAATAAAAAATCTCCGCAAAGTTTCTTCCAATTCCGAGAACTTCTATTTCTGCACAAAAAGAACACCATGGTAGTTTTTCTGAAAATAGCATTAGTCCGGGTTGGTTCCATTCAACTCATGAAAATTAGAGTCCAAAACAAGAGCGAAAGTGTTTGGAAAAGTAGATACATTGGAGATGTATCAATCAACCGCCTCAAGTTTCGTACCTTGGGAACCAGCAAGCGGTTCTCAAAGAAAAAGACACTTTGTTATTCATTAATTGAGAAACATCCGGCAACTCCTTCCTTGATGTTTCTCTTGATGCGGGAAATTCCAGTATCAATCTTCTGGGTGGCCATGATTTGATCCTCAAGAGTAGGTTCCACCACCAAAGTAGATAGGAATCCTTGAGGAACAGTGTGAAGGTCAAGCTTATGTAATTCCTCATGGAGAAGTGGTTGGCCTTGTAGCGGCATGAGGTTGTTACAATAGGATTTATGACTTAGCACGTCAGCCATGACATTGGCTTTGCCTAGGGTGTAAGATATTCCTAAGTTGTAATCCGTAATCAACTCCACCCAATGTATTTGCCTGAGATTCAAGTCGGTTTGGGTGAAGATGTATTTGAGACTTTGGTGATCGGTGTAGATCTCGCAACGATTACCAAGAAGGTAATGTCGCCATGTTTTGAGTGCATGGACTATGGCTGCAAGTTCTAGATCATGTGTAGGATAATTATCCTCATGTGGACGCAACTGTCGAGATGTGTAGGCAATTACATGTCGATCCTGCATAAGAATGCAACCTAGTCCCTATCGCGAGGCGTCACAATACATAATAAAGTCCTTGGAGAAGTATGGTGGCACAAGTATGAGAGCAGAAGTCAGATGTCTTTTTAGTTCTTGAAAAATGTGCTCGCACTATGGGGACCACTCAAACATTTTGTCTTTCTTGAGGAGTTCAGTAAGAGCTTTGGCAACTTTGGAGAAGTTCTCAATGAAGCGGCAACAATATCTCACTAGACCAAGAAAACTCCTAGCTTGCTTAACTTATTCAGGTGGAGTCCAATTAAGAACGGCCTGAACTCTCTCAGGATTGACAACAATACCTTTTCCAGAGATCACGTGGCCTAGATATCTCACTTCTGGCAACCAAAACCCACACTTGGAGAACTTGGCATAAAGGTAGTGCTCTCTGAGTTTCATCAATACTAGCCTGAGATGCTCAGCACATTCTTCGAGTAAATGAGAATGTCATCGAGGTAAACCACAACTAACTTATCTAAGTACTCCATGAAGATCGAATTCATTAAGCAAGAGAAAGTGGATGGAGCCTTGTCTAGACCGAAGGACATGACAGTGTACTCATATTGGCCATAACAAGTGACAAAAGCCGTCTTGGGAATGTCCCCATTTGTAGTTTTGAATTGATGGTAGCCTAACCTCAAATCCATCTTAGAAAAGACTGAGGATCCAGTGAGTTGATCATATAGGTCGTTGATCCCGGGGAGCGGATATTCTTTATCGTGACCAGATTAACAAGTCGATAATTTACAACCATCTGACCCGAACTATCCTTCTTCTTGACGAAGAGGACGGGACAAGCCCAAGGAGAAGATCTAGGATGCATGAAACCCTTTTGCAAGGACTCATCAAGTTGTTTCTTCAGCTTGGCTAGCTCTAAGGGTGCCATCTTATAAGGTCTTCTAGAAAATGGGGTGGTTCCTAGGACAAGATCTATGACAAACTCTACATCCCTGTTAGGTGGAATGCCTGGCAGTTCCTATGGAAAGACATCCGGAAAGTCTCAGACTACCGGGATATCTTTAAGGTCTAGGAGAGGGTTGGCATTAAGTGAATAGAGTTGAGGCTCTGCAACTCTAGCTCAGACAGTGACTATTTTGCCCGATGGGTGTGTAAGCTGAACAGACCTAGTGGAACAATCAATCTTGGCATAATGAGATGACATCTAGTCCATACCCGAGATGATGTTAATATATGAAGAATTGAGAGCTATCAATGAAGCAAGGAGTACAAGTATGTCAACAAGAATTTCACTTCCATGGCTTACCCTAGAATTTTGCCATTTGGATCCAAGAGTTTGAATTATTAGTGGAGCGGACATATCGCAAAATGACATGTTGTGCAAGCGGGCATAACTTTCAGAAATGAAGGAGTGAGATGCTCCAGTATCAAACAAAACCAATGATGGATGACAACTAACAAGGAGTGTGCCAATAACGATGTCGAGATCATCTTGAGCTTCTACAGCTAAGACGCGGTGCACATGTCCACGTTCAGTGGGAGCTGGCTTGGCATGGATCATCTTGGCTGATGGCTTACCACGGCCAATAGACTTCCCATGCTGGGGTGGAGCGATACTGGCCTGAGTGCAATCACGAATGATGTGTCCTGGCTCTCTACACTTGAAGCAATTCGTAGAAGTAGGACGTGGATCCGCATTGGCAGGTGGTCCACCATAAGGCCTGGGTGGAGCATACTTCTCAGCTGGGCAAGGCACCACATAAGATGGCCTTAGTGCATATCCAGGTGGAAGAGCCGTATTCGGAACCCAAATTCGGCGCTTATGTGATCTAGAGCCGGAAGAAGAACCAAAGTCACGGGTGTGCTTGTGAGACTCCTCATAAGTGGACTGTGTTGTTTCAGCATTAATGGCCTTGTTCAAAGAGACTGAAAGGTAGCGTAATCATGCAAGTGAAGCTCACCACGCAACTTTGGGTTGAGGCCCTTCCTGGACCTTGCCTGCTTCTTAGCATCAGTGGACACCTCCTATGTGGCATAGTGGGCAAGGTTCCCAAACTCTCGAGTGTAGGCATCCACGGTCATCTTACCCTAGGTGAGATTACATAACTCCTCCCTCTTGCGGTCCAAGAGACCATGAGGAATGTAGTGCTCATGGAAGGCCTCGGTGAAGTCTCTCCAAGTAGTGATTTGGCCAGCTGGAAGCATAGCCTCATGGTTCTCCAACCACAGACTGGCAGGACCGTCTAGATGGTATGCAGCATAGGTCACCTTGTGACCTTCAGCCACGTTCACGGAACACAGCTTATGTGTGATACTACAAAGCCAATCATATGCATCTAGTGGCTCAATGGAGTGCTGAAACGTGGGTGGGTTCAAACTGATGAAGTCGTTGGTTGTCATTGACTCATTGGGCCGCAGAGCGGTATTCTGCTCAATACACGCTAGCAAACGGTTGGTCTCATGTTTGTTCCTCTCAACCTCTAACATGACTTCTGCCAACAAAGGTGGATCAGGAGGATCCTCCTCATCCCTCACCTCCGTGGTTCTGGCCACATGCAACAGAACTTCAGGTAACTGGCGACATCGCGAGGAACAAAAATCGTGGTTTAAATAAGGATGGCATATTGAATAGGTAGAAAGGAATGCAAAAGCATTATATCCACTAGAATTCCCAGGGAAAATAGGACAACATTTCATCTATAATTACACGTAATATGAGGCAGTTCTGCAAACGATTTGCATAGCATAATGACTCGACATCATAAACTCAAGGTTCTGTGATAATACTAATTGTTACTACACAGGAATTACTCGAAAGCTATAATGAGACTCAGAACAACCATTCCTATAAGTCTACAGAATAGTAACTCATGATCCTTGTAGATAGATGAGAAGCCTAGTCCTTAATCCCCGAAGAAAAGAAGAGGGTGACTCAGAATCACAAGGATACCAGGTAAGGACTAAAAAGAGCCTTACGTTCCCTCCTAGCAATCAATTCCCCTATATAACTAAACCATTACTAGACTCAACATCGGCCAGTGGGCTTGGTAATCCTACAGATACTCTTGCTCTGATACCAATGCTATCGGGACCCGAGATCTAAGGCACATAGATCTAGCTGAACAAACCATATAAGTACACAAGTCCTCACGCACGGTAACAACAACGGCCTCCGTGCCTTGGCCGGACCATTTGCATCTTTTGCTCGAACTTATATAGCATGTACAGTAACATATCATATAATCACGCAAGCCCTCACGCAAGGTTCACATGGTTGCCACTTTACCTTGGCCGGACCGTTTGTGACTTTTGGCTCACTTATATGAATATGTCGCTAGCAACTATATAACAGAGAACCCGACTCGACCTGATTAGTTATAAACCAAGGTGGAAAAAATCATATAGGGACAAACATAGGTAACCCAGCAGAGCACATATCGGTCACCAACGTGTGTAACCAAGTCATAGCAAGCTACAAGGATTTTATTAAGCACAGCGAGACATTTCCCTGTAGAGACAGACACAGGAGCAATGTAGGATACATGTCGGTAACTCAATGTGTTCCGGAGTAGTATAGAACTACCAGTGGAAGCACAAAGAGGCATTTCCCTGTAAGAAATGCTACCAACGATGTACAACTAGGTGTAGAACCCCACACGTAACAATGCATTTCAAATCATACACACATTATGCACGTATGTGTTGGTACAACATGGAATCACAACATAACTCTACAACTCAAAGTAATAGATAAGGCTCGAAAGAGCCATACATAACATAATCATTACAGGCAGGCATACAAGCAACGGAAGCATAACATGTCTGAGTACAGACAATTGAAAAGAAAAAAGGATTGAGAAGCCTGACTATCACTGGTACAGCGAGCTGCTATACAAATGGTTTTTAACCCCTTTCCACAACGGCATTTTAAACCATCGCCAGCCGAGTGTGGGCAATAGGGGGGTCCATCCCACACGACCCAGAAACCATCGGGGATAGGGAGCCATGATGCATACATTTTGTATAACTAAGCGTATGCGATAAGGGCATCTATCCCAAACGCGAGTCTTCAGACAACTGTTTCTGATATCTCGAATGCTCCATCCTTGCTACTCGTTTGTGCTCGCATTGCCATCGCAGACGGTATTCTGTGGTGCTACGTTTACGATGTGTGACCCATCACAAATAGTTCACGATTATAGAACATGTACGATAAGCAGACAATCACACACATTTAATTTTCCTCGACTGTATGCGATTCAATGTAAGAGTGCATACAGTTGTCCCTATAAAACTGTATGTGAATCTTATATCCCACACAATTCATCCATCGTACCCGCATCAGATGAAGGCCTATCGCACGCGTTCTTCTATGAGCAAACACTTATGAAGCGCACGACATCATAAACAGTCCATAATTGCCAAGCGTGTGTGATAAGGTGACTTTCGCAAACATTTAATAAGAAGGAACTGTGTGCGTTGTTGTTGTTAATCTCACACATTTTTTCTTGGCTGATCGTGTGTCCAGTAGAGATTCATCGCACACGTAGTGGATTTGAGAAACGTGTCTGATCTTGACGTTTACGTAGACATTTTGCTTTCGCAAACTGTGTGCAGTGTACTGGCCTACAAAACATAATTTATACCTAATTTAATCCCTGCATTTAAAAATCACAGATTTTGAATTTGAAAGTAGGCAATCACTTATTTCATATCGAACCATGTTTGTTACAAATATAGGTTGAAGAACGAATGCATAATTCGATGCACAGGTACATATACTGAAGAACTACAGAAGCACCAACTAAAGAATGATGAACCACAGTTGTACTAAAGACTATAAAGAGAGAGGGGAAAGACATTCTGGTTGGTGGAGAAGGTGAAGCGGAATTCCCATATTGTGCCCTCCTCCATGCGTAATGCACGCACGACTCTAGGCCAACCCCTTGTGATGGCTACCCGCCCATCCTTCACTGTCTTTATTAGGACTTCTCGATGCTCATTGTAGTCTCGATGAAATACTTTAACCTTGATTGCATGTCCACCAATCATGTACTTTGCGAGGTAATCTTGAGTAAACTGCTTTGGGAGCCACTGCAAATGAAAAAGATTCAGACATTGTTGTCTGACAACTCATTATGGGCAGTAAAAAGAGAAGGCTACAGAGTTCGTAGTTACCATCCTATAGCTCATTGTTGTGTTGGATAGAGCGTAAACAAATAATTTGATTGCCACCGTTCGTATCTTTTTGCTAATAATCCTTATCAGTTTCCTGACTTGATGCTGGTTCATGAATATCTCATTGCCCCATATGCAAAATGGGTCGATGTGTGGATCTTTGCCAAGAACATATGTACCTACAAGAAACAAGTCAATATTAGAAATTAAAAAGTGTCCAGGCCTAGATCTATATGCACTACATTATGGAACGACGGGGGGAGTACAAGCCGAGGGATGAAACTAACCTCGGCGGAAAATGCTGGTCACTCCCGTTGTTGTCCTGCATAAGTACATGGAAAGGCATGATAAGTACAGCAACCTTAACATCAAACAAATATAGCCAAGGTAAACAACATCATCTCCAAATGATAGCTCGAATGTGTTGGTTTCAGCATGTTGTTACAGCGGATATAGAATGAAAGGGAATGTTAACTACAATAGGCTTAGCCACCAAATATTGTAATTAAAACTGGTATTGTTGAAAATGAATAGAACGTAGCTCGTGCTTAAACATCACACTGGATAAATGCGTAAAACTGAAATAAAGCACATGTGTTAACTACACCAGGCATAACAGGAACCAAATATAGCTGTTCAAACTGGTATTAATGAAATCGAACTGCACAGTTTCCGACTTGCACATAATGGACATCACATTTTTTGAGAGCAATAATGAACATCACATTGTGAACAACTGAAAAAAAAAATAAGGCATATATGATCAGTATAACAACCAAATATGGCCATTGAAAACTTGACAGAGGCTCACTGCAACCAACCTAACAAGCAAATACAGATAAACAGGGCATATGCTTGAAAACTGGACAAATGCTCACTGCAACCAACCTAACAAGCAAATACAGATAAACAAGGCATCTGCTTGAAAACTAGGCAAATGCTCACTACAACCAACATAACAAACAAATACAGATTAAAAAGGCATCTGCTTGATAACTGGACAAATGCTCACTGCAACCAACCTAAGAACCAAATATAGATAAACAAGGCATCTACTCACTCTAAACAACCAAATATATCCATTCGTGATACTGAAGTGGACGATTCATACTTAAACATCACATAGCCCTATTAAACATTGCATTTTTGCATAACTGAAATAATTAAACACGGCACAGTTAAAACACCACATGGCAGAAGCTACTACAAGAAAGGGTACCGGTTGGCTAGCTAGAAAAAGTAAGATTTGCTGATAGGATATTGCCTCACTTGTCATGGATGGGATCCTTCCAGTTGGAAGAGCATAGACCCATGGTGCGATCTCTGATGTCGCAGATGGGTTGTTTCACCTTGGAAGACCCTTTGTGTGTGCCCTCCTCGTGGTCGTGGTCGATGAGATCTGACTTAGCAATTGAGGATCCCAAGACGCCGCCATAGAACGTGTCCTTCAGATATGACAAAATGGGCTCGATGGCGCACAAGGGCCGCAAATCCTTGACCATGTGGCGAAGGAGATCAGCGGCAGGGCCTTCGAAGAGATCGACGGCGGTTGAACCAAAGGGGTTGGGGATGGACTAGTTAACCTGTGACATGGCCCGCGTGAAGCCGTCACTGTCGACGAGCTTGATGTCGTAGCCACCTTTTCGGAGATCCAGTAATACGCGAGCCCGCTGACATGAAGCCTTCGGCATGGCAACGCAGACAACGTCCTCATTGGCTTCCGCGGCGAGGTGTTGCTTCGGGATCGACAGGTCGGGACGAATGGCGGCCACCTCGCCATCGTCCGCCGGAGAGGCCATGATAAACCTCTTTTTGGTCATACGCCCGTCGGGCTCCCCGGGATACATGGTCGGGCTTAGGCTGCAACTCTATGGAGTAGGGGATGTAGATCTGGCGGGGGGGGAACCGCATGCCTCATCTAAAAACTCAGGGGGCGACGGTATGGGAATCGCTGGGTAACCTAAACTTTATTATCTAAGCTAGGAGGCACGGGCAGACCGGCAGTGGTTGGCGGTGGCGGCGGCGAGCTAGGGTTCGAGCGGGGGGTGTGCACTATGGAGGGGGGCGGGGTGGTGTTTGAGGATACGCCGCGGCTACTAAAATTTTTAGTAATGGTGGGTGGAGATGGTGGTGGACGAGGGAGGGCGATGGTTCAAATGCATTGGCTACTGGAATTTTACTATAAGGTCGGTGGTGGAGGAGTGGGGGCGCCGGTTGAAATACCGCGGCTACTAAAATTTGGGTAAAGGAATTGAAGTGGGGCGGGAGCAACCAAGATCGCACACGGTCCAAAAAGAATATGCGTGTATGATAATAAGGAAAAGCAGTGGAACCGCCGAATTTTGCATCGCTCAAGGCGGGTATTTTGTTTCTTTATTTCTAGCTAGTTGGTCTATCGCACACAGTTCATCCTAATTTTCAGACTCAGACATGGAATTCATCCTAAATAAACTACCTGCCTTCAGCTTACGCAGTCATGGTGATTTTACAGTGCACTAGCATCACACACGGTTAAGCCAGTACCTCCATGCTTGCGCTTGCACAGTCGTGGTGATTTTATAGCGCACTAGCATCGCACACGGTTAAGCCAGTACCTCCACCCTTGCTCGCGCTTGTGCAGTCGTGGTAATTTTACAGTGCACTTGCATCGCACATGGTTAAGCCAGTACCTCCACCCTTGCTCGCGTTTGCGCAGTCGTGGTGATTTTATAATGCACTTGCATCGCACACGGTTAAGCCAGTGCACCTATGTCCGTTGCGCGTCATCCGAGTCTTCCATTTGGTAGCAAAAAAACGTGAGAGAGGGTCATAAGACAACCACACCAGCATGTGGCCCAAATATATATATATGAATGAAAATGGTGATGTGTGATGTTCAAATTCCCAATGCACAACTTTGACCGCGCGGGCCCACGGGTGGGCGTGTCGTCGAATATCGTTGAGAGGGGCCAGAAGTCAACAACCACCTGGAGGTGGCCAAATATATGTAGGAATAAAGGGTGTGATGTTTAAATACACAATGCAAACTTTGGTGGTACCTGCCTCGTAAACCAGAAAGCCCCCCTTGGATATATCTATAATGACAGTCTAAGGTCGTAGCTAGCTAGGGTGCTTGTCCCACCCCACCCCCACTTCGTGTCGGCCGAACGCATGCACGTACTCATATTTTGGTCATGCATGCATGTTGCCATGACCTACCATAAGACGGACCAGTGAATCTATCGCTTGGTCAAGCGACCTGTTCTTGTCGATCAAGAATGGATAGAAATACACCGCTTGAGCCCATAGATTGGATCATCATCAAAAATCGCACGAGAGGGGCCACAAAACCAGCACCGCCTGCATGCGGCCCAAAATGATGTATGTTGGAAGGGGTGATGTGTTTTAAATATCAAATAATGTACAATTTAGATGTGCCGTCTGCCTCTCGATACAGACAACCCCCATGAAAGCCAGGTAATTAAGGACGACATACGTAGGGTACAATGTCGGTCCAACCCACAATTCTAGCGTGTGGGAGGGAATCCTGAGAACGCATGAGCTTGAACATGTCACCGTGACCTGCCCTAACACGAACTAGGAGGAATACATTCATGGCCAAACCCCCCCTTGTTATCGGTCAAAGGGATGATATACATATATACCCCGAGGAGCCCACAAATACGTGTGTCGTCTAAAACCGCACAAGGGAGACTGGGTCGATCAGAAGACCCCCTATACCCTGCATGCGGCCCAAAAATATGTATGGGTATGGTGGTGTGTGATCTGTTCAAATACCCAATGCATGATGACCCACAAGTATAGGGGATCAATCGTAGTCCTTTTGATAAGTAAGAATGTCGAACCCAACGAGGAGCAGAAGGAAATGACAAGCGGCTTTCAGCAAGGTATTTTGTGTAGGCACTGAAATTATCGGTAACAGATAGTTTGGTAGTAAGATAATTCGTAACGGGTAACAAGTAACAAGTGTAGCAAAGGTGCAGCAAGGTGGCCCAATCCTTTTTGTAGCAAAGGATAAGCCTGGACGAACTCTTATATAAAGCAAAGCGCTCCCGAGGACACATGGGAATTATTGTCAAGTTAGTTTACATCATGCTCATATGATTCGCGTTCGTTACTTTGATAATTTGATATGTGGGTGGACCGGTGCTTGGGTGCTGTCCTTACTTGGACAAGCCTCCCACTTATCATTAACCCCTCTCGCAAGCATCCGCAACTATGAAAGAAGAATTAAGATAAATCTAACCATGGCATGAAACATGTGGATCCAAATCAGCCCCTTAGGAAGCAACGCATAAACTAGGGTTTAAGCTTCTATCACTCTAGCAACCCATCATCTACTTATTACTTCCCAATGCCTTCCCCTAGGCCCAAATCATGGTGAAGTGTCATGTAGTCGACGTTCATATAACACCACTAGAGGAAAGACAACATGCATCTCATCAAAATATCGAACAAATACCAAATTCACATGATTACTTATCACAAGACTTCTCACATGTCCTCAGGAACAAACATAACTACTCACAAAGCATGTTCATGTTTAAGATCAGAGGGGTATTGAATATCATTAAGGATCTGAACATATGATCTTCCACCAAATAAACCAACTAGCATCAACTATGAAGAGTAATCAACACTACTAGCAACCCGTAGGTACCAATCTGAGGTTTTGGGGCAAAGATTGAATACAAGAGATGAACTAGGGTTTGAGAGGAGATGCTGCTGGTGAAGATGTTGAGGAAGATTGACCCTCCCTTGATGAGAGAATCATTGGTGATGACGATGGCTTCGATTTCCCCTCCCGGAGGGAAGTTTCCCCGGCAGAATCGCTCTGCCGGAGCCCTAGATTGCTCCTGCCCAGGTTCTGCCTTGAGATGGCGGCGCTTCATCCCGAAAGCTCTCTTCTTTTTTTTAAGGTCAAAACCCTCCATATAGCAGAAGATGGGCATAGGACGATGGCCAGGGGGCCCACAAGCCCTGGGGGCGTGGCCCCTAGGCTTGTGGCCTCCTGGTGGGTCCCCTTCGGTTGTTTCTTCGCCCAATATTTTCTATATATTCCAAAATAATTCTCTGTAAAGTTTCAGGACATTTGGAGTTGTGTAGAATAGGTATCTCAGATTTGCTCCTTTCCGGTCCAGAATTCCAACTGCCAACATTCTCCCTCTTCCTGTAAATCTTGTAAAATAAGAGAGAAAAGGCATAAGTATTGTACCATAATGTGAAATAATAGTCCATAATGCAATAAATATCAACATAAAAGCATGATGCAAAATGGACGTATCAACTCCCCCAAGCTTATACCTCGCTTGTCCTCAAGCGAAAGCCGAAATCGATAATCATGTCCACATGTTTAGAGATAGAGGTGTCGATAAAATAGAATACGGACATGAGGGCATCATGGTCATCTTTTTAAAATAGCAATATATTGTCATATAACTTCTTATGCTAAAGTGACAATTCGTTCACAAGGTGAAGTATGAATCAAAAACTTTGTTGGGAACTAATAAACTATGATCTCGGTCATTGAGGCAATTGCAATTTATCATAACATCAGAAAGAGTCAATGTAAGAGCTTTTATTTAGCAAGTTCACATACTCAACCATCATTTAAACTTTCATGATTGCTAACACTCACGTGATACTTATGAGATCAAAGCTTCAATCAAACACATAGGAAGATAGGGGCTTATAGCTTCGCCTCCCAACCATTTACCTCAAGGGTAACGTCAACAATAATAATTTATGAACACCTACATCCAAGTTGATATATATGTCTGGATCATCCCCAACACATAGTGCTTGCCAAAAAGAGAAATATAAAAAGAAAGGGTGAAGATCACCATGACTCTTGTATAAAGGTAGAAAGTAAAATAAAAGATAGGCCCTTCGCAGAGGGAAGCAGTGGTTGTCATGCGCTTTTATGGTTGGATGCACAAAATCTTAATGCAAAAGAAAGTCACTTTATATTGCCGCTTGTGATAAAGAACTTTATTATGCAGTCCATCGCTTTTATTTCTTCCATATCACAAGTTTGTATAAAGTTTATTTTCCTCACACTAAAAGATCATACATATTTAAAGAGCATTTTTTATTGCTTGCACCGATGACAACTTACTTGAAGGATCTTACTCAATCCATGGGTAGATATAGTGGACTCTCATGGCAAAACTGGGTTGATGGGTTTCAGATGCACAAGTAGTATCTCTACTTGGTGCAAAATATTTGGCTAGCATAGGATGAGGAGCAAGCTCAACATGTTAGAGGATCCATGCCAATATAACTTGTATTCGGATATAAGAAAACATAACTCATTATGTTGTCTTCCTTGTCCAACATCAACTTATTAGCATAAAATATTTTAATGAGTGCTAACAATCATAAAAGATGTCCAAGATAGTGTATTTATATGTGAGACCTCTCTTTCTTTATTACTTCCTATTAATTTCAACAATGGCCAAAACTATGTTCGTCAACTCTCAACAAATTTCATGCGACATACTTCTTATATGTGAAGTCATCACTCTCCATAAGATCATATATAATCTCTTTATTTCTTTTATTCTCTTTTCCTTTTCACGATCAAAGCAAGAAAGCAAAGCCCTCAACTCAAAACTAATCTTTATTATATAACTCTAATACTTGATTACATAGCTGGAACACAAAGCAAAACTCAAAGACTAAATCATACTAAAAACTTTTATTCTACTAGGTAACAATAAAACTAAAAGGATCGAACTAAGATAAACGATAATAATAAATAAGTGATGGTGATTCGATACCGGGGCACCTCCCCCAAGCTTGGCATAAGCCAACGGGAGTGCCCATACCCATGTACTCAAGTCTCCTTCTTCGGAGGTAGTGGTGCAATATTCTTGGCAATAATTCCTTTCAGGATGCGATTCTCTTCTTCGAGCTTATAATTTTGCTGCTTGAGATCCATAATTTCCTTGCAAAGTTTGCCTGTGATAGTTAGAGTGCCGTCCACCCATGGATGCATCCTGGCTACGGAAGAAAAAGCAACACTCTTTTTCAAGTTATTGTGAGAGATAAATTTAGCACCGGGGGATTTGACCGAATCAGGCAGGACTGAGCTCGAGAATTCTTCATGCCCGCCATTAGGTTGAGGGAGATAAGTGACTTCTTGATATTCTTCCATGGCATCCACTCTTTTCAAATCAACTTCCATCTCTTCCTCCATTAACCACCCAAAGGGATTAGCTTCGCTGTATTCTCTTGGATCTGGTGTCGGGTGAGAGACACGACTCTCCTCGACCGACTCTTGCAAATACATCTTGCTCTGAATCTACTGCAGGAATAGCTCAAAACAAGAACAGAGGATATTACCGTGATACGGTGGTAAAAACCTTCGGGAGATTATATAATGAATTTTTACCATGCAAAACAAGTATTGCGGGAGAAAATGGAGTCCGGAGGGCACATGAGGTGGCCAAAAGCCTGGGAGGCACGCCTAGGGGGGTAGGGCACGCCCCCATGGCTTGTCGCCTCCTTGTGCACTATTCAGACTACTTCTTATTTTTCTAAAAAATTTAAATATTCTAAAACGGAGTAAAATTGCTTTTGGGAAAGTTTTGGAATCGGTTTACTTATCGTGTCACCTACATATTCCTTTTCAGGGTTCTGGAGCGTTCTGGAAAGTTTCCCTTATGTACTCCTCCGGTGTTATGGTATGAATAATATTAGTTTCAACATTTATGGGTGTACCTGAGATATA
This sequence comes from Thinopyrum elongatum, assembly GCA_011799875.1. Taxonomy (NCBI): domain Eukaryota; kingdom Viridiplantae; phylum Streptophyta; class Magnoliopsida; order Poales; family Poaceae; genus Thinopyrum; species Thinopyrum elongatum. The sequence continues at coordinate 422,039,071 of CM022299.1, forward strand.
ATGTTTGATTCTTTGCCCATTCACCACCTTCGGGTTATTGCCCTTGGCATTGTTGATCTTGATGGCACCAGAACGATAAACTTCTTTGATAATGTAAGGACCTTCCCATTTGGAGAGAAGTTTTCCTGCAAAAAATCTTAAACGAGAATTGTATAGCAAGACATGGTCACCTACATTAAATTCACGCTTTTGTATCCTTTTGTCATGCCATCTTTTAACTTTCTCTTCAAACAACTTGGCATTTTCATAGTCTTGGGTTCTCCATTCATCAAGTGAGCTAATGTCAAATAACCTCCTCTCACCGGCAAGTTTGAAATCATAGTTGAGTTCTTTAATTGCCCAATAAGCTTTATGTTCCAATTCGAGAGCTAGGTGACATGCTTTTCCAAATACCATTTTATATGGAGACATACCCATAGGATTTTTATAAGCAGTTCTATAGGCCCATAATGCATCATCAAGTTTATTAGACCAATTCTTCCTGGATCTATTAACAATATTTTTGCAAGATCAATTTTATTTCTCTATTACTTAATTCTACTTGACCGCTAGACTGAGGATGATATGGAGATGCAATTCTATGGTTAACATCATACTTAGCAAGCAATTTATGGAAAGCACCATGAATAAAATGTGAACCACCATCAGTCATTAAATATCTAGGGACTCCAAACCTCGGGAAAATAACTTCTTTAAGCATTTTAATGGAGGTGTTATGATCAGCACTACTAGTTGGAATAGCTTCTACTCACTTAGTAACATAATCAACAGCAACCAAAATATGTGTATACTCATTGAAGGAAGGAAAAGGTCCCATATAATCAAATCCCCAAACATCAAATGGTTCAATAACAAGTGAATAATTCATAGGCATTTCCTGATGTCTACTAATGTTACCAATTCTTTGACATTCATCACAAGACAAGACAAACTTACGAGCATCCTTGAAAAGAGTAGGCCAATAAAAACCAGATTGTAATACCTTGTGTGCAGTTCTGTCTCCAACATGGTGTCCTCTGTAAGCCTTGGAGTGACACTTGCGTAGGATTTGTTCCTGTTCATGCTCAGGTACACAACATCTAATAACACCATCTACTCCTTCTTTATAAAGGTGTGGGTCATCCCAGAAGTAATGTCTTAAATCATAGAAAAACTTTTTTCTTTTGTTGGTATGTGAAACTAGGTGGTATAAATTTAGCAACAATAAAATTAGCATAGTCTACATACCATGGAGTACTATGAGAAGTATTTATAACAGCTAATTGTTTATCAGGAAAGCTATCATCAATAGGTAGTGGGTCATCAAGAATATTTTCTAACCTAGACAAGTTGTCTGCTACGGGGTTCTCAGCTCCCTTTCTATCAGTAATATGTAAATCAAATTCTTGTAGCAAGAGAACCCACCTAATGAGTCTAGGTTTAGCATCTTTGTTTTCCATAAGGTATTTAATAGCAGCATGATCGGTGTGAACAGTTACTTTAGAGTCAACAATATAAGATCTGAATTTATCACAAGCAAACACAACTGCTAAAAATTCTTTTTCAGTAGTAGCATAATTTCTTTGAGCACTGTCTAGAGTTTTACTAGCATAATGAATAACATTTAATTTCTTATCAACTCTTTGTCCTAGAACAGCACCAACAGCATAATCACTACCATCACACATAATTTCAAAAGGGTAGGTTCCAATCAAGTGGTTGAACAATATGTGCAGAAATTAAGGCTTTCTTAAGGATTTCAAATGCTTCTACACAATCATCATAAAAAATGAATGGAACATTTTTTTGCAAAAGATTAGTGAGAGGCCTAGAAATTTTAGAAAAGTCTTTAATAAATCTCGTATAGAAACCAGCATGACCAAGGAAGTTTCTTATACCTTTGATATCTTTAGGACACGGTATTTTTTTCAGTCGCATCAACTTCAGCTTTATCAACTTCAATACCTCGTTCGAAGATTTTATGCCCCAAGACAATACCTTCATTAACCATAAAGTGGCACTTCTCCCAATTCAAGACAAGATTAGTTTCTTCACATCTCTGCAAAACTTGATCAAGGTTGCTTAAGCAATCATCAAAAGAAGTTCTGTAAACGGAAAAACCATCCATGAAAACCTCAACAATCTTTTCACAAAAGTCAGAGAATACAGCAGTCATACATCCTTGAAAAGTAGCGGGTGCATTGCGTAAACCAAAAGGCATACGTCTATAAGCAAAGGTACCGAGAGGGCATGTAAAAGTGATTTTTTCTTGATCCTCTTGTGACACAGGTTTTTGGGAAAACCAGAGTATCCATCTAGAAAGCAAAAATGTGTATGTTTTGATAGTATTTCTAGCATTTGATTAATAAATGGCAGAGGATAATGATCTTTTCTAGTAGCTTTATTTAATTTTCTAAAATCAATTACCATCCTATAACCTGTGATAATTCTTTGCGGAATCAATTCATTTTTATCATTAGGAACAACAGTAATACCTCCCTTCTTAGGGACACAATGAACAGGACTTACCCATCTACTATCAGCTATAGGATAGATTATACCTACTTCCAGAAGCTTTAGTATTTCATTTCTTACCACTTCTTTCATCTTAGGATTCAACCATTGCATGTGATCAACAACTGGTTTACCATCAGGTTCCATATTAATTTTATGCTGACATAGAGTGGGACTAATGTCCTTAAGATCATCAAGAGTATATCCAATAGCGGCACGGCGCTTCCTCAGAGTTTTCAATAATCTCTTTTCTTCATGCTCTGAAAGATTAGCACTAATAATAACAGGATGTATCTTCTTTTCATCAAGATAAGCATATTTCAGAGTATCAGGTAATTGTTTAAGATTGAATACAGGATCACTCTTGGGTGGAAGAAGATCTCCAAGAGTTTCAACAGGCAAGTTGTGTTTCAAAATAGGCATTTGTTTAAAGAATATCTCATCTATTTCATTTCTTTCGTTCATAAACATGTCATTTTCATGGTCTAGCAAGTATTGTTCTAAAGGATCAGTAGGAGGCACGACAATAGAACCAAGACCAATAATTTAATCTTTACTAGGCAATTCTTTATCACGAGGTTGTCTACGAAATTTGGAGAAATTAAACTCATGAGACACATCCCCGAAACTTACACTAACAGTTTCTTTCTCACAATCTATCTTAGCATTAACAGTGTTCAAGAACGGTCTACCAAATATAATGGGGCAAAAATCATCTTGTGGGGAACCAAGAACTAGAAAATCAGTAGGGTATTTTATTTTCCCACACAAGACTTCAACATCTCTAACAATCCCAAGTGGTGTCACAGTATCTCTATTAGCAAGCTTAATAGTAACATCAATATCTTCTATTTCAGCAGGTGCAATATCATTCATAATTTCTTGATATAAAGTAAAAGGGATTGCACTCACACTAGCACCCAAACCACATAAGCCATGATAACAATGATCTCCTATTTTAACAGAGACAACAGGCATGCCAACAACAGGTCTATGTTTATCTTTTTCATCGGGTTTAGCAATTCGAGTAGCTTCATCACAGATGTAAATAACATGCCCATCAATATTTTCACCCAAGAGATATTTAACCATAGCAACATTAGGTTTGACTTTAATTTTTTTAGAGGGTGTAGGTGTTCTTGTATAACTCTTACAGACTACAGCTGAAGCTTTTAGCATGTTCTTTTATCCTAACAGGAAAATGTGGTTTCTCAATATAAGCAGTAGGAATAATAGGATCAACATTATAAGTGGTGATTCAGCTTTAATGGGTTCTACTACTTTTAGTTCAATGGGAGGATGATATTTAAACCACTTCTCCTTAGGGAGATCAACATGAGTAGCAAATGATTCACAGAAAGAAGCTACTATCTCAGAGTCAAGTCCATATTTAGTGCTAAATTCACGAAAAACATCGGTCTCCATAAAAGATTTAACACAATCAAACTCAAGGTTTATACCTGACTCCTTACCTTCATCGAGCTCCCAATCTTCAGAGTTGCATTTAATTCTTTCCAAGAGATCCCATTTGAATTCAATAGTCTTCTTCATAAAAGAACCAGTACAAGAAGTATCGAGCATGGATTGATCATTACGAGAAAGCCGAGCATAAAAATTCTGAATAATAATTTCTCTTTAGAGCTCATGATTGGGGCATGAATATAACATTGACTTAAGCCTCCCCCAAGCTTGAGCGATACTTTCTCCTTCACAAGGCCAAAAATTATATATATAATTCTGATCACGATGAACCAGATGCGTAGGATAAAACTTCTGATGAAATTCCAATTTCAATCGGTTGTAATTCCAAGCTCCAATATCATCACATAGCCTATACCATGTCAATGCCTTTCCCTTCAAAGATAAAGGGAAGACCTTCTTCTTGACTTCATCTTCGGGCAAACCTGCAAGCTTAAATAATCCACAAACTTCATCCACATAGATTAGATGCATATCAGGATGTAATGTTCAATCTCCTGCATAAGGATTAGCTAGCAGTTTCTCTATCATACCTGAAGGAATTTCATAATAAATATTTTTAGTACATGCAGTAGGTTGAGGAGCAACTCTTTGCTATTTCGTTAGAGGTGAAGATACCCCGAACAAGCCCCTCAAAGGATGACTTTCCATAGTGACAAGTGATAGTAAATTTCAGCACGTAATATAAATGTTTCCTTACCAAATTCCACTCACCAAAGGTGCTTCACTCCCCGGAAATGGCACCATAAAAGAGTCTTGATGACCCATAAGTATAGGGTATCAAATAGTCCTTTCGATAAGTAAGAGTGTCGAACCCAATGAGGAGCAGAAGGAAATGACAAGCGGTTTTCAGCGAGGTATTTTCTGCAAGCACTGAAATTATCGGTAACAGATAGTTTGGTAGTAAGATAATTCATAATGGGTAACAAGTAACAAATGTAGCAAAGGTGCAGCAAGGTGGCCCAATCCTTTTTGTAGCAAAGGATAAGCCTGGGCGAACTCTTATATAAAGCAAAGCGCTCCCGAGGACACATGGGAATTATTGTCAAGTTAGCTTTCATCATGCTCATATGATTCGCGTTCGTTACTTTGATAATTTGATATGTGGGTGGACTAGTGCTTGGGTGTTGTCCTTACTTGGACAAGCCTCCCACTTATGATTAACCCCTCTCGCAAACATCCGCAACTACGAAAGAAGAATTAAGATAAATCTAACCATAGCATGAAACATGTGGATCCAAATCAGCCCCTTACGAAACAACGCATAGGGTTTAAGCTTCTATCACTCTAGCAACCCATCATCTACTTATTACTTCCCAATGCCTTCCCCTAGGCCCAAATCATGGTGAAGTGTCATGTAGTCAACGTTCACATAACACCACTAGAGGAAAGACAACATACATCTCATCAAAATATCGAACGAATACCAAATTCACATGATTACTTATAACAAGACTTCTCCCATGTCCTCAGGAACAAACGTAACTACTCACAAAGCATGTTCATGTTTAAGATCAGAGGGGTATTGAATATCATTAAGTATCTGAACATATGATCTTCCACCAAATAAACCAACTAGCATCAACTACTAAGAGTAATCAACACTACTAGCAATTCACGGTACCAATCTGAGGTTTTGGGGCAAAGATTGAATACAAGAGAAGAACTAGGGTTTGAGAGGAGATGGTGTTGGTGAAGATGTTGATGAAGATTGATCCTCCCTTGATGAGAGGATCGTTGGTGATGACGATGGCTTCGATTTTCCCTCCCGGAGGGAAGTTTCCCCGGCAGAATCGCTCTGCCGAAGCCCTAGATTGCTCCTGCCTAGGTTCCGCCTCGAGACGGCGGTGCTTCATCCCAAAAGCTCTCTTCTTATTTTTTTTAGGTGAAAACCCTCCATATAGCAGAAGATGGGCACCGGACGATGGCTAGGGGGCCCACAAGCCCTGGGGGCGCGCCCTGGGGGGTAGGGCACGCCCCCAGGTTTGTGGCCTCCTGGTGGGTCCCCTTCGGTTGTTTCTTCGCTCAATATTTTTTATATATTCCAAAATAATTCTCCGTAAAGTTTCAGGACATTTGGAGTTGTGCAGAATAGGTATCTCAGATTTGCTCCTTTCCGGTCCAGAATTCCAGCTGCCAGCATTCTCCCTCTTCATGTAAATCTTGTAAAATAAGTGAGAAAAAGCATAAGTATTGTACCATAATGTGAAATAACAGTCCATAATGCAATAAATATCAACATAAAAGTGATAACCCACAAGTATAGGGGATCACAACAATTTTCGAGGCTAGAGTATTCAACCCAAATTTATTGATTCGACACAAGGGGAGCCAAAGAATATTCACGAGTATTAGTAGCTAAATTGTCAATTCAACCACACCTGAAAGACTTAATATCTGCAGCAAAGTTTTTGGTAGCAAAGTAGTATGGAAGTAACGGTAACAGTGGCAAAAGTAACAGTAGCAGTTTTGTGATGATTGTAACAGTAGCAACGGCAAAGTAACTTAGCAAAGATCAATGTGTGAAAAGCTCGTAGGCAATGGATCAGTGATGATAATTATGTCGGATGGCATTCATCATGCAACAGTTATAACCTAGGGCGACACAGAACTAGCTCCAATTCATCAATATAATGTAGGCATGTATTCCGTATATAGTCATACGTGCTTATGGAAAAGAACTTGCATGACATCTTTTGTCCTACCCTCCCGTGGCAGCGGGGTCCTAATCTATACCTACTAATAAAGCAAGGTGATATTCTTGGTTTCATCCCACTTAGGTGATCTACATTATTATTGTTTTTTATGAGGTGGTACTATTTTTTTGTGCACCACATGCGTTCTATCCTATACACACGTCTGCCCCGCTGTAATGGGCCTTGGCGCGTCTGCCCGACACAGGCCAGCGTGGGCCTTTTTAGAAGCAGCAAAAATAGACGCCATGTAGAATAGGTTGCTCTTAGCTGGGATCGAGAACTCATGACCTTTCATTCCGTCTAAGAGACACCAACCACTGAGCTAGCATATGCCATGTTTATTAGTCCCACCTTGCTATCAGAAAAGGATTCGCACCTGTTCATATACGTTCAGATCAACAAGCAAACATGGGGAAGGAGGAAAGCAACATTGTTGTGACTAAATTATGTGAGCTAACTAAACGAGATGGGGGACGTGTTGTGCATCCTCCATGACAAAAATGAAGGATTGTGTGGGCTGCCCCATAATTAAGGAAGATGATCATAATTTAAAAGGAAGAGGATTCGTAGGCTACCTCAATAATTAAAGGTAGAGGATTATGGGTTGCATAAAGAGTATTTAAACAAGACTTCATGGGATTGCTACCTTGGACGAGGTTCGAAGGTCGACGTTTGCATGCTTCGTCCGCCACCACCACACAACGCTCTGAAGATCGAAGTTGTACTCCTACTCCGGCTGCTTGGCCACGCGTTGCTGATGTTGTGAGATGCGAGACTTCAGACATCAACCCGCCCCGCACAGCAAGAGATGTCCTAGTGTATGCTACCACCGCACAACAAGAGCCGCCCCAATGTATGCTACCACACAAAGCCAGACTGCAGCTCAACTTGGTTCAACTCTGTTTTTTATGAGAAGTTTTGTTGTTGTTGTCTATATAGGTTTGTGCTGACATGGGATAAATAGAAAATGCAGAGACCTGCGGTTCAATGGCGAAGGGATAAACTCATTGATTTTTATGTTGTGCTATTAGTCTGTAATTTTTTAATAGAAACAAATAGTGCGTCTATTACGTTACCCATCATTTCATCATGCAGATAATCTGATTTTTTAAGAGAAACAAAAATATCTAGATTTTGGCGTGCACCTCCGAGTCGGCGGCACCGTTCGGATGTTGTTTTGATGGACAGACTAACTTCTCCCGTTGCAACGCACGGGCATATGTGCTAGTGGAAACTAAGGGATATTAAGGCCTCCTTTTAATAGAGAACCGGAACAAAGCATTAGCACTTAGTGAATACATGAACTCCTCAAACTATGGTAATCACCGGAAAGAATCCCAATTATTGTCACCTTGGGGTATGCGGATCATAACACATAATAGGTGTCTACAACTTGCAAGATAGGATCAAAAACACAAATATATTCATGAAAACATAATAGGCTCATGATATGTCTCCAACGTATATATAATTTTTTATTATTCCATGCTGTTATATTATCATTCTTGGATGTTTTACAATCATTTTATAGCAACTTTATATCATTTTTTGGGACTAACCTATTGACATAGTGCCCAGTGCCAGTTGTTGTTTTGTTGCTTGTTTTTTACTTCGCAGGAAATCAATACCAAACGGAGTCCAAACGTAGCAACACTTTTTGGTGATTTTTTCTGGACCAAAAGATACAATTTGGGCCAAGAAAGTACCTAAGGGGGGCTCCGAGGGGAGCACAACCCACCAGGGCCCGCCTGGGGGCCCAGGCATGCCCAGGTGGGTTGTGCCCACCTCGGCCACCTCCCGCACCGCCTCTTTGCTCTATAAATACCCCAATATTCCAGAAACCCTAGGGGAGTCGACGAAAATCAATTCCAGCCGCCGCAAGTTCCAGAAACCACAGATCCAATCTAGACACCATCACAGAGGGGTTCATCATCCTCATTGGTGCCTCTCCAATGATGCGTGAGTAGTTCATTGTAAACCTATGGGTCCGTAGTTAGTAGCTAGATGGCTTCCTCTCTCTCTTTTGATTCTCCATACAATGGTCTCTTGGAGATCTATTTGATGTAACTCTTTTTGCGGTGTGTTTGTTGGGATCCGATGAACTTTGAGTTTATGATCAGATCTATGTTCATGAAAGTTATTTGAGTCTTTTGATCTCTTATATGCATGATTACTTATAGCCTCGTATTTCTTCTTAGAATCTTTGGTTTAGTTAGGCCAACTAGATTGATTTTTCTTGCCATGGGAAGAGGTGCTTTGTGATGGGTTCGATCTTACGGTGCTTGAGCCCAGTGACAGAAGGGGAGTCGACACGTATGTATCGTTGCTATTAAGGATAAAAAGATGGGGTCTATTTCTACATAAATAGATCTTGTCTACATCATGTCATCGTTCTTATTGCATTACTCCGTTTCTCCATGAACTTAATACACTAGATGCATGCTGGATAGCGGTCGATGTGTGGAGTAATAGTAGTAGATGCAGGCAGGAGTCGGTCTACTAATCTTGGATGTGATGCCTATATAATGATCATTTCCTGGATATCGTCATAATTATTTGTAGTTCTATTAATTGCCCAACAGTAATTTGTTTACCCACCGTATGCTATTTTTCTCGAGAGAAGCCACTAGTGAAATCTATGGCCCCCGGGTCTATTTTCTCATCATATATTTTCAGATCTATTTTGCTATTTGCCTTTTTATTTATTTGCCACTTTTATTTTCAGATCTATATTTCTAAAAACCCAAAAATATTTTGCTTCACTTTATTTTATTCACGATCTATTTATCCAATCTACTACAATTTATCTCACGTCCGTTTGCCAATTTCTGGCGCCGTTACCCAAAAGGGAATGACAACCCCTTTAACACGTCGGGTTGCAAGTATTTGTTCTTTGTGTGCAGGTGTTGTTTACGTAGTGTTGCTTGGTTCTCCTACTGGTTCGATAACCTTGGTCTCATCACTGAGGGAAATACCTACCATTGATGTGTTGCATCATCCCTTCCTCTTTCGGGAAATACCGACGTAGTTCAAGCAAACATCAAAAGGAATTTCTGGCGCCATTGCCAGGGAGGATCAAGTCAAGATAGTCTCCCATCAACTTGCCAATTTCTAGCGCCGTTGCCGGGGAGATATCATCAACATCTACCAGGTTCCTAATCACAAATCTCATCTCCTTGCAATTTATATTATTTGCCATTTGCCTCTCGTTTTCCTCTCCCCCACTTCACAAAAATTCGCCGTTTTATTCGCCCTCTTTTTCGTTCGCCTTTTTCTCGTCAGATCTGTTTTTGAGTGCAATCTTGTTGCGTAGTCACGATGACTCAAGAGAACACCAAGTTGTGTGATTTCTCCAATACCAACAACAATGATTTTATTAGCACTCTGATTGCTCCTCCCGCCACTAGTGCGGAGTCTTGTGATATTAATGCCGCTTTGTTGAATCTTGTTATGAAAGATCAATTTTTTAGTACTCCTAGTGAGGATGTTGCGTCCCATCTTAACACATTCGTGGAATTATGCGATATGCAAAAGAAAAAATATGTGGACAATGATATTGTGAAGTTGAAATTATTCCCGTTTTCTTTGCGAGATCGTGCAAAAATTTGGTTTTCTTCTTTGCCTCGCAATAGTATCAATTCTTGGGATAAGTGCAAAGATGCTTTTATTACTAAGTATTTTCTGCCCGCGAAAATTATTTCCCGTAGGACACAAATCATGAATTTTAAGCAACTTGAGCATGAACATGTTGCGCAATCTTGGGAAAGAATGAAATTGATGCTAAGAAATTGTCCTACTCATGGTTTAAATCTTTGGATGATCATACAAAATTTTTATGCGGGATTGAATTTTGTTTCTAGAAATCTTTTAGATTCCGCCGCGGGTGGTACTTTTATGGAAATTACTTTGGGTGAAGCTACTAAATTTCTAGACAATATTATGGCAAATTATTCACAATGGCATATCGAAAGAGCTCCTACTAGTAAAAATGTTAATTCGGTTGAAGAAATTTCTTCTTTGAGTGAAAAAGTTAATGCTCTTATGAAATTATTATTAATTTTAATTGGTTGCTAATAAAAGTGCTCCTATTAATAGAGTGCCTTTGTCTACCTTGATTGAGCAAAATAGTGATGCCGTAGATGTGAATTTTATCTCTCAAAACAATTTCAATAACAATGCTTATAGAGGTAATTATAATCCTAGGCCTTTTCCTAGTAATTCCTCTAATAATTATGGTAATTCCTATGGTAATCCTTCTTATAATAATAATAAGAACACCTCTGATTTTGAGAATAATATTAAAGAATTTATCAATGCTCAAAAGAATTTTAACACTACGATGGAAGAAAAAATTGAGTAGATTGAATGATTTGTCTCTAACTTGATAGAATTTCTCATGATGTAGAAAATCTCAAGATGAAAATTTTTGTGCCTAAGGTTGAAGAATCAATTAAAGCTTTATATGTTTCTATGGATGAAAGTAAGAAAAGAACTGCTATGCTTAGAGCTAGAAGAGAATTTTTAGAAAAAGCATTTTCCAGTGATTGCTTTCACAAAAATGATGAAGATCTTAAAGTGATTGGTGTTTCTTCTATTTATTCCTTGTTTAGTAAAATTAAGATTGATGAAAAAGGGACTGAAGAAGAGTCAACTTTAGCTAGAAGGCGTCCCGATAATTTGGAGGGTGAAAATCTTGTTGAGAAAATTGATAAAAGTGGGTTTGGAGAGGTCAAAACTTTAACTAGTGATGTGCCCCCTCTTTTGGATTACAAAGACTTTAATTATGATAATTTCTCTTTGATTGATTGTATTTCTTTGTTGCAATCCATGATAAATTCACCCCATGCCTATGAACAAAATAAAGTTTTTACTAAACATATTGTTGATGCTATGATGAAAGCTTTGGAAGAAAAGTTGGAATTAGAGGTTTCAATTCCTGGAAAATTACATGATGAATGGGAACCTACTATCAAAGTCAAGATTAAAAATTATGAGTGTTTTGCTTTATGTGATTTGGGTGCTAGTGTTTCTACAATTCCGAATCTTTATGTGATGTGCTTGGTCTTACCGATATTGAAGAATGTTCTTTAAATTTGCACTTGGCAGACTCCACTATTAAAAAGCCTATGGGAAGAATTAATGATGTTCTTATACTTGTAAATAGGAATTATGTGCCCATATATTTTATTGTTCTTGATATTTATTGCAATCCGTCTTGTCCAATTATTCTTGGTAGACCGTTTTTGCGCACTATAGGTGCTGTGATTAATATGAAAGAAGGGAACATCAAATTCCAATTTCCTTTGAGAAAGGGTATGAAACACTTCCCTAGAACAAGAATAAATCCACCATATGAATCAATCATGAGGGCATCTTATGGATCTAGAAACAAAGATGACAATACTTAGATCTTTGCATTATGCCTAGCTAAGGGCGTAAAACGATAGCGCTTGTTGGGAGGCAACCCAATGAATAAAATTTATTTTTGTCTTTTTATTTCTGTTCTTGGATGTTTGCACAATTATGCTACTGTCATGATTGTGTTTTTTGTGTTTTAATTAGTGTTTGTGGCAAGTAAAGCCTTTAGGATAGCTTTGGTGATACTTGATTTGATCTTGTTGGAAAACAGAAACTTTTGGGTCCAGTAAAACAATTTTAGAAATTCACATATGAAACTAAAAAGTCTCAATTTTTTACACAATATTTATAAAAAAAATTCCTATGTTGTCCTAATTTTTCAGAATTTTTGGAGTTACATAAGGATGATAACAATTCGTATCTTTGCACACTATTCTGTTTTTGACAGATTCTGTTTTCTTTCCATTGTGTGCTTATTTTGATGAATCTATGGTTTGTATTGGAGGTTATAAGCCATGGCAAAGTTAGAATACAGTAGATATAATGCAAGAACAAAATTTGAATAGATTTTCTACAGTACTTAAAGTAAAGATTGGTTTTCTTATACTAATGGATCTCACAAAGGTTTTGTTGAGTTTTGTGTGATTGAAGTTTTCAAGTTTTGGGTGAGATTACGATGGATGAAGGAATAAGGAGTAAGAAGAGCCTAAGCTTGGGGATGCCCCATGGCACCCCAAGCCATTATCCAAAGAGAATCAAGCAACTAAGCTTGGGGATGCCCGAGTGGCATCCCCTCTTTCTTCTAACGACCATCGGTACTTTACTCGGAGCTATATTTTTATTCGTCACATATCATGAGTTTTGCTTGGAACGTCTTGTATGATATGAGTATTTGCTTGTTTTGCTTTTTATTTTAAGTCATGAATCCTTTCTGGACACACCTATTTGAGGGAGCCAAAATTATGCTATGACTTGTTAGAATTGCTCTCTATGCTTCACTTAAATCTTTATGAGCTATGGAATTGCTCTAGTGCTTCACTTATATCTTTTTTAGCACGGTGTGCTTTAGTATTTTTGAAGAAATTCTCTCATGCTTCACTTAGATTTATTTGAGAGTTAGTAATTTTTTTAGAAACTCTCTCATGCTTCACTTAAATTATTTTGAGAGAAGAAAATTTTATGTTCATGTTCTTCACTTAGATTTGTTTGAGCTATCAAAAGCAACATATAAAATTAGTCCCAAAGTGATAGATATTCAAGAAGGATATAATAAAAACTTTCATGAAGATCATTGGACAAAATAAACTTGATTCCTTGTAATAGTTTTGCAATATGTTGATATAATATGTGAGTCATGTTGATGAGTAATTATGCTTAGTAAGAATATTGGTGTTAAGGTTTGTGATTCCCTATGCAAGCACGAAAGTCAATAGTTATGCAATGAAATTACATCCTACTTGTGGTGCATTATTCGGTGTTAGTTATGCTTAATGCTCACTTATGAGATTTTTTGTTTCTTGGTTGGATGCTTCTCAATCTTTTGCTAGCCTTCATTTGCACTAAACCAGTTTTTGCCATATGAGTCCACTATACCTACCTATATGCGGTATTTTCGTGCCGTTCTAAGCAAATTTGTATGTGCCATCTCTAATTTCAAAATAAATTTCTCTTTTGTGTGCTCATACCGCTCATGAAACGGTAGGGGGTGGCTGATATATTTCCATGCTAGATGTGTTATTCTCAAGATGAGTGTTTATTCATTTGTCATTGCACGAGAGTACGGCAAAGGTATTAGGGATGCCCAGTCCCGAAATGAAAAAATGAATTTACTTTATGTTGTCAAATAATAAATTCCTTGGAAAGTGTTGGTATGGACGGCACCCGTGGATTCGGTTAGCCGTGGAATGTGAAAGTATGGTGGAAAAAGGAATAAACTTTATTTTCTGTTTGGGAACCGCCTATGATATATCTAGCATGGAAAGTATTGGGAACTACTCGATCGTTTTTGTTGACAGGAAAAGCATGCCACCCAAAATGTTTTATCTCTACTTTTTTCGCTTTGAGATCTGGCACCTCTACGAATCCCTACTTCCCTCTGCGAAGGGCCCTTCTTTTACTTTATGCAATTTTTATTTTGAGTCTCCATCTTCTCTTATAAAGCACCAACTAAGGGGCACTATGATCGTACTTGAGCATTGGGTGTAGCTAATATGCGAGTGTGTTTCACGAATGGATCAATGATTGAGCATAATGGGCTAGGGATAACTTGCTTTAGTGTTGATATTTTGAAAGACATGGTTGCTTGTTGATATGCTTGAGTATTGAAATCTTCATGTCAAAACTAGACTATTGCTTTGAATCATATAAAAGTCCAAATGTCCATGCTACAAAGAAAAGAATATGTGATGAACATGTTAGGCAGCATTCCACATCAAAAATTCTGTTTTTATCATTTACCTACTTGAGGACGAGCAGGAATTAAGCTTGGGGATGCTGATACGTCTCCAGCGTATCTATAATTTTTTATTGTTCCATGCTGTTATATTATCATTCTTGGATGTTTTACAATCATTTTATAGCAACTTTATATCATTTTTTGGGACTAACCTATTGACATAGTGCCAGTGCCAGTTGCTGTTTTTTTGCTTGTTTTTTACTTCGCAAGAAATCAATACCAAACGGAGTCCAAATGCAGCGAAACTTTTTGGTGATTTTTTCTGTACCAGAAGACACAAGTTGGGCCAAGAAAGTACCTGAGGGGGGCTCCGAGGGGAGCACAACCCAACAGGGCGCGCCTGGGGGCCCAGGCGCGCCCAGGTGGGTTGTGCCCACCTCGGCCACCTCCCGCACCGCCGCTTTGCTCTATAAATACCCCAATATTCCAGAAACCCTAGGGGAGTCGACGAAAATCAATTCCAGCCGCCGCAAGTTCCAGAAACCACAGATCCAATCTAGACACCATCACGGAGGGGTTCATCATCCTCATTGGTGCCTCTCCGATGATGTGTGAGTAGTTCATTGTAGACCTACTAGTCCGTAGTTAGTAGCTAGATGGCTTCCTCTCTCTCTTTTGATTCTCAATACAATGGTCTCTTGGAGATCTATTTGATGTAACTCTTTTTGCGGTGTGTTCGTTGGGATCCGATGAACTTTGAGTTTATGATCAGATCTATGTTTTTATCCATGAAAGTTATTTGAGTCTTTTGATCTCTTATATGCATGATTACTTATAGCCTCGTATTTCTTCTTTGAAACTTTGGTTTAGTTAGGCCAACTAGATTGATTTTTCTTGCCATGGGAAGAGGTGCTTTGTGATGGGTTCGATCTTACGGTGCTTGATCCCAGTGACAGAAGGGGAACCAACACGTATGTATCGTTGCTATTAAGGATAACGAGATGGGGTCTATTTCTACATAAATAGATCTTGTCTACATCATGTCATCATTCTTATTGCATTACTCCGTTTCTCCATGAACTTAATACACTAGATGCATGCTGGATAGCGGTCGATGTGTGGACTAATAGTAGTAGATGCAGGTAGGAGTCGGTATACTAACCTTGGACGTGATGCCTATATAATGATCATTGCCTGGATATCGTCATAATTATTTGAAGTTCTATCAATTGCCCAACAGTAATTTGTTTACCCACCGTATGCTATTTTTCTCGAGAGAAGCCACTAGTGAAATCTACGGCCCCCGGGTCTATTTTCTCATCATATATTTTCAGATCTATTTTGCTATTTGCGTTTTTATTTATTTACCACTTTTATTTTCAGATCTATATTTCTAAAAACCCAAAAATATTTTGCTTCACTTTATTTTATTCGCGATCTATTTATCCAATCTACTACAATTTATCTCATGTCCGTTTGCCAATTTCTAGCGTCGTTACCCGAAAGGGATTGGCAACCCCTTTAACACGTCGGGTTGCAAGTATTTGTTCTTTGTGTGCAGGTGTTGTTTACGTAGTGTTGCTTGGTTCTCCTACTGGTTCCATAACTTTGGTCTCATCACTGAGGGAAATACCTACCTTTGTTGTGCTGCATCATCCCTTCCTCTTTGGGGAAATACCGATGTAGTTCAAGCAAACATCAGTTTAGATCTAAAATCATAGCACTCGGGCCCTAGTGACAAGCATTAAGCATAGCAAAGTCATAGCAACATCAATCTCAGAACATAGTGGATACTAGGTATCAAACCCTACCAAAACTAACTCGATTACATGATAAATCTCATCCAACCCATCACCGTCCAGCAAGCTTACGATGGAATTACTCACTCCCGGCGGTGAGCATCATGAAATTGGTGATGGAGGAAGGTTGATGATGATGATGGCGACGAATCCCCCTCTCCGGAGCCCCAAACGGACTCTAGATGAGCCCTCCCGATGAAGACCAGGAGGTGGCGGCGGCTCCATATCGTAAAACATGATGAATCCTTCTCTATGATTTTTTTTCTCCGTGAATAGGTACTTATAGAGTTGGAATTAGGGTCGGAGGAGCTCCAGGGGGCCCATAAGCCTGCAGGGCGCGCCCCCAGGTGCTGTGGCCTCTGGGTGGCCCCCCTCTGGTTGATTCTTGCGCCAATATTTTTTATATATTCCAAAAATATTCTCCGTAAATTTTCAGGTCAATCCGAGAACTTTTATTTCTGCACAAAAATAACACCATGGCAATTCTGCTGAAAACAGCATCAGTCCGGGTTAGTTCCATTCAAATGATGCAAATTAGAGTCCAAAGCAAGGGCAAAAGAGTTTGGAAAAGTAGATACGATGGAGACGTATCAACTCCCCCAAGCTTAACCCATTGCTTGTCCTCAAGCAATTTAGTTGACAAACTGAAAGTGACAAAGAAAAACTTTTACAAACTATTTTTGATCTTGTTGTTGCAAATATGTATAGCCAGTATTCAGGTTTTCAGCAAAGATTATGAACTAGCCATATTCACAATAACATTTAGGTCTCACATTTACTCATATCAATGGCATAATCAACTAGCGAGCAATAATAGTAAATCTCGGATGACAACACTTTTTCAAAACAATCATGATATGATATGACAAAATGGTATCTCGCTAGCCCTTTTTGAGACCGCAAAACATAAATGCAGAGCACCCCTGAAGATCAAGGACTGACTAGACATTATAATTCATGGCAAAAGAGATCCAGTCACACTCATATTCAATATCAATTAATAACAAAGCATACAAATGATAGTGGTGCTCTCTAACTGGTGCTTTTTATAAGAGGATGATGACTCAACAATAAAAGTAAATAGATAGGCCCTTCGCAGAGGGAAGCAGGGATTTGCAGAGGTGCTAGAGCTCGAGCTTTTAAAATAGAGATGAATATAATTTTGAGCGGTATGCTTTCATTGTCAACATAACAACCAAGAGATCTCGGTATCTTCCATGCTAGATACATTATAGGCGGTTCCCAAACAGAATGATAAAGTTTTTTACTCCCCCTCCACCAACAATCACACTCCACGGCTAGTCGAATCCACGGGTACCGTCCATACCAACAATAGTCCTGGGGGAGTTTGTTTTATATTTATATTTTGATTTGATTTAGAGCATGGAACTGGGCATCCCGAATACCAGCTACTTTCTCGTGAATGACAAGTGAGTAAACACTCATCTTGAGAATAACCCACCTAGCATGGAAGATACTGACAGCCCCCAATCACTACATGAGCGATTCGGGCATACAAAACAGATTATTATTTGAAGGTTTAGAGTTTGGCACATGCAAATTTACATGGAACAGCAGGTAGATACCGCATATAGGTAGGTATGGTGGACTCATATGGAACAACTTTGGGTTTAAGGAAGTGGATGCACAAGATGTATTTCCGCTTAGTACAAGTGAAGGCTAGCAAAAGATTGAGGAGCAACCAACTAGAGAGCGACAACAGTCATAAACATGCATTGAGATTAACCAACATTGAGTGCAAGCAGGAGTAGGATATAAATCACCATGAACATAAATATCATGGAGGCTATGTTGATTTTTTTTCAACTACATGCGTGAACATGTGCCAAGTCAAGCCACCTAAATCATTCAAAGGAGGATACCATCCTATCATACTACATCACAACCATTTTAAAAGCATGTTGGCACGCAAGGTAAATCATTATCAACTCCTAGCTAATTAAGCATGGCATGAGTAACTATAATCTCTAATTGTCATTGCAAACATGTTTCATTCATAATGGGCTGAATCAAGAACGATGAGCTAATCATATTTACAAAAATAAAATAGGTCGAGTTCGTACCAGCTTTTCTCCATCTCAATCATTTCATCATATATCGTCATTATTGCCTTTCACTTGCACGACCGAATGGTGTGAATAATAATAAGAGTGCACGTGCATTGGACTAAGCTGGAATCTGCAAACATTTATTCAAAGGAGAAGACAAGGTAATATGGGCTCTTTGTTAGATCAACAATAATGCATATGAGAGCCACTCAACATTTTCATCGTGGTCTTCTCCTTTCGACCCAAAGAAAAAGGAAAGAATTTCAAAGAAACACACTAAAATATTTTTGGAGTTTTTGTTTTTCTGAAGAAAGTAAAACAAGAACGAGAAAAACTATTTACACGGGAAATCTCCCAACAAGCAAAATAGGAACGAGAAATCTTTTTGGGTTTTCTTTTAAGACTACTACTAAATTAAACTAGAAAGAAAAACTAAAAAGAAGCGAGAACTATTTTTTTTTTGATTTTCTCAAAGTTTTTCAAACTCACAAGAATAAAGCGAGAAAAAGAAATAAACTAGCATGAATAATACAATGAAAAAGTATGAACACCGACAACTGAAATGAGTGTGTGAACATGAATGTAATGTCGGCGAGAAATACGTACTCCCCCAAGCTTAGGCTTTTGGCCTAAGTTGGTCTAGGGCCACGGCTGGCCTGGATAGTATCCAAAATCGTAGTTGGGGTTGTACTGATCTGCGGCCGCCACTGCCTGAAGGGCTGCAGCGTGGAGGCGAGCGGCTTCCCCTCTCTCTCATACTCGTCTGCCTCCTCTCTGGTTATGAAGTATCTCCATTTTGCCTGAAAGTTAAAGAAGGCAGGAGCGGGAAGCATAATATAGAAGACGCGCTCCCTGTCAAAGATTAGTCGGTACAAGAGGGCCTGTTCGCTCCTCTCAAGAAACTGGTAACAAACCATAGCATCATTATCAAGTTAAGCGGGTGGTAACTCAACATCATTTTCTCTTATGGGTACCCCGAGATAATTAGCTAACCGGGTGGCATAAATCCCACCAAAGAAAAATGCCCCATTGTGGAATTTTGCATGCATCATTAAAATCTTCAAGGTCCATGGTAAATGATTTATCATAAAGATCAAATAAAACAGAGTAAGAATTGCACTGGGATGTAAACTTAAATCTTCGCACAAATGAATCAGTGAGGTGATAGTACTGCCGGCACTCATCTGACACAAAGTCTTCAAGGCCAGCATTTTGCACGTATGCGTCAAATTTCTCCTTAAAACCAGCATGAACCATGAAATGATCTGACGGCCATTCACAAGGCTGCACTAGAGCTTCCCTCGGTGGTTCAATGTCCGGCTCACGTATTGCAAGTCTTGGGGCCATCTTCATCGAGGAACCCCCTTGGTATATCTTCCTAAACATTTTTCTTCCTCCGAAAAATTTCTGAAATTTTTAGTGACTCAAAATAAAAGTGAACAAAACTCAACAGAACTGATAGCAACTACTCCCACAAGTGTCTAGAGGCTATATCATGCAACAAAACTACTTTAGGCCATATAAATTTGACATGCAAGCTCAAGAACAAGGTCACCACATCAGCAAAAATTTGCAATATATAAAGCACTAGAACAAAATCTAATTAGGTCATTGGAGGAGTCACATACCGAAGAACAATCCCCCAAAACAGTTTTGCAAATGGAGCTTTGAGCAAGGAGATCGAAAATGGCAGCAAAATGAGTTAGAACACGGGTTTGAGCAATGGTGGGATTTTTTTCTGGAGGAAGACGAAGTGGATGGGTGCTGGAATAAGTGAGGGGGACCCACGTGGGACCCACAAGCCACCTAGGCACGCCCAGGGAGGTGGGCGCGCCCTGTGGGCTTGTGGCCCACTGGTGCTGCCCCCTGATGTGCTTTCAGTGCCAGAAATTCTTAAATATTCCATAAAAAATCGTACTAAATTTTCAGGGCATTTGGAGAACTTTTATTTTCAGGGCATTTTTTTATTGCATGGATAATTCAGAAAACAGAAGAAAAAAAATTGCTTTATTTATTCTAAATGACAGAAAGTAAAAAGTGGGTACAGAAAGTTGTGTTTACTAAATTCATCAATCTCATGCCCATCAAAAGGAATCCATTAACAAGGTTGATCAAGTCTTATTAACAAACTTCTTCCGAATGACATGAAACCGGAGAATCTTCGTATAACACTAGGTTACCTCAACGGGGATATGCATGTCCCCAACAATAAGAATATCATATTTCTTTTTGACAGTAGGAATAGGGCATTCAAAACCTCCAATAGCAATAGTTGAAATTTTTCCAATAGAATTGATGATATTAACTTGAGGTTGTTTCTTCGGAAAGTGTACCGTATGCTCATTACCATTAACATGAAAAGTGTCATTGCCCTTATTGCAATCAATAACAGCCCCTGCAGTATTCAAAAAGGGTCTACCAAGGATGATCGACATACTGTCGTCCTCGGGTATATCAAGAATAACAAAGTCCGTTAAAAAAGTAACATTTGCAACTACGACAGGCACATCCTCACAAATACCGATGGGTATAGCATTTGATTTATCGACCATTCGCAAAGAGATTTCAGTTGGTGCCAACTTATTCAAATCAAGTCTACGATATAAAGAGAAAGGCATAACACTAACACCGGCTCCCAAATCACATAAAGCAGTTTTAACATAGTTTCTTTTAATGGAGCATGGTATAGTTGGTATTCCTGGATCTCCTAGTTTCTTTGATATTCCACCCTTAAAAGTGTAATTAGCAAGCATAGTGGAAATTTCAGCTTCCGGTATCTTTCTTTTATTTGTAACAATATCTTTCATATACTTAGCATAAGGAGACATTTTCAGAATATCAGTCAAACGCATACACAAAAAGACAGGTCTAAGCATTTCAACAAAGCGCTCAAAACCCTCATCATCCTTTTTCTTGGATGGTTTGGGAGGAAAGGGCATGGGTTTCTGAACCCATGGTTCTCTTTCTTTACCATGTTTCCTAGCAATGAAGTCTCTCTTATCATACCTTTTATTCTTAGGTTGTGGGTTATCAAGATCAACAGCAGGTTCAATCTCCACATCATTATCATTACTAGGTTGAGCATCAACATGAACATCATCATTAACATTATTACCAGGTTCATGTTCATCACCATATTGTGTCTCAGTATCAGAAATAGAAATATCATTTGGATTCTCAGGTGTGTCTACAACAGGTTCATTAGAAGCATGCAAAGTCCTATTGGTTTTCTTTTTCCTCTTTGAAGGACTAGGTGCATCAATATTAATTTTCTGAGAATCTTGTTCAATTCTCTTAGGATGGCCCTCAGGATACAAAGGTTCCTGAGTCATTTTACCACCTCTAGTCATAACTCTAACAGCATGATCATTGTTCTTATTATTCATCTCATTAAGCAAATCATTTTGTGCCTTGAGAACGTGTTCTACTTGAGTTTTTACCATGGAAGCATGTTTACTAATAATTTTGAGATCATTAACAGTTCTACACATGTAGTCACCCAAGCAGTCAAGCATATAAGCATTACGTTTCAATTGCCTACTAACATATGCATTGAAGTTTTCCTGTTTAACAATAAAGTTATCAAATTCATCCAAGCATTGACTAGCAGACTTATTATAAGGAATATCACCTTCATCAAATCTATAGAGAGAATTTACCTGTACTACCTGTGTTGGAGTATTAAGACCATGTATTTCTTCAATAGGTGGTAAATTCTTAACATCTTCAGCTTTAATACCTTTTCTTTCATAGATTTCTTTGCCTCTTGCATATCTTCAGGACTGAGAAATAGAATACCTCTTTTCTTCGGAGTTGGCTTAGGAGGTGGTTCGGGAAGAGTCCAATCATTATCATTACTCAATATGTTATTCAATAGCACTTCAGCTTGTTCAACAGTTCGTTCCCTGACAGCACAACTATCTAGGTGGTCCCTAGAAGCATCGGTTAGTCCATTATAGAAGATGTCAAGTATTTCATTTTTCTTGAGAGGATGATCAGGCAAAGTATTAAGTAATTGGAGAAGCCTCCCCCAAGCTTGTGGGAGACTCTCTTCTTCAATTTGCACAAAGTTAAATATTTCCTGTAAAGCAGCTTGTTTCTTATGAGCAGGAAAATATTTTTCAGAGAAGTAATATATCATATCCTGGGGACTACGCACACAACCAAGAGCAAGAGAATTAAACCATATCTTAGCATCACCCTTTAACGAGAAAGGAAACAACTTAAGAATATAGTAATAGCGAATTTTTTCCTCATGAGCAAATAGGGTGGCTATATCATTCAATTTAGTAAGATGTGCCACAACAGTTTTAGATTCATAACCATGGAAAGGATCAGATTCAACCAAAGTAATTAACTCAGGATCGACAGAGAATTCATAATCCTTATCAGTACCAAAGATAGGTGAAGTAGCAAACTTAGGATCATATTGCATTCTAGCATTCAAAGATTTTTCTTTCCACTTGCATAATAATTTCTTAAGATCATCTCTATCCTTACAAGCAAGAAAGTCCCTAGCTACCTCTCCATCCATAACATAACCCTCAGGTATATCAGGCAATTCATATCTAGGAGAGCTAGGTCTAGCAGGTGTTTCAAAGTGTTCAGTTTCAATAATTTCATCAGTTTCAGAAATATCATCAGTTTCAGCATTCTCAATATCTTTAGCTCTAGCAAGTTGTTCATCAAGAAATTCACCCAGTGGCACAGTATTATCAAGCAAAGCAGTAGTATCATCATAAGCAACATGCATAGCAGAAGTAGCATCATCAATTACTTGCGACATATCAGAATTAATAGCAGGTGGTGGTGTCACAAGCTTACTCAAAACAGAAGGTGAATCAAGTGCAGAGCTAGATGGCAGTTCCTTACCTCCCCTCGTAGTAGAGGGAAAAATCTTGGTTTTGTTATCTTTCAAATTCCTCATAATGATCAACAAATATAAATCCCAAGTGACTCAGAGAATAGAGCTATGCTCCCCGGCAACGGCGCCAGAAAAAGGTCTTGATAACCCACAAGTATAGGGGATCGCAACAGTTTTCGAGGGTAGAGTATTCAACCCAAATTTATTGATTTGACACAAGGGGAGCCAAAGAATATTCATGAGTATTAGCAGCTGAGTTGTCAATTCAACCACACCTGAAAGACTTAATATATGCAGCAAAGTTTTTAGTAGCAAAATAGTATGGAAGTAACGGTAATAGTGGCAAAAGTAACAGTAGCAGTTTTGTGAAGATTGTAACAGTAGCAACGGTGAAGTAACTTAGCAAAGATCAATGTGTGAAAAGCTTGTAGGCAACGGATCAGTGATGGATAATTATGTCAGATGGCATTCATCATGCAACAGTTATAACCTAGGGCGACACAGAACTAGCTCCAATTCATCAATATAATGTAGGCATGTATTCCGTATATAGTCATACGTGCTTATGGAAAAGAACTTGCATGGCATCTTTTGTCCTACCCTCTCGTGGCAGCGGGGTCCTAATGGAAACTAAGGGATATTAAAGCCTCCTTTTAATAGAGAACCAGAACAAAGCATTAGCACTTAGTGAATACATGAACTCCTCAAACTACGGTAATCACCGGAAAGAATCCCAATTATTGTCACCTTGGGGTATGCGGATCATAACACGTAATAGGTGTCTACAACTTGCAAGATAGGATCAAGAACACAAATATATTCATGAAAACATAATAGGTTCAGATCTGAAATCATGGCACTCGGGCCCTAGTGACAAGCATTAAGCATAGCAAAGTCATAGCAACATCAATCTCAGAACATAGTGGATACTAGGTATCAAACCCTAACAAAACTAACTCAATTACATGATAAATCTCATCCAACCCATCACCGTCCAGCAAGCCTACGATGGAATTACTCACTCCCGGCGGTGAGCATCATGAAATTGGTGATGGAGGAAGGTTGATGATGATGATGGTGACAAATCCCCCTCTCCGGAGCCCCGAACGGACTCCAGATCAGCCCTCCCGATGAAGAACAGGAGGTGGCAACGGCTCCGTATCGTAAAACGTGATGAATCCTTCTCTCTGATTTTTTTTCTCCGTGAATAGGTACTTATAGAGTTGGAATTAGGTTCGGAGGAGCTCCAGGGGGCCCACAAGCCTGCAGGGTGCGCCCCAGGGGGGTGGGCGCGCCCCTGGGGCTTGTGGCCTCTGGGTGGCCCCCCTCTGGTTGATTCTTGTGCCAATATTTTTATATATTCCAAAAATATTCTCCGTAAATTTTCAGGTCAATCCAAGAACTTTTATTTCTGCACAAAAACAACACCATGGCAATTCTGCTGAAAACAACGTCAGTCTAGGTTAGTTCCATTCAAATCATGCAAATTAGAGTCCAAAACAAGGGCAGAAGAGTTCGGAAAAGTAGATAGCATGATACAAAATGGACGTATCAATGCACAAGTTCGATGGGGCACCAACTACATTACAAATCGAACACCGTACCCCCAAGCCAGGTTCAAGATGTACGATGCCAGTTCCCCAACTTCGAGGCAGGGGTGAGGGGGGTATCGTCCAACACGTTCCCTGATTTTGAGGCAGGGGAGGGGGTATCGTCCAACACATGTGCTAAAACTTGATTTGGTCTAACATGGAACACAGAGCAAGAGGAAACCGTCATGGTCAAACCCTTCTCGTACGTTGGGTCAAAGGGTTAGATGAGGAACCCATCATGCTCAAACTATCCGATTTTTCAGAACAAGAAATAATGAGAAAAAAACATCATTCTACAAATTACCAAAACAAGGATCCCAAGGTTTATATAATCGACATGATAGGTCACTACAGACACATTTAGATGCTAAATGTATGTAATGGTCGTATCATGGCGCTTAAATGAAGTTTGAGATATGCAACTTCCCACCGGGTCACCCATCCTTAGACTCCTCCAGCCCCAACATGCTTAACTTCTGCGTTCTATTCGACTCGGCTAGTGGATGGGATGCCGCCCCTTGCTGATAAGAGTTGCCTCCTTGCCTTTAAGGCGTTTCACGCTGGTCACCGTGTGGGACCTACTCCCTACTACCACACACGTTTGTGCTTTTAGAAACTGTGTGCAATATTTACATGGCCGCTGTGTCGTCACCTAGCCTTCTATGAGCACTGACACTGGCAGCGGGAAACCGATGGGAGAAGAGGCGGGAAACCGATGGGAGGAGTGGCGGGAAATGGTAGCGTGTTTGGATATATAACACCATTAATATGGATAACTTAGTAAAGAAGGAAGCGTGAGCTAGCACGACGCTTGCGCACAATGCTTACCCACGGGTGCCAGACGGTTGACCAGAACTGCTTTAAATATTCAGGATTTGTTTGGCCTTTTTTATACATTATAGTTGAGTTTTGTAAGCATTAATTTAATGTGCATAATTCAAATTTGAACTACAAATACATGCTCCAGTGCACCAAAATGGCTAGAAAAATCATAATGTGTCCTTGGGTGCATGTTTAGGTCCCATGCAATGAATGGGAATGGATTACAACCGTCTCGGCGTCCTGGCTCAGCCTCAAATATTGAGAATCTCGGTTTTTAAATCCCCGTAAATCCAAAACTCACCAGAAAATCATGAAACTTGGCATGGTGTCACGACATGGCACATATATGTCGTGGTAAAAAAATTGTCCAATTTGGGGCAAGTTTTATTACAAGCCTCTTACAAACCGGAGCTTCTCTCAAGAAGCCTCGTGGTTCCGATAGGGAAACGTGTCCCCCTTGTGGGCGAAACGATAATCGCTGCCTCTTCTCGCCTTGTATTTTTTTTCTACACGCAACATGGAACAACAGGAGATTCGTGCTAAAATTTGAAATTATTCAGGGTTCATTTGACCTTTTTTATATATTAATTGAGTTTTCTAGGCATTTAATGTCCATAATTCAAATCTGAACAACAAATACATGATCCAGTGCACCAAAATAGCTAGAAAAATCATACATGTGTCCATGGGTGCATGTTTAGGTCCCATGCAAGGAATGGGAATGAATTACAACCATCTCGGCATCCTGGCTCGGCCTCAAACATCGGGAATCTTAGTTTTTAAATCCCTGTAAATCCAAGAATCACCAGAAAATCATGAAACTTGGCATGGTGTCATGACATGACACATATATGTCATGGTAAAAAAATGTCCAATTTGGGGCAAGTTTTATTACAAGCCTCTTACAAACCGGAGCTTCTCTCAAGAAGCCTCGTGGTTCCGATAGGGAAACATGTCCCCCTTGTGGGCGAAACGATAATCGCTGCCTTTTCTCGCCTTGTATTTTTTTCTACAGGCAACATGGAACAACAGGAGATTCGTGCTAAAATTTGAAATTATTCAGGGTTTGTTTGGCCTTTTTATACATTATAATTGAGTTTTCTAGGCATTTAATGTCCATAATTCAAATTTGAACTGCAAATACATGATCCGGTGCACCAAAATGGCTAGAAAAATCATGCATGTGTCCTTGGGTGCATGTTTAGGTCCCATGCAAGGAATGGGAATGAATTACAACCGTCTCGGCATCCTGGCTCGGCCTCAAACATTGGGAATCTCGGTTTTTAAATCCCCGTAAATCCAAAACTCACCAGAAAATCATCAAACTTGGCATGGTGTCACGACATGGCACATATATGTCGTGGTAAAAGAATTGTCCAATTTGGGGCAAGTTTTATTACAAGCCTCTTACAAACCAGAGTTTCTCTCAAGAAGCCTCGTGGTTTCGATAGGGAAATGTGCCCCCCTTGTGGGCGAAACGATAATCGCTGCATCTTCTCGCCTTGTATTTTTTTCTACAGGCAACATGGAACAACAGGAGATTCGTGCTGAAATTTGAAATTATTCAGGGTTCGTTTGGCCTTTTTATACATTAATTGAGTTTTCTAGGCATTTAATGTCCATAATTCAAATCTGTACTACAAGCACATGATCCAGTGCACCAAAATGTCTAGAAAAATCATACATGTGTCCTTGGGTGCATGTTTAGGTCTCATTGAAGGAATGGGAATGAATTACAAATTGTTGGAGATATGCCCTAGAGGCAATCATGTATGATGATATTTCCTATGTGTTTATGAATAAAGATAGTCCTTGGACATTATCAATGATGTGTATCAACAAGTACGTGACTTGTTTGTGGGACTATGCATTTATGATGACTGTCCTAAAAGGTCCCTAGTCGAAAGGGCTGTGTGGACGCGCAGCCGACTAGACTAGCATATGACACGGTCGATGGCTTGGTCTCACTAGCCATGGAGAATTGGATGCTAACCGGATAATATGGACTCGGAAGGATCTGGTCGGATTCGACATAGTCGGATCCGAGTTGAGATAAGGTCCGAGTTGGACAGACCCAACTATGAGACGCAGCGATATGTCATCTGTGAGTCTCTAGTACAACATACGTTCTATGTCCTAAGACCTGAGCTGGCGCATGTACTCGGGATGGTGACAGACTTGCTTTGGGCCAACCAAACGCTACTCCGTGACTGGGTAGTTACAAAGGTAGGTTTCGGGCTTGTCCAGACCCATGCTGCGAGACATGGTCGAGCAAGATGGGATTTGCCCCTCCGATCAGGAGAGATATACTCTGGGCCCCTCGTGTGATCCGACCAAGATAAGCATGGCCATGCGACAGGGATTATGAGATAATCTGGTTAGTGGTCGGCATCACTGGGACAAGAAAGAGGTCGGGCTAGCGCAAGGATGACAGACTCGCCTTGAGCCCGACAACATATATCGTGTGGCAAAGGGAACAGAAGTGTGACATGTTGTACAGGTTCGCCTAACCAGCTTCATCGGACACTTGGAGTCAGCATGCTTTGCTAGAGGCCGCTGCCGATGAGCCGAGTCGGATGTGATCTGACTCACGACCAACTGAACGAGAACCTAAGGGGTCGCGCGCTTAAGGGAAGGAACTTGTGAGGCCCGGTCCGACTCCACGAGTCAGAAGTGATCCTACTCGGACTCGAATCCAGGCCGAACAGATTTTGGGCTTTAGGGTCCGTGCAAGGCCCAAGTGTTGAGCCCGCGACGGACGCCTATATAAAGTGGGGGTGTGACACAATCATGCGGTTGATCGCTTCGGCGTTGTCACTAGGGTTTGCATGTGTTGCGCATAGACACCTCCACTCACCGCCGGTTGTGTGATCGGACCTAGCAGTCCGCCGCATGACGTTCCTTCTGCACTCGCGGATACCGTTAGAGGCGGTGCACCTACGCCGCTTCGGCGAACCCGTACGAGGGATCTGACGACCGGCTGTTCGAGGGAGATCGAACAAGGAGGAGACGAACCACGCGGACGTGCTGCCCCAACTCTTCTTCTGCTGCACGGCACTGCGCGTCACGGTCCGTGATCCATTCCCATAGCATGTTCCTGGTTGTTCTGCGTGTAGGAAATTTTTAATTTGCAGTCGACGCACCCTACAGTAGATCCCAACACAAACGTCTCGTCATCCTGAAACATTGAGAATCTTGGTTTTTAAACCCCCGTAAATCCAAAACTCACCCAAAAATCATGAAACTTGGCACGATTTCATGACATGGCACATATATGCCGTGGTAAAAAAATCGTCCAATTTGAGACAAGGCGCACACATGAATAGCCAACGTAGTCCTTTTGGAACAAATAGCTGACACGTTACTACGCAAACGGTTGTATTATTTGAACCGTGTGTGTTCGTGTAACCATTTAAGTGCGGCCATGCGTCCCTGTTTTTATTGGAGAGTATTACCTCGGTCCTGGTTCATTGGTCCTCTTTGTATTTTGTGCCAAAATTTAACCATAGTCGGTGGCGCGCGTGCAGCTGTTTGATTAGACGGGACGAGCGCGAGAAGTCCGCCGTGCAGGCTCGACGGGACACATGCGAGCAGTCCGTTGCGTAGGCTCGACGGGACGCGTGTGACCTGTCCAACAAGCAGGCTCGACGGGACGCGTGCGAGCAGTCCGGCACACATGCTCACCGGGAAGAGAGCTCTTTGACCTCCATCCACCAGCCGCCCGTCTCGCTCACACTTCTCCATTAATGGTGGCCGAACCGCTATTTAACATGCGGTTAATGAAAGCACCTGGACGGAGGATGTTTGCTTGTGATCTCATGACCCCGCTCAATGTTAGCATTTTCTTTGTTTGTGCCTCGCTGAGAACGTGATTTTACCTTGTTTCCAACTAGTATTCCGGATAATTTAAAATGCCAGATACGGCAACGGATAATACAACGACAAAATAAAATGGCAAGGATAATACGATGAAAAATTTACAATAGCGCGGATAATAATTATCTTACATATTCTGGATAATTTAAAATGCCACATGCGGTAACGCCTGAAAGACATAGGGGCAAGAGAAGAAGGAAATCGCAGACAACGATCTGGGTCACTACTGTCTCTATTCCTCGATGGATCGCCTGGCGACGAGTTCCTCCAGCTCCTTCAAATCCTCACGACTTTGCTTGGCAGCAGGCACGAATTCCTCCACCTCCAGCTCGCGCTCGATGTGGAGCTTCCTCAAGTCACCCATAAGTTCCTCGACGACCGCTTTCAGCGTCATCCCCAAGGCACTGCTCTGCTCATGGAGCTTCTTTCAGTCGGCGGCCTCCTCCTTCTTCTTGGCGAGCTCCTTGAGGAGATTTGCATTATCACCCATGAGTCACACGACGAGGCCGGTCGCCTTCTCAACCGAGGCATCGCTAATCTCGAGCAGCTTCACCAAGCCGTCGACCAGCTCTTGCTGCTTAATTAGGCCAGCGAGACTGTCGTCGTCGATGGCCAAGGACTTCAGCACCGCCAGCTCATCGCGTTCGCCGACACGGCGAGTGCGCTTGCGAGAGCCCTCGCCTGCCGGTGAGAGCTTGCTCGAGGGCTCCACGGCGTGCCAGGACATCTCTGTTGCAGCTGCCGCATAGCGGCGGGACCTCTCTAGTGCTTCCGCGGCTTTGGTCTTTACTCCCTGGTTATATGTCGACCTGAAGCTCCTCCTACCGGTCATGGCGGAACGACTTGACAGGAAAGAATTATTTTTTGGGTGTTGAGGAGAGGAATCGTGAAGTAATTTTTGAGTGGGTAGTTTTTATAGCTCGATGCTAAGTGGGAACACGTTTAGGTTTGATCGGTGTGAACAGATTTGCAATTACTTATTGCGTGGTAATTTGGAATGTGACGAGAAACAAGCTCAAAATTTAATGATGGTTCTGGCCTCGAAGCCCGAAACACACCTTCATATGGCTGCTCGTTTCTGTTGTTCTGGCTCATCACAAACAGTTCTTATGAATTAACCGTATGCCACGCATCGCACACGCATCTGAAGCCCGAAACGGTTCCCGGATGGCATACATGGGCCCGCGTTCTCGGATGTGTACGTGTCTGCCCCACTATCACACACGGTCCAAATATCACCATCGTGTCCAATGGATGGGTCGTCGCGCCTCGCACGGGGTGTCAGAAGGTTGACCAGAATTGCAATATGCAGGTGTGGTTGCTCGCCGTTGAGGCGGCCATGGCATGCTCTGCTTGTCGTTGAGGCGGCCGCGGCGTGCTCTGCTCGCGTCCGTCCGCGCGCTTTGCTCGCCATTGAGGTGCCGCCACGCACTCCGCTCTGGCGTCCCTGCGCGCGCTCTGCTCGCTGTTGAGGCAAATTTACGGTGGCAACGGTTAATAATTGTCTTACATATTCAGGATAATTTAAAATGCCACATGCGGCAACGCCCAAAACACACACAACCTACATATGCTTAGTGACTTAAAATGTCGATATGCGACATTTGCATACAATTATAATAAAATTACGTTGGCGATATTCTACTTTGTCGGGGACGTCAACTCCGCCAAGGATGCGCTCGAGCCTGGCCACCACATCATCAGGTCGAGGTTGACACAGCCGCCGGCGGCAATGTTGAGGCCGCAGACATGTTGTCTCATAACTGAATCACAGAAGTCCTCTGCCCATTCCTGGCGGGGCATCAGGCTCTCGATGAGCACCGGTGACGGCGGCTCTTCGGGTGGGTCGTCGATCATGCCGCCTAGCAGCTCTGGATCTTTTGCACGGTGGATGGCAAACTGATCATCACACTTCCTCTACAATATGTCCATTGTGCGCCCAAGGACTGACACGGCGGTATAACTGCCGATGGGCCATGGCGCGTGCACCGGCCAATGAAGCTCTTACTCCCCGACCTGCTTCGTCTCGTTCTCCTCGCTGAAGATGTAGCGCAGGAAGGGGTCGACGTCGAAGCTTTGGTCGTTGACTGGCATGCTTGGAATAACTAATGGTAGATGGGTGTGGACTAGATCTGCGCACAGTGTCACTACGGTACGTTGTCGCCTGGGTCATATGGAGCAAGCCACTAGTTGGTGGCGGGAAACCGATGAGGGAAGAGGCGGGAAGCATTGGCGTGGATTGCTGGACACGTGTAACGTCATTAATTTCTGCACTAGGCATCTGTGTTGGTATAGGTACTACCTCTGTCGTGGTTTATTGGTCCCCTTCGTATTTAGTAGTACCAAAATTTGGCCTTAGATTTAACTAAGAATATATTAATGCATGTCATCAAAAATAATATTGTTGGACGGCTATTCCCTGCTCTGTTCAACTGTTATATGCGATAATTATGCATGTGCTTGCTCGCCGTTTAGGCGGCCGTGGCGCGCTCTACTCGCGTCCCTCCGCACGCTCTGCTCGCCATTTAGGTGCCGAGGCGCCCTCGGGTCGTGTCCCTCCGCGCGCACTCTGCTAACGGTTGGGGCCGATGCACGATCACGATGTGGAAGCTTTAGTTATTTGATCTCAGATTATGCTAATTAATTATACCTCCAAACCCGGAATCATTCAGCTCTGGAGGTATAATTAATTAACCTAAACTATGATCTCTGGCGCCTGTTCCCGTCGCGCAACTCCATCCTGTCGTCGGCCGTTGGGGGTATGCCGGTATGTGTGGGTAACTAGCTAGCAAGTGGATCAGTAGCGAGTCGCCGCCGGCGGCATTGTTGTGGTTATTTATAGCTAGCAGCTGGCTAGGGGATTGGGGAGTTTACAATTCACCTCTGTGGAGCGTGGGAAGCCTTCGCTGGAGCGTGGAAAGCCTTCCCTGGAATGCCGGAAGACTAAGTGGAGCACACAACCCGACAACCGTATGCGGTGTCACGTGTTATCGCACACGTGTTAACATAAGGAAACATATGTGTAACTTACTAATCATCGCACATGAGTACTCGCATACGCATCGTGTGCGATACTCCTAGCCATCGCAAGCAATTAGTTTGCATTTTCCACAGTTTTTTCTACACACAGAATCGCAC
Source organism: Thinopyrum elongatum (assembly GCA_011799875.1). Lineage (NCBI taxonomy): Eukaryota > Viridiplantae > Streptophyta > Magnoliopsida > Poales > Poaceae > Thinopyrum > Thinopyrum elongatum. The sequence continues at coordinate 422,071,652 of CM022299.1, forward strand.
ACGAATTAATTGTAGTAACCGTCTGTGTTATATTATCTCATCGCAAACAGTTCATCCGAGTGGGTTGTTTGCCGCGTATCACACACATCTTGTTTACACAAATTGTTTGTGTTCTTTTGGCTCGTCGCAAACAGTTCATCTATGTGAATTGTATGCCGCATATCACACACATCTTGTTAAGTTGAACCATTTCTGTTATGTTCCCTAATCGAAAATAGTTCGTCTGAGTGAACCGTATGTCGTATATCGCACACACCTTGATCTGGCTGACCGTTTCTGTTGTATTCCCTAATCGCAAATAGTTCATCCGAGTGAACTGTATGTCGTATATCGCACACACCTTCATATGGCTGCCCGTTCATGTTGTTCTGACTCATCGCAAACAGTTCTTATGGATTAACCGTATGCCACGCATCGCACACGCAACTATAATCTAACTCGTGTTTGATGTCTCCGCCATCGCAAACACTTTGTATCATTTTTGACGATTTTATTACATCACCATTCGCGATTAATGCATCACACACAGTTTCATCGAAGGGTCTCTGATTGTAGTGTTGCGTTAGCAGCATCCTGCAGTAGTGTATGTGCAACGACCCTCCATAGGAATCCGGCCATTGTTTGGGATCCAGTACTACTCATCGATGTCCACGTCTAGCTAGTAATCATCTATAGTGTCGGGGTTCTCCTCCACAGCAGTTTATTAAGCAAACGTGAGTACAAAGGTACTCAGTAAGACTTACATCAGAACTATCTACTCATGCATCAGTGTTAATAAAGGGGGTTGTGGAGTTTAATGCAGCAAGCCATCTTTAACTCTTGGCTAACCTATACTACGACTAGTAGTAGTCCTACACCCAGACGGCCACACATCAGTCCTACACCTAGACCGGCGATGGCACACAGCAACAGCAGTATTGGGTCGTCGGAGAGCAGATGGAGGGGGAGGAGGAGGAGGACGGTGAGGATGATGATCTGGATGATATAGCCGGCGATCCAAAGAAGAAGGGTAGAGGAGAAAGCTTCAACATGCGGGAGGATGAGCTGTTGTGCGATGAATAGTTGGCCAGTAGCATTGATCTGATCCATGGCATGGATCAAAAGGGCACAAGCTTTTTGAGGAACATTCACATATGGTTCCATGAACACAAGCATTTCGCGCCCTACTCCGACACAGTCATCCACAACCATGAATGGAAGTCCCTCAACCATCGAAGGTACACCATCCAAGAGGCTGTGTCCAAGTATTGCAGGCACTTGAAGCATCTCATCGCATGGTGGCCTAGCGATGCACAAATCACCGAGCACGTAAGTTGATCACTAGTCGGATATGCTTTTTTTGTTGATCAGTAGCCGAACATGTATTGTTTTGTTGCTCACTAGACGGATATGCATTGTAGACAATGTTTTACTTTGTAGCCTACTCGTGCTTGTGTGGTGTACAAGAAGATGGAGAAGAAGTCCTTCACCGTCATGCATTGTTGGTAGTTGAATGGGCAACCGAAGTGTAACCTTTTCATAGCCAAGACCGCCGCCCAAGACAACGAGGAAGAAATTAACCGGTGACCCTACCGACCCAACCCAAGAACCACCGAAGAAGTGGGAGGAGGAGAGGGAGAAGAAAGAAGGTGCGGCCACCAAGCTAACGGAGAGGTTTGAGGACATCTTGGTGAAGAAGGAGTAGGCATGCGTGAACTGCTCGGACACCAAGGAGGAGAAGAAGGCAGGGAGGTTCAAACTATTGATGGAGGCGACGAACAAGAAGCTCAAGCTCAAAGAGAGGAGGACCATGATCGAAAAGAGGAAGGCCGCGCTCGAGGAAAAGAAAGTGAAGATCACCGCCAATGTGGAGGAGGCCAAGATGTTGACCTTGAATGTGGACTCTTTGGATGCCAACGCAAGAATCATCGTGCAATCCGTCCGCTACCAGATGTTGTAGCGACAGAAAGATTAGTTGGTGGCAGCGGACGACGAGGACGCGGCGGAGGTGTATGCGGATGCAGACACGATGGCAGAGGATGCCTATGCGGCAGCGACGACACCACCTTGATCGGCGAGCAGGCGGCTGGGTTTGTCGGTCTGGCAGGATAGAAACACGAACTGCCGGACTGATGTTCTTTTGGATTCGGGCATGTGAACACTAAGCATATTTGCCTCTTTTTGGTTGTGATTGGGCATGCGATCTGGCGCTGGTGTGATTCGACACGTTGTGTGGATCGGAGTACATTTGAATTTTAATTTACTAGCGGACATATACAGTGTAGCATTGGATGGCGGCCTCCCACATCCGTGTCCGCGAACTGCTCCCCCTTGTCCACGGATGAATGCAGGAGGAAATTTGTGGGTCGCCATTGGAGATGCCCTTAGTTCTAGTCAATAGCTACTAATTTAGTTATAGTTATAGTTAATTTGTTGTTGGCTTTAGTTCTAGTCAGTAGCTTGTTTAGTTCTAGTTAGTAGCTAGATTATCCAAAAAATCTATTACCTTTGTCCCAAATATAGTACATGTTTCTAGTAGTAATCTGGGAAAGTTTGAGCTTATTTGGATGAAGGGATTTGCAGATAATGACTATTTTGCTAAACAGATTTAAAGTTTTGTTCAAATTTTGATATTAAAAAAAGAAAAAATTGTAGTAGATTCTACATGTTTCCAATAGTGATCCGAAAAAACTTCAGTTTATTTGCACAAAAAGATAAGGTGATAATCATTTTTTTTCTTCAAAAGAGCGTTCAGTTTTCTCGGCGTAAACTTTGAGCTCACCCTCCATTTTTTTCTAGATTCACGCCTACAGGGGTGTACTTCTTCACACACGCATTTACCACTTACCACCATATACACGTCATGTACTCGGCTACCTTCAAGCGGAAGCCTAGCGATGGTGTCGGCCACAACCATTAACCATACAAGGCTCTAGTCTAGGTTTATCGCATATCTGAGGCGGAACCCGCAACGAAAGTCCGGCCAAAGTTTCCATCATGGCCCCAAACGAATTATGTAGGTTCCCAAGCCCACCCTCGTGTAGTATCCGCTTGGTGCACCTGCCACATGCCTAGCCGTCCCAAGCCCATCCTGCCGGATAGTGTTCGCTTGGTAGGACCAATAGCACACCCTACAAACACCAGAAACTAGTTGCAACTCCTGGAAAGAGATCAAGGTAGTTAATAAGACGAGAGGGTCCATGGGTTTCGGGCCCGATGTGTGGTAGTAGCTAGTCTTGGATTCCAACACGGAACTCAGTTCTTAAGGATGGCATCAATGAGACAACCCACCATGTACTCCTACATGGTCTCTCATCGCTAACTTTACCAAAACAGGTTCACACACTTAACTCTAACACAGTAGGACATGATTACAAGTTTACAACCATTCCAATTCATCACCCAGATGGATCAGACCTGACACAACTCTAAGCATAGCAGACAAGGTATGGATGAATGGTCACAACATGGCTCAAGCAACTCTTAATCATGTTAGGATGGTTTGGCTATTTACCGTGACAATGACATGTCATGCAAAGGAATGGGTTCAACTACCGAAACATGTAACAGTTGAATCATTGTTGTCCTAATGCAATAAAAGAGAGCAAGAGCGAGAGAGTGGGATTGTATCAAAATGATCAAGGGGGTTTGCTTGCCTGGCAGATCGACAACAGAATATTGCTCCTCGAACGTACCCTCAGGAACAGATCCTATCGCGGAGAACAACACCGAAGAAGGCAATCAATACATAGCAAATGCAATAATATGATGCATGATTATGACATAGTAACATGCTAGTATTTGAGCTAATGCAATTAGCTACCTTTAGTTGAAGTTCATTTGAATCAAAGATTCAAATTCCAACTTCAAAAGAAGCATTTTAAATGCCCTTTATTGAATTTGACCTGATCCGCATGTATAAGTTGTTCTAACATGCATGAAAATGATACAGATGGAAAGATTGGATTTTCTGATAATTTTTCATATATAATTTATTTCAATTTGAGCTATGTTTGATTTTATATGATTTTTTTAAGTTAAGCAATTTTTTGAAATTTATAATTCGTTTCTAAAATATAAAATCCAGAAAAGTCATTATGATGTTAGCTCTGTGTCAGCAGTCAACAGAGTCAAACCTGACCGGTGGGACCCACTAGTCAATGACTCGGTTAGTTAACAGGGTAATTAGTGCTAATTTTAATCCTAACTAAAAGTGTGAGTGGGGCCTGGGCCCACATGACATCGACCTAGGGGAGGGTCATTAGCAGCTAATCCGGTCAAACTGACCGGCAGTTAGCCGTCGGCGAGGCCAGACGCGATGGAGCGGCTCAGGTTTCATCCTCTGACAACCAAATCGGCGGCGGAGAGCATCTACGTGTAGCTAGCGATCTCGCGCGTCGAACGGTGCAAGTGGAGCGTGCTGGGGTGGGTGGAAACGCTGCATGCGTCAAGCCTTGCGGCGGTCAAAGCTCAGGCAACAATGACAACGGTGATATAGCGCGTCTCAGGACGAGCTGGTGGGGTCTGCGGCTTCCTAGGGAAGCGCTGAGCACGATGACGCCCTCAGGCGCAAGATTTAGCGGCTGCAGCAACGACATGGCCGGCGGTGGCAAGCTCTTGCCTTCGGTGGATAGCGTGGTTAGAGGACGGAATCGGCGGCGTGGTTAGGAGAGAAAGGACCGGGGGCTCACAATGCGTCAACGGGTAGGCTCAGCAGACTTAGGGGAGGCCAGACGACGATGTAACGGCGGTGGCGATCTCCGGTACCCGAGGAAGAAGACGATGGCTGTGACGGTGAAGCGGGGCCTCCCGCGTTGCATGGCTCGGTGAGGACGAAGCACGCGACAAGACGGACCTGTCTGACACGGTGAGAGGGCGAGGGAGGTGCAGTGGCTGAGGCTATGGCGATGGTGTGGCTGCGGTTGCTTCGGCCATGGAGGGGACCGAGTAAGAGAGCGAACGAGAGGGTCAGCTAGATCCGGACGGCAGGGGCGAGGTTATCTGCGGTGTCGACATGGCGGGAGAGGTGGGCAGGCGAGCAGGAGGTCGCGCGGTGTGTGTGCGCACGTCGGGCGCGTGCCCAAGACGACTGGCACTGGGCCGGTGGGCCGCTACAGTGCCAGGCCAGGTAGGTTTTTCCTTTTTCTTTATGTTTTCTATTTTCTTCCTCTGTTTTTGATTTAGTTTCTGTACCAAATCAACTTTAAAAATTCTGGAAAAAATGGTGGGTGCAAAATGGAATATTTCAGAGACCCTCCATAATTTTCAGAACTATTGGATCTATAAATTAATTATAGAATTTTATAACTCCAATTCAAATACAATATAGATTAATTCAAAGGCCATAAATGCTATGAAAAAATGTGCACCATCTCTGGTTGAGGTTTCACCTTTTTCCATAATTCATGAACATTTTTTAAAGGCATTTTGAGTTCATTGAAAAGTATTTTATTAAACCTAGTTTAACTAATGTGGTGCGGGTTTGATCAATCCTCATTTCAAAATTAAATGAAATTTAAGCATGATGCAAACATGAGAACTAGCCTAGGTGCATACCAGACTAGGGATGTGACATTTTATTTGGTTTTTTCTTTCTTTTTTCCTTTCCTTTATTATTTTTTCTTCTTTTTCCATAGTGCACGAACTTTTTCAAATTTAATGAAAAAATTCAAATTTTATGAACTATTTTCAAATTCAATTTCAAAATCGAAGAATGTTTTTCGAATTCGACAAAATTTTCACAAATTTGATGAACTTTTGTCAAATTCAGTGAACTTTTTTCAAAATCGATGAACTTTTTTCAAAGTTGATGAACTTTTTTGAAATTTGATTAACTTTTTTTCAAATTTGATGAAGTTTTTTATCAATTCGATGAACTTTTTTAAAATACGATGAATGTTTTTCAAAATCAATGATTTGTTTTTCGAATCAAGGGACTTTTTTGAAGTTTGTGAACTTTTTTCAAAATCGTGAACATTTTAGGATTCACATTTTTTTTCCCTTTTTAGCGATTTTTTATTTATTTTTTGTTTTTTTCAAAAGTCAACAGTTGACCGGTAACCGCGACAGGTCAAACACGATCGAGCGACCAGACTAGTTGATCGCTTGCGCTTCTTCTTGGGCCGGACCAGACTAGTTGATCGCTTGTGCTTCTTCTTGGGCCGGCATACCAACGGGGGGCGCGTGAGCGCCAGGGATTAGTTCTAGCGCTGAAGGAGCACCCTGTTTTACCTGTCGAACCAAATCGTTCGCGGGGGATGGGTCGTAGCAAACCTTTCGTTCGCTCCAGCCCCCTCCCATATTTGCAAAACACAAAGGGCATCACCAACTTTGAATGTACTATTGGACCATCGAGTGGCAACGGCAGAAAACAAGAACGACCTCAGATATCCATGAACAGATTCCTTAACCATTCTATTGATCTTACCTGCTTTGTAATGGCGCATGTTGTCCACAGTCAACGTTAGGCCTAGCGAGGTAAATAGCACTTTAAAAAAAATGGCACGCAGGAGCATGTGCTCCTGGGAGCCGAATTGGATATCCCTATCGGGATATTGCAATCTAGTTGTGGTATGTTATTGCTCCTACAAGCTGCAATAATAAGATTGTAAATTCCGGCCAATCAGTTGGCAATATCTGCCATGATGCTATCTAGAATTTGTTTGAGGACTTCTAGATCAGAAACTTGGATGATAAGCAGCAGAGTATTCCCTCCACCCACAAGAACTTTCTCAGGTAACAACAAATTTCAAATGGAGAGACCACCAACTGGGGAAAGTCGGTCGGATTTGCTCCATATGAACAAGCTGCATGATCAGATCCAGCCCTTCCTAATTCGAGCCCACACAAGAGCAGCCACTAGGGTACCCCCTAAATGAGAAGCACCTGATGTCTGACCCTGACCCTGAAAATTCGAACATGCATCAGTTAGCCTTAAGACCAGGTAAGCATGACAAGCACAAAGAATTCATTTGTTATCACAAATAATATTTGCTTAGAAGAACATCAAAGATATTCAGAGAAACAAGAAGAAGCTGAAGATGTCCGATAGAATGAGATACTCAAGGAATTATACATGTGGCATAGCTTGACTGCGATACTATATGGATCACAATGCCAGACCAGTGATTACCTTCAAGTACATTCATCTCAGCATAGGATAAAATGCAATTATAGGACAAAAAGGTACAAAGATAGAAGACAAGCCAGGAAAGACTACAGCCAAAAAGATACCACATGGTTTATAATCAGCAAATTATTCAACCAGACATTTAGAATTATTCCAATCACCGTAGACAAGAATATTGATTCATATATGTTTCAACCCCAGGTTGGTTTAAAACCAGGAATTGTGCGGGTAGGTAACACACAAACACTCAGAAATGCAATGAACAAACTTCCAAGCAATGAACAAATGAAAGTAACAGTGCCCCGAAACTCTTGTAGAAAACTGATAGCTGATGAGCATAAGCAACCGAGTGGCACTGATAATATTCACTTATGCGAAGAATACCTAACAGAGAGTTAATTAAAATTTTGTATACCTTGTTCACCCTCCACAAATCAAGACCAATCCAAGCAACCCCCTGAAATATATAAAGTCAAAAGAAATTATGCTCTCATTTCCTAGCACCCACATGCTTTGCCGAATTTTACAAGGGAAACTAAAAAATCCTCACCACTAAGGCAGCTGGAACAGGAATGACCATGTAAAGGTAGATTAGTCCCTTTGGTTTGAGAAAAATGTGAAGAAGCACAATGGCATTAACTGCAGCACTTGCACCCTGAGTGACATGAATAAAAAAAGGTCATATTTGGTGTGCAACAACTAAATAGGAACATTTATGTACAATATCACTGATAGGTGATAATGCTCATTTGGTTGTTTTACATTATATTACAGGTAAATCACCATATCACCCCAGATTGCCACATTTACCTTCTAATTAACTATGTGTAGGTATAAGATGATAAATAATTGGTTGGTTGGCAACATTTACTGCTTATATGAGATACTATTCCTTCTTTCATAATCAATACCAAGGAAAATGAACTGTTGGAAGTTGGAACAAGAAATCACGTACAAGCGCGTTACTTCTTAACATGTCCCATCCTGCATAAACCTGCAAGAAAAGGGTTACTTGCTAAATTAGGAATACTATCAGGAAACTTTAATCAATAATTTCAATTCGATGCAGGATTCTTGAAGGGTCCATCCTACATAATCATTCCCACAGTACGTTACCTGTCTCCTTGGAGATATAAAAGCCTTATCTACCAAGAAGAATGTGGATCCAACAAGTGCTCCTGCTATGTACAGCTTCAACAGAAAAGCAGGGCCAAACGTGCTCGAAATCTGATGCAAACAGAAAATGAAAGCAAATCAGGGAGTGATTGTTTGGTAATAATTTCAAAATGAAAGGAAATAAATGGTCACTACAAAAACACGGGATAAGTATTCCCTGGTATTGGAGAAGGGAATTGTTGTCGGAATAGCTTAATCCTACCCGTTATACCAGCCTAGTCAAACATGGCATCTACGTAGCAAATTGTCAAACTCAAATCAAATCAACGGAAGTTCAAGCAACTAGTCGTCGTCAACAGGTCAAAGGAAGATGAGCTAAAAAGAGGATGAAGACCCAAGAGAAAGCAGCCCATTAGCTGGAGGGTTGTGTGGGCTAGTACAGCATGGAGCATGCACCACCCCCTTTTTCCCAAGTCCACCATGGATTAGCGGACTAAACTTTTGCCTATGTAAGCCTCCCCCCCCCCCCCCCCCCCCCTCCCAAAATTGGCATGTAACCATTCACTCTTAGTTGAAAAGAACTCAAGAGGAGAGACCTCTAAGGGACCCGAGAAGTACTTCGATAAAGAAGTCAGATCCGAGAAATCTCGAATGGCTCAGAATGACGACAGGAAGGGGAGCTTTGAGGTGCCCATGTCTTCGACCCGAGCCACTAGTCGAGCACTTCTCTCACCAAACCTTTTTGGACACCCAGTCCCTTCTAGCATGCAGGTGCATACACATTAATTACAGACTTCTGAGTACTTGATTGACTCGTTGCTCTAAATTCTCCATGAATCTATATCCCGAATTGAATGCTGAAGCTTTTCTGCGTATATGTGATATGGACTGCATTGGCTTATGACTATGCTAGAATAAGGATGAGATAAAATTGAATGAATTGAATGGAAAATATCTCAGAGTTTTGCTATTCCTAATTGAATAGAAGTCATCTATTTAATAATCGGGCATAAAGCGGCCATCAACACAAACTCTTTAATTATGCTGGCTTGAACTATCTCTTCTATTTTTACATTGGAACTGTATTCTATATTACCATACATGGCACTTAACCACAAACCACCATATAAGAGTGGACAAATGATTGTGCATTGCATTTATTGGATTTTCCTAGAGATACAGAGTCCAACGATAACCTCAGAGGCATACACGAAAACACAAGAATATTCTTGAAATCAGTGCCGAACAAAGAAACTTTTCATAGTCTGGGCATACCAGAAGCCAAAGTGTCCAGAGTTCAACCGTTTCATTCAAGTCATCATGAAATTTTACTTGCGTCATACTACCAACAAGCCTAGCGTCCAAGGAAATTTGTGACCTCATGCAAGGATACGACACGCTTTCACTCCTAAGAATATTTTTATGTTATAGAATATATAGGAGTATTATAGTTGAAGCATACATACAATTATACAAATTATAAGCGAAAGAAAACATCGTGTGGAATACACTTGCTTAGAAGAAAAGGTAACATCAATTTTTTGAAACTCTAAACTGATATAATTTGAACTGAAGTTACTAAGTTAGCTATTCAGATTCATAAATTCATAGCAAAAGATTATAAAAATACTTTCACTTACAATATTCGAGATACCTATCTATGATGGACAAAAAGAGTACATAGATTATGTAGGGCTTACAGGTCTCATACACAAGATCCTGCATTCTTTCAAAAAGGAGAAAACAGCAAGCCCTCCATTTGTATTATATATGGCCTGGTTTGTGTTACTGATAGAACATTGTGTGTGTATTCCAATTTGATTTGTGTCACCTGCCACCAATAATAATAAAAATTGAAATGCCCTCATCTTTTATAGATGGAAGACATGTGCATATCTTCTAATTAGATCTATCCCTGAAATATAATACATATGTCTAATTAAGCCACACCTGTAGAAATAGTTATGTACAATATAATAACAAACATAACCAATGCAAATTCACAAATGCATTCTAAAAGTTTATTTCCAAAGTGGTTGCACAGATTCTTATGTCCTTCTCCCATGTCATTTCAGTTAAATTGATCCGTGAAATCTTATGGCAGACAGACCACATACATGTCCAGATAAGCAACTGCAATTGGGGCACTAATCTATATATATACCTACTAATAACGGGACTAGTGTTTCTGCCCATCCGTCATGCATTTTTACAGAAAACCCCCTTATGTTTCGAAAAATCAACCCGCAGTCCTATTTTAAGTGGAAAAACGAATCGTTTTTCTGATTTTACCAAAAAAAACTACACTTTCAGGTAATTAACCCACAGTTTACTTTTAAGTGACAAAACGAATCATTTTTGCTTTTTTTACAAAACCACCATGTCTTTTATGGTAATTAACCTGCAGTCCACCTAGAACAAATGTTTTTTTTTTGAAATATCCATATCTTTTAAACCATAATTCCAATTTTAACATATTATAAATGAAATTTGATTAGAAAAATGTGTAGAATCCGAATATGATGTTATTTTACCTCTTAACCATTTTTAAAATGCTATTTAGAGTGCAACTTTAATCAATAGCGCAGGATCCGTCTTTCTTTCGTACCAGCACCAATCTGGATTGCAAGTGAACACCTAGACAAACAAAATTGGAGACGAAAGAAACCTAGCAAGGGAGAAAAAACTAATCTTATGCCAAGAGTGAGACGGCTTAGGATTACCACATTCAAACGTGTTGTGGTTCTGTAAGCACTATGATCATCGTATGCGAGAATGGGACGACGGACAAACGGCAACACAGATGGGATGTCATGTTGAAATAAAGAACATGGACCTATTGGGGTCTTGACTCATGCTTATTGGTTTACGGCCTTGCGGGCATGTGGTACCTTTTTCTCCCGTTGCAACGCACGGGCTCTTTTGCTAGTAATATATTAATTTCGAAAACATGAGTCTCAATAAGATACATTGATCAGGCACCACAATTTTGGTGAAACAATTGCTTATAACCGCAACACAAGTATACAACTGGAAAATGACACAGGTAGATTGGAAATAAAGGACACATGCTCAAAGCTAATCAGAAATTGAACACATAAATATAATTATTTTACCATATGGTTATTAACAAACTAATAATGCAGAATTTTTTAATAACATATTTTTATAATGCTTGTAAGTTATCTAATTTTATGTTTCTACTTCCTACAAGCTTCCATCCATAGTAAAGTTAATCCAAAACTTCTTTGTGAATTCGTTTCAAAGTCACTAGCCCCTACAGGCACGCGGGTTGGCGACTTATATTCTAATCCAACAGAAGGGTCCAGTGCACAAAAGCATTTTATTAACCATACATTATTGCGACTACTCCTTGGTCATGTCTCAGTTTTAACTTCAACAAGATGATGTTGGTGTGAAAAGAACATAGATAAGCTAATGTCACATGGTTGGGGAAGTAAATAGTGTGTTACACACCTTTTACATTGGATTTTCAGGAAGTGTAGGTGAGCATGTTTGATGTTTTACCACAAGGTGGTGCACTCAGGGGAAACTAGGTATGTATGTATGTGCATTGTACTCATATCACATACAAAGCATGTTTCCGCAATGCAACAATGGACAAAGAGTGAACTTCTTACACTTGAACCGAAGAAGTAGAGACTCATCATATTGCCGAAGAGGTGACCTGAGTCATAGTGGCTGAAGGCATTAGTGAGCAATGTGTGCAACCGCCCGCTCTTGAGATTGTCCAGCGAAATCTGCTCATCGCAACATTCATCAAATTACACTTCAACAGCCACTTGTGAAATCAAAGCAAGGTCCCTTTGATTGATCACTAACCGAGAAATGTTCCTTCATGAAATCCGGACTGGCCATGTGCCAGAGCATGTAGACGGCCACATTCGCGCCCATAAGCATCAGCACCATCCCGTCCGCTGATGGTAGCCAGCGCCCCCTTCAGGAGACACGAAAACCAAAATGACCAAACAACCCAAAACTCCATGTAATTAAGTCGTACCACCAGCCAAAACCTTACCAGGGTACGCGGCGGAGGAATGTGGAGGACGAAGAGAGCAAGTCCGAGGACCTCCTCCGCTGCAGCGAGAAGAGCTCAAGCGACCCGGCGGCGCGCGCGGTCAGCCACCGCTTGGCGGCGGCCCGGGCGGCCGCCGCAACGGCCGCTGCGCTCACCGGCAGGAGCGTCTCGCCGCTGCCTAGGCTGCGCCAGAGGGAGTGGGACAGCGGGGAGCGGCAGGCGGCTGCTGGCGTGGAGGGGCAGTGGAGGAGGCGGCTGTGGGGGCTGGGTAGGGGTCTGGGTTTTGGGATGGCGCTGCGGAGGGCTTGCTGCGCGAAGAGGGCCTGGAACTGCGGCAGCCTCCTCCGCATCGCCATTTCTGCTTCCACTAAGACACGGATTGGCTGCCTCCGTCGCCGATTCCCCGACCTCGGGCAGCAGCCGCCGGTGCGGTTTTGATTCCCTTCCGATCCCGGCTCGGGGGGAGGGGGGATCGGGGAGTTTCCTCCTATTTAGCGCATAGGGCGGCGCGGCGCGGGCGCAACAAACCCGCACCGGACGCGCGCGCTTTGGGCGGGCCCGTTGCAGGATGAGGAGCCCCAGTCTTTTTTTCCTTTCTTTTGTTAGGTATTTCATTTTTTTTGTTTTTATTTTCTGTTTTGTCCTCGTTTTCGGAAAAGTTGGGATTTCAAACTAAGTTTTGAAAGTGTTAAAAAAACTAAGTTTTGAAATTCAATTTTTCTTGATGAATTTAAAAATATTCACAAAAAATCACATATTAGAAAAATGTTCATGAATTAAATAATAATCTTGGATTTCAAAAAATGTTCTCACATTTAAAAAAAATCATGAATTCGAAAATTGTAAGTGTATGTCAAAAAATGTTCACAAATTGGAAAAATAATCCCATATTTCAAAAATGTTATGAATTTGAAAAATGCTCACGAATTCAAAAAATTGTTCAGGAATTTCGAAAAAGCGCCAAATTTAAAAAATATCTATCAATTCAAAATTGTTCATGAATTTGAATTTTCCCCAATTTTTCTCTAAATATTTGCCAATTCAAAAAATGTTCAAGGAGCCCGAAGGAAGCGCTCTCTGCTTACCTGCTCACGGGGGAATCAAGCCCGGCTCCGCAGAGGGAGTTCACGGTCGGAGCCGGAGAAGAAGAGCGCGGGAGGGGCGAGGCGATGCTCCGGCAGCAATTGCAGCCACCAATGCAGCGAGACGACGTGCGCATCCAGGGGCTTACCGTGGTCGTCGCCGAGATCCAGATCGAGCTCGTCTCAGTCGTCGTCCTCCTTCTCCCACTGCCTCCATCTGTCGGTGAGGTCCATCCGCCACCCCAAGCTAGCGACGAGAGCCTGGGCAACGCCGCCCCAAACCAGCTACATGTTTTATGCACGTGGGGGGTAAATTGCGTTTTTCTTTTTGATTCAGGGGTGTCTATATAAAAATTCTAGGGACTGGTTTATAAATTCAGATTAAAACTCATCTTCCACAAAATGTTATGCCACGTAAGCAGAAAATGGGACCCACCTGTCATAAACATGCTCAAACGAGCCTAATCCGTCGATCAGTGTTGTTTGTCAAGAGATTACACTAGACATGGTGTTTTTTGTAAAAAAAATGTAAACTCATGTTTTCTGCTAACCCTCAATGTAGGTTTGTGCAATTTACTCATAGTCTATATTTTTTTAGACAAACTCACAGTCTAATTTTGTTTTTAGAAGGCTCACAGTCTAAATATTGCCTGTCTGGAACAGTTGGGCCTTCAAAATATTGGGCCTGTGTTTTCCGGAGCCCAAAGTGTGATTTTTGTCTCTCGCTCCAGGGCTTGGGCCGAAGCCCATTAGACGTAGTTGTTGGATCCCACACGATTATACAGCTAGCCACAGTACGCCGCGCAGCCGCCGCAGCGAGGTTTTAGGGGTAAGCAGAGAGAGGGTGAGGACTCCCGGCGGGGCGCGAAGCGGAGAGAGAGAGAGGGGCAGAGAGATGTCGAAGCGAGCTGGTCCCCCGAAGCACCAGAACACCTACGCATGGAAGCCCAACCTCGGCCGGAAGATCAACGAGACCGTAAGCCGGCGACCCGCCTCCCTTCCCCGTCTTCTCTTTTCCGTTCTTGTGCGACCTAACCGCCGCAACCATCGCCGCTGCTCGCGCAGGAGCCCGGAGGCAGGTTCCGGCCTTTGTCGGAGATTACCGGCGTCTGCCAGCGCTGCCGGGACCAAATCGACTGGAAGCGCAAGTATGGGACTCTTCCCCCTTGGTTTACTCATTCATTAGTTCGTTGGTTTACTTGTGTTCCTCGGTCCGATCTGTTGGTCTCTTCTTTTGCAGATACGGCAAGTACAAGCCGATTGTTGAGCCTGCAAAATGGTAGTTTTCTTGCCCGCCTGGTTACCGCATAGTATTTGGGAACGGTTGTAAGAGGGGATTGTGATGGATGCTTATGGTTTCCTTTTTGTTTTTGCAGCCAGAAGTGCAGTAAACGAAACGTCCGTCAGGCATACCACAACGTCTGCACAGGTGAATTTCGGCTCCTCGGTGGTGACTCTTGTTACGGTGGTGCTGGTGTGCTGTTTGATTGTCACTGATATGTGCGATCTCTGCTCAATACAGGTTGCTCCAAGGAGCTTGGGATTTGTGCCAAGTGCTGCACCTCTGTTAAGCAGCTTGTTGGAAGGTGATCCCCGCTATTTCATTTTGTTGTTACACTAGTACTGGCGTAGCTACATCATCGCTGGAATTTGAACTGTGTTTTATTTTATTTTACGTGTTGTAATGATTCAGTGTTCTCCTGTAGGGATGCTGAGGAAGCAAACAGTGAGCGCAAAGAACTAGAGGAGGTTTGATTCTTCTACATTGGAAGAGGATTGTTGTGAACCACTGAACCTTGAGAAATCCATTTGTTTGTGCTGACCAGTGAATTGTTTTATAGGCCATCAGATATGCTAGGGAGAGGGAACGACGGACACTTCTTCGCCTTGTGAGTACTTTCTATTTATTTTTTATTGCTGGATAAACTTAATTTCCATGCACTTACGTTTCTGTGTATGCTCTCCTTGATACTAGTTCTAAACTGGCCTAGGAAGCCCATAAGTCCGAAATCTGAATAAAGGACCCTCTCTATTCTTCTTGAAATTTGGACTACAGGAAAACTTGAGGGGTATAGAACAGAATTTCCTTAATCCACCTCGTGAACTAAAAAGAAGGTTCCATGCCTCAATTTTGAGCCTAGCACAAAAAGATAGTCATTCTAATTTTTCCTTTTGCACGCAAATGAAGGAGAATCCTAGTACGAATCCTCTGATCTTTAGCTTGAATGAGCGTGTTTAACATAACTAGTTATTTCTTCTGTTTAAAAGAAGAATGTCATTCATTTATTGTGCCTGTTAAACTAAACTCTAAATATATTACACTTTGCATCTCCTATATTATAGTATGTCATTGTTGTATCATTACTCAGATGTTCATTGGGGTTCAGTTATAAATTGTATACATGATGAAATTCTGTTCACATAAATTTAGCAGAAACCCTATTGCACAGAAATCAGAACAAACTGGTTTGCTCATGGTTATACTAAATTCACTCATCACATGAGCAAAACCTCAAGTATTCGGTATTCCTCATCTGCCCTTGATCTGCCCTTCTATATCCTTTTGGGATGCATTCTTAGAATAGGAATTGGTGCCTGGTTGTGGTATTTATGTTTCAACTAAATGAAAATGCACACCTTGTATTCTGGTTCTCATTGTTATGTACATGATTTTGTTGATTTCCAAGATATAGCATGAGAACTTGAAATGAAGCATGTGATGATGTGATATTCCAGTTTTATTGGACTATTCAAGTGTCAACTCTTCGCGTAGATATTTTCATATTTAATCTGTTAGGTTTGTAAAAACTTTATTAACAAATAGCTGCAGTTGATGTGCAAATGGAAATAGTTAGGCTCTTTTACATTGTAGGAACTTCTGACAAGAGCTTTGCCTCATGGAAAAATCATTCCTACTGCAGAGATCTCTATTCAAACTCCGTCAAATTCACAAATAGCATTCTTAAGGGCCATTCTGACACATTCATGTTTTCCTGTTCGGTCAACAACCGATGACATCCCAACCCACATTTTTCTTATGCCTATTTTTGTAGAAATTTGCATCCCAGTTAGGCCATTTAAGGTTTATAAGTACATATCTAGAATAAAGTACTATGCAAATATGCAATTCATTATTACCAAACATGGAAATATAAAGAACTGGTGGAGTTCAAAGTTCCAGCAGTGTCTTAAAACAATGTGACTGGGAATTATCTGTTAGAAGATAGTCCTGGAGGCATAAGCATTCCTGCAATAAGAGGGGGGAAAAGCTTAACATGCTAATAGCTGACAATCACGGCTGTTACTACTGTAAGTAATTTGCAGTTTTAAACCTCACGAAACCCTATGTGATGCATATATGTGTGCTATTAAATTCAATCTTCAGTCTTCCTGTCGTCTAGGTTTTCCGCAGTTGTGCTGACATCCATTGAGTGAAGTGACTACATAAGTGACCATATTGATTCTTCTTGATTATACATCAACATTGTTCTAAATCCATGTTTTGTTCCTGGGGTCCATTTGGGTAAGGTTCCTTTCGTTAACTAGTAGGCTTCTAGAATAAGATTTTAGGTTGGGCTGCCAGAATAAGCTGGGTCGGGGGCAGCTTATTTTGGCAGCCACCCATAAGTCCCAAAAGAACTGGCCCGTAATAGGAGGATCCATACTTCTAACTTACAGAGAAAAATGAGTAACTTTTGTGCAGTCTAGCATTGGTTGTACGTCTTTCTGCTGTTGAAAATGGAACAAAATGCCCGAATGGATAACAGTGGATTCTCCTAGCATGGGTCTTCTATTTGCCCTTGAAATACTATAGAAAAACACTATTTGGTCTCTTCTGTGAACTGTTATTGACCCCCCCAACCACCATACATGACATGATATTCTTCTTTGAGATATCAGTACTTAAGAACTTGCAAGTGGAATAAGATTCTCAATGTCATTCGAAATATCAGTTCCATGAACTGAAACTCTGGTTCAGTGTGCTAGTTTTTATTTGAGTAATAACTGAGTTAAATCTTCATGATATTTTTTCTTCTTCTGTGCGTATTCATTAGTTCAATTATTTCTTACAGATGAACAAAAACAAGGATGAGGAGAGCGGGCCATCAGTCCCAAAGATTGTGGACCGAGATCGGGAAGGCGACCTTTTCCCTGTTGCGTCTCTTGACGAATATGCCGAACAGGCTGTACAGAAGGATGAGTCTGATGAAGAAGATGCCAGGGATTTTGTGAAAGATTAACCTGGCAAGGTTTGGTACTGTAAAAGGATATTTAGTTTTGAGCGTGGACGCTCTTTCGGTGTGTTCTGACTCACCGGAGAAATGCCGATACTTGTTTTAGCAGAGATATATGTTTCTGTTTATCAGATCTTATTTTGACCAGTGAGCTTACGACACCTTCCCAGTTATGGTATAGTACAAGAGTGGTATATATTGCTGTTGCTGCTTTACTTACTCCGTCCGGAGACAAGTCCACATTCCCCGTAGAGTCTGTACTGAGGTTGCATCCTAGTCAGCATAAATAATAACTATATGGTGGTCCCACATCTCATGCTAAACACCTCTTTTTTTTTTTCCTTGATCATCTTGGTTATCTCTGACCGCATCTCAACCCACCTCCCTTTCATTCCGCAAGCTGTAGGTTTGCCATGACAGCTCCACAGGCCCTGCTGTCGACAGGGAACGAACACCGCCTAAACCAAAAGGAGCGCTGCAGCATATCTCTTTTCTTTTTTCCTTTTTAAGATTACAGGAGTAAAGTTATTCCGAGCCACATGGGCTCCTCCCGTTCCTTGAACCTCTGAGTAACACCAACGATGCAAAACGAGACGATGAAGAGGATCGGATCAATAAGAAACCCGCGAGATGGAGAAGATGCGGGGGTGCAGTAGGCGTCCACGTGCCACGTGCGCCTTTATTGCCATTGTCACCTTGTGCTTGTGGAGTTGTGGAGGCCAGTTGCCAGGCATGACTCGCACGGCGCTGTGGAAGAACACACCAGTGGAGATGGAGATGGAGATGCAGCCGCAGGTGCAGTCCAAGCTGGTCCTGGTCGGTTCAACTTCAGCCGAGCTCCCACCCACACTTGTTTTAAGAAAAAAGAGAGAGTTCCCACCCACACCGACATAAACAAGGGTGGAACAGCAAGATCTAGAGGTGAGGGGGGACGAGCAAGTTTGAGCCGACGAGGACGAGCTACAGCCTACAGGTCGATCTTTGTCCATTAGCCTAGAGATCTGTGCCATGTGCATCAAGAAGCTGAAATAGTAGTACTTAAATCTGCACCCCCTGTGTTTACTACTCCTACATCAATCAATAATAATTTAAGGGCAACACTAAAACTCAACAGGCTGATTTTCTGCATGTTTTATCTCTGCATTGGCGGTAAATTTTATCTCTGCATGTGTACCAAAGGCACGGGTTCGTGTCGATGGTTGGACAAGACCAAGGGCTGATTATGTCAAGTTAAATATGGACGCGGAATATGATCCTGATACGCTCGTAGGCTCGGTCGGAGCCGTCATCAGAGACCATAATGGCAAGTTTGTAGCTGCTGCAAATGAGAAGTTGGATATATGTTATGATGCTTTCACGGCAGAAGCCATTGCAGTAAGATTTGGCTTGAATCTTGCCCGCATTGCTGGTTGTAACAAGATCGAAGTGAACTTGGACAGTTTGGAGGTCATTTCAGCGCTAAAGGATGGTTTTTCATCATCGGTGGCCAGCGCCATCTTCGGCGACTGTTACTACATGTCCTTAGATTTCAATCATATTTTGTTTGAACATTGTTATAGAGAGAACAATCGAGTAGCCCATGAATTAGCTAGACTAGCAAAATTTTCTCCTCCAAATGTATGGTTGGATGATCCCCCCAGGGATGTTGTCCCGCCGATTGTTTCCGATGCTACTATTGTAGCAAGTTAATAAAGGAGGAGGATTCTGTCAAAAAAAAATAGGTTGATTTTCTGCCTAGCGTATGCCGGGTCTCACGCATGACATGTTCCCTGTGGGGCCATCCATCGCTTCCTCATCAGAGTCTCTAAGCGAACCGCCTGTCCGCCCGTTTCTCCCGTCTCTCACCAGTCATCACTCTCGTTTCGCTACCATTTCCAATGACTCGTTCGACACGACGAAGAGAGGATCCATGGATGGCGGCACACCCGCTGCTACGAGACATAGCTCCGCCGCCATGCGGGACAAGCTCCATGGTTTGTTGCTGAAACGCGAGAGAAGCTCGATGCTTCAGGCTCTTTCCCATTGCTGCAACCATGGAGGTGCGACTTCTGCGACTATGGCGAAAGGAACAATGGTATGGTAGTGCACTCATAAAACAATGTCATGTCCCCATCATATGGCTGCCCCAAATCAACCAAAGCTCTGTCCGGGTCCTTCCAAACTAACTAAGGTTATCTGAGCCACATGGCACACACAAATTTAACCATGTCCAGGATGCCTAGGCCGCCCATGCCCTTGGGTATACATACCTTCTCCTATTTTTATCTTACATTTTCCTCCAACACCTTATCGATGCCTTCCCATAGAAAATCCCACTGTAACTTATAATGAAAGTCATCATTCCTTTGGGCAACACAAGCGAAGTGAGATGGTGGAATGTGGATGGCTTGCGAGGTAATAACCGACTGGCCGATCATGATCTTCCCGACAATCTTTATCAAGCAAATTGAAAGGATCGATATGGTTGACTAGAGGGGGGGTGAATAGGCAACTACCAATTTTTAGCTTTTCTTAACAAATTGGGTTTAGCAACAAATAGGTTGTCTAGATGTGCAACTAGGTGAGCAACCTATATGATGCAAACAACAACAACAACAAGTGCAAGCAAAGGATACAACACAACAATAGCTTGCACAAAGTAAAGGGAAGAGATAACCACAAGTGGAGCCGGTGGAGACGAGGATGTGTTACCGAAGTTCCTTCCCTTTGGGGGAAGTACGTCTCCGTTGGAGTGGTGTGGAGGCACAATGCTCCCCAAGAAGCCACTAGGGCCACCGTATTCTCCTCACGCCCTCACACAATGCGAGATGCCGTGATTCCACTAGTGGTGCCCTTGAAGGCGGCGACCGAACCTTTACAAATAAGGTTGGGGCAATATCCACAACTTGATTGGAGGCTCCCAACGATACCACGGAGCTTCACCACAATGGAATATGGCTCCGAGGTGACCTCAACCGTCTAGGGTGCTCAAACACCCAAGAGTAACAAGATTCGCAAGGGATTAGTGGGGGGAATCAAATTTCTATTGGTGGAAGTGTAGATCCGGGCCTTCTCAACCAACCCCTAGAAAATCAACAAGTTTGATTGGCTAGGGAGAGAGATCGGGCAAGAATGAGCTTTGGAGCAACAATGGAGCTTGGGGGAAAAGAGGTAGGTCTTCTTGGGGAAGAAGACCCCCTTATATAGTGGGGGGAACAATCCAACCGTTATCCCCTCATTCAGCCCACAGCGAGCGGTACTACTGCTCTAGGGAGCGGTACTACCGCTGGCCGCAGCGGTACTGTCGCTCGGCCCAGCGGTACTACCGCTGGGACCATGCACAGCGCCTAAGGGAGAAGGGACAGAGGAGAGGGCCACTGAGCGGCACTAGTAGCGGTAGTAGGCACGGTACTACCGCTTACAAGCGGTACTACCGCTCCTACTGCCGCTAAACCCGACACGAGACACACAGGTCTCGAGTCGAGGCGGTACTAGCACGGAACCGGAGCCGTACTACTGCCTGTGGCCATGGGCGGTACTACCGCTATGAAACAGTGGTACTACCGCTTGTGGCTTTCAGCCGTACTGCCGCTCCGGGCCGCGGTACTACTGCTGGCGCCTCCCTTATGCCACTTCCACGATAACAAGTATACTCCAAGGATGAGGGAAGGAGCTGGGGGTGCGAAAGAGATGTGTATGTGTTGATTCCACCCTAGCCTTTCCGATATGGACACCCTCTTGATAGTATGGTATCTCCTACGACTCAAGTCCACCAAAACCGAAACGAAAGAGAACTACACCGTCTTCACTTTGAGCTCTGAGGGGAATAAATCGTCTCGTGCCAATGAATGAATATCTGAAATGCTCAACGCACACGATTAGTCCGCAAATGCATTGTCATCAAACACCAAAACCACTTAGAGAGAGATATGTCCTAACAATCTGCCCCTTTTTGGTGGATTGATGACAACACGGGATTTGCATAGAGATATAACAAGAGAATAAGCAAACCCCAGAGTCTACAAAATATAGACGGGCTCCCCCTAGATGTGTGCACTTAATTAGGAGTGCCTTTGGAATGCAAAGTACACACATTAGGATCAACACTCCCCCTATATTTTATAGACTGACAACACTTGCATCTACAATAAGGGAAATAGTAAGTGAGTATAAGAGAATCATAAGTTAAGCATGCACCTCACATACTACCTAAGTACTAGACACGCATAAGATAAAAATAAAATAGGATAGCATATGTCTCACACCATATGACAGGGTAACCAGGTCTCACAAGCACAAACCAAACCAAAGAAAACAACCGATAAAAGAGTTTGCGAGAGAGAAAGACAAGGCAAATAAGACACACTCGCAACTCGACAAACTCGACAAATCCCTAAACTCTCTTCCCCTTTGGCATCGAGACACCAAAAGGGCAAAGAGTGCTGCTACGGTCACAGGTGATAGCAAAGCCGAAGATCTCCATCATCACATCCCCGCGTGGCCGCTCGCGCCTCCATCATCGGCAGTAGGCTGGTCAGTCTCTTAATCCGTGCAGGGACAGTGCTAAGAAATCCACTCCTCCTCGTCTGTGATCTTGTCCTCAGACCCACTGTTAACTTCAGCTCCAAGCTGACGCATAAGCACCTTGTGTCGGCTACGTGACTTCTTCTCAGACACATGTGCCATATACTGCCCATGAGACTCCATGTAGAACAACTTCTTCGTCTTGCGCTTGAGCTTCTTAGCCCACAAAGGCTCCATTCCAGAGGGCTCATAATCCTCATCATCGTTGGCCTCAGCCTCATCAGCTCCAGAAGGAATCTCAGTCTCCGGAACAGGAGTGCCCCAGTGCTCCTTCTGTCTCAGTCGCTTAATCTCATGAGAGATCAAGTCCCCGGTTTCCCATGCCTTCTCAATGAGCAACATCAAGTAGGGGGCATAGATGCGGCACTTGCGCTAAGTGATGGCAGAGAGGAGCTCTGACCACATGACATGTGAAATATCCAAGGACTCTCCTGTGTTGTTCTCCTTCTCATGCTGGCAAAACAGTAACATATCCACGAGGTATGAATGAACCATATCCAAGTTCCTAATGCGAGGGAAAAGGGTGTTCCTGAAGATGCGATGAAGGATATCCAGAAAGGGAAACAACTCATATGTCTTCTTCTGTGTGTCGGGGTGAATCTTCACTGTGTTGTATGGCTAAAGAGCCGACTTGTGAGTAGAAGTGGTCTCCTTGTGGGGCCGAAAGACAACCGGTTTGTCAAGCCCCTGATCTTCAACACCCAACAGTTCCATGAACGCCTTCCATTTGACTGAGAGAAGTCTGCCACTGGTCATCCAAGTCAAGGTCCTTTCCTCATCAGTGCCAAGGTGAACCGTGGCATAAAACTGAGCCACCATATCCGCATCAAAGTCCTTGTTGAACTCCATGAGCTTGATGATGTTTAACTGAGCACACATATCAAGTGTCTCGCCAATATAGGCACGATCCTTCTCCAAATAAGCAATGTCGATGGAGCGGACGTCTACAAAGAGATTCTTCTTTGCTTTGAGCACATCAAAGTAGATAGACCACTGTTACCGGTTCCAGAAGGGGCGGTTGACAAGAGCTGGATCTTGATCTTGAGCATACGGGTTGCGGCAACGAGCCACAGAGAACTCCTTAGCAGTCATCTCGATCACAGACTTGGCCTTCGGCTTGGGCTTGTTCGCAACTTGTTTGGAAGGAGGCTTGGGTTGCGAAGGTTGAGCACTTGATGACGCAGCAGCAGCCTCAGAAGTGCGATAGCGCTTTGACCCTCCAGGACGCCCGGGGTTGATACGATGGACAGGGTGCTCCGAAGTGCCATCACCTAGAACCACACACACCGGCAAGGAAAGCAAACAAAAAACAAGCATAAGCCAGTAGAAAAAGCAAGAAGAATCAACGATTGGTAAGAGAAAAATGGAGGTCAGCATTCGAGCGGTAGTACCGCTCCTAGGCAGTGGTAGTACCGCCTCCAGCGGTAGTACCGCTCCAGGGGAGCGGTAGTACCGCCTGAGGCGGAGGACGGCGGTCAGACCACTGCCGCTGCTTGATCCGGTACTACCGGGGGTGCCAAATTCAAAAATACTCCTACCAATCATCAATCCAACTAGTCTAGCAGACTTCTACGCCCCACTCAAGCCTCGATTTAGCCAAAAATCGACGAATGCCAACAATATTGCCCTAAATCCTAGATTCAACAAGGAGAACCAAGGGAGAGGAAAACGGAGGCAATATCGGCATCCATGGCAAGAGGAGACGGTGGGGAACAATCCCACCGGACAGAAATGCAGAAGACGGCTCAGAGACGGCGGCCCGGCGGCGGCCCCCCACGGCGAGTTCGTCGCTGGAGAGAGGAACGGACGAGGGGGAGAAAGACGAATGGGTATGGGGGAGTAAAACTCCCCCTGCCCGATTCATAACCCCCAGCCCCGCCCCACAGCGGTAGTACCGCTCGGGCGGGGCGGTAGTACCGCTTGATGCTACTCAGCAGTAGTACCGCCCTTCCACAGCGGTAGTGCCGCCCAGCGACAACACGATGAGACAAGAGAAAAACAAAGGCTTAGCTACGAAAAAAAGAACACCTACGAACCGAGGGAGCAACTCCAAGAGCAAAAGACAACCAAAAACAAGAGAAGCACCCTTGGAGAGACTTAAAGCAAAGCAAACCAAAAGCACAAACCAATCCGACTCAAGGAAAAAGAAAACAAAACAACTCTCAAAGAGAGGGCGGTGGCCGAGGCCACCTATGTTTGAGAAATTGGTATGGCACCGCGAAGATTTTAACCTTGGGACCATGACC
This sequence comes from Thinopyrum elongatum, assembly GCA_011799875.1. Classification (NCBI taxonomy): domain Eukaryota; kingdom Viridiplantae; phylum Streptophyta; class Magnoliopsida; order Poales; family Poaceae; genus Thinopyrum; species Thinopyrum elongatum. The sequence continues at coordinate 422,096,041 of CM022299.1, forward strand.
AAAACTCATCTTTGAAGCACAAGTACCATAAAAAATGGCTAATGTGAAAGACGTGATCGATTTATGCATAATGGGGGGAGGGAGAGTTCATTGAGAGAACAACACTCCCCCTATGTCCATGCCTACATCTAGAACAAGATATAATGATGAGTGCGGTGGGGTGTGCCAAGATTCAAGCCACATTGCTCAAATCAATGATATTTAGCTCATGCCTTAACTCGCGAAATCTTGCTTCATCTAGAGGCTTGGTGAAAATATCCGCTAGTTGCTCTTGAGTGTTGATGTAGATGACATCAATATCTCCACGCTTGATGTGATCCCGAATAAAATGATGACGAATCTCAATATGCTTCTTCTTTCTATGTTGCACTGGATTGTGAGAAATCTTGATAGCACTTTCATTGTCACATAGAATAGGCACTTTGTCACATGTGACACCGTAATCCTTTAAAGTTTGCCTCATCCATAGCAATTGTGCACAACAACTTGCGGCGGCTACATATTCGGCTTCGGTGGACGAGAGACACACACAATTTTGCTTCTTCGAAGACCAACTTACCAAAGAGCGACCAAGGAATTGGCACCCTCCGAAAGTTGACTTCCTCTCCAAACAATCTCCCGCCCAATCCGAGTCCGAGTAACCCATGAGATCGAAGCTTGCTCCTTCGGGCTACCATAAGCCAAAGTTTGGGGTATGAGCCAAATATCAAAAGATTCGCTTGACGGTCACATAGTGACTTTCCTTAGGTGTGGCTTGAAACCATGCACAAATTCCCACACTCAACATGATATCCGGTCTAGATGCACAAAGGTAAAGCAAGGATCCAATCATGGAACGATATACCTTTTGATCCACCACTTTACCATTGGGATCACTGTCAAGCTTGCATTTGGTGGGCATTGGAAACTTGACCGGCTTGACATCATCTAGCTTGAATCTCTTGAGCATGTCTTGTGTATACTTGGCTTGGTTGATGAACATTCCTTCTCTTCTTTGCTTGACTTCGAACCCAAGAAAGAACTTCAACTCTCCCATCATAGACATCTCAAACTTCTCGGTCATTAGTGCGGCAAACTCATCATTGAAAGATTTGTTAGGAGAACCAAAAATAATGTCATCAACATATAGTTGGCATATGAACAAATCCCCTTTGACCCTCTTAGTAAAAAGAGTGGGATCGATTTTCCCAATTTCAAACCCACGATCTTGCAACAACTCCGTAAGGTGCTCATACCACGCACGTGGGGCTTGTTTAAGGCCATAGAGCGCCTTTTTGAGTTTGTATACATGAGTTGGGAGCTTAGGATCCTCGAATCCCGGAGGTTGTTTGACATACACCAACTCATTCAAAGAACCATTAAGAAATGCACTTTTCACATCCATTTGTTGCAATTTAAAATCATGATGAGATGCATATGCAAGCAACATGCGAATTGATTCAAGACGAGCAACGGGGGCAAAGGTTTCACTGTAGTCGATACCCTCGACTTGGGAGTAGCCTTGTGCCACTAATCTTGCCTTGTTTCGAACAACCACACCGTTCGCATCTTGCTTGTTCTTGAAGATCCATTTGGTACCAATGACATTGTGTTCCTCAGTTGGCCTTGGCACTAATTCCCAAACTTTGTTGCGCTCGAAGTTGTTGAGTTCATCGTGCATAGCTTCAAGCCAATCCTCATCATCGAGCGCCTCATGTACCTTTTGGGGTTCAACACAGGAAACAAACGCGTGATGCTCACAAAAGTTTGACAATTGTTTACGAGTAGTTACCCCTTTTCTCAGGCTTCCAAGCACATTCTCCATGACATGTTGTTGGTGCTCGAGCTTGGAAGCCACCTTAGCGGCACGGCGCTCCAAAAGTTCCTCGATGGGCATTTGAGGATCATCTTGCTCAACTTGAGCACCGTCTTGAGTTTGTCCTTGATCTTAAGCTTGATCTTGACCTTGGGCACCATCTTGAGCTTGCTCTTGATCATGAACGAGCTCGAAGACATGAACTTGATCTTGGGTATCATTTGGTGCATCACCATTATCACGTGGTACTGTAACATCCCAATTTTCAATTTGGATGTTATACATAGATCATTCATATGCATCCATGATTTATGCATTTTTGTTGTTTTGTTTTAGTTGCAATTTGATCCAAGAGACCTTAAGCAACTCAAGGACCAATTTGAGAGAGTTGGAGGTTTCACAAAAACCCAATTTTGATTTATCAAAAATTGGTAATTGGATCAAATTATTTTTCAAGATTCTTTTCCAAATATTTTAAAAATAATGAGAGAAGATAATATGACTTCTTCAATTCAGTAGAAAAATATTGGAAATTGAATTTTGAAATTTTTGGAAATTTATTTGATTTTATTCGCTAGTTTATTTATTTATTGCGGTGTTTATCAGTACTAAAATGTTTGTTTTTATTTTAGGCATTTAGGCCCAGAAAAATGTTCACTAGGCCATTAATAAGGCCATATTATTATGTGAATTTTTCTGGTATTTTTAGTATATATTTAATATAGTTTTTCGTATTTTTCTTTCTCTGGAAAATTGTTTAAAAAAAAGTTTCTGCCGAACTGGGCCGGCCTAGCTCAGCGCCAGGCCGCGGCCCAGCTCCTCCCGCACCGCCGCCGCCGACTCGGGACAGAGTCCCGAGCGAAGCCGCCGCCCGCCGAAGGAGTCCGAGCCGGACTCCTCGAGTCCGCCGCCGCCTCGCCTTGCCCCTCCTCCAAGCCGCCCCGCCCCTCCCCGCCTCCTTTCAATACCCAGCCCCTGGCCCCCTCTCTCCCTTAAACAGCAGCAGCCGCAAGCAGCCACCGCCGCCGCAAGCCGCAGCCGCCGCCGCAAGCCACCGCCGCCGCGCCGCGTAGCCTCGCCGCAGCAGCCACCGCCGCCGGAGCCGCCGACGTCCGCCACCCCGCCTCGCCCGAGCCGCCGCCTCACTGCCGTCGCCGGAGAGCCTTCGTCATCGCCGACGTCGAAACCGCCCGAACCGGTAAAAAACGCCACCGGTCCGATTTTCTTTTAGGTTATCAGTTTTTTTGTTCGGTTTATTTTTCGGTTCAATCTACTTAGCGAACGCTCGCCAATTTAGATCTGTTAACGAACGGTTTCGTTCGTTAGTCTCTCGTAGCGGACGTTCGTCCGATAGATTTAACTCGTCGGAAAGACTGTGTCTCGGTCATCCGTTTCTCAAACACCGTGTAGTGCGAGAAATCCAACGGAGGAGATCGAGTCTTGTGGGGAAAAGTGTGCAAACCTCTGCAGAGTGTATAAACTAATCATGGTTAGCCGTGTCCCCGGTTATGGACATCTTGAGTATCTAGAAGTGACTATTTTGTTGATCTCATCACTCTATTTAATTAATGTATTGGGTTATTATTATTACTTGGTAATTTTGGGATTGAGATGGAGGAACCTTCTCAATATTGCTTAAATTCAAAATAGTAGTAAATAAAATTTATTCCTTTGTTGTAGGGAAAAATTAGCTTTATGCAAAATTAAACTTGGAGCTCCACCAGCCAAATATGCATGTAGTAGTAGATATTGTTCGTTATTGCTCTATAGTGTGATTTTGCCAGCATATTCCATGTGCTGACCTACACGGCTGCAACGTCTCATGTTGCAGAGTTTTCAGACGAGGATTAAGGTGCGATAGGTCGTTGTCATGCACTCAACTGTGCCGTTGGAGTTGATGGACTCATTTATCTTCGAAGCTTCCGCAGTTATTTTATTTAGTTGGCCTTCAGCCATATTTATGTAATAAATACGCTCCATGAGGATTTTCGATGTAATAAGTGTGTGATTGAACTCTGTTATAAATCCTTGAGCACTGTGTGTGTCAGCATACCGATCCAGGGATGACACTTAAGCACAGAGACTTCGATCCATTGGGATCGGGTCGCTACAAGATGGTATCAGAGCACACGCTGACTGTAGGATGCAACCACTAGGAAAAGCCACAGGATACTCTTCTCTACTTATTTCTAATTCTCCTCTATTTCTACTCTATAGATGTCGGACCCCAGGAACAAGTTCACTCAGCCGGATGACGACACCCCCTTCGGATGCCACTTGAAGGAAGTCACCAAGTACCTGAACATCGGTCTACCAAGCTTCACCGGAACCTTCACTGCCACTTTACCAGAAGAAGAGCGCTGGAGGATCAAAGTTCGTGTACCTGGAAGGACATTTGCACCAACAACCGAGCCCATCGAGTTTACCTTGGATGCACCAACTTGGAGCCTAGGAAAGAGCATGGCAGCCCACATCACCTTTGGACGCATTTGTGAGGTTTACCACAAGGATCTTGAAGACACCGTCTATCAGATATGTGGACGCCGAGGCGAGCAATGGGAGATGATTCGTACCAGGAAGGATGGATCTATTGCAGCGTACATTCAGGAGATGGATCAACACATTCGTCGATATGAGAACCAGATGTGTGTTATCATGAAGAAGACCAAGAAGGTGATGAAGAGGAATATCGAGCTAGAAGAGGAACTCAAGTCAACTCGCGATGGATATGAAGAGGAAATTGCTGTGCTACTAGAGAAGCATGAAGAACTGAAGAAGAAGCTAGGAATACCCGTGGTGAACCCGAAGCAAGAACCAGAAGTGGATATCCGTTTGGAGGACTACATCATATTGGATGACACCGACACGGACAGTGATGCAGATGATGACAGTGATGATGACTATGAAGATGAAGCTGGAGCTGACATTATGGAGTCTTCCACCGATCAAAATTTCTAGTCGACCACCATGTTATTAGTAGTATTCTCCCAAGTAGTTAGTATCGTTCGCGAGATTTTGTAATAGTAGCTTAGATCGATGGTGTGAATCTTGTTTGAAATTGAGTGGTGTGAATTGAATATGTTTGTCTCATATGCATATGGGTAGTGAAATCTCTCATTAGATCTTATTCTATTCTGTTTTCTCACCCCTCTAACCCATCAGATGCCTCCGAGACGTGACACCGGATTCACTTTCCTGCCGGAGCTCACCCAGTTGATCCAGCAACAGAATGCCTTGATGCAGATGATGATTCAGAACCAAGGCAATAACAACAACAACAACAACAACCCACCGCCACCACCCCCAGTTGACAACCTAGCCCATTTCCTAAGATTGAATCCGCCGATGTTCTCTAGCAGCACCGAGCCAATTATTGCTGATGACTGGCTCCGCAAGATTGGAAGAGAGCTGACCACTGCTGGATGCACGAATGCGGAGAGAGTGCGCTTTGCCGCACATCAACTGGATGGACCCGCAGCCTCATGGTGGGAGAACTACACTGCCACTTTCCCCGTGGCCAATGTTACTTGGGATCAATTTCAGCAGGCTTTCCGCACTGCACATGTCTCAGCTAGAGCCATGAGTATGAAGAAGCGTGAGTTCCGTAACTTACGCCAAGGGAATCGTACTGTGGCGCAGTACGTGGATGAGTTCAGCAAGTTAGCCCGCTATGCCCCAGATGATGTGGCCACAGATGCCGCGAAGCAGGAGAAGTTTCTTGAAGGATTGAATGATGAGCTGAGTATGCAGTTGATGGTGGCAACATTCACCAACTACCAGGAGCTGGTAGACAAGGCCCTAATGATTGAAGGCAAGCAGCAGCAGATAGATAACCGCAAGAGGAAGTATGGACAGGGGAAGTATAATTCTGGAGCTCAGCAGAAGCCTCGCTATTCCCCGTACTCAGGAGGGCATACTCATCATAACCATGGAGGGCATAACCATGGAGGCCATTCCCACAATGAAGGAAATTCACACAACCACAGTGGCCCTAAGAATGGTAATGGGAGCGGAGGAAACAACAGTCAGAACCGTTCCAACCCCGCTACACCCGCCAAGAAGGATCTGAGTCACATTACTTGTTTCAAGTGTGGGAAGACTGGACACTACGCCACCAAGTGTCCTGAAGCAAAGAATGGTAATGGCAATGGGAGCTTAGGAAAGAAGCCAAATCCCTTCACCAGAGGTCAGGTGAACCACGTCAACGTGGAGGAAGTTGAAGAGCAGCCTGATGCAATTATTGGTAAGTTTTTGATTAAGTCATTTACAGCCCTTGTTCTTTTTGACACTGGTACATCGCATTCATACATATCAAGGGGATTTGTGGATAAGTTTGAGTTGGAAAACATAGCCCTTAGGTCACCCATGTTAGTGAGCTCACCCGGAGCGGAATATATGGCCAAACGATGGTGTTGCCAGTTGCCATTGACCATAGGTAAGCATGTTTTCCCCTCAAACCTCATTATTTTGGAATCTCAAGGATTGGATGTAATACTAGGCATGGATTGGTTATCGAAGTATGGAGGAAACATCGATTGTGCTAGTAAGTCAATTCTTCTCACCACCCCAGAGGGACAACGGATCAAGTATGTGTCTAGGCATGCGCCAAGGAGGACTCAAGTAAATTCACTCTCGGGAGTTGTTCAGGAGGAAGTGCCCGTTGTGAAGGATTATCCAGATGTATTCCCGGAGGAACTACCAGGCATGCCACCAGACCGATACATAGAATTTCAGATAGAGCTGTTGCCAGGGACCGGACCAATATCGAAGAGACCGTATCGGATGCCCGCAAATGATCTGGAGGAAATTAAGAAGCAGATTAAGGAGTTATTGGAGAAAGGTTATATTCGACCAAGTTCATCACCGTGGGGAGCCCCAGTGCTTCTAGTTGAGAAGAAGGATGGATCCTTGAGAATGGTTGTTGATTATCGTGCGTTGAATGAGGTGACGATTAAGAACAAATATCCTCTGCCGATGATCAATGATTTGTTTGACCAGCTGCAGGGAGCTAAAGTATTCTCCAAGATCAATCTTCGATCAGGATACCACCAGCTGAAGATCCGAGAACAGGATATACCCAAGACGGCTTTTACCACAAGGTATGGGCTATACGAGTACACGGTCATGTCTTTTGGTTTGACTAACGCCCCTGCCTATTTTATGAGTATGATGAACAAGGTGTTCATGGAGTTCTTGGATAAGTTCGTCGTGGTGTTCATTGACGATATATTGGTCTACTCGAAGAATGAAGAGGAACACAAGGAACATTTGCGCTTGGTTCTCGAGAAGCTCAGGGAACATCAGCTATATGCCAAGTTCAGCAAGTGCGAGTTTTGGTTGAAGGAAGTTGGATTTCTCGGACATGTTATATCAGGAGAAGGGATAGCAGTAGACCCTTCCAAGGTTAAATCTGTCACCGAGTGGTTGGCACCCACCTCAGTTGGAGAGATACACAGTTTCCTTGGACTTGCAGGATATTATCGGAGATTCATTGAGAATTTTTCCAAGATCGCGAAGCCCATGACGGAGTTATTGAAGAAGGACATCAAGTTTAATTGGACCGAGGATTGTGAGGCCAGTTTTTAGGAGTTGAAGAAACGTTTGGTTACAGCCCCCGTGCTAATTCTACCGAATATACGCAAGGATTTCCAAGTATATTGCGACGCTTCTCGTCAGGGACTTGGAGGCGTTCTTGTGCAAGAAGGAAGAGTTGTTTCATATGCCTCACGTCAGCTTCGACCTCATGAGTTGAATTATGCCACGCATGATTTGGAGTTAGAAGCCGTAGTGCATGCCCTCAAGACATGGAGACATTTTCTTATCGGAAATCGTTGTGATGTTTACACGGATCATAAGAGTTTGAAGTACATCTTCACACAGAAGGAATTGAACCTCAGGCAAAGGAGATGGTTGGAGCTCATAAAGGATTATGACATGAAATTGCAATATCATCCAGGAAAGGCCAATGTCGTGGCCGATGCTTTGAGTCGCAAGAGTTATGTCAATACTCTCATAACCAGAGGATTACCTCAGGAGTTAGCCGATGATCTCAGAGAACTTCGCTTGGAGATAGTTCCGAGAGATTTTGTTGTAGCATTGGAAGTTCAGTCCACTTTGTTGGGAATATCCGAGAAGCCCAGAAGACGGACAAGGAAATTGCAGAGATAAAAGAAAGGATGAGGAAAGGAAAGGCTAAAGGTTTTCATGAGGATGAACACGGGACTTTATGGTTTGAGGATCGCATCTATGTGCCCAATGACCCAGAGATCAGGAAGTTAATTCTTTAGGAGGCTCATGATTCGCCATACTCGATTCACCCAGGCAACACCAAGATGTATCTGGATTTGAAGGAACATTTCTGGTGGACAGGTATGAAGAAGGATATTGCCGAGTATGTAGCAGTATGTGACGTATGTCAGAGAGTTAAGGCAGAGCATCAGAAGCCAGCAGGATTACTTCAGCCTTTGCCGATACCCGAATGGAAGTGGGATAAACTTGGCATGGATTTCATCACCGGATTACCCAGGACTCGTTCAGGATATGATTCTATCTGGGTTGTAGTTGATCGCTTGACCAAAGTGGCTCACTTTATCCCCGTGAAAACCACTTATACGAGCGCTAAGTTGGCGAAGATATACATGACCAGGATCGTATGTCTGCATGGAGTTCCGAGGACCATCGTATCAGATAGAGGAACACAGTTTACTTTGAAGTTTTGGAATCAGTTGCACGAAACTTTGGGTACCAGGCTCGAGTTCAGTACAGCCTTTCATCCGCAGACAGATGGACAGACCGAGAGAGTCAACCAGATTCTGGAGGACATGTTGAGAGCTTGTGCGCTAGATTATGGATCTAGTTGGGATGATAATTTGCCTTACGCAGAGTTCTCATACAACAACAGCTATCAAGCTAGTTTGAAGATGGCCCCTTTCAAAGCCTTGTACGGAAGAAGGTGCAGGACACCACTGTCGTGGGATGAAGTTGGAGATAGACAGTTGTTCGGACCAGACTTAATCAGAGATTCTGAAGAGAAGGTTAAGTTGATTCGGGATAGACTCAAGATAGCCCAGTCCAGGCAGAAGAGTTATGCAGATACTAAACGCAAGGAGGTAACCTATGAAGTCGGAGATAGGGCATACCTTCGTGTGTCCCCACTTCGAGGAGTTAGATGATTTGGAGTCAAAGGAAAGTTAGCACGACGATTTGTGGGACCCTACAGAGTATTGGAACGTATGGGTGAAGTTGCCTACAAGTTGGAATTACCCGAAGGTTTGTCAGGAGTTCATGATGTGTTTCACGTTTCCCAGTTGAAGAAGTGCCATGCAGAGATGGCTGATATTCCTCTGAGAGATACAATGCCCCTGGAAGCGATTCAGTTGGATAGTGATCTGACCTATGAGGAGAAACCCGTCAAGATTCTCGAGTTCGCCAATCGCGTTACTCGTAGCAAGGACATCAAGTTTTGCAAAGTTCAGTGGAGTCACCATACCGAGGAGGAAGCTACCTGGGAGCGGGAAGAAGACCTCCGCAAGGACCACCCACACCTTTTTGCTGACCAACCCGAATCTCGAGGGCGAGATTCATCTTAATGGGGGTAGGTTTGTAACATCCCAATTTTCAATTTGGATGTTATACATAGATCATTCATATGCATCCATGATTTATGCATTTTTGTTGTTTTGTTTTAGTTGCATTTTGATCCAAGAGACCTTAAGCAACTCAAGGACCAATTTGAGAGAGTTGGAGGTTTCACAAAAACCCAATTTTGATTTATCAAAAAATGGTAATTGGATCAAATTGTTTTTCAAGATTCTTTTCCAAATATTTTAAAAATAATGAGAGAAGATAATATGACTTCTTCAATTCAGTAGAAAAATATTGGAAATTGAATTTTGAAATTTTTGGAAATTTATTTGATTTTATTCGCTAGTTTATTTATTTATTGTGGTGTTTATTAGTACTAAAATGTTTGTTTTTATTTTAGGCATTTAGGCCCAGAAAAATGTTCACTAGGCCATATTATTATGTGAATTTTTCTGGTATTTTTAGCTATATATTTAATATAGTTTTTTGTATTTTTCTTTCTCTGGAAAATTGTTTAAAAAAAGTTTCCGCCGAACTGGGCCGGCCCAGCTCAGCGCCAGGCCGCGGCCCAGCTCCTCCCGCACCGCCTCCGCCGCCGGCTCGGGACAGAGTCCCGAGCGAAGCCGCCGACCGCCGGAGGAGTCCGAGCCGGACTCCTCGAGTCCGCCGCCGCCTCGCCTTGCCCCTCCTCCAAGCCGCCCCGCCCCTCCCCGCCTTCTTTAAATACCCAGCCTCCGGCCCCCTCTCTCCCTCAAACAGCAGCAGCAGAAGCCGCAAGCAGCCACCGCCACTGCAAGCCGTAGCCACCGCCGCGAAACCTCGCCGCAGCAGCCACCGCCGCCGGAGCCGCCGCCGTCCGCCGCCCCATGTGACGACCCCGGCTTAATCATGCACTAACCATACACGCAAATGCGCACGATCAAGCCTAAGGACTCACTTGAAGATATCACAACACAACCCTAAAACATAAATAAAGTCATACAAGCTTTATATTACAAGCCAGGGCCTCGAGGGCTCGAATACACAGCTCGATGGCATACAAGCGTCAGCGGAAGCATCAGATATCTGAGTACAGATATTTTACAGAGAGAGAAAAATAGGCCTTCACAGAGGCGGGGTAAAATAAAATACTACGACCGAAAGGCGTAGGCCTCCTGCCCTGGACCCTCCGATCCTACTCCTGGTCGTCAGTCGGCTCCTCGTAGTAGTAGTACTTGCCAGGCGGGTAGTAGTACTGGTCGTCGGCTGGGGCGTCTGGCTCAGGGGCTCCATCGTCTGGTGGCATCAAATGGATATGGGGGAAAAAGAAAGTAAAGCAAACATGAGTACTCATCCGAAGTACTCAGCAAGCAAGGATCTACACTACATATGCAACATTGTCAAAGGAATGGTTGTATATGTGGACTGGGCTGCAGAAATGCCAGAATAGAGAGGGAAAGCCTAGTCCTATCGAAGACTAGCATCTTCAACAGTCTTCAGCAGTCTTGCAGCATTAGGAGAGAGCAGATGAACATAATGTAAAGTAGTAGTGGTATCATCAACCTCGACCTGAGATCCTTTCTCGACTCCCTGCGAGAAAGCAATCCCAGAGCCGTACTATCCAGTTCTCATCTCATGTTCTAGTTGTACCGATCGGGATACAACTCCGAGTGTCCGTTACCGTAGGACAGGCTATCGATAGATAAGTTCTTCCCTGCAGGGGTGCACCAAGTTACCCACCATGCTCGCTTAACTCCGGCCGAACACACTTTTCTGGGTCATGCCCGGCCTCGGCTAAGCAACACGCCGCAACCCGACCTAGGCTTATAAGAGAGGTCAGCACGCCGGACTAAACCTATGCCCCCAGGGGTCTTGGGCCATCGCCCCGTGAACTCCTGCACGTTACGGGGCCACCGAGAGCAGACCTAACAACCCCTTATACAAGCGCGGTTGCGTTCCCAGTCCAACTCGGCGTGCGCCGCTCCTTACTGACGTCAAATAAGCTTCGGCTGATGTATACGACGCAGAACGCCCATACTATGCCCACGTGATGGTTAGTGCTATCGGGCCAGAGGCCCCTCGGATCAAATATCCAAACCGTAGTGGATTAGGAGCGCGCGGTAACGAGCAGAGACTCACGATCCAAAGTAACTGTGTGTCTGACACCGTAAGGAACCCTGAGGAATCACCCTCGATGGAATTCCACCTGATGTTAAAGTCAAGGTGAACGAAGGAGGAATCACCCTCGAGGTCCACACTTGAGAAGTTGCACGACGACGCTGTTATCGGGGGTGGTGTAGGAGGAATCACCCTCGCTTACCACGACCGAGTAACTAACCTACAAGGTTAACATCAGAAGTGCTGATGAGGTATCACCCTCGGCACTCGACGGTAACCCAGTAGTGTCGGCAACTAAGGGGGAAGTGATGTGCGGTGCCAGGGTCTGGTCTTCAACCCCGATGAGCGGGTTTTCTGACATCCAGCGGGGCAGTCGGGATCAAGTGGGGTTCTCTGTCGGGTCTCTACCCAGCCTAGTCTAAACAGTCTAGGATATCCAGCAAGGTAGCAAGGCAGGTTACAATAATCAGGCTATGCATCAGATATAGGAAAACAGTAGCAGTAGCAGTTCTAATGCAAGCATAAGAGAGAAGAGAATAGGCGATATAGGCATGCTCAAAATGGGGGTGCTTGCCTGTTTGCTCTGGGGCAAGGGCAAGGTCGCCTGTGGTGTCGTCGGGGACGTAGTCGTACTCCTGAGTTGCGTCTGCCTCGGGAGCTACGTCAATGTCAGGGTCTAATCGAGAGAGAAGAGGGGGAAGAAACAGGTAAACATAATGCAAACAGATGCAACACGGTGCGTGCTATGCTATGATGCAGTGCAAGGTTGCCTAAATATGCATCTAAGTCATTTTAGTTATTTTTAGAATTAATCTGGGATTTATTTACCGAAGTGTGTGCACTATTCATCTGCCGGATACGGGTTCGAAGTTACGAGTTCTTCTACGTAGGGGGTTCCGACAAAGAAACGAACGGCACGATCAGACTCGTCTCGTCGTTCTGAGCAACTTTCATGTTTTAACTTTTTCGATCTAAGCTACGGTTTAAAGGTTATTAATTTTTAAAGATTATTTGAATTTCTGGGATTAATTTTATTTACAAAAAATGGAATTATGACGTCAGCATGAGGTAATGCTGACATCAGCAAGTCAACAGCCGGCTGACCAGGGTCAAACCTGACATGTCGGTCCAGTGGGACCCACATGTCAGCCATTGTGACTTAACAGTCGATTTAATCTAATCTAACAGGGTTAATTAATCAGGTGGGGCCCTCCTGTCAGTGTCACTAACTGTTTAATTAATTAAGCTTAATTAGCAAAATGATTAATTAGATTGATTAATAGAGGCGGGCCCACACGTCAGTGGCTTAGGATGAACAGTAAAAACAGTTGACCGTGGTCAACGTGGTCAAAATGGCCAGGGGGCCCACTGGTCAGCGTCTCTGGGTGGGGCCCCAGGGGCGCCACATCAGCGGCGGCCTGCGGCAGGTCGCCGGTGACCAAAACAGCGGCGACGCAGCTTGGGGCTCGCCGGAAATCGGCTGTGGTGCATCGTTTCGCGCGATTCCACTTGCGTTCGAAAGCTAGTGAGCTCGCGCGTCGAGCAGTGCCACCGGTCGGGCTCAAAAGTGACCGGAATGTCGCCGGGGACGAGCAGGGGCGGCGCCGGCGTTCGGCCATCATCGGATCCGTGGCTACGGGGCTCGAGGGGGTGTGTGCGTGTGCGCGTTCGACTCCTGGAAGTACCAGGAACCCGACGCGAGGCTCAGGCACGCGCGTCAGTGACCCTAGCTATGACGGTGTCTACTCGCGGCGGCGGGAGCTCCGGGCTTCAATGGCAGCGGTGGCTAGAGGGCGAGAGGGACGGCGGTAGCAGAGGGGAAGGTCGAGCAGCTCACCCTGGGAGCACACGTAGGCTCGGTGACCGATTAGTAGCAGCAGGGGAGCAGACCATCGCCGGCGAGCTGCGGGGTCCCGAGGTGAACGTCGGCTCGATCTGGGCGTTGTGGAGCTCGGCGGCTCCTGCGGTTGGTGGAGAGGAAGGAGCAGCCAGCAGCGGTCCTCGTGGTCACGTCGGAGTGGCGAGGCGATGGCAGTGGCCGCGTCTATGACGGAGAACGGCGGCGAGCGCGGTCGGCCGCGACGGATCTGGGGAGGAGAGAGGCGGGGCGAGCGAGAGAGAAAGAGGGAGAGTGACGGGGCTGAGGCCAGGGGGAAGGAACGGCCTTGGCCTTATCCCCCCCAGCTGTCGGTGGCGTCGGCGCCGTCGCCGTGTCGCCGCCCAGCTGGCACGCGTGCGCGGCCAGGGCGCGGCCGACACGGGGAGGAGGGAGAAGAAATTGGGCCAGGTGGGCCTGGCTCCAGGCACTGTGCACTTGGGCCAGTGCACAGTGGCCTTTTCCTTTTCTTTTATTTCTTTCTTGTATTTTCTTTTATCCTTTTCTGTTTGGAAATAGTTAGCACACTTTAGTACTTTTGCAAAATGTGAGAGTTGACCCAAATATTGCATTGCATTATTGTCTTTCACCAAAAATTGGTTTGGACAGATTTGGAATTCATTTGTATGTGAAATGATTTAAAATGGATTTAAATATCCTATTTTGGTTCTGTTTCATCTTGTTAGAGTCACTTATCTAACTCCAACTTTATTGATGATGATTTTACAAATGTTCCTGGATTATTTGCCATTTAATGAACATTTTTCCAACAGTGTTTGATCAACTTCATGTTTCACTTTTGAATTTGAGTTGATTTTCAAAATGGAGTTGATTTGCTTTGGTTAACCTCTATGTTTAAGCACTGCAAATGAGATGACTTGGCATTATTAGCAGCTGATCATAGTGGCTATTACATAGGGGTGTTACAAGTTAAATTGGGGTGCTTGCCTGTTTGCTCTGGGGCAAGGGCAAGGTCGCCTGTGGTGTCGTCAGGGACGTAGTCGTACTCCTGAGCTGCGTCTGCCTCGGGAGCTACGTCAACGTCGGGGTCTAATCGAGAGAGAAGAGGGGGAAGAAATAGGTAAACATAATGCAAACAGATGCAACACGGTGCGTGCTATGCTATGATGCAGTGCAGGGTTGCCTAAATATGCATCTAAGTCATTTTAGTTATTTTTAGAATTAATTTGGGATTTATTTACCGAAGTGTGTGCACTATTCATCTGCCGGGTACGGGTCCGGAGTTACGAGTTCTTCTACGTAGGGGGTTCCAACAAAGAAACGGACGACACGATCAGGCTCGTCTCGTCGTTCTGAGCAACTTTCATGTTTTAACTTTTTCGATCTGAGCTACGGTTTAAAAGTTATTAATTTTTTAAGATTATTTGAATTTCTGGGATTAATTTTATTTACAGAAAATGGAATTATGACGTCAGCATGAGGTAATGCTGACATCAGCAAGTCAACAGCCGGCTGACCAGGGTCAAACCTGACATGTGGGTCCAGTGGGACCCACATGTCAGCCACTGTGACTTAACAGTCAATTTAATCTAATCTAACAGGGTTAATTAATCAGGTGGGGCCCTCCTGTCAGTGTCACTAACTGTTTAATTAATTAAGCTTAATTAGCAAAATGATTAATTAGATTGATTAACAGAGGCGGGCCCACACGTCAGCGGCTTAGGATGAACAGTAACCACAGTTGATCGTGGTCAACATGGTCAAAATGGCCAGGGGCCCACTGGTCAGCGTCTCTGGGTGGGGCCCCAGGGGCGCCACATCAGCGGCGGCCGGCGGCAGGTCGCCGGTGACCAAAACAGCGGCGACGCGGCTCGGGGCTCGCCGGAAATCGGCTGTGGTGCATCGTTTCACGTGATTCCACTTGCGTTCGAAAGCTAGTGAGCTCGCGCGTCGAGCAGTGCCACTGGTCGGGCTCGGAAGTGACCGGAATGTCGCCGGGGACGAGCAGGGGCGGCGCCGGCGTTCGGCCATCATCGGATCCGTGGCTACGGGGCTCGAGGGGGTGTGTGCGTGTGCGCGTTCGACTCCTGGAAGTACCAGGAACCCGACGCGAGGCTCAGGCACGCGCGTCAGTGACCCTAGCTACGACGGTGTCTACTCGCGGGGGCGGGAGCTCCGGGCTTCAATGGCAGCGGTGGCTAGAGGGCGAGAGGGACGGCGGTAGCAGAGGGGAAGGTCGAGCAGCTCACCCTGGGAGCACACGTAGGCTCGGTGACCGATTAGTAGCAGTAGGGGAGCAGACCGTCGCCGGCGAGCTGCGGGGTCCCGAGGTGAACGCCGGCTCGATCTGGGCGTTGTGGAGCTCGGCGGCTCCTGCGGTTGGTGGAGAGGAAGGAGCAGCCAGCAGCGGTCCTTGTGGTCACGTCGGAGTGGCGAGGCGATGGCAGTGGCCGCGTCTATGACGGAGAACGGCGGCGAGCGCGGTCGGCCGCGACGGATCTGGGGAGGAGAGAGGCGGGGCGAGCGAGAGAGAAAGAGGGAGAGTGACGGGGCTGAGGCCAGGGGGAAGGAACGGCCTTGGCCTTATCCCCCACGGCTGTCGGTGGCGTCGGCGCCGTCGCCGTGTCGCCGCCCGGCTGGCGCACGTGCGCGCGCGGCCAGGGCGCAGCCGACACGGGGAGGAGGGAGAAGAAATTGGGCCAGGTGGGCCTGGCTCCAGGCACTGTGCACTTGGGCCAGTGCACAGTGGCCTTTTCCTTTTCTTTTATTTCTTTCTTGTATTTTCTTTTATCCTTTTCTGTTTGGAAATAGTTAGCACACTTCAGTACTTTTGTAAAATGTGAGAGTTGACCCAAATATTGCATTGCATTATTGTCTTTCACCAAAAATTGGTTTGGACAGATTTGGAATTCATTTGTATTTGAAATGATTTAAAATGGATTTAAATATCCTGTTTTGGTTCTGTTTCATCTTGTTAGAGTCACTTATCTAACTCCAACTTTATTGATGATGATTTTACAAATGTTCCTGGATTATTTGCCATTTAATGAACATTTTTCCAACAGTGTTTGATCAACTTCATATTTCACTTTTGTATTTGAGTTGATTTTCAAAATGGAGTTGATTTGCTTTGGTTAACCTCTATGTTTAAGCACTGCAAATGAGATGACTTGGCATTATCAACAGCTGATCATAGTGGCTATTACATAGGGGTGTTACAAGTTAAATGGGGGTGCTTGCCTGTTTGCTCTGGGGCAAGGGCAAGGTCGCCTGTGGTGTCGTCGGGGGCGTAGTCGTACTCCTGAGCTGCGTCTGCCTCGGGAGCTACGTCAACGTCGGGGTCTAATCAAGAGAGAAGAGGGGGAAGAAATAGGTAAACATAATGCAAACAGATGCAACACGGTGCGTGCTATGCTATGATGCAGTGCAGGGTTGCCTAAATATGCATCTAAGTCATTTAGTTATTTTTAGAATTAATCTGGGATTTATTTACCGAAGTGTGTGCACTATTCATCTGCCGGATACGGGTCCGGAGTTACGAGTTCTTCTACGTAGGGGGTTCCAACAAAGAAACGGACGGCACGATCAGACTCGTCTCGTCGTTCTGAGCAACTTTCATGTTTTAACTTTTTCCATCTGAGCTACGGTTTAAAAGTTATTAATTTTTAAAGATTATTTGAATTTCTGGGATTAATTTTATTTACAGAAAATGGAATTATGATGTCAGCATGAGGTAATGCTGACATCAGCAAGTCAACAGCCGGCTGACCAGGGTCAAACCTGACATGTCGGTCCAGTGGGACCCACATGTCAGCCACTGTGACTTAACAGTCGATTTAATCTAATCTAATAGGGTTAATTAATCAGGTGGGGCCCTCCTGTCAGTGTCACTAACTGTTTAATTAATTAAGCTTAATTAGCAAAATGATTAATTAGATTGATTAACAGAGGCAGGCCCACACGTCAGCGGCTTAGGATGAACAGTAACCACAGTTGACCATGGTCAACGTGGTCAAAATGGCCAGGGGGCCCACTGGTCAACGTCTCTGGGTGGGGCCCCAGGGGCGCCATGTCAGCGGCGGCCGGCGGCAGGTCGCCGGTGACCAAAACAGCGGCGACGCGGCTCGGGGCTCGCCGGAAATCGGCTGTGGTGCATCGTTTCGCGCGATTCCACTTGCGTTCGAAAGCTAGTGAGCTCGCGCGTCGAGCAGTGCCACCGGTCGGGCTCGGAAGTGACCGGAATGTCGTCGGGGACGAGCAGGGGCGGCGCCGGTGTTCGGCCATCATCGGATCCGTGGCTACGGGGCTCGAGGGGGTGTGTGCGTGTGCGCGTTCGACTCCTGGAAGTACCAGGAACCCGACGCGAGGCTCAGGCACGCGCGTCAGTGACCCTAGCTATGACGGCGTCTACTCGCGGCCGCGGGAGCTCCGGGCTTCAATGGCAGCGGTGGCTAGAGGGCGAGATGGACGGCGGTAGCAGAGGGGAAGGTTGAGCAGCTCACCCTGGGAGCACACGTAGGCTCGGTGACCGATTAGTAGCAGTAGGGGAGCAGACCATCGCCGGTGAGCTGCGGTGTCCTGAGGTGAACGCCGGCTCGATCTGGGCGTTGTGGAGCTCGGCGTCTCCTGCGGTTGGTGGAGAGGAAGGAGCAGCCAGCAGCGGTCCTCGCGGTCACGTCGGAGTGGCGAGGCGATGGCAGTGGCCGCGTCTATGATGGAGAAGGGCGGCGAGCGCGGTCGGCCGCGACGGATCTGGGGAGGAGAGAGGCGGGGCGAGCGAGAGAGAAAGAGGGAGAGTGACGGGGCTGAGGCCAGGGGGAAGGAACGGCCTTGGCCTTATCCCCCCCGGCTGTCGGTGGCGTCGGCGCCATCGCCGTGTCGCCGCCCGGCAGGCGCGCGCGCGCGCGGCTAGGGCGCGGCCGACACGGGGAGGAGGGAGAAGAAATTGGGCCAGGTGGGCCTGGCTCCAGGCACTGTTCACTTGGGCCAGTGCACAGTGGCCTTTTCCTTTTCTTTTATTTCTTTCTTGTATTTTCTTTTATCCTTTTCTGTTTGGAAATAGTTAGCACACTTTAGTACTTTTGCAAAATGTGAGAGTTGACCCAAATATTGCACTGCATTATTGTCTTTCACCAAAAATTGGTTTGGACAGATTTGGAATTCATTTGTATTTGAAATGATTTAAAATGGATTTAAATATCCTGTTTTGGTTCTGTTTCATCTTGTTAGAGTCACTTATCTAACTCCAACTTTATTGATGATGATTTTACAAATGTTCCTGGATTATTTGCCATTTAATGAACATTTTTCCAACAGTGTTCGATCAACTTCATATTTCACTTTTGAATTTGAGTTGATTTTCAAAATGGAGTTGATTTGCTTTGGTTAACCTCTATGTTTAAGCACTGCAAATGAGATGACTTGGCATTATCAGCAGCTGATCATAGTGGCTATTACATAGGGGTGTTACACCCCACCTCACCCGAGCCGCCGCCTCGCCGCCGTCGCCGGAGAGCCGTCGTCGCCGCCGACGTCGAAACCGCCCGAACCGGTAAAAACCGCCACCGGTCCGGTTTTCTTTTAGGTTATCGGTTTTTTTGTTCGGTTTATTTTTCGGTTCGATCTACTTAGCGAACGCTCGCCAGTTTAGATCTTTTAACGAACGGTTTTGTTCGTTAGTCTCTCGTAGCGGACGTTCGTCCGATAGGTTTTTTTCTTTTTCTGCTTATTTTCGATCAGGGACCTATCCATGATTATTTTCTTCGCATATTAGCCCCTGATTTTCAAACCCTCGTAACTTTTTGCTTGCTTATCCAAATCCAACAAAACTAACGCCAAATTCTTCGTTATGATCCCCTCTGTTCAGATAATCAACTTAAACATGTTTTTGAAAGTTTAAAATTTGGTTCCAAACAGATTTGAGTTTGAGTTTCTTTTGATCATAACTTGAGTTTCGTAACTTCGATTTGGTTGATTCTTTTTGCAAATCGAAGCTCTTCACTTGAACTTTCTGTTTAGATCTTTTTATTTGGTTTTACCTTTGAATCTTATGCTTGAGTGCTTATGTATGCTATTGTTTATCTACGATTGCGAAGCTTGCTACTACGAATCTCTAGGGTTTTTCGATCGTCAGCAAGGCAAGTTACACTTTGACCATATCCCTTTATTACCCAGTTTTTATGCATTAGTTTCAACCCTCAAACATTGCATGAGTAGGATTGGTAACATCTGGGATTGTTAAGTAGTTGATGAGGTAGGAACCTATTGTCTTTTATCAACCCCGGGAATAAACGTTATGCTCATACTGCTTTGCTATGCTCGTAGACGTGGATTGGTATGTGAGATTCATGAAAGATGCGAGAGTAATTTTTAACTAAGGGAAACTTAAGGTGGCTACTTTAATACACATCTGGGTGGATTGGTTGCGGGCACCTGGAGAATCCAGTGTTGTCCTAGGATATCCCGGAGTACCCGTGTGATCATCCTATGGAATGCCACCCAGGCTCAAAGGGATCATAAGATTATTCATGCTAGAAACTTCCGTGTGTAGCCACAAGCCATTATGGGCTCTGGCATAGTTGAGTAAGTTGTGTGACCTCTTTCAGTGGTAGGCTAGCAGATGTAGGGGAAAGTAGGTGGTACGGTCTACCCAGAGTAAAGAGTTAACGCTTCGGAAAGACTGTGTCTCGGTCATCCATTTCTCAAACACCGTGTAGTGCGAGAAATCCAACGGAGGAGATCGAGTCTTGTGGGGAAAAGTGCGCAAACCTCTGCAGAGTGTATAAACTAATCATGGTTAGCCGTGTCCCCGGTTATGGACATCTTGAGTATCTAGAAGTGACTATTTTGTTGATCTCATCACTATATTTAATTAATGTATTGGGTTATTATTATTACTTGGTAATTTTGGGATTGAGATGGAGGAACCTTCTCAATATTGCTTAAATTCAAAATAGTAGTAAATAAAATTTATTCCTTTGTTGTAGGGAAAAATTAGCTTTATGCAAAATTAAACTTAGAGCTCCACCAGCTAAATATGCATGTAGTAGTAGATATTGTCCATTATTGCTCTATAGTGTGATTTTGCCAGCATATTCCATGTGCTGACCTACACGGCTGCAATGTCTCATGTTGCAGGGTTTTCAGACAAGGATTAAGGTGCGATAGGTCATTGTCATGCACTCAGCTGTGCCGTTGGAGTTGATGGACTCATTTATCTTCGAAGCTTCCGTAGTTATTTTATTTACTTGGCCTTTAGCCATATTTATGTAATAAATATGCTCCATGAAGATTTTTGATGTAATAAGTGTGTGATTGAACTCTGTTATAAATCCTCGAGTACTGTGTGTGTCAGCATACCGATCCAGGGATGACACTTAAGCAGAGAGACTTCGATCCATTGGGATCGGGTCGCTACATGTACCTCTTGCCCTTGATCTTGTTCATTGGTTTGAAGGCCTTCACTTTGTTCTTCAGACGCGTGTGGGTCTAGCGTAGGTGATGGCTCCACTTGTGTAGAGCATTGTCCTTCTCCTTCGGCCACAAGGGGTTCCTCAATGGGGAGTATTTGACCAATCCTCATTCTTCTTATGGCTTGAGGAGGAATTTCATCACCTACATCACAAAGACCACTTTGCTCCACTTGGGAGCCGTTATTTTCATCAAACTCCACATTACACGTCTCCTCAATGAGTCCGGTGGACTTGTTGAGTACACGGTAAGCATGAGAGTTTGTAGCATAGCCAACAAATATGCCCTCTTGAGCTCTAGGTTCGAATTTAGACAAACGAACACCCTTTTTGAGAATGAAACACTTACACCCGAACACCCGGAAGTACTTGAGGTTGGGCTTGTTGCCGGTAAGTATCTCATATGGAGTCTTGTTCAAGCCTTTGCGGAGATAGAGCCTATTGGATGCATGACATGCGGTGTTGATGGCTTCGGCCCAAAAGTTGTATGGAGATTTGAACTCCGCCATCATGGTCCTTGCCGCATCCATCAACGTCCGGTTCTTCCTCTCCGCCACA
Organism: Thinopyrum elongatum; assembly: GCA_011799875.1. NCBI lineage: Eukaryota > Viridiplantae > Streptophyta > Magnoliopsida > Poales > Poaceae > Thinopyrum > Thinopyrum elongatum. The sequence continues at coordinate 422,117,381 of CM022299.1, forward strand.
CCATTTTGTTGAGGGGTATAGGGTGCGGCATATTGGTGCTTGATCCCCTCATCACTAAGAAACTCATCCAAGGTGTAGTTCTTGAACTTGGTGCCATTGTCACTTCTAATCATCAAGATCTTTGCTTCATGTTGATGTTGAGCTTCATTTGCAAAGTTGATGACGGTTTGTTGAGTCTCACTCTTCCTCTTGAAGAAATATACCTATGTATATCTTGAGTAGTCATCCACAATCACCAAGCAATACTTTCTTCCACCAAGACTATCAAAGGATGGAGGTCCAAAGAGATCCATGTGAAGGAGCTCCAAGGGCCTCTTTGAGTAGATGATAGTCGAGGGTCGGTGAGCCATTTCATTAAGCTTTCCTTCGATACAAGCACTGCAAGCACGGTCTTTGGTAAAACTCACATTTGTTAGTCCACGGACGTGATCCCCTTTGAGGAGACTTTGCAAAGATCTCATATTGACATGGGCTAGTCGGTGATGCCAAAGCCAAGCCACATCAACTTTAGCCATTAGGCAAGTCGCGGTCTTAGTGGGTCACTCCGAAAAGTTCACCACATAGAGACCGTTCTCGACATGTCCAACAAAGGCTACTTTAAGAGTCTTGCTCCACAAAAGGGCCACGGTATCAAGATCAAAGAATGTTGCAAAGCCCATAAGTGCAAGTTGACGAACGGAAAGTAAATTGTATGCAAGGGACTCAACAAGCATGACCTTCTCAATAGATAAATCTTGAGAGATGACCACCTTGCCAAGTCCCAATACCTTAGAAGTTGAAGCATCACCGAATTGGACATGGGTGGGCATAGATGGAATTGGATGCACATCCACCACCAAGTCCTAGCTCCCGATTTGTTGCCCCACTATCAAGCAACCATGACACTCCACCGGAAGCAAACTCCTACAAGAGATCAATGCTTGGATTTAGGTACCCATTCTTGAATGGGTCCTTTGAGGTTAGTAACAAGGGTCTTAGGAACCCAAATAGACCATTCAATGTACTAATAGTAAGAACCAACAAATTTGGCATAAACATGCCCATCACTAGCACTGCATAAAACATAAGAAGAGTTAAAGTCACTGGCTTTGTTGTTAGGGGCGGTTTTGCCCTTCTTGGCATTACCACCCACTTCCTTGTTCTTCTTTTTCTCATGAGTACCCTCACCCGCCATGACAAAGGTTTCCTTTAGTGGGAGAGGTTGCTTGGTCTTGTTCTTCTTCTTCTTCTTTGACTTGGGTGCAAAGCCAAGTCCCTCCTTTCCTACAACTTCCTTTTGGCTCGTCAAAAGGTCATTGAGGTTCTTTTCACCTTGTATGCATGTCACAAGGCCCTTCTCAAGTTGCTCTTTCAACTTGGCATTTTCTTCCACAAGATGCACATGCTCACAACAAGGGTTAGTAGCATGGGCATTATCAATTAGAACGGAAGGAGGGCAAGTGGAAATCTCCTTGGTTAGCTTCACTTGGAGTTGATCATGAGACTCTTTGAGAGAAGCATGAACACCCTTCAAGACCTTGTGAGCCTTGTCAAGTGTATCAAATTATTCCTTGAGTCTATCATGGCCAACCCCAAGTGCAACTTTCTCGGATTTAAGCACACGAGTAAGAACAATAGCATGATCAAGATCTTTTTGCAATTTAGCATGATCAACATTGTGTGACTCCTCAAGAGTCAAACGAAGATCTCGCTCTTCCTCTAGAGCAATGGAAAGATCCGCAATCTCATCGGCATAGTCACGACTATGCCCCTCCAACTTGGAGATAGTATCCTCATGTGACTCAATGATATCATTGGCCTCACCAAGTTGTTCCAAGAGAGCAACAAAGTGCTTCTTGGATTCACCCTTGAGCTTGCTCACAAACTTGGTGAACTCATTCTCATCAACTTTCTCCACCTCACTATCATCAACACAGTCTAACAATGAAGGAGTAGTAATGATGGTGGTTTTGATGTTAGGAGTTACCTTGTTGATACCTTTGGCCATGAGACACTTGGCAATGCTGTTTTCGTTGGGGGCGCCGAAGAGAGACACCTTGGAGGGGGAATATGTTGCAATGGCAATGGTTGCCGTTGCCATTCCTTCTCCACTTGTGTCTTCCTCATCATCATCGGAGGGGTACTCTTCATGTGCCACCAAGCCCTTTGGAGGAGACTTCTTGGTGAAGTTGTTCTTGCTAGGGAACGACTTGGCTTTGTCTTTGCGAATGAGTTTGCCACCATTGTCTTCCCTCTTCTCGTAAGGGCAATCCACCACAAAGTGACTCACATTGCCGCAATTGTAGCAAGTCCTTACTCGTTACTTATTCTTTGACCCACTTGAGTTGTTCTTGGTGAAGTTGGGCCTTGAGTTCCTCTTGTTGCTCCAAAATTGCCTTGACGCAAGAGCCATGTGCTCATGGTAAGCATATTTGGTGTCCTCGGGGCCACACTCCTCTTCTTCTTCCTATTCTTCTTCCGGAATGGCCTTGGCCTTCAAAGCAAGGGTGGGAGTGCTTTTCTTTGACCGGACACGAGCAAGAGCATTGTCGGCGGTCTTGTTCATGATGTTCATGGCAATAAACTCATCCAACACTTCACTTGAGGTTACGGTGTGAAAATCCGGCCTTTGACGAATCACGGAAGACATGGCCTTGTTGAATGGCATGATGGCCTTGAGAAACTTGCGCTTGATCCAAGTGTCATCCGTATCCTTGCTCCCATGGTCTTGGAGAGCAACCGCAAGACTAGTCACCCTCCGGTAGAGATCACGCGGATCCTCATCTTCTAGCATCACGAATTCATCGGCCTCATCAAGGACCACTTCAAAGTTGGACCATTGGATGCTTGAGCTCCCCTTTTACATAGAAACAATGTGCTCCCAACAATCCTTTGCACGAGTGAAAGGACGTAAGTGAGATAGATCTTCCGGTGGGACCGCATCTTGAAGGATGAACAAGGCAGAGTGATTGTATTGATTGTCCACTTCTTCTCTTGGGGTGAAGTTGTTTGGATCATGCGGGTAGAAGCCTTGCTCAATGATTCTCCAAAGGTTAGTTGAGCAGTGATTCAAATGAGACTTAATGCGAAAGACCCAATTAGAAAAATCACCCTTAACAAGCTTGGGAGGAGGACCATGATTATTAATGCGAGGTGTAGGGACCGGTCCTCCATAGACCGGGGGAGGGGGAACCGAGGCAAAGGTTCCTGTCCCATTCTTATCGTGAGGGGAAGAAACATGAGTACCTTTAGCCGCTTCCTTAGCGGAATTGGCCTCCGACTCCGATGCGGTGGGATTGACCACAAGCAAAGGATCGGGAGAAGCTTTCATCCCCTCAAGCAATTATTTAAACATGGACTTGACTTCGGTCGTCATAGACGTCTTAAGTGAAGCCATAGCTTCATTTAAGTTATCTCGCATGATCGAAGTCAACTCCACGGCCTCGGGCACTTCCTCCCCGGTATCAACCATACTCTTCGGGAGGTGAAACCCTTAATAAAGAGACGAGGCTCTAATACCAATTGAAAGGATCGATATGGTTTACTAGAGGGGGGGGTGAATAGGCAACTACCAATTTTTAGCTTTTCTTAACAAATAGGTTTTCTAGATGTGCAACTAGGTGAGCAACCTATATGATGCAAACAACAACAACAACAAGTGCAAGCAAAGGATACAACACAACAATAGCTTGCACAAAGTAAAGGGAAGAGATAACCACAAGTGGAGCCGGTGGAGACGAGGATGTGTTACCGAAGTTCCTTCCCTTTGGGGGAAGTACGTCTCCGTTGGAGCGGTGTGGAGGCACAATGCTCCCCAAGAAGCCGCTAGGGCCACCGTATTCTCCTCACGCCCTCACACAATGCGAGATGCCGTGATTCCACTAGTGGTGCCCTTGAAGGCTGTGACGACCCCGGCTTAATCGTGCACTAACCATACACGCAAATGCGCACGATCAAGCCTAAGGACTCACTTGAAGATATCACAACACAACTCTAAAACATAAATAAAGTCATACAAGCTTTATATTACAAGCCAGGGCCTCGAGGGCTCGAATACATAGCTCGATGGCATACAAGCGTCAGCGGAAGCATCAAATATCTGGGTACAGATATATTACAAAGGGAGAGATAGGCCTTCACAGAGGCGGGGCAAAATAAAAATACTACGATCGAAAAGCGTAGGCCTCCTACCCTGGACCCTCCGATCCTACTCCTGGTCATCAAACGACTCCTCGTAGTAGTAGTACTCGCCAGGCGGGTAGTAGTACTGGTCGTCGGCTGGGGCGTCTGGCTCAGGGGCTCCGTCGTCTGGTGGCATCAATTGGATATGGGGGAAAAAGAAAGTAAAGCAAACATGAGTACTCATCCGAAGTACTCAGCAAGCAAGGATCTACACTACATATGCAACATTGTCAAAGGAATGGCTGTATATGTGGACTAGGCTGCAGAAATGTCAGAATAGAGGGGGAAAGCCTAGTCCTATCGGAGACTAGCATCTTCAACAATCTTCGACAGTCTTGCAGCAATAGAAGAGAGCAGATCAACATAATGTAAAGTAGTAGTAGTATCATCAACCTCGACCTGAGATCCTTTCTCGACTCCCTGCGAGAAAGCAATCCCAGAGCCGTACTATCCAGTTCTCATCTCATGTTCTAGTTGTACCGATCGGGATACAACTCCGAGTGTCCGTTACCGTAGGACAGGCTATCGATAGAAGTTTCTTCCCTGCAGGGGTGCACCAACTTACCCACCACGCTCGCTTAACTCCGGCCGGACACACTTTTATGGGTCATGCCCGGCCTCGGCTAAGCAACACGCCGCAACACGACCTAGGCTTATAAGAGAGGTCAGCACGCCGGACTAAACCTATGCCCCCAGGGGTCTTGGGCCATCGCCCCGGGAACTCCTGCACGTTACGGGGCCACCGAGAGCAGACCTAGCAACCCCTTATACAAGCGCGGTTGCGTTCCCAGTCCAACTCGGCGTGCGCCGCTCCTTACTGACGTCAAATAAGCTTCGGCTGATGTATACGACGCAGAACGCCCATACTATGCCCATGTGATGGTTAGTGCTATCGGGCCTGAGGCCCCTCGGATCAAATATCCAAACCGTAGTGGATTAGGAGCGTGCAGAAACGAGCAGAGACTCATGATCGATGTGACCCCGTCGCCCCGTCTCGAGGACTTGCGGCAAGGGCTAAGAATGCCCGGCCACGCATCGTAGTTATCTCGCGGGCACCATCCAGGTCAACCCGACTCCACATCACTTCGCATTAAGCTCGCGCAGGTTCCCCTCAGGGCCGACCCGTCTTTAGTATCATGTTTCAAAGTCAAGTCATAGTATCCAAAGTAACTGTGTGTCTGACACCGAAAGGAACCCTGAGGAATCACCCTCGATGGAATTCCCGCTCGTTGTTATCATCAAGGTGAATGAAGGAGGAATCACCCTCGAGGTCCACACTTGAGAAGTTGCACGACGACACTGTTATCGGGGGTGGTGTAGGAGGAATCACCCTCGCTTACCACGACCGAGTAACTAACCTACAAGGTTAACATCAGAAGTGCTGACGAGGTATCACCCTCGGCACTCGACGGTAACCCAGTAGTGTCGGCAACTAAGGGGGAAGTGATGTGCGGTGCCAGGGTCTGGTCTTCAATCCCGATGCTCGGGTCTTCTGAAATCCAGCGGGGCAGTCGGGATCAAGTGGGGTTCTCTGTCGGGTCTCTACCCAGCCTATTCTAAACAGTCTAGGATATCCAGCAAGGTAGCAAGGCAGGTTACAATAATCAGGCTATGCAGCAGATATAGGAAAACAGTAGCAGTAGCAGTTCTAATGCAAGCATAAGAGAGAAGAGAAATAGGCGATATAGGCATGTTCAAAATGGGGGTGCTTGCCTGTTTGCTCTGGGGCAAGGGCAAGGTCGCCTGTGGTGTCGTCGGGGAGGTAGTCGTACTCCTGAGCTGCGTCTGCCTCAGGAGCTACGTCAACGTCGGGGTCTACCGAGAGAGAAGAGGGGGAAGAAACAGGTAAACATAATGCAAACAAATGCAATACGATGCGTGCTATGCTATGATGCAGTGCAGGGTTGCCTAAATATGCATCTAAGTCATTTTAGTTATTTTTAGAATTAATCTGGGATTTATTTACCGAAGTGTGTGCACTATTCATCTACCGGATACGGGTCCGGAGATACGAGTTCTTCTACGTAGGGGGTTCCGACAAAGAAACGGACGGCACGATCAGACTCGTCTCGTCGTTTTGAGCAACTTTCATGTTTTAACTTTTTCGATCCGAGCTACGGTTTAAAAGTTATTAATTTTCAAAGTTTATTTGAATTTCTGGAATTATTTTTATTTACAGAAATAAATTATGACATCAGCATGACGTCGCTGTGACGTCAGCGGTCAACAGGCGCTGACCAGAGTCAATCCTGACATGTGGGACCCACATGTCAGTCTCTGTTAGATTAACAGTGAATTAATTAAACTAACAGGGTTAATTAGGGGTGTGGGCCCCATATGTCAGTGAAACATTAGTTAACTAATTAGTTTTTATTTAATTAAATGTTTAATTAGGTTAATTAGCCGCGGGGGCCCACATGTCAGTGACTGGAGTTGCCCAGTCAGCACGTTGACTGGGTCAACCCAGTCAACTGGGGTCCCCAGGGCCCACTGGCAGCCACCCTGAGGTGGGGCCCGGCCTCGCCACATCAGCGGCGACCGGCGGCTCGACGCCGGTGACCTCCAGATGCGGCGGAGGACACGGCCCGGCGTCGGGTTTCGCCCATGGGCCACCATTTCGCATGTTCTTGGATGCATTCGAAAGCTCAGAGAGCGCCGCGTCGAACCGTACTAGTAGCATGGCCGGACTTGGCCGGAGAGGGCGCCGGCGGCGAGCAGAGGCGGGGGCACATTCGGTCTCCCGTCGGAGGTGTGGCTAGAGAGCTTGGTTGGTTGCGTGCGTGTGCTCGCCATGCTCCTGGAAGCACCAGAAGATCGATGGTGGGCTCGGGCGAGCACGACGACGGCTGTGGCCACAGTGGCGAAGCGATCCACGGCGGTGAGCTCACGGGCACGGCGCTGAGTTAGCTATGGCACGTGAGGAGGGCAACGAGGAGAGGCAGGAGGCGGAGAGGCTCACCGAGAGGCGCACGGTGGCCGTTGGAAGCTTAGTAGCGCAGCCCGGTGACCGGAATCGGAGACGCTCGCCGGAGCCAGAGAAGAAGGGGGCGACGGCGTCCAGCGGCTGCAGGGGCTCCGGGCTCCTGCTCGTGGTTGAGGACGAAGTAGCGGAGAGTGGCGGAGCTCGTGGATGTGCTGGCGGAGCTCGGGAACAACGGTGGCCGCGGTTCTGAGCGGAGCGCGGCGGCGATGGCGCTCGGCCGCGATGGATCTGAAGGGGAAGATGGGCGGAGCGAGTGAGGAGGAGAGGGGAAAAGAGCTAGGGTTCGCCGGGGATTCGCTGGGGGTGCTCTTATCCTCCTCGCAGCGACAGCGGCGCCGGGGGATGGGCGACAGCTGCCCATCGCCGGCTCTGGCGCGCGCGCGCTGACACGGGGAGGAGGAGGACGACCCAGGTGGGCTGGGCCTGGCCTGCGGCGCTGGTCGGGGCACTGTGCACTAAGGCCCAGTGCACAGTGCCTCGCTTTTACTTTTCTGTTTTCTATTTCTCTTTTTCTTTTATTCTTTTCTGTTATGATTTAGTTAGGGCTCTTTTGCGTTTTTGTAAAGTATGAAAGTTGTCCCCAATATTACAATGCAATATTCCCTTCCACCAAAAATTGCTTTGGGCAGATTTGGAGTTTGCTTGAATTAGAAAAGATTTTAAATGGATTTAGATATTCTGTTTTGGTGCTGTTTCATCTTGGTTGAGTCATGCAGCTAACTCAAGTGGCATTGGATATAATTTTGTGAGTGCTTCTGGATTAAATGGACACAAGACACGTAGGTCTCGAGTCGAGGTGGTACTAGCATGGAACCGGAGCCATACTACTACCTGTGGCCATGGGCGGTACTACCACTGTGAAACACTGGTACTACCGCTTAACCGCTGGCGCCTCCCTTATGCCACTTCCACGATAACAAGTATACTCCAAGGATGAGGGAAGGAGCTGGGGGTGCGAAAGAGATGTGTACGTGTTGATTCCACCCTAGCCTTTCTGATACGGACCCCCTCTTGATAGTACGGTATTTCCTACGACTCAAGTCCACCAAAACCGAAATGAAAGAGAACTACACCGTCTTCACTTTGAGCTCTGAGGGGAATAAATCGTCTCGTGCCACTGAATGAATATCTGAAATGCTCAACGCACACGATTAGTCCGCAAATGCATTGTCATCAAACACCAAAACCACTTAGAGAGAGATATGCCCTAACACAAATGTTTTTGCCTACAACCCTCAAACGATATATGGACAGTGTGAGCCGAGGTACAGCAAGGGGAACTGAGCTCGGACCGCCCGAAAGGCACAGAAAGTCATGTCAAGGTCAATGCCTGAACATATCTAATAGGGTCCAACAAACTCTTGTGTGTTAGTGTCCAACTCGGGCTAGCCCACACTCACCCATGTTCTGGACGTTTATGCGCACATGGGCCAGCATTCAGTGGAGAGCCCACTCCATCCCAAAAGCCCAGACTAAAAGGAGGAGAGATACTCTCCCTTATAAGCTGGTCATGGCCTCCTCCCGTAACCGATGTGGGACTAAACCGAGCCAGCCTCCACTGGTCAACAACAGCCCTAACATCCCATCCCCCTGAGAAGCCCCTCAGGAAGGCATAGCGATGCTAGCTCTGATACCAGATGTTAGCGTCCAACTCGGCCTAGCCCACACTCACCCACGTTCTAGACGTTTATGCGCACATGGGTCAGCATTCAGCGGAGAGCCCACTCCATCCCAAGAGCCTGGACTGAAAGGAGGAGGGATACTCTCCCTTGTAAGCTGGTCATGGCCTCCTCCCGTAAGCGATGTGGGACTAAATTGAGCCAGCCTCCACCGGTCAACAGCAGCCCTAACATTGTGGGTGTTCATAACTAGCATGATGATAATGTTATGTGAATATCAAGTCAAGGGTTTATTGCAACTAAGAAATTCAATCTAGATAACATTTTTTATGCATTGTGGAACTTTGCATATGCATCTGAAATCTGAAAATCTGACAAGGGAAAAACTGCATGGCAATAATGGGCATGTTAATTCTTTTTTATTCTCATGATGAACTAGTTCATCAGGATATTGCAAGAATCACTAGCATAGCATTTTGTTTGACGAACTGGTGTATGAGTCTCTGTTACAAGTTTAAACTGAAATTTGACATAGCATTTTCTAATCTTATTATCTGGTACTAGTTGGCCTGCCATTTTATGCGGTGATATAGACATCCTTGTGAAGCCGCTACACGTCATTGGCCGCACACACCAAGATGGATGTCGCCATGGACGTGAACTAAAACCGCTGAGCTCAGCACCAAAGGCCCCCTAGAGATGCTCCTCTCTGATTTCATTAACAAAACCCAATGTCATAGAACTATGGCACCAACGCCCTAGTTGCGCGATGGTAAACAGATGAAAATACAGAGTAGTACTCCCTCTGTCCGAAAAAGCTTGTCCCTTAAATGGATGTATCAATACATCCATTTGAGGGACAAGCTTTTTCGGACGGAGGGAGTAACATAGTTTGACTGCACGGTAACATGGTTAAATAATGTTTCTAGAGGAACGATGGTAAAAATGAGCGGTGAAAAATTCTAGTGATAAAACCGAGCAGTTTGATATAACTAGTGACAGAAATGTTATTTTGTGTGTGGGGGGGGACCGAAATGTTAATATTGTGTGATGAGTTACTGCATCAGTACAATATATTCTATTCACCGGTCAAATCTGAAACTAGATAGAGGGAGAGCACCGCGTATAATTTTTACTAAATGACCCCTGGGCCGCCTTATTTTGCCCACTGACCCCCCAAAAAACTTATTTCGTCGCCTGACCCCCCCCCCCATTCGCGCCGGCACGCAAGGCGCCACACTTGCATGTCGCCGCGCCGCCCGCCGAGGCGCCATTGACCGACGACGACCACCGGCCGCCAGCGTGGCAGCCGTCAAACGCGCCTGGCCCGAAGGCGCAACCAGGCTGGATGAGTCGGGCTTGTGAGCATGACCATGTTATGTCTGGCTCAGATTGTCTGATATGTCCGAGTACCGCTGGGTGTGGTAGCTGCATCCGGCTAACATATCGGATAGTCTGATGTGCTCCCACAACACGCTCGGCCATTCGGCGCGGTACGAAGGCAGATAACCCGGCATGTTAGGTGGGCGCGGCTGGGTCATTATGGGCCATAGGTGCACGCGGCGGCGCCTAGTAACTAAGCGTTTATGCCGAAATTTACAAATACCTTGCTAGGCACTTAAAAAGTCAGACACTCTGGCCCTCCATTAATGTGTGACTGTTGTGTGGGTCCACTGTGGCATTGGAAGCGTCCTATTTAGCCCCCCAACCCCGGGTGAAACCATCTGCCATTTCTCCCCCGCCGCCCCTCGTCATCCTCTTCCCCGCCGCCTGTCCTCCTCTTCCTCGCTGTCGCTCGTCCTCATCTTCGCCGGTGTCGGCCCCGCCACCTGCACGCGCCTCCGCCGTGCAGGATTTGTTCTCAATGGCTGATAAGTCAAGGAAGGTGATGGTTGATCAGTACATGGAAGAACTGGAGCGGGTAGTTCGTGCGAACATTGCGGGAAAGCAGCCTATTGGTGGCAAACCCATTGAGGGAGGATCCAGCAATCCTTCGTCTCATGTAAGTAATCCCGTGGCAACATTTGTACCATTGGTTGATTTCAAATCTGTAGGATCTATCCTTTGTGGGTGGTTACAAGATTTGATTTATGCATGTAGCATTACTGATTGAATCCTAGGTTTGTGGGACAGTCTAGATTGATGCGTTAGTTCAAAACGTCCGGATCCGTAAATACTTAATATAGTATTAGGGTTTTCAAATGCGCAGAAGGCATCATAAACCTGTTGTAATAAAATCCGTGATTATAGTTTGGATTTGTTACGGCCCCAATTGCAGTTTGGTTCAGTTATGTGGATCTGCCAAAGTAGTTTGCTTGTATTTGAATGTGTTGTAATGCGTTATTTGATTTATTCCCACACGCAGTTAGCAAATTCATCTGTTTGTTTGGATGGCATACATGGGTTATCCACACTGTTGTACATATCGTTCTCTCTCTAGGTTGCTTATTGACCAATTATATGGCACATCCAATTCGTCCTTAGATTGGTCATTCAGCAAACGACAGCCTTGCCATGGTGAACTTGACTGTACCTGCCGATAACGTCCCGGAGGATAATATTGTCTCTGCCCTACGCGCGCGCATCTTTGCGAAGCGCCAAGCGAGAATGGCAGGTGCACTGGCACGCGAGCAAACTGTAGCAGTTTGTTCGCTCGCCGGCCTTCCTCCCAGAGAGAAGGATTTGGAGGATGCCGAGGATGACTTCAACAGCTCCGGCAGTGAGCAGATAATGCTCGACCCATATTGCATTTTCGGCTGGTATGCCGGCAGAGAAAATGGCATGTTGAAGAAGCGAAAGCGAAAGTGGAAGAAAGGGAAGCGGAAGGGAAAGGGCGTCTCTGAATTTCCTATGATAGCCATGGCTTAGCTATTACAGTGTTGCAACATCTTTGTTTATGTAGATGAATTATGTACTCTATTTTATCTTTTTCTTGACATCATTTTGTATTGTGGTTTATTGACTTAGTTAATGCAATTCAGGCACTGTAGTCAACTAGTGGACCGTCCTGCTTACGACCGGCTATGGATGCTGAACTAAGGCTTCTTGCTGTAAAAAAATCAGTATGTTATGTTTTATGATGTTGTTGTATGTCATTCAACCCCCTACACTGAAGCAACTTTCATGCTTATCTGAACTTGCTAAATGCAGTCTACAGTGCCAGAAGTTAGTACAGTCTCAGCACCTGCATGTGGTTCTGTATCCTCCGCTGACAGGCCCCGTAAGGTATGTTCATCTTGTTTTTACAATGGCAACTTTCATTTACAAAAGGATATAAGCTGTACGTCGTTGTCATTGACAGGCGAAGTCGGCGTCTGAACTGAAAAAGCATTATGCTAGCATCGGTCACTTCCACTATGAAAAGAGGCCAAACTGTTTTGTAAGAATCATGTAGGACAAGCGGTGTGAATCTCGTTTGGTAATATCGGACGGTGCAGCCTCCCTTTTGCAGGCCAGCAATCTGAGCTTACCTAGGTTTATCAATCTGGAGACGAGCACGGGCTGTGGTTGGCGTGCTGAGTTGAAGCAAGAAGAAGATGGAGTGCTGGAGTTGGGTGCGTTGTGGTGTGCCTTTGCCAAGTTCCATGGACTGAAGGTTGGATGCGTTGCTGAATTTGAGGTTGCACACCCTGAGCTCATGAAGGTGAACATCTACAACGAGGCAGGAATTGAGGTGACATACACACTGTGTGGCGATGTGAACTTCTTTACATCGGATAAGTCCACCTCATGTTAACTGAGGCTGGTACTTATTGTATCGTGGTTGCTAGAAGCTTTGCCTTGTCTTATGGTTTGTTTAAGTTGTATGTCTGTAGAATTTAAGTACTATGACTGTTTATGGTTGATTTAAGGTGTGTTTCTGCAGAATTTAAGCTTAATTGTTTGGTGTTGCCCTGTAAGAATTATTTTCCTAGTCATCTTATTAGTGAAAGGACGGTTGGCGATCCCATTTGTTCCTAATATCCTTGGCCGCGTGCCCTATGTCATGCACGTTGAATCTGCCCTCGCGTTAGAAGTTGAGTGAATTTGTCATGGTGTCAACTGTTATCTGAATCTATCATGGTGTTCAAAGTTAACTTAATTTTTTTGGGTAACCTAAAATCGTTCTGGTGTCAATTGTTACTGAATGTTTCAGTTAACTCAATTTGTCCTGGTGTTGAGATAACTAAATTTGCACTAGTGTGAATTGTTAAGAGAATGTTGTACACGCCTACTCGGTTGGCGTTTTAGGAGGTGCACGGTAATATTAGACTGGTCGTCAGCATGAGCCGTCTAATCAGCTGGCGTGTCACCCTTATTTGCTGGTCTGGCCGGGCAGGCGCCCTGTCACGCCTATGTGCCAGGCGCTACAGGTGCAGTAAAATATAAGCCGAATGACCAGGGCCAACTTTTCCAGTATGTAGAGTGTGCGTGTTCCCGATACGTGCCTCTTAAATTGTCGTTTTAATAGCTTCTTTGGAAATGTTGGACGATCCAACTCTCCATAGTCCTGACTATGTGGGCCACACTGCCCTTCTCTCATTATTTATGCGGTTCCGCTCTCCACTCTCCACTCCTCCGAAACCCCTTTCTCATCATCACTCTGCTCCTCTCTGCCGCTCGCACACCCACCTCCGTCCCGTCGGCCATGGACTCGGCGAAGATCAAAGAAGAAGAAGATTGGGGGAGTTCTATCAGAAGCTTCTGGGATGGGCAGTACGCACAGAGTGAGAGATTGGCGGCGGAGATAGCTGGCGGCAGTCGGCAGTGAGATGTTCAGTCCAGCAGCACCAATGTGCCCCATACTGTAAGTAATCCGCCCCGCCCTTGTTGGTACAACTGATTTGCATGCTAGGTTTTCTCAAATCTTCCGTCGTTGCCTGTATTCAAATAGGTAGATTTAAGGTGGTCGTTCCAATCTAGGCTGATTTCCATGCGAGGTTTTTTTATGCAGTTGTTCCTTTGAAAACCACATGGAATTGGTCACAGTAGATTAATCTTAGAAGCTATGCTTAATCCTCATGAACAATTGATACGGATCTTCTTACCTTTGGAACGGAACCTTTAGATTCGCCCCCAAGCACATAGAACCGCCAAATTCTTAGCCACTGCACTTTTCTGATATCCCTAGTAAGGAAGTACTGTAACCACAGAAATGCATGATTGCGATATTGTAATGGGAGTTTCTAATAGCAAGTCAGTGCCTAAAGATTCGTTCATAATGTACTACTCCCTCCGTCTCAAAATAAGAGACTCAACTTTGTACTAAAATTAGTATAAAATCCAGTCACTTAATTTGGGACGGGGGGAGTATGTTGTATTGTTTGTACTCTAACTAGTCCCCTGTTCTTGCGGACTGCTAAATGAATGCAGGAGGTTTAAATGGAAATGGAAGATCCGAACCATGCATTGGCAGCCCCGCGCGTTTCAACACTGGCGGAGACGACTGTACATGGATCCTTGCTAGTAGCAGAACATGAGAAGAAAAGACAGAGAGATGTTTTGGCAGGTTCTACCAAGCAAGCAAGTGCCGTTGCGCCCGCTGGTGTAAGTAACTCGCGCTGCGTTAAGTACAGATGCAGCTTATTTGTCGCTTCAACCTACATTCATAGCGTAATTTCCTCCTTGCAGGATTCATCTCTCCATGGACTTTCACGTTCTCCTACTGCTCCTGCTGTAGTGCTTCAGCGTTCTGCTTCAACTCGTCCTGCTTCACCAGAACTCCCAGAACGACCTCACAACAAGCTGCTGAAGAACATGTATTCGGACAAGACGGTGGTTGTGGATATTCTCGGGGCACGCACGAGTGAGTATAGGGGTAGGGGCCATCCCGTGAAAACTAGGCATGTTCCTGATGTTCATACTCCTAGCCGTTTTACGGTTCAGATAGATTTAGATGAGAATCTTGCACTGTTCGTGCTACCGAAAGGAGTCGAGAAATTCTTCAAGGGCACATTCCCTTGGTGCATAAAGTTGCGCACAAGCCATCATTGCCACTGGAACGTACATTTGAGCCGCTACGAGGAGAAACTGGTCTTCAATGATGTCCAAGCTGGTTGGCGGAAGTTTGCAGATCACCATGATCTCAGGAATGATGACATCCTCACCTTCACCGTGGTTGATGCGAACAAGCTGGATGTGAAGATCTACAACGCAGCGGACTCGATGCAGAAGAATATGGAGTGTCGTGAGCACAAACAGTTCGCTATCCCGCCTCGTACATGATGAAGTGAAGTCTACTGTACTTAGTGATAAAATGGTCTTTTGCGTTCACCACCTGCAGTGATTCAGTGATCTTTAGAACTTTGTTGGTCTGTTACCTTACCTTTTGGTTTTATCATGAACTATGTTGGTCTGCTACCTTACCTTTTGTTTGTATCATGAGCCTGTCCCTAAATCTATTTCACAGTCTAACTGTATGTTCTCATCTTTGGTCAAATGTTTAAGCCTACATCTATTTTCATACTACCTGCTAATCATTTTCCATAGCACAACCTGTTCCTCCAGACACGCTTAGTTAGAAATAAGGCGTGACAATATTGAACGGATGAAAATATTTTGGTGTTCAACTTTGCCCATCACACATGCTAGCTTTGTAGGCGTACAGCACCGTCCCGTCCCATCGACATCTGTTAGTGCCTACCTGTTTGGCGCTACATACACACAGGCGCGTGTTGCCTGCGAAGTCACGCCTACCTGTTTGGCGCGAAATACACCATCGGTACAACCGAGCGCCCTGCAGTATACCTGCCTGCATGTCACGCCTACCTGTTTGTCGGTACATACACCATGGGTACAGGTGTGAAGTCAGGCTGATAGGCGCAACCTACAAGGCTTGAAAAAGCCTGGATGTTCTAATTTACGTAAAATGCAATTATTCCCATAAATTTGAACTCCCAGACATATTTGAGTTTACTCAAAAAATCAGTTATGTTTGTAGAACAAATTGAGTTAACATGGACAGCAGTACAAATTAGTAAACTGCAACCATCCACCTCAATTTGCACTCCCACAAAAACTTCAGTGAACTAAAAAAATCAGTTTACTTTACAAAAGAAAGTCAGTAAGGTCACAAATTAAGAAAACTGGAAAATGTGTGGTTCAGTTAACATTTGACAGGATAACAAATTCAGTTAAGTTTGAACAAATCAGTAAAACACTTGGAGAAATTCAGTTATGTTACAACACTTGGAGAAATTCAGTTCAGGTTGGTCAGGATAACAAATTCAGTTAAGGCTGGTCAGGATAAGAAATTCAGTTAAGGGTACAGTTTATTTTAGACACCCGTGCATACTTCAGTTAACTGACAAATTCAGTCAACGTTGGAGAGCATATTAAATTCAGTTATGTTACAACACGTGGAGAAATTCAGTTAAGGTTGGACAGGATCAAAAATTCAGTTAAGGATAGAGTTTATTTTAGACAACCTTACATACTTCAGTTAACTGACAAATTCATTCAACGTTAGAGAGCATAATAAATTCAGTTATGTTACAACACTTTCTGAAATTCAGTTAAGGTTGGACAGGATAACAAATTGAGTTAACGATACAGTTTATTTTAGACACGCATACATACTTCAGTTAACTCACAAATTCAGTTAACGCTGGACAGGATAATAAATTCAGTTGTGTTAGAACACCCGGAGAATTTCAGTTAGCTGAAAAATACAGTTAACTTTGGACAACACGACAAATTTATCGCAGAGAGAACATTTGGTGTGTTTACGATTGCAAATTAGTGGTTCGGAAGTGAAGAAACATGCATACAAGAACTACATACAGAAAAGAAACGAATTACAGCCAAAAGTTTACTAGGACTACGGTGTTGAGGTCGGACAGGTAACACTAACAGAAAAGATATCTTCTGACTGACAAAATGACTGCTGGACGAGCTCATCGATGCCTTCGGCGCGTGTATGTCTTCATCGCAGCCGGCATTATCGCATCCATGTTGGGGCCGCTGGAGTCTTGGACACCGGGAGTGCACGCCGATATACGGTGCTTAGCGTTGAACTCGGCCTCGTCTGCTATGCGCGGAGCCTCTTGGACATGCGCGGCGCAGTTCCAGACCTTCCTCCTGGTGTCGCACTCCGCCTCCGTCGCATGCCGGCGGAGCTCGATGATGCATGCTGACAGGCGCCTGACCTCATCGGCCAGGTGTCCCAGCTGATCGTCTCGCGCCTGGATCATCTCTGCCTCTAGCATCGCCTGGCCCCTCATGGTAGCAAGAACCGACGCCGCTTCGTGCACGGATAGGCAATACTTGACGCGGCGGTACCTCCTTTTTGTCCTGGGTCTCCTTGGAGTAGGGGCTGCCAAGATGTCTGTGGGAGGGGATGTAGTTTCTGCAGAGCAATGAGATTCGTCGAAGGAGGTGGGAGGGGTTAAAGACGGTGCTGGCTGAGGCAAGTGTACCGGCTGGCTTTCGCGGACATGCCATATGGATATGGCAGGAATCAACTGAGAGGAGGATGCCATGGACAGTGGGGAAATGTGGGCTGGAGGTAGGGGAAACGCATAAATATACCCGCCGTACTCGCCTTTTGATTTGGCGTGTCAAGGTCATGGATGGTCCAACTCATCGGTCTCGTATAAACAAATATCACGCCTTTTTCCGAGACGCTGGTTGGTCTAACATAACAGCAGGTACCCCTGACACCTCCACCCGCTTTCGTCCCCCACCTACAAAACCCCCCACCCCCCGTACCATATTCCTCTCCCTCTTCCCCCCCTTATCTTGTATTTGGATGGACCCAAGGCGAGGCGACATGGTGCTTATGGATGCAGTGAATGAGGCTACTACCACGGCTGATTTTGTAAGTATTCCACCCACGCAGATCTGCTTTCTTGTGGATGTTGTTAGATGTAATAACTGACTTCAAATGTTGTATCAATGGATATACTAATGAGGATTGTTGTCCCGTGTGGCTTTTTTGAAGCTGGAAACGCTGTGGTCGTTGCTGCCGGCCGGGTTCAAGTTTGATCCCTCAGACCGTGAAATCATGGAGCATCTCCAGGCCATGTGTGATGGCGACGGCGTCGGATCTCACCCTCTTATTCATCACTTCATCCCCACCTTGAATGAGGGCATATGCTCTACCCATCCCGACAAGCTCCCAGGTGATGCGGTCCTCCTTCACGGGCATGTCATTTCTGTCCGATGAGATGAGCTGCCTCTGATTGTAAATTTACCAGGTTTGAGAATGGACAGCGTGAGCAAACATTTCTTCTACCGTCCCTCCAATGCGTACAACAAGGGATCGAGGAAGTGTCGGATGATACCGAGTGAATGCCTGGAAGGAACTACGTGGCACAAGACCGGCAGAAGTTTGGGGATTAAGGTCAGCGGCCGGTACGCAGGCTGGAAGAAGGTGTTGGTGCTTCATACCAGGTACGGCGACGCCAGGTACAACACCAACTGGGTCATGCACCAATACCACCTCGGAGAGCAACCTGGAGAGAAGACTGGAGTGCTGGTCGCCTGCAAGATCTTCTACAAGACGGAGAGAACAACAAAGTCAAGGACAGTGTGTTAGGCTCTAAGGGAGTGTGCTTGCTTATGCGAAGGACCTTTTGCGATGGTACATGGTGTACGAACAAAGGTTTTCGGTTTGCTTAGCATTAGTTTGGCGCGATCTTTTGATATGGTCTATTGTACGAACAAAGTAACGTCTTCATGCATGATTGAATGGACGGGTTTAAGGTACTCAATTTGATGCTTATGTCCTGATGTATCAATTTATGGTTGTGCAGCATGTCTAGTGCAATTTACTCATTAGCAGTAAGCCTATGTATTTGAGCAGGTCACGTCACACAGTTTGGCATGCTTCAACACATGTTCTGGGTGGGAGGGTTTAAGCGGCTGCGGATGTAGGCTTTACTACGCCACACTTTTTGGCGGGCTTAGATACAGACGATGTTCTTGCTCGCAAGGGTTGGAGTGGCTGGGCCTTTATTACGCAACACCTTGTGGCATGTTTCCATCGATGCTATAGGCCTTCATCACGTCAATCCGTTTGGCGTGCTGCAGTGGCGTGGATGTTCTAGAGTATTGCGTTCGAATGTTGTGTTCGCTTCTCCTATTAAATGCCCCTTCGGCAGAGTACCCGCTACCGGCCCTCCCCACACCCGTCCACCCTATCCATGTACAGTGCTTACCTCTCGTTGTTCATGGTGGATCTGTGCTAATCCCCACGGCCGTCAATGGACGAAGAGGGGAGCTGTGGAAGTCAATCACAGTTGGCAAAACGCTGGTTGCACATCCTACGTCCGCCGAAATCTCACGGGCATGGGGACCTCGCTCGCACGACAGATGTTCCAACTACCCCACAGATGGATGCACTTACCAAGCCTCCTACTACTGTAAGTGTTTCAAATCCAGCGCACTTCATACATTCATGCGTGTTCGCAAATCCAGCGCACTTCATAACTTCGCCTCTTGAACTACGTCCTAGGAAATGGTTCGAGCAGCTCTGCAGGCCACAGATCTAGAGCACGCGCTCAACTTGTTCAAGACCAATATAGATGATAGGAACCACATCTCAGTGAAAATAGTTTATGAGCCCCAACGAGAGGACAAAGCATCTGCAGCTCATGATTGGATCAAGAGTGTTCTGAAGTTAGACGATGAAAACAAAGACATCCCCAGATCGAAGCCTGCTAGTACGACTGTAAGTAACCCACAAAAAATCCTAATACTTGTTCATTGCAAGACTTTATTAAGAACACTGACTATCAAGCCCGCACGGTGTGCCTACAGATATTAGGTGCGAACTCATCGGACCAGTTCTCCGTGGAGGAGAAGGAGCGAGGGAGACGGCTGAGGGACGCGTTTTTCGCTTGGATGAACAGTGGTATGGAGCACAGTAGGGCGAAAAAGATATTCGCTAATGGTGGACTCACAGAGGCACAGTTGAAGGAGTATCTCAGGACACACTGTCACAAACTGCATCTGCTGCAAATATGCATATTGATGGAAGCCAACGAGGAGGAGAGGAATCGGATGGGTCCTAACGCCAGAGAGATAGCATATCCGATGAAATCCATTATGTGGGCTATCCTTGAAGGCGCGTCTCTGAATCCTAAGCAGGCTGTGCGATGGTCCTTCTTATGCGAGCCGAGACCCTTGTTGGATTCCCCTGAAGTGTGTACTGCATTTCTTCCCCTGCCCCGGTTGGGTGGCTAACCATTTAACCATTTAACTGTATGCAATTCATGATAATAGAGTCACGAATGAATGTGTCTGTCATCTCAAATTTGCAGAACTTTAGTTACTTTCAACAACGAATGGTACATGGCTACAAGACATAAGAGAGCGTACATTAATGGTACATGACAGTAACAAACTTTATGTTCTTCAATCCAAGATTGTATTGTACATTATGCATCACATGAGCCTCCTAATCTTATACCTCGACACCTCTCTTTCGTTGATGAGCTGTTCAATCTGTGACTCGAGGCCGATCTTCTCCTCCCTCTCTTTGTTAAGATATGTGGTCGGCCTATTAACCTGAGCCTGCAGCTTCAGCTTCTCCCCCTCCAGCTTGTAATATTCTTCGGCCCTAGAAATGTTACACTACAACAGGAACCCCCCTTTAGCAACACATGTTTTGCAACGTTCTAGTGATGAGTTGCAACAAAGCTGCCATAGCTACGCATATATGCGTTGGGACGTCTATGTGTCGTTGATGATATAAGGGACAACGGATGCTATCTGATGCACTCTATGCATTGCCATTTACACACGTGACATCCATGATTATATGATGAAGCCCAAACCGTTTTCTAGTGGGCTATGTGTTGTAAAGATAAAAGAAACTATTTATACCTAGTAGTAATAAGTTGTTATATTTCTAAAATTCTGACATCATCCATATGTGCATACAAGTAATAATAAAATATGGCAAACCGAGTACTCGAACCTGTAACCTCAAGCTCGGTAGAAGAAGAAGCTAACCAACCGGGATAAGTAGAGAACGTGATGGGTTTTAGATTGTTCCACCTGTGTGTATGTTCCCCACTGTGAGCAATTAACCAACTCCGCTCAGCTGGGCCTTAGAAAGCAAGGGCCCACTGTGCGCACCGGGGAAGTAGCGGTGAATCGAGCCGCCGTTGATTAAACTTTAATGTCAATTCTCAAAAAATAAAAAAAAAATTATTTATACTACCCTGAAAAAAAGTTGTTATTTGTACTCGATTCTAGTACAAAAATAAGTTGACTTTACTAAAAAAAATTGGTACATGTATGAATTCTCAAAATATAATGCTACTTGTACGAAGTAGTTGTACTTGCTACTTTTACGTTTCACTAAAAAATGACTGCTACTTTTATGTTCATTAGAAATCAAGCCATAAGAAATAAAATATTTTTTATGTTGCCAATTTTATTTAAATAGGTCAAAAATAATAATTGAATTTTTTCTCAGGTAAATAAAAATATATATTATTTTACAATGTTTTCACGCTTTTTGAAAATTTTCATGGAAGTTTAAAGTGTTCACCCATATAAAAAGCCACAAATCCGTATATTAAAAAAATCAATGTGTATTTACAAAAATCATTTACTACATAAATGTTTATCGTGTATTAAAAAAAGGTTCATCATGTTTTTAGAAGACATTGATTGTGCATTTTGAGAAAATCAAAGTGAATTTAACTGTTCATCGCACCATCGTGTATATAGAAAAGTTCATGGAATTTTTTTAAACTTTCACACATTTTAAAGGAATCTTTTTTTTAAATGTTCATCATTGACGATGGATCCACTGATCGGGATCTAAATGAGGCACCCAACCTCCTTCGGGAACCTATAGCCACATCATTGGAAGCCTGTAATATGCCCCAGGGAGCCAAGAACCTAGACTTTGTAACCTAAGCTTCACCGGGAATATAAGGCAATGTCAGGGACCCCTTTAGGGAGAAATAAAAAAAAACTTACAAGCGGTACCCTCTCTCTGCCGCCAGGAAGAGCGAATGGTAACTAGGAAAAGATATCTCATTGGCGACCAGATTGGTCTCCGGGGACCACCGAGGTAAGAAACACACTTCTATGAAAACCCCTATAGGTAACCACTTAGTAGTGGTGCGGGTTATTTGAAACGCGCTACTGCTAATTAGTAGTAGCGCGGGGTGAAAAAACACACTACTGGTAGGTCATAGTAGTACCATGGCCACAGACGACCCGCGCTACTACTAAGTGGTCCCCACCGTCCCCTGGGACAAGCCATAGTAGTAGCGCGGGGTGTAAAACCCGCACTACTACTAATTTGATAGCTGTAGCGCGGGTGTGCAACCACGCTCTACTAATACGGATAGACGGGGCCAACTGGTGGACCCCGCATAGTTGTAGCGCGTCTGCCAGAGGCCGCGCTACAACAGTTGTGCTTAGTAGTAGCGTGTCCTCGATGCCCCACGCTACTACTAAGTTCCACTTATTACCATAGCAGATGCCCGTCCCCCCATCGCCATGCCACCTCTCGCAGCACACACATTCTACTATGCCATCCCGCAGCCGCCCCGGACCTGCCCGTCGTTGCCGCCGTCCCCGCGTCCCCGATCGACACCCCCCTAATCTAGTGTTGCCCCTCAAATTTGTCGTATCGTCTTCCTTTCCCACCTCCACCTCAAAACCACATATTGTTTGCTCCCTGGCGCTCTCCCTGCTTATGATCGTATCCCGTCCATTCCAAACCCTAAGGGCTGGATCGACTGCAACAACGAGAGCCATTAGGGTGGCTGGTGATGGTGACATCGATGATGACTTCAGTGACCTTGTCAACTTTGGCCACAACTGGACAACCGGCATGGGGCAACAATGACATCAACAACTAACAACCCTTTTATCTTCCTTTTAAGCGATATAAAGATACATTTATCTATCTTATTTATTTCCTACGTCCCAAAATAAGTGGCTTCGATTTAGTACAAGTACGTACGGAGTATCTTCTTCAAGTTACTTGTATTTATTTGCTCTTCATTTGAGTACTTTTTAAAATTTCCTAATACTTGTAATGTAATAGTAATGTAATAATTTAAACAATTTTTAAAGAATTTAAAATAATCTTAGTTTTAACTAGAAGCACCAAGAACTATTTTTTCCCCATCTCTTATTCCATTCGAGTATGTATTTTTCCTCACATTTTCCTTTCTCTTAACATGTCAATTGTTTTTTTTTTCTGAGACTCACATGTCAATTAGTTTTTTTCTGACTCATATGTCAATTAGTTAACCAGTTTATTTAGAAAAAAATTGTTAAAAGGTCACCGGAAATTCAGTCCCGCCATTTTTTCTTCTTATTTCCCTCCATTTTTCCCACGTCAACGATTTCCCTCCATCTAAAAAAATAAAAAACTGAAACTGCTCGGCTGTTCCACAAAATCTGCCCCTCATCTACCTGATCACCATGCGCACGGTTCCATCTTCCCCATCACACCTCCACTCATCACGAACCCCACCGCCATTGGAAAGCTCATATTCCTCGAGGCGCCATCTCTCTCTCCACCTAGCAGTCGTCTGTCGCCGCCCTCTCTCCACCTAGCTGCGCCGCGGCCGGGCGAGCCTTCTGCGTGTCGTTGGTGCCGAGGAATGCCACCATGTATGGTAGATCGTGCCTTCGGTGGCAGCATGACCGACCACGCTACGGAGGCGCTGCAGCTCGTCGTCCCCAACCCCATTGACGTGCTCACCTACCTCGCGTGGAAGACCTCCGAGTTCCCAACGTGCCGCGTGATTGGCTCTGTCACCAACCTCCACTCCTCCAAGTTCAGATTCCTCATCGCCGAGCACCTCGACGTTAATGCGCAGGACGTGTAGGTAACTCAATTAATCTTCCTGAATGTAACCATGAATCCATGATCAATTACCTCGATCGAGCTTGAGTCGGAGTTGTGGGTGGATAATTGTTCCAGCACCTTCCTTGCACATCTTCTACCCAGTGGCCGATTTATTCTCTCCCCACAGAAGCGAAGGATCCTCCCCTGCATTATCTTCTCTTTTTTGCCCTCCTCTTGTCAGTAGACCAGCAAGTACACATCTGCAGTAAGCATCTCACAGCTGCACTTCCTTCCTCATGTCATGCAAGTTACAATACTAATCGTAGAATTGTCGTGTCCCAGGATCGGATTGGAAGTGGAGGCAGAGGTGAACCGAGGGGGACGAGGTCAAGACTATTAGCTCGGATACATGTAAGCAATTTTGACGGATTCTGAAAAATAGCGTACTACGTTTTTCCCCTTAATTTAGGATCTAGCTTCAGGCTTTGAGATATTTTGCAGTTTGTATTAAACATAAGCAGTTCTATTTTTGTTCTCGATATACGTATGCCCACATATATTTCTGAAATACCATGTAGTATAATTTCTTATTTTACTCAAGGACCTAACTTCATGCTTTGATTTTTTTTTTGCAGATGTGTGTTAAACAAAAGTAGCTCCGTTCTTGATATATGCATGCAGAATTGCATACATATGCTTCTGGAAACAGTGTAATATGAATCTTTTACTTAAGGACCTACTTTCAGGCTTTGAGCAATATTTTGTATTTAATCTGTAAAATAGTCTTGTCCTGGAAATGCAATATTGATATAATATAAGAAAGTGAGGAGACAATACAAGCAATTGTGCAACGCCTACTCTTACGCATAATGAAATAGTTATGCTCTGTCTTTGTTTTGTAGAATGATCTTATAAGTTATAACACCACAACCTCTTATTTAGCAAAAAGTGCTCAACCTAGACTTCTGCGACAAACAATTTGATGATCCTTAAGAAGCACTTTGGACAGCAAAGCAGCTTCTGTTACTTCGAACACATGGTGCGCTCCCCTGATTTGTGTGCACCTTCTTATTCTATTAACTATTGTAGGATGCAATTTGTATGGTGGGCTCATGCTTCAGAAGAAAGTCAACAGAACAAGCAATAGATGTCTTTCGTTTCACTACAGACCAAGAACAATATAAAGCAGGGGGCAGCCCTTTTTCGTCACTACAGACCAAGAACAATACCAAACAAGTGTATGTTATGCATGATTCTTTGCATATTAACTTTATGTTATGGATGATTCTTTGCAGGTTTTAAATTGCTTATGTTAGAAAATCTTTCTCATCTACTTTCTTTTATGTAATAGGTTGGCATTATATTATTTTGAAGAGGTTGGGAAACCAAAACGAGAATGTTACTCTTGCTGCACACTAAAGTACTGACTAGAATATAAAACTGATGTTGTTAAACTGGCTAATAAGTTCTGAGCAGTGCAAGTTGATGCTATGTTGGCAAAATGTGATCTGTTGATAAGACCACTAAAAGGTTTAAAATTATTGGTCAGGCGACAAAATTAATTATTGCATCCTTTGTATGTTGCTCGTCTAAAATTTACTGCTCTATTAACTTGATTTTATCTAACGGCTCATTACTGATATATTTTCTCTATTGTTGTAGATTGCCAGGTAAATTGACGATGCATGTCTCACATTGACTGAAGGGTCGAGAACGGGGCTACTTCTAAATAGCTTCATATTATGTTTTAGAATGTCGTCTCTAGAGTCGATGTTTGAAGCATTAATATTTAGAATGGCTGAGACGCTGATTGCAAGGATGAGAATCAGACTACTACTAGATAGTTTCAGTCCTGTAATCTTTGGATTGTGTTGTTTGTAATGCAACAAAGCCAATTTAGTATATGAGACATTTTTATTTACTACATTTTGGTTCATATGCACTATCAACATTGACCGAATAATATGGATGACAATATATAAAGTAAAATTAATTGTTCATGCCATGTGGCAATGTCTCTCGGCATTGTAATAATCTGGTATGCCCATTTTGAAAATCCTTTTCTGGACGGTATGCGCCAACGCATATGAAGTGTTGTAAAGCTCTAACTATATACGTTGCTATGTTACAACGCTTATTCACATCATTTACCAACGCATCTATATGCATTGTTGTAGACCCTTCCAACGCCACCTACGGCAACACATACTAATCCGTTGGTGTTGCCCTTAGCAACACTTATATGGACATACGACAACACATCAATGCGTTGCTAAAGGGGGGTTCCTGTTGTAGTGGTTGTCCCTGATTCTTCCGCATCTCTCCTCATCATACAACCTCCAAAGCTCTGTCACATATTTCTTCAGACACTCCGGCCATTCCTGGTCAACCCATTGCAAGAACCCACAGTTGGAGCTTCCCAACAAAGTGTTAGCACGAACGGACGGACAAATGAGTTACTGCTTCCAGATCAGCTACGTCATCAGTATACGAAAGCGCCGGTTATCGTACTCACCAGAACAGCGCATCCTAAAAATCTCCGCCCGGTGTCAGTTCCTTTGAAAGCGACTAGTCTCCGACAGTAGGCTCGGTGATGGCATCACGCACTGACATCGATGGCGCGGCCGCAGTATTGCATATCGTGGATGGTGTCTAGCACCTGAGTTAACAGATCAGCAACAAAAACATGTCATCCAGTAGGCGGCTAGTCAATTTATTCAGCAAATGACAGATCGACATGTTCTGGGCCACTCCAATTAAGGAATAGATATAACTCACGATGTTGAACAAGGAATCGACGTCGAAGTTGTCTGCTCCGCCGTTATCCGTGCCGTCGAGAGCTGAGACCATGGACGGGTCGATCAGCAACGGCGTAGGGGACGGGGTGGTTGCGGGCGTCCGACCTTAGGCAACGGCGTGGGGGGTGTGGTGGGGGGTTGGGGAAAGGGTGGCGCAGGCACCGCTTAGAGATGGTCCGTGCCTTATATCGTAGACCAGATCCACCGTACCCCAAGGCGGCGCACGTTCAAATTTTTGGGGGAAACGAGGTCCATTCTGAACGTCAATCAGTTTGGCGCCGTAATCCTCGAAAAGGGGAAAAATGGATTGGCGCTGTACACATGTGATTGTCGTTACCTCTCCTTGGCCCCTCCTTTATCGATGACGTTTATATCGGAAAATCTTAAAAGCGGCAATTCAAATTTGCTTCAACTTCCGTTTTACGCTCCAACTGCCCACCAACCCCATGATCTATTCCTTCCCATTTTATTATCTTCCTTGCCCTATTGCCTCCTGCAAAACTTGCAACCCAGAGGAACGATCCCTGTGGTTTAGTTCTATGCCCAAACACTCACCGGAGCCATGGATGAACCACGCGGCAGCCGGCCAACACCACTTGGAGGCATGGATGAACCAGGCAGCAGCAGGCCCAGATGGCTCGCGGGCGCCATGTCCGAAGATGCATTGGAGGTGATCGCATCTACAATTGACGTCTTGACGGCCACAAGGCTCGCCGCTGGCTGCTCAAGGTTTTTCAAGGCTATCGTTAAGCATTCACGCCAGTTGCGCCTATTCTTTGGTCTTCCATGCCTGTTCAAGGACGATCATGTCCTAGGGCCCGAACCAGCCCCGGTTGGCCGGCGTTGCAGTATCATGCCGCTAGACAACCCGATTTTCACGGGCACTTGGGTTGCTTCAGACGAGGAGGTTAGAAGTCCATAATTAGTCCATGTCGGTATGTCGCTATAACCCGTTCATGTCATTCAATTGTGCATTGTTTCGTCCTCTCGTAGGTGTGGGTTGGCGCGAAAGAAGATTGGATGGCGTACATTGGAGAGAACACATAAATCAGATTACACAATGTGTACACCGCTGTGACTGTCGATGCAGAACCGTTGTCTTCAATTGGTTTTGGCTGTACTGATGCAGACCAAAGGAATATGTGATACGATTACACTGAAGCGGAGTTGAAGAAGGTGGTCATTAGCCATGCACCAACATGGTACCACCGATACAACGACCACTATCTCATCATTGTTTTCGACATAGCGATGGCTACCAGGGACAGCCAACAAGGATGGTGCCGGCTGGCTCCCGCGCAGTTGTGCCCCGCCAGATATGAAGACGCTCTATGCGCCGGTGGCAGGATCTACGCGCTCACAGATGAGGGGAGTTGTTTCGTGTGGCATGCGGACAGCTATGGTAAGAGATTGACCGTTAACTAACTTTTGCCTACGCTGAACTAAATGATATTATGTATACTTCGCAGGGACGACACACCCCCCCTGTGAAAATCAGTTCGCCATGGCTAGCAGTTCCACCACCCGTAGGGCTCACATGGAACCTTGTGATCGACGACCAGGGATGGGGATGCATCATGTTCTTCGTCGTCACTTTTGGTCAGGTCACAGGGGAAGAAGTCGAGAAGCCTTACCTGGATCGGATCCTCACTGTGTACACAGGTACCGTCGATCCTACAAAGCACGGCATGATGTCTAACTTCCTCTGGTTCGGCACTGACCACTTATGTGAACACGATAGGGTTGCACTGCTTGGTATTTTGCTTGGAAGGTGGCGACGATGACGTACGTGACGCTGCATGGGCACCCAGGAACTCTATCGGCGACCGCTCTATCTTCGTTGGTGACAGCTACCCACTAATGCTGAAGATGCCACCGAACGGTATGCCCCCAAACATGCACCAGGACGATGGCCTGCCTTTCATGCAAGCGGGGTGTGTTTACAGTGCCATAGGCGGCTCGGAGGTGGAGCGGCGTACCGTGTCCCTGACCTGTGCCGCTTCAGCCTGAATGGGGCACCTTCACTAGGTACCGCTCTCAGGAGCTGCCAGGCCTCGGCTAGAAGCCCGCCCATGTGGATGGTGTCGTCCATGGCACGCCTCTGGGACTGGAACATACCAGAGGATGAATCGCAGGCCATGGACTATTTCGATGCCATGTGAGCATGGCCATGAGTTTAATTACCCTTGTACATATTTCATCGTCCTGCAGTTAAATCGTGCAGTTTTAATGTTGTTGTCGAACAATCTAGTTCTTTCACTGCGTGTTTCATTGTGTTTGATTGCCAACTATTGTCTGAATTTAGATATGAACTAACAATGATTCCATATGGGCACAACATGAGAACATCAACATCACAACGATAACAAAGATGATAAAGGTACCATCTCAGTACACTACAGACGGCCTACATCATATGTCTGAACACTAAAAACGCCGAAATGTCTTGTAAGAATCAGCTAGCGAACTGTAGTTCTCCTCCATACGGCGCTTCTTCCTTTCTTGCCTTGCAATATCTTCTCGCTCTTGGACCACCTTCGCGTCACGTTCCCGCTTGAGTCGCTCAGATTCACTGGCCTCCATTTTCCGACGCCATAAACCTTCAAATTATTTGTCTCTGATCTCCTGCTCCATGCAGAGTTCCTCTTCAAAGACCTTCCAAGATTGGTCCAATGTGTCTGGACCGTACTACGGGCACCACCGAGTTATGTCTTGGTAGTGCTCACACCACACCGCATCTGGCGCCCGCGGTGTTGTCTATAGCGGCGGTGGTGGGGAAGGACGGACTGCGCGTGTCCAAGTGTCGGCAGGCTTCTTACGCAGGGAAAAACGGGCTCGACTGCTAAGTAGATAATCGCCGTACACATCTGGGCCATCAATCCATTGGAAAAAGTAGCAACACAGCTGACTCTGAAACATAGATACGAACTATGTTAACAGGATACCTTGCGTGCATACATCCTATTAGAGGAAATGAGCAAAAAACATACCTCCCAATGTCCACAACAGTAGTACGCACGACCCGCCGTATCTGGATGCATCGACTGGAATATGTATGCTGGGTCGCCGCAGCAGCATAGAGGGACTAGTAGCCTAGGTGGAACAGGAGCATCTTTTGAAGCAACAGTAGGGTACTTACCCTTGCTCTTCTTGGCGAGGGCACGAAGCCTGTTGAACTTATCCCAGTCCACATGCCGCTCTGTAAATAACCTGTTAGGACAGATCTAACAAGTTGGTAATGAAAAAATATGACCCGAAAGCAAGGAAAGCAGGGGGTAATCACCTCCAAGAACCATTGCCATGTCAATCGTGCAACGAACTGGATGTTGTAGCGGCTGCTTTGGGAGAGGAGATGGATAGATTAGAAATACAGTGGGGGGGTTTGGGGCTGAGGGGTGCTATTATAGTCTTGTGAACAAGCCAGATTAGTTGGCACAACTGATTACAGATACATACATCGGACACACCGGTGTAAGCTGCTTGTGACGGCCTGTGGTAAGGTGGGCCTGGCCTAGCGGCCGGTGTCGCGATGGGGAAATTACATATCCCACATTCGCTGCCCTAGCTCGTATTGCCCTAAGCGAATATCCCCTAAATCCCTAGCCCTTGCCGGTGACCTGTCTCTCGTCGACGTTCCTGTCTACCCCTCGGAGCTGTCAATCGGGAGCGTCAGTCCACGTCGTTGGGTCAAGACGTACCCGCCGATACGAACCACTCGCCGGAGACTTCATGGCAAACCTCAGATCTAAGGGTTTTGTTATGCCGGACCTGGTTAGTGTAATGCTCGTCCCTCAAGTTTATCCACCTAATGTATTCTGAACATTACAGAATTCCTTCATAGTGCGCCAACTGTTTGGACAACAGAGGACTGTGTGGTGATGCCAGGATGGGGCTTATCTTTGATCTCACCCTGTCGGAGGGATTCAGGTTCCGAACGGTATGTTCACACCTTGCGATAGTGCTGTTAGGGTGTTCGACATGATCTAAAATAGCAATAGTGCTCACAGTTTACATGCAATCAAAAATAGAAATGTCGTCTCTTAACCATTTATGTTGCAAGCAGTACATCCCTTGCTATGGCAGGACACCTCTCCTGAGAAAGCTTCGGGTTCGGAGAGATCAATGTACTAGAGTTCGGATGTTGCTGAAAACTAAACATGGATTCCTGTGGGGATGTTGGCTGAAGAACTCGAAAGGACGATGCTGTATTGACGGGGAGCATGGTGCGTGGGAAGAGTTCTGCAACACTTATGCCCTAATCACAGGTGATTAAATGATCCTCGATCTAGAGAGCTCTGTCATGAGAGACCATGGCGTTATCATCCCTGTGACCTTTCACCCAGATAGAATTCCGTACATGCATCCAAGTAAGTACTCCTGACTGACAGTTCGTTATCATGGTGTTAATTGCACCTTTAAATTTTGTACCCGCTACAAACGGACGCAAATCGTATGCAGGTTACTACCAAGTAAGCAAATTGACGCAAACTTTAATTGGCACCATGAGGTTTACTGAGGGGACAACCGGAGTTTCATGGCAAACCTTGGGCCATCTAGTTCATTTCGTTGATCGTCTTGGGTCTCTGGTCGTTCGTCACCAAGCTGGTACGGCTCAAGGGAAATGTGTGCCGCTGCTGCACTCTTTAACAGAGTCATATGGTGAACAAATGAATGGTAGTAACTACTATGTTTTATCTATGACCAGACCTTCGTTCGGTTGCACGGACCTAACATGTTTTTGTTTTGTACCAGACTCTGCCCCGTATAATCATTCCATCCCAATTGCCCGAGTGCGGTGACATGGTGCTAGCGCTTGGCAAGAACATTAAGGTCATATCGACCTACTCCACGGCACCTACAGATGGAAGCCTTCTCGTTAATGGGTGGCGCCAAATCATGCCCCTCAGTCCAAGCTGGGCAAGCGGGGACAAGGTCGCTTTCATGCTCTACCATGGCGATAGACGGACCGTGCTATTCATTCACCCAATTCTAGCAGCTGATCTTCCTGCTACCAGTGTCGTAATATGCGGTCCCTGAAGTTTTGCTCGTCTACTGTATAACATGGTCCTCCTTGTTAACCGTGTTAATTGACAAATAACGCGATGACATTCTTATTGTGTTATCTATTTGTCCGCCTTTGAGTGCTGGCAGGTTTGGTATGTCACCACACGATAACCCTGATCACTATAGTAATTAAATACATCTTTCACCATACGCAATGCAACAGGGTGCATAACCAAAATTAATGATGGAAAGTAACATTAAACACAGTGCGATATGAAACCACGAAAATGCATACTTGAGCAAAGTATGAAGCCAAAATGAGCGTCAAGTGCCATATGACACCACATAAGTGCATAGTTCAGCAAAGTACGATAATAAAATGAGCGACACAATCGGAAAGATACCGAACTTAACTACACATTGTGATCTTCGTGATCACATACCATCAGAGCTTCAACCGGTGATGGGTTGAATATCGTCACCTCCCAGTAATCAGGTCACACAACATCGAAATGAAGAATGTAGCCCACCGAAACCTTTGTGTCCTTCACAAAATGAAGCCATCCCTCACTGAGGAACATGTTTCTACCCAAAGTTCTCAGCTCGACTGACCAGGAGCAGCTTCTGCCAACATGAAGGTTAACAGTACGGTGCCCAGCTTACCACAGCTCAGGCACTCAGCAAACTTCTTTGGTGTAGGAAAGGTTGATTCCAGAGGTTGATTCCAGGTGAGGAGGAATGAGGATGCTAACAAATTTGTTCCATTAGTCGGCTGGAGTATATGCCCAACCGAAACGGGCCGACCCCTCTTCAATTTTTTCGCGGAACCTTCAATGTTCTGCTCCTCTTCCAGCGGAACCATCATCTTCTGCTGCTCCGCCTTGAGAGCATCCCTTGTCATCTTCATCTTCTTCACCTTCATCTTCTTCTTGTTCTGCTCGTCCTATGCAACCTCCTTCATCTTCTTCTTGTGCTGCTCGTCCTGTACAACTTCCTTCATCTTCTTCTTGTTCTACTCGTCCTGTGCAACATCCTTCATCTTCTTCGCAACAACGGATCGGTGGAAAGGTGGATAGGTAAGCCCATCAGCCATTTTCTTTTGATTTCGCCTGTGTTTCCGGCACACGCGCACACCACCAACATTATGGTGCTTTTCCTTAGTGCTCACCTCCGTTGGCTTCATGACGGTAGGCATGCTTCCGTCGTGCTTGCTGTTTGAATCTCTAATAAATATAGGCGTGTCACCCATGCCTCTGCTGGAATTAAGAAACATCAACAGCTTACCATCAGTAAATGGAATGCCGAACCCTATAACAGATCCAAAAGTTATCATCATTCAGAACAAACCAATCCGAAAGTCAAAACTGAATAACTCCAATGCTTTCTAATGGACTCTCCTAAAAAATGGATCATTACAGGTAGTGCTAAACAGTTTGCGGGTGGACCAAGAGGTCAACAATCTTGACCACAAGACCCAAAAGCACTGTGTGACCTTATTTCGCCCACACCCCCGTCCACCCAACGCCCACCCCCCACCCACCACCCCCCCCAATCTAATACACATGAAAAAGTTCGAACACTATAAAACGACAGATCTAAATTTGTTGGCTACATTTCTAAATCTTAAGCATCATAAACTTGTGGTCAGGCGTGAATGGAGGGTCCTCTAAACAAGATGAAGAACCTAAATCCAACGGTTAAGAGGAGGCGCACCTTTAAGGCGGGGGACAAGAGGACGACGGCCACGACTGGACGACAGCGAGAAGAGGACGGCCTAGACGACGAGGCGACGGCCGAGACGACGGAGCTCCAATGCGAGCAAGCTTCGAGGGTGAATAGTGTGGAATGCGAGAGGGTTGGGGGTTTTTCAGCTGGGGAGGAATGGGAACAGTGCCCGTTGCTTTAGATATATTGATGAGCCAGATGGACCGACGAGACCGGACGCATGTTAACTTACTAACTGCACCTGCCTTTTGGTGTATGACACGCGGGTCCAGCGTAGGACAGGGCCCACCTGTCATGTAAGTGTGTATTGGAGCGGTCCACCAAAAGGAATACATATCGCGCCAGGCGAATAGGCAAGACAGCTGAGACACACCAGCTAACAGAATTGGATGGTCCAAGGGTATGGGCCGCAAGATTATACAGATTCAAGCTTCTAATGAACTAATACATCACACAGATATAAACTACTACTCGTGAGATCGTAGTGCAAAATCACAGGATCCAACCCAGTACATGAGAACATGCTCTTTTTCGCGTACGAAACGCCAGAGAGAAGCTCGACCAGGTTTGGACGACATCCCTTGCCTTATTGCCCAGCCTGTGATCTGCCCAGGACTATCAATGTCCAACTCATATAATACATCAATAGAGGTCGACGCGGTGATCTGCATAGTGATACGTCCATTTTGCATCATGCTTTTATATCAATATTTATTGCATTATGGGTTGTTATTACACATTATGGCACAATACTTATGCCTTTTCTCTCTTATTTTACAAGGTTTACATGAAGAGGGAGAATGCCGGCAGCTGGAATTCTGGGCTGGAAAAGGAGCAATTATTAGAGACCTATTCTGCACAAGTCCAAAAGTCCTGAAACTTCACGGAGAGTCATTTTGGATTTAATAAAAAATATTGGGCGAAGAAAGTACCAGAGGGGGTCCACCTGCCATCCACAAGGGTGGAGGGCGCGACCTAGCCCCCTGGGCGCGCCCCCCGTCCTTGTGGGCCACCTGGCAGGCCCCCGAAACCCATCTTCTGCTATATGGTGTGTTTTGACCTAGAAAAAAAAGGAAGCTTTCGGGATGAAGCGCTGCCGTCTTGAGGCGGAACCTGGGCAGAACCAATCTAGGGCTCCGGCGGAGCTGTTCTGCCGGGGAAACATCCCTCCAGGAGGGGGAAATCATCGCCATCATCATCACCATCGATCCTCTCATCGAGAGGGGGTCAATATCCATCAACATCTTCACCAGCACCATCTCCTCTCAAACCCTAGTTCATCTCTTGTATCCGATCTTTGTCTCAAAACCTCGGATTGGTACCTGTTGGTTGCTAGTAGTGTTGATTACTCCTTGTAGTTGATGCTAGTTGGTTTATTCGGTGGAAGATCATTTGTTCAGATCCTTAATGATAATTAATACTCCTCTGATTATGAACATGAATATGCTTTGTGAGTAGTTACGTTTGTTCCTGAGGACATGGGAGAAGTCTTGTTATAAGTAATCATGTGAATTTGGTATTCGTTCGATATTTTGATGAGATGTATGTTGTCTTTCCTCTAGTGGTGTTATATGAACGTCGACTACATGACACTTCACCATGATTTGGGCCTAGGGGAAGGCATTGGGAAGTAATAAGTAGATGATGGGTTGCTAGAGTGACAGAAGCTTAAACCCTAGTTTATGCGTTGCTTCGTAAGGGGCTGATTTGGATCCATATGTTTCATGCTATGGTTAGATTTATCTTAATTCTTCTTTCGTAGTTGCGGATGCTTGCGAGAGGGGTTAATCATAAGTGGGAGGCTTGTCCAAGGAAGGGCAGCACCCAAGCACTGGTCCACCCACATATCAAATTATCAAAGTAACGAACGCGAATCTTTTGAGCATGATGAAAACTAACTTGACAACAATTCCCTTGTGTCTTCGGGAGCGCTTTGCTTTATATAAGAGTTCGTCCAGGCTTGTCCTTTGCTACAAAAAGGATTGGGCCACCTTGCTGCACCTTAGATACTTTTGTTACTTGTTACCCGTTACGAATTATCTTATCACACAACTATCTGTTACCGATAATTTCAGTGCTTGCAGAGAATACCTTGCTGAAAACCGCTTGTCATTTCCTTCTGCTCCTTGTTGGGTTCGACACTCTTACTTATCGAAAGGACTATGATAGATCCCCTATACTTGTGGGTCATCAAGACTTTTTTCTGGAGCCGTTGCTGGGGAGTGAAGCGCCTTTGGTAAGTGGAATTTGGTAAGGAAACATTTATATAGTGTGCTGAAATTTACTGTCACTTGTTACTATGGAAAGTAATCCTTTGAGGGGTTTGTTCGGGGTATCTTCACCCCGACCGAAAGATCAAAGAGTTTCCCCTCAACCTACTGCACCTACTGAAAATATTTATTATGAAATTCCTTCGGGTATGATAGAGAAACTGCTAGCTCATCCTTACACAGGAGATGGAACATTACATCCTGATATGCATCTAATCTATGTGGATGAAGTTTGTGGATTATTTAAGCTTGCAGGTTTGCCCAAGGATGAAGTCAAGAAGAAGGTCTTCCCTTTATCTTTGAAGGAGAAGGCATTGACATGGTATAGGCTATGTGATGATATTGGATCATGGAACTACAACCGATTGAAATTGGAATTTCATCAGAAGTTTTATCCTATGCATCTGGTTCATCGTGATCGGAATTATATATATAATTTTTGGCCTCGTGAAGGAGAAAGTATCGCTCAAGCTTGGGGGAGGCTTAAGTCAATGTTATATTCATGCCCCAATCATGAGCTCTCAAGAGAAATTATTATTCAAAAAAATTATGCTCGACTTTCTCATAATGATCGATCCATGCTCGATACTTCTTGTACTGGTTCTTTTATGAAGAAGACTATTGAATTCAAATGGGATTTATTGGAAAGAATTAAATGCAATTCTGAAGATTGGGAACTCGACGAAGGTAAGGAGTCAGGTGTAAACCTTAAGTTTGATTGTGATAAATCTTTTATGAATACCGATGCTTTTCGTGATTTTAGCACTAAATATGGACTTGACTCTGAGATAGTAGCTTCTTTCTGTGAATCATTTGCTACTCATGTTGATCTCCCTAAGGAGAAGTGGTTTAAATAGCATCCTCCCATTGAAGTTAAAGTAGTGGAACCTATTAAAGTTGAAGAAGAAACTATTACTTATAATGTTGATCCTATTGTTCCTACTGCTTATATTGAGAAACCACCTTTTCCTGTTAGAATAAAGGATTATGCTAAAGCTTCAACTGTGGTTCGTAAGAGTTATACTAGAACACCTACACCCCCTGAGCAAATTAAAGTGGAACCTAGTATTGCTATGGTTAAAGATCACTTGGTTGATAATATTGATGGGCATGTTATTTATTTCTGTGATGAAGCTGCTAGAATTGCTAAACTCGATAGTAAAGATAAACATAGACCCGTTGTAGGCATGCTTGTTGTTTCAGTTAAAATAGGAGATCATTTTTATCATGGCTTATGTGATATGGGTGCTAGTGTGAGTGCAATTACTTTTTCCTTATATAAAGAAATTATGAATGATATTGCACCTGCTGAGATAGAAGATATTGATGTTACTATTAAGCTTGCTAATAGAGATACTATTTCACCAATTGGGATTGTTAGAGATGTTTAAGTCTTGTGTGAGAAAATAAAATACCCTGCTGATTTTCCTGTTCTTGCTTCCCCACAAGATGACTTTTGTCCCATTATATTTGGTAGACCTTTCTTGAATACTGTTAATGCTAAGATAGATTGCGAGAAAGATATTGTTACTGTCGGTTTAGGGGATATGTCTCATGATTTTAATTTCTCTAAATTTCATAGACAACCCCATGATAAAGAATTGCCTAGTAAGGATGAAATTATTGGTCTTGCTTTTATTGTCGTGCCTCCTACTGATCCCTTAGAACAATATTTGCTAGACCATGTGTCGGCGTACGACACCTATGGGATCCCGAGAGATCCCTTTACG
The DNA here is from genome assembly GCA_011799875.1 of Thinopyrum elongatum. NCBI lineage: Eukaryota > Viridiplantae > Streptophyta > Magnoliopsida > Poales > Poaceae > Thinopyrum > Thinopyrum elongatum. The sequence continues at coordinate 422,154,423 of CM022299.1, forward strand.
ATTCGGCGGGGGGAGAGGTATACGCAAAGAGCAGAACCAGTGATCGACGCGGGAAGTTTTTACCCAGGTTCGGGCCGCTGATCAGCGTAAAACCCTACTCCTGCTTTGAGTTCTTATTGATGTTCTTGAGCCCAGCCTTCAGGAGCGCACGCAATGAACAGTGCGTTCAAAGAGCAGCTACGCATGTAGAATGGGCCAGAAGTTCTCCTCCTCTGTAGCACTTGCCTTGGGCCTCCTTTTATATGCTCAAAGGGGTCTCCACAGTGGCAAAATGTACATACATTGAGGTGTAAAGTAGCTACAGGGTATCATACCTAACCCCTGACGGATTAGGACAAACGCATTTAATGCACCATGAGGTGTCCGTTTAGGTGTCCTCACTTTCTTGGGGATGGAAAAAGGGGCCATCCCATCAGCACCGCTTAAGCTCTCCTCCACTGGCGCGTTGCCACGCATCCAGAGAAGGACCCAGAATGTCAGGCTTTGTCGCTGTGCCGGAGCGGTGGCATAGTGGCAGAATCTCGCCAGGCGCTGATCCTTGCCGGGCACCAATCCTTGCCGGGCGCCGAGCTTTGCTGGGAACCAAGCCTTGCCGGGCGCCGAGACTTGCAGGGCTCCACGGGCCATCCCGGCAAGGATCTTGCCGGGGAGGCTGGCCTTCGATTTCCAGCTTTGCTTATTTGCTGATTCTTAGATCTCTGACTTGATGATTTCCTTGATGACTTAAATCGACCTCGAGCTGATCCCGGCAAGCCTTGCCGCGAGGACGGCTACAACTGCCCGTGCACAAGTAAGGGGTACTAGTGGCCCAATACTTAGTACACCGACACCATGAGAATGATATGTTTATAAATGAAAGAAGGGAAATAGACGATATATTCTTTAATCAAGGGCCTATTTTGAAACACAATTTGCCTGTTGAAATCCTTGGGGATCCTCCTCCACCCAAGGGTGATCCCGTGTTTGAGTTTAAACAATTACCGGATACTTTGAAATATGCTTATCTTGATGAAAAGAAGATATATCCTGTTATTATTAGTGCTAACCTTTCAGAGAATGAAGAAAAGAAATTATTGAAAACTCTGAAGAAGCACCGTGTCGCTATTGGATATACTCTTGATGATCTTAAGGGCATTAGTCCCACTCTATGTCAGCACAAAATTAATTTGGAGAATGATGCTAAACCAGTTGTTGATCACCAACGACGGTTAAATCCTAAGATGAAAGAAGTGGTAAGAAATGAAATACTAAAGCTTCTGGAGGCAGGTATAATTTATCCTATTGCTGATCGTAAGTGGGTAAGTCTTGTGCATTGTGTCCCTAAGAAGGGAGGTATTACTGTTGTTCCTAATGATAAGAATGAATTGATCCCACAAAGAATTATTACAGGTTATAGAATGGTAATTGATTTTTGCAAATTAAATAAAGCTACTAGAAAAGATCATTACCCTCTACCTTTTATTGATCAAATGCTAGAAAGATTATCCAATCATACACATTTTTGCTTTCTAGATGGTTATTCTGGTTTTTCTCAAATACCTGTGTTAAAAGATGATCAGGAAAAGACCACTTTTACTTGCCCTTTCGGTACTTTTGCTTATAGACGTATGCCTTTTGGTTTATGCAATGCACCTGCTACCTTTCAAAGATGTTGACTGCTATATTCTCTGATTTTTGTGAAAAGATTGTTGAGGTTTTCATGGCTGATTTCTCCGTTTACGGAACTTCTTTTGATGATTGTTTAAGCAACCTTGATCGAGTTTTGCAGAGATGTGAAGAAACTAATCTTGTCTTGAATTGGGAGAAGTGCCACTTTATGGTTAATGAAGGTATTGTCTTGGGGCATAAAACTTCTGAAAGAGGTATTGAAGTTGATAAAGCTAAAGTAGATGCTATTGAAAAGATGTCGTGTCCTAAAGATATCAAAGGTATAAGAAGTTTCCTTGGTCATGCTGGTTTCGATAGGAGGTTTATTAAAGACTTCTCTAAAATTTCTAGGCCTCTCACTAATCTCTTGCAAAAAGATGTTCCTTTTGTTTTTGATGATGATTGTGTAGAAGCATTTGAAATACTTAAGAAAGCCTTGATTTCTGCACCTATTGTTCAGCCATCTGATTGGAATTTACCCTTTGAAATTATATGTGATGCTAGTGATTATGCTGTTGGTGTTGTTCTAGGGCAAAGATTTGATAAGAAATTGAATGTTATTCATTATGCTAGTAAAACTCTAGACAGTGCCCAGAGGAATTATGCTACTACTGAAAAAGAATTTTTAGCAGTTGTCTTTGCTTGTGATAAGTTCAGATCCTATATTGTTGATTCCAAAGTAACTATTCACACTGATCATGCTGCTATTAAATATCTTATGGAAAAGAAAGATGCTAAACCTAGACTTATTAGATGGGTTCTCTTTCTACAAGAATTTGATTTGCATATTATTGATAGAAAGGGAGCTGAGAACCCCGTTGCAGACAAATTTTCTAGGTTAGAAAATGTTCTTGATGACCCACTGCCTATTGATGATAGCTTTCCTGATGAACAATTAGCTGTCATAAATGCTGCTCGTAATACTCCATGGTATGCTGATTATGCTAATTACATTGTTGCTAAATTTATACCACCTAGTTTCACATACCAGCAAAAGAAAAAGTTTTTCTATGATTTAAGACATTACTTTTGGGATGACCCACACCTTTATAAAGAAGGAGTAGATGGTGTTATTAGACGTTGTGTACCCAAGCATGAACAGAAACAGATCCTACGCAAGTGCCACTCCGAGTCTTACGGAGGACACCACGCTGGAGATAGAACTGCACATAAGGTATTGCAATCTGGTTTTTATTGGCCTACTCTCTTCAAGGATGCTCGTAAGTTTGTCTTGTCTTGCGATGAATGCCAGAGAATTGGTAATATTAGTAGACGTCAGGAAATGCCTATGAATTATTCACTTGTTATTGAACCATTCGATGTTTGGGGCTTTGATTATATGGGACATTTTCCTTCCTCTACTGGGTATACACATATTTTAGCTGCTATTGATTATGTTACTAAGTGGGTAGAAGCTATTCCAACTAGTAGTGCTGATCATAACACTTCTATTAAGATGCTTAAAGAAGTTATGTTTCCGAGGTTTGGAGTCCCTAGATATTTGATGACTGATGGTGGTTCACATTTTATTCATGGTGCTTTCCGTAAATTGCTTGCTAAGTATGATGTTAACCATAGAATTGCATCTCCTTATCATCCTCAGTCTAGCGGTCAAGTAGAATTGAGCAATAGAGAGATTAAATTGATTTTGCAAAAGACTGTTAATAGATCTAGAAAGAATTGGTCTAAGAAACTTGATGATGCATTATGGGCTTATAGAACTGCTTATAAAAACCCTATGGGTATGTCTCCATATAAAATGGTTTATGGAAAGGCTTGTCACTTACCTCTTGAACTAGAACATAAAGCTTATTGGGCAATTAAAGAGCTCAACTATGATTTCAAACTTGCCGGTGAGAAGAGGTTATTTAACATAAGCTCGCTTGATGAATGGAGAACCCAAGCCTATGAGAATGCCAAGTTGTTTAAAGAAAAAGTTAAAAGATGGCATGACAAAAGGATACAAAAGCGTGAGTTTAATATAGGTGATCATGTTTTGCTATACAACTCTCGTTTAAGATTTTTTGCAGGAAAGCTTCTCTCTAAATGGGAAGGTCCTTACATTATCGAGGAGGTCTATCGTTCCGGTGCCATAAAAATCAACAACGCGGAAGGCACAAATCCGAAGGTGGTAAACGGTCAAAGAATCAAACATTATATCTCAGGTACTCCCATAAATGTTGAGACCAATATAATTGACACCGTAACACCGGAGGAGTACATAAGGGACACTTTCCAGAACGTTTCAGACTCCGAAAAGGAATAGGTATGTGGTACGGTAAGTAAACCGACTCCAAAATGTTTCCAATGATAATTTTTCTCCGTTTTGGAATATTTAAAAAATTAGAAAAATTAAAAGTAGTCCGAAAGAGACACGAGGTGACCACAAGGGTGGAGGGCGTGCCCTACCCCCCTGGGCGCACCCTCCGACCTTGTGGCCACCTCGTGTGCCCTCCGGACTCTGTTTTCTTGCACAATACTTCATTTGGTCGGTAAAAATTCATTATATAATCTCCTAAAGGTTTTGACCACCGTACCACAACAATATCTTCTGTTCTTGTTTCAAGCTGTTTTCTGCCAGAGTTTTCAAGACCAGGCATCATGTCGTCCCCCTCCTCCAACAACGCAGGCGACGATGCTTGGCCGATGAAGATAGAGATGAAGAGAGAAGAACATGGGGAAACTAACAAGGATGATAAGATCAAGAAGGCTGAGGGAGATCAAGTTCCGGCAGCAGAAGAAGAAGACATCCTTCAACCTTACTACAATCAGCTTACCCCTACTGAAATTGAAGCTTTCAAGATTATTGAATTAGTTCATGTGCAAAATAAATATCTCACTCGCGAAAATATTCTGTTGCAAGAGTACATCACCGCACTCAAGGGCATTATTCGTAAACTGGAGCATCTCCTACGCTCGATGTGTGGCACTACTTCATCAACAACTCCATCATCACCACCTCCGAAGAAAGAGACATAAATACATGGGTATGGGCACTCCCTTGGCAACTGCCAAGCTTGGGGGAGTTGCCCCGGTATCGTATCACCATCACACCTTTACTTTTATCGTTTGTCTTAGTTCGATCCTTTTGGTTATATCTTGATCTAGTAGAATAAAGTTTTAGTATGATCTAGCTTTGAGTTTTGGTTTGATCTCTATCTATGTAATCGAGTCCGTGAGTTATATAATAAAGAGTAGTTTTGAGTTGTGGACTTTGTTTTCTTGCTATGATCTTGAGGGAATAAAATAATAAAAATAATAAAAAGATCATATATTGATCCTATGGAGAGTAATGACTTCACATATAAAGAGTATGATGAATAAAATTTGTTGGGAGTTGACAAACATAGTTTTGGTCATTGTTGCAATTAATAGGAAGTAATAAAGAAAGAGAGGCTTCACATATAAATATACTATCTTGGACATCTTTTGTAATTGTGAGCACTCATCAAAATATGACATGCTAAGAAGTTGATGTTGGACAAGGAAGACAACATAATGAGTTATGTTTTCTTATATCCGAATAGAAGTTATATTGTCATGGATCCTCCAACATGTTGAGCTTGCCTTTCCCTCTCATGCTAGCCAAATTCTTTGCACTAAGTAGAGATACTACTTGTGCTTACAAACTTCCCTTAAACCAGTTTTGCCATGAGAGTCCACCATACCTACCTATGGATTGAGTAAGATCCTTCAAGTAAGTTATCATCGGTGCAAGCAATAAAAATTGCTCTCTAAATATGTATGATCTATTAGTGTGAAGAAAATAAGCTTTATACGAACTTGTGATATGGAAGAAATAAAAGCGACGGACTGCATAATAAAGTTCTTTATCACAAGCGGCAATATAAAGTCACGTTCTTTTGCATTAAGATTTTGTGCATCCAACCATAAAAGCGCATGACAACCTCTCCTTCCCTCTGCGAAGGGCCTATCTTTTTACTTTTATCTTCTACCCTTATACAAGAGTCATGGTGATCTTCACCTTTCCTTTTTACATTTTTTCCTTTTGGCAAGCACTATGTGTTGGAGAAAGATCCAAATATATATATCCACTCGGATGTAGGTTATCATAAAGTATTATTGTTGACATTACCCTTGAGGTAAAAGGTTGGGAGGTGAAACTATAAGCCCCTATCTTTCTCTGTGTCTGATGGAAGCTTTGAACCCATAAGTATCGCGTGAGTGTTAGCAATTGTGAAAGACTAAATGATAGTTGAGTATGTGGACTTGCTGAAAAGCTCTTGAATTGACTCTTTCCGATGTTATGATAAATTGCAATTGCCTCAATGACTGAGATCATAGTTTGTTAGTTTTCAATGAAGTTTTTGATTCATACTTTACCTTGTGAACAAATTGTTACTTTAGCATAAGAAATTATATGACAATATATGTTGCTGTTCTAAAGATGATCATGATGCCCTCATGTCCGTATTTTATTTTATCGACACCTCTATCTCTAAACATGTGGACATATTTTTCGATATCGGCTTTCGCTTGAGGACAAGCGAGATCTAAGCTTGGGGGAGTTGATACGTCCATTTTGCATCATGCTTTTATATCAATATTTATTGCATTATGGGCTGTTATTACACATTATGGCACAATACTTATGCCTTTTCCCTCTTATTTTACAAGGTTTACATGAAGAGGGAGAATGCCGGCAGCTGGAATTCTGGGCTGGAAAAGGAGCAAATATTAGAGACCTACTCTACACAACTCCAAAAGTCCTGAAACTTCACGGAGACTCATTTTGGATTTAATAAAAAATATTGGGCGAAGAAAGTACCAGAGGGGGGCCACCTGCCATCCACAAGGGTGGAGGGTGTGCCCTACCCCCTGGGCGTGCCCCCCATCCTTGTGGGCCACCTGGCAGGCCCCCGACGCCCATCTTCTGCTATATGGTGTGTTTGACCTGGAAAAAAGAAAAAGGAAGCTTTCGGGACGAAGCGCCGCCGTCTCGAGGCGGAACCTGGGCAGAACCAATCTAGGGCTCCGGCGGAGCTGTTCTGCCAGGGAAACATCCCTCTGGAAGGGGGAAATCATCGCCATCGTCATCACCATCGATCCTCTCATCGAGAGGGGGTCAATCTCCATCAACATCTTCACCAGCACCATCTCCTCTCAAACTCTAGTTCATCTCTTGTATCCGATCTTTGTCTCAAAACCTCAGATTGGTACCTGTGGGTTGCTAGTAGTGTTGATTACTCCTTGTAGTTGATGCTAGTTGGTATATTCGGTGGAAGATCATATGTTCAGATCCTTAATGATAATTAATACTCCTCTGATTATGAACATGAATATGCTTTGTGAGTAGTTACATTTGTTCCTGAGGACATGGGAGAAGTCTTGTTATAAGTAATCATGTGAATTTGGTATTCGTTCGATATTTTGATGAGATGTATGTTGTCTTTCCTCTAGTGGTGTTATGTGAACGTCGACTACATGACACTTCACCATGATTTGGGCCTAGGGGAAGGCATTGGGAAGTAATAAGTAGATGATGGGTTGCTAGAGTGACAGAAGCTTAAACCCTAGTTTATGCGTTGCTTCGTAAGGGGCTGATTTGGATCCATATGTTTCATGCTATGGTTAGATTTATCTTAATTCTTCTTTCGTAGTTGCGGATGCTTGCGAGAGGGGTTAATCATGAGTGGGAGGCTTGTCTAAGGAAGGGCAGCACCCAAGCACCGGTCCACCCACATATCAAATTATCAAAGTAATGAACGCAAATCATATGAGCATGATGAAAACTAACTTGACAACAATTCCCATGTGTCCTCGGGAGCGCTTTGCTTTATATAAGAGTTCGTCCAGGCTTGTCCTTTGCTACAAAAAGGATTGGGCCACCTTGCTGCACCTTAGTTACTTTTGTTACTTGTTACCCGTTAGGAATTATCTTATCACACAACTATCTGTTACCGATAATTTAAATGCTTGCGGAGAATACCTTGCTGAAAACCGCTTGTCATTTCCTTCTGCTCCTCGTTGGGTTCGACACTCTTACTTATCGAAAGGACTACGATAGATCCCCTATACTTGTGGGTCATCACATAGCCAACCTGTGTTTCAGCTTGACTTCTTCCGCCTGCAGCGCCCGAAGAATCTCTTCCTTTTTGCCGACAACAAGGTCAATCTCTTCTTGTGTAGCGTCGACGAAAGTGGAGATGTCAGGATAGCACAAAAAATCCCTGTCTGCCGTGACAATCTCTTTGCAACACTCTATCCAGCCATCAACCTCGACCTCGATACGGCGCCGCCAAAGCTCTTCCCGCCACTCCAGAGTATGGTTGGTCCGAGATCCCAAGACAGCCAGCGAACGTGGAGCTGCAAGAACCATCCTGCTTCAGGGATCAGTATACTATACTATAGTACTAGTGGAGGTTTCCAAACGTTTCAGAGACAAAACAACATATATAGCGACTGAAGTTCAATGCCATGTTAACTAGCGTCGCACCTGACCCATACGTGTGACCATGCCATGCGAGCCAGCACGTAACACGCCTAACGAACTAGCGTGTAGCGTACTCGACCGCGGCACTGAACAAAGTTTCAGTATAACGTTAAATGTATCTGAATTTGGGACTATGCTGAGAACTAAAAGTACAATGAGGCAAAGAACCATAAAACATAATGTATGTCATAGCCTTTATAGGTAATAAATCTGGCAATACCATATAAGGATAAGGATTACAGAGTTGCATCCTCTAAGTTAACAACAATAACAGGTAAGGATAGTAAATATAGTAGTTGCATCCTCTAAGCTAATGAGATAGTTCCCGAACCAGTGCACCTTTGCTATCATAAACAGAACTCTTCACACAAGGATTCGCCAAGAAAGTGGCGTAGATTTCCTTAAAGGAACCTACAAACTCAGGCACAAGTTCCAGAGTCACTATCTTAAGCATTGGCGAGGATCTGAGTATCAGTTTTAGGAAATCATGCTCATGATCTTCTCCACTGAAGCCGTAGACCTGCAATTCTTCAAGACGGGTGAACGAGATACTTTGGCTTCTCCAATTCTTTGGCTCCTTGCAACGGCAATTTCCTGGGCATGCTAGCGTCCCCTGAAGCAGATAAAAAGTGAGTATTGACATGCATTTAATTTATGCTCCAGAGTAGTATTTAACATGTGGCTATTACTACTATTTATGCCTCCCTCAAGAAGGGAAAAGAGCACGTACTGCAATGTAGTATGGATGCAGGATAGAAGCCTGGGGGAGAATTACCTCCTGCCAAACTGGAATGTCGATGATAAGCGTTTTCGTCACGGCACAAATCTGATGCAACCGAAAGAGACGCAACACAAGTCCTCCTAATACATGACCAGGCGATGCAAGATTTAGGTTCACTACCGAGAAGTCGGTAACCGGAGGCTTCTCCATCTCTTGTGCAAACACCATGTCTTCTGCAAGCTACGACTCATCATCCAAATAATTCTGCAAAACAATACAATTCAGCAGGATACCATGCATAAAAGGAATTGAGCTCTTACTGTGCAAATTTAGCTGACTAGGTACGAACACGAAATACTAGACTCGTACAAGGAGTGATATATCCAACTGGAGGACATGAACGGGACTACAGAGTTGCGGCCATGTGCATTCCTTTCACCAGTACTCAGGCCTCAAGATCGTGATGCTGCCCAGACGCCAAAAACCGAACACAAGAACCAAGTATGTGAAGGAGCACTCCCACTCGACCATCTTCAGCATTGGCGCCGAGATGGAGACGCTGTGCTCCGTGCCGGCCTCGAAATCCATTTCCAAATGCTTAAGCATTGGCATCACGATGTTGATGCTACTGCATACCATGTCGCTACTGAGAACAAGCTTCCGCAGCGACCCGGAGTGGACCACGATGTCGTATCGATACGTCTCCGTCGTATCTACTTTTCCTAACACTTTTCCTCTTGTTTTGGACTCTAATTTGCATGATTTGAATAAAACTAACCCGGACTGACGCTGTTTTCAGCAGAACTACCATGGTGTTGTTTTTGTGCAGAAATAAAAGTTCTCGGATTGGAATGAAACTTCACGATGATTTTTTATATAATAAAAGAGAATTTCTGGAGCCAAGAACCACAGGAGGGGGGCACCTGGGTGGGCACAATCCACCAGGGCGTGTCACCCCCTCCAGGCGCGCCCAGGTGGGTTGTCCCCACCTGGTGGCCCCGCAGACTCCAACCCTGATGCTATAAAGTCATATTTTCAGAGAGAAAAATGAGGGAGAAAGAATTATCGCATTTCACGAGGCGGAGCCGCCGCCACCTCCTGTTCTTCATCGGGAGGCCAGATCTAGAGTCCGTTTGGAGCTCCGGAGAGGGGGATCTTTGATCTTCGTCATCACCAACCCTTCTCCATTGCCAATTCCATGATGCTCCCCACCGGGAGTGAGTAATTCCTTCGTAGGCTCGCTGGTCGGTGAGGAGTTGGATGAGATTCATCATGTAATCGAGTTAGTTTTGTTAGGGCTTGATCCATAGTATCCATTATGTTCTGAGATTGATGTTGCTATGACTTTGCCATGCTTAATGCTTGTCACTTTGGGCCCGGGTGCCATGATTTCAGATCTGAACCGTTTATGTTATCACCATTATATCTATGTTCTAGATCCGATCTTGCAAGTTATAGTCACCTACTACGCGTTATGATCCGGCAACCCCGGAGTGACAATAGTCGAGACACTTCCAGGTGATGACTGTAGTTTGAGGAGTTCATGTATTCACTATGTGTTAATGCTTTGTTCTGGTTCTCTATTAAAAGGAGGCCTTAATATCCCTTAGTTTCCAATAGGACCCCGCTGCCACGGGAGGGTAGGACAAAAGATGTCATGCAAGTTCTTTTCATAAGCATGTATGGCTATTTACGGAATACATGCCTACATTATATTTATGAACTGGAGCTAGTGCTGTATCGCCCTAGGTTATGACTGTTATATGATGAATATCATCCAACGAATTCACCGATCCAATGCCTACGAATTTCTCTCTTATTGTTCTTGCTAAGTTACCACCGCTATTGTTACTCTTGCACTTGCTACAAAATCATTGCTATTACTGTTACCGTTACTATTGCTGTTGCTACTACTATCAAAACTGCCATACTACTTTGCTACTGATCACTTTGCTGCATATAATTAATCTCCAGGTGTGGCTGAATTGACAACTCAGCTGCTAATACTTGCAAATATTCTTTGGCTCCCCTTGTGTCGAATCGATAAATTTGGGTTGAATACTCTACCCTCGAAAACTGTTGTGATCCCCTATACTTGTGGGCTATCAAGGCCTTTTTCTGGTGTCGTTGCCGGGGAGCATAGCTATATTTGTTGAGTCACTTGGGATTATTATCAAATTATCACTATGAAGAAGGATGCTAACACTAAGATTTTTCCCTCTAAGACGAGGGGAGGTAAGGAACTGCCATCCAGCTCCGCTTTAGATTCACCTTCTGTTATAAGTAGACTTGCAACACCACCACATGCTATCAATTCTGATATGTCACAAGTTATTGATGATGCTACTTCTGCTATGAATGCTACTCATGATGATGCTAGTACCTTGCTTGATGATAATGTGCCACTAGGTGAATTTCTTGATGAACAAATTGCTAGAGTAAGACAGAATGAGATTGTTGAAACTGATGAAGAGCTTGAAACTGAAAATCTTGAAACACCTACTACACCTAGTTCTCCTAGATATGAATTGCCAAAGGTACCGGAAGGTTATGTTATGGATGAGGAGATAACTAGAGACATTCTTGCTTGTAAGGATAGAGATGATCTGGAAGTATAAAGAAAAGACTTTGAATGCTAAAATGAAATGTGATCCTCAGTTTGCTACTTCACCTATCTTTGTTGATGATAAGGATTATGAATTCTCTGTCGATCCAGAGTTGATTACTTTGGTTGAATCTGATCCTTTCCATGGTTATGAAACTGAAACTGTTGTGGCACATCTTACTAAGTTGAATGATATAGCCACCCCTTTTGCTCATGATGAGAAGATTAGCTATTATTATATTCTCAAATTATTTCCGTTCTCATTAAAGGGTAATGCTAAGGCTTGGTATAATACTCTTGCTCCTGGTTGTGTGCGTAGTCCCCAGCATATGATTTATTACTTCTCTGAAAAATATTTTCCTGCTCATAAGAAACAAGCTGCCTTACAGGAAATATTTAACTTTGCGCAAATTGAAGAAGAGAGTCTCCCACAAGCTTGGGGGAGGCTTCCCCAATTGCTTAATGCTTTTCCTGATCATCCTCTTAAGAAAAATGAAATACTTGATATCTTCTATAATGGACTAACCGACGCTTCTAGGGTTTTCCTAGATAGTTGTGCTGGTTGTGTTTTCAGGGAGCGAACTGTTGAACAAGCTGAAGAATTATTGAATAACATATTGAAAAATTATGATGATTGGATCCTTCCTGAACCACCACTTAAACCTACTCCAAAGAAGAGGGGTATCTTATATCTCAGTCCTGAAGATATGCAAGAGGCAAAGAAATCCATGAAGGAAAAAGGTACTAAAGCAGAGGATGTTAAAAATTTACCACCTATCAAAGAAATACATGGGCTTGAAACACCACCACCACCTAAGGTGGTAGAGGTAAATTCTTTACTAAAGTTCGATGAAGGTGATATTCCTTATAATAAACATCCTAGTCAATGCCTTTATGAGTTTGATAATTACATTAGAAAGCAAGATCACTTCAATGCAAATGTTATGAAACAATTGAAATACAATTCTGATATGATTGCTCGCTTGAGTGACTTGTTATTTAGAATCTCAAATGATGTTAGAGGTGTAGGAAAGTGTGCTTCTATGGTTCAAACTCAATTAGAACAAGTTGCTAAATCTCAAAGAGAGTTGCTTGATGAAATGAATAATAATATCAATGATCATGCTGTTAGAGTAATGACTAGAGGAGGTAGAATGACTCAGGAACCACTTTATCCTGAGGGACACCCAAAAAGAATTGAACAAGACTCTCAAAGAGTTGACACTGATGTACCTAGTCCTTCTAAAAAGAAAAAGAAGAAGAAAAATGATAGGACTTTGCATGCCTCTAGTGAACCTGAAGTTGAAAAACCTCCTGATAATGATAATGAAGTCTCTACCTCTGATGCTGAAACTCAATCTGGTAGTGAACACTCACCTTCTGATAATGAAAAAGACAATGATGAGGTTCATGAAGACACGCATATAAATAATAAAGAACCAGGTAATGATGTTGAGATAGAACCAGCAGTTGATCTTGATAACCCACGACCCAAGAATAAAAGATATGATAAAAGAGACTTTGTTGCTAGAAAACATGGTAGGGAAAGAGAACCGTGGGTTCAAAAACCTATGCCCTTTCCACCTAAGTCAACCAAACAGAAAGATGATGAAGAATTTGAACGCTTTGCTGAAATGCTGAGGCCAGTCTTTTTGCGTACTCGCTTGACTGATATCTTAAAAATGCCTCCTTATGCAAAGTACATGAAAGACATCATCACCAATAAGAGAAAAATACCGGAAGCTGAAATCCCCACCATGCTTGCTAATTATACTTTTAAGGATGGAGTACCTAAAAAACTTGGAGATCCGGGAATACCAACTATACCTTGCTCCATCAAAAGAAATTATGTGAAAACTGCTTTATGTGATTTAGGAGCAGGTGTTAGTGTTATGTCTTTCTCTTTATATAAAAGTCTTGATTTGAATAAACTCACACCCACTAAAATATCTTTGCAAATGGCTGATAAATCAACTACCATACCTATTGGTATTTGTGAGGATGTGCCCATTGTTGTTGCTAATGTTACTATCTTAACTGACTTTGTTATACTTGAGATGCCCAAGGACGACAACATGTCGATTATCCTCGGTAGACCCTTCTTGAATACTGCAGGGGCTGTTATTGATTGCAATAAAAGCAAGGTCGCTTTTCGTATCAATGGTAATGAACATACGGTGCACTTTCCGAAGAAACAATTCCAAGTGAATGGTATAAATGTTATTGAAAAATCTCCTACAATCACTATTGGAAGTTTTCAACTACCTCTACCTACTGCCAAAAAGAAATATGAAATGCTTATTTTCGGGGACATCCATATCCCCATTGAGGTAACTTAGTGTTTTACGAAAGTTCTTCGGTTTCATGCTAATCGGAAGTGGTTGTTAATAAGACTTGATCAACCTTATTAATAAATCATTTTTGAGAGGTATGAAGTTGATGAATTCAGTGAGCACTACCTTTTGTCCCTACCCTTTTGTTTTCTATTTTTATTAGTTAAATAAAATAAAATGCCATGCCTTGCCTGTTTTCTGAGTTTTCCGTGCAATAAAAAAATGACCCAAAAATAAAAGTTCTCAGAATGCTTTGAAAATTTAATACGATTTTTTCTGAATATTTAAGAATTTTTGGTACAAATAACATCAGAGAAAGGTGCTCCAGGTGGGCACAACCCACCTGGGTGCGCCAGCACCCCCAGGCGCGCCCTGGTGGGTTGTGGTCCCCACGTGGGCCCCCTCACTTATCTTTTCACTCCATATCATCACCTACCTCTAGAAAAAATTCACCATTGCTCTCTCACTCGTGTTCTTGCTCTCAAAACCGTGGATTTCGATCTCTTTGCTCGAAGCTCCATTTCTGAAACTGTTTTAAGGGATTGTTGCTTGGTATGTGACTCCTCCATTGGTCCAATTAGTTTTTGCTTTAGTGGTTTATATTTTGAATAATTAGTTGCTCTTGGTGCTGCTGTAGATGAGCTTGCATGTTAAATTCTTAGAGTTCTAAGTAGTTTGAATGCTTGATATGGCCGCTATGCATCCCTATGAGTAGTTGCTATCAATCTTGTGAAGTTTTGTTGAGAAAATTTTTGTGAACTAAAAACTTCAGAATTTTGTTCATAGGAAAAAGATGAGTATCTTTAGGAAGTTTGCTTCCAAGAAGAACTCCAAGGGAGTTATTGGGGAGCCATCTGACAGTGATCTCCGCACCCGGAGAATGGCGGAGGTACGGCCATGCGAATGACCGCATAACCCATTCATGGAAGGGGCCGGAATCCTTCAAGAGTTTGCACAATATGCTGCTAATGCCGGCCTCACCGACTTCATCGCAACTGAATGTGAACAGTATCATCTCCTCACAAATTCCTTTGTGCAAAGTTTTCATTTCCTAGTTAGGAATAATCCCCCTGAGGTGCAGTTTAACTTATATGCCGAACCCCATCAGATACTGCTTACTGAATTTTGTAACATATGCTTGCTCCCTTCTGATGGAGGTTTAGTAGAGCCTAGGCCCGCGGAGTTTGATGGTGTTTACCGTACTCTGACAGTGGGGGATGAGAGAGGGGAGTCAGGTGTCACCGCCTCTAGCTTATACTTTCCTGTTGTGCATTATTTTGCTCTATTCATTGCGAAGTGTTTGCTTGCTAGAGAGAAGGTAGGTGCACTCAGTGCGCCTGACTTTGCTATTTTACGTCGTGCACTTTACGGCGACAACAGTTATAGCTTGGGAGCTATTGTGGCACGTCGCCTCCACATTAACAGATCCAATGGTAAGATACATGGTGGTATTTATGCTACTCGCTTGGAGAGTCACTTTAACATTCAGATACGCTAGCATGATTATCCTTTGCCCAAGTTTTATTTAGATCGTCAGGCTATGGCACACCACCAGTTTATTGATAGCGAGAACACCACTATGGATGTTCCATATAACTTGGTCTTTGCTACTTCTTGAGCTTGCGTTGGTTTTTCCCTTGAAGAGGAAAGGGTGATGCAGCAAAGTAGAGATAAGTATTTCCCTCAGTTAGAGAACCAAGGTATCAATCCAGTAGGAGACAACGCACAAATCACCTAATACCTGCACAAAACAATCAAGCACTTGCACCCAACGCGATAAAGGGGTTGTCAATCCCTTCATGGTCAATTGCAAAAGTGAGATCTGATAGAGATAGATAAAACTAAACAAAAGATAAAATAAATATTTTTGGGTTTTTTGGTCTATAGATCTGAAAATAAAAGATTGCAAAATAGTAGATCGGAAACTAATATGATGGAAAATAGTAGGTCGGAAACTTATATGATGGAAAATAGACCCGGGGGCCATAGGTTTCACTAGAGGCTTCTCTCAAGATAGCAAATAATATGGTGGGTGAACAAATTACTGTCGAGCAATTGATAGAAAAGCGCAAAGTTATGATGATATCTAAGGCAATGATTATGAAATATAGGCATCATGTCCGTGTCAAGTAGACCGAAATGATTCTGCATCTACTACTATTACTCCACACATCGACCGACTCCTGCCTAAGTTCATGAAGAACAGCGTAATGCATTAAGTAAGATGACATGATGTAGAGGAATAAACTCAAGCAATATGATGTAAACCCCATCTTTTTATCCTCGATGGCAACAATACAATACGTGCCTTGCTACCCCTACTGTCACTAGGAAAGGACACCACAAGATTGAACCCAAAGCTAAGCACTTCTCCCATTGCAAGAAAAACCAATCTAGTTGGCCAAACCAAACCGATAATTCAAAGAGAATTACAAAGATGTCAAATCATGCATATAAGAATTCAGAGAAGATTCAAATAATATTCATAGATAAGTTGATCATAAATCCACAATTCATCGGATCTCGACAAACACACCGCAAAAGAAGATTACATCAGATAGATCTCCAAGAACATCGAGGAGAACGTGGTATTGAGAATCAAAGAGAGAGAAGAAGCCATCTAGCTACTAGCTATGGACCCGTAGGTCTGAGGTAAACTACTCACGCTTCATCGGAAGGGCAATAGAGTTGATGTAGAAGCCCTCCGTGATCGAATCCCCCTCCGGCAGGGTGCCAGAAAAGGTCCCTAGATGGGATCTCATGGGTACAGAAGGTTGCGGCGGTGGAAAAGTGTTTTCGTGGATGTTTCTGAGGGTTTGGGAATATATGTGAATATATAGGACGAAGAAGTAGGTCGGTGGAGTCACGTGGGGCCCACAAGGCAGGGGGCGCGCCCTACCCCCCTGGGCGCGCCCTCCCCCTTGTCGCCGCCTCATGGCTCTTCTGAATTGAACTCCAAGTCTCCGGGGTGTCTTCTGGTCCAAGAAAAATCATCGCGAAAGTTTTATTCCGTTTGGACTCCGTTAGGTATTCCTTTTCTGCGAAACTCAAAAACAAGGAAAAAACAGAAACTGGCACTGGGCTCTAGGTTAATAGGTTAGTCCCAAAAATAATATAAAATATCATAATAATGCATATAAAACATCCAAAATAGATAATATAATAGCATGGAACAATCAAAAATTATAGATACGTTGGAGATGTATCAAGCATCCCCAAGCTTAATTCATGCTCGTCCTCGAGTAGGTAAATGATAAAAACAGAATTTTTGATGTGGAATGCTACCTAACATATTTATCAATGTAATTTTCTTTATTGTGGCATGAATGTTCAGATCCATAAGATTCGAAACAAAAGTTTAATATTGACATAAAAACAATAATACTTCAAGCATACTAACAAGGCAATTATGTCTTCTCAAAATAACATGGCCAAAGAAAGCTTATCCCTACAAAATCATATAGTCTAGCTATGCTCCATCTTCATCACACAAAATATTCAAATCATGCATAACCCCGATGACAAGCCAAGCAATTGTTTCATACTTTTAATGTTCTCAAACCTTTTCAACTTTCACGCAATACATGAGCGTGAGCCATGGACATAGCACTATAGGTGGAATAGAATATGGTGGTTGTGGAGAAGACAAAAAAGAAGGAGATAGTCTCACATCAACTAGGCGTATTAACGGGCTATGGAGATGCCCATCAATAGATATCAATGTGAGTGAGTAGGGATTGCCATGCAACGGATGCACTAGAGCTATAAGTGTATGAAAGCTCAAAAGAAAACTAAGTGGGTGTGCATCCAACTTGCTTGCTCATGAAGACCTAGGGCAATTTGAGGAAGCCCATCATTGGAATATACAAGCCAAGTTCTATAATGAAAATTTTCCACTAGTATATGAAAGTGACAAAATAGGAGACTCTCTATCATGAAGATCATGGTGCTACTTTGAAACACAAGTGTGGAAAAAGGATAGTAGCATTGCCCCTTCTCTCTTTTTCTCTCATTTTTTTGTTTGGCTTCTTTGGCCTCTTTTTTTTATTTTTCGTCCGGAGTCTCATCCCGACTTGTGGGGAAATCATAGTCTCCATCATCCTTTCCTCACATGGGACAATGCTCTAATAATGAAGATCATCACACTTTTATTTACTTACAACTCAAGAATTACAACTCGATACTTAGAACAAAATATGACTCTATATGAATGCCTCCGGCGGTGTACCGGGATGTGCAATGAATCAAGAGTGACATGTATGAAAGAATTATGAACGGTGGCTTTGCCACAAATACGATGTCAACTACATGATCATGCAAAGCAATATGACAATGATGAAGCGTGTCATAATAAACGGAGCGGTGAAAAGTTGCATGGCAATATATCTCGGAATGGCTATGGAAATGCCATAATAGGTAGGTATGGTGGCTGTTTTGAGGAAGGTATATGGTGGGTGTATGGTACCGGCGAAAGTTGCGCGGCACTAGAGAGGCTAGCAATGGTGGAAGGGTGAGAGTGCGTATAATCCATGGACTCAACATTAGTCATAAAGAACTCATATACTTATTGCAAAAATCTATTAGTCATCGAAACAAAGTACTACGCGCATGCTCCTAGGGGGATAGATTTGTAGGAAAAGACCATCGCTCGTCCCCGACCGCCACTCATAAGGAAGACAATCAATAAATAAATCATGCTCCGACTTCATCACATAACGGTTCACCATACGTGCATGCTACGGGAATCACAAACTTTAACACAAGTATTTCTACAATCCACAATTACTCACTAGCATGACTCTAATATCACCATCTTTATATCTCAAAACAATCATAAGGAATCAAACTTTTCATAGTATTCAATGCACTTTATATGAAAGTTTTTATTATATCCCTCTTGGATGTCTATCATATTAGGACTAAATTCATAACCAAAGCAAATTACCATGCTGTTTAGAGACTCTCAAAATAATATAAGTGAAGCATGAGAGTTCAATAATTTCTATAAAATAAAGCCACCGCCGTGCTCTAAAAATATATAAGTGAAGCACTAGAGCAAAATTGCCTAGCTCAAAAGATATAAGTGAAGCACATAGAGTATTCTAATAAATCACGATTCATGCGTGTCCCTCTCAAAAGGTGTGTACAGCAAGGATGATTGTGGCAAACTAAAAATTAAAGACTCATATAATACAAGACGCTCCAAGCAAAACACATATCATGTGGTGAATAAAAATATAGCCTCAAGTAAAGTTACCGATAGACGAAGACGAAAGAGGGAATGCCTTCCAGGGCATCCCCAAGCTTAGGCTCTTTGCTGTCCTTGAATATTACCTTGGGGTGCCTTGGGCATCCCCAAGCTTAGGCTCTTGCCACTCCTTATTCCATAGTCCATCATCCTTACCCAAAACTTGAAAACTTCACAACACAAAACTCAACAGAAAATCTCATAAGCTCCGTTAGTATAAGAAAATAAATCACCACTTTTGGTACTGTTGTGAACTCATTATTTATTTATATTGGTGTAATATCTACTGTATTCAAACTTTTCCATGGTTCATACCCCCCGATACTACCCATAGATTCATCAAAATAAGCAAACAACACAAAGAAAACAGAATCTGTCAAAAACAGAATAGTCTGCGAAGATCCGAATTGTTCTAATACTTCTGTAACTCGAAAAATTCTGAAAAATTAGGAAAAAGTAGGAAATTTGTATATCAATCTCGTGTAAACAATTCAGGGTTTTTCAATGCTCCAGTAAATTATTAAAATTCGGTGACTGGACGCAAAAGTTTCTGTTTTTCAGCAAGATCAAATCAACTATCACCATAAGCCATCCTAAAGGTCTTACTTGGCACAAACACTAATTAAAACATCAAAACACAATTAATACAGTGGTAATAATGTGTATACTCACAAAAACAGAAAATAAAAATGTTGGGTTGTCTCCCAACAAGCGCTTCTCTTTAAAGCCTTTTAGCTAGGCGTTGATAATTTTGATGATGCTCACAAAAAAGATAGCAATTGAAGCACAAAGAGAGCATCATAAAACACGTGACAAACACATCTAAGTCTAACATACTTCCTATGTATAGGCATTTTATAAGCAAACAAATTATCAAGGCAAGCAAAAACTAGCATATGCAAGGAAGAAGAAAGAGACGATAGCAATTTCAACATGAAGAGAGGTAATTTAGTAACATGAAAATTTCTACAACCATATTTTCCTCTCTCATAATAATTACATGTAGGATCATAAGCAAATTCAACAATATAGCTATCACATAACATATTCTTAACACGATCCACATGCATGCGAAGTTGACACTCTTCCAAAATAGTGGGATTAACATTAACTAAAGTCGTGACCTCTCCAAACCCACTTTTCTCAAAAATTTCACAAGATTGAACATTCTCCAAATATGTGGGATCTAAAGTTGACACTCTTCCAAACCCACTTTCAATATTATTGCAAACATTATTATCAATCTCATATTCATCATGGGGCTTAAATAAATTTTCAAGATCATAAGAAGAATCACCCCAATCATGATCATTGCAACAAGTAGTAGACATAGCAAAATTAGCATCCCCAAGCTTAGGGTTTTGCATATCATTAACACAATTGACACTAATGGAATTTATAATAACATCATTGCAGTCATGCTTTTCATTCAAGGAGCTATCATGAATCACTTTATAATTTTCTTCTTTCAACACTTCATCACAATTTTCAGATTCACGAATTCCAAGCAAAACCTCATAAAGATAATCTAGTGCACTCAACTCACTAGCAATAGGTTCATCATAATTGGATCTCTTAAAAAGATTAGCAAGTGGATGAGGATCCATAAACTTTTAGCAAGCGAAGATGCAAGCAAAAAGAAGGCACATGGTAACACAAGCAAACAAAAGATCGAACGGAAAGAAGGCAAACAAAAAGGCAAATATTTTCGTGTTTTTCGAAAATCGTTTAAAGTGGGGGAGAGGAAAATGAGAGGCAAATGGCGAATAATGTAATGCAAGAGATGAGAGTTTATGATGGGTACTTGGTATGTCTTGACTTGGCGTAGATCTCCCCGGCAACGGCGCCAGAAATTCTTCCTGCTACTTCTTGAGCTTGCGTTGGTTTTTCCCTTGAATAGGAAAGGGTGATGCAGCAAAGTAGAGATAAGTATTTCCCTCAGTTAGAGAACCAAGGTATCAATCCAGTAGGAGACAACGCACAAATCACCTAATACCTGCACAAACAATCAAACACTTGCACCCAACGCGATAAAGGGGTTGTCAATCCCTTCACGGTCAATTGCAAAAGTGAGATCTGATAGAGATAGATAAAACTAAACAAAAGATAAAATAAATATTTTTGGGTTTTTTGGTATACAGATCTGAAAGTAAAAGATTGCAAAATAGTAGATCGGAAACTAATATGATGGAAAATAGTAGATCAGAAACTTATATGATGGAAAATAGACCCGGGGGCCATAGGTTTCACTAGAGGCTTCTCTCAAGATAGCAAATAATACAGTGGGTGAACAAATTACTGTTGAGCAATTGATAGAAAAGCGCAAAGTTATGACGATATCTATGGCAATGATTATGAAATATAGGCATCACGTCCGTGTCAAGTAGACCAAAACGATTCTGCATCTACTACTATTACTCCACACATCGACCGACTCCTGCCTGCATCTAGAGTATTAAGTTCATGAAGAACAGAGTAACGCATTAAGTAAGATGACATGATGTAGAGGAATAAACTCAAGCAATATGATGTAAACCCCATCTTTTTATCCTCGATGGCAACAATACAATATGTGCCTTGCTGCCCCTACTGTCACTGGGAAAGGACACCACAAGATTGAACCCAAAGCTAAGCACTTCTCCCATTGCAAGAAAAACCAATCTAGTTGGCCAAACCAAACCGATAATTCGAAGAGAATTACAAAGATATCAAATCATGCATATAAGAATTCAGAGAAGATTCAAGTAATATTCATAGATAAGCTGATCATAAATCCACAATTCATCGGATCTCGACAAACACACCGCAAAAGAAGATTACATCGGATAGATCTCTAAGAACATCGAGGAGAACGTGGTATTGAGAATCAAAGAGAGAGAAGAAGCCATCTAGCTACTAGCTATGGACCCGTAGGTCTGAGGTAAACTACTCATGCTTCATCGGAAGGGCAATAGAGTTGATGTAGAAGCCCTCCGTGATAGAATCCCCCTCCGGTAGGGTGCCGGAAAAGGTCCCTAGATGGGATCTCACGGGTACAGAAGGTTGCGGCGGTGGAAAAGTGTTTTCGTGGATGCTTCTGAGGGTTTGGGAATATATGTGAATATATAGGACGAAGAAGTAGGTCGGTGGAGTCACGTGGGGCCTACAAGGCAGGGGGCGCGCCCTACCCCTCTGGGCGCGCCCTCCCCCCTTGTCGCCACCTCGTGGCTCTTCTGACTTGAACTCCAAGTCTTCGGGGTGTCTTCTGGTCCAAGAAAAATCATCGCGAAAGTTTTATTCCGTTTGGACTCCGTTTGGTATTCCTTTTCTACGAAACTCAAAAACAAGAAAAAACACAAAAATTGGCACTGGGCTCTAGGTTAATAGGTTAGTCCCAAAAATAATATAAAATAGCATAATAATGCATATAAAACATCCAAAACAGATAATATAATAGCATGATGTTATTCCTTTGCATGCACCTGCTTTGTTTGATCCTATTGTCAGGGGCGGATACAGGGTTATGCCTGAGGACATTGTCGCCTACCGGAACAACCTGGCTGCGGCACAGGAGGAGCCTCAACAATGGGACCCTCAGGTGCCCGCTCCCCAGCACTTCAACATAGGACCCCATGGCTTCTTCGAGTGGTGATTAACAAGTTAGGCCAAAAGCCTAAGCTTGGGGGAGTACGTATTTCCACCGACATTACATTCATGTTCACACATTTCATTCCAGTTGTCGGTGTCCACACTTTTTCATTGTATTATCCATGCTAGATTTATTTTCTCGCCTTCTTCTTGTGTGTTTAAAAAACTTTGAGAAAATACAAAAATATTTCCTGCTTCTTTCTAGTATAACTAGCTGTAGTATTTAAAAAGAAAACCCAAAAAGATTTCCTTGTTCTTCTTTTGCTTGTTGGGAGCTCTCCCGTGTAAATAGGTTTTCTCGTTTTTGTTTTTCCTTTCTTAAATTTGCTTTCTTTCAGAAAATCAAAAACTCCACAAATATTTTAGTGTGTTTCTCTGAATTTATTTTTATTGAGTCGTACCGAGGAGAAGACCATGATGAAAATGTTGAGTGGCTCTCATATGCATTGTAGTTGATCTAACAGAGAGCCCATATTACCTTGTTTTCTTCTTTTTGAATAAAATGTTTGCAGATTCCAGCTTAGTCCACGGCACGCTTGCGCTATTATTATTTTCATATCGTTCGGTCGTGCAAGTGAAAGGCAATAATGACAATATTTGATGAACTGGCTGTGGCAGAGAGAAACGGGTATGAACTCAACTTGTTCTGTTTTTGTAAATATGTTTAACCTAGTATCCATGATTCAGCTCATTATGATCAAACATGTTTGCAATGACCTTTAGAGATTATAGTTTCTCATGCCATGCTTAAGTAGCTAGGAGTGGACAATGATTTATCTTGGATGTCAACATTGCGTTAAAATAATTGTGATGTAGTATGATGATATGGTATCCTCCTCTGAATGTTCGAGTGCCTTGACTTGGCACATGTTCATGCATGTAGTAGAATCAAAACCAACATAGCCTCTATGATATTTATGTTCATGGTGTTCATTTCCTACTCATGCTAGTATCCAATGTTACTTATGCATAACGCATGTTCATGACCGTTTTCGCTCTCTAGTTGGCCGCTTCTCAACCTAATTGCTAGCCTTCGCCTGTACTAAGTGGGAATTCTGCTTGTGCATCAAAACCCTGAAACCCAAGTTATTCCAGATGAGTCAACCATACCTACCTATATGCGGTATTACCCTGCCATCCTAAGTAAATTTGCATGTGCCACCTCTAAAAACTTCAAATAAATATCCTTTTTTGTGTGCCTGGATTGTTCATAGAGCGACAGGAGGTAGTCAGTATCTTCCATGCTAAGCGGGTTATTCTCATGATGAGTATTTATTCACTCGTCCTTGCACGAGAGGGGCGGTAATAGGGATTCCCAGTCCCGAATTCAAATTGCAAATAATTAAACAAAACTCCCCAGGACTGTTGTTGGTATGGACGGCACCCGTTGTTTCAGACAAGCCGTGGAGTGTGATTGTTGGTGGAGGGGGAGTAAACCTTTACTTTTATCGCTTGGGAACTGCCACTAATGTGTTTAGCATGGAAGATATCGATAACTAATGGTCGCGAAGTAAATAAGAAGGCTGCATTTCTCAAAATTTCATTTACCTCTGTTTTAAAACTTGAGCTCTGGCACCTCTGCAAATCACTGCTTCCCTCTGCGAAGGGACTATCTATTTACTTTTATGTTGTGTCATCACGTTCTCAAATAAGCGCCAGAACCTGAGAGCACTATTGTCATCCCCATGCAATGTGTATAGCTAATGTTGGGTGCATCATGACTGGATCTTTTCTACCATGAATTACAATGTTTAGTCGCTGCTTGAACTTTGGAGGTGCTCTGCATTTATGTTTTGCGGTCTCAGAAAGGGCTAGCGAGATACCACTATTGTCATATTATATCATGGTTGCTTTGACAAAGTGTTGTTGTTTGAGATATCTTATTATTGCTCACTAGTTGATTATGCCATTGATATGAGTTAATATAATTTTTAAGAGTTATTGTCGACATGGTTAGTTATAACCTTTGCTGAAAACCTGGGTGCTACTTAAGCTTATTTACGTAAACAAGAGCAAAAGAGTTCGTAAAAGTTTTTCTTTTTCACTTTCAGTTTATCAACTGAATTGCTTGAGGACAAGCAAAGGTTTAAGCTTGGGAGAGTTGATACGTCTCCGTCGTATCTACTTTTCCTAACGCTTTTCCTCTTGTTTTGGACTCTAATTTGCATGATTTGAATGAAACTAACCCGGACTGACGTTGTTTTCAGCAGAACTACCATGGTGTTGTTTTTGTGCAGAAATAAAAGTTCACGGATTGGAACAAAACTTCGCAAGGATTTTTTATATAATAAAAGAGAATTTATGGAGCCAAGAACCACAGGAGGGGGGCACCTTGGTGGGCACAACCCACCAGGGCGCGCCACCCCCTCCAGGTACGCCCAGGTGGGTTGTCCCCACCTGGTGGCCTCGCAGACTCCAACCCTGATGCTATAAAGTCATATTTTCAGAGAAAAAAATGAGGGAGAAAGAATTATCGCATTTCACGAGACGGAGCCGCCGCCACCTCCTGTTCTTCATCGGGAGGCCAGATCTGGAGTCCGTTTGGGGCTCCGAAGAGGGGGATCT
This sequence comes from Thinopyrum elongatum, assembly GCA_011799875.1. Lineage (NCBI taxonomy): Eukaryota > Viridiplantae > Streptophyta > Magnoliopsida > Poales > Poaceae > Thinopyrum > Thinopyrum elongatum. The sequence continues at coordinate 422,179,623 of CM022299.1, forward strand.
TCGATCTTCGTCATCACCAACCCTTCTCCATCGCCAATTCCATGATGCTCCCCATCGGGAGTGAGTAATTCCTTCGTAGGCTCACTGGTCGGTGAGGAGTTGGATGAGATTCATCATGTAATCGAGTTAGTTTTGTTAGGGCTTGATCCCTAGTATCCATTATGTTCTGAGATTGATGTTGCTATGACTTTGCCATGCTTAATGCTTGTCACTTTGTGCCCGGGTGCCATGATTTCAGATCTGAACCGTTTATGTTATCACCATTATATCTATGTTCTAGATTCGATCTTGCATGTTATAGTCACCTACTACGTGTTATGATCCGGCAACCCCGGAGTGACAATAGTCGGGACACTTCCCGGTGATGACCGTAGTTTGAGGAGTTCATGTATTCACTATGTTTTAATGCTTTGCTCCGGTTCTCTATTAAAAGGAGGCCTTAATATCCCTTAGTTTCCAATAGGACCCTGCTGCCATAGGAGGGTAGGACAAAAGATGTCATGCAAGTTCTTTTCATAAGCACGTATGACTATTTACGGAATACATGCCTACATTATATTTATGAACTGGAGCTAGTGTTGTATCGCCCTAGGTTATGACTGTTATATGATGGATATCATCCAACAAATTCACCGATCCAGTGCCTATGAATTTCTCTCATAATGTTCTTGCTAAGTTACCACCGCTATTGTTACTCTTGCACTTGCTACAAAATCATTGCTATTACTGTTACCGTTACTATTGCTGTTGCTACTACTATCAAAACTACCATACTACTTTGCTACTGATCACTTTGCTGCAGATAATTAATCTCCAGGTGTGGCTGAATTGACAACTCAGCTGCTAATACTTGCAAATATTCTTTGGCTCCCCTTGTGTCGAATCAATAAATTTGGGTTGAATACTATACCCTCAAAAACTGTTGCGATCCCCTATACTTGTGAGTTATCACGTATGCAGAAGATGTCACCCTCAGCAAGTGCAAGCGCGGGCAGAGGGTGACCAGGGTGCCGACGTCCATGACGCTGCAACCGTCCAGGCATAGTGCCTCCACCGCCAGAGACACGCTGGCCGGCAGCTGTGTGAAGAAGATGGGCTTATAGGAGCTGATCTGTACCACCGTGGCGCACTCGAAGTAGGGCAGGTCTGCTTCCATGTACCTGTCGTATTGGTAACTCAATCCGAGCAGATCCATCGAGAACCTGGCCGCGGCGTGCAGAAGGGACGATAAGGCAGCTTCGTCGCAACAGTTGCTGCGAGAGATCTTGATGTCCAGGGCGTTCGACACCCAAGGCGAACCGGCCAAGCCGGCGAGTGCGACTTCGACCTAGGCGGGCGCGACATCGCGGAAGATGAGATCCGGGAGGGATGTCCACAGGCCGCGCCACCGGCGCAACAGGACGCCGGTGCGCGCGGCGCTGCGGAAGCACCATAACCACTTGAGGACCAGGAGGAGCATATCGTCGGGGAGGGTGCTCAGCCGGTCAGGTCCTCCGTCGGGACCATGCCGGAAGCGAACTCGATGCAGCGGCCGCGGCGAGCACCTCAGAGGACAGCCCGTCACATCGGCATCTGGGTGGCGCATCTCTCCAGCCTCTTCCATGGATCCGTGGAGTGTCCGTGAGGAATACGCTCGAACACTCAGAACAGAGGAGGACGCTCGAACATTCAGAACTACCAAGGGCAAGATGCAAGTTCGATTCTCCTGACTCGATCCGACTGCTCCCAAGGTTGGACTTCACGATTGGTCCCACCTATCATTCATAATGTGAAAGGTTCGGTCCATCAGAAAGAATTGATGTCACGCCAGGCGAATAGGCAAGACTGGTAAGACGCACCGGTTAGAATAGTTGGACGGTCCGGTTTCTATGGGTCGACTGACTATTAGGCGCGTATACATTGCATGTGATGAGGGGCTCCGTAAAGAGATTTGTAGCACATACAGGCGCTTGTATAATGAACTAATACAACTTCAAACTAGTGCTTCTGGAGCTCTCCGAACGTTTCAGAGACAATAACAACAGTATGTGGCCACTGAAGTTGAACGCCATGTTAACTGGCGTACTCGCACCTCATCCCGTACGTGCGGCCGTGCCATGACAGCCAGAACTTAACACGCCTAGCGAACTAGCATCCACCCATACTACCCACGGTGGCCAACGCCTACAAAACATCACGCCTCAAAAACTTCCAGTTCCCCAGGGTCGTCTCCCTTCGGTTCAGATCTATTCCGCTCCTTCCCTTGCTTCCCCACAGACAACACCTCTGCCATGGATCCACCGTCGCGTGGTCGTCCTCGGCGTGGCTAGGAGACCATCGACGACGATTCTCTGGGACAGATCTTAAATCACGCGGACTTCCTTACCGCCGCAAGACTTGCCGGTTCCTGCGCCACCTTCTACATGACGCTTGTGCGTAAACATGCCAGCGACATGCTCATGATAGTTGGTCTTCCATGAGTCTTTGAGGAACACGTCTTTTGGTGGAGAGGTCGAAGGGAGCATGGACGAAGATGCAATATTACGCCTCTATAGTGCCCTACCTTGGAAGGAACGGAACAAGAATTGGAAGACACTAGGATTTTGTTCAATGATGAGGTCAGTGTGATATGCACTTTCTATATTTTGCGATCCTGATGTACTTTCTGAATCTGTAGTTCTGCTATCTCGGTGTACTCTCTGAATATGCAGTTCAATAGTCTGCTATCTAGATGTGCTTTCTGAATGTACTTTCTTAATATGCAGTTGAATAGTTCGTAAACAAAGCCTAGGTTTCTGAATACACTTACTTGTTCAATCATGCATAAAACACATAGTTTCTGAATCTACTTGTCCAATCATGCATATACTTGTTCAGTCATGCGTAGCTTTGGGTTGGCGCAAATGGCGATTGGCTTGTTTACATAACGGAGGATACCGAGGTGAAGATTCACAACATCTATACCGGTGTCGATGTTGACGTAGCCCCAATGTCCACCGTCGGGTTCGGCCGTGCTAATTTGATCAGGAGGCACATGCGTTACCATGGCGCCACTGCCAAATTGAGGAAGATAGCACTCGCCAAACCCCCCACAAGGTTGCGTGCGTACACGGACTTTCGTCTCATCGCGGTGTTCGACATCAAGATAGCCATGACGCAGCCTGAGGAAGACGGGAATGGCTGGTATGTGTTTCCTGTAGCGAGCTTATACCCCATACAGGTACAAAGACGCCATGTACCATGCAGGCCGGGTCTTCGCGGTAACAAACCAGGGAGGTTGCTTCGTATGGGATACGTCATACGGTGTGTAATACATCAAATCAAATTCAGTCCTCTTGTACATACATTCCTCTTCACATTTCAATCTGGTATCAAATGTTTTGCAGCACTGAGCCACCCCCCTATCATAATCGCTCCGCCTGATATTGGGGTTGGACACGTTATTACATGGAACCTTGTAACCGACCTTCACCGCTTGGGGTGTAATATATTATTAGTCCGTGTCAACAGTCCAGCCGCAGGTGTTACCACAAACTACTCCGATCGGACCCTTACGATGCACCCAGGTATTACTTCAGGACCGAACCCTTAAAATCGTGGGAAAAGCATGAAACCTCAATCTGACCTGACGCATGTAACATTTCTTTTTAGGTATGCTTTGTGAGCTATACCAGATGGATGGCACAGCGATAGACCTTCGTGATGCTATCTGGGAGCCAGCAAACAATCTAGGCGAACACTCTATTTTCGTTGGGGACAGCTACCCACTAGTCAGAAGGATGCTACCTTCAATGCACGATGCCGAGGGTTTGCCGTTCATGAAGCATGGCTGCGTATATGCAATGCACCGCCGGAAACAAACCTGGGACGGGCCTCTTCCTGATTTATGCCGTTTCAGCTTCGATGGGACTTCTTCATGGGGTATGGAACTAAGCAGTTACGAATCATATTCTCGATGCCCTCCACTGTGGATAGTGCCATCTGTGAGAAACTGCTTGGACTGGAACTATGAAGGCCAAACTAGGTCACCAAAATATGACTCCTCCCAAAGTTCGAGCCTGAACACTTAAAAATATGTCCGATCAGTCTGAACATGCTCTATATTGGTGTCTGTACGGGGACATATTGTTACTTATTACCTGTGTAACTAAATGTAAGACGGTCTTATACTTAGAGCCATCGTATACAACTATGGATGCACAAACTGCTGGCATTTTTTAAAATTCGGAAATTGCAGTGGCGTTAGTCGGAATCACCAGAATTCAAATGCCATTTATCCAATTAAGAACACTATCTTCTAAACTAATGAAAGAAGCAGCAAGAACCATGCAAGTCACAGCCTTTATAGGCAATAATTCTGGCAATGCCATATAAGAATAAGGATTACAGAGTTGCATCCCCTAACTTAACAACAATAGCAGGTAAGGATAATAAATATAGTAGTTGCATCCCCCTCCCACAGAACAATCTTCTTGCATCATGGAGCATGCTAATCAGATAGTTCCCGAACCACTGCGCCTTTGCTGTCATAAACAGAACTCTTCACACAAGGATTCGCCAAGAAAGTCTCGTAGATTTCCTAAATGGAACCTACAAACTCAGGCACAACTTGCACACACACTGACTTAAGCCTTGGCGATGATTTGAATATCAGTTTTAAGAAATTATGTTCATGATCTTCTCCACTGAAGTCGTTGACCTGCAGTACTTCAAGACGGGTGAACGAGATACTTTGGCATCTCCAATTCTTTGGCTCCTCACAACGGCAATTTCTTGGGCATGCTACCCTCTGAAGCAGATGAACAGTATTAACATGCATTTTATTTATGATCCAGAGAAGTATTTAACAGGTGGCTATTACTACTATTTTTGCCTCCCTGAACAAGGGAAAAGAGCACGTACTGCAATGTATATCCATGTGAACACAAGAAAAAAATGAAAGAACATGTAGCATGGATGCAGGATAGAAGCCAGGGGCAGAATTACCTCTTGCTCGACTGGAATGACGACGACAAACGTTTTCGTCACGGCACAAATCTGATGCAACCTAAAGAGACGCAACACAAATGATCGAAAAACATGCCTAGGCGATGCAACATTTATGCACAATAGCGAGAAGTGGGTAACCGGAAGCTTCTCCAGCCCTTGTGCAAACAGCATGTCTTCTGCACGCTCCCACTCATCATCCAAATAATTCTGCAAAACTATACAATTCAGCAGGATACCATGCATAAAAAGAATTGAAGTTTTGATGTGCAAATTTAGCAGACTGGGTATGAACACGAAATACTAGACGGGTACAGGGAGCGATATATGCAACTGGAGGCCATGAATGGAAGGACGACGCTTTCGCCAGTACTCAGGCATGAAGACCGTGATGCTGTCCACACGCCAACAACCGAACACAAGAACCGGGTCTGTGAAGCGGCAGTCCCAGTCGAAAATCTCCAGCATTGGCGCCGAGATGGAGACGCTGAACTCCGGGCCGGCCTCGAATTCCATTTTCAAATGCTTAAGCATTGGCGTCACGAAGTTGATGCTACTGCATACCGTGTCACTTGTGAGAACAAGCGTCCGCAGCGACTCGGAGTGGACCACGATGTCGTATGCAGAAGATGTCACCCTCAGCAAGCGCAAGCGCGGGCAGAGGGTGACCAGGGTGCCAAAGTCCATGACGCTGAAACCGTCCAGGCATAGTGCTACCACCGCCGGGGACACGCTGGCCGGCAGCCGTGTGAAGCAGATGGGCTTATAGGAGCTGATCTGTACCGCCGTGGCGCACTCGAAGCAGGGCAGGTCTGCTTCCATGTACCTGTCGTATTGGTAACTCAATCCGAGCATATCCACCGAGAACTTGGCCGCGGCGTGCAGAAGGGACGATAAGGCAGCTTCGTCGCAACAGTTGCTGCGAGAGATCTTGATGTACAGGGCGTTCGACACCCAAGGCGAACCGGCCAAGCCGGCGAGCGCGGCTTCGACCTGGGCGGGTGCGACGTCGCGGAAGATGAGATCCGGGAGGGACGTCCAGAGGCCGCGCCATCGGCGCGACAGGACGCCGGTGCGAGCGGTGCTGCGGAAGCACCCTAACCGCTTGAGGACCAGCAGGAGCATGTCATCGGGAAGGGCGCTGAGGCGGTCAGGTCCTCCGCCGGGACCACGCCGGAAGCGAACTCGATGCGGCGGCCGCGGCGAGCGCCTCAGAGGATGGCCCGTCACGTCGGCATCTGGCTGGCGGCCGGTGGTCGTCGTCGGTCAATGGCGCCTCGGCGGGCGGGGCGGCGACGTGCAAGTGTGGCGCCTTGCGGGCAGACGCGAATGAGGGATCAGGCGACGAAATAAGTTTTTAGGGGGGTCAGTGGGCAAAATAAGGCGGCCCAGGGGTCATTTGGTAAAGATTATACGAGCGCCGCAGGTGGTGCATTGATGGATGTAGAAGTTGACAATACACCCTGTCGGTCAAAAATAATAAATGCCTTTTGTTATTTCTAATAAAATAGTAAATGGCTGGTGTATACTATACATACGATGCAATATACGCTAGTACTCCTAGTTTCAACACTTTGGTGTGAATACACCACCGACGCGCACGGCACACCCCGCGGTCCCGCCCACGTGAGTCTGGCGGAGAAGATTCCGAACGACCTAACTTTCAACGTACGAGCTTTTTTTCTTTAAAACCGCACGAAAAATAAATCAAATAGATACTGTGCACTCCAGCTGCACCGACACCACTACCACTCCAAAAGGTTGGTCACCGTTGCCGTCACGAGTAAGTTCGGCGAAAGTAAGCATTGACCAGATCCGCGCACGCCACGCAGAGCAGTCGGCCGTTTGGTAAACACGAGGAGACGAGACGACGTGCCGAGCAAACGGATCGTCAACATCCGTGCGTTGGCTCCGGATCGGACGGCCCTCCGCCCGCGGTTGACCGCCCCGAGCCAGCTGCTCCTTTCTCCCGCCCGCACTCCAACGCCGCGATCCCGATCCGCCTTTCACGGCGCGCCTCGCCTGTTCACTGGAGCACTTCCCACTGCCGCCCAGCCGCGTGGAGATCTGAGCAGGAAGCCCGCGCCGCGGCTTATATAACGGCGCCTCCTCCTCCACATTCTCAGCGCCCATCACACCCCCGCAGAGCCAGAAGCCACACGCACACGCCTTCCTCCTCTGCTCGCATCTCGGATCAGGGAGGAGGAGGATCTGAGGCTTTTGGCAGGGCCGGGGACGATGGTGCCGCTGCTCAAGGACGAGCTGGACATCGTCATCCCGACGATCCGGAACCTGGACTTCCTCGAGATGTGGCGGCCCTTCTTCCAGCCGTACCACCTCATCATCGTGCAGGACGGCGACCCCACGAGGACCGTCATGGTGCCCGAGGGCTTCGACTACGAGCTCTACAACCGCAACGACATCAACCGCATCCTCGGCCCCAAGGCCTCCTGCATCTCCTTCAAGGACTCCGCCTGCCGCTGCTTCGGCTACATGGTCTCCAAGAAGAAGTACGTCTACACCATCGACGACGACTGCTTCGTGAGTACCACCACCAGATCGATCTCTTTCTTTTTCACTTCCGTTATCATATCGACTCTTCTTGGAGTCACATAGTAGTACGATACGTCGTTTGACTGGTCTCCTGTGACCCTGCTCTGGCATTGCAGGTGGCCAAGGACCCGACGGGGAAGGACATCGACGCGCTGGCCAAGCACATCCAGAACCTGCTCTGCCCGTCCACGCCGCTCTTCTTCAACACCTTGTACGACCCCTACCAGGAGGGCGCCGACTTCGTGCGTGGCTACCCGTTCAGCCTCCGGGAGGGCGTGCCCACCGCCGTGTCGCACGGCCTCTGGCTCAACATCCCCGACTACGACGCCCCCACGCAGCTGGTCAAGCCGCGGGAGCGCAACGGCAGGTACGTCGACGCCGTCATGACCATCCCCAAGGGCTCCCTCTTCCCCATGTGCGGCATGAACCTCGCCTTCGACCGCGAGCTCATCGGCCCGGCCATGTACTTCGGCCTCATGGGCGACGGCCAGCCCATCGGACGCTACGACGACATGTGGGCCGGCTGGTGCGTCAAGGTAACTAACTATACTAAACACACACATCGTCTTTGTCTTTGAGTTTGGTCCGGCTGTACTGAACTTTTACTGAATAATTTGTGTATGTGTGCAGGTGATCTGCGACCACCTTGGGCTGGGCGTCAAGACGGGGCTGCCCTACATCTGGCACAGCAAGGCCAGCAACCCGTTCGTGAACCTGAAGAAGGAGTACAAGGGCATCTTCTGGCAGGAGGACATCATCCCCTTCTTCCAGGCCGCGAAGCTGACCAAGGAATGCGACACCGTGCAGAAGTGCTACATCTCGCTCTCGCAGCAGGTCAGGGAGAAGCTCGGCAAGATCGACCCCTACTTCGTCAAGCTCGCCGACGCCATGGTCACCTGGATCGAGGCCTGGGACATGCTCAACTCCAAGGACTCCAAGGAGGCCGACGCCAACGGCAAGCCCAAGGGGAAGTAGATCGAGGGAGAGAACCTTTTTTGCACTAGCATACTGAGCAGGCGGTGAGGCGGCGTATACCGGTTTCTTCAGTTCGTAGGTTCAATGCGTGCATCAGGTATTCAGGTTCAGGCTGTTGTGTACTACGAAACATTAGCTGCCGTTCTATCTTACGTTTACGTTGAGGGTCGCGTTAATTTCCCCCTTCTTTAATTTCATTATTAAGAGATGATGTTGTTTTCTCAAGGGTTTAGTACTACGGTTATACTTGTGGCTGCTAATGTTTCCGTGTAATCTTGTGTACACTGAAATGTGAGAATAAAAAGTTGTTGAATAAGCATTGCAACTGTCTCTGTGTATACTTGTAGTCCCTCCATCAGAATTTATTGGACCGGAAAGTCACCCATCAATGTACGTGTTTCTTCCACTGCATTGATTATGTCGGTTATTCCTTGGGATCCGTGGACATTAATGTCATGTTTCCCACCCCATTTCCCCGCTGCTCGTTGACGGCGGCTACAAAAACGTTGTCGGCATGGCCAAATAACTCAGAAGCTCCAATTCAAACACCTTCGCCTTTCTCCCCGTCACCACGTCCGAATAGCTCTTGTCCCGCCGCCTAGCCTCCACCTCCTTCCCCATCGACATGTTTGAATAGCTCTGCACCGTCGTCATGCTGGACTAGGTGCCACTCTCGAAGGAGGAGGATTGCCTTTACGCGCTGGAGCCCACGAAGAAGGATCCCGCCGTTGATGAGTGGCCGGATTGGAACTACAAAACACACTCCATCGAGTTTGATTCACATGGCGGCTACGAGCTAACACGATATGGGTACCCGAGTATCTTGAGAGTTTTTCCCTGAAGCAAGTCGCCGCCATTGCTCTAGCCTCCACCTCCCTCCCCATTCGAATAGCTCTTCACCGTCGTCATGCCGCTTCGCCCACGGCCGGACTAGGTGCCACTCTCGAAGGAGGAGGTAGCGGAGGAGAAGGCTGACCTTATTGCCGAGGAGGAGGAGGGGGAGGATTGCCTTTACGCGCTGGAGCCCGCGAAGAAGGATCCCGCCCTCGATGAGTGGCCGGATTGGAATCACAAAACACACTCCATAGAGTTTGATTCACATGGCGGCTATGAGCTAATACGATATGGGTACTCGAGTATCTTGAGAGTTTTTCCCTGAACTCCGGAGTCCAGTCCCTGGGGTATCCAAAGAGGGATACTAGGAGGACTCATTCATGAGGCTTTTGATGGAATTCTTTCTAAATCCACACAATACACTTCATGCAAAATTGTGGACATTTCTTCGTATAAAATCAATGCACTTGTTGTTCCGTAGGAATTGTCATTCAATACCGAAGCTCAAAGCATAACTTTACCTTTATGCCATTCATTCTCAAATCTATCCGATATTCCTAAGGCATCACCTATGTTATATTCATTCAAATAAATCTCAACGAAATATTATTCCACATAGATTGTCCTAGTTACCAAAACCATACTCGGGGGCTACATGAGTCGCTGGGATCATTTGCACCCAACGCGTATATGCTAACTCCTCCCTTGGTCATATACGAGCACTCACATTGAGTTGTTCACCAAAAAGTCACTTGTGCAGGTTCACAAGTGGTGAGGTTTCAACGCATAGACAATCTGGTCACAATTAGGGGTACTCGTGCTCCTTCTATGATTATCGTATTGGTCTTAGTTTGAATCCTTCACAAAACACAACATGCGCATGGGGTGATCGACATCCCATGTTCCCATGCTTAGAAAGATGTGTGAGAGACCCATTGTATGCTGGCTTTAACTATTCTTTTTTTTTAGAATCACCTCAACTATTCTTCTAGAACGAAGATTGAAGATGAGCCCGACTTTGAATTAATACGCCATCAGCCGGCCAGGAATCTACCAACACATTGTATGTAACTAAATGGGCCTTAGAGACCAGGAATTTGTTGTTCTCCACAGAGCTAAGCCCATAAATTTCAGCCCGATTCATAGTGGGTCTGATACCAAATCAAAACAAGCAATAAACTTGTGAGACGAGAAATGGCAGGCTAGTTCCATCTAGGTCCTCTCCTCAAACAGGGTGTATGGTGGGCTGGCCTAGCAGTGTTACGTTTGATAGTTTCATTTGTTTCTTGTTATGCTCGGTTTTTTCTTCATTTTTTATGTTTGTTTACGTTTTGAGAATACTGTAACAAATTATACATTTCAAAAATTAATTTACATAAACATACATCATGTATTTTCAAAATGGTAATGCCATGTAAAGAAAAATGCACACATTTTTTAAATGTTTGTACTATTAAAAAAAGTCTGTATCATTTAGAAAATGATTGTGATGTTTTTAGATATGTTTATACAATTTATAAATGATTCTGTAACTAAAACAAGGTTTCGTACGACTCAAATAAATGTTCGTGACATTTTAAGCAAATGTTCACGTCTGTAAAAAAATATATTTCAAAAACTAATTTACGTAAATGTACATCATGTATTTTCGAAATGGTAATGCAGTGTAAAAGAAAGTGCATGCAACTTTTCAAAAAATGGTTTTACTATTCGAAAAAGTTTGTGTCATTAGGAAATGATCATGATATTTTTAAATATGTTTATACGATTTATAAAAATGTTTTTGTAACTCAAAAGCAATATTTCATACTAGTCACTCGCACCGAGCAATTAGCTCTAGAAGAAGGGGCGGCTACTAACACCTCACAGACTGATGGACAAATGTGGAAGCGATTATGAAAGCTCAATGTTCTGCCTAAAGTGCGGGTATTCTAGTGGAGAGTTGTGCGACAGATCCTCCCAGATGAGTGCACTTTAAGGCACAAACATATGCAAGAACTTGGCAGATGCAAAGTTTGCTTTGTTGGGAAACGTTGCATGGAAAACAAAAAAAAATTCTACGCACGTGCAAGATCTATCAAGTAGATGCATAGCAACGAGAGGGGAGAGTGTGTCTACGTACCCTTGTAGACCGTAAGCGGAAGCGTTTAGTAACGCGGTTGATGTAGTCGAACTTCTTCGCGGTCCAACCGATCGAGTACCGAACGTACGGCACATCCGCGTTCAGCACACGTTCAGCTCGGTGACGTCCACGCCTTCTTGATCCAGCAAGACGGCGAGGTAGTGGATAAGTTCCGGCAGCACGACGGCATGGTGACGGTGATGGTGATGCTATCTCCACAGGGCTTTGCCTAAGCACTGCGAAAATATGACCGAGGGTGTAAACAATGGAGGGGGGCGCCGCACACGGCTAAGAGATTGTCGTGATTATGTGTGGCACCCCCCTCCCACATATATATAGGTGGGGGGAGAGGGGAGAGGCCAAGGGGCGCCCCAAGTAGGGCCGAATCCTACTTGGGGTCTTTCCCTAGCCGCCCCCCCCCCCTTACCATATTTGTCGGAGGGGGGAAGGAAAGGGGGGTGAGGAAAGGAAGGGGGAGGCCGACTCCCCCCCCCCCTTTCCTTCTCTCCAAGGGCTGCGCCTAGGAGGGGCGCGCCAGCCCCTTGTGGGCTGGTGTGTCCCCCCCCCCCCCTTTGTCCCATATGGCCCATTAACCTCCCGGGGTGTCCGGAACCCCTTCCGGTGACCCGATTTCTACCCGGTACATCCCGAAAATCTTCCGGTGTCCAAATATCATCGTCCTATATATCGATCTTTACCTCCGGACCATTCCGGAGCTCCTCGTCATGTCCGTGATCTCATCCAGGACTCCGAACAACATTCGGTCACCAAATCATATAACTCATATAACACTATATGGTCAACGAACGTTAAGCGTGCGGACCCTACGGGTTCGAGAACTATGTAGACATGACTGAGACACCTCTCCGGTCAATAACCAATAGCGGAACCTGGATGCCCATGTTGGCTTCTACATATTCTACGAAGATCTTTATCGGTCGAACCTTATGACAACATACGTAGTTCCCGTTGTCTGTCGGTATGTTACTTGCCCGAGATTCGATCGTCGGTATCTCCATACCTAGTTCAATCTCGTTACCGGCAAGTCTCTTTACTCGTTCCGTAATACATCATCTCGTAACTAACTCCTTAGTCACTTTGCTTGCAAGCTTCTTGTGATGTGTATTACCGAGAGGGCCCAGAGATACCTCTCCGATACACGGAGTGACAAATCCTAATCTCGATCCATGTCAACTCAACAGACACCTTCGGAGATACCTGTAGAGCATCTTTATGATCACCCAGTTACGTTGTGACGTTTGATAGCACACAAGGTATTCCTCCGGTATCCGGGAGTTGCATGATCTCATAGTCTAAGGAATATGTATTTGACATTAAGAAAGCAATAGCAATAAACTGAACGATCATATGCTAAGCTAACGGATGGGTCTTGTCCATCACATCATTCTCCTAATGATGTGATCCCGTTATCAAATGACAACTCATGTCTATGGTTAGGAAACATTAACCATCTTTTGATCAACGAGCTAGTCTAGTAGGGGCTCACTAGAGATACGGTATTTGTTTATGTATCCACACATGTATTTAAGTTTCCGGTCAATACAATTCTAGCATGAATAATAAACCTTTATCATGATTAAGGAAATATAATAATAACCATTTTATTATTGCCTCTAGGGCATATTTCCATCAGTCTCCCACTTGCACTAGAGTCAATAATCTAGTTCACATCGCCATGTGATTAACACCGATAGTTCACATCACCATGTGACTAACACCCAAAGAGTTTACTAGAGTCAATAATCTAGTTCACATCACCATGTGATTAATACCCAAAGAGTACTAAGGTGTGATCATGTTTTGCTTGTGAGGGAAGTTTAGTCAACGGGTCTGCCATATTCCGATCCGTATGTATTTTGTAAATTTCTATGTCTACAATGCTCTGCATTGAGCTACTCTAGCTAATTGCTCCCGCTTTCAATACGTATCCAGATTGAGACTCAGAGTCATCCGAATTGGTGTCAAAGCTTGCATCGACGTAACCCTTTACGACGAACTCTTTATCACCTCCATAACTGAGAAATATTTCCTTAGTCCTCTTAGGTAACTAAGGATAATTTTGACCGCTGTCCAGTGATCTACTCCTGGATCACTATTGTACCCCCTTACCAAACTCATGTCAAGGTACACAATAGATATGGTACACAGAATGGCATACTTTATAGAACCTATGGATGAGGCATAGGGAATGACTTTCATTCTCTCTCTATCTTCTACCGTGGTCGGGCTTTGAGTCTTACTCAACCGCACACCTTGCAACACAGGCAAGAACCCTTTATTTGACTGATCCATTTTGAACTTTTCAAAAACTTTTCCAAGGTATATGCTTTATGAAAGTCCTACTAAGCGTCTCGATCTATCCCTATAGATCTTGATGCTCAATATGTAAGTAGCTTCACCGAGGTCTTTCATTGAAAAATTATTATTCAAGTATCCTTTCATGCTATTCAGAAATTCTATATCATTTCCAATCAACAATATGTCATCCACATATAATATCATAAATGCTACAGAGCTCCCACTCGCTTTCTTGTAAATACAGGCTTCACCGTAAGTCTGTATAAAACCATATGCTTTGATCACCTCATCAAAGCGTATATTCCAACTCTGAGATGCTTGCACCAGTCCATAGATGGATCGCTGGAGCTTGCACACTTTGTCAGCACCTTTAGGATTGACAAAACCTTCTGGTTGCATCATATACAACTCTTCTTTAAGAAATCCGTTAAGGAATGCAGTTTTGACGTCCATTTGCCAAATTTCATAAAATATGGCAATTGCTAACATGATTCGGACAGACTTAAGCATCGCTACGGGTGAGAAAGTCTCATCGTAGTCAACCTCTTGAACTTGTCAAAAAAAAACTTTCATGACAAGTCGAGCTTTATAGACAGTGATATCAGCGTCCGTCTTCCTCTTAAAGATCCATTTATTTTCAATGGCCTGCCGATCATCGGGCAAGTCCACCAAAGTCCACACTTTGTTCTCATACATGGATTCTATTTCAGATTTCATGGCCTCAAGCCATTTGTCGGAATCTGGGCTTGTCATAGCTTCTTCATAGTTCGTAGGTTCGCCGTTGTCCAACAACATGACTTCCAGGACAGAATTACCGTACCACTCTGGTGCGGAACGTGTTCTGGTCGACCTACGAGGTCCAGTAGTAACTTGATCTGAAGTTTCATGATCGTCATCATTTGCTTCCTCTCTAGTTGGTGTAGGCATCACGGGAACGGTTTTCTCTGATGTGCTACTTTCCAAATCGAGAGAAGGCACAACTACCTCATCAAGTTCTACTTTCCTCCCAGTCACTTCTTTCGAGAGAAACTTCTTCTCTAGAAAGGACCCATTCTTAGCAACAAAGATATTTCCTTCGGATCTGTGGTAGAAGGTGTACCCAATAGTTTCCTTAGGGTATCCTATGAAGACGCACTTCTCCGATTTAGGTTCGACCTTATCAGGCTGAAGCCTTTTGACATAAGCGTCGCATCCCCAAACTTTAAGAAATGACAGTTTAGGTTTTTTGCCAAACCATAGTTCATACGGTGTCGTTTCAATGGATTTAGACGGTGCCCTATTTAACGTGAATGCGGCTGTCTCTAATGCATAACCCCAAAACGACAGTGGTAAATCAGTAAGAGACATCATAGATCGCACCATATCTAATAAAGTACGGTTACGACGTCCGGACACACCATTACGCTGTGGTGTTCCAGGTGGCGTGAGTCGTGAAACAATTCCACATTGTTTTTAAATGAAGGCCAAACTCGTAACTCAAATATTCGCCTCCGCGATCAGATCATAGAAACTTTATTTTCTTGTTACGATGATTCTCTACTTCACTCTGAAATTCTTTGAACTTTTCAAATGTTTCACACTTGTGTTTCATCAAGTAGATATACCCATACCTACTCAAATCATCTGTGATGGTCAGAAAATAATGATACCTGCCGCGTGCTTCAACACTCATCGGACCGCATACATCGGTATTTATTATTTCCAGTAAGTCATTAGTGTAACACCCCATGTATTAAGCTACAGTGATCA
The DNA here is from genome assembly GCA_011799875.1 of Thinopyrum elongatum. Lineage (NCBI taxonomy): Eukaryota > Viridiplantae > Streptophyta > Magnoliopsida > Poales > Poaceae > Thinopyrum > Thinopyrum elongatum. Next base: position 422,195,140 of record CM022299.1, read on the forward strand.
CCCTTTTGATTATGCCATGTCATCCTGATTAACAGTGCTTAATCATCATTAGCACCATATCTCATTTCAAATTCAAATTAAAATGGAAATTCAAACTAAAAGTGGAAAATAAAAGTTGTTCAACATAGAAACTAAAATGTTCAATAAATAGCAAATATTCTAGAGGCTATTCTAAAATTGTAGCCAGCAATTAATAAATTCATTAGGTGGCTCTAACATTACCAAAACAGCAAGGTTTAATACATTTTATTTAATATAAAATTTGAGTGAACCCCATTTGTCTACAAACTAATTTTTGGTAGTTGTAGATATTACATAGCATCTAATGGGCCAAGTCACTAATTTTGTAAAAGTCAGTTTGAGGCCTAACTATTTACAAAAAAAAAGAGAATCACCCCCGACCCAGCCGGCCGGCCCACCCCGCGCCTATATGGCCTCCCCCTGGGGGACCCCGAACCCTAACCCCCACCGACACATCCCCTCCCCCCGGTCTGGATTGGGCCGAGCCCCTCCTCGCCCCCGACGCGCTCGACGACCGCGCCCCGCGCCCGACGCGCCACCACCGCCGTCGCCTCTCCGCCACCACGCCGCCGTCCTCCCCGTCCTCCCCCTCGAGCTCGCGCCACTGCCTAGTCCCTACAGCTCGCGGTGAGCTCCGCGCCGCCCGCCCCCTCTTTCTCTCGGTCACCGCCGCCCCGCTCGCGCTCGCCACAGTCGCCGTGCGCCGGGTCGTACCCCGGCCGCGTCCGCGCCGCCCCGCACCCGCGCGCCTGCTCGCGCGCCCCACACCCCTCCGGCCTCGCCCCGCTCGCCTCTGCCGCTGCACGCACACGCGCTGCCGCGCTGCTGCCGCGCCCTCGCCACGCCCCTGCCGCGCCCGTCGCACGTGCCCGCGCCCCGCCACCCGCACGCCCGCGTCCGTGGCCTCGTGCCACTGACGGGTGGGGCCCCGCCGCCCCTATGCCACTGGCCGGTGGGCCGAACCCCCTGTGACGCTAACAGCACGGGCCCACGCCCTAAAAACGAAATTAGAAAAATAAATAAATGAAAATAAAAATAGAATAATTAATTAATTAAGTTAATTAACCATGTTTAGATTAACCTAGTTTAATTAAATAGTAATTAGTTAACTAATCACTAATTAACCTAACAGTCTATGACAGGTGGGACCCATGTGTCAGATGACTGCTGACGTCAGCATGATGTCATGCTGACGTCATCTAATGTTAATTTAAATAATTAAATAAATTCTAGAAATTAATAAAAACTTTAGAAAATCATATTAAATAATTCGTAGCTCAGATCGAAAAACTTTGTACATGAAAGTTGCTCAGAACGACGAGACGAATTCGATTACGCGGTCCGTTCGTCCGTCACATGTCCCTAACTATCCGAACATGCAACCATCCCTCTCCGGTCATCTGTGTGACAAATGTCCGGAACCGGGAAGACATTCCCGGATGGATTCCCCCTTCCTCGGTGACGTGCAACCATACGTTAGGACACACCCGGCACTGCACATTGTCATGTCGTACTTTGTGTTGCTCATGTTTGCTGTGTATTTATACTGTTTCCTCCCTCTCTTCTCTCTCGGTAGTCCCCGACACCGACGTCGTCCCCGAGTTCGACGCAGCTCCGGAGACCGGAGACACCATTGACGACCTTGCCCTTGCCGCCGAGCAACCAGGCAAGCCCCCCCTTTGATCATCCCGATATCGCCCATTCTATTTTCTCATACTTGCATTAGAATTGCTGTTGCTGCTGCTTTACCTATTCTGATGCATAGCCTGTTTACTGTAACCCGCTGTTGATAATTACCTGCATATCCTAAACTGCTTAGTATAGGCTGGGTAGAGACCTATCAGTGACCCCACTTATCCTGGCTGCCCCGCTGGATAATCCGAAGACCCGATCAACGGGATTGAAGACCAGGCCCCGGCACCGCACATCACCCCCTTAGTTGTAACGACACTGCAGCGTTACTATCGAGTGCCGAGGGTGATACCTCGTGTAGCACTTCTGATGTTAACTCTGTAGAGTAGCCATTCGGTCGTGGTCATCGAGGGTGATTCCTCCTTCACCACTTCCGGTAACGACGCTGTCGTGCAACACATCAAGTGTGAACCCATCGAGGGTGATTCCTCCGAGTTCACCTTGACGGATACATCGAGTGGGAATTCAATGAGGGTGATACCTCGGATTCCCCTGATGTTATAGACACACGGATACTTGGACTTTACACTGTTACTTGGATAGGCGGGTCGACCCTGAGGGGTACCCGCGTGCGCCTGAGAGGCGAGTGTTGTGAAGACGGGTGCCTGTGTGGTGCCCGAGTGAGAATACGAGGCGTGGCCGGGCATTCTTGGCCCTTGCCGCAAGTCCTCGAGACGGGGCGACGGGGTCACATCTTTCGTGAGTCTCTGCTCGTTACCGCAAGCCCAAGGTACTAGCGATTTGGATATTTGATCCGAGCAGGCCTCTGGCCTGATAGCACTAACCATCACGTGGGCATAGTATGGGCGTTCTGCATCGTAGCATTAGCCGACAGTCCTGTCAGACGTCCAGTTCAGCATTGCGGCCGGGTCGGATCGTGTCGTTGGCGCTGGTATCCACCCTGCTCGCAACGACCCGGAGTGCACAGGGCGACGACCCAAGACCCCTGAGTGCTTAGGATGTAGACCGGCGGGGACCTCTCTGCGGAGCTCTAGGTAGGGCTGCGGTGTGTCGTTTGGCCGAGGCCGGGCATGACCCAGGAAAGTGTGTCCGGCCGGAGTTAATCGAGCGTGTTGGGTAAGTTGGTGCACCCCTGCAGGGAAGAACACTTCTATCGATAGCCGGTCCTACGGTAAAGGACACTCGGAGTTGTATCCTGATTGATACAATTTTAGAACTGGATACTTGGATACTATGGCTCTGGGATTGCTTCTCGCAGGGAGTCAAGAAGGGATCTCCGGATGAGGTTGATGACTGTATGGCTCTGGGATTGCTTTCTCGCAGGGAGTCGAGAAAGGATCTCTGGGTGAGGTTGAGACTTAATGATACTGCTACATTGTATTGTACTGTCTACACTCTTCTATTGCTGCAAGACCGATGAAGATGCTAGTCTTCGACAGGACTAGGCTTTCTCTCTATTCTGGCATTTCTGTAGCCCAGTCCACATATACAGCCTCCCCTTGAAAATGTTGCATATGTAGTGTAGATCCTTGCTTGCTGAGTACTTCTGAGTACTCACGGTTGCTTTGTTTTCCTTTTTCCCCCATATCAGTTTGACGTGACCAAGATGGCGGATCCCCCTGAGACAGATGCCCCGTCGATCGACTACTACTACCACCCTGAGGTTGGATACTACGGCGAGTTGGATGACGACCAGGGGTAGGATCGGAGGGTCCCAGGCAGGAGGCCTACGCCTTTCGATCGTAGTGTTTTATTTTGCCCCGCCTTTCTAAAGGCCTTTCTGTTTCTGTTTAATATATGTACTCAGATATCTGATGCTTCCGCTGACGCTTGTTCGCAAGCTTATGTATTCGAGCCCTCGAGGCCCCTGGCTTGTAATGTAAAGCTTGTATGACTTTATTTATGTTTTAGAGTTGTGTTGTGATATCTTCCTGTGAGTCATTAGGCTTGATCGTGTGCATTTGTGTGTATGATTAGTGCATGATTGAGCCGGGGACGTCACAAGTTGGTATCAGAGCCGACTGCCTATAGGAATCCCCCTTTCCAACTCCTTGGCCGAAGTTGAGTCTAGTAACCGAAAAACTAATTTACTAACTTGGCTGTGTGGCTTATGGGCCCACGTCGCTAATTGGGTGGTATTAGGATCTTTTATTCCTCGTCTATACTCTGGGACTCTGATCTCTCTTCTATTCGGGTGAAAAGTTTACTAACGCCGCCACTTAGGATCTCGTAATTCTCGTCCACCCGGAGAGCTAGATATCTGTGCGATTTCCCTAATATTGATCTGATTAGTCTGATAATCATTTTCCTTTCCATTGTTTTGTTTAACCTTTCTCTCTGAGTTGTATTATACTCCGAGTTGTCATTCGATAAGACCGGATTCTGCATCAGAGTGCACACGGAGAGTAGGATCCAGCAAGTTGATCGGTCATCGGTATTTTCTAAACTCGACTTGAGGTTGGGTTATCATCAGATCCGTGTTCGTGAAGAGGATATTCCAAAGACTGCATTTGTTACTCGTTATGGCTCCTACGAGTACACTGTCATGTCATTTGGCTTAACAAATGCTCCAGCCACATTCTCCCGTCTGATGAATTACATCTTCATGGATTACCTCGACAAGTTCGTCGTGGTTTATCTAGATGATATTCTGGTATATTCGAAGAATAAGGAAGAACATGCCGAACACCTCCATCTTGTACTGGAAAAGCTCCGAGAACACCAGCTGTATGCCAAATACTCCAAATGTGAATTCTGGCTTTCTGAAGTAACCTACCTTGGTCATGTGATTTCGAAAGATGGCATTGCCGTTAACCCAGAACGAGTTCAGGCTATTCTTGACTGGACTCCTCCGAAGAACGTCAAGCAAGTGAGAAGTTTTCTCGGCCTTGCAAGCTATTGCCGTCGATTTGTTGAGAATTTTTCTAAGATTGCTAAGCCCCTGACTGATCTGCTTCACAAGGGCGTTAAATTTGAATGGACAGAAAAATGTCAGGAAAGCTTTCAAACACTCAAAGACAAGCTGACCTCTGCCCCAGTACTATCTCCTCCAGATACTCGCAAAGACTTCGTGATTTATTGTGACGCATCCCGTGAAGGATTAGGCTGTGTCCTAATGCAAGAGCGTAAAGTGATTGCTTATGGCTCTCGTCAGTTGCGCCCACATGAAGAGAATTATCCGGTACATGATCTAGAGCTAGCTGCTGTGATCTATGCATTGCAGTTGTGGCGACATTACCTTCTCGGTAATCGTTGCGAGATCTACACGGATCATAAAAGTCTGAAGTACTTGTTCACTCAACCATCTCTAAACCTCTGTCAGCAAAGATGGATGGAGGCCATTGCAGACTATGATTTGGGTATTTCCTATACCCCTGGCAAGGCTAACGTGATGGCTGATGCCTTAAGCCGCAAGTCCTATTGCGATAACCTCATGGTTAGGCGAGCTCAACCTCATCTTTTTGAAGAACTATGCAAGCTGAATCTGCGTATTGTTCCACAGGGCTCTCTAAATAACCTTGTGATACAACCAGATCTTGAGAAAGCTGTTAAGAATGCGCAAGCTAAGGATGCTGAAATTGATCTGATGAAGAAAAATCTTCACCTTGAAAAGTACAGGGATTTCTTGTTGTCTGAAGATGGAACCTTGTATTTCAGAAACCGCATTGTCGTACCTCGCTTCGAGCTAATGACCAACAAGGTCATGAAGGAGGCACATGATACCCCGCTGTCTATTCATCCGGGTAGCACCAAGATGTATTGTGATCTCCGTCAAAGGTACTGGTGGTCTAGAATGAAGCAGGACATTGCTCGTTATGTTGCTGAATGTGATGTGTGTCGTCGCGTTAAAGCAGAACATCAGAAGCCTGCTGGAATTTTGCAACCACTTCCTATTCCTCTATGGAAATGGGATAAGGTTCAGATGGATTTCATTACAGGACTTCCCAGGTCACAGAAGGGTCACGATGCTATTCTTGTCGTCGTCGACCAACTTTCTAAAGTTGCACATTTTCTGCCTGTCAAAGAGACTATCACTGCTAGTCAGTTAGCAGAGTTGTATATCTCCAGAATTGTTTCACTCCACGGTATTCCGAAGGAGATTAGTTCGGACCGTGGTGGCCTTTTCACTTCCAAGTTCTGGGAAAGGTTCCAAACAGCTATGGGAACTCATATTACCTGGAGTTCAGCCTATCATCCCCAATCCCAAGGCCAAGTTGAGCGAGTCAATCAGGTTCTTGAAGATATGCGGCGAGCTTGTGTCATATCGTTCGGTAAGAAGTGGGAAGAATCTCTTCCATATGCCGAATTCTCTTATAACAACAGCTATCAAGCCAGCTTGAAAATGGCCCCCTTCGAAGTACTATATGGACGTAAGTGTCGAACCCCTCTGAATTGGTCAGAAACTGGGGAATGACCGCTCGTGGGTCCGGATATTATTCAACACGCTGAAGAACAAGTTCGTATTGTCCAGGAAAATCTCAAGGCGGCTCAGGATCGCCAGAAGAGCAACTATGATCGCAAACGATGGGGTTTGACTTATCAACCTGGTGATTAAGCTTATCTGCGTGTCACTCCTATGAAGGGCACTCACCGTTTCGGAATCAAGGGCAAGCTAGCTCCGCGCTACATTGGTCCTTTCCGCATTATTGCTAAACGTGGTCAGGTGGCATATAAATTGGAGTTGCCGCCGCAATTCTCTCATATCCACGACGTCTTCCATGTATCGCAACTTCGTAAATGCTTCAAGGAATCTCCGCACCGAGCAGTGGATCACGAGGTGCTCGAATTGCAAGATGACCTATCTTATAAGGAGCATCCGATCCGCATTCTCGATGAAGCTGAACGTCGGACCTGTCAGAAGGTTACCAAGTTCCTCAAAGTGCAGTGGTCAAATCATACTGAAGATGAAGCCACTTGGGAACGCGAAGATAATCTTCGTGCGGAATACCCCGAACTTTTTCCTTCTACCTCTTAATTCTCGGGACGAGAATTCTTGTTAGTCGAGGAGAATTGTAACACCCCATGTATTAAGCTACAGTGATCACCCTTTTGATTATGCCATGTCATCCTGATTATTAGTGCTTAATCATCATTAGCACCATATCTCATTTCAAATTCAAATTAAAATGGAAATTCAAACTAAAAGTGGAAAATAAAAGTTGTTCAACATAGAAACTAAAATGTTCAATAAATAGCAAATATTCCAGAGGCTATTCTAAAATTGTAGCCAACAATTAATAAATTCATTAGGTGGCTCTAACATTACCAAAACAGCAAGGTTTAATATATTTTATTTAATATAAAATTTGAGTGAACCCCATTTGTCTCCAAACTAATTTTTGGTAGTTGTAGATATTACATAGCATCTAATGGGCCAAGTCACTAATTTTGTAAAAGTCAGTTTGAGGCCTAACTATTTACAAAAAAAAAAAAGAATCACCCCCGGCCCAACTGGGCCACGGCCCAGCCGGCCGGCCCACCCCGCGCCTATATGGCCTCCCCCTGGGGGACCCCGAACCCTAACCCCCACCGACACATCCCCCCCTCCCCCCGTCTGGACCGGGCCGAGCCCCTCCTCGCCCTCGACGCGCTCGACGACCGCGCCCCGCGCCCGACGCGCCACCGCCGCCGTCGCCTCTCCGCCACCACGCCGCCGTCCTCCCCGTCCTCCCCCTCGAGCTCGCGCCACTGCCTAGTCCCTACAGCTCGTGGTGAGCTCCGCGCCGCCCGCCCCCTCTTTCTCTCGGTCACCGCCGCCCCGCTCGCGCTCGCCACGGTCGCCGTGCGCCGGGCCGCGCCCCGGCCGCGTCCGTGCCGCCCCGCACCCGCGCGCGCCCGCGTGCCTGCTCGCGTGCCTCGCCCGCCTCGCGCGTGCGTCCCACACCCCCTCTGGCCTCGCCTCGCTCGCCCCTGCCACTGCACGCACACGCGCCCGCGCACGCGCTGTCGCGCTGCTGCCGCGCCCTCGCCACGCTCCCGCCGCGCCCGTCGCACGCGCCCGCGCCCCGCCACCCGCACGCCCGCGTCCGTGGCCTCGTGCCACTGACGGGTGGGGCCCCGCCGCCCCTGTGCCACTGGCCGGTGGGCCGAACCCCCTGTGACGCTGACAGCATGGGCCCACGCCCTAAAAACGAAATTAGAAAAATAAATAAATGAAAATAAAAATAGAATAATTAAAATTAATAATTAATTAATTAAGTTAATTAACCCTGTTTAGATTAACCTAGTTTAATTAATTAGTTTAATTAAATAGTAATTAGTTAACTAATCACTAATTAACCTAACAGTCTATGACAGGTGGGACCCACGTGTCAGATGACTGCTGATGTCAGTATGATGTCATGCTGACGTCATCAACTACTGTTTCGTATAATGTTAATTTAAATAATTAAATAAATTCTAGAAATTAATAAAAACTTTAGAAAATCATATTAAATAATCCGTAGCTCAGATCGAAAAACTTTGTACATGAAAGTTGCTCAGAACGACGAGACGAATTCGAATACGCGGTCCGTTCGTCCGTCACACGTCCCTAACTATCCGAACATGCAAACGTCCCTCTCCGGTCATCTGTCTGACAAATTTCCGGAACCGGGAAGACATTCCCGGATGGATTCCCCCTTCCTCGGTGACGTGCAACCATACGTTAGGACACACCCGGCACTGCACATTGTCATGTCGTACTTTGTGTTGCTTATGTTTGCTGTGTATTTATACTGTTTTCTCCCCCTCTTCTCTCTCGGTAGCCCCCGACACCGACGTCGTCCCCGAGTTCGACGCAGCTCCGGAGACCGGAGACACCATTGACGACCTTGCCCTTGCCGCCGAGCAACCAGGCAAGCCCCCCCTTTGATCATCCTGATATCGCCCATTCTATTTTCTCATGCTTGCATTAGAATTGCTGCTGCTGCTGCTTTACCTATTCTGATGCATAGCCTGTTTACTGTAACCTGTTGTTGATAATTACCTGCATATCCTAAACTGCTTAGTATAGGCTGGGTAGAGACCTATCAGTGACCCCACTTATCCTGACTGCCCCGCTGGATAATCCGACGACCTGATCAACGGGATTGAAGACCAGGCCCCGGCACCGCACATCACCCCCTTAGTTGTAACGACACTGCAGCGTTACTATCGAGTGCCGAGGGTGATACCTCGTGTAGCACTTCTGATGTTAACTCTGTAGAGTAGCCATTCGGTCGTGGTCATCGAGGGTGATTCCTCCTTCACCACTTCCGGTAACGACGCTGTCGTGCAACACATCAAGTGTGAACCCATCGAGGGTGATTCCTCCGAGTTCACCTTGACGGATACATCGAGTGGGAATTCAATGAGGGTGATACCTCGGATTCCCCTGATGTTATAGACACACGGATACTTGGACTTTACACTGTTACTTGGATAGGCGGGTCGACCCTGAGGGGTACCCGCGTGCGCCTGAGAGGCGAGTGTTGTGAAGACGGGTGCTTGTGTGGTGCCCGGAGTGAGAATACGAGGCATGGCCGGGCATTCTTGGCCCTTGCCGCAAGTCCTCGAGACGGGGCGACGGGGTCACATCTTTCGTGAGTCTCTGCTCGTTACCGCAAGCCCAAGGTACTAGCGATTTGGATATTTGATCCGAGCAGGCCTCTTGCCTGATAGCACTAACCATCACGTGGGCATAGTATGGGCGTTCTGCATCGTAGCATCAGCCGACAGTTCTGTCAGACGTCCAGTTCAGCATTGCGGCCGGGTCGGATCGTGCCGTTGGCGCTGGTATCCACCCTGCTCGCAACGACCCAGAGTGCACAGGGCGACAGCCCAAGACCCCTGAGTGCTTAGGATGTAGACCGGCGGGGACCTCTCTGCGGAGCTCTAGGTAGGGTTGCGGTGTGTCGTTTGGCCGAGGCCGGGCATGACCCAGGAAAGTGTGTCCGGCCGGAGTTAATCGAGCGTGTTGGGTAAGTTGGTGCACCCCTGCAGGGAAGAACACTTCTATCGATAGCCGGTCCTACGGTAAAGGACACTCGGAGTTGTATCCTGATTGATACAATTTTAGAACTGGATACTTGGATACTATGGCTCTGGGATTGCTTCTCGCAGGGAGTCGAGAAGGGATCTCCGGATGAGGTTGATGACTGTATGGCTCTGGGATTGCTTTCTCGCAGGGAGTCGAGAAAGGATCTCTGGGTGAGGTTGAGACTTAATGATACTGCTACATTGTATTGTACTGTCTACACTCTTCTATTGCTGCAAGACCGATGAAGATGCTAGTCTTCGACAGGACTAGGCTTTCTCTCTATTCTGGCATTTCTGCAGCCCAGTCCACATATACAGCCTCCCCTTGAAAATGTTGCATATGTAGTGTAGATCCTTGCTTGCTGAGTACTTCTAAGTACTCACGGTTGCTTTGTTTTCCTTTTCCCCCCATATCAGTTTGACGTGACCAAGATGGTGGATCCCCCTGAGACAGATGCCCCGTCGATCGACTACTACTACCACCCCGAGGTTGGATACTACGGCGAGTTGGATGACGACCAGGGGTAGGATCGGAGGGTCCCAGGCAGGAGGCCTACGCCTTTCGATCGTAGTGTTTTATTTTGCCCCACCTTTCTAAAGGCCTTTCTGTTTCTGTTTAATATATGTACTTAGATATCTGATGCTTCCGCTGACGCTTGTTCGCAAGCTTATGTATTCGAGCCCTCGAGGCCCCTGGCTTGTAATATAAAGCTTGTATGACTTTATTTATGTTTTAGAGTTGTGTTGTGATATCTTCCCGTGAGTCCTTAGGCTTGATCGTGTGCATTTGTGTGTATCATTAGTGCACGATTGAGCCGGGGACATCACAATTAGTTCGCTCCATTTTTCTGGAGACCGGAGTTTTAGTCATCTTGCCCATGGGGCATGGTTCGCAAGTATCAAATGATTCATAATCAAGTGATTCCAAAAGTCCATCCGCATGGAGTTTCTTCATGCGCTTTACACCAATATAACCTAAACGGCAGTGCCACAAGTATGTTGCACTATCATTATCAACTTTGCATCTTTTAGCATCAATATTATGAATATGTGTATCACTACGATCGAGATTCAATAAACCATTCACATTGGGTGTATGACCATAGAAGGTTTTATTCATGTAAACAGAACAACAATTATTTGGGGCAGTTCCGCTTCCAGTGACCATTTCCTTTGCAGTAGAAGCACTAAGTTTCAGGCTTGGGTCCAGCTTTGGGCTTCTCCATGAGAGCGACAACTTGCTTGCCATTCTTCTTGAAGTTCCCTTTCTTTCCCTTGCCCTTTTTCTTGAAACTAGTGGTCTTTCTAACCATCAACACTTGATGCTCTTTCTTGATTTCTACCTCCGCCGATTTCAGCATTGCGAAGAGCTCGGAAATCGTTTTAGTCATTCCTTGCATATTATAGTTCATCATGAAGTTCTAGTAGCTTCGTGATAGTGACTAGAGAACTCTGTCAATCACTATCTTATCTGGAAGATTAACTCCCACTTGATTCAAGCGATTGTAGTACCCAAACATTCTGAGCACATGCTCACTGGCTGAGCTATTCTCCTCCATCTTGTAGGCAAAGTACTTGTCAGAGGTCTCATACCTCTCGACATGGGCATGAGTCTGAAATACCAATTTCATCTCTTGGAACATCTCATATGCTCTGTGGTGTTCAAAACATTTTGAAATCCCGGTTCTAAGCCGTAAAGCATGGTGCACTAAACTATTAAGTAGTCATCATATCGAGCTTGCCAAACGTTCATAACATCTGCATCTGCTCCTGCAATAGGTCTGTCACCTAGCGGTGCATCAAGGACACAATTCTTCTGTGCAGCAATGAGGATAATCCTCATATCACGGACCTAGTCCGCATTATTGCTACCATCACCTTTCAACTTAGTTTTCTCTAGGATCATATCAAAATTATAGGGAAGCTATATTGCGAGCTATTGATCTACAACATAGATATGCAAAACTATAAGACTAAGTTCATGATAAATTAAGTTCAATTAATCAAATTACTAATGAACTCCCACTTAAATAAACATCCCTGAAGTTTATCTAAGTGATACATGATCCAAATCAACTAACCCATGTCCGATCATCACGTGAGATGGGGCAGTCATCAATGGTGAACATCTCTATGTTGATCATATCTACTATATGACTCACATTCGACCTTTCGGTCTCCAGTGTTCTGAGACCATGTCTGTACATGCTAGGCTCGTCAAGTTTAATCCCAAGTATTCTGCATGTACAAAACTGTCTTACACCCGTTGTATGTGAACGTAGAGTCTATCACACCCGATCATCACGAGGTGCTTCGAAACAACGAACTTTGGCAATAGTGCATACTCAGGGAGAACACTTTTATCTTGAAATTTAGTGAAGGGATCATCTTATAATGCTACTGCCGTTCTAAGCAAAATAAGATGCATAAAGGATAAACATCACATGCAATCAAAATATGTGACATGATATGACCATCATCATCTTGTGCTTTTGATCTCCATCTCCAAAGCATCGTCATGATCTCCATCGTCACCGGCTCGACACCTTGATCTCCATCGTTGCGTCAGGTCATCTCACCAACTATTGCTTCTACAACTATTGCTAACGCATAGCGATAAAGTAAAGCAATTACATGGCGCTTGCATTTCATACAATAAAGAGACAACCCTAAGGCTCCTGCCGGTTGTAGATATTACAAAACATGATCATCTCATACATCAACATATATAACATCATATCTTGACCATATCACATCACAACATGCCCTGCAAAAACAAGTTAGACGTCCTCTACTTTGTTGTTGCAAGTTTTACGTGGCTGCTACGGGCTTCTAGCAAGAACCGTGATGTCTGCTAGAACTACGTCGGTTTTTTCCCAGAGAGGGAGGGATGATGCAGCACAGCGACGGTAGGTATTTCCGTCAGTGATGAGACCAAGGTTATCGAACCAGTAGGAGAACCACGCAACACCACGTAAACAGCTCCTGCACACAAAGAACAAATACTTGCAACCCGACGTGTTAAAGGGGTTGTCAATCCCTTTCGGGTAACGAGATAGATAAAATTGTAGTAGATTTAAAGATGCAAATAAAAGCAAATAAAATTCAGCGAGGTATTTTTGGGTTTTTGGATTAATAGATCTGAAAATAAAAGTTGCATACAAATAAAAGAGCGAATAGCAAAAATAGATCTTGAAGGCAAATATATTAAAGAAGAGACCCGGGGGCCGTAGTTTTCACTAGTGGCTTCTCTTGAGAAAAATAGCAAACGGTGGAAACAAATTACTGTTGGGCAATTGATAGAACTTCAAATACTCATGACGATATCCAGGCAATGATCATTATATAGGCATCACGTCCAAGATTAGTAGACCGACTCCTGCCTGCATCTACTACTATTACTCCACACATCGACCGCTATCCAGCATGCATCTAGTGTATGAAGTTCATGGAGAAACGGAGTAATGCAATAAGAATGATGACATGATGTAGACAAGATCTATTTATGTAGAAATAGACCCCATCGTTTTATCCTTAGTAGCAATGATACATACGTGTCGGTTCCTCTCCTGTCACTGGGATCAAGCACCGTAAGATCGAACCCACTACAAAGCACCTCTTCCCATTGCAAGATAAATAGATCAAGTTGGCCAAACAAAACCCAAATATCGGAGAAGAAATACGAGGCTATAAGCAATCATGCATATAAGAGATCAAAGAAGACTCAAATAACTTTCATGGATAAAAAGATAGATCTGATCATAAACTCAAAGTTCATTAGATCCCAACAAACACACCGCAAACAAGAGTTACATCATATGGATCTCCAAGAGACCATTGTATTGAGAATCAAATGAGAGAGAGAAAGCCATCTAGCTACTAACTACGGACCTGAAGGTCTACAATGAACTACTCACGCATCATCGGAGAGGCACCAATGAGGATGATGAACCCCTCCGTGATGGTGTCTAGATTGGATTTGGTGGTTCTGGAACTTGCGGCGGTTGGAATTGATTTTCGTCGACTCCCCTAGGGTTTCTGGAATATTGGGGTATTTATAGAGCAAAGAGGTGGTGCGGGAGGCCCCCGAGGTGGGCACAACCCACCTGGGCGCGCCCTGGTGGGTTGTGCTCCCCTCGGAGCACCCCCCAGGTGCTTCTCCGGCCCACTGGATGTCTTCTGGTCCAAAAAAAATCCACAAAAAGTTTCGCTGCGTTTGGACTCCGTTTGGTATTGATTTCCTGCGATGTAAAAAACATGCAGAAAACAGCAACTAGCACTGGGCACTATGTCAATAGGTTAGTACCAAAAAATGATACAAAATGATTATAAAATGATTCTAAAACATCCAAGAATGATAATATAACAACATGGAACAATCAAAAATTATTGATACGTTGGAGACGTATCAACATCTCCAATCTTAATTCCTGCTCGTCCTTGAGTAGGTAAATGATAAAAACAGAATTTTTGATGTGGAATGCTGCCTAACATGTTCATCACATATTCTTTTCTTAATAGCGTGGACATGTGGACTTTTATATGATTCAAAGCAATAGTCTAGTTTTGACATGATAACTTAAATACTCAAGCATATCAACAAGCAACCATGTCTTTCAAAATATCAATGCTAAAGCAAGTTATCCCTAGCCCATCATGCTTAATCATTGATCTATTCATGAAACACACTCGAATATTAGCTACACCCAATGCTCAAGTACAATCATAGTGCCCCTTAGTTGGTGCTTTGTAACAGAAGATGGAGACTCAAATTAAAAATAAAAATTGCATAAAGTAAAAGAAAGGCCCTTCGTGGAGGGAAGTAGGGATTTGTAGAGGTGCCAGAGCTCAAAGCTTAAATTGAGAGATAAAAACATTTTGAGAGGCATACTTTTCTCACCAACGAAAACGACTTAGAACTCCCAACACTTTCCACGCTAGATATATCATAGGCGGTTCCCAAACAGAAAATAAAGTTTATTCCTTTTTCCACCATTTCTTTCACTTTCCATGGCTAGCCGTATCCACGGGTGCTCTCCATACCAACACTTTCCAAGGAATTTATTATTTGACAACATAAAGTAAATTCATTTTTCATTTCGGGACTGGGCATCCCTAATACCTTTGCCGTACTCTCGTGCAATGACAAGTGGATAAACACTCATCGTGAGAATAACACATCTAGCATGGAAAATATCGACCACCCCTCACCGCCTCGCGAGCGGTACGAGCACACAAAAGAGAAATTTATTTTGAAAATTAGAGATGGCACATACAAATTTGCTTAGAACGGCACGGAAATACCACATATAGGTAGGTATAGTGGACTCATATGGCAAAACTGGTTTAAAGGGTTTTGGATGCACAAGTAGTGATCATACTTGGTGCAAATGAAGGCCAGCAAAAAGATTGAGAAGCGCCCAACCAAGAAACGAATAATCTCGTAAGCAAGCATTAAGCATAAGTAACACCGAATAATGCACCATAAGTAAGATATAGTTTCATTGCATAACTATTGACTTTCATACTTGCATAGGGAATCACAAACCTTAACACCAATATTCTTACTAAAGCACAATTACTCATCAACATGGCTCACATATTATATCATCATATCTCAAAACTATTACAAGGAATCAAGTTTATTTTGCCCAATGATCTTCATGAAAGTTTTTATTATATCCTTCTTGGATATCTATCACTTTGGGACTAGTTTCATATGTTGCTTTTAATTAGCTCAAACAAATATAAGTGAAGAACATGAGCATAATATTTCTTTCTCTCAAATTAATCTAAGTGAAGCAAGAGAGAATTCCTTCAAAAATTTACTAACTCCCAAATAAATCTAAGTGAAGTATGAGAGCATTTCTTCAAAAATAACAAAGCACACCGTGCTCAAAAAGATATAAGTGAAGCACTAGAGCAATTCCAAGGCTCTAAAAATTTAAGTGAAGCATAGGAGCAAGCATAGCATAGTTTCTGGCTCTCTCAAAAAGGTGTGTCCAGCAAGGATTCAAGACTTAAAATAAAAAGCAAAACATGAAAAGACTCAAATCATACAAGACTCTCCAAGCAAAAGTCATAATATGTGACGAATAAAAATATAGTTCCAAGTAAAATACCGATGGTCGTTAGAAGAAAGAGGGGATGCCACTCGGGGGCATCCCCAAGCTTAGTTGCTTGATACTTCTTGAATATTATCTTGGGCTGCCTCGGGCATCCCCAAGCTTAGCCTTTTGCTAATCCTTATTCCTTCATCCATCGTAATATCACCCAAAACTTGAAAACTTCAATCACACAAAACTCAACAAAACCTTCGTGAGATCCGTTAGTATAAGAAAAAAAATCACTACTTTAAGTACTGTTGCAAACCCATTCATATTTTATTTTTGCATTATATCTACTGTATTCCAACTTTTCTATGGCAAAAACTCTTCAACGAAAACCATAGAATCATCAAAACAAGCACACAACGCAAACAAAACAGAATCTGTCAAAAACAGAACAGTCTGTAGCAATCTGAAAACTTCGAATACTTATGTAACTCCAAAAATTCTGAAATATTAGGAAAATGTGATAAATTTGTTTATTAATCTTATGCAAAAAGAATCAACTCAAAATCACTCTTCTGTTTAAAATAAGAATTGTTTTCATGAGCGCAAAAGTTTCTGTTTTTCAGCAAGATCAAATCGACTATCACCCAAATCAACCCAAAGGCTTTGCTTGGCACAAACACTAATTTAAACCACACAAACACATCTAATCAGAGGTATAATTGGGTATTTTATTGAAAACAGCAAGAAAACCAAAAAGCAAAAAGATACAAGTTGGGTTGCCTCCCAACGAGCGCTATCGTTTTACGCCCCTAGCTAGGCATAACGCAAAAGATCTACGTGTTGTCAACTTTGTCCTCCAACTCCTCAATCAAACACTTAGAATTCTTCAAGGATTTAGCATATAAATTCTCAACGACAATACTTCTAGGCACGAGATTGAAAAATTCATTCTTGCAAAAAGGGTCTCTTATCACTTCAATAAAATCGGGATGGATACTAATCATCTTAAGATCTCCTTTATCATTACTAGAAGTTGCACCCTTGTTTTTAGTAACTTGGGTAGTCTTGCCAAATTTTACGAGAGTTTTGGCGGAAGCAAAAGCCGTACTTAGATTACTAAAGATTTCTTCCAGTTTATCAATCCTAGACGGGCTTTCTTCAATTCTTTCATGAATTACAGTCCCCTTTTCTTTTAACAACTTAAAAACTTCTCCCGCTTTTGAGCCAATTTTAGTAGCAAATTTATGCATCTTTTTATCTAAGTTTTCAATATGTTCCTCGGTAAGCATTTTCTTTTCGATAGCATCTAGTCTTTCCATAACATGCTCAAGAGTCAAGGTTGTTTCATTAATGATAAGTGGTGGAGAACCCACTAAATTTCCCATAGCATTAAAAGCATCAAGAGAGGGGCACATCAAGAAATTTCCACCGGTAATCGTATCAAGGACGAATCTATACCAAGTGGTGATGCCCACATAGAAACAACAAAGAAGAACAACAATAGATTGCTTACGGATAGATCTATTATGAGCATTGCAAATCCTATACCAAGCATCTTTTAAATTCTCCCCTTCCCTTTGTTTAAAGTTAAGAACCTCGTTCTCGGGGGTGTACGTAATAGAGGAAGAACTATCCATAATGACAAAAAGTAGTCAACAAGATTGCACACAAAAAACAGATCTGACGAGAAAACGACGAACGGAAAAAGAGGGCGAATAAAACGACAAATTTTTGTGAAGTGGGGAAGAGGAAAATGAGAGGCAAATGGCAAATAATGTAAATTGCAAGGAGATGAGATTTGTGATTAGGAACCTGGTTGATGTTGATGATGTCTCCCGGCAACGGCGCCAGAAACTCCTCTTGATGTCTGCTAGAACTACGTCGGTTATTCCCCAGAGAGGGAGGGATGATCCAGCACAGCGACGGTAGGTATTTCTCTCAGTGATGAGACCAAGGTTATCGAACCAGTAGGAGAACCACGCAACATCACGTAAATAGCTCCTGCACACAAAGAACAAATACTTGCAACAAGACGTGTTAAAGGGGTTGTCAATCCGTTTCGGGTAACGAGGTAGATAAAATTGTAGTAGGTTGAAAGATGCAAATAAAAGCAAATAAAATTGAGTGAGGTATTTTTGGGTTTTTGGATTAATAGATCTGAAAATAAAAGTTGCAAACAAATAAAAGAGCGAATAGCAAAATAGATCTTGAAGGCAAATATATTAAAGAAGAGACCCGGGGGCCGTAGTTTTCACTAGTGGCTTCTCTCGAGAAAAATAGCAAACGGTGGAAACAAATTACTGTTGGGCAATTGATAGAACTTCAAATACTCATGACGATATCCAGGCAATGATCATTATATAGGCATCATGCCCAAGATTAGTAGACCGACTCCTGCCTGCATCTACTACTATTACTCCACACATCGACCGCTATCCAGCATGCATCTAGTGTATTAAGTTCATGGAGAAACGGAGTAATGCAATAAGAACGATGACATGATGTAGACAAGATCTATTTATGTAGAAATAGACCCCATCTTGTTATCCTCAATGGCAACGATACATACGTGTCGTTTCCCTTTCTGTCACTGGGATCAAGCACCGTAAGATCGAACCCATCACAAAGCACCTCTTCCCATTGCAAGATAAATAGATCAAGTTGGCCAAACAAGATCTAAATATCGGAGAAGAAATACGAGGCTATAAGCAATCATGCATATAAGAGATCAAAGAAGACTCAAATAACTTTCATGGATAAAAAGATAGATCTGATCATAAACTCAAAGTTCATCGGATCCCAACAAACACACCGCAAACAAGAGTTACATCATATGGATCTCCAAGAGACCATTGTATTGAGAATCAAACGAGAGAGAGAAAGCCATCTAGCTACTAACTACGGACCCGAAGGTCTACAATGAACTACTCACGCATCATCGGAGAGGCACCAATGAGGATGATGAACCCCTCCGTGATGGTGTCTAGATTGGATTTGGTGGTTCTGGAACTTGCGGCGGCTGGAATTGATTTTCGTCGACTCCCCTAGGGTTTCTGGAATATTGGGGTATTTATAGAGCAAAGAGGCGGTGTGGGAGGCCCCCGAGGTGGGCACAACCCACCTGGGCGCGCCTGGGCCTCCAGGCGTGCCCTGGTGGGTTGTGCTCTCCTCGGAGCACCCCCAGGTGATTCTCCAGCCCACTGGATGTCTTCTGGTCCAAAAAAAATCCACAAAAAGTTTCGCTGCGTTTGGATTCCGTTTGGTATTGATTTCCTGCTATGTAAAAAACATGCAGAAAACAACAACTGGCACTGGGCACTATGTCAATAGGTTAATACCAAAAAATGATATAAAACGATTATAAAATGATTGTAAAACATCCAAGAATGATAATATAACAGCATGGAACAATCAAAAATTATAGATACGTTGGAGACGTATCAAACCGTTCTTAACTACGCAAAAACCACAACGGTGATTTATCAAGTTTGTTGTTTTAACCTTCTTCAAGGACCGGCCGTAGTCAAATTCGATTCAACTAAAGTAGGAGAAACAGACACCCGCTGCCAGCCACCTTTATGCAAAACTAGTTGCATGTCAGTCGGTGGAACCGGTCTCATGTGCGTGGACATGTAAGGTTGGTCCGGGCCAATTCATCCCACAATATCGCCGAATCAAAATAAGATGTTGGTGGTAAGCAGTATGACTATCACTGCCCGCAACTCTTTGTGTTCGACTCGTGCATATCATTTATGCATAGATTGGCTCCGATACCACTGTTGGGAAACATTGCATGGAAAACAAAAAAAAATCTACTCACACGCAAGATCTATCAAGGAGATGCATAGCAACGAGAGGGGAGAGTGTGTCTACGTACCCTTGTAGACTGTAAGCGGAAGCATTTAGTAACGCGGTTGATGTAGTCGAACTTTTTCGTGATCCAACCGATCGAGTATCGAACGTACGGCACATCCGCGTTCAGCACATGTTCAGCTCGGTGACATCCACGCCTTCTTGATTCAGCAAGACGACGAGGTAGTTGATGAGTTTCGGCAGCATGACGGCGTGGTGACGATGATGGTGATGCTATCTCAGCAGGGCTTCGCCTAAGCACTACGAAAATATGACCGAGGGTGTAAACCGTGGAGGGGGGCGCCGCACACGGCTAAGAGATTGTCGTGGTTATGTGTGGCGCCCAACTCCCACATATATATAGGTGGGGGAGAGGGGAGAGGCCAAGGGGCGCCCCAAGTAGGGCCGAATCCTACTTGGGGTCTTTCCCTAGCCGCCCCCCCCCCCTACCATATTTGCCGGAGGGGGGAAGGAAAGGGGGAGAGGAAAGGAAGGGGGAGGCCGACTCCCCCCCTTCCTTCTCTCCCCAAGGGCTGCGGCCTAGGAGGGGCGCGCCAGCCCCTTGTGGGCTGGTGGTGTCCCCCCCCTTTGGCCCATATGGCCCATTAACCTCCCGGGGTGTCCGGAACCCCTTCCGGTGACCCGATTTCTACCCGGTACATCCCTAAAATCTTCCGGTGTCCAAATATCATCGTCCTATATATCGATCTTTACCTCTGGACCATTCCGGAGCTCCTCGTCATGTCCGTGATCTCATCCAGGACTCCGAACAACATTCGGTCACCAAATCATATAACTCATATAACACTATATCGTCAACGAACGTTAAGCGTGCGGACCCTACGGGTTCGAGAACTATGTAGACATGACCGAGACACCTTTCCGGTCAATAACCAATAGTGGAACCTGGATGCCCATATTGGCTCCTACATATTCTACGAAGATCTTTATCGGTCGAACCTTATGACAACATACGTAATTCCCTTTGTCTGTTGGTATGTTACTTGCCCGAGATTCGATCGTCGGTATCTCCATACCTAGTTCAATCTCGTTACCGGCAAGTCTCTTTACTCGTTCCATAATACATCATCTCGTAACTAACTCATTAGTCATTTGCTTGCAAGGCTTCTTATGATGTGTATTACCGAGAGGGCCCAGAGATACCTCTCCGATACTCGGAGTGACAAATCCTAATCTCGATCTATGCCAACTCAACAAACACCTTCGAAGATACCTGTAGAGCATCTTTATGATCACCCAGTTACATTGTGATGTTTGATAGCACACAAGGTATTCCTCCGGTATCCGGGAGTTGCATAATCTCATAGTCGAAGGAATATGTATTTGACATTAAGAAAGCAATAGCAATAAACTGAACGATCATATGCTAAGCTAACGGATGGGTCTTTTCCATCACATCATTCTCCTAATGATGTGATCCCGTTATCAAATGACAACTCATGTCTATGGTTAGGAAACCTTAACCATCTTTTGATCAACTAGCTAGTCTAGTAGAGGCTCACTAGGGACACAGTATTTGTTTATGTATCCACACATGTATTTACATTTCCGGTCAATACAATTCTAGCATGAATAATAAACCTTTATCATGATTAAGAAAATATAATAATAACCATTTTATTATTGCCTCTAGGGCATATTTCCATCATGCTTTGCTATGGAAGAGGATCTAATGCATGCTGTAGTGCATTGCTCGCATGCAAAGATGTTCTGGGCGAAAGCGTTCTCTTGGCTGGGTTTACGCCGGCCACATCTCCACCCAGGAACTTGGTCAAGAGACATACTTTGTGATGATCAGTTCACAGATGTGCAAAGGTCACGGATGTTATCCGTCATGTGGACTATTTCGCACTCCAGAAATAGAATTACACATTTTGGGGAGATTCTAGACTCGGTGAATACCGTTCGACGCATCAAGGAAGACTTGGCAGTGTTGGAGATACCGCGTTCGTGTGTGGCGATTTTACCGGGCCATGGTTGGAGGTCCCCGGACCCAGGTGTGATCAAGATAAACACTGATGCGGCGATGTGCATGGACTTGGATAAATGTGGTGCTGGAGGAGTTGCCCGTTCCAACACATGTTTAGTGGGTGCATGGTCTAAACCCATCTTGGGGTCACGGATCCTTTCATTGGTGAAACAATTGCGCTAAGAGATGGTGTTGTTTTTGTAAAGCTGCGTGATTTCTCACATGTGATAATGAAGACTGATTGCCTAGAGGCGGTGAACCTCTGGAACTCTTGTCACAATAGTCGGTCTGTTGTGACACCGGTACTAGTAGAAATTGGAGAGCTAGCTTCCTCTTTTTGTTTCCTTCTGTATTCAACATGTAATGAGCTCGGCCAATGTATCGGCCCATCTTTGTGCTAAACGGGCATGTATGTTGATGGTCACCGAAAGTTGGACTGATGATAGACCACCCTTCCTGCTCACTAGCCTGTTGGCTGATGATGCCAGGAGCACTTTTGTTGAATAAAGCTCTCAAATTTGAATGCAAAAAAAAAATGTTCGTGACATTTTAAGCAAATGTTCATGTTTGTAACAAATTATATATTTCAAAATTAATTTACTTAAACATACATCATGTATTTTCAAAATGGTAATGCAGTGTAAAAGAAAGTTCACGCATTTTTTTTAATATTTGTACTATTCGAAAAAAGTATGTGTCATTTAGAAAATGATCGTGATATTTTTAAATATGTTTATACAATTTATAAAAATGTTTTTGTAACTCAAAAAAATGTCTCATACAAGTCAAATAAATGTTAGTGACATTTTAAGCAAATGTTCACGTGTGTAACAAATTATATATTTCAAAAATTTATTTACTTAAACATACATCATGTATTTTCAAAATGTTATTGCAGTGTAAAAGTTAGTTCACGCAATTTTTTTAAAAATGTTTGTACTATTCAAAAAAAGTCTGTGTGATTTAGAAAATGATCGTGATATTTTAAAGTATGTTTATAAAATTTATAAAAGTATTTTTGTAACTCAAAAAAATGTTTCATACCAGAAAAATAAATGTTTGTGATATTTTAAGCATTTTTTCATGTGTTTCAAAAATATGTTCATGATATTTTTAGAAAATATAATTGTACAATGTGAAACATTGTTCGTGTAGTTTCATAAAATGTTTCATAACATGAAAAAATCAGTGTGTATTTCAAAAATGTTTAACATGTATTTGTGCTCAACGTGTATAAAAAAATCTTGTACATGTATACAAAGAAGTACAACATGTATTGAAAATCAAAAGTACATCTAATGAAAAAAACGAAAAGAGAAGAAAACCGATGATAACGATAAAACACATAGAAAAAAAATCGCATGAAAGCTTCTAAAACTAGTCTAAACCGGTTTATATAATCTTTCCTTTTTCTTTGAGGGGCTTATATATATATAGGGTCCTGATAATGCCCACATGTGTGGTATACTAGACATCCGCCCACACATTATGTGTGGCGTGCGCAGGAGGCAGCCCACACGGGCTGTGTGTGAGCGAACATTAGAATTGCCCACACGTGTGGGTGCAGCTACTTCATGCCACACGCCCAACAAGTACTACTCATCCCCACCTCGCGCGTGTGGCACGAAGCAAATATGCCCACACGTCCTGACGCAGCTACGTTAGGTACCCGCGGGATGATGATTTAGTTGCCATCCGGGATGGCAGATGTAGTTATCTGGAAGGGCAAATGTAGTTGTAAAAGCATGGCAACTCTCTCTGTTTTGGCTAACTATAATTGCCATGTCTAATTTACGGGTAGTTGCCGCGTGTAATCAAACCAAAGTTGCCGTGTGTGATTAACTACTTGCCACATATGGTCAAATAATAGTTGCCGTGTGTGTTTACCTAGTTGCCACGTGTGGTCCAACCATAGTTGTCATGTATGGTCAATCACATTTGTTTTTTTCAAGGATGCGTCAAAAGCTTGACGCATCAGAAGCATAGATAGAAAGTGCCAAGAATGGCAAACAAGTCATTACAACTCCACGGCTTACAAAGCCAAAAAGATCCACATGCGGATCACTCGCCGCTATCCAACCTCGCTACTCTACGTGGCAAAGAGCCGTGCTCACGAAGCAAACCCGCGGCCCTCCAGTCCTGCCCCTCCTCGTCAATCCTCCTAAGCACTACATCCGCCGAGGGGGAAGCACCATTGAACACTATGTCATTCCGATGTCTCCAGATCGTCCATGCCACAAGGGTGACCACCGTCCAAATCTCTTTCCTTAGCTGCTTCTGTGGAGTGAGAGCGGTCCACCATTGCACCAAGTTAGCGTCTGCCGTAGGCATCCAAGAGGGCTTTCCCCACGCACTGGTAATACAGGACCAAACTTGCCTAGCAAACACACACCCCAACAGCAAGTGGTCAATGGTCTCCTGGGCTTGATCACAAAAAGGACATGCAGAGGGGTGAGGCAAGTGACGTCTTTGGAGTCTATCTGCCGTCCAACATCTGTTCCGTGCAGCAAGCCATGCAAAGACCTTGCAAGTGGCCGGTGCCCTGGATCTCCAAATCTGAGTAGCACCGTTCGCCTCAATCCTACCCGCAAAGCACGCCATGTAAGCGGATTTAGCCGAGAACTGCCCAGTGATGTCCCAAGCCCAATGGATCCTATCTTCCATCCCTGGCGTGAGATCCACATCCTGCATCCTATCCACCAGAGCAATGAACTCGAGTAGAGCACACGTAGTCATGTCCGAGGAAACATCTTGCCACCAACCTTCCACCATGGCCTGCCTGACCGTCTTTAGCCGCGCAGGCTTTCTCACAAAAGCATATAGGTTAGGCATTAGCTCCTCGATCCGGCCATCCCAAAGCCACCAATCAGTCCAGAAGCGCGCTGATTCGCCATCTCCAAGCACGCAACGCGTTGCCGCTCTGTAGATCCCCAAGGACTCGCACGAGACTTGCAGATTGAACTCGTTCCAAGGTCTGTGGGGGTCAGTTCTCTCGAGCCATGGCCATCTTGCCCGCAGCGCCGCGTTCAACAGTCTCAAATTGGGAACACCCAGGCCGCCAAACTCCTTTGGCGTGCAAACCTGATCCCAAGCCACCAGACAGTGGCCTCCTTGCACGTCTCGACGCCCCTTCCACAGAAATCCACGGCAGATCTTGTTGGCTGCTGTAATAGTCTTGACAGGCAGATCGATCGCCATCATGGCATGAATTGGCATGGAGGCAAGCGTAGTGCGAAGAAGCTCCAGCCTGCCCGCGCGGAAGAGAAGCCTGGCCTGCCAGGCAGGCAATCGGTCAGCCATCTTGTCGATTAGGTACCGTAACTGCGCGACCGAGATCTTCCGCAAACCCAGGGGCAGCCCAAGGTACTGACAGGGCCAACCCAACACCTGACACTCCATCTCGATGGCGATCTGTAGCACCTGCTCCTCCGTACATCTGATTGGGTGGGCGAAACTATTGATTAGATTAGTGTGTAGGCCCGACGCCGTGCCAAAGTCGCGAAGCAACACTGTGCATGCCCTGAGACTCTGCAGATCCGGCTTGATGAAAGTAACCACGTCGTCAGCATATATGGACGTGGTACTCCGAAGGCCATTATGCACGAGAGGCTGCAACACCCCAGCCACCGTGGCCGAGCGTAGGAGGTGGTGAAGAGCTTCCATCACCAGGACGAACAGAAGCGGCGAGGCTGGATCCCCCTGCCGCAGACCTTGCCGGTTGTAGATGATCTCGCCGGGGATGCCATTGAGCAGCACCCTAGTGGAAGAAGATGCAAGTAATCTGGCAATCCATGATGTCCACTTGACTCCAAATCCCATGTGCCGTAGCACATCCATCAAGAGGGCCCAGTTCACCGTGTCAAAGGCCTTCGTAATATCTAGCTTGAGCATCACCGCATCTTTCTTAGTGGCATGTAGCTTCCTAGCCATCCCTTCCACCATCATATAATTGTCATGGAGCCATCTCCCCTTGATGAACGCGCTCTGGTGCGCCCCAACCAAGTTCGGCATCTCCTCGGCCAACCGAATAGCCAACACCTTCGCCACCAGCTTCGGGAAACTATGTATCAAGCTGATGGGTCTGAACTCCCGGATCTCCATCGTGGATGCCGTCTTGGGTAGCAAAGTGATGAAGGCCTGATTAATGGACGTGAGACCACGGAAATCCAGTCTCTGTAGAGAATCGAACGCCTCCATCACGTCATCCTTAATGACAGACCAACAAGCCACGTAAAACCTGGCCGGGAACCCGTCGGGCCCCGGCGCCTTGTCCAAGCCTTGCGCGCGCACCGCGGCCAAAACCTCCTCCTCTGTGAAATCACAGTCCAAATGATCGAGGACCTTACGTGGCATACCAATTTCCTCCATGTTGAGCGTGAAATCCCTCTCAGCAGTCTCCCCAAGCAAACGGGAGAAGGAGTCCACGGCATCGGCCATAACCTCGTGATCGGCCTCGGCCATAACCTCGTGATCAGCCGTTAATCACAGTTGTCATGTGTGTTTATTTGGTTGCCACGTACGCGCAACTGCAGTTGCCGTCTAGCAACGAATCATAGTTGCCATGTGTGTTTACCTAGTTGCCACGTACGCGCAACTGCAGTTGCCATCCAACAACGTACGAGTGTCGTGTGGGCGAAAAACAGTTCGCCCACACGCGCGTGGACTAGGTGGTGGCTGTGTGGGCAGAAACTAGTTCGTCCACACAGCGCAACTGGCAAACCGCATGCTGCGGGGCGTGTGGGCGAACTCTCCAACGCCCACACACACGATGATGTCCACGTGGCACTGAAATTCTAACAGATTCCTTTAGAATTTGTGCAAATCAGAATCAACGTGGATCAAGGCGTGTGGGCAAAGTGCAAACATGCCACACATGTGGGCGTTATCATTTGGGTATATATATATAATCTTTTCAGAACCGCTCTATTGAACCAGCTCACTGAGGCGAGCCGCAGCCGAGCGCCAGAAGCGATCCTTAGGCTTAGGCGATGCATAGCATTGGGGTGGCAGGCTGGCCTCTTGGCCATCGGAAGGTCACGGGAGAGAGAAGTCATGGAACCGGTGAATCGAGTGCCTTGCACGTGCCAACAACGTGAGCAAGCAACGCAGCGCTCATGGGCCGTACACGCGCACTGTCCCCACGTTCCGACCCTTGTGCCCCTGCGTGCATTGCCCGTGTAACGCCAAACGGATCCTGACAATCCAACAGCTGTAGACCACACAACGAAAATACCTTCCCAAAATGCCCTTTCAGATGTATAACCAGGATTAGAGCATCTCTGGCAGATCCCGTATAACCTAGTCGGTGGCGTTTTTTCGGCGGTTTTACTGGACGGCCGAAAAGGATGGCCCGAGCAGATACGGTAAAAACGGCCAGGCCCGTAAAACATTTGTGGGAGGCCCGTAAACCGCCCGCGATTCCGGTATATATGTCGGCTCCGGGTCGATTTAGGGTCTGCATCCGGCTTTTCCCCTATCCGCCTCCACCGCATTTCCTCTCCTCCGGCGAGAAATCCCGCGAACTTCAGCCTCGATTTGCGACGTGTTTACCCACTCGAACTTGCAGGAGACGTCGCCGGCGGGTGCTGGCCGGGGTGGCCGAGGGGGGCCTGGCGTCCGCGACGACCCGTCCCGCAAGCGCCGCAACAACGCGGAGGCCGGGAGCTCCTCTCTTCGTCCGTCTGGTGGACGAACAACGGAGGAAACAGGCGCGCACCCACGGCGCCCGCTCCCGCAGCGCCGGCACACGGGCGTAGACGAACTTCCGCTTCGACCCAAAGTCTATTTGGTTGCGTGCACTATTTTCCATTTGCATTCTCCGGAGAGGAGCCGAAGGGGGCTAAATACAAGCGTCTGATTTGGCGGGAGGTGACCCAATCCCTCCAGTCGCTTTTTCATAAACGCGCGCCGCACGCAAGCTCGCGCCATCCCCTGCTCGCATGAGCTTTGGCGCCACATTCTTTTCTTCTACACGACGCGAGTCTGGCTAAGAGAAAACGGTCCCTCTCGGCGGACATGGCTGAAAGGTGCTTTAAATTTCTTGTTACGCGGATCAAACAATGAACATAGGCTATCAAACGGTTCAAAATTGTACTATACAGCATCACCAAACGGACCACTAGTGAAGCAAATCACAGCGACTCATGAGCACAGCAGTCCTGCGCGTGGGGGCATTTTGGTGAACTCCGTCATAAAAGGTAAGCGCACCGTCGTCGACAGTATCCACATCCACGCCATCCCCGTCGCTGCGAGAAAAAAACATGCCCAAAAAAGCACACAGCCTTGGCTGGAGGCGGCGGCAGGGCGAATCTCCTCAGTAGGAGTATGAGATAACCCCACGCTTATCACCATCCCTTTCCCCACTCTCCAGTCTCCACCCTTCCGACGAAACCCCGCCCCTCTCCCTAAGCCAAAGCCCTAGCCGAGGCCAAGCCACCGGGCTAGCGAGCTAGCCAGACCTCCCTCCCGTAGATCTCAACTCTCCGGGCGTGCTCGCGGCGCCGATCCGGCGATGACGACCAAGGCGAAGCTCGGGGAGCTAATGTGGGAGCACCGGCTGCGTGCGGCGGCGACGGTGGCGTTCCTCGCCGTCGCCGTGGTGTCGATCTCCGCCGTCGGGCCCAGGCTCGGCGCCGTGGTCTCCTTCTTCTGGCCGCTGCTCGTCTCCACGGGCTTCTTCCTCGTGGCCATCACCGTGCTGCTCCGGATCTCGCCGCCGCCCAGCGGCGCGGACGAGTCCGGCAAGGAGATCATCGACTTCGTCGCCGGGTGCCGCCCCGAGCACCTCCTCCCAGAGGCGTCTGCCACCGTGGAGGTGCCGCCGGAGCCGGAGATCTGAAGAGCCGGGGAGGAGGTGCGCGCGGCTGCGACATGACCTTGTTCGCCGGGGCTAGCTCAGGAGAGACGTGGGGTAACCTGTATGGGCCCGCCTGGGATCCGGGGGCGGGCGCCCCCGGTGTGCGGTGGTGCAGCCGTGGCTAGCGTAGGATCCTCCCGTCTCCGTCTCCATGGTGTGGTGTACAATAGTACCATTGAATAAAGATGTTATAAATTCGCCCTGTCAGCGCGCATAATTTGAGTACCAGGTACCACTGGTGCTCCAATGTTCTTCCGTTTTCAGGTGGAGTCTTCAACTCTTGATGCTTTGATTTGATGCCAGGAAAGCGAGAGATCAGAGATGAAGGCCCGAGGTCAAGGCCTTGAGCGGCCGAACCTCGAATTTCTTTTGAAGAATCTACCTCGCCTCTTGTATTTGAAAAAGACCTCGGTAAGCGATGGTGTAGGGGACAATAAACCTCATTTCAAAACCGACCATCGTTGACGTCCGTCCGCTGGGAACGCTGTAAAGCCAACAATGCGATAGATTGATAGCTAGGATACATCCTTTCGGCGTGGCAAGAGATGGATTCTTCTGCAGGACGCATCATCCTTTCGGCGCACAGTAGTACTATCACCGAAGTAGAAAAAGTCCCCAGCACGTCCGGTCATTTTTCTCGTGCCAGTAGCCCAGTACCATAGTGCGAGCCCGGCGATCGCGCTGCTGGAAGAAGAATCGGGTGATCACGCGCACACATACGTAAGTATGTCCCCCAGTCTCCCGTCGATGTCACCGCAGGACCCCGTCATACCAAACTCTGATTCTTTTTCCCGCGAGCAATACTGAACCCTCTGATCTGACTTGGAACGAAAGCGAGATAGCCTAGTTAGTTGCTGTCGCCGTACTAGTAAATTAGTTGTATGTCTTGATCTGCTTTAGGAGGAGTGAGGTCTACGACACCGGTCAATGAACGGGGCGTGGATCCTCCCACTCAAGTTTCTCGGATGGTCCATGGTGTTGAGCATGATCGATGTCTGCTTCTTTTACGGTGTGATTTTAAGGTCTGTTTTTATTTCACCAGTTGTCGTTGTTTGTAAGGCCAACTTTCTCCCCAAAATACGAGGTGCATTTTATTTTGTTAAGATAATGGTTTAACCAACGATTATCATATTCAACATGTAGTGTATATAGGAGGCATAAAGTTGCATGTCAACAGATTCATACTATAAACAAAACTCTTATGGTTATGATATCGTATTATACAACAAAATGCAAATCGAGTCGTCGTTGATCAATGTCTTGTTTTAAGTCTTGACCAAACAAAATTTACCTTACATTTCCAAACGGAGAGTAAATATGTAATGTCTCTTGCCCCTCTCGCTAGGGTGCGGTCTCCTTCTCTTTGTTTTGTCGTCACAACCGTTGCATTAGTTGCCAAAGACAAAAGAAATTGGGCGCAGATGTGCGATCCATAGATTTTGTGCACGACAGACCAATCCACGAGCCTAACATATTAACAAGGCAACAACATATGTGGACACGAGAAAACTGATCCGTTACTAGTCCTATAGTGAAATAGTTGTGACGTCACAGTTGTGGGCTCGTGATAGACCCTTGATTTGATATAGCCCAACATACGGATGATATATCGAACTAGCGGTGTTGGACACGTCACCCCCGGGACACAATTTTGAACGTTTGGAGATTACAAAATCCGAAAATGAAAGCAAAAACACCTTTTGACCGAATGGTCTGCTACTCTATCTTTGTATAAAAAACATATACGTTTCATCTACATGCATTAATTTTGACGTAAAAAATACAAGAACTTTCAGTCAGTTGTACGATAGATGTCCCCGTCACCCCCCTCCCAACCAGTCCGCGTCACCCCCCCCCCCCCCCCCTCCCAACCACCCTGTGTGGGATCAACTCCAACAAAACCCATCATCTTTTGATTTGCAAAGTTTTCAACTAGATGAATTTCTACATTAAAATCCCACATATGGAGCCTCTAAACCCCAAGTACACATAATTCCAGTTCACTAGCTAGTAGCTTCCCACTAAAGTCCCCACGCCATATAGTCAACCAACCAGGAGAAACTATTAATTCACCAATTTCAGGTTTTCAGCTGAACAATTATAAACCTCAAATGTGAGATCATGTATAGCTTTTCAACCTTCATGACAACTAACCTTCCATTGTACAACATCCTCACCCACACGATCCGCAAAAAAAATCTAGATACAAACCTACTAGTGCCTCGACAACAATGGAAAATTGCAATGACAACATGGCAAGTGGTGTTGGCGTGGGAACAGATAAACATGTGATGTAGTGATTGAGGGCAAAAAAAAAAACATTATGATAATATGGCCTCACCGGGTGAGGTGGAAACGTGTGAATTAAGGCTGTTACTAGCAATGTGCCCATGCGTCGCAACGGATCAAAGTAGAATAATACTTGTTTACAGACATGAAAGAAAACACTCTAGTTTTGATATACATATATCACGAAAAATATATTATGTGTCACTCAAAATATATTCCTGGGGCTGTTTTGATGAGGTGAGGGAGGGATATGGTTGGTTTCAAGATAATAAGGGGTTTTCTACAAATTGAAGCAGACAAGTCGGCTATTGTTTCAAAAAGACCACAACTTACCTCATAGTCGTTATATGCAGATCTAATGGTCAGAAATGACGGATGTTAGACACACCATCATCACCAATTGAGTCTTTTTTATAAGAGTAGAGAAGATTTACCACGCCAATGGCTACTTGCCATTGCACTAGGAGGCTCTCTCCATATTGGTTTAATTTCATACATTTGCCAACAAAAGGGCACATCTAAACAAAATGTATACTACTATTTAGAATCCTTTTTTTTTATACTAAAATTTTCCCCTTTTTTGTGCACTCTTTAAATTTTCATCCAAAGAGGATTTCCGGAGTTTTTTAAGGGGAAATCATAATTTTACCCAAATGTTAAGTGCCACGCGTGTGGCACGAAGTAACACCACCCTGACGTTTTTACAACTAATTTTGCCATGCAAAAAAACGCAGAAAAATTAAAACTTGCCATCCAAACAGAAGGTTGCCATGCTTCACAACTAAAATTGCCATCCTCGGGTAACTAACATGGACATAAAAAAACGCCAGGGCGGAATTACTTCGGGCCACACGTGTGCCACTTATCGGGGTCCTAATTTTATTACTTAACCATGCCTGGGTATATCACCCAAATGACAAACAACAACTCCGAGTGGTACATCAGATGTTCAACAAAGATTAGTATCAGGCAAACACAAAGACCCTTCTCTCGCTAACTCATGAGCTACTATGTTCACCTCATGGCGACAAACAGCTACATTGATTTGGGAAGACCACATCTTCAGTTGGAACTTCACGTCTTCCTTGCGTGTGCACCGTCTTTGTCCACTCGCCCACAAAAATATGCATTTCGTATTTTCAAACTTTACTCCCCTTCTCACCAAAATTGTCTGGACTATAAGGGAATCATGCTTTTGTATCTGATAAATCATCTGCATTTTCAAGATGGATCATCACACAAGTCCAGGTTCCATGTAGTGGTTGAGCTTCTGTTCAAAGCTCCATTACGCTCTACATGAGAGAGTTGCACGTGCAACTTATGTGCATTTCAAAAGGAGTGAATCACTTTGCTACCAAAGTGGCAACAAGAAATTTGCAGTATATGCCTTGCATCATTCGACCAGAACTTCTTTCTCGCCAAGCTTTCATCCTGGCTTCCTGTCACTAGGATAATTTGGTCACTATATAGTCAAGCAAACTAGAATCTTGTGGCATGATCACTTTCTTGGACTAGGCCATAGGAATCCATGGGAAGGACCATATTTTAGCATTTGTGCCATCACCGATACGCCAAAATATAATCTTGCTTAACCACCATGTAAAATGCTACACCACAAGTAAGAGATGTCGTCTTGAGGCTTGGCATCAAGATGTGCTCATTAGGATCTCTCACCTTTAGGATCGTAGCACAAGGCTTTTCGAAGAACTTAAGTAAGAAAACGAGGATGGTGCTCCAATTGGGCCGACCCATCAATTGCGCCTCTTGCTCCAGTTGGACAGTCATTGACATAGCCTGGAAGTAAGAATTTTTTTACGATATGTGTGTACGTGGGCACTAAAAAAGTTTTTTTCATTTCAAAATTAGTTTATTTCGGTAAAATCGCTAGTTGTCGAATTTGAAAAAATGTTCAAAATATTCATGAATTCAAAAAAATGTTCATGAATTTGAAATAATGTCCACATATTAAAACATACACATTTTTAAAAAAAATTCATGTAATTAAAAAAATTCATAAATTTTAAAAATGATCTTAATTTCGCGAATTTGGAAAAAAATCGTTAGTTATTGAAAAATAAGTGTAAAAAAGGGATAATAAAAAGAAAAAAGAAGAAACAGAAAAAAAAACAGAAAGAAACCGAAAAAGGGTAAGGGAAAAATTAAAAAGAAAGAAAGGAAGAAACAAAACCGGATGGAAGGTTCCGGAACCTTCCCAAAACCGGACAGAATGTTCTGGAAACTTTCTAAAACAGCTTAATGCTTCTCTACACTCCGGTTAATGGACCGGCCTGTAGGCGAGCACTATATATATTTATTATACTGCTCGTAGTGGGCTAGCAGTGGCGCCGGCATCTGGCCCGCATGCCTGTGGCCTGCCCCCTCCAAAACAAAACGCATCGTGCACGCATATGCCACTCTCCCGAGCCCTGGAGAAATTGCTAGCCGCTGACAAGTGGGGGCAGCTTGCAACAGTCAGTCCCCGAGACCCTGACCCTTCCACCTCCTTCGCCCATCGCCTCGCCGCCGCCTCCTTCCTCTCCCCACCTCCTCGGGCTCGGGCGCCTCAGTCAGCCCCCTCTCTCCTTAAACCCTCGGCGCGAGCCAAACAAAAATCCGACGACCCTCCCACATTCCTTGCCCCTCTCGCACGCCGCGCCATGTTCCGCATCGCGAGGTCGCGCCTCGCCCTCACGCTCAGGTCCTCCGCCGCCCCCTTCTCCACCATTTCACCCGCCGCCGCCGCCGCCGCATCCCTCGCTTCGAAGGAGGCGCCTGCCGCCGCCGACGCATCTTCCGCTCCCAAGGAGGCGGCCGCCGCTGGCGATCCCTCCCCGGCGCCGCCTTCGGGGGCCCGCAGTTCCTTCGGTCTGCTCAAGGCCAGTATCTTCACCGCCGTCACCGCCGCTCTCGGCGCCACAGGCTATGTCACATACGGTGCGATCTCCGATCCGTGTTCCTCCGCAGGATCGCTCGGTTTGGTCTGGTGTCGCGCGTGTGATTCGTAGGGACTGATTCATATTTTCGTCTCTGTAGCTTATTCCGTGGATGAAGTGGATCAGATGACCCGGGAGTTCCGGAAGAACTCGAAGCTCCCAATCAGCGAGGACTTGTCGGGCTTTGAGGTTACATATCATGTTTTTGGGTGCTCGTGTTGTTTTATCCTGTTGTTTGGTCAGTTGCGTGACTGCATAAACATTAAGCAGCAGCACTTGGATGAGATTAGGAAATGTAAACTTCGGATCTGATGAGGTGTGCAATAAACTTGTAACATAGCATGCATGGTAGTAGTATTTTTTGTTGTTGTGATTTGCATCATCCCCTATGTAGGAGCTTACACTTTCTGGAATAAAATATTTGGTCGTTTGGTTCGAGTAGCAAGGAATTGGTATGTATTAGAAGGATGCGAAAATCTTTTGGTCTGGAACATGATGTTCTATTGGAGGCTTGCATTGTGGGGGTTTAAGAAAACCTGAAGTAGTGTACATTAATAACTTTCTCCACTAGATATCTACCGTCAATCTTGTCTGACAATAATGGCTTTTCATGTGTGCAGAAGTTTAAGGCTATGGCTTATTCAGAAACTATGAAAGGTAGGGACTACTGCACACTCATTCATTGTCTTTACTGCTACCTCCTGGATACGGATTGCCAAATATTGTGCAGACATTTTCTTCATCCACCTAATGAGCAACTCACTATCCTGTTATGCTTGCTTGGTACATAAACTGGCAGCTTCCAGGCAACCTTGGATAATTTTTCTCACACACCAGTGAATAACCAAGTCTCTTCACTTTTAAGTAGTATACAGTGGCTGGGGAACGTGTTTCTTTATTAACAGAAGCTTGCGTATCGTTAGACTGTATGTCTCAAATTATATGTTTTCATTTATTGCGATCAATTTGTATGAAGAGTGTGTGTCATTGGTACTAAAATTGTTGGCTATAATCTATTCAACCTGGGAAGGAGCATGAGATGAGCTTATTGATTAACCTGACCATCTAGATAGGCTATTCAGTTAACATCTATTACTACATTATTTGTTAACTGTCTGCTTATGTTCCATATCGGTCGAGTCATTCCTTCTTTTTTGCCTGCTTAGTATAAACTGCATGTTCTGTTCTGCAGTTCCTGCTGCTGCTATTGACCTCTACTTGGATGTCAGGAGCCAAATTGAAGATCAAATTCAGGTTAGTAAAAAAGATAAGACCTTTTGCTATTGGTGATCCATTTTTTATATTGTAAACTATCCGTTCTTCATTGATACTAACAATTATATGCACTGCAGGGATTTGTTGAACCATCATCAGAAAAACTCCTTCCAGATCTACCTCCTCAAGAACAGCATGTCTTTACCATAGTTCTGGATCTGAATGAGACTCTTGTATACTCAGATTGGAAGGTGAACTTGTGTTTCCTATGAAGTTTAGAATCTTGTTGTTTGCTATGCCTGCCGCTCATGTATTATAAGTGAATGACAGTATGAGTAGATCTGTTATTATACCACAAATTTACTAAAGTGAGCTGTATAAAAACTCAAAAGATAAAATATGTAGATTCATTGGTAACACATGGTTGATTTTTTCTCTTTGTATAAGCCTTCCTATTTTAGTTTTATAGCATGCAGGCTTTATTTGTTGCCCCCCCCCCCCCCCCCCTAGGTGCTGAATATTGGTTGATCAAGAATTATTTATAATAACTGTTTTCTATATATATTTATAGCGTGAGAGAGGATGGAGGACTTTTAAGAGACCAGGAGTGGATGCCTTTTTGGAACACCTTGCGAAGTTCTATGAAGTTGTTGTGTATTCTGATCAATTAAGTATGGTAAGTTTTATTCATTAACTATTCAGTGTGTGTGTGTGCAAAATCTAACTCAAATGAAACTTTGTTACATGTGTAGTACGTTGATCCTGTTATGGAAAGACTGGATGCAAAAGGCTGTGTCCGGCACAGGCTATCAAGAGTTGCAACTAAATATGTGAATGGAAAACACTATCGGGTATGGGGATCTTACCTGCTGCTCCTGTCGTTAATTGTGTAGCTCAACACCCATCACTCTAGAAAGTTTGTAAATATGTTACATATTGTGTAGCTCAATTGTGTATGGGGATCTTACCTGCTGCTTCTATTGTTAATTGTGTAGCTCAATACCCATCAATCTTGAAAGTTTGTTAATATGTTACATATTGGGTGAAACAGTTTATATTATTGATGCTTTACTTTAAATCCCCTATCTGTCAGATAAGTCTCATGTATCCTGTGTGATGTCTTTTGAAATGTATACTCTTCCTAGTAATTTAGAAGATGCTAGGCTATATGTTGGCACAACATGGATTGAAATACGCTAAATGCTAGAACTGGTTGCACATACTTTTACTTTTCTTACATCTTGACAAGGTTTGTTATCTGTTGCACAAAATTATTAGCGATCATGACTTACATCATGCATTTTTGTTTTTGATAGAACTTTTAAGTATTTTTTTAGAGTTGTCACATGTTTACACTGTTGTAGTTTATTTTTTTTACAGCACCACTGTGTCACCCCTATAGGTTGGGTTATAGAGACATGCTATTATGCACGAGTCATGCCTTCTCTTACAAGTTTTTCTTTTTTGCAACATATAGAGAGTTGCATAGCTTTATGTGCATATATGCTTTTGCACTATTTTGGGGTTTCTAATGACATTCATGCTGCCACTGATTTTGCGTCGCTGGCGCCAGGAGTGTGCTGCTGGCATCATTGCCGTTGGACTGCTGCGGGCCTCCCCCTTTTGACTAGAATGGACCTCCCCCTTGATGTATAAACCAGACTCTGACCCTTACCCAACTCATTCTAAAGCATAATCCAACCTGGTCCTACCTTGTTAACTGTGGCCTATTTCAAAGCGTCTGGATGCGAGTGCATTAGAGGGCCCTAGCCCTTTTTGGCCCTGATGAACTAGGCCCATTTCCAGACCTAACTGGGAGAGGCTGCAATCATCCCATATGTATTGATAGGGGGCTAAGGCCTCATGTAGGGGTGTTCAATCATGAATTGGGACAAAATGTCTAACCCGGCTACTTGATAGCCTTGTAGAGTTGTAATTGTATTGACCGGCTTGAGCTATTTGGGCAGTGTGGAAAAATGAGTAGATGGACCGTGGCAGTTTTTGGACAATTTGAGGAAACTGTTTTTGAACACCCCTAGCATCATGTACTGGTTATTTCTCCCCACTTTTTCAGTTACATATTATGTGCCTTGAGAAGTTGTTTAGTCGAAATAAATTCTATAGAGATTAATCATGGAAATTTATTCATTTTAATACAACCACCTTATAGTATATCATGCTGCTTATATCTGGTGATTAGTTACTGAATAGTTTGCTGACAATTCCCCACTAGGTCATTCTTTTGGTGATGAATAATGCTTGTTCAATCCTATTGAAATGTGGTAAATATTATTCTAAAAACCTGTCAATATTATAAGGTCTTAGTATATTTATTGAGGCAATGTGATCTTTCCTGATTTTTAAAGTATCTGATGTTCTGCAGTGCCATGCAATTGTCCCATCTTACATTATGTTGTCATTTACTAGGATTTGTCAAAGCTGAATAGAGACCCTGCAAGAGTTATTTATATCAGTGGGCATGCTCTTGACTCATGCCTGCAGCCTGAAAATTGCTTGCCGATCAAACCATGGAAGCTTGAAGCTGAGGACACTCAACTGATTGATCTTATTCCATTGCTTGAATGTAAGCTCTATGGAATTGAATGTTTTTTCTTCCAGTTTTTGTGTTCTGCTAGGTGTTGCCACCTTTGGGCCACCTTTGGAATCTTGATAAATTAACATATCCTGCAGATGTCGCTACGGCAAGAGTTTCTGACATCAGACCTGTCCTTGCATCCTTTGAAGGCCGTGACATCGCTGCTGAATTTCTTGAGCGTTCAAGGTAAGCAATTGTATTTGTACCAGCTACAGGCTTCTAGTTGCTTCCAAATGTAGTGTAGGTAATCTATTTTTGGAATATAAGGTGAATCCAACCTGTGCAATGCTTTCTAAAGCTAACAATTAGTGTTACGACTACAATTTTATGCATCACCCTCGATCAGCTTGGCAGAGCTGTTAGTGACTTGAGTCCGTGCCGCAAAGAAACAAAATATTGGTTGTCACACTAAACTGGGCATCATGCAACAGTTTGTCCAACAAGAAAGTAACTTATCAGGTTAAACCAAAGTACACAAACTACTCTTGCCTTCATGATTGGTAGTGATTGTTTTTGTTCTTACCGGGACAAAAAAAGTTGAGAGTTTCCTTGCTCATACTGCCATAACAGAATTTTTGGACAACCTTAATTTGGTTCATATAACTGACATGTATACGCACGACAGGTTTATGACCATGTTATATACTGATGATATATTCTCAATGAAGTCTGCTAAAGGTAGTTTTGACCATATTTTCGAAGCAGGCCCATATTTTAGGATGAACTGAACTAAACTTTGCCTTTGACTTGTTTTTTTTACATTTTCTGGTTGTCCTGGTGAACATGGAGACGCTCAAAATGTTTTAGTTTAATTCTGGTGTATGCTCGCTGCCTTGCTCCTCAGTGAGAGACGTACCATTCGTCCAAAAGTATCAAGCAGTGGACGTAAAGTGGACAACCTACTCGGTACTATATATATGTAGCATGTATGAAGCTGAATCATTGTTATAACACTGAAGAACATAGTAACTTCCATAATGCAAGTAAGAAGCTGCAGTCTTGCAGGATTTTTGATAAAAAAAATTAGCACATGCCACTCACTTAAGTTGTGTTTTCAGTGCATCCTACCGCGCATCAGTGAGGCAAGTGGTAGCATATCCTGAAAATCCCCTTTTCCAATGATCTAAAGTCTAAACACATGCAGCAACTGATTGTGTGTATTAGAATGCACTGTTTGATAATCACTCTCTTAGGCCCTGCTTGCCAACTTTGAAAAATATGCGGCCGGATTAAAATATAAATGTAAATCACGTGCACAATAATTAACCTTCAACAACTGCCAGTCACTTGGGGACTGTTTGGTTTCCAGACGCCAAAGGTTGCCTGACCTAAGGTTAGGCGCACATAATTTCTTAGGTGAGTGAGTGTTCGGTTGGCTGTCACACTTGTGGCCTGTGACTTTACTAGTCACGTTACTCATGAGCACAGACTCGTTTTTTTTACCACACTCTGTCCTGAGGGGTAAATCATTACTTTTTTTGGCTTAGTTGTGGCAAAGTTAGCTTTTAACCAAATAGGCCCTTCGAAATGACCAGGTTTATTGCCAGCATATCATTTTTGATTTTTGTGCTAATTACAAATCAACTCATCTGATGTCAAGTAGATATTATTTCATATGTATAGAGGATTGTTATTTATAGGAATTGAATAAGATATGGATCAAAAGGAAGAACCGATTATATTGGTCTATACTAGTGATCTAAACAGTCTTATATTAGTTTACAGATGGTTTTGTTTCTGAGGGGTAATATTTACTCCCTCCGTTCCTAAATATTTGTCTTTCTAGAGATTTCAACAAGTGACTACATACGGAGCAAAATAAGTGAATCTACACTATTAAATATGTCTATGTACATCCGTATGTGGTAGTCCATTTGGAATCTCTAAAAAGACAAATATTTAGGAACGGAGGGAGTACTATTTAGATATCCTTGTTATGTACGATGGGTGTCTGTGGTTGATATTTTAGTTTCCAGCTTTTTGTAGTGTATAATCCTGGTAGGCTCCAGCAATCAGTTTAGGTGTGAAGTGCTACTTACCTTGTTTTTTAGCGACTATTTAGAGCAATCTTTGACAAAGTGGAGGTTTCCTGAAGTGTTAAAGTGCTGCTTAGCTTCCTTTTTTCCAGACCTAATCTGACGGGATCAAAAGGAAGTTAGGTTTTTACCTTCGTAGGTTGTGGTACTGCTTTAGGAACTTCCTCTTTGTTGTAGAACTGTAATGCTCGGTGAAGAACTTTTAACGTGTCTGAAATATGAATTGCTAACAACCCAGCCACCAAACTATATATGAACTTGATGGCACTTCTCAACTTTTGATATTTGCTTATTCACATAGTTGTCCTGGGATCCTTTGTTTGATTAAGAGGTTCTAAGAACACCATCCATCATTTTGCAGGCGCGTGTTTGAACAAAAACAACAACATTCGTCTGGACGCATTTGGCGGCGATGATGAGTGAATCTGCTGGTAGGGAAGCAGATCATTCCACCAACTTCAATACACCTAGAACTTTTTTTTTAGAACTGTAAGACTTGTCTTTGTGATTTTGTCAACTTTGATTTCAGAAATCGCCTACTTTTGGTAATTGCGTCATGTTTCAATTACTATAGGTGTCTTGGACTGATGTCTGACCAAGCTATATGAGAATTTCATGATCATCGCGAGGCGCATGTCAATTTAAAGTTCACTTTGTTGACGTTTGACAATATGATAATTTGTTAAAACGAGATCCAGTATTATATTTCATTGATTGCTGTTACCCAGCAAAAAAAAAGGTGCGGTTTTACAAAGTCAACTGATGTGGTTTAATAATTGTTTGTTGTGTTATTGGTATTCCCGAACCCTATATGGTAGTAGGTTTACCTCTTTATTTGGACGGCTTGATACTGGTCCTGGGAAGCGAAAATTCTTACTCCCTCCAATCCATATGTACTACTGTTTTTGTTAGCTTCAATACCACGCCTTTAAAATGTAAGCACTCCTAAAAAACATGATTAAAAAGGATGGGGTGTTTGGACATGTGATTATTGTACATGTGATTATTGTACCAGGTTTCTGCGCTCTCTCCTTGTACCTCAAACCCTCCCCAAGCGTGGTGGACAGCTCGGTCATCACCAGGACCCAAAAACACCATCCAACTGGTTTACCAAAGCCAGCCCAAATGTCTGGGTTGTCCATCATTCCTCAAACCCAACCTATATGTGAGATGAATATGGACACATCCGGACGTGTCCACCACGTCGGATTTGACATGTTGGATCTATCGCAAATCTCTCCAAATCTTCTCCAATCTAACCTGGCTTGCCATCTTCCTTTCGTCTATTCTGCCTTTCACATACCGCCCCTTTCTAGCTCCGCCACCACCCTAGCTCTAACGACGCCCTCAACCCATAGCGCAAGTACTGGACAAGGTCGCCGCCACCAGACGCCACACCGCTGCCCTGGTATGTCCTAGAAGGTCGCCGCCACCAGACGCCACCCCACTGCCCTGGTACGTCCTAGAAGGTCGCCTAGCTGTTTTTTTATTCTTCTGGTCATTTGTAGGTAAATGATGGATTCGTTGGATGATGACTATGAGAACAAGGACTTTGACGAATTCATATACAAAGAGTTCGTCGATTCGTCGGATTCAGACGACAAAGATGCTGAAATGATGATGATCATGAGCATTCATAAAGAAATAGAGAAGCAAGTGGAGCCACAGAAAAAGGTTAAAAATCGTTGGTTTTATACTGTTTTCAAAATCATTAATTTGTCATTTTTGTGTAGCTCATGTGTCCATGTATTTTCTCATGAAAATTTGCATACAAGTGGAGTACATCATATGACATTCTGTATTCTTTTCAGTATAAACTTTGAGCCATTTGTTTTGATTTTTTTTAAAGAAGAGCTCAATGGAGCTCGAGCACCAAAACGCATTTCTGCTGCCGCGAGCCCCAGGCCCAACAGGCCACAGCGCGGACGAGACGAGTCATAGAAATGCCAACGATTTCCGCTTGGATTTATCGTGGACGCGGGAGCATCGCGTGGCCGAGTCTGGAGCCCTCTCTCCCTCGCGCGTGTTTCCACCGCAGAATCTTGGACGTGCGCGTCCAGACTAGTGCAGAGTACCGGGCAAAGAGCATTGCAAAGCGGCAGTAGGAGCGGCACGGCGGCGATGCAGGCGCGCGCGTTCCCCCCGTGCCTGCCGGGCCCCGGGCGCAACGACCTCTTCCTCGGCAGCGTCGGCAAGAGAGCTCCTGCCGTCCGCGTCCGGGCCGTTGACGGGCCTTCGGCCGCCGCAGCCGTTGCCGACCTCCCGCCCGCGGAGGTCACCTGGCAGATCGTCGTCGGTGCTGTAGGTCGGTCCATGCGTGAGCGCTTGATTTCTTTCTCGCCTTCCTGTCCTTCCCTCCGGCTAACTCTTGTATCTGATGGTATCTGCCGGCTTTCGGCCCACTTCCTTCTGCAGCTGGAGTGACGCCCTTCGTCGTTGCAGGGGTTGAGTTCGGCAAAAGAATTGTGAGTTCCGGCTCTGTTTCTTGCCCTTCTTTGAGGTCCTGCTTGCTGTTCGTTGGCTGCAAGAAATATCTAATTCTATTGCGCAAAAAATTAGCACCCTTTGCCCTCTGAATTCACTTAACCAGCCGCTAAGGAAATATTAATAGTTGGTTTTTTTTACCAAAGACGCTAGACGCGCCCGGCTTATAAATTAATATAATAAAGCCACCAGGCAGCATCCAAACAAGGTTTTAAGCTTACAGACCACACATCCAAAATACTAAGGACCACATTGTCCCAAATACACGATAAGGTAGAATTCAATCTGATACGGAGGCATAACAGGATAAGACTCAAGACGGTCTAGCCAAATTCGTCACATGCGCAAGAACCCAAAAGCTCAAACTGTCGAAGTGGTCTGACGAGCCAGCGTTAGGGTGCTTTTGATCTTCTCCATGGTCTCCCTCATGCGCTCAGCATCGCGCGGTTTCCCCAACGGTGTCCACATCTATAAGAATAGGTGACATTTGAAAATAATATCAGCAGGATGAGCAGGGAATTTCTTCTCTATCGCAATTTTGTTCCGGGTCGTCCAAAGAGACCACAGCAGCGCCCCTACGTAGCGCCAAATGATCCTTGCGCTCGTTCCCCGCTGGGACGTTAGCAAGGCGAGCAGGTCCCCTCTGGAGAGGGGATTCCAGTTCTGACTAAACGTTTCTCTAACGGCGCTCCACGCAAACCTAGCTAGATAGCAGCCAAAGAAAACATGGTTCATGTTCTCCCCTAGTCCGCAAACGGCACATGAACCATCCGCTGGTCCGTTGCATTTGGCCACATTATCGGACGTCGGAAGGCGGTTTCGAAACATTTGCCACATAAATTTTTTGATTTTGAGTGGCAGGGCAGCCTTCCATAGCCCCCTGGCTATGTCCAGCGCGTTGCCCTCGGTCATTTTATTGTATAAAGACTTGACCGTAAACTTTTGAGAGGCAGCCAGGCTCCAGGTGACTTCGTCATCCCCCAAGCTGAGTTGTCGGCCGCCTAGCATAGCCACGAGATCGGCCCAGCTGGCCTCCTCAGCCGGGTCAAGTGCGCGCATGAAGTGAATCGTTGGTGGGTGAGACCTAAGGGCCTCGCCCACAAGAATATTTGTGTCCGTGGCAAGTTGGAAAATCGGTGTGTGGGATTGCCACAGCGGCGTCTGACCCAACCAGCTATCAAGCCAGAACCGTGTGGACATGCCGTTATTTATGCTAAAACGGGCCCCTACCGAGAAAGCCGGTCTAACCGCTTGGATCCCATTCCAAAACGTAGAACCGGACGACTTAGCCTTAAAAAGGTTCCCGTCCGGGAAGTATTTTGCCTGGAGGAGATCCGCCCAGAGTCCCGACTCTCTTTGGGCCAGCCGCCACCACCATTTGGTAAGAAGAGCAACGTTCATGAGCTTGGAGTTAGTAATCCCCAAGCCTCCGAATTTTTTTGGCCTACACACCGCCGCCCACTTGACCAAATGGTATTTGCGTTTGATTCCGGTTCCTTCCCAAAAGAACCGGGAGCGAGGGGTGTCAAGTTTCGCGTGGACTCCATCCGCGAGAAGAGACATCCCCATTGTAAAGAGTGGCAGGGAAGAGAGGCTCGAGTTCGTGAGTATCAATCGAGCCGCTGAGGACATGAACCTCCCTCTCCACGGGCTAACCCTATTGGCCACTTTGCCATATAACGATTCCCATTCAGAGATCGACAACTTCCGATGGGATATCGGGAGGCCGAGGTATTTGATTGGGAAGCCCCCAAGCTTGCAGTTGAGTAAGTTGGCCACCTGCATACTGTCCTGATCGCCCATCCCTATGGTGATGACTTCGCTTTTTAGGAAATTTATTTTTAGCCCTGACAAAATCTCGAAGGCGAGGAGCAAAAGCTTGATCGAGGCGATACTATGGTCGTCTGGCTCAAAGAGGAGCATCGTATCGTCCGCGTATTGCAGGTGGGTCACCCCACCGGGGATGAGGTGGGGCACCAACCCTTTGATGTGACCCGCCGCTCTTGCCTTGGTAAGCATGGCCGACAAGGCATCCGCAACAAAGTTGAAAATGAGCAGTGAACTTGGGTCTCCTTGGCGGAGGCCCCTTTTGTTGCGGAAAAACTTGCCCATTTCACCATTAATCGTGACCGCCGTATGTCCGCAGCTTACTAAGTGCATGATACAGTGGACGG
This sequence comes from Thinopyrum elongatum, assembly GCA_011799875.1. Lineage (NCBI taxonomy): Eukaryota > Viridiplantae > Streptophyta > Magnoliopsida > Poales > Poaceae > Thinopyrum > Thinopyrum elongatum. The sequence goes on from CM022299.1 coordinate 422,239,293, forward strand.
AACCTGCCTCAAAACCCTTTTTGAGGAGGACCTCCCGAACGAACTCCCAGTTCACGCGGTCGTAGGCTTTTTCGAAGTCCAGCTTGAGCAAAACACCCTTCCTCTTGGTGCGCTTGAGCTCGTGCACAATCTCCAGCAGCGCGATTGGCCCTTCTAGAATGTTACAGCCCTTAAGAAAGGCGGTCTGGCTATTGCTAATCACTCGTTGCGCAATAGGCGCCAAGCGAGTGGCGTACGCTTTCGCACACACTTTGAACGGAACGTTAATGAGACTGATCGGCCTAAACAGCTTAATGTTATCCGCACCTTTAACCTTAGGAATCAAACTAATAGCGCCGTAGTTAAGGCGGGACAAGTCTACCGTACCAAGGGCAAACCCGTTCACGATCGCATAGAAGAGGTGCTTAAGGCACGGCCAAAACTTTTTGAAAAACTCCACAGGCCACCCATCAGGGCCTGGCGCCGTGTCCGTCTTCATATCGGTCAGGGCCTTGTCGATTTCTTCCGGCAGGAAGGACAGAGCTAGCCCATCATTCTCCTCCTGCGATACCCGCTCTGTTGGATCCCACAAATCCTCCCGCAGGCAAAGAGCCTTTTCATCAGCCGTCCCCAAAAGGCCAATGAAAAACTCATAATATGGCTAACTATTTCATGCTAGGTTAGGAGGAGGCCATTGTCAGATTGGAGACGCAAAATAGAACACTTGCGTTTCCGCCCATTGGCATACGCATGAAAGTAGCCGGTATTCGCATCTCCTTTAGTTACCCATTTGACTCCGCCCCTACAACGCCAATATTCTTCTTCTGCACGAAGAATCGCGAGGACTTGGTTTTCCAGGGCGTATCTGTGGGCCCATTCACCTTCCGAGAATGGCCTGACATCCGCCTGGGCATCGAGCGACGCGATCTCGTCCACTATCCTAGCTCTCTCCCTCTTGGATTCACTTCCATGGTTGGCCCCCCACCCACGTAGGAAAGTTCATAGTGCACCGGCCGCGGCAGTCCAGAACTCCGCCGAACCGCGTTGCCGCCCTAACTGCGATCAAATCAGCTCCCAGCGATCAAAAACCATTTGAGAGAACCCCTCTGACTCAAACCAGGCCGTTTCGAAGTAGAATATACTACTACGCCGAATGGAATCCTCCCCTGAGGATAAAATCAGTGGGGCGTGATCCGAGCCAATTCTCGTCTCCGCCACCAGAGAACAGAGAGGAAAAAGAACCTCCCACTCTGGGGTGAAGAAGACCCGGTCTAACATGCTCCGGACAGGTCTGAGTTGCTTGTTAGTCCATGTAAACCTGGCACCTGTCCGTGCAGCTTCGTGGAGGGCAGCAGCTGCAATGGCGTTATTAAACATGGACACCCTCGTCCAGTCAATGTTATCGTTATTCTTGTCCACCCTCGAGCGGATCAGGTTGAAGTCGCCCCCAATAATCAGCGGCAAGTTGGCATCTCGTTTGGCCCCAACCAAATTCGTGAGCTCTGCCAGAAAATCTGCTGATCTCGCATGATCAGCAGGACCATAAACACATACAATCACCCACGAAAGCCCGGAAACTCGGTGTCTAATGGAAGCAGCAAGGAAAAAAACACCACACTCCCAAGAAATTACATCACATACATCACGATTACATCCCATCAAAATACCACCCGAATGGCCGGTGGAAGGCACCCAGTGCCAGTCGAAACGCCGCAAGGGATCATACGCAAGCAGATCCCTGAAGGTAAAATTGGTTTTGATCGTTTCCTGTAACGCTACTACGTCGATCCGTTCTTTGGCCATGAACTCTCTGAGCTGCGTATGACGGCCCTCGTGGCCACAACCCCGGATATTCCAGAACATATACCGCATTTAAATGATACGGTTACGAAGGCGAACTCCCCGGGAGCTCACCGCTTTGGACACACGCTTCCGAACCGGAGCACGGCTGGAAGAAGGGAGCGCGGAAGCATCCCCAGCTTCTGCCCCCTCGTCGGGCCCAAGTCCAACATCAGCCTCTACTGGTACTATGGACATCTCCGGCGCTGCCACGCATCTAGCAGCAGCTACAGCGATCGCCGCCTGCGCCTCTTCGCGCGCACGCACCAGAGAGATAATGTCACCATGGGAAACCTCGACCGCAACGCCACTATCGTCTAAAATCCTAGCCAAATGGTCGTCCGTAAAAGCATTTAGAATTCTGAAAGAGGGCAGTGGGTTACCTGAGGTTTCCATGTTCTTGTCAGCGAGGCGGAGCTTGGCACTCTCCATGGAGGACATTTCCCCCAGCTTGGCCTTGGCCCGGACGCTAGGCGCCTGCTGCACCACCGGAGTCGCCTTGGAACGCTTGGCCTTGATGCCTGTCCCAGTCGTCGCCAGCGCCGCCCCCAGGTCACCTCCCAGCGCCGCCTCAGCCACAGAGGACGAGGGGTTGGTTACAGGAGCAGTATTCTTCAAACGGTTTTCCCACTGAAATCTGATAGGCGAAGAGCCTATCAATCAGGCGACCGGATCCACAGCTGATATATTCCCCTTTCATACTTGGTCATTATTGGTACACTTTGCTTTATAATGGATGCTCTTCTCTTTGTTTAGATTGAACAAAAGAAATGTGAGATCTGTGGAGGCTCTGGCCTCGTGATGAAGGAAGATCTGTATGTTCGATGCCAAGGGTGTGGTATGCCTTCTATGCTTCAGTTTCACTGCACTTCTCCCGTAGCGAGAGCAGATTTTTGTTTACTCTAAGGTGTGCAGACATTGTGACGCTGTGCTGTCCTGCTTCTTTGTCAGGTGGTTTTCTTCCATGGCAGTCGTGGAGAAGATTCTTCAAAGGGTGAAAATCATCAATCACATGTCACCTCGATCATCGCTAGATAGAACTATGGATATATGGGAGACTGTAAGGCCATGTGGTCAGTACATTGTGCTTAATTGCATTTCAGTAAAGTAAGTTAGACTGGTCGTTCCGAAATAAAAGAAGCACTTGAGACTATAGAGTTGGTTATGCATATTCTCGACTAGAAATGGCCAAACACTAATCAAAGTATGCGTCACGGTGCATCGCTGCTATTCGAGATCATTGATGTTTACTACACAACTTTACTTCTTATAGACTTTGTTGGGTCTCCAAGCGCAGAGTTTTGTATGACAGTAGCAAATTTTTCTCAAATGGATGACCTAAGGTTTATCAATCCGTGGGTGACATAGAATGAAGATGGTCCCTCTCAAACAACCCTGCAATCAAATACAAAAAATCTCTTGTGTCCCAAACACACCCAATACAATGGTAAATTGTATATGTGCACTAGTTCGGTGAAGAAATGATGATACAAGTATAGTATGGATAGTAGATATAGGTTTTTGTAATCTGAAAATATAAAAACAGTAAGGTAGTGATATGTTTCCAACGTATCTATAATTTTTTATTGTTTCATGCTTTTATATTATCTGTTTTGGATGTTTTATATGCATTAATATGCTATTTTAAATTATTTTTGGGACTAACTTATTAACCTAGAGCCCAGTGACAATTTCTGTTTTTTTTCTTATTTTTGAGTTTTACAGAAAAGGAATATCAAACGGAGTCCAAACGGAATAAAACTTTCGCGATGATTTTTTTTGGACCAGAAGACACACGTAGGACTTGGAGATGAAGTCAGAGGAGTCCCGAGGCGGCCACAAGCCTCAGGGGCGAGCCCTGAGGGCTTGTGGGCCCCTCGGAGCTCCTCCAACCCTAATTCTTGGCCTATAAATTCAGAAATATTCCCAAACGATCAGAAGCGTCCATCAAAATACTTTTCCGCCGCCGCAACCTTCTGTACCCGTGAGATCCCATCTTGGGGCCTTTTCCGGCATCCTGCCGGAGGGGGATTCAATCACGGAGGGCTTCTACATCAACTCTATTGCCCTTCCGATGAAGCGTGAGTAGTTTACCACAGACCTACAGGTCCATAGCTAGTAGCTAGATGGCTTCTTCTCTTTGATCTTCAATACAATGTTCTCCTCGATGTTCTTGGAGATCTATCCGATGTAATATTCTTTTGCGGTGTGTTTGTCGAGATCAGATGAATTGTGGATTTATGATCAGATTATCTATGAATATTATTTGAATCTTCTCTGAATTCTTATATGCATCATTTGATATCTTTGTATTTCTCTTCGAATTATCGGTTTGGTTTGGCCAACTACATTGGTCTTCTTGCAGTGGGAGAGGTGCTTAGTTTTGGGTTCAATCTTGCGGTGTTCTCACCCAGTGACAAAGTAGGGGTAGCGAGGCACGTATTGTATTGTCGCCGTCAAGGGTAAAAAGATGGGGTTTTCATCATATTGCTCGAGTTTATCCCTCTACATCATGTCATCTTACTTAAGACGCTACTTCGTTCTTATGAACGTAATACTCTAGATGCATGCTGGATAGCGGTCGATGTGTGGAGTAATAGTAGTAGATGCAGGCAGGAGTCGGTCTACTTGACACGGACGTGATGCTTATATTCATAATCATTGCCTTGGATATCGTCATAACTTTGCGCTTTTCTATCAATTGCTCGACAGTAATTTGTTCACCCACAGTATTATTTTCTTTCAAGAGAGAAGCCTCTAGTGAAACCTATGGCCCCCGGGTCTATTTTTCATCATATATTTTCAGATCTATAAACCAAAAAAAAACCCAAAAATACTTTGCCGCAATTTATTTGTTTTTACTTTGTTTTACGTTTTAGTAATTTTTTATATCTATCTCTATCAGATCTCATCCTTGCAAGTGACCGTGAAGGGATTGACAACCCCTTTATCGCGTTGGGTGCAAGTGTTTGATTGTTTGTGCAGGTGCATAGATTGGAGACTTGCGTGTACCTTCTACTGGATTGATACCTTGGTTCTCAAACTGAGGAAAATACTTATCTCTACTTTGCTGCATCACCCTTTCCTCTTCAAGGAAAAAATCAATGCAAACTCAAGAAGTAGCAGGTTGCAAGTGAGAAAATGGACCACAAAGGGTATTGCAATGCTTAGAAACAAGGCCTAGGGTTCATACTTTCACTAGTGCAATCTCTCAACAGTTCTAACATAATTGAATCATATAACAATCCCTCAACGTGCGACAAAGAATCACTCCAAAGTTTTTATCTAGCAGAGAACATAAGATGAAATTATTGTAGGGTACGAAATCACCTCAAAGTTATCTTTTCCTATCAATCTATTGAGCTATTCCTATAAGTGTCACAAACAGGCCTAGAGTTCGTACTAAAATAACACCATATGATACGCATCAACCAACTCTAATGTCACCTACATACTCCAATGTCACCACAAGTATTGCTACTTCTTGAGCTTGCGTTGGTTTTTCCCTTGAAGAGGAAACGGTGATGCAGCAAAGTAGAGATAAGTATTTCCCTCAGTTTGAGAACCAAGGTATCAATCCAGTAGGAGGTACAAGCAAGTCTCCAATCTATGCACCTGCACAAACAATCAAACACTTGCACCCAACACGATAAAGGGGTTGTCAATCCCTTCACGGTCACTTGCAAAGATGAGATCTGATAGAGATAGATATAAAAGATTACTAAAACGTAAAACAAAGTAAAAACAAATAAATTGCAGCAAGGTATTTTTGGGTTTTTGGTTTATAGATCTGAAAATTTATGATGAAAAATAGACCCGGGGGCCATAGGTTTCACTAGAGACTTCTCCCTTGAAGATATCATACGGTGGGTAAACAAATTACTGTTGAGCAATTGATAGAAAAGCACAAAGTTATGACAATATCTAAGGCAATGATCATGAATATAGGCATCACGTCCGTGATAAGTAGACCGACTCCTGCCTGCATCTACTACTATTACTCCACACATCGACCGCTATTCAGCATGCATCTAGAGTATTAAGTTCATAAGAACGGAGTAACGCCTTAAGCAAGATGACATGATGTAGAGGGATAAACTCAAGCAATATGGTGAAAACCCCATCTTTTTATCCTCGATGGCAACAATACAATACGTGCCTCGCTACCCCTACTTTGTCACTGGGTGAGGACACCGCAAGATTGAACCCAAAAACTAAGCACCTCTCCCATTGCAAGAAAAACCAATCTAGTTGGCCAAACCAAATCGATAGTTCGAAGAGAAATACAAAGATATCTTAATCATGCATAAAAGAGTTCAGAGAAGACTCAAATAATATTCATAGATAATCTGATCATAAATCCACAATTCATCGGATCTCAACAAACACACCGCAAAAAGGTATTACATCGAATAGATCTCCAAGAACATCGAGGAGAACATTGTATTGAAGATCAAAGAGAGAGAAGAAGCCATCTAGCCACTAGCTATGGACCCGTAGGTTTGTGGTAAACTACTCACGCTTCATCGGAAGGGCAATAGAGTTGATGTAGAAGCCCTCCGTGATTGAATCCACCTCCGGCAGGATGCCGGAAAAGGCCCCAAGATGGGATCTCACGGGTACAGAAGGTTGCGGCGGTGGAAAAGTATTTTGGTGGACGCTTCTGGTCGTTTGGGAATATTTCTGAATTTATAGGCCAAGAATTAGGGTTGGAGGAGCTCCGAGGGGCCCACAAGCCCTCAGGGCGCCCCCCTAGGGCGCCCCCCTGAGGCTTGTGGCCTCCTCGGGACTCCTCTGACTTCTTCTCCAAGTCCTACGTGTGTCTTCTGGTCCAAGAAAAATCATCGAGAAAGTGTTATTCCGTTTGGACTCCGTTTGGTATTCCTTTCTGTAAAACTCACAAACAAGAAAAAAAACAGAAACTGGCACTGGGCTCTGGGTTAATAAGTTAGTCCCGAAAATAATATAAAATAGCATATTAATGCATATAAAACATCCAAAACAGATAATATAATAGCATGGAACAATAAAAAAATTATAGATACGTTGGAGACGTATCAAGCATCCCCAAGCTTAATTCCTACTCGTCCTCGAGTAGATAAATGATAAAAACAGAATTTTTGATGTGGAATGCTACCTAACATATTTATCCATGTAATTTTATTTATTGTGGCATGAATATTCTGATCCATAAGATTCAAAACAAAAGTTTAATATTGACATAAAAACAATAATACTTCAAGCATACTAATAAAGCAATCGTGTCTTCTCAAAATAACATGGCGAAAGAAAGTTATCCCTACAAAATCATATAGTCTGGCTATGCTCCATCTTCATCACACAAAGTATTAAATCATGCACAACCCCGATGACAAGCCAAGCAATTATTTCATACTTTTGATGTTCTCAAACCTTTTCAACTTTCACGCAATACACATGAGCGTGAGCCATGGATATAACACTATAGGTGGAATAGAATATGGTGGTTGTGGAGAAGACAAAAAGAAGGAGAAAGTCCCACATCAACTAGGCGTATCAACGGGCTATGGAGATGCCCATCAATAGATATCAATGTGAGTGAGTAGGGATTGCCATGCAACGGATGCACTAGAGCTATAAGTGTATGAAAGCTCAAAAAGAAACTAAGTGGGTGTGCATCCAACTTGCTTGCTCACGAAGACCTGGGGCAATTTAAGGAAGCCCATCATTGGAATATACAAGCCAAGTTCTTATAATGAAAAAAAAATCCCACTAGTATATGAAAGTGACAACATACGAGACTCTCTCTATAATGAAGATCATGGTGCTACTTTGAAGCACAAGTGTGGTAAAAGGATAGTAGCATTGCCCCTTCTCTCTTTTCTCTCATTTTTTTCTCTTTTTTTATTTGGGCTTCTTTTGGCCTCTTTTATTTTCTTCAAAGTCCGGAGATTCATCCCAACTTGTGAGGGAATTATAGCTTCCATCATCCTTTCCTCACATGGGACAATGCTCTAATAATGATGATCATCACACTTTTATTTACTTACAACTCAAGAATTACAACTCGATTCTAGAACAAAATATGACTCTATATGAATGCCTCCGGCGGTGTACCGGGATGTGCAATGATCAAGAGAGACATGTATAAAAAATATAAACGGTGGCCTTGCCACAAATATTATGTCAACTACATGATCATGCAAAGCAATATGACAATGATGAAGCGTGTCATAATAAACGGAACGGTGGAAGTTGCATGGCAATATATCTCGGAATGGCTATGGAAATGCCATAATAGGTAGGTATGGTGGCTGTTTTGAGGAAGGTATATGGTGGGTTTAATGCACCGGCGAAAGTTGCGCGATACTAGAGAGGCTAGCAATGGTGGAAGGGTGAGAGTGCGTATAATCCATGGACTCAACATTAGTCATAAAGAACTCACATACTTATTGCAAAATTCTATTAGCTATTGAAACAAAGTACTACATGCATGCTCCTAGGGGGATAGATTGGTAGGAAAATACCATCGCTCGTCCCCGACCGCCACTCATAAGGAAGACAATCAATAAATAAATCATGCTCCGACTTCATCACATAACGTTTCACCATACGTGCATGCTACGGGAATCACAAACTTTAACACAAGTATTTCTACCAATCCACAATTACTCACTAGCATGACTCTAATATCACCATCTTTATATCTCAAAACAAAAGCAAGGAATCAAACTTCTCATAGTATTCAACGCTCTTTACATGAAAGTTTTTATTATATCCCTCTTGGATGCCTAGCATATTAGGACTAAATTTATAACCTAAGAAAATTACCATGCTGTTTAGAGACTCACAAAATAATATAAGTGAAGCATGAGAGTTCAACAATTTCTATAAAATAAAGCCACCGCCGTGCTCTAAAAAAATATAAGTGAAGCACTAGAGCAAATTGCCTAGCTCAAAAGATATAAGTGAAGCACAAAGAGTATTCTAATAAATTCACGATTCATCCGTGTCTCTCTCAAAAGGTGTGTACAGCAAGGATGATTGTGGCAAAATAAAAAAGCAAAGACTCATATCATACAAGACGCTCCAAGCAAAACACATATCATGTGGTGAATAAAAATATAGCCTCAAGTAAATTTACCGATGGATTGAAGACGAAAGAGGGGATGCCATCCGGGGCATCCCCAAGCTTAGATGCTTGGTTGTCCTTGAATATTACCTTGGGGTGCCTTGGGCATCCTCAAGCTTAGGCTCTTGCCACTCCTTATTCCATAGTCCATCAAATCTCTACCCAAAACTTGAAAACTTCACAACACAAAACTCAACAGAAAACTCATGAGATCTGTTAGTATAAGAAAATAAATCACCACTTTTTGGTACTGTTGTGAACTCATTATTTATTTATATTGGTGTAATATATATTGTATTCCAAATATATACTGTATTCCAACTTTTCCATGGTTCATACCCCCCGATACTACCCATAGATTCATCAAAATAAGCAAACAACACATAGAAAATAGAATCTGTCAAAAACAGAACAGTCTGCGAAGATCTGAATTGTTCTCATACTTATGTAACTCTAAAATTCCTGAAAAATTAGGAAAACAGATTAAATTTGTATATAAATCTTTTGTAAAAAATTCAGAGTTTTAACACGTTCCAGTGAATTTAAACAATTCTGTTACTAGATGCAAAAGTTTCTATTTTTCAGCAAGATCAAATCAACTATCACCGTAAGCCATCCCAAAGGTCTTACTTGGCTCGAACACTAATTAAAACACCAAAACACAATTACTACAGAGGTAATAATGTATTCTCATAAAAATAGAAAATAAAAATATTGGGTTGTCTCCCAACAACCGCTTTTCTTTAAAACCTTTTAGCTAGGCGATGATAATTTTAATGATGCTCACATAAAAGATAGTAATTGGAACACAAAGAGAGCGTCATAAAACAAGTGACAAACAAATTTAAGTCTAACATGCTTCCTATGCGTAGGCATTTTATAAGCAAACAAATTATCAAGGCAAGTAAAAACTAGCATATGCAAGGAAGAAGAAAAAAAACAATAGCAATCTCAACATAACGAGAGGTAATTTAGTAACATGAAAATTTCTACAACCATATTTTCCTCTCTCATAATAATTACATGTAGGATCATAATAAAATTCAACAATATAACTATCACATAAAATTTTCTCTTCATGATCCACATGCATGCAAAGTTGACACTCTTCCAAAATAGTGAGATTATTATTTCCTAAAGTTGACACTCTTCCAAACCCACTTTCAATATTATTGCAAACATTATTATGATGAGGCTTAAATAAATTTTCAAGATCATAAGAAGCATTATCACCCCAATCATGATCATTGCGATAAGTATTGGACATAGCAAAACTAGCATCTCCAAGCTTAGGGTTTTACATATTATTAGCACAATTGACATTAAGAGAATTTATAATAACATCATTGCAATCATGCTTTTCATTCAAGGAGCTATCGTGAATCACTTCATCAATTTCATCATAATTTTCAGATTCACGAATTTCATGCAAAACTTCATAAAGATAATCTAGTGCACGCAACTCACTAGCAATTGGTTCATCATAATTGGATCTCTTAAAAACATTAGAAAGTGGATGAGGATCCATAAACTTTTTGATTTCTGATTTTCAATAAATACACAATTATTCCAAGCGAACAAGCAAACAAACCAAGAAAGACATAAAGGCAAACGGAAAGAAGGGCGAACAAAAAGGCAAATATTTTTGTGTTTTTTTTGAAAATGTTTTAGAAGTGGGGGAGAGGAAAACGAGAGGCAAATGGCAAATAATGTAATGCAAGAAATGAGAGTTTATGGTGGGTACTTGGTAGGCTTGATGTAGAACCTCCCCGGCAACGGCGCTAGAAATTCTTCCTGCTACTTCTTGAGCTTGCGTTGGTTTTTCCCTTGAAGAGGAAATGGTGATGCAGCAAAGTAGAGATAAGTATTTTCCTCAGTTTGAGAACCAAGGTATCAATCCAGTAGGAGGTACAAGCAAGTCTCCAATTTATGCACCTGCACAAACAATCAAACACTTGCACCCAACGCGATAAAGGGGTTGTCAATCCCTTTACGGTCACTTGCAAGGATGAGATCTGATAGAGATAGATATAAAAGATTACTAAAACGTAAAACAAAGTAAAAACAAATAAATTGCAGCAAGGTATTTTTGGGTTTTTTGGTTTATAGATCTGAAAATATATGATGGAAAATAGACCCGGGGGCCATAGGTTTCACTAGAGGCTCTCTCCCTTGAAGATAGCATACGGTGGGTAAACAAATTACTGTTGAGCAATTGATAGAAAAGCGCAAAGTTATGACGATATCTAAGGCAATGATCATGATTATAGGCATCACGTCCGTGACAAGTAGACCGACTCCTGCCTGCATCTACTATTATTACTCCACACATCGACCGCTATCCAGCATGCATCTAGAGTATTAAGTTCATAAGAACGGAGTAACGCCTTAAGCAAGATGACATGATGTAGAGGGATAAACTCAAGCAATATGATGAAAACCCCATCTTTTTATCCTCGATGCAACAATACAATACGTGCCTCGCTACCCCTACTTTGTCACTGGGTGAGGACACTGCAAGATTGAACCCAAAACTAAGCACCTCTCCCATTGCAAGAAAAACCAATCTAGTTGGCCAAACCAAACCGATAGTTCGAAGAGAAATACAAAGATATCTTAATCATGCATAAAAGAGTTCAGAGAAGACTCAAATAATATTCATAGATAATCTGATCATAAATCCACAATTCATCGGATCTCAACAAACACACCGCAAAAAGGTATTACATCGAATAGATCTCCAAGAACATCGAGGAGAACATTGTATTGAAGATCAAAGAGAGAGAAGAAGCCATCTAGCTACTAGCTATGGACCCATAGGTCTGTGGTAAACTACTCACGCTTCATCGGAAGGGCAATAGAGTTGATGTAGAAGCCCTCCGTGATCGAATCCCCCTCCGGCAGGATGCCGGAAAAGGCCCCAAGATGGGATCTCACGGGTACAAAAGGTTGCGGCGGCGGAAAAGTATTTTGGTGGACGCTTTTGGTCGTTTGGGAATATTTCTGAATTTATAGGCCAAGAATTAGGGTTGGAGGAGCTCCGAGGGGCCCACAAGCCCTCAAGGCGCCCCCCTAGGGCGCGCCCCTGAGGCTTGTGGCCTCCTCGGGACTCCTCTGACTTCTTCTCCAAGTCCTACGTGTGTCTTCTCGTCCAAGAAAAATCATCGCGAAAGTTTTATTCCGTTTGGACTCCGTTTGGTATTCTTTTTCTGTAAAACTCAAAAACAAGGAAAAAACAGAAACTGGCACTGGGCTCTAGGTTAATAAGTTAGTCCCAAAAATAATATAAAATAGCATATTAATGCATATAAAACATCTAAAACAGATACTATAATAGCATGGAACAATAAAAAATTATAGATACGTTGGAGACGTATCAAGTATCCGTGAGTTGATTATTCGATATGCATCAAACAACTTTAGATTCATAATATTCAATCCAACAAAAAAAACTTTAAAGAGTACCCCAAGATTTCTACCGGAGAAAGTAGGACAAAAACGTGCATCAACCCCTATGGATAGATTACCCCAATGCCACCTCAGGAATCCGCGAGTTGAGTTCCAAAACATATATCAAGTGGATCAATAGAACACCCTATTGTCACCATAGGTATCCATATGCAAGACATACATAAAGTGTTCCCAAATCCATAAAAGTATTCAATACGATAATAGTGAAACCTCAAAGGTAAAAACTCAATTCATCGCAACAAGATAGAGAGAGGGAAACACCATATGATCCAACTATATTAACAAAGCTCGCGGTGCATCAAGATCGTGCCAAATCTAGAACACGAGAGAGAGAGAGAGAGATCAAACACATAGCTACTTGTACATACCCCTAGCCTCGAGGGTGAACTACTCCCTCCTCATCATGGAGACCGCCGGGATGATGAAGATGGCCTCCAGTGATGATTTCCCCCTCCGGCAGGGTGCCGAAATAGGGCTCCAGATGGTATTTCGAAGGTATAGAGGCTTGCGGCGGCGGAGTCGAAGTTCTAGGGTTATTTCTGGGGGTTTCTCTATTTATAGGATTTTTTGGCGCCGGTCACACACGGAGAGGGGCTAAGATGGGCCCACGAAGCACCAGGGCACCATTACCTCCCTGGGTGCGCCCAAGTGCCTCGTGGGCACCTTGTAGCTCTTCTGGTCCTCCCACGAAGCTTCGGGGTTCTCTTTTGTTCCAAAAAATTCGTCAAAAAGTTTCAGCCCATTCTGAGAACTTTTATTTCTGCACAAAAAATAACGCCATGGTAGTTCTGCTGAAAACAACGTCAATCCGGGTTAGTTCCATTCAAATTATACCAAAACCATATAAAATTGTTGTAAACATGGCATGAATACTTCATAAATATAGATATGTTAGAGACGTATCAATCATGCTCCAGCCCTCATGGTGCTTCTGTTGAGTCAAATGGGCGTGATGTAGTGACTCACACTGCAAAATAATACTCCTACTATTCTTCCGTGCGTGGAGCTTATCTTTCAGATCAGCTGGTGGCACACCTTCATCGCACTAAATTTTTGTTTCTTGGACCCGATAACGCTAGAACGTTCGGGATTTAACCATGGCAAATCGAACTTTTTTTATGGCAATGTTAGTGACGCGAGTATGACAATTTTAGTTGGCAAGCATGGCAACTCCGTGCTTAGTGTAATTATTTTGCCAAGAAATTACCGTGCGTGTCAACTAAACTTCCTCGCATCACTAAAATTGTCATCGAAAACGTTCAATTTGCCATGGTCAAATCCCAAATGTTCGGGATTTATCATTTCAATTTTTGGGGGGTTCATTTTTGAGTCGTTACTGACTTGAAACACTATCGCACGTGTATCTATCTACATAATAAGAAAAGAGATGCTACACCCACCAAGCATACCTACGAAATTATATCTATGTACTGATATGGCAATATTTGATTGGAAATAGAGGGAGTGTTGGGCACACACTAGTGATTCTTTTGGGGGGGGGGGGTGTGTATTTGGAAAGATCAGTAAAAATTGCGTAGCGTGACCTTAGGTGTAGGATTATTGTGTTGCTGCGTGAAATTGATCAACACAGCACCACAGAATCCTCACTTTCATGGAGGTAAACCGACCGTTTTTCAATGGAAAACGGCAAAGATGAGCCAAACCCTAGGGTTGCTAGGGCTGGGCAGAAGCTACGAGCTAGGTACCGAAAAGAAAAGAACGTAGGAGAAAAAGTAACATGTGGTTGCAAAAGGATCGATTGATTCTTCTTTTTCCAATCGGCCAAGGCCTATATATAAGGCATGCAGGACTTTGCGTTTAGGAGCAGGACTCCAGGTCCAAACCGAATAGGTTTTGGCCACTTTAAGTTGGTTGCCATGTATACAGAAAAACCTTCCTGCTAGCCATGTCCCCATGCCATGTCTCGTACAGGGCTTCATTGGCCTACAATGGAAATAATAAAATATTCCTGCCAGGATGCTATTCATACCAGATAATAGAAGTTTTATACTAGTTGCCTTGTTCACTTGCGCCACCCTCCATCCAGATGTGATCTTCCCTTCTACTTTTGCCCCAAGGAAATAACTTGCTTTTCCTGACTTGGTGTCTCTGCACTGAACATTAGCATATACACTAATCTGGCACATCAAATAAACCTAGTAGCCAAATTATACCTGCAACACATGCCCCCTATTTTTGGTACACTTGCATTTACCAAAAACACTTTAATAATACCACCGAACAATGTTGACTGCTTCTACTGGTCACATTACTGCTCAAGGTGACATACAAATAACACATCAGCCAAATTTTACTTAGGGCGATACTTGAAATCATATCGGCCATATTTTGCTCACGGCGATATCTTAAATAATATCGGCCATAGTGCCATCAAGCCTCTTGCCACATGCTAGGATAGTAATTCTTCAAATATTTGCCATTGAGAGCTTTGGGCAATTTCCCCCCTTCAAAGATTGTACAAAATATGAATTTCCAGGAACAATCTCTACAACCTTATACGGACCTTCCCAACTCGGCGACCACTTGCCGAATTTATTATTTCTAGTTCCAATAGGCAAAATCGTTTTCCACACTAAGTCTCCTATTTGGAACGATTTTTCCCTCACTCTTTTGTTATAAGCCTTAGCTACTCTTAATTTTTTTTTTCAATTTCTCGTAAGGCTCTTAATCTTTCTTCTGGAACATCATCAATTCTATCCATCATCAAATTATTATAGTCTACAGCTGACAAATCATTTTGTCTGGCTACTCTAAGAGCTTGCAAATTAACCTCTACAGGTAACACTGCTTCCTGTCCATACACTAACTCATATGGTGTCACTTGAGTTGCTCCATGCTTAGATATTCGGTGAGCCCATAAAGCTTCTGAAAGTACTTCATGCCACCTTCTTGGATGCTCCTTATATTTCTTCTTTATAAGCTTAATCAAAGTTTTATTGCTAGATTCGGCCTGCTCGTTAGCTTGAGCATAATAAGGCGACAAATTTAACAATTTAATTCTAAAAGATTCGGCAAACTCACGAAATTGATGAGACATAAAAGAACCTTGATTAGTAGTCAAAGTCTGAGATATACCGAGTCTGCGAATAATATGCTCCAAGACAAAATTAATCACTTCCTTATGGGTCATATTTCTCAAAGGAATCGCTTCAGTCCATTTGGTAAAATAATCTGTAGCTACTAGGACGAAGCGATGACCTTTAGATGAAGCAGGATGTATTTGACCAATAAAATCTAAACCCCATCCTCTAAACGGCCATAGCTTAATAATGGGATGCATCATAGCTGCAGGTGCCAATTGAACATTTCCAAATTTCTGACATTCTTCACACCCTTTATAATAGCAAAAACAATCCCCTAACATCGTCGGCCAATAAAAACCTACTCTTTTTAATAACCATTGCATCTTATGAGCCGACTGATGTGTTCCACATAGCCCTTCATGTACTTCACCCATAGCTACTCTTGACTGGTCAGGACCTAAGCACTTTAAAAGTAATCCATCTATCGTTCAGCAGTACAACTCACTATCTAGCAAAGTATATTTTAAAGCTTGTCACCGAATTTTTCTATCTCTTGTTTGCCTAGGATCCTTTAGATGATTAATCAGAGGAGTTCTCCAATCACCTGGTTCTAAATTAGCTGCTGATTCGGTTATTTGTGACTCCTGCACCGAATCTTCTTTGCCATGTACTATTTGCTGCTGGATTGAACAAGGACCTGCTGCATCCTTTAGCAAATTAATAGCAAATAGATCAGCATTACTATTAACAGCATCTATCATCGGTTTCTCTAATATGAAAAACTTTCTTCTACTGATTTGATATCTGGATGCTTGCTGCGCTAAGCAATTAGCTCTAGAATTCTCTTCCCTAGGTATATGACTGATAGTGAAAGTGTTCAGAGACTTAATTATATCTAAACATCGGTCCAAATAGTTGTTCAATAATCCATCAAAACATTGAAATTCACCACCAATTTACTGGACTACCAGAAGTGAATCTCCAAAAGCCTCTATATCCTTTACAACCATATCTACTAAATTTTGTAAACCAAACAACAAAGCTTCATATTCAGCTTGGTTATTGGTACAAGGATATTCCAAACGGACCGATGTTTCATAAACGACATTGTTTGGTGAAATTAAAACATTACCGACACCCTGTCCATACCTACAAACCAATCCATCAAAATATAACTTCCACGGCCACACACTAACATAATTAATATCTTCTTCATCCTCAATCCTATGATCAACAATAAAATCAGCGACGACTTGACCTTTCATAGCACGCAATGATTCATATGCCAAGTCATATTCTATTAGTGCATAAGCCCATTTTCCAATTCTATCACTAAGAATCGACTGTTGCAGCATATATTTAACCATGTTGGCTTGGCAAGCTACTACACATGTACTATAAAGTAGATATGGCCGAAATTTTGTACATGCATAATATAAAGATAAGCATAATTTCTCAATAACACGTACCAACTTTCAGCGTCAAGTAAGCGGTGACTCAAGTATGCAATGATGTACTCTTTCCCGCCATCCTCTTGTGCTAGAACTGCGCCAATCACATTGTCTTCTGCGGCAATGTATAACATGAACGGCACACCAGACTTGGGTGCTCGAAGCACCGGAGGACTCGACAAATACCGTTTTATATTATTAAAAGCCTCTCGCTGTTCTGCCCCCAAGTGAATTCGGCTTCATGTTTTAACCAAAGTAAAGGAACAAACGATTCAATTTTCCTCGCAAGGTTAGATATGAATCGTCTCAAGTAATTAATTTTCCCTAACAATTTCTGCACATCCTTTTTACATGTGGGCTCCTTTAATTTTCTGATTGCCTCTACCTTCTTAGGATCAATCTCTATGCCATGCTCATGAATTATAAAGCCTAAGAACTTACCAGCCGACACACCAAAAGCACATTTGAGTGGATTCATTTTCAGCCCATACCGACGCATTCTTTCAAAAGCCAATCGTAAATCAGCTAAATGGTGATCAAACCCATCTGATTTAACAACCACATCATCAATGTATATTTCTAATACTATGCCTAAAAGATCATGAAAAATCAGATTCATAGCACGTTGGTATGTAGCACCGGCATTCTTCAACCCAAAAGTCATAACAGCCCACTCAAATAAACCGACAAAACCAGGGCATCGAAAAGCAGTCTTAAACATATCTTCTTCGGCCATAAATATCTGATTATAACCAGCATTGCCATCTAAAAAACTAATTACTTTATGTCCAGAAGCATCGTTAATCAGCATATCGGCTATAGGCATAGGATATTCATCTTTAGGAGTAGCCTTATTCAAATCCCTGAAATCAATACATACCCTAATCTTACCAGTATTTTTCTTTTCAACTGGAACAATATTAGAAATCCATTCGGCATATCTACACGGCCGAATGAACCCAACTTTTAACAACCAATCAATTTCCTCTTTGATGCGGTCATATATTTTAGGATTGAAAGGCCTAAGGGGCTGTTTATGCGGCCTAAAACCAGATTTAATAGGCAATCTGTGTTCAACTAAATCCCTACTCAAACCGGGCATTTTAGTATAATTCCAAGCGAAACAATCAACAAATTCCTTAAGTAATGCACATACCTTTCCTCTCTGATCGGCCTCCATATTAGCATTAATAAATGTAGGTCTAGGGACACCCCCATCACCAATATCAACTTCCTCAAGTGGGTTAGCCAATGAGAATCCTTATCCAAGCTTCTCCATGTCATCGAAATCCTCAATAGCTTCATGCATATCGTTCTTCCCTGAATGATACTCCTCAACACGCCTTTGCATCCATTTAACACTATCTTCCTTATTCATTGTTCACAAGGATAAGTCATTAAGTCGAGCTACACTAGCCGGCTGTGCATGTACATGAACAAAACCATCTCTGCCAATACTAATATAATCATAATCTGATAAATCTCTACCCGTCAAGCATCGCATCTCACCGTATTGCCAATTGATAACCCACAAGTATAGTGGATCGCAACAGTTTTCGTGGGTAGAGTATTCAACCCGAATTTATTGATTCGACACAAGGGGAGCCAAAGAATATTTGCAAGTATTAGCAGTTGAGTTGTCAATTCAACCACACCTGGAGATTAATTATCTGCAGCAAAGTGATCAGTAGCAAAGTAATATGATAGTTTTGATAGTAGTAGCAACGGCAATAGTAACAGTAACAATGATAGCAATGGTAACTTAGCAAGAACAATATGAGAGAAATTCGTAGGCATTGGATTGGTGAATTCGTTGGATGATATTCATCATATAATAGTCATAACCTAGGGCGATACGACACTAGCTCCAGTTCATAAATATAATGTAGGCATGTATTCCGTAAATAGTCATACGTGCTTATGGAAAGAACTTGCATGCCATCTTTTGCCCTACCCTCCCGTGGCAGCGGGGTCCATATGGAAACTAAGGGATATTAAGGCCTCCTTTTAATAGAGAACCGAAACAAACCATTAACACATAGTGAATACATGAACTCCTCAAACTATGGTCATCACCGGGAAGTGTCCCGACTTCTGTCACTCCGGGGTTGCCGGATCATAACACGTAGTAGGTGACTATAACTTGCAAGATCGGATCTAGAACATAGATATAATGGTGATAACATAAACGGTTCAGATCTGAAATCATGGCACCCGGGCCCAAAGTGACAAGCATTAAGCATGGCAAAGTCATAGCAACATCAATCTCAGAACATAATGGATACTAGGGATCAAGCCCTAACAAAACTAACTTGATTACATGATGAATCTCATCCAACTCCTCACCGACCAGCGAGCCTACAAAGGAATTACTCACTCCCGGTGGGGAGCATCATGGAATTGGCGATGGAGAAGGGTTGGTGATGACGAAGATCAAAGATCCCCCTCTCCGGAGCCCCAAACGGACTCCAGATCTGACCTCTCGATGAAGAACAGGAGGTGGCGGCGGCTCCGTCTCGTGAAACGCGATAATTCTTCCTCCCTCATTTTTCTCTCCGAAAATGTGATTTTATAGTGTCAGGGTTGAGGTCTGCGGGGCCACCAGGTGGGAGATAACCCACAAGTATAGGGGATCATTTGTAGCCTTCTTCGATAAATAAGAGTGTCGAACCCAAGGAGGAGCTAAAGGTAGAACAAATATTCCCTCAAGTTCTATCGACCACCGATACAACTCTACGCACACTTGACGTTTGCTTTACCTAGAACAAGTATGAAACTATTTTGCGAGAATAAAACTATGAGTACTTTGCGAGAATAAAACTACGAATAAATTGCAAGGTAATAAAAGTGGATAGCTTTTGTCAACAAGAAAGTCATTTGTCCCTAGGCAATCGATAACAAGTACCGGTAATCATTCTTGTAATTTTATATGAGGGAGAGGCATGAGCTAACATACTTTCTCTACTTGGATCATATGCACTTATGATTGGAACACTAGCAAGCATTCGCAACTACTAAAGATAATTAAGGTCGTGAAACCCAACCATAGCATTAAATATCAAGTCCTCTTTATCCCATACGCAACAACCCACTTACTCGGGTTTAAGCTTCTGTCACTCTCGCAAACCACCATAAGAGAATCATGAACATACTGCAACACCCTACAGTGGGGGTCCCTCATGTTTGCATGAGACAGAGGGCACCGTAGGACAGCACCATAAATAAAATATACAATCATACCAACCAAGATCACGATTAACCCACAGGACAAAACAGATCTACTCAAACATCATAGGATAACCATAGATCATTGGGAAATAATATATGGAGTTCAGCACCATGTTTAAGTAGAGATTACAGTGGGGAAAAGGGAGGTTACACCGCTGCATAGAGGGGGAGAAAGTTGGTGTTGACGGTAGCAAGATTGTTGATGTACATCGCCGTCACGATCCTTGCCCCGGCGGCACTCCGGCGCCACCAGGAGAGAGGGGGAGAGAGCCCCCCTCCTTCTTCTTCTTCCTTGGCCTCCCCCCTAGATGGGTGGAGAATTCCCCCTCTGGTCCATGGCCTCCATGGCGGCGGAGGGGTGGGAGCCCCTCCGAGATTGGATCTCCCTCTCTGTTCTCTTCTGTTTCATGTTCCTTAGATCTGGCCCTTCATAGTTTCTTAAATTCCTGGAGATCCGTAACTCCGATTGCGCTGAAATTTTTACATGATTTTTTTCCATAAATTATCTTTCTTGCACCAGAAGAAGGGCCCCAACCGCCTTACGGGGAGGGCACAAGACACCTGGGCGCGCCAGGGGGTTCCCGGCACGCCCTGGTGGGTTGTGGAGGCCGTGGGCCTCCGTTAGCGTTGATTCCACCTCCCAAAAATATTAAATATTCCAAAATAATTCTCCGTAAATTTTTATCGCGTTTGGACTTTGTTTGATATGGATATTCTGTGAAACAAAAAACATGCAACAAACAGGAACTGGCACTAGGCACTGGATCAATAGGTTAGTCCAATAAATCATATAAAATGTTGTAAAAAATATGTGAAAGTTGTATAATATTGGCATGAAACAATCAAAAATTATAGATACGATGGAGACGTATCAGCATCCCGAAGCTTAATTCCTGCTCGTCCTCGAGTAGGTAAATGATAAAAAAGATAATTTTTGATGTGGAATGCTACCTAGCATAAACTTGATCATATATCAAATCAATGCATGACTATTAAGACATAAGTGATTCAAAGCAATAGTCTATAATTTGACATAAAGACATCAATACTCAGGCATCCCAACAAACAATCATGTCTTTCAAAATATCAATGCTAAAGAAAGCTATCCCTACAAAATCATATAATCTTGTCATGCTCTGTCTTCTTAACACAAAGTATTTATCATGCACAACACCGATGAAAAGCCGAGCAATTGTTTCATACTTTTTAACGCGCTTCAGCCTTTTCAACCCTCACGCAATACATGAGCGCAAGCCATGGATATAGCACTATGGGTGGAATAGAGTATAATGATAGGGGTAAATATAGAGAAGACAAAAAAAGTAAGAAAGTCTCACATCGATGCGGCTAACCAACGGGATATGGAGATGCCCATCAATTGATATCAACATGAGGAGTAGGGATTGCCATGCAACGAATGCACTAAGAGCTATAAGTGTATGAAAGCTCAATATGAAAACTAAGTGGGTGTGCATCTAATCCTATAATAAAATTCCCACTAGTATATGAAAGTGACAACATAGGAGACTCTCCATATGAAAAACATGGTGCTACTTTGAAGCACAAGTGTGGAACTAGCATGCCCCTTCTCTCTTTTTCTTTTTCTTTTTTTTCTTTTTTTTCTCTCAATGTCCGGAGTCTCATCCCGACTTGTGGGGGAATCATAGTCTCCATCATCCTTTCTTCACTGGGGCAATGCTCTAATAATGAAAATTGATGATCATCACACTTCTATTTACTTATAACTCAAAAGAAATAAAAATTACAACTCGATACCTATAACAAAGTATGACTCTATATGAATGCCTCTGGCAGTGTACCAGGATGTGCAATGATCTAGCGTAACATGTATAAAAAAATAATGAACGGTGGCTGAGCCACAAACACTATGTCAGCTATATGATCATGCAAAGCAATATAACAATGAATGCTCAAGTCATCAAAATAGAAGCGGTGGAAGTTGTATGGCAATATATCTCAGAATGGCTATGGAAAGGCCATAATAGGTAGGTATGGTGGCTGTTTTGAGAAAGATATAATAAGGCTTATGTGTGATAGAGCGTATCATATCACGGGGTTTGGATGCACCGGCGAAGTTTGCACCGACTCTCGAGGTGAGAAAGGGCAATGCACGGTATCGTAGAGGCTAGCAAATTGCGGAAAGGTAAGAGTGCGTATAATCCATGGACTCACATTAGTCATAAAGAAATCATATACTTATTGCAAAAGTTATTAGCCCTCGAAGCAAAGTACTACTACACATGCCCCTAGGGGATAGATTGGTAGGAAAAGACCATCGCTCGTCCCCGACCGCCACTCATAAGGAAGACAATCAATAATAAATCATGCTCCAACTTCATAGCATAACGAGAGACTATACGTGCATGCTTCGGGAATCACAAACCTTAACACCAATATTCTTACTAACCACAACCGTTTACTAGTACCTCCCACATATTCCATCTCTATATCGCAAAACTATTGCAAGGAATCAAACACATCATATTCAGTGATCCATAAGTTTTATGTAGGATTTCATGACTAACCATGCAATTGACCAATTCTTGTTGACTCTCTAAATAGGTATAAGTGAAGCATGAGAGTTTTAATTCTTTCTACAAAAGACCATGCTCTAATAAATATAAGTGAAGCAAAAGAGCATTCTATAAATAACGGTTTTCTATGTGAAGAGAAACAGGCAATCCAAACTTCAAATGATATAAGTGAAGCACATGAAGCATTCTATAAAGCCACACTCAAAAGATATAAGTGAAGTGCAATGAGCATTCTATAAATCAACCATGGACTATCTCATACCAGCATGGTGCATAAAAGAAAAATGAAAAATAAACACAAAAGACGCTCCAAGATTTACCCATATCACGTGAACGAAACGAAGATGAAAACATACCGATACTTGCTGAAGAAAGATGGGATGCCTTCCGGGGCATCCCCAAGCTTAGATGCTTGAGTCTCCTTGAATATTTACTTGGGGTGCCTTGTGCATCCCCAAGATTGAGCTCTTGCCACTCCTTCTTCTCCTCATATCGAGACCTCCTCGATCTTTGATCACTTCATCCACACAAAACTCAACAGAAAGCTCGGTAAGATCCGTTAGTATAATAAAGCAAATCACTACTCTAAGTACTGTTGCAAACCAATTCATATTTTGTTTTTGCATTTTAGCTACTGTAATATAACTTCTCCATGGCTTATACCACCGATAGAATCGATAGTTTCATCAAAACAAGCAAAACAATGCGTCAAAAATAGAATCTGTCTTAAACAGGACAGTCTGTAGCAATCTAAACACCTACCATACTTCTGGTATTCCAAAAATTCTGAAAAATTAGGAAAAATAAAAAAATTGTATATCAATACTGTGAATTTTTTTTCAGAACCTTTCGATTTTCCAGTAAAAAATGTAAAATCGCGCATTACAGCCAAAGTTTCTGTTTTGCACCGCACATACCAACAAACAATCTAATCATCCTAAAGGCAAATCTTGGCACATTATTTTTATAATACAATGGATTTGTACAAGGGGACAATTATTTTTGTGAGAATCTTCATGAAAAATTTACATTGTTTCCATGAGCATGAACACAAGTGTTCAAGGTCGACCCTCACTTCTACAATGCATCACCTTTCAATCGCTTCTCTTTTTGAAAAAGTTTTAAGTTCCCCTCTATATTTTTTTTTCTTTTTAAACTTTATAAAATAACTCAACAGAAATAAATGACTCTCTAAAACTTCCGGGTTGTCTCCCTGGCAGCGCTTTCTTTAAAGCCATTAAGCTAGGCATAAAGTGCTCAAGTAATGGATCCACCCGGATCCCAAGGTATATCAAAGCCAATTTGAATTAGCAATGATTTGGCATTTAGTAGTGAGCACAAAGCAATATATATCATGCAATGACAAAGTCTAACTCTCTTCCTATGCATCGGCATGTCATACAAGAACAATTCATGCACATCAAGTAAAGGCCAATACATAGCATAAGCAGTTTCTTGCAATTTTATCATATCGGAAACATAAAGAGGCGGAGATGTAGTTCCTCTCTCATAATAATTGCAAGTAGGAGCAGCAAGCACATGCATATTATAATCATCAAAATCATCACGTGCAATGGTAAAAGGCAACCCATCAATGTAATCCTTAATAAAAGCAAACTTCTCTGATATAGTGTAGTTTGGAGAATTTAAAAAGATAATAGGACTATCATGTGTGGGTGCAATAGAAATAATTTCATTCTTAACATAAGGAACTATAGCAAGTTCATCTCCATAAGCATAATTCATATTGGCATCAAGGCCACAAGCATAGCAAGCATCAAGTTCATCAAAAAGGGATATTTCAAAAGAATCAACGGGATCATAGCAATTATCATAGCATTCATCCTTCGGTAAGCACGAAGGGAAATTAAACAATGTATGAGTTGAAGAGTTACTCTCATTAGAAGGTGGGCACGGGTAGCTAATCCGTTCTTCCTCTGTTTGTTCTTCGCTCTCCTCATCATCTTTTTCATCCAATGAGCTCATAGTTTCATCATTTTCTTCTTCCATAGACTCCTGCAAAATGTTAGTCTCTTCTTGGACAGTGGAGAAGTACTCAATATATTCTTTAACATAAGCATTGGAAGCATAGTTTTCATAGTAATGTTTAAGTATGGCAAAATTTTTAGATTTGTAAAGAGTAGCATCATACTTTTCAATCAAAGAAGCAATTTCATAAGCACCCTTAAAAGCAACAAAATCTTTAATTTGTTCAAAATCATAGTACTTATAAACACCTTTGGCATAAGAAGATACGATTCCATTATCCTTAAACTCACATTGGAAGGGAAGGTGTTTTTTAGGGTCTTCAGAACAACAAGTAAAATCATGCATTTCACATAAATTCAAAGCATAGCAATACAAGCTATTAATATGATGCCATAAAAGTTTCCCTTTTTGAGATAAGCGGTGTCGCACATAATAAGCATGCTCATTTAATGATTTTCCCTCAACTAAGCTAGTTGGGTTTTCAGCACGAGCACAAATGGATCGAAGATGATCCAAGTAGAAAGCTTCAGTAGTATGATAGATTTTGGGTGGTTCTTCAACCATTGGTTTAGCGGGTACAACTATTTTTTTTGGTATTTTGCGTTTCCTACCCATAACTAGAGATAGAAAATAAGAGCACAAAATAAAAACTACTTAGTGATAAAGCAAACAAGCACACACGAGAATATTCACCCCATGCTATTGCTCCCCGGCAACGGCACCAGAAAAAGGTCTTGATAACCCACAAGTATAGGGGATCGTTTGTAGCCTTCTTCGATAAATAAGAGTGTCGAACCCAACGAGGAGCTAAAGGTAGAACAAATATTCCCTCAAGTTCTATCGACCACCGATACAACTCTACGCACACTTGACGTTTGCTTTACCTAGAACAAGTATGAAACTATTTTGCAAGAATAAAACTACGAGTACTTTGCGAGAATAAAACTACGAATAAATTTCAAGGTAATAAAAGTGGATAGCTTTTGTCAACAATATAGTCATTTGTCCCTAGGCAATCGATAACAAGTACCGGTAATCATTATTGTAATTTTATATGAGGGAGAGGCATGAGCTAACATACTTTCTCTACTTGGATCATATGCACTTATGATTGGAACTCTAGCAAGCATCCGCAACTACTAAAGATCATTAAGGTCGTGAAACCCAACCATAGCATTAAGTATCAAGTCCTCTTTATCCCATATGCAACAACCCACTTACTCGGGTTTAAGCTTCTATCACTCTCGCAACCCACCATAAGCGAATCATGAACATATTGCAACACCCTATAGCGGGGGTCCCTCACGTTTGCGCGGGACGGAGGGCACTGTAGGACAGCACCATAAATAAAATATACAATCATACCAACCAAGATCACGATTAACCCACAGGACAAAACGGATCTACTCAAACATCATAGGATAACCATAGATCATTGGGAAATAATATATGGAGTTGAGCACCATGTTTAAGTAGAGATTACAGTGGGGAAAAGGGAGGTTAGACCGCTGCATAAAGGGGGAGAAAGTTGGTGTTGACGGTAGCAAGATTGTTGATGTAGATCGCCGTCACGATCCTTGCCCAGGCGGCACTCCGGCGCCACCGGGAGAGAGGGGGAGAGAGCCCCCCTCCTTCTTCTTCTTCCTTGGCCTCCCCATAGATGGGAGGAGAGTTCCCCCTCTGGTCCATGGCCTCCATGGCGGCGGAGGGGCGGGAGCCCCTCCAAGATTGGATCTCCCTCTCTGTTCTCTTCTGTTTCGCATTCCTCAGATCTGGCCCTTCACCGTTTCTTAAATCCCTGCTGAAATTTTTACAAGATTTTTTTCCATAAATTATCTTTCTTGGCCAGAAGAAAAGCCCCAACCGCCTTACGAAGAGGGCACAAGACACCTGGGCACGCCAGGGGGTGCACGGCGCGCCCTGGTGGGTTGTGGAGGTCGTGGGCCTCCGTTAGCGTTGATTCCACCTCCCAAAAATCATAAATATTCCAAAATAATTCTTCGTAAATTTTTATCGCGTTTGGACTTTGTTTGATATGGATATTCTGTGAAACAAAAAACATGCAATAAACAGGAACTGGCACTAGGCACTGGATCAATAGGTTAGTCCAATAAATCATATAAAATGTTGCAAAAAATATGTGAAAGTTGTATAATATTGGCATGAAACAATCAAACATTATAGATACGACGGAGACGTATCAGTGGGGACAACCCACCTAGGCGCGCCAGGAGGGGGGCGTGCCCTGGTGGGTTGTGCCCACCCAGGTGCCCCCCTCCGGTGGTTCTTGGCTCCAGAAATTCTCTTTTATTGTATAAAAACTCCTCGCAAAGTTTTGTTCCAATCCGAGAACTTTTATTTCTGCACAAAAAACAACACCATGGTAGTTCTGCTGAAAACAGCATCAGTCCGGGTTAGTTTCATTCAAATCATGCAAATTAGAGTCCAAAACAAGAGGAAAAGCGTTAGGAAAAGTAGATACGACGAAGACGTATCACCAATCAACCGGAGCTTCAGCCAAAGCAATGCAGGCCGAATTATCCGTATCAACCACTTCAACATCATCATCAACCCACTGAATCAAACATTGATGTAGAGTAGAAGGGATGCAACCATTTGCATGAATCCAATCGCGCCCCAAAATAATATTATATCGGCCTTTGACATCAACAACGAAGAAAGCAGTCGGCAATGTTTTGCTCCCAACCGTGAGCTCCTTAGAAACAACACCTTTAGCTTCATACAAGTCTCCTGAGAACCCACGAAGTCCCATATTGGTTTTCATTAGTTCTTCCTCTTTTCGGCCCACTTAGAAAAAACTGAAAAAGGCATGATATTAACACCAACACCACCGTCAACAAGCATGCGACCAATATGTTTACCATTAATGTGACCCTTGATAAACAAAGGCTTAGGTGTTGTCCATGCTTCTCTGGTTTCTCAAATGTAACACTTTTTGGGCCAAGAACAAGTTCTGCAACTTCAGCCTTAGGCGCACGAAATTCAGCAGGCAGCTCAAATAGCATATTAATGTCCATATCCGCAGGCATATCCTGTTTATCCTCAGAGTTTCCATCCATAACCATGCCATCAGCACTATTGCCTTCCTCCCTTGTGATGCAATTCTCTTTCCAAGTCATATTCGAGGGCACCATTGGTTTATCTTTATTGAACCACTCGTCGCGCTTCCTCTCAGCTAGTTCCTCTCTAATTTCCAATACCCACAGCCGATGCACCCTTCTTTTCTGAGTATGTGTGAGCCCTGTTGGGCACCACCGAAGCTTTGGTTTAGTTCCTGGTGCCACTGACCTAATTCCGCTGCCCCTCCCCCCCCCCCCCGAGTTCCTTGGTCTGTACTGATGTGTTGTTGCTTGGGGAGCAAACATTCTGTCTTTGGCCGAAAGAATTCTATATTGATCAGTTGTGCTAGTGGCTCCATCTTTCTGCATATTGGGCCCCAAATCGGCATGTGAGTTGCTTTCTTTTGCTGTAATTTCCTCTTGCTACGATGTATCAGGCCCCTGCTGCTGCGATGCATCATTACTAATTTTTTCTGAACCTGGAACTCTTTTTTGAAATGAACCAAATCTGAAACCTCCAATCATGATTGTTTCTGGATCAGGGGCAACACCTGCAGCTGATTTGAGCTTGCCATTATCAACATTATGAGCAGCACCCAACCCAGGTTGGTTCGTAATAGCACAACCAGACTTACATTCATCATGTACAACTGAATTTTTTACATCACCCTTAGATCTGACCGGTACCCATGCAAACTTCTGGCCACCTATGTGAACCTTACCATCCACATTGTGTCTAGGCAATTTGATCTGCGTAAATCTTTTGCTATATGAGCTATCTTCAGCCCCTTTGCGTGAACCATCTTTACCTCGAACCACAATAGCATCACGTGATCTTGCTTCATGATTAAATCAAGCCCTTTTTCATGCACGTTTGGTCTGAACATAGGCCTAGGTGGGATCCATCCTGGTTGAAAATAACCTGCTGGCCCTATAGGATATGGCTCCCAAGGATTAAAACCCCATGGAGGAATTTGCGGATACATAGGAGGTGCACAGCCCCAATATGCTGGCTCCATTGCGAAATATGGTTGCTGGTCATATGAATTTCTTTGCCATTGCTCATGACCGGCAGGTCCAGAAGGATATCTAGGATGTTTATTACCTCCAAGCCGGTTAAATACATTGGTGGCCTTGCATGAAGTGTATTTCTCCAACAACATGTTAACTGTCGGCTTTGGTCTCGGAGCTTGTCTCCTTCCATTAACTTTCCACACTCCTACTTCTGGATTTTTTGGTTTGATCATCCTTGGAGGAGCGTTATCATCAACAACATTTTTCTCTCTTGCGGATTCTGTCTGATCCAACCGAATAAGCATTTTCTTATTTTCAAACTCAACCACATTGATAGGAAAAGGATCACTATCGAGCTTCATCTTAGTGCCTTCTGTAAATATCAATCGTCCGTCATTAATGGTCGATTGCACCTGTCGACGAAACACATTACAATCATTAGTAGCATGAGAAAAAGAGTTATGCCATTTACAGTAAGCTCTTCTACCCAGTTCTTCTTGAGATGGAATCACATGCCCTTCTTTTATTCTAATTAACTTCCCTTGCAATAACATGTTAAAAATCTTGTCACACTTACTAACATCAAAAGTATATTTGATTTCCTCTCTTTTAGCTAGTGTGGGTTTCAGGGCAGCACATGCAAAAGGTTTTGACTTAGGTGCTCGAACCCATTCGGCCATACATATATCAACATCATCTTCACTAGCCGAATCACTATCATGCTCTACAACATTAACCGTAGGTTTTTCCTTGTCTTTGTTCTTATTATCTCTAAACCGGCTGTATTGTTAAATTTCTTTAGCATGGTTTTCCTGTGCCCAAGCCTTTTGCAAAACTTGGTTAACATTTGAAAATTCTTGCCCTTCCAATTTATCTCTATTATGAGCAAGCAAACCCGAAAAAGCAAGATTAGCTAAATCTTTTTCGGCTATGGTCAAGCTGAAGCATCGGTTTTTGACATCTCTAAATCTTTTAATATAATCATAAACAGATTCATTGTGCTTTTGCTTAACCATTGTCAAATCTGAAAGTCTAAGTTCAGTTTCACCACCATAAAAGTACTCATGAAATTTCTGCTCCAATTGGGCCCATGTTGCAATAGAGTTAGGAGCAAGCGATGTAAACCAAGTAAATGCAGTACCAGATAAAGATAAAGGAAATAATTTCACTCTAAAAATATCTGATGTACCAACTTCACTGCATTGTGCTAAAAATTGTCCTACATGCTCAAAGGTTGATCTACCATCTTCTCCTGTGAACTTAACAAAATCTGGAATTCTAAACCCACGAGGATAAGGTGTTGTGTCGAAATATTCAGGGTAGGGTTTTTGATATGCACGTGCTCTACCCTTAGGTTCCAAGCCAAATTCTCTAAGTATATTAGCAAGTTGATCTTTAAAAAATTTAGTAGGCTGTGGAGAACTAGCTTGTGGCATAGATGCACCATAGGTACGTGGCGGTAACTCTGACAAAGAAGTTTGAGCATGATACATTTGCTGCGGAGAACCATTAAAACACACATCTGGCACCGGCCCGTAAGGAACCCCGGTACCAATAGGTGGCAAGGGTGGTGTGCTATATGCTACTGTTTGATAGTAGGGTTGCTGCAGATTGGAATTAAAGCCAACACTTTGGTTATTGCTGCTGAAATTTTGTGGAACCGAAGTCAGAGTAGGAGTAGCAGCAATAGGTACAAAATTATTGGCCGAATTGCCAATGTAATTCTGGCCACTTTGGTTATTGCTTAACGGGATGTGGTGTGATGCCCCCGACTCAATCGTGCACTAATCATACACGCAAACATGCACGATCAAGCACGGGGACTCACGGGAAGATATCACAACACAACTCTAACACAAATAAACGGAAATCCACAATATTACAGACCAGGGATCACGAGGATCCGAATACATAAGTCAGTCATACAAATAATATCTGAGTACAGACATAGTTAGCCAAGGTTTGCCTTAAGAAGGCTAGCACAAACAACGACTCTAGATCAAAAGGCGAAGGCCTCCTACCTGGGAGCCTCCGATCCTACTCCTGGTCAGCTGGCTCGATCCAGTAGTACGTGCCGTCTGGACCCTCCTGGTAGTAAGCTCCTGCTGGGACATCTGGCTCCGGGGCTCCATCGTCTGATGTAACATCAAAAGGAGAATGGGGGAAAAGAGGTAGCAAAGCAACCGTGAGTACTCATCCGAAGTACTTGACAAGCAAGGATCTACACTACATATGCAACATTATCAAATAGGAAAGGCTGTATATGTGGACTGGACTGCAGAAATGCCAGAATAGAGAGAAGGCCTAGTCCTATCGAAGACTAGCATCTTCAAACATCTTCACGAAGCCACCATCTTGCAGCGATTAGAAGAGTATAGAAAAGCATTTTATTAAGCAAGCATGTTGAAGCAAAGCCTAGAGATCCTTCCTCGACTCCCAGCGAGAAAGCGATCCTGAAGCTTCAATTAAGTAACAAGTATCCAGTTCAAGTAGTAGATCGGGATACACAAACTGAGCGTCCTTTACCGTAGGACCGGCTATCGATAGATATTTCTTCCCTGCAAGGGTGCACTACTGTTACCCAACACGCTCGATCACCTCTGGCCGGACACACTTGCTGGGTAATGCCCGTCCTCGGGAGATCGACACGAAGCAGCGCCCTACCTAGGCTCAGAAGAGAGGTCAGCATGCCGGACTAACCTATGCACCCAGAGGTCTTGGGCCATCGCCCTGGGCACCCTGTGCGTTGCGAGACTGGTCGGGGAGCAGGCGCGACACTGAACTCGTCAGTGAAGTATCCAGCCCAACCCCAACAATCAGCCCGCATGGTGAACTGTGACGTCTGATGAGCTTTCGGGAGAAACGTACGACGTAGAGGGCCCCATAACCATTATCCCGCGTGGTGGTATTGCGTAAAGGGCACGACGACCCACTCAGATCAAATACCCAAATCCGATAGGCTGATTTAGTAACACGCGGAGACGATCAGAGTTTCTGAAGCTCCGCCACAATATCACACTCGGGTGCCCTTCCGGCACACCCGACATCATAGATCCCCTACGGGTACCCATCAGGGTCAACCCATCTGTAACAAAGGTCAAAGTAACCGTGTGGTCATAACATCAAGGGGGAAACCCCGAGGAATCACCCTCGGTGAATTCCACTCGATGAAATCATCAGGGTGAACGTATGAGGCATAACCCTCGAGGTTCACACTGAGGGGTTGCACGACAGAGTCGTATCGGAAGTGGAGAAGGAGGAATCACCCTCGATGACCACGACCGAACAGCTACACTGCAGAGTATTCATCAGGAGTGTGTTACGAGGTATCACCCTCGGCACTCGATTGTAACTATGCAGAGTCGTACAACTAAGGGGGTGAAGTGATGTGTCGGTCTCTGGTCGACGATCACATTAATCGAGTCGTCGATGATCAAGCAGGGGCAACAAGGATAAGGTGGTGGGGGTCATTGATGGTTCACTACCAACCTATACTAAGCAGTTTAACATAGGCAGGTAAGGTAACAATAAACAGGTTACAAAAGCAGGCTATGCATCAGAATAGGAGCAAACATTAACAGTAGTAAAATCTAATGCAAGCAGGAGAAATGGAATGGGCGATATCTGGATGCTCAAGGGGGGGGGGCTTACCTGGTTGCTCTGGCAAGAAGGAGGGGTCATCAACGGGCTGCTCGTCTGGAGCGTAGTCGTACTCAGCTGCAGCGGCGTCGGTCTCGGCGTCTATTGAGAGAGAAGGAGGGGGAGAGAAACAATAAATTCACGGCAAAAATGCAAACAATATGTATGACATGCCTAAATGATATGCAGAGGTGTTCCACTGCCTAACTAAATGATTTAGTTAATTTAGGAATTTATTTGGATTTATTTTATTAAGGTCAAGCACTATTCATTTACTGAATTCGGTCTAAAAGTTCCATGTTCAAGTAGCTAGGGGCATCTGACAGATTAACGGACCACGTATTCAGATTCGTCTCGAAATTCTGAGCAACTTTCATATATAAATTATTTTCATCTGAGTTACGGTCTATTTTATATGATTTTATAAAGATTTAATCATTTTCTAGAATTTTATTTAATCATTTAATCCAACATTTGAAGGAAATATGCCCTAGAGGCAATAATAAATTTGTTATTTATATTTCCTTATATCATGATAAATGTTTATTATTCATGCTAGAATTGTATTAACCGAAAACTTAGTACATGTGTGAATACATAGACAAACAGAGTGTCACTAGTATGCCTCTACTTGACTAGCTCGTTGATCAAAGATGGTTAAGTTTCCTAGCCATAGACATGAGTTGTCATTTGATGAACGGGATCACATCATTAGAGAATGATGTGATTGACATGACCCATCCGTTAGCTTAGCACTATGATCGTTTAGTTTGTTGCTATTGCTTTCTTCATGACTTATACATGTTCCTATGACTATGAGATTATGCAACTCCCGAATACCAGAGGAACACTTAGTGTGCTATCAAATGTCACAACGTAACTGGGTGATTATAAAGATGCTCTACAGGTGTCTCCGATGGTGTTTGTTGAGTTGGCATAGATCGAGATTAGGATTTGTCACTCCGATTGTCGGAGAGATATCTCTGGGCCCTCTCGGTAATGCACATCACTATAAGCCTTGCAAGCAATGTGACTAATGAGTTAGTTGCGGGATGATGCATTACAGAACGAGTAAAGAGACTTGCCGGTAACGAGATTGAACTAGGTATTGAGATACCGACGATCGAATCTCGGGCAAATAACATACCGATGACAAAGGGAACAACGTATGTTGTTATGCGGTTTGACCGATAAAGATCTTCGTAGAATATGTGGGAGCCAATATGAGCATCCAGGTTCCGCTATTGGTTATTGACCGGAGATGAGTCTCGGTCATGTCTACATAGTTCTCGAACCCGTAGGGTCCGCACGCTTAACGTTCGATGACGATCGGTATTATGAGTTTATGTGTTTTGATGTACCGAAGGTAGTTCGGAGTCCCGGATGAGATCACGGACATGACAAGGAGTCTCGAAATGGTCGAGACATGAAGATTGATATATTGGAAGACTA
This sequence comes from Thinopyrum elongatum, assembly GCA_011799875.1. NCBI lineage: Eukaryota > Viridiplantae > Streptophyta > Magnoliopsida > Poales > Poaceae > Thinopyrum > Thinopyrum elongatum. The sequence goes on from CM022299.1 coordinate 422,273,145, forward strand.
TATTCGGACACCGGAATAGTTCCGAGGTGTATCGGGTATTTTTCGGAGTACCGAGGGGTTACCGGAACCCCCCGGGGGTTATTGGACCTTCATGGGCCTAGTGGTGGAAGAGAGGAGGCAGGCCAAGGTGTGGCGCGCGCTCCCCCTAGCCAAACCGAATTGGACTAGGGCTAAGGGGGCCGGCCCCCCCTTTCCTTCTCTCCTCCTCCTTCTTCCCCCCTTCTCCTTGTGGAAGTAGGAAAGGGGGGGGGGCGAATCCTACCTGAAGTAGGACTCCCCCCCATTGGGCGCGCCTCCTCCTGGCCAGCCTCCTCCTCCCTCCCTCCTTTATATACGTGGGAGGGGGGCACCCCAAAGGTACAGAAAAGTTTCTCTTAGCCGTGTGCGGTGCCCCCCTTCCACAGAAACACACCTCGGTCATATCGTCGTAGTGCTTAGGCGAAGCCCTGCGCCGGTAACTTCATCATCACCGTCACCACGCCGTCGTGCTAACGAAACTCTCCCTCGGCCTCAACTGGATCAAGAGTTCGAGGGACGTCACCGAGCTGAACGTGTGCAGATCGCGGAGGTGCCGTACGTTCGGTACTTGGATCGGTTGAATCGCGAAGACGTTCGACTACATCAACCGCGTTACTAAACGCTTCCGCTTTTGGTCTATGAGGGTACGTGGACACACTCTCCCCGCTCGTTGCTATGCTTCTCCTAGATAGATCTTGCGTGATCATAGGAAAATTTTGAAATACTACGTTCCCCAACAGTGGCATCCGAGCCAGGTCTATGCGTAGATGTTATTTGCACGAGTAGAACACAAAGGAGTTGTGGGCGTGGGTGTATACATATTGCTTGCCGTTACTAGTTGTTACTTGGTTCAGCGGTATTGTGAGATGAAGCGGCCCGGACCGACATTACACGTACGCTTACGCGAGACTGGTTTCACCGCTGCGAGCACTCGTTGCTTAAAGGTGACTGGCGGGTGTCTGTCTCTCTCACTTTAGTTGAATCGGTTTCAATGAAGAGGGTTCTTTTAGAAGATAAAAAAGCAGTCACTACACCATGTTGTGGTTTTGCGTAGGTAAGAACGGTTCTTGCTCAGCCCGTAGCAGCCACGTAAAACTTGCAACAACAAAGTAGAGGACGTCTAACTTGTTTTTGCAGGGCATGTTGTGATGTGATATGGTCAAGACATGATGCTATATTTTATTGTATGAGATGATCATGTTTTGTAACAGAGTTATCGGCAACTGGCAGGAGCCATATGGTTGTCGCTTTATTGTATGCAATGCAATCGCCATGTAATTGTTTTTACTTTATCACTAAGCAGTAGCGATAGTCGTAGAAGCAATAGTTGGCGAGACGACAACGATGCTACGATGGAGATCAAGGTGTCGCGCCGGTGACGATGGTGATCATGACGGTGCTTTGGAGATGGAGATCAAAGGCACAAGATGATGATGGCCATATCATATCACTTATATTGATTGCATGTGATGTTTATCCTTTATGCATCTTATTTTGCTTAGTGCGACGGTAGCATTATAAGATGATCTCTCACTAAATTTCAAGGTACAAGTGTTCTCCCTGAGTATGCACCGTTGCGAAAGTTCATCGTGCCGAGACACCACGTGATGATCGGGTGTGATAAGCTCTACGTTCACATACAACGGGTGCAAGCCAGTTTTGCACATGCAGAATACTCGGGTTAAACTTGACGAGCCTAGCATATGCAGATATGGCCTCGGAACACTGAGACCGAAAGGTCGAGCGTGAATCATATAGTAGATATGATCAACATAGTGATGTTCACCATTAAAAACTACTCCATCTCACGTGATGATCGGACATGGTTTAGTTGACTTGGATCACGTGATTACTTAGATGATTAGAGGGATGTCTATCTAAGTGGGAGTTCTTAAGTAATATGATTAATTGAACTTTAATTTATCATGAACTTAGTACCTGATAGTATTTTGCATGTCTATGTTGTTGTAGATCAATGGCCCGTGCTACTGTTCCTTTGAATTTTAATGCGTTCCTAGAGAAAGCTAAGTTGAAAGATGATGGTAGCAACTACACGGACTGGGTCCGTAACTTGAGGATTATCCTCATTGCTGCACAGAAGAATTACGTCCTGGAAGCGCCGCTAGGTGCAACGCCAGACGTTGTGAACGCCTGGCAGAGCAAAGCTAATGACTACTCGATAGTTCAGTGTGCCATGCTTTACGGCTTAGAACCGGGACTTCAACAATGTTTTGAACGTCATGGAGCATATGAGATGTTCCAGGAGTTGAAGTTAATATTTCAAGCAAATGCACGGATTGAGAGATATGAAGTCTCCAATAAGTTCTACAGCTGCAAAATGGAGGAGAATAGTTCTGTCAGTGAACATATACTCAAAATGTCTGGGTATCATAATCACTTGACTCAGCTGGGAGTTAATCTTCCGGTTGATAGTGTCATTGACAGAGTTCTTCAATCACTGCCACCAAGCTACAAAAGCTTCGTGATGAACTATAATATGCAAGGGATGGATAAGACAATTCCCGAGCTCTTCGCAATGCTAAAGGCTGCGGAGGTAGAAATCAAGAAGGAGCATCAAGTGTTGATGGTTAACAAGACCACCAGTTTCAAGAAAAAGGGTAAAGGGAAGAAGGGGAACTTCAAGAAGAACGGCAAGCAAGTTGCTGCTCAAGTGAAGAAGCCCAAGTCTGGACCTAAGCCTGAGACTGAGTGCTTCTACTGCAAAGGGACTGGTCACTGGAAGCGGAATTGCCCCAAGTATTTGGCGGATAAGAAGGATGGCAAGGTGAACAAAGGTATATGTGATATACATGTTATTGATGTGTACCTTACTAATGCTCGCAGTAGTACCTGGGTATTTGATACTGGTTCTGTTGCTAATATTTGCAACTCGAAACAGGGACTACGGATTAAGCGAAGATTGGCTAAGGACGAGGTGACGATGCGCGTGGGAAATGGTTCCAAAGTCGATGTGATCGCCGTCGGCACGCTACCTCTACATCTACCTTCGGGATTAGTTTTAGACCTGAATAACTGTTATTTGGTGCCAGCGTTAAGCATGAACATTATATCTGGATCTTGTTTGATGCGAGACGGTTATTCATTTAAATCTGAGAATAATGGTTGTTCTATTTATATGAGTAATATCTTTTATGGTCATGCACCCTAGAAGAGTGGTCTATTTTTGTTGAATCTCGATAGTAGTGACACACATATTCATAATATTGAAGCCAAAAGATGCAGAGTTGATAATGATAGTGCAACTTATTTGTGGCACTGCCGTTTAGGTCATATTGGTGTAAAGCGCATGAAGAAACTCCATTCTGATGGACTTTTGGAATCACTTGATTATGAATCACTTGGTACTTGCGAACCATGCCCCATGGGCAAGATGACTAAAACTTCGTTCTCCGGAACAATGGAGCGAGCAACGGATTTGTTGGAAATCATACATACTGATGTATGTGGTCCAATGAATATTGAGGCTCGCGGCGGGTATCATTATTTTCTGACCTTCACAGATGATTTGAGCAGATATGGGTATATCTACTTGATGAAACATAAGTCTGAAACATTTGAAAAGTTCAAAGAATTTCAGAGTGAAGTGGAAAATCATCGTAACAAGAAAATAAAGTTTCTGCGATCCGATCGTGGAGGAGAATATTTGAGTTACGAGTTTGGTCTTCATTTGAAACAATGCGGAATAGTTTCGCAACTCACGCCACCCGGAACACCACAGCGTAATGGTGTATCCGAACATCGTAACCGCACTTTATTAGATATGGTGCGATCTATGATGTCTCTTACTGATTTACCGTTATCGTTTTGGGGTTATGCTTTAGAGACGGCTGCATTCACGTTAAATAGGGCACCATCTAAATCCGTTGAGACGACACCTTATGAACTGTGGTTTGGCAAGAAACCCAAGTTGTCGTTTCTTAAAGTTTGGGGCTGTGATGCTTATGTGAAAAAGCTTCAACCTGATAAGCTTGAACCCAAATCGGAGAAATGTGTCTTCATAGGATACCCAAAGGAGACTGTTGGGTACACCTTCTATCACAGATCCGAAGGCAAGACATTCGTGGCTAAGAATGGATCCTTTCTAGAGAAGGAGTTTCTCTCGAAAGAAGTGAGTGGGAGGAAAGTAGAACTTGATGAGGTAACTGTACCTGCTCCCTTATTGGAAAGTAGTTCATCACAGAAATCAGTTCCTGTGACTCCTACACCAATTAGTGAGGAAGCTAATGATGATAATCATGTAACTTCAGATCAAGTTACTACCGAACCTCGTAGGTCAACCAGAGTAAGATTCGCACCAGAGTGGTACAGTAATCCTGTTCTGGAGGTCATGTTACTTGACCATGATGAACCTACGAACTATGAGGAAGCGATGATGAGCCCAGATTCCGCAAAATGGCTTGAGGCTACGAAATCTGAGATGGGATCCATGTATGAGAACAAAGTGTGGACTTTGGTTGACTTGCCCGATGATCGGCAAGCCATAGAGAATAAATGGATCTTCAAGAAGAAGACTGACGCTGACGGTAATGTTACTATCTACAAAGCTCGACTTGTTGCAAAAGGTTTTCGACAAGTTCAAGGAGTTGACTACGATGAGACCTTCTCACCCGTAGCGATGCTTAAGTCCATCCGAATCATGTTAGCAATTGCTGCATTTTATGATTATGAAATTTGGCAAATGGATGTCAAGACTGCATTCCTTAATGGATTTCTGGAAGAAGAGTTGTATATGATGCAACCCGAAGGTTTTGTCAATCCAAAGGATGCTAACAAAGTGTGCAAGCTCCAGCGATCCATTTATGGACCGGTGCAAGCATCTCGGAGTTGGAATAAATGTTTTGATAGTGTGATCAAAGCATATGGTTTTATACAGACTTTTGGAGAAGCCTGTATTTACAAGAAAGTGAGTGGGAGCTCTGTAGCATTTCTAATATTATATGTGGATGACATATTGTTGATTGGAAATGATATAGAATTTTTGGATAGCGTAAAAGGATACTTGAACAAGAGTTTTTCCATGAAAGACCTCGATGAAGCTGCTTATATATTGGGCATCAAGATCTATAGAGATAGATCAAGACGCTTAATTGGACTTTCACAAAGCACATACCTTGATAAAGTTTTGAAGAAGTTCAAAATGGATCAAGCAAAGAAAGGGTTCTTGCCTGTGTTACAAGGTGTGAAGTTGAGTCAGACTCAATGCCCGACCACTGCAGAAGATAGAGAGAAAATGAAAGTCATTCCCTATGCTTCAGCCATAGGTTCTATCATGTATGCAATGCTGTGTACCAAACCTGATGTGTGCCTTGCTATTAGTTTAGCATGGAGGTACCAAAGTAATCCAGGAGTGGATCATTGGACAACGGTCAAGAACATCCTGAAATACCTGACAAGGACTAAGGATATGTTTCTCATTTATGGAGGTGACAAAGAGCTCGTCGTAAATGGTTACGTTGATGCAAGCTTTGACACTGATCCGGATGACTCTAAGTCACAACCGGATACGTATTTATATTGAACGGTGGAGCTGTCAGTTGGTGCATTTCTAAGCAAAGCGTCGTGGCGGGATCTACGTGTGAAGTGGAGTACATAGCTGCTTCAGAAGCAGCAAATGAAGGAGTCTGGATGAAGGAGTTCATATCCGATCTAGGTGTCATACCTAGTGCATCGGGTCCAATGAAAATCTTTTGTGACAATACTGGAGCAATTGCCTTGGCGAAGGAATCCAGATTTCACAAGAGAACCAAACACATCAAGAGACGCTTCAATTCCATCCGCGATCAAGTCAAGAAGGGAGACATAGAGATTTGCAAGATACATACGGATCTGAATGTTGCAGACCCGTTGACTAAGCCTCTCTCACGAGCAAAACATGATCAACACCAAGACTCCATGGGTATTAGAATCATTACTGTGTAATCTAGATTATTGACTCTAGTGCAAGTGGGAGACTGAAGGAAATATGCCCTAGAGGCAATAATAAAGTTGTTATTTATATTTACTTATATCATGATAAATGTTTATTATTCATGCTAGAATTGTATTAACCGGAAACTTAGTACATGTGTGAATACATAGACAAACAGAGTGTCACTAGTATGCCTCTACTTGACTAGCTCGTTGATCAAAGATGATTAAGTTTCCTAGCCATAGACATGAGTTGTCATTTGATGAACGGCATCACATCATTAGAGAATGATGTGATTGACATGACCCATCTGTTAGCTTAGCACTATGATCGTTTAGTTTGTTGCTATTGCTTTCTTCATGACTTATACATGTTCCTATGACTATGAGATTATGCAACTCCCGAATAGCAGAGGAACACTTAGTGTGCTATCAAACGTCACAACGTAATTGGGTGATTATAAAGATGCTCTACAGGTGTCTCCGATGGTGTTTGTTGAGTTGGCATAGATCGAGATTAGGATTTGTCACTCCGATTGTCGGAGAGGTATCTCTGGGCCCTCTCGGTAATGCACATCACTATAAGCCTTGCAAGCAATGTGACTAATGAGTTAGTTGTGGGATGGTGCATTACGGAACGAGTAAAGAGACTTGCCGGTAACGAGATTGAACTAGGTATTGAGATACCGACGATCGAATCTCGGGCAAATAACATACCGATGACAAAGGGAACAACGTATGTTGTTATGCGGTTTGACCGATAAAGATCTTCGTAGAATATGTGGGAGCCAATATGAGCATCCAGGTTCCGCTATTGGTTATTGATCGGAGATGAGTCTTGGTCATGTCTACATAGTTCTCGAACCCGTAGGGTCCGCACGCTTAACGTTCGATGACGATCGGTATTATGAGTTTATGTGTTTTGATGTACCGAAGGTAGTTCAGAGTCCCGGATGAGATCACGGACATGACGAGGAGTCTCTAAATGGTCGAGACATGAAGATTGATATATTGGAAGACTATATTCGGACACCGGAATAGTTCCGAGGTGTATCGGGTATTTTCTAAAGTACCGGGGGGTTACCGGAACCCCCAGGGGGTTATTGGGCCTTCATGGGCCTAGTGGTGGAAGAGAGGAGGCAGGCCAAGGTGAGGCACGCGCCCCCCCTAGCCAAACCGAATTGGACTAGGGCTAAGGGGGCCGGCCCCCCTTTCCTTCTCTCCTCCTCCTCCTTCCCCTCTTCTCCTTGTGGAAGTAGGAAAGGGGGGGGGGGCGAATCCTACCTGGAGTAGGACTCCCCCCCTTGGGTGCGCCTCCTCCTGGCCGGCCTCCTCCTCCCTCCCTCCTTTATATACGTGGGAGGGGGGCACCCCAAAGGTACAGAAAAGTTTCTCTTAGCCGTGTGCGGTGCCCCCCTTCCACAGAAACACACCTCGGTCATATCGTCGTAGTGCTTAGGTGAAGCCCTGCGCCGGTAACTTCATCATCACCATCACCACGCCGTTGTGCTAACGAAACTCTCCCTCGGCCTCAACTGGATCAAGAGTTCGAGGGACGTCACCGAGCTGAACGTGTGCAGATCGCGGAGGTGCCGTACGTTCGGTACTTGGATCGGTTGAATCGCGAAGACGTTCGACTACATCAACCGCGTTACTAAACGCTTCCGCTTTTGGTCTACGAGGGTACGTGGACACACTCTCCCCGCTCGTTGCTATGCTTCTCCTAGATAGATCTTGCGTGTTCGTAGGAAAATTTTGAAATACTACGTTCCCCAACAACATTATCCAGAACAGTATCAGATGACGTCAGCATGATGCAATGCTGAGGTCAGCAGTCAAGAGGGGCTGACCGGAGTCAAACCTGACTGGTGGGTCCAGTGGGACCCACATGTCATTGACTGAGCTAACTAAACAGAGTTAATTTAATTTAACTAACCTAATTAACGAGTGGGGCCCAGCAGTCAGTGGGTGTTTAGTGACTTAATTAACTAATTATTGTTTTATTTTAATTCGTTTATTTCAGGCGGGACCCACATGTCAGTGGGACAGGGGCGCCCAGTCAGCAGTTGACCCAGTCAACTGGGTCAACTGGGGCCCAGGGGGCCCGCGGTTAGTGACTCAGGGGTGGGGCCCACCGGCGCCAGGTCAGCACGGCGGCCGAAGCAACGCCGGCGATCATTTTAACGGCGGCGCGGCACGGGAGGCGATTGGGATTTGTGCACAAAGCGTTTCCAGAGCCGCGGCTGGGTGCGTTCGACGCGGCTCAGTTTCACGCGTCGAATGGCGGCGGTGCGAGGGGCTGCGGTGGCCGGAGCTGAGCGCCACGAGCTCGCCGGTGGCGAGGTGATTTGGGCGAGGTACGGGATCGACAAAACGACGCACGTTCGAGCGATGCGATGAGCTAGGCGGGGTCTACGCGACGCGGCGAGCTCAACGGACTCGGTGGCGAGGCCATTTGGTCTCCGGAATAGCGCCGGCGACGAGCTACGCGGAGGCGTGTTCGGGCATGAGGGGAACGACCGCTAGGGGCAGCAAACGATGGCTAGCAAGGAGGGGAAAAGGAGCAGTGGCTTATAGCGGGAGTGTAGGGACTAGGCAACGGGCTCGGGGAGGCTCGGGGCGGCCGGATTCTCCGCAGGAGTGCGTCGGGTCCAGGGAAGAAGACGGGGTCGGCGGCGTCGTTGTAGTGGTCCCCGGCTCGATCTGCTCCACGCAGACGACGTGGACGAGGGTGGCGGTGCTCGAGGACGGGTCGGAGAGGTGTGAGGGAGGCGGTGGCCGCGTAGTTCAGCCGCTGCCGTCCATGGCGGCGTCGGGTGAAGTGGGGGAACAGGGAGAGGGGCGAACGGGGCGGCTAGGGTTTGCCAGAGGGTGCGGGGAGTTGCTCTTATCCTCCCCGGCGAGCGCAGAGCGCTGTCGACCGCACAGAGGGGGGGGGGCCTGGCTGCGCGCGCTCCAGGTGCTCGACAACGGCGTCGGTGAGCAGTGCGGGAGGTGGGGGAAGGCGCGGGGTGGGCTGGGCCGGTGCTATAGAAAGCAGGCCTAAGTGCATAGTAGGTTTAGGCCTTTTGCTATTTTCCCTTTTTCTGCTTTCTTTTCTGTTTTTCTCTTGTTTCTATTTTTGCAATAACGTGTGGCCTCAAACACTATTTTGTAATATAGGTAACTTGTTCCAATAAATACAGTGCATTAGTTAGTACTGCTAAAAATTGGTTTGGAGGAAAATGGAGTTCACACAAATTTTGTATTAAATAAAATGTATTAAACCTTGCTGTTTTGGTACTGTTAGAGTCACTTAATTAATCTATTAAATGTTGGTTACAATTTTTGCATTGTCTCTGGAATAGTTGTTATTTAGTGAGCATTTTAGTTTCTGTTTTGAATAACTTTTATTTTCCACTTTGATTTAATTTGAAGTTTGAATTAGGAGTTTGAAATGCAATATGATGCAAATGATGATTAGGCACTGTTAATCTTGCTGACATGGCACTAACTAAGGGTGATCACTGTGGCTAAGTACATGGGGTGTTACAATTCTCCTCATCTAACAAGAATTCTCATCCCGAGAATTAAGAGGAAGACTGAAAGAAAGCGGGGTATTCTTCGTGAAGACGATCCTCGCGTTCCCAAGTGGCTTTATCTTCAGAATGATTCGACCACTGAACTTTCAGGAATTTGATTGACTTCTGACGAGTTCGACGTTTAGCTTGATCAAGAATACGAACGGCATATTCTGGATAAGACAGATCTTCCCGTAATTCAAGCATTTCATGATCCACAGCTCGAATAGGATCCTTGAAGCAGCGACAAAGTTGGGATACATGAAAGACATCATGCACTTGAGAAAGGTTTGGCAGCAATTGCAATTGATATGCCACTTCTCCTCGACGGGCAAGAATACGGAATGGGCCAATGTAGCGAGGAGCTAACTTGCCCTTGATTCCGAACCGATGAGTGCCTTTCAATGGAGTGACGCGAAGGTAAGCTTGCTCGCCAGGTTGATAGACCATTTCCTTGTGCTTTCGGTCATAGTTGCTCTTCTGACGAGACTGAGCAGTTTTCAGATGTTCACGGACAATGCGGACTTGTTCTTCAGCTTGCTGAACAATGTCCGGTCCAACGAGTGAGCGTTCCCCAGTTTCTGACCAATTCAGAGGGGTTCGACACTTACGTCCGTATAGAACTTCAAACGGTGCCATCTTCAAACTAGCTTGGTAGCTATTGTTGTAAGAGAATTTGGCATATGGGAGAGATTCCTCCCATTTCTTACCGAAGGAGATGACGCAAGCTCGAAGCATATCTTCGAGCACTTGATTAACTCGTTCGACTTGACCCTGTGACTGAGGGTGAAAAGCGGTACTGAATGACAGGTGAGTTCCCATAGCTTCTTGGAAACTATTCCAGAATCTGGAGGTAAAGAGGCTGCCACGATCTGAATTGATCTCCAACGGAACACCATGGAGTGACACAATGCGGGAAACATACAAGTCTGCTAACTGACTAGCAGTGATTGTCTCCTTGACTGGCAGAAAGTGAGCAACCTTTGAGAATCGGTCAATGACGACAAAGATAGCATCATGACCCTTCTGAGATCTAGGAAAACCAGTAATGAAATCCATTTGGACTTTGTCCCATTTCCATTTAGGAATATCAAGGGGTTGCAGAGTTCCAGCAGATCTTTGATGTTCTGCTTTAATGCAGCGGCAAACGTCACACTCAGAAACATAACGAGCAATGTCTCGCTTCATATTAGGCCACCAGTATCTCTGACAAATGTCACGGTACATCTTTGTGCTACCAGGATGAATTGACAGAGGAGTGTCATGAGCTTCTTTCATAACGTGTTCCCTCTCATCCTTGAACTTGGGTACGAAGAGACGGCGTTGGAAGAATAGGACCCCATCATCATCAAGATGGAATTCCGACGGCTTTCCTCTTTCGAGGTATCACTTAATCCTTTCAACTTCAGAGTCATACCTTTGTATAGTCTTAATGTTGTGTTCTAAATCTGGTTCAACAACCAGGGTATTGAGATAACCCTGTGGGACAATATGAAGGTTCAATTTGCGGAGCTCTTCATAAAGAACAGGTTGTGCTTCCTGAACCATAAGATTGTTGCAATAAGCCTTGCGACTCAAAGCATCGGCCATTATATTAGCCTTGCCAGGGGTGTATGAGATATTCATATCATAATCGGCAATTGTCTCGAGCCATCTTTGTTGGCGAAGATTCAGATCTGGTTGAGTATATAGATACTTCAAACTTTGATGATCTGTGTATATCTCGCAACGGTTACCGAGAAGGTAATGTCACCATAGCTTCAGAGCATAAATAACCGCAGAAAGTTCAAGATCATGCACTGGGAAATTTTCTTCGTGAGGACGCAATTGTCGAGAGCCATAAGCAATCACCTTACGCGCTTGCATTAGGACACAGCCCAATCCTTGACGAGATGCATCACAGTATATCACGAAATCCTTTTGGGAATTCGGGGGTGCTAGCACTGGGGCAGATGTTAACTTATCTTTTAGTGTCTGAAAGCTTTCTTGACATTTTTCTGTCCACTCAAATTTAACACCCTTGTGGAGCAGATTCGTCAATGGCTTTGCAATCTTGGAAAAGTTCTCAACGAACCGACGGCAATAACTAGCGAGTCCGAGAAAACTCCTGACTTGCTTAACATTCTTCGGGGGAGTGCAGTCAAGAATAGCCTGAACTCGCTCGGGGTTAACAGCAATGCCATTCTTGGAAATCACATGACCAAGATAGGTCACTTTAGATAACCAGAATTCACACTTAGAGTACTTGGCGTATAGCTGGTGTTCTCGAAGCTTTTCCAATACAAGCCGAAGATGTTCAGCATGTTCTTCTTCATTCTTGGAATATATAAGGATATCATCCAAATAAACCACGACGAATTTGTCGAGGTAATCCATGAAGATATAGTTCATCAACCAGGAGAAGGTTGCTGGAGCATTTGTTAAACCAAAAGACATGACAGTGTACTCATAGGAGCCATATCGAGTAACAAAGGCAGTCTTCGGAATATCCTCTTCATGAACTCGGGTCTGATGATAACCCAACCTCAAGTCAAGTTTCGAGAACACAGAGGATCCAGCAAGCTGATCATAAAGATCATTGATCCGGGGCAGTGGGTATTTATTTTGGATTGTAGCTTGGTTAATGGGCCGATAATCCTGAACCAATCGGTTAGTTCCATCCTTCTTCCTAACGAAGAGTGAAGGTGCTCCCCAAGCAGAGGAACTGGGGCGGATGAAACCTTTCTTAAGTGATTTGTTGATTTCTTCCTTAAGCTCGAGAAGGTGATGCGGAGGCATCTTATAAGGACGCTTCGCAATAGGGGTAGTGCCAGGCTTCAAGTCGATGACGAACTCGACATCTCTAACCGGGGATATTCCTGGAAGTTCTTCCAGAAAGACGTCCGGAAAATCTCGAACGACAGGAAAGTTCTCGATTCCTTCCAGAGGTGAGGCGTTCAAAGCATATATCTGAGCTTCAACATTCCGAGTAATTTGGGCGGTGTAGTTCACTATCTCATCGGAGGGGTGAAGAAGTTGTACAACTTTTGTGGCACAATTGATCGAAGCAATGTGAGCTTTCAACCAATCCATTCCGAGGATGAGGTCTATGGTGGAAGATTTCAGGACGATGGGTGAGGCAAGGAATTCCAACCCTTTAATTTCGACGGTAACATCAGGTGCTATCATGTCAGCATGACAATGACCTCTGGGAGTTTTAACGACTAACGGAGTATGCATCTTCTCATATCGAATGCCATGCATGAATGCAAATTTTCCAGAGATGAATGAATGTGATGCTCCTGAAACAAATAAAACAGAAGCATGTACTGAGTTAACGAGAAGGGTACCCATCACAGTAGCAGGTTGATCCTGGACTTCTTCAATATCAATGTTGTAAGTGTGTCCACGACCATGTGCAACAGACCCAGTATTATAGTTGCGGGCCTGATTTTTGCCACGACAATTGCCACGGCCAGTACGAGGAAAAGCCAACTGATTCTGAGTCTGGCAGTCCTTAGCAAGGTGACCTAGTTTGCGGCACTTGAAGCACAGACCATCTTCAGGACGAAGAGGAGCATTGTGTGGAACAACTTGAGCTCTTGGCTGCCTCGGTGGTGGAGGAGGCAGACATGGTGCAGCATAGTTGTTCTTTGGCGAAGGGGCAGCTGAACGGAACATGTTGTTGGGAATCCAGACTCGACGCTTCTGTGCTGAGCCCAAAGATGAGCCAGCATCACGATAGCGCTTCTGCGAGTCCTTATGCTTCATCTGAGCGGTCTCGACCAGAATAGCCTTGTTCACAAGAGTAGAAAAGTTGTTGAAGTCTTGAGCAGCAAGTGCAAGCTCGATGTCTGGGTGGAGTCCATTACGAAACTTCTCTTGTCTATGGGCATCCGTGGTGATGTCTTCTTCAGCATAGCGGGACAGGTCAAGGAATTCCCGCTGGTAGGCTTTGACAGTCTTGTTGCCCTGAGTGATGTTGCGGAACTGGGTTTTCATCCGGTCCATGATTCCCTGAGGAATATAACGGGCACGAAAGGCAGCCTGGAACTCAGGCCAGGTAACGACTGTTCCAGCGGGCAGCGTACGCTTGTGGGTGTCCCACTATTGAGCAGCGGGACCCTTTAGGAAAAAGGATGCGAAGGTGACAAAGTTGGCAGGGGGGACATTTGCAGACTCCACTTCATGAGTGATGTCGCGAATCCAGTCATCAGCATCCAGTGGCTTGTCAGAGTTGCGGAACTGAGTGGGGTTAAGACGCACAAATTCCGACAGAGTTATTGCAGCAGGGTTCTGATTCTGATTGTTCTGATGCGGAAACTGAGCCATGATCCCAGTCATGAACTGACGGTTGAGCTCGAATTGTTGCATCATAGCTGCCATATAGTCTGGCGGAGGTGGGCGTTCAGGGGCACGACCACGACCACCTGGTCTAACCATCCTGCTAAGTATCAACAGGGGGTAGTTTAGTAAAAGAAATTGCGAGTGTTTAGCGACAAGCATGATGTAACTCGACAACAATTAAGCAGTGTAACAGATACTTAACAGTAGTCAATTAAGACATACAGATCCATACATAGAGTCGGGTACATGCGGACAGCATAACGGCGCAAATTTAAAAACTAGACATGCTAGGCGGCGCGCAGGCATGCGGTAAGAAAGTACATAATGAGACATAGCAAAGGCTACATCAACGTCGGAGAAAACCACTGAAACGGGGTAACTGCAAGTGTGGACGACGATTGGCCGTCGCGGAAGGATCATGTGCTCCATGTGCACTCTGATGCAGAACACGGTCTCAAGCTGTAAGAAGAGGTCCACGTGCAGGTGTGTGACCTCCAACAGCAGGCCAATTAATACCAGCATACATCTGAGTCCTGCGCGGGTAAAGGATGTGCTCCGGATGTATCCCTGCATGAACAGCTGGTAGCAACTGCGTCATAGCATCGTAGGGATGTGCTCAAGTGGCAACCAACTCGACGGCAAGAGCCCAAACAGTGCGATCCAGAGCCTGAGTGCACTGAATCAGAACGCGCGGGTCGTAGCGACGAGGCTCGTACGGGGCACAGATAGCTGTGTAGTATCCAGTAGCATCTTCAGCAGGGGCATACAAAATGTATCGGAACTTAGAGGCATCCAAGATACTGCTGAACTCTCCTCGGAGACGTGCAACAGCAGAGTAGGCGGCATCATGGACTGCCATCTCAATCGTCACGCCGATACCGTGGAAAAGGTGCAACTCAGTGTCTGAGTCATCTCTCTGATCATAGATTCGAACATCAGCATGGTACTGCTCCTGGTTGAACTCACGGTAATCCTCATAGACCATGTACTCGGGGTACCAGTGGTAGCCCAGTCTGGTCAGGAGGGCGATCAGGACAGCTGGAAAACCAGGGGCATCACGAGCCCAAGTGCGAAGCACAAGCTGCGTCGTAGGATGTGGCGGAAACAAACGATCCATCTGAAATAGAAGAAATTCAGGATTGTCAAATGATAATGAGAAGTTTAGTACAACTCGGAGAGAAAGGTTAAACAAAACAATGGAAAGGAAAATGATTATCAGACTAATCAGATCAATGGTAAGGAAGTAAGCACGGATATCCAGCTCTCCGGGTAGACGGATTTACGAGATCCTAAGTGTCGGCGTCAGTAAAATTCATTTAACCCAAAAAGAAGAGATATCAGAGTCCCAGAGTATAGACGAGGAATAAAAGATCCTAATACCACCCAGTTGGCGACGTGGGCCCGTAAGCCACACAGCCAAGTTAGTAAAATAGTTTATCGATGTCTAGACTCAACTTCGGCCAAGGAATTTGGAAGGGGGCTTCCTACAGGCAGTCGGCTCTGATACCAACTTGTGACGCCCCCGACTCAATCGTGCATTAATCATACACGCAAACATGCATGATCAAGCACAGGGACTCACGGGAAGATATCACAACACAACTCTAACACAAATAAACGGTGATCCACAATATTACAGACCAGGGATCACGAGGATCCGAATACATAAGTCAGTCATACAAATAATATCTGAGTACAGACATAGTTAGCCAAGGTTTGCCTTAAGAAGGCTAGCACAAACAACGACTCTAGATCGAAAGGCGAAGGCCTCCTGCCTGGGAGCCTCCGATCCTACTCCTGGTCGGCTGGCTCAATCCAGTAGTACGTGCCGTCTGGACCCTCCTGGTAGTAAGCTCCTGCTGGGACATCTGGCTCCGGGGCTCCATCGTTTGATGTAACATCAAAAGGAGAATGGGGGAAAAGAGGTAGCAAAGCAACCGTGAGTACTCATCCGAAGTACTCAGCAAGCAAGGATCTACACTACATATGCAACATTATCAAAGAGGAAAGGCTGTATATGTGGACTGGACTGCAGAAATGCCAGAATAGAGAGAAGGCCTAGCCCTATCGAAGACTAGCATCTTCAAACTGTTGGAAATATGCCCTAGAGGCAATAATAAAGTGGTTATTATTATATTTCCTTGTTCGTGATAATTGTCTATTGTTCATGCTATAATTGTGTTATCTGGAAATCGTAATACATGTGTGAATACATAGATCACAACATGTCCCTAGTAAGCCTCTAGTTGACTAGCTCATTGATCAATAGATGGTTATGGTTTCCTGACCATGGACATTAGATGTCGTTGATAACGGGATCACATCATTAGGAGAATGATGTGATGGACAAGACCCAATCCTAAGCATAGCACAAGATCGTGTAGTTCGTTTGCTAGAGCTTTTCTAATGTCAAGTATCATTTCCTTAGACCATGAGATTGTGCAACTCCCGGATACCGTAGGAATGCTTTGGGTGTATCAAACGTCACAACGTAACTGGGTGACCATAAAGGTGCACTACAGGTATCTCAAAAAGTGTCTGTTGGGTTGGCACGAATCGAGACTGGGATTTTGTCACTCCGTATGACGGAGAGGTATCTCTGGGCCCACTCGGCAATGCATCATCATAATGAGCTCAATGTGACTAAAGAGTTAGCCACGGGATCATGCATTACGGAACGAGTAAAGAGACTTGCCGGTAACAAGATTGAACAAGGTATAGGGATACCGACGATCGAATCTCGGGCAAGTATCATACCGGTAGACAAATGGATTTGTGTACGGGATTGATTGAATCCCCGACATCGTGGTTCATCCGATGAGATCATCGTGGAACATGTGGGAGCCAACATGGGTATCCAGATCCCGCTGTTGGTTATTGGCCGAAGAGATGTCTCGGTCATGTCTGCATAGTTCCCGAACCCGTAGGGTCTACACACTTAAGGTTCGGTGACGCTAGAGTTGTTATGGGAAATAGTATGTGGTTACCGAATGTTGTTCGGAGTCCCGGATGAGATCCCGGACGTCACGAGGAGTTCCGGAATGGTCCGGTGGTGAAGATTTATATATGGGAAGTCATCATACGGTCACCGGAAGTGTTCGGGGGTTTTCCGGTATTGTACCGGGACCACCGAAGGGGTTCCGGGGGTCCACCGGGAGGGTCCACCTGCCCCGGAGGGCCCTATGGGCTGTATGGGGGAGGGAACCAGCCCCTAAGTGGGCTGGGCGCCATCCCCCCCTAGGGCCCATGCGCCTAGGGTTGGGGAAACCCTAAAGGGGGGCGCCCCCCTTGGCTTGGGGGGCAAGCCCCCTCCCCCTGGCCGCCGCCCCCCCTCTAGATCTGATCTAGAGGGGCCGGCCCCCTTCCCCCTTGGCCCTATAAATAGAGGGGAGGAGGGAGGGCAGCGGCACCTCATCCAAGGTGCAGCCCTCCCCCTCTCCAACACCCCCTCCTCCTCCGTTTGAGCTTGGCGAAGCCCTGCCGGAGAACTGCAAGTTCCACCACCACGCCGTCGTGCTGCTGGAGCTGTCTTCCCCAACCTCTCCCTCCTCCTTGCTGGATCAAGGCGCAGGAGACGTCACCGGGCTGCATGTGTGTTGAACGCGGAGGCACCGTTGTTCGGTGCTTAGATCAGAATCGACCGCGGTCTGAATCGCTGCGTGCACGACTCCTCCAACCATGTTCTTGCAACGCTTCCGCATCGCGATCTTTAAGGGTATGAAGATGCACTCCTCTCTCTCTCATTGCTAGTCTCTCCATAGATTGATCTTGGTGATGCGTAGGAATTTTTTTTGATTTACTACTACGTTCCCCAACAGTGGCATCATGAGCCAGGTTTATGCGTAGTTTCTATGCACGAGTAGAACACAAGTTGTTGTGGGCGTCGATTTTGTCAATTTACTTGTCGTTACTAGTCTTATCTTGATTCGGCGGCATCGTGGGATGAAGCGGCCAGGACCGACCTTACACGTACGCTTACGTGAGACAGGTTCCACCGACTGACATGCACTAGTTGCATAAGGTGGCTAGCGGGTGTCTGTCTCTCCCACTTTAGTCGGATCGGATTCGATGAAAAGGGTCCTTATGAAGGGTAAATAGAAATTGGCATATCACGTTGTGGTTGTGGCGTAGGTAAGAAACGTTCTTGCTAGAAACCTATAGCAGCCACGTAAAATAATTTTGCAACAACAATTAGAGGACGTCTAACTTGTTCTTGCAGCATATGCCGTGTGATGTGATATGGCCAAAAGGATGTGATGAATGATATATGTGATGTATGAGATTGATCATGTTCTTGTAATAGGAATCACGACTTGCATGTCGATGAGTATGACAACCGGCAGGAGCCACAGGAGTTGTCTTAATTTATTGTATGACCTGCGTGTCAATGAAAACGCCATGTAATTACTTTACTTTATTGCTAACCGTTAGCCATAGTAGTAGAAGTAATGGTTGGCGAGACAACTTCATGAAGACACGATGATGGAGATCATGATGATGGAGATCATGGTGTCATGCCGGTGACGATGATGATCATGGTGCCCCGAAGATGGAGATCAAAAGGAGCAAAATGATATTGGCCATATCATGTCACTTTATGATTTGCATGTGATGTTTATCATGTTTACATCCCATTTGCTTAGAACGACGGTAGCATAAATAAGATGATCCCTCGCTAAAATTTCAAGAAAGTGTTTCCCCTAACTGTGCACCGTTGCGAAGGTTCATTGTTTCGAAGCACCACGTGATGATCGGGTGTGATAGATTCTAACGTTCGAATACAACGGGTGTAAGCCAGATTTACACATGCAAAACACTTAGGTTGACTTGACGAGCCTAGCATGTACAGACATGGCCTCGGAACACAGAAGACCGAAAGGTCGAACATGAGTCGTATAGAAGATACGATCAACATAGAGATGTTCACCGTTGATGACTAGTCCGTCTCACGTGATGATCGGACACGGCCTAGTCGATTCGGATCATGTATCACTTAGATGACTAGAGGGATGTCTATCTGAGTGGGAGTTCATAGAATAATTTGATTAGATGAACTTAATTATCATGAACTTAGTCTAAAATCTTTGCAATTTGTCTTGTAGATCAAATGGCACACGCTAATGTTGCCCTCAACTTCAACGCGTTCCTAGAGAAAACCAAACTGAAAGACGATGGTAGCAACTACACGGACTGGGTCCGTTACTTAAGGATCATCCTCATAGCTGCCAAGAAAGCATATGTCCTTGAAGCACCGCTAGGTGACGCACCTATTTTCCCGGCAACTCAAGACGTTATGAACGCCTGGCAGTCGCGTAGTGATGATTACTCCCTGGTTCAGTGCGGCATGCTTTACAGCTTAGAACCGGGGCTCCAAAAGCGTTTTGAGCAACACGGAGCATATGAGATGTTCCAAGAGCTAAAAATGGTTTTCCAAGCTCATGCCCGAGTCGAGAGATATGAAGTCTCAGACAAGTTCTACAGTTGTAAGATGGAGGAGAATAGTTCTGTCAGCGAGCATATACTCAAAATGTCTGGGTTGCACAATCGCTTGTCTCAGCTGGGAGTTAATCTCCCGGATGACGCGGTCGTTGACAGAATCCTTCAGTCGCTTCCACCTAGCTACAAGAGCTTTGTGATGAACTTCAATATGCAGGGGATGGAAAAAACCATTCCTGAGGTGTATTCAATGCTGAAATCAGCGGAGGTGGAGATCAAAAAGGAACATCAAGTGTTGATGGTGAATAAAACCACTAAGTTCAAGAAAGGCAAGGGTAAAAAGAACTTCAAGAAGGACGGCAAGGGAGTTGCCGCGCCCGGTAAGCAAGCTACCGGGAAGAAGCCAAAGAATGGACCCAAGCCTGAGACTGAATGCTTTTATTGCAAGGGAAACGGTCACTGGAAGCGGAACTGCCCCAAGTACTTAGCGGATAAGAAGGCCGGCAATACCAAAGGTATATGTGATATACATGTTATTGATTTGTACCTTACCAGCGCTCGTAGTAGCTCCTGGGAATTTGATACCGGTGCGGTTGCTCATATTTTTAACTCAAAACAGGAGCTGCGGAATAAGCGGAGACTGGCGAAGGACGAGGTGACGATGCGCGTCAGGAATGGTTCCAAGGTCGATGTGATCGTCGTCGGCACGCTACCTCTACATCTGCCTACGGGATTAGTTTTAAACCTCAATAATTATTATTTAGTACCAGCTTTGAGCATGAACATTGTATCAGGATCTCGTTTGATGCGAGATGGCTACTCATTTAAATCCGAGAATAATGGTTGTTCTATTTATATGAGAGATATGTTTTATGGTCATGCCCCGCTGGTCAATGGTTTATTTTTATTGAATCTCGAACGTGATGTTACACATATTCATAGTGTGAATGCCAAAAGATGTAAGGTTGATAATGATAGTCCCACATACTTGTGGCACTGCCGCCTTGGTCACATTGGTGTCAAACGCATGAAGAAACTCCATGCAGATGGACTTTTGGAGTCTCTTGATTATGAATCATTTGACACATGCGAACCATGCCTCATGGGCAAAATGACCAAGACTCCGTTCTCCGGAACAATGGAGCGAGCAACCAACTTATTGGAAATCATACATACTGATGTGTGCGGTCCAATGAGCGTTGAGGCTCGCGGTGGTTATCGTTATGTTCTCACCCTCACTGATGACTTAAGTAGATATGGGTATGTCTACTTAATGAAACACAAGTCTGAGACCTTTGAAAAGTTCAAGGAATTTCAGAGTGAGGTTGAGAATCAACGTGACAGGAAAATAAAGTTCTTACGATCAGATCGTGGAGGGGAATATTTGAGTCACGAATTTGGCACGCACTTAAGGAAATGTGGAATTGTTTCACAACTCACGCCGCCTGGAACACCTCAGCGTAATGGTGTGTCCGAACATTGTAATCGCACTCTATTAGATATGGTGCGATCTATGATGTCTCTTACCGATCTACCGCTATCATTTTGGGGTTATGCTTTAGAGACTGCCGCATTCACTTTAAATAGGGCTCCGTCGAAATCCGTTGAGACGACACCATATGAATTATGGTTTGGGAAGAAACCTAAGCTGTCGTTTCTGAAAGTTTGGGGATGCAATGCTTATGTCAAGAAACTTCAACCTGAAAAGCTTGAACCCAAATCGAAAAAATGCGTCTTCATAGGATACCCTAAGGAAACTATTGGGTATACCTTCTACCTTAGATCCGAAGGCAAGATCTTTGTTGCCAAGAATGGATTCTTTCTGGAGAAAGAGTTTCTCTCGAAAGAAGTAAGTGGGAGGAAAGTAGAACTTGATGAGATACCCCCTCTTGAACCGGAGAGTAGCGCAGCTCAGGAAGATGTTTCTGTGGTGCCTGCACCGACTAGAGAGGAAGTTAATGATGATGATCATGAAACTTCAGATCAAGTTGCTACTGAACCTCGTAGGTCCACGAGGACACGTTCCGCACCAGAGTGGTACGGCAACCCTGTCCTGGAAGTCATGTTGTTAGACAACGGTGAACCTTCGAACTATGAAGAAGCGATGGCGGGCCCGGATTCCAACAAATGGCTTGAAGCCATGAAATCCGAGATAGGATCCATGTATGAAAACGAAGTATGGACTTTGACAGACTTGCCCGATGATCGGCAAGCCATAGAGAACAAATGGATCTTTAAGAAAAAGACAGACGCGGATGGTAATGTGACCATCTATAAGGCTCGACTTGTCGCTAAGGGTTATCGACAAGTTCAAGGGGTTGACTACGATGAGACCTTCTCACCCGTAGCGAAGCTGAAGTCCGTCCGAATCATGTTAGCAATTGCCGCATTCTATGATTATGAGATATGGCAAATGGACGTCAAAACGGCATTCCTTAATGGTTTCCTTAAGGAAGAATTGTATATGATGCAGCCGGAAGGTTTTGTCGATCCTAATAATGCTGACAAGGTATGCAAGCTCCAGCGCTCAATCTATGGGCTGGTGCAAGCATCTCGGAGTTGGAACATTCGCTTTGATGAGATGATCAAAGCGTTTGGGTTTACACAGACTTATGGAGAAGCCTGTGTTTACAAGAAAGTGAGTGGGAGCTCTGTAGCATTTCTCATATTATATGTGGATGACATACTGTTAATGGGAAATGATATAGAATTCTTGGAAAGCATAAAGGCCTACTTGAATAAGTGTTTTTCAATGAAGGACCTTGGAGAAGCTACTTACATATTAGGCATCAAGATCTATAGAGATATATCGAGACGCCTCATTGGTCTTTCGCAAAGCACATACCTTGACAAGATATTGAAGAAGTTCAATATGGATCAGTCCAAGAAGGGGTTCTTGCCTGTATTGCAAGGTGTGAGATTGAGCACGGCTCAATGCCCGACCTCAGCAGAAGATAGAGAAAAGATGAGTGTCATCCCCTATGCCTCAGCCATAGGGTCTATTATGTATGCCATGCTGTGTACCAGACCTGATGTGAACCTCGCCATAAGTTTGGTAGGGAGGTACCAAAGTAATCCCGGCATGGAACACTGGACAGCGGTCAAGAACATCCTGAAGTACCTGAAAAGGACTAAGGATATGTTTCTCGTTTATGGAGGTGATGAAGAGCTTGTCATAAAGGGTTACGTCGATGCTAGCTTCGACACAGATCTGGATGACTCCAAGTCACAAACCGGATACGTGTATATTTTGAATGGTGGGGCAGTCAGCTGGTGCAGTTGCAAGCAAAGCGTCGTGGCGGGATCTACATGTGAAGCGGAGTACATAGCAGCCTCGGAGGCAGCACAGGAAGCAGTCTGGATGAAGGAGTTCATCACCGACCTAGGAGTTATTCCCAATGCGTCGGGCCCAATGACTCTCTTCTGTGACAACACTGGAGCTATTGCCCTTGCCAAGGAGCCCAGGTTTCACAAGAAGACCAGGCATATCAAGCGTCGCTTCAACTCCATTCGTGAACATGTTCAAGATGGAGACATAGATATTTGTAAAGTGCATACGTATCTGAATGTCGCAGATCCGTTGACTAAACCTCTTCTACGAGCAAAACATGATCAACACCAGAACTCTATGGGTGTTCGATTCATCACAATGTAACTAGATTATTGACTCTAGTGCAAGTGGGAGACTGTTGGAAATATGCCCTAGAGGCAATAATAAAGTGGTTATTATTATATTTCCTTGTTCGTGATAATTGTCTATTGTTCATGCTATAATTGTGTTATCCGGAAATCGTAATACATGTGTGAATACATAGATCACAGCATGTCCCTAGTAAGCCTCTAGTTGACTAGCTCGTTGATCAATAGATGGTTATGGTTTCCTGACCATGGACATTAGATGTGGTTGATAACGGGATCACATCATTAGGAGAATGATGTGATGGACAAGACCCAATCCTAAGCATAGCACAAGATCGTGTAGTTCGTTTGCTAGAGCTTTTCTAATGTCAAGTATCATTTCCTTAGACCATGAGATTGTGCAACTCCCGGATACCGTAGGAATGCTTTGGGTGTATCAAACGTCACAACGTAACTGGGTGACCATAAAGGTGCACTATAGGTATCTCCGAAAGTGTCTGTTGGGTTGGCACGAATCGAGACTGGGATTTTGTCACTCCGTATGACGGAGAGGTATCTCTGGGCCCACTCGGTAATGCATCATCATAATGAGCTCAATGTGACTAAAGAGTTAGCCACGGGATCATGCGTTACGGAACGAGTAAAGAGACTTGCCGGTAACAAGATTGAACAAGGTATAGGGATACCGACGATCGAATCTCGGGCAAGTATCATACCGGTAGACAAAGGGATTTGTGTACAGGATTGATTGAATCCCCGACATCGTGGTTCATCCGATGAGATCATCGTGGAACATGTGGGAGCCAACATGGGTATCCAGATCCCGCTGTTGGTTATTGGCCGGAGAGATGTCTCGGTCATGTCTGCATAGTTCCCGAACCCGTAGAGTCTACACACTTAAGGTTCGGTGACGCTAGAGTTGTTATGGGAAATAGTATGTGGTTACCGAATGTTGTTCGGAGTCCCGGATGAGATCCCGGACGTCACGAGGAGTTCCGAAATGGTCCGGAGGTGAAGATTTATATATGGGAAGTCATCATACGGTCACCGGAAGTGTTCGGGGGTTTTCCGGTATTGTACCGGGACCACCGAAGGGGTTCCGGGGGTCCACCTGCAGAGGTGTTCCACTGCCTAACTAAATGATTTAGTTAATTTAGGAATTTATTTAGATTTATTTTATTAAGGTTGAGCACTATTCATTTACTGAATTCGGTCTAAAAGTTCCATGTTCAGGTAGCTAGGGGCATCTGATAGATGAACGGACCACGTATTCAGATTCGTTTCGAAATTCTGAGCAACTTTCATATATAAATTATTTTCATCTGAGTTACGGTTTATTTTATATGATTTTATAAATATTTAATCATTTTTTGGAATTTTATTTAATCATTTAATCCAACATTATCCAGAACAGTATCAGATGACGTCAGCATGATGCAATGCTGAGGTCAGCAGTCAACAGGGGCTGACCGGAGTCAAACCTGACAGGTGGGTCCAGTGGGACCCACATGTCATTGACTGAGCTAACAAAACAGAGTTAATTTAATTTAACTAACCTAATTAGCAAGTGGGGCCCAACAGTCAGTGGGTGTTTAGTGACTTAATTAACTAATTAACTAATTATTGTTTTATTTTAATTCATTTATTTCAGGCGGGACCCACATGTCAGTGGGACAGGGGCGCCCAGTCAGCAGTTGACCCAGTCAACTGGGTCAACTGGGGCCCAGGGGGAGTGACTCAGGGACGGGGCCCACCGGCACCAGGTCAGCGCGGCGGCCGGAGCAACGCCGGCGACCATTTTAATGGTGGCGCGGCACGGGAGGCGATCGGGATTTGCGCACAGAGCGTTTCAGGAGCCGCGGCTGGGTGCGTTCGACGCGGCTGGGTGCCGCGCGGCGAATGGCGGTGGTGCGAGGGGCTGCGGTGGCCGGAGCTGAGCGCCACGAGTACGGGATCGACAAAACGACGCGTGTTCGAGCGATGCGAGGAGCTAGGCGGGATCTACGCGACGCGGCGAGCTCAACGGACTCGGTGGCGAGGCCATTTGGTCGCCGGAATATCGCCGGCGACGAGCTACGCGGAGGCGCGTTTGGGCACGAGGGGAACGGCCGCTAGGGGCAGCAAACGACGGCTAGCAAGGAGGGGAAAAGGAGCAATGGCTTACAGCGGGAGCGTAGGGACTAGGCAACGGGCTCAGGGAGGCTCGGGGCGGCCGGATTCTCCGCCGAAGTGCGTCGGGTCCAGGGAAGAAGACGGGGTCAGCGACGTCGTTGTAGTGGTCCCCGGCTCGATCTGCTCCACGCAGACGACGTGGACGAGGGTGGCGGTGCTCGAGGACGAGTCGGAGAGGCGTGAGGGAGGCGGTGGCCGCGTAGTTCAGCCGCGGCCGTCCATGGCGGCGTCGGGTGAAGTGGGGGAACGAGGGAGAGGGGCGAACGAGGCGGCTAGGGTTCGCCAGGGGGTGCGGGGAGTTGCTCTTATCCTCCCCGGCGAGCGCGGCGCGCTGTCGACCACACGAGGGGGGGGGGGCCTAGCTGCGCGCGCTCCAGGTGCTCGACAACGGCGTCGGTGAGCAGTGCAGGAGGTGGGGGAAGGCGCGGGGTGGGCTGGGCCGGTGCTGTAGAAAGCAGGCCTAAGTGCACAGTAGGTTTAGGCCTTTTGCTATTTTCCCTTTTTCTGCTTTCTTTTCTTTTCTGTTTTCCTCTTGTTTCTATTTTTGCAATAATGTGTGGCCTCAAACACTGTTTTGTAATATAGGTAACTTGTTCCAATAAACACAGTGCATTAGTTAGTACTGCTAAAAATTGGTTTGGAGGAAAATGGAGTTCACACAAATTTTGTATTAAATAAAATGTATTAAACCTTGCTGTTTTGGTACTGTTAGAGTCACTTAATTAATCTATTAAATGTTGGTTACAATTTTTGCATTGTCTCTGGAATATTTGTTATTTAATGAGCATTTTAGTTTCTGTTTTGAATAATTTTTATTTTCCACTTTGATTTAATTTGAAGTTTGAAATGCAATATGATGCAAATGATGATTAGGCACTGTTAATCTTGCTGACATGGCATTAACTAAGGGTGATCACTGTGGCTAAGTACATGGGGTGTTACATGTGGGGCTGCACAACATTGGGTACTGCAACGGGTGTATGCATAGGGTTAGGTAAATTAGTGAACCTACTATTTTCTGGACGCACCGGTTGTTTATCATAACGTTCATCATTGGCCTGTAATACCATTGAACGAATTTGACGAGGCAAGCTGATCTGAATGTCCTTATTAAATTGCTCTCTGAACTCATCAAATTTGCTAGCTACAGATTCAGTAATCGTGCGTGCCATGTCTGTCATTTGTTTGCCGTATTTACTAGCTACAGATGCATCAATTAGATGTGCAATCTCTTCTGTAGAAGCAGTTTTACTTACCCCAGCAGGATGACTTGGTGTAGCTACCTTCTGGATGACGCCGTTTCTTGTCCTTTGGAAGCCCGCCAACTTCTGCTTCAGCTTTTCCACCCTCTCTTCCTCAAGCTCCTGTTCAAGTTTCTGCCGTTCATCCTCAGGCAAATCCTCAAGTGTGACGGCGATGATGTTGTTGGGGTTGAGATCACTCCCGTCCTTGGGGTCGGTGCTCATTGTGTTCCTCTTCTTCGTCCCTAGCGGAGTCGCCAATTGTGTTGCTGCACGAAATTGATCCACACAGCACCACAGAATCCTCACTTTCGTCGAGGTAAACCGACCGTTTTTCAATGCAAAACGGCAAAGATGAGCCAAACCCTAGGGTTGCTAGGGCTGGGCAGAAGCTACGAACTAGGTACTGGAAAGAAAAGAACGTAGGAGAAAAAGTAACATGAGGTTGCAAAAGGATCGATTGATTCTTCTTTTTCCAATCGGCCAAGGCCTATATATAAGGCACACAGGACTTTGCGTTTAGGAGCAGGACTCCAGGTCCAAACCGAATAGGTTTTGGCCACTTTAAGTTGGTTGCCATGTATACAGAAAAACCTGCTTGCTAGCCATGTCCCCATGCCATGTTGCGTACAGGGCTTCACTGGCCTACAATGGAAATAATAAAATATTTCGGCCAGGATGCTAATCATACCAGATAATAGAAGTTCTATACTAGTTGCCTTGTTCACTTGCGCCACCCTCCATCCAGATGTGATCTTCCCTTCTACTTTTGCCCCAAGGAAATAACTTGCTTTGCCTGACTTGGTGTCTCTGCACTGAACATTAGCATATACACTAATCTGGCAGATCAAATAAACCTAGTAGCCAAATTATACCTGCAACATATTGCAATAAAAAAGCTAAGAGTTTCCCCCCTCTAGTTAGGGTTTCTTCCCCGCGTCGTTCCCTACAGGCTCGAGATCCTTCCCACCAGCGCCCCGCTTGGTCCAGTCAACAACTTTCACTCGGCCGACCAAGGGGCGTTGTACCGATGTTTCCCGGCCGGTGTTGTTTATTAGTGGGTTTAGCGACCGGGGTTTCGATCAAACGACTCCTTGAGACCCTAGGGTTTTGAGATGGCATCGGAAACTTCTGGCTTGCAGGACTGAGCGAAGAAAAATCTTGAAGTGATGATGCAGAGGCAGAGCTTACATGGAGGTGATTTGGATGATGTAGTATACGAAGAAGAGCCGCCGCCGATGGAGGCGAGTAGATGGTTAGCTATTATCAGGCTTCATATAGTCAAGGAGTATGGCGAGTTTTGTTTCTTCGAAAACATGAGAACTGCCTGGGATCTAACGTGGGATGTGAAGTTCAAGGCTTTGGGTGACAATCTATTCACGGTGCAGTTCTCTTCTCTTGAGGATGTGGACAAAGTAATTGAAAGAGATCCTTGGAATTTTCGTGGATGCCATGTGGTTCTATCGCCGTATAATGGATTCTCAAAGCCACCTATGATCAAGCTGTTTAAATTCAAAATATGGGTGTGGATTCATGACCTGTCAGATGGCTACAGTTCATTGGTTAAATCTCTAGCTGCGAAAGTGGGGGAGTTTGAGGCAGCTAAAACGTTGTCGAACGATTTTGCTAGTAATTTTAATCATGCTAGAGTTATAATTGATGTTAGGAAACCTCTAAAAAATCATGTGTCAATTGTGAAAGAAGGCAAGCATCAGATATTTTTGGTTAAGTATGGACATCTCCCTGGATGGTGGGTTGTTTGTGGCATGATCGGGCATCCACACATTGAGCATGGGAATGGAATTCATCTGCCATCAACACTTGTCTTTAAAGATTTGAGAGACTCTTGGGGCATGTGTACGGGGGGCACGATCGAGGCAGTGACCGCTCGTGTGGATCAGTTCGTGGTCGTGGGCGTGATTCTCAGAGAGGTCAATCTAATAAGAGTTTTCTGATGCTGATGATCAAGAGTGTAATGAGTTTGTTGAGTTACCTCAGGGCCATGATGTGTTGGGTGCTCTAGACGAAGAAGAATTAATGTGTAGGTTGGAGATACTTCGCCAACAAAAACGTGCGTGGGTAAGCACCGAGGGACAGAAGGGAAACTCTGGTGAATCACAAAACACTGCTAACTTGGAGATGCCTGGTGCGGAGCAAAAAAGAAAGAGATATTCTTGCTTTGTCGCCTCTGGTGAAACTAGGCAATCGAAAGTGAAAATGAAAAGATACCGAGCTAAACGGGGTTTATACGGTTTTGAGGATGTGGGCAGTGTTGGCAACAGCGGAGGCTTATCTTCATTTTGGCATGAATCCATTATAGTTGATGTTGTTTCTTCGAATCGGAGATACATAGATGCTCATGTTAAAAGAGGCACAGATGATCCCCAACGGAGTGTGTATATGGGGAGCCGAGAGTGGAGGATAGACACCTTATGTCGTCCCCTATACAAGATCTAAGCACTCACTTCGACTTGCCATGGCTTGTTGCTGGCAATTTTAATGAATGCATGTGGGATTTTGAACATTTTTCCTTGACACAACTGGCTGGACAGATGCAAGCTTTCCGAGATGCTCTTGAGGTGAGTGAGCTCTCTGATTTGGGCTTTAGTGGAGTTCCTCATACATATGATAATATGCAAGCTGGTAATGCTAATGCGAAAAGTGTGCCTTGATAGGGTTGTTGCTTGCCCAACGTGGAGCTCGTTGTTTGATAATGCAAGAGTAAGGCACCTCATTCTGATCATGTTCATGTCCATGTGGCTTGTGATATCTTGATAGATCGTTGGCTGAACCATAGGGTAAGGCAATATGAAATAATGTGGGAGAGGGATTGCTTTACAGGAACTTATTGCCCAAGCTTGGTAGGATGTACGATCAAAGAGCTCCCTATGTGATCTTCATTTGGCCCTAAGGAGACCTATGAATAAATTATGCTCATGGAGCAATAACACCTTTGGCAATGTTACACAGGAAATTGATAAAAATCCGTACATAATTGGAGGAGCTCATGAACATGAATGCAGACCGGGTAGAGATATGGAAATTGGTTGAGAAGATGAATGAGCTAGTATACAGGGAAGAATTGATGTGGATGCAATGATCGCAGATTTCCTAGCTGAAGGATGGTGACCG
This sequence comes from Thinopyrum elongatum, assembly GCA_011799875.1. Classification (NCBI taxonomy): domain Eukaryota; kingdom Viridiplantae; phylum Streptophyta; class Magnoliopsida; order Poales; family Poaceae; genus Thinopyrum; species Thinopyrum elongatum. The sequence continues at coordinate 422,302,597 of CM022299.1, forward strand.
TGACTCTTATTTTTCATCAAAAGGCAATGAGCAAGGAAAACACAATAAAAATGATCGAGGATGATAATGACAATCATTTACTAATAGTAAGGAGATGGGTACTGCAGCGACAAATTATTTTCAGAATATTTACAGAGCTGATCCTAGTGTTGATGCTACTCCTATCATTGGTCTCGTTAACCTTATGGTGTGTGATGCAGCAAATGCAGACTTGTGTGATGAATTTTCTGACAAGGAGATTATTGACACCCTCTTCCAGATTGGCCCTCTAAAGGCGCCAAGGCCAGACCTGCCCCTTTTTTAGCGATATTGGGCAATTATGAAAAAAGATATTATTGCAAGGGTGAAAGAGTTCTTTCATACTAGTACTATGCCCCAGAGGTAAATGGCACTGTAATTGTGATGATCCCAAAAATGGCAAACCTGGTGGAACTCACTGATTTTAGACTGATCAACTTATGCAATAAATTTGGGTGAAATACTACATTTTCTTGAAGACAGTTGCGATCCCTATACTTGTGGGTCGTTAGTGATGGATTCAGTTTTTGTTCGTCTTCGTTTGTGTGGTTATATTGATCTTTTCGATCTACAATTCTCTTCATCGGCAATGGTTGCTGCTCTGATGCGCTGGTCCTTTGAAGCGTTAGCACGATGATTTCCAGATTGTCTCCTACCATAAGGTTTGCCCGGCTCCGATGAGGGAGAGGCGATGACGACGGTGCGCCTTCGACTCACACCAGTGCTTGTAGTCGTCGCTAGGTACTCCATGGACGTGGTTGTAATTTTTATTACCTCTGGTGCCCTGTGTACTGCCATGATTGGTTAATGGGTCGAAAATTTCTCTCGCAAAAAAGAATCTTGTATTACTCATATTCGTTGATGATAATGCCAGTCATTTCATGATAATTTTTTTGAACACGGTACAGATGCAAGTGCTCATATATACGCGTATACACTCACCTCTATGAAGACACACACGCATATTCTACCCATATGAGCACCTTCGACAGGCTGAGCCGACAATTTGTGTGGACTGTCACTTAGGTTCTGACCCCCGATGGCATCTTCGCCATTGTACGTACAAGAAGTATTTTGGAAAAAAGAAGTGCATCTACGTAATGTCACCCTTGCAGTTCGGAACATGCGCCCTATTTCGGTCACACGTAGATGACAGCTACGTTGACCCAAAGCCACAAACCACGGTGAAAACGCTCGACACCCCCACGTGGAGAGGCCGGCCAACGTATAGAGAGAATCTAGAGAGAGCGCGCGCGAGCAAACTCCGCCGCTGGTTGCTCCAAAGTCCAAACCGGCACACCGACCGAGGGGAGCCACCGCCCGTCGCCATCCTCCCTCGTCTACCATATCCAGATCGGCGCACGTCACGCGGTCCCGCTCCCCTCTCCCCATCCTCGATCCACAACGGCGAGGAGTCAAGCTGAATGACGCGGCCATCGGCGGCGCGGAGAGATAAACATAACCGCGAAACATGGCGGCCTCCCTCTGTCGCAGTTAGTTTGGTTGGTACGTCGTGTACCCTTCCCCCTTATCTCCTTCCCCGACTGACTGGGACGCCGCATTTGTCCCATCCACGGCACGGCACGGCACGGAGAAGAAGAAGCCAGCTCGACTCCTCCTCCTTTCTTCTGATCCCCTCCGTCTGCCCATTCCCCAGATCCCAGCACGCCATGCCCGCGCCTGCAGGTGCGTGCAGCCAAGCCCCACCGCACGCCTTCTATTCCGCGTCCCCTAGCTTGGCCCGGCCCTGCTCCGATCCAAGGCCGCGGCGGTGACCCAGTGACCTTTCCTGCCACGCCGTCTGTCTGCCCGTCGCCCATGGACGTCATCACCAACGAGGTGCGCGTGGGGGCGTTCGCGATCGGCCCGTCCACGGCGGCGGGGCGCGCGCTCGCGCTTCGCGTGCTCCTCTGCGGCTCGCTGGCGCGGCTGCGGCACCGCCTCGCCGCCGCGCTGCGCGCCGCGGCCCCCCTGGCGGCGGCCTGGCTGCACCCGCGCCACAACACGCGGGGGATCCTGCTCGCCGTCTGCGCCGTCGCGCTCCTGCTGCGCGGCCGCGGGGGCCGCGCCGGAGTGCGCGCGCGGGTGCAGTCCGCCTACCGCCGCAAGTTCTGGCGGAACATGATGCGCGCCGCGCTCACCTACGAGGAGTGGGCGCACGCCGCGCGGATGCTCGAGCGGGAGACCCCGCGCCGCGCCACCGACGCCGACCTCTACGACGAGGAGCTCGTGCGCAACAAGCTCCGCGAGCTCAGGCACCGCCGCCAGGAAGGCTCGCTCAGGGACATCGTCTTCTGCATGCGCGCCGACCTGCTCAGGAACCTTGGTAACATGTGCAACCCCGAGCTCCACAAGTTGAGGCTGCAGGTACTGCGCTGCCCATCTGCCCAGAATTTTTTATGCCACCTGATCCTTGCTTTCGCTTTGATCATAGTACTGGTTGTTGCCGAAGTATTAGAATTGTCTCCCCTTTCCCGTAGTCAGTTGGGTAAAACTTTAACTTGGTCCATGTATTATTTGATAAGTTAATCATGAATAATAAGCCTGTTTGGTTTGTCAGACGATTCGTTCACATTATGTCAATATATGTATATACATTCTAGTGTCACTGAAATGTTTATTGTTAATGATCTACTAGGTGCCTAAAATCATCAAGGAGTACATTGAGGAGGTATCTACTCAACTGAAAATGGTTTGCAATTCTGATTCGGACGAGTTACCCCTTGAAGAGAAACTGGCATTTATGCATGAGACAAGACATGCTTTTGGTAGATCGGCCTTACTGCTAAGTGGAGGTGCTTCATTTGGCTCTTTTCATGTGGGTGTTGTGAAAACCTTGGTAGAGCATAAGCTTCTACCTAGGATTATTTCAGGATCAAGCGTTGGCGCAATAATGTGTGCTATTGTAGCCACACGGTCATGGCCAGAACTAGAGAGTTTTTTTGAGGAGTGGCATTCCTTGAAATTCTTTGACCAGATGGGTGGGATCTTTCCTGTATTTAAAAGAATTTTGACGCATGGAGCAGTTCACGACATTAGGCACTTGCAGACGCAGTTGAGAAATCTTACAAGCAATTTGACATTTCAAGAGGCATATGACATGACTGGCCGGGTTCTCGTTGTTACTGTGTGTTCTCCAAGAAAACATGAGCCACCTCGATGCCTGAACTATTTGACATCACCTCATGTTCTCATCTGGAGTGCAGTAACTGCTTCCTGTGCTTTTCCTGGACTTTTTGAGGCCCAGGAGTTGATGGCCAAAGATAGATTCGGAGAAACAGTTCCTTTTCATGCTCCATTCTTGTTGGGTGTGGAGGAACGAGCTGACGCGGCTACACGGCGCTGGAGAGATGGGAGCTTAGAAAGTGATTTGCCCATGAAGCAATTGAAGGAATTATTCAACGTAAATCACTTCATAGTAAGCCAAGCCAATCCTCACATTGCTCCATTACTGAGATTAAAGGAGATCATCAGGGCTTACGGAGGCAGCTTTGCTGCAAAGGTACGTGAAATGCTTTCTCCATAGTCTTTATTTCTATTATTTGCTTAGTCTCTGTCGGATTTCAGAGCAATTTCGATGTGACCATGCTTCCCACTAATGCGAACATAAGGATGTTTCCTTTGCTTATATTTCTTTCTGATAATACCTTTCATTGTCAGTAATGTGTGTCATTTGATGCCTTAGTAGCATCGCATAGCATAGCACTATGCTCACCAAGGCATATTTGACCGTAAATATTAGCTGAACTGTATGGCCAAGTAATTCATTTTACCAAAGTATCCCCTGGAATGATGTGGTGAAGTAAAAATTATTGACGTGGTAAAGTAATTTTTCAATTGTCTAATATTATGTTCTGATCTTTTTTGTATGTAGCTTGCTGAACTTGCTGAGATGGAAGTTAAGCATAGGTTCAATCAAGTTCTGGAACTTGGATTTCCATTAGGAGGAATAGCTAAGTTGTTTGCTCAACATTGGGAAGGTGATGTGACAATTGTTATGCCAGCCACACTTGCTCAGGTTTTGAATGTTTCTTAATCCATTCTTTCGTGTGCATGTCAAATCTTCACCACATTAATCAGTAGTCTTACTAATGTTCTTTTTCTCTCTGTATCATCAGTATTCGAAGATCATACAGAATCCTTCGTATTCTGAGCTTCAGAAAGCCGCAAGTCAGGGTAGGCGATGCACTTGGGAAAAGCTCTCTGCCATCAGGGCAAACTGCGCTATTGAACTTGCATTAGATGAATGTGTTGCCCTCCTGAACCACATGCGTAGGCTGAAGAGAAGTGCAGAAAGAGCAGCCGCTTCACAAGGATATGGTGCTACAATTAGACTCTGTCCATCTAGAAGGATTCCATCATGGAATCTCATAGCAAGAGAAAATTCAACTGGTTCTCTCGATGAGGAAATGCTCGCATCTCCCACTGTTACGAGCCATCAAGCAGTTGGAGGGACTGCTGGGCCATCTAACAGAAATCACCATCTCCAACATAGTATGCATGATAGCAGTGACAGTGAATCTGAGAGTATAGACTTGAACTCATGGACGAGAAGTGGTGGCCCTCTCATGAGAACAGCCTCAGCTAATAAATTCATCAGCTTTGTTCAGAACCTTGAGATTGACACAGAATTCAGAACAATTTCACCAAGGGGGAGTGAAGGTGATATTGTGACACCGAATAGTAACTTATTCACTGGTCACCCAATTGGTAGAGAGCCAGTTGATAACCATCCAGGGCCTGTTACTCCTGGTAGGACATCAGGCAATTCAGGTTGCGATCCTCATGATACTCTTGTTCCTAGGTCTCCATTTGGTCTTTCCACAAGTATCATGGTCCCTGAAGGTGACTTGCTGCAGCCTGAAAAGATTGAGAATGGTATTTTATTCAATGTTGTGAGAAGGGATACTCTCGTAGCGACTACTAGCGGAGTTGAACCTCATGGATCTTCACAGGAAGCAGATGTGGAAACTGTACCGACCGAGTGCCTTTATGGTGCTTCGGATGACGACGACGACAACGTGGAACTGAATGCCGACCCTGGAGATCAGAGATCCTCAATTGCAGGAACCCTAGATCCGCCCGCTTCCATGGATTGTCAAGCTGATGAAACAAGTACTACTCGATCAGAAGCTCCATCTCTCTTTGATATCTGTGTGGAGATTCCTCCAGCAACCATGATCAGAGAAAATAGTCGGCCTGACGAGCCTTCTTCAGACATAAGACTGGAGACTGTAAAGACAGAATGCCCTGATGAGAATTCAGCTGCTGGGAATGACGAAGTTGACTCAGTTCCTGCCAATAAAGAATCTTCCTATTGTTCTCAGACAGCTGAAAATGGACAGCAGCATCAAGTGGATATGGGATCTGTGAACTCCTGCAGTGTTTCAGTTTCAGAAGATGATAGACATGTCAGCCTCATTTCGAACGAGAAACCAGTTACTACTTCCAGTGGCGGAGCGGACAGTATGACATCTGGAAGAAATGAAGCAGTCAGCATAGAACGTGCCTGTTGACTGACCTAATGTTTTTCTGTGTTGGGACTTGGTAGTTCAAACAATTCGGCTTGATCTGATCTATGTGGGCAATTTAAACTCATGCCACGGTCAAACTGAATTGTGTCTATACCTAGGTGCTGTATTTCGGTTGTAGACCAGTCAACCCCCTAATGAAGCACCAAGAATGAACTTTGTTTCAAACTCACATATATGCATGAGTTCCTCTGTTTCTGAAATTGATGAAAATTCATTCTTTTTGACTGAAACTGCTGAGGCCACGGCTCTGTCCCTGTCCGGCTATGGCGCTCCCCAGTATGAGATTATTTGATTTTAACGCTTCTATTACTCCCTTCATTTTTATATACAAGGCCACTATCAAAAATACAATTTGCAACTATACAAGGCCACTAACATCAACCGAGACAAAATTGATGGTGTTTGCCTCGTACTCCCTCCGTTCCTAAATATTTGTCTTTCTATATATTTCAACAAGTGACTACATACGGAGCAAAATGAGTGAATCTACGCTCTAAAATATGTCTATACTAGTCAATGTGTACGTGCAATGTACGTTAATTTGAAAGTGAGTACATGCGGATATTAAGTAGGATATTATTTGCGTGTTATTATGTGATTAGCACTATATTTGGCATGAAATTAACTGCACGCTAAACGTGTTGAGCGCTCGACATTGAAGCAGTCTAGGTCGTTGGATTGACATGATTTGATGGCCGAGATTAAATGGATCTGCCCCTTTGAGTCTTTTTATATTGGTATACATACATCCGTATGTGATAGTCCATTTGAAATATACAGAAAGGCAAATATTTAGGAACAGAGGGAGTACCAGTAAAGGAGGACATTAATTATCCCCTGCATGCATGCGGTGTGAGAAGGTTAGCTTGCATGCGCCTCATTAATCAACCAAAGAGGAGTGAGAGCATTGGCTTGCCGTGGGTGGGAGAGAAAAATAAATATTAATTAACACGGCAAACAAGGAGACAACCTAGCTTGCAATATTGGCTTAAACACGCATTAACTTATGCCTTGGTACCTGTAATATGGGTTTGTGGCCTTGTATATAAAAATGAAGGAAGTACCTCCGTTCCAAAATATAAGTATATAGACATATTTTAGAGTGTAGATTCACTTATTTTGCTCCGTATGTAGTCCGCATTGAAATCTCTAAAAAGACTTATATTTAGGAACGGAGGGAGCAACTGTTAAAGTTATTAGCATTTGTGATTTCTAACCATTGATCTCCGGCGGTTTCATGACTCTCCTCAGTTTGGGCTGCAGGTGAACCGTTCGGTGATATTCCGCGGTGCCAACCGTGCCTAGTTTTGTCTTTCGTAGTTCTCCGTCATAGTTGGAGCTGCGTTGTCTGGTCACAGGTGGGTGAATTCTGGCAAGGATCTTCATACATCTTCACGCGGACTCTGTAATGTGTGTTCAGTCGACGATCGCCTACGGCGAAGTCGGAGTTGTTCGCTCAGGATTTAGGGATGGCGATGACGCCTCTAGGGGAGGAGTGATGACGATGACGCCTGTGTGTTGTCTCGACGAGGCCCTCCTTGAAGTAGTATGCGTGGGGTATCTTGTGTGTGCCGCTCAGCGGTTGTGATGGTTTTCGCTCGGTTTTTCATGATCAACTGGGCAATCTGGTTTTTGCTCGGTTTTCCCTAATTAACTGAGCAATCTTTTCTTCTTAATGAATGCAGGATAACTGCCATTTCAAAAAAAAAAACTCTCCTCAGTTTGTGTATCCTTTCTTCAGTCATACTTTTACCCTTTTGAGTTTTGAGCTTGTATTGTTGCAGTTGCCGATTGTTGAACCTTAGTTGTAATCAGCGCAGTTAATTTCTTGGCACCACTATAGTAGATAAGCTGTTTGCATTCTATTATTTCAGTAAAAAATGATAAACAAGATAGTAAGAGTGGGGAAAACGAACAGTTTTTCCCAATCCTAGCGGAGGTGCTAAACATTTTGACCTTAGTTTTTACTCTCTTGCTCTTCCCATCTTGTTAAGACGTTGTGTTGATTCGTTGAGGCAAATCTTGTATACTCGTTAGCTTATCGGTACAACACTGTAATCATAGGGTTTTTTATTATTACGTAAATTATACTATGTTGATGAAATAACTATTGCTGCAGGTCATAGAATGTTTATCAACTTTAGCTATTGTTGTTTGTCTAGAGAAAGATGATATCACCTAATGCGCATGCTAAGTGCGGTTAGCTTGTTTGCTTCTTCTTTAGGCAACTAGTACTGTATAAACTAAACAAAGTATAGACATCAAACTGAACAAATTGGAATAAAAATGAATGGTAAAAAACTAAAGATCAAACATAAACTATGAATTAAATTAATGTTCTTCAAAGTCGACATCTCAACATTTCACCATGATTTTTGTGAAACTAAGGGAGACCAAACATAAGCTAGACTAATTTTGAAGGTTTAAGAAAAGGTTATGTGAGATGTCCATCTCAATAGGTGATAACTTAATATCGTTGAACATGCTATAGACGTGGATGTACCACTTTCAAGGTAAGCTTGTCACCATAATATTGAAGCAGAAAATGAAAAGCACAAAATAACTCCTAACCAAAACATACTTACATTACCACTACGGTAGGACGAAACATGGGATAACAATCCATTGAATTTGGAGCTAGTGATCTGCCGGAAAAACCACCATAGGTTCCATGGGGTTGCCTGCACTGGCCATGACAACCACATGAAAATTGATTAGGTTCCAAAATTTCAGTTATGTGTGGCACGATCTCCACTAAAGAAAACAGTATCCACTTAAACAAAAAAATCTCATGAAAAGAAATAAAAAATAATACCCTAGACTTGATCTTTGATTCTAACCTTCCCGTGCTAAGGACCTTTAGAGGTGAGGGAACTAAGGAAGCATAGTAGGAAAAAAGCTAAGGGTTTCTCTGGCGGCTGGTGGTTTTTTCTCTAACTCGGAAATGATAGGCTTTTTTAAACACATGCAAAAGATTTGATTAGTTAATTAATTGAGAAGAGAGGTGACGGAGTTATTGCTCGGCAGGAGGAGCACGACAACAAAGTACATGGATATAGAAAAATGTATCACTCTCGGGACATCATACATATTACTCAAGTGCCTAGCCCCTACAGTGACCCAAATTTTTGCCTCCTCCTTAATGCGTTGCGGGATATAATATGAGGCGAGGTAGATCTCTTTCGAATGACGGAGGTATTTCTTTCATTCCATAGAGTCCACAAGCATGGGTCGTTGCCTTTTTGGTTTGTAACACCGGGGCGACATGCAAGTCCACCAAGATATAATGCTTCTTTCATGGGCCATAGTGACAAGTCTAACGTGTCTAACCCGAGCCAATCCTTGATTATTGTCTACACTCTCAACGTGAAGCGACAGTCAATAAAGGGATATGCGTCCGTCTCATTTGCTCTTTTACAAAGAGGACAAAGCTCACAATTATCCTAAACTCTCCTTTCAAGGTGATCCGCGGTCCAAATTAGGTTCTGGATGGCAAACCAGGGAAAAATTTGGTCTTGTTCATCATAGTAAGAGGCTGAGTGTGGCTCCAAGACATGATAGGGTTGCTTCTTCTTTTTTCCTTAAAAAAAAAGATAGGGTTGCTTTTTTGTTTTAGCAATCTAAAAGGAATGACTGCAAGAGGGCCAACTCGTTTGCTATTCGAGAGCTGGAAGCCCAAAAGTACGCCGTACCACACGAAGGTCAGTCGCCACAGCCCAGCCCAGCCCACGGAAGGTATAGCCTCCCCGTCCGCACACCGCACTCCCCACCACCATTTCCTGCTTCTTCGCTAGAACCCTAGCCGCCGCGCCGCCCCAAGAACCGGGAAAGGGGAGCGACAATCCGGTGTGCCCCTCCTCGTCGTCGAATCCCGCCACCTCGTAAGCCGCTCCTCTCTCCCGATCTTCTCCCTCGCTTTAATCCCAAAATGGGAGGTTCCTGCCCCTGCAGCACAATAATCTCCGCGCTCTGATCCGATCGTCTCCAGCTTTGTCTTCGCCGGGGCAAGGAGGAAATCTCGTCGGGATGGGGAAGGCGAAGCGGGCGTCCATCTTCATCAGGCTCGTGTCGGCCGCCGGCACGGGGTTCTTCTACGTGAAGCGCAAGAACCCTCGCCGGATCACGGAGAAGCTCGAGTTCAGGAAGTACGACCCCCGCGTCAACAAGCACGTCCTCTTCACGGAGGCCAAGATGAAGTGAGCGCGGGCGCGCTGGCGCGGTCTTCGCCGGAAGATGGAATAACGCCGTCGAGCCCTGTAACGAACCTGAGAGTGAGAGAGAGAGAGAGACATCTGTTCTTGTTCGTTGTTATTTTTTCCTTTGCCTGTACTGTCGATGGACTGAGCTGCGGCGCGGTGCAGCTCATCTGTTCCTTCCTGCCGCTAATCCGAGTCCGTTGCATCCCCATCCATGAAGCTCCTGGTCCAGGTCCCTGTTGCTGTGCTCTCTCCCTCCCTGACATCGTCTAGACAGATTTGACATTTGGCCTGTCTGTGTAATATCTTCTTGGTGCAACCCAACATCAGTGACTATTTGGCATTTGTGATCTCTCTCTCTCTCTCCGTGAAAACTAAAAATGGAAATGGAGGTTGATCACATGATTTAAGGTGGTAGCGTACTGAGGAATGCGTGCAGCACCTTAATACAAATTTTGCGTGATGCTAGTGCTTTTATTTGGAGATTGCAGGAGCTGGTCAGTAAAATTCTCCATGTTAGTAGGATACTATAGCATTCAGATAAATTTCTCCATGATTAGATGAATTTTGTAAATTCATTGATCGGAGGAACATGGCGAGTGGACAACATGATGGTGCAGGCTTAGGGGCCGCATGTTCTCCCCCCCTAATTCTAGTGGCAGCATACGGCTATGCAAAGACAGAGACATCACAGCAACAATGCTGAGCACTTAAATATACGACACGACAAAGACTCACCACGCCAAAGAACCATAAAAGGGCAATGCTGCTTTCACTCACTATGCGTCGGAATATTTGGGTCAAATCATGTCAGAAGAGTAATAACCTTGCAATAATTGGGCCTTTTTTTTGTTATACTCTTGTCCAACTCCTTAATTAATGGATGAGGTAAATCTTTTGCCTCTGTTTAAAAAGGATGCTTCGAGGTTGTGGCATACTGCAGATTATTGATGAATGCGTATAACACCTTTTAATGTAAATTTCATGTGATACTAATTCTTGTCTTCTGGAAATTATACGAGTTGGTTAGTAGCAACATCAGGAACAAGAGAGGGCCTAGCCATCTAGAGGAGAATTTTGAAAGTAAATTCTCAGAAGTTATATGCTATTGTTGTTAGCTCACCCCATAATTCAGCACTAGATTTCACGAATTTGACATTTTTATGTTTCTCCAGCTCCCCTTCAGCAACAGGTAGGTACTGCACGAAAGAAACAGGTAGTCCGGTAGTCCCTCCGGTTCATATTACTTGTCTTAGATTTATCTATATACGGATGTATCCATACTTATCTTAGATTTGTCTACGGAATGTATCTATACTACAAGTAATATGGATGGGAGGGAGTATTGATGTGCCTGCAGCTAGGGCTCCATGTTAGTAGGTTACTCTAGCATTCAGATAAAATTATTTCTAGATAGTTTAATATCAGTCACTACGTTGTGCGAACTACAATGCTAAAAGTGAGCACCACCTGCACCAATATAGGACAAATAAGATGAAATTTGTAAATTCATTGATCAGAGGGAACATGGGCTGAGTGGACAACAGGATGGTGCCGATTCAGGGGCCACATGTTTCTCCTCAACCTAATTCCAATGGCAGCATACGGCCGTGCAAGCTCAAGAGGCATCATTCACAGCAACAATGCTCAGCACTCAAATCAACAGACACGGCAAAAACGCAAATAGTTCATGCGTCAATTCGACATCATCTCACATCAGAGCCGATTCTATACCGGATCACAGTTTCGAACAAAATCATGGCATCTTATCAGCAGACAGGACAGAACTTACAAGCACCAATTCGAAGTCTTCTGTGCAGGCAGTTGGAAGTACTAGTACAATCTAGTAACAACAACACAGTAGCTTGCTCCAAAGCCAACATATATTGGTAGAACCCTGAAGAGAGTCCTAACAGGGATGAAATAAGATAGGGTACATTTAGTAACAGTAGCAAAAAGAAAAAAGAAGTGAAATGATGAAGACAAATATACTTTGTTATTTGATATTCTGGGGGTATTTGTACGGCGATTATGAAAAAGCCACACTAAAAAGAATATATGGGTGAAGTCCTAAGCTATATGAATCAACTAAGGTGGACGTTTGTAAGAAGCCTTGTTAGTTTACTGAGGGTCTCTCGAGCCGAGACCGTGTCGGGGTGGTGCTCGCCGCAGATGGAAGTGCGGATGAATATGGCCTTCCGTATCAGGTCATCCCCGATGCCATACTGTCCACCTCGGAGCATCAGCTTGGCCCGTGTTTCTAGTACAGAAGCTTTCAGAAGAGCCAGCTCCTGCCAAAGATAGGTGTACTGGGCTTCTGACTGAACTGGCCTAAAGCAGGAGATTGATGTTTCTCTCCATTTGCCAGCATGAGAGAGCATGGATTCAGCTGCACGCTCCAATGCATCCGTGCACAGGCGCAGCAGCTCCAGCGCAGCGTTACATCGGGAATATGTGATGAATGTGTTTATCGCAAGTGGCACCACAATCTGCTTCACAAAGAACATCAACTCAGATGGCCTCAGTTCTACCAGAAAAGGATCAGAACCAAATCCAAAAGCCATGAAGCAGGCAGCCCATAGGTGCTCAGAAGAATGTTTGATTGATCCTCGAAGGTACACTGATTGGACCGCAGCTTGAGCCGTTCTTGTGCCTCCTCGCTTGCGAGCATATAGCCTGATCATATCATGGAACTGGATATACTCAGACTTTGCGCTGCACCTGGCAATTCCAAACCTCATCAACATTGCAGCTGCTTCAGCTTCAGATCTCTGCATCCTTGAAGTTGCAAGGCCACAAGTTAGTGTTCGCCACCACTTCCTCCACCTTGGACCCCTCCGATGCTTCTTTGGGATTTTATGTGCAGCCAGAGCCAACATATGAATTGGAACTGCAGATGGTGCAAACCAACCACTCACTTGAACCATACGAATTGCCAGACTCCTGGGACCATCTGCGTGCTCAAATATCGATAGGCAGACATCCAGGAGTCTAACAAGGATTTCATGATTTTTCAAGCTGATTACTTCTCTCTCATTCCAAGAAAAATCTCTTATGGGCGATGGCCGATTCAACGTGTCAAGAAGCCTACTTGGAGTAATTGGAAGCTCCGAGAGTATAGCTCCAACAATAGCTAGGCCAAGAGTTAGCCTCCCAAGCTTTTCTTCAATGACCTTGAGCGCATCAATTTCCATTAGCGGGTATTCCTTGACAGCCCCCTTCATCAAAGTCATTGCCTCAGCACCAGATAAATAAGAAAGCTTCATTGGCTCCAAGTTCATCACCCGTGAAAGCCGTGTTGTTATGATGAAGTGAGTCTCTCCACCAAATTGTGGGAGAAGGTCCATTATGACTCTCTTATCCCACCAGTCCTTCTCACTCTCCAGATTATCAATGATAACTAAATATGGTATGTCCCGCATCAGTTCTTGTCTTATCTTGGCAATGGCTTCCTCTTCCTGTTCTTCAAAGCATCGGTCACTTCCTTTCTCATGCAAGCGAGTATCAACACTTAAATCTACTTCCAGAAGAGTCCGCAAAGACAAATAATTATGTCGAATGTATCTGCTCTCCCCTCTGATCCACAAAATCATCTTATATCTCTGGGAGAACCTGTATGCGTACTCCAAAGCCAAGTCTGTCTTGCCCATTCCAGATTCCCCTGATATGCAAGCAATGCCCTTTCCATAGAGTATCTTCCTAGTTTTTTTCTTCCTCCCATATCTCCCAGCGTTCTTCACTCTGGATTGTCGGCCATGCTGCAGTGGAGTGCCCAGTCTCTGCATCTCAATGCTTTCCTCAGTCTCCTTCCACAAAACTGGTTCCTTTCCCTTGATGGCATCTGCATTTAATTGCTCATAATTGTTAGCAGACCAGCCACTCACAGGGCCTTTTCTTCGTTGCTTTGTCTTGAGCTCAAAATACTTCTTTTCCCCTTCCCCACTGACATCACCAAACAAAATGAGCTCCAACTCCGAGAGCTCCTTTTTCCTCCCGACGAAATCACCATTGCGAGGGAAAGGAAATTCATCTTTCTCCACCCTCGCTCTCCACCTATTCACCCGATCAACCACACTTCTCCTACCTAATTTTGTGGCCAAAAGAATAACTGCTTGCAGTATGGAGGCTCTCCAATTGGTATCATTCGCTTCTAACTGCACATCTACCACTCGAGAAAGAGCATCAACTGATTCCCTCCATTCATTCTCCATTCCACCATATAACATCCACAGCTCACCGCCATGTTTCTCCCACAGTTCTCCTCTCTTCTCTATGATATCTCTGGCAAGGCAATCAGCAGAACCCAAGTCAAAGAATATAGGGATCAGATTTTTCTTGCCGAAGAAGTTCCTGAGCTCCTCAATGGTATAAGGATTGCCAAATGACTTTTTTGTAAGGATGACAATTCCATATGTGGAAGCATTCATTACCCTCTCAACAGCATCATGGCTGTGTGAATTCCGACACCTGGCCCGATCAGAAGCAAAACAACTGATTCCATGAATCTCAAGTTCTGCACGAAGCCAATTTGTGAACCTCAGCAGTGAAGCCTTGCGGCCATGAAACCCTATGTACACATCGTAGGTCCGAAGCCTACTGACAGAAGCTGCTGATGGCGTAGGTTGAGAGGATGAAGATTTCCGATATGTTCCCACCTGCCTCTTCTGTTTCTCCTTTCGAGTTGAACGATCACAATAGCTAGTCGGAGTCGCTGACGAGCTACCTTGGTATGGGCCATTGAAGGTGGAAATGAAGCTGGGATTGTTATAGACAATTGCTGGAGTTCCAAAATTACTTGAAGTGCAAAGGCTGGGAGGAGGAGAAGCATCTTCTAGCAATAACCTTATGTTGGCTGATGGTAACTGCTCCTGCTGTACCAGAGTGTCACTAGAAAGAATATCACCGATTTTCAGCGCGATACCAGTCGGGGAGTTATTGTGCTCGATATGAGCATGCTCTGGGCAATGAGCAGACAGTGATCGTGGTGTGAAGAAAGGTGACTGGTTGGCAGAAACAAATGTGGAGGAAGAGGATGACAGGTTCCTTGATGGTGCTGAGACCAAAGCCCCGACATCAGAGCTTTCCTCTTGAAGCTCCATACACCCATTTTCAGTACTATCCAGCTCTCAAGATGGCCTGTAATTCAACTGATCGATGTGCAAATCAGTATCTGCAGAAGATAGAAACAAGTCCATCATGATTTGAAATTGTTCAATCAGTTCGTAGCCAGTACTACATATACAATGAAATACACACTTGGGAATAAATCAAAATGACATATGGGTAATTCAACAGCAGCGAAGAAACAACCAAGCCAGCAAACAGCAGTAAAACGTACACATTCTACGCGTTGAAATAAAATGATGAAATTTGGAGAAAAAGGACAAAACGAAACTGTAGCAAAGGTGCGTTCGATTGGTCATTCGGATAGAGTAACCCACCATGGCTCAATAATGGCTCAGCAAGTACTACGCCCAGGACGAGAGAGAAAAACTTTCTCCAATTCCTTGATGATGCTTTGATTTTGTTTATTATTAGACGCCGGCAGGAAAAGGGAAACCAAGGTTGAGATGAGAATGAGATGAGCTGTGCGCTTTACTACAGTCATCAATTCGGCAGCGGAGGAAGAAATAACTGTCATTGGTGACATAACATGGCATGGCGAGAATTAGGTTGCCCATACTTGATGATGATGCACAGCGTACCAAGTACAACCTGGGCCAGCAGCCGAGATGGGAAAAGAAACCAACCGTGTACGGCTCAGCGAGGGAGGAAAAATGGCAACTCTTTTCATTTCTTTCGTCGCAGCCTTTAATAGTAGGAGTAGCAGCGCGCGGGGGGAGAAGCGGATCTAATGGCGCCCGCGCCAACCGAAGCTCCAGATCTGCCGGCGGCTCTCGCAGTCGCAGCCGGGTCCCAACGAATCGGCGGAGAAAAAGGCAAGCTCTGGACTGAAACCGAACAAGATCACGCGTGCCATGCCGACGGCTCTCACTCAGATCTGGCAAAGCAGAAAGCCGGCAGAGAAACCTCGAGAGCACGCCTCCGTTCAGTAGACCACAGGCCAAGCAAGCGGGACGCCTCCACAACCCAGAAGGAAAAACAATCGTCCGCTCTACGGATTGCTAGCTAGCACACCGGTAGAAACAGCAACAGAGGAAGGAACTCAAATTTGAAGTACCTGCGGCTTACATTTCTTCCCCCTCGAGACAGCCCCGGCGCGCGCGCGGTTCCTGCTCCCGCGCCGGATCCAGTTCCGCTCGGCTTGCTAGCTGCGGCGGCGGCGGCGAGGATCCACCGGAACCAGCTTTCTTTGCTGTCTGTTAGCTCCGGAAGCGGCAGCAGCAGCGGTGAGTCCAAGGCCAGTGTGAATGTGTGCGCGTGATTCGTCGGGACGAGGCAGTGTCAGTGTGAGGTGTCGCGGCGGGCCATTTTTATATGGCAGAGTGAAGGGAGGGAGGAAGCAGCGGCGACGGCGGGGAGGGAAGGAGGCAAAAGCTGAGCGAGCCGCGAGCGTACTGTATAGAGAGGGGGAGAGGGAGGATGAGATTAGTGGTGGTGGTGGTATAATTGGTGGCTTAGGCTGGGATTAATTAAGGCTGGCCACGCCGAGGCGGGCCAGCCGTGTGGGTGGTCCCAAGGTTAGCGACACGTTGGTTGGGTAGGAGAAGGAGACAGGCACGAGCGCGCCTGCTATGACCCGACAGCGAGAGCCGGTTCGAGCCGAGTTGGGTGTGAAAAAAGGAAATGATGGACGTAGTGGGGGATCTTCGGGAGCCACCACAATCTGATCCGTGGAAGAAAAGCTGTGAATATTTGAGGAGGCATTTTTTTAAAAGCGAAATCACTAGTTAAGGGTATCTCAAGTATTTACCGCACGCCGCTTCTCAGCAACAAGTGGAATGTCGCTTCACAAAAAACGGTTCCCGATGCGCTCAGCTTGACACGTGGTGCAAGGAGAGGCGACTACGTCGGGTTTTCTTTTTCGTGGTTTCTGGTTTTCCTTCTTTTCACTTTACCCCCTAATCTTTTAGGTTAGAGTTGCGGCATGCTCTTTCCCCTTCTCACCGCTTGTCGTTGTTGCTTCTTGCTCTTTCATCGCCTCTCTTCTTCGGGCCCGTCCATCACCTCCGTTGGTTTCTTCTTGTTGGTTAGTTTTCCCGTCGTCCTCATTTTTTCTCATGATTAGACTTTACTTTACATGGAGATTTGGAATAAAATCCGCTGCAAGATTCAACATTTCTTCTTTGATGTGTCTTCTCGTGTTCGGGGATCGGAGTTTATTAGGTTATATGATGTATGATTTAGCTATTTTCTCTCTAGTCTGGGGTTCATCATGTTGGTTTACTGTGTCCCCCCCCCCTTCACTTTCCTTTTCCTATTAGATTTCTGGGTAGGGAGTTATATCACAGACCAAACATCTCTGGTGAAATTTGGCGCGTGAATTTGCCTCCCAGCTTTTTCTTATTGAGTGCATTGGATCTTTTGTGAATGACCTTGGTAACTTGGCAAGCTCTCTCCTCTGTGCCATGAGCCCTCTTGTGATCCTAAATAATTTCTTCGGATTTATTTCTAAAATCCTAATGCCACAATATATAAAACTATGGTTTTGTTTTTGGCCATTACACAGGAAACTTCTTTTCCTTTGCATCCATGACTTTCCAATTACTCCTATAAATGATGATGGAGTACGAATGCGGGCTTTTGGAGATCGAGCTCCAGGGAGCTTGTTTTCAAAAACCAATTGTCTACGGCGTGAAAATATTGTTTTTTTAACATTCATACACATGTGTATTACGTGTGTGCAAAATTTCATAACAGTATACTTTCAAAAAGATGACAAATACATATTTCTAAAATGGGCCGATTCTTTTTGTTGTTGGCCGGAATTTTGTTCTTTGTACTGCCTACAAATCACAATATTTTCAAACGATTTTCCACACGTTCATGTGGAACACGTATAAGTTTGCGAGGATTTTTTTTATTTTTCGTCAACTTTGAAATATGACTTTTGAACTTTTTAAAATACCAAGCTCCCTGGAGCTCAGTCACCGTTGGCATTTTCCGGCTGGAGTACCCATCTCTTGGGAGCTTAGGCGCATGCATGAGAGTGCCTTCCGCGTCATCTGTTTTGCGCGCGCCTCCCACCGTTGGCTCCCTCGCGTGCTCCCGGTCGTCCGATCTCCATGGTCGCCCCGCACTCATGGGATTTTCATCGAGGGTCCATGACACGTGGGTCGCGACACGACCCGGTGATGTTGTCAAATCCAACATATCTCGGGTACGGGGTCCCGAACAAGTAGCCTTGGTGCGATGGTAACAGAGACACGTGATTTTGCCCAGGTCCGGGCTCTCTCTAAGAGAGAATACCCTACATCATGCTTTGATTGTATTGATTTCGAGGGAGTACAAATTACAGGTTGATCTACCACATGAGATCGTTGTGGTTTATATAGATACCAGGGGGTCTAGGGTTTACACATAGGTCGGTTACTGATGTGTGCTAGAACTACGTCAGTTTTTCCCCAGAGAGGAAGGGATGATGCAGTACATCGACGGTAGGTATTTCCCTCAGTGATGAGACCAAAGTTATCGAACCAGTAGGAGAACCACGCAACACCACGTAAACAGCTCCTGCACACAAAGAACAAATACTTGCAACCCGACGTGTTAAAGGGGTTGTCAATCTCTTTCGGGTAACGAGATAGATAAAATTGTAGTAGATTGAAAGATGCAAATAAAAGTAAATAAAATTCAGCGAGGTATTTTTGGGTTTTTGGATTAATAGATCTGAAAATAAAAGTTGCAAATAAATAAAAGAGCGAATAGCAAAATAGATCTTGAAGGCAAATATATTAAAGAAGAGACCCGGGGGCCGTAGTTTTCACTAGTGGCTTCTCTCAAGAAAAAATAGCAAACGGTGGAAAAAAATTACTGTTGGGCAATTGATAGAACTTCAAATATTCACGATGATATCCAGGCAATGATCATAGATTAGTAGACCGACTCCTGCCTGCATCTACTACTATTACTCCACACATCGACCGCTATCCAGCATGCATGTAGTGTATTAAGTTCATGGAGAAACAGAGTAATGCAATAAGAATGATGACATGATGTAGACAAGATCTATTTATGTAGAAATAGACCCCATCTTGTTATCCTTAATGGCAATGATACATACGCGTCGTTTCCCTTTCTGTCACTGGGATCAAGCACCGTAAGATCGAACCCATCACAAAGCACATCTTCCCATTGCAAGATAAATAGATCAAGTTGGCCAAACAAAACCCAAATATCGGAGAAGAAATACGAGGCTATAAGCAATCATGCATATAAGAGATCAAAGAAGACTCAAATAACTTTCATGGATAAAAAGATAGATCTGATCATAAACTCAAAGTTCATCGGATCCCAACAAACACACCGCAAAAAAGAGTTACATCATATGGATCTCCAAGAGACCATTGTATTGAGAATCAAACGAGAGAGAGAAAGCCATCTATCTACTAACTACGGACCCGAAGGTCTACAATGAACTACTCACGCATCATCGGAGAGGCACCAATGAGGATGATGAACCCCTCCATGATGGTGTCTAGATTGGATCTGATGGTTCTGGAACTTGCGGCCGCTGGAATTGATTTTCGTCGACTCCCCTAGGGTTTCTGGAATATTGGGGTATTTATAGAGCAAAGAGGCGGTGCGGGAGGCCCCCGAGGTGGGCACAACCCACCCCGGCGCGCCTGGGCCTCCAGGCACGCCCTGGTGGGTTGTGCTCCCCTCGGAGCACCCCCCAGGTGCTTCTCTGGCCCACTGGATGTCTTCTGGTCCAAAAAAAATCCACAAAAAGTTTCGCTGCGTTTGGACTCCGTTTGGTATTGATTTCCTGCGATGTAAAAAACATGCAGAAAACAACAACTGGCACTGGGCACTATGTCAATAGGTTAGTACCAAAAAATGATATAAAATGATTGTAAAACATCCAAGAAAGATAATATAACAGCATGGAACAATCAAAAAGTATAGGTACGTTGGAGACGTATCAGCATCCCCAAGCTTAATTCTTGCTCGTCCTCGAGTAGGTAAATGATAAAAACAGAATTTTTGATGTGGAATGCTGCCTAACATGTTCATCACATATTCTTTTCTTAATAGCATGGACATTTGGACTTTTATATGGTTCAAATCAATAGTCTAGTTTTGACATGATAACTTAAATACTCAAGCATATCAACAAGCAACCATGTCTTTCAAAATATCAACGCTAAAGCAAGTTATCCCTAGCCCATCATGCTCAATCATTGATCTATTCATGAAACACACTCGAATATTAGCTACACCCAATGCTCAAGTACGATCATAGTGCCCCGTAGTTGGTGCTTTGTAAGAGAAGATGGAGACTCAAATTAAAAATAAAAATTGCATAAAGTAAAAGAAAGGCCCTTCGCGGAGGGAAGTAGGGATTTGTAGAGGTGCCAGAGCTCAAAGCTTAAATTGAGAGCTAAAAACATTTTGAGAGGCATACTTTACTCACCAACGAAAACGACTTAGAGCTCCCAACACTTTTCATGCTAGATATATCATAGGCGGTTCCCAAACAGAAAATAAAGTTTATTCCTTTTTCCACCATTTCTTTCACTTTCCATGGCTAGCCGTATCCACGGGTGCCCTCCATACCAACACTTTCCAAGGAATTTATTATTTGACAACATAAAGTAAATTCATTTTTCATTTCGGGACTGGGCATCCCTAATACCTTTGCCGTACTCTTGTGCAATGACAAGTGGATAAACACTCATCGTGAGAATAACACATCTAGCATGGAAAATATTGGCCACCCCTCACCGCCTCACGAGCGGTACGAGCACACAAAAGAGAAATTTATTTTAAAAATTAGAGATGGCACATACAAATTTGCTTAGAACGGCACGGAAATACCGCATATAGGTAGGTATAGTGGACTCATATGGCAAAACTGGTTTAAAGGGTTTTGGATGCACAAGTAGTGATCATACTTGGTGCAAATGAAGGCTAGCAAAAAGATTGAGAAGCGCCCAACCAAGAAACGAATAATCTCGTAAGCAAGCATTAAGCATAAGTAACACCGAATAATGCACCATAAGTAAGATATAATTTCTTTGCATAACTATTGACTTTTGTACTTGCATAGGGAATCACAAACCTTAACACCAATATTCTTACTAAAGCATAATTACTCATCAACATGACTCACATATCACATCATCATATCTCAAAACTATTACAAGGAATCAAGTTTATTTTGTCCAATGATCTTCATGAAAGTTTTTATTATATCCTTCTTGGATATCTATCACTTTGGGAATAGTTTCATATGTTGCTTTTAATAAGCTCAAACAAATATAAGTGAAGAACATGAGCATAATATTTCTTTCTCTCAAATTAATCTAAGTGAAGCAAGAGAGAATTTCTTCAAAATTTTACTAACTCCCAAATAAATCTAAGTAAAGATGAGAGCATTTCTTCAAAAATAACAAAGCACACCATGCTCAAAAAGATATAAGTGAAGCACTAGAGCAATTCCAAGGCTCTAAAAATTTAAGTGAAGCATAGGAGCAAGCATAGTATAGTTTTTGGCTCTCTGCTTTAAGTTCATGCTTGCTCCTATTACTCCATACATCACGTCCAAGATTACTAGACCGACTCCTGCCTGCATCTACTACTATTACTCCATACATCGACCGCTATCCAGCATGCATCTAGTGTATTAAGTTCATGGAGAAACAGAGTAATGCAATAAGAACGATGACTTGATGTAGACAAGATCTATTTATGCAGAAATAGACCCCATCTTGTTATCCTTAATGGCAACGATACATACGTGTCGTTTCCCTTTGTGTCACTGGGATCAAGCACCATAAGATCGAACCCATCACAAAGCACCTCTTCCCATTGCAAGATAAATAGATCAAGTTGGCCAAACAAAACCCAAATATCGGAGAAGAAATACGAGGCTATAAGCAATCATGCACATAAGAGATCAAAGAAGACTCAAATAACTTTCATGGATAAAAAGATAGATCTGATCATAAACTCAAAGTTCATCGGATCCCAACAAACACACCGCAAAAAAGAGTTACATCATATGGATCTCCAAGAGACCATTGTATTGAGAATCAAACGAGAGAGAGAAAGCCATCTAGCTACTAACTACGGACCCGAAGGTCTACAATGAACTACTCACGCACCATCGGAGAGGCACCAATGAGGATGATGAACCCCTCCGTGATGGTGTCTAGATTGGATCTGGTGGTTCTGGAACTTGCGGCGGCTGGAATTGATTTTTGTCGACTCCCCTAGGGTTTCTGGAATATTGGGGTATTTATAGAGCAAAGAGGCAGTGCGGGAGGCCCCCGAGGTGGGCACAACCCACCTGGGCGTGCCTGGGCCTCCAGGCGTGCCCTGGTGGGTTGTGCTCCCCTCGGAGCACCCCCCAGGTGCTTCTCCGGCCCACTGGATGTCTTCTGGTCCAAAAAAAATCCACAAAAAGTTTCGCTGTGTTTGGACTCCATTTGGTATTGATTTCCTGCGATGTAAAAAACATGCAGAAAATAGCAACTGGCACTGGGCACTTTGTCAATAGGTTAGTACCAAAAAATGATATAAAATGATTATAAAATGATTGTAAAACATCCAAGAATGATAATATAACAGCATGGAACAATCAAAAATTATAGATACATTGGAGACGTATCAGTTACATCTAGGGATCATGGTGTAGGCAACCTCTAACTCTTGGAGTAGGGGGCAAATCTTCAGAAATATCCCTTCTTAGCGCTTCTGGGCTTGACGAGTATGGCCCACTAGTAAATCATCATGGGGGTCCTTGGCCCGGCCCTCCTAGCCAGGAAATGAAGTGGTGAGCACCACCTAGTCTAGGACACCATTAGTAGCCCCTAAACCGGTCTTCAAGCCGAGAATGATCCTCGGTTCTTCCGACCTGCTCTCCGTCTTCGGTCGTCGGTCTTGTAAGGTGGTTCGACCAGTCCTTCCCATGGTCTTTTTGAATAGTTTGAGTCTGACCGAAGAGTTCCCACCTCGGGCATCCGAGGAGCCCCTCAAAAATTTCCATTGTTCTTTAACAGAAGCAATTGGCGTTTCCGTGTTACACATCGGATTGGAGATGTTTTCCCGCGCGTTGCTACCTTAGAGATGAAGTGTTCTCGCGCTTGGATAAGGACGACAGTTTAGTCTTGCTCTGACAACTTTGACCAGCTCGAACCGTCATCGTGCGCAGCAGAGATGTGTAGTCATTTCTAGGGTCATCATAGCATGCTAGTGCGGCTTGAGGCCCCACTACTGGCACATATAATCAGCAAAGCGATCTTCCCCCAAGATGCATAGTGGCACTGTTAACCACCCCTTGATTCCCACGTGAGCTTAACGCATGACGCCTGGGGAACTCGTGAAATTACAGCCATGCGACACGCTTATTCTGCATTTTAACCTGCCTATTAAAGACTACAGGTGAGAGAAAACCAAGTTTACACTCTCAATCTCCCTTGCCTTTGATACGTCCATTTTGCATCATGTTTTTATAGTGATATTTATTGCTTTATGGACTGTTATTTCACTTTATAATACAATTCTTATGCCTTTTCTCTCTTATTTTGCAAGTTTCACATGAAGAGGGAGATTGTCGGCAACTGGAATTCTGGACCGGAAAGGGCTATATCGGAGACACTTTTTCTGAACAACTCCAAATGAGCTAAAAAATTGGAGAATTATTTTGGAATATATTAAAAAAATTGGCGAAATAAATACCAGAGGGGGTCCACCAGGCAGCCACAAGCCTGGGGGGCGCGCCCTACCCCCCTGGGCGCGTGATACATCTCCAATGTGTCTATAATTTTTGCTTGTTCCATGCTGTTATATTATCATTCTTGGATGTTTTACAATCATTTTATAGCAACTTTATATCATTTTTGGGGACTAACCTATTGACATAGTACCCAGTGCCAGTTGCTGTTTTTTGCTTGTTTTTTACTTCGCAGAATATCAGTACCAAACGGAGTCCAAACATAGCGAAACTTTTTGCAGATTTCTTCTGGACCAGAAGACACACAATGGGCCAAAGAAGTACCAGAGAGGAGGCCCGAGGTGAGCACAAGACACCTGGGCATGCCAGGAGGCCCAGGCGCGCCCAGGTGGGTTGTGCCCACCTCGGTGACCTCCCGCACCGCCTCTACGCCCTATAAATTCCCAAATATTCCAGAAATCCTAGGGGAGTCGACGAAACACAATTCCAGCCGCCGCAAGTTCCAGAACCACAAGATCCAATCTAGACACCATCACGGAGGGGTTCATCATCCTCATTGGTGCCTCTCTGATGATGCGTGAGTAGTTCACCATAGACCTACGGGTCCATAGGCAGTAGCTAGATGGCTTCTTCTCTCTTTTTGATTCTCAATACAATGGTCTCTTGGAGATCTATTTGATGTAACTCTTTTTTGCGGTGTGTTTGTTGGGATCCCATGAACTTTGAGTTTATGATCAGATCTATATCCATGAATATTATTTGAGTCTTCTTTTGATCTCTTATATGCATGATTATTTAAAGCCTCGTATTTCTTCTTCGAATCTTTGGTTTAGTTAGGCCAACTAGATCGATTTTTTCTTGCCATGGGAATAGGTGCTTTGTGATGGGTTCGATCTTGCGGTGTTCTTTCCCAGTGACAGAAGGGGCAGCAAGACACGCATGTATCGTTGCTATTAAGGATAACAAGATGGGGGCTATTCCTACATGAATAGATCTCGTCTATATCATGTCATCGTTCTTATTGCATTACTCCGTTTCTCCATGAACTTAATACACTAGATGCATGCTGGATAGCGGTCGATGTGTGGAGTAATAGTAGTAGAAGCACGCATGAGTCGGTCTACTAATCTTGGACGTGATGCCTATATATTGATCCTTGCCTTGGATATCGTCATAATTATTCGATCTTCTATCAATTGCCCAACAGTAATTTGTTTACCGACCGTGTGTTATTTTCTCGAGAGAAGCCACTAGTGAAATCTACGGCCCCCGGGTCTATCCTTTATCATATTTTCTTTGAGATCTATTTTTATTCATTTTTATTTTTAGATCTATTATTTCAAAAACCCAAAAATACCTTGCTGCACTTTTTTATTACTTATTTTATTTCACGTTTTATCGAGAGCTATTTATCCAATCTATCACAAATATTTTCCCATTCACTTGCCAATTTCTGGCGCCGTTACCCAGGAGGGATTGACAACCCCTCTTACGCGTTGGGTTGCAAGTATTTGTTCTTTGTGTGCAGGTATCGTTTACATAGTGTTGCTTGGTTATCCTACTGGATTGATATCTTGGTTTCATAACTGAGGGAAATACCTACCGTAGTTGTACTGCATCATCCCTTCCTCTTTGGGGAAATACCGACGCAGTTTCAAGCGACATCAGCGCGCCCCCCAAGCTTGTGATGCCCCTGGCAGGCCTTCGGGGCCCATCTTCTCCTACATGGTGCCATTTTACCTAGAAAAATTAGAAGGGAGGTCTCGGGACGAAGCGCCGCCGTCTCGAGGCGGAACCTAGGCAGGAGCACTTTTGCTCTCCGGCGGAGCGATTCCGTCGGGGAAAATTCCCTCCGGGAGGGGGAAATCGAAGCCATCGTCATCACCAATGATCCTGTCATCATGGGAGGGCCAATTTTCATCAACATATCACAAGCACCATCTCATCTCAAACCCTAGTTCATCTCTTGTATTCAATCTTTGTCTCAAAACCTCAGATTGGTACCTGTGGGTTGCTAGTAGTGTTGATTACATCTTGTTGATAGTTGGTTTATTTGGTGGAAGATTATATGTTCAAATCCTTGATGCTATTCAATACCCCTCTGATCTTGGACATGAATATGATTTTTGAGTAGTTACTTTTGTTCTTGAGGACATGAGAGAAGTCTTTTCATAAGTAATCATGTGAATTTGGTATTCGTTCGATATTTTGATGATATGTATGTTGTTGCTTCGTTTAGTGGTGTCATGTGAACGTCGACTACATGACACTTCACCATCCTTGGGCCTAAGGGAAGGCATTGTGGAGTAGTAATTAGATGATGGGTTGCTAGAGTGACAGAAGCTTAAACCCTAGTTTATGCGCTATTCTGTAAGGCGCTAATTTGGATCCATATGTTTCATGCTATGTTTAGATTTATATTAATTATTCTTTCATAGTTGCGGATGCTTGCGAGAGGGGGTAATCATAACTGGGAGGCTTGTTCAAGTAAGAACAACACCCAAGCACCGGTCCACCCACATATCAAATTATCAAAGTAGTGAACGCGAATCGAACAAACATGGTGAAAGTGACTAAATAAAATTCCCTTGTGTCCTCAAGAACACCTTGCTTATTATAAGAGACCGTTCCAGCCTGTCCTTTACTACAAAAAGGATTGGGCTACCTTGCTGCACTTTTGTTACCATTACTACTTATTACCCGTTACAAATTATCTTGCTATCAAACTACTTGTTACCGATAATTTCAGTGCTTGCAGAAAATACCTTGCTGAAACCGCTTGCCATTTCCTTCTGCTCCTCGTTGGGTTCAACACTCTTACTTATAGAAAGGACTATGATTGATCCCCTATACTTGTGGGTCATCATCCTTCAGGTTCTTTCTCGGGCTCCTGCGCCCAGAAACCTGAGTCCAAGAAACCTCCAGTTTTCCCCTCTCTTTTCTTCCTCAAGCGATGGCCTGAGAGAGCAGCCATGTTCCCGTGGCAAAAGCCCTCGAAGGGTGGCCAAAAGGGGGCGGTGGAGGGCAAGTCTGCTCCCAAGATGAGGGGACTATGGCGGTGCTCGATAGTCACCGACAAGCACATCACCAAGCTTAGGGACGTCGGGTACCTTCCAGCATACACTACAAAAAAGACACATCCGTGACATTATGGCCCGAACGAAAACTTTTTCTGTCATGGATATGACACTTCCATTATGATAATTGTGACAAAAACACATATCATCATAAATATGGTGGGCTCCTACTTCTATGAAGAAAAATTATGACAGAAAATGGGCTTTTGTCCTTGGCGGGCCAGAGACGCACCTGCATGACATTCTTTGGGCCGTCCGTGACGTAAAAAATCGTGGTAGAAGTGAGGGCGAGGAAAATTTCAGGGAGTTACCGATTACCGTGGGTGGTCAGGGCCAAGCGATGTAGTGTGGTTTGCGGGTTTCTCTCGTACGCGTGTGTGTGCAAGGCGTTCGCTAACTGAACCTGAGCGAGGCGTTCGCTTACTGAACCCTGATGCGGCTTGAACTACGTCGGTATTTCCCCAAAGAGGAAGGGATGATGCAGCACAGCTACGGTAGATATTTCCCTCAGTGATGAGACCAAGGTTATCGAACCAGTAGGAGAACCAAGCAACACTATGTAAACGGTACCTGCACACAAAGAACAAATACTTGCAACCCAACGCGTAAGAGGGGTTGTCAATCCCTCCCGGGTAAAAGATAGAATTGTTTTGTAGTAGATTGTATAAATAGATCTCGCAATAAAGCAAAATAAAATAAATAAAGGAAAAGTGCAGCAAGGTATTTTTGGGTTTTTGGAATAATATATCTAAAAATAAAAGCGAATAAAAATAGATCTCGAAGGCAAATATGATAAAGAATAGACCCGGGGGCCGTAGATTTCACTAGTGGCATCTCTCGAGAAAAATAGCATACGATGGGTAAACAAATTATTGTTGGGCAATTGATAGAACTTCAAATAATTATGATGATATCCAGGCAATGATCATTATATAGGCATCACGTCCAAGATTAGTAGACCGACTCCTGCCTGCATCTACTACTATTACTCCACACATCGACCGCTATCCAGCATGCATCTAGTGTATTAAGTTCATGGAGAAACAGAGTAATGCAATAAGAACGATGACATGATGTAGACACGATCTATTCATGTAGGAATAGACCCCATCTTGTTATCCTTAATAGCAACGATACATACGTGTCATGTCCCCTTCTGTCACTGGGATTGAGCACCATAAGATCGAACCCATCACAAAGCACCTCTTCCCATGGCAATAAAAATCGATCTAGTTGGCCTAACTAAACCAAAGATTCGAAGAAGAAATATGAGGCTATAAGTAATCATGCATATAAGAGATCAAAAGAAGACTCAAATAACTTTCATGGATAAAATAGATCTGATCATAAACTCAAAGTTCATCGGATCCCAACAAACACACCACAAAAAGAGTTACATCAAATAGATCTCCAAGAGACCATTGTATTGAGAATCAAAAGAGAGAGAGGAAGCCATCTAGCTACTAACTACGGACCCGAAGGTCTACAATGAACTACTCACGCATCATGGAGAGGCACGAATGAGGATGATGAACCCCTCCGTGATGGTGTCTAGATTGGATCTGGTGTTTCTGGAAGTTGCGGCAGCTAGAATTGTGTTTGTCGACTCCCCTAGGGTTTTTGGATTTTTGGGGTATTTATAGAGCAAAGAGGCGGTGCGGGAGGCGGCCGAGGTGGGCACAACCCACCAGGGCGCGCCTGGCCCCCCAGGCGCACCCAGGTGGGTCATGCTCCCCTCGGAGCCCCCTTTTGGTACTTCTTTGGCCCATCGTGTGTCTTCTGGTCCAGAAAAAATCTCCAAAAAGTTTCGCTGCATTTGGACTCCGTTTGGTATTGATTTTCTGCGAAGTAAAAAACAAGCAAAAAACAACAACTGGCACTGGGCACTATGTCAATAGGTTAGTCCCAAAAAATGATATAAAGTTTCTATAAAATGATTGTAAAACATCCAAGAATGATAATATAACAGCATGGAACAATAAAAAATTATAGATATGTTGGAGACGTATCAGCATCCCCAAGCTTAATTCCTTCTCGTCCTCGAGTAGGTAAATGATAAAACCAGAATTTTTTGATGTGGAATGCTGCCTATCATGTTCATCACATATTCTTTTCTTTTTGTAGCATGGACATTTGTACTTTTATATGATTCAAAGCAATAGTCTAGTTTTGACATGAAGATTTCAATACTCAAGCATATCGACAAGCAACCATGTCTTTCAAAATATCAACACTAAAGCAAGTTATCCCTAGCCCATTATGCTCAATCATTGATCCATTCATGAAACACACTCACATATTAGCTACACCTAATGCTTAAGTACGATCATAGTGCCCCTTGGTGCTTTTATAAGAGAAGATGGAGACTCAAATAAAAATAAAAATTGCATAAAGTAAAAGGAAAGGCCCTTCGTAGAGGGAAGTAGGGATTTGTAGAGGTGCCAGAACTCAAAGCGGAAAAAGATAGAGATAAAACATTTTGGGTGGCATGCTTTTCGTGTCAATGAAAATGATCAAGTAGTTCCCAATACTTTCCATGCTAGATATATCATAGGCGGTTCCCAAATAGAAAATAAAGTTTATTCATTTTTCCACCATACTTTCACATTCCACGGCTAGCCGTATCCACGGGTGTCGTCCATACCAACACTTTCCAAGGAATTTATTATTTGACAACATAAAGTAAATTCATTTTTTATTTCGGGACTGGGCATCCCTAATACCTTTGCCATATTCTCGTGCAATGACAAGTGAATAAACACTCATCTTGAGAATAACACATCTAGCATGGAAAAATATCAGCCACCCCCTATCGTTTCATGAGTGGTTCGAGCACACAAAAGGGAAATTTGTTTTGAAAATTAGAGATGGCACATACAAATTTGCTTAGAACGGCACGGAAATACCGCATATAGGTAGGTATAGTGGACTCATATGGCAAAACTGGGTTTAAGGATTTTGGATGCAGAAGTAGTAATCCCACTTAGTACAAGTGAAGGCTAGCACAAGATTGAGAAGCATCCAACCAAGAAACAAAAAATCACATAAGCGAGCATTAAGCATAACTAACACTGAATAATGCACCACAAGTAGGATGTAATTTCATTGCATAACTATTGACTTTTGTGCTTGCATAGGGAATCACAAACCTTAACATCAATATTCTTACTAAAGCATAATTACTCATCAACATGACTCACATATCACTATCATCATATCACAAAACTATTACAAAGAATCAAGTTTATTTTGTCCAATGATCTTCATGAAAGTTTTTATTATATCCCTCTTGAATATCTATCACTTTGGGACTAATTTCATATGTTGCTTTTGATAGCTCAAACAAATCTAAGTGAAGAACATGAGCATATTTTTTTTTCTTCTCTCAAAATAATATAAGTGAAGCATGAGAGAATTTCTTCAAAATTTACTAACTCTCAAATAAATTTAAGTGAAGCATGAGAGCATTTCTTCGAAAGTATTAAAGCACACCATGCTGAAAAAGATATAAGTGAAGCACTAGAGCAATTCCATAGCTCAAAAAATTTAAGTGAAGCACATAGAGCAATTCTAACAAATCATAGCATAATTTTGGCTCTCCCAAATAGGTGTGTTCAGCAAGGATAGATGACACAAACTAAAAAGCAAAACAAGCAAAGACTCATATACTACAAGACGCTCCAAGCAAAACTCATGATATGTGACAAATAAAAATATAGCTCCAAGTAAAATACCGATGGTTGTTAGAAGAAAGAGGGGATGCCACTCGGGGCATCCCCAAGCTTAGTTGCTTGTTCCTCTTTGGATAATAACTTGTGGTGCCATGGGCATCCCCAAGATTAGGCTCTTCTTACTCCTTATTCCTTCATCCATCGTGATTTCACCCAAAACTTGAAAACTTCAATCACACAAAACTCAACAAAACCTTCGTGAGATCCGTTAGTATAACAAAGCAAATCACTACTCTAAGTAATGTTGCAAACCCATTCATATTTTATTTTTGCATTATATCTACTGTATTCCAACTTTATCATGGCTTATACCCTCCAATACAAACCATAGATTCATCAAAATAAGCACACAACGCAAAGAAAACAGAATCTGTCAAAAACAGAACAGTTTGTAGCAATCTAAAAACTTCGAATACTTATGCAACTCCAAAATTTTGAAAAATTAGAACAACATGGGAAATTTGTATATCAATCTTGTGTAAAAAATTCAGAATTTTATCGCGCTTATGTGATTTTTAATAATTCTATGACTGGAGCACAAAGTTTCTGTTTTTCAACAAGATCAAAGAAACTATCACCCAACATGATCCCAAAGGCTTTGCTTGGCACAAAAACTAATGAAAACATAAAAAACACAATCATAACAGTGGCATAATTGTGCAAGCACTCAAGAACAGAAAGAAAAAGGCAAAAATAAATTTTATTCATTGGGTTGCCTCCCAACAAGCGCTATTGTTTTATGCCCCTAGCTAGGCATAATGCAAAGATCTAAGTATTATCATCTTTATTTCTAGATCCATAAGATGCCCTCATGATTGATTCATATGGTGGCTTAATTCTTGTTCTAGGTAAGTGTTCCATTCTCTTTCTTAGTGGAAATTGGAATTTAATATTACCTTCTTTCATATCAATCACGGCACCAATTGTATGTAAAAACGGTCTACCAAGTATAACAGGACAAGATGGATTGCAATCAATATCAAGAACAATAAAATCTATGGGCACATAATTCCTATTTGCAGGAATAAAAACATCATTAATTCTTCCCATAGGCTTTTTAATAGTAGAATCCGCTAAGTGCAAGTTTAAAGAACACTCTTCAATATTGGTAAGACCAAGCACATCACATAAAGACTTCGGAATTGTGGAAACACTAGCACCCAAATCACATAAAGCAAAACACTCATAATTTTTTATCTTGACTTTAACAGTAGGTTCCCATTCATCATGTAATTTTCTAGGAATTGAGATCTCTAATTCCAACTTTTCTTCCAAAGCTTTCATCATGGCATCTACGATATGTTTAGTAAAAGCTTTATTTTGTTCATAAGCATGGGGTGAATTAATCATGGATTGCAACAAAGAAATACAATCAATCAAAGAACAATTATCATAGTTAAAGTCTTTGTAATCCAAAAGAGTGGGCACATCACTAATTAAAGTTTTAACCTCACTACTAGGGAAAACCTTATACATAGAAGCTTACCAGTAGCGCCTGTTAAAAAGAAGCGCTACTGTTACTTAGCAGTAGAACGTTCTCTCGAAGGGCGCTACTGCTATCCACGTAGCAGTAGCTCGTCAGGATGAAAGAGCGCTACTACTATAATTCCCACACTATTGCCGGCAGGCTAGGAATAGTAGTAGCGTCGTTGGGCAAAACACGCTGCCGCTAAGATCGTTGTAGCAGCGCGTTTCTGTGGACAGCGCTACTGCTAATGAAAATAAAATAAAATGAAAAACAAATAGAAAATGAAAGAAATAGAAAAAGTAGAAAGGAAAAAAGAAAATGTAAAGAAAAAGAAAAGAAAAAGAAAAATAAAGGAGAAAGGCATAGCAGTAGCGTTTGTACCCAACAAGCGCTATAGCTAGTTTCTATAGAAGTAGCGCGATTTATGTAACAGTGCTATAGCTAACTTAGCTATAGCGCTTTTCCTGACCAGCGCTACCGCTACGTTTGACTTAACCCCCCGCGCGGTTTCTCCCCCCGGCTACTTCTCCCCCAAATCCCCACTACTGTCGCCGCCGTCGCCCTACATTGCCGTCGGCCTCCGCGCGCCCTCCCGTCGCCCTCCGCACGCTGTTTGCTGCCCTCCGTCGTCGTCTGGTGCCCTCCCTCGCCGCGCGCCCGAGCCCTGACCCCGACCTCGACGATGCGCGCCCCCTCCCTCGGCCGCTCTGGCTCCTCGTGCTCCCTAACTCCGCCGGCGCCCGAGGTGAGCACGCCTACACCTCCTCCTCCTCCTCCTCCCCTACCTCTGCCTAGCTAGGGTTCCTAGGGTTCATCAAATTTTAGGGTTCATCAAATTAGCTAGGGTTCAGCTAATTAGTTAGGGTTCACCAAATTAGCTAGTACTTGTAGATGCTTAAGTAGTTGTATAGTTGTTCATCAAATTAGCTAGGGTTCAGCTAATTAGTTAGGGTTCACCAAATTAGCTAGTACTTGTAGATGCTTAAGTAGTTGTATAGTTGTTGTGCACACAATGTAGTTAACTAAATATAAATTTTAGGACAAATTTGTATATGCTTAAGTAGTTAAGTAAATATAATTTTTAGGACAAATTTGTATATGCTTAAGTAGTTAACTACATATATTTTAGGGTTGTATAGTTGCTTAAGTACTAGGACAGTAGGGTTAGGGCAGTAGGGTTTAACTAGAAATGTTAGGGCAGTAGGGTTTAATTAGATGTTAATTAGGGCAGTAGGGTTTAGTTTAGAGAAAAAATTCAATATAACAATATAAATTCCTATTAGTGCTGCAAGTCCAGTAGGTTAACTAGCTAGGTTAACTAGGTTGGCTAGGTTAGAGCAAAATTTTAGTTTAGAGCAAAATTTTAGTTAGGGCAGTAGGGTTTAACTAGGGCAGTAGGGTTTAATTTTGGTTTTTGTTTTTGTTTTCATAGATGATTTTTTAAAAGAACAAATTGAAGAAAATGTTGCAGCAGTGCTGCTAGTAGTTGAAAGGGCATGTAGCCCCTAAGTGTGGTTTTGGTAATTAATGACAATCTCTATCGACTAATGCTTTTCACTGAGATATATTTGAAGGTATAGTCCTTAGAAGGTGCATCAAGGATATTAGAAGGAATCAAGCATGAAGTCCATATATATGAAGATATATTTGCTCTAAGCTTTGGTATTCATAGACAATTCCTATGGAGCATCAAGTGCATTGAATCCTATATGAAGAAATGTTCCATAGTGATGCATGAAGCATGTTGGATTTATGTGGGAAGAATGCCATCAAAACATTCAAAGAAGTCCTCATGGTATCCCTATCTGGATACCCCGTGCGCACGGGCCTCCTGACCCCCGTGCGCACGGGGTCGAGTGTCAACTCTCTGGATACCCCGTGCGCACGGGGTCCCTAACCCCCGTGCACACGGGGCCTAGGTTTTGACACTCGAGGTCCCATATCCAGTGAGGTTTCAAGTTGGTCTTTGGGGATTTATGTTGAAGCCATCAAGATTGATTTTAATGTCTAACCAAATATATTCAAGGTGGAGTTCGTTAGAGGATCTCAAAGATTGACATATGTGGGCTTTTAAGGATCAAGAGCTTGGGAGTATAAACAAATAGAAGAATTCAAGTTATGGTTTCAAGACAAGATCATGGTGAGCTCATGTGTTGGGTTTCAGTTGATCAAGTCTTGAAGCAAGCGACTAGAGTGAAGAGTTCATTATGCCTCTCAAGAGATTATGATGGAGTTTTTAGAAGAGCAAATGATGACCAATGTGATATTCATAGTGAAACTTCATATGGTCATGGAAGAGTCTTTGGTGATGTATTCTTGAAGCAATGAAGGGAAATGAAGAGTTCATTATGGCTTTCAAGAAACCAATATAGAGCTTGAAGTAAAGATGTTGGTTGACCAATATGAAGCTCGAAGATTATCTAGATGGTCAACTCACAAAGTGCAATCTTTGTACCATATGGGATCAAGTGATCTAGTGGTATGGTAAGTAATTGTGAATTGTGCTATGTTACCTAACCCTTGCTATGTGTTTTCTATGTCTATGTGGGTTAGGTGTTTCTCATGGGCTTGCATCAAAAGGAAAGATTTCAAGTAGCCTATGTTTGGATGACATCAAGTGGTGATGGTCATCGGGTTTGAGGAGTCCAAGTGCAAGATGAGAAGCTGGAGGTTATATGCTTTGAAGCTTGCGGTCCACGTCGTGATAATGTCCATATGAAGATGGGCTGAAGTTAAGGCTTCCCTCATTGCAATATGAGGAAGCATTTCGAGTATCTTCACCAAGTGATTATGGGCAAGAAAAGGATTCCAACTTGAGGCAAACATCAAAGTCATCATCAAGCTCAAGTGGAATGTGCAAGGCAATGGTATAACTTAGCTAGGTTTTCCTAGTTTTGCCGGTCTCATGGTGCTTGGAGGGAGACCGGATTATAGGTTTGATAGTCGTACTATCAAGAGGGACTTTCGGGCAAGTTGGTTGATCACGTCGTATGTAGAGAGCTCAAACCTTTGCATAATTTGCATCATTCTTTCTTTTTGATCTTGGGTGGTTCTCTATGTGAGGACCTTGGGCTTTTCCATAGCTTCAAAACGAGCCCAAGATCATCGAATTCGGAGTTCGTATGCCAAAGTTATCACTGTTTTAGTGGGCTGCTGCAGGCTGTTCTGGGTACCCCATGGACACGGGGTTTCTGACCCCCGTGGGCACAGGCCTGTACCATGCGCACGGGACCCCGTGGGCACGGGGTCTAAACCCCCGTGGGCACGGCGTGTCCAGGAATTGCCCGTTGAGCCCCAACGGCTAGTTTTGGGTTTTGGCTATTTAAGGGCTCCTTCCTCCCACCGGTTGGGGGGCTGTTCATTCACATTCTAAACATCATTTTGAGCCTCTTACCACCTCTCCCAAACCCATATCTCCCCTCTAAGTGAAGGGGGATTTATGTATGGATCTTGGAGTCATTTGTTGATCTCCTCCATTGCATCCCCTCTCTTCAATCTCCCACTTTCTTGAGTTGCATCTTGTGAGATTGAGAGAGTGAGTTGAGCATTTGTTGCTTGACCTTGCATTACATTTGTTGCATTAGTTTGAGCTCCCCACATCGATTAGTTCGAGTGAGAGCCCGTGAGTTTATTACTCTTGGAGGCTTCCACCTCCTAGACGGTTTGGTGATACATTGAGAAGATTGTGAAGAGGCCTATGTGGCCAAGGTTCCCTCGGAAGCTTCCTTTTGTGGTGTGCTCCGGGGAAGGGTGTTGAAGTGGCCTAGGTGGTCAAGCTCCTCTGGAAGATTCAGTGTTTGTGGTGTGCTCTGGAGAAGATTGTAAAGGTGTGGTGGTCGCCTTCAAGACCAACCCCGAGTGAATCGAGGCTCATCCGTTGGGGGTGACTCGAAAGGGAGAATACGGTGAGTCACTTGGTGAGGCCCCAAAGCTTTGGCTTTGGCACCGCTCCAACAGAGATTAGCACTCTCATGAGTGTGAACTTCGGGTTAAATCCGCGTCCCCGACTCACTTGTGGTTATCTCATACCCACACCCTTTACTTTCCGTAATTCTTACTTGCTCATATTGATATATCTTGTGCTAGTTGAATTGCTTAGTTGTTCCTACATTTCCATATCTTGTGATATAGTTTGTGCTTGCTAGTTTCCTTAAAGTGCCTATCTTGTTTAGCATAGGTTGTTGGTGCACTTAGTTGAGCCTAGCATATTTAGGATTTGTGCTTGAAAAGTATCCGTTTAGTTTATTCCGCATTAGGATAAAGCCAAATCCGTAAAAGTTTTAAAATGCCTATTCACCCCCCTCTAGTCATCATCTAGATCATTTCAGTAGTATATAGTGGTACTAGTAGATGTTAATTAGGTTAGGGCAGTAGTGGTAGTAGTAGATGTTAATTAGAAGTTTTTTAGTTAGGGTAGTAGGGTTTTACTAGGTTAACTAGGTTAGTAGTGCTGCTAGTAGTAGTCGTACAGTACGTTAATTAGGTGAAGTTAAATGAATGAAATTAGTAGTTAACTGAATTTTTTCATTTCATCATTATAGAGCACTAAAGTTAACTGAATTTTGTTCTATTAGTACTTAACTGAATTTTCTTCTACACTTAGTTTTTGAATTAGATGTTAATTAGGGCAGTAGGGTTTAGTTTAGAGAAAAAATTCGATATAGAAAATATAAATTTCTATTAGTGCTGCAAGTCCAGTAGGTTCTTAATTTTTACTGATTTTTTTATCATGACAAAAATTTAGGACATAATTTGAATTGAGTTCTAGGGTTCATAATTTGAAATTTAGGACAGAAATTGAGTTCTAGGGTTCATAATTTTTATTAGGACATAATTTTTATTAGTTGCTCATGTACATGTTCTTAAGTGGTCCTGTTATACGCAACATTGAAGTGGTTCTATTGTGCCCAAGTGGCCTTTTGTTGTTTGCAGGGAATGATTCCGAGTGGCCTATGTTTTACCGGAATGTTGATTCATTTCCGTTCCGGCAAATTTCAGGCGCTCGATTTGTCCACTTTGTAGCAAAGGTCATGCCGAAATTTTCCGTGAATTTTGGCATGACTTGTGCTTATGATATGTTGCCCAAATCATCACGAAGAAGGGCAAATGTCGCGGGAAGACGTCCGAACACGCGTAGCCGCTCAGCGTCTCGACCTGAAGCCTTTCACTTCACTCGGGGACTATCTCCCTGATTTGGATGGTTGGCACGACATGTTGGAGTGATTGACGATATATGACAATGTGTCCGTTTAGTCCATACTTTCTCTATGATGAAACTTTGAGTTATGCACGATGAAACTTTGTGATGTAAATAAACCATCCTCCTCAACTAGCGAAGATCACTCTAGTTAGGGCATTTTGGGTACGATGAACTTTGTTATTTATGCTTATGATATGTTGCTTCTATTTTTGCCAACTCTGTCTCTTTCTATTGCTCAACTATATATGTTGCATATTATCGACTCATGTGATGATGCAGGTACATAGATCATCGATGGCGAAGAAGTGCTACGCCAGGAGTATACGACGAGTGGCCTGAGTGTCAGGCCCAGGTGTACCGGTTTCCGAGCGACAGCCAGAGAGGGTTCGATAGCAGAGCCGAAGCAGAAAATAGTTAGTTTAGGTTCACGCTAGTGCGAGAGAGGGATCCGAACTGACGCCTCAAGAAGTACTACATTATGTATGATGAGACATGTCAGTTAACTTGTATCGCTATATCGTGATTATGATGTGACGACATGATTTGTGTTGGATGATATGATGAGACTATTATGTGTATGATATGATGAGCATATTGCATGTTTATGATATGATTAGAATACTGTATAAAACCTGTACAAAAACATCGCAAATACGTAGCAAAAAAAAGATATGTGAAAATATAGTAGTAGCGCTCTTTAGCGCTGGACAGGAAAACGCTACTGCTAAGCCACTTAGCAGTAGCGCTGGTATGGACAGCGCTACTGCTAAGTAGGTATAGCAGTAGCGCTGGTCAAAACGCGCTACTGCTAAATGTTAGCTGTAGCGCCGTATTAGTAGCGCGGGTCCCCGCGCTACTGATAGCCCTTAGACTTGCGCTACTGCTAGGCTTTTCCCTAGTAGTGCCTCTCCAAACCCACTTTTATCAATTTTCTCAACAAGATTTTCACCCTCCAAATTATCGGGATGCCTTCTAGCTAAAGTTGGCTCTTCTTTAGTCCCTTTATCATCAATCTTAATTTTACTAAACAAGGAATCAATAGAAGAAACACCAATCATTTTAAGATCTTCATCATTTTTGTGAAAGCAATCACTAGAAAACGCTTTTTCTAAAAATTCTTTTTTAGCTCTAAGCATAGCGGTTCTTTTCTTACTTTCATCCATAGAAACATATAAAGCTTTAATTGATTCCTCAACCTTAGGCACAAAAAATTTCAACTTGAGATTTTCTACATCGTGAGAAATTCTATCAATGCTTCTAGACATATCATCAATCTTATTCAACTTTTCTTCTATCATAGTATTGAAAACCTTTTGAGCATTGATAAATTCTTTAATATTATTCTCAAGATCAGAGGTCTTCCTATTATTATTATAAGAAGGATTAGCATAGGAATTACCATAATTATTAGAGGAATTTCCAGGAAAAGGCCTAGGATTAAAATTACCTCTATAAGCATTGTTGTTGAAATTGTTTCGTGAGACAAAATTCACATCTACGGAATCACTATTTTGCTCAATCAAAGTAGGCAAAGGCAAATCATTAAGATCAATAGGAGCACTTTCATTAGCAACCAATTTCATAAGAGCATCATCTTTTTCACTCAACGCATTAATTTCTTCAACCGAATTAACTTTTTTACTAGTAGGTGCTCTTTCGGTATGCCATTGTGAATAATTTGCCATAATATTGTCTAGCAATTTAGTAGCTTCACCCAAAGTAATTTCCATAAAAGTACCATCCGCGGCGGAATCTAAAAGATTTCTAGAAACAAAATTCAATCCCGCATAAAAAATTTGTATGATCATCCAAAGATTTAAACCATGAGTAGGACAATTTCTTAGCATCAATTTCATTCTTTCCCAAGATTGCGCAACATGTTCATGCTCAAGTTGCTTAAAATTCATGATTTGTGTCCTAAGGGAAATAATTTTTGTGGGGGAAAAATACTTAGTAATAAAAACATCTTTGCACTTATCCCAAGAATCGATACTATTGCGAGGCAAACAAGAAAACCAAATTTTTGCACGATCTCGCAAAGAAAACGGGAATAATTTCAACTTCACAATATCATTGTCCACATATTTTTTCTTTTGCATATCGCATAATTCTACGAATGCGTTTAGATGGGACGCAGCATCCTAAGTAGGAGTACCGAAAAACTGATCTTTCATAACAAGATTCAACAAAGCGGCATTAATATCACAAGATTCCGCACTAGTGGCGGGAGGAGCAATCAGAGTGCTAATAAAATCATTATTATTGGTATTGGAAAAATCACACAACTTGGTGTTCTCTTGAGTCATCGTGACTACGCAAACAAGATTGCACATAAAAACAGATCTGACGAGAAAACGATGAAAGAAAGAGAGGGCGAATAAAACGGCAAATTTTTGTGAAGTGGGGGAGATGAAAACGAGAGGCAAATGGCAAATAATGTAAAATGCAAGGAGATGAGATTTGTGATTAGGAACCTGATAGATGTTGATGATGTCTCCCCGGCAACGGTGCCAGAAATTCCTTTTGATGCGGTTTGAACTACGTCAGTATTTCCCCAAAGAGGAAGGGATGATGCAGCACAGCTACGGTAGGTATTTCCTTCAGTGATGAGACCAAGGTTATCGAACCAGTAGGAGAACCAAGCAACACTATGTAAAAGGTACCTGCACACAAAGAACAAATACTTGCAACCCGACGCGTAAGAGGGGTTGTCAATCCCTCCCGGGTAAAAGATAGATTTGTTTTGTAGTAGATTGGATAAATAGATCTCGCAATAAAGCAGAATAAAATAAATAAAGGAAAAGTGCGGCAAGGTATTTTTGGGTTTTTGGAATAATAGATCTGAAAATAAAAGCGAATGAAAATAGATCTCGAAGGCAAATATGATAAAGAATAGACCCGGGGGCCGTAGATTTCACTAGTGGCTTCTCTCGAGAAAAATAGCATACGGTGGGTAAACAAATTACTATTGGGAAATTGATAGAACTTCAAATAATTATGATGATATCCAGGCAATGATCATTATATAGGCATCACGTCCAAGATTAGTAGACCGACTCCTGCCTGCATCTACTACTATTACTCCACACATCGACCGCTATCCAGCATGCATCTAGTGTATTAATTTCATGGAGAAACAGAGTAATGCAATAAGAACGATGACATGATGTAGACAAGATCTATTCATGTAGGAATAGACCCCATCTTGTTATCCTTAATAGCAACGATACATACGTGTCATGTCCCCTTCTGTCACTGGGATTGAGCACCGTAAGATCAAACCCATCACAAAGCACCTCTTCCCATGGCAAGAAAAATCGATCTAGTTGGCCTAACTAAACCAAAGATTCGAAGAACAAATACGAGGCTATAAGTAATCATGCATATAAGAGATCAAAAGAAGACTCAAATAACTTTCATGGATAAAATAGATCTGATCATAAACTCAAAGTTCAGCGGATCCCAACAAACACACCGCAAAAAGAGTTACATCAAATAGATCTCCAAGAGACCATTGTATTGAGAATCAAAAGAGAGAGAGGAAGCCATCTAGCTACTAACTACGGACCCGAAGGTCTACAATGAACTACTCACGCATCATTGGAGAGGCACCAATGAGGATCATGAACACCTCCGTGATGGTGTTTAGATTGGATCTGGTGTTTCTGGAACTTGCGGTGGCTGGAATTGTGTTTCATCGACTCCCCTAGGGTTTTTGGATTTTCAGGGTATTTATAGAGCAAAGAGGCAGTGCGGGAGGCGGTCGAGGTGGGCACAACCCATCAGGGTGCGCCTGGGACCCCAGGCGCGCCCAGGTGGGTTGTGCTCCCCTCGGATCCCCCCTCTGGTACTTCTTTGGCCCATCGTGTGTCTTCTGGTCCAGAAAAAATCTCCAAAAAGTTTCGCTGCGTTTGGACTCCGTTTGGTATTGATTTTCTGCGAAGTAAAAAACAACAACTGGCACTAGGCACTATGTCAATAGGTTAGCCCCAAAAAAATGATATAAAGTTGCTATAAAATGATTGTAAAACATCCAAGAATGATAATATAACAGCATGGAACAATAAAAATTATAGATACATTGGAGACGTATCAAACCCGAGCGATTGATCGATCCCTCGAATTAGTTACGTAGACACACGATCAATCCCACTACGTACTGAAACCGATCGATCGATCCCTTCGCTGCTAACTGAACCCGAGCGATTCCTTCACTGCTAACTGAAGCAGAGTGATCGATTGCTGCTACATGCTGCTTACTGAAGCCGATCGATCGATCGATGCGTCGCCTCTCGATGAACAGCGCCCACGCTGCCGTGAGCGTGATACACATAGACACGTGTCGAGATGCATCTTTAGAGACGATTGGTTGGCTGTGGATGAACAATTCCCATTGTTGCCGCCCGCTCGTATGCCCCACCCCAGCCGGTGGGGGTTGGATGAACAGGATCCTGTTGTAGTAGGCGGTTGCCGCTGGAAGAACAGGACCCCGAAGAGGCCGTGCCACGGTACACCACACCCCAGCCGGTTGGGGGTGGATGAACATGACCCCGTGGAGGCTTTATGAACAGTAGTCGATGGAGGCTGGAGGAAGTCGACGGTGGATGAACAGTAGCCTGTGGAGGCTGAAGGCAGTAGACGGTGAAGAACAGTAGCCCATGGAGTCCTGTTTTGCGGTACGCCACACCCTTCCCGATGAACAGGACCCCGTTTTGACTATAGGCAGTTGGCGAGAAGTTTGTTTCCTCTGTTTTGCGATACGCCACACCCCTCCCGATGAACATGACCCTGTTTCGACTTTAGGCGGTTGGAGATAAGTTCATTTCCTCCGTTTTGCGATATGCTACACCCCTCCGGATGAACAGGACCCCATTGCGATCATAGGCAGTCGAACAGAAGAACGTTTCCTTCATTTTACGGTACGCCAGACCCTATTTCAGCTGATCCGTCCAAGCCGGTTGGCTCCCGATGAACATGACGCATTCCGACCCAGTCGTTCGGCTCCCGATGAACACGATGCTATTTCCTCCATTCCGACACAGCCGCTTGGCTGTAGATGAACAGGACATCGTTGTTATACTCGTTCCAGACCATGCTCGTATGTACGTACGTGGCTGTATCTTTTGAAGTGTGGCTGTACATACGTGTACACGATATAGACAGGATTGCGTGACATGCTACGTACGTCGGTGGCTCTACTACGACAGGTGTCACTCCTTACTTGGCCACGGTTCATGAGACCGATCGACGAGTATGTACGTATACATGTTAGTGACGAGATAGATAACGCTACGCACGCTTCGACCAGGTGGGTCCCAACTGTCAGGGGGATAATGAGTCACTTCCTTGAGTGCGAAGATATAGCTGGTGGGTCCCAGCTGTCAGGGGGAGGAATCATTTTTTGCGCGTAATAAGGAGGCACTTCCTTGCGTGAGAAAATGTAGCTGGTGGGCCCCGGCTGTCAGTGGGAGGAAACTTTTTTTCGCGTAAAAAGGAGGCACTTCCATGCTGATACGTCCATTTTGCATCATGCTTTTATGTTAATATTTATTGCATTATGGGCTGTTATTATACATTATGTTACAATACTTATGCCTTTTCTCTCTTACTTTACAAGATTTACATGAAGAGGGAGAATGCCGGCAGCTGGAATTCTGGACCGGAAAGGAGCAAATCTGAGAGACCTATTCTGCACAACTCCAAAAGTCCTGAAAATTTACGGAGAATTATTTTGGAATATATAAAAATTATTGGGTGAAGAAACTACAAGAGGGGACCCACCAGGTGGCCACAAGCCTGGGGGCGCGCCCCCAGGGCTTATGGCCCCCCTAGCAGGTCTTCGGTGCCCATCTTCTGCTATAAGAAAGGTTTTGAACTGGAAAAAATCATAAAGAAGCTTTCGGGATGAAGCGCCGATGTCTCGAGGCGGAACCTGGGCAGAAGCAATCTAGGGCTCCAGCGGAGCTATTCTACCGGGGGAACTTCCCTCCGGGAGGGGGAAATCGAAGCCATCGTCATCACCATCGGTCCTCTCATTGAGGGAGGGTCAATCTCCATCAACATCTTCACCAGCACCATCTCCTCTAAAAGCCTAGTTCATCTCTTGTATTCAATCTTTGTCTCAAAACCTCAGATTGGTACCTGTGGGTTGCTAGTAGTGTTGATTACTCCTTGTAGTTGATGCTAGTTGGTTTATTTGGTGGAAGATCATATGTTCAGATCCTTAATGATAATTAATACCCCTCTGATCTTGAACATAAGCATGCTTTGTGAGTAGTTACGTTTGTTCCTGAGGACATGGGAGAAGTCTTGTTATAAGTAATCATGTGGATTTGGTATTCGTTCGATATTTTGATGAGATGTATGTTGTCTTTCCTCTAGTGGTGTTATGTGAATGTAGACTACATGACACTTCACCATGATTTGGGCCTAGGGGAAGGCATTGGGAAGTAATAAGTAGATGATGGGTTGCTAGAGTGACAGAAGCTTAAACCCTAGTTTATGCGTTGCTTCATAAGGGGCTGATTTGGATCCACATGTTTCATGCTATGGTTAGATTTATCTTAATTCTTCTTTCGTAGTTGCGGATGCTTGCGAGAGGGGTTAATCATAAGTGGGAGGCTTGTCCAAGTAAGGACAGGACCCAAGCACCGGTCCACCCACATATCAAATTATCAAAGTAACGAACATGAATCATATGAGCATTATGAAAACTAACTTGATAACAATTCCCATGTGTCCTCGGGAGCGCTTTGCTTTATATAAGAGTTCGACCAGGCTTATCCTTTGCTACAAAAAGGATTGGGCCACCTTGCTGCACCTTTGTTACGCTTGTTACTTGTTACCCGTTACGAATTATCTTATCACAAAACT
The DNA here is from genome assembly GCA_011799875.1 of Thinopyrum elongatum. Taxonomy (NCBI): domain Eukaryota; kingdom Viridiplantae; phylum Streptophyta; class Magnoliopsida; order Poales; family Poaceae; genus Thinopyrum; species Thinopyrum elongatum. The sequence continues at coordinate 422,346,495 of CM022299.1, forward strand.
ATCTGTTACCAATAAGTTCAGTGCTTGCAGAAAATACCTTGGTGAACACCGCTTGTCATTTCCTTCTGCTCCTCGTTGGGTTCGACACTCTTACTTATCAAAAGGACTACGATAGATCCCCTATACTTGTGGGTCATCAAGACTCTTTTCTGGCGCCGTTGTTGGGGAGTGAAGCCCCTTTGGTAAGGAAACATTTATATTACATGCTGAAATTTACTATCACTTGTCACTATGGAAAATCAAATGGGATCTTTGCATCTTTGCCGTCTGCCAGCAGACGGCAAAGTGCCCAAATAGGCCAGCCCAGATGCCCACTAGGTAGCTGCCATGTGGCATTCTTTGCCGTCAGCTGGTAGACGGCAAAGAGGCAAAGGTCTTTGCCGTCTGCCAGCAGACGGCAAAGCAACCATATAGGCCAAACCAGTGCCCCCAGGTTGCACAGGTAGCTGCCATGTGGCAACTTTGCCGTCTGCTGGCTGATGGCAAAGCTCTTTGCCGTCTGCTGGCTGATGGCAAAGCTCTTTGTCGTCTGCTAGCAGACGGCAAAGAGCCTGTATAGCCCCTATTTTTTCTGTTTTTTCTTAAATTCATTCAATTTCACCGAATTTCACAGATATATATATATATATATATATACAAATTTTGAAAATACTTTCAACAAGCATACCAACACATATCCAACAACAAGTTTCCAACAACATATCCAACAACAAAGTTCATCGTACAAAATCAAAACAAAAAGGAAGCACAAGGAGAAGAGTAGACTCCATCAACGCAAGCTTCCTCATCTAAAGCAAATTTGCAAATTGGGAAAGAAGAAAGTTAGAAGAAGAAGAAGAAGACTATCTAGAAGAAAAAGAAGAAGAAGAAGAAGAAGAAGAAGAATTTTTCTTCTCTTTCTTTTTCTCCTCTCCTCTTCTTTATCTTCTTCTTCTAACTAAGGTAGGTAAAAATGCCATTTTTTAGCATAGCTAGGTAAAAATGCTAAGTGTAGGTCATTTTAGAGCTAAGATAGGTAAATAGGTCATTTTGGAGCTTAGTAAGGTTATTATGTAATTTTCGAGGAAAATAAGCTAAGTCTATGTCATTTTGGAGGTAACCAAGATTATCATGCCATTTTTGACCTAAGTATGCTAAGTATGTCATAAATGAACTAAAGAAGCTAAGTAATAGGTCATTTTGAGCTAACCTAGATAGTTATGCCATTTTGAGCTAACTAAGCATATTTATTCATTTTGGGGACAAATGGTAAGTGTAGGTCATTTTAGAGCTATCCTAGTTAAAATTGGTCATTTTGGAGCTAGGTAAGGTTATTTGTCATTTTGGAGGAAAAATAACTAATTATATGACAGTTTGGAGCTAAACCAAGGTTATTATGCCATTTTTTACCTAAGTAAGCTAATTATGTCATAAATGAACTAGGTAAGCTAAGTATAGATCATTATTGAGCTATCCTAGGTAGTTATGCCTTTTTTAGCTAACTAAGCATATCAAGTCATTTAGGAGGAAAAAATGCTAAGTATATGTCATTTATAGCTATCCTCGGTAAAACAAAAAAAAGTTATGTTCATTTTGGAGGTAAGTAAGGTTATTATGTCATTTTCGAGGAAAATAAGCTAAGTATAGTTCATTTTGGAGCTAAACCAAGGTTATTATGCCTTTTTTACCCAAGTAAGCTAATTATGTCATAAATGAACTAGCTAAGCTAAGTATAGATCATTATTGAGCTATATCCTAGGTAGTTATGCCATTTTTAGCTAACTAAGCATATCAAGTCATTTTGGAGGAAAAAATGCTAAGTATAGGTCATTTTATAGCTATCCTACGTAAAATATGTCATTTTGGAGCTAAGTAAGGTTATTATGTCATTTTCGAGGAAAATGAGCTAAGTATAGGTCATTTTAGAGCTAAATAGGTCATTTCTTAAGCTAAGTATGCATTTGTTAAGCAAAACACTTGGGAAAACTTACCATCATCACGGAGGTGAAGGACCGGTCGGGTTTGCGCCAGTGCCAGACGGAGAAGGACCGGTCGGGGTTGCGCCAGTGGTAGACGGAGAAGGATCGGTCGATGCTTGTCGGGAGGCATGCTGCACCAAAGATCATTTGCAATGTCTTGTTAGCATGATGCAACTCAAATGTGAATACTAGTAACTAATGACCATTCAAATGAAACTCACCGTGGGCGCTATACCAATCTGGGGCATCGGCGGAGGGGTCTGACCGTTGTTCTGGCACACGGTCTGCACATTTTGTTTTCACGAGTCAGTCATATTAGTTAGTAATGAAACGAACATTACATGCATGATTTGGCTAATATGCAGCAGAAACTTACCACGAGGAGCTCGTATAGGGCCCGGTGAGATGCGTCGTTCCGGTTCCTCTCCTCCTCCAACAGCCTAGCCATCCTGTCCTCCATTTCCCTCTCCCTCTCCGCCGCCTGCCTGTTTGCCTCCGCCAGAAGCTCCTGGGCCCTAGCCTTGATGGCGAGCTCCATTGGCCGTGGACGAGGCCTTATCTCAGGATTGGAGCTCGTCTGGCGCTTCTTGATCTCCGGGAGAGTGCGAGGACAACGTATCAGTCCATCCCCATTGGCTATCGAGCCATGGGGCCTCCCCCCACCAGATATCATCACCAGCTCTGGATCAAAAGGTTGCTTGCTCGGGTTGAAGTCCTCCCCTTTCCTTGCCTTCCCCTCGTCTCTGTACCTCACGAGCTTGTGGTGGGAGGAGATGTTGGTGAAGCTCTCTGGATGATCGAGGTCCGACTCAGAGAATGCCTTGACCTTCTTGTACTTTGCAGTATGGGCCATGGCATAGAGGTCGAACACCTCTGGCACCTCCGTCTTGTTGTGTCGCGCCTAAAAGAGAGGAACAAAATATTAGTTAAGGGCTCAAGCTAGCATGAATAATGAAATTGCATGAATCATGAAGCAAACCACATACCTAGTTATCCCCGAACTCATATAGGTTGCAGCTCCCTTGATGGTGTGGCACACCAACCATTTTGGCACGGTTATCCTTGGCCTTGTTGTGGTCGGCTAGCCATTGGGGAGAGCACCACTCATCCACCAACACCTCCCAACAGTCCATCCTATCCGCACACCATCTCAGGGGCACCTAAGTTAGTCAAGAGAAGATTCAGCGCTACGCCTACGAATCAAATCAAGGAAACTAAGTACAAGGCCTTAAGAATAGGTAATTACCTTCATGTACTTATCCTTACTCAGAAACTTGCCGCGGCACTTCGTCTTGGACCTCTTAATACCAATCGAGGCGTAGTAGTCTCGAACAGCCTGCACCCGAGCCTCGTGCCGTAAGCTCTGAAGTAGGCGCTTGCACTCAGCTTCGAGAACCTTAGCCGCGGCCTCCTCCTCTCCCTCAAGACACCTGTAGAAGGTCTGCAATCAAACAAGACAACACTGATTAGTACAGTACAAAGGTAGTGTTGTATACTTCATGCTCTTAAGGCGAAAACGCGAGGACTGATTAATTCATCTACTCATCATGCCATCATAGTTTCATTCAGATTGATGTGCACACTTACAGTACATGCATATAGTGATTTATAATAGAGATTTTGATCAACAAGAATTCATGTTATCTGTAGCAATTGCAGTGGTCAGGATTTTGATCAACAAGAATTCATAGTCAGGTTCTCCCCTCAAAAAATACCCCATACAAAAATTTAACAACAGTATACACACTGTCAAGAACAAATTGATTTTTTTACAGCAGCAGCAACCATTACTCCATTAGCAGTACTGCAGTACCCTAAGCACATCCACACATTACACATAAAATTTTAACAATAGCATACACATCCACACATCCAACCATTAGCAGTACGTGACTTCTCTTGGAGAATAGGAGCACAGATGCAATTATGAAATCTGAAGCAACTTTTTTTTTAGGGGAGAACCTGACTATGCAGCAAATCTGAAGTAAGTAGGTCCGATTCATTAACAACTAGCAAGCTTTCGGGTTTTTGTAGCAGCCATCAATCCATATATGAACGTTTTAATGTATACAACTTTTGTTACTAAGCAGCCATCAATCCATAGCAATACAGAATTCACACTAACTCACCACCTCCAAACCAGTATAATTTATCAAACAAGTGAACATACAACTTTTTTTTCTGCATTACAAATAGGTGCTGGCTAGACTGAGATTGTAAATTCAGAATAAATATCCTAGTACAGCATTACAAATAGGTGGACAACATACTTTTATAAATCTAGCACCCCCCTAATACAGAGTTCATGTGAGTTTGGTGAGCTTTCATCATCTGTTGGCAGATCACACAAGCAATTCAATTCCATCCATCTCCCATCACACCAAACTCACTCGTTTATATTCACAAGTGCTCATATTCACAACTGCAGATCCATTCATGTGAATTCCCTAATACAGAGAAGAAAAATAGCAAAAGAGAGGGAGACAGAGGGGCAGCCGGGCGTGGAGAAGCTCACCAGCAGGGGGCGCAGTCGAGACGGGGCTGGCCGCAGAGGAGACGGGGGCTGCCGGACGCGGTGAAGACGGGGCTACCGGGCGCGGTGAAGACAGTGCTACCGGGCGCTGTGAAGATGGGCCCGGGCAGAGAGGAGACGGGGCGGGCGGGCGGGCGCGGTGAAGACAGGGCGGGCCGGACGTACGGGACGGGGCGGCGGAGTAGGGTGGCTGCCGCCGGCGGATCTGAGGGCTGCAGGTTGGGGTCGCCGGCCGGCGGCGGGAACCCTAGCTCACCGGCCTCTGCTCTGGGGCGCCGCGGCCTGGCTCGGTGGAGGGGCTGGCGGCGGTGCTGGGGCACTGCGGTCTGGCTCGGTGGAGGGGCGGGCATAGGGGCAGGCTGCGTTGGCGGGGAGGGGCAGGCTGCGGTGGCGGGGAGGGGCGGGCTGGCGGCGGTGCTGGGCGGCGGCGGGAACACGGGGCTGGGGCAGCGGGTGCGGTGGTGGGTGGGTGAGGTGGGGGGAGAGAGGGGAGAGAGAGAGAGGGGTGGGGCCGGGCTGGGAAAGAGAGGGGTGGGGCCGGGCTCTTTGCCAACTGCCAGCAGATAGCAAAGCATCTTTGCCGTCTGCTGGCAGACGGCAAAGAGGTGCAATGGTTTTTTTTAACCCGAAAAAAAAATAGCCCCACCTCTTTGCCGACTGCCAGCAGATGGCAAAGAATCTTTGCCGTCTGCTAGCAAACGGCAAAGAGCCTAGTTAGTGGGGTGGGGCCGGAGGGAACGGCCGTTAGGTTGGCCACTTTCTTTGCCGTCTGCTAGCAGACGACAAAGAAAGTGGCCGTTAAGTTGTTCTCGTTAGTGGGCTACCCTCCCTCTTTGCCGTCTGCTAGCTGACGGCAAAGCTTCTATGCCGTCCGCTAGCAGACGGCAAAGAGCTGGCTGACGGCAAACATGATCTTTGCCGTCAGCTCTTTCTTTGCCGTCAGTTTTCTGTATGCTGATGGCAAAGACCTTCTTTGCCGTCTGCTAGCAGACGGCAAAGAACTGGCAGACGGCAAATTCCCTGATTCTAGTAGTGAAACCTTAAGTTTGATTGTGTTAAATCTTTGATGGATACCGATGCTTTTCGTGAATTTAGCACTAAGTATGGACTTGACTCTGAGATAGTAGCTTCTTTCTGTGAATCATTTGCTACTCATGTTGATCTCCATAAGGAGAAGTGGTTTAAATATCATCCTCCCATTGAAGTAAAAATAGTGGTACCCATTAAAGCTGAAGAAGAAACCAATACTTATAATGTTGATCCAGTTATTCCTACTGCCTATATTGAGAAACCACTTTTTCCTATTAGGATAAAAGAACATGCTAAAGCTTCAGCTGTAGTCCGTAAGAGTTATACTAGAACACCTACACCCCCTGAACAAATTAAAGTTGAACCTAGTATTGCTATGGTTAAAGATCTCTTGGTCGATAATATTGAGGGGCATGTTATTTATTTATGTGATGAAGCTGCTAGAATTGCTAAACCCGATGAAAAAGATAAACATAGACCTATTGTTGTCATGCCCGTTGTCTCTGTTAAAATAGGAGATCATTGTTATCATGGCTTATGTGATTTGGGTGCTAGTGTGAGTGCAATTCCCTTTACTCTATACCAAGAAATTATGAATGATATTGCACCTGCTGAAATAGAAGATATTGATGTTACTATTAAGCTTGCTAATAGAGATACTATCTCACCAATTGGGATTGTTAGAGATGTTGAAGTCCTGTGTGGGAAAATAAAATACCCTACTGATTTTCTAGTTCTTGGTTCCCCACAAGATGATTTTTGTCCCATTATATTTGGTAGACCTTTCTTGAACACTGTTAATGCTAAAATAGATTGTGAGAAAGAAACTGTTAGTGTAAGTTTCGGGGATGTGTCTCATGAGTTTAATTTCTCCAAATTTCGTAGACAACCCCATGATAAAGAATTGCATAGTAAAGATGAAATTATTGGTCTTGCTTCTATTGTCGTGCCTCCATCTGATCCTTTAGAACAATATTTGCTAGACCATGAAAATGACATGTTCATGAATGAAATAAATGAAATAGATGAGATATTCTTTAAACAAATGCCTGTTTTGAAACACAATTTGCCTGTTGAGACTCTTGGAGATCCTCTACCACCCAAGAGTGATCCTGTTTTTGAGCTTAATCAATTACCTGATGCTTTGAAATATGCTTATCTCGATGAGAAGAAGATATATCCTATTATTATTAGTGCTAACCTTTCAGAGCAGGAAGAAAAGAAATTATTGAAAACTCTGAGGAAGCACTGTGCCGCTATTGGATATACTCTTGATGATCTTAAGGGCATTAGTCCCACTCTATGTCAGCATAAAATTAATATGGAACCTGATGCTAAACCAGTCGTTGATCACCAGCGACCATTGAATCCTAAAATGAAAGAAGTGGTAAGAAATGGAATATTAAAACTTCTGGAAGCAGGTATAATCTATCCTATTGCTGATAGTAGATGGGTAAGTCCTGTTCATTGTGTCCCTAAGAAGGGAGGTATTACTGTTGTTCCTAATGATAAAAATCAATTGATTCCGCAAAAAATTGTTATAGCTTATAGAATGGTAATTGATTTTAGAAAATTAAACAAAGCTACTAGGAAAGACCATTGTCCTTTACCTTTTCATTGATCAAATGCTAGAAAGACTATCAAAACATACACATTTCTGCTTTCTAGATGGATATTTCGGTTTTTCCCAAATACCTATGTCACAAGAGAATCAAGAAAAAACTACTTTTACATGCCCTTTTGGTACCTTTGCTTATAGACGTATGCCTTTTGGTTTACGCAATGCACTTGTATCTATAATTTTTGCTTGTTCCATGCTATTATATTATCATTCTAGGATGTTTTACAATCATTTTATAGCAACTTTATATCATTTTTTGGGACTAACCTATTGACATAGTGCCCAGTGCCAGTTGCAGTTTTTTGCTTTTTTTTACTTCGCAGAAAATCAATCCCAAACGAAGTCCAAACACAGCGAAACTTTTTGGAGAATTTTTCTGGACCAGAAGACACCTGTTGGGCCAAAGAAGTATCAGAGGGGGGCTCCGAGGGGAGCACAATCCACCTGGACGCGCTTGGGGCCCAGGCGCGCCCTGGTGGGTTGTGCCCACCTCGGCCACCTCCCGCACCACCTCTTTGCTCTATAAATACCCCAAAAATCCAAAAACCCTAAAGGAGTAGACGAAACACAGTTCCAGCCACCGCAAGTTCCAGAACCACCAGATCCAATCTAGACACCATCACGGAGGGGTTCATCATCCTCATTGGTGCCTCTCCGATGATGCGTGAGTAGTTCATTGTAGACCTATGGGTCCGTAGTTAGTAGCTAAATGGCTTCCTCTCTCTCTTTTGATTCTCAATACAATGGTCTCTTGGAGATCTATTTGATGTGACTCTTTTTGCGGTGTGTTTGTTGGGATCCGATGAACTTTGAGTTTATGATCAGATCTATTTATCCATGAAAGTTATTTGAGTTTCTTTGATCTCTTATATGCATGATTACTTATAGCCTCATATTTTTTCTTCGAATATTTGGTTTAGTTAGGCCAACTATATCGATTTTTCTTGCCATGGGAAGAGGTGCTTTGTGATGGGTTCGGTCGTGCGGTGTTCTTTCCCAGTGACAGAAGGGGCAGCAAGACACGTATTGATCACAGCTATTAAGGATAACAAGATGGGGTCTATTCCTACATGAATAGATCTTGTCTACATCATGTCATCATTCTTGTTGCATTACTCTGTTTTCCATGAACTTAATACACTAGATGCATGCTGGATAGCGGTCGATGTGTGGAGTAATAGTAGTAGATGCAGGCAGGAGTCGGTCTACTAATCTTGGACGTGATGCCTATATAATGATCATTGCCTGGATATCGTCATAATTATTTGAAGTTCGATCAATTGCCCAACAGTAATTTGTTTACCCACCGTATGCTATTTTTCTCGAGAGAAGGTACTAGTGAAATCTACGGCCCCCGGGTCTATTCTTTATCATATTTGCTTTGAGATCTATTTTTATTTGCTTTTATTTTCAAATCTATTATTCTAAAAACCAAAAAAATACCTTAATGCACTTTTTCTTTATTTATTTTATTTTGTTCTATCGTGAGATCTATTTATCCAAAATCATACAAACCAATCTATCTTTTACCCGAGAGGGATTGACAACCCCTCTTACTCGTCGGGTTGCAAGTATTTGTTCTTTGTGTGCAGGTACCATTTACATAGTGTTGCTTGGTTCTCCTGCTGGTTCGATAACCTTAGTTTCATCACTGAGGTAAATACCTACCATAGTTGTGCCGCATCATCCATTCCTCTTCGGGGAAATACTGACGCGGACACGAGCCATCAAGAAAGGATTTCTGGCACCGTTGCCGGGGAGACATCATCAACATCTATCAGGTTCCTAATCACAAATCTCATCTCCTTGCAATTTACATTATTTGCCATTTGCCTCTCGTTTTCATCTCCCCCACTTCACAAAAAATTGCCGTTTTACTCGCCCTCTTTTTCGTCCGCCGTTTTCTCGTCACGATGACTCAAGAAAACACCAAGTTGTGTGATTTTTCCAATACCAACAACAATGATTTCATTAACACTCCGATTGCTCCTCCCGCCACTAGTGCGGAATCTTGTGATATTAATGCCGCTTTGTTGAATCTTGTTATGAAAGATCAGTTTTCCGGTACTCCTAATGAGGATGCCGCATCCCATCTTAACACTTTCATAGAATTATGCGATATGCAAAAGAAAAAAGATGTGGACAATGATATTGTGAAGTTGAAATTATTTCCGTTTTCTTTGCGAGATCGCGCAAAAATTTGGTTTTGTTCTTTGCCTCGCAATAGTATCGATTCTTAGGATAAGTGCAACAATGCTTTCATTACTAAGTATTTTCCGCCCGCAAAAATTATTTCTCCTAGAAATCAAATCATGAATTTTAAGCAACTTGAGCATGAACATGTTGCGCAATCTTGGGAAAGAATGAAATTGATGCTAAGAAATTGTCCTACTCATGGCTTAAATCTTTGATGATCATACAAAATTTTTATGCGGGATTGAATTTTGTTTCTAGAAATCTTTTAGATTCCACCGCGGGTGGTATTTTTATGGAAATTACTTTAGGTGAAGCTACTAAATTTCTTGATAATATTATGACAAATTATTCACAATGGCATACCGAAAGAGCTCCTACTAGTAAGAAAGTTAATTCGGTTGAAGAAATTAGTACTTTGAGTGAAAAAGTTGATGCTCTTATGAAATTGGTTGCTAATAAAAATGCTCCTATTGATCTTAATGATGTGCCTTTGTCTACTTTGATTGAGCAAAATAGTGATTCCGTAGATGTGAATTTTGTCTCGCAAAACAATTTTAATAACAATGCTTATAGAGGTAATTTTAATCCTAGGCCTTTTCCTGGAAATTCCTCTAATAGTTATGGTAATTCCTATGGTAATCCTTCTTATAATAATAACAATAGGAACACCTCTGATATTGAGAATAATATTAAAGAATTTATCAATGCTCAAAAAGTTTTCAATAATACGATAGAAGAAAAGTTGAATAAGATTGATAATATGTCTAGAAGCATTGATAGGATTTCTCACGATGTAGAAAATCTCAAGTTGAAAATTTATTAGCCCAAGGTTGAGGAATCAATTAAAGCTTTATATGTTTCTATGGATGAAAGTAAGAAAAGAACCGCTATGCTTAGAGCTAAAAGAGAATTTTTAGAAAGAGCGTTTTCTAGTGATTGCTTTCATAAAAATGATGAAGATCTTAAAGTGATTGGTGTTTCTTCTATTCATTCCTTGTTTAGTAAAATTAAAATTGATAATAAAGGGACTGAAGAAGAGCCAACTTTAGTTAGAAGGCGTCCCGATAATTTGGAGGGTGAAAATCTTGATGAAAAATTTGATAAAAGTGGGTTTGGAGAGGTCAAAACTTTAACTAGTGATGTGCCCACTCTTTTGGATTACAAATACTTTAATTATGATAGTTGCTCTTTGATTGATTGTATTTCTTTGTTGCAATCCATGATTAATTCACCCCATGCTTATGAACAAAATAAAGCTTTTACTAAACATATCGTAGATGCCATGATGAAAGCTTTGGAAGAAAAGTTGGAATTAGAGATCTCAATTCCTAGAAAATTACATGATGAATGGGAACCTACTGTCAAAGTCAAGATTGATATACAGAAGTGACAAAAAATTCTGAAGTTTTTACACAAGATTTATATACAAATTGCCTCTGTTTTCCTATGTTTTCTGAATTTTTGGAGTTAAATAAGTATGAGTAAAATTTGAGTCTTTACAGACTATTCTGTTTTTGACAGATTCTATTTTCTTTGCATTGTGTGCTTATTTTGATGATTCTATGGATTGTATCGGGGGGTATAAGTCATGACAAAGTTAGAATACAGTAGATATAATGCAATAACAAAATTTGAATGGGTTTTCTACAGTACTTAAAGTAAAGATTGGTTTTCTTATACTTACGGATCTCACGAAGGTTTTGTTAAGTTTTGTGTGATTGAAGTTTTCAAGTTTTGGGTGAGATCACGATGGATGAAGGAATAAGGGGTAAGAAGAGCCTAATCTTGGGGATGCCCCATGGCACCCCAAGGCAATATTCAATGATAAACAAGCAACTAAGCTTGGGGATGCCCCGAGTGGCATCCCCTCTTTCTTCTAACGACCATCGGTATTTTACTTGGAGCTATATTTTTATTCGTCACATATCATGAGTTTTGCTTGGAGCGTCTTGTATTATATGAGTCTTTGCTTGTTTTATTTTTTATTTTTCACAAGTATCCTTGATGGACACACCTATTTTCGAGAGCCAAAATTATACTATGATTTGTTAGAATTGCTCTTTATGCTCCACTTAAATTTTTTTGAGCTATGGAATTGCTCTAGTGCTTCACTTATATCTTTTTGAGCACGGTGTGCTTTAATATTTTTGAAGAAATGCTCTCATGCTTCACTTAGATTTATTTGAGAGTTAGTAATTTTTAAGAAATTCTCTCATGCTTTATTATATTATTTTAAGAGATGAAATTTTTTATGCTCATGTTCTTCACTTAAATTTGTTATAGCTTGCCAAAAGAAATTGCAATATATGAAATTAGTCCCAAAGTGATAGATATTCAAGAGGGATATAATAAAAACTTTCATGAAGATCATTGGACAAAATAAACTTGATTCTTTGTAATAATTTTGAGATATGATGATAGTGATATGTGAGTCATGTTGGTGAGTAATTGTGCTTTAGTAAGAATATTGGTGTTAAGGTTTGTGATTCCCTATGCAAGCACGAAAGTCAATAGTTATGCAATGAAATTACATCCTACTCGTGGTGCATTATTCAGTGTTAGTTATGCTCAATGCTCGCTTATGTGATTTTTCGTTTCTTGGTTGGATGCTTCTCAATCTTTTTGCTAGCCTTCACTTGTACTAAGTAGGAATACTACTTGTGCATCCAAAATCCTTAAACCCAGTTTTGCCATATGAGTCCACCATACCTACCTATATGCGGTATTCCCGTGCCATTCTAAGCAAATTTGTATGTGCCATCTCTAATGTTCAAAATAATTTCCTTTTTGTGTGCTTGTACCTGTCGGCGTTCTGTGAACCAGGGTACCTAGACTTGCCTGCCTGCGGCCCATGGTGTGGCTCCATCGATGGCCTGGTACGGCCCATCTACAAGACCACCAAGACAAGACCCTCACGAGGAGCCAAGCCTAGCGAGGCGGACGACACCAAGACCTCCCGAGGGAGCGGCCTTCCCAGGCTGCCTCCTGAGGAGCGGAGATTCCTATGCAGGTACCCAACCTCATGAGGTTGTGATGACGCAAGCCATGACAACCAAGGCCAGGCGGGCGCCAGCGGGCGTAGAGGAGGCAGTTTCCTCTTTGGTGCTAAGGAGGCAAGCGTAGGTGTGGGTTCCCAAGGAGCCTGGCAAAGGTTTCCATTCCAGTGCAATGAGACCAAGGCCACCGGTGCGGCAGGACAGATGTCATCGTCGAGCCCACTGCTGCGTCACGACCAGAAGCTTTGCAGGCGAAGACCACTTTCATCAGGATAAGATGTATTACTTGTCCCCTTTCAAATTGGCCACTGTGGGATCCCTTCCCGCCTATGTTTTGGGGGAAGAGGACCGAGGCCACTATAAGTATAGGTTAGCCACCACCGTAGAAGGGGACCGGGATCGGATCCAAACCTCGTTGACTGATTTCCTCACCCATAGACCTCGCGAGGTTGTTCATCCCTGGTACTAGTTCATCCTCAGCCCCTCGTGAGGCCAATCCACCACAAAGCAGAAGTAGGGTCTTACACCGCAAGGTGGCCTGAACCTGGGTAAACTGCCGTGTTCATCTTCTTCCGTGTTCGTGTGCATCGAGCTAGGCCGTAGGGCGATGAGCTGGTTGGCCGGATAGGTTGAGTCCTTTGCACACACCCTAGAGTTCGAACCTTTCTTGGGTCTGCGAAGCCCTGAATCCGACATTTGGCGTGGCAGGTAGGGGCGTGTCGAAGCCTCTTTTCCACCGTTCGCTCCGCCGCCGTTCCGTCGTTCCTATGGCCGACGCTCGCCGTGTCCATGCCGAGCGCCGGTCCGCTCGTGTCGCTCATACGGCACACGGTGGCTAACGCCGCCACTGACCCTACTGCTCGCGAACAATAGGATTTGTCGCTGCCACCGTCCGTGCGGCGTGATGGCCACACCGCAACTCCATCGCCCACTTCAGCCACGGCGTCGTATTCTCATGTTTGTCGCGGGCCGGCGAACACACAGGCTGCGCTGCTCATGGCGCGTGAGCTTCTGCGCTACCGTCCGGCCAACGACCTCTACGACGACTGGCTCGGCCGCATCACCGAGCTCGTCAATGCCGCCGGTGAGGCCCCTGCACCGTCCCGTTCGCCCCGTCCCCCGCCGTCCCTAGCGGGCGATGTGGCTCACGGCACACCTCTTCCTCCTCCTCTGCACGGCGCGGACCCTGAGCCCAGGCATGAGGCACCCCAACGCGACCCGCCGCGCAGGGCGCTGGCGCACAATGAAGAAAGCTGCCAGGTGGTGCAGCGGTAGCAGGCCGATGCGCACGCGCTTCTAGCGCCGCCACATCAGGACCGTGTGCTACCGGAGGTGGTGGCGCGTGGGCGACAAGATCAAGCTCCCCCCATGCGACCGGTACCTGTGAGTGCGGCAAGCTACCGTGCTTTCACCCCGGAGCTGCGCCGCATCATCTGGCCTGGCAAGTTCAAGCCGGATCTGCCTCCACGCTACGACGACACTCCTGACCCCACTGAGTTCCTCCAGCTCTATGAGCTAAGCATTGAGGCGGCGAACGGCAACGACAAGGTCATGGCGAACTGGTTCCCCATGGCCCTCAAGGATGGCGCGCGTTCTTGGCTCCTAAACCTCCCAGTGGGGTCGATCTCCTCCTGGGATGAGCTACGCGAGCGCTTCATCGCCAACTTCCAGGGCACTCGTGACCGCGCTCCTGCAGCAGGCGACCTACGGCGCATAAAGCAGCAGCCGGGCGAGACCTTGCACAAGTACATACATCGCTTCACGAACGTTCGCCTCAAGATCCCGAAGGTGTTGGACGAGGCCATCATCACGACGTTCTCTGATGGCGTCCGGGACGTCAAGATGAAGGAGGAGCTCGCCATCCATGAGGACTTGTGTTCGGCTCTGGAGATGTTCAACATGGCAACCAGATGTGCGAGGGCCGAGGAAGGTCGCCTCTCCCTCCTGGAGCTTCCGGAGGTTGATCCTGAAGACAAGAAGGCCAAGGCTAAGGAAGTGAAGCGTAAGGGCCCCGCTGTGCTGGCCGCGGAGCCTGAGATGAAGCGTGGCCGTGGCCATGATGAGCCTCCCAGGGGCAACCTCCTGTTCTGCGTCTTCCACAACGTCCACAGCCACAACACCAACGACTGCCAGGAGCTCAGGGCAATCCGCGACGGGCGCTTTGGCCGCCGCCCCGAGCGCAGCGACCGCGGCTACGGTCGCGGAGGAGGCCGCGGTGGAGGCCGCTGGGACAACCGCGACCCCTGCCAGGACTAGCGCGACCAACCCTTTGAGGACCGCTGGCAGGGCCAGCCTCATGATGGCCCCTGGAGAGACCAGCCTCGTGAGGGCCGTCCTCAAGGCAATGCCGGCCTCCCTCCGCTGCCACCACCGCCAAGGAGAAACGACGACAACCGCCAAGATGATGGGGCTGGGGGCTTCCAAGAGCCTTGCGCGATTGCCTGAATCCTGGGTGGCACTCAGGCTCCCGCCTCTCATCGCATCTTCAAGCAGTTCGCTCATGAGGTGAACGTGGACCTCCCCAAGCTCGAGGCATCGCGCCCCCTCAGGTGGTCCGAGCACGCCATCACCTTTGACTCCATGGACCAGCTCAACTGCTCAGCCACCGCCGGTGCGCTCCCAATGCTCTGCACGCCAACCGTCAGCAACGTCCTTGTCACCAAGACCCTCATCGACGATGGCGCTGGGCTCAACGTTCTCTCTGTTGAGATGTTTGAAACGCTCCAAGTACCATATGACCAGCTTCTGCCCACCAAGCCTTTCTCAGGGGAGGCCGATGGCTCCACCGTTCCCATAGGGCAGATTCGCCTCCCTGTCACCTTCGGCAAGCGCGACAACTACCACATCGAGCTCGTTGACTTCGACGTCGCCCACATCCACCTCCCGTACAATGCCATCCTCGGGTATCCGGCCCTCGCCAAGTTCATGTCAGCAACTCACCAAGGCTACAATGTCCTCAAGATGCCAGGGAGTGGCGACATCATCACGGTCGCCTGCGACGAAAAGGATGCGGTGTGCTCCCTCGAGCACGCCTACTAGACCGCGGCGGTCGAGAACTAAGATGGCGAGGGTGCCATCCTTCCTCCTGAGGCCATCCCCAAGAAGAAGAAGCAGCTCCTCCCAAAGGGCCGTCAGGAGGCTAGGGCGCCCGACGGTCGTGCCTCAGGCCCCACGCTCTCCGCTGGGGCGTCTTTCCCTCTCGCATAGGGAGGCGCGCCCGGCGCCCCCCTCAGGATGGGCTCGGGGGCTCTCCTCTGGAGGGCCTCTACCTGGCCGGCGTCATGAGGGAGGCGTTCGGGCACCACACAGAGGCGTGCTTCGACGCGTGCCTCCGTGAGCAAGGCGCAAGGCGCGAGGCGCCGGGTGCTCAGGAGTTCATCACCAAGGCAACCGAGGAGCTTCAGGAGGCGTGAGCCATGCGTTGCGAGCGTCGCCCCACACCACCCAGTGCAGCTGCCGCCCCTGACGCGGGCGAGGAGCTAAGCGTCTGCGTCAACATCCTAGGCCTCAACAGGGCTGCTTCGCAGGACCTCTTCTGGCCGTCCCGCGTCGGCCGGAGCGGGGGCTACCCCTGTAGCTACGTCCGCATTCCGTTTGGCCTGCTGAACGTGGCCACCTTGTACCAGCGCCTCATGCAGGGAGCCTCGGCGGCTCATGAGGCCAGGTGTCAGGTGGTCCTAACCGAGGAGGTGATGGGCCCTCGCGAATCCCCCGGACCTCCGGAGCCTCCCGGGACTCAGGAGTCGGTCGGCTCGTGAGGAGCGATCTCTACAGTACGCATCTTCAGCTACTCCAACGCTTCCACAACAATGGTGCCAGGTGACTTTTTGGTTTGTTCAACTGAGGGCGCCCCTCGGGTTGCATTATCCTCAGGCTGCTAGGGCCCGACCCTGCAACTGTATCGTTTTGCGCATGTATCAGAACTGGCTTTACCTTCATGAGTTTCCTAAGTATCTCAAGTGCCTGTCCGGTGCTTCGTCACTATGATGTCGCTGCGCCCTCGCGAACCCACACGCGACCGCCTCATGATTAAGGATTGGCACGACGTCTGTGCTCGGGTTCATCCCTGCAGCGTCGACAAACCCAAGCGACCGAGCTCTGTCCCGCGGGCCAGCTCTCGTGCGCGTCACCTCCCGTGGTCCTTGGTGACTTGTTCTCGCATGAGCTAATCGCGTGTGGGCAAGTGCGGGCGCACAGCCCGGTTCGTACAACCGTAGTTCGGTGCTTCACCGCAGCGGGAGCCGTGTGCCGGCTGTTTTTCCGTGGGATTGTTGCATGAGAAGACTTGGCACGGCGTCTGTGCTCGGGTCTGTCCCTGCAGCGTCGATAAAACCAATGGCTGAGTTCTGTCTGGCAGGCCAGCCCCGTTCACGTCACCTCCTGGGGTCATTGGTGTCCGGCCTTCTCATGCGATAACCCCCGAAGGGGCATTCGGCGCAGGACCCCCCATCGCCCTGTAGGTTTCTTACGCGCGCCCCGTGCCACAAAAATCAGGCGCAACCCGCCTTGAGGTAGGGCCTCGTGAGTCCCGCGCTGGCTCACGAGTGCCCAAATACAGCTCCTCCAGTTCTACCGTGCTAGCCACGCATACGAACGGGGCTGTACATGCCCCGGAGTCTCCCCCAGCGGGAATTCCCACCCACGTACCAGTGGAAGCCCCATGCTCTGCACTGGCGGACGACACGGTCGAGGAGCGACTATGCCCACGCACCAGTGGAAGCCCCATGCTCCGCGCTGGCGGACGACACGGTCGAGGAGCGACTATGCCCACGATAAAGTGGAAGCACCATGCTCCGCGGTGGTGAATAAACAACTGAGGGCGCCCTCGCAGCCGCACCAACCTCAGGATAGCCTCTCGGCTCTACGACCGGCAACACCCCACAACTTCCCCCTCCGGAGGATCGCGCGAGGGGGCTGGACACGGGGGCTGTGCTCAGGCCTTGCCTAGCACACGCTACCCTACCAGGTCTGGGTACCTGGTCTTCTCGCGTTCCCCCTAGGCAAAAGCTGGTGGTCAAAGGTATGAGGGATGCTCGCACGTCAAGGGGGACCTCCTGAGCATCGTGACTCAGGGGCCTCACTGGTCACGTAGCCCCTCGCCCCTTGGTGTCGTCCTGGTGATCCGGACGCCCCAACAGCGGTCGAGGTATGCGCGGGGCTGAGCCCTGCCGATGCAGAGCACGAAGTCCTACACCCCGACATCCACGTTTCCTTCATGAGGGCTGCTCGCACGTCAAGGGGGACCTCCTGAGCATCACGACTCAGGGGCCTCACTAGTCACGTAGCCCCTCGCCCCTTGGTGTCAACCTGGTGATCCGGACGCCCCAACGGTGGTCGAGGTATGCGCGGGGCTGGGCCCTACCAACGCAGAGCACAAAAGCAAGCACGAAGGAAACTTGGCGCAATAAGGAAACCACGGGGTCCTAATAATTATTACAAGCACAGATTGTTCCGCAAGCTTAAACAGAAGTCTTACGCCTCCATGAGGCACGGTAAATGTTGCAGGGTAACACTAAGAAGGAACGCCACTACCGCCACCTGCCCCGCTCATTGGAAGCCCCTCGTCGACGCTGCCACTGTCCTCACCGCTTTCGACTTCTGCTGCTGGAGCCTCAGAGATGGGAACACAGAGGAACTTCCCCAGCAGTGCGTCCACCTGGTCCCTCACGGCCTCTGTGATAGCATCGCGCGACTCGAGTGCCACCGAGTCGATCAGGGCATTGAGGTCGAAGCTGGGGTCCAGGAGGTAGAGGTGGATGAAGACGCGCGTCGCGGCCGCGGTGAAGAGCGAGCAGCACTCCACCTCCAGGAAGGAGTCCACCGCAGCGGCGGCACCCTTGAGCGCCTCGGCAAGCTTGGGAAGGAGCCCTGCAAGACTGTCTTCAGGAATCGCCAGCAGCACTTTGTACCCTCCCCCGTGGATGGAGCGCAGTGCCTTGCGGAACCCGAGCTCGAGGGCCAGGAAGGTTTCGCGGTCCGTGGCCACCTTCTTCTCCGTGGCAATGAGGGATTTCTCCCTGACCTCCAGCTGGGTTGCCGCCTCGGAGGCATGCTTGGCATGGGTTTCCTGGGCGTCGGCCACCTCCTTCTTCAGCACGTCAAGGCGGCCACGCGCCGCGGCTTGGTCGATGGCCACCTAGGCCAGCTCGGCGTCACGATTGGCGAGCTTCGCTTCGCGGCCCTTCAGGTCCTCCTGCTGCTGCTAAAGCCTTTGGCTGCACAAGGCTTATTCCTCCTGAAGGGCCTTCAGCTTAGCCTCCGCCTCGGCGCGACGCTCTTCGGTTGACGCAGCACTCGCCAACGCTGCGTCACGAGCCTTCTTGGCTTTGGTGTCCTCCTTCCTGCTCTCGGCGGCAGCAACCTCGGCCCGACCCCAGGCCGTCTTGACGGACGTGTCAGCCTGGAGCCACCCAGAGAGGAGCCCCATGCGCTCCCTCGCGAGGCACCTGTCGGTGTCTTGAAGGTCCGCCCGGAGACGGCTGAGCGCAACATAGGCCTCGTCCAGAGCCCCGGGCCTGACCAGGGGGCCACAGTTCGCGAGCGCGAGGGTTGGAGGAGAAGGCGTCACGAGCACAGCGGGCTGTTCTGCGGCTTCGGAGGGGCTGGAAAGGTCGGCTTGGGTCACCACGGGAGTAGGGCCTGGCGCGGGCCCAACGGGCGCAGCCAGCTCCACGGCCTGCTGGCCCGCAGGGGCTAGCTCCTCCCGAGACGGCGTCATCACGTCCTGAGAAGCCCGCTCCATCACGAGGAAACCGGGGATGGTCTCCCCCGCCTGTACCGAAGGCGCAGCGGCTGTAGCAAGAAGTGGCGCCTCCGGAGCTTGAGCTCCTTCCTTCATCTTCTTCGCCACGGCACCCATCCTGGTCACCAGGGGGGAAGCAATGTGAGCACGATACGGTTTGCTGAACAAAAACAAGGTAAGGTACTTACTCGTCGGGGGCAATGTACGCCCTCTTCCTGGCCGGGGCAGGGGCACCCCAGCTCTTCCTGGGCGCAACCTTCGTCGCGCTTGGGGAGTGGGCGGGGCGCTCTTCGGCCGGCTTTGGTACGGCATCACCGCTTGGCGAGGCAGAGGCGCCACCCTAAGGGAGGGGTGCCGCCCGCCTTTCTTCGGTGTCGCCTGGTCTGGCCTTCGGAGGGCTCGGGGAGTGGACCCGGACCTCATGATGACCCCGGTGGAGCATGGGGATTCCACGGCCGGGGGCTCGATGACGTCGTCGTCATCTGCGAGGCCGCGGAGGAGCTCACTCTGGGATGGGGGAGAGATCTCCGCCACATCGTCCTTGGTTGCCTCCGAGTCCTCCTCGCCCTCCTCGCCGACATTGTCGCCAGAAGGCACCAACACCAGCATCGGGGAGTTGGGGAGCTCAGGCGGCACGAGCCCCAGCTCGTTGAAGATGAGCATGGCGGTGACCAGCACCTCCCTGTCGGCATGATGGTACAACGGCGCGTAGGCCTCTGGGAGGTCTCCCGGCTCGCCCTCGAGCAGGGTGTTCATGGCCTTATCCAGCTCCTCGCCCATCGAGCTCCCCGAGCGTAGCCGGATGTCGTCCTCTGTGCCCTGGAACTCCCACATGGGGCGTGTGTGGGCTTTGAGCGGGGCCAGACGCTGCGTCAGGAACTCCTTGACGAGCATGCCTCCCGTTAGTGCCCTGGCCTCCATGTCTGTGGTTATCTTCCTCAGAACAGGCGCAGCCTGGGGGTCTGAGAACTCCTCGTGACCCCACCCGTCAAGCTTCTCTGGCAGCTGGGTTAGCAGTTCCAGCCGCGCGTGGAGGCCCTTGGCGTCCATGAAGACCCACTGGCACCGAAAGTTGTCCACCTTCTTTCCGGCCCTCATGAGTAGGTTGTTCTTGTGGACCGCGACGAAGGACACGCAGCCGGAGCGCCGGGCCTGATCGTGCAGTCGCAGGTAGAAGAAGTGCTGGAGGAGCGGAACGAAGGGCCTCACGCCCACGAATGCCTCGCAATAGAAGGCAAAGATGGACAGGAGGAGAATGGAGTTGGGCTGAAGATGCAGGGCCTGAACCTGGTAGTGGTTGAGGATGGCGGTGAAGAATCTGGAGAAAGGTGGGACGAGCCCCGCGAAGACGCTGTGGAGGAAGAAGGGATAGAATGTCTGCGCCAAGGTCCTTTGCTCGGCGGAGCCGACCAGGAGGATGGTCTCGTTCCACTCATTATCGTCGCTCTCCGTCAGCGGGAGCGTGGTGGCAAGGTGCTTCTCCTTGGTGATGGAGGACGTGTCGAGGGCCGGCGCAGGAGAGGAGGAGGAACTTGCGGCCGGCACGGCAGGCTTCACCTTCCCGGACGCCATTCGTGAGATCTTGAAGGAAGGGGGAGGAGCGCGGCCGGATCTGGAGATGTTCTCGGCTGGGAAAAGGGGATTTGGAGCAAGGCGAAGGCAGAGCAATGATGGCTCGGTAGCAGGCGCCAGCCTTTTGTTAGCCTGGGCAGTTGCCGAGGCGTCGTGGGAAGCGGAGACGCCCACATCCCATCAAGCGCCATGCATCATCCTGGCCCGCACGTGATTGGGGCCCGCGGCGCTTCGCCCTTGCCCTTTGTCTTCGCCTCGAAGCCAAGTCCGAGCGTGCCTTGGGCCCGGGGGCTGCTGTCGGCATTCTGGGAACCAGGGTACCCAGACTTGCCTGCCTGCGACCCATGGTGTGTCTCCATCAACGGCCTGGTACGGCCCATCTACAAGACCACCAAGACAAGACCCTCGCGAGGGCCAAGCCTCGCGAGGCGGACGACACCAAGACCTCCCGAGGGAGCGGCCTCCCCAGGCTGCCTCCTGAGGAGCGGAGATTCCTATGCAGGTACCCAACCTCATGAGGTTGTGATGACACAAGCCATGACGACCAAGGCCAGGCGGGCGCCAGCGGGCGCAAAGGAGGTAGTTTCCTCTTTGGTGCTAAGGAGGCAAGCGCAGGCGTGGGTTCCCAAGGAGCCTGGCAAAGGTTTCCATTCCAGTGCAATGAGATCAAGGCCACCGGCGCGGCAGGACGGATGTCATCGTCGAGCCCACTGCTGCGTCACGACTAGAAGCTTTGCAGGCGAAGACCACCTTTCGTCAGGATAAGATGTACTACTTGTCCCCTTTCAAATTGGCCACTGTGGGATCCCTTCCCGCCTATGTTTTGGGGGAAGAGGACCGGGGCCACTATAAGTATAGGTTAGCCACCACCGTAGAAGGGGACCGGGATCGGATCCGAACCTCGTCGACTGATTCCCTCACCTATAGACCTCGCGAGGTTGTTCATCCCTGGTACTAGTTCATCCTCAGCCCCTCGTGAGGCCAATCCACCACAAAGCAGGAGTAGGGTCTTACACCGCAAGGTGGCCCGAACCTGGGTAAACTGTCGTGTTCATCTTCTTCCTTGTTTGTGTGCATCGAGCTAGGCCATAGGGCGACGAGCTGGTTGGTCGGATAGGTTGAGTCCTTCGCACACGCCCCAGAGTTCAAACCTTTCTTGGGTCTGCGGAGCCCTGAATCCGACAGTACCACTCATGAAACGGTAGGGGTGGCTGATATTTTTCCATGCTAGATGTGTTATTCTCAAGATGAGTGTTTATTCACTTGTCATTGCACGAGAGTATGGCAAAGGTATTAGGGATGCCCAGTCCCGAAATGAAAAATGAATTTACTTTATGTTGTCAAATAATAAATTCCTTGGAAAGTGTTGGTATGGACGGCACCCGCGGATATGGCTAGCCGTGGAATGTGAAAGTATGGTGGAAAAAGGAATAAACTTTATTTTATGTTTGGGAACTGCCTATGATATATCTAGCTTGGAAAGTATTAGGAACTACTCGATCGTTCTCGTTGACAGGAAAAGCATGCCACCCAAAATGTTTTATCTCTATTTTTTTTGCTTTGAGCTCTGGCACCTCTACAAATCCCTACATCCGTCTGCGAAGGGCCTTTCTATTTATTTTAAGCAATTTTTATTTTTATTTGAGTCTCCATCTTCTCTTATAAAGCACCAACTAAGGGGCACTATGATCATACTTCAGCATTAGATGTAGCTAATATGCGAGTGTGTTTCATGAATGGATCAATGATTAAGCATGATGGGCTAGGGATAACTTGCTTTAGTGTTGATATTTTGAAAGACATGGTTGCTTGTTGATATGCTTGAGTATTGAAATCTTCATGTCAAAACTAGACTATTGCTTTGAATCACATAAAAGTCCAGATGTCCATGCTACAAAAGAAAAGAATATGTCATGAACATGTTAGGCAGCATTCCACATCAAAAATTCTGTTTTTATCATATACCTACTCGAGGACGAGTAGGATTTAAGCTTGGGGATGCTGATACGTCTCCAACGTATCTATAATTTTTGCTTGTTCCATGTTGTTATATTATCATTCTTGGATGTTTTAAAAATCATTTTATAGCAACTTTATATCATTTTTTGGGAATAACCTATTGACATAGTGCCCAGTGGCAGTTGCTGTTTTTTGCTTTTTTTTTACTTCGCAGAAAATCAATACCAAACGGAGTCCAAACACATCGAAACTTTTTGGAGCATTTTTCTGGACCAGAAGACACTTGTTGGGCCAAAGAAGTACCAGAGGGGGGCTCCGAGGGGAGCATAACCCACCTGGGCGCGCCTGGGGGCCCAGGCGCGCCCTAGTGGGTTGTGCCCACCTCGGCCGCCTCCCGCACCGCCTCTTTGCTCTATAAATACCCAAAAAATCCAAAAACCCTAGGGGAGTCGACGAAACACAATTCCAGCCGTCGCAAAGTTCCAGAACCACCAGATCCAATCTAGACACCATCACAGAGGGGTTCATCATCCTCATTGGTGTCTCTCCGATGATGCGTGAGTAGTTCATTGTGGACCTACGGGTCTGTAGTTAGTATCTAGATGGCTTCCTCTATCTCTTTTGATTCTCAATACAATTGTCTCTTGGAGATCTATTTGATGTAACTCTTTTTGCGGTGTGTTTGTTGGGATCCGATGAACTTTGAGTTTATGATTAGATCTATTTATCCATGAAAGTTATTTGAGTTTCTTTGATCTCTTATATGCATGATTACTCATAGCCTCATATTTCTTCTTCGAATCTTTGGTTTAGTTAGGCCAACTAGATCGATTTTTCTTGCCATGGGAAGAGGTGCTTTGTGATGGGTTCAGTCGTGCGGTGTTCTTTCCCAGCGACAGAAGGGGCAACAAGACACGTATTGATCGTTGCTATTAAGGATAAAAAGATGGGGTCTATTCCTACATGAATAGATCTTGTCTACATCATGTCATCATTCTTATTGCATTACTCAATTTTTCCATGAACTTAATACACTAGATGCATGCTGGATAGCGGTCAATGTGTGGAGTAATAGTAGTAGATGCAGGCAGGAGTCGGTCTACTAATCTTGGACGTGATGCCTATATAATGATCATTGCCTGGATATCGTCATAATTATTTGAAGTTCTATCAATTGCCCAACAGTAATTTGTTTACCCACCGTATGCTATTTTTCTCGAGAGAAGCCACTAGTGAAATCTACGGCCCCCGGGTCTATTCTTTATCATATTTGCTTTGAGATCTATTTTTATTTGCTTTTTTTCGGATCTGTTGTTCTAAAAACCCAAAAATACCTTGCTGCACTTTTTCTTTCTTTATTTTATTTTGTTCTATCGTGAGATCTCTTTATCCAAAATCATACAAACCAATCTATCTTTTACCCGAGAGGGATTGACAACCCCTCTTATGCGTCGGGTTGCAAGTATTTGTTCTTTGTGTGCAGGTACCGTTTAAATAGTGTTGCTTGGTTCTCCTACTGGTTCAATAACCTTGGTTTCATCATTGAGGGAAATACCGACCGTAGTTGTACTGCATCATCCCTTCCTCTTCGGGGAAATACTGACGCGGACATGAGCCAATATATGACTACTATATTCTCTGACTTTTGTGAAAAGATTGTTGAGGTTTTCATGGATGATTTCTCCGTTTACGGAACTTCTTTTGATGATTGCTTAAGCAACCTTGACCGAGTTTTGTAGAGATGTGAAGAAACTAATCTTGTCTTGAATTGGGAGAAGTGCCACTTTATGGTTAATGAAGGTATTGTCTTGGGGCATAAAATCTCTGAAAGAGGTATTGGAGCTGATAAAGCTAAAGTTGATGCTATTGAAAAAATGCTGTGTCCTAAAGATATCAAAGGTATAAGAAGTTTCTGGTTTCTATAGGAGATTTATTAAAGACTTCTCTAAAATTTCTAAGCCTCTTACTAATCTCTTGCAAAAAGACATTCCATTTGTTTTTTATGATGATTGTGTAGAAGCATTTGAAATCCTTAAGAAAGCCTTAGTCTCTGCGCCTATTGTTCAACCACCTGATTGGAACCTACCCTTTGAAATTATGTGTGATGCTAGCGATTATGCTGTTGGTTCTGTTCTATACCAAAGAGTTGATAAGAAATTAAATGTTATCCATTATGCTAGTAAAACTCTAGATAGTGCTCAAATAAATTATGCTACTACTGAAAAAGAATTTTTAGCAGTTGTATTTGCTTGTGACAAGTTCAGATCTCATATTGTTGATTCTAAGGTAACTGTTTGCACTGATCATGCTGCTATTAAATATCTTATGGAAAAGAAAGATGCTAAACCTAGACTTATTAGGTGGGTTCTCCTGCTACAAGAATTTGATTTACATATTATTGATAGGAAGGGAGTTAAGAACCCCGTAGCAGACAACTTGTCTAGGTTAGAAAATATTCTTGATGACCCACTACCTATTGATGATAGCTTTCTTGATGAACAGTTAGCTGTTATAAATGCTTCTCATAGTACTCCATGATATGCAGACTATGCTAATTATATTGTTGCTAAATTTATACCACCTAGTTTCACATACCAACAAAAGAAAAAGTTTTTCTATGATTTAAGACATTACTTTTGGGATGACCCACACCTTTAAAAAGGAGTAGATGGTGTTATTAGACATTGTGTACCTGAGCATGAACAGGAACAGATCCTACGCAAGTGTCACTCCGAGGCCTACGGAGGACACCATGCTGGAGGTAGAACTGCACATAAGGTATTACAATCTGGTTTTTATTGGCCTACTCTTTTCAAGGATGCTCGTAAGTTTGTCTTGTCTTGTGATGAATGTCAAAGAATTGGTAATATTAGTAGACGTCAGGAAATGCCTATGAATTATTCACTTTTTATTGAACTATTTGATGTCTGGGGATTTAATTATATGAGAACTTTTCCTTCCTCCAATGGGTATACACATATTTTGGTTGCTATTGATTATGTTACTAAGTGGGTAGAAGCTATTCCAACTAGTAGTGCTGATCATAACACCTCCATTAAAATGCTTAAAGAAGTTATTGTCCCGAGGTTTGGAGTCCCTAGATATTTAATGACTGATGGTGGTTCACACTTTATTCATGGTGCTTTCCGTAAATTGCTTGCTAAGTATGATATTAACCATATAATTGCATCACCTTATCATCCTCAGTCTAGTGGTCAAGTAGAATTAAGTAATAGAGAAATAAAATTGATCTTGCAAAAGACTGTTAATAGATCTAGAAAGAATTGGTCTAAGAAACTTGATGATGCATTATGGGCTTATAGAACTGCTTATAAGAATCCTATGGGTATGTCTCCATATAAAATGGTTTATGGAAAAGCATGTCACTTACCTCTTGAACTAGAACATAAAGCTTATTGGCAATTAAAGAGCTCAACTATGATTTCAAACTTGCTGATGAGAAGAGGTTATTTGACATTAGCTCACTTGATGAATGGAGAACCCAAGCCTATGAATATGCCAAATTATTTAAAGAAAAACTTAAAAGATGGCATGACAAAAGGATACAAAAGCGTGAATTTAATGTAGGTGACCATGTCTTGCTATATAATTCTTGTTTAAGATTTTTTGCAGGAAAACTTCTCTCTAAATGGGAAGGGCCTTACGTTATCGAAGAAGTTTATCGTTCCGGTGCCATCAAGATCAATAACGCCGAGGGCAATAACCCAAAGGTGGTAAACGGGCAAAGAATCAAACATTATATCTCAGGTACCCCCATAAATGTTGAAACCAATATTATTAATACCATAACACCAAAGGAGTACATAAGGGAGTCCTAGCAGAATGCTCCAGACCCCTGAAAAGGAATAGGTATGTGATACGGTAAGTAAAACGACTCCAAAACTTTCCCAAAAGCAATTTTACTCCGTTTTGGAATATTTTAAAAATTAGGAAAATTAAAAGTAGTCCGAAAAGTGCACGAGGAGGCGACAAGCTGTGCGGGCGCGCCTCCCTGGCTTGTGGCCACCTCGTGTGCCCCCCGGACTCCGTTTTCTCCCAGAATACTTCTTTTACATGGTAAAAATTCATATATAATCTCCCGAAGGCTTTGACCACCGTACCACGGCAATATCCTCTGTTCTTATTTTGAGCTATTTCTGTAGCAGATTTAGAGCAAGATGTCTTCGCAAGATTCAGATGGAGAGAGCTATGTTTCCCATTATACTGCGGATCCAAAGATCTTTGGGGAAATTTACCCTTACCTATGGTTCTCGGAGGAAGAGCAAGATTCCGACCCAGAGGAGGAGCAGGATTTCGACATGGAGAAAACAAGGAACAAGAGCTCCGACGAAGATGAAGATCCACTACCTCAACCTGGAGATATGCACATGGAATTCAAGAAGTCAAGCCTTCCTAAGGTCCAATCTAACCCACCCCGTTTTCTGCATAACAGCAAGGCGGCCTTATGCAAAAAGATATTGAAGCTTGAGCTCGAGAATGATGATCTAAGGGAGGAAAATTTTAGCCTCAGACGCAAGCTGGAGAAGAAGAATGCTACAACTCCATCATCACCACCTCCAAAGAAAGAAACTTGAGTACATGGGTACGGGCACTCCCCTTGGCTTGTGCCAAGCTTGGGGGAGGTGCCCCGGTATTGTATCACTATCACATCCTTACTTTTATCGTTTTCCTTAGTTCGATCCTTTTGGTTAATTATATCTTGGTTTAGTAGAATAAAGCTTTTAGTATGATCTAGCTTTGAGTTTTGCTTTGTGTTCCCTCTATGTAATCGAGTCCGAGAGTTATATAATAAACATTAGTTTTGAGTTGAGGCCTTTGATTTCTTGCTATGATCTTGAGAAAAAATAGAGATAAAAGAAATAAAGGATTATATAATAATCTTATGGGAAGTGATGACTTCACATATAAGAAGTATGTCGCATAAAATTTGTTGGGAGTTGACAAACATAGTTTTGGTCATTGTTGCAATTAATAGGAAGTAATAAAGAAAGAGAGGTCTCACATATAAATACACTATCTTGGACATCTTTTGTGATTGTGAGCACTCATTAAAATATTATATGCTAAAAGGTTGATGTTGGACAAGGAAGACAACATAATGGGTTATGTTTCCTTATATCCGAATAGAAGTTATATTTTCATGGATCCTCCAACATGTTGAGCTTGCTTCTCGTCCTATGCTAGCCAAATCTTCTGCACCAAGTAGAGATACTACTTGTGCATCCAAAATCCCTTAACCCAGTTTGCCATGAGAGTCCACCATACCTACCTATGGATTGAGTAAGATCCTTCAAGTAAGTTGTCATCGGTGCAAGCAATAAAAATTGCTCTCTAAATATGTATGATCTTTTAGTGTGAGGAAAATAAGCTTTATATGAACTTGTGATATGGAAGAAATAAAAGCGATGGACTGCATAATAAAGTTCTTTATCACAAGCAGCAATATAAAGTGACGTTCCTTTGCATTAAGATTTTGTGCATCCAACCATAAAAGCACATGACAACCTCTACTTCCCTCTGCGAAGGGTCTATCTTTTACTTTTACCTTCTACCTTTATACAAGAGTCATGGTGATCTTCACCTCTCCTTTTTATACTTATTCTTTTTGGCAAGCACTATATATCCACTTAGATGTAGGTGTTCATAAACTATTATTGTTGATGTTACCCTTGAGGTAAATGGTTGGGAGGCGAAACTATAAGCCCCTATCTTCCTATGTGTTTGATTGAAACTTTGATCTCATAAGTATCGCGTGAGTCTTAGCAATTATGAAAGATTAAATGATAGTTGAGTATGTGAACTTGCTAAATAAAAGCTCTTACATTGACTCTTTCCGATGTTACGATAAATTGCAATTGTTTCAATGACCAAGATCATAGCTTGTTGGTTTTCAATAAAGTTTTTGGATTCATACTTTACCTTGTGAACGAAGTGTTACTTTAGCATAAGAAATTATATGACAATATATGTTGCTGTTCTAAAGATGATCATGATACCCTCATGTCCGTATTTTATTTTATCGACACCTCTATCTCTAAACATGTGGTCATGATTATCGATTTTGGCTTTCGCTTGAGGACAAGCGAGGTCTAAGCTTGGGGGAGTTGATACGTCCATTTTGCATCATGCTTTTATGTTAATATTTATTGCATTATGGGCTATTATTATACATTATGGTACAATAATTATGCCTTTTCTCTCTTATTTTACAAGATTTACATGAAGAGGGAGAATGCCGGCAGCTGGAATTCTGGACCGGAAAGGAGCAAATCTGAGAGACCTATTTTTCACAACTCCAAAAGTTCTGAAAATTTACGAAGAATTATTTTTGAATATATACAAATTATTGGGAGAAGAAACTACCAGAGGGGACCGACTAGGTGGCCACAAGCCTGGGGGGCGCGCCCCCAGGGCTTGTGGGCCCCTGGCAGGTCTTCGGTGCCCATCTTCTGCTATATGAAAGGTTTTGACCTGGAGAAAATCATAGAGAAGCTTTCGGGACGAAGCACCGCCGTCTCGAGGCGGAACCTAGGCAGAAGCAATCTAGGGCTCCGGCAGAGCTATTCTGCCGGGGAAACTTCCCTCCGGGACGGGGAAATCGAAGCCATCGTCATCACCAACAATCCTCTCATCGAGGGAGGGTCAATCTCCATCAACATCTTCACCAGCACCATCTCCTCTCAAACCCTAGTTCATCTCTTGTATTCAATCTTTGTCTCAAAACCTCAGATTGGTACCTGTGGGTTGCTAGTAGTGTTGATTACTCCTTGTAGTTGATGCTAGTTGGTTTATTTGGTGGAAGATCATATGTTCAGATCCTTAATGATAGTTAATACCCCTCTGATCTTGAACATAAGCATGCTTTGTGAGTAGTTACGTTTGTTCCTGAGGACATGGGAGAAGTCTTGTTATAAGTAATCATGTGAATTTGGTATTCGTTCGATATTTTGATGAGATGTATGTTGTCTTTCCTCTAGTGGTGTTATGTGAACGTCGACAACATGACACTTCACCATGATTGGGGCCTAGGGGAAGGCATTGGGAAGTAATAAGTAGATGATGGGTTGCTAGAGTGACATAACCTTAAACCCTAGTATATGCGTTGCTTCGTAAGGGGCTGATTTGGATCCACATGTTTCTTGCTATGGTTAGATTTATCTTAATTCTTCTTTTGTTGTTGCGGATGCTTGCGAGAGGGGTTAATCATAAGTGGGAGGCTTATCCAAGTAAGGACAACACCCAAGCAACGGTCCACCCACATATCAAATTATCAAAGTAACGAACGCGAATCATATGAGCATGATGAAAACTAACTTGACAACAATTCCCATGTGTCCTCGGGAGCGCTTTGTTTATATAAGAGTTCGACCAGGCTTATCCTTTGCCACAAAAAGGATTGGGCCACCTTGCTGCACCTTTGTTATGCTTGTTACTTGTTATCCGTTATGAATTATCTTATCACAAAACTATCTGTTACCGATAATTTCAGTGCTTGCAGAAAATACATTGCTGAAAACCACTTGTCCTTTCCTTCTGCTCCTCGTTGGGTTCGACACTCTTACTTATCGAAAGGACTATGATAGATCCCCTATACTTGTGGGTCATCACATGCCTGCGACCATGGACCTCATGGGTCCCAGCTGTCAGCCTATCCATGTTCAGTCCTCTTCCGATGACTGTCGTTTGTTGACTGCGTTCACGACACTGTACCGAGAGCAACAATGCGGTGGACGATAGTGAGGCCGAGGAAGGGAATTACCCGGAGCCAGGGAAGACACAGCAGTGGTTGCCCATGCAGACGGGAGTATGAGGGTTTACTGGTTCAACTGTAGTGTGAGGTTGCCATCGCTGGAGAATAACAAGAGGTGTGGGTGAGTAGAGGGATGGCCTGGCGAGCAGTGGGAGCAGGGTGGGGCAGTGAGGCCTGCCCGATAGCACAGCTGGCCACGAGAGACGGGAGCAAGTGGCTGTAGCAAGAAGATCAGAGATTGAAGAAGCAATACGGCATCCAACGGTTAGTGCTGCTAGAATCGTTTGCTGACTAAGTTGACAAAGACTTGCATACACGTTAACCTAGTAGGCCCACAAGTCAGCCTCCAAATCTATGGCAAACAACATACATCCCATTTGCTGATTCTTAACGAATTTATTGCAGCACATATTATTTTTGTTAGCATTACAGCCTATATTCTGGCCATGTTTAAAAATTTCAACAAAATTTTGCATATTTCGGTGGGGTCTGAACTATTTTTAATCCCGAAATTTCTAGTGAGATTCAACTTAAATAAAAAACAATTTTATATTGATTTAAAATCCAATGAAATTTTCCCTGCAAAAAAATCAAAATTTAAAAAATACCAAAATCTGGGAAAAAGTAATTAGAAACTAACTGCATGTTTGCTGTATTTTTCTGAATTTACAACCCATTTCTTATTGCTTATAGCCCATTGATACGTCTCCAACGTATCTATAATTTTTAATTATTCCATGCTATTATAGTATCAATCTTGGATGTTTTATATGGAATTATATGCAATATTATATCATTCTTTGGGACTAACCTATTAACTTAGTGCCAAGTGCCAGTTGTTGTTTTTTGCCTGTTTTTGGTTTTCCACGAAATCGGTACCAAACGAAGTCCAAATGCCATGAAACTTTTTGACGATTTTTTTCTCGACATAAGAGAACCTAGAAGCTTCGGGAGGAGGCCAGAAGGCGAAGGAGTAGGCCACAAGGCACTTGGGCGTGCCTCGGGCAGCAAGCGCGCCCAAGTACCTTGTGAGCCCCTCGTTCCTCCGTTTGACCTAATTCCAACTCTATAAATTCTCTAAAATTGGGAAACCAATATAGAGCCATCCAAAATACTTTTTCCGCCATCGTAAGCTTCTGTTCTTGTGAGATCCCATCTGGAGGCCTTTTCCGGTACTCTGCCAAAGGGGGAATCGATCACGGTGGGGCTTTACATCAACCCTGCTGCCCTTCCGATGATGTGTGAGCAGTTTATCATAGACCTACGGGTCCATAGCTAGTAGCTAGATGGCTTATTTTCTCTCTTTGATCTTCAATACAATGTTCTCATCGATGTTCTTAGAGATCTATTCGATGTAATCTTCTTTTGGGCTGTGTTTGTTGGATCCGATGAATTGTGGGTTTATGATCAGATTATCTATGAATATTATTTGAGTCTTCTCTGAACTCTTTAAGGCATGATTATTATAGCTTTGTATTTCTCTCCAATCTATCCGTTTGGTTTGGCCAACTAGATTGATTTATCTTGCAATGGGAGAGGTGCTTTGTAATGGGTTCAATCTTGTAGTGCTCTATATCCCAGTGACAAAGTAGGGGACAAGACACGTATTTGTATTGTTGCCACTAAGGCTAAAACAATGGGGTTTATTCATATTGATTGGATTTACTTTGACTACATCATTTCATCTTGCTTAAGGCATTACTAAGTTCTTTATGAACTTAATACCCTAGATGCATGCTGGATAGCGGTCGATGTGTGGAGTAATAGTAGTAGATGCAGGCAGGAGTCGGTCTACTTGTCTCGTACATGATGACTATATACATGATCATTGCCTTGGATATCGTCATAATTATGCGCTTTTCTATCAATTGCCCAACAGTAATTTGTTTACCCACCGTATGCTTTTTGTTTAAGAGAGAAGCCTCTAGTGAAAACTATGGCCCCGGTTCTATCTTTGTCATATATTAAAATCCAAAAATACCTTGTTGCAATTTATTTACCTTTGTTTTGTGTGTTTTTGTTTATCTTTCTATCACTACGAGATTTGATCCTTGCAATTAACCACCAAGGGATTGACAACCCCTTGTTTGCGTTGGGTGTAAGTATTTGTTATTCTGTGTGTAGGTGCTATTCACGAGGTCCTGCGTGGTTCTCCTACTGGATTGATAACCTTGGTTCTTAACTAAGGGAAATACTTATCTCTACTGTACTGCATCATCCTCTCCTCTTCGAGGAAATCCCAACGCAGCTCACAAGTAGCAGGAAGAATTTCTGGCGTCGTTGCCGGGGAGACATCATCAACACCTATCAAGTACCATCGCATGAACTTTCATCTCCTTGCATTTACTTTCATTTGCCATTTGCCTCTCGTTTTCATGTCCCCCACTTCTAAAACATTTTCACAAAAACACAAAAATATTTTCCATTGCCTTTTTGCTTGTTTGCTTACTCAAAGTTGCTATAATGTCTGAATTTGAGAAAATCACTATTGAAAGTGCTAGTGAAGATAGCACTAGTGAAACTCTTGAAGAAAAAATTAAATATTGTGTTCTTGATCAGGACCCTCCAAAAACTAAAGCTTCCACCAATTTTAAAACTAAAATCTATCATGTGGGTAGCGAGAATATTATTGGAAATAATATTATTCAGGAATTGTTTGATTGCACTGGAGTTATACCCATAGCTAGAGGATCGATTCTTGATAAAACAAATTGCTATGTGGATGCTATTGCTATGCTTGTGGTTAAGTTAGAAAGAAAGTTTTTGCATATTCAACCGGCATTACAAAAGATATTCTATGAACTTCCTAACATACATGATCCCAAAATTAAGAAGATTGCTACTATTATCCTTATGCGTGAGTTTGACTATATAATTTGAGAAGCTAGAGAAATCTTTGCTTACTATAGGATAAATTTTGAGCATCCTCCAATAGAAGAAATTCTCCATGATGAAGACACTATACGTAGTTTGGAATCTAAAGATTATTTTGCATATAGTGAAAATCTTAGGAGGAGAGTTCCTTATGTCGAAGTTATTAAAACTTTGTACCACCATGCTTGTGATAAATTGGAGTGGATTACTAAAGGGATTGATGAAGGATTTAGTAATGAGTGGTTTGAGGAGATGGCTAGGGAACCTATTGATGATGAAATACATGTTTTATATGAAGATGTTTATGGTGATGATTCGGAATTTGAAGTAATGAATGTTAAAATTACCAAACAAAGTCCTTTCAATAGTTTAAGTTCTCCCACTAGGAAAGAAGAATATGAGAAGAGAGATCTACTAAGAAAAGTTTTGGAAGATTTGATTAAAAAGGACTTGGGAGTGAAGGACGATAACACTTGAAACTATGCATTACGCCTAGCTAGGGGCGTAAAACAATAGCGCTTGTTGGGAGGCAAGTGATAATCCCCAAGTGCAAGGAATCATCGTAGCAATTTCCAAAGATGGGAGTGATAAGTATGGAGTGTCGAACCCACAAGGAGCTAAAGGTAAGATCAATATTCTCTCAAGTCCTATCTGCCACTGATACGACTCTACGTACACTGAGCGTTTGCTTTCATCTAGAAACGAGGAATACAACTATGTTGTGGGTATAAAGAGGATAGCTTTGCATGATATTGGAGAGTTAAAATATAAAAATAGGTGCTGCCTAAATAAAGTTAGAATATATTATAATATATTACAAATAGCGAGTGTGGAATAATGATGGATCGGTGTGTGGAACTATCCTAGGCAATTGATAACAAGATCGGTAATTATTATTGCAATTTTATATGAGGGAGAGGCATGAGCTAACATACTTTCCATACTTGGATCATATGAACTTATGATTGGACCTCTAGCAAGCATTCGCAACTACTAGAAATCATTAAGATAAACCCAACCATAGCATTAAGCATCAAGTCCCCTTTACTCCCATACGCAACAACCCCCTTACTTGGGTGTAATCTTCTATCACTCTAGCCACCCACTATAAGTGAATCATGAATGTATTGCACCCTACAGTGGGAATCCCCCACATGTGCGTGGCACGGAAGGCACCATAGGACAGCACCAAAATGAAACATACAACTCAAATCAATCAAGAAATCAAGATCATCAATCAATCCAAAGAACAAAAGAAATATACTCAAACATCATAGGATGGCAACACATCATTGGATAATAATATGTGGCATAAAGCACCATGTTCAAGTAGGGGATTACAGCGGGGTGCGGGAGAGTGGACCACTGAAAAGAGATGAGGGAGGTGATGTTGATGAAGACAATCACCACGGTGATGGTTCCCCGGCGGCACTCCGGTGCCACCAAGAGATAGGGAAAGAGAGGCTCTTCCTCTGGCTTGCTTCTCCATGGACTCCCCCCTAGACGGGGAGAGGTTCTCCCTATGGTCCTTGGCCTCCATGGTGCTCGGAGGGGTGAGAGCTCCTCCGATATTGGATCTCTTTCTCTCTGTTTCCTTCTATTTCTGCGTCCTTGTTTCTGGCTGAAAACCGTTTCTTAAATTCCTGGAGATTCGTAACTCCGATCGGGTTAAAATCTTGAGGGGGTTTTTATCCAGAAATTATCTTTCTTGTGGCAAAAGAAGGGCATCAACTGACCTACGAGGTGCCCACAAGCCACCTAGGCGCGGCCAGGGGGGTAGGCCACACCCATGTGGCTTGTGGGGCCCTCGAGCACCGCCTTGCATTGATTTTCCTCCCGAAAATCACATATATTCCATAAAAAATCTCCATGAATTTTTATTGCATTTGGACTTTGTTTGGTATGGTAATTCTGCAAAAGAAAAAACTTGCAAAAAACATGAACTAGCAGTGGGCACTAGATTAGTAAGTTAGTCCATAAAAATAATATAAAAGTGCACCAAAACCATACAAAATTATAATAAACATGGAATGAATACTTCATAAATTATAGATACGTTAGAGACGTATCAGCATCCCCAAGCTTAATTCCTACTCGTCCTCGAATAGGTAAATGATAAAAGAAATGATTTATGAAGTGTGAATGCTAGCAAAGTGCATAAGTTTGATCAATAGTAATTTCAATCACTTTTCCTAGCATCATAATAGCAACTCTTTCTCATAAAACTCATCATGTTAAAGTGGCAACCAATTCACATGTTAAGGTTCAAACAATGAATTCTCTTGAAACTCAACAACCTATATTCTTAGTCACCAAACAATTGCAATTCAACTTATTCAACAGAGTCTAAGTAAGAGCTCCACATACTCACCCATCATATAGCCTTCTATGATTGCTAACACTCACCGCATACACATGAGCAAAACGTTTCAACCGGACACATAGAAAGATAGGGCCTTATAATTTCGCCTACCAACGTATTCACCTCAAGGGTGATGTCAACAATAATAACTCATGCTACCCATATCCAACTGGATATATGTGCCTAGATCTTTCCTCACCACATGATGCTTGCCAAAAGAGAAAAATAAAAAGGAATAGAGAGAAAAACTTTGACTCTTCCATGAAAGTAAATACAAAAAAGTAAAAGGTAGGCCCTTCGCAGAGGGAAGCAGAGGTTGCCATGCGCTTTTTGTTTGTATGCTCAATCCCTTAGTGCAAAAGAATGTCACGTTATATTGCCACTTATGATAGCAACCTCTATTATGCAGTCTGTCGCTTTTATTCTTTGCCATCACAAGTTCGTACAACGCTCAATTTTCTCTTACACTAAATGATCTAACACTTTTAGAAGCAATTTTTATTGCCTTATTGCACCGATGACAACTTACTTGAAGGATCTTACTCAATCCTTAGGTAGGTATGGTGGACTCTTGAAAATAAAATTTGGGTTTAAGGGTTTTTGGATGCACAAGTAGTATCTCTACTTGGTGCAGAATTTTTGGCTAGCAAAGATGGGGGGCAAGCACCACATGTTGAAGGATCTATGACAATATAACTTCTATGTGAATATGAACAAACATAAATCATTACGTTGTCTTCCTTGTCCAACGTCAAAATTTTTGGCATATAATATTTTGACGGGGGCTCACAATCACAACAGATTTCCAAGATAGTGTATTTGCATGTGAAAGTTCTCATCCTTATAGTAATCATTCATGAATTGCTTGTATGACCAATATTGTGATTGTCAAGCTTCAAAAGATTTCACTTTCTAAACCCAATGTGAAGCTACCACTGGGCATGATATGAACATATAATTTCAACTTCATGATATTCAATTCATTCAACAATTTACTCATAGGATATAAGTGAAGCATGAGAGTAAATGGCAAACTACTCTAAAAAGATATTAGTGAAGATCAAGCGAGTAGTTAAGCAAAGGGGTAGCTAATTGAGGACTCTCTCTTATTTAAAAACTTTCAGATCTAAGTATTTTATTAAAACAGCAAGTAAAACAAAACAAAATGACATTCCAAGAATAGCACAACTCAAGTGAAGAAGCAAAAACTTAGGCTCAACCGATACTAACCGATAATTGTTGATGAAGAAAGGTGGGATGCCTACCGGGGCATCCCCAAGCTTAGATGCTTGAGACTTCTTGAAATATTATCTTGGGATGCCTTGGTCATCCCCAAGCTTGAGCTTTTGCATCTCCTTAATTCCTTTTATATCACGGTTTCCCTAAATCTTAAAAACTTCATACACACAAAACTCAACAAGAACTCGTGAGATAAGTTAGTATAAACCAATGCAAAAACCTTATCATTCTCTACTGTAGAAAATCACAAAAATTATTATTCAACATTGCATACTAAATGCCTCTGCATATTTAATACTCCTATCCTCAAATAGAATCATTAAACAAGCAAACATATGCAAACAATGCAAACATAACAGCAATCTGCCAAAACAGTATAGTCTGTAAAGAATGCAAGAGTATCAATACTTCTTTAACTCAAAAAATTATGAAAATTTACCAAACAGTAGAAAATTTATCAGATCTTACTGTGCAATATGTTTCAACATTTTATCACATTCTGACTTTTCTCGAGAATATTTGCAACATCGATAAACTTTCTGTTTTGAAACAGCAACTCATATACTTGCAGAATGAGCATGGTAAAGGCTATCCTTGACATTTTTATTGAAAAGAAAGATGCAAAACATTATTATAAATAACAGAAAGCAAATCCTAACAAGAAAATGATGCTCCAAGCAAAACACATATCATGTGACGAAAAAAATGTAGCTCCAAGTGAGGTTACCGATAATGTTGGAGACGAAAGAGGGGATGCCTTCCGGGGCATCCCCAAGCTTAGTTGCTTGGATCTTCCTTGAATATTACCTTGGGGTGCCTTGGGCATCCCCAAGATTAGGGTCTTGTCACTCCTTATTCTCCTCATATCGACATCTCACCCAAAACTTGAAAACTTCAATCACACAAGACTTAACGGAACTTCGTGAGATATGTTAGTATGATAAAGAGAAAACCATTTCACTTTGGTACTGTCAAAGACAAGATTCGTAATTGTTTCCACACAATGCCTACTGTAGCATATCATTTCCACAATTTATATTGATCAATATAAGCCATAGAAACTAGAAAACAAGCAAACTATGCATTGAAAATAGAATCTGTCAAAAACAGAACAGTCTGTAGTAATCTGTACTCCAACCATACTTCTGCTACTCCAAAAATTCTGAAAAATTAGTAAAACGTAGATAATTTGTATATCTATCACCTGTAAAAAATTCAGATCAAAATCACGTTCGAGTTAATTTTTAAAATTCCTGGACTGAGCGTAAAAGTTTCTGTTTTTGCACAGATTCAAGTCAACTATCATCCACACTATCCCAAAGGCTTTACTTGGCACTTTATTGAAACAAAAGCAAGAAAACATGATTACTACAGTAGCTTA
The DNA here is from genome assembly GCA_011799875.1 of Thinopyrum elongatum. Classification (NCBI taxonomy): domain Eukaryota; kingdom Viridiplantae; phylum Streptophyta; class Magnoliopsida; order Poales; family Poaceae; genus Thinopyrum; species Thinopyrum elongatum. Next base: position 422,384,728 of record CM022299.1, read on the forward strand.
ATCATGTGAACACACAAAAATAGTAGGTAAATATTGTGTTGTCTCCAACAAGCGCTTTTCTTTAATGCCTTTTAGCTAGGCATGATGATTTCAATGATGCTCACATAAAAGATAAGAATTGAAACATAACGGGAGCATCATGAAACATATGACTAGCACATTTAAGTCTAACCCACTTCCTATGCATAGGGATTTTGTGAGCAAACAACTTATGGGAACAAGAATCAACTAGCATAGGAAGGCAAAACAAATATAACTTCAAAACTTTCAACCCATTGAGAGGAAACTTGATATTATTGCAATACCTACAAGCATATGTTCCTCTCTCATAATAATTTTCAGTAGCATCATGAATGAATTCAACAATATAAATATCACACAAATCATTCTTTTCATGATCTAAAAGCATAAAAAATTTATTACTCTCCACATAAGCAAATTTATTCTCATGAATAGTAGTGGGAGAAAACTCAACAAAATAACTATCATGGGATTGAAAATTAAAATCATGATGACAAGTTTCATGGTTATCATTATTCTTTATAGCATACATGTCATCACCATAATCATCATAGATAGCAACTTCATTGTCAAAATCAATTAAAACCTCTTCCAAAATAGTGGATTCATCACTAAATAATGTCATGACCTCTCCAAATCCACTTTCATAATTATCACAATAAGATTCAACACCCTCCAAAATAGTGGGATCATTAGTACCTAGAGTTGACACTCTTACAAACCCACTTTCATCAATATCATCATCATAAATAGGAGGCATGCTTTCATCATAATAAATTTTCTCATCAAAACTTGGGGGAGTAAAAATATCATCTTCATCAAATATAGCATCCCCAAGCTTGTAGCTTTGCATATCATTAGCATCATGCATATTCAAAGAATTCATACTAATAACATTGCAATCATGCTCATCATTCATGGATTTTGTGCCAAACATTTTATTGAATTCTTCTTCTATCAATTGAGCACAATTTTCATTTCCATCATTTTCAAGAAAGACATGATAAAGACGAATAATATGATGCCACCTCAATTCCATTTTTTTGTAGTTTTCTTTTATAAACCAAACTAGTGATAAAACAAGAAACTAAAAGATTCAGTTGCAAGATCTAAAGATATACCTTCAAGCACTCACCTCCCCGGCAACGGCGCCAGAAAAGAGCTTGATGTCTACTACGCAACTTATTCTTGTAGACTTGTGTTGGGCCTCCAAGCGCAGAGTTCTGTAGGACAGTAGCAATTTTCCCTCAAGTGGATGACCTAAGGTTTATCAATCCGTGGGAGGCGTAGGATGAAGATGGTCTCTTTCAAACAACCCTGCAACCAAATAACAAAGATTCTCTTGTGTCCCCAACACACCAAATACAATGGTAAATTGTATAGGTGCACTAGTTCGACGAAGAGATGGTAATAAAAGTGTAGTAATGATAGTAGATATTGATTTTTGTAATAGGAACAATAAAAAACAGCAAGGTAGCAATTGATAAAACAGAGCACAAACGGTATTGCAATGCTTGAAAATGAGGCCTAGGGTCCGTACTTTCGCTAGTGCAATCTCTCAACAATGCTAATATAATTGGATCATATAACCATCCCTCAACGTGCGATGAAGAATCACTCCAAAGTTCCTATCTAGCGGAGAACATAAGAATAAATTGTTTGTAGGGTACGAAACCACCTCAAAGCTATTCTTTCTGATCGATCTATCCAAGAGTTCGTACTAAAATAACACCAAAGCAAATTCATATTCGTAATGCTCAATCCAACACAAAGAACCTCAAAGAGTGCCCCAAGATTTCTACCGGAGAAACAAAGACAAGAACGTGCATCAACCCCTATGCATAGATTACCCCAATGTCACCTCGGGAATCCGCGAGTTTAGTGCCAAAACATATATCAAGTGAATCAATATAATACCCCATTGTCACCACGGGTATTCGTATGCAAGACATATATCAAGTGCTCTCAAATCCATAAAAGTATTCAATCCGATAAAATGAAATCTCAAAGGGAAAACTCAATTCATCACAACAAGATAGAGAGGGGAAAACACCATATGATCCGACTATATTAACAAAGCCCGCGATACATCAAGATCGTGACATCTCAAGAACACGAGAGAGAGAGAGAGATTAAACACATAGCTACTGGTACAAACCCTCAGCTCCGAGAGTGGACTACTCCCTCCTGATCATGGTGGCCGCCGGGATGATGAAGATGGCCACCGGTGATGATTTCCCCCTCTGGCAGGGTGCCGGAACGGGGTCGAGATTGGTTTCTCGTGGCTACAGAGGCTTGCGGTGGCGGAACATCTGATCTAGGGTCTCCGCGAGGGTTTTTGGAATATTTGGCAATTTATAGGGCGAAGAGGCGGTGCGGGAGGCCACCGAGGCTGGCACAACCCACCGGGGCGCGCCCTGGTGGGTTGTGCCCCCCTCGGGGCACCCCCCCAGGTGCTGCTCTGGCCCATTGGATGTCTTCTGGTCCATAAAAAATCCACAAAAAGTTTCGCTGCGTTTGGACTCCGTTTGGTATTGATTTTCTGCGATGTAAAAAACAAGCAAAAAAACAGCAAGTGGCACTGGGCACTATGTCAATAAGTTAGTCCCAAAAAATGATATAAAGTTGCTAAAAAATGATTGTAAAACATCCAAGAATGATAATATAGCAGCATGAATACTTCATAAATTATAGATACGTTGGAGACGTATCAGCATCCCCAAGCTTAATTCCTACTCATCCTCGAATAGGTAAATGATAAAAGAAATGATTTATGAAGTGTGAATGCTAGCAAAGTGCATAAGTTTGATCAATAGTAATTTCAATCACTTTTCCTAGCATCATAATAGCAACTCTTTCTCATAAAACTCATCATGTTAAAGTGGCAACCAATTCACATGTTAAGGTTCAAACAATGAATTCTCTTGAAACTCAACAACCTATATTCTTAGTCACCAAACAATTGCAATTCAACTTATTCAACAGGGTCTAAGTAAGAGCTCCACATACTCAACCATCATATAGCCTTCTATGACTGCTAACACTCACCGCATACACATGAGCAAAACGTTTCAACCGGACACATAGAAAGATAGGGGCTTATAATTTCACCTCCCAACGTATTCACCTCAAGGGTGATGTCAACAATAATAACTCATGCTACCCATATCCAACTGGATATATGTGCCTAGATCTTTCCTCACCACATGATGCTTGCCAAAAGAGAAAAATAAAAAGGAATAGAGAGAAAAACTTTGACTCTTCCATGAAAGTAAATACATAAAAGTAAAAGGTAGGCCCTTCGCAGAGGGAACCAGAGGTTGCCATGCGCTTTTTGTTTGTATGCTCAATCCCTTAGTGCAAAAGAATGTCACGTTATACTGCCACTTATTATAGCAACCTTTATTATGCAGTCTGTCACTTTTATTCTTTGCCATCTCAAGTTCGTACAACGCACAATTTTCTCTTACACTAAATGATCTAACACTTTTAGAAGCAATTTTTATTGCCTTATTGCACCGATGACAACTTACTTGAAGGATCTTACTCAATCCTTAGGTAGGTATGGTGGACTCTTGAAAATAAAATTTGGGTTTAAGGGTTTTTGGATGCACAAGTAGTATCCCTACTTGGTGCAGAATTTTTGGCTAGCAAAGATGGGGGGCAAGCACCACATGTTGAAGGATCTATGACAATATAACTTCTATGTGAATATGAACAAACATAAATCATTACGTTGTCTTCATTGTCCAACGTCAAATTTTTTGGCATATAATATTTTGATGGGGGCTCACAATCACAAAAGATTTCCAAGATAGTGTATTTGCATGTGAAAGTTCTCTTCCTTATAGTAATCATTCATGAATTGCTTGTATGACCAATATTGTGATTGTCAAGCTTCAAAAGATTTCACTTTCTAAACCCAATATGAAGCTACCACTAGGCATGATATGAACATATAATTTCAACTTCATGATATTCAATTCATTCAACAATTTACTCATAGGATATAAGTGAAGCACGAGAGTAAATGACAAACTACTCCAAAAAGATATAAGTGAAGATCAAGCGAGTAGTTAAGTAAAGGGGTAGCTAATTGAGGACTCTCTCTTATTTAAAAACTTTCAGATCTAAGTATTTTATTAAAACAGCTAGTAAAACAAAACAAAATGACATTCCAAGAATAGCACAACTCAAGTGAAGAAGCAAAAACTTAGGCTCAACCGATACTAACCGATAATTGTTGATGAAGAAAGGTGGGATGCCTACCGGGGCATCCCCAAGCTTAGATGCTTGAGACTTCTTGAAATATTATCTTGGGATGCCTTGGTCATCCCCAATCTTGAGCTTTTGCGTCTCCTTAATTCCTTTTATATCACGGTTTCCCTAAATCTTAAAAACTTCATACACGCAAAACTCAACAAGAACTCGTGAGATAAGTTAGTAGAAACCAATGCAAAAACCTTATCATTCTCTACTGTAGAAAATCACAAAAATTATTATTCAACATTGCATACTAAATGCCTCTGCATATTTAATACACCTATCCTCAAATAGAATCATTAAACAAGCAAACATATGCAAACAATGCAAACATAACAGCAATCTGCCAAAACAGTACAGTCTGTAAAGAATGCAAGAGTATCAATACTTCTTTAACTCAAAAAATTAGGAAAATTTACCAAACTGTAGAAAATTTATCAGATCTTACTGTGCAATATGTTTCAACATTTTATCACATTCTGACTTTTCTCGAGAATTTTTGCAACATCGATAAACTTTCTGTTTTGAAACAGCAACTCATATACTTGCAGAATGAGCATGGTAAAGGCTATCCTTGACATTTTTATTGAAAAGAAAGATGCAAAACATTATTATAAATAACATCAAGCAAATCCTAACAAGAAAATGACGCTCCAAGCAAAACACATATCATGTGACGAAAAAAATGTAGCTCCAAGTGAGGTTACCGATAATGTTGGAGACGAAAGAGGGGATGCCTTCCGGGGCATCCCCAAGCTTAGTTACTTGGATCTTACTTGAATATTACCTTGGGGTGCCTTGGGAATCCCCAAGCTTAGGGTCTTGTCAGTCTTTATTCTCCTCATATCGACATCTCACCCAAAACTTGAAAACTTCAATCACACAAGACTTAACGGAACTTCATGAGATAGGTTAGTATGATAAAGAGCAAACCATTTCACTTTGGTACTGTCAAAGACAAGATTCGTAATTGTTTCCACACAATTACTACTGTAGCATATCATTTCCACAATTTATATTGATCAATATAAGCCATAGAAACTAGAAAACAAGCAAACTATGCATTGAAAACAGAATCTGTCAAAAACAGAACAGTCTGTAGTAATCTGTACTCCAACCATACTTATGCTACTCCAAAAATTCTGAAAAATTAGTAAAACGTAGAGAATTTGTATATCTATCACCTGTAAAAAATTCAGATCAAAAGCATGCTCCAGTTAATTTTCAAAATTCCTGGACTGAGCGTAAAAGTTTCTGTTTTTGCACAGATTCAAGTCAACTATCATCCACACTATCCCAAAGGCTTTACTTGGCACTTTATTGAAACAAAAGTAAGAAAACAAGATTACTACAGTAGCTTAATCATGTGAACACACAAAAACAGTAGGTAAATATTGTGTTGTCTCCAACAAGCGCTTTTCTTTAATGCCTTTTAGCTAGGCATGATGATTTCAATTATGCTCACATAAAAGATAAGAATTGAAACATAACGGGAGCATCATGAAACATATGACTAGCACATTTAAGTCTAACCCACTTCCTATGCATAGGGATTTTGTGAGCAAACAACTTATGGGAACAAGAATCAACTAGCATAGGAAGGCAAAGAAAAATATAACTTCAAAACTTTCAACACATAGAGAGGAAACTTGATATTATTGCAATACCTACAAGCATATGTTCCTCTCTCATAATAATTTTCAGTAGCATCATGAATGAATTCAACAATATAACTATCACACAAATCATTCTTTTCATGATCTACAAGCATAGAAAATTTATTACTCTCCACATAAGCAAATTTATTCTCATGAATAGTAGTGGGAGCAAACTCAACGAAATAACTATCATGGGATTGAAAATTAAAATCATGATGACAAGTTTCATGGTTATCATTATTCTTTATAGCATACATGTCATCACCATAATCATCATAAATAGCAACTTCATTGTCAAAATCAATTAAAACCTCTTCCAAAATAGTGGATTCATCATTAAATAAAGTCACGACCTCTCCAAATCCACTTTCATAATTATCACAATAAGATTCAATACCCTCCAATATAGTGGGATCATTAGTACCTAGAGTTGACACTCTTCCAAACCCACTTTCATCAATATCATCATCATAAATAGGAGGCATGCTTTCATCATAATAAATTTTCTCATCAAAACTTGGGGGAGTAAAAATATCATCTTCATCAAATATAGCATCCCCAAGCTTGTAGCTTTGCATATCATTAGCATCATGCATATTCAAAGAATTCATACTAATAACATTGCAATCATGCTCATCATTCATGGATTTTGTGCCAAACATTTTATTGAATTCTTCTTCTATCAATTGAGCACAATTTTCATTTCCATCATTTTCAAGAAAGACATGATAAAGACGAATAATATGATGCCACCTCAATTCCATTTTTTTGTAGTTTTCTTTTATAAACCAAACTAGTGATAAAACAAGAAACTAAAAGATTCAGTTGCAAGATCTAAAGATATACCTTCAAGCACTCACCTCCCCGGCAACGGCGCCAGAAAAGAGCTTGATGTCTACTACACAACTTATTCTTGTAGACTCGTGTTGGCCCTCCAAGCGCAGAGTTCTGTAGGACAGCAGCAATTTTCCCTCAAGTGGATGACCTAAGGTTTATCAATCCGTGGGAGGCGTAGGATGAAGATGGTCTCTCTCAAACAACCCTGCAACCAAATAACAAAGATTCTCTTGTGTCCCCAACACACCAAATACAATGGTAAATTATATAGGTGCACTAGTTCGGCGAAGAGATGGTAATAAAAGTGTAGTAATGATAGTAGATATTGATTTTTGTAATAGGAACAATAAAAAACAGCAAGGTAGCAATTGATAAAACAGAGCACAAACGGTATTGCAATTGATAAAACAGAGCACAAACGGTCGCTAGTGCAATCTCTCAACAATGCTAATATAATTGGATCATATAACCATCCCTCAACGTGCGATGAAGAATCACTCCAAAGTTCCTATCTAGCGGAGAACATAAGAATAAATTTTTTGTAGGGTACGAAACCACCTCAAAGCTATTCTTTCTGATCGATCTATCCAAGAGTTCGTACTAAAATAACACCAAAGAAAATTCAGATTCGTAATGCTCAATCCAACACAAAGAACCTCAAAGAGTGCCCCAAGATTTCTACCGGAGAAACAAAGACAAGAACGTGCATCAACCCCTATGCATAGATTACCCCAATGTCACCTCGGGAATCCGCGAGTTTAGTGCCAAAACATATATCAAGTGAATCAATATAATACCCCATTGTCACCACGGGTATTCATATGCAAGACATATATCAAGTGCTCTCAAATCCATAAAAGTATTCAATCCGATAAAATGAAATCTCAAAGGGAAAACTCAATTCATCACAACAAGATAGAGAGCGGAAAACACCATATGATCCGACTATATTAACAAAGCCCACGATACATCAAGATCGTGACATCTCAAGAACACGAGAGAGAGAGATTAAACACATAGCTACTGGTACAAACCCTCAGCCCCGAGGGTGGACTACTCCCTCCTCATCATGGTGGCTGCCAGGATGATGAAGATGGCCACTGATGATGATTTCCCCCTCCGGCAGGGTGCCGGAACGGGGTCTAGATTGGTTTCTCGTGGCTACAGAGGCTTGCGATGGCGGTACTTCTGATCTAGGGTCTCCGCTAGGGTTTTTGGAATATTTGGCAATTTATAGGGCGAAGAGGCGGTGCGGGAGGCCACCGAGGTGGGCACAACCCACCGGGGCGCGCCTGGGGGCCCAGGCGCGCCCTGGTGGGTTGTGCCCCCCTCGGGGCACCCCCCAGGTGCTGCTCTAGCCCATTGGATGTCTTCTGGTCCATAAAAATCCACAAAAAGTTTTGCTGTGTTTGGACTCCGTTTGGTATTGATTTTCTGCGATGTAAAAAACAAGCAAAAAACAGCAAGTGGCACTAGGCACTATGTCAATAAGTTAGTCCCAAAAAATGATATAAAGTTGCTATAAAATGATTGTAAAATATCCAAGAATGATAATATAGCAGCATGATTACTTCATAAATTATAGATACGTTGGAGACGTATCAGCAGCCGGCCGCCCTGTCGGCATGCTCCAAGATGAATTCTCCAACGAGAAGGCCACTTACGTCGTCTTCACTAGTGAAGCCGATGACAAGCGCAGTCGGCGTCAGCAGCACCATGAGGTGAATGCTGTCATTCCAGAGGTCCCCCAATTCATGCACTGGTCCGAGAGGCCCATCACCTGGAGCCGAGATGACCATCCGGCCGTGATGCCTTCGCCGGGTGCTTATGCCATGGTGCTGGACTCCACCTTCTCAACCGAGAGGCGTGCTTGCCGCTTCTCCCGAATCCTGATAGACGGCGGTAGCAGCATCAACATCCTCTACTGCGACACCATGGAAAAGCTGGGCATCAAGGAGAAGCAGCTCCAGCCCAGCTGGACCGTATTCCATGGCATCATCCCTGGGCTTTCCTGCTCCCCAATCGGCAAGATCAAGATCGATGTTCTGTTCGGCGACAAGACCCACTTCTGCCGTGAGCCTATCTGGTTCGAGGTGGTCGACTTGGACAGCCCCTACCACGCGCTCTTGGGCCGGCCAGCGATGGCCAAATTCATGGCAGTTCCGCACTAGCGTACCTAAAAATGAAGATGCCAGATCCCAAGGGCATCATCACCATTGCCGGCGACTACAAAAAGTCGCTCGTGTGCGCCGCAGCCAGCTCCCGGCTGGCCGAGTCCCTCGTCATCGCCGAAGAGAAGAGCCTCCTTGACCGGGCTGTGGCCATGGCCAGCGAGCAGCCGGCCGTGCCGACTGACCCCAAGGAAGCTGAAGGCGAGAGCTCCTTCCAGCCGGCTAAGGAAACCAAGAAGATCATCTTGGACCCGGCACACCCGGAGCAGTACGCGGTCATGGGGTCCAACCTCGACAGCAAATAGGAAAGCGAGCTCATCGAATTCCTCTGTGAGAATCGGGATATCTTTGCATGGTCCCCCAAGGACATGTCGGGTATTCCGAGGGGATTCGCCGAGCACAAACTGCATGTGTGGCCGGATGCTAAGCCGGTCAAGCAACCCCTCCGCCGCCTATCAGAAGAAAAGAGAAGGATCGTTGGTGAAGAAATCACCTGGCTTCTGGCAGCCGGCTTCATCATGGAAATGTTCTACCCAGACTGGCTTGCCAACCCAGTCCTTGTTTTGAAGAAAAACAACAAGTGGCGCATGTGTATCGACTACACGAGTCTGAACAAGGCCTGCCCCAAGGATCCATTTGCCTTGCCCCGGATCGATCAAGTGATCGACTCCACGGCCGGCTGTGAGCTGCTGTCCTTTTTGGATGCCTACTCTGGCTACCACTAGATCAAGCTGGACCCGGCCGATCAACTGAAGACCGCCTTCATCACCCCTTTCGGCGCGTTCTGCTACATCACCATGACGTTCGGCTTGAGGAATGCCGGCGCCACCTTCCAACGCTGCATGCAGAAGTGCCTCCTGCTGCAACTCGGCAAGAATGCCCATGTCTACGTGGACGACATAGTGGTGAAGACGGAGAAGCGCTACACCCTTTTGGAGGATCTCAAGGAGACCTTCGCCAACCTGCGCCATTTCCAAATCAAGCTCAATCCGGAGAAGTGCGTCTTCGGAGTGCCAGCCAGACAGCTCCTTGGTTTCCTTGTTTCCGAGCACGGGATAGAGTGCAACCCCGTGAAGATCAAGGCCATCGAGCGGATGAAGAAACCAACCAAGCTGCGGGACGTCCAGAAGTTCACCGGGTGCCTGGCGTCTCTCAGCCAGTTCGTCAGCCGGCTCGGGGAGAAGGCCCTCCCTCTGTACCAACTGATGAAGAAGACCAAGTGCTACGAGTGGACTGACCAGGCGGACGAGGCATTCCTCCAGCTCAAGCGGATGCTGTCCACGCCGCCTATTCTGGCCGCCCCAACTGCCAAAGAACCACTGCTCCTCTACATCGCCGCCACCAACCGGGTCGTCAGCATGGTGATTGTCGTCGAACACCCAGAAGCCGGTAGGGTGCAACCGGTCCAGAGGTCGGTCTATTACTTGAGCGAGGTGTTGTACATCTCCAAGCAGAACTACCCCTACTACCAGAAGATGTGCTACGGCGTGTACTTTGCCGCCAAGAAGCTGAAGCAGTACTTCCAGGAGCACTCCATCACGGTCGTCTGCACCTCCCCTCTTGCTGAGATCATGGGCAGCCAAGATGCCTTGGGCCGGGTGGCCAAGTGGGCCATCGAGCTGGCTCCCCACACCATCCACTACCAGCCCCGTACCGCCATCAAGTCCCAAGCGCTGGCCGACTTCCTTGTTGACTGGGCCGAGACCCAGTACCTGCCGCCAGCGTCGGATTCCACGCATTGGCGGATGCACTTTGACGGGCCGACAACAAAGCAACCGAAGCCCTGGCATGGATTGGCTACACCCGGCAGGCCATTCCAGCCGGCGTCTCCCTCGACTGCTTGCGCAAGCCGTCTATCCAACCTTAGCCGGAGTCAGAATCCATCTTCGTGCCGGCTGACCCTGGATCAGCCGGATCCGGCTCGGGGACTTCAGCAGCCGACCCGAAAACTTCTGTAGGCGGCCCAGGGGCTGCAGCACCTAAACCCGGCCCGGGGACTCCAGCACCCGGCCCGGGGACTGCTGTAGCCGGCCCGGGGACTTCCACGACGCAACAAGGAGCGGCCGGCTCCAACCCGCCGCCTCCCAACCTGGCCACCCTAACGCCGGCTACTATCATGACGGTGGTGGAAGCCCCGTCTTGGGCGCAGCCCATCCTCAACTTTCTGGTGAGCGGCGAGCTCCCAGCCGACGAAGTATCGGCCCGACAGGTGCAACGCCGAGCAGGTGCGTACACGATCATCAACAGAGAGCTCGTCAAGCGCAGCACGACCGGTGTCTTCCAGCGCTGCGTCGAGCCGGAGAAGGGCATCGCCATCCTCAGGGACATCCATCAGGGTGAATGTGGCCACCATGCCTCTTCTAGAGCCCTCGTTGCCAAAGCTTTTCGCCATGGTTTCTTCTGGCTGACTGCTCTGGATGATGCCATGGAGTTGGTCCAGAAGTGTAAGGGGTGCCAGCGTTTCAGCACCAAGCAGCACCAGCCGGCCTTAGCCCTCAAGACTATTCCCATCACCTGGCCGTTTGCCGTATGGGGATTGGACATGGTGGGCCCATTGAAGACTGCATGCGGCGGCATGACCCACCTGTTGGTTGCCGTTGACAAGTTCACGAAGTGGATTGAAGCGAAGCCGATCAAGAAGCTGAACGGCCCCACAGCCGTTACATTCATCGCAGATATCACCGTTCGATACGGCATCCCGCACAGCATCATCACCGACAATGGCACGAACTTCGCTAAAGGCGCCTTGGCTCATTTCTGCGTGGCACAGGGCATCCGACTGGACCCCGCGTCGGTTGCTCACCCATAGTCAAACGGCCAGGTGGAGTGGGCAAACGGCCTCATTCTATCCGCCATCAAGCCACGGCTAGTCGAACCACTGGAGCGCTCAGCCGGCTGCTGGCTCGAGGAGCTGCCGGCCGTCCTCTGGAGTCTCCGGACAATGCCAAACCGATCAACCGGCTTCACACCTTTCTTCCTCGTGTACGGGGCCAAGGCCATCATCCCAATGGATATCGAGTTCGACTCGCCTCGCGTCACCCTATACACGGAGGTGGAAGCAAAGGAGGCACGCGAAGACGGCGTCGATCTTCTTGAAGAGGCCCGACTGCTAGCACTCAGCCGGTCCGCCATCTACCAGCAGAGCCTGCGCCGCTACCACAACAAAAAGATCAAGCCGCTTGCCTTCCATGAGGGCGACCTTGTGCTCCGACTGATCCAGTGATCAGCCGGCCAGCACAAGCTCTCCGCTCCTTGGGAGGGGCCCTTCATCGTCAGCAAGGCCCTGGGCAACGACTCCTACTACCTAATCGACGCACAGAAACCCAGGGCACGCAAGAGAGACACAGCCGGCCAAGAGTCGGAGCGCCCATGGAACATGAACCTTCTCCGCCCGTTTTACAGTTGATGTAGTGTATGTACCATGCTACCTTTTGTACTAAGTAAAGACAACAGGTACCCCGAGGTGCACTCGGGGGCTACCTTTTTATCTCTATGATAAGATTCTCCTATGTATGAGTATTTATTCTTTCGCCCTGCCCGGGTCCGGTCAACCGGCCCGGGGGCTCGCCAACTTGGCTCAAGCCGGCACCGTCCGAAGTCAGCCCAGTAATGTGCCGACGCCAAAGCCCTCTCTTCGCCCCAGCCACAGCTCGCAGTGCGACTGTCCGACTGGCAAGAGCTAAAGGCCAGAAACGCTGTCCACATGAAAAACGACTAAGGAAGAATGCCGATTAGGGCCAAGCCGGCCTTTCGCCTCCCCCGTCCGGCTGCTCAGCAGCCGGCCGGCCGACTACTTGCTCGACTAGCACACACTTTAAGCGGCTAAAGTAATTTGCCTGTTCTAAATGGCCAAGTCCCTGACTCGGCCACAAACCACAGCACGGCAGCCAAAGGAACACAGCAAAGGAAAAAGCCAAAGAAAGCAAAGGCAAAATCGAGTTAGAACTCGGCAAAGCACACAAGCATGTGGGTAAAGTAAATTCATTTACATTCCAAAAGGCCCGTGGTCGGCATTCATCAAAGTTTAAAAGTACACCCCAGTGGGTGGAACTGCGCATAACTAACTTCGTCCTTGAGCACAAGACAGAAAAAATATAAACACATAAGGGTTGCCTAGGCCGGAGGTACCGCGGGCTGCTCGGACAAGTCGGCGGTGGCGGTAGCGCCAGCTGGCGGGGCCTCCGGCTGGTTGGTCTCGGTCTGGTCGGTGGCGACGGCCGACGTGGTCTCTCGCTGCTCGCCGGCTGGGGCCGGATCGGGCCGGTTCCGGCTGGTCGCTCCGTTATCTGGCGCGACACCGTCGCCTTCCTCGTCCTCATCCTCCTCCGCGGTCTCATCGCTAGAGGCGATCTCCTCCGCCGGGTCCAGTCCAAACCAGGACGGTGGCACCTCGGTGTCATCTTCTGCCCGCTCCAGGATGAAGACGTCGCCGTTGGTGTACTCGCGAGGGCTGATGCGCGAACGTCGATCCCTTCGTGCTCCAGCTCCAACTCCGGCGTCGCCTCCTGGCGGAAGGTGGCCAGCTGCGCCATGCTCACACCCGGATACCACGCCTTCACGAACTCCAGCGCCACCTTGGCGCCGGCCCGTGCCGCGGCATGATACGTCTCCAACGTATCAATAATTTTTTATTGTTCCATGCTATTATATTATCCATCTTGGATGTTTTATATGCATTTATATGCAATTTTATAGTATTATTTTTGGGACTAAACTATTAGCCTAGAGCCCAGTGCCAGTTTCTGTTTCTGTTTTTTTTCTTGTTTTTGAGTTTCGCAGAAAAGGAATACCAAACGGAGTCCAAATGAGCTGAAAATTTACGGTGACTTTTTATGGACCAGAAGAAGCCCCCGAAGCAAAAGAGTTGGGCGAGAAGAGCCACGAGGCCTCCACAAGGGTGGAGGGCGCGCCCTCCGGTCTTGTGGGCTCCTCGTGGACCCCCCCTGACTTGTTCTCAACGCCAAAAATTCCTATAAATATAGAAACCCCCAGAAATAAACCTAGATCGGGAGTTCCGCCGCCGCAAGCCTCTGTAGCCACGAAAAACCAATAGGGACCCTGTTTCGGCACCCTGCCGGAGGGGGAAACCATCACCGGTCGCCATCTTCATCATCCCGGTGCTCTCCATGATGAGGAGGGAGTAGTTCACCCTCGGGGCTGAGGGTATGTACCAGTAGCTATGTGTTTGATCTCTCTCTCTCTCTCGTGTTCTTGATTTGGCACGATCTTGATGTACCGCGAGCTTTGCTATTATAGTTGGATCTTATGATGTTTCTCCCCCTCTACCTTCTTGTAATGAATTGAGTTTTCCCTTTGAAGTTATCTTATCGGATTGAGTCTTTAAGGATTTGAGAACACTTAATGTATGTCTTGCATGTGTTTATCTGTGGTGACAATGGGATATTCACGTGATCCACTTGATGTATGTTTTGGTGATCAACTTGCGGGTTCTGTGACATTGTGAACTTATGCATAGGGGTTGGCACACATTTTCGTCTTGACTCTCTGGTAGACACTTTGGGGCACTCTTTGAAGTTCTTTGTCTTAGTTTGAATAGATGAATCTGAGATTGTGTGATGCATATCGTATAATCAAACCCGCGGATACTTATGGTGACATTGGAGTATCTAGGTGACATTAGGGTTTTGCTTGATGTGTGTCTTAAGGTGTTATTTTAGTACGAACTCTAGGGCTGTTTGTGACACTTATAGGAATAGCCCAATAGATCGATCAGAAAGAATAACTTTGAGGTGGTTTCGCACCCTACAATAATCTCTTCGTTTATTCTCCACTATTAGTGACTTTGGAGTGACTCTTTGTTGCACGTTGAGGGATTGTTATATGATCTAATTATGTTATCATTGTTGAGAAAACTTGCACTAGTGAAAGTATGAACCCTAGGCCTTGTTTCTAAGCATTGCAATACCGTTTTTGCTCACTTTTGTTACTAGTTACCTTGCTGTTTTTATATTTTCAGATTACAAAAACCTATATCTACCATCCATATTACACTTGTATCACCATCTCTTTGCCGAACTAGTGCACCTATACAATTTACCATTGTATTGGGTGTGTTGGGGACACAAGAGACTCTTTGTTATTTGGTTGCAGGGTTGTTTGAGAGAGACCATCTTCATCCTACACCTCCCACGGATTGATAAACCTTAGGTCATCCACTTGAGGGAAATTTGCTACTGTCCTACAAAACTCTGCACTTGGAGGCCCAACAACATCTACAAGAAGAAGGTTGCGTAGTAGACATCAAGCTCTTTTCTGGCGCCGTTGCCGGGGAGGTGAGTGCTTGAAGGTATATCTTTAGATCTTGCAATTGAATCTTTTAGTTTCTTGTTTTAGCACTAGTTTAGTTTATAAAAGAAAACTAGAAAAAAAAATGGAATTGAGGTTGCCTCATATGCTTCATCTTTTTAATGTCTTTCATGAAAATAAGGATTCTGATAATTGTGCTCAATTGCTAGAAGAAGAAGTCTATAAAATGTTTGGCACTAAATTTTTGAAGGATGAGCATGATTGCAATGTTGTTAGTATGAATTCTTTGAATATCCATGATGCTAATGATATGCAAAGCCATAAGCTTGGGGATGCTATGTTTGATGAAGATGATATTTTTAGTTCCCCAAGTTTTGATGAGAATATTTATTATGATGATAGCATGCCTCCTATTTATGATGATTATATTGATGAAAGTGGGTTTGGAAGAGTGTCAACTCTAGTAAATAATGATCCCACTATTTTGGAGGGTGTTGAATCTTTTTACAATATTGATAAAAGTGGATTTGGAGAGGTCATGACTTTATTTAGTGATGAATCCACTATTTTGGAAGAGGTTCCAATTGATTATGAGAACAAAATTGCTATCTATGATGATTATTGTGATGACATGTATGCTATAAATAATAATGATAACTATGAAACTTGTCATCATGATTTTAATTTTCAATTGGATTATGCCTCACATGATAGTTATTTTGTTGAGTTTGCTCCCACTACTATTCATGAGAATAAATTTTCTTATGTGGAGAGTAATAAAAATTCTATGCTTATGGATCACGAAAACAATGCTGTTTGTGATAGTTATATTGTTGAATTCATTCATGATGCTACTGAAAATTACTATGAGAGAGGAACATACGCTTTTACATATTGCACTAATATCAAGTTTCCTCTCTATGTGTTGAAAGTTTTGAAGTTTTGCTTGTTTTACCTTCCTATGCTAGTTGATTCTTGCTCCCTTAAATTGTTTGCTCACAAAATCCCTATGTATAGGAAGTGGGTTAGACTTAAATGTGCTAGTCATATTCTTCATGATGCTTCCATTATGTTTCAATTCTTATCTTTTATGTGAGCATCATTGAAATCATCATGCCTAGCTAAAAGGCATTAAAGAAAAGCGCTTGTTGGGAGACAACCCAATGTTTCTACCTACTATTTTTGTGTGTTCACATGATTAGGCTACTTTAGTAATCATGTTTTATAGCTTTTATTTCAATAAAGTGCCAAGTAAAGCCTTTGGGATAGTGTGGTTGATAGTTGATTTGATTCTGTGAGAAAACAGAAACTTTTGCGTCCAGTACAGAAATTCCTATCTTTTACTGGAACGTGGAAAAACTCTGAATTTTTTACAAAGGATTTATATACAAATTTTATACGTTTTCCTAATTTTTCAGAAATTTTGGAGTAACAGAAGTATGAGATTAAGTCAGATCTTTACGTACTGTTCTGTTTTTGACAGATTCTGCTTTCGATGCATAGTTTGCTTGTTTTCTAGTTTCTATGGCCTATGTTGCTTAATATAAATTCTATAAATGATAGGGTACAGTAGGAATCATGTGAGAAAATTTTTGAATCTTGTCTTGACAGTACCAAAGTGAATGATTTGTTTTATCATACTAACCCATCTCACGAAGTTCCGTTAAGTTTTGTGTGATTGAAGTTTTCAAGTTTTGGGTGAGAAATCAATATGAGGAGAATAAGGAGTGAAGAGACCCTAAGATTGGGGATGCCAAATGCACCCCAAGGTAATATCCAAGGAAGATCCAAGCAACTAATCTTGGGGATGCCCCGGAAGGCATCCCCTCTTTCGTCTTCAACATTATCTGTAACCTTACTTGGAGCTATATTTTTATTCGTCACATAATATGAGTTTTGCTTGGAGCATCATTTTATTTTATTAGGATTTGCTTGCTGTTATTTAGAGTAATGTTATGTATCTTTTATTTCAATTAAAAGGTCAAGTATAGCCTTTACCATGCTTATTTTGCATGTCTATATGTTGCTGTTTTGAAAACAGAAAGTTTTCTATTGTTGTATGAATTCTTATGGAAAGTCACAACATGATAAAATCTTGAAAGTTTTACACGTTGAGAAATAACAAATTTTCTACAGTGTGGTAATTTTTCAGAAGTTTTGGAGTTAGGAAAGTATGAGTACAATTGCACTCTTTACAGACTGTCCTGTTTTAACAGATTGCTGTTATTTTTGCATTGTTTGCATATGTTTGCTTGTTTAATGATTCTATTGGAGGATAGGAGTATTAAATATGCAGAGGCATTTAGTATGAAATTTTAAATAATAATTTTAGTGATTTGCTATAGTAGAGAATGATAAGATTTTGCATTTGATTTATACTAACTTTTCTCACAAGTTCTTGTTGAGTTTTGTGTGGATGATGTTTTTAAGATTTAGGGAAACCGTGATATAAAAGAAATTAAGGAGACACAAAAGCTCAAGCTTGGGGATGCCCAGGGCATCCCAATATAATATTTCAAGAAGTCTCAAGCATCTAAGCTTGGGGATGCCCCGGTAGGCATCCCACCTTTCTTCATCAACAATGATCGGTCAGTTTTGGTTGAGCCTAAGTTTTTGCTTCTTCACATGATGTGTGCTATTTTTAGAATGTCATTTTATTTTGTTTTGCTTGCTGTTTTAATAAAATACTTAAGATCTGAAATTTTATTTATGAGAGAGAGTCTTCATATAGCTACATAATTATTTGACTACTCATTGATCTTCACTTATATCTTTTTGGAGTAGTTTGTCAGTTGCTCTAGTGCTTCACTTATATCTTTTTAGAGCACGATGGTGGTTTTATTTTGAAGAAATTGATGAACTCTCATGCTTCATTTATATTATTTTGAGAGTCTCTAAACAGCATGGTAATTTGCTTAGGTTATAAAATTAGTCCTAATATGATAGGCATCCAAGAGGGATATAATAAAAACTTCATATAAAGTGCATTGAATACTATGAGAAGTTTGATTCCTTATGATTGTTTTGAGATATAAAGATGGTGATATTAGAGTCATGCTAGTGAGTAATTGTGGATTGTAGAAATACTTGTGTTAAAGTTTGTGATTCCCGTAGCATGCACGTATGGTGAACCGTTATGTGATGAAGTCGGAGCATGATTTATTTATTGATTGTCTTCCTTATGAGTGGCCGTCGGGGACGAGCGATGGTTTTTTCCTACCAATCTATCCCCCTAATAGCATGCGTGTAGTACTTTGCTTCGATAGCTAATAGACTTTTGCAATAAGTATGTGAGTTCTTTATGACTAACGTTGAGTCCATGGATTATACGCACTCTCACCCTTCCACCATTGCTAGCCTCTCTAGTACCGCGCAACTTTTGCTGGTGCATTACACCCACCATATGCCTTCCTCAAAACAGCCACCATACCTACCTATTATGGCATTTCCATAGCCATTCCAAGATATATTGCCATGCAACTTCCACCGTTCTGTTTATTATGACACGTTTCATCATTGTCATATTGCTTTGCATGATCATGTAGTTGACATCGTATTTGTGGCAAAGCCACCGTTCATATTTTCTATACATGTCACTCTTGATCATTGCACATCCCGGTACACCGCCGGAGGCATTCACATAGAGTCATACCTTTTGTTCTAGTATCGAGTTGTAATATTGAGTTGTAAGTAAATAAAAGTGTGATGATCATCATTATTAGAGCATTGTCCCAGTGAGGAAAGGATGATGGAGACTATGACTCCCCCACAAGTCGGGATGAGACTCCAGACGAAAAATAAAATAAAAAAATAAAAAAAAGAGGCAAAAAAAAAAGAGAGGGAGCAAAAAAAAACAAAAAAAAATGAATGTGAGAAAAAGAGAGAAGGGGCAACGCTACTATCCTTTTACCACACTTGTGCTTCAAAGTAGCAACATGATCTTCATGATAGAGAGTCTCCTATGTTGTCACTTCCGTATACTAGTGGGAATTTTTCATTATAGAACTTAGCTTGTATATTCCAACGATGGGCTTCCTCAAATTGCCCTAGGTCTTCGTGAGCAAGCAAGTTGGATGCACACCCACTTAGTTTCTTTTTGAGCTTTCATAAACTTATAGCTCTAGTGCATCCGTCGCATGGCAATCCCTACTCACTCACATTGATATCTATTGATGGGCATCTCCATAGCCCGTTCATACGCCTAGTTGATGTGAGACTATCTCCTTCTTTTTGTCTTCTCCACAACCACCATATTCTATTCCACCTATAGTGCTATGTCCATGGCTCACGCTCATGTATTGCGTGAAAGTTGAAAAGGTTTGAGAACATCAAAAGTATGAAACAATTGCTTGGCTTGTCATCGGGGTTGTGCATGATTTAATACTTTGTGTGATGAAGATGGAGCATAGCCAGACTATATGATTTTGTAGGGATAACTTTCTTTGGCCATGTTATTTTGAGAAGACATAATTGCCTTGTTAGTATGCTTGAAGTATTATTGTTTTTATGTCAATATTAAACTTTTTTTTTGAATCTTATGGATCTGAATATTCTTGCCACAATAAAGAAGATTACATGGATAAATATGTTAGGTAGCATTCCACATCAAAAATTCTGTTTTTATCATTTACCTACTCGAGGACGAGCAGGAATTAAGCTTGGGGATGCTTGATACGTCTCCAACGTATCTATAATTTTTTATTGTTCCATGCTATTATATTATCCATCTTGGATGTTTTATATGCATTTATATGATATTTTATATTATTTTTGGGACTAACCTATTAACCTAGAGCCCAGTGCCAATTTCTGTTTTTTTCCTTGTTTTTGAGTTTCGCAGAAAAGGAATACCAAACGGAGTCCAAATGAGCTGAAAATTTACGGTGATTTTTTATGGACCAGAAGAAGCACCCGAAGCAAAAGAGTTGGGCCAGAAGAGCCATGATGCCTCCACAATGGTGGAGGGCGCCACCCTAGGGCGCGCCCTCCGGTCTTGTGGGCTCCTCGTGGACCCCCCTGACTTGTTCTCGATGCCAAAAATCCCTATAAATATAGAAACCCCCAGAAATAAACCTAGATCGGGAGTTCCGCCGCCGCAAGCCTCTGTAGCCGCAAAAAACCAATAGGGACCCTGTTCCGACACCCTGCCGGAGGGGGAAACCATCACCGGTGGCCATCTTCATCATCCCAGCGCTCTCCATGACGAGGAGGGAGTAGTTCACCCTCGGGGCTGAGGGTATGTACCAGTAGCTATGTGTTTGATCTCTCTTTTTCTCGTGTTCTTGATTTGGCACGATCTTGATGTACCGCGAGCTTTGCTATTATAGTTGGATCTTCTGATGTTTCTCCCCCTCTACCTTCTTGTAATGAATTGGGTTTTCCCTTTGAAGTTATCTTATCGGATTGAGTCTTTAAGGATTTGAGAACACTTGATGTATGTCTTGCATGTGTTTATCTGTGGTGACAATGGGATATTCACGTGATCCACTTGATGTATGTTTTGGTGATCAACTTGCGGGTTCTGTGACGTTGTGAACTTATGCATAGGGGTTGGCACACGTTTTCGTCTTGACTCTCTGGTAGAAACTTTGGGGCACTCTTTGAAGTTCTTTGTGTTGGTTTGAATAGATGAATCTGAGATTGTGTGGTGCATATCGTATAATCAAACCCACGGATACTTGTGGTGACATTGGAGTATCTAGGTGACATTAGGGTTTTTGTTGATGTGTGTCTTAAGGTGTTATTTTAGTATGAACTCTAGGGCTGTTTGTGACACTTATAGGAATAGCCCAATAGATCGATCAGAAAGAATAACTTTGAGGTGGTTTCGTACCCTACAATAATCTCTTCGTTTACTCTCCGCTATTAGTGACTTTGGAGTGACTCTTTGCTGCACATTGAGGGATTGTTATATGATCTAATTATGTTATCATTGTTGAGAGAACTTGCACTAGTGAAAGTATGAACCCTAGGCCTTGTTTCTAAGCATTGCAATACCGTTTTTGCTCACTTTTGTTACTAGTTACCTTGCTGTTTTTATATTTTCATATTACAAAAACATATATCTACCATCCATATTACACTTGTATCACCATCTCTTCGCCAAACTAGTGCACCTATACAATTTACCATTGTATTGGGTGTGTTGGGGACACAAGAGACTCTTTTTTATTTGGTTGTAGGGTTGTTTAAGAGAGACCATCTTCATCCTACGCCTCCCACGGATTGATAAACCTTAGGTCATCCACTTGAGGGAAATTTGCTACTATCCTACAAAACTCTGCACTTGGAGGCCCAACAACGTCTACAAGAAGAAGGTTGCATAGTAGACATCACGGCGCCCTTCCAGGCGTCGAGCCGCTCCCACGCCACCTCCAGCCAGTCGGCAGTCCGGCAGGGAGTCCGGGGGACCTGCACACCCAGCCAGAGCCCTTCCAAGACCTGCGACCCGGCGCGCTAAAACCGGCGAAGCAGCTGGCGCACCGGCGCAAGGCGCAGCTGAATGGCCCGAAACTGTTTGCCCAAGTTTTGGGGCCGGTCCGGTGCAATCTCCTCGCCCACTTGCCTCCGCTACTCGCGCTGTGCCTCGATCGCCTGGCTGATGGCGCCGGTGTGGTCCGAGAAGTACTCTGCTTAAAAGAAAATGAAAGAATAAGAAGCCGGCTTCCCGCAACAGCCGGCAACCAACCAATCAAGAAAGAAGCTTCACCTTCGAGCAGGCCCTCCGACGGGTACTTCTCCTTGTCGGACCAGCCCGAGCACTGGGACTCGAACTCGGCCTTGAGGCGCTCCTCCTCGTCCTTCAGCTGCTGGACCTTCTCCGCATGCCGGTTCGCCTGGTCGGCCAGCTCCTTCTCAAGCCGGTCGTGCTCCGCGGCCGCTTGGCTGCGCTCCAGCTCCTTGGCCTGAAGCTGGCCCTCGAGCTCCTCCACATGGCCCTGCAGCTAGGAGGCGGCCTCTGCGAAAACAAAGAAGAATCGTCAAAAACAAGAAGCTGCCGGAAAGATCTGGCCTGACTGCTCAGCAGTCGGCCCGAATCTCGGGGGCTACACCCAGTGGGTGCGCTTGCGTGCCCCCACTGAAAGCCAGCCTGCGTACCTCGGCTCTTCCACAACTCGGCGGTCCGGTTGGCGAGTGCCTGGTTCTGGGAGTTGTAGGCATCCACCCGAAGATTGTGGCAGTCCTGCATCAAGAATGACATCTCAACATTCAGGAACATGCCTTAAAGTTCCAACCCGCCTGCTCAGCAGCCGACTTGGGACTCGGGGGCTACACCCTGGCGTGCCCCCACTGAAGATCACAAAAGACAAAAAAGCAAATCAAAGGCGTACCCGGACGGACATCTGCATCTCCACCATTTTGCTCCTCGCCTTCCGGAGGGTGGTGCCGTGGGCGGCAAACTTGTCCATAAAGTCCTGCACCGCGAGGTTCAGGGCGGCCGTGCCGGCCGCTGGCGTCCAGCCCGGCGGGGCGGAACTTGTGGCCTCTGCATCAGCCCCCTGCGAGCCCGCGGCCCCGGTTTCCACCGGCCTCAGCTCGGAGGCCGCTCGCGCCTGGCGCAGGCACAAGAGGGTGCGCGCCATCATGGCTTGGCTCATGTTCACCCCGACGCTGGCCAGCGGCATCTCTGGCACTTTGGGTTGGCCTCCACCCCGCTCGCCGGCACCCGGCGAGCGCCGGGTCGTCTCCACTTCCGCGGCTGCCGAGTCGGCAACCGTCAGCCCCGGCGCCGCCTGGTTAGCTCCGGCTGCTCCGGTCGGCGCCTGGGTCTCCGCTACCGGCGGCTCCGGCTGCTCAAGACTGGCGGCCTCCGGAATCCCGCCACCAGCCGGATCCTCCGCGGCCTTGGCGTCGGCCTCCGCCTGTGCCTTGGTCGCCGCCTCCGCCTGCGCTGGCGCGGCGGCCCGGGCATCAGCCTCCGCCCGCGCTGTGGCTTCCTCCCGCGCATTCCTTTCCGTCGCCTCCCGGAGGGCGGCGGTCGGGTCCACGCGCCGGGCCTCCTCAGAGCCGCCTGCTGATCCGATCAGCGAGGCGGATGGAGCCCGAGATATGGAGATGGCAGCCCTGCGCAGCAAAGCAAACAAAGATAAGAAATTTGCAAAAGGAAAAAAAGCGATTTAGATAGTGCGACGAATGCACTTACCCGGACACCATAGGGCGATCCTTCGGGGCCCTCCGAGTTGGCCCCTTGGTGGCGGCCGCCTTCGCGGCCTCTTGCTGTTGGGGAACGTAGCAGAATTTTAAAATTTTCTACGCATCACCAAGATCAATCTATGGAGTCATCTAGCAACGAGTGAGAGGGGAGTGTATCTACATACCCTTGTAGATCGCGAGCGGAAGCGTTCAAGAGAACGGGGTTGATGGAGTCGTACTCGTCGTGATCCAAATCACCGATGACCGAGCGCCGAACGGACGGCACCTCCGCGTTCAACACACGTACGGAGCAGAGACGTCTCCTCCTTCTTGATCCAGCAAGGGGGGAGGAGAGGTTGATGGAGATCCAGCAGCACGACGGTGTGGTGGTGGAAGCAGCGGGATTTCAGCAGGGCTTCGCCAAGCGCTACTGGAGGAGGAAGAGGTGTCACGGGAGGGAGAGGGAGGCGCCAGGGGCTGTGCTCTTTCTCCCATGCACCTCCCCACTATATATAGGGGTGGAGGGGGCTGGTTTCTTGCCCTCCAAGTCCATTGGGGCGTTGGCAAAGGTGGAAGGAAAGAAATCCCATCCTTTCCCTTCCCTACCGATTGTTATCCCCCTTTTTTAGGGATCTTGATCTTATCCCTTCGGGATATTATCTTATTCCTTCTAAGGGGGAATCTTGGTGCGCCTTGACTAGGGGTGTGGGGCCTTGCCCCCACTACCCACGTTCATGTGGGTCCCCCCATGCAGGTGGGCCCCACTCCGGAACCTTCTAGAACCTTCTCGGTACAATACCGAAAAATCCCGAACATTTTCCGGTGGCCAAAATAGGACTTCCCATATATAAATCTTTACCTCCGGACCATTCCGGAACTCCTCGTGACGTCCAGGATCTCATCCGAGACTCCGAACAACCTTCGGGTTACCGCATACTAATATCTCTATAACCCTAGCGTCACCGAACCTTAAGTGTGTAGACCCTACGGGTTCGGGAGACACGCAGACATGACCGAGACGACTCTCCGGTCAATAACCAACAGCGGGATCTGGATACCCATGTTGGCTCCCACATGCTCCTCGATGATCTCATCGGATGAACCACGATGTCGAGGATTCAATCAATCCCGTACGCAATTCCCTTTGTCTATCGATACGATACTTGCCCGAGATTCGATCGTCGGTATCTCGATACCTTGTTCAATCTCGTTACCGGCAAGTCTCTTTACTCGTTTCCGTAACACATCATCCCGTGAACAACTCCTTGATCACATTGAGCTCATTATGATGATGTCCTACCGAGTGGGCCCAGAGGTACCTCTCCGTTACATGGAGTGACAAATCCCAGTCTCGATTCGTGCCAACCCAACAGATACTTTCGGAGATACCCGTAGTGCACCTTTATAGCCACCCAGTTACGTTGTGACGTTTGGTGCACCCAAATCACTCCTACGGTATCCGGGAGTTGCACAATCTCATGGTCTAAGGAAAAGTTACTTGACATTGGAAAAGCTTTAGCAAACGAACTACACGATCTAGTGCTAGGCTTAGGATTGGGTCTTGTCCATCACATCATTCTCCTAATGATGTGATCCCGTTATCAATGACATCCAATGTCCATGGTCAGGAAACCGTAACCATCTATTGATCAACGAGCTAGTCAACTAGAGGCTTACTAGGGACATGTTGTGGTCTATGTATTCACACATGTATTACGATTTCCGGATAACACAATTATAGCATGAATAACAGACAATTATCATGAACAAGGAAATATAATAATAACCATTTTATTATTGCCTCTAGGGCATATTTCCAACAGTCTCCCACTTGCACTAGAGTCAATAATCTAGTTACATTGTGATTAATCGAACACCCATAGAGTACTGGTGTTGATCATGTTTTGCTCGTGAAAGAGGTTTAGTCAACGGATCTGCTACATTCAAATCCGTGTGCACTTTACAAATATCTATGTCTCCATCTTGAACATGTTCACGTATGGAGTTGAAGCGACGCTTGATATGCCTGGTCCTTTTGTGAAACCTGGGCTCCTTGGCAAGGGCAATAGCTCCAGTGTTGTCACAGAAGAGAGCCATTGGACCCGACGCATTTGGAATGACTCCTAGGTCGGTGATGAACTCCTTCATCCATACTGCTTCGTGTGCTGCCTCCGAGGCTGCTATGTACTCCGCTTCGCATGTAGAACCCGCCACGACGCTTTGCTTGCAACTGCACCAGCTTACCGCTCCACCATTCAAAATATACACGTATCCGGTTTGTGACTTGGAGTCATCCGGATCTGTGTCGAAGCCAGCGTCGACGTAACCCTTTACGACGAGCTCTTCGTCACCTCCATATACGAGAAACATATCCTTAGTCCTTTTCAGGTACTTCAGGATGTTCTTGACTGCTGTCCAGTGTTCCTTGCCGGGATTACTTTGGTACCTACCTACCAAACTTACAGCAAGGTTTACATCAGGTCTGGTACACAGCATGGCATACATAATAGACCCTATGGCTGAGGCATAGGGGATGACACTCATCTGTTCTATATCTTTTGCCGTGGTCGGGCATTGAGCCGAGCTCAATTTCACACCTTGCAATACAGGCAAGAACCCGTTCTTGGACTGATCCATATTGAACTTCTTCAATATCTTATCAAGGTATGTGCTTTGCGAAAGACCTATGAGGCGTCTCGATCTATCTCTATAGATCTTGATGCCTAATATATAAGCAGCTTCTCCAAGGTCCTTCATTGAAAAACACTTATTCAAGTAGGCCTTTATACTTTCCAAGAATTCTATATCATTTCCCATCAGCAGTATGTCATCCACATATAATATGAGAAATGCTACAGAGCTCCCACTCACTTTCTTGTAAACACAGGCTTCTCCATAAGTCTGTGTGAACCCAAACGCTTTGATCATCTCGTCAAAGCGAATTTTCCAACTCCGAGATGCTTGCACCAGCCCATAGATTGAGCGCTGGAGCTTGCATACCTTGTCAGCATTCTCAGGGTCGACAAAACCTTCCGGTTGTATCATATACAACTCTTCCTTAAGAAAACCATTAAGGAATGCCGTTTTGACGTCCATTTGCCATATCTCATAATCATAGTATGCGGCAATTGCTAACATGATTCTGACGGATTTCAGCTTCGCTACGGGTGAGAAAGTCTCATCGTAGTCAACCCCTTGAACTTGTCGATAACCCTTAGCGACAAGCCGAGCCTTATAGATGGTCACATTACCATCCGCGTCAGTCTTCTTCTTAAAGATCCATTTATTTTCTATGGCTTGCCGATCATCGGGCAAGTCAGTCAAAGTCCATACTTCGTTTTCATACATGGATCCTATCTCGGATTTCATGGCTTCAAGCCATTTGTCGGAATCCGGGTCCGCCATCGCTTCTTCATAGTTCGAAGGTTCACTGTTGTCTAACAACATGATTTCCAGGACAGGATTGCCATACCACTCTGGTGCGGAACGTGTCCTCGTGGACCTTCGAAGTTCAGTGGTAGCTTGATCATGATCATTATCAATAACTTCCTCTCTAGCCGGTGTAGGCTCCACAGAAACATTTTCCTGTGCTGCGCTACTCTCCGGTTCGAGGGTCATCTCATCAAGCTCCACTTTCCTCCCACTTACTTCTTTCGAGAGAAACTCTTTCTCTAGAAAGGATCCATTCCTGGCAACAAAGATCTTGCCCTCGGATCTTAGGTAGAAGGTATACCCAATAGTTTCCTTAGGGTATCCTATGAATACGCATTTTTCCGACTTGGGTTCGAGCTTCTCTGGTTGAAGTTTCTTCACATAAGCATCGCATCCCCAAACTTTCAGAAACGACAGCTTAGGTTTCTTCTCAAACCATAATTCATACGGTGTCGTCTCAACGGATTTTGACGGTGCCCTATTTAAAGTGAATGCGGCAGTCTCTAAAGCATAACCCCAAAAGGATAGCGGTAAATCGGTAAGAGACATCATAGATCGCACCATATCCAATAGAGTGCGATTACGACGTTCGGACACACCATTACGCTGAGGTGTTCCAGGCGGCGTGAGTTGTGAAACAATTCCACATTTCCTTAAGTGCATGCCAAATTCATGACTCAAATATTCTCCTCCACGATCTGATCGTAAGAACTTTATTTTCTTGTCACGTTGATTCTCAACCTCACTCTGAAATTCCTTGAACTTTTCAAAGGTCTCAGACTTGTGCTTCATCAAGTAGACATACCCATATCTACTCAAATCATCGGTGAGGGTGAGAACATAACGATAACCACCGCGAGCCTCAACACTCATTGGACCACACACATCAGTATGTATGATCTCCAATAAGTTGGTTGCTCGCTCCATTGTTCCGGAGAACGGAGTCTTGGTCATCTTGCCCAAGAGGCATGGTTCGCATCTGTCAAATGATTCATAATCAAGAGACTCCAAAAGTCCATCTGCATGGAGTTTCTTCATGCGTTTAACACCGATATGACCAAGGCGGCAGTACCACAAGTATGTGGGACTATCGTTATCAACCTTGCATTTCTTGGCATTCACATTATAAACATGTGTAACATCACGTTCGAGATTCAATAAAAATAAACCATTCACCAGCGGGGCATGACCATAAAACATATCTCTCATATAAATAGAACAACCATTATTCCCAGATTTAAATGAGTAGCCATCTCGCATTAAGCGAGATCCAGATACAATGTTCATGCTCAAAGCTGGTACTAAATAACAATTATTGAGGTTTAAAACTAATCCCGTAGGTAGATGCAGAGGTAGCGTGCCGACGGCGATCACATCGACCTTGGAACCATTCCCGACGCGCATCGTCACCTCGTCCTTTGCCAGTCTACGCTGATTCCGCAGTTCCTGCTTTGAGTTACAAATATGAGCAACCGCACCGGTATCAAATACCCAGGAACTACTACGAGTGCTGGTAAGGTACACATCAATTACATGTATATCATATATACCTTTGGTATTGCCGGCCTTCTTGTCCGCCAAGTACTTGGGGCAGTTTCGCTTCCAGTGACCGTTTCCCTTGCAATAAAAGCACTCAGTCTCAGGCTTGGGTCCATTCTTCGACTTCTTCCTGGCAGCTGGCTTACCGGGCGCGGCAACTCCCTTGCCGTCCTTCTTGAAGTTCTTCTTACCCTTGCCCTTCTTGAACTTAGTGGTTTTATTCACCATCAACACTTGATGTTCCTTTCTGATCTCTGCCTCCGCTGACTTCAGCATCACATATACCTCAGGAATGGTCTTTTTCATCCCCTGCATGTTGAAGTTCATCACGAAGCTCTTGTAGCTAGGTGGAAGCGACTGAAGGATTCTGTCAACGACCGCGTCATCCGGGAGATTAACTCCCAGCTGAGACAAGCGGCTGTGCAACCCAGACATTTTGAGTATGTGCTCGCTGACAGAACTATTTTCCTCCATCTTACAGCTGTAGAACTTATCGGAGACTTCATATCTCTCGATCCGGGCATGAGCTTGGAAAACCATTTTCAGCTCTTCGAACATCTCATATGCTCCGTGATGCTCAAAACGCTTTTGGAGCCCCGGTTCTAAGCTGAAGAGCATGCCGCACTGAACGAAGGAGTAATCATCGGTGCGTGTCTGCCAAACGTTCAAATCGTCTGGCAGTGCTGGGAGAGCAGGTGGGTCACCTAACGGTGCTTCAAGGACATATGATTTCTTGGCAGCTATGAGGCTAATCCTCAGGTTACGGACCCAGTCCGCATAGTTGCTACCATCGTCTTTCAGCTTGTTTTTCTCTAGGAACGCGTTGAAGTTGAGGGTAACATTAGCGTTGGCCATTTGATCTACAAGATAGATATGTAACATTTAGACTAAGTTCATGACAATTAAGTTCATCTAATCAAATTATGTAATGAACTCCCACTCAGATAGACATCCCTCTCGTCATCTAAGTGATTACATGATCCGAATCGACTAGGCCGTGTCCGATCATCACGTGAGACGGACTAGTCATCAACGGTGAACATCCCCATGTTGATCGTATCTTCTATACGACTCATGCTCGACCTTTCGGTCTCTTGTGTTCCGAGGCCATGTCTGTACATGCTAGGCTCGTCAAGTCAACCTAAGTGTATTGCTTTGTAAATCTGGCTTACACCCGTTGTATTCGAACGTTAGAATCTATCACACCCGATCAACACGTAGTGCTTCGAAACAACGAACCTTCGCAACGGTGCACAGTTAGGGGGAACACTTTCTTGAAATTTTAGTAAGGGATCATCTTATATATGCTACCGTCGTTCTAAGCAAATAAGATGCAAAAACATGATAAACATCTCATGCAATCAAAATAGTGACATGATATGGCCATTATCACTTTGCTCCTTTTGATCTCCATCTTCGGGGCTCCATGATCATCATCGTCACCGGCATGACACCATGATCTCCATCATCATGATCTCCATCATCGTGTCTTCATGAAGTTGTCTCGCCAACTATTACTTCTACTACTACGGCTAATGGTTAGCAATAAAGTAAAGTAATTACATGGCGAATTTCAATGACACGCAGGTCATATAATAAATTAAGACAACTCCTATGGCTCCTGCCGGTTGTCATACTCATCGACATGCAAGTCGTGATTCCTATTACAAGAATATGATCATCTCATACATCACATATATCATTCATCACATCCTTTGGCCATATCACATCACAAAGCACTTGCTGCAAAAACAAGTTAGACGTCCTCTAATTGTTGTTGCAAGTTTTTTACGTGGCTGCTATAGGTTTCTAGCAAGAACGTTTCTTACCTACGCCAAAACCACAACGTGATATGCCAATTTCTATTTACCCTTCATAAGGACCCTGTTCATCGAATCCGATCCGACTAAAGTGGGAGAGACAGACACCCGCTAGCCACCTTATGCAACTAGTGCATGTCAGTCGGTGGAACCTGTCTCACGTAAGCGTACGTGTAAGGTCGGTCCGGGCCGCTTCATCCCACAGTGCCGCCGAATCAAGATAAGACTAGTAACGGCAAGAAGATTGACAAATCGACGCCCACAACTACTTTGTGTTCTACTTGTGCAAGATACTACGCATAGACCTAGCTCATGATGCCACTGTTGGGGAACGTAGCAGAATTTTAAAATTTTCTACGCATCACCAAGATCAATCTATGGAGTCATCTAGCAACGAGTGTGAGGGGAGTGTATCTACATACCCTTGTAGATCGCGAGCGGAAGCGTTCAAGAGAACGGGGTTGATGGAGTCGTACTCGTCGTGATCCAAATCACCGATGACCGAGCGCCGAACAGACGGCACCTCCGCGTTCAACACACGTACGGAGCAGAGACGTCTCCTCCTTCTTGATCCAGCAAGGGGGGAGGAGAGGTTGATGGAGATCCAGCAGCACGACGGTGTGGTGGTGGAAGCAGCGGGATTTCAGCAGGGCTTCGCCAAGCGCTACTGGAGGAGGAAGAGGTGTCACGGGAGGGAGAGGGAGGCGCCAGGGGCTGAGCTGTTTCTCCCATGCACCTCCCCACTATATATAGGGGTGGAGGGGGCTGGTTTCTTGCCCTCCAAGTCCATTGGGGCGTTGGCAAAGGTGGAAGGAAAGAAATCCCATCCTTTCCCTTCCCCACCGATTGTTATCCCCCTTTTTTAGGGATCTTGTTCTTATCCCTTCGGGATATGATCTTATTCCTTCTAAGGGGGAATCTTGGTGCGCCTTGACTAGGGGTGTGGGGCCTTGCCCCCACTACCCACGTTCATGTGGGTCCCCCCATGCAGGTGGGCCCCACTCCGGAACCTTCTAGAACCTTCTCGGTACAATACCGAAAAATCCCGAACATTTTCCGGTGGCCAAAATAGGACTTCCCATATATAAATCTTTACCTCCGGACCATTCCGGAACTCCTCGTGACGTCCAGGATCTCATCCGAGACTCCGAACAACCTTCGGGTTACCGCATACTAATATCTCTATAACCCTAGCGTCACCGAACCTTAAGTGTGTAGACCCTACGGGTTCGGGAGACACGCAGACATGACTGAGACGACTCTCCGGTCAATAACCAACAACGGGATCTGGATACCCATGTTGGCTCCCACATGCTCCTCGATGATCTCATCGGATGAACCACGATGTCGAGGATTCAATCAATCCCGTACGCAATTCCCTTTGTCTATCGGTACGATACTTGCCCGAGATTCGATCGTCGGTATCTCGATACCTTGTTCAATCTCGTTACCGGCAAGTCTCTTTACTCGTTTCCGTAACACATCATCCCGTGAACAACTCCTTGATCATATTGAGCTCATTATGATGATGTCCTACCGAGTGGGCCCAGAGGTACCTCTCCGTTACATGGAGTGACAAATCCCAGTCTCGATTCGTGCCAACCCAACAGATACTTTCGGAGATACCCGTAGTGCACCTTTATAGCCACCCAGTTACGTTGTGACGTTTGGTGCACCCAAAGCACTCCTACGGTATCCGGGAGTTGCACAATCTCATGGTCTAAGGAAAAGTTACTTGACATTGGAAAAGCTTTAGCAAACGAACTACACGATCTAGTGCTAGGCTTAGGATTGGGTCTTGTCCATCACATCATTCTCCTAATGATGTGATCCCGTTATCAATGATATCCAATGTCCATGGTCAGGAAACCGTAACCATCTATTGATCAACGAGCTAGTCAACTAGAGGCTTACTAGGGACATGTTGTGGTCTATGTATTCACACATGTATTACGATTTCCGGATAACACAATTATAGCATGAATAACAGACAATTATCATGAACAAGGAAATATAATAATAACCATTTTATTATTGCCTCTAGGGCATATTTCCAACAGTACTGTTGGGGATCGTAGCAGAATTTTAAAATTTTCTACGCATCACCAAGATCAATCTATGGAGTCATCTAGCAACGAGAGAGAGGGGAGTGCATCTACATACCCTTGTAGATCGCGAGCGGAAGCGTTCAAGAGAACGGGGTTGATGGAGTCGTACTCGTCGTGATCCAAATCACCGATGACCGAGCGCCGAACGGACGGCACCTCCGTGTTCAACACACGTACGGTTGGGAGAGACGTCTCCTCCTTCTTGATCCAGCAAGGGGGAAGGAGAGGTTGATGAGGATCCAGCAGCACGACGGCGTGGTGGTGGAAGCAGCGGGATCTCGGCAGGGCTTCACCAAGCACCAACGAGAGGGAGAGGTGTCACGGGAGGAGAGGGGGGCGCCAGGGGCTGGGGTGTGTCCTCCCTCCCACCCCTCCACTATTTATAGGGGGAAGGGGAGAGGGGGCCGGCCCCCTCAGATCCAATCTGAGGGGAGGGGCGGCGGCCAAGGGGGTGGCTTGCCCCCCAAGCCAGGTGGAGGCGCCCCCCACCCCTAGGGTTCCCAACCCTAGGCGCAGGGGAGGCCCATAGGGGGGCGCACCAGCCCACCAGGGGCTGGTTCCCTTCCCACTTCAGCCCATGGGGCCCTTCGGGATAGGTGGCCCCACCCGGTGGACCCCCGGGACCCTTCCGGTGGTCCCGGTACAATACCGATTACCCCCGAAACCTTCCCGGTGGCCGAAACTGGACTTCCTATATACAATTCTTTACCTCCGGACCATTCCGGAACTCCTCATGACGTCCGGGATCTCATCCGGGACTCCGAACAACTTTCGGGTTACCGCATACTAATATCTCTACAACCCTAGCGTCACCGAACCTTAAGTGTGTAGACCCTACGGGTTCGGGAGACACGCAGACATGACCGAGACGACTCTCCGGTCAATAACCAACAGCGGGATCTGGATACCCATGTTGGCTCCCACATGCTCCTCGATGATCTCATCGGATGAACCACGATGTCGAGGATTCAATCAATCCCGTACGCAATTCCCTTTGTCTATCGGTACGATACTTGCCCGAGATTCGATCGTCGGTATCTCGATACCTTGTTCAATCTCGTTACCGGCAAGTCTCTTTACTCGTTTCCGTAACACATCATCCCGTGAACAACTCCTTGATCACATTGAGCTCATTATGATTATGTCCTACCGAGTGGGCCCAGAGGTACCTCTCCGTTACATGGAGTGACAAATCCCAGTCTCGATTCGTGCCAACCCAACAGATACTTTCGGAGATACCCGTAGTGCACCTTTATAGCCACCCAGTTACGTTGTGACGTTTGGTGCACCCAAAGCACTCCTACGGTATCCGGGAGTTGCACAATCTCATGGTCTAAGGAAAAGTTACTTGACATTGGAAAAGCTTTAGCAAACGAACTACACGATCTAGTGCTAGGCTTAGGATTGGGTCTTGTCCATCACATCATTCTCCTAATGATGTGATCCCGTTATCAATGACATCCAATGTCCATGGTCAGGAAACCGTAACCATCTATTGATCAACGAGCTAGTCAACTAGAGGCTTACTAGGGACATGTTGTGGTCTATGTATTCACACATGTATTACGATTTCCGGATAACACAATTATAGCATGAATAACAGACAATTATCATGAACAAGGAAATATAATAATAACCATTTTATTATTGCCTCTAGGGCATATTTCCAACACTTGCCACCTGGTCGCGGCCGTCTGCTTGGCCTTCTTCAGCTGCTTGTTGCCGAACAACCCCTCGGCGCGACACTTAGCTGTGCCGGGTGCGTCAGCCGGCGCTTCGCTGGACGGCCATGCCGTCGAAGAGCCGGCGCCCGTCCTCTCAGTGCCTTCGGGGCGGCGTTGCCCTTCGCCGTCTTCATCATTATCCGGCCAGGACCGAACGTCGCCGTCTCCTCCTGTGCCGCCCCCAGCGGCTCCGCCTCCTCCAGCGCTGCCTCCCCCGGTGGTGTCGTCCTCAACTCCATCTTCCAACACGGCCGCCCCCAGCTCGGGGTCGCCCACATCACTCTCCTCGCGGTCCGGCATCCATTGATGGCCTAGAGCCGGCGCGTTGGACACCACCTGGCCAGGAAAGCGCTGCCCCGCGTCCGGATGTTCAGGTCGGATAAAAACCACAGCGTGAGCAAAGAATGGACACCAGATACTGACCGGCGGTGGCGGGTTGGCGCGACTGTATGGCATCTTGCCGAATTGCCATTCGGCCGCACTGAGCTTGCTGTCGGAGAAGTAGTTGACATGGCGAACCACCTCGACCATCGGCAGCTCCTTGGTCGACATCCGGCATGGATCCCGACGGCCGCTCATGTCGCAGATCCGGTGCGGCCGAGCTTGGAGCGGAGAAACCCGGCGGTAGACGAAGGCGGCCAGCAGGTCCGCCGGCTTGAGGCCCTCCGCGTCCGTCATTTCCTGAAGCCGGACCAAGATGTTTGTGATGGAGGTCGGCACCGGCTTCGGTTGCTGCCCCCAGTTTTCACGTGGCTCACCAGGCGTGCCGGCTGCGAAGGTCGGTAGGTTGATGTAATCTCGAGTTGGGTGGAGGTTGCGGACGTAGAAGTACGACTTCTGCCACAGCTTCGCCGACTCCAGCAAAGAGATGAATGGGAACCAGGTCCTGGAGCCGCTGCGCTGCATGGCGACGCAGGATCCACACTGGGCCGGTTCACCCTTGGCTCGGGTCCCCAGCTTCAGGTAAAAGAACCTGCCCCACAGCTCGAGGGTGGGCAGGATGCCTAGGTAGCCTTCATAGATGGTCACGAAGGTGGAGAGGAGAACAACGGTGTTGGGAGTGAGATGATGTGGTTGGAGGCGGTAGAACTCGAGGAAGGTGTGGAGGAAACCACTCGCGGGCAAGCCGAACCCACTGAGGAAGTGGCTTCGGAACAACACATACTCACCGGCCCTCGGCGCCGGCGAGATCTCCCTCGCATCGGGGATGCGCGGTTCCACAAACGCTTCGACTGGAAGCCTCCGCGTTGCACGGAGGAACTCGATGTGGCCGTCGTGGACGTTGGATCCATCCCAGTCGCCTCGCACCATGGCTTGTGGTGGTTTGGCGACGGCTCAGCGAGGCTGGGCGGTGTCGATGTCGCGGCGGCCCTCCGGTGGCGCGTGGCGCAGCGGCGTGATAGCGACAAGGGGGCGAAGGAGCAGAGGAGAAAGAGAGAGTGGGAGGGGGCGCGCGTGCGTTTGGCCGCCCCCCTCTCCTCCATTTATACGGCAACGACGGGGTCGAGGTGACTCTTCGGGGGGCGTGGGATTAACTGCTCCCACGTCCCATGCACCCCCGCAATGTTCGCGCCTTTACGACGCGCATTCAATTTGCCCCGGAAGGGCAACAAATTGCCTCAGCCGCTGTAGATACATGCGCGCGCCGAGGCTGTGTAGTGGTGGGCCCGGGCCTGTGGCGGTGTCCCATCGCGCGCGTGGGCTGGCAGGTTGGTCCGGCCTGCCGGCGACGCGTGGCGTGCAAGCAACAGGCGGCTGGCGCGCCACCCGGTGGTGTACCCCCGACGCTCGCCACGGCGATTCAAATTCATCAGACAGCCGGTTTTCGCCTCGGCCGGCTCCTGGCACGCGGCTTCTTCAAGCCGGACAAACAGATACACAGGATCTCCCGGAGGGGGAAACTGCTGAGGCACTCCAGCTTCAAGCCGTGGTGCCTCACCAGCTTCGGGGACTACTGTCGGGGGGATGTACCCCGGGTAGCCTCATCCGCACCCAATAACGTTTCAAGACATCAGGGCTGGCAAAGCCCCTCAAGCCGACTAGCCACGTGGCCGGCTCCATGTGCCGGCTGGGATCCCACGGCCGGCTTCCAGAAGACGGCGCACTCCTAGAAGGTGGCTATGGGGGCGGGCCGGCTTCCAGCAGCAGCCCTCTCCTCCTCCTCGGAGTCTGCACTCACCCACTACGACGAGATGGGGCGTGGCTACAGTGCCGCCTGCTCCCCCGAATCCTGGGGGGGGGGGGGGGGCGTGGCCACAGTGTGCGCTGACCGAGCGGTCACCTACCCGCCTGGCGCGGGACTGTGGCCATACGACGCATGACGCGGCTCTCGTCAGCAAGGATGATGCTACAGCAAAAGGCAATCAGCGTGGCCCGCA
Source organism: Thinopyrum elongatum (assembly GCA_011799875.1). Taxonomy (NCBI): domain Eukaryota; kingdom Viridiplantae; phylum Streptophyta; class Magnoliopsida; order Poales; family Poaceae; genus Thinopyrum; species Thinopyrum elongatum. The sequence continues at coordinate 422,421,079 of CM022299.1, forward strand.
GGCGGCGGGCCCTACTTGTCGGCCAGATTCTTGGCAGCCGGCGAGGCCCCCCAGAGGCAGCCCCGGTAGCCGGTGGAGAACCCGGCGACCTTAGACACTGACGTCCGGGTCCTACACCCGGTCGTATTACCATCGTACCCCTGGGGGGTCGGCCTGTAAGACCCCCCGGGCTCACCCATGCAAAGGGTTCAGCCTTCATTCCACACACCCACGCCATAGCTAGGAGAAGAGGGAGAGCTCTACCCTTCTTCCTCCTCTAGCCATACAGCTCCGGGAGCAACTCTGTATACTATCGATCATAGTCATCACAGCAGGATTAGGGGTGTTATCTCTCCGGAGAGCCCCGAACCTGGGTACGTCTCGTATGCTCTCGAGCTCGTGTTCACTCTCGCTTCTGGAACCCGACGACGTCCTCATGGCTCCACCCACGATAAGCCACCCCCTGGCATCTGACGTGAGATTACCACGACATCCACCATAATTACATAGGCATTATTTGTCACCTCTCGAACATTTTAGTATTAATGTTTGAAAACTTTTGATGTTTGCCTTTATTTTAATTTTGAATTTGAACAGGATTGATTCATTGCGAGGTTAACAACAGTAATCGCGGTGATGTGGCATCATTAGCAGGGAATTACTATAGCATAACTATCCGGGCATTACAATTCTCCTCCACTACAAGAAATCTCGTCCCGAGATTTAAGAGGTGTGTAAGGATGAAAGTTCTGGTTACGAAATTCTAACGGATCTTTTTGGTCTTGCTTGCTCTTCTCAAGAGGTTGATCCTTCTCGTCGATGTCTTCATCTCTCTGATTCAGGTCATCCTGATGAAGTCCTCATCCTTCCTTCGGGGTCTTCATCGTACTTACGAATAGGTAAGGGGCAGCTTGACAACCATAGGATGCTATAAGGGTTAATCATCTGGGGGAAATCCCATGAACGAGCACATGATTATCTCTCGAGTTGAACAAATAAAACACGTCGAGAGGAAAGTAAGAAGGTACAGTAAGAAGTTTCAAACGGATAGACAATCGTTCGACGTCTGAATCAAAGTGTGAAAGGGGGTCAAGAGCAACAAGAATAAGTATTGCGTCTGATACCAGAATAGATCACTAGGAAGGTGGCTCGCGTATTACATACGAAACCAAGGGCAAGGGATAACTTTGAAACAGGGCTGTACAGGAGAGTCAGGTTCCGATCCTGTGGAACTGTGGGTTATGGGCACACCATGTGGGTTAAAAGTAGGAAGGGCAGTGACATCTTGCATGATCATGTAAGCAAGGCCTGTCAGAGGATCGCCTGTCAGTTATGTCGGCAACAACATCGGTACCAAAGGCGAGGGACGAAGAGAACCATTTTCCTGCTTGTTGAACGAGGCAGACCAATAGGCAAAGTTCTTGTCCGTCGGTGGTTACCGGAATGTCATCAACAATGGTAACAGGGTCTTACTGACAGAGTTGTACACCGAGGTGTTTACATAAGCAGGGAAATATTACTGCTTAAGTCATATAGATCACAAGAAAGGGTAAACAAAACAATGGAATGGAAAATATGATTATCAGATTAAACCGAACAAATGGTAAGGAAAATGTGTTTAAACACATTTTTCAGGGGTATATCCTTCCCATGGACAAGCAGAGCATGATCTCCATGATAGGATATTAAGTAGAAACCCCTTTAGGTGAGGGGAGAGAAATTTCATGACATTACCCATACAATGGTGTTTGGATAATTGATAAAGAAATTTTAGCATTGTGCTTCAAATGTTCTTATTGAAAATCGGAGTACCACAGACATGCTTCGAGATAGCATTGACATGGTCTTAAAGCAAAGGTCAGACTTCGGGTGCATGAAGGATCCATCAGGAACAACTTGTAGAATAAGTCTTATAATTTCCTCATGGAAGAATGGATAACCTTGCTAAAAAGGAAACTATAACAATAGGTCCTCCGGCCAGGTGTGCTAGGCATGACATCACCTTACCAGGTCATATAAAGACCAATGTTATAACCCTTGGAAATATGTTCCAACCACCATATCTGACCAAGATTCAGATCTGATTGGTGTCAGGATACCTCAGACTCGGGATGCCTGAGAAGAAAAGGTGTAACACAAATTGACGAGATAACATTGTAAGATTCTCGGGAAATGAACTATGGAAGCGAGTTCCAAAACAAGAGTTCATCATTCAACCAAGGAGAGGATGAGGAGGTGGCTGATGGACTCAGTGACAATTCATCGAGATTTCCAAAAAGATGGACTTCCACAATTATGTGAACAAGGTGATAGCATTGGACACACCAAAGTATATAATGAAATATGTTCGAGGAGAACATCCACAATTAAACATTGAACCAAAGTGCAAAAGACTTAGAATGTTAGAATGGTGATTCAGTAACCAAAAGGCTTAGAATGAAAATATCGACCATTCACATCAAAGCAATAGGGTTGCTGGAAGTTTTGAATTCACACATCATGGTTCAATTGTCGGTATTCCGGTTAGAAACAACACGGTGACAATGAAATGAACGGAGATGGCGAGAAGTATTACTATATCAAGAATTCTTAAGAGGTGGAGAAATTCTCACAACATCCTTGATATAAAAGATTGTAATACTCCAAGGTAGAACATAATACAAACTGGATAGCAAGTTGCATCCATAACGTGAACAAGTTTGTGACGAAAGGAAGGTAAGGATGTTGTCGATGATAACACAAATTATCGAGGGGCAAGGATGTTAATTCTCATCATGAATTTGATTGATATCCTGGAAGAGCTGAGAATGTTGATGATGATCATGACACATTGGTCGAGAGATTACCTGAAGATGTAATCGATCGGCGATGACATCAAGTCAAAGGAATGATGAAGCGAAATGTTATTGGAACACGGGTACGACACAAACTCGAAACCAAGCTTGCTGTTCAATGGGAAATGATATGACGAGGAAGATCGACGTAAGCTTAGATCATCGTCGAAAATGGTGCTCCGGGAAGAAGGACCAGGTAGCACAGTTAAAATTTATCGCGATAATGGTATAGCCGAACCGACTAGGAATGACATGATGGGGTATTAAACTTCCCAACAACAAAGTACTAGAAGTACTGAATTGCAGTGCGGATACGATTCACTACTCGGCGTTCTCGGTTGACGACAACCCAGAACCCGTGGAGTGTCTAGGACAGGGAAAGGTACTACTTCATCAGAAATTCATAAGATGTAGTGCGATGGCGTGATATCCTCGAGATACCAGGGGGTAATACTCGAAGCAAATCAAAATAGAGGTTGGGCAGGCGTATTGATCTGCAGAAGGCAACTGCTTTAGCTTGTCCGAAAAAATGGGATCAAGAAAAACAATCATGGTCGGAACCATGGTTGCAAAGGACCAAGCATAGATACAAGATGAACTTATAACATGGGGATTATTATTATTTTCAAGAAGCTTCCATGATAAGTTCCACATCGGGTCCATGGGTATGAACACAAAGTTCAAGGTCGACTCCCATTCCCCAAAGCACAACCTTACATTCACTTCTCGTTTCGAGAATGGTAATAGTGTTGAAAGTTTTACCTTGTGAAATACCAGATGAGTATGACCCATGAAATCCTTCGGGTTCACACGGATTGGGAAAGGTATTAGTTCAACCCATCAGGGCATCTTAGGAACATATACCACAAACTTTAGGAGTATTTAGCACAAGCTTGAAGTAGAGCATGGTTGATAAGAGCAGGGGATACAATTTACCAAAGGCATTATGTATCAGGGAAAAGACTCAATGTTTTGAGAATATGCAGGAGCAGTCAGATAATAATCCAACAAAGGATCTCGAGGTCCACAAGGGATCTGATGTGAGCATTGGTATTCAACCAGAGGGAGAAATAATGCAAGGATATCAGATTATAGAAACAACTGACTAATTCAAAGCTCAAATGCAAAAGAATTATGATTTCCAAATCAAGGGATCAGAAGCAAACGCTCTGATCAAGGATGGATAAGTTGAGTTGGCTTAGGGGTACAATCATGGCAATTTGATTGGTCGAGATCCAGCTCATGTTTAAAATGACGTCTGAGCCGAAAGGATGAATTCTAGGATTTGATTAAGGTTTGCGAACATTCGCTACATATTGAATCAAGGGACTCGAAATGATAGTGACAAAGGATGTCAACGGAGATTACTAGAAATATGGGATTAACCATAATGTAGGAAGGCAAGGAATTCAGGAGCAATAGGCTGCTGAGGATTTTCAAAAAAGCAAATAGTATTTTGAAGGATTTTGTGAAACACATGAATAATTGGGGATGAGCGGATACTCGGTAAGCGTGAGGAATTATCTGTAGGGGGTATTCATGTGGCAACGAATTGCAAGGCAGTGGCACAAGGGATTTTTAAAAGTCGGAGAATAATTCGATGTATCTTGTAATAACAAGAGCAGCTGGGAATAAAAGTAAGAACAACAGGTGTATGTATTTATCCATATGGATATACCGGTGGTAGGGAATTGCAAAAGCGACGGGCACAAAGTCTCGAGAGAACATCATAGAGTATCTTCCGAATCTTCTGGTGCAGCAGGCGATCATCTATAACAAGGGGCTCTCCGGGAGGAAGTATTTACGAGAACCTAGAGTCAGAGTTAGTAAAATCATTTAACCCGAATAGAAGAGAGATCAGAGTCCCAGAGTATAGAAGAGGAGTAAAAGATTCTAATACCACCCAATGGTGAAGTGGGCCCGTAAGACACACGGCCATGTTAGTGAAAGTTTTGCAATGACTAGACTCGACTTCGGCCAAGGAGTGTGGAAGGGGGATTCCTACAGGCAGTCGGCTCTGATACCAACTTGTGACGCCCCTGATTTGATCATACACTAATCATACACGCAAACATGTACGATCAAGATCAGGGACTCACGGGAAGATATCACAACACAACTCTAAAAACAAATAAGTCATACAAGCATCATATTACAAGCCAGGGGCCTCGAGGGCTCGAATACATGTGCTCGAACATAAATGAGTCAACGGAAGCAACAATATCTAAGTACAGACATTAAGTTAAACAAGGTGCCATAAGATGGCTAGCACAAACTGGGATACAGATCGAAAGAGGCGCAGGCCTCCCGCCTGGGATCCTCCTAACTACTCCTGGTCGTCGGCGGCCTGCACGTAGTAGTAGGCACCCTCGGTGTAGTAGGGTTCGTCGTCAACGGTGGCATCTGGCTCCTGGGCTCCAACATCTGGTCGTAACAACCGTGTATAGAAAGGGGGAAAAGGGGGAGCAAAGCAACCATGAGTACTCATCCAAAGTACTCGCAAGCAAGGATATACACTACATATGCATTGGTATCAATGAAATGGGTAGTATCTGTGGACTGAACTGCAGAATGCCATAATAAGAGGGGCATAGCTAGGCCTATCGAAGACTACGCTTCTGGCAGCCTCCATCTTGAAGCATGTAGAAGAGAGTAGCAAGTGCAGCATCAAGTAACATCGCATAGCATAATCCTACCCGGCGATCCTCCCCTCGTCGCCCTGTGGAAGAGTGATCACCGGGTTGTATCTGGAACTTGTAAGGGGTGTGTTTTATTAAGTATCCGTTTCTAGTTGTCATGAGGTCAGAATACAACTCCGGGTCATCCTTTTACCGAGGGACACGGCTATTCGAATAGATAAACTTCCCTGCAGGGGTGCACCACATTGCCCAACACGCTTGATTACTCTGGCCAGACACACTTTCCAGGGTCATGCCCGGCCTCGGAAGATCAACACGTCACAGCCCCACCTAGACTCTTTAGAGAGGTCAGCACGCCGGTCTAAATCCTATGCGCGCAGGGGTCTTGGGCCCATCTCTCATTGCACACCTGCACGTTGCGAACGCGGCCGGAAGCAGACCTAGCCCCCTTAATACAAGCGCAGGCGTTCCGGTCAAATCCGGCGCACGCCACTCAGTCGCTGACGTCTTGAAGAGCTTCGGCTGATACCACGACGCCGAGAGCCCATAACTGTTCCCGCGTAGTTGGTTAGTGCGTATAGGCTCATAGCCAGACTCAGATCAAATACCCAGATCTCGTTAAGTGTGTTATTTGAAGTATCCGCAGACGCCGACCAGGGACCAGGCCCACCTGTCTCCTAGGTGGTCACAACCTGCCCTGTCGCTCCGCCTCAAAGAATCACGCGGGGGCTGTCGGGAACCCAGGCCCATCACAACCTGGATGGAGCCACCTGCCCCTTCAGCCCCCACATCCGAACAGTAACATAAGTAGTGTGATAGTATATAGTATATACCCGTGACCACCTCCCGAGTGATCATGACCCGATAGTATAGCATGGCAGACGGATAAGAATGTAGGGCCACTGATGTAATTCTAGCAACCTATAGTAAGCATTAGGATTGCAGGTAAAGGTGTCAACAGTAGTAGCAAAGACAGGCTATGCAGCAGAATAGGATTAACCGAAAGCAGTAATAGCTACACTACTCTAATGCAAGCAGTAGAGGGAAAGAGTAGGCGATATCGGGATGAACAAGGGGGGTTTGCTTGCCTCGAAGCTCGGTCGAGAAGGAGGGGTCGTCAACACCGTAGTCGATCGGGGCAGCAGTTGCGTCAGTCTCGTAGTCTACCGGAGAGAAGAGGGGGAAGAAACAATGAATACAATGCAAACATATGCATGACGATGCATGACAAAGCAATTAGCGGTGCTAGGTGTGCCCTAACGCGGTAATAGGCGATACTGGCGAAGGGGGGAAACATTCGGGAAAGTATCCCCGGTGTTTGACTTTTTCGGGTAGATGAAACGGAGGGGGGCGGTTGCATGTTCACTATGCTAGGGACGTGTGGCAGACGAACGGACTGCGTATTCGAATTCATCTCGTCGTTCTGAGCAACTTTCATGTTCAAAGTATTTTCATCCGATAAAACAGTTCATTTTATATTATTTATTAAAGTTTTAATCATTTTTCTGAAGTTATTCTAATTCATTTTAAAACAAATATTGTAAATGCAAAATGCTAGGTGTACTCAGAAAGGTACCCAGCAGAACAACACAGAGGCTGACTGGTGTGGCCCTGGTCAACTGTCCAGTCAGCATTTGACTGGACCATTGACTGGTCAAATGTCCAGTGGGGCCCATATGTCATAGACTCAAAGTTAATAGATTTTAATTAAATCAGTTTAATTAACAGGGGACCCACATGTCATATACTAATGTTAATTTAAGAGTTTTAATTTATTAAATGGTTAATTAGGGGGTGTGGGTCCCGGTGTCAGCGGGTCAGTGGGGGTTCATTAGCGAGGGGGCGTTAGGCCGTTTAGGCCGGCGGTTAAACGTGAGCAGCGGGGAGGCCACCGAGAGACTTGGCGCTGGTGGAGCAGCGGGCAGCGGCGGCGGCCGCAGCGCAGCAGCAGAGCGGTGGCGAGGCGCGCGCGGGCGAGGCGCTGCAGCGAGCAGCAGGACAGGGGCGGCCGGCGCGCCCGAACGAGGTCGCAGGGGAGCATGGGGACCGCGGCGAGCACGGGACGAAGGCGGGGCGGACAAGGGGATCACAACGCGAGCGCGTCTAGGGTCATGCGCACGCGGGCGTGCAGGGGAGGGCGCGGAGCGGGGGCTGGCGTGGTGGTGCGCGTACGCACGGCGAGGGGCACGACGGGCGGCGCGGTGAACGCGGGGGAAAGAGGAGGAGGGAAACGGGGGGCGGCTCACAGCGCTGCCGAGAAGGGGGGTCGGCGTGGCTTGAGGACGCGAGTCGGGGAGGGAGACGAGGAGGCGACGCGAGGTCGGGCGACGGCGAGGTCTTCGGGCGGCGATGGTGGCGCACGGCGATGGCGTCGGTGAAGGGGGGGCGTCGGGCTCGTTGCCCCCTCCCGATCCAGATCAGGTCGGGGAAGAGGAGCGAGAGGGGAGGCGAGCCGGAGATGGGCGGCCGGGAGGAGGACCGATGACGCCGGCGTTCGATGGGCGAGCGGCCAATCCGGCGGCGGCAACGGGGTCGATGGGGACGATCCCCTCCCCGATCCAGATGGGATCGAGAGGTGGGGGGCTGATGAGGGGGAGTGGGGGAAGTGGGGCGACCGGGCTAGGGTTCGGTGGGGAGTGGGGGGTTAAGGGAGGCGTCTGGGCCGGCCTGGCTAGCCCAGTGGCCAGCTGGGCCGAGGCCCAGCGAGGGGGTTGCCCCCGTTTGCTTTTATTTGTTTTGTCTTTCCTTTTCTGTTTTATCCTATTTTTCAATTTATTATAATTTTGTAAATTATATAATTAGCAACTAAATTAGTTCTACTAAATATACCACTGCCACCAAAAGTTTGGTACCCAATTAATTTAGTTAGAACATTTTTACTATTTTAAAAGCATTTAAATAATAGTTTAAGCCACTGTTTTATTAATTTTAGAGTATTTAAATATTTTTATAAAAGTGTGGTTTCTCCACCATAATTACTTAGGCATTATTTGTCACCTCTCAAACATTTTAGTTTTAATGTTTGAAAACTTTTGATGTTTGCCTTTATTTTAAGTTTGAATTTGAACGGGATTGAATCATTGAGAGGTTAACAACAGTAATCGCGGTGATGTGGCATCATTAGCAGGGAATTACTGTAGCATAACTATCCGGGCGTTACATTGGGGTTGGATGAACAGTTCCCGGTGAGAGTTGGATGAACAGGACCCCGTGGTAGTAGGTCGTTGCCGCTGGATGAACAGGACCCCGAGAGGATGCCGCCACAGCCGAGCTGGTTGGGGGTGGATGAACAGGACCCTGTGGAGGGCTGGTTGAACAGTAGCCGGTGGAGGGTCGGATGAACAGTAGCCCCGTGGATGAACAGTAGCTGGTGGAGGCAGGAGGAATATGCGGTGGATGAACAGTGCAGGTGGAGGCTGAAGAAAGTCGACGGTGGGTGAACAGTAGCCCGTGAGTCCCCTTTTGTGGTACGCCACACCCCTCCCGATGAACAGGACCCCCGTTTCGACCGTAGCACTCCAACACAAGTCTGTTTCCTCCGTTTTGCGGTACGCCACACCCCTCCCGATGAACAGGATGCCGTTTCGACCGTAGCTGGTCGAGCAGAAGGCCGTTTCCTCCGTACTGCAGTACGCCAGACCCTGTTTCGGCTGTTCCGTCCAAGCCGATTGGCTCCCGTTGAACAGGACACATTCTGACCCAGTCTGTTGCCTCCCGATGAACAGGACGATGTTTCTCCATTCCGACCCAGCCGGTTGGCTGCCCGATGAACATGATGCCATTGCTGCCGTCCGTTGCCTCTCCATGTACATGAGCCCTGGCCGTACGTATCTGCGAGTAGGCGTTCGAGACCCTGCCCGTATGTACGTACGTGGCCGTATTTTTTGGCATGTGGCTATACGTACGTGTACACGGTTTAGAAGGGACTGCCTGAACTGCTACGTCGGGGGCTCTACTACTACACGTGCCGCTGCTTGCTCGGCCATGGTTCATCATTGCAGAGGGACCGATCGACCAGTATGTACGTAGACGTTGGCGACCAGAATGACAATGCTACGTATGCTTCGACCAGGTGGGGCCCGGCTGTCAGGGAGGATAAGGAGGCATTTCCTTGCGTGCGAAGTTATTGATGGTGGGTCTGAGCTGTCAGGGGGAGGATTCATTTTTTTTGCGCCTAATATGGAGGCACTTCCTTGCGTCCGAAGATATAGCTAGTGGGTCCCAGCTGTCAGGGAGAAATGTTTTTTCGCAAAATACAGCTAAGCCAAAATACATAGGCCCTTCCGGTAGGTCCCCGATGTCAGGTGGAGGAATCATTATTTTGCGTGTAATAAGGAGGCACTTCCTTGCTGCGACCGTGGACCCAGCTGCCAGCCTCTCCACGTACAGTCCTCTTCCGATGTAAGTCGTTCATTGACCACGCCGCGGCAAGAGCACCAAGGCGGTGGACGACGACGAGGCCTAGGAAGGGAATGACCCGGAGCAGGGGAAGACTCGGCAGTTGTTTCCCACGCGGAGGGGAGTACGAGGGTTTACTGGTTGGGCTACAGTGTGAGGCTGCCGTCGCCGGAGAATAACAGGAGGTCTGGGTGAGTACAGGGTTGGCCAGGCCAGCAATGGGAGTAGGGTGGGGCGGTGAGGCCTGCGCGGCAGCAGAGCCGGCCACGGGAGGCAGGAGCAGGCGGCACGATCGGCACTGGTTTGGGCGGCTGGAGCAAGAAGACTAGAGGTTGAAGAAGCACTATGGCCGTTGGATGGACATCGTACGGTCACTGGAGCTAGAATCGTTCATATTGACTAAGTTGACAAAGCCCTCCGTCCGGGTCAACTTAGTAGGACCACAAGTCAGCCTCCAACAATGGTGGGTCCCAGCTAGCAGGGGGAGTATTCATTTTTTTGTGCGTAATATGGAGGCACTTCCTTGCCTGCGAAGATATAGCTGGTGGGTCCTAGCTGTTAGCGGGAGGAACGTTTTTTCGCGAAATACAAAGGCCCTTCTGGTGGGTCCCCGCTGTCAGGTGGAGGAATCATTATTTTGCACGTAATAAGGAGGCACTTCCTTGTGTGCCACCGTGGACCCAGCTGTCAGCCTCTCCATGTATAGTCCTCTTCCGATGGATGTTGTTCATTGACCACGTTGACCACGCCGCGCCGAGAGCACCAGGGCGGTGGACGACGGTGAGGCCTAAGAAGGGAACGACACGGAGCCAGGGAAGACTCGGCAGTTGTTTCCCACGCGGAGGGGAGCACGAGGGTTTACTGGTTCGTCTGCCGTCGCCGAAGAATAACAACAGGTGTGGGTGAGTAGAGGGATGGCCAGGCCAGTGATGGGGGTAGGGTGGGGCGGTGAGGCCTGCGCGGCAGCAAAGCCGGCAACAGGAGGAGGGAGCAGGCAGTCCCGCCGGCGCTGGTTTGAGCGGCTATAGCAGGAAGAACAGAGATTGAAGAAGCACCACGGCCATTGGATGGACATCCAACAGTCACTGCTCTTGTGTGTTAACTAAGTTGACACGGCCTTGCGTGCGCGTCAACCTTTTTTTAGAAAAGCGTACGTGTCAACCTAGTAGGCCCACAAGTCAGCCTCAAATATGTGGAAAACATCATACAACCCATCTGCCATTATTGCTAATAAATGTACATCCCATTGGCTAATTCTTAAGGATTTTTTTGAAACCCATATTCTTTTTGTTACCATTACAGCCCATATTCTGGCCACGGTTAAAAATTCAACGAAATTTTCATATTTCGGTCCGGTCTGAACTGTTTTTAATCCCGAAATTTCGAATCACGTTCAAACTAATTTAAAATAATAAATTTAAATCAATTTAAAATCCAACATAATTTTCCCTGTAAAAAACAATTAAATTCAAAATGTCGAAATCTTAAAAAAATGATATTTGAAACTAATTGCCGGTTTGCTGTGTTTTTAAAATTTACATCCCATTTCTTACTACTTCATTTTCTGGGCAAGCGAATACATCGCTCTCGCCTTAAAGATATGTAGCCCAACAGGGCTGAGAAAGCAAGTAGGCCTCTGTTGGGTATTTCTTTAAAAAAACTAGAACTGGGCTAGCCATTTTTAGCAAGAAAAAAACATAACTGGGCTCATGATGTGGTAAACATAAAATAAAACCCTGACTAGATGGTCCACAGCCCCCGCACAGCCCCGTTGTTACCCTGATCCGTCTCTAAAACTAGTAAATAACAACAGCTTGTTCCTAAAAAAAAGTAAATAACAACTGCGCGACCTGTTGGGTCCCTGGTGTCAGCCGCTCATTGTGTAATTCTCTCGTTCATTGACTACGTTGACAATGGCGTGGGACCCAGATGTCCAACCATTAGGAGGAACCATTTTTTGGGCTTGTAATAATGAGGCACTTGCTTGTGTACTGCCATGACCCTGGTGGGTCCCTACTTTCATCCTCTCCACGTACAGTCATCTCCTTATTCCTCTCGGTTATTGACCACGTTGACAACGCCAGACGGCAGCGCACCGCACACGGCGAGCGAACCAAGGCGGAGGACGACAGCAAGGCTTCGGATGGAACAAACAGGAGCCGTGGAAGATGCTCCATTCTAGTCGTAGGTGGAGGGGAGTACGAGGGTTGACTGGTTCGGGTGCGGGTGCGTGTTGGGGATGACGTCGCCGGAGAATAACAGGATGTGTGGGGGAATAGAGGGATGGACTGGCCAATGTTTGACGGTGTGGTAGGGCGGCGGAGGCGTAGCCAGCCATGGGAGGCGGGAGCAGGCGAAACCGACGGGCTGGTTTGGTTTGGGCGGCTGGAGGAAGAAGACAAGAGATAGAAGATACACGACAGATGTTGGATGTTAATCCAACGGTTGGTAGGCATAATCGTTTGTTGACTAGTAAGTCGACACCACCTTGGATAGGCTTTTTCCTCGTGGGTCCCAAATGTCAGAATCCAAATCTGTCACGGCCATGCAGCCTTATGAAAATTTACAACCCATTTGGTGTGCTAGTTCAAAATAAGTTTGTGGGTGCTGGTGGGGGCTAATCACTTGGGTTCTGTAATGCACAGTGAGCTCAAGCAGCCGGCGAGAGTGATGTTATTTCCCTTGGTTGGGATTTGTTACAATATTTCTCTCTTTAATAAAGGAAATGACAAGCCATTTGCCTTGTTTCAAAGAAAATATGACAGTCACAGCCGAGTTGAAAAGGGTAACAACATCTAACTCAAGCTTACAAACGGTACAAAAGCCCAAGGATTAATTGTTCATCAGGTTTAGACAAAACCCATACTGAACATGCATGGCAATAACATCTAACCCAACCACTGTTTTTTGCAGTCACAAACAAATGGGTCGGTCTGATCCATAAAATCAACATCCTGTGTGTAACGATCCGAACCCATGGGGTCCAAATCTTCTGAGCTTTCTGTGCTATCCCTGGATCAAAAGCTAGCACACCCAGTACAAATATGAATATCGAGCACAAACGTCATTTTATTACATCGAAGATCCAAAGTTCAATTTATTACAACTCTCTCAGCTGAAGGCTGAGTTACATAGCGGAAGCAAATAACATAATAATAATCCTGAGCCCATCAATCGCCACAAGGCTAGTTGAGTGTAGCTCCGTAGCCCTATCTCATCACTCATCATCTGCACATGACACGTACAGGTAAGTACTTTGAATGTACTCGCAAGTTGCAACAAAGGTGATAACAAATAGTCATGCTGGACAGGTGTCTAGGGTATATTTGCAGAGAGCCAAATTTTCCCTAGACTATAAAGAAAGAAATCGAGTTTTGATAAACATTATATATATTTTTAGTTTAAAACATAGAGTTTAAGTGAATACTTGGATATCCGCACCAAGATTCACTAAAAATGATTTTTTTGATGGTTTGAAGTAAAACACCCCACTGTGTTTAACTTCCACCTAACCCTTTTTAAAATAGCTTTGAGAAAAGAGAGGGGAGATTCTTCTTCAGTCCAAGTCTTCAGTTGCTCAAAATTGCCCGTAACCGGGGGCACGGCTAATCGATTAGGTTAAACCCTCTGCAGAGGTCGTACACGTTCCCCACCTGACGCAACCAACCCCATTTGTCGTAACACACTTGGGTGCACGACTGGGAGAAAATTGCGACGAAGCCTTTCCGTAACAGCCACCTATGCCTGACCAAGCCGCCCGCAACTTAGGCAATGAAAGCCCCTCTCCGATGGCAGTCCTGAGGTAAGGGTTTCCCGTTAGTACTAAGCTAAGCCAGAGCCCATAATGGCAAGTGGCTGTACTGGAAGCTACTTCACACTGTACTTGGAAGATCTCATTCTTAGTTTTTTTAAAAGATTTTCTAAATCATTGTTCCAAAGGGAACAAGTTTGCATTTTCAAAATATTTGGTCCACCCCAACTACAAGCATGGCTAAGCGTATAGTCCAATAGCATTGGATCCTAGGGCTTTACTACTAGCAAGATATTTGCAAAAAAAAATAGTAGCATAAAAAACCCTACACATGCATACTACTTGATTTGAAAATCAATGCAAGGTAAAAACATGGGATAAATATGGTCAAGGTCGCAACTTGCCTTCTGACTCGCAGCAACACGGTTCTACCTCCTCGTAGAATTCGCCTTCGCACTCGTCGCAATCTAACGCAATAAAGTATTTAAGTAAGACACTCCACATATCAAACATTCACATAACAAGTGCTCAAGAAAAACCATCCAACACACAATTCATGCCAAACAACCCTAGCAAGCATATCCATATGATTCGAGTTTATGCAATTTGATCGGTTCCTATGTATGGCATATAGTTCATGTTAATAAACTCATTAATAATTTTCTAACTCTATTTTTTTATGATGACTACAACTAATCAGAGAGGTTTTCTACGGATCAATATAATGGTCTTAACAATGAAACAAATATTAGTTTAATGAGTTTATTAATGGATGAACAAAGAAGGTCAAAAGTAGGGTATTGTGCTAAAACAGTAACTAAACCTTACTGAAAAAATTATTCTATGAGTTCTAGCAGATTGGTATGGTTCCAAGGACCAATTTTCATATGTAAAACTTTTTCATATCATTTACAGAATAAAAGATATAGTAAAAATACTCAAATTCTCATTTAAATCAAAACGAAATTTTAATTTGCGTAAAAGTGAGATTTCAAATTTTTATAATAAACTAGAGGTCCGCAGCTATCCAGGGATATCTTATTTGTCAAATTTGGATAAGCGGTTTAAAAGATGTGATTTTTTCTAAGTTGGGCTAAATTTCTGTAATAGAAACGGAAATAAGAAAATGTCTCGCCACGTGGCAGTTTCTTACAGGAGGATGCCGTTTCCTTTTTTTTTTAGCAGAGAAGAGGGCTGGCCTCACCGGAGGAGTTGGCCGGCGATGTACAGCGAACTTGGCGTGCTCTCGCTCGACGATGCGGAGGTCTTTGGCAACGAAGGAGAGGTGGACGGAGTAGAGGAAGTCGAGGTGAGTCTCCGGAACACGACGCGGCTCCTGGTTCGTCCTTAGGTGGCTGCTAGATGTCGCCGTAGTTGGGCGGAACTCCGGCCGGAAGCGAACAACGTGAAACTCGTGCTCCGGCTGCGAATTTTCAACAGAAAACAGGGTCCATAAGATGCGCAAGATCGAGATATGAAGGATGAAAGAGTTAGAATGTCTGCTTCACCTCGAACTCGCCGGAACCTTCCACGAACAGCAGCGGTGTCAAGTAACTCCGGTGAGCA
Source organism: Thinopyrum elongatum (assembly GCA_011799875.1). Classification (NCBI taxonomy): domain Eukaryota; kingdom Viridiplantae; phylum Streptophyta; class Magnoliopsida; order Poales; family Poaceae; genus Thinopyrum; species Thinopyrum elongatum. Next base: position 422,436,246 of record CM022299.1, read on the forward strand.
ATTCACGACGATGGGGAGGGGTATAAGCTCCCGAAGGAGAGGGGTTCGGGCAAGAAGAGTGTTGCGAGGGGAGGGGGCATTTTATAGGATGGAGGGGAGGTCGGAACGTTGCAGGGCGTTATCGGAATTATGGCGTCTTCATGGCAGCTGTTTCCGGTGTTCTAATGGCCATTAGGGCGCGGTTTAGTGCGGGTAACGGAAGAGTAGGAGTTAGGGCAGAGTGGGGGTCCGTTCAGAGCGGATTTGGGATGAGCTAGAGGAGGGGAGGGGTCGGGCGCGAGTGGGGTGTGGCCGTGTGGGCGCTGGCTCGTTGCCTTAGTCTGACGAGAGGTTGAGGATGACCAGGCTGGGCCGTGAAGAGATTGAAGAAAAAGGAAGGAGAAAAAAAAACAAAATAGAAAAGGACCTGGGCCGGTGCTGCGTGCATGTAGGTCCAACTCGTAGCGTTGTGCTCGCATGCGTAGCTTAGGAAATAAGAGTGGGCTTAGCCCCGTGAGCTAATTAGTTAGGTGTAATACTAAGTTACTATTACTAAAGGCGCAGAAAAGTTAAACAAGATATAAAATAACAATTTTCGCATAACATACTTATTATTTGGAGTCTAGTAAAAATATTCTCAGAACTTAATAAGTTAGTTTGCATGCACTTACTTATTTAGATGCCTTATGGACATAATTAAATTACTCAAAATGCAATATAGGGATAATATTCCTGTTGTTAGGTTAAATAGTAATATGCAAATTACGATTTTGTATAGGTTGCCATTCTAACACTTTAATAATAAAAAAATGATTAAAATGGAAAGCACTCATAAACACTTAAAATTATTCAAATGATGATCAAATTACACAAAATGCTCATGCTCTAATATAACATTCCAAATTAAAAATTTGGGATGTTACACTGTGCCAAAAAAGTTTACTGGCATATGACGACAAGTTGTTGTAAATAGAAGCCGAGCACGTTCAGAAGCCCATTTGTCGACCTGAAACTTCTTTTTTTGCTGTTCAACATATCCATCCGTGAGAAATTTCTTATTGAAAAACTTAAGCCTCATGGACAATAGTAACCTCGCATTCAACAGGAAGAATGTGACGAAGTTTCTGTTTGCCTGATTGGATGCATAACCTTCCATAGTTATTGTCCTCAAACGAATGTCATGAGAATTGAGAAAATCCCGATGCTTATTATGCCACCGATTGGTTATATGTTTTTCTCCATGTGTTGATGCCTACATAGACATGAAGATTGAAAACAGTTAAGGTCTAAAAAAAAGTATGTCGATAGAGCGACAACCGAATGGTAATTCTAGTACAGTATATATGGGCTTTCAATGTGCATGAAATAATCACCTCTATATACAAATTCTTCAGACATGGAAAGCATCGCAGCAAGCCAATAATTGTGTTCAGATCAATACTAAACATTCCGATATATAAGATCTTGATAGAATCCAACACCATTGATAGGCTATCGATGGACGAACTCTTCATTGAGCATATAAGATAATATTAGTATCCAAAGTGTACTCCAAGATGATATAAAACTTATGCGCACAAATGAAAAATGCAGCTTGTGATTACAAAAGTGTAGATGATAATATACAGTACCTGAATAAGTGTGGAGCCAAACACCATGTCGTGATGTACAAACGGATCACGAATTGCACCCAAGGCCTCAAGTTTAGGCGCAGAGATGACAGTTATTTGCGAAGGTTTATAACAATAATCAAGGAGCAACCTTTGAAGTGAAGGGGCATCTTCGATGATGAGCTGCTGTCTTTCAAAATAAATTCCAATGCTTTTAAGGTGAGGCGACTTTATTTGGAGACAATGGATACGGATTTCTAATCCGAAAACAAGCAGCAAGCGCTCCAGGGCAGGGCAACCGGATTGGATGATGCTGTGTAGTGAGGCCTCCGACAGATCAACCACCACAAGCGAAAGTCTTTTTAGCAGTGGGAGTCGAATCATTAGTACCAGATTGTTTGGTAGATGGCACCGGGCTATGGTGAGGGTGTGGAGAGAGGAGGAAAACCACGAGATGGACAACAGTGGTGTGGGCACAAATACATGGAGTTGGGATCGCAGCATATATTTTTCGTAGTAATGGTAGAACTCAAGCTGCTGGAGTTTTTCGAATTCAGTGGATGTCAGCCAGGCATCCACCGTGCGGGGTATGGACAGCAGGTAGCATGTCGGGATGCAGAGGCATTGAACGGGGCCCTGGTGGGAGGAGATGATGGCTATGAGGAGATCAAATTCAGGAAGGACAGATATCTGACGACAGTCGAGATTAAGAGGCGCGGTGCGCCAGAGAGTGCGCCACCGAGATGCGAGGACTTGTGTGCGGCAGCCATCCTTGGTGGGGAGAAGGGAGATGATCTCCCCAAGGATGTTGTCTGGGAGATCGCTGATGCGGTCCGCCGGAGATTTTATGGGTTCCTCAGATCCGGGTGGGGGGGGGGGGGGCTCGCCGCTTTTCCCCGTGCTGCCGGGTGCGGGATCTAGAACCGGCGTCGCCGCTGGCAGGAGCCTCATCTTCTTGGCGCTGGGGCCAGCCGACTCCATTTTCCTTGCGGGCATCATGCCGAGCTCACGGGTTTGAGCAGAGTAGCGAGAGACGAGCCTAGTGGCAGTGCGAGTGGGGAATAAGGATGGCTGGGGTTTTCTGTAGGAGCGAGGAAGAAGAGGAGCAGGAGTTTTCTGTACGAGTGAGTAAGAAGGTGAGCGGGGGTTTTCTGTACGAGTGAGGAAGATGGGGACCAGGGGGAATTGGGGGGAGACGGAAGCGGGAGAGTCCAACAAGCTGCAGTAAGTGGAGGCGAGGAGGAAGGAGGGTTTTTCTGGGATCGCCCCTCTTCAAGAAATATGGGCTTTTCCTCGCAAAAAACAAAAACAAATGTGCTTTAAGATGGATAGGCTTTTGTATCGACCTAGTCGGCTGCCCGTGTTTCGTACTAGACGGCCTTGTACTAGAGGCAGCCCATTAGAGACACTCTCCAGCTCTCCAGCTTATTGCCCATTCAAAAGAAAAAAAGAGACGCCTCCAGCTTATGGCTACTCATCGATAACCTTTTTCAACTTGGAAAAAGGTTATAGCTCCTTCTCTAGCCGGCTTGGCATCCACCAAATTAGAGGATGCGGTACTGCATGCAGACACTCACAGTGGTCATAGTGCAGCAAAATGAGGTGTCAAATAACAGGCCTACAATATACTTACTAGATTGTAAAGGTTCACAGGCTAGTCAACATTCACATTAAACTAAGCTTCAGAAGATACGGTATGCATACTAACATTCACAAGCACAAAAGTTCAGCATGTTGTGAGCACTTTGAGCATGTTGGCAACTCCACAGCTAGCTGGCTGCCTCATCTTGCAATTGATGCTGACACATTTGCAGCAAACATATGAGGCAATAGAGATGACTCAACATCAGACCATATTGTGCAGTTCCCCTGAAATCATCTTCATTGTCCTGAATCTGAAAAGATAGGAAAACAATAGCTATACTTAAACGGTGTTGCAAAACAGTAGCACATATCAATAGCTCGGCATGACAAAACATGATCATCTGGACGAAGGGGATACTGACCTGCCTGAGGAAGATTATATATAATTTCATAAGTCGTTAGTTGATTTCCACCTTCGGCTGCACTGCTTGTTTGCTCCTCCACATATGACATGATCGTTCCGCACTGTAATCAGCAAGTCAACGTACGAATAAGCTTATTTCATCTTGCGATGGTCATTGTACCTAGTTACGAATGTAGGAATACCTGGAGCACCATGAGGTTAGCTGACAGCAGGTAGATGCAGCCATATAATTTTGTGCGGTGCTACCAAAATTGAGGTTTGTGTTCCTTCCCCTTCTTATGAGAATTCTTCTTGAAGTTGGTAGAATGTGACGGCTTGTTCTTTGCATCAAACTTGCCTTTCCCATGAGATTTGTTCTTGTTGTTTTGGGGCTTGTTGGGCTGGAAGTTCTTCTCGTGTACCATGTGGGCACTAGAAGCTCCCTTAGTGACTCGAGCACGTGTGTCTTTTGCTCTCGCCTTCTCTTCAGAATCAAGAGTGCTAATGAGATCCGAAATGGAAAACTCATGTCTCTTGTTTTCAGAGAAGTAGCAAAATTGTTCCATGAAGGTGGAAGCTTGGCAATGATGGTCCCAACAACAAATTTGTCCGGCAACACACACTTAAAGTACTCAAGTTCCTTAGCGAGTGACTGTATCTCATGAGCCTGCTGAACAACAGAGCGCTCATCAGTCATCTTGTGGTCACAGAATTGCTCCATGACGTACAACTCGCTGCCAGCGCCCGAGGCCCCAAACGTGGCCTCGAGCACAGCCCACATGTCTTTGCCGCTGTCAAATGACATATATGAATCCAGAATGGAATCGTCAAGAACACTCAGAAGGGTGGCTTCGAAGAGGGTATCCGTGTTCTCAAAAGCTTCCTGCTGTGCAGGATTAAGATCGCCCTCAGGCTTGCCCTTAGTGGCGTCATAGCAATACATGATCTGAAATCAATATACTGCTCTCGTGCGCCACCTTTTATATTGCACCCCCTTAAAGGTAGGCGGCTTAAAAAACGCAGCAAAACCACTCGGAGTAAATTGCCTATAATCAGGTTTTTGGATTGGATTGTTGAATATATGAGCAATTTACTATGAGATTTAATCTGAATCAACTGTAAATAGATCATGATGACAATTGCAAAGATCAAAGTAATAATGCAGACTAAACCAGGAGGACAGAATCACGTACTGTGCAGCGGGAGCAGAACCGCTGTGGTTGATGTTGTCACTCATGTCGTTGATGAAGAGGTTACCGAGGTCGGGGAAGAAGGTTGTCGTTGAGGAAGTCGTCGCTGGCAGCGGTCGCACGAGTGTGCTCCCCAAAAACCTGATCGCCCCTCTCCCGTACAGGATCACGGAAGGCGGGGTTCCGGAGGACTGCTGTCCCTTCTCACGGTGCACGCCGGAAGGAGGGATGGAGAAGACTTGCATGGCGGCGCTATGATCTGGAATGGTGCGAAACCATATGATACAGCGGCAGCTAGGGTAGAGCCTGTCAGGTCGGTCGTGTGAGTATAATAGTAGGCCTTTGGCCCAAACCCCATGTCCAAGTCAATAATAGCCCCACTATCCAAAAGAATCGGAAACGGCTGAGTAATAATGCATCCGTTAATTATTAATTAAAGACTTAATAAATTTTCCGACCAACAAAAATATAGACCACGTGCATAGCTTTTGTCCTTGGACAGGCTCATTCCCGAAGAGCGCGCGTGTAGGTTTCCTGTTATCATGCTCATGCAAATGCTAGAATAGATCACATTATAAAGTGGTGCAACTCACACTCACCTAGCAGTATGGGACTAAACTTTAGTCCCACTCAGACCACACCATGCTCTAAGAGCATGGTTAATAGTATAGCCAACATCCGGCTATATGAAGTTGACACATCATCTAGAGCCAACCTAATAGCCTGCTAGTACAATAGTCGGTCCCTTTAGTATACTATATCATTAATACATGGCCCCACCTTTTGTCTCACAATGTATGTTGGAGCTTGTGCTACAACCGGCTACAAGTTTACAGCCCGCTTCTCTTCTCTCTCCTCCTCTCTCTCCTTCAACTAAGCACAAATACTATATTTAAATCCTTATAGCCTTCTTATGCCACCTTATTGTACTTGCTCTAAAGTTACTCTCCACTGTGAGTAGTCTAAAATGCCGGGCGTGCAGCAGGCGGCGCCCTCGGCCGGCGCGCCGCTTCAAAAGCGGACGCAGTGAGAGGTCGCGTCGCCCTGACTTGCCATCAATGTGGAGCGGCGGGCTCAGCTTGCGCCGGGCGGGAAGCACGCGCGGGAGGGGGGAGGGTTTTTTGGTGGGCCAGGAAGGTGAGAAGCCAGCTTGGGATCGGTCTGGACGGGGAAATATCAGGTGCTCCCATACTCCAACTGCTAGTACAATAAGTGTGGGCTATGTAGAGGGCGTAGTAAGTAAGCTTCTCATCGTTCTGCCAGTTGATAGGACACATCAAAGTAGTAGTTTTTTTTAAAACGTACATCAAAGTACTAGTGTAGTAGTCTCCAAAAAGGGCCGACCATGTCCATGGCTACCATCCCATCCCGTGCTCCGTCATTGAGTACGTGCATGATTCATGTGCCATTCAAGAAAAAAACTGCGTAGGTGCCATTGAAGAAAAAAATTAAAAACAAACACGCCACCGCATCATGGTCGAACTTTGATTCATTCACGCGTGGTTCCCGACCCTCCACTAAGTGAACAACTACTACACGCATCAAATTGTCACGTGAGCTGCCTCTTCATCCAGAAATGAGCTCCACCGTGTACCCGCGCGTGTGTGTTAGGGAATGAGGCACAGAGTACGTGCGTCCATGCGTGCAATTCTTCTCTTCGTGCATGTACTCCTTTTTTTTGTGGGTGATTCACGCACGTACTCGGCCTACGTTGGTGAGTCTCACTTATCTCTACATCTCTACATGTACATCTACATCTGCATCTACATCTACATCTACATCTACCTCTACTATAGTACAACAAGTTTTAAACATGAGACTAGCCATTTTCTTGCATGACACGACCAGCCCGTATCGCTTCTTGCTCCTCGTCTCTCTCAAAGTGTGTCCGACAGGCGATTTTGCCGTCGATTGAGGTCGGTTCGCTCACACTCGGTCCCACATGTTATAAATCTAAAAAGAATAGTGATATGACAATAGGAAGCGCTCTGACCGGCGGACCAAACGCGACAGGCGTGCCGTGAGTGCACCTCGACGAAGGAAGCACCTTGCTCAAATTTGGCACTTTTCCGTGCATTCTCTAGACATTTATTAGCCCAGATACTCCCTCCGTTTTTATTTACTCTGCATATTAGATTTGACTGAAGTCAAACTTTATAAAGTTTGACCTAGTTTATAGAAAAAAATATGAACATTTACAATAGCATATCTATATGATGGGAAAGTGTATTCAATAATGAATCTAATGGTGTTCATTTGTTATTGTATATGTTAATATTTTTTTTCTATAAAAACTTTGTCAAAGTTTACAAAGTTTGACTTTGACCAAAGCTAATATGCAGAGTAAATAAATATGGAGGGAGTACATCAAAAACCCAGCTACAGCTACACGGGTGTGATGAGAAGGACGTGGATTGCCGTTCGATCGCGGTGCATCCTACGGTGCACACGCACAATCCGCGTGCCTGGGGTCCCAGCCAATCACAACGCAACCCCGGTCGGGTGAGCGCACACAGTTTCCAGAGGCGACGGAAATGAAGCGTGTGCGATAGTAAATGACCAAGATTGCAGGGGAATCTGAATTTCGTGCGTCGTTTGTCCTTGAGCTCTAAAAAACCACCGCACTGTACGGTTGTCCTTCATCTCTCACAAAATATCGCCCGCTTCTCTTCTCCCCCTTCCAAAATTCCTTTGAGAATCCTTTGAATCAAAAAAACCCTTATACATGGCTTAATTAACAAATCTCACCAACCATTGGCACCGTGTATTTATGGTTGCTTCGTCCGAGCAACTTACTCTTGGAATATTGGAGTACGAGCGCATTCAACGAAGAGTGAAATGATGGTTGCTTCGCCCGAGCAACTTTTACTAGTACTGCGGGAAAGGTGGGGCTCTGTGATTTGACCGCTCATTAGTCATTATTACTGCGGTGCAACGAGCGGGGTGAATCTCGCCAGCGGTTGTGCACTCAATATTGGTGCAGGGCACGTGGACCCGGATTCTGGCTGTCCCACATGTGGGCGAAAGGAAGTTTGAATGATTTGTGGCATTGCTATCAAGCTTCCGGGATATGTTTATATGTACACATAATTTTCCAGCATAATGAAATTGTGCTGTAATGCTATGAAGCTTTCAACTTTGGTTTCATGTGTCCTCTTGCCTCCAAAGTTGTCTCGTTATAACATTCCATCAAATACAAAGGAAACTAACATGCATGATAATGCATCTCAATGATTCGCAGGTCAGCGTCAATATTTACATCACAACTGAATACGAAGTTGTGAGAATGTGTACAAATAAAGAAAAATAAAAAATTGAAGGATGATGTCTGCAGGCATGGTTCCATTTCATGGCGTTCATTTGTTGGCAGCTAGTTTCACGCAGCTCTGTGGAACTGAACAAGACTTGTTAGCCAAGAAAGGATTCTATGGTGGACATGGACCATCCGATCATTTTGTGCAGGTCCACTAAAATCGAGCTGAGCATCCCTGTTTGCAAAGATATTGAACAAGTGTGATTACATTAATAGTAGCACCAGTAGTAGTTGATGAAACATACAAACACAAGTAGAAGCCGGTCACCTTTGCAATCTCTCATAAAACTAACCACTTGTTGGAGAAGATTAGGCTCGGAGTTGGATGGGGAGGATAGCAAAACCAATCTCCCTTTGTGCAGTCGCACTAAAATGTAGAGACGTTGTCCGTGTGACATTTTAGTGGAACTGCACAAGCCACTCTTAAGAAAAAAGTGATTTGTGCAGTTCACCAAAAGGTCGCAATACCAACGAGGTGAAATGGATAGTCCTGTTTGCAAAAAAGAGGTAGAAAGGAAACAATTACTGGCCAATAACAGTTGATGACACATACGCCGACAAAAAGAAGAAGCACATTCCTTGTCCTAAGGGGGTATAGCAGCACGGTTGTTTATGTAAAACGGTGTGAGGACGAGATTGCAACATGGAAAGTATGCTCACCGAGCTACATTTTGGGCAAAGAACTAGGGAAGATCCACATGCAGGATTTTCCACATGCAGCAACATGGGAAGATGGGCAGGAGCAAGGCCGAAGGAAGCTGTACCTGAGGGTCGTCGGGATGTAACTAGGAGGGCCCCGACGGCCGGGATCTGCCCATACTGCGGTAGCGAGCAAGTGGCGAAGGCCCTGCCGCGCCGGAGCTTGGTCAGAGAGAACGGCGGGTACCGCAGATCGGGATGTGCTGCCTCGACGCCGTCAAATGGAGAAATGATGCACATCCTCCCTTTCTGCCGGCGGACGGGATGCAGCCGGATCAGTGACCAACGGTGAGAGAGAGAGGCCACCGCCGCCTTGTGTGAGATAGTGTGATGAGAGACAAACCCCGACAGGCAGTCTCCATTGTATATAGTGGAGCGGATTTCTTTTTTCTCGATGACAATCGTTTTATATTCTATACGTGCCATTGAGGAATATAACTTTATTTAATACTAATGCGTCAAGTCGAACTTTGTTCCGTGTATGCGTGGTACACGACTCTCCTTCGAGTAAACAACTACTACACGCGTCAAATTATCACGTGGGCTGCCTTTTTGTACAGAAATGAACTCCACCGTGTACCCGCGCGGGTGTGGCTGGGAACGAGACGTGAGTACATGCATCGTGCGTGCATCTCTTCTTTACGTGCAGGTACGTACGTGGGTGGGTGTGAGAGAGATGGTTTGTGCGAAACAGAGGCAATGTGTCGATGATATCTCAAACAAAAAAAATGTAACATATGCAATGTGTGTGAAACAGAGTCTTGGATAAATCATATATAGATGGAGCGATCCACGAGAAGAGAGTGGAGGGATCATCGGTGTGAGATATCGATAGAATCAAAAACAGGGATGAAGTGTGTGGGTGCGCGATCGATAAAGAGTGCCATCGAATTTGTGTTTGCCCACGTCAAAGATACAGGGCGGCTGGCCTACTGGAATGTGAGAGGGCAGAGGTTCAGTTTGTCTCTGTGGCATGGATACCTACTTACAACGTTCGACTATCGGTGTGTGTGTGTGTGGGGGGGGGGGGGGGGGGGACAGACAGGAGAACCTACTATAGAGAGGTAGATCGACTGGTATATGTGTGGAGAAGGAGAGAGACCTAGCTATGTATTGAGGGAGATTGATCGGCATCCATGCATATGTGTAGCAGAGGAATAAGGTTGGGAGAGAGACAAAGGTAGAGTGTCAGAGGGTTGGTGGTGGAGTTTCTTCTCAGAAATGGTGGGAGAGGTCCGCTAGACAAACGGAGGGTACGACTGCAATATCAATAAGAGAGGGGATGTTTGCCTGTCTATGCACGTGCGTGTGAGAGACGGGTTGGGAGGTATGCAAGGATGATGAGGGGGGACGATATGGTTGTGGTAAGCAGACGTAACTACATAGGAAGATCAATTGTCGTGTGTTGGAGAAAGGGAGAGACATAACTAGTGAGGTACGTCGATCGGTGCATGGGGAAAAAGACTTATAGTCGGCCTAGCTATATGTAGGGAGATCGGTAGGTATACGTGCATGCATGTGTTAGAAGCAAATAAGATCCGGAGAGACGGACAGGGGGAGAGGGATGCGGCTAGGAGGTGGTGCGAGAGGCCTACTATATCGAGGGGGAAGGAGTGTGCGCGTATGAGATCGATGAAAAGAGGGGCTGGAGTGTGCACGTGCGTGGAACCATATTGGACATAGGGGGGCATGGACGGTGAGAAGAGAAGAGGGAGAGTGTGTGTTTGTGGTAGGCACACTTGGCTAGAGAGGGATATCGACCGGGGTGTGCCGGAAAGAAGGAGCCGGGAGGGGGGGCTACACACCATGGATGAACGACCTAAAGAGAAATAACGAATGTGCGTGATGGAGGGGACGCTGAGGGAGGTGAGAGGGGGGCGGGCATGTGCATGCACGAGAGAAAGTTAGTGCTAGCTACAAAGAGAAGATGATTGTGTGGGTGTAAAAGACGAACAGAGATCATAATTCATTATAAAAAGTGGATTTGGATATTTGAAGAAGATATTATAGTGTTTTAAACCGACACATGCATGAATATATATAATGGTGAGACGCATGGTGTGGTTATGAACATGTTATACTACATATAATATATAGAACATTTATTTGAATTTGTGATAATGTGTGGCTTTTGCAGCTCAGGGCTAAATACTTGTCATAATGTAGGGGGCGGGGCACTATACTTTGTGTGATAAACAGTGTACGTATGTAACATGGTTTAGATTATGAAGATCTAGTTGGTACATCAAATGTACTATTATTTGGAATCAACATCAAGTGTATTCAAAATTTTGAATTCGAGTTCATATAGTACACATAGTTCATATCTATCGCTATAGTAATCATGTGTTGTGTTGTTAAGATAATATACGAATGATGGTTTAAGTTGGCAACAATCATGATTGTAGATTCTTATTAAAATTGAGAAACGAATTCAAATTTAGTTTGAATTGCAGCGGTAGTATAGAAATTTGGAATGCACTAAAATGTTCGTATGAGTAGGTTACATGCATTATACAGCCAGCGAAAAAATTTAATTAGACATAACATGGATTCATAGCTTTGAATAGCATTTGTACAGTAAAATGGGACAAGACTCTCTCTTTGTGTGGTGCGAATAGTTTTATTTTTTTCATTTTTTTCGTTGAGGGAAGTGCGAATTGATTTGGTACGTACATTATTACACGTTAGGCTTGTCCCTAAAATTCAACCCGCGCCTTGTTATCCCGAAAATTCAGATATCGTGCTTCCAAAACCCGCGCCTTGCTATCCCGAAATTACAACGCGCGCGAAAACTCCCTCCAGCTGCCAAATCCCGACACGCGAAATCCCTCTTCTAACCCTGAGCCGAAAGGGACGCTAGTTCAAATCAGTGGGGGTACTTTTGTAACACACCCTACATTTTGGACAAGCGCGTCCCTAAGTCATGGTTCCCCCCTTCCATGACCTCCTTTTCGCCATTCGAATTCCAAGGCCGCCATAACCTCTCTGCTCCAGCTGCGAAACCCCACGCTCCGCCGTCCGCCACCCCACCGCTACCCAGCCGGAGCATCTTCCCCGACGATGTCGTCCACTGCAACAGCTCGACGTCCCTCATCCACCGCCCCGGATGAGGATCCTTCATCGATCTTGTCGTCTCGCCGGTTCAGACGCCCCGTCCTCCACTTGCAAGGAGCTGCTCCGATGATCGCCTCATCTATCGCGGCTGATCCATCCCCATAGCGCCGCCTTAACCTACTCCACCGGAACCGCAGCATCCTCACCGACTCCTCGGACAAAGCCGAGGCCTACTCGGCGCCACCAAAGAGGTTGTACACTCATTGCATCGCACCTTCTCCTTAACTCGACCTCCCGACTTCGATGGTGCTCGATCCCGCACCCCCATGGCATGGCTACCTTGAAGCCGGCGCCGCAGGCGACATCTCCACGACGGCTCTCCCCCAGGGCGAGGCCCCTTCAGGTCCATACCAGCCGGATCTGCTGCTGCCGCTCCGGCTCTCGCTCGCTCTCGCTGCTGCTGCTCCGGCTCTTGCTCGCTCGCGGTGCTGCTGCTGCTCCGGCTCTCGCTCGCTCGCACTGCTGCTTCTTCATCTCTCGCTCGATCGCGCTGCTACTCTGCTCTCCCCCTCGCTCGTGCTGCTGCTCTGCTCTTGCTCTTGCTCGCGCTGCTGATGCTGGTACACTGGCTGCTACAGCTGCACGAGTTGTTGCTCTGGCTCTAGTTCGCGCTGCTCCTTCAGGCGCTGCTGCTCCGACTGCTATCTGCTACCGTGTTCCCCATCGATCGCCTGCTGATTTAGATCACTGTTTCTCTACTACTAGTGCTCGAGCGGCCTAAACTACATGTGAAGTGCCTCTCTGCTACCAGTGCATTCAGTTTTGATAGTAACATTCAGATTCCACAGTAAATTTCAGTTTCGACAGTTAAGTTCAGAGTCAACAATTTTTACCTCATCTGTTGTAGTCAGGTGTTTTTTGGTGATGTAAATTTTACATCTATCACTTTTTGGTAATGTATTTTATATCATCTATTGGAGATGCTATTAGAATCCCACTTGAGATTAACGATGTCTGTCTTGTACTACTTCAGCCTCGACATCTTACGGCTCACCGGAGCTGCTCCAACGATGGAACCATCCATCACAACAGAGCAGTGCCCTGGACGCCGTCTACAGACGCCTCAGATCTTCCTCCACACCTCCAACAGCCACCTCTGCCGCAACTTCTTCAGCGACCAACCCAATGATGCTGAGGTCGACACGGCTATGGCAAAGAGGTTGTACACTTGTCGCATCACTTATTACTCTACATTCATGTCGATCCATTAGGGCTATTTTGGTTCAAAGGAAAACATAGCAATAGGAAATTTTCCTATGGCACTCTACTATTCAATTATTCATGCATTTCGCTGAAAGGAATGGAGCAAAACATCCACCTGGACCTGCTTTTCAAAATCCTATGCATGAAAACAAGACCAAGTGCATTAGTGGTAGAATAACATTCTAACTGTACACACATTCATATGGTTTCACTTTAATTTGGCCATGTTTCTTTGCATTCCTCTGCTCTTCCAATTCCTGTGAACCAAACACCCAAGTTGACAGAAATCCAGTGTTTACAAATGCTCCGTTTCCCACGTGCATTCCTATCCTATTTCGGTGTTTTTCCTATCCCTGCGTTTTTAGAATCCTGCAAGCCAAAGGAGCCCGTACAGAATTACTTCAATTACAGATAGGTGTCGAAGAAAACTTTGTGTGGTTTGTCCTGCTCCTGCCGCGATGTCGTCCACCTCACCTGAGCTGCTCCATCGACAGAAGCATCCACCAAACTAGGCATCACGACTCCTGACCGTCTTTCGCCGCCTCAGATCTCCTTCCCTGCCGCCGGCACCCACCGCAACTGCATCACCATCATCGACTCAGCAGATGAACCTGAGGAGTACACGGGTCCACAAGTGAGGTTGCACTCTTTTGTTTCTGCTTATGTTATGCATTGCTTAATATTATCTGCTACTTTATCGTCCTGTTCACCTCTTAGACTCCAAGTCAGGTCCAAATTAATGTTCAAACTTGAGTTTTAAAATTACTTGTGGGGCACATATCGAGGTAGCAATGAATAGTATCTCTGTCTATTATGTGGTTCACCTAGGGTATGCCCATGTTGTTCATCTTGGGTGGGAAACAAATAGTAAAGCAATCATCATCTGTCTTTTTATTAAATTAAAGCTATCATCAGCCTGCTATCATTATTTTTGGATCCATCCACTGGTTGTTACCATAACAGATTTCTGCATGCTCTCCTTACATAATCTCACTATATTTTTTTCGTAAGCATGTCAGATATTGTACACAGTCATGCTGAACATGTAGAGAAAAAGAGAAGAGTTTTGCGCGGCAATACAATGTCATGCAGACATCGTTCCATGGTGGGTTCAATGGCAAACCCTTCCCCCCTCTCCAGATTGTAATCTAGAGGAAGATATTTGTTCTGAGGCGGATTCAGACGCAGCTGACCACTCCTATTTACCCCCCAAGGTGTTTGCTCTAACTTGGCATGATGATGTTGGTCATATCATGCATATGTTGCCTTGCAGTGCCTACTTTCGACATCATATATGTCATCTGCTTAGTTTAGACATGTTCTATAATGCCACCTGTTTAGTTTCTATATCATATATGAGAATTATGCAGTTTCATCTCTTTTAGCCAGCCATAATATATGTGAAATATGCAATGCCATCCTGTTTAACCAGGCATCATATATTTGAATGATATCTTGCCAATCCTTTTCTTCATTACATTTCCATTTGTCGACAATATTTGTACATTAAACTACTCTTCCTGTGAATCAGCCATTTGAGTGGGTGATGGAAAAATCTGGAGTGAAAACAAGGTCTTCAGAGCAGACAGTGCTACCTGTCGAAGCAGATCTCTTGCTGGGTCCCGATAGCTCCTCAGAGATGGGTTTAGAGATAGATGACCAGTCCTATTCCCCCACCGAGGTGTATACTCTAACTTGGCACGGTTATACTGCTCATATCATGCATATGGTGTCTTGCATTGCATAGTTTAGACATCATATACACAATATTCAACACCATGTTCTTAGTTCAGACATCATATATGCGAATGCCCTCTGCTTAGTATATAAATCACATATGTGAATTAAATCATGCGATCCTGATTACTTAGATAACATGTATGTGAATTATGTCATTCCAACCTGTTTACTAAAGACATCATATAATTATCTCATGCCATCCTATTTAGTTAGTCATCATATCTTTGAATTATGTCATGCTATGCTATCCAGTTTAGATAGACATCATATATGTGAAATTATATCATGCTATCCTTTTTAGTTAAACAATATACATGTCAACTATTTCATGCCCTCTTTTTTCCACACTATCTATTGCATCTGTCTCTCATACAAGGTTTGTACATTCAACTATGTTTCCTGTTTGTCAGCCATTTGAATTGGAGCGGGTGATGGCAGTATCTAGCGGAGTAAAAACACGGTCTTCAAATAAAACAGTGCTACCTCTTGGTGGAGATAGCACCCCAGTTGTACATGCACGAGAACCAGCCCTACCACACATAACCCAGACTCTCGCAGATTGTACCCCTACTGCGATGGACAGAGAACCAGCTTCACCCAATCTAACCCCAACCCCAGCAGATAGTGACCCAGTTCCTATTGACACAACACCATCTCCACCACAGAGCTCCCAAACAAGAGCAGTTAGTAAGGCAGATCCAGTGCCCAAAGTGCCAGTACTACCACGGCGAACCCCAACTCCACCAGTTAGTACACCTATTCCTATGGAGGAAGCACAACCAGCCATTCGTAGTTTAGCATCTATCGCATTTGATGTTGTTAAATCCTATGTGCGTATCTTCCCATCATGGAAATATTATACTGAAGATGAAGGAAAATGCCAGTTGCAGTTGTTCGTCCAGGAGTTATGTGTAAGTAATGTTATTCATGGCAATTACTTTGCTTTGTCCCATACATTCTACCTCCATGATGGTATAATACAGCAAATTTCCCCATTTTTCTCTATAGAGAAGGACCGATTTGGAAACTCAGGATGAGGTAACCTGTGCTAATACCTCTGCTATCTTCAAGAATGCTTGGTGGCAGTACCAGAATTACCTGAAGAAAACGTGCTTCACTGGCAAGGAAACTCATCAAATTCCCTTACGTTCTCCTGAGACACATTTATGGGATGATGACTGGGAACGCCTTGTTCTATACTGGTCCCGAACCAAGAATGTGGTAAGGTCTATGAGCTCATTTTTTATTTTTAAGTACTATATGCCTGCGTCTTACTGTTTTTTTTTCGTGTAGAACAAGTGCTTAAACCTAAAGAACAACTATTCTCATTTAAGATTCCATTGCTATCGTGCATACTGCTTTGCTCTTGTATCACTGTATTTACTCATACAAACTTATTTTTAAATTGAAGGATCCAATCAAAACTCCAATGGCACAACAGGTATGTTTAAGCATGTTTCTTTAACAAGTTTGCTCTTATAAATAGCTCTGTTGATTTCAATTTCAATTGTGTATACAGTTGACTTCTCGTATCATGCACATTACTAGCTTCACAACAGAGCCAACAGTGTTGTTGTACATGTAGACCCGTGGTACCCATCTGAAATCTTGTTGTGCCGTGTAGTTTCCCACGCTTTGTATTCTTTCAATGCTGCTTTGTCTTGAATTGATATGATTTGAACCGTGTCTCTATTTTGATTTGGCAAGACAATGCAGTGACCATAGGACAGATATATGTTTGTTTGATGCTTTTATTATGTACTACTTGGCAATAGAAGACTTGGTAGTTTAATCCTATCCACCTTACTAATGAACTGGTTCACTGAAATGAGTTTCATATACTACATGCTAAACCTGTTATGTGTATGCTTGTTTCTTCTTTTAGAATGCTGACAGAATATTGGGGAAGAGTGCCTTATTAAGCAATGGTAAAAGAAGTAATGCAGATAAGGTTTAGGATAGTGAGACATCCTTGTTGGTCTTCAACAAAGCTGATAAAATAGCTAAGGAAAACTATCTTGAAGACAGTGAGACAACGCCAAAGTCTTGTCTTGGTGTAGTGTTCGAGTTACTGGCCACTACCGTTGGCACAAGCTATTCGAACTCACTATCTGAATCAGTTCGGTTTCTTGAGTCTCAACTACAAGATGAAAGACATCGATCAGCTGTGCTACGACAAGAAGCCGAAGGACTGCGGAAGTCCCTGGAGAATTCATATGCATACTTTCTTGTGCAACAGCAAGCGTTGGAGGATTTTAGCACCAAATAGGAGAAAGCTAATAAGCTTTCTAAGCTTATTGCCAGCATGGTGGATACCCAGGATAATGTTTCTTGAGCTCTTGTGAAGTTGTTTCAGTTATGGACTTATTTGGCTGCCGCTCATTTATTTGCACTGGTGGCCAATTTAGACGCCCAGTGTATGTAATATGCTGCTTTGTTCCCTATATTTGCACTGGTGGCAAACTTTGATGCCCAGTGGATGTAATATGTGTAATTGCCATAATAGCCTAGCGTAAGTTGCTTGCTTATTTTTTCCTTATTGTCTTGTTTATTTGTTTGGTTGTAGTCACTACAGTTCTTTTTCCGCGGTTTGCTAGTGGCAACAATAAAATAATTTTTAAAACTAGGCCGTAATAACCACGGACCGTTATGTAGTGACCATGGGCCTCTTACGGGCCTCATACGGCCGTAGGATCAATGGGCCTTTTGCGGGCGTTAGAATCAACGGGCGTTCTATGGGCCGTAATATTCATGGACCAATAAAGGACCGCAATATGGGCCTTAAACGGGCTAGAGTGGAAATTGTCTGTTTATGGCCCGATCATAACGGGCCGTTATTAGCCGATATGTATAACGGGCTTAAACGGGTCGTATTTGATGACGCTAAGAAAACAACCCAACGGATTAATGGGCCACAAACGGGCCGACTTTAACCACAGGCTGAATTTGGCCCACAAGCGGAACAGGCCAATAACGGACCGGAAGTAATCGAATGCTGGAAATAAGCCCAAGAATAAATGGGCCCTTAGAAGGCCGAAAGATCATACGGGCTGGAAAGGGCCCAATGGAATTATGGGCCGTTAATGGGTATAAAGCGATACACTGTTCATTATGGGCCAGTGTCACCACGGGCCATTAATGGGCCAAGAGTTACATAGGGCCTCATATGGGCCGAAAGACGTCATGTGCCATACATGGTCCGGAAGTCACAATGGGCTGGAATCATATTGGACGGCCCAGATGCCGGTACTGGGCCTAATTCGGATAGGCCATAACGGGCCGTGAGTTAGCGGGCTGTAAATGGGCTATATGCGAACAGGCCATTAACAGGCTTTCCGAGGGCTGGCCTGCTACCTTTTGACCAAGTCAAATGGGCCGGCCTTTTCACCTGAATGGGCCACTGTTGGGCCATGCCACGTGTCTACGTATCATAGGCGCCTCTCGTCCAATGAGTGGACGATATCTGTCCCAACCCTGAGCAGACACGGGGAAACTCCGATGAATCAGAATTTTGCACGTGGAAAATCCCCATTGGTCCGGGCTATTAACGGATTATCGGATCCAAACCAGAACCCGATAGCTTAACGGCGACCCGTTACGGTGGACGCCACGTGTCGGTTACCCTTGACGAAAGGACTTCCATGACGCGCCATTTATCGTCATGGAAGTGGACACTTCCGTGATGATAATTTTGGTATTGTCATGGAACACTTCTACGACAGCACAAGTATGACTATCTTCATTCTGTCATAAAATCATCATGGATGTACATGCATGACAGAAAATGTGACCTACTGTGACAAACACGTATCATCACGGAAGTGTATTTTTTTTGTAGTGCTAGAAGCATCGGTTAGTACATTATAGAAGATATAAAGTATTTCATTTTTCTTGAGAGGATCATTAGGCAAAGCATTAAGCAATTGGATAAGCCTCCCCCAAGCTTGTGGGAGACTCTCTTCTTCAATTTGCACAAAGTTAAATATTTCCTGTAAGGCAGCTTGTTTCTTATGAGCAGGAAAATATTTTTCAGAGAAGTAATAAATCATATCCTGGGGACTACGCACACAACCAGGAGCAAGAGTATTGTACCATATCTTAGCATCACCCTTTAATGAGAACGGAAATAACTTGAGGATATAGTAATAGCACATTTTCTCATCATGAGCAAATAGGGTGGCTATATCATTCAATTTAGTAAGATGTGCCACAACAGTTTCAGTTTCATAGCCATGGAAAGGATCAGATTCAACCAAAGTAATTAACTATGGGTCGACAGAGAATTCATAATCCTTATTAGTAACAAATATAGGTGAAGTAGCAAACTTAGGATCACATTTCATTCTAGCATTCAAAGATTTTTCTTTCAACTTGCATAATAAATTCTTAAGATCATCTCTATCCTTGCAAGCAAGAAAGTCTCTAGCTACCTCCTCATCCATAACATAACCCTCAGGTATCTTAGGCAATTCAAATCTAGGAGAGCTAGGTCTACTAGGTGTTTCATAGTTTTCAGTTTCAAAGGCTTCATCAGTTTCAGCATTCTCAATATCTTTAGCTCTAGCAATTTGTTCATCAAGAAATTCACCTAGTGACACATTATCATCAAGAAAGGTACTAGCATCATTCATAACAGAAGTAGCATCATCAATAATTTGTGACATATCAGGATTAATAACATGTGGTGGTGTTGCAAGTCTACTCAAAACAAAAGGTGAATCAAGTGCAGAGTGTGATGGAAAATCCTTACCTCCCCTCGTCTTAGAGGGAACGATCTTGGTTTTTGTAACTTTCAGATTCTTCATAGTGATAAATATATAATAATCCCAAGTGACTCAACAAATATAGCTATGCTCCCCGGCAACGGTGCCAGAAAAAGGTCTTGATAACCCACAAGTATAGGGGATCGCAACAGTTTTTGAGGGTAGAGTATTCAAGCATAATTTATAGATTCGACACAAGGGGAGCCAAATAATATTTGTAAGTATTAGCAGTTGAGTTGTCAATTCAACCACTCCTGGAGATTAAATATCTGCAGCAAAGTGATCAGTAGCACAGTAATATGATAGTTTGATAGTAGTGGTAACAGTAATAGTAACGATAACAGTGATAGCAATGATTTTGTAGCAGTTGTGATAGTAGCAATAGCAATAGTAACTTAGCAAGAACAATATGTGGAAAACTCGTAGGCATTGGATCGGTGAATTCGTTGGATGATATTCATCATATAAAAGTCATAACCTAGTGCGACACAGAACTAGCTCCAGTTCATAAATATAATGTAGGCATGTATTCCGTAAATAGTCATACGTGCTTATGGAAAAGAACTTGCATGACATCTTTTGTCCTACCCTCCGATGGCAGCGGGGTCCATAAGGAAACTAAGGGATATTAAGGCCTCCTTTTAATAGAGAACCGGAACAAAGCATTAACACATAGTGAATACATGAACTCCTCAAACTACGGTCATCACCGGAAAGTATCCCAATTACTATCACCCTGGGGTTTACAGATCATAACACGTAATAGGTGCATATGACTTGCAAGATCAGATCTAGAACATAGATATAATGGTGAAAACATAAACGGTTCAGATCTGAAATCATGGCACTCGGGCCCTAGTGACAAGCATTAAGCATAGCAAAGTCATAGCAACATCAATCTCAGAACATAGTGGATACTAGGGATCAAGCCCTAACAAAACTAACCCGATTACATGATGAATCTCATCCAACTCCTCACCGACCAGCGAGCCTACGAAGGAATTACTCACTCTCGATGGGGAGCATCATGGAATTGGTGATGGAGGATGGTTGATGATGACGAAGACCGAAGATCCCCCTCTCTAGAGCCCCGAACGGGCTCAAGATCTGGCCTCCCGATGAAGAACAGGAGGTGGCTGCAACTCCGTATCCTAAAATACGATGAAACTCCCTCTCCTATTTTTTCTTGAAAAATAAGATTTTATAGCGTCGGAATTAGGGTCAGGGGGGCCTCGAGGGCCCCACCCTCCACCAGGGCGCGCCAGAGGGGGGTGGCGCACCCTGGTGTCTTGTGGGCAGCCAGCCCCCCCTCCAGTGGGTCTTGGTTCCAATAATTATTATATATTCTGAAATAATTCTCCAAAAAGTTTCGTCCGATTCTGAGAACTTTTATTTCTGCACAAAAACAACACCATGGTAGTTCTGCTGAAAACAGCGTCAGTCCGGGTTTGTTTCATTCAAATCATGCAAATTAGAGTCCAAAACAAGAGCAAAAGCGTTAGGAAAAGTAGATACGATGGAGACGTATCAGCTCCCCCAAGCTTAACCCATTGCTTGTCCTCAAGCAATTCAGTTGACAAACTGAAAGTGATAAAGAAAAACTTTTACGAACTCTTTTGTTCTTGTTTACATATATATGCTTAAATAGCACCTAGGTTTTCAGCAAAGATCATGACTAACCATGCCAACAATAACTCTTAGAAATTATATTAACTCATATCAATGGCATAATCAACTAGCGAGCAATAATAAGATATCTCAAATGCCAACACTTTGTCAAAACAATCATGATATAATATGACAACAGTGTTATCTCGCTAGCCCTTTCTGAGATCGCAAAACATAAATGCAGAGCACCTCCAAAGTTCAAGCAGCGACAAAACATTGTAATTCATGGTAGAAGAGATCCAATCATGATGCATTCAACATTAACTAAACACATTGCATGAGAATGACAATAGTGCTCTCAGGTCTGGCACTTGTTTGAGGAGGTGATGACTCAGCATAAAAGTAAATATATAGACCCTTCATAGAGGGAAGCAGGGATTTGTAGAGATGCCAGAGCTCAAAGCTTAAAACAGAGATAAATATAATCTTGGGAGGTGCACCCTTCCTGTCAACGTTACGACCAAAAGTTTTCAATATCTTCCATGCTAAACAAATTAGCGGTGGTTCCCAAGCGATAAAAGTAAAGTTTACTCCCCCTTCACCAACAAACACAAGCCATGGCTAACCGAATCCACGGGTGCCTTCCATACCAACAACAGTCCTGGGGGAGTTTTGTTTAATTATTTGTAGTTTTTGATTTCAGGACTGGGCATCCCTATTACAGGCCCCTCTCTTGCAAGGATGAGTGAATAAACACTCATTATGAGAACAACCCGCTTAGCATGGAAGATACTGACCACCCCCTGTCGCTCCATGAGTGGTCCAGGCACACAAAACAGATGTTCATTTGAAATTTTAGAGATGGCATATGCAAATTTACTTGGAACGGTAGGTAATACCGCATATAGGTAGATATAGTGGACTCATCTGGAATAACTTCGGTTTAATGATTTTAATGCACAAGCAGTATTCCCGCTTAGTACAGGCGAAGGCTAGCAAATAGATTGAGAAGCGGCCACCTAGAGAGCGAAAATGGTCATGAACATGCATTATGAATAATCGACATTGAATACTAGCATGAGTACGATATAAACACCATGAACATAAATATTTTTATTCATCACATGCTATGAGTTTTGATTGGAGCGTCGTGTATTATACGAGTCTTTGCTTTGTTTGCTTTTTAGTTTGCCATGATCATCTTTGCTGGACACACCTTTTTGAGAGGGACACACGTTATTCGTGATTTGAGAATATTCTATGTGCTTCACTTATATCTTTTGAGCTAGGCAGTTGCTCTAGTACTTCACTTATATCTTTTAGAGCACGACGGTGGTTATATTTTAAAGAAATAGTTGCACTCTCATGCTTCACTTATATCATTTTGAGAGTTGATAATAGTAATGGCAATATGCACAAGTTATGAATTTGGTCCTAATATGATAGGTATTCAAGAGGGATATAATAAAAACTTTCATGTAGGTCGCTGAATATGAGAAGTTTGATTGCTTGTAGTAGTTTTGCGATATAAAGATGATAATATGTGGGAGGTACTAGTGAATGATTGTGGTTTAGTAAGAATATTGGTGTTAAGGTTTGTGATTCACGAACATGCACGTGTAGTCTCTCGTTATGCTAAGAAGTTGGAGCATGATTTATTATTGAGTGTCTTCCTTTGCGTGAAGGTTGGGGGCGCGCAATGGATAACTCCTACTAACCTCCCCCCTAGGAGCATGCGTAGTAGTACTTTGCTTCAAGGGCTAATAAGCTTTTGCAATAAGTATGTGAGTTCTTTATGACTAATGTGAGTCCATGGATTATACGCACTCTCACCTTTCCGCCATTTGCTAGCCTCTCTGGTACCGTGCATTGCCCTTTCTCACCTCGAGATGTGGTGAAAACTTCCCCAATGTATCCAAATGCCATGATATGATACACTCTATTCACATAAACCTCCTTATATCTTCCTCAAAACAGCCACCATACCTACGTATTATGGCATCTCCATAGCCATTCCGAGATATATTGCCATGCAACTTCCACCGTTATTATGACACACATCATCATTGTCATATTGCTTTGCATGATCAAATAGCTGGCAAGGTATTAGTGGCTCAATAACTGTTCATGATTTTTTATACATGTTACGCTAGATCATTGCACATCCTGGTACACCGCCAGAGGCATTCATATAGAGCCATATTTTTTCCAGTATCGAGTTGTAATTTTGAGTTGTAAGTAAATAGAAGTGTGACTATCATCATTATTCATTATTAGAGCATTGTCCCAAGTGAGGAAATAGAAAAAGGAGGCCAAAAATAGCCCAACAAAAAAATGAGAGAAAAAGAGAGGGCCAATGTTACTATCTTCTTCCACACTTGTGCTTCAAAGTAGCACCATGTTTTTCATATAGAGAGGGTCTCCTATGTAGTTACTTTCATATAACTAGTGGGAATTTTTCATTGTAGAACTTGGCTTGTATATTCCAATGATGGGCTTCCTCAAATGCCCGAGGTCTTCATGAGCAAGCAAGTTGGATGCACACCCACTCAGTTTTCTTTATGAGCTTTCATACACTTATAGCTCTTAGTGCATCCGTTGCATGCCAATGCCTACTCTTTGCATTGACATCAATTGATGGGCATCTCCATAGCCCGTTGATTAGCCTCGTCGATGTGGAACTTTCTCTTTTTTGTCTTCTCCATATCATCTCTACCACCATACTCTATTCCATCCATAGTGCTATATCCATTGCTTGCGCTCATGTATTTCGTGAGAGTTGAAAAAGCTGAAGCGCGTTAAAAAGTTTGAACCAATTGCTTGGCTAACACCGGGGTAGTGCATGATTTATACTTTGTGTTAAGAAGATGGAGCATGACAAGGCTATATGATTTTGTAGGGATAACGTTCTTTAGCATTGATATTTTGAAAGGCATGATTGTTTGTTGGTATGCCTGAGTATTGATGTTTTTATATCAAATTATAGACTATTACTTTGAATCATTCGGATCTAAATATTCATGCCATAAAAGAAAGATTACATGATGAACATGTTAGGTAGCATTCCACATCAAAAATTTTGTTTTTATCATTTACCTACTCGAGGACGAGCAGGAAATAAGCTTGGGGATGCTTGATATGTCTCCAACGTATCTATAATTTTTTATTGTTCCATGCTATTATAGTATCAATCTTGGATGTTTTATATGCAATTATATGCAATATTATATCATTTTTGGGACTAACCTATTAACTTAGTGCCAAGTGACAGTTGCTGTTTTTTGCCTGTTTTTGGTTTTCCGGGAAATTAGTACCAAACGAAGTCCAGATGCCATGAAACTTTTTGATGACTTTTTCTAGACATAAGAGACCCTGGAAGCTTTCGGAGGATGCTAGTAGGCAAAGGAATAGGCCACAAGGCACTTGGGCGCGCTCGGGGGAGGAGGCAGGCGCGCCCAAGTACCTTGTGGGCCCCTCGTTCCTCCATTTGACCCAATTCCAACTCTATAAATTCTCTAAAATTGGGAAACCAACAGAGGGCCACCCAAAAAACTACTTCCACTACACAAGTGTCACAACCCTAGTTCAGTAATGCACTTGGGTTAGATTTGCATGTTGCATCATGTTTAAATTTTAATTAAAGTTGAAATGGGGATTGATCAAACCCTAGCACCAGAAAGAATTCAAATAGGTTCAAATAAAATCTTTCTCAAAGAACCCAAAATGCCCTTTGAAAATGTTCATGATTTCTGATAAAGGTGAAAACCTCTGCCAAAAATGATGAGCATGTTTCTTGGCCATTTATGGATTTTTGAATTAACACAAAGTATTTGAATTGGAGCCATTTAAATGCTATATATATTTTAAATGTTCCAAATATTCTAAAGTTATTTGTGGAGCTCTGTAATAATTCAGTTAACCTCCAAAATAATTTTTAGAATTTATTTAAATGATTTAGTGCCTAAACTAAATCATAACAGAGTAAATAAAATAAAAAACAGAAACATAATTAACAGAGAGAGAGAGAGAGAGAACAACACCTGGGCCACTTACCTGGTTTGGCACTGTGCCGGCCCAGCCCATTGGCCCAATTGCCAGTCGTCGTCTCCACCGCGCCAGTCGGACGTCGAGCGCGTGCCCGACGAGCGCAAGGCCGTGCTGCCACGCCACCTGCCTGCCTGCGTCCCCGGGACAACGCAACGCCGCGGGTCTTCTTCCTCGGTGCCGTCTCGATCGATCCGACCTCTCATTCCTCCCCCTTCTCTCTCCTTCATCCCCCTGACGCCATGGCCGACGTGTGCTTGAGCTCGCTGCCACCATAGCCGTGCCCACCGTGCTCCCCTTGCCGCCCCTCTGTGTCTGCAAGAACCGCCGACGACCGCTGCTTCGCCCCACCCTGGCCCCGAGCGTTGGGACGGCCTGCATCACCAGCTACTCCTCCTTCTTCCTCCTCGGTCGCCGAAGGCCGTGCCAATCGATTCGCCGCCATCTCTGCCTCCTCGAGCTCGCCGTCTACCTCATCCGACCCACCATGAGCTCCTGCATGTTTGCCCCCTAACCCCGTGGCTTGCCGCTCTCCGTACCCATCGTTTTGTAGATGGCCGTAGCAAGCCACCACCTGAGCTCGCCGTCGGCATAGCTCCGGTGACCATTTGGTCACACGGCGAGCCCAACGTGTTTGTAGTGCCCCGTAGAGCATGCCTAGCGCGAGAACTAGCTCGCTTGCTCACTATAGCATCTAACCCGTGGTTGCCCGAGCTCTGGCCGCCGCGGCCGAGCTCCCTGCCGTCGCTTTCGGCCACCCCAGCACCTCCCACTGCCACCACTCGACGCACGTGAGCTCCAGCTACTCGTAGATGGGCTCCGCCGTTGATTTGGTCGCCGGAGGAGCAATCCCGAGCACCACCGCCGCATTTGACCCCGCCGACGGCTAAACGCCGGCGAGTTTGACCCAGTTGACCAGGGGTTTGACATCCCCTGGCTCACTGACATGTGAGCCCAGGCCCCTGGCTAATTAGTGTTAGGTTTAATTTAGTGCTAATTAACTTAGTTAATTAGTTGAGACACTGACATGCGGGGCCCACTGTCAGGTTTGACCTGGACCAGCCCCTGTTGACCTGCTGACATCATCCTGATGTTAGGCTGATGCAGTAAATGTTTTCTGGAATTTAAATAAATCAGAAAATGATTTATGAATTTCAGAAAATGTTTAAAACTTCAATAATTCATAGAAAATAAACCATAACTCCAAATGAAATAATTTATATATGAAAAATTATCAGAAAAATCCAAAGAATCTGTTTATGGCATTTTCATGCATGTTAGAACAACTTATGGCTACTGTCTAGGACAAATCAAATAAGTGACATTTGAATAATCACATATGGAGTTGAATTTGAACCTTTGGTCCAAACCAACTTCATTAATCTGGTTGCTAGTTGCATTAGCTCAATCAATAGCACATTGCCATGTCATGATCATGCATCATATTGTTGCATTGCATTGATTGTGTTCCCTCTTGTTTGCCGGTGATTGTCCCCTCTCAGTAGACGTTGCTCCGATGATGTGATCGATGACACCGATGAAGAGCTATTACTATCTTCAGAAGTGCCAGGCAAGCAAGTCCCGGATGATCAGCATGTGTCCTTCTTTGCTCCTGTGTCTGTCCCTTCGGGAAATGTCACGCGTTGTTCCTTTAAGTCCTTGTAGCTTGCTACGACTTGGGTTCATACGTTGATGACCGACACGTGCATTGCTGGGTCATGTATGCCTGTCCCTGTAAGTTAGTGCCACCTTGGGTTTACGACTAGTCATGTCGGCCCGGGTTCTCTGTCATATGGATGCTAGCGACACTATCATATACGTGAGCCAAAAGGCGCAAACGGTCCCGGGCCAGGTAAGGTGGCACCCGTGGGAATACCGTGCGTGAGGCCGCAAAGTGATATGATGTGTTACATGCTAGATCGGTGTGACTTAGGATCGGGGTCCTGACAGCTTTGGTATCAGAGCCTGACTTCCTGTAGGATTACCAAGCCAAACTGGTCAAAGTTGAGTCTAGTAATTCTTTAGTTATATAGGGGAATTGATTGTGGAAGGGAACGTAAGGCTCTTTTTACTCCTTTACCTTATGCCCTTCTGATCTGAGTCACCCTCTTCTTTCCTGCGGGGTTTAAGAACTAGGCTTCTCATTTTTCTATCAGGATCATGTGTTACTAATCCGTAGACTTCTAGGATTGATGGATTCGAGCCTCGGTTCAGTTCCTACTACTTCCGTGTGTTCATAGCTGGCCTCAGAACCTTGATATTGCGATGTTAAGTGGTTATGCAACCATTTTGCAGGCTGTCTCAAATCTTTTTGAGCATTTACAGCCGTTATGCTGTCCTAGTTATCCAAGGTCTCTAAACAATCTGATGCATTTGCAAAATCATTTCCCTTTGTTTTTGATGTCCTTTTGGGTCTGACTAACCACACTAATTGCTGAGTTGAGGTACTCCATTGCCTCGACATATATGTTGAAGCTATTATTATGACACTAGGGTATCCTAGAGAACCACCCAGTAATCTAGCAATGCTTTATATTCCCAGTGTGATGATTCTGGCCATCATTCTCAAAAGCATCTCGTGATGCCATTTAGTTAGTAGGCATTCTATTTCTTGGTTTTGAACACAAGATTCACTCCGCCTACCTCCTGTTGATAGTGTTTGCTCGTTCCTTTAGGATATTAGTAACCTTTGTGATAGTCCTCAAGGTCCGTGGTATATCATTCTTCTAATACCATGTACCATCATGGCAAAAGTTCTCCTGAACCAAAAGATCACAATGAGAGTGCTCTTGATGAGTTCTCCATTCTATATTGTGACTCCGCCAGATCTACCTTTCTGCATGGGTTATCCGGAAGAAATATGTTGAGCTTTGCTCGACATACTAATCTATGCATCCACAACTCAGAAAGTGATATGTTCCTTTGAGTTGTCCCTTTCCAGTTGTATTCTAACCCTCGTGTATCCGTTGATAGTCGGGAGTATTTGTGCATCCATGTTCATCGATGGCTTTTACTCTTGTGGTCCGTCAAGTCATTCTATTTCAGAATGACTAGGAGAAACAAACTCCGGTACCACATCCATATCTAGGATTGGGTCAAAGCAGTTGTATTCCGCAGATTAAGAATGCCAATCCAGCTTCTAGTCTGTTCTACCCTGGAGTATTACCCCCTTTATGTCGAGAATATCATAGGAATTGCACCACCTCTTATGAATTCTTGACGCAGTGATACTTCTCGCCATCGTTGTTTATTCCTCGGACCCCATGTTATTGTAACCGGAATACCGACAAGTGAATTGTGAGGTGTGAAATCAATACTCCTAGCAACTCTGTTGCTTGGTAGTTAATGGACAATAACTTCATTCTTCGTGTGTTGGTTATTGAATCATCATTCTAAGATTGATCGTGCTGCCTAGCCCATATTCCTGGTGCACTCCTCGATCAATGGGTTAGGATTGTGTTAACCCCTCACTCTTTTGATCATATCGTCTTTCCCTGAAAAGCAAGATTGTTCTCGAGCTTAATAACATATCAGTGGTTCGTGATTTTCCGAATATCTTCTTGGAAGTATCACCAGGTTGTTCCCTGACTGTTATGTTGAGTCCGTGATCAAGTTGGTTTTCTTGTAAACCACCCTTTTCTCCAAGAATCTGCGTTGGATACCTCCGAACTAATTGGTTAAGCTAAACAACAACTTGGAGAGTTGGAAGATAAAAGCTTGTCCGACTTAGTTCATCCCAAAGGGATATCTTTGTTTTGTGTGTGTGTTGAAGAAAGATGATATCTTCATTGATTGATCCTTGTGATCAATTGGTGGATCCACTATCTTGTCAATACTTTGATTTGAGTGTGGGCTATCATCAAATCAAATCAGAACCAACGATGTTCGTAATGTTGTCTTACTCGTGGTTGTTTCCTCGAGCATACACCATTATATCTTTTGGTCTGACCAATGCTATCATCTTGTTCACATAATTGTGGAATTCCATCTTCATGGAAACTTGATGAATTGTTGTTGAGCCCATCGACAACATCCTTATCCTCTCCATGATTTTGTTGAACATTAAGCTAGTGTTGGAAACTTTTCTAAGCATTATCTTCATGTTCCGTTCATGAAGCATATGTTTGGATGAAAGAAGTGACTTCCTCTAATTCATGTGCATTTGGTGCAAGTTGCTGCCATGAATTCGAGAAAGTTAGTTTTGCTTCCTCTGGAATCATCCTAAGTCAGTCATGCATGTGTGAAGTATTCCATGGTTTGATAGGCTCGCTACCTCCACTCCATGTGTAATTCCTAACACCTCAAGCCACTGATTGATTTGTTCAAGGAAAAGAAGTTCCTTCTTAAGAATCATGACTTATGCTAGGACTTCGATATCCTCGATGATGGTTCCCCACCTGAACTTGGTAGTGTTTTGTTGTAAGACTTCTACGTGGTCATGCTTGTCTTGGACAGCGTGTTCACATGTATGTAGCAGTACAAGCTCACGTTTTGGAGCTTGCTATCGTAGTTCATTTCTCGAGAATCTCGCCACATCATCTCGTCGATTTGTGTTGCTACCTTTCTTGTTCCAGACATGCTGTCTGAAATATCCCGTTACCAACCAGATCTGAATCTCAGGCAGATATGATGGTTCGAACATTCCCAACATTTGCATTTTGTTCCCAGCTTGCACCCGCCTTTATGCCATTTTACTATGGTCTGCCTTTTCAGTAATTGTTATTCAGGATCATCTTCAAAAGTGGGCTTACCATGGGTCCCACCCATTTCCGATGATAAGCAAAAATCATCCATTGCGTTGTCTTCAATAAGGTAGTCCACATCATCCATTCTAGTCGGAGTATGCCATTCTTTTGAACTCCTTCAAACGATCGATGGTGAATTGCCTTAGGCTGGTATAGAGAGTTTCGATGATCTATGTACCAAAAGTAATTCTTTTTGCCTCTTAAGGGAATAGTTCTATGAGTCACCTCCTCTAAGGTGCCCCGTTATGGAATCATGGCAATTATTTCATCACTATCTTGAAACCATGCACCATGTTCTTCAACGTGGAAATTTTGCCTACCCAATTGAACCCTTGTCATCTACTTCTTCCCATTGTAGCTGATGTGTGTTTTATGCCTCAACTCAAGAGATGTTCCTACGTCTCACTTCATGAGTTGATCTTGAGTGCTCGATCTTCGAGGAGATCGATTCCTGTAGAGTTTCCTTCTGTCGTCATCGTGTTGGATGAAGATCTCGAAAGCTAAGATGTCAAGATCAATTTGAAGCAATGAATCAACACCTTCGAGAAGGGCAAATGGATCATGAAGATTGTGATAGTTTTGTGACCACCTTTCCTCTTACCTCACGTCTTGAATCTCGGGATGAGATTCTTGTTTAGTGGGGGTGAGTTGTCACAACCCTAGATCAGTAATGCACTTGGGGTTAGATTTGCATGTTGAAATGGGGATTGATCAAACCCTAGCACCAGAAAGAATTCAAATAGGTTCAAATAAAATCTTTCTCAAAGAACCCAAAATGCCCTTTGAAAATGTTCATGATTTCTGATAAAGGTGAAAACCTCTGCCAAAAATGATGAGCATGTTTCTTGGCCATTTATGGATTTTTGAATTAACACAAAAGTATTTGAATTGGAGCCATTTAAATGCTATATATATTTTAAATGTTCCAAATATTCTAAAGTTATTTGTGGACCTCTGTAATAATTTAGTTAACCTCCAAAATAATTTTTAGAATTTACTTAAATGATTTAGTACCTAAACAAAATCATAACAGAGTAAATAAAATAGAAAACAGAAACAGAATTAACATAGAGAGAGAGAGAACTTCACCTGGGCCACTTACCTGGCCTGGCACTGTGCCGGCCCAGCCCATTGGCCCAACTGCCAGTCGTCGTCTCCACCGCGCCAGTCGAACGTCGAGCGCGTGCCCGACACGCGCGCACGGCCGTGCTGCCACACCACCTGCCTGCCTGCGTTCCTTGACAGCGCAACGCCGCGGGTCTTCCTCCTCGGTGCCGTCTCGATCGATCTGGCCTCTCATTCCTCCCCCTGCTCTCTCCTTCACCCCCCTAACGCCATGGCCGACGCGTGCTTGAGCTCGCTGCCACCATAGCCGCGCCCACCGTGCTCCCCTCGCCGCCCCTCTGTGTCTGCAAGAACCGCCGACGACCGCTGCTTCGCCCCACCCTGGCCCCGAGCGCTGGGACGGCCTGCATCACCGGCTACTCCACCTTCTTCCTCCTCGGTCGCCGAAGGCCGCGCCAATCGATTCGCCGCCGTCTCCGCCTCCTCGAGCTCACCGTCTACCTCATCCGACCCACCGCGAGCTCCTACATGTTTTCCCCCTAACCTCGTGGCTTGCCGCTCACCGTAGCCATCGTTTCATAGATGGCCGTAGCAAGCCGCCGCCTGAGCTCGCCGTCGGCTTAGCTCCGGTGACCATTTGGTCACCCTGACGAGCCCAACGCGTTCGTAGTGCCCCGTAGAGCATGCCTAGCGCGAGAACTAGCCCGCTTGCTCACTGCAGCATCTAACCCGTGGTCGCTCGAGCTCCGACCACTGCGGCCGAGCTCCCCATCGTCGCTTTCGGCCACCCCAGCACCTCCCACTGCCATCACTCGATGTGCGCAAGCTCCAGCTACTCGTAGATGGGCTCCGCCGTTGATTTGGTCGCCGGAGGAGCAATCCCGAGCACCACCGCCACATTTGACCCCGCCGGCGAGTTTGACCCAGTTGACCAGGGGTTTGACCTCCCCTGGCTCACTGACATGTGGGCCCAGGCCCCTGGCTAATTAGTGTTAGGTTTAATTTAGTGCTAATTAACTTAGTTAATTAGTTGAGACACTGACATGCGGGGCCCACTGTCAGGTTTGACCTGGACCAGCCCCTGTTGACCTGCTGACATCATCCTGATGTTAGGCTGACGCAGTAAATGTTTTCTGGAATTTAAATAAATCAGAAAATGATTTATGAATTTCAGAAAATGTTTAAAACTTCAATAATTCATAGAAAATAAACCGTAACTCCAAATGAAATAATTTATATATGAAAAATTATCAGAAAAATCCAAAGAATCTGTTTATGGCATTTTCATGCATGTTAGAACAACTTATGGCTACCGTCTAGGACAAATCAAATAAGTGACATTTGAATAATCACATATGGAGTTGAATTTGAACCTTTGGTCCAAACCAACTTCATTAATCTGGTTGCTAGTTGCATTAGCTCAATCAATAGCACATTGCCATGTCATGATCATGCATCATATTGTTGCATTGCATTGATTGTGTTCCCTCTTGTTTGTCGGTGATTGTCCCCTCTCGGTAGACGTTGCTCCGATGATGTGATCGATGACACCGATGAAGAGCTATTACTATCTTCAGAAGTGCCAGGCAAGCAAATCCCGGATGATCAGCATGTGTCCTTCTTTGCTCCTGTGTCTGTCCCTTCGGGAAATGTCACGCGTTGTTCCTTTAAGTCCTTGTAACTTGCTACGACTTGGGTTCATACGTTGATGACCGACATGTGCATTGTTGGGTCATGTATGCCTGTCCCTGTAAGTTAGTGCCACCTTGGGTTTACGACTAGTCATGTCGGCCCGGGTTCTCTGTCATATGGATGCTAGCGACACTATCATATACGTGAGCCAAAAGGCGCAAACGGTCCCGGGCCAGGTAAGGTGGCACCCGTGGGAATACCGTGCGTGAGGCCGCAAAGTGATATGATGTGTTACATGCTAGATCGGTGTGACTTAGGATCGGGGTCCTGACAGCTTTGGTATCAGAGCCTGACTTCCTGTAGGATTACCAAGCCAAACTGGTCAAAGTTGAGTCTAGTAATTCTTTAGTTATATAGGGGAATTGATTGTGGAAGGGAACGTAAGGCTCTTTTTACTCCTTTACCTTATGCCCTTCTGATCTGAGTCACCCTCTTCTTTCCTGCGGGGTTTAAGAACTAGGCTTCTCATTTTTCTATCAGGATCATGTGTTACTAATCCGTAGACTTCTAGGATTGATGGATTCGAGCCTCGGTTCAGTTCCTACTACTTCCGTGTGTTCATAGCTGGCCTCAGAACCTTGATATTGCGATGTTAAGTGGTTATGCAACCATTTTGCAGGCTGTCTCAAATCTTTTTGAGCATTTACAGCCGTTATGCTGTCCTAGTTATCCAAGGTCTCTAAACAATCTGATGCATTTGCAAAATCATTTCCCTCTATTTTTGATGTCCTTTTGGGTCTGACTAACCACACTAATTGCTGAGTTGAGGTACTCCATTGCCTCGACATATATGTTGAAGCTATTATTATGACACTAGGGTATCCTAGAGAACCACCCAGTAATCTAGCAATGCTTTATATTCCCAGTGTGATGATTCTGGCCATCATTCTCATAAGCATCTCGTGATGCCATTTAGTTGGTAGGCATTCTATTTCTTGGTTTTGAACCCAAGATTCACTCCGCCTACCTCCTGTTGATAGTGTTTGCTCGTTCCTTTAGGATATTAGTAACCTTTGTGATAGTCCTCAAGGTCCGTGGTATATCATTCTTCCAATACCATGAACCATCATGGCAAAAGTTCTCCTGAACCAAAAGATCACAATGAGAGTGCTCTAGATGAGTTCTCCATTCTATATTGTGACTCCGCCAGATCTACCTTTCTGCATGGGTTATCCGGAAGAAATATGTTGAGCTTTGCTCGACATACTAATCTATGCATCCACAACTCAGAAAGTGATATGTTCCTTTGAGTTGTCCCTTTCTAGTTGTATTCTGACCCTCGTGTATCAGTTGATAGTCGGGAGTATTTGTGCATCCGTGTTCATCGATGGCTTTTACTCTTGTGGTCCGTCAAGTCATTCTATTTCAGAATGACTAGGAGAAACAAACTCCGGTACCTCATCCATATCTAGGATTGGGTCAAAGTAGTTGTATTCCGCAGATTAAGAATGCCAATCCAGCTTCTAGTATGTTCTACCCTAGAGTATTACCCCCTTTATGTCGAGAATATCATAGGAATTGCACCACCTCTTATGAATTCTTGACGCAGTGATACTTCTCGCCATCGTTGTTTATTCCTCGAACCCCATGTTATTGTAACCGGAATACCGACAAGTGAATTGTGAGGTGTGAAATCAATACTCCTAGCAATTCTGTTGCTTGGTAGTTAATGGACAATAACTTCATTCTTCGTGTGTTGGTTATTGAATCATCATTCTAAGATTGATCATGCTGCCTAGCCCATATTCCTAGTGCACTCCTCGATCAATGGGTTAGGATTGTGTTAACCCCTCACTCTTTTGATCATATCGTCTTTCCCTAAAAAGCAAGATTGTTCTCGAGCTTAATAACATATCAGTGGTTCGTGATTTTCCGAATATCTTCTTGGAAGTATCACCAGGTTGTTCCCTGACCGTTATGTTGAGTCCGTGATCAAGTTGGTTTTCTTGTAAACCACCCTTTTCTCCAAGAATCTGTGTTGGATACCTCCGAACTAATTGGTTAAGCTAAACAACAACTTGGAGAGTTGGAAGATAAAAGCTTGTCCGACTTAGTTCATCCCAAAGGGATATCTTTGTTTTGTGTGTGTGTTGAAGAAAGATGATATCTTCATTGATTGATCCTTGTGATCAATTGGTGGATCCACTATCTTGTCAATAATTTGATTTGAGTGTG
Organism: Thinopyrum elongatum; assembly: GCA_011799875.1. Classification (NCBI taxonomy): domain Eukaryota; kingdom Viridiplantae; phylum Streptophyta; class Magnoliopsida; order Poales; family Poaceae; genus Thinopyrum; species Thinopyrum elongatum. Next base: position 422,471,176 of record CM022299.1, read on the forward strand.
GGCTATCATCAAATCAAATCAGAACCAATGATGTTCGTAATGTTGTCTTACTCGTGGTTGTTTCCTCGAGCATACACCATTATATCTTTTGGTCTGACCAATGCTATCATCTTGTTCACATAATTGTGGAATTCCATCTTCATGGAAACTTGATGAATTGTTGTTGAGCCCATCGACAACATCCTTATCCTCTCCATGATTTTGTTGAACATTAAGCTAGTGTTGGAAACTTTTCTAAGCATTATCTTCATGTTCCGTTCATGAAGCATATGTTTGGATGAAAGAAGTGACTTCCTCTAATTCACGTGCATTTGGTGCAAGTTGCTGCCATGAATTCGAGAAAGTTAGTTTTGCTTCCTCTGGAATCATCCCAAGTCAGTCATGCATGTGTGAAGTATTCCATGGTTTGATAGGCTCGCTACCTCCACTCCATGTGTAATTCCTAACACCTCAAGCCACTGATTGATTTGTTCAAGGAGAAGAAGTTCCTTCTTAAGAATCATGACTTATGCTAGGACTTCGATATCCTTGATGATGGTTCCCCACCTGAACTCGGTAGTGTTTTGTTGTAAGACTTCTACGTGGTCATGCTTGTCTTGGATAGCGTGTTCACATGTATGTAGCAGTACCAGCTCACGTTTTGGAGGTTGCTATCGTAGTTCATTTCTCGAGAATCTCGCCACATCATCTTGTCGATTTGTGTTGCTACCTTTCTTGTTCCAGACATGCTGTCTGAAATATCCCGTTACCAACCAGATCTGAATCTCAGGCAGATATGATGGTTGGAACATTCCCAGCATTTGCATTTTGTTCCCAGCTTGCACCCGCCTTTATGCCATTTTACTATGGTCTGCCTTTTCAGTAATTGTTATTCAGGATCATCTTCAAAAGTGGGCTTACCATGGGTCCCACCCATTTCCGATGATAAGAAAAATTCATCCATTGCGTTGTCTTCAACAAGGTAGTCCACATCATCCATTCTAGTCGGAGTATGCCATTCTTTCGAACTCCTTCAAACGATCAATTGTGAATTGCCTTAGGATGGTATAGAGAGTTTCGATGATCTATGTATCAAAAGTAATTCTTTTTGCCACTTAAGGGAATTGTTCTACGAGTCACCTCCTCTAAGGTGCCCCATTATGGAATCATGGCAATTATTTTATTGCTATCTTGAAACCATGCACCATCTTCTTCAACGTGGAATTTTTGCCTACCCAATTGAACCCTTGTCATCTACTTCTTCCCATTGCACCTGATGTGTGTTTTATGCCTCAACTCAAGAGATGTTCCTACGTCTCACTTCATGAGTTGATCTTGAGTGCTCGATCTTCGAGGAGATCGATTCCTGTAGAGTTTCCTTCTGTCATCATCGTGTTGGATGAAGATCTTGAAAGCTAAGACGTCAAGATCAATTTGAAGCAATGAATCAACACCTTCGAGAAGGGAAAATGGATCATGAAGATTGTGATAGTTTTGTGACCACCTTTCCTCTTACCTCACGTCTTGAATCTCGGGACGAGATTCTTGTTTAGTGGGGGTGAGTTATCACAACCCTAGTTCAGTAATGCACTTGGGTTAGATTTGCATGTTGCATCATGTTTAAATTTTAATTAAAGTTGAAATGGGGATTGATCAAACCCTAGTACCAGAAAGAATTCAAATAGGTTCAAATAAAATCTTTCTCAAAGAACCCAAAATGCCCTTTGAAAATGTTCATGATTTCCGATAAAGGTGAAAACCTCTGCCAAAAATGATGAGCATGTTTCTTGGCCATTTATGGACTTTTGAATTAACACAAAAGTATTTGAATTGGAGCCATTTAAATGCTATATATATTTTAAATGTTCCAAATATTCTGAAGTTATTTGTGGACCTCTGTAATAATTTAGTTAACCTCCAAAATAATTTTCAGAATTTATTTAAATGATTTAGTGCCTAAACAAAATCATAACAGAGTAAATAAAATAGAAAACAGAAACAGAATTAACAGAGAGAGAGAGAGAGAGAACATCGCCTGGGCCACTTACCTGGCCTGGCACTGTGCCGGCCTAGCCCATTGGCCCAACTGCCAGTCGTCGTCTCCACCGCGCCAGTCGAACGTCGAGCGCGTGCCCGACACGAGCGCACGGCCGTGCTGCCACACCACCTGCCTGCCTGCGTGCCTTGACAGCGCAACGCCGCGGGTCTTCCTCCTCGGTGCCGTCTCGATCGATCTGGCCTCTCATTCCTCCCCCTGCTCTCTCCTTCACCCCCTGACGCCATGGCCGACGCGTGCTTGAGCTTGCTTCCACCATAGCCGCGCCCACCGTGCTCCCCTCGCCGCCCCTCTGTGTCTGCAAGAACCGCCGACGACCGCTGCTTCGCCCCACCCTGGCCCCGAGCGCTGGGACGGCCTGCATCACCGGCTACTCCACCTTCTTCCTCCTCGGTCGCCGAAGGCCGCGCCAATCGATTCGCCACCGTCTCCGCCTCCTCGAGCTCGCCGTCTACCTCATCCGACCCACCGCAAGCTCCTGCATGTTTTCCCCCTAACCTCGTGGCTTGCCGCTCGCCGTAGCCATTGTTTCATAGATGCCTGTAGAAGCCACCGCCTGAGCTCGCCGTCGGCGTAGCTCCGGTGACCATTTGGTCACCCCGACGAGCCCAACGGGTTCGTAGTGCCCCGTAGAGCATGCCTAGCGTGAGAACTAGCCCGCTTGCTCACTGCAGCATCTAACCCGTGGTCGCCCGAGCTCCGGCCACCGCGGCCGAGCTCCCCGCCGTCGCTTCCGGCCACCCCAGCACCTCCCACTGCCACCACTCGACGTGCGCGAGCTCCAGCTACTCGTAGATGGGCTCCGCCGTTGATTTGGTCGCCGGAGGAGCAATCCCGAGCACCACCGCCGCATTTGACCCCGCCGGCGGCTAAACGCCGGTGAGTTTGACCCAGTTGACCAGGGGTTTGACCTCCCCTGGCTCACTGACATGTGGGCCCAGGCCCCTGGCTAATTAGTGTTAGGTTTAATTTAGTGCTAATTAACTTAGTTAATTAGTTGAGACACTGACATGCGGGGCCCACTGTCAGGTTAGACCTGGACCAGCCCCTGTTGACCTGCTGACATCATCCTGATGTTAGGCTGACGCAGTAAATGTTTTTTGGAATTTAAATAAATCAAAAAATGATTTATGAATTTCAGAAAATGTTTAAAACTTCAATAATTCATAGAAAATAAACCGTAACTCCTAATGAAATAATTTATATATGAAAAATTATCAAAAAAATCCAAAGAATTTGTTTATGGCATTTTCATGCATGTTAGAACAACTTATGGCTACTGTCTAGGACAAATCAAATAAGTGACATTTGAATAATCACATATGGAGTTGAATTTGAACCTTTGGTCCAAACCAACTTCATTTAATCTGGTTGCTAGTTGCATTAGCTCAATCAATAGCATATTGCCATGTCATGATCATGCATCATATTGTTGCATTGCATTGATTGTGTTCTCTCTCGTTTGCCGGTGATTGTCCCCTCTCGGTAGACGTTGCTCCGACGATGTGATCGATGACACCGATGAAGAGCTATTACTATCTTCAGAAGTGCCAGGCAAGCAAACCCCCCCCCCCCCCTTGAGCATTCCGATACAATCCCACTCTCTCGCTCCAGCTCTCTTTTACTGCATTAGGACAACAACGATTCAACTGTTACATGCTGCGGTAGTTGAACCCCTTTCCTCTGCATGACCTGTCTTTGCCACAGTAAATAGTTGAAACCCACTAGCATGAGTAGGAGTTGTTTGAGCCATGATGTGCCTACCCATTTTTGCTTGCTTGTCATGCCTGCTATTGCTTAGAGTTGTGTCAGGTCTGATTCATCGGGGATGAATTGGAATGTGGTCATCATGTCCTACTGATGAGAGCTAAGTGTGTGAACACGATTTGGTAAAGGTAGCGGTGAGAGGCCATGTAGGAGTACATGGTGGGTTGTCTCATTGAAACGTCCTCAGGAACTGAGTTCTATGTTTGTGATCCAAGAACAGCTACTACCACACGTTGGGCCCTGAAATATGACCCCGCTCGACTTATTAACCCCCTTGTCCTCTATCCAGGAGTTGCAAGTAGTTTCTGGTGTTTGTAGTGTGCTGGAGGCCGTGTGTAGCGCTGACCGGAGGGGTGGGCTATGATGCGGTAGTCAAGTGGGACGGTGTACCGGGTCGCCCGTTTGGTGCCTCGGGAACCCTGCAAACCTTGTTAGGGGCCGTAGTGGAAACCTCGGACGGACTCCCTGCGGATGGAACCTGAATAGGCGATAAACCTGGATTAGAGACTTGTGTGGTTAGTCAGGTCGTGGTCTACACCCACGTCGGTTTTCGCTTGAAGTCTGCCGAGCACATGTCGTGTGCAGACGCTAAGTGGTGGAAACATGTGTGAAGAAGTACACACCTGCAGGGTTATAAATGATCTATTCGAATAGCCGCGTCCGCGGTAATGGACTACTGGGTTGCTTATGCAGTTCATAGACAAGTGAAAGTGGATACTCTAAAATGCGCAAGATAAGCGTGAGTGCTATGGATGGCCTTCTCGTAGGGGGACGGGAGCGGATCCATAGTGGTGTATTGATATGGTGAATATGTGGACTCGTGTGCGCCACCTCAAAAGAGTTACTTGCAGTCGTAGTATAGGATAGCCACTGAGTCAAAGCTAGCTTGCTGCAGTTAAACTCCACCACCCCCCTTTGTTGATACTGATGCATATGTAGCTAGTTCTGATGTAAGTCTTGCTGGGTACATTTGTACTCATGTTTGCTTAATTTATGTTTTTGCAGAGAGACTTGAGTCTCACTAGTAGTTCCGCGTGGACTTCGACATTTAGCTTGATACCTCAGCTACGATCTTGTACCCTTGGGAGGGTCTTGTAGATAGTCAGGCTCTAAAGCCTTCTTCCTTTTTAGATATCTGTACCCAGACATGTTTATGCTTCTGTTGCCTGTATGCTCTGTATGTTGGGTCATGTGACCCATGATTGTAATTCTTACTATGTATGACTCTTCGGAGCCTTATGAATAAATACTTTGAGTCGTAGAGTTTTGTTGTGATGCCATGTTGTATTTGCACATATCGAGCATATTGTGTGTATGATTTTGAAATGCTTGGTATGTGTGGGATCCGACTATCTAGTTATTTATTCTTGGTAGCCTCTCTTATGGGGAAATGTCTCCTAGTGCTTCCACTGAGCCATGGTAGCTTGCTACTGCTCCGGAACACATGGGATGATCGACATGTGTCCTTCTTTGCTCCTGTGTCTGTCCCTTCGGGAAATGTCACGCGTTGTTCCTTTAAGTCCTTGTAGCTTGCTACGACTTGGGTTCATACGTTGATGACCGACACGTGCATTGCTGGGTTATGTATGCCTGTCCCTGTAAGTTAGTGCCACCTTGGGTTTACGACTAGTCATGTCGGCCCGGGTTCTCTGTCATATGGATGCTAGCGACACTATCATATACGTGAGCCAAAAGGCGCAAACGGTCCTGGGCCAGGTAAGGTGGCACCCGTGGGAATACCGTGCGTGAGGCCGCAAAGTGATATGATGTGTTACATGCTAGATCGGTGTGACTTAGGATCGGGGTCCTGACAGCTTTAAATTAAGCAAACGTGAGTACAAATGTACCCAGCAAGACTTACATCAGAACTAGCTACATATGCATCAGTATCAACAAAGGGGGGTGGTGGAGTTTAACTGCAGCAAGCAAGCTTTGACTCGGTGGCTATCCTATACTACGACTGCAAGTAACTCTTTTGAGGTGGCGCACACGAGTCCACATATTCACCATATCAATACACCACTATGGATCCGCTCCTGTCTCCCTACGAGAAGGCCATCCATAGCACTCACGCTTATCTTGCGCATTTTAGAGTATCCACTTTCACTTGTCTATGAACTGCATAAGCAACCCAGTAGTCCATTACCACGGACGCGGCTATTCGAATAGATCATTTATAACCCTGCAGGGGTGTACTTCTTCACACATGTTTCCACCACTTAGCATCTGCACACGACATGTGCTCGGCAGACTTCATGCGAAAACCGACGTGGGTGTAGACCACGACCTGACTAACCACACAAGTCTCTAGTCCAGGTTTATCGCCTATTCAGGTTCCATCCGCAGGGAGTCCGGCCGAGGTTTCCACTACGGCCCCGAACGATGTGTGCAGGGTTCCCGAGGCACCAAACGGGTGACCCAGTACACCGTGCCACTTGCCTACCGCATCATAGCCCACCCCTTTGGTCAGCGCTACGCACGGCCTCCAGCACACTACAAACACCAGAAACTACTTGCAACTCCTGGACAAAGGACAGGGGGTTAATAAGTCGAGCGGGGTCATATTTCATGGCCCAACGTGTGGTAGTAGCTGTTCTTGGATCACAAAGACAAAACTCAGTTCCTGAGGACGGTTTCAATGAGACAACCCACCATGTACTCCTACATGGCCTCTCACCGCTACCTTTACCAAACCGTGTTCACACACTTAGCTCTCATCAGTAGAACATGATGACCACATTCCAATTCATCCCCGATGAATCAGACCTGACACAACTCTAAGCAATAGCAGGCATGACAAGCAAGCAAAAATGGGTAGGCACATCATGGCTCAAACAACTCCTACTCATGCTAGTGGGTTTCAACTATTTACTGTGGCAAAGACAGGTCATGCAGAGGAAAGGGGTTCAACTACCGCAACATGTAACAGTTGAATCGTTGTTGTCCTAATGCAGTAAAAGAGAGCAGGAGCAAGAGAGTGGGATTGTATCGGAATGCTCAAGGGGGGGTTTTGCTTGCCTGGCACTTCTAAAGATAGTAATAGCTCTTCATCGGTGTCATCGATCACATCGTCGGAGCAACGTCTACCGAGAGGGGACAATCACCGGCAAACGAGAGGGAACACAATCAATGCAATGCAACAATATGATGCATGATCATGACATGGCAATATGCTATTGATTGAGCTAATGCAACTAGCAACCAGACTAAATGAAGTTGGTTTGGACCAAAGGTTCAAATTCAACTCCATATGTGATTATTCAAATGTCACATATTTGATTTGTCCTAGACAGTAGCCATAAGTTGTTCTAACATGCATGAAAATGCCATAAATAGATTCTTTGGATTTTTCTGATAATTTTTCATATATAAATTATTTCATTTGGAGTTACAGTTTATTTTCTATGAATTATTGAAGTTTTAAACATTTTCTGAAATTCATAAATCATTTTCTGATTTATTTAAATTCCAGAAAACATTTACTGCGTCAGCCTAACATCAGGGTGATGTCAGCAGGTCAACAGGGGCTGGTCCAGGTCTAACCTGACAGTGGGCCCCACATGTCTGTGTCTCAACTAATTAACTAAATTAATTAGCACTAAATTAAACCTAACACTAATTAGCCAGGGGCCTGGGCCCACATGTCAGTGAGCCAGGGGAGGTCAAACCCATGGTCAACTGGGTCAAACTAGCCGGCGTTTAGCCGCCAGCGGGGTCAAATGCGGCGGTGGTGCTCGGGATTGCTCCTTCGGCGACCAAATCAACGGCGGAGCCCATCTACGAGTAGCTGGAGCTCGCGCGCGTCAAGTGGTGGCAATGGGAGGTGCTGGGGTGGCCGGAAGCGACGGCGGGGAGCTCGGCCGCGGCGGCCGGAGCTCGGGCGACCACGGGTTAGATGCTGCAGTGAGCAAGTGGTCTAGTTCTCGCGCTAGGCATGCTCTACGGGGCACTACGAACGCATTGGGCTCGCCGGGGTGACCTAATGGTCACCAGAGCTACGCCGACGGCGAGCTCAGGCGGCGGCTTGCTACGGCCATCTACGAAATGATGGCTACGGCGAGCGGTAAGCCACGGGGTTAGTGGGAAAACTTGCAGGAGCTTACGGTGGGTCGGATGAGGTAGACGGCGAGCTCGAGGAGGCGGAGACGGCGGCGAATCGATTGGCGCGGCCTTCGGTGACCGAGGAGGAAGAAGGTGGAGTAGCCGGTGATGCAGGCCGTCCCAGCGCTCGGGGCCAGGGTGGGGCGAAGTAGCGGTCGTCGGTGGTTCTTGCAGACAGAGAGGGGCGGTGAGGGGAGCATGGTGGGTGCGGCTATGGTGGCAGCGAGCTCAAGCACGCGTCGGCCATGGCGTCAGGGGGGTGAAGGAGAGAGTAGGGGGAGGAATGGGAGGCCGGATCGATCGAGACGGCACCGAGGAGGAAGACCCGCGGCGATGCGCTGTCCCGGGGACGCAGGCAGGCAGGTGGCGTGGCCGCATGGCCGTGCGCGTGCGTCGGGCACGCGCTCGACGTCCGACTGGCGCGGTGGAGACGACGACTGGCAGTTGGGCCAATGGGCTGGGCTGGCACAGTGCCATGCCAGGTAAGTGGCCCAGGTGCTATTCTCTCTCTCTCTCTCCGTTAATTCTGTTTCTGTTTTCTATTTTATTTACTCTGTTATGATTTAGTTTAGGCACTAAATCATTTAAATAAATTCTGAAAATTATTTTGGAGGTTAACTGAATTATTACAGAGCTCCACAAATAACTTCAGAATATTTGGAACATTTAAAATATATATAGCATTTAAATGGCTCCAATTCAAATACTTTTGTGTTAATTCAAAAGTCCATAAATGGCCAAGAAACATGCTCATCATTTTTGGCAGAGGTTTTCACCTTTATCAGAAATCATGAACATTTTCAAAGGGCATTTTGGGTTCTTTGAGAAAGATTTTTTTTTGAACCTATTTGAATTCTTTCTGGTGCTAGGGTTTGATCAATCCCCATTTCATCTTTAATTAAAATTTAAACATGATGCAACATGCAAATCTAACCCAAGTGCATTACTGAACTAGGGTTGTGACAACAAGCTTCTGTTCTTGTGAGATCCCATCTGGAGGCCTTTTCCGGTACTCTGCCGGAGGGGGAATCGATCATGGAGGGCCTCTACATTAACCTTGCTACCCTTCTGATGATGTGTGAGTAGTTTATCATAGACCTACGGGTCCATAGCTAGTAGCTAGATGGCTTCTTTTCTCTTTGATCTTCAATACAATGTTCTCCTCGATGTTCTTGGAGATCTATCCGATGTAATCTTCTTTTGCGGTGTGTTTGTTGGGATCCGATGAATTGTGGGTTTATGATCATATTATCTATGAATATTATTTGAGTCTTCTTTGAACTCTTTTATGCATGATTATTATATCTTTGTATTTCTCTCCGATCTATCTGTTTGGTTTGGCCAACTAGATTGATTTACCTTGCAGTGGGAGAGGTGCTTTGTAATGGGTTCAATCTTGCGGTGCTCTATATCCCTGTGACAAAGTAGGGGGCAAGACACATATTTTTATTATTTCCATTAAGGATAAAATGATGGGGTTTATTCATATTGATTAGATTTACTTTGACTACATCATGTCGTCTTGCTTAAGGCGTTACTCCGTTCTGTATGAACTTAATACCCTAGATGCATACTGGATAGCGGTTGATATGTGGTGTAATAGTAGTAGATGTAGGAAGGAGTTGGTCCACTCGTCTCAGACGTGATGCCTATATACAAGATCATTGCCTTGGATATCGTCATAATTATGCGTTTTTCAATTGCCCAACAGTAATTTGTTGGGAAATGTTTGTGAGCGGCGGACCGGCCGAAGCTTGGGCCGGTCACACGCATGTCATCGGATGAGTTGGAATCCATTGCCCCCTGCTTGTTCCATGTAGCACTGGCCCACTCACCGCTTCGTAGCTACCTTATCTCTTTGTCGCACCTACCTTTCTTTCCTCCCTGCCCCTGACGCATCTCATCTCATCTCTTTCTCTTGCGTCTTCCTCTTCTATCCACATCTTCCTCGCCACCTCCGCCCGGGTCGATGCCCTCTGCCTCGCACCTGTGCAGCCTACCATTGCCCCATCATTTATCTTGGAGCCTGAACCCATCGATTCAGGCAGCGCGCTGGATGGCTGCACCCTGCCTTCGGTTGGCAGGGAGGTTCCGTCGGCTGTTCTGTCCAATCTGATGCCTGGTGCTGGGACCGGGCGGCAGAATCTGTAGACTGGGTTTGGTGGAGCTGCAGCCGTGGCGACGAGAAGCTGCAACCGACTGTGGGTTGAGCTGCATCTGATGGTGCTACCTGGTATTGGGACCGGCAACTATGCTGTGCCGCGATGGTGGCCACAAGATTGGGAGGCGATGGCGACAAGTGCTACAACTAGCACCCACCGGTGCTGGAGACAGCGGCGACAAGTGCTGGAGAGCCACAGCAACCGGCATTTAGGGGCGCTTGAAACCACTGCGACAAGTACTGGGAGATCCGGCGAGGGTCTTTTTTGCTGGAAACTGCCCCAAATTTTGTTACAATTGTCTTCTTTTTTTTGCTGGAATAAGCCATTTTTTGCTACGATGTTTTTGTTTTGCTGGAACCAGGGCGTACCAATTTTGCTACCACCATATTCTGTTTTTGTTGGAACCAGCTCAAATTTTTGCTACCATGTTTTTTGGTAGAAGCAGTGTACCAATTTTTGCTACCACCATGTTCGTTTGTTGCTGGAACCAACCAAAAAAATTGCTACCATGTGTTTTTGTTTGGTGGAACAACTGTACCCATTGTTTTTTGTTACAACTGTTTTGCATTTTGCTGCTATCGGTGTTGTCAATTGCTACATCCTTTCTTTCATGACGCGCCGAGACCCATGACTATGTGTTTTTTTTTGCTGCAACCATTGTTGTTTTTGCTACTATGACGTTCATGAATTGATACATCTGCTGTCTATTTCTGCTACTACCATGGATGCACACTCAACGGTTTTTTTTACGCTTGACGACGGCGAAGCGTCGAGGGCGAGATTTGATGGCGAGCCTCGGGGGCCAGTGCGGCGACCAGCGGCAAGGGCGGCAACGGGAGAGCGCGTGGGTGGTGCTTCGAGGCCAGTCATCTACTGTCCATGAAGAGTGCGAGGAGGAATAACGAGCGCGGGGGTCTATCTTGTTCGAGAGATAAGTCTCTAGTGAAAATTATGGCCCCGGGTCTATCTTTATCATATATTAAAATCCAAAAATACCTTGCTGCAATTTATTTACCTTTGTTTTATTTTGTGTTTTTGTTTATCTATCTATCACTACGAGATTTGATCCTTTCAATTAATCGCTAAAGGATTGCCAACCCCTTGTTTGCGTTAGGTGCAAGTATTTGTTATTTTATGTGTAGGTGTTGTTCATGAGGTCTTGCGTGGTTATCCTACTGGATTGATAACCTTGGTTCTTAACTGAGGGAAATACTTATCTCTATTGTACTGTATCATCCTCTCCTCTTCAAGGAAATCCCAACGTAGCTCACAAGTAGCACCCATTTTCTGGGCTAGCCGAATGCATCCCTCCTCGTCTTGTAAGATTTCTAGCCCAGCAGAGCGGAGAAAAGCATGTAGGCCTCCGTTAGGTATTCTGCAAAAAAATGAAAAGGCTGGGCTAGCCATTTTCAGAAATAAAAAACAACTGGGCTGGTTATGTGGTAAACATAAAATGAAAGCATGGGCTAGACTGGTCACAACCCTTGCACAGCCCAGTTGATACTCTGCTCCCTCTCAAAAACAAAAAAGTACAGCGCGAGCTGTTGGGTCCCTGGTGTCAGCCGCTCCTTGTGCAATTCTCTCATTTTATTGACTACGTTGACAATTGCATGGGACCCAGATGTTAGGAAACCATCAGGAGGAAGCATTTTTTCTTATAATAATAAGGCACTTACTTAGGATAAGTAGAGGGATGGTCTGGCTAACAATTTAGGATACGGTGGGGCTGTGATGCGTGGTAGGAGGCGGAGCGAGCCATGGGAGGTGGGAGTGGGCGGGACCGACTGCGTGGTTTGGTTGGGGCGGCTGGAGGAAGAAGACGAGAGATAGAAGTACAACAAACGTTGGATGTCAATCCAATGGCTATGGCATGGAGAATTGTTTGTTGACTAAGTCGACACCACATTGTGTAAGCACTTGGGTTCTCTAATGTCGTTAGAGTGATGTTCTTTCCCTTTGTAACCATGACATAGAGTAATTTACTTTTGATCCTAAAAAAATTAGTTAGATAGAAATCAACTAGGTTGGGTTGTATCTAGGAAGTAAACATACCTGGGTTGCGCGTGCTGGAGCCCAGTTGCAACCTGCTCGATCTAATAAAAAAAAAGTCGATAGCTGCTCGGTACCAGATACAAGGAACCTGCTGGGTTTATCTCAAGAAAAAAAAGTGCTAGGTTCAGCTGGTAGGGGGATATATGTTGGAATATAATCATAAACTTGGTGAAAGAAATAGTGGAAAAGGGGAACAACATATAACTCCATCTTACAAATGGTACAAAAGCACAAGGATTGTTCATCAGGTTTAGACAAAACCCAGATTGAAAAGGGCAACAACATCTAGCTCCTGCACTGTTTTCAACATTCACAGTCAAATGGATTGGTCAGATCCATATAATGAACATACTAGGTTTTCAACTTTAAAGGAATATGGCGACAACATGTTCTAAATAGGAGTTGAGCACGTTCAGAAGCTCTTTTGTCCACCTGAAATAACTTCTGTTGCTATTCGACATATTCATCTATGAAATCATCACTACAAAACTTAAGCTTGATGGACAATAGTTCCCTTGCATTCAGCAGGAAGAATGTGACAATGTTAGTGTTTTCCTGGGTGGGTATATAGTTTTCTAGCGTTATTGTCTTCAAACGAATGTCATGAGAACTGAGAAACTCCTGGTGATTACGACGCCATCGATTGGTTATTATTCTTCTACCCACTGATCTTGCCTAAATAGATATGAAGATTGTAAACATTTATGGGCTAAAAATAGAGTATGTCGAAAGAGCGACTGAACGGTTAATTCTACTACACCATATATGGGCTTTCAATCTACGTGAAATCATCACATGTATATACGACTTCTCCATGCACGAAAAGCATCGCAGCAAGACAATAATCTTGTTCAGATCAAAACTTCTCATACTGATACATAAGATCTTGATAGAATCCAGAACCATTGATAGGCTATCTATGGACAAACCCTTCAACGAGCATAGAACATAATATTAGTACAAGAAGTGTACCCCTAGATGATATAAAACATATGCGCCCAAAGGAATGCAACTTATATGAATGCAACCTATGATAAAAAAGTGTTGATGATAATATACAATACCTGAATAATTAAAGAGCCAAGCACGACCTTGGAATCATCATACTAATCCGAAATTGCACCCAAGGTGTCTAGTTTAGGCGCAGAGACGACAGTTATTTGCAAAGGCGAATAATTAAAATTGTGGAGAAACCTTTGAAGTGAACAGGCATTTTCGATGATGATCTCCCCTGCGTGAAAATAAACTCCAATGCTTGTAAGGTAGGACACTTTATTTGGAGACAACCAATTTTTTTTATAACAAGCAGCAAGCACTCCAGGACAGGGCAACTTGAGTGGATGATGTTGTGCAGTGAGGCCTCCAAGATATCAATCACCACAAGTGAAAGTTTTTTGAGAAGTGGGAGTTGAAGCATTTGTACCAGATTGTCTGCTAGCTGCAAAGGTGGTGGTGTGGAGAGAGGAGGAAAACCATGAGATATACATCGGTAGCAATGACTCAGATACATGGTGTTCGGCTAGTGGTATCTGACATTTGTAGGAATGGTAGAACTCAAGAAGATGGGATGCATAGGCGGTGCATGGAGCCCTTGTGGGAGGAGATGATGGCTTTGAGGAGTTCGAACTCATTAAAGAGAGGTAGGTCACGATAGTCGAGATTAAGAGGCGCGGCGCACCATAGAGGGCGCCAGCAAGATGCGAGGACTTGGGTGCAGCCACCATCCTTTGGTGGGGAGAAGGGAGATGATCTCACCAAGGATGGCGTCCAGTAAGTCGCTGATGCAGTCCGACCGAGATTCTTTTGGTTCCCCAGATCCAGGGGCGGACCCTCGTCGCTTCTCCCCGCGCTGCCAAGTGCGGGATCTACAACCGTCATTGCCGCTGGCGGGAGCCTCTTCTTGGCGATGGGGCCAACTGACTCCATTTTCCTTGCGGGCGTCGCGTCGAGCTCATGAGTTTGCACAGAGTAGCGAAAGACAAGCCTAGATGCAGTGCGAGTGGGGAAGAAGGGAGGCTGGGGTTTTCTATAGGAGTGAGGAAGAAGGGGAGCAGGGGTTTTCTGTAGGTGTGAGGTGAGCAATTGGGGGTGACAGGAGGGGGGGAGGGGAGTCCAGCGAGCTGCAGTCAAGTGGAAGCGAGGAGGAACAAGGATTTTTTTGGGAGCACCCCTCTTCAAGAAATATGGCTTTTCCTCGTAAAAAAATGGGCTTTGAGATGGATTGGCTCTTGTATTGGCCTAGTCGAGTGCCGTGTTTCATACTGGTCGGTCTTAACACTAGAGACAACCATTAGAGACACTCTCCAGCTCTCCAGCTTATGGCCAATTCAAAAAAAAGAGATGCTCTCTAGCTTATGGCTCCTCCTCGGTAACCTCTTTCAACTTTAAAAAACGTATGGCTCCTCCTCAGGCCCGCCTGGCATCCACCAAATTAGAGGATGCGATACTGCATGCAGACACTCACACTGGTCGTAGTGCGGCAAAATGAGGCATCAAATAACAGGCCCACAATATAGATTCTAAAGGTTCACACGCTAGTCAACATTCACATTAAACTAAGCTTCACAAGATACGGTATGCACACTAGCTAACATTCACAAGCACATAAGATCAGCATGTTTATGCATCTCAATGATTCACCAGACTATAACCAAGACAAAGCTGTGAGAAGGTGTAGAAATAAAGAAAAAATGATCGATGATTCTCTGAGCAAAGGGCCTCCCTACGCACACATCAATTTCCTGGGCATGTGTCTGTGTATTAAACATGGGTGTTTTTAAACCCTGACCTATGCACAGACAAGTGGTAGCTCCCCCGCCAACTCAAGTTATCAACTAGACTAGCCAAGGGAACCGCTCCTTGAGAGATCAAGGAGTGCATCAAGAAGACCAAGATATAAGGCCAAGTTGATCAACTTAGCCAAGAAGAAGAAACAAGACAAGCGTCAAGATCAACTCCAGAAGCAGCCCTTGCCGGCAGGACGAAGGCCTGACAAGCCCCTTGACCGGCAAGCTCCCACCAGCTGACAACGTTCCACCTCACCGACCAGCTAGTCGCTGTTCAGTGAGGTGTCGAGCCCGCAGGCAGTTAGGTGAGGCTGGGCGGACATGTGTCGGCTCGCTAGCGCAATTTTTACCTTTATTGACACCCGTCCAAATGGCGTGTCAAGCTAATAGGAGTTAGCTGGGCAAGCGGTGCAGCAACCTTGCCCGGGCTCCTCCTCCTCATGACACCTAAACATGCATTTAATCTTTTGTCCTAACTAGCAGAGTTAGGTATGATAGCATTGTTGGCTATCTAATCATCATGTAATTACCTTTTCACCACTGTGGTTACCCCTTAAGCTATAAAAGGAGGGCCAGGGCAAAGTTTACAAGGATCGACCCTTTGCACAACTACACGCGCATCTGCTCCCTCTGTCACCTTGCCGGGGTAGCGCTCCTTGTACTTGTGCTTCAACACTTACACCCAATATAGCAAGCAGGAGTAGGGTTTTACACCTCTCGGTGGCCCGAACCTGGGTAAAGATCCCTGCGTCCCCCTTGATTTTGCTCTTTGCGTATAGTGCATTTCCCTATCCGAACCACAAAGGGGCTTGATGGCTTCATAGATTGTCGTCGACACCGACATCTTTGGCGCGCTAGGTAGGGGAATCACTGGCGCGAATCTGAGTTAGCGGATGGCGCATTGATTTCATCGAGTTTCATCACCGTCTTCATCATCAGTGGAACCCAAGAAGAAGGGCACCATGATGACGAAGCCTTCTGCCTCAAAAGTTCCTTCACACATGTCCGCGGGCGGCGCCACTACTGCGGATGGTGCAAACGCCGCGGCTGGCACGGCCAGCGCAGGTGGGGCGGACGCCGTGCCCACCACGGTGGGAACCAAGGGTGGATGTGCCGGAGGCGATCGTCTTCCTCGGGCCTCTGGCGAGAACAGCAACAATGGCACAGGCGGTGCGGGCACGCAGCTCCCACTTCCTCGACACACTAGTGAGCGCAGCCATCGGAGCGGCACCGCTCGGTTTGCCGCGAGTCGGGATCCTCCCACTGTAGCGACAGCCGCAGCGGTAGGGGAAACCATGACAAGGCACATGCCACGCCCATCGCAAGATGGGCGTTACGTGGCTCCGAGCGGCGTTATCGAGCATATACAACAGCGCCCTCATGGCAAGTCGCCTATCGACCAAGTCCAAGATCCTCGGGCGCCACTTCCACGATGCCAGACCGCTGCTGCGCATGAGCCTCAATGACAAGATCGCAATGGCGCTCCTACTGGCTCTGCCAGGAGTCGACCGACGTCGCGTTCTTCGCCCTTGGCCCTGCCAGCGACAGCAACAGAAGCAATGGCATGAGCCCAGTTACTGTTGAACTTTCCCCCAGCAGTGGACAAGATGGATGAGTGGAGAGCCACTATACAGAGCTTGATTGGATTCGCCGAGTCGAACGAGTCACAGCGGGCGCAGCCCTCACGGCGCCCGCAAACAACACCAGCAGCTCAAACCAATGGCCCATTGTAGGTGGTGCGCCAACCGTGCAGTCGCCTCCGCGGCAACAACTTCAGCAGCAGCGGCAATATCAGCAGCACAGGAGAACCCGGTGAACTGCGGAGGCCGACGAGATGTCGGTGGCCTCCTCAGGCCCAGAGACGCAGCGAGATCAGCGCCAAGTGCTGTGAGACTGGCGGGCAGAGGATGCCCGCACCACCGTAGAATGACGCAGAAAGATGCGCTGTTAATCCGACGAGTGCAACGGCCCAGTCGTTGATGAGCCTGCGCCCGTTGGCGGGTACCTACCTTACAAGGTTTGGTGCCCTGCTTTCACACGTGAGCTACGGCAAGTCCGCTGGCCGTCCGTTCGGGCGTTCAAGCCAGAAGTACCAGAGAAGTACGATGGCAAGCTCAACCCAGCAGAGTTCTTAGGCATCTACATGATTGTCGTGCAAGCCGCCGGGGGAAGGGATGAGAAGATTCTCGCCAATTACTTTCCATTAGTGCTCAAGCCTAATGTGAGGTCTTGGTTGATGAACTTGCCAGAAAATTCTATCTCCTCATGGTCTAATCTATGCAACGAGTTCATTGGTGCCTTCACTGGAGGCCAGAAAGGCCTGGGACGGCCCAGTGACTTACAAGTGATCCCACAAAGAGAAGGTGAAAGTTTGCGCAAGTATATCCAAAGGTTTAGCCATGTGCACTGTAGCATACCTGATGTTCACTCGGCAGTTGTGATTGCTGCGTTCCACATGAACGTATGCAATCGTAAGATGAGGAAGAAGTTGAACATACAGTTGCCAAAGACCATCAACGAGCTCTATACGTTGGCAGACAAATGCACACGGGCTGAAGAGAGGAGGAGACTTCCCGAGGAAGATGCTGGCGCTGAAGTTGATTCTGAGGATGAAGACGCTGCCACCCCGAAAAAGAAAGGCCGGAAGCGCAATAGGAAGCGCAAAGGCAAAGCAGTGATGGCCGTGGAAGGATCCGATGACTCCAGCCCTGCCAAGAAAACCAAACCAGAGAGCTCTGGCAAGGAAGCTGCTACATGCGCTGATTGCCAGGTAGCCGCGGCAGGCGAGAAGGCCGGCAAGTCTGACGGGCCATACTGCAAGATTCACCGTACCAAGGCTCACGACTTCCAGGAGTGCCTACAAGTTGAACAGCTGGTCGAAAAGCAAAAGGCTGAGTATGAGAAGCGCGACAAGGAGAAGGGCCATGATGGTACTGGTGGGTCCGACAAGAAAGGCTGCGGTGGCCGAGGGGGGCGCCGCGACAAGGCCAGTCAGCAAAAGGAGAAACCTGCTAGAGGCCGCGAGAAGAAAGAAAAAGATGACGAGAGTGAAGAAGAAGACGATGATGAGTCCAGTGAGCGGGTGCATCTTTGCAATCCTCTCACTGTC
The DNA here is from genome assembly GCA_011799875.1 of Thinopyrum elongatum. NCBI lineage: Eukaryota > Viridiplantae > Streptophyta > Magnoliopsida > Poales > Poaceae > Thinopyrum > Thinopyrum elongatum. The sequence goes on from CM022299.1 coordinate 422,489,188, forward strand.
AGCTCAAGCAGTGGGCGTGTGAGGTCAGTGCAGCAGAATCCCAGAAACCCCTCAAATGGTCACGCACGCATATCATTTTTGATGCCGAAGACCATCCTGATTGCACAACTGCGGTCGGAAGTTTGGTGTTGTTGGTTTCACCAACAATCCGCAACCTCAAGGTCACGAAAGTGCTAGTTGACGGTGGGGCCGGGTTAAACTTGATCTCTCTAGAAGTAATCGAGAGATTACAGATTTCTAATGAAGAGCTCGAGAAAATCAGGATGTTTCAGGAATCAACCCAGGGAGAAGCCAACCCAAGGGGAAGATCACGCTGCCAGTGACATTTGGCGGGGAACTGAACTACAAAACAGAGAAAATTGTTTTTGACATTGTTAAGATCCCCTTGCTGTTTAATGGAATTCTTGGCCGCCCAGCTTGATACGTACGTATCTATAATTTTTTATTGTTCCATGCTATTATAGTATCAATCTTGGATGTTTTATATACATTTACAAGCAACTTTATATCATTTTTTGGGACAAACCTATTAACTTAGTGCCCAGTGCCAGTTGCTATTATTTCTTCTTTTTTACTTGGCAGAATATCAGTACCAAACAAAGTCCAAATGCCACGAAACTTTTTGGAGATTTTTTTCTTGCGATAAGAGACCCTGGAAGCTTCGGGAGGCCACGAGAAGATGGAGCGATGGCCCACTAGGCACCAGGGCACGCCAGGGGCCTCTGGCATGCCCTAGTGGGTAGTGGAGCCCACGAGCCTCCGTTTGACCTACCTCCGCCTCTATAAATACCCTAAAATCAGAAAACCTACAGGGGAGTCCACAAAACACTTTTTCCGCCGCTGCAAGTTCCAGAACCACGAGATCCCATCTAGAGGCCTTTTCCGGCACTCTGCCGGAGGAGGAAATAATCACAGAGGGGTTCTTCATAATCCTTGCTACCCCTCCGATGATGCTTGAGTTGTTTACCACAGACCTATGGGTCCATAGCTAGTAGCTAGATGGCTTCTTCTCTCTTTTTGATCTTCAATACAATATTCTCCTCGATGTTCTTGGAGATCTATTTGATGTAATGACTTTTTGCGGTGTGTTTGTTGGGATCCGATGAATTGTGAGTTTATGATCAGATCTATCCATGAATATTATTAGGGTGTTCTCTGAATTCTTTTATGCATGATTGTTAGAGCCTTGTATTTCTTCTTTGATTTATTGGTTTGGTTTCGCCAACTAGATTGATTTATCTTGCCATGGGAAGGGGTGCTTTGTGATGGGTTCGATCTTGCGGTGCTCAATCTAAGTGACAGAAAGAGATATGACACACATGTATCATTACTATTAAGGGTAACAAGATGGGATTTATTTCATACGTGATTTTATCTTGTCTACATCATGTCATCTTGCTTAAGGCGTTACTCCGTTCTTTCATGAACTTAATACACTAGATGCATGCTGGATAGCGGTCGATGTGTTGAGTAATAATAGTAGATGCAGAATTGTTTTGGTCTACTTTTCTCAGACATGATGCTTATATACATGATCATTGCCATGGATATCGTCATAGTTATTTGCTTTTTTATCAATTGCCCAACAGTAATTTCATTACCCACCGTATGCTATTTTTTTGAGAGAAGCCTCTAGTGAAAACTATGGCTCCCGGGTCTATTTTCTATCATATATTAAAACCAAAAATACCTTGCTGCAATTTTCTTTTATTTATTTTATTTTGTATTTTTGTCAGATCTATCTATCAAATCCTATACAATTTAATCTTGCTCGTAACCATTGAGGGATTGACAACCCCTCTACGCGTTGGGTTGCAAGTATTTGTTGTTTGTGTGCAGGTGTTGTTTACATAGTGTTGCTTGGTTCTCCTACTGGATTGATAACCTTGGCATGATAATAACTGAGGAAAATACTTATCTCTACTGTACTGCATCATCCTCTCCTCTTCGAGGAAATCCTAACGCAGCTCACAAGTAGCAGGAAGAATTTCTGGCGCCGTTGCCGGGGAGACATCATGAACATCTATAAGTACCTACGCATAAACTTTCATCTCCTTGCATTTACTTTATTTTATATTTGCCTCTTGTTTTCATCTCCCCCACTTCTAAAAAGTTTTTACAAAAATACAAAAATATTTTCCATTTGCCTTTTTTGTGTGTTCTTTGTTCTCTTGCTTTGAAACTATCATCATGAGTGATTTTGGTATGGCAGAAACAGATGACAGTAGAACTTCTAAAGTTGGAAGTTCCACTAATCTTGATGCTAAAATTTTTGTTTTGGGATAAGGGAATTTTATAGGAAAAAGTGTTATCCAACAATTCTTTAATTGCGTTGGAAGTTTGACTTGTGATGATACTCCTATACTTAAGAGAACTAAAACTTATGCAGAAGCTATTTCCGCACTTGTTCTTAAACTTGAGAAAATATTTATTCACACTCATCCTACCTTCCAAAGATTGTTTTATGAGCTGCCTGTTATAAAAGATCCTAGAGCTAAAAAGATGGATACCCTTGCCCTTATGAAAGAGTTTGATCACATAATACGGGAAGCTAGGGAGATCTTTGTTTTTTATGGTATGAACCGTGAAAAACTGGTAATAGATGAGATCCTTTATAATAGTGATTATTTATTAAGGTATTTGCTTTGCAATGATTGCATCTTTGATGAGAACCTTAAAAAGGAGGTTCCTCCTTTTAGTATGATCCAACAAGTTTTCAATAATGTTAATCAACAATATTCTTGGATTGTAACCGGTAATCAAGGGGGGTTTGCAGACGGGCAACTTGATAATGCTAAAATTTCTATGGATTATGTGTTTCATGTTATATTTGAAAAACCTCCTGATGAAAACACATGTATGGAAAAGAAGAAGAAAGATTACAACACTTGAAACTATGCTTTATGCCTAGCTAGGGGCGAAAAACAATAACGCTTGTTGGGAGGCAACCAATAGTTATATTTCAAATTTTTTATTTTCCTTGCTATTTTTAATAAATATACAATTGTTCTACTGTTATGATTGTGTTTTAATGTTTTAATTAGTGTTTGTACCAAGTAAAGCCTTTAGGATGGTTTGGGTGATAGTTGACTTGATTCTGTTGAAAAATAGAAACTTTTGCGTCCAGTAGTAGAATTGTTAAAATTTTCTGGAGCGTGATAAAATTATGAATTTTTTACACATAATTTATATACAAATTTCCCACGTTGTCATAATTTTTTAGAATTTTTGGTGTTACAGAAGTTTGGTCAAAGTTGATTACTATAGACTATTCTATTTTTAACAGATTCTGTTTTCGTTGTATTGTGTGCTTATTTTGATGAATCTATGGATTGTATTGCGGGGTATAAGCCATGGTAAAGTTAGAATATAGTAGGTATAATGCAATAACAAAATATGAATGGGTTTGCAACAGTACTTAGAGTGGTGATTTGCTTTATTATACTAACGGATCTCACGAAGGTTTTGTTATGTTTTGTGTGATTGAAGTTTTCAAGTTTTGGGTGAGACCATGATGGATGAAGGAATAAGGAGTGGGAAGAGCCTAATATTGGGGATTTTCGAGGCACCCCAAGGTAATATTCAAGGACTCCCAAGCAACTAAGCTTGGGGATGCCCCGGAAGGCATCCCCTCTTTCTTCTAACGACCATCGGTAATTTTACTTGGAGCTATATTTTTATTCGTCACATATCATGAGTTTTCCTTGGAGTGTCTTGTATTATATGAGTCTTTGCTTTGTTTTGCTTTCTAGTTTGTGACAATCATCCTTTCTGAACACACTTGTTTGAGAGAGCCACACGCATATCATGATTTGCTAGAATACTCTATGTGCTTCACTTAATTTTTTTGAGCTAGGCAGTTGCTCTAGTACTTCACTTATATCTTTTTGAGCATGGTGGTGGTTATATTTTAAAGAAATAAACTCTCTTGCTTCACTTATATTATTTTGAGAGTTATTAAATTTTAAAGAAATATGCTCTCATGCTTCACTTATATTATTTTGATAGTTGAATTTTTTTAAAGAAATATTTATGCTCGTGCTTCACTTAGATCTTTTTGAGAGTTAAGAATAGTAATGGTAATTTGCACGAGATATGAATTTGGTCCCAAAGTGATAGATATCCAAGGGGGATATAACAAAAACTTTCATGAAGAGCATTGGATATTATAAACTTGATTCCTTGCAATAGTTTTGCAATATGGAAATAGTGATATGTGAGTCATGTTGGTGAGTAATTATGATTTAGTAAGAATATTGGTGTTAAGGTTTGTGATTCCCTATGCATGCACGTAAAGTCAATATTTATGCAATGAAATTATATCCTACTTGTGCTGCATAATTCAGTGTTAATTATGTTCAATGCCCTTTATGACCGTTTTTGTTTTTTGGTTGGTTGCTTCTCAATTTATTTGCTAGCCTTCACTTGTACTAAGCGGGAGTACTGCTTGTGCATCCAACTCCTTAAAACCCAAAGTTGTGCCAAATGAGTCCACCATACCTACCTATATGCAGTATTTCCATGCCATTCCAAGTAAATTTGTATGTGCCAACTCTAATTTTCAAAATGAATTTCCGTTTTGTGTGCCCGTACCGCTCATGAAGCGGCAGGGGGTGGCCAATATTTTCCATGCTAGGTATTTTATTCTCACGATGAGTGTGTATTCACTTGTCATTGCATGAGAGTGTGGTAGGTAATTAATAGGGCTGCCCAGTCCCAAAATGAAAAAAAATACTATGATAATAAATTCCTTGGAAAATGTTGGTATGGAAGGCACCCTTGGATACAGCTAGCCATGGTTTGTGAAAGAATGGTGGAAAGGAAATAAACTTTACTTTTTGTTTGAGAACCGCATATAATTTGTCTAGCATGGAAGATATTGGGAATTCTCGATCGTTTTTGTTGACAGGAAAAGCGTGCCTCTCAAAATAATTTTATCTCTCAATTTAAGCTATGAGCTCTGGCACCTCTACAAAGCTCTGCTTCCCTCTGCGAAGGGCCTATCTATTTACTTTTATGTAATTTTTTTTATCGAGTCTCCATCTTCTCTTATAAAGCACCAACAAGGTAACACTATTGTCATACATGTGTATTGGATGTACTTAATATTTGAGTGTGTTTCATGAATAGATCAATGATTGAGCATAATGGGCTAGGGATAACTTTCTTTAGGGTTGATGTTTTGAAAGACATAGTTGCTTGTTGATATGCTTGAGTATTGATGTTTACATGTCAAATTATAGACTATTGCTTTGAATCATTCAAATCCAAATGTCCATGCTACATAGAAAAGAATATATGATGAATATGTTAGGTAGCATTCCACATCAAAAATTCTGTTTTTACCAATTACCTACTCGAGGATGAGCAGAAATTGAGCTTGGGGATGCTTGATACGTCTCCAATGTATCTATACTTTTTGATTGTTCCATGCTATTATAGTATCAATCTTGGATGTTTTATATACATTTACAAGCAACTTTATAACATTTTTTGGGACTAACATATTAACCTAGTGCCCAGTGCTAGTTGCTGTTTTTTGCTTGTGTTTTACTTCGCAGAATATCAGTACCAAATGAAGTCCAAATGCCATGAAACTTTTTGGAGATTTTTTTCTGGAGATAAGAGACCCTGGAAGCTTCGGGAGGCCACGAGAAGATGGAGCAGTGGCCCACTAGGCACCAGGGCACACCAGGGGCCTTTGGCGCGCCTTGGTGGGTATTGGGTGTTTTACTTCGCAGAATATCAGTACCAAACGAAGTCCAAATGCCATGAAACATTTTGGAGATTTTTTTTTTGGAGATAAGAGACCCTGGAAGCTTTGGGAGGCCATGAGAAGATGGAGCAGTGGTCCACTAGGCACCAGGGCACACCAGGGGCCTTTGGCGCGCCCTGGTGGGTAGTGGGGCCCACGAGCCTCCGTTTGACGTACCTCCGTCTCTATAAATACCCTAAAATCAGAAAACCTACAGGGGAGTCCACAAAATACTTTTTCCGCCGCCGCAAGTTCCAGAACCACGAGATCTTATCTAGAGGCCTTTTCCGACACTCTGCCAGAAGGGGGAATGATCACAGAGGGGTTCTTCATCATCCTTGCTGCCCCTCCGATGATGCATGAGTAGTTTACAACGGACCTATGTGTCCATAGCTAGTAGCTAGAAGGATTCTTCTCTCCTTTTGATCTTCAATACAATGTTCTCCTCGGTGTTCTTGGAGATCTATTTGATGTACTGACTTTTTGCGGTGTGTTTGTTGGGATCCGATGAATTGTGAGTTTATGATCACATCTATTCATGAATATTATTTGGGTTTTCTCTGAACACTTTTCTGCATGATTGTTATAGCCTCATATTTCTTCTTTAATTTATTGGTTTGGTTTGGCCAACTAGATTGATTTATCTTGCCATGGGAAGGGGTGCTTTGTGATGGGTTAGATCTTGCGGTGCTCAATCTCAGTGATGGAAAGAGACATGGCACGCATATATCGTTGCTATTAAGGGTAACAAGATGGGATTTGATACGTCTCCATCGTATCTACTTTTCCTAACGCTTTTGCTCTTGTTTTGGACTCTAATTTGCATGATTTGAATGAAACTAACCCGGACTGACGCTGTTTTCAGTAGAACTACCATGGTGTTCTTTTTTGTGTAGAAATAAAAGTTCTCGGATTTGGACGAAACTTTTTGGAGAATTATTTCAGAATATATAAAAAATACTGGAACCAAGAACCATCGGAGGGGGTGCCCTGGCTGGCCACGATACACCAGGGTGCGCCACCCCCTCCAGACGCACCCTGGTGGGTTGTGGGGCCCTGTGGCCCCTCTGACCCTAATTCCAACTCCATAAATACCTATTTTTGGAGAGAAAAATTAGAGAGGAAGTTTTATCATGTTTCACGATAGGGAGCCACCGCCACCTCCTGTTCTTCATCGGGAGGCCAGATCTGGAGCCCGTTCGTGGTTCCGGAGAGGGGAATCTTCGGTCTTCGTCATCACCAAGCCTCCTTCATCACCAATTCCATGATGCTTCCCACCGGAAGTGAGTAATTCCTTCGTAGGCTCGTTGGTTGGGGAGGAGTTGGATGAGATTCATCATGTAATCGAGTTAGTTTTGATAGGGCTTGATCCCTAGTATCCACTATGTTCTGAGATTGATATTGCTATGACTTTGCTATGCTTAATGCTTGTCACTAGGGCCCGAGTGCCATGATTTCAGATCTGAACCGTTTATGTTTCCACCATTATATCTATGTTCTAGATCCGATCTTGCAAGTCATATGCACCTATTATGTGTTATGATCCCTAAACCCCACACAGGTACAACGAGGTGCTATACAAACGGTTTTTAACCCCTTTCCGCGACGACATTTGGAACCGTTGCCAAGTGAGTGTGGGCGATAGCGGGGTCCTTCCCACACGACCCAAAAACTGTCGGGGATAGGCCCTCCTGGCACACGCGCTCAGCAAAATGAGGTCGTGTGGGACGGGCGAGCAATCAAATACGGTTATACGTATAGTTGTGCTAAAAAAATAGAATTATACAGGCCAAATCATTTCCGGTCGTAAGTACATCCCACACAGTCAATCCCGACTAAATGTTTCCATTCGTATGTACATTCCACACAGTCAATCCAAGGAATATGTTTCTGTTAGTATGTACATCCCACACAGTTAATCCAAGAAGTACGTTTCCGTTCGTATATACATCCCACACAGTCACTCCAAGGAAAACGTTTCCGTTCGTAGGTACATCACACACAATTTTCCCCATTAAATCATTTGTGATAGCGTTGCCATTGCAGACGATATTAACAATTTTATCGTTTGCGTTATTGAATGCATCACACACAGTGCGTAGAAGAAACTGTGTGGCATAGGCTGTCCATCACACACACTTTTTATGTGGTAAACGTTTGCGCAAGGTGGCCTAACGCAAACAGTTTTCAAGAGGATGTCGTGTGTGATTGTTTATTGATCCAACACGTTTTATTTCTAGAAACTGTGTGCGTTGTCTGAGGTCATCGCCCACGGTGTTTTCTCGTTAACCGTTTGCAATAGAAAAACCCAATTAGCAGGCTAATTGGCCATTAGAAGGCTAATTGTCCTATTATTAATAATCCATTTATTAATCTAACTGACATTTCATATTAAGCACACAATATATTTCATTTTCATATTAAGGAACCAGGATTTCATAATTGAAATACATCAGAGTACAACATCATATAGCTAGCTTTAGCACTCAGCTACCCCATTACACAACTGCACCAGCACCAAGTTTCACATGCAACATCTATAACCTTTGGAAATTAGCATCATAGACGGTACATAGATAGATGAATCTCATCTGGAAAACTGCTGAAGCGGAAGGTGAATATTGAGCCTTCGTTGATGTTGAAGGTCTTTGCAACTTTAGGCCAGTGCCTGTGGATGATTGACCTTCAATCCTTCGTCCTCTTCAGGAACACTTCAATATTGAACCGTGGGTGTTGTATGAATACCTTCCTCGCCTCGTGACCATACAGGTGGTTTGAGAGGTAATCATCAGTGAACTGCTTTGGAAAGGCCTAAAAACAAGGATGTGCATAAATATCTTCTCTGTATTGGAAATGGGGCAAAGGAATAAAAAAGCCAAGGTATAATAGTTAGTACCATCCTGTAGTGAACCGATGTCTTCTTCATTGTGCAGACAAAGATCTTGTTGTTTCTTGTCGCTAATTTCTTTATCCTAACAATCTTTCTGAGTTTGTTGACTTGACTGATATTCATGGACAACTCATTTCCCCATATGCAAAAAGGGTCGAATAGTGGGTCAAAACCTCTGACAGTAGGACCTACATGTGCAAGACCAAATTGTTAAAAACCTAAATATTAGAATGGTTCCTGTAATTGCACAATAATGTGCTATTAGACAAAGGACCATGCATGTGCAAACCTCGATTGTAAACCTCAGTGCTTTCCATTATTTTCCTGCAACACATGTAAGGTAGTTAGTAATCAGGTTAAGTGAGGGTTCGCATGCTATCAGTAAAATATGTCGATGAAAAATAAGCACATTGCAGATTCATCAGATTAATTCAAGCCACATGGAAAACCCATTTATCCAAACCAAGCATGATTAAGAACTAGGAAATATAGCAATTGTATATGTTTCTCATGTATTAAGTGCAGCCAAATTCGATTTATTCCTCACATGCACAACAATACAAAATTCTACCCACGACAATTGGACATCGCATTGCAGAATTGAACCAAGCAGTTAACTAAACACCACAACAAATGAACCAAACATTAACTGAGCACCACATTGCACAATATAACATACTCCTAATAGAAGATCAGACGGTTAACCAAACCAAGCATGCTTAACAACTTGGAAATATAGCAATTATAATTGTTTCTGATGTATTTAGTACAGCCAAATTCGATTTATTTCTCACATGGTATACAATAACAGAATGCACCCACAACAATTGAACATCGCATTGCAGAATTGAACCAAACAGTTAACTAGACACCACAACAAATGAACCAAACGTTAACTGAGCACCACATTGCACAATATATAAGATACTAGAAGATTAGACAGTTAACCAAACCAAGCATGCTTGACAACTTGGAAATATAGCAATTGTATTTGTTTCCCATGTATTTTCTAAAGATAAATTCAATTTATTTCTCACATGGAAGACAATACAAAATTGCACCCTAAAGAATTGAACATCACATTTGCAGAATTGAACCAAACAGTTAACTGAACACGACAACTAATTAACCAAACAGTTAATAAGTGAGCACCACATTGCACGACATATAGAACAAATACACTAGAGCAACAGATTGCATGGTAAAAGTAGATAGGACAATTCACTATATTTTGTTAAGGAAAGGCAGGAGCAGCACATGCGACGGGTAAACCGAGCATGCTTAACTGACGTAGCTAGCAAACTGAACATAGGTCCTTATAGTGAGCTAATAAGACAAGCTACTCCTCATCGTCGGAGATATCGATGATGATTGGATCCTTGGACATGGAAGAGGGTGAGGCCTCCACATCGTGGGTCCGTTGTTGTAGTGGTGAGTTGCCTGAGCCGCTCCGGGCACCAACCTGCTGGCTCTCGAGTTGAGGTAAGCACGGGCACGCTGAGAAAACACCTCATAGTCTTCGTCGAAGGCACCGACAGTGGCCTCAAAAAAATGCCATGAACTGTCATTTAAAGTAGCCAACCGCATCGCAGCGTCGGTACGCGAGGTGTCGACGGTGGCCTTGATGGCGAGGTGCTCCTCCAAGATCTGGAGGTCGGCACAAATGGCAGCCATCGCGACCTCATCCACGCGTGCTGCCGCGATTTGCTTCTCTGCTGCCAAATGCTCGTTGAGCTCCTGGCTATACTACATGCACCATGGCTTAGGGTGGTGCTTATTTGGGGGAGGGGTCAGTGATTTGGGTGGAAGGTGTCGCGTCGGCGGTCGGGGCATGTTGGATGTGGAAGGAGGAGGAGGATGGGGGTCGGGTGTGGATTACCTGCCTGGATCGATGAGGCCGAGCAGTGTGAAGGAGGGTCGCCGGCGAGGAGGCGGTGCTGCAAGCAAGGAGTGAAGGTTTCAACTTGGAAAGGAAGGCAAAAATAGGGAAAATGTGGCTTTTGGTAAGGGGGAGGGGCGGGGAGGTAGATATTTCCGCGGAAGCCGAAAATTTTGGATCGGTGCAGCGAAAAAACTGGCGCGCAAAGTGTCATCAGACACGGTCCCTTATTCAGCACTGTGTACGATATGTGAACATCACAAACAATTTATATAGCTTAACCCGTGTGTGATGAGTTTGAACGTGCAAATTTTGGTTCGAATTTCCCTGGTTACAGTGGTCATCCACGTCATTGCATAATTTGGGTACACAAAGGAGACTATAGCACTCCCACACTTCTTAATCGAGCAAGTTCAGCAATTAAACAGAGCTAGCTGACCTAAACATTACTCTAACAAATTAAAGACCAGCACTCTTAATTAAACAAAACAAAGAGTACTACTACGGCTAGTGCTCGTCGATCTCCGACGCCTCCTCAATGTCCAGCTCGCGCCTGACGATCTCCTAGGGAAGGGGCTCCATGGCATCCATCGCACCATACTCGGCAAGCATCTCGCCATCCGCGTCCGCCATCTCATTGGAAAAGGCCGCCACGAGTTGGGCGCGGGCGGCCGTGATCTAGGCTTGGACGGGCTCCCTCGTGGCAAGGTATGCAGCGGAGGAATAGACGGCTGCTCGAACGCTCACGGTGATTGCCAACTCTTTGGTCGTGGGTTGTCAACCATTCTCGGAGAAGCTTCGTTCGATTTGTGCGGTGACCGCCATGAGCTGGGCGTGGACGGCCTGGACATGGTCGTGGGCGACCTCCATCAGGGCTAAGGCCGCCGCTGTAGAACGGACAGCTGTTGTGCCACTCTTGCAAGTTGCTATCCCCGAGGCAGATGTTGCTGCCTCCACCTGAGAAGCAATAGTGGCCGTTTGGGCTGCCTTGGCCACCCGGTCGCAGATTGCGGCCGTGCTCATGCAGCTTGTTAGCACGCGCATGGCGGCTGCGGCCGCGCTCTCACCGGAGTGGGCCGCCGAAGTTGCCCTCACTACGCGGGTCCACGTCCCCATCTTTCACCGGTGACGATTGAACAGTGAAATGATATTTGGGGTGCGAGCTAGTGTGCTTGACACGCGGGCTGTGGACTGTAGCCGACACACCTTTTCGCGTAAGCCATAGGCATACTATACTCCGACGGTGCTCCAAGATATTTTGTACTGCATCTCACACGGTTGGTGATAATAAACTGTGTCCAATCTACTCGATTTTTCGTCTTGATTTGAATTACATAATGGTGTCACATTGGCAAAGGAGGGTGTTTGAATTGCTAGAACTTTTATCTGCAGTGAACATGCAACTATAGGTGTGTCGTCAAAAAAATTGGAATTATTCAGGGTTCGTTTGGACATCTTTATACATTAACTTGGTTTTCTAGGCATTCCAGGTGCACAATTCAAAACTAAACTACATGCACATGCTTCGGTGCACCAAAATGGGTTGTAAAATCATATATGTGTCCATGGGTTGATGCTTATGTCTCATGCAAGAAATGGGGATGAATTTCAAACACCACGGCACCGTGGCTCTCTGGCAAACGTTGAGGTACTTGCTTTTGTAATTCTAGTAAATCCAAAACTCATGTGAAATTCATGAACCTTGGCATGCTATCATGGAATGGCATTAACATGCTGGGGTAAAAAATATTGTCCCATTTGGGGCAGGTTATGGTATAAGCTTCTCACAAACCAGAGCTTCTCACAAGAAGCCTCATGGTTCCAGTAGGGAAACGTGTCACCTTTGTGGACAAAACGATATTCGTCGCCTCTTCTTGCTTTTAATTTTTTTTCTGGTGTCAACATAGAACAAGAGGAGTGTCGTGTTAAATTTTGGAATTTTTTGGGGTTCGTTTGGACATTTTTATATGTTAACTAAGTTTTATAGGCATTTATGTGCATAATTCAAAATTGAACTACATGCACATGCTCCAGTGCATAAAAACAGGTTGAAAAATCAAATGTGTGTCCTTGGTTGCAAGCTTAGGTTACATGCAAGAAATGAGAATGAATGTCAAACACCTTGACACTGTCGCTTGGCCGCTAACATTGAGATACATGGTTTTAAAATTCTAGTAAATCGAAAACTCATCTGAAATTCATGAAACTTGACATGATATCATCGAACGGCATCAACATGCCATGGTAAAAATACTGTCCCATTTGGGGCAGGTTTGGGTATAAGCTTCTCGCAAACCAGAGCTTCTCACAACAAGCCTGATGGTTTCGGTAGGGAACGTTTCACCTTTGTGGACGAAACGATGTCCATTGCCTCTTCTTCCTTTCAATTTTTTTCTAGTGTCAACATAGAACAACAGGAGTGTTGTGTCAATTTCTGGGATTTTTCGGTGTTCGCTCGGACATTTTTATACATTAACTGAGTTTTCTATGCATTTATCTGCATAATTCAAATTTGAACTACATGCACATGCTCCAGTGCATATAAATGGGTTCAAAATTCAAATGTGTGTCCTTTGTTGCATGCTTAAGTCCCATGCAAGAAATGGGAAAGAATGTCAAACACCTTGCCACCGTCGCTCGGCCGCTAACATTGAGATACATGGTTTTTAAATTCTAGTAAATCGAAAATGCGTATGAAATTATGAAACTTGACATGCTATCATGGAACGGCATCAACATGCCGTGGTAAAAATATTGTCCCATTTGGGTCAGGTTGGGGTATAAGCTTCTCACAAACCAGAGCTTCTCACAACAAGCCTCATGGTTACGGTAGGGAACGTTTCACCTTTCTGGACAAAACGATATTCGTTGCCTCTTCTTGATTTCAAATTTTTTTCTAGTGTCAACATAGAACAACAGGAGTGTTGCGTTAAATTTTGGAATTTTTTGGGGTTCGTTTGGACATTTTTATACATTAACTGAGTTTTCTATGCATTTATGTGCATAATTCAAATTTAAACTATAGGCACATGCTCCAGTGCATATAAATTGGTTGAAAAATCAAATATGTGTCCTTGGTTGCATGCTTAGGTCCCATGCAATAAATGGGAATGAATGTCAAACACCTTGCCACCGTCACTCGGCCGCAAACATTGAGATACATGGTTTTCAAATTCTAGTAAATCCAAAACTCGTCTAAAATTCATGAAACTTGGCATGCTATCATGGAACGGCATCAACATGTCGTGGTAAAATTTTTGTCCCATTTGGGTCAGGTTGGGGTATAAGCTTCTCACAAACCAGAGCTTCTCACAACAAGACTCATGGTTACGGTAGGGAACGTTTCACCTTTCTGGACGAAACGATATCCGTTGCCTCTTCTGGATTTCAATTTTTTTTCTAGTGTCAACATAGAACAACATGAGTGTTGTGTTAAATTTTGGAATTTTTTGGGGTTTGTTTGGACATTTTTATACATTAATCGAGTTTTCTATGCATTTATGTGCATAATTAAAATTTGAACTACATGCACATGCTCCAGTGCATATAAATTGGTTGAAAAATCAAATCTGTGTCCTTGGTTGCATGCTTAGGTCCCATGCAAGAAATGGGAATGAATATCAAACACCTCGCCACCGTTGCTCGTCCCCAAACATTGAGATACATGGTTTTCAAATTCTAGTAAATCCAAAACTCGTCTGAAATTCATGAAAGTTGGCATGCTATCATGGAACGGCATCAACATGCAGTGGTAAATTTTTTATCCCATTTGGGGCAGGTTTGGGTATAAGCTTCTCACATACCTGAGCTTCTGACACCAAGCCTCATGGTTCTGGTAGGGAATGTGCGTCCTTGGTGGATGAAACGATATTCGTTGCCTCTTCCTGTTTTCAAATTTTTCCCTAGTGGCAACATAGAGCAACAGAAGTGTCGTGTTAAAATTTGCAATTTTGGGGTTTGTTTGGACATTTTTATACATTAACAGAGTTTTCTAGGCATTTTATGTGCATAATTCAAATTTGAACTACATTCACATGCTCCAGTGCAGAAAAATGGGTTGACATATCAAATGTGTGTCCTTGGGTGCATGCTTAGTTCCCATGCAAGAAATGGGAATGAATTTCAAACACTAGGGCACTGTTGATTGCCGGCAAAATGTTAAGATACTTTGTTTTTAAATTCTAGTAAATCCAAAAAACTCGTCTGAAATTCATGAAACTTGGCATGCATCAAGGAATGGCACCCGACATGCTGTGGTATTTTTCGTGTCCATTTTGAGAGAAGGCGCAATCGAATAACAACCAACAAAGGCATTTTGAAACAAATAGCTGCCACTTTAACATATCAAATGTTTTGTATAATTTAAATCATGCGCGTTCTGTTAACCATTCACGTGACACCATGCGTCACTCTTTTAATGGCTAGGAGGTGCCGTGCGGACAACTGCTTGACTGAATGGGAGGCGTGCGAGTGCAGGCTGACCGAGAGGCGTGCAAGCTATCCTCCAATATACGCAGGCTCACCAGGAAGCATGCGAGCTGTACGCCGGGCAGGCTCACTAGGAAGCGAGCCCCTTGACTTCCATGTCCGCCCGCCTTGCTCGCATCCTCTCCATTAATGGCACCCGAGATGAAGTTTAATACGGGCGGCCTTACTGTTCACCTCCCATTCCCCTCCCGCAGACCTCCACCAACGCCATGGCGCAGAAGGATCATCTGCCACTAGTCTTCCAGTTTGGTGAAGTCGACTCTGAGCCAGAGGAGATAGAAAATAAGGAGGAGTGGGGCCTCATGGACATGGCCCTGAATGAGCTGGCCGCGGCGGTTGCTTCCCCCACGCCCGCCCCAGCTCCCATCCCCACTCCCACGCCAGTGACCATCCCCGTAGCATTGACGGCGTGGTCGCCGAGCACTATCGTAGAGCTAGAAGCCACGGGCGTCAGCGTGGTCTCTGCGGACCCGCGCGAGCTCGTGTACATGCCAGCGCCCGTGCCCGTGCGCGCCCCTGCACCCACCGCGGCGCAGGTCCCCGTGCGTTTGCCTGCACCCGCCGCGCCCACGCTCGTGCGCGCGCCCCCCTCAGTGGCATGCGACGGCACCGTCGACCGCTACCTCGCAGCGCCGCGAATTGCCGTCCTCCCACGCCCCGCCCGTCGATCGCGCGACGACATGATGTTTGACTTCCAAGTGAAGAACATTCTGTGCTGCCTTGAAGACTTCAACAACGGCGTCCCGGAGGACGACAACGACAACGCCGGTCCGGCACGCCGCCTCCGCCGCCGCCGGAATTAGTTTTTTTGGGTTTAATACTGTACCTGGATCATATGAATATAAATTCGCAATGTGGCTGAATGAAAGATATGGTTTGAACGAACTTGCGTTTTTCTCTCTGAATGTACAGACTTATCACACGATTTTCTTTTAAAAAAAGGTCAATGGTTTTTAAATGTAAAACACTCATCACAAACGTTTTAGTTAGAACACCCGTATGCAAACCGACAGCTTCCCCAGGAAGCCAAGGGAAAATGTGCCGAGCAGGATTTGTGCAGCTCTTCATCGCAAACATTTTAGATAGAACACCCGTATGCATAAGTGAGAGCTATGGCATTCACCAGTAAGCCAAGGGAAAATTCGCGGCATAGGATTTGTGCATCTCTTCAACGCAAACGGTTCAGATTGAATACGGTATGCAAAGCGAGACTTCGGCGCTAAGGCATGAGAAAATCTAGCACCTAGGATTTGTACATCCCTTCAACGCAAACGGTTTTTTCGGATGACCCGTGTGTAACCACGTATAGACAATTTGGTAAGATTTGCATCTGTCATATTGGGTATATTGCCATTTGTCAAACTGGAAAGATTGACATTTGTTGATCTAGTAACATTGCCCTTTGTCAACCTTGTAACACTGCCATTTGTCGAAATATGCAGCTAAAAATCACTAGCACTATCTAATTTTTTTCAACTAAAATTCAGTAATTAAGCATAGATTCCATTCATAGATTAAGAAGTCGTTCTTTATACAAACAGTTCAACTCGATAGCTGAACTGACCAAACTTGTCCCCAATTGTTGCCAACCACGTACTGAAATAGCTAGTTCAACTATATATACTAGCTAATTTTAAGTACGTTGTACAGTTTCACCACATCTATAGTCAGATGAACTGAACAAAATAGCCCCTAAATACTACTACTACTACTAATACGGAGGGGCTTTGTACTACTTCCGGCAGCCTCTCCTCTGCCGAGCGCGCTCAGTAAGAGGCAGAGGAGGAGGAGCCTACCGACGAGCTGGACAACTGCAATACGGTGCTTGCCGCTGCTGCACCTTCAGCGACGCTCACCTCGAACACACTCTGCCGCTCCAGACAACCCCTCTCGAAGCGGCAAGACTCCTCGTAGATCTCCTGATTTCTCGCCTCTGCGTTGGCGTGTGCTGCGGCCACGGCGGTGGTAAGGCTCTTTGCGTGCTCGATGAGGCGCTCCTCCTCCTCCCGCAGGAACTCGATGTAGCGCGCAAGGTCGCTGATGCATGTGCGGGCCTCCACCTCCGCATCCCGCCTTAGGGCGGTAGTGGCGGAGCGGGTCATGACCCCGGCGGTCGACGGTGGGCTGGCGGCCACGACCACCACCACCCGCCTTCGAGACGCGGTGGCGGAGCGGGTGATGGCCACGGTGCCCGACAGTGGGGTGGCGGCCACGATGGCCACCTCCCGCCTTCGGGCCGCGACGGCGGAGCGGGCGATGGCCCTGGCTTTCGACGGTGGTGTGGCGGCCACGGTGGCAGACGGTGGGGAGGCGGCAACAGCTGCCGACGGGCAGCGGCGGCGGAGCGTGTGGTGGGTGTTCCGCGCACACCCAACAGGGACGTGATACGTCTCCAACGTATCTATAATTTTTGATTGTTCCATGCTGTTATATTATCATTCTTGGATGTTTTACAATCATTTTATAGTCATTTTATATCATTTTTGGGTACTAAACTATTGACATAGTGCCAAGTGCCAGTGGCTGTTTTTTGCATGTTTTTTTACATCGCAGGAAATCAATACCAAACGGAGTCCAAACATAGCGAAACTTTGTGTGGATTTTTTTGGACCAAAAGACATCCAGTGGGCCGGAGAAGCGCCTGGGGGGTGCTCCGAGGGGAGCAAAACCCACCAGGGCGCGCCTGGATTGTGCCCACCTCGGGTGCCCCCCGAACCGCCTCTTTGCTCTATAAATACCCCAATATTCCAGAAACCCTAGGGGAGTCGACGAAAATCAATTCTAGCCGCCGCAGAGTCCAGAACCACCTGATCCAATCTAGACACCATCATGGAGGGGTTCACCACTTCCATTGGTGCCTCTCCGATGATGCGTGAGTAGTTATTTGCAGACCTACGGGTCCGTAGTTAGTAGCTAGATGGCTTTCTCTCTCTCGTTTGATTCTCAATACAATGGTCTCTTGGAGATCCATATGATGTAACTCTTTTTGCGGTGTGTTTGTTGGGATCCGATGAACTTTGAGTTTATGATCAGATCTATCTTTTTATCCATGAAAGTTATTTGAGTCTTCTTTGATCTCTTATATGCATGACTGCTTATAGCCTCGTATTTCTTCTCCAATATTTTGGTTTTGTTTGGCCAACTTGATCTATTTATCTTGCAATGGGAAGAGGTGCTTTGTAGTGGGTTCGATCTTACGGTGCTTGATCCCAGTGACAGAAGGGGAACCGACACGTATGTATCGTTGCTACTAAGGATAAAACGATGGGGTCCATTTCTACATAAATAGATATTGTCTACATCATGTCATCTTTCTTATTGCATTACTCCATTTCTCCATGAACTTAATACACTAGATGCATGCTGGATAGCGGTCGATGTGTGGAGTAATAGTAGTAGATGCAGGCAGGAGTCGGTCTACTAATCTTGGACGTGATGCCTATATAATGATCATTGCCTGGATATCATCATGATTATTTGAAGTTTTATCAATTGCCCAATAGTAATTTGTTCACCCACCGTTTGCTATTTTTCTCGAGAGAAGCCACTAGTGAAACCTACGGCCCCCGGGTCTCTTCTCCAATATATTTGCTTTCAAGATCTATTTTGCTATTCGCTCTTTTCTTTATTTGCAACTTTTATTTTCAGATCTATTAAACCAAAAATACAAAAATACCTTGCTGTTCTTTATTTTATTTGGCGTTCGATCTATCAATATTTACTACTATCTCACGTCCGTTTGCCAATTTTTGGCGCCGTTGCCCGAAAGGGATTGACAACCCCTTTTACACGTCGGGTTGCGAGTATTTGTTATTTGTGTGCAGGTGCTGTTTACGTAGTGTTGCTTGGTTCTCCTACTGGTTCGATAACCTTGGTTTCATCACTGAGGGAAATACCTACCGCCGCTGTGCTGCATCATCCCTTCCTCTTTGGGGAAATACCGACGTAGCTTCAAGCCGCATCAAAAGGAATTTCTGGCGCCGTTGCCGGGGAGGATCTTCAACATATACCAGGTTCCTAATCACAAATCTCATCTCCTCGTAATTTACATTATTTGCCATTTGCCTCTCGTTTTCCTCTCCCCCACTTCACAAAAATTTGCCATTTTATTCACCCTCTTTTTCGTTCGCCATTTTCTCGTCAGATCTATCTTTTTGCTTGCAATCATGAGTGATTTTGGAATGGCAGAAACAGATGATGGCCTAACTCCTAAAATGGAGCGTACGGGTAATCTGGATGCCAAAACTTTTGTTTTGGGGCAGGGAAATGTTATGGGAAAAGAACATATCCAAGAATTTTTCAATTGTGTTGGAAATTTGATTGTTGATGATGCTCCTATACTTAGAAGGACTAAATCTTATGCGGAAGCTATTTCAGCGCTAGTTCTGAAACTTGAAAATAGATTTATCCGTACTCATCCTACCTTGCAAAGATTGTTTTATGAGTTACCCGTTATAAAGAATCCTAAAGCTAAAAAGTTGGCCACTCTTGTTCTTATGAATGAATTTGACTACATAATACGGGAAGCTAGGGAAATCTTTAATTTTTATGGTATGAATTGTGAAAAACCCGTGATAGATGAAATTATCTATAATAGTGATTATGCTTTAAGACATTTACTTGGGGATAATCAAATCTTTGATGAGAATCTTAAAAAGCAAGTCCCTGTTTTAGATATTATCCAATAAGTTTTTAATGATGTTAATCAACATTATTCTTGGATCACTGCCGGAAATCAAAAGGGATATGATGATAAGCAACTTGATTGTGCTAAAGTTTCCATGGATAATGTGTTTTATGTTGTTTTTCCAAAGCCTCTTGAGAAAAACACCTCCAAGGAAAACAAGAATAGAGATGACAAAACTTAGATCCTTGCATAATGCCTAGCTAGGGGCGTGAAACAATAGCGCTTGTTGGGAGGCAACCCAATGAATAAAATTTATTTTTGCTTTTTGCTTTCTGTTCTTGAGTGTTTGCACAATTATGCTACTGTTATAATTGTGTTTTTTGTGTTTTAATTAGTGTTTGTGCCAAGTAAAGCCTTTAGGATTATGTTTGGTGATAGTTGATTTGATCTTGTTGGAAAACAGAAAATTTTGCGTCCAGTAAAACAATTTTCAAAATTCACAACCGAGACGAAAAATTCTGAATTTTTTACACAAGATTTATATACAAATTTCCTCTGTTTTACTAATTTTTCAGAATTTTTGGAGTTCCATAAGTATTCGAAATATTCAGATTTTTACAGACTGTTCTGTTTTTGACAGATTCTGTTTTCTTTGCGTTGTGTGCTTGTTTTGATGATTCTATGGTTTTCTTTGATGAGTTTTTGCCATATAAAAGTTGGAATACAGTAGATATTATGCAAGAATAAAATATGAATTGGTTTGCTACAGTACTTATAGTAGTGATTTGCTTTCTTATACTAACGGATCTCACGAAGGTTTTGTTGAGTTTTGTGTGATTGAAGTTTTCAAGTTTTGGGTTATCTTACGATGGATGCAGGAATAAGGAGTAAGAAGAGCCTAAGCTTGGGGATTCCCATAACATACCAAGCTTTTATCCAAAGAGAAGCAAGCAACTAAGCTTGGGGATGCCCCGAGTGGCATCCCCTCTTTCTTCTAACGACCATCGGTATTTTACTCGAAGCTATATATTTATTCGTCACATACTATGAGTTTTGCTTGGAGCGTCTTGTATGATATGAGTCTTTGCTTGTTTTTCTTTATGTTCTAAGTTATGAATCCTTGCTGGACACACCTATTTGAGAGAGCCAAAATTATGCCATGACTTGTTAGAATTGCTCTCTATGCTTCACTTAATTTTTTTATGAGCTATGGATTTGCTCTAGTGCTTCACTTATATCTTTTTGAGCACGGCGTGCTTTAGTATTTTTGAAGAAATTCTCTCAGGCTTCACTTAGATTTATTTGGGAGTTAGTAATTTTTTTAAGAAATTCTCCGTTGCTTCACTTAAATTAATTTGAGAGAAAGAAGTATTATGCTCATGATCTTCACTTATATTTGTTTGAGCTTATCAAAAGCAACACATGAAAATTAGTTCCAAAGTGATAGATATCCAAGAAGGATATAATAAAAACTTTCATGAAGATCATTGGACAAAATAAACTTGATTCCTTGTAATAGTTTTGAGATATGATGATGTGATATGTGAGTTATGTTGATGAGTAATTGTGCTTTAGTAAGAATATTGGTGTTAAGGTTTGTGATTCCCTATGCAAGCACGAAAGTCAATAGTCATGCAATGAAATTATATCCTACTTGTGGTGCATTATTCGGTGTTAATTATGCTTAATGCTCGCTTATGAGATTATTCGTTTTTTGGTTGGTCGCTTCTCAATCTTTTGCTAGCCTTCATTTTGCACTAAGTATGATCACTACTTGTGCATCCAAAACCCTTTAAACCAGTTTTGCCACATGAGTCCACTATATCTACCTATATGTGGCATTGTTTTGCCGTTCTAAGCAAATTTGTATGTGCCATCTCTAATTTTCAAAATAAACTTCTCTTTTGTGTGTTCGTACCGCTCGCGAGGCGGTGAGGGGTGGCTAATATTTTCCGTGCTAGATGTGTTATTCTCACGATGAGTGTTTATTCACTTGTCATTGCACGAGAGTAACGAGAGTAAGGCAAAGGTATTAGGGATGCCCAGTCCCGAAATAAAAAAATGAATTTACTTTATGTTGTCAAATAATAAATTCCTTGGAAAGTGTTGGTATGGAGGGCACCCGTGGATACGGCTAGCCATGGAAAGTGAAAGAAATGGTGGAAAAAGGAATAAACTTTATTTTCTGTTTGGGAACCGCCTATGATATATCTAGCATGGAAAGTGTTGGGAACTCTAAGTCATTTTTGTTGGTGGGAAAAGCACACCTCCCAAAATGTTTTTATCTCTAAGTTTTTCGCTTTGAGCTCTGGCACCTCTACAAATCCCTACTTCCCTCTGTGAAGGGCCTTTCTTTACTTTATGCAATTTTTATTTTTAATTTGAGTCTCCATCTTCTCTTATAAAGCACCAACTAGGAGGCACTATGATCGTACTTGAGCATTGGGTGTAGTTAATAGTCGAGTGTGTTTCATGAATGGATCAATGGTTGAGCATGATGGGCTAGGGATAACTTATTTTAGCGTTGATATTTTGAAAGACATAGTTGCTTGTTGATATGCTTGAGTATTTAAGTCATCATGTCAAAACTAGACTATTGCTTCGAACCATATAAAAGTCCAAATGTCCATGCTATAAAAGAAAGAATATGATATGACATGTTAGGCAGCATTCCACATCAAAAATTCTATTTTTATCATTTACCTACTCGAGGACGAGCAGGAATTAAGCTTGGGGATGCTGATACGTCTCCAACGTATCTATAATTTTTGATTGTTCCATGCTGTTATATTATCATTCTTGGATGTTTTACAATCATTTTATAGTCATTTTATATCATTTTTTGGTACTAACCTATTGACATAGTGCCAAGTGCCAGTTGCTGTTTTTTGCATGTTTCTTTACATCGCAGGAAATCAATACCAAATGGAGTCCAAATGCAGCAAAACTTTTTGTGGATTTTTTTTGGACCAAAAGACATCCAGTGGGCCGGAGAAGCGCCTGGGGGGTGCTCCGAGGGGAGCACAACCCACCAGGGCGCGCCTGGAGGCCCAGGCGCGCCCTGGTGGGTTGTGCCCACCTCGGGTGCCCCCCGAACCGCCTATTTGCTCTATAAATACCCCAATATTCCAGAAACCCTAGGGGAGTCGACGAAAATCAATTCCAGCCGCCGCAGAGTCCAGAACCACCTGATCCAATCTAGACACCATCATGGAGGGGTTCACCGCTTCCATTGGTGCCTCTCCGATGATGCGTGAGTAGTTCTTTGTAGACCTACGGGTCCATAGTTAGTAGCTAGATGGCTTTCTCTCTCTCGTTTGATTCTCAATACAATGGTCTCTTGGAGATCCATATGATGTAACTCTTTTTGCGGTGTGTTTGTTGGGATCCGATGAACTTTGAGTTTATGATCAGATCTATCTTTTTATCCATGAAAGTTATTTGAGTCTTCTTTGATCTCTTATATGCATGATTGCTTATAGCCTCGTATTTCTTCTCCGATATTTGGGTTTTGTTTGGCCAACTTGATCTATTTATCTTGCAATGGGAAGAGGTGCTTTGTAGTGGGTTCGATCTTACGGTGCTTGATCCCAGTGACAGAAGGGGAACCGACACGTATGTATCGTTGCTACTAAGGATAAAACGATGGGGTCTCTTTCTACATAAATAGATCTTGTCTACATCATGTCATCGTTCTTATTGCATTACTCCGTTTCTCCATGAACTTCATACACTAGATGCATGCTGGATAGTGGTCCATGTGTGGAGTAATAGTAGTAGATGCAGGCAGGAGTCGGTCTTCTAATCTTGGACGTGAGGCCTATATAATGATCATTGCCTGGATATCGTCATGATTATTTGAAGTTTTATCAATTGCCCAACAGTAATTTGTTCACCCATCGTTTGCTATTTTTCTCGATAGAAGCCATTAGTGAAACCTACGGCTCCCGGGTCTCTTTTCCAATATATTTGCTTTCAAGATCTATTCTGCTATTCGCTCTTTTCTTTATTTGCAACTTTTATTTTCAGATCTATTAAACCAAAAATACAAAAATACCTTGCTGCACTTTATTTTATTTGGCGTACGATCTATCAATATTTACTACTCTCTCACGTCCGTTTGCCAATTTTTGGCGCCATTGCCCGAAAGGGATTGACAACCCCTTTTATACGTCGGGTTGCGAGTATTTGTTATTTGTGAGCAGGTGCTGTTTACGTAGTGTTTCTTGGTTCTCCTACTGGTTCGATAACCTTGGTTTCATCACTGAGGGAAATACCTACCACCACTGAGCTGCATCATCCCTCCCTCTTTGGGGAAATACCGACGTAGCTTCAAGCCGCATCAGGACGCCACGCGCACTACACTACGCCCGGGACTGAGCCACCGCCGTGGTGTAGCCTCCCAGCTGGAGGTGTCCTCTGATGACGACGGAGTGGCTGAGCGATGATGATGGACCGGTGCCATTGGCGATTGTGGGAGAAGCAGACGAGATAAGCTACATGGAGGGAGGGGAAAATGCGACGCAAGACTCGCCAGCCGTGAGGGTTTATATAGCAGGCTAGTAAGCATTGGGATTTTGGGGGATTTCACTAAGTCGGGCGGGAAGCTTGCGCGGGAACGGGCTCACCACTGTTTGGCCAAAAGAACGCCCCCGCGCGCTGCTCAAGCTTGCGCTCGAAGCCGTCTGCGGCAGCGGGGTGACAAGACATGCGATAGGAGGACCAAAGGACACGTACACATACGGTTAATAAAAACACATTTGTGATTTAATTACCTACTACCCCCGTCCTGGTTTATAAGTCGTCTATGTATTTTTGTGCCAAATTTTGAATAGAGATTTAAATAATAAAATACGAATGAATGTCGCCAAAGATTATATCGTTGGATTCATATTTGAACATAGTTTCTAATTATATAATTTTTATAACATGCATTAACATTTTGTTGGTTAAAATTAAGGTCAAAATATGGCACAGAATATAAAGGAGGGACTAATAGACCAAGACGCAGGTAGTAGCACACGGCCGCTCTCTACGCAGCGACGCAACTGCCGGCCGGCTTGTAGACGATCATTCCCTGCGTGTTCAACTGCTCTATGCGTGTGGTTGCTCCCGGTTGAGGCGGCCATGGCGCACTCTGCTCATGTCCCACCGTGCGCGCTCTTCTCTCGCGTCCCTCCGGGCACTCTACGCTCGTCCCTCCACGCGCGCTGCCAGTGTTTGTGACCGGCGCATGATCATGTATATTTGTGCTGCCATTATGCAAGCGGTTGCGCTGGGCGCGGCGCCACGATGCAGTTACCCGCTGCAAAAACTGCCATGCGGACGCGCCGAGAATCCAGGCCGCCCAGCCCCATTTATTCATGCGGCCATTTACCTTCATCTCTCGCGCCACACAACATAATAAGCACACCCACGACGACACATACAGAGAGGACATCCAGCGGTTCCAATGGCGCTCCTAGCGGCCGACGACGACAACGGGGGGCAGTTCACCACGCATCACGTAGTGGACACCCAGGTGAGGGGGAAGGCCCTCTCGGTGGTGTACACGAACGAGCCGGTCTCGGTGGAGAGCTCCATCCAAACTATGGAGCGGTTGCTTGCTGAGGACAAGTACCAAGTGGTCGGCTTCGACCTCGAATTCACCAGTGGTCGTGCCGGGCATGATCAAAAGGTTGCCGTCACCTAGTTGTGCGTGCGACATGACGTCCTCGTCTACCACTACCACCTGGCCACAAGGCCTTGCGATTGTTTCTCCAGGTTTATCAACAGCTCCGACTACAATTTCGCTATGGTGGACACCACCAAAGATCTAAAAGCGCTCAAGGTTTCGGGCTTGAAATGCCAGAATCTTGTCAACATCCAGGACCACTATAAGGTCTGGGGCAGCGACAACAACAAACAGAACACCCTGGAAGGATGAGAGCAAGAAGGATGAGAACGCCTGGCACTGTGTCTGGCATCAGAGACTGGATGAACAACACGTCAAGTACGCGGCCAAGGACGCGTACACAAGCTATGAGATGTACATGCGGATCGTTGACATCAAGAAGTGTCTTCTTCCTGCCCCAAATGAGGGATCGAGCCACAGAGCAGTAGTGGGAGCGTCACAAGGAGTAGATGACTAGACGATCGTTTCTCCTAGTTTAGAATGCATGCAATTGTTTATTGAGGTGTGTGCGAATGATCAGTATAGTCACTTATGTAATTGGATGTTTATTTCATATATATATATATATATATATATATGTTATTCTTCTTTAGAGAGAGCAAATCACACGGCTCATTAGCAGCAATCGTCTGTGTTATTATTGGTCTTCGCACACATTTCTGATTGCGGACCTGTTTGCTGCCTATCACACACATCTTGTTTAGTTGAACTGTTTCTGTTGTCTTGGCTCATCGCAAACAGGTCATCCGAGTGAACCGTATGCCCTCCATCGCACACACCTTGATCTGGCTGACCGTTTCTATTGTGTTGCCTAATCGCACACAGTTCATCCCAGTGAATTGTATGCCGTATATCGCACACACCCTCACCTGGCTGCCCATTTCTGTTGTTCCGCCTCATCGCAAATAGTTCTGCTAGATTAACCATTTGCCACGCATCGCACACGCAACTCTAATCTAAACTGTGTTTGATGTCACCGCCATCGCAAACATTTTGTATCTTTTTTGACGGTTTTATTACATCACCGTTTTTGATTAATGCAGCGCACACAGTTTCGTCGATGGGTCTCTGATTGGACTGTCGCATTTGGACCAACCTGCAGTAGTGCCAGTGTGACAGTAATTGGGATACTTTCCGGTGATGACCGTAGTTTGAGGAGTTCATGTATTCACTATGTGTTAATGCTTTGTTCCAATTCTCTATTAAAAGGAGGCCTTAATATCCCTTAGTTTCCTTATGGACCCCGCTGCCATGGGAGGGTAGGACAAAAGATGTCATGCAAGTTCTTTTCCATAAGCATGTATGACTATTTACCATGCCTACATTATATTTATGAACGGGAGCTAGTTCTGTGTCGCCCTAGGTTATGACTGTTATATGATGAATATTATCCAACTAATTCACCGATCCAATGCCTACGAGTTTTCCTCGTATTGTTCTTGCTAAGTCACTATTGCTATTACTACTATTACAACTGCTACAAAATTGTTACTACTGTTACCGTTACCACTGTTACTGTTACCACTGCTATCAAACTATCATATTATTGTGCTACCGATCACTTTGCTGCAGATATTTAATCTCTAGGTGTGGTTGAATTGACAACTCAACTGCTACTACTTACAAATATTGTTTGGCTCCCCTTGTGTCGAATCTATTAATTTGGGTTGAATACTCTACCCTCGAAAACTGTTGCGATCCCCTATACTTTTGGGTTATCAAGACCTTTTTCTCGCGCCGTTGCCGGGGAGCATAGCTATACTTGTTAAGTCACTTGGGATTATTATCTATTTATCACTATGAAGAATCTAAAAGATCGAAGAACCAAGACCGTTCCCTCTAAGACGAGGGGAGGTAAGGAATTGCCATCTAGCTCTGCACTTGATTCACCTTCTGTTTTAAATAGACTTGCAACACCACCACATGCTATTAATCTTGATATGTCGCAAGTTGTTGATGATGCTACTTCTGCTATGAATGACAATTATGATGATGCTAGTACCTTGCTTTGATGATAATGTGGCACTAGGTGAATTTCTTGATGAAAAAATTACTAGAGCTAAAGATATTGAGAATGCTGAAACTGATGAAATTACTAAAACTAATGAAGTCTTTGAAACTGAGAATTATGAAACACCTATTAGACCTAGCTCTCCTAGATTTGAAATACCTAAGATACCTGAGGGTTATGTTATGGATGAGGAGATAGCTAGAGACTTTCTTGCTTGCAATGATAG
The DNA here is from genome assembly GCA_011799875.1 of Thinopyrum elongatum. NCBI lineage: Eukaryota > Viridiplantae > Streptophyta > Magnoliopsida > Poales > Poaceae > Thinopyrum > Thinopyrum elongatum. The sequence goes on from CM022299.1 coordinate 422,516,738, forward strand.
GGATGACCTTAAGAAATTATTATGCAAACTGAAAGAAAAAACTTGAATGCTAGAATGAAATGTGATCCTAATTAAGTTTGCTACTTCACCTATCTTTGTTACTGATAAGGATTATGAATTCTCTGTCGAACCAGAGTTAATTACTTTGGCTGAATCTGATCCTTTCCATGGCTACGAAACTGAAACTGTTGTGGCACATCTTACTAAACTAAATATATAGCCACCCTATTTGCTCATGATGAGGAAATTCGCTATTACTATATTCTCAAGTTATTTTCGTTCTCATTAAAGGGTGATGCTAAGATAAGGTACAATACTCTTGCTCCTGGTTGTGTGCATAGTCCCTAGGATATGATTTATTACTTCTCTAGAAAATATTTTCTTGCTCATAAGAAACAAGCTGCCTTACAAGAAATATTTAACTTTACGCAAATTGAAGAAGAGAGTCTCCCACAAGTTTGGGGGAGGCTTGTCCAATTGCTTAATGCTTTGCCTGATCATCCTCTTAAGAAAAATGAAATACTTGATATCTTCTATAATGGACTAACCGATGCTTCTAGGGACTTCCTAGATAGTTGTGCTGGTTGTGTTTTCAGGGAACGAACTATTGAACAAGCTGAGGAATTATTGAATAATATATTGAAAAATTATGATAATTGGACTCTTCCTGAACCACCGCCTAAACCCACTCCAAACAAGAGGGGTATCTTATTTCTCAGTCCTGAAGATATGCAAGAGGCAAAGAAATGTATGAAGGAAAAAGGTATTAATGCTGAAGATGTTAAGAAATTACCACCTATTGAAGAAATACATGGACTTGATTCACCACCACCACGGGTGGTAGAGTTAAATTCTTTATTAAATTTTGATGAAGGTGACATCCCTTACAATGTACATCCTGGCCAATGCTTATATGAATTTGATAATTACATTATGAAACAAGATCACTTCAATGCGAATGTTATGAAACAATTAAAACACAACTCTGATATGATTGCTCGCTTGAGTGATTTGTTATTTAGAATCACCAATGATGTTAGGGGTGTAGGAAAACATGCTTCTATGGTTCAAACCCAGTTAGAACAAGTTGCTAAATCTCACAGAGAATTGCTTAATGAAATGAATAATAATATGAATGATTTTGCTGTTAGAGTAACAACTAGAGGAGGCAAAATGACTCAGGAACCACTTTATCCTGAGGGACACCCTAAAAGAATTGAACAAGACTCTAAAAGAATTAACACTAATGCACCTAGTCCTTCTAAAAATAAAAAGAAAATGAAAAATGATAGCACTTTGCATACCTCTAGTGAACCTGAAATAGAAAAACCTCCTGAGGATACTAATGATGTCTCTATCTCTAATGCTGAAACTCAATGTGATAATGAACATTCATCTAGTGATAATGAAAATGATAATGATGATGTTCATGTAGACACTCAACCAGACAATGATAAAGAACCGTATAATGATGTTGAGATAGAACCTGTTGTTGATCTTGATTACCCACAACCTAAAAATAAACGTTATGATAAAAGAGACTTTGTTACTAGAAAACATGGTAAAGAAAGAGAACCATGGGTTCAAAAACCCATGCACTTTCCACCTAAACCATCTAAGAAAAAATATGATGAATAATTTGAATGCTTTGCTGAAATGCTTAGGCCAGTCTTTTTGCGCACGCTTGACTGATATTTTAAACACGACCCCTTATGCAAAATACATGAAAGAGATTGCCACTAACAAAAGAAGGATACCTGAAGCTGAAATCTCCACTATGCTTGCTAATTATTCTTTTAAGAATGGAGTACCTAAAAAACTTGGAGACCCGGGGATACCAACTATACCTTGCTCCATCAAAAGAAATTATATCAAAACTGCTTTATGTGATCTAGGAGCTGGTGTTAGTGTTATGCCTTTCTCTTTATATAAAAGGCTTGATTTGAATAAACTCACACCTACTGAAATATCTTTGCAAATGGTTGACAAATCAACTTCCATACCTATCGGTATTTGTGAGGATGTGCCTGTTGTTGTTGCAAATGTTACTATCTTGATAGACTTTGTTATACTTGAGATGCCCAAGGACGACAACATGTCGATTATCCTTGGTAGACCCTTTTTGAATACTACAGGGGCTGTTATTGATTGCAATAAAGGCAAGGTCACTTTCCATATCAATGGTAATGAGCATACGGTGCATTTTTCAAAGAAACAATTCCAAGTGAATGGTATTAATGTTATTGAAAAATCTTTGACACTCACTATTGGAAGTTTTCAACTACCTCTACCTACTGCCAAAAAGAAATATGACATACTTATTGTTGGGGATATGCACATCCCCATTGAGGTAACTTAGTGTTTTACGAAAGTTCTTTGGTTTCATGCTAATCGAAAGTGCTTGTTAAACAGACTTGGTCAACCACTACTGCAGGATGCTGCTAACGCGACACTACGATCAGAGACCCTTTGACGAAACTGTGTGCGATGCATTAATCGCAAATGGGGATGTAAAAAAACCATCAAAAAAGATGCAAAACATTAGCGATGGCGGAGACATCAAACACGGTTCAGATTTTAGTTACGTGTGCGATGCTGGGCATACGGTTTAGTTCAATGAACTATTTGTGATGAGGCAGAATAATAGAAACGGGTAGCCAGATGAAGGCGTCTGCGATATACAGCATACAGTTCACTCTGATAAAATGTTTGTGATGAGGCGGAACAACAGAAACGGGCAGCTAGATGAAGGTGTGTGCGATATACGGCATACAGTTCACTCAGATGAACAGTTTGTGATTAGGCAACACAAAAGAAATGGTCAAGGTGTGTGCGATATATGGCATACAGAACAGTATTCTTTACTGTGAATAGTGTGCTCTGTTGGGCACACAAGTATATGGATCATAGCCTTGGGCGAGCAATGTGCCCGCACGCGTCGTTCTAGCTCGATGTTCCTTCTATGCTAAGTTTTCATTAATTGATGGCGTTTTATGAACACGCCGCCGTTTCCCACCATTTCCTCACCGGTTTCCCACCGCCACCCAGCGATATTGCGCGCGACGCACGGAGGCAACAAGTGCAGCCTGTAGCACATCCACCTTTTCCAAGCATGCCAACCCACCAAAGCGCCTCCTCTGCCATCAACCTCCTCGACGAGGAAAACGAGAGGGCGCCATGGCCCGTCGAGGCCGAGGCGCTCCCCGGCAACGTGATGGATGATGCAGTGATGCGCGTCATCGCCAGGGTTGAGCAGACCCTTGGCGCATGGCGCTTCAGCGCCGTGGATCAAGATAGGCATGTCAGCGCCAAGAGGCTGCAGCTCGCCGCACAACATGATCGATGGCGCGCCGCAGAGCAAGCTAGGTGCGTCCGCGTCGATAGGCTGCGGCTCGCCGCACAGCGAGACCGTTGGAGCACCGCGGAGCGAGAGGTGCGGCGCGTCGTACAGCAAGAGCGGATCCATCGGCGCTTGCCTGCTGTCGACAGGGCGTCGCAGCTGGGTACACGTCCCATCAGTACCCCCATTCCTCGCTAGGAGTGGGCAGAGGCCATCTGCGCTGTACTTGCACCAGAGGCCGACTGCGCCGTACTTGCACCGGACGCCCGCCGTGCCGTTCGCATGGGTCACGCCGTTCGCCTTGTCCGCGGCCCACTCGATGCCAACGCGCTGGTCGCTAGGCTCGACCAACTCCTTGGCCCAGGTGTCCACCTAGACGCAGTAGAGGAACATGGTCGTCGCATCCTCGAGCTGGTGATCTCCGATGAAATAGCCAACTTGGAGCTCGAGATCGCGCTCCAGATGTACCGCGAGCGTGTCGACCGCTTGGACGAACGCCTGCACGAGTTCAGGCCGAGCTAAGAGCTACCGTAGGCAAGGGCTGCTGGTCATGGTCTCGTGGACGCATTTTATTTTGTTGAGTCGTTTCGACTTGGATCGCTATGTATTCACAGCAATCATAATATTGCTCTGTTTCAATGTGTGTACTTTGTTTTCCGTTCTTATATGTTCTGTTTCAATGTGTGTGTATATGCTTTCCATTCTATATATGTGGATGATAACAGCCAGATACAAATTAGTATACGAAAACAGATAAAGAATGGAATTCATAATATATATTAATTATTCATTAGTTCATCGCAGAGTATATATAATATCATCACATATACGTGATGATACTTAACTACTAGGTACAATGCATAAAATTGAAAACGAACAATACTAAAACTAATAATCCCTCCTAGGGGCAGTATTCCGGCAACCCCTCGCCAGCAGCTCCCTGGTGCGCGGCGTCTTCCCAGCACGGAGGCAGTACTCCGCCTCGTCCGCCTCGCAGTGCTTGACGTACCGATCTGCCTCTTGCTGGCGGACGAGCGCGAACGATCTTGCCATTTCGTTGGGCACCCACTGGAGCTCCTTGTCGGTGGCACGTTGGAGCTTATCGACCCACCTCCACGTAGCGATGAGGCGCCTAACGCCTTTGACCTTCCTCGCGAAGTACCCATCTTCGTACACCTCCTCCGCACGATGACGAGCCCGCCCCCAAAGCTCCACCGCCTCCTTTTTCCAGGCGGCATCACGGGCTTCACATGCCGCCTGGTACCTGGCTTCCTCCTCCACATCTCCTTCTTGAATGCCACTTGCCTGGCTTTCTCAGCCGACGGCAGTGACTTCCATAGACAAAGATTGTACTGGCCCCAAAACCACTCCAAAGTTTGGGGGTCCGGTGCAACCTCGTCCGGTGGCGCGTAGGGGTCCTCCTCATCGCTGCTCTTTGACTGAGCGTCCTCGAGGGGCGACGCCTCCTCATCGGCGCGTGGGCAGATCGGCGGCGCCATGGCAGAGATTTGAGAGAGAGAGAGAGGGCGAGTGAGGGGAGGATGTAGATGAGAATGAAGGCGGGATGATGTGAGGAAGGTAGTATTTATTGGTGGCCGGAATCTAGATCGATGGGAACAGTACGGACGCCGGTCACCAGAATTTACAAGTACTGTAGTTTGAATTACACATGATTCCCGCAGCAAAAGCCGTGTGTGAACTTAATAGCTGACAGCTTCCAATACAGAACCGTGTCTGATTAATAACCCGCCGCCCCGTGCCACTCACCTTCCAAACCTCGAGGCGCAAAATAGAGTGCCAATCGTGTGGGGCCCGGTTGTCTTACCAGATCTTTACATTTTCTTTTTTCAACACTGGATATTTACATCGTCTGATCATTTTTCCAATTTTTTGGAATTTAAATGCCATGGCACTCCATGCATGTGTCCAAGCCGTTATGGTTAGCCGCTGCATGTAGACGTAGTTCAAATTTGGATTACGGTCATTAAATGGCTAGAAAATCACTTAAATGTCTTAAAAAAGACAAATGACCCCTGAAATTTTCCAAATTTTGACATGACAGTTGTATTACTGCATGTTAACTGTAGAATTTTTTTGAAGCCCATAAGAGGAAGCTATCGTCGATTCATCATCAAACATGCATTGTTCCCTCTCGGAACCACGAGCCTTCTAGTGAGTTGCTCCGGTTTGTGTGGGGTGTGTGTCCAAACTTTCGTCAAACAAGCCAATTTTTTTACCACATCATCTTGGTGGCATGACATTACGTCAAGCAAGGTTTCATGTGTTTCTGATCATTTTTTATTTTTTTAGAATTTAAATGGCATTGCACTCCATGCATGTGTCTAGGCCGTGACACCAATATGTTTGAAAATTCCTTCCAATTTATTGCACATGGAATTAACTCGCACACAAGTACACAAAAATATGATTTTTCAAACTGTTATGTTTAGCCGTTGCATGTAGATGTTGTTCAAATTTGAATTACGGTCATTAAATTGCTAGAAAATAACTTAAATGTCTTTAAAAGGTCAAATGACCCCTAGAATTTTCCAAATTTTCACATGACAGTTGTATTAGTGCATGTTAACTGTAGAATTTTTTTAAGCCCATAAGAGGAAGCTATCTCCCATTCGTCATCAAACATGCATTGTTCCCTCTCGAAACCACGAGCCTTCTAGTGAGTTGCTCCGGTTTGTGAGGGGTGTGTGTCCAAACTTTCATCAAACAGGCCAAATTTTTTACCACATCATCTTGTTCACATGACATTACGTCAAGCAAGGTTTCATGTGTTTCTGATCATTTTCTAATTTTTTGGAATTTAAATGCCATGGCACTCCATGCATGTGTCTAGGCCGTGACACCAATATGTTTGAAAATTCCTTCCAATTTACTGCACATGGAATTAACTCGCATACAAGTACACAAATATGATTTTTCAAACCGTTATGGTTAGCCGTTGCATGTAGATGTAGTTCAAATTTGAATTATGGTCATTAAATGGCTAGAAAATCACTTAAATGTCTTTAAAAGGTCAAATGACCCCTGGAATTTTCCAAATTTTCACATGACAGTTGTATTAGTGCACATCAACTGTAGAAAATTTTGAAGCCCGTAAGAGGAAGCTATCTCCCATTCGTCATCAAACATGCATTGTTCCCTCTTGGAACCACGAGCCTTCTAGTGAGTTACTCCGGTTTGTGAGGGCTGTGTGTCCAAACTTTTGTCAAACATGCCAAAATTTTTACCATGTTATCTTGGTGGCATGACATTACATCAAGCAAGGTTTCATGTGTTTCTGATCTTTTTTTTTAACTTTTTGGAATTTAAATGCCATGGCACTCCATGCTTTGTGTCATAGCCATGAGACCAATATGTTTGAAAATTCCTTCCAATTTACTACAAATGGAATTAACTCACACACAAGTACACAAATATGATTTTTCAAACCGTTATGGTTAGCCGTTGCATGTAGATGTAGTTCAAATTTGAATTACGGTCATTAAATGGCAAGAAAATCACTTAAATGCCTTTAAAAGGTCAAATGACCCCTGGAATTTTCCAAATTTTCAAATGACAGTTGTATTAGTGCACGTTAACTGTAGAAATTTTTTGAAGGCCGTAAGAGGAAGCTATCGCCCATTCGTCGTCAAACATGCATTGTTCCCTCTCGGAACCACGAGCCTTCTAGTGAGTTGCTCCGGTTTGTGAGGGGTGTGTGTCCAAACTTTCGTCAAACATGCCAATTTTTTTACCACGTCATCTTGGTGGCATGACATTACATCAAGCAAGGTTTCATGTGTTTCTGATCTTTTTTTTAACTTTTTGGAATTTAAATGCCATGGCACTCCATGCTTTGTGTCATAGCCGTGAGACCAACATGTTTGAAAATTCCTTCCAATTTACTGCACATGGAATTAACTCGCACACAAGTATACAAAAATGATTTTTCAAACCGTTATGGTTAGCCGTTGCATGTAGATGTAATTCAAACTTGAATTACAGTCATTAAATGGCTAGAAAATCACTTAAATGTCTTAAAAGGTCAAATGACCCCTAGAATTTTCCAAATTTTCAAATGGCAGTTGTATTAGTGCACGTTAACTGTAGAAATTTTTTGAAGGCCGTAAGAGGAAGCTATCGCCCATTCGTCGTCAAACATGCATTGTTCCCTCTCGGAACCACGGGCCTTCTAGTGAGTTGCTCCTTTTTGTGAGGGGTGTGTATCCAAACTTTCGTCAAACATGCCAATTTTTTACCACGTCATCTTGGTGGCATGACATTACATCAAGCAAGGTTTCATGTGTTTCTGATCTTTTTTTTAACTTTTTTGGAATTTAAATGCCATGGCACTCCATGCTTTGTGTCATAGCCGTGAGACCAATATGTTTGAAAATTCCTTCCAATTTACTGCACATGGAATTAACTCGCACACAAGTACATAAATATGATTTTTCAAACCGTTATGGTTAGCCGTTGCATGTAGATGTAGTTCAAACTTGAATTACGGTCATTAAATGGCTAGAAAATCACTTAAATGTCTTAAAAGGTCAAATGACCCCTAGAATTTTCCAAATTTTCAAATGATATTTGTATTAGTGCACGTTAACTATAGAAAAAATTTGAAGGCCGTAAGAGGAAGCTATCGCCCGTTCGTCATCAAACATGCATTGTTCCCTCTCGGAACCACGAGCCTTCTAGTGAGTTGCTCCGGTTTGAGAGGAGTGTGTGTCCAAACTTTCGTCAAACATGCCAATTTTTTTACCACGTCATCTTGGTGGTATGACATTACATCAAGCAAGGTTTCATGTGTTTCTGATCTTTTTTTTAACTTTTTGGAATTTAAATGCCATGGCACTCCATGCTTTGTGTCATAGCCGTGAGACCAATATGTTTGAAAATTCCTTCCAATTTACTGCACATGGAATTAACTCGCACACAAGTACACAAATATGATTTTTCAAATCGTTATGGTTAGCCGTTGCATGTAGATGTAGTTCAAATTTGAATTACGGTTATTAAATGGCTAGAAAATCACTTATATGTCTTAAAAGGTCAAATGACCCCTGGAATTTTCCAAATTTTCAAATGACAGTTGTATTAGTACTACAAATTTTCTCGTACATTTAAAACACCATCCATTGTCACTTTACTCCAAATTCGTCTTTCACAGCTAATAAAAAATATCAACAACATCACACACAGTTGTTTTGCAGGAACTGTTTGCGATGAAAATTCATGGGTCTATTTAACTGTTCCTCCTTAAGCTTCGTCGGCTCGTCTGCTCCAGTGCCGACAACCCCCGAATCCACGAATCCCCATTCCCGCAACCCCATCTTGCAAAAGATGACACCGTGGAAACGCTTCGTGAGGGCCCGTACGGTGGCCGCGTCCTCCCCGAGCACCGCCCGGGGCCGCCTACGCCGAGAGTACCGCCGCATCCACATTGAGCGGGGCCGCATCCGCAGAGAAGGCATCTGCGACAGCCGACAGGGCAGCTGCAGCAGCCGAGACGGCTGCAGCAGCTGCTGTGACGGCGGCTGCAAATGCCGAGAGCGCTCGAGCTGGCTTCCCTGCCGCCGATGTCGCCCTGGCCCTGGTCGAGGCCATCCACGCCAAGATCGAGGACGCAGACGCCAAGATATTCCAGGCCACCTAGGAATCCAGCATGCAACCCACGTCCAAAAAGGCGGCGGTGGTCATGGAGCACCTGCTTCCTCATGTGATCGCCGAGCAGGAGCTGGTGATGCAGGAGGCGGCGGAGATCGAGGAGCGCCGGGAAGAGGAGTTGTGCGTGGCCGAGGTCGAGGTAGAGAAGAGTCTGTCCGTCGAGGAATCGGCGGTGGAGTACCAATGCGAGCTCTGGCGCAGCCACTACTATGAGTACTACAACCTTGAGGGCAGCGTCGAGGACGAGGACGAGGACGCGGTCGACTTCAGCAGGGGGGACGCGGAGTCCACCAACAGCGGCATGTCGCCAGGACAAGTCATCGACGCCTCATCTCACACCGGCGATGCATAGGCCGGTGTGGCGGCGGCTTTGTTAAAATTATGCGTACTTAGGCTTTGTTTTTAATGCTGGTCTTTTGTTAGAGCAATGTTTAGGTCAACTGGCTCTATTTAATTACTAGAATTGCTCGATTTGGTAAGTGTGGTCTGTGTGCTGTACACTCTTTTGTGTGCCCAAATTAGCAAGCGATGTTAAATTATGCAATGACGTGGATGAGGACAGTACCCAGGGAAGTTTACACCAAAATTTGAATTATCAAACTCATCCCATGTGCATAAAGCAGAAGAATCATTTGCGATGCACACAATCGTTCAAAGTGAATGGTGTCCGGCGGCACCGCGCGCAAAGTTTCCCACCATATTTCAAATTTTTTGGCCTACCGCCAAAATATCTACCCCCGTCCCCCTTCCCCACCCCCTTTTCTCCCTGACCACAAGTCACATTTCCCCTGTTTCCTCCTTCCTTCCTTCGAAAGCTATAGCCGCTTCCTCGCTCTCACCATCTCGCATCCTACCGCCGGGGTCGCCATGGTCTTCTTCAATGACCTCTCCAGCGGTTCCTCCTCCGATGACGAATTTTTCAACACCCAAGTTTTGCCTCTCTTCTCTCTCTCGGGTTATGACTTGGAATGAAGGATTTTAACCCTGCGGTCGATTTGAGTCATTTCTTCCTCTTGTAGCTCCCTAGGACCATCAGTTGCAACGAATGGAGTGGGGTGGCTGAAGATCTGCCTGCTCGTTGTCACCATCAATCTCCATGCATGAAGCTAGTTGCGTTTGAATCTATGGATAGTGGGGGGAAGTTTCTGGCATGTGCAGAGAAGGTTAGCCCCACTTTCGTTGTTACAAATCTTTTGTTAGATGTGATTCAGACACTGTCACTGTGCTATGTTATTGTGGATGTTAAGACAATGTCACAGTTTGTACCTAGTATCTAAAAATGTTGCCGTCTCATCAGCGGTGCCATTAGAAAATTATTTGGCACCGCTTCAGTAGTTTGTGCAGCTAACTTTGGTCCACACATCCGAGCAGCCAAGCAGTAAAATACTAAATATTTATGGCACGAAGGAACTGGGCATTGGAGCAACTAGGTGCTCCGGAGTCTGGGTCCCTGATTTTTTTTCCACTGCATCGGCTCGCCAGTGCAGGGCACCGATGCCAAATGTAGCAACAGTTGTCTTTACACCGGTTTTGGCATACACAGTGGATGGCCTTAGTGCTATTAGTTCTATGTTACTAAATTTGTGCATGTACACACCTGTTAGTATCAATTTGCTGTCATCCAAACACTGTCGCTATGCTGTTGCAGTTATATTTAGCTTCCTCATAAAATGTTCAATTTGTTATTTATAGTACATGACTAAGAACTTGTAGCGTTATTGTAGTTAATTATAGCTTCTGATGTTTCAGAATTTGGTTGTTGTCTCAGTAGCAATTAATTCATTTGCACATTGATCTTTTTGAGAAGATATGTCAAAATTAACCTGTTTCTTCAGTTTATCAAAATATGTATTTGGTGATTTTCTATGTTGCTAGAAACCCATTTCCCCTACAATTGTTACTGATCTAGTTTTAAATATTATTGGATGAACGGAAGTGTTCTTACCCGGAGTGGGTTGATCAAGAGTGGCCACAGTCTTTGAAGATTTGCCTAGCAAAGCTCTGGAGCATGTAAGAGGAAGAGAATAGAGGTAGGCTTAGAGAAAGTGTTGTCAACGCTGAAGAATATTTGAAGATGCGGGATAAAAAGAGGAAGATGGAGAATGAGCTCAGATTTTTTAAATCAGACTTTGCAAAATGGTGTTGGCGAAGGAGGAGGCACTTTCCCAGTTGGCCAGTGCAAAACAGGTTCTTACTAAACTAAAAGCAGAGGTGGATAAGATGAGCCTGGATGATCTCGATTAGGGAAATGAATATATTGTTCTAATATTGTTCTTATGAAGGTGAACTAGCTATATGCTGTACTGTGCTGTTTTCAGGTTGCTATCGTACTGTGATGTTAAAATATATTTATGTGCCTGATATGAAATTGGCAAACAGCTGTTCGATATGAAATGTGAATTTGCGTAATACTAGAATTATTAATTATAAACTAATAAACCTGCTAAATGGGTCATGGAACTTTGCAAACGGTTCTAGCAGTAAAAGCGCTTGTGATGGATAGCCCAATGCCATATAGTTTTCTTCATCAAATCATGTGTGATGTAGTTGAATAAAAGCAAACGGTTAACCGAGGCAGAGTGTGTGTGATAGTTACACCTATCACACACGAGGCTATACATAAAACTGTGTGGGATGTATATACGAACGGAAACGTTTTCCCTGGATTGACTGTGTGGGATGTACATACGAACGGAAACATTTTCCCTGGATTGACTGTGTGGGATGTACATAAGAACGGAAATGTATTCCTTGGATTGACTGTGTGGAATGTACATAACAAATGAAAATGTTTATTTGGGACTGACTATGTGGGATGTACTTACGACCGGAACCGATTGGACCTGTATGACCGTATTTGATCACTCGTCGGTCGCACATGATCTCATTTTGCCGAGCGTGTGTGACCGGAGGGCCTATCCCCGATGGTTTCTGGGTCATCTGGGAAGGACCCCCCTATCGCAGTCACTCACTAGGCGACGGTTCAAAACACCGTCGCGGAAAGGGGTTAAAAACCGTTTGTATAGCACCTCGCTGTACCAGTGAACCTTATTGATGGATCATTTTTGAGAGGTATGTGGTCAATGAATCTAGTAGTCACAACCTGCTGTCCTTACCTTTTGTTTTATGTTTTTCTTAGTTAAATAAAATAAAATTTTCATGTTTAGTCTGTTTTCTGATTTGTCCGTGCAATAAAAAATAACCCAAAAATAAAAGTTCTCAGAATGCCCTGAAAATTTAACATGATTTTTTTCTGAATATTTCTGAATTTCTGGTACAAATAACATCAGAGGGGGGGTGCCCCTGGTGCCCACAAGACATTAGGGTGCACCAGCAACCCCAGGCGTGCCCTGGTGGGTTATAGTCCCCACGTGGGCCCCTCACTTATTTCTTTAGCCCATGTCATCTCTTAACTCCAGAAAAAGAAATCACTATAGCTCCCTCTCTCATTTTCTTGCTCTCAAACCGGCGGATTTCGATCTCTTTGCTCGAAGCTCCATTTCCGAAACTGTTTTGGGGGATTTCTACTTGGTATGTGACTCCTCCATTGCTCCAATTAGTTTTGGTTTAGTGGTTTATATTTTGAATAATTAGCTACTCTTGGTGCTGCTGTAAATGGGCTTGCATGTTGAATTCTTAGAGTTCTAAGTAGTTTGAATGCTTAATATAGCCTCTAGGCATCCTTATGAGTAGTTGATATCAATCTTGCAAAGTTTTATTGACAAAATTTTGTGACCCAAAAATTTCAGAAATTTGTACGCGAATAAAATGTACCTCTTTGGAAGGAGTTCTTCGAGGAGGAGGTCCTCGGAGGCATCATCGAGTAGTGGCTCAATACGACGGCCTTATGTTGAGCCAAATGCAAGCTCGTTGCGGGATGCCGCTACCAAATCATGCTTATGGCCGTGTAACGAATTCATGGTAGGTGCAGGTATCAAGGAGGAATTCGAGCAATTTATTCACAACACCGAGCTCTCTCCCTTCATCGCTGATGAGTGCATTCAACATCTCGACCTTACAGAAACATTCACAAAGAAATTTAAATATTTTCCTCGTGAGTCTAGAGTTTCATTTAGCCTTTATGATCATCCCTTTACCATGCCTTTATACATGTTATGTGATGCGTGCAAAATTCCATATTGGGGTTCGCTAGACGAACCACCAAAGTCTGAGTATGAGTTATTTTTAACTAGTCATTGTTACGGCGAGGATAGAGGACTGTCACAAGGTAGAATAAAAGTATTCATTTTCCATCTATCCACTACTTTGCACTCTTTAATGGCAGATGCATCGTAGGCAAGCAGGATTGCAGCACGTTATGTGCCCCTGACTTGAGCCTCATACACACCGCTCTGACAGGAATTAAACATTATAACCTTGGAGCGATCGTTGCACGGAGATTGCAATGTAACACTGAAAGTGGCCACTTTTATGGTGGGATATGTGCATCTTGTTTAGCTAAGGAGGTTGGTGTGTCACCTTTGCCTAACAATCCCATTCTACCTACCGAGTACTTAGACTTTGAGGCCATGAAGCGCCATAAGTTCCTTAAGGGCACAATCACTAATTATACTTACAACTTGAGGTTCAATAAGGAACCCATTGTACCTATTGTTTTGCCTGCACCTGCTCTCTTTGATTATCACAGTAAGAGAAGATATTACGTTCTTGAGAGCGAGGCCCGCGCGTACAATGCGGAGGTTGAGGCTGCCAGACGGGCTGAGGAGGCTGCACCAAGAGCCTCCGTGGGCTATCACTCAGATTATTATCCAGGCCGCGGATGGTGATTACCAAGCTAGGCCAAAATCCTAAGCTTGGGGGAGTACGTATTCCCACCGACATTATATTCATGTTCACACATTTCATTCCAGTTGTCGGTGTCCACACTTTTTCATTGTATTATCCATCCTAGATTTATTTTCTCGCTTTCTTCTTGTGTGTTTGAAAAACTTTGAGAAAACCCAAAAATATTTCTTGCTTCTTTTCGGTTTTTCTTTCTAGTTTAAATTAGTTGTAGTATTAAAAGAAAACCCAAAAAGATTTCTCGATTCTTCTTTTGCTTGTTGGGAGCTTTCCCGTGTAAATAGTTTTTCTCATTTTTGTTTTTCCTTCTTTAATTTGCTTTCTTCAAGAAAAACTAAAAACTCAAAAAATATTTCAGTGTGTTTCTCTGAAATTTTTTTTTATTGGGTCATACCAAGGAGAAGACCACGATGAAAATGTTGAGTGGCTCTCATATACATTATTGTTGATCTAACAAAGAGCCCAAATTACTTTGTCTTCTCCTTTTGAATAAAATGTTAGCAGATTCCAGCTTAGTCCACGACACTCTTGCACTATTATTATTTTCATATCATTCGGTTGTGCAAGTGAAAGGCAATAATGACTATATTTGATGAAGTGACTGTGGCAGAGAAAAGCGGGTATGAACTCAACTTGTTTTTGTTTTTGTAAATATGTTTAACCTAGTATCCATGATTCAGCATATTATGATCAAACATGTTTGCAATGACAATTAGAGATTATAGTTGCTCATGCCATGGTTAAGTAGCTAGGAGTGGATAATGATTTATCTTGGGTGTCAACATGCATTAAAATGATTGTGATGTAGTATGATGATATGGTATCCTCCTCTGAATGTTTCAAGTGGCTTGACTTGGCACATGTTCATGCATGTAGTTGAATCAAAACCAACATAGCCTCTATGATATTTATGTTCATGGTGTTCATATCCTACTCATGCTAGTATTCAATGTTGATTATTCATGAAGCATGCTCATGACCGTTTTCGCTCTCTAGCTGGCCGCTTCTCAACCTATTTGCTAGCCTTCACCTGGACTAAGCGGGAATACTGCTTGTGCATAAAAAAACTTAAACCAAAGTTATTCCAAATGAGTCCACTATATCTACCTATATGCGGTATTACCCTACCGTTCCAAGTAAATTTGCATGTGCCACCTCTAAAATTTCAAATGAACATCTGTTTTGTGTGCCTGGACCGCTCATGGAGCAACAGGGGGCGGTCAGTATCTTCCATGGTAAGCGGGTTATTCTCATGATGAGTGTTTATTCACTCGTCCTTGCACGAGAGGGGCGGTAATAGGGATGCCTAGTCCCGAAATCAAAAATTGCAAATAATTAAACAAAACTCCCCCAGGACTGTTGTTGGTACGGACGGTATCCGTGGATTCGGCTAGCCGTGGAGTGTGTTTGATGGTGGAGGGGGAGTAAACCTTTACTTTTACCGCTTGGGAACCGCCGCTAATGTGTTTAGCATGGAAGATATTGATAACTCTTGGTCGTAACCTTGACAGGAAGGGTGCACCTCCCAAAATTATATTTATCTCTGTTTTAAGCTTTGAGCTCTAGTACCTCTGCAAATCTCTGCTTCCCTCTGTGAAGGGACTATCTATTTAATTTTATGTTGAGTCATCACCTTCTCAAAAAAGCGCCAGACCTGAGAGCACTATTATCATCCTCGTGCATTGTGTATAGTTAATGTTGAACGCATCATGACTGGATCTTTTCTACCATGAATTACAATTGTTTAGTCGCTGCTTGAACTTTGGAGGTGCTCTGCATTTATGTTTTGCGTTCTCAGAAAGGGCTAGTGAGATACCACTATTGTCATATTATATCATGATTGTTTTGACAAAGTGTTTGCATTTGAGATATTTTATAATTGCTTGCTAGCTGTTTATGCTATTGATATGAGTTAATATAACTCCTAAGAGTTATTGTTGACATGGTTAGTCATGATCTTTGCTGAAAACCTGGGTGCTACTTAAGCCTATATATGTAAACAAGAACAAAAGAGTTCATAAAAGTTTTTCTTTATCACTTTCAGTTTGTCAACTGAATTGCTTGAGGACAAGAAAATGTTTAAGCTTGGGGGAGTTGATACGTCTCCGTCGTATCTACTTTTCCTAATGCTTTTGCTCTTGTTTTTTACTCTAATTTGAATGATATGAATGAAACTAACCCGGACCGACGCTGTTTTCAACAGAACTACCATGGTGTTGTTTTTTGTGCAGAAATAAAAGCTCTCAGATTTGAAAGAAACTTTTTTGAGAATTATTTTAGAATATATAAAAAAATACAGGAACCAAGAACCACTGGAGGGGGTGCCCTGGATGGCCCCGATACACCAGGGCGCGCCACCCCTCCAGGCGTGCCCTGGTGGGTTGTGGGGCCCTTGTGGCCCCTCTGACCCTAATTCCAACTCCATAAATACCTATTTTTGGAGAAAAAATAAGAGTGGAAGTTTTATCGCGTTTCACGATACGGAGCCATTGCCACCTCCTGTTCTTCATCGGGAGGCTAGATCTGGAGCCCGTTCGGGGCTCCGGAGAGGGGAATCTTCGGTCTTCATCATCACCAACCCTCCTTCATCACCAATTCCATGATGCTCCCCACCGAGAGTGAGTAATTACTTCGTAGGCTCGCTGGTCGGTGAGGAGTTGGATGAGATTCATCATGTAATCAAGTTAGTTTTATTAGGGCTTGATCCCTAGTATCCACTATGTTATGAGATTGATGTTGTTATGACTTTGCTATGCTTAATGCTTGTCACTAGGGCCCGAGAGCCACGATTTCAGATCTGAACCATTTATGTTTCCACCATTATATCTATGCTCTTGATCCGATCTTGCAAGTCATATGCACCTATTATGTGTTATGATCCATAAACCCCATTGTGACAGTAATTGGGATACTTTCCGATGATGACCGTAGTTTGAGGAGTTCATGTATTCGCTATGTGTTAATGCTTTGTTCCGGTTCTCTATTAAAAGGAGGCCTTAATATCCCTTAGTTTCCTTATGGACCCTGCTGCCACGGGAGGGTAGGACAAAAGATGTCATGGAAGTTCTTTTCCATAAGCACGTATGACCATTTCCGGAATACATGCCTACATTATATTTATGAACTGGAGCTAGTTCTGTGTCGCCCTAGGTTATGACTGTTATATGATGAATATTATCCAACGAATTCACCGATCCAATGCCTACGAGTTTTCCGCATATTGTTCTTGCTAAGTCACTATTGCTATTGCTACTGTTACAACTGCTACAAACTGTTACTGTTGTTACCGTTACCACTGTTACTGTTACCACTGCTATCAAACTATCATATTACTGTGCTACTGATCACTTTGCTGCAGATATTTAATCTCCAGGTGTGGTTGAATTGACAACTCAACTGCTAATACTTACAAATATCCTTTGGCTCCCCTTGTGTCGAATCTATAAATTTGGGTTGAATACTCTACCCTAAAAAATTGTTGCGATCCCCTATACTTGTGGGTTATCATGATTTATTTCATGCGTGAGTCTATCTTGTCTACATCATGTCATCTTGCTTAAGGCGTTACTTCGTTCTTTCATGAACTTAATACACTAGATGTATGCTGGATAGCGGTCGATGTGTGGAGTAATAGTAGTAGATGCAGAATCGTTTCGGTCTACTTGTCTCAGACGTGATGCCTATATACATGATCATTGCCTTGGATATTGTCATAATTATTTTCTTTTCTATCAATTGCCCAACAGTAATTTGTTTACCCACCGTATGCTATTTTCTCAAGAGAAGCCACTAGTGAAAACTATGGCCCCCGGGTCTATTTTCTATCATATATTAAAACCAAAAATATTTTGCTGCAATTTTATTTTATTTATTTTATTTTGTATTTTTTTAGATCTATCTATCAAATCCTATACTATTTAATCTTGCTCTTAACCATTGAGGGATTGACAACCCCTCTACGCGTTGGGTTGCAAGTATTTGTTGTTTGTGTGCAGGCGCTGTTTACATAGTGTTGCTTGGTTCTCCTACTGGATTGATAACCTTGGTTTCATAACTGAGGGAAATACTTATCTTTACTATACTGCATCATCCTCTCCTCTTTGAGGAAATCCCAATGCAACTCAGAAGTAGCACAACACTGGCCAAATTCATGGCAGCATCTCATTATGCTTATAACATGTTAAAGATGCCAGGGCTGATGGGTAACATTTCCATCAATTCTAACAAGAAAGATGCAGTCATATGCATTGACAACCTTACAGGGATGTTGTCGTGGCAGAAACCACCAAGGCAGCAACCCCTACAAGCAAAAAGAAGAGCAAGAAGCTCGGCAAGACATCTAGCGAGAACTCCGGGAAGGGCACCTCCTGAGTGTTGATGTCGTGGTTTTCACACGGCAACCTATGGGGCCATCTGCCCCTTGTGATTCGGCAAGGGGGACGAGCACATTGCACGAAGAGCAGAAAGCATAGAGCAGCATGGCAGCAATGACACGGGCAGTTTTACCTAGGTTTGGGCCGTTGCAAGGTGTAAAACCCTACTCCTACTTTGGTGGATTGATGAATGGATGGTGGTGGAGGCGCAGCACTCTAGCCCGGCAGGGTCGCCTCGGGGCGGGAGCAGCTACACGCGTACGAGAGTACGGGGGTCCGAATCCTTTCTAAGGTTGCCATGGCCCTCCTTTTATAGATCAAGGGGTCACCACAATGGCAAATCAGTCATTGCATACTGATTAGATAGCAAACAGTGTTATCATACCTAACTCTGCAGACAAGACAGAGCACATTAAATGCACCGCTTAGTGTCACATCGTAGCGTAGCCCGGCAAGCCTTGCTGTGCCGTTCGGCCACCTTCTCGCCTGCCTGCGTGACACTTCCCTGGACGGGTGTCATTTGGAGGTGATTTCCTCTGGAAGTGGCTGCCACGTGCCAAATAACGGCCACTTAGCCACTTGGGGGCTCGACACCGCATCGATCGATGACTTGCGTTGTTGTGAGGTGGAGTGTTGGAGCCTTGGCGGGGTAATCCGCCCTCGGCGTCTCCGGCAAGCCTGCCGGGGCAATCTTGAGACTTACTTTCGGGGCAACCTCGTCCCCGCCAGGCTCGCCTGCCCGGCAAGGGAGGTTTTTTCTTAGTGGTATCTTGCTCCTTTGGTTGGTCTTGGTCTTCTTGATCCGCCCTTTGATTCCTCAAAGAGCTGATCTCTTCTGCTTGGTCTTGTCTTGGAAGCTGAGAGTTGCCGGACCGGAGGGTTTCTGTCCGTGCACAAGTTAGGGGAAAACATACACCCCTGTTTGTGTACCCCGACAGAAGCCCCCGGGCCTGAGCCACACGTGTCGCATGGCACGTTGGGTTAGGCCCCAAACAGTGCACGGACATGTGCCGAGAGAATATTGCGCGTGCAGTGGTTTGTCATGATGACCAGTCAATCCAACGCCCACTTCACGTAATTACCATGGGTCGTGGGAGCGTGGGACTGCAGCATTCGGACCTCGACCTTACCGATGGCTTTAGGAGGCTGCCGGAGGGCGCGGACGCTTCTGCTGCCGAGGAGAAGGCCGCCCCCTATGCCGACAAGGTCCTCGCCGTCCTCACTGCTCCGCGGGTTCACTAGGCGCGGCCTTGAACTATTCTTGCCATCGCGCTGTCCTGTAACAAAACATGGTGCATATCCTGTATTTAGACATTGTATTTCTTATGCTTGTGTGGAACTGATGTCTTTATTTAATCTCATCTGCATGTCTTATCCCTTTTGAGTTCACCCGTTGGTGTTCGTACGATTAGTCTTTGTGTGAATTTTGGTTGCCTACCGGTATCATACTGTTGCGATTGTCGTAAGGGTCGGGCCCTTAGCAGTTATCTTGGCGAGGATACGTCCCGGCAGGTTTCTCCTTGGCAGTTTTTGACACAGCCACCCATTTCTGCGAGCAGGCTCAAAACAGAGCGGGGGCGCAGAGAAAAAACTAGTAAGGCGCCGTCACACAAAAGATTTCCTCATACGAACATCTTGGTACCCGAGGGATAAGCAAGTGCAAATTTTAGGTGTATAACGACGCAATGATTGCGTGGATTTAGCTTTCATTCTCGCTCCCTTCCTCCCCCTTCAGCCGCGGCCGCTTGTCGCGTTCGCATGCTTCAGGAAGGATGGCACCGCGCGCGCTGCCCTTCGGCTCCCGGTAGGTGCCGGCAAGAATCATATGTATCTTGCGGGCGGCAGGACGCGATGCAGGGCACGACCGGTTTCTCTCTCCTCCCTTTTTTAAAACAATCTGTCGGCAGCTGGCATAAAAGTCACGCTAACGCGGACGGCCTTGCCGGAGCATACTTTCCGGGGCGTCAATCAATGGATTCGCACCGGCGCTCTACTCAGGATTTCCCTAGGCAGGGTAAATGCTGGATCGAGTATCACGCGCGGTCTCATCTACATTGATGATGCTAAACCCAGGATAGCTCGATTGTCGATAAGTGAGAGTGGCGGAGAGAGAAACCTTGTACCCCTACACCTTGTTCCTTTTCCCGAACGGGGCCTGCACGGTGACCATGCTGCCTGAACTGTTTAGGGTTGCCTCGCCGTCATCATTCCTTGTTCCCGTCGCTGTTGCAACCGCGGCGGAAAAAGGCGACAGAGATTGGACAGGATGGGCGGGGGAGCGATACTGCTCCCCTCCCGTCCTACTATGCCCCATCTTTTCTTGGGTGTCATGGATGATGAAGCCATCGATGAAAAGAGTGATGATGAAGATGACACGCTGCGTACGCTCTCGGGTTCGCGCAACCGCTTCCACCTACCTGGCGCGCCAAAGATGTCGTGGTTTTCACACGGCCACCTATGGGGCCATCGGCCCCTTGTGGTTCGGCAAGGGGGACAAGCGCATTGCACGAAGAGCGGAAAGCATAGAGCAGCACGGCAGCAATGACACGTGCAGTTTTACCCAGGTTCAGGCCACCGTGAGGAGTAAAACCCTACTCCTGCTTTGGTGGATTAATGAATGGATGGTGGTGGAGGCGCAGCGCTCTAGCCCGACAGGGTCGCCTCGGGGCGGGAGCAGCTACACGCATACGAGAGTACGGAGGTCCGAATCCTTTCTAAGGTTGCCATGGCCCTCCTTTTATAGATCAAGGGGTCAACACAATGGCAAATCAGTAATTGCGTACTAATTAGATAGTAAACAGTGCTATCAAACTTAACTCTGCAGACAGGACAAAGGGCATTAAATGCACCGCTTAGTGTCACATCGTAGCGTAGCCCGGCAAGCCTTGCTGTACCGTTCGGCCACCTTCTCGCCTGCTTGCGTGACACGTCCCTGGACGGGTATCATTTGGAGGTGATTTCCTCTGGAAGTGGCTGCCACATGCCAAATAACGGCCACTTAGCCACTTGGGGGCTCGACACCGCACCGATCGATGACTTGCGTTGCTGTGAGGTGGAGCGTTGGAGCCTTGGCGGGGTAATCCGCCCTTGGCGTCCCCGGCAAGCCTGCCGGGGCAATCTTGAGACTTATTTTCGGGGTAACCTCGTCCCCGGCAGGCTCGCCTGCCCGGCAAGGGAGGTTTTTTCTTAGTGGTATCTTGCTCCTTTGGTTGGTCTTGGTCTTCTTGATCCGCCCTTTGATTCCTCAAAGAGCTGATCTCTTCTGCTTGGTCTTGTCTTGGATGCTGAGAGTTGCCGGACCAGAGGGTTGCTGTCCATGCACAAGTCAAGGGAAAACATACACCCTTGTTTGTGTACCCCAACAAAAGCCCCCGGGCTTGAGCCACATGTGTCGCTGGGCACGTTGGGTTAGGCCCCAAACAGTGCATGGACACGTGGTGAGAGAATGCTGTGCGTGCAGCGGTTTGTCATGATGACCAGTCAATCATGGGTAATTACCGTGGGTCGTGGGGGCGTGGGACTGCAGCATCCGGACCTCGACCTTGCCGACGGCTTTAGGAGGCTGCCGGAGGGCGCGAACAATTCTGCTGCCGAGGAGAAGGCCCCCCCTATGCCGACAAGGTTCTCGCCATCCCCACTGCTCCGCAGGTTCGCCAGGCACGGCCTTGAACTATTCTTGCCATCGCCTTGTCCTATAACAAAACATGGTATTTGTCCTGTATTTAGACATCGTACTGCTTATGCTTGTGTGGAACTGATGTCATTATTTAATCTCATCTGCATGTCTTATCCCTTTTGAGTTCACCAGTTGGTGTTCGTATGATTATTCTTTGCGTGTATTTTGGTTGCCTGCCGGTATCATACTGCTGCGATTGTCGTAAGGGTCGGGCCCTTAGCAGTTATATTGGCGAGGATACGTCCCAGCAGGTTTTTCCTTGGCAGTTTTTGATGCAGCCACCCATTTCTGCGAGCAGGCTCGGAACAGAGCGGGGGCGCAAACAAAAAACTAGTAAGGTGCCGTCACACGAAAGATTTCCTCGTACGAACATCATGGTACCCGAGGGACAAGCAAGTGCAAATTTTAGGTCTATTACGAAGCAACCATTGCGTGGATTTAGCTTTCATTCTCGCTCCCTTCCTCCCCCTTCAGTCGTGGCTGCTTGTCGCGTTCGCATGCTTCGGGAAGGATGGCACCGCGCGCATTGCCCTCCGGCTCCCAGCAGGTGCCGGCAAGAATCATATTTATCTTGCGGGCGGCAGGACGCGATGCAGGGCACGACCGGTTTCTCTCTCCTCCCAACACCTTTTTTTTAAACAATCTGACGGCAGCTCGCATAAAAGTCACGCTAACGCGGATGGCCTTGCTGGAGCGTACTTGCCGGGGCATCATTCAACAGATTCGCACCGGCGCTCTACTCATGATTTCCCTAGGCAGGGTAAATGCTGGACCGAGTATCGCGCGCGGGCTCATCGACATTGATGATGCTAAACCCAGGATAGCTCGATTGTCGATAAGTGAGAGTGGCGGAGAGAGAAACCTTGTACCCCTACACCTTGTTCCTTTTCCCGAACGGGGCCTGCATGGTGACCATGCTGCCTGAACCGTTCGGGGCTGCCTCGCCGCCATCATTCCTTGTTCTCGTCGCTGCTGCAGCCGTGGCGGAAAAAGGCGACGGAGATTGGACAGGATAGGCGGGGGAGCGATACCGCTCCCCTCCCGTCCTACTATGCCCCGTCTTTTCTTGGGTGTCATGAATGATGAAGCCATCGATGAAAAGAGTGATGATGAAGATGACGCGCTGCGTACGTTCTCGGGTTCGTGCAAGCGCTTCCCCCTACCTAGCACGCCAAAGATGTCGTGGTTTTCACACGGCCACCTATGGGGCCATCGGCCCCTTGTGGTTCGGCAAGGGGGACGAGCGCATTGCACGAAGAGCAGAAAGCATAGAGCAACACGGCAGCAATGACACGGGCAGTTTTACCCAGGTTCGGGCCGGCGTGAGGTGTAAAACCCTACTCCTGCTTTGGTGGATTGATGAATAGATGGTGGTGGAGGCGCAGCGCTCTAGCCCGGCAGGGTCACCTCGGGGCGGGAGCAGCTACGCGCGTACGAGAGTACGGGGGTCCGAATCCTATCTAAGGTTGCCATGGCCCTCCTTTTATAGATCAAGGGGTCACCACAATGGCAAATCAGTCATTGCGTACTGATTAGATAGCAAACAGTGCTATCATACCTAACTCTGCAGACAGGACAGAGCGCATTAAATGCACCGCTTAGTGTCATATTGTAGCGTAGCCCGGCAGGCCTTGTTGTGCCGTTCGGCCACCTTCTCGCCTGCTTGCGTGACACGTCCCTGGACGGGTGTCATTTGGAGGTGTTTTCCTCTGGAAGTGGCTGCCATGTGCCAAATAACGGCCACTTAGCCACTTGGGGGCTCGACACCGCACCGATCGATGACTTGTGTTGCTGTGAGGTGGAGCGGTGGAGCCTTGGCGGGGTAATCAGCCCTCGGCGTCCCCGGCAAGCTTGCCGGGGCAATCTTGAGACTTATTTTCGGGGCAACCTCGTCCCCGCCAGGCTCGCCTGCCCGGCAAGGGAGGTTTTTCCTTAGTGGTATCTTGCTCCTTTGGTTGGTATTAGTCTTCTTGATCCACCCTTTGATTCCTCAAAGAGCTGATCTCTTCTGCTTGGTCTTGTCTTGGATGCTGAGAGCTGCCGGACCGGAGGGTTGCTGTCCATGCACAAGTCAGGGGAAAACATACACCCCTGTTTGTGTACCCCGACAGTTGCGCACCCGTCGAAGACTTGCCGGAGAGCTCTACCGGCAAGAGATCCAAAGCCACCCACCCGCAACAAAGAAGGTGCCAGCGAAGGAGGACGACACTAGCGGTACTTTCACTGTCGGTGCCACCCTTGACAGTAAATAGGAAAGCGTGCTTGTTGCCTTCTTACAGGTGAATGTCAATGTGTTTGCATGGCAACCATCCGACATCCCAGGCGTTCCCAGGGAGGTTATTGAGCACCACCTTGTTGTCTGTCCCCACGCTCAACCCATCAAGCAGAAGGTTAGGAAGCAAGCTTTGGAACAGCAGCAGTTTATAGCAGAGGAAATCAAGAAACTCGAAGCAGCTGGTTTGGTTAGAGGAGTATTACACCCAACTTGGTTGGCAAACCGAGTGGTAGTGCTCAAGGCGAATGGAAAGTGGAGACTTTGTATTGACTACACTGATCTCAATAAAGCATGTCCAAAGGATCCTTTCCCCTTGCCGCGCATTGATCAGATTGTAGACTCAACCGCTGGCTATGATTTCTTCTCATACCTTGATGCATACTCTAGATACCATCAGATATTCATGGCTAAGGAAGATGAGGAGAAAACAACGTTCATTACTCCGTGTGGCACATACTGCTTCGTGCATATGCCTTTTAGACTAAAGAGCGCTGGTTCAATGTTTGCGAGAGCTGTCCTTATTGGTTTTGAACCACAGCTGCATAGGAATGTGGAAGCCTATATGGATGATATAGTGGTAAATACCAAGGACAAATCTACCCTCATTCGAGATTTGGAAGAAACATTTGCAAATTTGCCCAAAATTAACATGAAGCTCAATACTGAGAAGTGTGTATTTGGTGTTCCATCCGGCAAACTCCTCGGGTTCTTTGTGTCTCAGCGCGGAATAGAAGCAAACCCCGATAAGATTAAGGCCATTGAGCAGATTCAAGCACCCAAAACCGTCAAGGATGTACAACGCCTTGCCGGCTGTGTTGCTACTTTGAGTAGGTTCATTTCAAGATCCGCTGAGCACGCCCTATCGTTTTTTAAGATATTGAAAAAGGCGGGTCCAGTAAAATGGACTCTGGAAGCGGAGGCTGCGCTGCAGGACCTGAAAGTGTACCTGTCCTCTGCGCCAACACTAGTTGCACCTAGACCCCAGGAACCGTTGTTGCTATACTTGGCAGCGATAGACCAGGTGGTCAGTGCAGCACTAGTGGCACAGAGGGAAGCAGATGACGAAGGAGCAGCAACGGCAAGCCTGTCCCACGGCAAGCCTGAATCTACTCCAGCAAAATCTGATGCCAATAGACCAGAAATAGAACAAGCAAATGAAGCCAATCAACAGATAGTGCCAAAGAAGAAGATGGTGCAGCGGCCAGTCTAGTTTGTCAGCTCCCTTCTACAGGGGCTAGATCAAGGTACACTGGGTGTAGAAATTGCTTTTCGGCCTTCTTATGGCCTCGAGAAAGCTGCACCACTACTTTCAAGAACATGAGATCACCGTTGTCACTCGCTCCCCGTTGCAACGTATATTGAGAAATCCAGAAGCAACTGGCAGGATTGTGGTGTGGGCATTAGAGTTGGCGAGTTTTGCGCTCAAGTTTGAGAGAACTTCAACCATTCAGAGCAGAGGCTTGGTGGAATTCATTGTAGAATGGACGCCAACACCAGATGAAGAAGTTCAGGAATCGGTTCTCCCCGGCAAAGAAACTGAAAAAGATTGGGTCATGTACTTTGACGGTGCCTTCTCGCTACAAGGCTCCGGTGCTGGAGTGCTGCTTGTCGCACCCACTGGAGAGCACCTCAAGTAAGTGGTTCAAATGCACTTTTCCCAGGGAGAAAGTAACCAACAACACTATAGAGTATGAGGGGCTCTTTGCCCGCCTCAGAATTGCGGTAGAATTGGGAATGAGGAAATTGATCGTTCGTGGAGATTCACAGCTTGTCGTTAAGCAAGTGAACAAAGACTATCAAAGCCCTTTGATGGAAGCATATGTAGATGAAGTGAGGAAGTTGGAGGAACACTTTGACGGAATACAAATAGAGCATATTCCCGGCGCGGAGAATAGTATTGCCGATCACCTATTAAAGTGTGCTACTCAAAAGCTACCTGTGGAACCATGAACTTTTGTACTCCATTGGAACCAGCCATCTGTCACTCCGCGAGCACGGGCCAATAAGATAAGAAAGTTGAGTACCAGCAAGTATTTCCCGGCAGAGCTCCCAGAAGCCACTAGCAAGAAAATTGCCGGGAGCAACAACGCAACTGCTGGTGAGAAGCAGTGCCACGCAGAACCCCAGGTTCTTGGCGTGGAGATCAGCGATCCCACAGCCGAAGAGATGCCATTAGTCCTTGTCGTCGAGCCACAAGCTCTAGCATGGGCGCAACACATAGTCTGTTTCCTTCAAACAGGAGATCTTCCCGTTTAGCGGGAAGAAGCTGAGAAAGTAGCCCGTCAATCAAATATGTATCAGTTTGTGGATAATATTCTGCACAGAAAGAGACCAAATGGTGTGAAATTGAAGTGCATTTCTCGGGAAGATGGACCAAAATTGTTGGCAGAGATACATGAAGGCATATGTGGCTCTCACATAGGATCAAGAGCCCTTGTCGGCAAAGTTTTCCGGCAAGGTTTTTATTGGCCCACTGCTCTCCAGGTTGCAACTGAGTTAATAACCAAGTGTGAAGCATGCCAGTTCCATTCGAAGAACATACATCAGCCAGCTCAACCCCTCCAAACAATTCCTCTCTCCTGGCCTTTTTCGGCCTGGGGGCTCGATATCTTGGGCACCTTTCCCCATGCTACCTGGGGCTTTGAGTTCTTGTACGTTGCCATCGACAAGTTCGCAAAGTGGCCAAAATTAGAGCCGGTGAGGAAGGTGACAACACAATCAGCCGTCAAGTTCTTGAAAGGATTAGTTTGCCATTTTGGGGTTCCCAATATGGTATTCACCAACAACGGCACGCAGTTCACGAGCCACACCTTCATCCAGTACATCCAAAGCCTTGGAAGCAAGTGATACATCTCCAACGTATCTATAATTTTTGCTTGTTCCATGCTATTATATTATCATTCTTGGATGTTTTACAATCATTTTATAGGAACTTTATATCATTTTTTGGGACTAACCTATTGACATAGTGCCCAGTGCCAGTTGTTGTTTTTTGCTTGTTTTTTACTTCATAGTAAATCAATACCAAACGGAGCCCAAACGCAGCGAAACTTTTTGGAGATTTTTTCTGGACCAGAAGACACCTGTTGGGCCAAAGAAGTACTAGAGGGGGGCTCCGAGGGGAGCACAACCCACCTGGGCGCGCCTGGGGGCCCAGGCGTGCCCTGTTAGGTTGTGCCCACCTCGGCCGCCTCCCGCACCGCCTCTTTTCTCTATAAATATCCCAAAAATCCAAAAACCCTAGGGGAGTTGACGAAACACAATTCCAGCCGCCGCAAGTTCCAGAACCACCAGATCCAATCTAGACACCATCACAAAGGGGTTCATCATCCTCATTGGTGCCTCTTCGATGATGTGTGAGTAGTCCATTATAGACCTACGGGTCCGTAGTTAGTAGCTAGATGGCTTCCTCTCTTTCTTTTGATTCTCAATACAATGGTCTCTTGGAGATCTATTTGATGTAACTCTTTTTTGCGGTGTGTTTGTTGGGATCCGATGAACTTTGAGTTTATGATCAAATCTATTTATCCATGAAAGTTATTTGAGTTTCTTTGATATCTTATATGCATGATTACTTATAGCCTCGTATTTCTTCTTTGAATCTTTGGTTTAGTTAGGCCAACTAGATCGATTTTTCTTGCCATGGGAAGAGGTGCTTTGTGATGGGTTCGGTCGTGCGGTGTTCTTTCCCAGTGACAGAAGGGGCAGCAAGACATGTATTGATCGTTGCTATTAAGGATAACAAGATGGGGTATATTCCTACATGAATAGATCTTGTCTACATCATATCATCGTTCTTATTGCATTACTCCGTTTTTCCATGAACTTAATACACTAGATGCATGCTGGATAGCGGTCAATGTGTGGAGTAATAGTAGTAGATGTAGGCTGGAGCCAGTCTACTAATCTTGGACGTGACGCCTATATAATGATCATTGCCTGGATATCGTCATAATTATTTGAAGTTCTATCAATTGCCCAACAGTAATTTGTTTACCCGCCTTATGCTATTTTTCTCGAGAGAAGCCACTAGTGAAATCTACGGCCCCCGGGTCTATTCTTTATCATATTTGCTTTGAGATCTATTTTTGTTCACTTTTGTTTTCAGTTCTATTATTCTAAAAACCCAAAAATACCTTGCTGCACTTTTTATTTCTTTATTTGATTTTGTTTTATTGCGAGATATATTTATCCAAAATTATACAAACCAATTTATCTTTTACCCGAGAGGGATTGACAACCCCTCTTACGCGTTGGGTTGCAAGTATTTGTTCTTTGTGTGCGGGTACCATTTACATAGTGTTGCTTGGTTCTCCTACTTGTTCAATAACCTTGGTTTCATAACTGAGGGAAATACCTACTGAAGCTGTACTGCATCATCCCTTCCTCTTTGGGGAAATACCGACGTAGTTCAAGCGACATCAAAAGGATTTTCTGGTACCGTTGCCGGGGAGACATCATCAACATCTATCAGGTTCCTAATCACAAATCTCATCTCCTTGCAATTTACATTATTTGCCATTTGCCTCTCATTTTCATCTCCCCCACTTCACAAAAATTTGTCGTTTTATTCGCCCTCTTTTTCGTTCGCCGTTTTTCTAGTTAGATCTCTTACTTGCTTGAACTTGTCACCATGAGTGACTTTGGTATTGCAGAAATAGATGATGGCCTAACTCCTAAAATTGGACGATCTTGCAATCTGGATGCAAAAACTTTTGTTTTGGGGCAAGGGAACGTTATGAGAAAGGAACATATCCAAGAATTTTTCAATTGTGTTGGAAGTTTGACTCTTGATGATGCTCCTATACTTAAAAGAACTAAATCTTATGCGGAAGTTGTTGGTGCAACAAACCCCCATGTGTGTTACCCGGACTGTACACAGGCTCAAGAGAAAGGTTACGACATTCAAGACAAGGCCAAGCAGAAGAGATGGCCCTTTGAGAAATCAAAGGGTGGATCAAGAAGACCAAGACAAACCAAATAAGCAAGATATCACTAAGGAAAAACCTCCCTTACCGGGCAGGAGAGACTGGCGGGGTCGAGGTTACCCCAAGACAAGCCTCAAGACTCCCCCGGCAGGCTTGCCGGGGACGCCGAGGGCGGATTACCCCGCCAAAGCTCCACCGCTCCACCTCACAACAACGCAAGTCACCCATCGGTGCGGTGTCGAGCTCCCAAGTGACTAAGTGGCTGTTACTTGGTACGTGGCAGGCCATTTCTGAGGAAGATCATCCCTAAATGACACCCGTCCAGGCGACATGTCACGCGGGTAGGCTAAAAGGTGGTTGAATGGCACGGCAGGTCTTGCCGGGCTACGCCACGATGTGACACTAAGCAGCGCATTTAATGCACCCTGTCCTATCTGCAGAGTTAGGCATGATAGCACTGTGGCTATCTAATCACTGCATAATGACTGTTTTGCCATTGTGCTGACCCCTTGACCTATAAAAGGAGGGTCGTGGCTACCTTAGAAAGGATTCAGACCCTTGTACACTCGTACGCGCGTAGCTGCTCTCGCCCCGAGGTGACCTTGCCGGGCTAGAGCGCTGCGTCTCCACCACGGTCCTTCCATCAATCCACCAAAGCAGGAGTAGGGTTTTACGCCTCGCGGCGGCCCGAACCTAGGTAAAACTGCCCGTGTTAAAGTTTCCATGCTGCTCCGTGCTTTCCGCTCTTTGTGCAATGCGCTCTTCCCCCTTGCCGAACCACAAGGGGCCGATGGCCCCATAGGTGGCCGTGTGATACCATGAGATCTTTGGCGCGCCAGGTAGGGGGAAGCGCTTGCGCGAACTCGAGAGTGTAAGCAGTGCACCGTCTTCATCATCGTTTTCTTCATCAACGACTTCATCATCCATGGCGCCCAAAAATAAATCCGGTGCTTCAGCTCACCCGTCTACCTCAAAGGCTCCCTCGCATGCGGCCACTAATGCCGTGGGGGCTGCAGGGGAACATGGGAATGCCGACGCCACGGGGAACATGACTGGCGCAGGCGGCGCCATCACCGTTCCCCTGCGGCCGAAGCAGGAGCAGGAGGCACCGGAAGAGGGCGACACCAACAACAACCCGGTGGCCATGCTCCACAAGGTGCGGGTGGGGAGAACACTCCGTCTCCGCCTCCCCACCTCATCGAGGGACACAGCCGCAGCAGTGGCGCTCGCCCTGATGTGGATCGTAATCACTTAGCTGCCCCTGCCGCGGGTGCGGCTACAGGGCCA
The DNA here is from genome assembly GCA_011799875.1 of Thinopyrum elongatum. Classification (NCBI taxonomy): domain Eukaryota; kingdom Viridiplantae; phylum Streptophyta; class Magnoliopsida; order Poales; family Poaceae; genus Thinopyrum; species Thinopyrum elongatum. The sequence continues at coordinate 422,547,087 of CM022299.1, forward strand.
GCGCCACCCCTAGGGCAAGCAAGCTGAGATGATGCGCCAAATGGGGTCATCAACCCCCAAGCGCATCCGCCTCATCGTCACGCCGCCCTAGCGACTGGCTCGCGGTAGTGAGAACATGGCGCCGCCACTACAGGCACCATCAGAAGTCGGGCGACGTCGCGATCCGTGTCGTTGTCCATGCCAAGCACCGCTTCGGAGGCCATGGCGCAGGCCCAGCTCTTGTTGAGATTTCCGCCAGTGGCCAATCAAATGGATGAGTGGAGGGCCACTATCTAGAGCTTGATTGGTTTCGCTGAGGCGAGAGGATCATAGCAGGCAGGCCCGCCACGGCCTCTAGCAACGGCGGCAACAGCCCAAGCCGCTGGCCGCACCGAGGGAGCCGTTCCGACGGTGAAGTCCCCTCCATGATAGCCAGCGTAGGGGCCGCAACCAGGGCCACGCGACCAAGAACCCGATGACGTATCAATGGCTTCGTCTGATCCTCAGACACGTCGAGACCAGCGATGGGTCCTGGAAGATAGGCGGAGGGAAGATGCGCGCGTCACCATTAAGCGATGCCGCGACACCCGTCGCCAGTCTGATAGGCGCAATGGCCCCGACGTCGACGAACCCATGCCCGGTGGGGGCGGGTACCTGCCTTTCGAGGTTGGGTGCCCCGCCTTCACTCGTGAGCTGCGGCAACTCCGTTGGCCATCTGCCCGTATGTTCAAACCAGAGATACCAGAAAAGTACGATGGAAGATTGAACCTGGCAGAGTTCTTGAGCATCTACACCATCGCTATTCAAGCTGCCGGAGGAAGGGACGAGAGGGTGTTCGCCAACTACTTCCCTTTGGCACTCAAGCCAAACGTGAGGTCATGGCTGATGCACTTGCCAGAGAACTCCATCTCGACCTGGGCTGATCTGTGCCATGAGTTTATAAGCGCCTTCACGGGCGGCCATCAAGAACCAGGGCGGCCCAGCGACTTGCAGCTCCTCCCACAGAAGGAAGGAGAGAGTTTGCGGAAGTATATGTAGAGGTTCAGCTGGGTGCACAGGAACATTCCAGACATCCAACCAATAGATGTGATAGCTGCGTTCCAGTCCAACGTGCGCAACCGCAGGATATGTTCCAAAATAAATGTTTGGTTGCCCAAGATGGTGAATGAGCTATACACTCTGGCGGACAAGTGTGCCCGAACAGAGGAGGGGAGGCGACTCCTCGGTGAAGAAGATGGCGTCGACGCTGACTCAGAGGACGACGACAACGCCACCAATCAGAAGAAGAACAACAAGAAACGCAACAAGAAGCGCAAGGATAAAGCAGTGATGGCTGTTGAAGGAGCGAGCACTCCTAGTACTGGCAAGAAGGCCAAGACCGAGGCTCCTGGCAAGGAAGTTGTCATGTGCGCTGACTGCCGGGAAGCCGCGGCTGCCAAGAAGGCTGGGAAGGCTGACGGGCCGTACTGCAAGATCCATCGGACTAAGGGACACGATCTTCAAGAGTGTCATCAAGTTGAGCAGCTCGTCAAGAAGCAGAAAGCTGAGTACAAGAAGCGTGACAAAGAGAGAGACCAAGATGGTGCTGGCAGGAAGGGCCGAGGTAGCAGAGGAGGTCACCCCAGCAAGGCACCTCAGTATCAAGGGAAACCGGCCATAGGCCGTGAGAAGAATGGATGCGATGATGGGAGTGATGAAGGAGATGAAGAGGAAACCAGCGAGCAGGAATTCCAGAGGGCCACTGACGCCCTCTGCATTGACGGAGGTGCGTCCTTGCACTCCTCTCACCGCCAGCTCAAACAGTGGGCACATGAGGTCAATGTCGTGGAGCCAGCGGCAGATTCTCGGAAGCCGCTCAAGTGGTCCCGCACGCCCATCATCTTTGATGAAGAGGATCACCCTGACCGCACCACTGCGGTAGGATGTTTGCCATTGTTGGTTTCACCAACGATTCGCAACCTCAAAGTCACAAAGATGTTGGTTGACGGTGGGGCCGGGTTGAATCTGATATCTCCCAAGGTCATCAACAAGCTCTAGATAGCAGATGAAGAGCTCAAGGTTACCGGTACTTTCCAAGGCATCAACCCCGGCAGGAGTCGTCCTAATGAGAAGATCACACTGCCGGTAACATTTGTGGGGGAGATGAACTACCGGATCGAGAAGATAGTGTTTGATGTGGTCGACCTCCCCTGCCATACAATGGAATCCTTAGCCGCCCTGCCACTACAAAAAAAAGACACATCCGTGACATTTTGGCCCGAACGAATTTTTTTTCTGTCATGCTTATGACACTTTTATGACGATAACTGTGACAAAACCCGGTATCATCATAGATGTGCTGGGCTCCTACTTCTATGATAAAAAATCATGACAGAAAATGGGCTTTTCGTCCTGGGCGGGCCGGGGACGCACCTGCATGACATTCTTTGGGCCGTCCATGACGAAAAAAATTGTGGTAGAAGCGAGGGCGAGGAAAATTTCGGGGAGTTCCAGGTTACGGTGGGTGGTCGGGGCCGAGCGATGCATGGAGGTTTGCGCGTTTCTCGTACACGTACGCGTGTGTGTGCGAGACATTGGGCTCTAACTGAACCCGAGCGAGGCGTTGGGCTCTAACTAAAACCGAGCGACTGCACTAGCTACGTTACTGAACCCCGATCGATCCCTTGGCTATTAACTGACCCCGAGTGATTCCTTCGCTACTGCTGCTAACTGAATCCGATTGAAGCTGCCTCTTGATGAACAGTCCTCGGTGGGGGTTGGATGTTCAGTTCTCGGTGGGGGCTGGATGAACAGGACCCCGTGGTAGTAGAGGCCGTTGCCGCTGGATGAACAGGACCTCGATCGAGGAGGTGGGGGTGCATGAACAGTAGCCGGTGGAGGGACCCCGTGGAGGGCTGGTTGAACAGGCCCCCGTGGAGGGCTGGTTGAACAGTAGCCGGTGGAGGCTGGATGAACAGGACCCCGTGGACGGCTGGTTGAACAGTAGCCGGTGGAGGCTGGATGAACAGGACCCCGTCGATGAACAGTAGCTGGTGGAGTCAGGAGGAAGTCGGCGGTGGATGAACAGTAGCAGGTGGAGGCTGGAGGAAGTCGGCGGTGGATGAACAGTAGCTCGTGAAGTCCCATTTTGCGGTACGCCACAACCCTCCCGATGAACAGGACCCCCGTTTCGAGCATTGTGCTCCAACACAAGTCCGTTTCCTCCGTTTTGCGGTACGCCACACCCCTCCTGATCAACAGGACCCCATTTCGACCGTAGGCACTCGAATAGAAGTCTGTTTCCTCCGTTTTGCGGTACGCCAGATCCTTCCCGATGAACAGGACCCCGTTTCGACCGTACGGGGTCGAACAGAAAGGCCATTTCCTCCGTTCTGCGGTAAGCCAGACCTCATTTCGGTTGTTCCGTCCAAGCCGGTTGGCTCCCGATAAACATGATGCCATTGGTGCCGTCCGCTGCCTCTCCATGTACACGAGCCCTGGCCGTACGTATGCGCGAGTAGGCGTTCGAGACCCCGCCCGCATGTACGTACGTGGCCGTATTTTTTGCGATCGGGCTGTACGTACGTGTACACAGTTTAGAAGGGACTGCCTAAACTGCTATGTCGGGGGCTCTACTACTACACGTGTCGCTGCTTGCTCAGCCACGGTTCATCGTTGCAGAGAGACTGATCGACCAGTATGTACGTACAGGTTCACGACCAGAATGACAATGCTACGTACGCTTCGACCAGGTGGGGCCCGGCTGTCAGGGAGGATAAGGAGGCACTTCCTTGCGTGTGAAGTTATCGATGGTGGGTCTGAGCTGTCAGGGGGAGGATTCAGTTTTTTCGCGCCTAATATGGAGGCACTTCCTTGCGTCCGAAGATATAGCTGGTGGGTCCCAGCTGTCAGGGGGAAGCGTTTTTTTCGCAAAATACAGCCCTTCCGGTAGGTCCCCGCTGTCAGGTGGAGGAATCATTATTTTGCGCGTAATAAGGTGGCACTTCCTTGTTGCGGCCCTGGACCCAGCTGTCAGCCTCTCCATGTACAGTCCTCTTCCAATGTAAGTTGTTCCTTGACCACGTTGACCACGCCGCGGCTAGAGCACCAAGGCGGTGGATGACAGTGAGGCCTAGGAAGGGAATGACCCGGAGGCGGGGAAGACTCGGCAGTTGTTTCCCACGTGGAGGGGAGTAGAGGGTTTACTGGTTCGGCTGTAGTGTGAGGCTGCCGTCACCGGAGAATAACAGGAGGTCTGGGTGAGTACAGGGATGGCCATGCCAGCGATGGGAGTAGGGTGGGGCGGTGAGGCCTATGCGGCAGCAGAGCCGGCCACGGGAGGTAGGAGCAGGCGGCACGACCAGCGCTGGTTTGGGCGGCTGCAGCAAGAAGACCAGAGGTTGAAGAAGCACTACGGCCGTTGGATGGACATCGTACGGTCACTGGAGCTAGAATCGTTCATATTGACTAAGTTGACAAAGCCCTCCGTCCGCGTCAACTTAGTAGGCCCACAAGTCAGCCTCCAACTATGGTGGGTCCCAGATAGCAGGGGGAGTATTCATTTTTTTTTGTGTAATAAGGAGGCACTTCCTTGCGTGCGAAGATATAGCTGGTGGGTCCGAGCTGTCAGCGGGAGGAACATTTTTTCGCGAAATACAGAGGCCCTTCCGGTGGGTCCTTGCTGTCAGGTGGAGGAATCATTATTTTGCGCGTAATAAGGAGGCACTTCCTTGCGGCGTGCGGCCGTGGACCCAGCTGTCAGCCTCTTGACGTACAGTCCTCTTTCGATGGATGTCGTTCGTTGACCACGTTGACCACGCCGCGCCGAGAGCACAAGGGCGGTGGACGACGGCGAGGCCTAGGAACGGAACGACCCGGAGCAGGGGAAGACTCGGCAGTGGTTTCCCACATGGTGGGGAGTACGAGGGTTTACTGGTTCGGCTGCCATCGCCGGAAAATAACAGGAGGTGTGGGTGAGTAGAGGAATGGCCTGGCCAGCGATGGAGTAGGGTCGGGTGGTGCTGCTTGTGCGGCAGCACAGCTGGCCACGGTAGGCGGGAGCAGGCAGTCCCACCGGTGCTGGTTTGGGTGGCTGGAGCAAGAAGATCAGATATTGAAGAAGCAGCACGGCTGTTGGATTAACATCCAACGGTGACTGCTACTAGAATCTTTTGTGGACTGAGTTGACAAAGCCTTTCGTACACGTCAACCTAGTAGACCCACAAGTCAGCCTCCAAATATGTCTCAAACAACATACAGCCCGAAATTTATAGCCAGATTCAAATTAATTTAAAAACTAAACATACCTTAATTTAAATCCAATGAAATTTTACCCGCACAAAAACAATGAAATTTAAAATATCAAAATCCGAAAGAAAAAAGTATTTTGGAACGAATTGCCTGTTTGCTATATTTTTTCATTTTACAGCCCATTTCTTATTACTTATAGCCCATTTCTTATTACTTATAGCTCATTTTCAAGGCATGCCCGAATGTATCCCTCCTCGTCTTGAAAGATTTCCGGCCCAGCAGGGTGTAGAAAAGCAAGTAGGCCTACATTGGTTATTCTGCAAAAAACAAAATAGCTGGGCTAGCCATTTTCAGAAAGGAAAAAAAACGGGGCTGGTCATGTGGTAAACATATGAAATAAAAGCCTATGCTAGACGGGCCACAGCACCCGCACAACCCAGTTGATACCCTTCTCCGTCTCAAAAAAAAAAATACTGCGCGCGCTGCTGGGTCCCGGGTGTCTGCCGCTCCTTGTGCAATTATCTCGCTTATTGACTACGTTGACAGTGGCGTGTGACCCAGATGTCAGGAAACCATCAGGAGGAACCCTTTTTTTCTTGTAATAAAGGAGGCACTTGCTTGCCTACTGCCATTATCCTGGTGGGTCCCTACTGTCATCCTCACCATGTACAATCATCTCCTTATTCCTCTCGGTTGTTGACCATGTTGACAACACCGGAGGGTGGCGCCGTGGCGAGCGAACCAAGGCGGAGGACGATGGTGAGGCCTCGGACGGGAACGAACAGGAGCCGGGGAAGATGTGCAGAGTTTTAGGGTGTGATGTGGCCACGATGCGTGCACAGCAGCACAACCAGCTGTGGAAGGCGGGAGCAGGCGGTCCCGCCGGCGCTGGTTTGGCTTTGGCGGCTGGAGGAAGAAGAGACTGAAGAAACACGACAGACGTTGAATGTCAATCCAACGGTCAAGGTAGGCACAATCGTTTGTTGACTAAGCTGACACCAAGTAGCATACTTTTTATAGGGATAATTGATTTTATGCCCCTAGTTGGGTCACACTCGGCAGGTTTACCCCTAGTTTGCGAAAACACTCGTTCATGCCCAAACCACTTTGTTCGTCTTGTGCTTTTGCCCTTTGACCGTTTGACCATCATTTCAAAAAAATCATAACAAATTCATACTAACTCAGAAAAATGCAAATAAGATATCAAAATGTTAAGAAAAATGTCACCTATATGTACATGTGATTTGCACTCATGAAAAAAGTGTTGGGATGTCCCCATGTCAGTTTGAGCTCATATGACCTCAACACAAACAATAAAATCTGAAAAAATTGAAAAACAATTCAAAAAATTCTTAATTTTTTTGTGGTAAACATTGGACAATGTTTTTAGTGCATGCCAAATTTCATCAGGGAATGACATTCATGGAAGTCGTGGCCAAAAAACAAAATTAGCACTCCAAAATGCTTTTGTTTTCGAGCATCGGTTTTGTTTTGTTCACCATGACTTCCACGAATGTCATTCCCTTATGAAACTTGGCAAGATCTCAAAACATTGGTCAATGTTTGCCACCTAATTTTTTTAGAATTTATAGAATTTGTTTCATTTTTTTTGGATTTTACTTTTCATGCTGGGATTATAGGAGCTCAATCTGAGATGGGGACCTTCTAACACATTGGTCATGAATGAAAATGACATGCACATATAAGTGATGTCTTTATGAACATTTTGATATCTTATTCATATTTTTTCTGAGTTAGTATGAATTTGTTATGATTTTTTCAAAGTGATGGTCAAACGGTCAAAGGGCAAAAGCGTAAGACGAGCAAAGTGGTTTGGGCAGGAACGAGTGTTTTCGGAAACTAGGGGTAAACCTGCCGAGGGGGACACAACTAAGGGCACTGAATTAATTATCCCTTTTTTATATATAGGAAGAAAATAAAAACTGGGCTCGTTCGCCAGATAACATTCATGAAACTGCGACCGCTTGATCTTGCGTCGCAACTAAAACTGCGAGGAAAATGCGTTCGTTTGCTGTCCTCCTCCCAGGGAACGTTCACCACATAAGTGACTAGCGCCCTTGGTTTTCAACCGAGAAGTCTTGGGTTTGAGTCCCACGAATCCTCAATTTTCTCCTCCTTCCTTCTTCGCAAAAAAATGAAAATCAAAGACTTGAGAAGGCGTACAGAACAAGCTAGTGTACCAGTAAAGAGACGTTGCTGAGTTTTAGAAAAAAGAGAGACGTGCTCCTGTAGCTGGTTCGAATCCAAACCTAGACTATGACTATATATGGTGCTATGCTACTCTGCAAGTAATGAAACTGACATATCCAACGTTCAATTCTCCTCTTCTCTACTTACTCTCCCTAGCATCAGAAGGTCTAGCCGCAGCAACCATGTCCGCTGGCGGCTCGTCCACCTGCTCTTCAGCAGGCAAGAACCAGATATGCGCCAAGTTGCCACCTGTACCATCGCCTGTGGGTCTCATCACACCCCCGCCGGCACACGCACCGTAGCCGGTTGCTCATCGCAACCCGCTGCCGTTGGTGTGGTGCCACTGCTGCAAATCATGCAGAGTCATCCATCGCATCTCAACAACAATCCTCAACCCTGGCCGAGTCTTCTACAAATGCCCGAATCATGGGGTAATAATATGTTTAAGTGTTGTTCCGCTGCTTTCAGTTGCTGATTTTTTTAATAGTTTGGTTGATGATCTTCCAATTTGATTCGTGCAGAAAAGGGAAGATTGTGATTTGTATTTCTGGGAAGTTGCTGATGTGGGGGAATGGAACTACGCTAATTATTTGGTTAGTTGAGGAATCCCAATACTAGCAGGTTGGGGTGTTGGACAAGTAACTGAAGGAACGGCAGAAGAGGAAGATGCAGAGCAGAAGGTTAAAGATGCAGTTCCTTTGATCATGGCCAAGCAACAGCTGCTGAACATACTTGACAGCAATGAGGAGATGAAAGAGTTTGTGAAGATAATGGGCAAAATCGATGTGCTCTGTAGGATGATTGTCTCTTTATTTGCAGTGTATGTAGGACTCGTGATGTATTTGGTGGCTATGACATGAGCACTTTGCTGAAACTAGTAATGAATGAAACCTATTTAGCAGGATGGGTGTAGTGTTGTGAACATCTAATGATTTCTTTTAACGGAAATCGAGGGGTATCCCCTTTTGCTCATAAATAAATAAATAGCAGAGGCCCTTTTGCTTATAAATAAATAAATCAGCAGAGGCCCTGTCGGGTCAGCTTCGTTCCCACTCGAAGACGTAGAGAAAATTGCAGTCCAACAACAAACTATGTCATCAAATACAAGTTTCACAGCCAAATATGAGTACAACTAAACAACAATGTCATCATGTTTTAGTCGTCATACAATGACCAAACACAAATCAACATACATAATAAGTGATGTTCTCACAGCAAAATACTAAACAACAACTTCATCAGGTTTCAGTTGTCATAGCAAACACAATTTCACATAGTAGATAAAAAGTCGTCTTCTGACAGGCAAATACGACAAAAGCAATCTAATCATCATCTGCAGCAGCAGCAGCGTCAACATCTTCGCCATGTGTATCAGTCTGAATCATAATTCCCCCCAGTGTCATCTTCTTCTTCATCCTCAATGTCCTTGAATGTTGACGTCTTATTGATCAACTCACGTATGTCCATAGCCCGACAGGCAATCTTTTCGCCAGCGTCATTGACGTGATGGTTCTCAAAGATATTAGGAACATCTGTGGAATCTTCTACACCAGGAGCAGTGTAAGCATCATCTTGTTGTGCAACTTCATTAAACGAATTCCTCTGCTCAAACCTTTGCAATACTCTCCAGTCATCGCTACATGCATGTATGTCTTCCAAGAAAAATATCTGTGTTGCTTGATTTGCCAAAATAAAAGGCTCGTCGGTCTGGTGCGCCTCCTTGACATTGATGGATTTGAAATAATCATCAGCTCTGGGTTTTGCGATCCTGGAAAACAAGTTATACCAACGACAGCACAACAGAACCACACACCGATGAACCTCAAAACTGGAGATATACTGCAATTGAACAATGTCTATTATGTTAGCATACATTTCAGTTGTCTCTTCGCCGTACTTATCCTTGCTCATGATGGCACTGTTTTCTGTCTTCCTGCCTTCGTCGCGTGCAAGGGTGTTGTAGCGCACATCTCCAACAATGCAAGATTCATAATGTCTTACCCGAGTATCAGGACCCATTGCTAGTGCGTAAAGGGCATCATTAACTGCCTGCCCATCCTCCCGCATCTTCTTAACCTATGGTTAGAAAATAGACAAGCTGATCATCTTATGTACTCAATATATTAAAAAAACTAACAGTGCAATTCAAAAGCTTACATGGCTCTTGAACCATTTCGCAAATCCTGCCATAATCAGTTTGTCAATGTTTCTTGGATTTTGTGGCAATAACTCCTTTTTGTAGATGCTGCACAACATAGTGATCGCGTCAAACATCTAAATATATAAGAATGTGCTGCAAGTTTAGTAGATTACGATGTATAAGCTGCAGTACTTAGCACTTACTCGATATAAGGTAGAATCTCAGGACAGTTATTCAACACATACCAAACCATTTTGTCCAAATCTTTAGGTTTGTCATCTTGTCGACTCTTCCCTGTAACTCGAACAGAACAATCGAAAACATTGAGCTCGGGATTGTCTTCACCCACCTCTTTGCTAAGCTGATCAGCTATTTCTATGTATTTTGAGCAGAATGTCAACGCTTCTGTAGCAATGTAGGCCTCTGCAATGGAACCCTCAAGTCTAGCTCTGTTCATAACATAGCCCTTGAAAGTGCCTAGCCGCCTTTCAATAGGGTACATCCTGCCATACTGTACTTGACCTCTAAGTAGTGCCTCATCAAGTAGATGAACAGCCAAATGCACCATCACATCAAAGAAGGCTGGAGGATATATCTTCTCAAGGTCACATAGGATAGTTCGTATCTTGTCTCTAAGATGCTCGAAAGCATCTATCCTGATATTTCTACTGCAGAGTTCCCTGAAGAATTGTCCCAACTCTGCAACTGCTCTGTATAAGTCAGAGCGGCCCAATCCTCTAAGGATAACAGGTAAAACCCTTTGAAGTAGGACGTGGCAGTCATGAGTTTTCAACCGTTGTACCTTGTTTCCATCTGCACTGACTCTCCTTTTAGGGTTGGAAGCAAATCCATGTGGGAATCTCACACGTGATAGGACCTTGCAAAATTCTTTTCTTTTTACCTTGTCCAAGACGTACATAGCTGGTGCCATATCCCGTGGTTTACCTTCATCTTCCACCTGCAAATCCTTTCTGATACCCAGGTGTGTCAAATCAATCCTAGATTTTAAGGTATCTTTCGTCTTGCCTTCAATATTAAGAAGTGTGCCGATAATGCTGTCACATATATTTTTCTCGATGTGCATCACATCAAGATTATGCCGCAGATCCAAATCTTTCCAATACTCCAAGTCCCACAAAGTGGACCTGCGGGTAAACAATAATCTCTCTTCTGCCCTGCCACACTTCCTTTTCCCGCTACCATTATCAGGATGGTTTCCTGGCGTAATATGCCTGACCTTCTCAAATTCCACTTGCAACTCATTGTCAGTGAGCCTCTTTGGCGCATCACGGTTTTCATGCTTTGCATTGTGGAGGAACTTCAACAGCTATGGAGGGGTGTTCTCACTCGAGACCTATATAGCAGCCCACCAGCTGATTTCTTTCTGCGTGCTGTTATAATTTGGTGCATCCATGATTATCCGGCTTTGGGCACTATGTCAGGGCGAACGACACATGGTTACAATGCATGTGTTCGCTGTGACAAGAATCCGCTGTCAAATGCAATACTTAGCAAGATCTGTTACATTGGACACCATCGTTTCCTTGCCAAGGACAAGCCGTGTCCTACAAAATACCGAAGACATGTGTTCAAGAGGCTCCATGAATAAATCAAAATCCTTTCCAGGACTTTTTGGACCTGGGATGAGCAAGGCCATCATGTAGTTTGATTCTTTGGTGCAGACATTTGGAGGCATGTTGTAAGGGATAACAAGCACTGACCACATGCTATATGTGGCACTCTGGTGGCCAAATGGGTTAAATCCATCTGTAGTTAAGCCAAGTCTAATGTTTCTCGGGTCAGCAGCAAACTTTTTGTGTTTCTGATTGCAACTTTTCTAGTCACTACCATGAGATGGATGGCTCATTACATTCTGATCTCTGTACTCCTGGTTCCTAGAATGCCACAGTACATCCTCTCTTGTTTCAGCATCATGAAACAACCTCTGCAATCTTGGTATAATTGGAAAATGTCTCAGAACATTATGAGGAATCCTCTTCACAGCATTGCCATCTTTCCATCATGATGATTTGCATTTTTGGCATTCACTTAAGTTGGCACAATCCTTCCGGAACAGAACACAATTATTCTTACAAACATGGATCATATCATATCCAATTCCAACTACACGAAGGAAATTCTTCATTTTACTGTAGGTGTGTGGCAGCTCAGACGCATCTGGGAAAGATTTGCGGAAAGCAGCCAACATCACATCGAATGATTTGTTGGTCATCCGCTCAGATGTCTTCACCTGAAGAAAGGTGACCATAGTTGAGTGTCGGTGTTCTGGGAACTAGGGTACCCAGACATGCCTGCCTGTGGCCCACGGCATGGATCCATCAACGGCCTGGTACGGCCCATCTTCAGCATTGACCAAGCAAGACCCTCGCGAGGGGCCAAGCCTCGTGAGGCGGACAATGCCAAGACCTCCAGAGGGAGCGGCCTCCCAAGGCAGGCTCCTGAGGAGCGGAGATTTCTATGCAGGCGCTCACCTCATGAGCTTAAGGTGACGCAAGCCATGACGACCAAGGCCAGGCGGGCGCCAGCGGGCGCATTACGGCAGGTTTCCTCTTTGGTGCTAAGGGGGCAAGCGCAGGCGTAGAGTCCCGAGGAATCAGCCAAAGGTTTCCATTTCTGTGCTACAAGACCAGGACCGCCAGGACGGCGGGATGGAGGTCATCGCCGAGCCCACCACGGCGTCACGACCAGAAGCTTTACAGGTGAAGACCACCTTTCGTCAGGATAAGATGTACTATTTGTCTCCCTTCAAACTTGGTCGTTATGGGATCCCTTCCCTCCTCTATTTTGGGGGAAGAGGACCAAGGCCACTATAAATATAGCCTAGCCACCACCATAGAGGGGGATCGAGCCATCCGAACCCTCACCAGCTCACACCCACATAAGAACAGACCTCCTGAGGTAGTTCTTCCCCTGTACTAGTTCATCCCCAGCCCATCGCGAGGCTAATCCACCACAAAGCAGGAGTAGGGTATTACACCGCAATGTGGCCCGAACCTAGGTAAACTGCCGTGTCCCTTTTCCTTCCAGTTCACGAGCAAGGCCGTGAGATCGACGGGTTGGCAGACTGGGGAGATCGAGTTCTTTGCACACACCCCAGAGTTTGAATCTTTCTTGGGTTTGCGGAGCCCTGAATCCGACATTTGTCACGCCAGGTAGGGGTGCGTCGGAGCCGCTCTCCTATCGGTCGATTCGCCACCGTTCCACCGCTCTCATGGCTGACGCTCGTTGAGTTCGAGCTAAGCGCCGGGCTGCCCTCGCCGCCCGCGTCACCCAGACAGCGTCCGCAGGCGACGGCACCACCGTTCCCCATCACCTGCGACAAACGCTGCCACCGGCCCCACGGCCCAGGAGTAGCAGGCTTCGTTGTTGCAGCCCTTCGTGCGGCATGACGGACGCACCGCCACCCCGTCCCTAACTCCGGCGGCTGCTTCGTCCTCCCATGCCTGTTGCGGGCCGGCGAACGCGCAAGCTGCGTTGCTCATGGCACGCGAGCTCCTGTGCTAGGGCCCGACCGACGACCTCTACGAGGACTGGCTGGACCCGCATCGCCGAGCTTGTCAGCGCCACTGGAGAAACCCCAGCACCGTCTCGCTCGCTGCCTCCCCCGCCGCCTCTTACGGGCGACGTGGCCCACGGTGTGCCTCCTCCACCTCCCAGGCAAGATGCCGCCCTCGAGCCAAGGCGTGAGGCTCCTCGGCGTGACCCGCCGCGCAGGGCGCCGGCGTGCGACGAAGAAAGCTGTCAAGTGGTGCAGCGGCCCCAAGGAGAGGCGTGCGCGCTCCCAACGCCGCCACGTCAAGATCGCGTGCTGCCCGAGGTGGCGGTGCGCGAGCGCCAAGACTAGGCTCCCCCTCTGCGGCGGGCTCCTGTGAGCGTGGCAGGCTGCCGTGCATTCAGCCCGGAGATGCGCCGCGTTGTCTGGCCTAGGAAGTTGAAGCCAGACCTGCCTCCACGCTATGACGGCACCCCCGACCCTGCCGAGTTTCTCCAGCTCTACGAGCTGAGCATCGAGGCAGCCAACGGCGACGAGAAGGTCATGGCGAACTGGTTTCCCATGGCCCTCAAGGATGGCGCGCGCTCATGGCTCCTGAACCTCCCCGCGGGATCGATCTCCTCATGGGATGAAATGCGAGAGCGTTTCATCGCCAACTTCCAGGGCACTCGCGACCGCACCCCGGTTGCGGGTGAACTGCGATGCATCAAGCAGCAGCCAGGGGAGACCTTGCACAAATACATCCAGTGCTTCACCAACGTTCGCCGCAAGATCCCCAAGGTGTCGGATGAGGCCATCATTTCGGTGTTCACTGATGGCGTCTGGGATGTCAAGATGAAGTAGGAGCTCGCCATACACGAGGACCTGTGCTCGGCTCTGGAAATGTTCAACATGGCAACCAGATGCGCAAAGGCTGAGGAAGGTCGCCTCTCCCTCCTTGAGCTCCCAGAGCCTGACCCAGAGGACAAGAAGGCCAAGGCCAAGGATGTGAAGCGCAAAGGCTCGGCCGTGCTTGCGGCCGAGCCAGAGATGAAGCGCGGCTGCAACCACCCCGAGTCTTCTAAGGGCAGCCGCCCGTTCTGCGTCTTCCACAACGTGTACAACCACAACACCAATGACTGCCAAGAGCTCAGGGCCATTCGGGACGGGCGCCTTGGCCACCGCCCTGAGCGCAATGACCGCGGCTACAGACATGGAGGAGGCCGAGGTGGGGGACGCTGGGACAACCGCGACCCCCGCCAGGACTGGCGCGACCAGCCTCGTGAGGATCGCTGGCAGGGCCAGCCTCGCGAGGGCCCCTGGAGAGATCAGCCTCGTGAGGACCGTCCTCAGGGCAATGCAGGCCTCCCTCCACTGCCACCGCCGCGAAGGAGGAACGACGACCACCACCAAGATGATGGGGCCGGGGGCTTCCAAGAGCCTCGTGCCATTGCTTGCATTCTAGGCGGTGCTCAGGCCCCCGCTTCCCATCGCATCTCCAAGCAGTTCGCTCATGAGGTGAACGCGGCCCTCCCCAAGCTCGAGGCGTTGCGTCAGCTCAGGTGGTCCAAGTACGCTACCACCTTCGACTCTACAGACCAGCTCAAGTGCGCGGCCACTGCCGGCACGCTCCTGATGCTCTACTCGCCCACCATCAGCAACGTCCTCGTCACCAAGACGCTCATCGATGGTGGCGCGGGGCTCAATGTCCTCTCCGTCGAGGCGTTCGACATGCTCCAGATGCCGTACAACTAGCTTCAGCCTACCAAGCCTTTCTCGGGGGTGACCGATGGCTCCACCATCCCCATCGGGCAGATCCACCTCCCTGTCACCTTCGACAAACGCGACAACTACCACACTGAGCTCATCGACTTCGATGTCGCCCACATTCGCCTCCCGTACAACGCCATCCTTGGATATCCAGCCCTGGCCAAGTTCATGGCCACGACTCACCACAGCTACAATGTCCTCAAGATGCCAGGAAGCGGCGGCATCATCACGGTCGCCTGCGACGAGAAGGATGCTGTGTGCTCCCTCGAGTGCGCCTACGAGGCTGCAGCGGTCGAGAACCCAGATGGCGAAGGCACCGCCTACCCCCCTGAGGTCACCCCCAAGAAGAAGAAGCAGGTGCTCCACCAAGGATCTCAGGAGGATGGGGCGTCCGACGATCGCGCCTCAGGCCTCGCGCCCACAAATGGGGCGCCTTCCCCTCTCGCATAGGAAGGCGCGCCCGGCGCCCCTCTCAGGTTGGGCTCGGGGGCTTTCCTCTGGAGGGCCTCAGACCTGGCCAGCGTCACGAGGGAGGCGTTCGGGCACCATCTAGAGGCGTGCTTCAATGCGCGCTTCCGCGAGAAGAGCGCAGGGCGCGAGGCGCCAGGCGCTCAGGAGTTCATCACCAAGGCGATCAAGGAGCTTCAGGAGGCGAGGGCCATGCGAGGCGAGCGTTGCCCCGCTCCACCTAGCGCAGCTCCCTCCCCTGACGAGGGCAGCGAGCTGCGTGTCTGTGTCAACATCCCAGGCCTCAATAGAGCCGCGTCTCAGGAGCTCTTTTGGCCGTCCCACGTCGGCCGGTGTGAGGGCCCTCCTCACAGCTACGTTTGCATGCCTTTCGGCTTGCCGAACGCGGCGGCGGCGCACCAGCGCCACATGCGGGTCGTCCTGGAGGCTCACGAGGTCAGGCGCAAGGCGGTCCAAATGGAGGAGGTGACAGACCCTCGCGGGCCCCCCGGGCCTCCGGAGCCTCACGAGGTTCAGGAGCCGGACGCCTCATGAGGAGCAACTTCTGCGGCTCGTGTCTTCAGTTACTCCAACACTTCTTCAACGACGGTGATAGGTGACCTTTTTTGGTTTGTTCGGTTGGGGGCGCCCCTCGGGCTGCATTATCCCCAAGCTGTGTGGGTCCGTCCCTGCAGCATGTATCATTTTGTGCATAGTTCAGAACTGGCCTTACCTTCTCCTGAGTTGCTTTATGCTTATCATTTGCCTGTCCGGTGCTTCGCCACCATGAACGTCGTACGCCCTCACAAACCCGCCCGCAACCGCCTCATGATTAAGGACTGGCACGGCGTCTGTGCTCGGGTCCATCCCTACAGTGTCGCTAAATCCAAATGGCCGAGCTCTGTCTCGCGGGCCAGCTCCCGTGCACGTCACCTCCCATGGTCCTTGGTGCCTTGTTCTCGCATGAGCTAATCAAGAGCGGATGAGTTAGGGCGCACGACCCAGTGCCTCACCGCCGCGGGAACCGCGCTCCGGTTGTCTTTCTTTAGGATTTTCGCACGAGAAGACTAGGCATGGCGTCTGTGCTCGGCTCCGTCCCTGCAGCGTCGACAAACCCAACGGCTGAGCTCTGTTTGGCGGGCCGGCCCCGTTCACGTCACCTCCTGGGGTCGTTGGTGTTTGGCCTTCTCATGCGATATCCTCCAGAGATTCACTAGGCGCAGGCTACCTGACCATCTCGCAGGACCCTCACAAACATCCCGAACCAAAATTCAGGCGCAACCCGCCTTGAGGTAGGGCCTCGTGAGTCCCGCACTGGCTCACGAGTGCCCATACACACCTCCTCTAGTCCTGCCGTGCAAGCCACGTGTCAGGACGGGGTTGTACATGCCCCGGAGTCTCCCCTCTGAGGGAGCTCCCACCCACGCACCAGTGGAAGCCCCATGCTCCGCGCTGGTGGACGACACGGTCGGGGAGCGGCTATGCCCGTGCAAGAGCAGAAGCACCATGCTCCGCGCTGGTGAATAAACAACTGAGGGCACCCCAGCTTTCACAGTAACCTCAGGAGAGCCGCCAGGCTGGGCACGGGGGCTATGCTTAGGTCACGCCTGGCGTATGCCACCTCACCAGGTCCCTCGAACCTGGTCTTCTCGCATCCCTCCCGAGCGAAAGCCCGGCGAGGAAAGGTATGGAGAGTTGTTCGTACGTCAAGGGGGACCCATGAGCATCGCCACTCAGGGGCCTCACTGGTCACGTAGCCCCTCACCCCTTGGTCTCGTCCTGGTGATGCGGACGCCCCAATGGCGGCTGAGGTATGCGTGGGGCCGGGCCCTGCCGACGCAGAACGCTAAAAACGACACTCGCGTCTCCCTCCTGAGGGTTGTTCGTACGTCAAGGGGGACCCCTGAGCATCGCGACTCAGGAGCCTCACTTGTCACGTAGCCCCTCACCCCTTGGTCTCGTCCTGGTGATCCGGACGCCCCAATGGCGGCTGAGGTATGCTCGGGGCCGGGCCCTGCCGACACAGAACACTAAAGCAAACAGGAAGGAAATCGTGAAATCCTAGCAAATTATTACAAAACATATTGTCTCTTAAACTCGCAGGATAGCAAGCGCGGCTATGTGCTATGTTCTCTTTCTCCGACTAACTTGCAGGGACCTCCGAAGTCGGGACTACGAGCGGCCCCGCTAGCCACTCCCTTTCCATGCAATTCGCTTGCACGTTAAAGGGGGGGCCCTGAGCATCGCGCCTCAGGGACTCCTACTGGCTCTCGAGCCCTCGCCCCCTGGCATTGACCACAGCACCGCGACCTGGCATACCAGCGGCGGCTGAGCCTCGCTCAAGGGCCGGGACTAGAGGACGTAGAGCATCCAGATGAGCGAGGGAGGGGGGATCGGCGTGAGCCCTGCCAGGAGGCACCACCACCCCCAGGACACAGGCAGGCGTCACGCAAAGGAGTCGCCGTAGGCTGCCAAGATAAGTCACCCTGTGCATGCCGGTGTAAACCTCACGATTCTGTATTTTGACTCTCGCGATCTCGCTCGGGTAAGGACGTTTCCCTTTCGGCCTTCAGGGAGCCGCTTGCGCGCTAAAGGGGACCCCCTGAGCATTGCACCTCAGGGGCTCTTACCGGACCTCGGGCCGCTCACCTCCTGGCGTTGACCACGGCATCGCAACCTGGCATACCAGCGACGGCTGAAGCCTGCCTGGGGACTGGGACCTATCGGCGTAGAGCACTAAGCTACCGTGAGAACGAAAAGGTGCAGCGTGCCGAGGCGAGATACGTGATCGCAACACCAAGCCAGGAATAATAGCATTAAGGCAAAAGCATTATAGCTCTTACATACCCCCGCGGGGCTCATCACGGCTTTGTGCAGGAAAAGCAAAAGAAAGGGACCGTGAAGAACCCCGGCCTCAGCGGCATGCCCGACGGCGACGAGACGGTGCCGCTGCTGTGCTTCGGGTGCGGCGGCTTGGCGGCTCATAGCTGTCGTCGTTGCTGGATTCCGGGGAGTCGCCGCTGCTGTCGGAGGAGCTGCTGGCAAGGCCAAGGGCAAGTTCAACGCCCGTGGTCGCATCACTTTGACCGCCTCCCCCGGGGCAGCATTCCAGGCGCCGACTGTCCTCGCCAAAAACCTTTAAGAGGAGTGTCGAAGCTCCATCGTATTCGAAGTGGATGGTGAGGGCTCCCTCCGGGCGGCAGGCGCGGGCGATCTCACCCCATCCTCGAGTCATGAAGACGTCACCGGAGCGTACGACCTCGACCTCCGCTTCAGTGGCTTGGCTGCAGCACCCAGCGTGTTGCAGCCATAGCTCGACGGACCCCCTCGACGACACCTTCTCTGCAAAGAACCGCGGGAGCCAGATCCACGTGCGCGGCGGCATCGCCGCCCACACCACGAACTCGCGCGCCGAGCTTTCAACATGAGTTCGTGAGCTGGGTGGCCATGCAGCCACCGCCTGTCCTCCTCCGCGACTTTGACCCTCACGGCACTGAGCGCTGCCCCTGTGTACGGGGCTCCGCGCGCGGGCGTACATAGGGATCGGGAAGCCCGGCGGAGGCCGCTCGTGCCAAGGTCGTGTCACCTCGGGCCCCCCCGGCGATGTCGCAGGAGCAGTCGAGCCTCTTCTTCGGTGGGAGTGGCCCAAGTTCCACCCAAGGAGCCTTCCCTTTCTCCGTTGTGGAAAACCTCCTCACCGGCGCCATGGGAGCTTCGACAAGACGGCGAGACAAGAAGGAAGAAGAAGGAGCAAGCAGCGGGAAGACGGAGATGAGCCAGGGGCTCCGCCCCGCATTTATAGCCAGAGGGAGGCCAACCGCTGGCCTCCACGATCCCCGGTAATGATGATCCTTTTTGCATGCAGCAGGCTGTTGTTAAGTCGAACGGTTGCCGAGGCTGCGTGGGGAAGTGGAGACGCCCACGTCCCATCAAGCGCCATGGGTCGGCTCGGTCCGCAAGCGATTGGGGCCCGTGGCGCTTCGCCCTTGCCATTTGGCTTCGCCTCGAAGCCAAGTCCGAGCGCGCCTTGGGCCCAGGGGTTACTGTCAGCGTTCTGGGAACCAGGGTACCCAGACTTGCCTGCCTGCGGCCCACGGCGTGGCTCCATCAACGGCCTGGTACGGCCCATCTTCAGCATTGACCAAGCAAGACCCTCGCGAGGGGCCAAGCCTCGCGAGGCGGACAACGCCAAGACCTCCAGAGGGAGCGGCCTCCCAAGGCAGGCTCCTGAGGAGCGGAGATTTCCATGCAGGCGCTCACCTCATGAGCTTAAGGTGACGCAAGCCATGACGGCCAAGGCCAGGCGGGCGCCAGCGGGCGCAGTACAGCAGGTTTCCTCTTTGGTGCAAAGGGGGAAAGCGCAGGCGTAGAGTCCCGAGGAATTAGCCAAAGGTTTCCTTTTCCGTGCTACAAGACCCGGATCGCCAGGACGGCGGGACGGAGGTCATCGCCGAGCCCACCATGGCGTCATGACCAGAAGCTTTGCAGGCAAAGACCACCTTTCGTCAGGATAAGATGTACTATTTGTCTCCCTTCAAACTTGGCCATTGTGGGATCCCTTCCCACCTCTATTTTGGGGGAAGAGGACCAGGGCCACTATAAATATAGCCTAGCCACCACCATAGAGGGGGATCGAGCCATCCGAACCCTCACCAGCTCACACCCACACAAGAACAGACCTCCTGAGGTAGTTCTTCCCCTGTACTAGTTCATCCCCAGCCCATCGCGAGGCTAATCCACCACAAAGCAGGAGTAGGGTATTACACCACAAGGTGTCCCGAACCTGGGTAAACTGCCGTGTCCCTTTTCCTTCCAGTTCATTGAGCAAGGCCGTGAGATCGACGGGTTGGCAGACTGGGGAGATCGAGTTCTTCACACGCACCCCAGAGTTCGAATCTTTCTTGGGTTTGCGGAGCCCTGAATCCGACACTGAGAATACTGACAGCTTATTTCCTGGGGTGACAGCCATGTTGCATTGTTCCAACATGCGGGCCCACCATTTTTCTTCTGCAGGTGAAAGTTCATGAAATGTGCGAGCATTTCGTAGCATTGTTTGAATGTTGGTCAAACTCACTGGCTTCGCCACCACCACCTCCTCCTCCTCTTCCACCTGGGCATCAGGCAGATCAAGATGGTGATCTGCTGCTTCCACATAGTCAGTAACATTCATGTTCACAGCTTCACCATAATGAACCCACCTAGTATATGTGACCGACATCCCATACAAGTGTAGATGATTTTGCACAGTTGGCTGGGGTCTTGTAACTGAATTCATACAACTGCTACACGGGCAGAGCACATCTGATTTCGGACCACCGTACTCAGCTCTGATAAAGTTCATGAAGTTTTCAACCCCCTCGACATATGCAGCGGAGAATCTTCGAGCAGAAGTTATCCAAGTCCTATCCATCTGTTGGACATACAAATTAGTTCTTCTACTAGATATTACAGGAAAAACATATATGCTTTTTTATTAAGTCCAGAAAAAAAATACCTAGGTCGATGTCTAAAGCTATGGCAAGATATTTGGACAAGCAGATCTAAGTAACGAAATATATGTAAAGCTAATTCAGCAAACAGATTTGAGTGCTAAATTATGGCAGGCTGTTTCAGTAGTCAATGAGTCCGAGCACACAGTCATCAAAGGCCATCTCAGCAACAAAGATCAAGTATAAAACGGTGTAGAGCTATTTCACCTAACAGATTGGCTACTAGACCATGTCAATCTACGTCACAATAACTATATGGCAGGATATTTTAGCAACTAATCGGGCGTGGCATGCCATCTCAGCTAAGCAGATTGAGTGCAGAACAGGGCAAGGAAGCTTCTTAAGCAGAGCATATTGACTGTAAACTATTTCGGCAAACAGTGAGATTAACAGCGTCTATCAGCTAACATTCAGCACTACTCTGACATGCACGGGGCCTCAGTCTAGAATGCGCGTACCGTGGGAGAAGCTGACCACCGTGCGTCTCCACAAGAACGTCGCCAGCGGTGGCGGCGCGGCTAGAGGACGGCAGTCTACGAGAGCGTACTGTGGGAGCGAGAGGATCGCCGTGCATCCCCTCGATGAACCGCGGCGCCGACGTATCGGCGCGGCGGGGAGGGTGGCTTTGGCGGAGCGAATGGAGTGGAGGGGGCCGGGGAAGGGGGGTTCGGGGAATATTATTGGCTAGTTGGTCGAAGGGCGGTTGAATTTGGGATTTGGAGGGAATTTTTGGGGGGAATTTTCGCACGGTGGGCGAGGGAGTTTGGCGCATGGTTGGTTTCTCCAATTGCGGTCCCACGTGTCAGTGAAGAGGCAAGCCGAAGCGCGTTCTGTTTGCGTGAGCCGTGTGCAGGACCGACCGTGTGAGGGGTGCAATGCGATCGCGACAGGCGTGCTATGAATGTACCGCCTTTTTTCCTTTTAAACTTGGTGCTTCATGTGATCCATCGATACTGCTACTGGTAATCTGGTAATCCCGACTAAAATGATGCGGCCGTGTCTTTTCCCGCGCGATATCCTGGGAGGTTGGCTTAGTTGGTTTTTTTAGGACGAGTAATGCTACACCTACATAATCCCAGTTACGTAATTAACGTAATGTGAAATGTGTGGGCTGTTGATTGGAGATTGGGGGGAGGGAGGGGCCCACCACCATGAAAATCAGGGGGGAGAGAGAGGCAATTTATGTTAACCCTTTCGTAGGTTCCCGTAGATGTAGAAAGATGTGAGATGCGTGAATGTGTAGTGGACGTACTATTGGAGTGCATAAGATAAATTGTGTATGTATACCTATGTGTTTATTTACTTCGCATGTTAGCTTTGTCTCGGGTCAAACCTTCTAAACTTAGACCAAGTTTATACACACAAAAATGAATCATCATTCAATATATTTTCATACAATATATCTTACTATTATTGTGAAAGTTCATATACACCGGACGAGATTGATGCAAACACGGCAGATTTTCATTACATTTCGAACTTTTATAGGACAGAAAAATAAAAGAAACCCGACCCTAAACCTATTCTACGGCGGCGACCAACGTCCTCCATCTGCCATCTCCAAGTACGGGGGCGGGGTTCAAGACCCGTGAAGTGAAGGTGCGGTCTCCGGCGAGGAAGAGTAGAACACGGGAGACGGACCGGCTAGTTGGCACACCATGCCCTGCCGCCTCCCATGCCCTAATCATACTCGGAGGAGTCCCCGACCTCGGCGGTGCCGGTGGACATGAGGTCGATGATGATGGACGTGGACGGTCCGTCGCTTCACCTGCCACATGCGCCACCGAACGTTGGATGGTGGCAAATAGGACGCGTGGCTGACGGTGCTCCCGTCATCGGCCGTGAGCATGGCCACCGCTTGTGCGGTTGCATCCGCGTCCGGCTACGCCGCTATTGCGTTGCGAGCGGCGACTTGAGCGAGGGCGGCAACCT
The DNA here is from genome assembly GCA_011799875.1 of Thinopyrum elongatum. Lineage (NCBI taxonomy): Eukaryota > Viridiplantae > Streptophyta > Magnoliopsida > Poales > Poaceae > Thinopyrum > Thinopyrum elongatum. The sequence goes on from CM022299.1 coordinate 422,569,777, forward strand.
CGAGCTTCATCCCCGAAGACAAGCTCTCCCACAGAGCGTTCGCGCTCACGGTCATGGTGGATGTGGTGCCAGGTAGCAGGAGGATGCGCTATGGTGTGGAGTTTAGCTGGGTGTTGCCTCTTTAAGTAGCGCATTCCGGTGAGGCCAAGCGTCCGGGTGCGTCATTAAGTCGCCGGAGTTGGTTCCTCGGGCACCGAGCCTCTTAATGACGGCATACGGACGGACGGCATGAATGCGGGCAGATGGCGCCGGCTGGGAACGCACCGCACGACGGCGCGAGACAAGGGTTTTTGGTGTGCCAGGGTAGTCAGCTACGGTCGTGGCAACATTGGAGATGCCTTTTGCTCACATGCGATCCCCACATGTCATTGAAAAAGCAAGATGACCCGGCATGGTCTCAGGTCTTGGGGATGCAGTTGTCCGCGCTAGAACACTCCGCGAACGCGTCGCGGCGCGCGCGCACTTCGGCGCCCCATGCATCCTTGATGAGCCGGGTGTTGATCTGCTGGTCGTGCCACAACGCTAACGCCACCCTCGGCACCCTGAAGCCAAGCGTTTCTAGTGACGATGATCGTGTCGCTCACCGCGGTCACCGTGTCCAGAGGCGGTATGGGAGCTGCGTCATGTTGCTGGCCCCCACGACCCACATGAACAGTTGCCGATGGCGAGGAGGTCGTGGGCCAGCTCCTCTATTGGAATAGTCTACGCCACATCATCCCGACAGGTGTGCCCCACATGTCGGTTTCCCTATTTTCCCGGCCAAATTCGAGCGTCAGTGCTCCGCGTTATGCATTAGGCGCAGAACAGTTGGTTTTTGTGCCCTGGTTCAAATGTGGTACAGTACCAGGTTGTTACCCTAGCCCCAAGTGTGGTGGTTTTGGGTACAATACCACCCTTTTCCTTTTCAACTCATGAAGCGTAACACTTGATTAAGTAGCCGGATGGTGTGCTAATTTAGGTGTCCGACTGTTTGAAGGAATAATTGAGGTGTGCCCGGTCCTTGCCCGCATTTAGGGGTCCAACTTACCATGTTCGGGCAGTAGTAACTATACTAGTCCCTGCGTACTCCCTCTGTTTTTATTTACTCCGCATTTTAGCTTTGCTCAAAGTCAAACTTTGTAAACTTTGACAAAGTTTATAGACAGAAATAATAACATATACAATAACAAATCAATACCATTATATTCATTATTAAATATACTTTCACATCATATAGATTTGCTATTGTAAATGTTCATATTTTTTCTATAAATTTGGTCAAATTTTATGAAGTTTGACTTCAGTCAAACCTAATATGCAGAGTAAATAAAAACGGAGGGAGTATCTTACTCCGTGACCAAGATGGAAGGGAAAACGAGACAACTTAATATTTATTTGAGCCGTTTAAGTATAATCATGTGGCGTTGCTTATTTCTCATTCCTCTCCAACCCTCTTCTCCATCGATCATGCCGCCCTCTGGTCGAGTCCATCCTCCCGCATGCCTCATTTGAACATTCCACCGAGTGTCATTCGCATGTCGGCCTAGACCATGCTTGTATTTCCAATGTTGTAATTTGTCTGACATGCATACAGACAAACGGTTCGTTTAAAGTTTCACTTTGCCTCCACTATGTGCCGCTTCCCATCTTAGTTTTGACATCCCATTCGGTTCATGCCCCGACACATCTTGACGAGATCGATTGATGTTGAGAGATCAAGTGCGTGTCATGCAAGGAGATAAAGTTTTGGTGTGTTTCTATAATAGAAATGACCCGAGGGGTCTGTGTGTGCGTGTCGGTCATGTACCATCTAGCTAGATCGATTGAAAGAGGACAAGGGTGGGTCTGGAGATTGACCGATCTAGAGAGGGGCGGAGGGGATGAATGTATGCTTAAAAAAAGATAGATGAAAGGCTTGGTTACAATTAATGCATGGTAGAGTGACCTAGGCGTGTGTCGAAGAGCAACCTGACGGCGAGCGAGATACAATCCCGATACCTCGGGAGATCAATTAGGTTTGACAAGCACAAAGAGGAAGAGAGGTGGTATGTGTGTGTGTGCGAGAGAGAGAGAGAGAGAGAGAGAGAGAGAGGGAGGGAGGGAGGGAGAGACCCCGAGATGAAACTGAGAGAGAATGAGTGGGTGCATGTGTGATACCTAAGGCGGATTCAAAATTTTGAACGGGTGATCATAGCATCAGCAAATCATATATAAAGGGTATTCAATGTTCGCTTCGCTTTTGACCGTACAATATACTCCCTCCGATCCTTTCTAGTTTACATATAAGTTTTACGTGTAGTCAAAGTATCTCTACTTTGATCAAACTTACACAAAAAAGTATCAACATTCAACAATGCCCAATCAATATTGTTAGATTCGTACGTACTCCTAGATTTGTATTCAAACAGAAATGGTTTCCAATTTGTTTTCAAACACATGAATGCTTGTTCTCGCGCATGCTCTTCCTACTAGGATTTCTCCACGTATAGCCAGTCCAATAGTAACTTTTTTTAATCTCCTTGTCCAATAGTAGTATAAGTAGTAGTACTAGTGGAGTACTGACAACATCTGCAGTAGAGTATGCAGTGCTCATAGTACTGGTAGTATACTCCCTTCGTTTTTATTTACTCCGCATATTAGAGTTGACTGAAGTCAAACTTTGTAAAGTTTGACCAAATTTATAGAAATGAATATAAATATTTAGCATAACAAATCTATATGATGTGGAAGTACATTCAACATATTAGAGTACTAGTAACACTCGGCCGACCTCTCTCTCTTCTAGTAGTATAAATGACGCGGGCGGGGGAGGGGGAGGGATTTGCTCTCAACTGCAGTCCCACAAGCGAGCAAAAACGCAAGACGAAGCTCGTTCCATTCGGTGAGTGACGTGGAGGGTCCAGTGTGCCCGGGGTGCAATGTGAATGCGACAAGAGTGATGTACACCGTCCGTTCCTTATGAACTTGCATACTTCGAGTACTCCTTTTTTAACACAGTACAGACGCAAGCGCTCATACATGCGCGCATACACTCACCCCTATGAATGCACACACGCACACCCTACCCCTATGAGCACCTTCGAGAGACTGAGCCGTCACACCTCTATCTCTACTCTTATCACTACTCTCGGTGATGATGGTGTGCCTGCCATCTTGCAATATAGACCGTCTGATCTATATCTGACGGATAGAAAGCAAATGATGGCAATTTTGCAAAAGGATACCTGCACCTCTATCGTTCATCCTTATCTCCCACAACTTCATTGTTGAGTAATTAAAGAAGGAAGCCTCTAGAACAATCTGGCATGGTCCCTGCTGCCGGCGTCGTCCATCCCCATGCCTCCGCTAAGTCCGACCACCAATCACCACCGCACCCCACTCCTCCTCACCTTATCTCTCATCTTTCTCGAGATATCATTTTTTGATGAAATTCTCGAGATACCATTTTTTGATGAAATTCTCGAGATATCATAAAAAATGCATCCTGATGTTCCGTGGAATGCACGGGCATCTTGCTAGTCATCTTAAGATTTACGAAGTCATCGCCTCGTCGTCGACAGGAACGGTGGAGAGGTCCAGACGTCTGCCATGTGAAACTTTGGTCCCATCCCACCCCACAACTCTCCAGGCTCCAGCCGTTCAGCTTTGCAAACTCCGCACAGTCAAAACCGATTGACCGGTCATCACCGAAACCACTATTCACACCAGAACCTTCGCTGTTCGGCCTACGCCAGCTACTTGTCGGCCGGTCACCACTGCCCCAAAACCACACCTCCTCTCCAGCCCATTCCCCCACCTTTTGATCCCCTAGCACGCATCAACCGTCCCCTAGTTCGCCGGAAAGCCATGGTGCGCCATAAGATCACGTACTACAAGATGCTGACGCCGGAGTGCCGCGCAGAAATCGCGGCAGCGGTCGGCGCCACAGACCTCCATTCCCAATCTCGCTTTGCGGCGGGCCAATCCTCGAGTTCTCTTGAGCCAAGCTCCGAGGAGGAGGAAGCCGATCCAATGTTCATGGCGGAGGTCGCGGCGCAGAAGGCCCCCGATGCGTAAGAGACGATGGACGTCGACTTCGTGCCGACGTCCGGGTCCCCCATGGTGCAGGCGGACTAGCGGTTCAACCTGGCGATCCTAAAGGAGGACCGGGAGGCGGAGGCTCAACTCGACGCAGAGCGCACAGATGCCGCTGCCATCGAGGCCCTCCTGCAGGCAGAACCAGATGTCGTGGATGTGAACCGGGAGGTGGAGGCTCAACTTGACACGGAGCGCGCGGATGCCGCTACCATCGAGGCCCTCCTGCAGGGGGAACCGGACGTCCTGGACTTGAACCGGGCGGCGGAGGCTCAACTCGACGCAGAGCGCGCGGATGCCGCTGCCATCGAGGCCCTCCTACAGGCGGAACCGGACGTCCTGGACTTGAACCGGGTGGCGGAGGCTCAACTCGACGCGAAGAGCGCGGATGCCGCTGCCATCGAGGCCCTCCTGCAGGTGGAACTGAATGATGTGGACGTGAACCGAGCGGTGCTCGCGTCCATGCAGAGCGCCCGCATGCTCCGCGTGAATGAGTAGCTGGAGGCCGAGGACAACCACGGTGCGGAGACACATGTCGGCAACTACAGCTAGTTCGCGCCGATAGCCAAAGACGACGAGGCCGTCTCGTTCCGCGAGCAGTGATAGTTTTTCTTTATGTTGTTGTTTTTAGGGATCTTTTGCTGTGTAAAAACATATATTTATGCAAGACGCCTGACTTTCAGCATTTGGGTCAGTCGACCATTTCAGGCGGTTGGATGAATATCCTACGTCTCCTAACCCTTCTTCTTCCTACCTCTTCTTCCCCAACAGACCACCGCACGGGCCGTGTGGATCATCCCCAACATGCGGTTGGATAAACATACTGTATGAACGAAAATTATGTGTCAGCGGTAGGATGGCTGAGTTTGGTTTGATCACATGCGGTAGCACGTGTCAGTGAGGGTGCGTTCCCTTGGTTGGGTTTGCGGCGTGCAGGAGTGACTGTGTGAGGGTGCGGTGTGACCGCGACAGCCGTGCGCAAATGTACCTCCTTTTCATTTTGAAAACTTTAGGCAAGCTTTGCAAAAATGTGTGGCGAAGTATGGCAATGCAAGGCCTAGACCCAAACAGGATACAAGTACGTACGTACTACTTGTGTTAAAAAATAAAGGCGGGTTTTCCTTCGCGGGATTGATTGATACAAATCCTCATTTGACGTGTCAATTAATGCGTATTTTTTTCTCCAACGCCCAAAGAGCTAACCATCTCACTCCTCATTGCTTGATTAATGCAACGCCATGCAAACCAACCTTCTCACTTCCGCATGCATCCAAGGGTATATTAATGTCCTTGGTTGCTAGTACGAGGCAAACCCCATCAATTTTGCCTCGATTAGTGTTAGTGGCCTTCTGCAAATTGTAATTTTGATACTGGCCTTGTATACAAAAAAAATGGAGGTAGTAACTATTTGACTTCCTTCCCCATTACGGTGACATCGACGATATCTCGAACGTTGTGGCTTTGGCGAAGTGCGTTCGACGGAGCACACCATTGAGGGAGACCACGATAAGTCATTCGCAAGTGCCGCCTGCAAGCCGAGACAACCGCCTTCTTTGCATCCAGGAAGTCCGTTGAACCAAAGGACGCGTAAATGTACTAGTACTACACAATAGTGTCGTCCGTCCAGCTTAGTGCGGTAAGGTGGTTTCTCGAAGAAGACAATGGAGAAGCGGAGTCAGCGAAGAGTGAAATGATGGTTGCTTCGTCTGTGCTTTGTGATTTGACGCCTCACTACTTTGTGATTTGTGACAGAAGTGACAGGGGAGTAGACTCTGTGCTCTATACTGTACATGCGTCCAAGCACGGGAGAAAGAGGAGAGAGGTTGCATTTTTCTATTCCTTCATTCAATCAATTAGGGAGCTTTAGTTCCATCTTTTTGGCTTTGACAGCACCCTCCACAATGGTTCCCATCGATGCCAAAAGCTATTTTAACATTTGGCTACACATTGTGGATGCCCTTAACCATACCACTTGGTTTTGCTCCTGTGTGCTACCTATACAAATCTCGATTATATTGATCTAAAATATTATAGTATAAAGATTAGTAAAAAGGAGGTGATTTTGCCGCGTGGAAGGCGGGGGAGGTTTCTTATTTTTAGAGGACGTTGGCCTGGCGGTTTGCTAACATGCGGTCCCACGTGTCAGTGCTTTACCAAGCCGATCCGCGTCCCACATGAGACAGAACAATGGCAGAAGCAACACGTGGTTAACTTGAAGAAGATGAGGGAGAAGCAGATTCAGCAACGAGTGAAATGATGGTTGCTTCGTCCCTCCAACTTCTTCTTTTTTGCACTACTTCGTCCCTCCAACTTAACTGCCGGAAAGGTGGAGCTTTGTGATTTGACGCCACATTGCTCATTACTACACCGGCGCCATGACTGGGGTGCTTCACCCGCGCTACTCTGCACTATTATTTCGGTATGGCACGTGTACCCGGTTGCTTGATGTCCCACATGTCGGCGAAAGGGACTAGAACATTTATGAAAGCGAGCGCTCCACTCTTATGACGGAGGAGTACACGACACGGCGGCCCAGTGAACTATTACTTGTACTATAGTACTACTATAGTTTTGCTGTTTCGCACGATCCATCGATACAAACCCGATTAAACAGGCAAGGGCAAGATTTTTCCCGCGCGGTAGATGATACTAGCCATACATTTCAAAGGAAATTTTAATGTATGCAAACTGAATAATTAAGTAACAATATGAGATCTAGTAAAACTAAAAACACATATGATTTATTGTGCTAGAGTGTAGTAGTAGTGTTGTATTGCATAGTTGTTAGATGTAACATGCGAGAACGTGTAGAGGTGTACTTTTGGAGGGCCTACAGAGAGAAATTGGGCATAAAGTGGATTCAAATATTTGTATTCGTCTTCATAGCATTTGTAACTCATATCTATAGTTTGTACAGTAGACGTGAATGCTTGTTCGCTCTTACGAAACCAGTACAACAATAATGGGGTGGCGTGCGCCAATTTAGGCACTGGCACGTTGGCCTACTCGGCTCCATAGAGAGAGCAAGAGAAGAGATAAATACGGCGGTCAGTGTATTTCAAGCGAAAAGCGTAATACGGTCACCGGACTTTAGAATACGCTCATTACGGTCACTATATACGTTTTGTGGTGATTATACGGTCACTTGCTCACCGTTCAGCATCGGATTGCACTCTGTTGACCGGCCAAATAGTCTGCGTGGCACTATGTTGACTGGTTAAATTGACCATGTTCCTTGTGGGTCCCACCTGTCAGTTCTCATAGGAAAAAGGTAAGATAAACACAAATTTACATAGGCGCGACAAGACTCCAACTCGTGCGCGGGAACCACCTGGTTGTGTATGTGTCTGTCAGGGCCTGATGTGTGCGCATGCACGTGTAGGTTGAGCACTTGAGCGTGAGAGTGTGTGTTGGTCGTGTGGTGTGTGCATGCATGCGTGTGAGTGTTGCATGCGTGCGTGGCTGCCTGTGTATGTGTGAGTGTTGCGTGCGTGTGTGGCTGCGTGTGTACGTGTGAGTGTTGCGTGCATGCAGTTTGTGTGCATGCATGCGTGTGTGTATAATCACCACACCAGCTCATGTGTGTTAAAACAGACGGCTTAGCATACCAATACAAGGCCACCTTGTCTGCTGTGCCCGCGGTCATGACTTCGAACCACCATCCAATATTTTTCTTATCGTTTGTTTTCATTCTTATACACGCCGACAGGTGGGCCCAATGGTAGTGAGATAATGTGATGCAATACTAGAGGTGCCACGTGGAGCGTTTAACTGGTCAACTAGTCATGTCTTGAGCAAATACAGAGCTGTACGGTGAGCCCTTGACTGTATAATAACCACAAAACGTAAATGGTGACCGTAATGAGTGGATTCTGAAGTCCAATGTATGTATCATGCTTTCGCTTCAAATACAATGATCATCACTGTATATATCGCGAGAGAAAGATGAAACATGCGTGAATGTGTTGGGGGCGTACTTTTAGAGGACCTGGAGATAGTTTGTGTGCGTACGTGAACGGGGCGTAGAGGGGGTGTATGCGATGGAGAGAGAGATGCTCTTCATTTCTCTTTATTATGACTAACTTTATATATAGTATAGAAATATAAAAATTCACAGTGCACAATAAATATCATTGGGTGCACCATGCAATGGAAATTAACGTTCATATTCCTCCATATAACTTTGTAATGTTGTATATATGTAGAAATTCTAAAATAATTTTTTGGCCACACTTTGTGTGGTTTTATTCAAAAGGAATGTTGTATGTGAAATAAACATGAAGAGAGGGCTTTTTAGATCAATGGGGTACGTGATGTAACATGTGTGAATGTGTAGTTGACGTATTTGGCAGGGCCTAGAGAGGTATGTGTATGTATTACGTATTCGAGAGAGGCGTGGATAGAGGGGCCGACGGGGGGGGCGTGGGAGAGATAGCACGAGAAATGAGAGAGGTCTAGAGAGAGAGAGACGAATAGGATGTCATGGCGAGAGATGCCCTTGAGTGTGTATATGCAAGGGGGAGGGGATAGAGGCACAAGGAGAAAATATTTTGTGTGGTGTCTATGTTGGTATGTGTGGGTGTGAGAAGATAACGAGACCTAGGGGCAGAGGGTGTGTCACCGCGTGAGGTCCAGTGGGCCGAGGTGAGGCCCTTGGTTCGGTTCCATCCTGCGCCACATTGGTCGGCCCGTGAAGCATTCAGGGAGACCCATGGAGGATTAGTCGTACAAGACAAAGATACCAGAGTCGTGAAGGACTCTGTGCCCACTGATAAAGCCGGCTAGGATTTGTAACCCTAGGTCCTCGGACTAAGGTAACCCCTTATCTCTGATATTACCATTCATCTAACCTAACTTTAAGGGGCATCCTACAGAATGCTCTGCTAGAATCATACTCGTCAATTAGGAAGAGAGGTGGAGACAATGCGTGCGTGACAGGCCTAAAGATAATGTGCGTGCGGGAGACACGTAGGCAGGTCTATGTATATAGAAAGGGTCGATGGGGATTGTGCGTGTGTATGCGTGTGAGAGGAAGAGTGCTTGTGATAAAGGTTAGTGAAAACAGTCGTAAATGGTTGCGAGAGGGAGGGAGGGTGATATCGAGAGCATGTCTGCAAGAAAGACACCTCAGGAGAGAGTGTGTGAGCATGTGTGAGAGACCACCGATGGATATACACCGTGTGCGCGTATGTGTGAGAGAGAAAGCGCATGTGTGAGGAGGGGCCTATGGAGAGTGAAACTACACGTAAAAGACTGATGTACACATTGATTAAAAATATAAGTTTTATCCAAATATTAGGATGGGATCATGATATTTGCAATTCACGTAAGGAACGGTCATTGATCCATCAGACATCTATATTCTATCGAATTTGAGCATGTCTACATTATTATTCGACATAATTGATCCACAGAGTCAGTATTTTGAACTCGAGACAATGCATCGCTTTAGCAATTCGAATATAAACGTGAGTATAGTTCATGTTGTGTGTGTAAAGCACATTATACATACAAAAGTTACACAATGAACATTATAAATAGCTAGCTATGAACTATCATACATTTGAATTCAACTTAAGGTGGTTTAAAAAATTCGAATTCAACATTAAGTCCATTCACTTATTTGAATTCGAGATCATGGCATTTGTAAATCATACCTAAATTATGGGGGAACCAATCTTTGCTCTGCTTTTGTACATAATAGAATATATAGTCGTGTACAAAATAGATTCAAATTTACCTCCTCCATTCCAAAATAATCGTAGTTATAGGATTTTCAAGTGTCAAAATTTCAAAAAGAAGCGCAACATTTAATGAGGTTTTCAAACATACAAGGTCAAATTTAATGTTGTCTATTTAGGTCAATCCTCAAACTTCAAGAGTACTCTAAACGTGAATGCTTCTGTTTCAAAATTTCAAACGAAGCGCCAAAAGAGCCTCTACTCGCCCGAAACCGCGTGAGACCAATGTTTGGTAGAAGGAAATTACTTTTCTAACTCCAACCCATGAAGCCTACCGGCCCGACGTCTATAGGTCTAAACCGGGGTAGGTTTGTAACTTCATCTAGACGCCACGCAACCGCCTCCGAAAAACATTCATACACCATGGCCGCCTAAACACACATTCGCTCGGCCGAAATCGCTCCCGCCGACTATTTGGGACACCTGGGATTACCGTCTTACCCCCGACCCGCAGTAGGTCCGAAATTTAAGAGGGGGGCAAAGTTTGTACTTTCCCCAAATTTCAGACAAGCACGTCCCATCTATTCAAAAAAAACAAAAACAAGCGCGTCCCAGACTGAAACATGGTTCCCCCTTAGCTCCCCCCGCCACCCCCGCCCCCCGTTCGATTCCCCATTCGTACTCTATGGGCGCCAAAACTACCTCTCCACCAGCCGAGAGACCCCGGTGTCCTCCGTCCGCCACCCCATCCCACCCATCAACCGCCGCCCTCCTCCATCACGCCGGAGCCGATACCCCGACGTCGTCGTCCACCGCAACCGCAACCGCAACGCCCTCCACAGCTAGTAGTTGAAGCCGAGGCCGAGCTGCCTCCAGGATGTCGACATGCGCCGTACCCGAGCCAGATCAACCACGTCGTCCTGCGCCTCACCGCTGCCGCTCCAACGTCTCCACCGTCCACCGCACCGGAGCTGTTCCCGCTACGCCGTCCTTTGCCGCCTTGGATCTGCTTCCCCTCCACTGACAGACGGCCACCGCAATACAGTCAACAATTTGGCCATGGGTTCGTCCAAGGCTCCACCCTCCTCCAAAACATCGGTTCCCCCGGTAAAAAGAAGAACATCGCCGCGATATCAGGAGGACACAACACTGTCAACCGGATCTGGTACTCCTCTTCCCTTATTCGTGCAAATCTTACGTGTCTGCTTGCACGGTATTCATCCCACAGAAGACACTAGTTGACCTCTTCTTCCTACACCTTCTTCTTGATACTAGATGTTCCTAGTAACTCGCGATGCACAAGGTTTCTCCTCATATACTATTTCACCTTAGCTAGAGGTCCGTCGCCCCCTGGATTTCAATTCCTGGTCAGTTGATTCCCAATTAAAGGAAGCATTCCCCGGTGTAACAGGCGCTAGTCCGCCTATTATGCCGGGGAAGCAGCGCCTCGGTGTTTATCTTAGGGGTGTGTGGGGCCTAGGAGCTGCTGGCTCCCGATCTGGTGGTCGGCCGGGCTTAAAGGGATGGCCGGGGGGCGCTGCCAAGCACGGCGGTGGTGTGAGGTCAAGGGGAGGGCGGGGCGGCGGAGGCAGGGGCCTAGGCCGGTGGTCACTGGCGGTTCGAGAAAGATCGTCAACAGTGACTAGCGGGAGGTAGACGAAGGCCATCTGCCCGTTCAATGTAGATCGGACGGTTCATAAAAAATTGACTGACCTATTTATTTTCAGTCGACTGTTATTTTGATAGGACCACATGTGGTGGTGTGCTAGAGGAGTACCTGCATTTCCCAGCCATCCATGTGCTCATATATTACAAAATCATACGGAGTAGAATCTTATTTTGTTTGCCATGCAATGCTGTAGAGCTATCATATGTCTCATATCAATTATTTTTCAGCCACCTGCTATCTGCTACTTTTACAGTGCACTAGTTTTGCACACACTTCACCCATACTCTCACTATTGTTTTTTTATGCATGGGTATTTCAGCCTCTGCCGACCGGTTGATAGAAGCACGAAATAAAAGAGATAAGTTGCTCCAGCTTTCTTCGTGCTTAGGCAAGACACGTTTGGGCGCTATAAAGGGTGTTGTGTCAGCAGATGGAGACGGTAAACGTAGCTCCGGAGTGGATGATCTTGCTCGCCATGAACCACCATCCCAGGTGCTTGCTTTAACTTCGCGGTGTCATATGTGTTTGCATGTTGCATATGGTGTCTAGCTTGTATTCGAAAGGCTGAAGTCGGTCTTTATTAAGATAAGGAAATATATTTTTTACATTAACCACCATCCCGAGAGCACCAGAAGCCAAATAGCTAGTCAGGGCAGACAGTCATCACCTGCACGCCAACTAAAAAGCCACGGTGGTGGCGAAGCAGCCCGCCTCCCACCAGGCTCTCAGCTCCTCGATGATCATGCGCACCCCTCCAGCCGGGTGTCTAGCTTGTATTGCTTCCAATTTCGTTAAATTGCATCTGCTTAGCTTACACATTATACCTTTGAATATGACATGCCTTCCTATTTTTGGTACATACTACTACATCTATCTATTAACAATGTTCTTACATCAAACTAATGTTCTTGTGTATCCCTCATCAATCACTTATGATGAGACAGTCAGGCTCGTGGACTGCTGTAAGAAAAGATCCTCTTTTAAAGAATGCAGTGTCAGCCTCCCCACATGATTCTCAAGAAACAGCAATGCTAGATGAAGATAGTCAACGTAGCTCTGTAGTTGATGACCGCATTTCCCCTACACCACCATCGCATGTGCTTGCTCTAACTTGGCAGCGTGATATGTGGTTGCATGTTGCATATAGTGTCTAGATTGTAATTCTTCCAATCTGGTTAAATTGCATGTGCTATTTTGCTTAGTTTATACATTATACCTGTTAATGTGACATGCCTTCCTGTTTTTGGTACATAGTACATCTGTCTATTAAGCATGTCCTTACATAAAACTACTGTTTTTTTGTATCCCGCATCAATCAATTATGACGAGACACCTTTAGTATATGCAGAGTGATATTGGTTGCATCTTTCATATGATTTATAGCATGCACTTCTTCTAATTTGTTGAAATGCCATTTATGATGGGACGCTTTTAACTTGGCAATCATATTGGTCACATCTTTCATGTGGTGTCTAGCTTGCATTACCTCTAATTTGTTGAAATGGCTTCTGCCTAGTTTACACAAATAGTTGTGAATATGCCATGTCGTCCTGTTTTTCGTACATATTCCATCCTCGTATCATGTGTTTGCCTTACATCAAAGTAGTGATTGTCAGTATCATGCATGAATGAGTTCTGAAGAGTGAATTTTATTGCTTTTTCTTGTCGGTTTTACTTGACAATGCAAAATCAATAAAGCGGAAGGAAATTAGCAAGGCAGTGGATAAAGGTGCTCCTTCCAAACAACTGAAATGGAGGGCCTCTACAGATTCTACTCCGCCACCCCCCCAAGAAGATTTGCAAGACAACACACGCATAGACACTCAATGTAGCTGTGTTGATGATGAGCACGTCTCCCCCAGTCCACCATCATAGGTGCTCCCTCTAACTTGGCACTGTTATATGTGGTTGCATGTTATGTACGATGTCTAGCTTGTATTGCTTCTAATTTTGTTGAATTCCATCTGCTTACTTTACACATTATACTTGTGAATAAGACACAAGTTCCTGTTTCTAGAACATACAATATCTATCTATCACACCATTTTCTTACATCAAAGTACTACTGTTGTGTAACCTGCAACAATCACTTATCATAAGACACGTTTAACTTGGGAGTGTGATATAGGTTACATCTCGCATTCTTTTCTAGCTTGTACTACTTCTAATTTGTTGAAATGGCACTTATGACGAGACAGTTTTAACTTGGTAGAGTGATATTCGTTGCATCTTTCATATGGTGTCTAGCTTTCATTGCTTCTAATTTGTTGAAATGCCTTCTGCTTAGCTTACACATCATAGCTGTGAATATGCAATGCTGTCCTTTTTTTCTTACACATTCAATCGTCCTATGATGCAGTCGCCTTACATTAAAGTAGTGCTCGTCAGCATCCTGCATCAAGGAGTTCTGAAAAGCGAATTTTTATTCATTTTTCTTGTGGGTTTGACTTGACAAGGCAATAAAATTAAGAAAGAGGAAGGAAAAAAATTAAGGCAGGGATTGATGGCGGTCTTCCGTCGAAACCGGCATCCCAGGTGCTTTCTCTAGCTTGGCAGTGTGATATTGTCTTGCATGTTGCATACGGTGTCTAGCTTGTATTGCTTGTAATTTGATTAAATTACTTCTGCTTAGTTTACACATCATAGCTGTGAATATGCAATGACACTAATGAGGAGAGACCTTTAACTTAGTTGTGTGATGTTGTTTGCATCTTGCATATGATTTATTTCTTGTACTGCTTCACATTTGTTTAAATGTCAGTTATGACGAGACACTGTTAACTTGGCAGAACGATATTTGTAGCATCTTTCATATGGTGTCTACCTTCCATTGCATTGCTTCTAATTTATTGAAATGCCTTCTGCTTAGTTTACACATCATAGTTCTGATTATCTCATGTCGTCCTGTTTTTCGTACATATTACATCCTCCTATCATGCGGTTGTCTAACATCAAAGTTTAGTTCCTCTGTATCACGCATCAATTTGTTCTGAAGAACTAAATTTTTATTCCTTTTTCTTGTCGGCTTGACTTGACATGGCACAGAGAAAGAGGAAGGAACACAGAATGGCCAGGGATGGTGTTGGTACTGAGGACGCACGGAAACGGAAGCGGAAGAATAATGCTGATTCTGCTGGTACTGATGGTGCAATAGAAGGTTAAAGTCCACCGAAAAATTGTACAAACACGGTATCCCGTGCTACACCAGCTGCAAAACAATCCAAACAGAAACTAATAGCTGCCACCAAACAAGCAGTGAGAGCCCTAGTTGTTGCAACACCTTCCACAGCACCACTAGCTGCACGAGTTACTTATTTGTCAACTCAGCTAGCAGCACGTTCCCAAGCTCCCTTGCCACCTGACACTACTTCTGAAGCACTCTTGACACAAGATGAGTTGGCAAGATCAGATGAACCTTGTGAGCTTCAACAGCAAGAAGGTAGTTGCTGGAGTCAAGTTACAGTTGCATGCTTCTTTATATGTAGTCTCACAGTTTGATGTACACTAACACTTACTATGTTCGTTGTTGGACTAGCACCTAGGCGCAAGAGGAAACAGACATCAGGGATAATGCTCGATAGGTTAACTAAATCTAGAGGAGGAAGAATGGAGATCCGTTTTGAGGCAGGTTTAAAAAGGCCACGTGATGCTACAGAGTCAGCCAAGTTAGTATCAGAGGCAGCGGTTGCCGTTAGGTGTCATGCACGTATCCTCCCAACATGGATTCAGTACAGGAATGACAAAGATGAAACCCAGTTCAACACCTTCCTCGACCATTTATCTGTAAGTATGGTTATGTATGGAAATTAGTAATATCGTCTTGGTCTGTCCCATACTTTCTAGGTTACAGGTAATGAGACTCCCATAATTTTCAACAGATGAGGTTCAAGTTGGATAGCCAAGATGATGCAACCAGACAAGCATGCACCCATGTTTTCAAGTCCGCTCTACGACAGTATCGGTATAACTTGAGGAAAACTCACTTTGAAGGCAAGGCTAACAGTGAACTTGTCCAAACATCTCCAGTGGAAAATATATCGGATGAAGACTGGAGAGGCCTCGTTAAACACTGGTCTGATCCAAAGTATCAAGTACGTTATATATATGTGATCAGATCACATGTTGAACTCCTATTTATGCATGTGCCTCACAAATCTATCTTCTTGTAGGTGAACTGTTCAAAGAACAAGGCCAACCGTACGAAAGTGAAATTCCAACAGACGACAGGATCTTGTAGCTATATTCACTACAAAAAAACCACTTCTGTGATGATACGTGTTTGTCACAGTAGGTCACGTTTTTGTCATGCATGTACATCCATGACGATTTTATGACAGAATCAAGATAGTCATACATGTGCTGTCGTAGAAGTGTTCCATGACAATACCAAAATTATCATCATGGATGTGTCCACTTCCATGACGATAAATGACGCATCATGGAAGTGCTTCCGTCAAGGGTAACCGACATGTGGCATCCACCGTAATGGGTCACCGTTAAGCTATCGGGTTCCGGTTTGGATCCGATAACCCATTAACAATCCGGACCAATGGGGATTTTCCACGTGTAAAATCATCATTGGCTGGAGGAAACACGTGTCAGCTCCTCGGTGGGCCAGATGTCGTCCGTCCAATGGAGGAGACGTGCCTATGATACGTCGACACATGGCAGGGCCCAACAGAGGCCCATATAGGTTAAAAAGACCGGCCCAGTCAAAGGCCTATAGTATTTACTCAGGTACTTGTGGGCCAGCCCCCTAACGGCCTGTTTAAACATGGCCCATTTATGGCCCGAGGCCAGATCTGGCCCGTTAATTGTTCGCCGAATATTTGGGCCCAATTACGGCTCAATGACATTTCGGCCTGTTAGAGGCCCGATGTAGACATGGGCCCATTTCAGCCCGGTGTGTCTTTCGGCCTGGGAATGGCCCGTGCTGCCCATGGGCCATATATGGTCCGACGCGACATCCGGCCCTCTAACGGCCCGTGATCAAGGTGGCAACAATTCAGCCCAACATGACTTTGGGCCTGTTAAAGGCCTGTCGTATAATTCGGCCCATTGATGCCTCTACTAAGCTTTCGGCCTCTTAAAGGCCCATGATATCAGTGGGCCAACTAAGGCCCGAGATATGTTTCAGCTTGGTAATGGCCCGTCATATGACTTGGCCAATAATGGCCCAGTCTACATTTCAGCCTGCTGAAGGGCCGTCGACGACTAGTGAAAATTGAGGCTCAACATGCATTTCGACCTGCTAAAGGCCCATGGTTTCTTCTGGGCCATAACAGGCCACTAGAATATTCAGCCTGTTAATGGCCCGAAGCTACATGGGCCCAACTAAGCGCTGGGTCCACTAAAGGCCCAACTAAACTTTGGGCTAAATATAGGCCCGTGTAAGTTGTGGGCCTGGCGCAAACTGTGAAGGCCCCAATAGCCTTTTAGGCCCAAGAAAGTTGCAGGCCGGCCCAATTGTGGCCCGCTAAAATGCAGGCCTGTTAGAGGCGAATGTTTCGGCCCGGTCGACTACATCAGATTTTCGCCATTTTTTTCAGATAGCGAATGATGGCATATACGGTAACTAGTAGGAATTAAGAACAAACCTACTCTATACAATAAAGAAATTATGGCATAGTAACTTAGAATAAACCTACACTATACAATAAAGGATTTATGGTATATTACATCCACTGGGCATCGAAGTTTGCCACCGGTGATCATAAAGCGCAACGAAGAAGCAGATTACAAAAACTGGGCGCCATTGCAGCGTAACAAAATAATACTGAACCAAGACCACTTCCAAGACAGTTCAAGAAAGGTTAGCCTTGCGCGGGAACTGCTGCGCAAGCTGCTGATCAAGGCTGTGAGACCGGCCTAGCATGTCGGTCATAGCTTCCAGGTGTAGCTATTTAGCAATGAGGTTCTCATTGGTGTTCTCCACAATCTTTCTTAGAGATAGGACTTCAAGTCAAAGTTGAGTTGCAGAATGCCTTTCTGCTAGAACTTGGGACTGAAGAAGTCAAACTGATTCAGAGAGCAAATTTTGTGAGCTTGTCTGACTGCTAGTCTCAAGTAACTTGAACACTGCATCAAGACAAGACTTTGGGGTTGTCTCGCTATCTTCAAGATGTTTTGCCTTCTTTGCTGCAATATATGTTGGGTTTGTCTCACAGCCTTCAACAGACTTGTGCATGCCATCAGGCATATCACCCTGAAACAAGCAGAGAGATGACAGGTTTTGCACGTGTATAAACAAAGATGGTAACTGTGCTGTCAATTCCATCCAATTTCAAATTAGAAAATAAAGAGTAAGTTCAAAATATCAATAGCATAATTTGGCACTGTTCATAATGCAGGGAGCTTCACCACACTACTGGATTACCATGTCAACAAAACAAGCATAGATGAAGGGCAAAGACAATCATTGTATCTATTTTCGTTAATGTGCATGGCATGTTGTTCATATCATCAGCCACATCAGTAAGATAAAACAGGAGATAACAAGGTGCAAACCTGGGTTGCTTCACCACACACTAGATTATAGATCCACAAAAACAAGCATACATATAGGGAGTATTGAGTAATGTACATGGTATGAATAAGGAATTTGGTTTTACAAGTAAAACTTGGAACTTACAGTTGTTGCGAACATGCATTTTGATAGAAACAGTAAACTAAACAGCAGTTGATGATAGGGAGTATGGGCAAATTAAACAGCAGTTGAGGATAATGGCTTTAGAAGGACTGACTTACATTAACTGTTAACACCGGCTTTATAATGCCCTTCTCCATGTCAAGGGAAGGATAACTCAAGAATTTCAGCACAGAATCTTCTTCATAAGCATTGCCTGTACTCTACATTTTGTAGAGAGTAATTATAGATATGATAATACTGGAAGGGATAGAGGATAATGAAGATAAGATGCAGATTGATGCTACATAATCAACTACCAATCCCTGGAAGTACAAGCGTTACCAGACAAAATGTACTGACAAGAGCAATGGGCTACACTTCTGCACTGGCATTGTCTGTGTATTCAACTTTTTGGTAAGATTAAATATAGATATGATATTTTTTAGTAAATGGTGAGCGAGGGAGATAAGATGAAAAATGCTACACAATGAATCAATCCCTCTTCCCATAATATAAGAGTGTTTTGAACACTAGTGTATTGTACAAAACGCTCTTATATTATAGGACGGAGGGAGTAGCTGTTAATGTAAGTACAGTGACAGACAACGTTCAGTCCTTACAAGAGGACTACAGAGCTAAACCTCTTCAAAAGCATTGGGTTGATTGTAAATTTATGTAAGAGTCGATACGGATCTTATAATGTCCAACAAATGGAGGATAACGAGGCTAACATGTGCAGTGATGCTACATAATCAACCAGCTATGAAACTAAGTATGGTCACCCAGGGCAAGAGGTACTCACAAGAGCAATGCAGTGTGCAGTATAGTTGCGAGATTCTGTGGTCCCTTGAGAATGAATGTTCTTCTGCAAACAGGTTTCATACAAGTGAGACATTAAGGCACATGCAGAAATGTAGTTCAAATTGTGATGTGATATCATAGACAGTACCTTACGCTGCAGACGAGACCAATGTGTAACAAGATTATTCTAGTCACTGTCTAATAAATGTAGCACGGGAGACTTTACAGAAATTTCGTTTAGAGGCTTGCCATCGAAGTGAGCTTACCTCAGGTAGGAACGATACTTCATCAATGAGTGCTTAAAAAGCGCAACCAACCCTTGCTAGTCTTGACTATCCAGTTTGGTCCTCGCCTATTTAAAAGAATGAAATCTTGTGTCTTCTGTCAGCAGAAACATATGCAATAATTACCATGAATAACATTAGTACATTACTTACACGTAAGTTGCGGAGGAATATTGGAAATTGTTCTTTGTCTGTGGTATAATCTTTCCATGAAGGAAAGATGCGCACAAAGTTCCTGACAACAATATAAGCTTCGTCTTCTAAACTGGGAAGAAGTGGAACAGGAGCCCTATTTGCTGCAATTGGGGCTCTCTCTTGTTCAAAAAGGGATTTGGCAACTGGATTTGGTGTACTCTTTGCTAGAATGGGGGTTTTGCATCGTAGAGCTGGTGCTATGTTAACTGGCATCATCATACTGTTTGCGGTAGTTGGGGTCTACTGAGGATGGGCATCAGAGATGGCCAGTGTAGTAGGGCTAGAGTCTGCTAGAGTTGTGGCCATGTTTTCTGGGTCTGGTGATATTGCAACTACACCTAATGGGCTATTTGATTTATCAGGTGTCATTACCTTTTCCAAATACTTTGTTTGTGCTCCTCCGCGATCAGCAATCGCCCTCTTCCTTTTGAACGTCTGATACACAAGAACAACATTTGAATGGATAAATATGGTATGATGACAGATGGAATATGTACTGAAAATGTATAGGCAGGGCGTATTCACATACACGATGTGTAAACTAAGCTAATGGTAGTGCAACAAAGTAGAAGCAATGCAAAGCATCAGTTGCAAGATATGTGCGACCAATATAACCTTGGAAAGTTAGAGCAAGCACCTTGATGGGTGAATAAGATAGGGCATCTGCCTCTGACTCCTCCACTAGGGAGCTACATTGACTTAGGTCTCCCTCTAGCTCAGAATCACTATTAGGATCATATTCTGAGCATGAATCTGTAGGTGGAGAGCGTTTTCATTGCATTGCATCCAGACTTGATTTCAGTCCCTTAATGCCAAGTTTGACAGCCATGGCATTGTTCTGCTTTATTCTTTTCATGCGCGCAAGCTCATAATCATTATGATGTTGTTCAGTATCTGAGATTCATGAAAACATAAAAAGTAGTCAGATTATCTATGGAATGCATTGCGTATTCAACTCGAAGAGTGCCTCCCTATAAACCCCTGTGTATGCAAAGTTCACCCCCCAACCGTGCTGACCAGACCACACACAGAAATGCAAACCTCTTATGTCTCTATAACAGGCAGACACACATTTCAAAACTGAAGTAGGAACATTAGAATCATATCAAATTTGTATTTGAATAAATAAACTAAGGAATTATGAGTGGCATAAAGTTTAGCTTCAAGGGTGGAGTGCTGGTAGTGCGACACAAAGCAAGTAGGCAGATTGTATTCCATGTAAAAGATCGTAGTCTATGTTAAAGGTGGATATGACACTTTCTTTCTATACAATGCAGTGTTCGTTGCCAACACATGATGGAAGAGATCACACAGAGAAATACTATTCACTCATGTCTGCGGTTCCAGTATTTTGAAACATGGTGGTCCACCCTAAAAGAATATTGACAACAAATATGACAAGGCAAGCATAGAGGTAGTGAATCAATCATTACTTGTGAGCTTACTAGGACAAGTATGCAGAATTGTAATTGCAGTAAGAGACCATCCAAAATCTGAATCAAGAAGTTTGTCTAGCACTTATTGTTGGCAACTAATCGACGTGAATAATTGGATATCATATCGAATGAGTAAGAAAGACAAGTAAAATTGTCAACAAACCTGGCCTGCAGTAGTAATCTGGGTCAATGTCACTATGACCAACAATCCAAAATGACTAGTGTCTGTTCCTAGGGCTGGAATTTTGAAATCTTGTGAACTTTACAGGTACTAAAGATTACTGAAATACATCTGAACCATTAAGTGTAGGTAGCACTCAGTACACAACAAACCCTAATGACAATCCTGCCTAATGAGTAATAAATCAATTAGAAAATGGGTGATGAGGAGTGGCTGCTGAGTGTTGAGGATGTATCTCAGGATAAATCGGGTTGGCTTAGTGGCTGATGCACGCCTGAGCCCTGAACGGACTGGGAAGGTAGGCACGGCGGCGCGCCCGGGAAGCGGTGACGCTGTTGGGCGAGCGGCTCCTGACCTCCTGTTAGTCCAGCATCTCCTCCTAGAGTCATGCCGTCCGGGGACGGCAAGTCGCCGGCGAGGCAGGCGGCTGGGGGCGAGTAGAGATCGGAAGCGCAGCAGAACAGAGGGGAATCGGGGCCTGGGCCGACCCAAAATCCCAGGGTGGGCCGCGGCCCACCGTGGGCACCCTGTAGATCCACACCCGAGTGGCGTACATGCATTTTCAAAACTAAATTAGGAACATTTAGCTGACCAATTAAACGACTCTATTTTAATAATATCAGATTCATATTTGAACAACTAAGCTTGTTTAGCTTGATGGGTGGAGCAATGCTATTATGACACGAAGCATGTATGTTGATCGTATAGTGATCATAAAAGGGGGGAAACCCTAAGCTTGATCAATTAAACCCTATTATGACTGTGCCTTGGCAGATTTGAAGCTGCAAAAAGTAGAAATGCTATTTAGCAACCATTGTTTGCTTCGAATTAAGAACTGAATTCTAAGAGCTGAAAAGAAAGTACAGTAACCAAGTTACGATCTATTTTCTGGTTGAGATCAAAAAGTTGAGCAGATATGAAGGAGTACCACCTCTCTTGCGGCGCCGTGTAGCCATCGGGGGTGCGATGGCTGTCGGTGGCATTGAAGCAGATCTGCGATGGTAGATGGGTGCATCGGGGGATAAGTCCCATTGCGGTGGACGAGAAGGTCGTGGGAGCGGCCCCGGCAAGGAGGACGACGGCGCCGATGAAGCAAGAGGACGCGATGCAAGGCTCCTGGTCTATCACCGTGGATGAGAAACGTCCATCTCTAGCAGTGGACGAGGCGGTCTTGGTAGGCGCTCCGGCATGGTGGAGGACGGCGGTGATGGATGGGGTGGAGGACGGCGGCGATGGATGGGGTGGAGGACGGCAGCGATGGATGGGGTGGCAGACGGAGGAGGCTGGTGTGGGGATGGTGTTCTAGCGCGGACGGTGTATGAATGGGAAAATTGAGGGAGAGGTACGGGGAACCATGTTTTTGGGACAAGCCTATCTGAAATATGGGAAAGTTACGAACTTAGCCCCCGTTTAAAATTTGGACGTATCATTGGTTGGGGATAGGATGGTAATCTCGCATCTCCCCAATATTTGCCCAGAGCGATTTCGGGCGATGAGAGGGTGTTGTGGCGCCCACAGTTGGCGCCCACGGTGTATGAACGGGGCTGACAGGTAGGGCGGTGGTGTCACATCTGAGTGAAGTTACAAACCTGCCCCTATTGAAAATATTTGCCTACATCGATTTTGGCCGAGTCGAGTTTGTTTTGCCGCCCACCATGTATGAATGGGGAAATGGAGGGAGAGACAGAGGTCTTTCGGACGAGCTTGAATCAAATGTGTTTTGCCGCCCATGTTTGGCGCCCACCATGTCTGAATGGGCTCAGAGGCGGTCGTGTCATGTCTAATTGAAGTTAATAACCTACCCCTATTGAGAGCAATGGAAATCAGGCCGATGGATTGTCCGTGTAAGGGGTAGACAGTAATTTCCATCTCGCAAACACTGGCTTCAGGCAGCCGACGTGGGAGTGGATATTTTGCCGCTTCTTTCGAATTTTGGGACAATAAGCATCCACGTTTACCCTGGCAACTAAATTCGAATCCATTTTGTATTCTTATACGAATCTTTATAAATCTTTCTATGTGTTTTTATATATCTTCAAAAGCACAACAAAGATGTATTCCACTGTCATATATGAATATGATTTACAAACGCTGATACTCGAATTCAGAAGCTAGAATCCAATTTTATGGTGAATTCGAATATTTGAAACCACTTTATGTCCAACTCAAGTGTCACACGCTGCATAATGTGTACACCCATTTAGATATGTACACAAGCGATGTCTCAAGATTCAAAATACCGAGTTAATCAACCAATAATGTACAAAACTAACAGACATATAAACACTTATAGAGTATATGGATCAATAATATCAACTAACATACATAAGCCAGGCCGCTGTACTTTTTTTTGCTAGAAGAGCATCATTTTTTAGCGAAGCTAGTACATCATCTTGGCCCTTTCAGATGAATGCCACTTAAGGACCATCTATACTACTTTATTGTTGAATGCACATTCAGCCCGATTGGCATATTTGTAGGTCTGGCACAGCAATCAAAATGAGATGTCTCAGAGTCTTATCAATTAATACAGACTCGTGCTAAAAAAAATTACAAACCAAAAAACAAAAAATAATTATTACATGATCTCTAAAACAAATGGTTTGATCGATTACATGAACAAACAACACAAAGGTTATTCAACGATGGAAAAAACATTTCACCTATGATTTACCAAGTGAGAATTTAATTTCCTTTTTTCCTTCAGGACCTTAACAATGCGGTCACTCTGAGCTTGCTTCGTTTTGAAATCCACCAAATATTTAATGATTGTCTTGAGTACTGCTTGTGATTGTGTTGTTTGCTTCCTCAACATGTCAACTTCATCTCTAAGTGCAGAAGCAGAATCTCTTTCTACCAATCGTTTAGCCTCTAGAGCATCAGCAGTTGGCAATTCATGTTGCACAATTGGGTCGGTGCCACTGCTGTGGGATGATACAACGTCCATGGGGACCTCGCTCTTTGATCTTGGGCTAACCTGTTTTGCCATTAAAGTTCCAATTGGATTCCGAAAAGTTGAAGTTAGCAAAACATCTCAACTGGGAGTTAGAACAGCAAACCAGTTAAACAAACAAGGAATTAAAGAGTTTCGATTAGATGCTGAAAAGTAGTTATTAACATCATTGTAAACGGTTGCAGCAGCAAAGCAGTTAAACAAACAAGTTTTGGAAAAGGTACCTGTTGTGGCATTGGAGTTTCTCTTGGATCCTGAAAAGTTGAGTAGCCAGTAACGTGATTAGAGCAACCGGTTGTAGCAGCAAAGCAGATAAACAAACAAGTTTTGCAAAAGGAACCTGTCGTGGCATTGGAGTTTCTCTTGGATCCTGAAAAGTTGAGTAGTCAGTAACTTGATTAGAGCAACAAGTTACAGCAGCAAACCTGTTACACAAATATATTTTTGAAAATGTACCTGTTGTGCAATTGGACTTCCAATTGGATCCTGAAAACTTGAAGTTGGTAAGATGATTACAGCAACAAGTTACAGCAGCAAACCAGGTAAACAAGGAAGTTTCTGAAAACATACCTATTGTGCCAACGGATTTTTAGTTGGATCCTGCAAACTTGAATGTTAGCAATCATAAATAAAGTGTTGTAAGAGCCATAAGAAACTAACATCAAACTAGTAAAACTAACCAGTTTTGGCAACGTATTTAATTACACATGAACTAGTAAAACTAACAAGTTCATGGCAACGTATTAAAGTAACAAGTCGGTATCGTTTACCAGCAACACAGACGTCTGTAAATTTCTTTGATGTAAGCAAAATGATTCCGACACACACATATATATATATAAGTTAAAAAGATGGTGTCCTTCATATAAACCTGATAGTTGTCTATCTATGAACATGCAAACATTACTAGTGCTACAAGTGATAACAGCAAACCATTTAAACAAACAAGGTATCAGAACATAAATTACACGTGAATTTTGCTGCACCCTAGAAGTACATATGACCAGCTATCTACGTGCTTAAGTAGCTATTTAAGTTCAGGCAAACAGGTAATTCTTAACAGTAAGTATCAATCACATAGATAGGCGCGGTCTATAATAGGATTAACAGGCTATGGCATTATGTAACCAGTAGCAAACTAAATTAAGCCAAGCAACGTAATTGAACAATTTTGCAATAAGTGGCTAACTAAAATTCCGAGAAGCAGGTAACTGAACTTACGCTAGCTCTTTGTACAAGCACACTGCAACTTCTTTTTCGCTTACAAGGTTCTACGAAGGAGTCCATGGCATCAATTGCTTGGATACGCAGTCCCAATACTTCTTTCTTCCCACACTGCATTGGTAAGTCGAATGGTTAATCTGATAAGATGGTGCATCCTTGATATGTTATATGAGGACGGGTTGTCAGACTAGTTGTAGCAACACACATCACAATGGCTTTTACTGTATATTTCATGCGATTACATTTGGCATATCGAGATCTAAGCAATCTACAATAGGATGAAAAGACTGGCATCCTTCACATTATTGGCGAACTCAGTTCATAGAAACAAGCAATTCAACCATTCTGTGGGTAAATCAAATGCGCCACTGGAATATTTTTCACTACCCCAATCATACACGCAAAAAGGGGCAACACCACCGTAGGGGCCGGTATGGGTGGCCGCCTCGGGTGGCTAGAAAGTGTGCACCTAGTTTGAGTCGTTCAGGTTGGCCCAGGCTAGTTTTGTTCATCCCAGCGCATGAGCAGGCAATGTAAAAAATGAAGAAAAACGTTTCAATTTGGATGGGCCAATAATGTAAGTGCAAGGCAGGCCCTATAGCAGGCTCGCGGCCCAAATGAGCGCCTCCCATATCGATCGACATCAGGAAAAATCCCAATTCGTTCGCTTCAGCCTCCAGTCTGGTTCGCTCCTAACCTAGCCGCCGCTGGACAGACCGACACAACACTTCCTCGCGCCCTTGTTGGACACCGATCGCCGGGCTTCAAGCGAATGGAAGGACAAGAAGATGAAGATCCAACCCTGGGTGTAGCCTACGTGGGAGGCAACGGCGGCAGCACGAGCATGGCATTGAGCTTGCGCAAACAGACAGTCGCAGCTTGCAAGAGCAGCATGCGCAACGAGCAGGTACATCACATCCCTGATTATATCCAATTCAACTGTTCAATTTCTGGCCAATAGTTAAACCTGACGGTGTTGTAAAACTGCTTGTATGTAGGGAATCTATAAGAAAATGAAACCAATTTCTGCTTATTTTATAACTCCCCCAATCAATACTGAACTGACTGAACCTGATATGTCTAATCAAGTTTCCGGTGCAAACATACAAGCTCATGTTGTTCTTGAGCCTGAAGTGTCTAATGAACAGAGTGCTAATGAAGGATTTGATGCAAACATTTTACATGCTCCTGGTGATGAACATATAGTGTCTAATGAGGGATCTAATGCAAGCATTTTGCAAGCTCCCTTAGAAGGATTTAGTGTCTAATGATGATTTTCTATGTTGAGAGAGAGAGAGAGATTTGCAGGAATTTATGACAAGCAAATTATAGTACATTTTCATGGCTTGAGGAAACGTCGAGGCCATCTACCAGAAAGTCCCCGTATCATGACAACGTAGCATAAATACTTTTCTAATCTGTTGTTTGAAACTATTGGCATACTTGTGCAGGATAGATATATTGATATGCAGTTTGCGCACTGGTTATAGGTGCAATTACACTTCGATATTTTCAGCCAGAGAACGAATAATTCAAGCAGGAGCAGTCCATGTTAGTAGT
Organism: Thinopyrum elongatum; assembly: GCA_011799875.1. Lineage (NCBI taxonomy): Eukaryota > Viridiplantae > Streptophyta > Magnoliopsida > Poales > Poaceae > Thinopyrum > Thinopyrum elongatum. The sequence goes on from CM022299.1 coordinate 422,596,442, forward strand.
CCTTGTACACCATGTTGCATTTTGTGTTTTTTGGTGCTTACATCATTTAGCGTTTTATAATCTGGAACTACTTTGGATCATTAGCTGGTTTTCAAAGTGCATGTAGCTTCACATTTCTCAAGTTATGTTGATTTCTGGAGTGCAAGTGCCTTCATATTTTTTAAGTTAAATTTTCGCCCCTGGTAACTTGAATTCATGGATCTGCCACTGCACACAAATCATACACGCAAGCCAGTATGAATTAAATGAAATGCAGGGACTTACGCTAGCTCGTTGTACAGGCTCACTGCAGCTCTGCTTGCGCTTGGGATGTTCCATGTACAAGTCCATGTTACCACTTGCTTGGATGTGCAGGCCTTCTGCTCCTTGCATCCACCTCTGCATTTTTGACACAGCGAATGGTTGATCAAATAAGAGGAATCGACCTAGCTGTTGTATCGGAGGACAGGTACTTACATGGTTATACCGGTGTGCAGGATGTGTACCAGATCCCGTAGCGCCGTCATGCTTCGCTAAAAAATGGTTTTGCTTGTTTCAGATGATATCTCCAGAAGAAATAAGAGTTAAAGTCAGAGTTGCATAGGCATGTAAGCTAAGAGAGCAGTAAAAGGATATCCAAACATCATTGGAACAGTGCACAAGGGAGTGATATGTGGATACCTAGTTTGGGCCGGCGTTTGGGCATGCTCGCCTAGCTAGAGTGCGGGTCACTTCAGAGCCGTTGAGGGTGATGCGCTGGTGTTGGCTTGCCGCACACGGATGCAGATCTTGAGCGGTAGCAGAGCGCTACGATGTGGTGGACGAGACCGTTGGTGAAGCCCCAACGGCCTCGGGGGGTGGAGGTGCGACGATGTGCTCGGTGAAGTAGCCCCGGTGAGGTGGGAGATGGCGTCGGTGAAGCGCACCTGATGCGGTGGAAGTTGGTGTCTGTGAGGCACGTCGGTTGCGGCAGCCGACATTGTCTGTGACCACCCGGTGCGGTGGACGAGGGCGTAGATGAGGTAGCTCCGGTGCGGTGGTGAAGCGCTACCGTCGTCTTCATTGTCGTCATCCGGCACAAAGGTGGGGAAAGAGACGAGACGAGGGGCGATTCAAACTTTGCTTGGGTTGGCGGCGAATTAGGGATTTGAGCGCTCTGGGCGCGGAAGGGGACGGTGGAGAAGGGAGATTTTGCACGGCTAGAATTGGGGCCGCCAGATATTTCAATCTGAAACATGGAAGCGCGAACTTTTTTTGTCATCGTTATTTTTTTTGGGGGGCGGGGGGAGGGAGGGAGGGGGTGGGTGGCTAGGTGCTAGCATCCGTACGACAGACGCGACCACCACGACACGACCCTGGTCTGCCTGGTGCACCTACATTTGAGAATGCAAACGAATCTTCTTTCATTTGCAGACGAATCTGTATGTATTACCATGCCCGTGTTTTCCTTGCAAATAATTAGTCATTCGAAACGAGATACTATAAATTAATTAATGTGGAGTTATTTGAATTAGAGTGTGTGTCACATAGCGATCTCCAATTCTAACGTGGATTTCGCATTTCACGGTATCCACGCTACTTTTTTTAATACAAATTCATATGTATAAGATGAACACCATGGTAGTGAGAAAACTTTGGATGGATTCAAACATATGACCTACAAAATAGCACAACAATCGAGTCAATGTCAACTTTTCCAAACCTAGTATGGCACGAATTCAAAATAATTACGGAAGCCATATGCATGGTCCTCAATTCAAATCTTACAATGTACACTAAATTGAAACGTCGATATTAAGTCTCGTACTATCTACATTCAAATGTTGTTTTTAGCCCCCCCCCCCCCTGGCACACATGCTACATACTTCCTGTATCAATCGATCTTCCTCTCCTAACCACCTTAGAAAGCTATCGGTTTCCGACACACATTCATTCTTTCTCTCCATGTTTCGATCTCTAACTCTCTCAACTACACAACCCCCTTTTTCCACTTTGTTACCAAATGTATCTCTCTCACACACCCACCATTGCTCTCCATGCTGAGCTCTCTCTCTCTCTCCCTCCCACCCTCTCTTGCTAGATACATGCATTGCCTATCTAGACCCCCCTCTCGTGCGCACGCACGCACATTGTCTATCTAGGTCACTCTCTCGAGACTGTCTCACTCTTTCTTCCGCAAGGCGGCCCACAACTCGCTCAATCTTGCTCTCTTTATCTAAGTCTCGATTAACCTCGCTTTATCTCACACACAAATGATATATCTCCCTGTTCGGGCCTCGATCGACACACTCTATACTCTCTCACGCAGATTGTCTATCTAGGTCAGTCCATCCAAGCCGCCCCCACTCTTTCGACCTCATGGCGGGCCACGCTCGCTCAATCTCTCTCTCTCTCTCTCTCTCTCTCTATATATATATATATATATATATGTATGTATGTCTCGATTGACCTCGCTCTTTCTCAGACACAAACGATATATCTCCATGTTTGAGCCCAATTCGACATATTCATATTGTATACGCTCTCACGCACATTGTCTATCTAGGTCACTCTCTCCAACCCGTCTCACTCTTTCGATCGCATGATGACCCACACTCGCTCAATCTCTCTCCCTTTATCTATGTATCGATTGACCTTGCTTCCTCCCATGCACAAAATATATCTACATGTCTGTGACTGGATCATCTCTCAAGCTCTATCTTACAGCCCTCACCCTTCCCAAAAGCTCAATTGGACAATATCTCTCCAGAGCATATATATCTTTTCAACGAATGCCGGACCACAATCACTTTGTCTCTCTATCTATCCGTGTCTCGATTGACCACGCTTTCTCATGCCGTATCTTTCACACATTGAAGCTACCTCTCCATCCCTCGTAGAGCCGGAGCTATTTACTTTGCGAGGGGGACTCCAACCTTGGATTAATTTGTGAAGGCATTTATTCCGGTGGGTTTAGATTATATTTTCATAGAATTCGGCCCACAACTACTCCAAACACCGTTGCAACCCCCGCACCTCCCCCAATTGATTTCCCTCTGGCTCGATCACCGCTCTCACGCACGTCCTTTCTCACCTTCCACGTCGCACCATGGTATTTTTGCAAAAAACTCTGTTGTTCTCTTTAATTATTACAAATAAGCTACAAACTACACACCGATAGTCCACCTATAATGGAACAAATTTCGACCCACAAATTAAAGTGCTACAAACTACACATTGAGGGGCCCACCTGTCATGGAACAAATTTGGACCCATATATAAATTAAAAATGAAAAAGGATGAGGATCAGAGAGGAAGAGAGAAGATCAGTGCACACACAGGCGCATGCGCTGGCAGGTGCACGGGCGCGTGAAAGTCGGCGGGGACCTCGTGGAACCCCGTGGCATCAAGCTCGGTGACAATGTGCGGCTCCCAGCCCATCAATGCCACAGGGATGGGCGCTGGCGCAGTCGGGGCGACGGGAGCCAGAACGGGAGCGGGGACAGCCACGGCGTCTTCCCGCAAGGCCAGTTCAAGCTCGTCCCAAAGCGCCTTATGTTCTTGAGACTCCGGCTGGGTGTCTTCCTCAGGAAACTGGAAAACTAAGGGCAGACCATCATGATGCGGCATGGCGTACGGTTAGGTCAGGCTGGTTGGAGGTAGACGATAGGAGAATCAGAGAGGAAGAGAGAAGATTGTAGCGATACCGGGTAGTGCGGGGGTGATTTTAAAATGCGGCGCCGACGCCATTAAAAGTGGGGGCAGTTGGGACGAAGGTGGCGGCCGTGCCTGGTCAAAGGGCTCGCCTCCCGGTGAGCCTGCCCAGCGGCCTGCTCGCACGCCTCCCAGTCAGCTGGCGCAGTGGTCTGCACGCACGCCTCCCGTCGACTCACACGCTTTCTCAGACGACACCTGTCGATGAGAAGCAGGACTCGTGGCGGCACATAAATGCCCACGGTTTGAATAGTGAAAGAGTTCACGTTAACGTGACAAGTCTTTGTTCCAAAATACCTTGGCTCTTAATTTGTGCAACTTTTCATAAGCAGCTTGTCTCAAATTGAACAAAAAAATTATGACAGCATATTTGTGCCATATCACGAGACCATGCTCAGTTTCATGAATTGTAGGTCACTTTTGGATTTTCTAAAATTTAAAATCTAGGATTTGAAACAATATCATAACCTGCATCATGCAATAAATTTTCAAGCGATACATCTTTAGTGTTGTAGATGTTAATATTTCTTAAGAAAGGATTTGGTCAAACATTTTGCTTAGTTAGACTTCAGACAAGTTATATATGCAGAGTAAAAGGATAATCCCTCCGTACCAGTGCATTGCCTGATATATTAACTCAAGTACTAGGCACGAACAAACGGGGCTCAATTCTGTGCTCATCCTGGTGTAGTACTCCTATTAGTACTAGGCAATGGAGTTGACAGGTGACCTTGGGTAGCGGCGACCGAGGGAATTGAACCGTGCTTGGCACGGTAGGTAACGTTGTCTAGTTACTAAAGCATCCCTCCATTGTTCATCGGTAGTCATTATGGACCGGGGACATGAGGGGAATTTCCTAGGGCTGGAATTCTGGCTGCCAGATATTTCGACTCGAAACGCGGAGGCTCGAGTGGTTGGGGTTGGCTAATGTGCGTACCACGCACGCCACCAAAAGGACACGAGCCCGGGTTTTTTTTTTAGGATCAACACGAGCCCGGGTCTGGCTGGAACGCCGTTGGGTGCTACCATTCAAGAATACGAAAGGAATCTTTTAAATTGCCGAACGAATCTATATGTATTACAATGCCCGTATTTTCCTTGCAAATTACTGATCATTCCAAAAGGCATGGTAATTGATTTATGACGAGTTCTTGAATTAGAGTGAGTTTGTGATATAGTGATCTCAACATGGATTTCACATTTCATGGTATCCCCAGTAAGTTTTTCATTGCAAATCCAAATTTAAAAGACGAACCGTATGGTGGTGAGAAAACTTTGTATGTATCAAGCATATGACCACACACACACACACACACACGAATACAACAACAATCCAGTAAGTATAGTGCATCTATTTTTCCAAACCATGCACGTATGACACGAATTCAAAAATACTCCCTCTGTTCCTAAATATTTGTCTTTTAGAGATTTCAACAAGTGACTACATACGGAGCAAAATGAGTGAATCTACACTCTAAAATATGTCTATATACATCTGTATGTGGCAGTCCATTTGAAATCTCTAAAAAGACAAATATTTAGAAATGAAGGGAGTAAAATGTAAGCCATGCATGGTCCTCAATTCAATATTTAAAATGAACAGGAAACTGAAACATGAATATTAAGTCTAGTACTACATACATGCGAATGTTGTGTTTAGTTCTCCTCCATCGCCCCCCCCCCCCACCCCCACGCACACACACACATACTTCATGTATCGATTGATGTTCATTTCTCTGTTAATAGAGCTATTGGTATCCGACACACGCGTGCTCATTATTGCTCTTCATGTTTCGATCTCCATTTATGTCATTCCCGCCCTCACACTCTCAACAAATGTATTTCTCACACACAACCTCGTCGTGCCCTCCATGACAAACGCTCCCTCTCTCTCTCAAGACACATGTGTTGCCTTTGTAAAACACCTTCACCGTGCGTGCACACACAAAGTCTATCTAGGCCACTCTCTCGGTAACTATCTCCCTCCAGCCCTCACCACAGCTTTGCCGCACAATATCTCGGTGTATCGTCTTTAACATTCGAGTGTACGCTAGGCCACACTCCCTCGATCTCTCCCTCTATAAATGACTCGATTGACCTCGCTTTTTCGCGTCGTCTCTCTCACACATAGACGCTCGCACTACACCTCTTGCATAGGCGGAGCTATGTAGATTGTTGGGGGTTACCCCTCGACCTTAGATGAAATTGTGAAGCTGTGTTTAGGATTGTTTAGATTATATTTTTTGAACATTATATTTGTCCCCACCCTCCCAAACACCGATTGGTTGTGCACCCCCCCCCCTCCCCGGGAGAATATCAGGTGCTCCCACACCTTAGATGCTATATGCTGATACGAGTTCCTTGGAGCTTGTAGATCTGAGATATAGCAGCTCACAGGGTGTCTTAATATTTTTACAGGAAACCTTAATGAGTTTGAGAATTGCACACAATTTGTACAAAAAACTACTCAGATGCCCATGGATTCCATATCCAATGACCTCAAAGCTCGTATCACCGTAGCATCTAAGATGAAGGAGGACCTCATATTCTCCTGAATGTAAGAATATCATGTGCTACCACACCTTAGATGCTTTGGTGATACAAGCTCTTCGGAGCCGTTGGATCTGTGATCCAACAACTCCTTGGTGGTTCGAATGTTTTTTTGTAGAAAAGCCAACAAAGAGTTTGGCCACTACTTACAAGCACAAAGACTGCTCAGATGCCATTGGATCTCACATCAAACGACCTCGAAGCTCGTATCACCGTAGCATCCAAGCTGCGAGAGCACCTGATGTTTTCTCGCATGGGAGAATATGAGGTGCTCCCGCACTGTAGATTCTATGGTGATACGAGTTCCCGAGAGATCTAACGGCTCACAGTAGGAGGTTTGAATGTTTTTGCAATATAGGCCTCAAAGAGTTTGGGAATTGCGCAGAAAGTACAAGTACTACGCATGTGGCATCTGATCACAGATCATACGACCTCGATGCTCGTATCACTGTAGCGGCTAATTAAGCTACTGGGAGCACCTAATATGAGCTACTGGGAGCCGTTGGATCCAAGATGCAGCGGCACACATGAGGCCTGAATGTTTTATTTGCAAAAAAACCCTTGGAGAGTTTGGAAATTGCGCATAATTACAAAGACTACTCCCAAGCCATTGGATCTCAGATCCAACGACGTAAAAACTCGTATCACCATAGCATCTAAGCTGTGGGGTGGATGTGATATTCTATGCCGCTGTCATTTTTGTTCCTAAACTTGCAAAATACGTGTAACTGGTGCCGTTACTTGTCTAACCGCGCAAAGTGTTTGTGCAAAAAAACCATCCTACACTGAAATATCGGAACAACACACGGGGGTCCCACTTGTCATTGATCAAATTTGGACCTAAAACTAACAAATCTGAAAGACGAGATTCGAATTGGCAACCTGGACTACAAAGCGTAAGTCGATAGCCTGAAACAGCAACGGTTGTTGGCTTTGTCGCATAACTTGATTTTATACAGTATTACGTTGAGTAGAGTAGAGGGAGTGGCTCGTCAACACATGCATGACTGTTGACTTACTTACTGGTGGGTCCCATGTCTGCGATCTCTCTCCTCTCCATCGTCTAACCTTTAGACGCACGAGCACACACAAAGAGCAGCGCGAGCTTGCCGTGGTGTTATTATCGCTACTCCTATAAAAGACTCGGTGATGATGGTGTGTCTGCCATCCATCATTTCTGACCATTAGATCTGCATCTAACGGCTGTGAGGTAAGTTGTGGCATTTTTGCAACAATAGCCCACTTCTCTGCTCCAATTTGCAGAAAACCCCTTATTATATTATAAGCAACCACATCCCTCCCTCACCTCATCAAAACAGCCTGAGAAATATATTTTGAGTGAAAAGTAATATATTTTTAATGGTATATATGTATATCAAAACAAGAGTGTTTTCTTTCAAGTTTGTGAACAAGTACTATTCTACTTTGGATCCGTTGCAACACACGGGCACATTGCTAGTAACTAAAAAAATGCTTGGAAGATAGAAGAATCGCCTAGAACAAGAGACGTTGTGGCTGGTCGAGACGGAGCTAACCACACCTATCCTCCGTGCCACATTAGCATGATGAAGCTGTGTGGCTAGTGGGGTGTTTTCGAGCGACTGGCTGGGTCCTGAGGTTGAACCATAGGTAGTACGTCTGATAAAGTATATTTTTACACGCATATTTTTCCTCCGTGTCGAGACGTGGCACACCCTACAGTGCGGTTTTTGGGTCCTCCCGGGTGGTGCACGCATATTTTCTTCCTTGCCGAGACGTGGGACGCCCTACCGCGCGTTTTCTGGGTCCTCCTTGGTCGTAGCGCCGAAGCAAGTAAATGAGTCGTCAAATCATAAAAGCCCGCCTTTCCCATCGAGTACATCAGTGAAGCACGGTGGCTAGCTAGTTGGGCTAGTGCGACAAATTAGCTAGGCCGCCGCCACATTTGTTTTTTCACCCCTTTTTTCTCTCCTTGCCGGCAGGTAAATTTAAATATTCACCGCGGTGTTGCTCTGGTCTTTGGGTGCGGCAGGCATGGCAGGATTTTAATTTTTTGATTGACGGGAGCAGGCGCGGCAGCAATTAGTCATGATGACTCCACCTGTAAAACCCACTACTCCCTGATGTGAAAAGTCATCGACTGGTGTTTTCCCATGGTAAAAACCAAAAGATTCACCCCGCTCCTTGGCTGGCTCCCTCCGTCTTCCCGTAGATTGCATTGCCTTTCAGCCATTTCGCCCCCTTTGCTTCCTCTCCTCATTGCTTCTACCTGGTTCCATGGCGGCGCACCAGATCACGGAGTCTAAGGTGAGGCACCTGACACAGGAGCTCCAGGCCAAGGATGCGGAGATTAGGGCCAAGGATGTGGAGCTCCGTGAGCTCAAGCAAGAGAGGGGTGCCATGTTCCTCCTTTATGTGCGGGAGTTCACGGAGCATCAAAAGCGGCAGGCGTCCACCACAAAGATGCTCGAGGCGTCGGCGGCGTTGCAGCAGAAAGCGGGCGATACGATAGGCGGTCAGGCGAGCTGGCTGGAGCACGAGCGGGCCGATCATGATGAGGTCCAAGATCGCCTCAATGATAATCCCCAAGTGCAAGGAATCATTGTAGCAATTCCCAAAGGTGGAAGTGATAAGTATGGAGTGTCGAACCCACAAGGAGCTAAAGGTAAGATCAATATTCTCTCAAGTCCTATCTGCCACTGATACGACTCTACATACACCGAACGTTTGCCTCCATCTAGAAACGAGAAATAAACTACGTTGTGGGTATGAAGAGGATAACTTTGCATGATATCGGATAACTTAAATATAAAAGTAGGTGCTGTTAACATGAAGTTAGAATATATTACTATATGTTATAAATAGAGAGCGTGGAATAATGATGGGTCGGTGTGCGGAATTGTCCTAGGCAATTGTTAACAAGATCGGTAGTCGTCATTGCAATTTCATATGAGGGAGAGGCATAAGCTAACATACTTTCTCTTCTTGGATCATATGCACTTATGATTGGAACTCTAGCAAGCATCCGCAACTACTAAAGATCATTAAGGTAAAACCCAACCATAGCATTAAAGTATCAAGTCCCCTTTATCCCATACGCAACAACCCCCTTACTCGGGTTTAAGCTTCTGTCACTCTAGCAACCCACTATAAGCGAATCATGAACGTATTGTAACACCCTACAGCGGGAATCCTTCACGTGTGCGCGGCACGGAAGGCACCATAGGACAGCACCAAAATAAAACATACAACTCAAACCAATCTAGATCATCAATCAACCCAAAAGACAAAGGAAATCTACTCGAAACATCATAGGATGGCAACACATCATTGGATCATAATATGTGGCATAAAGCACCTTGTTCAAGTAGGGGATTACAGTGGGGTGCGGGAGACTGGACCGCGTAAAAGAGATGAGGAAGGTGATGAAAATGGTGATGTTGATGAAGACGATCACCGCGGTGATGGTTCCCCCGGTGGCACTCCGGCGCCACCGAGAGAGAGGGGGAGAGAGTCTCCCCCTTGTGCTTCCTCCTCCATGGCCTCCCCCTAGATGGGGAGAGGTTCTCCCTCTGGTCCTTGGCCTCCGTGGTGATGATGGCCCCCTCCGGGATCCTCCTCCATGGCCTCCGGTGATGATGGCCCCCTCCGGCAGGGTGCCAGAGAGGGCCTAGATTGGTTTTTCATGGCTACAGAGGCTTACGGCGGAGGAACTCCCGATCTAGGTTTCGTTCAGGAGTTTTCTCAATTTATAGGAGCTTTTGGCGTCAGGGACAAGTCAAGGGGGCCCATGAGGCGACGACAAGGTAGGGAGCGTGCCCTCCACCCTTGTGGTTGCCTCGAGACTCCTCTCCAATATCTTTTCGTTACAATATTTTTTATATTTTCCAAAAATATTCTCCGTAAATTTTCAGCCCATTCCGAGAACTTTTATTTCTGCACAAAAAAACGACACCACAATTGTTCTGCTGAAAACAGCGTCAGTCCGGGTTAGTTCTAATCAAATCATACCAAAATCATATAGAATTGTTGTAAACATGGCATGAATACTTCATAAGTTATAAATACGTTGGAGACGTATCAGCATCCCCAAGCTTAATTCCTGCTCGTCCTCGAGTAGGTAAATGATAAAAGAAATAATTTATGAAGTGTGAATGCTAGCAAGTGCACAAATTTGATCAATAATAATATCAATCACTTTTTCTAGCATCATTATATATCATAAACAGTAGCTCATCTCATAAAACTTCTCATGATCAAGTAGCAAGCTATTCACATGTTAAAGCATAGATCATAAACTTTCTTGAAAACTAACAAACTATGTTCTCAGTCATCAAACAAATGCAATTCATCTTATTTTCAGGAAGGGTCTATGTAAGAGCTTTGATTTAGCAAATTCCACATACTCAACTATCATATAGTCTTCCATGATTGCTAACACTCAAAGCATATTTTTAGAACAAATAGCATCCATCGAACACAGAGAAAGATAGGGGCTTAGTGTTTCGCCTCCCAACTTATTTATCGTATAGATAATTGTCAACAATAATAATTCATGATCAAATATATTTGAATGGCCATATATGCTTAGATCTTTCCCCATCACATGATGCTTGTCAACTAAAGAGTAGGTTGGAATGAGAAGGAATACTACTGACTCTTGCATAAAAGTAAATACATGAAAGTAAAAGATAGGCCCTTCGCAAAGGGAAGCAGAGGTTGTCATGCGCTTTTTAATTTTGGATGTGCAAACCCTTAATGCAAAGGAACGTCACGTTGTATTGCCCTTTGTGATAGCAACCTTTATTATGCAGTCCGTCGCTTTTATTTCTTTACCACCACAAGTTCGTACAACGCTTATTTTCCTTTACAATAAAAGATCATACATATTTAGGAGCAATTTTTATTGCTTTTTGCACCGATGACAACTTACTTGAAGGATCTTATTAAATCCATAGGTAGATATGGTGGACACTCATGGCATGAAACTGGGTTTAAGGGTTTTGGATGCACAAGTAGTATCTCTACTTAGCACAAAATTTTGGCTAGCAAAAGATCCTAAGCAAGCACCACATGTTAAAGGATCCATAACAATATAACTTCTATGCAAATATACCCAAACATAACTCATTACGTTGTCTTCCTTGTCCAACTTCAACTAATTTGCTCAAGTTTGAAAATAATTAATGGGGCTCACAATCATAGAAGATGTCCAAGATAGTATATTTATATGTGAAATCTCTCTTCCTTCAATATTCTTTCATGAATTGTTCAAGTGACCAATGTTGTGTTTGCTAGCTTTCAATAAATTTTACAACCTATACTTCTTATATGTGAAGTCATTACTCCCCATGGTATAAGCATATGAAGCATATATAGTTTCAGATTTATGATATTCAATTCATTCAACCATTTACTCATAGGATATAAGTGAAGCACGGGAGTAAATGACAAAACTACTCCATAAAGATATAAGTGAAGATCAATGAGTAGTCAAATAATTAAATAACCATGGGAGGACTCTCTCTCATTCAAGATTTCAGATCCAATGATTTTATTCAAACAGCAAGTAAAATGAAAATGTGCTCCAAGCAAAACACATATCATGTGACGAATAAAAATATAGCTCCGAGTAAGGTATACCGATGGTTTTGAAGACGAAAGAGGGGATGCCTTCCGGGGCATCCCCAAGCTTAGGCGCTTGAGTCTTCCTTGAATATTACCTTGGGGTGCCTTGGGCATCCCCAAGCTTAGGGTCTTTCCGCTCCTTATTCTTCTCGTATCGATATCTCACCCAAAAAACTTGAAAACTTCAATCACACAAAACTTAACGGAACCTCGTGAGATGGGTTAGTATGATAAAACAAATCATTCACTTTGGTACTGTCAATACAAGATTCAAATTTTTTTTATCACATAATATCTACTGTACCCTATCATTTCTACACTTTATATTGAGCAATATAAGCCATAGAAACTAGGAAACAAGCAAACTATGCATCGAAAACAGAATCTGCAAAAACAGAACAGTCTATAAAGATCTGAATTAATACCATACTTATGTTACTCCAATACTTCTGAAAAATTAGGAAAACGTATAAAATTTGTATATAAATGAACTGTAAAAATTTCAGAATTTTTTCACGTTCCAGTAAAAGATAGGAATTTCTGTACTGGACGCAAAAGTTTCTGTTTTTGCACAGAATCAAATCAACTATCATCCACACTATCCCAAAGGCTTTACTTGGCACTTTATTGAAACAAAAGCTATAAAACATGATTACTACAGTATAAAAATCATGAGAACACACAAAAACAGTAGGGGTAAATATTGGGTTGTCTCCCAACAAGCGCTTTTCTTTAATGCCTTTTTAGCTAGGCATGATATTTTAATGATACTCTTCCAAGCCCAATTCCGATGATAATCTTATTCATACCCCAAAAGATATAAGTGAAGTTCATGGATAATTCTACAATTAATATAGGTTGACCAATATCCAAGTTCAAAGTATATAAGTGAAGCACACGAAGCATTCTATAAAGCCATACTCAAAAGATTTAAGTGAAGCACAAAGAGCATTCTATAAAGTCATACTCAAAAGATTTAAGTGAAGCACATGAAGAATTCTATAAATAAATGAAGTACTATCTCACACTATCATGTTGCATGAAGGAGAAGAAATGAAAAATAAACTCAAAAGACACATATCATGTGAACAAAACAAAAACCGAGGTATACCGATAATTGTTGAGGAAGAAAGATGGGATGCCAACCGGGGCATCCCCAAGCTTAGATGCTTGAGTATCCTTGGAATATTTACTTGGGGTGCCTTGGGCATCCCCAATCTTGAACTCTTGCCTCTCCTTATTCTTCTCATATCGATAACTCCTCGATCTTCGAACACTTCATCCACACAAAACTTAACAAAAACCTTGTGAGATCCGTTAGTATAATAAAGCAAATCACTACCTTTAGGTACTGTTGTAAAATCATTCCAATTTCATATTAGCATTATATCTACTGTATTCCAACTTCACCATGGTTCATACCCCCCGATACAACCCATAGATTCATCAAAATAAGCGAACAACACATAGAAAACAGAATCTGTCAAAAACAGGACAGTCTGTAGCAATCTGAAAATTTAGTATACTTATGTACCTTCAAAAATTATGAAAAAATAGGAAAAAAAAAATTGTATATAAGTACTGTGTAAAAATTTCAGGATTTTTTCATGTTCCGGTAAAAAATGTAAATTCACACACTACAGAAAAAGTGTCTGTTTTTGCACCGCACATACCAAACAAGCAATCTAATCATCCTAAAGGCAAATCTAGGCACATTATTTTTATAATACAATGGATATATACAAGGGGATAATTATTTTTGATAAACTTCCATGAAAAAAATTCTACATTGTTTCCATGAGCATGAACACAAGTGTTCAAGGTCGACCCTCACTTCTCCAATGCACAACCTTCAAATCACTTCTCTTTTTGAAAAACTTTTTAAGCATAAGAGGCAAGTAATTTTTTTTGTAATTTGCATTTTTTTAAAAATTTTTTGTTTGTTTCACCCACAACTAAATAAAACAAAAATGGAAAACAAAATCTACTTAGTGAAGAAAGCAAACAAGCATACACAAAAATATTAACCCCACGCTATTGCTCCCCGGCAACAGCGCCAGAAAAGAGCTTGATAATCCCCAAGTGCTAGGAATCATCGTAGAAATTCCCAAACGTGGAAGTGATAAGTATGGAGTGTCAAACCCACAAGGAGCTAAAGGTAAGATCAATATTCTCTCAAGTCCTATCTACCACTGATACGACTCTACGTACACCGAACGTTTGCTTCCATCTAGAAATGAGAAATAAACTACGTTGTGGGTATGAAGAGGATAACTTTGCATGATATCGGAGAACTAAAATATAAAAGTAGGTGCTGTTAACATGAAGTTAGAATATATTACTATATATTATAAATAGCGAGTGTGGATTAATGATGGGTCGGTGTGCGGAATTGTCCTAGGCAATTGTTAACAAGATCGGTAGTCGTCATTGCAATTTCATATGAGGGAGAGGCATAAGCTAACATACTTTCTCTTCTTGGATCATATGCACTTATGATTGGAACTCTAGCAAGCATCCGCAACTAGTAAAGATCATTAAGGTAAAACCCAACCATAGCATTAAAGTATCAAGTCCCCTTTATCCCATACGCAACAACCCCCTTACTCGGGTTTAAGCTTCTGTCACTCTAGCAACCCACTATAAGCGAATCATGAACGTATTGCAACACCCTACAGCGGGAATCCTTCACGTGTGCGCGGCACGGAAGGCACCATAGGACAGCACCAAAATAAAACATAAAACTCAAACCAATCTAGAGCATCAATCAACCCAAAAGACAAAGGAAATCTACTCGAAACATCATAGGATGGCAACACGTCATTGGATCATAATATGTGGCATAAAGCACCATGTTCAAGTAGGGGATTACAGTGGGGTGCGGGAGATTGGACCGCGTAAAAGAGACGAGGAAGGTGATGAAGATGGTGATGCTGATGAAGATGATCACCGCGGCGATGGTTTCCCCGACGGCACTCTGGCGCCACCGAGAGAGAGGGGGAGAGAGTCTCCCCCTTGTGCTTCCTCCTCCATGGCCTCCCCCTAGATGGGAGAGGTTCTCCCTCTGGTCCTTGGCCTCCATGGTGATGATGGCCCCCTCTGGGATCCTCCTCCATGGCCTCCGATGATGATGGCCCCCTCCGGTAGGGTGCCAGAGAGGGCCTAGATTGGTTTTTTGTGGCTACAGAGGCTTACGGCGGCGGAACTCCCGATCTAGGTTTCGTTCTGGAGTTTTCTCAATTTATAGGAGCTTTTGGCGTCGGGGACAAGTCAAGGGGGCCCACGAGGCGATGACAAGGTAGGGGGCACGCCCTACACCCTTGTGGTTGCCTCGGGACTCCTCTCCGATATCTTTTCGTTCCAGTATTTTTTATATTTTCCAAAAATATTTGATGACCCACAAGTATATGGAATCAATTGTAGGCTTTTCAATAAGTAAGAGTGTCGAACCCAACGAGGAGCAGAAGGAAATGACAAGTGGTTTTCAGCAAGGTAATGTCTGCAAGTACTGAAATTGTAAGTAGCAGAGTAGTTTGATAGCAAGATAATTTGTAACGAGCAAGTAACGGTTGTTGTAATAAAAGTGCAGCAAGGTAGCCCAATCCTTTTGAGGCAAAGGACAGGCCAAAATGGTTTCTTATAATAAGCAAAGCATTCTTGAGGGTACACGGGAATTTCATCTAGTCACTTTCATCATGTTGGTTCGATTCGTGTTCGCTACTTTGATAATTTGATATGTGGGTGGACCGGTGCTTAGGTGCTGTTCTTACTTGAACAAATCTCCTACTTATGATTAACCCCCTCGCAAGCATCCGCAACTACGAGAAAAGTATTAAGAATAAATTCTAACCATAGCATTAAACTTTTGGATCCAATCGGTCCCTTACGGAATAGCGCATAAACTAGGGTTTAAGCTTCTATCACTCTCGCAACCCATCATCTAATAACTACTCCACAATGCATTCCCTTAGGCCCAAATATGGTGAAGTGTCATGTAGTCGACGTTCACATGACACCACTAAGGGAATCACAACACACATACTATCAAAATATCGAACACATATCTAGTTCACATGATTACTTGCAACATGATTTCTCCCGTGACCTCAAGAACAAAAGTAACTACTCACAAATGATAATCATGCTCAAGATTAGAGGGGTATTAAATAGCATATTGGATCTGAACATATAATCTTCCACCAAATAAACCATATAGTAATCAACTACAAGATGTAATCAACACTACTAGTCACCCACAAGCACCAATCTATAGTTTTGGTACAAAGATTGAACACAAGAGATGAACTAGGGTTTGAGAGGAGATGGTGTTGTTGAAGATGTTGATGGAGATTGCCCTCCCCAAGATGGGAGAGTTGTTGGTGATGATGATGACGATGATTTCCCCCTCCGGGAGGGAAGTTCCCCCGGTGGAATCGCTCCGCCGGAGGGCAAAAGTGCTCCTGCCCAAGTTCCGCCTCGAGACGGCGGTGCTCCGTCCCGAAAGTCCTCTCCTGATTTTTTCTAGGTCAAAATGACTTATATACCAGAAGATGGGCACCGGAGGTGGGCCAAGGGGAGCACAACCCACCAGGGCGCTCCTGGGCTCCCTGGCGCGCCCAGGTGGGTTGTGCCCACCTGGTGGGCCCCCTCTGGTACTTATTGGCTCCAATATTCCTCATTTATTCCATAAAAATCTCCGTAAAGTTTCAGCTCATTTGGAGTTGTGCAGAATAGGTAGCCTGATGTAGCTTTTTCAGGTCCAGATTTCCAGCTGCCGGAATTCTCCCTCTTTGTGTATACCTTGCATATTATGAGAGAAAAGGCATTAGAATTACTCCAAAAAGCATTATTATGCATAAAAACATCATAAATAACAGTAGGAAAACATGATGCAAAATGGACGTATCAACTCCCCCAAGCTTAGACCTCGCTTGTCCTCAAGCGAAAACCGAAATCGAAAAACATGTCCACATGCTTAGAGAGAGAGGTGTTGATAAAAACAAAATACGAACATAGAAGCATCATGTGCATTATTGTAACAGAAACAAACTTTAACATAAAACTTTTATCATAGACTTCTCATGAATAAGTAACAATTCATTACACTATCGAAGTATAAAGCATAAATTCTATTAGAAACCAACAAACTATGTTCTCAGTCAACTTTGCAACTACAATTCATCATCTTTTTAGGAAGGGTCACGTATCAGAGCCTTTAGGCAAGTCCACATACTCAACCATCATATAGTCTTCTATGATTGCTAACACTCACCGCATACACATGAGCAAAACGTTTCAACCGGACACATAGAAAGATAGGGGCTTTATAGTTTCGCCTCCCAACGTATTCACCTCAAGAGTGATGTCAACAATAATAACTCATGCTACCCATATTCAACTGGACATATGTGCCTAGATCTTTCCTCACCACATGATGCTTGCCAAAGGAGAAAAATAAAAAGGAAAAGAGAGAAGAACTTTGACTCTTGCATAAAAATAAATACATAAAAGTAAAATATATGCCCTTCGCAGAGGGAAGCAGAGGTTGCCATGCGCTTATTTGTTTGTATGCTCAACCCCTTAGTGCAAGAGAACGTCACATTATATTGCCCCTTGTGATGGCAACCTTTATTATGCAGTCTGTCGCTTTTATTTCTTCACCATCACAAGTTCGTACAACGCTCAATTTTCTCTTACACTAAATGATCTTACACTTTTAGAAGCAATTTTTATTGCCTTATTGCACCGATGACAACTTACTTGAAGGATCTTACTCAGTCCATAGGTAGGTATGGTGGACTCTTGGAAATAAGATTTGGGTTTAAGGATTTTTGGATGCACAAGTAGTATCTCTACTTAGTGCGGAATTTTTGGCTAGCAAAGATGGGGGGCAAGCACCACATGTTGAAGGATCTATGATAATATAAGTTCTATGTGAATATGAACAAACATAAATCATTAAGTTGTCTTCCTTGTCCAATGTCAACAATTTTGGCATATAATATTTTGATGGGGGCTCACAATCACAAAAGATTTCTATGATAGTGTATTTATATGTGAATCTTCTCTTCCCTTATTAATTCTTTCATGAGTTGCATCATTGACTAATGCTATGTTTGTCAATCTCTAATAAAATTTTCTACTTATACTTTTCCTTATGTGGTGTTATCACCTACCATAGGATTAGCATATGATCTTTTCATTTGTTTCTTTTCTTTTTATTGCAACAAGAAATTAAAGAAAGCAAAAACTCAAACTAAACTTTATTTTATATCTCGCACACGATTACAAGGATAGATCACTAAGAACGCTCTCAAAAAGAAAGGATAGAACTAAACTTTTATTCATCTAAAGCAAAAGATCAAACTAAGGAAAGTAAAGGCAAAAGGTAGTGGATGTGATACGATACCGGGGCACCTCCCCCAAGCTTGGCGGAAGCCAAGGGGAGTGCCCATACCCGATACTCAATTTTCTTTTGGTGGTGAAGAAGGAGGTGGTGGTGGTGATGAAGTAGAAGCGATCTTGTCCTCGGGTTTCCATGGCAGGGGCTCACCATTATAAGAGGAGGAGCGAGTCTCACGGGTCCTGCAACTGGCAGCCAAACTCATACCTTTAAACCTTGCCTCATATTCAAAGACTTGGTTTTGGAGGTCGTAGATCTGGCTCTAGAGGAAGTTGATTTGCTCGTTGAAGGAGAAGATGATGTCCTTCATGGACTTGCCCTCCACCTTGAGATCACGGGTGTAGTCCGCGATCATGAGGTGATTGGCATTGAGTCCACGTTCCACCATCCCTTTGCACCGGAAAATGTCCTGCTCCACAGCTTCCAGCCTAGCCTCCATGGATCCAGTCCCCTTGGGGCCTTGCACATCGTGGATGTGGAGCACCCCCTCACGCATCTGGATAGCTTGAGGGTGCTGCATCACCTCCCGCAGATATGGGTTGATGATGTTCTCGAAGAACTTGTCCTTGGAGGAGCTTGAAGCGGCCATGGTGGATTAGATCTGTCAGAAAATAGCAAGGAAAAGAAAACAGGAGATTTCTCCGTGATACGGAGGTCAATAGGTTCGGGGGGTATATAAAGATTTTTTTTATCTTGGAAAACAAGCAAACGGAAGAAAAATGGAGTCCGGAAGGTACCCGAGGTGGGCACAACCCACCTGGGCCTGCCTGGCAAGCCAGGCGCGCCCTGGTGTCTTGTGCCCACCAGGGGTGCCTTCCTGGTTGCTTCTTATTTTCCTAATTTTCTAAATATTCCAAAACTGACAAAAAATATTTTTGCGGATTTTTCGGAGTCCGTTTACTTACCGTATCACGTACCTCCTCTTTTTCACGATT
Organism: Thinopyrum elongatum; assembly: GCA_011799875.1. Taxonomy (NCBI): domain Eukaryota; kingdom Viridiplantae; phylum Streptophyta; class Magnoliopsida; order Poales; family Poaceae; genus Thinopyrum; species Thinopyrum elongatum. The sequence continues at coordinate 422,615,609 of CM022299.1, forward strand.
CTGGAGTGTTCCGGAAGGACTCTTTTATGTGTTCTTCCGGTGTCATAGTTTAGATAATATTACTTTCAACATTAATGGGCGTACCTGAGATATAATGTTTTATTCGTTGCCCATTAACAACCTTCGGGTTAGTGCCTTCGGCATTGTTTATTTTGATAGCTCCTGACCGATAAACCTCCTCGATAACATAGGGTCCTTCCCATTTGGAGAGGAGTTTTCCTACAAAGAATCTGAAATGAGAGTTGTACAAAAGAACATATTCTCCAACTTTGAACCCACGCTTTTGGATTCTTTTATCATGCCATCTTTTAACTTTTTCTTTAAAGAATTTGGCATTTTCATAAGCTTGGGTTCTCCATTCATCTAATGAGCTAATATCGAATAACCTCTTTTCACTGGCAAGTTTGAAATCATAGTTGAGTTCTTTAATTGCCCAATATGCTTTATGTTCTAACTCAAGAGGCAAATGACAAGTTTTCCCCTAAACCATTTTATAAGGAGACATACCCATAGGATTTTTATATGCTCTTCTATAAGTCCAAAGTGCATCATCTAATTTCTTAGACCAATTCTTCCGGGACCTATTGACAGTCTTTTGCAAAATTAATTTTATTTCTCTATTGCTAAGTTCAACTTGACCACTAGACTGAGGATGATAGGGTGATGCAATTCTATGGTTAACATCATACTTGGCAAGCATTTTATGGAAAGCACCATGAATAAAGTGTGAACCACCATCAGTCATCAGGTATCTAGGGACTCCAAACCTTGGGAAAATAACTTCCTTAAGCATTTTAATAGAGGTGTTGTGATCAGCACTACTAGTTGGAATAGCTTCTACCCACTTAGTAACATAATCAACAGCAACCAAAATATGTGTATACCCATTAGAAGAAGGAAAAGGTCCCATGTAATCAAAACCCCAAACATCAAATGGTTCAATAGCAAGTGAATAATTCATAGGCATTTCTTGACGCTTACCGATATTACCTATTCTTTGGCATTCATCACAAGATGAGACAAACTTACGAGCATCCTTGAAGAGAGTAGGCCAATAAAATCCAGATTGCAATACCTTGTGAGCAGTTCTGTCTCCCGGATGATGTCCTCCATAAGCTTCGGAGTGACATTTCCGTAGGATTTGTCCCTGTTCATGCTCAAGTACACAACGTCTAATAATACCATCTACTCCTTTATAAAGATGTGGGTCATCCCAGAAGTAATGTCTTAAATCATAAAAGAATTTTTTCTTTTGTTGGTAGGTAAAGGTAGGTGGTAAATATTTAGCAACAATGTAATTAGCATAATCAGCATACCAAGGAGTGTTATTAGAAACATTTATTGCAGCTAACTGCTCATCAGGAAAGCTATCATCAATAGGTAGTGGGTCATCAAGGACATTTTCAAGCCTAGACAAGTTATCAGCTATGGGGTTCTCAGCTCCCTTTCTATCAATAATATGTAAATCAAATTCTTGTAGCAAGAGGACCCACCTAATGAGTCTAGGTTTAGCATCTTTCTTTTCCATAAGATATTTTATAGCAGCATGATCGGTGTGAACAGTCACTTTAGAATCAACAATGTAGGATCTAAATTTATCACAAGCAAACACAACTGCTAAGAATTCTTTTTCAGTAGTAGCATAATTTCGTTGGGCACTGTCTAGAGTTTTACTAGCATAATGGATAACATTTAGTTTCTTATCAACTCTTTGTCCTAGAACAGCACCAACAGCATAATCACTAGCATCACACATAATTTCAAAAGGCAAGTTCCAGTCAGGTGGTTGAACAATAGGTGCAGAAATTAAGGCTTTCTTGAGTGTTTCGAAGGCTTCTAAACAATCATCATCAAAAACAAAAGGAGTAACCTTTTGCAAAAGGTTCGTAAGAGGCCTAGAAATTTTAGAAAAGTCTTTGATAAATCTCCTATAGAAACCAGCATGACCTAAGAAACTACGAATACCTTTGATATCTTTAGGACATGGCATTTTCTCAATTGCATCAACCTTAGCTTTGTCCACTTCAATACCTCTTTCAGAGATTTTATGGCCCAGAACAATACCTTCATTAACCATAAAGTGGCACTTCTCCCAATTCAAGACAAGATTTGTTTGCTCACATCTCTGCAAAACTCGATCAAGATTGCTTAAACAATCATCAAAAGACTTCCCATACACAGAAAAGTCATCCATGAAAACCTCAACAATCTTTTCACAAAAGTCAGAGAATATAGCAGTCATACATCTTTGAAAGGTAGCAGGTGCATTGCATAAACCAAAAGGCATACGTCTATAAGCATAAGTTCCAAAGGGACAAGTGAAAGTGGTCTTTTCTTGATCAGGTTGAGAAACAGGTATTTGTGAGAAACCAGAATATCCATCAAGGAAACAAAAATGTGTGTGTTTTGACAATCTTTCTAGCATTTGATCAATAAAGGGCAGAGGGTAATGATCTTTTCTAGTTGCTTTGTTTAATTTTCTAAAATCAATTACCATTCTATAGCCTGTAACAATTCTTTGTGGAATAAGTTCATTCTTATCATTTGGAACAACAGTAATACCTCCCTTCTTAGGGACACAATGAACAGGACTTACCCATCTACTATCAGCTATAGGATAGATTATACCTGCTTCCAGAAGTTTTAATATTTCCGTCCTTACCACTTCTTTCATCTTCGGATTTAACCGGCGTTGGTGATCAACAACGGGTTTAGCATCAGGTTCCATATTAATTTTGTGCTGACATAGAGTGGGACTAATGCCCTTAAGATCATCGAGAGTATATCCAATAGCAGCTCGGTGCTTCCTTAGAACTTTCAATAGTCTTTCTTCTTCATGTTCTGAAAGGTTAGCACTAATAATAACAGGATATATCTTTTTCTCATCAAGATAAGCATATTTCAAAGTGTCTGGCAATTGTTTTAATTCAAACACAGGATCACCTTGGGGTGGAGGAGGACCTCCTAGAGTTTCAATAGGCAAATTGTGTTTAAGCAGGGGACCTTGTTCAAAGAAAATATCATCTATTTCATTTCTTTCATGCATATGTAAATCATTTCCATGGTCTAGCAGATATTGTTCTAAAGGATCAGTAGGAGGCATAGCAATAGAAGCAAGACCAATTATTTCGTCCTTACTAGGCAATTCTTTTTTATGAGGTTTTCTACTAAACTTGGAAAAGTTAAACTCATGAGACTTATCACCAAAGCTGACACCGACAGTTTGTTTCTTACAATCTATTCTAGCATTAACGATGTTCAAGAAGGGTCTACCAAAGATAATGGGACAAAAATCATCTTTCGGGGAACCAAGAACAAGAAAATCAGTAGGATATTTTATTTTCCCACACAAGACTTCAACATCTCTAACAATCCCGATTGGTGATATGGTATCTCTATTAGCAAGCTTAATAGTAACATCTATGTCTTCTATCTCTGCGGGTGCTATGTCATTCATAATTTCTTGATATAAGGTAAAGGGAATAGCACTCACGCTAGCACCTATGTCACATAAACCATGATAACAGTGATCTCCTATTTTAACTGAGACAACGGGCATACCAACAACGGGTCTATGATTATCAGTTTTATCAGGTTTGACAATTCTAGTAGCTTCATTACAGAAGTAGATAACATGCCCATCTATATTTTCTTCCAGGAGATCTTTAACCATAGCAACACTAGGTTCTACTTTGATTTGTTCATCAGGTTTAGGTGTTCTAATATAACTCTTGTTGACCACAGTTGAAACTTTAGCATGTTCCTTTATCCTAACAGGGAAAGGTGGTTTCTCAATATAAGCAGTAGGAATAACTGGATCAACATTATAAACAATAGTTTCCTCTTTAGCTGGTACCGGTTCTTTAACTTCCTTTTTAATAGGTGGGTGCTATTTAAACCACTTCTCCTTAGGGAGATCAACATGAGTAGCAAATGATTCACAGAAGGAGGCTACTATCTCAGAGTCAAGTCCATATTTAGTGCTAAAATTTTGAAAAGCATCGGTATCCATAAAAGATTTAACACAATCATACTTAAGCTTAATACCTGACTCTTTACCTTTGTTGAGTTCCCAATCTTCAGAGTTGCGTTTAATTCTTTCCAAAAGATCCCACCTGAATTCAATCGTCTTCTTCATAAAAGAACCAGTACAAGAAGTATCAAGCATGGATTGATCATCACGAGAAAGCCGAGCATAAAAATTCTGAATAATGATTTCTCTTGAGAGCTCATGATTGGGGCATGAATATAACATTGACTTAAGCCTCCCCCAAGCTAGAGCGATACTTTCTCCTTCACGAGGCCAAAAATTATATATATATATAATTCCGATCACAATGAACTAGATGCATAGGATAATTTTTTTGGTGAAACTCCAATTTCAATCGATTCCAATTCCAAGATCCAATATCATCGCATAGCCTATACCATGCCAATGCCTTTCCCTTCAAAGATAAAGGGAAAACCTTCTTCTTAACTTCATCTCTGGGTAAACCTGCAAGCTTAAACAATCCACAAATTTCTTCCACATATATCAAGTGCATATCAGGATGTTCGGTTCCATCTCCTGCATAAGGATTAGCTAGCAGTTGTTCTATCATACCCGAAGGAATTTCATATTCAATATTTTCAGTAGGTGCAGTAGATTGAGGGGTAATTAATTGTGGTTCCGGTTGAGGAGAAGATACCCCGAACAAACCCCTCAAAGGATTATTTTCCATAGTAACAAGTGACAATAAATTTCAGCACGTAGTAATAATTTTTCCTTACCAAGAGCGCTTCACTCCCCGGCAACGGCGCCAGAAAATAGCCTTGATGACCCACAAGTATATGGGATCAATTGTAGCCTTTTCGATAAGTAAGAGTGTCGAACCCAACAAGGAGCAGAAGGAAATGACAAGTGGTTTTCAGCAAGGTAATGTCTGCAAGTATTGAAATTGTAAGTAGCAGAGTAGTTTGATAGCAAGATAATTTGTAACGAGCAAGTAACAGTAGTTGTAATAAAAGTGCAGTAAGGTAGCCCAATCCTTTTGAGGCAAAGGACAGGCCAAAATGGTTTCTTATAATAAGCAAAGCGTTCTTGAGGGTACACGGGAATTTCATCTAGTAACTTTCATCATGTTGGTTCGATTCGTGTTCGCTACTTTGATAATTTGATATGTGGGTGGACCGGTGCTTAGGTGCTGTTATTACTTGAACAAACCTCCTACTTATGATTAACCCCCTCGCAAGCATCTGCAACTACGAGAAAAGTATTAAGAATAAATTCTAACCATAGCATTAAACTTTTGGATCCAATCGGTCCCTTACGGAATAGAGCATAAACTAGGGTTTAAGCTTCTGTCACTCTCGCAACCCATCATCTAATAACTACTCCACAATGCATTCCCTTAGGCCCAAATATGGTGAAGTGTCATGTAGTCGACGTTCACATGACACCACTAAGGGAATCACAACACACATACTATCAAAATATCGAACACATATCAAGTTCACATGATTTCTCCCGTGACCTCAAGAACAAAAGTAACTACTCACAAATGATAATCATGATCAAGATCAGAGGGGTATTAAATAGCATATTAGATCTGAACATATAATCTTCCACCAAATAAACCATATAGTAATCAACTACAAGATGTAATCAACACTACTAGTCACCTACAAGCACCAATCTATAGTTCCGGTACAAAGATTGAACACAAGAGATGAACTAGGGTTTGAGAGGAGATGGTGTTGTTGAAGATGTTGATGGAGATTGCCCTCCCCAAGATGGGAGAGTTGTTGGTGATGATGATGACGATGATTTCCCCCTCCGGGAGGGAAGTTCCCCCGGCGGAATCGCTCCGCCGGAGGGCAAAAGTGCTCCTGCCCAAGTTCCGCCTCGAGACGACGGCGCTCCGTCCCGAAAGTCCTCTCCTGATTTTTTCTAGGTCAAAATGACTTATATACCAGAAGATGGGCACCGAAGGTGGGCCGAGGGGAGCACAACCCACCAGGGCGCGCTTGGGCTCCCTGGTGCGCCCAGGTGGGTTGTTCCCACCTGATGGGCCCCCTCTGGTACTTATTGGCTCAAATATTCCTCATTTATTCCATAAAAAATCTCCGTAAAGTTTCAGCTCATTTGGAGTTGTGCAGAATAGGTAGCATGACATAGCTTTTTCAGGTCCAGATTCCCAGCTGCCGGAATTCTCCCTCTTTGTGTATACCTTGCATATTATGAGAGAAAAGGCATTAGAATTACTCCAAAAAGCATTATTATGCATAAAAACATCATAAATAACTGTAGGAAAACATGATGCAAAATGGACGTATCAATATTCTCCGTAAATTTTCATCCCATTCCAAGAACTTTTATTTCCGCACAAAAAAACGACACCACGGTAGTTCTGCTGAAAACAACGTCAATCCGGGTTAGTTCTAATCAAATCATACCAAAATCATGTAGAATTGTTGTAAACATGGCATGAATACTTCATAAATCATAGATACGTTGGAGACGTATCACTCAACCACTTGGTGGACCATGTTGCCACGCACGTGTTGCAGCTGCGTGATGCCTACCGTCGTGCCAGCGTGACCATGCCGGCCGTCGGGCTAAACTCGTTCGACCTGTTGGGAAACGTAGCATGCAATTTTAAAAAATTTCCTACGCTCACGCAAGATCTATCTAGGAGATGCATAGCAACGAGAGGGGGAGAGTGTGTCTACGTACCCTCGTAGACCGAAAGCGGAAGCGTTTGACAACGCGGTTGATGTAGTCGAACTTCTTCTCGTTTCGACCGATCAAGCACCGAACGTACGGCACCTCCGAGTTCTGCACATGTTCAGCTTGATGACGTCCCACGAACTCTTGATCCAGCAGAGTGTCGAGGAAGTAGATGAGTTCCGTCAGCACAATGGCGTGGTGACGGTGATGGTGAAGTGATCCGCGCAGGGCTTCGCCTAAGCACCGCGAGAATATGACCGAGGGTGTAATCTATGGAGGGGGGCGCCGCACACGGCTAAAAGTTGTTGGTGTGTGTTCTAGGCGCCCCCCTCCCCACATATATATAGGTGGGAGGGGAGGAGAGGTAGCCATGGGGCGCCCTAAGTAGGAGGAATCCTACTTGGGGTCCTATCCCAATTTGGCCCTCCCCGTTCCTTATTTACCGGAGTGGGAAGGAAAGAGGAGGGAAGGAAGGGGGAGGCCGAATCCCTCCCCTTCCTTCTCTCTTCCCCTCTTTCCTTCTCCTCTAGTGAGGCCCATATGGGGGGCACAACAGCCCCTACTGGCTGCTGCGTTCCCCCACTTGGCCCATTAGGCCCATATCTTTTGCCGGGGGTGCCTAGAACCCCTTACGGTGCCCCGATATGTACCCGGTACCCTCCGGAACACTTCCGGTGTCCAAATACCATTGTCATATATATATCAATCTTTACCTCTCAACCATTTTGAGACTCCTCGGCATGTTTGTGATCCCATCCGGGACTTCGAACAACATTCGGTCACCAAATCACATAACTCATATAATACTAAATCATCGAACGTTAAGCGTGCGGACCCTACGGGTTCGAGAACTATGTAGACATGACCGAGACACTTCTCCGGTCAATAACCAATAGCGGAACCTGGATGCTCATATTGGCTCCCACATACTCTACGAAGATCTTTATCGGTCGAACCGTTATGACAACATACGTTATTCCCTTTGTCCATCGGTATGTTACTTGCCCGAGATTCGATCGTCGGTATCTTTATACCTAGTTCAATCTCGTTACTGGCAAGTCTCTTTACTCGTTCCGTAATACATCATCCTGTGACTAACTCATTAGTCACTTTGCTTGCAAGGCTTCTTATGATGTGCATTACCGAGAGGGCCCAGAGATACCTCTCCGATACTCGGAGTGACAGTTACCTGTAGAGCATCTTTATAATCACCCAGTTACGTTGTGACGTTTGATAGCACACAAGGCATTCCTCCGTTATCCGGGAGTTGCATAATCTCATAGTCGAAGGAATATGTATTTGACATGAAGAAAGCAGTAGCAATAAAACTGAACGATCATTATGCTAAGCTAACGGATGGGTCTTGTCCATCACATCATTCTCCTAATGATGTGATCCCGTTATCAAATGACAACTCATGTCCATGGTTAGGAAACCTTAACCATCTTTGATCAACGAGCTAGTCAAGTAGAGGCTCACTAGGGACATAGTGTTTGTCTATGTATTCACACATGTATTTAGGTTTCCGATCAATACAATTCTAGCATGAATAATAAACATTTATCATGAATAAGGAAATATAAAATAACAACTTTTTTATTGCCTCTAGGGCATATTTCCTTCACGACCACCCCGTCGACTTCAACGAGCTGCGGCTTCATGACATGGTCTCCTTCTTCACCTATATCTCCGAGGAGCTGAGCCGTCTCCGCACGATGGTGGGGGCAGAGCTGGACAAGGAGGGGTTGCAGGCTGCCGTTTCCGTTGCCGCGCAAATCCTCTCAGGGCTTCATCACCGGAATCCATTCGTGCCATTGGACGCCGTCTTTGATGAGCTGGCTCCCTTCGACCGGGAGCGGGCTCTGCGGGCGGTGGCACCCTGCATCACCAACGTCGTGCGCCTCAAGAAGCAGAGGGACTTCGGTGGTGTTTAGGCGTCCTCTACATGGGTATGTCCATGTCTCGGCGCAACATGACCATTGGATCAAACTCAGATGGTGCAGATCAGTCACTGTAGCACAAAGCGTGTGGGTGTGTTTGGTTGCATTCTCATCTCAATATAGTTGTTCCCTCTTCGTGCATGCTCATCTCAGCACCCCTTTTCATGCATGCTCCTAGTGTATTTGTGTTAACCTACTAGTGTGGACTCATGCACCCTTCATGCACTCTGCCAAACACCCAAAAGTGGGTCAAGAAGGGAACTTTTGCTCCCATCCCATGCATCCTTCATACACCCTGCCTAACACTGATTTGTGCTTCATATGGTTCATGTTCCGTGGAGTACTGTAGCACTGTACTCTCCGTGCGCTGTAGACCTAGTTCTGTTAACATTGATCTCACGTTCATTCTCGACCGGACAGTCAAAAAAGGAGTATGTTACATTACTGTTCATATAGTTGACATGTGCACAACATCATTTGTTATTGTCATATCTTACTACACTAGCAACAAGATTATGTAGTACTGACATATGAACCACTGCACATGCCTAGTAGTAGGAGTACTGTGTAAGTTCAAGTGGTTGCCGTGTTTCGCACTCCTCCGTCGTAAGAGTGGAAACGCTTGATGTAATCATTTTTTTCTTCAGAAACAGTGGACACGCTCTACCGTGCAAATCCTCCTCGACGGTCGTCGGGAACCTTGCTACTCACTTTCACCAACGTGTGGGACAGCCAGCATCGGGGTCCACTTGCCATAAACTAAATTACTCCGTACTAGAGTGCACAACTGCATGGTAGACTACCCCGGTCGAAGCGCCGCAGTAATGCCCAATGAGTCGTCATATCACAAAACCCCCACCTTTCCAACAATAAGTTGGACGGACGAAGCAACCATCATTTCACTCTTCTCCCTCAGCTTCCTCTCTTGAAGAAAACCCCAACTCGCTTCTGCCTCATCTTGTTCCTCATTTCTTCAAGAAAACCCCGACGCGCTTCTGCCATTGTTCTTCTCTCCCAAAGAAGGAAAGGTGAGCGCATCAATGGTGTTGATTCTGGCCAAGGCCCGGTCTTGCAATCCCGAGACTGATCCTGTAACTCCCTCTCTGTTCTTCTTTTGGGTTTGTGATTATGGTTTCTTTTCTTTTATTTCTATTTGACAGTTTCTTGATGGACCCTGGAGCACCGGCCGAAGTGATGTCTATGGCTCTGGCCAAAACCGTCGAGGCTCAGGGTATGAAGAAGCACAAGCACCCCGCCGAGACTACCGCAGACAAGCTCAAGGCCATCGCCCTGTCCAAGCCCCCCTCTCCGGGATCCCTCATTAAGCAAGTCCAGGTAATATATCTTCTTGATGATCTTTTTGGCGATCTTGATCGTGTTTTTTCATCTAACACGCAGTACTAGTACTAGTAGTACAACTTTCTGGGTGATCTTGCATGTGATTTTTGTGTGCCAAATGACGGTTCTAAATTGCTCTTTTGACCAAAACATGTGAGAGGTTGACATACATATGATTATTGCACATAACACTGATTTCTTATAGATTACTTTCAACTACTTTATGAACATCAATGCTAGCTGTAGGAAATGCAAGATTTTAGCTCTCATGCCTTGAAGAGAGTATATTAGCCTCAGTGACTTGTGTTATGGATATTGCAAGTAATCCCTCTGCTCTCATGCCTTTGAAGACATGTTCTAGTGTCTTTGTTCACTCATTTCTGTGCGTATATGTAGTCTTATATGGAGTAAAATATCGAAAATCATCTTATATTTCTGAACGGAGGTAGTAATAAAATATTTGATTTCTGTTTGAATTAGAACCAGGTCCGCGATGGAGATGAAGTTCTCAAAGTCATGTCGTGTGAACTGGAAGACCTAAGGATGAGTTCTACTACTAAACTATCCAGCTGTTGTGTCCTTGTCGCCACGTGTTGTGAACTAGTGTTTTCCTGTAGCATTGTTGTCAGGAGTGTTCTCGAGGGTGTACTTCACCACAACAATTTCTTAGCTGTGCCTTCGATTACGAAGGGTGTGGTTCTTGTAAAGCTTCCCGACAAATCTGATGCAGACTGTCTTCATCGTCATGTTTATGAGTGGAAAGACCACTCTGTTAGGTTCTCCAAGGTTGACGAGTTGGCGATGGTGCCGGTAGACATCTCTCACGAAGTCCATGGCCTAGTCAGTTATGTGGGGTACATCCCGTAGGTCGGTGGCAAGAAATAGTCTGCAGAGTTTAATTAGTGCAACTTTGCTTGTCTGTAGTAAGTACTATTGTTCAGTACTTGATTTGTGTGTGTGAACCCTGTATTGTTTAGTACTACCGCATTTGTTGTGTGGTGAGTCCTGAGAATAGTCTATGTTAATGTCTGTCCACTCAATTCAGTCTGTATATTTTGAAGTATCCAGATCATCTTTTCTGTGAGGACGGTTTATCAATTATGGTTACACTCCAATATATGTATGCATTGCAGGGTTTATCGCACCCACCAGGATTTCCAGTCCCATGGATGTTCGGTCCATACGATTTGTCATGACCTTTGGACTATCCTGGTTGTGGGAGTAAGCGGGGGCCCTGCATGCCACCCATAATTGGACGATCAACCTTCTGTTTAGAACTTGAACATAGTGATTTCCTGGTAAGGATTCACTCGTGTCACATCAAGTAAATCTTATTGATTTACTGTCATGTTTTCTTACCTTTGCTGCAATTTTACGATGCAGGTTTTGCCATGTCACATTCATTACAGAATAAACCGTTTGGTTTGCTCTATCATGGTTATTTTTGCAGGTTTCACTTCTTATGTCGTGTCAGTAACGAAGGCACTATCCATCACTTATATTACCGGACACAATTGGATCAGTCTGTTGTCTGAGTACAATCTGAAGCCCTATGATGAACTGCAGTTTGGTTTAACAAACACGCCACAATTAGTCCTTCTGGCGTTTAAAAGAAGTGAAGAAAAAGACTGGATCAAGGTCACGGAGCCTAGTGAAGTTAGAAAGCTGAAGTATGAAATCATAGCAGACCAGAGACGATCGCTGTTGTCTCACACATCGGTACCACCTTCAGCATCGGATCGAGCACCGGCACCTTCTCAGACGGCACTGGCTCTAGCACTGACAGTGTCAGCAGCTCAGTCTGATCCACTAGAGGATTGGGCACCGACCGCGTCAGCAGATCAGGCTGATCTACCAGAGGATCGGGCACCAACACGGGCACCTGCTCCGACCCGGCATCAGCTCCACAAGGAGCACCATCTCCGGCAGCAGCAGTGGCACTACCAGTCGCACCGGCACGGGCACCAGCAATGGCTCCGGCACCTGCACCAACACTTGAAGTTGCACTTGCATCTGCTCTGGCCCGTGCAGCGGCAACGGAACCAGCAGTTGCACCGGCAACAGACTGGGCTGCAGTTCGCACTGCATATACCAAAGTCCTTACAAAAACCGACATCCCCACCTTCTTGGTAAGCATTGGCCGCCCAAGTGCTTCGTTCTTTTTTCTTTCCATGTTGTTTCACATGATTCACTGTGTTGATCTAACTATTTGTGTATGTCTTCTTGTTTGCAAACAGAGAATTCCTAGAGCAACGAGGGAGTCGTTCAATAATCCGGGCGACCGTGGCCAAGTTTCTCTTACCATGCGCAACCTTGGTGTGAATGAAACTACTCAATATACCGTAGGTACAAAGGATGGTCGCATGATGATTGATGCTAAAGGATGGCCAAGGTTCAAAACTCTATCAAATCTTGTGGTAGGGGATGATGTCAAAATCAAACTTTCTCGGCAAGGAGAGCTGGTCCAAATCAACTTTGAAATTCTTCAGTAGGAGCACGCAACTGCCGAACTGATCTATCCTCTAAGAGCTTTTGATGTAATAATATGGCATGGTGAAACAAGTGTCCTATGTGTATAAGTAGTACAATAGTATTATTTATCACGTAGGATATCGTGAAAGAATTGCAACTCTGATTGCTGGTTAGGAACTGTCGTTCGATTTCATTCTAACAGCTATCGTGCTTTATTTAATTTTCTATATTCGCCTTGTGACAGCATCTAAAACCAGCGCTGTACCGATCGCTTGCAATATGAAATGCTCTGAGTTAGAACACATGGGCCCCCAAACATGCAGGCCCACCGGCCTGTGGCCCAAAGTCCAGAACTGTGAGCCTGTCTGAGTATTACATTCTCAGCTGAACCCCCATATTATGTTATATATATTTCCCTTGATTTTTCTTATGTATAAAGTTCTGATATAAAAGTTTTTTATATTTCTTTACAGAGGGAGTATCTCTCTAACAAAAATATATTTATGTGTAACTAGTTAGTCCTGCCTTTCTACTTCCTTTCGCTGATATGTGGGGCATTCAGCAACGGGGTCCATGTGCCATGCACCAAATTAGAGTGCACAACTGCACGGTAGGCTCACCCCGGTCGTAGTGCCGCAGTAATGCCCAATGAGCCATCAAATCACAAAAAAACCCCACCTTTCCAGCTTTAGCAGTAAGCTGGACGGATGAAGCAGCAATATTTCACTGGGCCTGAATCCCCTTCTCCCTCATCTGCTTGTTCAGAGAAAACCCCCTCTCTGCGATTGCGTAGGGTTTTCTCATGGAGGACCAGGTACGAATTCTTCATCCATCCCCGATAAATCCTAGTCCCTTGGTCACGGGTAATCCTAGGATGGCAGCCGCTGCCGTTGATACATTTTTCTTCCTACTGAATCTAGTGTGTTTCATTTGCAGTGCCCAAAGTATGAGGACCCTACAGGTTTCTGCGCCCTCGGTGAGACGCCACACTTGTTCCTTCTCATCCTAACACAGGATTTTAAAACACGCACAGTATGTTCCTAGAATCTTCTTTTCTATCCGGGAGGGTGGGGGTTTTTGAACATGCTGTTGACTAATTTAGAAATTTGGATTGCTATATTTGGATAAAAGGTACTAGTACCATGGTCAACACTGACGTGAAGGAGGAAATTATTTCTAGATTTGGATAGCGAATACATTGTGTTCTCATATTATTTTTCCTGCAGTGCATTCCTTGCTCTGCCAGAACACATGTACTCAAGATGGTCGGCCTTGCCATAACTAAATACACTAGTTTAATGGTCACATTGAAGACAAGCCATGGATATAAGTTCCGAGTTGGGTTCACGAACCAAGAAGATCGCTACTTTTTTTATGGCCGAACTTGGATAAACTTTCTCAAGTGTTATGGACTGAAAGTTGGCGCACGAATGTTGATGGAAATAGCAGAACCTGGTCTCATCTTCACTATGATCTTCCACCCCGACGTCATTCCAGTAGTTCATCCATGTTAGTTTTGTATCTGGTTCTTGCATCTTGCCTCGATTACTTCTTAATCCACCTATTCTGTCTAACTAATCACAATTTAACTTTAGAAGTAGCAACGATTTGTGATTCCCTTCTCTCATGAAGATGCTACTTCTAACTAATATTTCTTATAATTGGTGGCACGTGTAGGTTATTTCAAAGTTAAGCACGCTACTCATTTGTTATTCTATAAGAACTCGACTGTTACTGATGGCACTGAAGTTGACTAGCACGACATCCACCAGTTCCTATAGTTTATTGATCATCTTGAGGTCCTCGTGGGGCATTTCAATGGTGGAAGGCCACGTGGGATATGTGTGCCACTGCTGCACACATTGAACAGGTCCAACTGTGTCGAGAAACTTATGGTACGAGCTGTTTTTCCGTTATATATGTTGTTCATAAACTCTTGCTTATACACAGTTTTACAGCTGTGATCTTCTTGAAACAGAAACCGCCCAGTTCTATTGTTCCTATACAGATGCCTGACCATGGTCGGGTCAGACTTGCGCTTGGTCACAACATGATGTTTTGTCAACCTACTCCATTTCCCTTGGAGGTGAAAAGATACTTATTCATGGGTGGTCTCAAATAATGAAGGCCCGTCCATCTTGGAGAATAGGACAGAAGGTTATGCTCATGCTTTTCCATGGCTCTAAAGCGAATATCCTATTTATTGAACACATAGCGAGATGATGCCGCTTTCACAAGGTTGTGGATGCGCGGGGTGGCGCCTGGGCCTTGTCCTAGGGCTTGGTGGCCTCACCCTTGGTTAACAGTAGGCAAAGTAGCACTGTTCGAGGCGTGCTTTGTATGGTTGAACTTGTATAAGTACTCATACTGCTTTCAGCTAAGGTTGTTAAGTGCCCCTGCTGGTTTCAGTTAAGGTTGTTAAATACTCCTGCTGCTTTTACAGTATGTCGTGTTTCTTCAGTCCTGTCTTCCTCCAGCCGCCAAAACCAAACTAGCACCGGCGGGGCCGCCTGCTTCCACCTCCCACGGCTGGCTGCGCCTCAGCGCACGCATCGCCGCCCCACCGTCTCCTAAATCGTTAACACTAACGTCCGACACCTTGCCGTCGTCCTCCGCGCGCTTTGGTGCGCTCGCC
The DNA here is from genome assembly GCA_011799875.1 of Thinopyrum elongatum. Taxonomy (NCBI): domain Eukaryota; kingdom Viridiplantae; phylum Streptophyta; class Magnoliopsida; order Poales; family Poaceae; genus Thinopyrum; species Thinopyrum elongatum. The sequence continues at coordinate 422,630,703 of CM022299.1, forward strand.
GCGGCGCCGCCCTCTCGCGTTGTCAACATGGTCAACAAACAAGAGGAATCGGGAGAGGACTGTACGTGGAGAGGATGACAGTAGGGGCCCACCATGTCCATGGCCGTACGCAAGCAAGTTCCTCATTTTTTGTTATATACTCCATTGTTAGCGTATAGAAAAAGAAAATGCTTCCTCCTAGTGGTTTGCTGACATCTGGGACCCACGACATTGTCAGCGTATAATCAATAGACAAGAGAACAACACAAGATCGGCTGACACCTGGGACATAGCTGCTCGAGCAGTCTTTTTTTGTTATTGTTGAGATGGAGCAGGGTTTCAACTGGGCTATGGCCCGTCTAGCCCAGGCTTCTATTTTACGTTCACCACATGACCAGCCCAGCTATTTTTTCTTTGCGAAAATGAGCCCGGTGTATTTTTTCTGAAGAATACCCAATCCAGGCCTACTTATTTTTCTACGCCCTGCTGGGCTACAACTCTTTCAAGACGGCTGCAAATCTTGAAAGTAATATGAAATGGGCTGTAAATATAAAAAACAGACAACAAATTGGCAATTACTTTCAAAATTCTGAATTTTTTCACATTTTCAGATTCCAATTTCACTGGGCTTTAACCTAATTTAAATATATCTTCAAAGTACTTTAAATCTGGCTCGACATTTCGGTATTAAAAATAGTTTGGACCCCACCGAAATATGCAAAATTTCGTTTAAATTTTTAACCCTGGCCCTGGCCAACAAAAAAAAGGACTGCAATAAATTGCATAAGAAGTTGCAATGAGCTGTAAATTATTAAAAAAATAGGGAATGGTCTGACTTGTGGGCCTATTAAGTTGACGCGTATGCAAGATTTTTTACTTATTATATACGTCAACAAACGATTCTAGCAGACGTGACCGTTGGATGTCAATCCAACGGCCATCGTGCTTCTTCAATCTCTGATCTTCTTGCTCCAGCCGCCAAATCCAGCGCCGGCGGGACCGCCTGCTCCCGCCTCCCGTGGCCGGCTGTGCTGCCGCGCAGGCCTCCCCTACTACTCCCACCGCTGGCCAGGCCATCCCTCTACTCACCCACATCCCTCCACTATTGTGGCTTCGCCGCCTCCGGGTCATCCCTTCCTGGGTCTCGCCGTCGTCCATCGCGTTGGTGTTCTCTGCACGGTGTGGTCAACGTTGTCAACAAACGACAACATCATAAGAGGGATGTACATGGAGAGGCTGACAGTTTGGACCCACATGGTCCATGGCCGCACGCAAGCAAGTACCTCCTTATTACGCCAAAATGAATGAATCCTCCCAATGATAGCTAGGACCCACCAGCTATATCTTGGCACGGAAGGAAGTGCCTCCTTATTAAGCGAAAAATAACAAGTGCTCCCCATGACAGCTGGGGCCCACTAGATTTGGAGGCTGACTTGTGGCCCTACTAAGTTGACACGTACGCAGGGCTTTGTCAACTTAGTCAATAAACGATTCTATCACCAGTGACCGTTGGATTGTTAACATCCAACGGCCGTCCTGCTTCTTCAACCTCTGATTTTCTTGCTCCAGCCATCCAAACCACCGCGTGCTCCTGCCTCCCGTGGACGGCTGTGCTGCCGCGCAGGCCTCACCGCCCCCTACTACTCCCACCGCTGGCCAGGACATCCCTCTACTCACCCACACCCCCTGTTATTCTGCGGCGACGACAGCCTCACACCGCAGCCGAACCAGTCAACCCTCGTACTACCCTCCGCATGTTCCCAGCCTCCGCGTCGTTCCCTGCCTCACCGTCATCCACCGCCTGGTGCTGTCCGTGCGGCGTGGTCAACGTGGTCAACGAACAACAGCCATCGGAAGAGGCTGACAGATGGACCCACCAGCTACATCTTCGCATGCAAGGAAGCGCCTCCTTAATATGCGCAAAAAAAGAATCCTCCCCCTGTCAGCTCGGACCCACCATCAATATCTTCGCACGCAAGGAAGTGCCTCCTTATCCTCCCTGATAGCCGGGATCCACCCGGTCGAAGCGTACGTAGCGTTGTCATTCTGGTCGCAAACATGTACGTACATACTGGTCCATCGGTCTTTCTGCCACGATGAACCATGGCCCAGTAAGGAGCGGTAGCTGTTCAGGCAGTCTCGTCTATATCGTGTACACGTACGTACAGCCATGCTGCAAGAAAGTAAATACAGCTACGTACCTACATATGGGCGGGGTCTTGAACACATACATCGACGGCGTCCTGTTCATCGGCAGCCAACCGACTGGGTCGAAATGGAGAAACAACGTCGTGTTCATCGGGAGGCAACAGACTGGGTCGGAATGCGTCGTGTTCATCGGGAGCCAACCGGCTTGGACGGAACAGCCAAAACGGGGTCTGGCGTACCACAAAACGGAGGAAACAGACTTGTGTTCGAGGTCCTACGGTCGAAACGGGGTGCTGTTGATCGGGAGGGGTGTGGCATACTGCAAAACGGAGGAAACGGACTTGTGTTGGAGCGCCTACGGTCGAAACGGGGTCCTGTTCATCGGGAGGTGTGTGGTGTACCGCAAAATGGGACTCCACGGGCTACTGTTCATCCACCGTCGACTTCCTCCAGCCTCCACCTGCTACTGTTCATCCACCGTCGACTTCCTCCTGCCTCCAGCAGCTACTGTTCATCCACGGGGGTCCTGTTCATCCAGCCTCCACCGGCTACTATTCAACCAGCCCTCCATGGGGTCCTATTCAACCAGCCTCCACCGGCTCCTGTTCAACCAGCCCTCCACGGGGTCTTGTTCAACCAGCCCTCCACCGGGTCCTGTTCAACCAGCCCTCCACCAGGTCCCTCCACCGGCTACTGTTCATCAACCCCCACCTCCTCGATCGGGGTCCTGTTCATCCAGCGGCAACGGCCTCTACTACCACAGGATCCTGTTCATCCAACCCCCACCGGAGACTGTTCATCAAGAGGCAGCTTCGATCAGCTTCAGTTAGCAGTAGTTGCGAAGGAATCGCTCGGGTTCAGTTAACAGCCAGGGATCGATCGCTCGGGTTCAGTAACGTAGCTAGTGCAATCGCTCGGGTTCAGTAAGAGAACGCCTTGCTCGGGTTCAGTTAGAGCCCAATGCCTCGCACACACGCGCGTACGTGTATGAGAGAAACGTGCAATCCCTCCGTGCATCGCTCAGCCCCGACCACCCACCGTAACCGGGAACTCCCCGAAATTTTCCTCGCCCTCACTTCTACCATGATTTATTCCGTCATGGACGGCCCAAAGAATGTCATGCAGGTGCGTCCCCGGCCCGCCCAGGACGAAAAGCCCATTTTCTGTCATGATTTTTTGTCATAGAAGTAGGAGCCCACCACATCTATGATGATACATGCTTTTGTCACAATTATCATCGTAGAAGTCTCATAAGCATGACAGAAAAAAATTAGTTCGGCCCAAAATGTCACGGATGTGTCTTTTTTTTGTAGTGATTGCACACTGCGAGGCTCTTGTAATTAGCTGCTGTTTCACTCTTTTCGCTGTGCCATATTATCAGATCTATATTCACTTGTTCCAAATGCAGAGGAAAGCCCGCAAGGACCAAAAAGTACCTCAACCAAATGTTGTGGAAATCTTCAAGGATTGTCACATTAGCAAGACGAAGGGCATGACTACACCAGTCAAAGCCGCTGTTGTAAGCCTTAATCCTCATGCCTTTTAACTACTACTTACTCTAACTTGTGCGTTGAACTGCACAGTTTGCAGCCAATGTCTATTACTCTTTTCAATTTTATACACAATTGTCTTAGCGTATCATTGCACCTTACAAAGTTTAAAAGAGAGGAATGATGTTCCTTTGATCTTGATCTGTAATCTAGTTCTGTGCTGGACTTGTCTACACAATGTTATAATTGCCTGTTTGTCTGTTCTCAGTTGTTTTGTGATATGAATGATGTCATACTATGATTACCGTATTGTAAACTTTGTCTCTTTATCCTTAGCTATCAATACAATGTGAAGAAATAGACAATACATTAGCCAATGTACATGGTCATATGTTTGGAACCTGGTTTTATTATGTACTTTGCAGTAAAATACAACTATTTTACACGGGTTCACCAGAATAAGTTCTGTATATAGACCAAAGCTATTTTGTTTGGTTTTGTTGCCTCCTTAATATCTTCTGTTCTGGTACTACTAATGTAAAAACTCAACTTTTCAGCAAGCTATGGAACAAATGGTGGAACCGCCACCTTCTGAAGGTGACAAGGCAACTATAACCGCAATGTCACCTCGTGCTGCAGTGGGTCAGTACCTGTCCACTAACAGTGCAAAAAGCACGTTCCTGCGTAATACTGGGTTGGTTGTTAAGGCAATCTCATCCAAACTGCCTCGATCAAGATATGCAAGCTCAAAACAATGTTATATCTGCGCTCCAGACACAAGTCCATTCCCTAACAGAGACCCTTTGTGAAACAAGGACAGCCATTGTTCGATGTCGTCAAGATATGCATGGTTTTGAAACCAGACTATCAGACATTTGCTATGTTGTTCAGGAGCCTAGGATAAATGAAGGCGAAGGTTATGGTGCTCCATCGGACAATACAGCATGAAAACGTAACATTCAGGTCAAATGAACTGAGCTTCTGAACTTCTGGTGGTGCATTTATCTACCGGACTGTTAACTTTTATGCCAACCTTCCTTTTGTTTTATGGTTGTAATTTGTTTTATTGCGATATAAAATTTGTTCTTAACATGCAGCGACCGGCTGAAGAAAATAGCAACCCATTTTTGTATAGTGTAGGGTGTTCCTTATATTTGCACTGGTGGCGAACTTTGATGCCCAGTGGATGTAATCTGTGCAATCGCCTTAATAGCCTAGCGTTAGTTTCTAGCTTATTTATTTCCCTAGTCTTCTTTTTCCTTGGTTTGCTAGTGGCCGCAACAACCATGGGCCATATACGGACCGTGGTAACCTTGAGCCTGCTACGGGCCGTAGGACCCATGGGCCCCCTACGGGCCGTCGGATAAATGGGCCTCCAACGGCCCGTAGATTCAGTGGGCCTCGAGCCGTCGAATAAATGGGCCCACATGGGCCGTAAACGGGCGTAATTGGTATCGGGCCAGCACGGTAACGGGCCGTTAACAGGCTGGAAGATAGCAAAGGCTTAATTCTGTCACAGGCATAACGGGTCGTTAATGGGCCAGAATATAGGACGGGCTGGAAATAGCGCAACGGGTTAACAGGCCACAAACGGGCCGATTCTAACCACGAGCCGAATTTGGCCCAATAGGGGAATAGGCCAGTAACGGACCAGAAGTAATCGAGGGCCGGAAAGGAGCCCAAGAATGTATGGGCCGTCAGTAGGCCGAAAGCTAACACGGGCTGGAAATGGCCCATGTGAATACTGGGCATAAAGAAATTTACTGTTTATTATGGGCCAGAGTCACCGCGGCCCATTAAAGGGCCCAAAGATACGAAAGGCCTTGTATGGGCCGAAAGACGTCGTGGGCCATACATGGGCCGAAAATGAAATGGGCTGGTATTGTACTGGACGGCCCACATGACGCTGTTGGGCCGATTTCGGGAACGCCATAACGGGCCGTGAGTTCCCGGGCCGTAAAATGGGCTATATGCGAACAGACCGTTAACATGCTTTTCATGGGCCGGCCCGCTATCTTTTGACCAAGTCAAATGGGCCGGCCTTTGTAAGCTAAATGGGCCAGTGTTGGGTCATCGCATGTGTCGACATATCATAGGCGCGTATCTGACCCAATGACAAGAGCAGAGCGCGCGCGGCGGGACGCGAGAAGAGCGCGCCGCGGCCGCCTCGACCGCAAGCAACCACACACATAGAGCAGCTGAACACGCAGGAAATGGCCATCTACAAGCCGGCCGACAGTTGCGTCTCTACGTAGAGAGCGGCCATGTGCTACTACCGCCGTCTTGGTCTATTAGTCCCCTTTATATTATGTGCCATATTTTGACCTTAAAGTTAACCAACAAAATGCTAATGCATGTTACAAAAATTATATAATTGGAAACTATGTTCCAATACGAATCCAACGATATAATCTCTGGCGACATGCATTCGTATTTTATTAGTTAAATCTCTAGTCAAAATTTGGCACAAAAATACATAGACGACTTATAAACCAGGATGGGGGTAGTAGGTAATTTAATCGCAAACCTTTTTATTTTATTAACCATATGTGTATGTGTCCTTTCGTCCTCCTCTCGCACGTCTTGTCACCCCGCTGCTAGAGACGGCTTAGAGCGCAAGCTTGAGCAGCGCGCGGGGGCGTTCTTTTGGCCAAATGGTGGTGAGCCCGTTCCCGCGCAACCGCGCAGGTTCCCGCACAAGATTCCCGCCCGGCTCGATGACATCCCCCAAAATCCCAATGCTTACCGGCCTGCTATATAAACCCTCACGGCCGGCGAGTCCTGTGTCGCATTTTCCCCTCCCTCCCTGTAGCTTATCTCGTCTACTTCTCCCACAATCGCCAATGGCACCGGTCTGTCGTCGCCGCTCAGCCACTCCGCCGTCATCAAAGGATAGCTCCAGCTGGGAGGCTACACCGCGGCGGTAGCGCAGTCCCCGGTGTAGTGTAGTGCGCGTGGCGTCCCTGTTGGGTGTGCGCGGAACACCCACAACACGCTCTGCCACCGCTGCCCGTCGACAGCTGTTGCTGGCTGCCGTTGTCGCCACCCCACCGTCTGCTGCCGTGTCCGCCACACCACCGTCGAAATCCAGGGCCATCGCCTGCTCCACCGATGCGGCCCGAAGGCGGGAGGTGGCCGTCGTGGCCGCCACCCCACTGCCGGCGACCGTGGCCATCACCCGCTCCGCCGCCGCAGCTCGAAGGCAGGAGGTGGTGGTCGTGGCCGCCATCCCCATCGTCGGACGCCATGGCCGCTAGCCCACCGTCGACCGCCAGGGTCATTGCCCGCTCCGCCACCGCCTCCCGAAGGCGGGAGGCAGAGGTGGAGGCCCGCACATGCGTCAGCGACCTTACGCGCTACATCGAGTTCCTGCGGGAGGAGGAGGAGCGCCTCGTCGCGCACGCAAAGAGCCTTACCGCCACCGTGGCCGCAGCACACGCCGCCACAGAGGCGAGGAATCAGGAGATCTACAAGGAGAACCTCCGCTTCGAGAGGGGTCGTCTGGAGCGGCAGAGGGCGTTCGAGGTGAGCGTCGCTGAAGGTGGAGCAGCGGCAGGCACCGTATTGCAATTGTCCAGCTTGTCAGTAGGCTCCTCCTCCTATGCCTCTTACTGAGCGCGCTCGGCAGAGGAGAGGCTGGCGGAAGTAGTACAAAGCCCCTCCGTAGTAGTAGTATTTAGGGGCAATTTTGTTCAGTTCATCTGACTATAGATGTGGTGGAACTGGACAACGTACTTAAAATTAGCTAGTATATATTGTTGAACTAGCTATTTCAGTACGTGGTTGGCAACAATTGGGGAAAAGTTTCGTCGGTTCAGCTGTCGAGTTAAACTGTTTGTATAAAGAACAACTTCTTAATCTATGAATGAAATCTATGCTTAATTACTGAATTTTAGTTGCAAAAATTAGATAGTGCTAGTGATTTTTAGCTGCATATTTTGACAAATCGCAGTGTTACAAGGTTGAGAAATGGCAATGTTACTAGATCAACAAATGTCAATCTTTCTCGTTTGACAAATGGCAATATACCCAATATGACAGATGCAAATCTTACCAAATTGTCTGTACGTGGTTGCACACGGGTCATCCAAAACAACCGTTTGCGTTGAAGGGATGTACAAATCCTGCTCGGCACATTTTCTCTTGGCTTAGCGCCGAAGTCTGGCTTTGCATACCATATTCAATCTAAACCATTTGCGTTGAAGAGATGCAAAAATCATGTGCTGCGAACTTACTGGGGAAGACCATAGCTCTCACTTTGCATACGGATGTTCTATCTAAAACATTTGCGATCAAGGGCTGCACAAATCCTGCTCGTCACATTTTCCCTTGGCTTCCTGGGGAAGCTGTCGGTTTGCATACGGGTGTTCTAACTAAAACATTTGCGATGAGTGTTTTATATTTCAAAACCATTGACGTTTTTTTAAAGAAAATCGTTTGATAAGTCTGTACATTAAGAGATAAGAACGCAAGTTCGTTCAAACCATATCTTTCATTCAGTCACACTGCGAATTTATATTCATATGATTGAGATACAGTATTAAACCCAAAAAAACTATTTCCGGCGGAGGCGGCGGAGGCGGCGTGCCGTGTCAGCGTTGTCGTTGTCGTCCTTCGGGATGCCATTGTTGAAGTCTTCAAGGCAGCACAGAATGTTCTTCACTTGGAAATCAAACGTCATGTCATCGCGCGATCGACGGGCGGGGCGCGGGAGGACGGCAACTAGCGGCACTGCGAGGTAGCGGTCGACGGCGGTGTCCCATGCCATTGAGGGGGGCGCACGCATGGGCATGGGTGCGGTGGGTGCAGGCAAATGCATGGGGACCGGCGCCGTGGTGGGTGCAGGGGCGCGCACGGGCACGGGCGCTGGCGCTGCCATGTACACGAGCTCGCGCGGGTCCGCGGAGACCTCGCTGACGCCCGCGGCTTCCAGCTCTGCGATAGTGCTCAGCGACCAGCCCGTCAATGCTACAGGGAGGGTCACTGGCGCGGGCGCAGGGATGGGAGCTGGGACAGGCACGGGGGCAGCAACCGCCGCGGCCAGCTCGTTCAGGGAATGTCCATGAGGCCCCATTCCTCCTTATTTTCTATCTCCTCCGGCTCAGAGTCGACTTCACCAAACTTGAAGACTAGTGGCAGATGATCCTTCTGTGCCATGGGGTTAGTGGAGGTCTGCGGGAGGGAGGGGAATGAGAGGCGAACAGTAAGGCCACCCGTATTAAACAGCGGCTCGGGCGCCATTAATGGAGAGGATGCAAGCAAGGCGGGTGGCCATGGAAGTCAAAGGGCTCGCTTCCCAGTGAGCCTGCACAGCGTACAACTCACATGCTTCCCGGTGAGCCTGCGCATTGGAGGACAACTTGCATGCCTCTCGGTCAGCCTGCGCATCGGACTGCGCTCGCACGCCTCCCGTTCAGTCAAGCAGCTGTCCGCACGGCACCTCCTATAGCCATTAAAAGAGAGACACATGGCATCACATGAATGGTTAACAAAACGCACACAATTTAAATTATACAAATGTTTGAGATGTTAAAGTGGCAGCTATTTGTTTCAAAATGCCTTTGTTGGCTGTTATTCGAGTGCGCCTTCTCTCAAAATGGACACGAAAAATACCACAGCATGTCGGGTGCCATTCCATGATAGCATGCCAAGTTTCATGAATTTCAGACGAGTTTTGGATTTACTAGAATTTAAAAACAAAGTATCTCAACATTTTGCCGGCAATCAACAGTGCCCTGGTGTTTGAAATTCATTCCCATTTCATGCATGGGACCTAAGCATGCACCCAAGGACACACATTTGATACGTCAACCCATTTTTCTGCACTGGAGCATGTGCATGTAGTTCAAATTTGAATTATGCACATAAAATGCCTAGAAAACCCAGTTAATGTATAAAAATGTCCAGGCGAACCCCAAAAAATCCCAAAAATTGACACAGCACTCCTGTCGTTCTATGTTGACACTAGAAAAATTTTGAAAGCAAGAAGAGGCAACGGATATCGTTTCGTCCCAAAGGTGGCACGTTCCCTACCGAAACCATCAGGCTTGTTGTGAGAAGCTCTGGTTTGCGAGAAGCTTATACCCAAACCTGCCCCAAATGGGACAAATTTTTTACCACAGCATGTTGATGCCGCTCCATGATAGCATGTCAAGTTCCATGTACTTCAGGCGAGTTTTGAATTTACTAGAATTTAAAAACCATGTATCTCAATGTTTGCGGCTGAGCGACGGTGGCAAGGTGTTTGACATTCATTCCCATTTCTTGCATGGGACCTAAGCATGCAACCAAGGACACGGATTTGATTTTTCAACCAATTTTCATGCACTGGAGCATGTGCCTGTAGTTCAAATTTGAATTATGCATATAAATGCATAGAAAACTCAGTTAATGTATAAAAATGTCCAAACGAACCCCGAAAAATTTCTAAATTAACACAACACTCATGTTGTTCTATGTTGACACTAGAAAAAAAATGAAAATCAAGAAGAGGAAACGGATATCGTTTCGTCCCCAAAGGTGGCACGTTCCCTAGCAAAACCATCAGGCTTGTTGTGAGAAGCTCTGGTTTGCAAGAAGCTTATACCCAAACCTGCCCCAAATGGGACAAAAAATTTACCACAGCATGTTGATGCCGCTCCATGATAGCATGTCAAGTTTCATGAACTTCAGACGAGTTTTGGATTTACTAGAATTTAAAAACCATGTATCTCAATGTTTGCGGCCGAGCGACGGTGGCAAGGTGTTTGACATTCATTCCCATTTCTTGCATGGGACCTAAGCATGCAACCAAGGACACAGATTTGATTTTTCAACCAATTTACATGCACTGGAGCATGTGCCTGTAGTTCAAATTTGAATTATGCACATAAATGCATAGAAAACTCAGTTAATGTATAAAAATGTGCAAACAAACCCCGAAAAATTCCTAAAATTAACACAACACTAATGTTGTTCTATGTTGACACTAGAAAAAAAATTGAAATCAAGAAGAGGCAACGGATATCGTTTCGTCCAGAAAGGTGAAACATTCCCTACTGTAACCATGAGGCTTGTTGTGAGAAGCTCTGGTTTGTGAGAAGCTTATACCCCAACCTGCCCCAAATGGGACAATATTTTTACCACGGCATGTTGATGCCGTTCCATGCTAGCATGTCAAGTTTTATAAATTTCAGATGCGTTTACAATTTACTAGAATATAAAAACCATGTATCTCAATGTTAGCAGCCGAGCGACGGTGGCAAGGTGTTTGACATTCATTCTCATTTCTTGCATGGGACTTAAGCATGCAACCAAGGACACACATTTCAATTTTGAACCCATTTATATGCACTGGAGCATGTGCATGTAGTTCAAATTTGAATTATGCACATAAATGCATAGAAAACTCAGTTAATGTATAAAAATGTCCAAGCGAACCTCGAAAAATCCCAAAAATTGACACAACACTCCTGTTGTTCTATGTTGACACGAGAAAAATTTTGAAAGTAAGAAGAGGCAACAGATATCGTTTTGTCCCCCAAGGTGGCACGTTCCCTACCGAAACCATCAGGCTTGTTGTGAGAGAAGCTCTGGTTTGCGAGAAGCTTATACCCAAACCTGCCCCAAATGGGACAATATTTTTACCACGGCATGTCGATGCCGTTCCATGATATCATGTCAAGTTTCATGAATTTCAGACGAGTTTTTGATTTACTAGAATTTTAAAACCATGTATCTCAATGTTAGCGGCCAAGCGACAGTGTCAAGGTGTTTGACATTCATTCTCATTTCTTGCATGTGACCTAAGCTTGCAACCAAGGACACACATTTCATTTTTCAACCCGTTTTTATGCACTGGAGCATGTGAATGTAGTTCAATTTTGAATTATGCACATAAATGCCTAGAAAACTCAGTTAACGTATAAAAATGTCCAAACAATCCCCCAAAAATTCCAAAATTTAACACGACACTCCTGTTATTCTATGTTGACACCAGGAAAAAATTGAAAGCAAGAAGAGGCGACGAATATCGTTTTGTCCACAAAGGTGACACGTTTCCCTAACGGAACCATGAGGCTTCTTGTGAGATGCTCTGGTTTGTGAGAAGCTTATACCATAACTTGCCCCAAATGGGACAATATTTTTTACCCTAGCATGTTGATGCCATTCCATGATAGCATGCCAAGGTTCATGAATTTCAGACGGGTTTTGGATTTACTAGAATTACAATAGCAAGTACCACAACATTTGCCGGAGAGCCACGGTGCTGTGGTGTTCGAAATTCATCCCCATTTCTTACGTGGGACATAAGCATAAACCCATGGACACATATACGATTTTACAACCCATGTTGGTGCACTGGAGCATGTGCATGTAGTTTAATTTTGAATTGGGCACCTGAAATGGCTAGAAAACCAAGTTAATGTATAAAAATGTCCAAACGAACCCTGAATAATTCCAAATTTTTACGACACACCTATAGTTGCATGTTCACTGCAGATAAAAGTTCAAGCAATTCAAACACACTCCATTGCCGCTGTGACCCCATTATGTAATTCAAATCACGATGAAAAATCAAGTAGATCGCACACAGTTTATTATCACCAACCATGTGAGATATAGTACAAAATATCTTGGAGCACCGTCGAAGTATAGTACGCCTATGGCTTACGCGAGAAGGTGTGTCGGCTACAGTCCACAGCCGGCGTGTCAAGCACACTAGCTCGCTCCCCAAATATCATTTCACTGTTCAATCGTCACCGGTGAAAGATGGGGATGTGGACCCACGTCGTGTGGCCAACTTTGGCGGCCCACTCCGGCGAGAGCGCGGCCACAGCCGCCTTGCGCGTGCTAACAAGGTGCATGAGCGCGGCCGCAATCTGCGACCGGGCGGCCAAGGCAGCCCAAACGGCCGCTGTTGCTTCTCAGGTGGCGGCAGCAACATCTGCCTTGGGGATAGCAACTGGCAAGAGTGGCACAGCAGCTATCCGTTCCGCAGCGGCGGCCTTAGCCCTGATGGAGGCCGCCCACGACCATGTCGAGGCCGCCCATGCCCAGCTCGTGGCGGTCACCGCACAAATCGAACGAAGCTTCTCCGATAATGGTCGGCAACCCACGGCCGAAGAGTTGGCAATCACCGAGAGCGTTCGAGCAGCCGTCCGTTCCTCCGCCGCATACCTTGCCACGACAGAGCCCGTCCAAGCCCAGATCGTGGCCGCCCACGCCCAGCTCATGGCGGCCTTTTCCAAAGAGATGGCAGACGCGGATGGCGAGATGCTTGTCGAGTATGGTGCGATGGAAGCCATGGAGCCCCTTCCCCAGGAGACCGTCGGGCGCGAGCTGGACATGGAGGAGGCGGCGGAGATTGACGAGCACCAGCCGTAGTAGTACTCTTTGTTTTGTTTAATTAAGAGCGTCGGTCTTTAATTTTTTAGAGTAATGTTTACGTCAGCTAGCTCTGTTTAATTGGTGAACTTGCTCGATTAAGAAGTGTGGGTGTGCTGTAGTCTTCTTTGTGTACCCAAATTATGTAATGACGTGGATGACCACTGTAACCAGAGAAATTTGAACCAAAATTTTTGATGTTCAAACTCATCACACACGGGTTAAGCTATATGAATCGTTTGTGATGTTCACATATCGTACACAGTGCTGAATAAGGGACCCTCTCTGATGACACTTTGCGCGCCAGTTTTTTCGCTACACCGATTCAAAATTTTCGGCTTCCGCGGAAATATCTACCTCCCCACCCCCACTTCTAAAACATTTTCAGAAAAACACAAAAATATTTGCCTTTTTATTCGCCTTCTTTCCGTTCATATTTTCATTAGCTTTTTTGCTTGTGTGCTAGATTGCTTGCTTGCCATCATGTCTGAATCTGGGGAGGTTATCGTTGAAAAAACTAGTGAAAATCTTGAGGAAAATTTTGAATCTTAAGTTCTTAATCAGGATCCTTTTGAAACTGACACTTCTACCAATTTTAAAACAAAGACCTACCATGTGGGTGATGGTAATATTATTGGGAAAAAATGTTATTCAAGAATTTTTTGATTGCAGGAGAGTTATGCCTATTGATAGGGGAACCATCCTTGATAATACAAATTGCTATGCGGATGCTATTTCTATGCTCGTGATTAAATTAGAGAGAGAATTCCTACATATCCATCCGGCTTTACAAAAGATGTTTTATGAACTCCCCAATATACTTGATCCTAAGGCTAAGAAAATTGCTACCATTATCCTTATGCGCGAATTTGATTACATAGTGCGAGAGGCTAGGGAAATCTTTGCTTACTATAATATGAATTTTGAGCATCCCATAATAGAAGAAATTCTTTATGATAAAGAAACTTTACGTGGTTTGGAATCTATGGATTATGTTGCATTTAATGACAATCTAAGGAAAAGAGTCCCCTATCCGGAAATTATCCAAGCCTTATACATTGATGCTTACAATAGATTTGATTGGGTTACTAAGGGAATTGATGAAGGGTTTAATAAAGAATGGATTGAAGAGATGTCTAGAGAACCTATTAAGAGTGAGACACATGTTTCTTATGAAGATGTTTATGGGGATGATCCTGAGTATGAAATCATGAATGTAAAAATTACTAATCGAAGCCCTTTCCATGCTTTAAGCTCTCCCGCTAGAAGGGAAGAACATGATAAGAGAGAATTACTAAGGAAGGTTTTAGAAGATTTGATGAGAAATGAATTGAATACCAAAGATGATAATACCTAGATCTATGCAATATGCCTAGCTAGGGGCGTAAAACAATAGCGCTTGTTGGGAGGCAAGCCAATTTTATTTTTATGTTTTTTGTTTTTGCTTCTATTTTTCAATAAATACTCAATTATACCTCTATTATGATTGTGTTTTAATATTTTAATTAGTATTTGATCCAAGTAAGACCTTTGGGATGCTTTGGTAGATCGTTGATTTGATTTTGCTGAAAAACAAAAACTTTTGCGCCCAGTAGCAGAATTGTTAAAATTCACTGTAATGTGGAAAAACATTGAATTGTTTACACAAGATTGATATATGAATTTCCTATGTTGTCCTAATTTTTCCAAATTTTTGGAGTTACATAAGTAAAACTATATTTCGGGTCTTTACAGACTGTTCTGTTTTTGACAGATTCTGTTTTTGATGTGTTATTTGCTTATTTTGATGAATCTCTACTCCTAATGGCACAGTCCGTACGTCGTTCGTTTGTTCATTTCGTTGGTCCACCTCCCCTCGCACGAGCACCCTCCTCCCCGCCGATTTTTATTTCCCCGCAAAAACCGCTGAAAGAAAACCCCCCAAAAGACCAACCGGTACGCACGTCCTCGATCCCTCGATCTGTAGTGAGCCGTCGCTCTTCTCCCTTCTTCTCCCGGCAGCCGCCGCCGCATCCCAATCCCCACCGCCTTTCTTCCGCCCCTTCATACCGTTGTCCCGAACCTCTACGTGTTGCTGGCGCACACACACCCCTGTGATCTCCACGCCTCCACGCGACACCACCACCCCATGAAAGAGGAGGCGGCTCGCCTGCCGCCCCAATCCTCGTGTCGGGGGATAGCTCATGTCAGGTGAGATCCGCCGCTACCCGTCGATTTCACCGTCTGACGCACTGAGCCCTCGAATCAAGGAATTGAATAACCGCCAAAGGTCTAAGTTCTCTGTTCCCACCCTGTTCCTCTCCGTAGTGTTGTCTCCTTGAAGGTTGACATCCAGATTTTTATACTCAGTCTCGGCCGCCTCCTGCAGGATCACCGCGCTCGCCACTAGTAAATACATCATCGCTACTGCTTAGTGCTCGACCTCCTCTATATCATTTTTTGGTAATTGTACAGTGTACGTCATTGTCTGAATTGATTACCGTTTCTCCTCCATCTATGCTTGCATCTATATCATATTTGCGGACTGATGTGATCTATTTGTCCTGTGTTTTGGTCTCTTTTTAGTTTAGGTTTTCATTTGCGAATCTCACTTGAATCTTGGATAATGTTGAGTGTCATAGCCCAAGCTTGGTTTATTTTTTCGCCTTTATTAACTCTGTTCTTTATATTCTCTGAGCACTGACCAATTCATACATCATGTATGGATGATCTTCTGGATAATTAGATCTCAGCAAACATAAATATAAATGGATGCACAAATAAATCAATGAGTAAAAGAATTGAAGGCCCATCTTTGGCAACATGGATACCCTGATTTCTGCTGAAAACACCCCACAGTCAAGAAGATTGAGTTATGTTCCATTTGTTAAAATTATTTAGAATCCACCTTGTTCGCGATGATCACTGAACTCATTACTTATGTGTGTTTCCGCCAGGTTTACCCCAATGCATGGACTGCAATCTTCATCATCCGCCAAATGACATACGTCTGTGCCCCTAGACTGTCAATCTGTCATTACCTTTCTAAATGGTGCTTGACTTGTTTCCCTTGGCTAATGTGGGCACTGATCTTTTTTCTTCGGGAATTGGCATAGGGCATGAAGAGAGCCTTGATTGCTCGAATGGGCTGGGATCAGATTGTTGTTTTACTGGTCGGTTAGTTCATCGCAGTCTTGCAGTACAGGTGATCTGATGTCAGATTGTTTACACAGTGATGTCCTTGCCACTTCTGCAGGTAATATGCTAGCAATCATGGCTGATGTTCAATTGTTTAACACAAGGTGTTTTGGCCTACCGTGTTGCCTGATAGTTACAGTTATTAATTGGAACAAAATAACCAGGACTTTATCCTCCACCGTATTGAGGTTATCTATGGGACTATGTAATGATTTTATTTTTTTCTAAAGAGAACTTGAATTTGATGCTAGGCTATCCCCACAAGAACACAGAATGACCGGATGGCTATACTTTTCCTCACTCATGAAATGTGCCTCACATCAGCAAACATAAAAAAAAGCAAACCAGCTCATTTCATTCTAGCACATAACCTTAACTACAGTTAAAGTATTAAAATGAAGACTACTGGACATTGCTGGGCAATTTATTTTCCTTTTCTTTGTTGCATACTTTGCATCGAAGTTAAATTTCCCATGTCCGCCTGACAGAAAACCATGCTTGTATGCATAAGAAGTTGAGCAAGACACAGTCGTGTCCTTGGTAAAAAAAGATACATACCGATGATTGTTTTCTCATGTTTAATGTTGGCAATCTCAAGTCTCTCTCTGCCGCTTTGCAGCGAGGCTTATATTTTACAAGATCTGGCTCTGTTTTTCTTGAAAATAGTTGAGTTTTTGTTTTCCGCAAAAAAAACACACTAGGAAATGCATTTGTGAGCTGCCAACAACTTTTATAAATGTGGCAGTAACTTTTATTAGTCTATCCTCAGGAAGGCAGAATTATATTCACGCAGATAGAAGTGATGGTGATTAACTGACCATGCCCCCGTCCATTGAGGATACCTGTTAGAGCTTCACTTCTATGGTTCTGTTCATCATTTTTTTACTTTTCTTAATGCACCGTAAATCCCTCTTTTGTAGGGTGATTTTATTCAGACATCTACTTTAGTTGGTTCATTAGTTTACAGGTTATCCCATCTTTGACAATGGGCATCACGGCGAAGCTACTCGGTTACCTTGCTTTGCAGCTCTTCCTGAATGGTCCCGGGCCATGATGTTGTTGTCTTGTGGCTTGTAGACATAACCAAGCATAATCTGGAAAAGCGTAATTGACAGGGTCGCACAATATGTTTTTTTTTGCAATGAGGAGTCCATTCAACATCTGTTCCTTACATGTCCGCTCATCAAGCTGTTTGTGGCCTTCTATTCATGATGCTTTGGGTCTCTTATCCCTCGGATCATATCAAATATTTACATTTTTTTACGTTCCCTTTCAGTTCATCATTCCATCATAGAAGTTTAGGTTCTCACAGGAAATAGGGCCATGTGTTTCAGTTTCACTCTTTCGACCATGGTAGTGTTGTGCAAGGTGGAGTAGATCATGTTGCTAAAAAAGTCCAAATGGAGGTGAGCTTGGTTTATTAGTTACTGGATATCTATTTTAGATTCTCCAAAAAATAAGCTCCCAAATGGATGACCTTATTACCAAGGTTATAAGGAAAAGGAGTAGCAGGATGATAGCTGATGCTGCTCTTTTCACATGTAAGATGTATGATCTTCAATCTTGGTCATGCTATTATCACGTATAGTTAAAACTGATTCATTTAAACGGAATTTAGAGTTTTAGGTCACACCTTATTCCCTTGCTCATCGGATGTACTAGAGACATGTTCAGAGATTTCATTCTTGTGGAGAGTGACTCCAACAATAAGAACAGTCACGACATCCTTGGCAGCAACTCATGCGGTCCTGCATGAACGGTAGACCCAGAGGCTAAGCCGGTGGTGTTACAAATAAGTATTGACAACAGCAAGCGGACAGTGGAAGCTTACGCCTGGGATTCTCGTGATGGTAAAATATTGGTTACAACATTGAAATCACCGGTGGAATGTCGATTTATCTTCGATCGGTAACATGAAAGGCAAGTTGGGATACTCGCTTGAATTTATGATGATATGGTCAATGTTGATTTTCGTACATGCTTGTAGTGTCAGGGAATGTGCATATAAAAGTTCACACCTAGTAGTATTGTAATGCGATTTGCTTGTTATATTTGTTCCCACTGGTTTCTAGAGATGTTCACATTATCTCATATACTCTATCAAATTATAATGGATAAGTTAGTGTACATGCTGATTTGAAGATCCTTTTCTCCATAGTGCGGACCTGATAGCTGACTTGAAGGATGAACTTACAATGACATTTTGTAATGACAAGTCCATAGATGTAAACTTTACTTGTTAAAAGAGCCACCTCTACAGCAAACTTGAAACAAAAGTAACTGTCATTTTTTAAGTTGTGTGTATATGATTTCTTTCCTACTCTTTTTCTTTTGCTTCCCAGGAAAAAAATTCCACTGTACATATTTAACCAATCTGGGGTGTTTATTCAAGGGTCATGTGATGTAGATATAAATCTGTGTAATCCTCAAGTGTGTAGCAGGACATAACTTTTTATAGGTATAGGAGGACATACTATTGTGCAACTTCGGAACCTCGTCGAGCACCAGCCTGCAAATCTACGTGTAATATAATCTGATCCTATTCCCACTGTTTTTAAGAGAATACATGATTGACCAGTTTTAGCCAAGTTGGTTCAGGTACGTTCATCAAGTGTCACTTGGTTTTCTTTCAGTTTATGCATGGACCTTGTGGTGCAAGACAATATTTTCTCAACTCTAGGCCGACTTGTTGGTGATAAAAATCATCACAAGTTGCATTTTTTCTTGTGGGTATTATGAATTGTTCGTCAGGATTTTTGTTAACATGCTCAAGTAACTTTCTAGCATCAAATTCATCTTATCTTATGATGAAACTTATTGATGGCTGCTTTTGTTTGCGTTGTCGCACTACTTCAAACTTTGCTGGTTAGTCTATCTCTGAATCTCCAAGTGGTGTAGGGGTGATACATAATGAAGATAACACTACAAGAATCAGGCACTTTGCCGCCTGCCATGGCAGACGGCAAAGGCATGCCTGGCGGACGGCAAAGTCCTTTGCCGTCAGCCAGCAGACGGCCCCATGTCCGGCTGAATGAACTACGGCAAAGAATTTTGCCGTCAGCCATCCAGAGCAAGCAGACGGCAAAGGACGTGGATGGCAGAGGGATAGGGTTAGGTCCGTTAGGTGGCTAACGGCATGCTGTGCCGTCTGCTGGCAGATGGCAAAGAAGCAAAGGTCTTTGTCGTCTGCCAGCAGACGGCAAAGTGTCCAAATAGGGCAGCCCAAGTAGCTGCCACGTGGCAGCTTTGCCGTCCGCTGGCAGACGGCAAAGAAGCAAAGGTCTTTGCAGTGTCCAAATAGGCCAGCCCAGGTGCCCCCCAGGTTGCACAGGTAGCTGCCATGTGGCAGCTTTGCCATCCGCTGGCAGACGGCAAACTTCTTTGCCGTCCGCTGGCAGACGGCAAAGTGCCTGCATTGCCCCTGTTAATTCTGTTTTTTCTTAAACTCAATCAATTTCACAGATATATATATATATATATATATATTCATTTCAAAATACTTTCAACAAGCATACATATCCCTGCCATATGGATATGATCATCCAACACATATATATACCAAATCAAAAGTCCATATCCAACATATATATAGCCAACATATCCAACAATTAAGCAAAAAGTCCATATACAATGGTTTCATCCATACATACATATATAGGTAGCAAGTTTCACATTGTTCATCCTACAAAATCAAAACAAAAAGGAAGGACAAGGAGAAGAGTAGACTCCATCAACGCAAGCTTCTGTGATCTGAAGCAAATCTGCAAATTGGGAAAGAAGAAAGTTAGAAGAAGAATACTAGAAGAAGAAGAAGAAGAAGAAGAAGACTAGAAGAAGAAGAAGAAAAAGAAGAAGAAGAATTTTTCTTCTCTTTCTTTTTCTCCTCTTCTTTATCTTCTTCTTCTTCTAACTAAGGTAACCTAGGTAATTATGCCATTTTCTAGCTAACTAAGCATATTAAGTCATTTTGGAGGAAAAAATGCTAAGTGTAGGTCATTTTAGAGCTAACCTAGGTAAATAGGTCATTTTGGAGCTAAGTAAGGTTATTATGTCATTTTCGAGGAAAAGAAGCTAGGTATATGACATTTTGGAGGTAACCAAGATTATTATGCCATTTTGACCTAAGTATGCTAAGTATGTCATAAATGAACTAAATAAGCTAAGTATAGGTCATTATTGAGCTAAGCTAGATAGTTATGCCTTTTTTAAGCTAACTAAGAATATTAAGTCATTTTGGAGGAAAAAATGGTAAGTGTAGGTCATTTTAGAGCTATCCTAGTTAAAATCGGTCATTTTGGAGCTAAGTAAGGTTATTATGTCATTTTCGAGGAAAATAAGTGAAGTATATGACAGTTTGGAGCTAAACCAAGGTTATTATGGCATTTTTTACCTAAGTAAGCTAATTATGTCATAAATGAACTAGCTAAGCTAAGTATAGGTCATTATTGAGCTATCCTAGGTAGTTATGCCATTTTTTAGCTAACTAAGCATATTAAGTCATTTTGGAGGAAAAAATGCTAAGTATAGGTCATTTTATAGCTATCCTAGGTAGAATAGGTCATTTTGGAGCTAAGTAAGGTTATTATGTCATTTTCGAGGAAAATAAGCTAAGTATAGGTCATTTTGGAGCTAAATAGGTCATTTCTTAAGCTAAGTATGCATTTGTTAAGCAAAACACTTGGGAAAACTTACCGTCATCATGGAGGTGAAGGACCGGTTGCGCCAGTGGCAGACGGAGAAGGATCGGTCGATGCTTGTCGGGAGGCACGCTGCACCAAAGATCATTTGCAATGTCTCGTTAGCATGATGCAACTCAAATGTGAATACTAGTAACTAATGACCATTCAAATGAAACTCACCGTGGTCGCCGGAGCAATCTGGGGCATCGGCGGAGGGGTCTGACCGTTGCTCTGGCACACGGACTGCACATTTGGTTTTCACGAGTCAGTCATATTAGTTAGTAATGAAACGAACATTACGTGCATGATTTGGCTAATATGCAGGAGAAACTTACCATGAGGAGCTCGTATAGGGCCCAGTAAGATGCGTCGTTCCGGTTCCTCTCCTCCTCCAATTGCCTAGCCGTCCTCTCCTCCAGGTCCCTCTCCCTCTCCGCCGCCTGCCTGTTTGCCTCCGCCAGAAGCGCCTGGGTGTTCACTCTCTCTTTCTCAAGAACAGCCTGCAACACCACTCCTCGTTAGCATTGTAATCATCGACGGCCGCACACACAATGTAATGGAGGAAAAAGGTATCTGAGTCCGTATAACTAACCTCGATGGCGAGCTCCATTGGCCGTGGACGAGGCCTTATCTCAGGATCGGAGCTCGTCTGGCGCTTCTTGATCTCCGGGAGAGTGCTAGGACAACGTATCAGTCCATCCCCAATGGCTATCGAGCCATGGGACCTCCCGCCACCAGATATCATCACCAGCTCTGGATCAAAAGGACTCTGGCTCGGGTTAAAGTCCTCCCCTTTCCTCTCCTTCCCCTCGGATTTGTACTTCATGAGCTTGTGGTGGGAGGAGATGTTGGTGAAGCTCTCTGGATGATCGAGGTCAGACTCAGAGAATGCCTTGGCCTTCTTGTACGGGGCAGTATGGGCCATGGCATAGAGGTCGAACACCCCTGGCACCTCCTTCTTGTTGTGTCGCGCCTAAAAGAGAGGAACAAAATATTAGTTAAGGGCTCAAGCTAGCATGAAGAATGAAACTGCATGAATCATGAAGCAAACCACATACCCAGTTATCCCCGTACTCATATAGGTTGGAGCTCCCTTGATGGTGTGGCACACCATCCATTTTGGCACGCTTATCCTTGGCCTTGTTGTGGACGGCTAGCCATTGGGGAGAGCACCACTCATCCACCAACGCCTCCCAACAGTCCATCCTATCCGCACACCATCTCGGGGGCACCTAAGTTAGTCAAGAGAAATTTTAGCACTATGCCTACGAATCAAATCAAGGAAACTAAGTACAAGGCCTTAAGAATAGGTAATTACCTTCATGTACTTCTCCTTACTCAGAAACTTGCCACGGCACTTCGTCTTGGACCTCTTAATACCAGTCGAGGCGTAGTAGTCTCGAACAGCCTGCACCCGAGCCTCGTGCCGTAAGTTCTGAAGTAGGCGCTTGCACTCGGCTTCGACAACCATAGCCGCGGCCTCCTCGTCTCCCTCAAGACACCTGTAGAAGGTCTGCAATCAAACAAGAAAACACTGATTAGTAAAATCACTAGGTACTATTGATTTTTAATTCTGTAAAGGAGAAATTACCCAAAACGTCCGGATCACAATGTCGGCCACCGTCTTGCACAAGACACCGTCGACCCTCTCCTCCGGCGGGGCCGGGGCAGCCAAGTACAGCTCCCAGCTCAGTGCTAGCTGTCGAACCTGACCCTCACCGGGCAACGTGACCCACCCCGGGAAGTTCTGCCGGCAAAGCACACCAAGGACCTAGTTGGGCCTGCGGACACCAGGGGCGTGTTTCCAACCCCTGCAGTATGACAAGGCCAATGCATTAGATATTAATTTGAAGAAACGTGAAGGCAAAAGGTTAAAAAAGAGTAAATGCACTTACTTCTCCCCATTAGGCGCAATCAACCACCTCTGCTCACGGGTCACCGGCACGGGCGGGAGCTTTGTACCACCACGCTGGTAGATGTTGCCCCCCTCAACCAGCTCGCCCTCGCTATAGCTATCATCAGAAAAGCGGTCCTCTCCACCATCAGCATGGCCACTAGCCTCCGGAGTCTCGTGGGATGAAGCCTCTGGGACCGGAGCCTCATGGGGCGAAGGCTCGGCGACCCGAGGCTCGTCGACCGGAGTCTGAGACGGGTCCACCTCAGACGAAGCAGTCCTGTGGTTAGGTGAATCAGCTGGGGGTGGCGGCGAGCAAGGCGTAGCAGCCTTCCTACCTCTCCCGCCGCCACGTCCACCTCTAGCACCCCTCTTCTTCCCCCGACCTCTCCCGGCCGAAGAAGAAGTGTCCGCCTGTGGTGTCTGCATACTGTCTATCAGCGTTCTCCGGAGGTGCTGGGGTGGAATGGAAGCACCCCTCCCAGCACGCGCCGAGGAAGGAGGCTCAGAGCGCTCTCGACCCACGCCCACCATCTGTCAACACCTGCAAAGACAAAGAGTAAACGAAATTAGTACAACATAAAAAAATTGAATACCTGACATGAATAATAATATGTATATAATTTAAGTGTATCATCATCATGAACATAATAAAAAATTGAATACCTAATAACATGAACTAATTAATAATATATATGTACATAATAATAATTGAATACTTGACATTACTAATATTAATCTTCATCGTCTATATATGCTCCGGGATCAATAAATGCATCATCATCATCACTATTAGTAATGACGTGCTCATCATCATCATCAATAAATGCATCAACATGTGGAAGAACCAAGAGATGAAACCAGGATAGTCGCCTCCATGCTTTGCCAGAAGCTCATACTCTTCGACGGAATCCTTTTGGATCACCGCTCCATACGAGAATTTTGCGACGTATCGACTCTATCAAATATCCGGGAATAAGAGCAGTTTAAAGGAATTAGAAGTTGCAAAACAATGTACCGAGAACTTACTCGATGTACGGCCGCACTTCTGTTAGGTTGTTGAAGATATACAATGAAATGGTCCACCATTCTTTGACATCCAACGATAAGGAATTAGAAGCACCGGCTGGTGCGAGCTTCCCTTTGAATAGGCTGAGGTTGGATCCACCCTTTTTACGGTCTCCAGCATTGTACCGAGGCTTCGGATTATGCAAATGACGATTTTTGGCTTCGTAGTGTGCTGTCACAAAGTTTGCTGCCTCCTCAGTAATGAATGCCTCGGCCATCGATGCTTCAATTCTACGTTTATTTTTACATTTTGCTCGAAGCATCTTCTGCATCCTCTCAGTTGCGTAGCACCAACGATTTTGCACGGCCCCCCCCCCCCCCAATCTTGCCTCGGTCGGGAGATGCAAAATCAAGTGCTGCATTGGATTAAAGAAGCCCGGCGGAAAGATCTTCTCTAACTTGCAGATCAACTCCGGCACCAACTCTTCCATTTCTTCTAGCAGGCCAGGCGATAGTTCTTTCGCACAAAGAACACGGAAGAAATAGCTCAGCTCTGCCAGTACTAGCCATTCATCCTCAGGGATGAAGCCATGCAACATCACCGGCATTACCCGCTCAATCCATATGTGCCAATCATGACTCTTGAGACCAAATATTTTCAATTTTTCAAGATTCACCCCCCTCTTTAGATTCGCTGCATACCCATCGGGGAACATCAACTGCATTTTCACCCACAAGATAATTTCTCTCATAGCTGGTCTTCCAAGATTGAACCATGCCTTTGGCTTTGTCCAGTTCCGCTTTCCTTTTGGTTCTTGCATGTTTTGTAACGGTCTATCACATAGCGCCTCCTGATCGACTCTAGCCTTAGTATTATCCTTTGACTTCCCCTCTCTGCCGAACAATGTACCAAAAAGTGCCTCGGCAATGTTCTTTTCAGTGTGCATCACGTCGATGTTGTGTGGGCAAAGGAGGTCTTTGAATTAAGGCAGATCCCACAAGCATGTCGTGTGAGTCCAGGCGTGTTCCGAATTATACCCCTTGAAATACCCTGGATGCTCTGGATCTGGCTCAAGAGCATTTAACTGATCCAGGGTCTCTTGGCCTGTCAACGCAGGCGGTGCAGAGTTTTTGACAACTCTACCTTTGATGAAGTTCTTCTTGTCTTTCCTGAACTTATGGCGAGGATGCAGGAACTGTCTATGCAAGTCGAAGCAAGAAAACTTGCGACCGGCCTGCAGCCAACGAAACTGAAGAGCTGCCTTGCATGTGGGGCACGGGAACCTTCCATGCACACACCATCCAACGAATAGCGCATACGCCGGCAAGTCATGCATCGAGTACATGTACCAGACACGCATTATGAAGTTCTGTTTGCTAAAGGCGTCGTATGTCTTGAACCCATTATCCCAAGCTTCTTGCAATTCGTCCTTAAGCGGCTGCATGTACACATTCATATTCTTCCCCCGATAGTTGGGCCCTGGAATTATCAACGTCAGGAAAATGTTCTTTCTTTACATAATCTGTCCGGGGGGAGGGGAGATTGAGTGGAATGACAAATACGGGGCCAACAACTGTATTGGGCTGCCGTCAGACCAAACACACTGAACCCATCCGTGCTGATGGCGACTCGAGGATGCCTTGGATCTGCCGCTTTTTCCGCATGTAATGCATCGAAGCGCTTCCACGCTTCACCATCCAATGTGTGCACCATCATCAGATTCCCATCTGCGTCTAGTTCGGTTCTTTTGCCCATTTTGTGCCATGTCATCTGTCTGGCCGTCTCTTCGACCATGAAAAGACGTTGAAGTCTTGGTACGATTGGCATATACCGAAGAACATTAACGGGGATTTTTGTCTGCGTCTTCTCACCCATACCATTGTCTACCACAACATACCTGGATGACTTGCAAATGGGACAATAGTTCAAGTCCGCATACTCAAGCCTAAATAAGGCACATTCTTTCTCACAGGCATGTATCTTCTCATAGGGCATCTTAAGAGCACAGAGGATTTTGTCTGACTGGTACAGGTTTGCAGGCAGTACATGACCTTTGGGTAGAAAGCGTCCAAATACTGTCATCATCGCGTCGTAGCATTCTCTGCCCAAGTTGAATTGAGCCTTCAGAGCCATTATTTGTGAGATGGCATCTGGCTAACAAAGCTCAGTGTGCTCGTGGAGAGGACGTTTTGAAGACTCCAACATATCATTGAAGGCCTTTGCAGATTCCTCCATCTCATCGTCCGAATCCTGAGCATCATCAAAGTCTTCCACCATGTCTTCCATCCCGGTACCATGCTCGTCAGTGCGACGATGAACCACCTCGGCTCTGGCACGTTGGGCAGACTCACCATGAAATGTCCACACCGTATAAGCAGGCGTAAAACCCCACTTATGCAGGTGTTTACTCATTTCAAGCTCGTTCCTCTTATGATAGTTGTCGCACCGGACACAGGGACACCAGGTTTTTCTCTAGCCATTTGCAAATGCGGCTCTCACAAACCCCTTGGTTTTTGTTAACCATTCATCGGTCATGTCTTCCTGACTAGTGTGACCGGTGTACATCCACGCACGATCACTCATATTGCCTAGCTACTGGACACACAAGAAATATATACATAATTCAGCAAACCATATTCATCAGTTAATGTAGTTTGTCAGTTTTATTACGTCCATGCAACCTAGATGCTAATAGGTAAAGATAGGTCCTAATCCCACCCGAGTATGTGTAGATTGGGTTCGTTTTCCCATGCTCTGCTCCGGATCCGACGCAAAATTTTGGCAGCACCTCCCCGTTGTTCTCCTGATACACATCTCGGCAATAAGCAAAGAGGATGTGTACCCGGAGAACAACAGGGAGGCACTGACGAAATTCTGCATCGGATCCGGAGCAGAGCATATGGGAAAACGAACCCAATCTACACATACTCGGGCTGTCCATGGATAACGTTGGACAATTCGAAAGAATCACGGTTATAAATATGCAAATGCATGCATATTTATAGATGTAACCCTTTCGAACGGGAGACGCATAGTGGTCACGCATACTGATGATTGAAGACACCTATAGCTAGCAAGTTTCATCGCCACGAAGACCGGAACAGAGCAAATGAAGAGGGGAGGAGGAGATGTCATTTGTGCTCACCCACTAACGCAGGGGCGGAGCTCGTCGAACGCACGGGGAGGTCGTCGAACACCAGACCCTCGCAGCGATGAAACAACTGCACATTTAAATCCACCCGATCAACACACAAATATGATGTTTTTTATAACAAAATCGAAAAATATATGACCTAACTCATAATTCACAAATATATGACCTCGTCAGCCTCTGGAAGGCTGAAGAGCACCTTTTCGGTCAACAGGAGGCTGAAGAGGTGTCGGGGGTGTCGGGGGGTGTCGTGTCTGGGTGTCGTGGTGTCGGGGTGTTGTGGTGTCGGGGTGTCGTGTCGGGGTCGGGGTGTCATGTCTGGGTGTCGTGGTGTAGGGGTGTCGGGGTGTCGGGCTGTCGGGGTGTCGTGTCGGGGTCGGGGTGCTGTGTCGGGGTCGGGGTGTCGGGGTGTTGTGTCGGGGTCGGGGTGTCGAGGTGTCGTGTCGGGGTCGGGGTGTCGTTTTCTTCTTCTTCTTCTTCTTCTTTCCTTCTCCTCCTCCTCCTCTTCTTCTTTTTCTTCTTCCTTATTTTCCTTTTTCCTCTCACCTTCTCCTCTTCTTCTTCTTCTTCTTCTTCTTCTTCTTCTTCTTCTTCTTCTTCTTCTTCTTCTTCTTCTTCTTCTTCTTCTTCTTCTCCTCCTCCTCCTCCTCCTCCTCTTCTTCTTCTTCTTCTTCCCCCTTCTACTTATTCTTCTTTTCTTCTTCTTCTTCTTCTTTTTTCATCTTTTTTTACTTCCTTTAATTATGACTATTTAACTAAAACCTAGCACTAAACCTACAACTAACATATCTAATCTAATCTAACAATTAAATAGCAAAAAAACAGGAAAAATTGGCTCACCGGAGAGGGCGTCGGCAGGGGCTTCGGAGCGGCAGGGCGGCGGTGGCGATGGGGCCGGGGGGCCGGGGCGGCAGGGCGGTGGGGCGCGGGGGGGGGGGGGGTGCGGCGGCGCCGAGCCGGTAGGGCGGCGGAGGCGACGGGGCCGCGGTGGCACCAGGGGCCGCAGTGTCGCCGGGGGCGGCGGTGGCGCCGGGGCGGTGGGCCGGTGGGGCGGCGGGGTGGTGGGGCAACGGGGCGGCGGCGGGTGGTGGGGGCGGCGGTGGTCGTCGGGAAGGAAGAGGGAGAGAAACAGAGAGAGGGGGGACCGGGTGGGGCGCGGCCGTTAGTTAACTTAAATGTTTGCCGTCTGCCCCGCCTTTGCCGTCTGCTGTTTTGCTCTTTGCCGTATGCTTTGCCGTCTGCTAGCAGATGGCAAAGAGGGGGCCGTTAGGGTTTGCTAGTTAGTGGGCCAACCTCCCTCTTTGTCGTCTGCTAGCAGACGGCAAAGAACTGGATGATGGCAAATATGATCTTTGCCATCAGCTAGTTCTTTGTCGTCTGTTTTTTGGAACCTGACGGCAAAGCCATCCTTTGCCGTCTGCTAGCAGACGGCAAAGAAGTGGCTGATGGCAAATCCTCTGATTCCAGTAGTGTAACATAGTGTGTGTATAGTTTTTCATTCCTACAAGTTGCTATGTTCCTTCTTTTGGACTGTAATTTTGTATTCGGGAAATACAATGTTTGCTTAAACGGATGGGTATGCAATAGCATAACACTTCAAATTACACTGGATTTATAATTCATATAAAATGTATGATGTTAATCCTTTCATAATTAGTAGGACCAGCTACAAATGTGTTTCCAACATGATTTATGCCACATGCTGGATCATTTCCTTAGAAAAAATATATTTCCAACATGGAACTGACACATCTCTATAGTTTAGTGGTAGAAAATACATCACGTTACTCTCACGTAGTGGTGGAGTGGCATGACTGAAGAGCGTCATGGCGAAGGTGAGGTGGGCGCCATCCAATTTAAATGGAGAGAGCTCCATCGAGAAATGTCCCACTATGGCGGCACACCGAGCAGGAAGGGGAGGGTCCGGCAGGAAAAGAGAAGGATGCATCATGAGGTGGGGTTTTAGTGTTGGACCCACATGTTGAAGATAATATGACGAATAGTCCGAATAATCATATTTCCCCCTCACATATGGTCTAAATTTGGGAGAGCTCGGACTGTCCAGGCGGCTAAATTTTGAGGAGCCTGTGTGTGCCCGTTTAACCTTGAAGGCGACCTTAATCATTTGTTTGATTCATTTATATGCATTATAGCTGGGTTTAAATGGAGAGGCCTCCACCAAGAAATGTCCCACTATGGCGGCAAACCAAGCAGGAAGGGGAGAGTCTGGCAGGAAACGAGAAGGATGCATCGTGATGTGAGGTTTTTGTGTTGGGCCCGCATGTTGGAGATACACATGGCGAATAGTTCAGACAATCATATTTCCCCTCCACATATGGTCTGGATTTGGGGGAGCTTGGACTGTCCAAATGATTGAATTTTGGGAGTCTATTAGCGCTCGTTTGACCTTGAAGATGACCTTAATCATTTTATTTATTTATTTATATGCATTATAGACCGTAGCAACGCACGGGCATTCTACTAGTCTATGGGTAGTATCGGGGGGTATGAGCCATGGAGAAGTTAGAATACATTAGATTTAATGCAAATATAAAATTGTAATGAGTTCGCAATAGTACCTAAAAGTGGAGATTTGTTTTATCATACTAACGGATCTCACGAGTTTTTTGTTGAGTTTTGTGTGGTGAAGTTTTCAAGTTTTGGGTGAAGTTTCGATGGACTACGGAATAAGGAGTGGCAAGAGCCTAAGCTTGGGGATGCCCAAGGCACCCCAAGGTAATATTCAAGGACAACCAATCATCTAAGCTTGGGGATTTCCCGGAGGGGATCCCCTCTTTTGTCTTCAATCCATCGGTAAATTACTTGAGGCTATATTTTTATTCACCACATGATATGTGTTTTGCTTGGAGCGTCTTGTATTATATGAGTCTTTGCTTTTTAGTTTCCCACAATCATCCTTGCTGTACACACCTTTTGAGAGGGACACACATTAATTGTGAATTTATTAGAATACTCTATGTACTTCACTTATATCTTTTGAGCTAGGTAGTTGCTCTAATGCTTCACTTATATCTTTTTAGAGCACGTCGGTGGTTTTATTTTGAAGTAATTGATGAACTCTCATGCTTCACTTATATTATTTTGAGAGTCTTAAAAATAGTATGGCAATTTGCTTAGGTTATGAATTTAGTCCTAATATGATGGGTATTCAAGAGGGATATAATAAAAACTTTCATGAAGATCATTGAATATATGAGAAGTTTGATTCCTTGCATTTGTTTTGAGATATAAAGATGGTGATATTAGAGTCATGCTAGTGTGTAATTGTGGATTAGTAAGAATATTTGTGTTAAGGTTTGTGATTCCCGAAGCATGCATGTATGGTCTCTCGTTATGCGATGAAGTTGGAGCATGATTTATTTTTGATTGTCTTCCTTATGAGTGGCGGTTGGGAACGAGCGATGGTATTTTCCTACCAATCTATCCGCCTAGGATCATGCGTATTAGTACTTTGCTGCGATGGCTAATAAACTTTTGCAATAAGTATGTGTGTTCTTTATGACTAATGTTGAGTCCATGGATTATACGCACTCTCACCCTTCCACCATTGCTAGCCTCTTCAGTACCGTGCATTGCCCTTTCTCACCTTGAGAGTTGGTGCAAACTTCGCCGGTGCATCCAAATCCCGTGATATGATACGCTCTTTCACATATAAGCCACCTTATATCTTCCTCAAAACAGCCACCATACCTACCTATTATGGCATTTCCATAGCCATTCCGAGATATATTGCCATGCAACTTCCACCGTTCTGTTTTATTATGACACACACCATCATTGTCATATTGCTTTGCATGATTATATAATTGGCATAGTATTTGTGGCTTGGCCACCGTTCATATTTCTTTATACATGTCACGCTAGATCATTGCACATCCCTGTACACCGCCGGAGGCATTCATATAGAGTCATATTTGTTCTAGTATCGAGTTGTAATTCTTGAGTTGTAAGTAAATAAAAGTGTGATGATCATCATTATTAGAGCATTGTCCCATGTGAGGAAAGGATGATGGAGACTATGATTCCCCCACAAGTCGGGATGAGGCTCCAGACTTAAAATAAAAGAGAGGCCAAAGAGTGCAAAATAAAAAAAGAGCCCAAAAAAAAAGAAAAAACATAAAAATGAGAGAAAAAGAGAGAAGGGACAATGTTACTATCCTTTTCCACACTTGTGCTTCAAAGTAGCACCATGTTCTTCATGATAGAGAGTCTCCTATTTTTTCACTTTCATATATTACCAGTGGGAATTTTTCATTATAGAACTTGGCTTGTATATTCCAATGATGGGCTTCCTCAAATTGCCCTAGGTCTTCGTGAGCAAGCGAGTTGGATGCACACCCACTTAGTTTTCTTTTGAGCTTTCATACACTTATAGCTCTAGTGCATCCGTTGCATGGCAATCCCTACTCCTTGCATTGACATCAATTGATGGGCATCTCCATAGACTATTGATTAGCCTCGTCAATGTGAGACTTTCTCCTTTTTCGTCTTCTCCACACAACCTCCACCGTCATATTCTATTCCACCTATAGTGCTATATCCATGGCTCACGCGCATGTATTGCGTGAGAGTTGAAAAGGCTTGAGAACATTAAAAATATGAACCAATTCCTTGGCTTGTCATCGGGGTTGTGCATGATAAATACTTTGTTTTATGAAGATAGAGCATGACAAGATTATATGATTTTGTAGGGATAACTTTCTTTAGCCATAATATTTTGAGAAGACATGATTGCTTTATTAGTATGATTGAAGTATTATTGTTTTTATGTCAATATTAAACTTTTATTTTGAATATTATGGATCTGAATATTCATGCCACAATAAAGAAAGATTACATAATAAACATGTTAGGTAGCATTCCACATCCAAAATTCTGTTTTTATCATTTACCTACTCGAGGACGAGCAGGAATTAAGCTTGGGGATGCTTGATACGTCTCCAACGTATCTATAATTTTTTATTGTTCCATGCTATTATATTAGCCATCTTGGATGTTTTATATCCATTATTATGCTATTTTATATCATTTTTTGGGACTAACCTATTAACCTAGTGCCTAGTGCTAGTTGCTATTTTTTCCTTAATTTTGTCTTTTACAAAAAATCAATACCAAATGGAATGAAACTTTTTGAAGATTTTTCTTGGACCAGAAGACACCTAGGAAGCTTCGGGAGGAGGCCAGAAGGGCCACGAGAGAGCCACAAGCTCGGGAGGCGCGCCCTAGGGGGGCACCCCCAAGTTTGTGGGTCCCTCGAGGCTCTCCCAACCCTAATCCTTGCTCCATAAATACCCAAATATTCCCCGTATACCAGAGGACACACCAAAAATACTTTTTCGCCGCCGCAAGTTTCTGTCCTCATGATATCCCATCTGGAGACCTGTTCCGGTACTCTGCCGGAGGGGGATTCGATCACGGAGGG
Source organism: Thinopyrum elongatum (assembly GCA_011799875.1). Classification (NCBI taxonomy): domain Eukaryota; kingdom Viridiplantae; phylum Streptophyta; class Magnoliopsida; order Poales; family Poaceae; genus Thinopyrum; species Thinopyrum elongatum. Next base: position 422,663,039 of record CM022299.1, read on the forward strand.
CCTCTACATCAACCTTGCTGCCCTTCCGATAATGTGTGAGTAGTTTACCACAAACCTACGGGTCCATAGCTAGTAGCTAGATGGCTTCTTCTCTCTCTTTGATCTTCAATATAATGTTCTCCTCGATGTTCTTGGAGTTCTATTTGATGTAATCTTCCTTTGCGGTGCATTTGTTGAGATCCGGTGAATTGTGGATTTATGATCAGATTATCTATGAATATTATTTGAGTCTTTTCTGAACTCTTTTATGCATGATTAAGATAGCTTTGTATTTCTCTCCGATCTATTGATTTGGTGTGGCCAACTAGATTGATCTATCTTGCAATGGGAGAGGTGCTTTGTTTTGGGTTCAATCTTGCGGTGTCCTCACCCAATGACAGAAGGGGTAGCGAGGCACGTATTTGTATTGTTGCCATTAAGGATAAACAGATGGGGTTTTTACCATATTGATTGGATCTATCCCTCTACATCATGTCATCTTGCTTAAGGCGTTACTCCGTTCTTGTTAATTTAATACACTAGATGCATGCTGGATAGCAGTCGATGTGTGGAGTAATAGTAGTAGATGCAGGTAGGAGTCGGTCTACTTGTCACGAACGTGATGCCTATATTCATGATTATTGCCCTAGATATCGTCATAACTATGCGCTTTTCTATCAATTTCTCAACAATAATTTGTTTACCCAACGTATGCGTTCTTTGAAGAGAGAAGCCTCTAGTGAAACCTATTGTCCCCGGGTCTATTTTTACCATATTATTTTCAGATCTATAAAACCAAAAACCCAAAAATACATTGCTGCAATTTATTTACTTTTATTTAGTTTTGCACTTTTATTTATCTTTTATACATATCTCTATCAGATCTCATCCTTGCAAGTAACTGTGAAGGGATTGACAACCCCTTTATCGCGTTGGGTGCAAGTATTTGTTTGTTTGTGTAGGTGCAACTATTGGTGACTTGTGTGTTCCTCCTACTAGATTGATACCTTGGTTCTTAAACTGAGGAAATACTTATCTCTACTTCGCTGCATCACCCTTTCCTCTTCAAGGGTAAAACCAAAGTAAGCTCAAGAAGTAGCATGTATCTTTTGTGTGTATAATGTGCTTTACACACACAACATAAACTATATTCACGTTTATATTTGAATTGCTAAAGCCATGCATTGTCTGGACTTCAAAATACTGACTCTATATGGATCAATTATGTCGAATAATAACATACACACGCTCAAATTCGATAGAATATGGACGTTTGATAGACCAATGATCGTTCCTTACACGGATTGCAAATATCATGATCCCATCCAGATATTTGGATACAATTTATATTTTAAATCAATGTGTACATCAGTCTTTTACACATAGATTCACTCTCCCTAGGGCCTGATACGTCTTCAACGCATCTATAATTTTTTATTGTTCAATGCTATTATAGTATCAATTTTGGATGTTTCTTTTGCAATTATATATTATTTTTCGGACTAACCTATTAACTTAGTGTCAAGTGCCAAGTGCTGTTTTTTGCTTTTCAGAAAATCAGTACCAAACGGACTCCAAATGCTAAGAAACTTTTTCACGATTTTTTCTGGACTAGAAGGGACCCTAGAAGCTTCGGGAGAAGACCTGAAGTGTCACGAGGCAGCGATAAGCCTACCAGGCATACCCCGGGGGGAGGGGGGCGCCCCGTCACTTGTGGGCCCCTCGTGGCACCTCTTGACCTAATTTCAGCTCTATAAATTCCCAAATATTCCCAATACATTAGAGAGCCACCCAAAATACTTTTTCTGCCCCAAGTTTCTGTTCTTCGGAGATCCCATCTAGAGACCTTTTCCAGTACTCTGCCGGAGGGGGAATCGATCACGGAGGGCCTCTACATCAACCTTGCCGCCCTTCCGATGATGTGTGAGTATTTACCACAGACCTACGGGTCCATAGCTTGTAGCTAGATGGCTTCTTCTCTCTCTTTGATCTTCAATACAAAGTTCTCCTCGATGTTCTTGGAGATCTATTCGATGCAATCCTTGTTTGTGGTGTGTTTGTTGAGATCCGATGAATCGTGGGTTTATGATCAGATTATCCATGAATATTATTTGAGTCTTCTCTGAACTCTTTTATGCACGATTGTTATAACTTTGTATTTCTCTCTGATCTATCCGTTTGATTTGGCCAACTAGATCGATTTATCTTGCAATGGGAGAGGTGCTTTGTAATGGGTTCGATCTTGCCGCATTTTTTGCATTTAGCCCTTTGTTGTTTATCAATTTCAACCTGCAGGGAAATCATCTTGATGCCAACCAAAACAATCAACAATTACACCACTAGCTAATCCATCCGTAATCACCTACAGGCTAATCCTATAGTACCAGCTAGTGCTACTACGACTGTACAAGCATCTGATCTATCAACTATCATCCTCCATCTACTTACATCAGCGCACAGTGGCTGCCATTGACGGGAGCAGAGCAGCTTCCTCTGTTTGCTGCAGTCGCTACCCGAACCAGAGGCCAAGGTTGTCGAGGACGCGGACGCCAAAGAAAGTGAGGTAGATGACGATGAGGCCCATCCCGTACACCCGGTCGAGCCGCATGCCCTTGGCCGACCGTCTCCTACACCGCTGCGCCCGCCGGGAGCGTGAACGGTGCCGGGTACTACGCGCCCGTCGCCAGCGTCAACAACAGCCCCAGCCCCACCACCGTGTTGAACAGCGGCCCGACGTAGCAGGCTGACACGGTCGTTTGCGCGCCGCCGGCCCCCCGTGCATCGCCATCGCCATGTTGGAGACTAGGTCGCCCAGCGAGTCCCCCCATGCCAGGACCGTCACGCCCAGCACGCTCTCCTTCACGCCCACCAAGTACCCGATGGCTACCAGGAGCGCTACCAGCTCGCGCGCCAGGGTGTATGCTCAGAGTACGCTCATCAGGAACCCCGCCGCCAGCCATGGCACGCGGCACCAGCGCCCGCGGGGAGGAGGCGCGGCGTCCGTTGTGTCCGCGACGAGCACCGCGAGGAGGAGCCGAGGACGGCGCCGGCGAGGAGGACCGCATTTCCGTCGCTGTTGTGGTGGCGCGAGGATGATTTCGCCAGGCTGGGCGAGGTCCATGTCGTGGCGAGGAGCACGGGCACCAGCGCGACAGAGGCCACGCTGCAGGGCCGAGACGAGCGGTGCGTGGCGATGTCCGAGATGCCGGATGGTGAGGCGGTGCTGGAGGTACAACGACATGCGGAGTGTGCACACGAGGTAATGCAGGCAGGCTGCTGTCGTGGAGCCTGGCGCGGTCTTGGAGGAGTAGGACGGCAGAGCGCGAAGAAGAGGGAGCAGAGGTCGCGCACGAACCCACGCATCTCCACGACGGCCCCTCCCCGCCGCGGCGCCCCACGGCGGCGAGCGTGACGACGCCGGCGACGACGGTGGACACGAAGAGCGCGCCGCCGAGCGCGTTGTTGAGCCCGCCGCCGCCGCCGTCCCCGCCGGCGGCGGCGGCGAACAACACGACGCTGGCGAAGACGTCGGGCGCGCCGTTGCCGAGCGAGAGGAGCGTGATGCCGGCGACGGCGGGGGGCAGGCGCAGTGCGGCGGAGAGCAGGTAGAAGAGCACGACCATCCAGAGCAGGAACGCCGCGTACTCGACCGCCGGGGCCGCAACGAAGCCGCAGTAGAAGAGGCGGAGGTAGTCGACGTACCCGACCGACACGCAAGGAGTGTGCGATAGGAGGTAGCCGCACCGGGCCTCCGCGCCGTCCAGTGACTGCGGCTCCTGGCAACCCCCCCGTGGCCTGGGGGCGTGGAAAGGGGAGGAGGAGAGGGTCACCCGGTGCATGACGTGGTGTGGGACAGGAGGGGGGCTAAATGCAAAAAGTGCGGGGTTGACCGGCTCGGTCCAGTTGGCTTCACTTTGGCTGCTCGTGATTGGCACAGCACCAAATGTGCACATCTGTGACAAATTTTAGGACTAAATAGTTACCTTTTGTAAGTTTTAGGATCAAATCATCGCATCCTGGTGCTATTACCTCATGTTATAATAATGTTCCAAAGCCACCCTCGTCTTCCTCAACGCATCGCATCCTGGTGCTATTACCTCATGTTATAATAATGTTCCAAAGCCACCCTCGTCTTCCTCAACGCATTGCCTCAAAAAGAAAAAGGAAAAACGAACAAACCTATGATTGGATGGTTAGAGAGATTGTGGTATCCCTAGCCCACCAGGGTTCAAGTCCTGGTGCTCGCATTTATTCCTGGATTTATTTCAGGATTTTCGGCGATGCGCATTCAGTGCGAGGAGATATTCCCGTCGACGACGAGATGCCTATGGTGACTTCGTAAATTTCAAGATGATATGCCGGCTCAGTCTTTCGGAGATGCTTATAAGGGTAGGATGTGCGTGTGTGCGTTCATAGGGGTGAGTGTATGCGCGTGTATACGAGCGCTTGCGTCTGTCCTGTGTTAAAAAAAAACAAAAAAAACAGCAGCGGCGAGGAGGCGGGGGAGTCGGGGGACCGGCGGGAAGGAGGAGTCGGGGAAACGGCGGGAAGTCGACGAGGCCCAGGCGCTGTCCGCGCCCCACTCGCGGGATGCGCAGGCCGCCGCCTCGCTGGTGGCCATGGCGGGGTCGAGGATGCGGTCGGCCTCGACCTCGTCCTCGGCAGCAGGGTGATGGCTGGCTGGTGGCGAGAGGAAGAGCTCGTGCACGGCGTCAAGGTGGTGCCCTTCCTTCTCCTCTCTCATTTCCCTCTGGTCTCCTCTCTCGATCCCGTTTCTCTGCATCGCTTGGGGTTGGAGATGGCGAGCCGTGGCGGCGCGGAACGGGGGCACGGGCATATGAGGAGATCAGAGGAGCTTGGGGGTGGCGTTTGAGGACGAGCTCGAGGCCGGAGAGGAGCGAGGCCGAGCTTGGCATGCGGCAGACGAGCTCGCCGGGCAGAGCTGGTTGCGGACGGCGGAGAGAGCACGAATATGGCTGGGTTCTCCTTCGGGTGGGGAACCCCATCCCGTCCTCCGCCATCCTCTCCCGCGAATTTGGGCCGCCGCCGAAGAATTTTCCAGAAAGAAGCTCTGACCCACCTGAACGCGATGTGTTATTCTGTGCCACGGAACGCCTGATCCTCCACGTCCTGAACCACGGAACATGAACTCTGATGAGTCCGGCGGCGATTGTCTAGCCCCCGAACAAAACTGTACGCCGATTTTCCAGAGAACCGGACCGGCATTTTCATCATTTGAAGAAAAAAAGAGAACCGGACCGGGCCAATGAGGACCCTATCTTAAATCTCCACCGTTCCACCCTTATCAACCCCGCCTCCAACCCCTTTCGTTATCTATCTTTCCCTCCCTCTCTTAGGCTCCTGTGCTCACTACTGCTACCCCTTCTGCTCCTGCACCTCCAACCCAGTAATGCTTAGCTTGTAGACAGTGCACCTACCTCATCCCAGCTGCCTCTCTCCTTACCTTAGCTGATTGCTTGGGAAATTGACCTTCCATTTTGCTTCCTGGGGCCGTCAGTTCATCCTTGCCGGTATACTGTCAAGAGCAGCTGAGAGCCAGGCCATCAGTAAATTCTTGGACCTGCTATTTATTATTTGGTTTCATATGCCTTCGTGTGTGTGTGTGTGTGTGTGTGTGTCTGTGCATGAATTCACAGCTGTGTGGCCTTTTCTTGGCAATTTTTGTTTTAGCGTGCACTTAATTGATATCCCTGGTGGCCTCTGTGTTTCATATGTTTATGCGCATAACATTGTTCGTGCCTCCCTCGATGTGCAGTGTGGGCATGGAACAACGAACACTGCTTCGCAGTTAAGCTCTCTCAAATTGTGCCTATTTGAAATTGGATATCCTTTCTATGGTCGTGTATATTTCCAATTCCCAAAACATCTTTCTCTTATTGTGAACTATAGTTATGTGGAATCCAGAATTTTTAGCATTTCTGCCTGTGTCATGGTAAATTAGCCTGTTGACTTCTTGAGTCTGTTCCCATGTCCCTCGATGCAGGCATGGTTTGAATTTCAGTCCCCTACTGCCTTGTTCACCCTTCTGTAGTCATCTTCTTTCTATCCATCATTTGCGCAGATTTTATGTCGAAGTGATTTTTCTTCTTCAAAATGGATTAGATGTAACTTAGTCCATTGGTTCTGCTAATATGCCTTATACTTTATCCCTTCGTAGCTGGCCGCTTGATGATATATATTTTTTGGATTGCGGTCAGTTGTACAATCTATATATCATTACACGCAATTATCTCATTTGGAATCACAGGAGGTAAAAAAAAATGTCGACTTGAATTGACGTTATGGTGTTAACGCAACCATTGTTGCTTGCACTTCATTCTCACCATTGGTACATCTTTTTCTGGTCAATCCTGTGTTGTGGGGTGTAACTATGTCTCTTTCACGTCTAAGTAGTGTGTATATACACATGTCAATGATAGCTCCCTGTTTTGTCCAAACTTCAGTTTTCTAGCCCTACCCCTGCAACCACCATCACTCTCTTCTATTCTGTTCCTTCTAACGTTTGCCACATGTTTAGGTAGCGGTTGTGAATCCAACTGATGTTTAATTTTCTTTTTGACCGTAAGATCTAGGTGGGAATCTTCTGCTGAGCTTGCTCACCATTTGGCGCGCGCATGGCTCCCAAGAGCAAGCGTGGCAAGGCCAAGGGCGAGAAGAAGAAGAAAGATGAGAAAGGTATTGTTGCCATGACACCTTGATTTGCTTTTGCTTGCAATAGTCGGAGAAGATAGTTGCTCTCTTGAGCTGATCATTTGCGAATTTCTTCGATGAATTACCAGTGCTCCCTGTGGCCATTGACATCACCGTCAACCTCCCGGATCAGTCCGATGTCATTCTCAAGGTTTAGCTTCTTGCTGCCACAGTTCTTTCTGCACTGTTTGTTTTCCTTGATGCGTGATTTCAGCAACAAGTATTCCTTCTTTGCTTGGCGCAGGGGATTTCTACGGACAGGATCATCGATGTGAGGAGGCTGCTCTGCGTCAACACTGCCACATGTGCAATCACAAACTATTCTCTCTCGCATGAGGTATTTATAATGTTTTCTTTTTCTCTTCATACTATATTACCGCAGCGAACATCATTTTAATTAAATCCTGTTATATGATTTTCTTTGTGGGTAGACTCGTGATGGTCACTTGAAGGATGGCGCTGATGTTGTGACACTGAAGCCATATACTCTCACCCTGGTAGAAGGTACATCTTATATCTGCAAAACAAGGATTTATTTTCTCAATGCATCTTTAATCGACCCAAATAAATTTCTAATCCCCCAAACCCTTTTTTACTTAGGTTCATCTAATCCATTCCCAAAATATGCATAACTCCCAGAAGGTTTTTAGCTGGCACTAAAAACAACCCCCCCCCCTCCTAACATAACATCTTGGCTTCCACCGCTGCCACACAATGCCCTCCTCAATACCCTAGCCACGCACAAGAGTACATTTTATTATTGTTAGGGTTGTTTGCCATAATATTTGCTGTGAGAGTCAGCAAACACTAGATGTTTGTAACATAGATGATGGCTAAATATATGTCATACAACTTCAATTTTAATGCATTTTATTATTGGAGTTTGATTAGAATGCAGCATCCAAAAATGCATGATATTTTGGTAGTTAGATTTTAAGAGCGGTTTTTTTTAAGTTGACTTTTGCGGTTGGATTAGAGATACCCTTAGATTGGTTAAACCCATTGTTTCTAGACGTGTTCTGTAAATTGTACCTTTGCGCACCTATACACCTGACAGCACCTTCATTTGCATCATTTTGTCTTTGATTTCCATATATCCTATTATGAATATTAAATTCTCTTCTATAGTGTCTAGGGATAAACCATCCATAACCCTACATCTTAAACTCCAAAAATTCACAATGCAGGGGAGTACGACGAGGATAGCGCGTTGGTGCACGTACGGCGGCTGCTGGACATCGTTGCGTGCACCGCCTCCTTCGGCTCTCCGCCGCCGCCGCCTCCTCCTCCATCCCCCAAGGATGCCGATGCCACCAAGGAGCCCTCCAACTCCAGCTCCAAGCCTGCAGCAGCTGCCTCCTCGGGTGGGCGCCGCATGGGCTCACCGCCGCCCCTGCCCAAGGAGTCAGCTGCGAAGGATGCCGATGCAGCGGCGGCCAAGGAGGACGCGATCTCAGCAGAGCTGGAGGCAGAGATGAGCGGTGCATGCCCCCGCCTCGGAGCGTTCTACGAGTTCTTCTCCCTCGCTAACCTCTCACCGCCCCTCCACTGTAAGTAAAACCTCTCTCACAGCCTTTCCAAAGCCATGTAACTGATCTCTCTATTTCACGCTCCAGTTTCACGACTTCTGACTCGAACTGTAAACTTATGCCCAATGCTACGCGTCGGTCGGCCGATCCCAGCCCCGGACCGGCCCCCTCCCGAGCCATAGATTGCTTTTCACCATGGCCGTTGGATCTCGCCTAACACAGTGCATAGGAGGAGAACAGCGTTTGCATCCCTCGCTCACAGGCGCACACGGGGAAGAGACGCGCGCACATCTCATGCTTACATGGCCGCACGGAGCCTACTCCCACTCGCCTCGCTTGCAATATCCCACCCACGCCCGCAAGAGCCTCGTTGTTGACGGCTCGCAGAGTCACACTCCCCGTATGCAGCACAGCCAGTAGCGGCGCGGGCCGGCTTGCTCCCAGCAGCCCTGCCATCCTCGCAGCAGCCCTTGCCGGCGCTCGTAGCAGCAGGCGTCACCGGTTGCAGCATCAGGTTTCTGGCTCGCAGCGGTTGCCGTCGCCATCGCAGCATAGGCCGTCTGACTCGCAGCAGTGATGTTGCCATCATAGCACCACATTCGTGTGCTCATAGCAGCGCCTGTCGCCGCTCACAGCACCAGTCGTTGCCGATGCAGTAGTGCGGCCCTGGCTCGCAGCAGGAGCCGTCACCATAGCAGCACCATGTCCGCGCGCTCGTAGAAGCGGCCGCCACTGTTCGCAGCAGTGGTTGCCGCCGTAGTGGTCGGACCCTTCCCCGGACCCTGCGCAAGTGGGAGCTACATGCACCGGGCTGCCTTTTTTTTTGCAGCAGCAGCGGCGTTGCAGCCTGGCAGTGCGGTGGTCGGATGTTGCAGCAACGGAGGTTGATGCGCTGGGGAATATGAGAGGGAGGGAGGGAGAGAGAGGGAGATGGAGAGAGAGAGGGAGAGAGAGAGAGAGGGAGGGAGGGCGGGAGGGAGAGCGGGAGAGAGAGAGAGAGAGGGAGGGAGGGAGAGGGAGAGAGAGAGAAGGCTGAGGAGGAATTAGTGGTCCCCACGGAGGAGGAATTAGTGTCTGCAAACTCGTGCAGAGATAAGGCTGAGGGACCACATGAGTGGTGCGTGGGGCCCACGGGTACGTGGCGGGTGAGCACATGATGCGGCCGACGCGAGATTAGAATGGGCCGCCAGATACTAATTGTTTTCCTAAACTTATTTGCAACAAAAGAACATTAAGGTGCCGTAGTACTGCCAGCATTAGATTTGGAACCTCTGCTTTGATCTATTTGTCCATATATCTTTGCTGTCTGCTTCACCATGGTTTGTCCTTGAGATGGTAGTTCATGTAATGTAACACTTTCCTCATTATTTTGAATGCTAAGCGTGAGATATCAGCTTGAACTTTGTTGAGCTGAACATTTCTCTAGCGAGGCAAATTCTTCCGCTTGCTGAGTTATTTTAACTCTTTCAATCAGTTATAAAGAGAGTGACTCAACCTCGACAGGAGGAGCAACGGTCTGATGACCATCTCTTCTTCCTTGAGGTAATCATGGGTAATAGTTATATCTTTGACAGCATTTTTGCGCTAAGATGCCTGCTAATTACATCACATGTGCCCTAATTGGAGAATTGTTGGCTGACTTTCAGGCAAAGCTTTGTAATGGGAAATTTTTCATTGTTGAAGCTCGGAGAAAGGGGTTCTTTAGTTTTGGGAAACAGCGTGTTTTGTGCCACAATCTTGTCGACCTATTGAGGCATCTCAGCAGAGCATTCAATAATGTTCGTTTATCTCACATTCTGGTTGTAAATTTTATATTAGGGTAATCTAAATTGTTATCTAATAATCTTGCATCCTGTATTGTATTTTACCTTGTTATTAGATATCCCACTTAAATCTGTAGCCTCTTCTGGACAAATGAACTTATATACACTTTAGAGATGAAATGTAGTTAATAACAGCAGAATTTTGAATCTATTTTTAATGTATATATGTGTGTGAACATTTGTGATGTAGTGTGTACGCTTTTGTGCAGTAGTAATTGAGACGATGAAATTGAGAAAAGATAAGTAATAATCAGGATAAAATTCCTAACTTACCTCAGCCACAAGAAGGTTTGAATTGGTAAAGTCTATTTTGGCAGCAGCACCGAGTCCTCCACTTTCAAGTTTCTACTGCCAAAAATAATAATCTGCCTACCAGATTTTTCACTTATTCGGATTGAAACTACGTACTAAAAATTGATAGTTGAGCATGCCAGTGCATTGTTGTAGGTTTGGAAAGTGGCATTTGCCAATACTGTACAGTGGCAGTGTCAAATTCCCATTCTAGAAACTACTTGAGGTTCTTAATTACCAACAATTTTATAGCACTATTTAACTATTTCTGTAGGCCACTGTGCAGTCTCATTTTCCGTATCTCTAATTCTTTTCTATGACCTTGTTATATGAATTTAATCCTTTATGGTGCTTGCATATATATTAGGCATACGAGGATCTTATGAAGGCATTTTTGGAACGGAACAAGGTGTGTTGTTACCCTTTTTTGGGTGTTTCATTGTACCTATCTTTTTCTAAATTTCAATGGAAACTTTTCACAAGACCGTGACTTTGCATTTGGATTATTGTGTGCTTGGGCATAATGATTGATCTGAAAAGGAGTTGAATATATTTTAATGCACTTTAAATATCAAACAACAATTTAGGTTGTCTTCTAGGAATATGTACCTTCCTTCTATAGTTATGCTGATGTTCATATTCAGTTTCTTCCGTTTGGGGCTCCTCTAGTATGTTGCACTTGATTATTACATATTTACTCGCAGGTTCATTTGAATCATGTTTTTGTATTCCATCCGTCATCAGTCAACAGTTTTCCTATCTAATGCTGCATCATGACCTAATTATAACTGCTTGTATGTTGCAGTTCGGAAATTTTCCTTATGGTTATCGTGCAAATACGTGGCTTGTTCCTCCGATTGCTGCCCAGTCACCATCAACATTTCCTCCCCTTCCTGCTGAGGATGAAACTTGGGGAGGCAATGGAGGTAGTTGGGGAAGGGATGGCAAAAGTGACATGTTGCCATGGGCAGATGAGTTCCTGTATCTCACATCCATGCCTTGCAAAACTGCTGAGGAGAGGGAAATTCGTGACAGGAGAGCATTCCTACTGCACAGTCTATTCGTAGATGTTGCCATCTTTAGAACTATTGCAGCCATCCGGCATGTAATGGAGAGTACAGATGTGTCAACAGCAATCAAGATAGATGAGGTCTTGCATTCTGAGACGGTGAGAAATTTTAGCATCACTGTCACAAGAGATTCTTCAGATGCAAGCTGCAAGCTGGACACTAAGATAGATGGAAGCTGAGCCACAGGAATGGACTCTAAGCATCTTGGAGAGAGAAACCTTTTGAAAGGAATAACTGCCGATGAAAACACTGCTGCACATGTATAAGTTCAAAATTAAGGCGATCTTTCTCATATTCAGGTAAAAGAGAGGCTTTTCCTAATTTTGTCTCTAATTTGCAGGATGTTGACAGTTTAGGCATCGTGAATATTAGATACTGTGGGTATGTTGCTGTAGCAAAGGTTAACAATTACGAGAAAACTATTGTGACTTCTTCTATTAAGCCTGCTGATATCACGGATCAACCTGAAGGGGGTGCCCGTGCATTGAACATTAACAGGTTGGTAGCAATGCTTTGTTTTGTTTTTCTAGTTATCCACAAAGTTTATGCTGCTTATCCATATATATATATATATATATATATATATTTATTGTTTTAGTTTGAGGATGCTCCTAAATGAAGCCAGTGCACCTGGAGAAAAAAAGTTACCAACACAAAGACATAGGCAGGAAGAACTAACTGCAGCACAAACTTATGCTGAGAACTTGTTGAAGGAAAGTCTTCAAAATCTTGAGGAAGAGGAGACTGATAAACAATCATTTATGAGATGGGAACTTGGTGCGTGTTGGGTTCAGCACTTGCAAGATCTGAAAAAATCTGACAAAGACAAAAAACAAGGTGATGGGAAGGAAAGGAAGAAAATGGTGGACAAAGCTGTGAAAGAGACAAAGATTGAAGGGCTTGGGAAGCCTCTCAAAGCTCTTAAGCACCCGAAGAATGCGGTTGATGCTTCTGGCAAGGGATCCTCATCAGGGAACAAAAGTTTGACTGATGCAACAAGCTCTGAGGGAAACCAGAAAGTCAACCCATCATCTGTTGAATCGCCTCAAGGAGACTGCATCGCCTCCGAGAGTGAAATCTTGCTGAAGGATGTATTACTGGATTCCGCCTTTGCAAGGTTGAAAGATTCAGAAACAGGACTCCACCAGAAGGTAGAAATGCATTAATTTTCATAGCAAGTGATGATTTAGCATCTGCCCTTTGCTGTCTCGCATATCCAACTCATACCCTCCTCATTTCAGCATTTAGTTTTAGAAACAAATGTCCTATTTAAAATAGAGTTTCCTTGTGATTATTAATCTTTGGCAATCATATACAATTCATATATTACTGTCAGGATTAAATTTCATGTGATACTGTGTTTGCCAATATTGTGGATATGAAGGTATGCTGTGGAGGGGTTCATGAAATGTGTTCTTACCTGACTCACAACCTCAAAGTTGTGAAGCCTACCTCAGGCGCACTAGGGGTTGATAAATCGTAGTGCAGCTGGCTAGGGGTCTTGTGCTTTCCCATCCTACACCTGCTCGAGGCCTCGCTTCAGCAGGGTGCCAACGCTTGTTCTTCTAAATTAAAGTTTCACCGGTGCTAGTGCCTGTGGACGAGTGTTTTTTACATCAGCGCGTGGTAATTCAAGCAACATCAAATATGCAAGGTTTTTCACCTTTCTTGATTTTGTCAGATCCACTTCTGAATTCTACAAAATAATAAAATCAATTGTATGAAACAGACTACGTATTGTTTTAGCACCCTTGCTTACCAAGTGGCCATTTGTAGCTACTAATCATGCATAAAGTTCATAGACTAACCTCTTGTGCTCCACAGTCACCATCTGAGTTGATTGAGATGGCTCTGAAGTTCTATGATGAAGTTGCGCTTCCTAAGCTGGTACGCATCATCATATGAGACATGAATAAGTTCCCACATGCTTATCCTTTTTAGTCACGAGGCATAATAACTAACCAAGAAATTATTCAGGTTGCCGATTTTGGTTCATTGGAACTTTCACCTGTTGATGGTAGAACCTTGACAGATTTCATGCATACCAGGGGCCTACAGATGCGCTCCCTAGGACGAGTTGTAAGTTTGTAACAATTTTTCATTTGAACATGATGAAATGTCATTTCTTTTTTAGTGCTTGATATGTGCTAATCTAAGAATTCCCTATGTAGGTCAAACTTTCAGAGAAGCTCTCACACGTACAGTCCCTTTGTGTGCATGAAATGATAGTGAGAGCATTCAAGCACATTGTCCGATCTGTGGTTGCAGCTACTTCAGACATGCGACAATTAGCATTAACAATAGCTGCAGTGCTGAACTTACTTCTTGGTGTTCCCGAATCTGAATTTTCTGGAAGTTCTCCTGCTGTGCATCCCCGAGTGTGGAGATGGCTTGATGCTTTCTTGAAAAAGCGATACCAGTATGAGCTCACAGAGCAACATTATGTTGATGTGAGGAAATACGCTATACTGAGAGGACTATGCCATAAGGTAAACATGTTTGAACCATTTTAACATTTCTCACACTCGGTGCATTTTATTGAGCTTAAAGGTTGCTTTTAGGTGGGCATTGAATTGGCACCCCGAGATTTCGTCATGGATTCTGCTTTCCCGTTTTACAAACAGGACATTATTAGCCTTGTCCCCGTACATAAGGTAAAAGTATTTTCCTCAGTTCAATTGTTTTTATCATATTGTACAAAAATCACATTGTTCTGTCATGGCTTGATCATCACATATGACTATCAGCGTTTCGAGAACTTGTTAGATATAATGAGTGGCACATAAACACAACTGACGTGTTTTTAAAAAAATGCAGCAAGTTGCATGCTCATCTGCAGATGGAAGGCAACTTCTAGAATCCTCCAAAACGGCTCTTGATAAGGGTAAACTTGAAGATGCTGTTAATTATGGAACCAAGGTACCTTGTAAGATTTTGTGCATTTCTTTTTTGCAATTCCTTAGCTGTCATATCTTGGGAACTCATAAATTATTCTATCTATTAATGCAGGCTCTTGCCAAGCTCATAATGGTGTGTGGTCCCTATCATCGAATGACGGCTGGAGCTTATAGCCTTCTAGCTGTTGTTTTGTACCACACTGGTGATTTTAATCAGGTAAATGGTTATTCAGGTGCACAGCAGATAGTTTGTAATAATTGCTATGCATGTTTTGAAGACAATTGAAGTGATAGCACTGCTTAGTTAAATGAGGAATTATTGAACGTCAGAGATAGAAAGACTTATGCCATTGCACTTTCTTCATGTAGATATTTGTGTAAAGTCAGAAATAATATATACTTTTAGCATTCTCTTCTAAGCAAGTTTTCAGTTACACTGAGTGAAAGATAAAGGTGTTATAATTTTGGATTACACAAACTATAACACCGAAGGAACATATAGGGAAGAATATAGTACAAATTCTGATAAAAGTGTGATTTTCTTCCAGTTTTAGGAGGAATTACGTTAACATCAGCAGATCTTAAGTTTTTCTGCATATTAATAAATAGTGAAGTTGAAAATTGCAGGCTACAATATATCAGCAAAAGGCCCTAGATATCAATGAGAGGGAACTTGGGCTTGATCATCCTGATACGATGAAGAGTTACGGAGACCTTGCCGTTTTCTACTATCGTTTACAGCATACAGAACTGGCTCTGAAGTAAGTTCAGTTTATGAGATACTCTTTTTTATTCATGCAGCAAACCTACAGTTTCACAAGGGCTGAGAAAATAGTCATTCCAGGTGCAAGTTGAAGAAAAGTTACATATATCCAAAAGAGTAGGAGACCTCCCTTAGGGTATTTTATCTAGCAAAGTGCTATGTCATGCTGATGAATTTTGCCATATTAAATAGTCTTGCTATTGCTGCCAAGAATATATTTACTATCTTCTCAGGTTTTAGCTGTTTTTTTTCGCAAACTTATTATGTCAAATGTGCATATTTGGTTCTCTCTCTCTCTATGCTTTATTGTTTGGATTAAAAAACTAATCTTGTCTTATGATAATAATGCTAAAAGTGAGTAGGAACTAGCTGCTTAGTCTTCTGAGTCTCTCAGCTCTCACTCCATTATTGTTAATTACAACAGTTGAAATAATATAACTAGACCCTTGCATGGATGCCATCAACATATAACCATCAAACCTATTGCTGGCGCTTATAAACTCATAAATGCTAAGTGAATCCTTAGGTAGTGATATGTTTCCCTGATATTGTAGCTAAACCACAAGCATATGCATTATCTTTTTTATTCTTGGCCAAGGTTGCAGAGGGTAAAAATGGTTATGGTATTCGCTTCTAGCCTCAAATTATTAAATTATTAATTGATGTCATGTAAATCTCTTATTGAGGATGGACCATAATTCCCTTAAGGTCATATGTCTTTAAAGACTGAAGATTCAGTAACTGTTTATTTACCTGTGTATGAGCTTGTCTTGAAGGTTATTTCATAGATATCAAAGCTATTGCAATATGTGAAAATCTAAGGTTTGAATAAACAATGTGCTATACCTGCTATCCTCTTGATACTCCTTGCAGTATATATGACCCTAATGATTTAGATTCATTGCTAGTGTCTACAAAAAATTAACCTTTGGTGCAAATTAGGTACGTCAAGCGTGCATTATATCTTCTACATCTTACATGTGGGCCATCTCATCCAAACACAGCTGCGACATATATTAATGTAGCCATGATGGAGGAAGGCTTGGGGAATGTGCATGTAGCTCTTAGGTACTTGCACAAAGCTTTAAAATGCAACCAGAGATTACTTGGGCCTGATCATATCCAGGTAATTGTCTTTCTCAACATTTTTTTAAAAACCTTATGGCAAATGGCATGCTTTTGTTATTTTAGGGTGAAATGTACACTTAGTTAGAATAATTATTAAATGTGAATGATGTTCATTTCGTGCCACTTTACAAATCTTACTTGTTGACTTGACAACACATAAAAAAAATCTTAAGTGGATACTTTCAGTGACTTAACAAGCTATTGTCAAAACAATCAGGACCGAATTGTTAGTTAGTTCCGACAGACATATATCGATGATAAGTCAAATTATGCAAGGCTAGGCGTTGTCAAGATTGCATCATTGGACCCCTCTGGGCCAGGGTATGGGCCATGGAGCCCAAGAGAGGCATCACTGACCAAGGAGGAAACTTACCATGCGACATACTCCCTCCATTCCTAAATATTTGTCTTTCTAGGGATTTCAACAAGTGACTACATATGGAGCAAAATGAGTGAATCTACACTCTAAAATATGTCTATATACATCCGTATGTGGTAGTCCATTTGAAATCTCTAAAAAGACAAATATTTAGGAACGGAGGGAGTATAAGGAATCCCTATAGGATACGTAGGAAAGGCTGAATGTTTTGATATCAATACAAGCTTGTCCCCGCATGTTGCCACACTTTTTTTTTGCGAATGCGCATGTTGCCACACTGTATGTGCATTCATAGTGGTGTGCACATCTGTGGTTCTAATCTCAAAAAAGTTGTAGAATCATGATGATCAACATTGGGTTTGGTATTAATGACCCACAAGTGTAGGGGATCGCAACAGTCTTCGAGGAAAGTATTACAACCCAAGTTTATTGATTCGACACAAGGGGAGCCAAAGAATACTTATAAGCCTTAGCAGTTGAGTTGTCAATTCAACCAGACCTTAAAAAGAACACTTGCTCGACATAATCTATATTAGTAGCAAAAGCGATGTAGTGATTGTAGTTGTGGTTGCGGAAATAGTAACAAAAGCAGCAATTCCCTGCAGTTGCCAAGAACAAGAGTAACGTAAAGAGATCAACAAGTATGAAAAGCGTAGGCATGGGAGTGAATAATGGACGTTGCATGGATGAAATCAAATATGTAATAGCTGTAACACAATCATAGCAAAAGTGCAGAAAGAACTGCCAAGAAGTTAGAGGACAAAATCATAGCAAGTGCTTGAAAAAATAGATACGTTTGAGACGTATCAGGTACATGCATGGAGCTTCAAGTTAGTTGGATACTTGCATAACCAATAAATTACATCAGGATCACTATGAGAAGCATTCGGTTGGTTACGTCGAGGCCTACCTCACCCCACAAAATGTCCTCTTTGTGATAAGGTGGAGGAAACCATTACACATCTATTGGTTGACCGTGTCTTCTCCCAAACAGGTTTGTATAGGGACCCTTCGATATGTTGGCCTAGTGCACTCAGTACCGGTCAGTGAAAACCATCTGTCCTTTCAAGTTTTTTTGTTTTGAGAAAACGCAAAAGCCTTGTGTCTCAGTGCATTGGTAGAAAGAAGAGTTTGTAGAAGCCCTAAGAAGGGCAACACCTGATAATTACAGCATGATACCTCTAATCGCTATACATGGCCAACACCTGGAGCAAAGCCGCCAGACCTCTCGCACCTGTCGACACCCATTGCTTGGCTTTGGCCTTCATCATGTCAAGCAGGCGAGCTGTACCGACAATAGCCGAGGATGTGCCTTTCCGGATCAATAAGAATGGGCATGGTTCGGCCCACTTGCCGCCTGCAGCAATGGGGTGAGCCGCTACAGCTACGGGCAAGATGGGCATGTGAGTGGCCCGAAGAGACGCACGGGCACCGCTACCACCTGGTCCAAGCGCAAAGAGCGGGATGGAGCCAGACTACCGGAGGTGCCAGCGCTAGCGACGCAGCCGGCTGAGCGGACAGCGCCACCTCACGTCATGGAAGCAGCATCCTCTTCATGCTCCGGTTTGTCGTGGAGGCTGCCGGGGGAAGACCTCTCTGGCCCTGCGCATGGCCAGCACCGGTCGCACCTGTTGAAGTGTATATGTGGATTGCCTAGCCCTTTCCATCAGTTCGGACTTTTGGTTGCGTTGGCTAGTGCATGAAGCTTAACAGCACCACCCGCGTCCCTAGCCACTTAGTGCGGCGACGGGGGTGGCGACTGCTGCTCCGGTTGAGGAGGGGGTGGTCTTGGCTGTTGCACAAGTGGCTCAGGATGCACAGCCCCGCCCCTGGCGACCAGCGCGGCGGCAGGGTAAACGGTGTTGGACGCCCCGCCAAGTTGCTTGCGGAGGACTGAGTCGAGGAAGTGCCGGAGGGTGTTCGTGCTGGCTCATCGTCCGACAATGACGGGAGCATGGGAGAAGTAGTCGCTCGCATGTTCTACAACTCAAGAAAATGCAAAAGTGCCTCGATGCATTTCAGACCCAGAAATAAGTTTTTTTTTTATCATTTTCCATGATTAACTGTTAGATTTAAGTGACATATTCTTCTGTTTTGTGTAGACTGCTGCAAGCTACCATGCTATCGCCATTGCTCTCTCATTGATGGAAGCTTATTCACTGAGTGTTCAGCATGAGCAGACAACCTTGCAAATTCTTCGTGCAAAGCTTGGACCAGATGATCTTCGGACTCAGGTTTATTTATACTAAATGATATTATTGAAATGCTGAAAACCTACTCCCTCTGTTACCAATGGATGTCATTTTAGAATACATTTAGTATAAAAGAATTTACTTTGAGCACTAATATAAACTAATGTATTTTATTTTAAATATGAAAATAATATTAGTAGATTTTCCATCAAAGTACTTCTGTAATACTAATTGTGCATTCGAGAGCAAGTCAATGCCCAAACGGCATCTAGTTAGTAACAAAAGTACCTCGATTCTTTTCCCACTTGAACTATTACCTTGGCTATATGAAGAGAACCATTCCCTTTTCAATTATTTGCAAGGACAATCTTAATATTGTTGCCTTCCACATTACAGGATGCTGCAGCCTGGCTTGAATACTTTGAATCAAAAGTAATTGAGCAACAAGAAGCTGCCCGCAATGGAACTCGAAAACCCGATGCATCAATAGCTAGTAAAGGACACCTAAGGTGCGATTTAGTTCTGCCAATGAAAGCAAAATTAATCCTAGAAAAACTTCTATTTGTGTTGTGCTAGCTAGTTCACAGCACATAATCTGGTATCAGTTATCATAGATATTTGGATAATGTACACTGTTTTGGACTATACAGATGCTGTATTAACTGTATTTGTTTGCCTTTGCAGTGTGTCTGATCTTCTTGATTACATCAATCCCAACAAAGAAAACAGAGGAAGAGATTCTGAATCAGGCAAGAGGAGGTACTCAAGCATAAAGGTTAGTTGCTAATTTTTTACTTCGGCTAAAATTGTTTTCAAGATAATACTTATGTTCTCATTAAGTAACAAGTTTAACTAAGGAGAGAGAAATAAGAGCCGCGAGATGGTTATCATAGTGTAATAGTATTAAATGAATAATTTAACTCATAGTGCAATTGGTCAGTTTCTCAAAGAGAAAAAGGGAGACTTACAATTGTTCACTACGAAGTTAGTTCTTGTTAATATTGCTGACAAGCAGCAAAATAGTATATTTCTGTTTACATAGTGACTAAGTAGATAACATGCAATAATATTTTGTATCTTTCGTGGATTGAGCCTGTGCCGGTTGCTCTCATTTATTCTGTAGTGTTACCAATATGAATTCTATTCCTGGGGAGCTCTTATCATGATAGCAGCTCACTGAATATCTATGGTTAATACTACCCTATCCAATCAAGTAGTATTTGATATCGCTACCATGTAAGTGTGGATGTTAGATAATCTGGTCAGGTAATTTCGATGGTTACCCTGTCTTTGCAGTTTCAGTTCTACCAATTTAGACAGTGTTCAAACTACACAATTCCGGCCCTTCCTGTATATCTGGAACTCAATGAACCTGGTTTATTTTTCCACAATGCTAAAAGTTACACTACATTTTTTCTTCCATGAAAGCATTCATGTTATCACTCGAGTAACTTGACATTTAGTATTTTAGCATTACTGCATGGCACTTTAGAATTTATTCATTGTATACTCGTCCTGTCAGGTTTTATCACATTCGAGTGAGAATTCAAACATAGAAAGTCCTGATATATCTCCAAGAGATTCTGCTATTGCAATCACAGATGAGGAAAAACGAATTAAGGAGCCGTTGCAAGATGATAGTACTAAGATCATGGATATTCCTGAAACTGAGGTTAAAGAGAGTCCTTTATCCGTGGAGGCTTCACCACCTTCTGAACAGCTGGTAGAGAGAGCTGAGGTGAACATCAATTCACCAGAGGAAGTTTTTGATGAAGCACAGGATGATGGTTGGCAGCCTGTTCAAAGACCTAAAACAGCTGCAGTTTTAGGAAAACAGATAAAGCATTACCGTCCTGCCATCAGAAGGACGTATGACCCTGAGAATCATGCTCCAACAGATGCTTCCCAATATAAGCCAAGGAATTCCTATTCAAATAACCGTTATTACTTCTTAAAGAAGAAAACTATCGTACCTGCAGCATACACAGATCCTCAGCAGCATATGAAAGTCCAGACATCAAGTGCCAGGTTTGGTCGTAAGATATACAAGGCTATGACCTACCGGATTAAGCCAGGGACAGCATCCGCAGAAGTTCAAGATACTTCCAGGCTCACAGAGCAGATGGGTGGTAAAGAAGAATCCCAAATAGCTTATTCACATGTACACAATCGTTCGGCGGATCTGAAAGGAAGTGAGCCACATGGACCTTGGGTTGAAAGTACCGGAAACCCACCATCATACAAAGATGTTGCATTGGCACGTCCAGGTACAATAGCCAAGACTCAAATACAAAAACCTAAAGATGATGTACTGCAACCATCACTTGGTCAAATTATCGCACAAGAAATGAAGGATTCCTTGGTAGATGCAGTTCAAGTGGACCAGAGGTCCGTGTCCTCAAGTACCAATAATTCCAAAGAGGTAAACATTGTGCCAACAGAAATGCAGCATTCAGAACAAAGAGAAGAGTCACATAGGGAACATGAGATTGACGACACTGGGAAAGATAGTTTACCAGATAAATTAACATCAAATACTGAGAATTCTGGCGGTGGCCCTGCAGATAGTAAGACAGACACGACCTTATTCAATAACAAAGATCAAGAACCAACAAGTAGTGACAGTTTTGGTGCAGCCACAGAGTTCTCAGATTCAACAGTACCCACAGAAGCTGAAAATAGTGGAAAGTCTGGCATACAATTTCTAGAAGAATCTCTACCTACTAACAGTGAACCTATTACAGTTTCAGCGCATACAATAAGTATGCAGGGAGGCGTTGGAGGTGTTGAAAGTGAGAAGTCAAAGCCTGACTTGCTTCTAAGTAATATTGATATAAGAGAGATGTCTAATAAGAAGCTATCTGCTGCTGCACCTCCATTCAATCCGTCTCCTCCAGCTATCCTTAGCCCACTTGCTGTAAGTGTCGGTCTCCCACCACCAGGTGCCGTTCCAGGTGTCGGCCCTTGGCCTATGAATGTCTCCATGCACCCTGGACATTCAAATATGGTGCCAAACGGCCCTCCGCTGTGCACATCCCCACATCATTTGTACCCCCCTGCTCCTCGGTCTCCTAATCTCTTGCATCATGTGCCATTTCTTTATCCACCATATAGTCAACCGCAGATGGTTCCAAGCAGCACATTTCCCATGAACACCACTATTTTTCGCCCTAACCATTATGGATGGCAACCTTACATGAGCCCAGCTGCATCTGAGTTTGTGCCTGGACCAGCATGGTCAAACAGTCATCCAGTCGCTTACACCCCCAGCCCACATGTTGCTGACACTATTTCTCAGTCTTTAGCAGATACACATGTCCTATCTGATGCAGCTGTTGTTAGTATAGGACCTTCGCTGGACAGCAATATGGTTGCAGTAAGGGAGGAAATGGAGGTCCCTGTGGAGGTATGCACTGGTAATTTGATCAGCAATAAATTTTTGGGAGAGGAACATGACAAAGAGTTAAAGGATGCTTTTAATGCTGCAATTAATCCTGACAAGCCAGGAGATGGCATATTTGATATTGGTGGAACGAAGCTGGAAGGCAGCATGAAGAATGTAGATGAGGGTAGCTTTAGGATATTTGTAAAGGGGAAAGGCAGGCGAAAGCAAACTCTGAGGATCCCGATAAGTTTGCTTAACAAGACATATAGTTCACGTTCCTTCAAGCTTGACTTCAACAGTGTAGTCAGAGAGAGTGACATCTTCAGGCCATCGGGCGTTTCTTTTGCTGAAGTAGTTTCTTCTGGCAACTGAGAAATATTCCACCAGAGTCGAATATTGACCTATACCATCATTACCCAAAGAGAATTACGATGGATCTCTCATTTGAAAGATACTGAAATGTGACACTCTTATTTTTTTCTGAGCATTCAGAAGGCAGCAACAGCGCTTCTTCAGTGTTCCAGGTAATCATTTTTACCAATATTGTAAGAACTCTTTGCTCCCCAATAATTTTCTTTTGCTCCCCTATTATAGATCTCAATCATCTAATATGCTAGGTGTCGCTTTTCAATTTTCTAGATCTGAAATTCTTCAATCCAAGCTACTCTGAAAAAATGGATGTGTTTTGTTTCCATTTCAAATCAGGTATGGCTCCATTCTCAGTAATCATTTTAGCCTGTTACATGTTGAACTTGTTTGTACCCCATATACGGATCAGTTTCGGGTGTAGTTCTTGGTAATGATTACATCTTGCTATAAGCATATATAAAAAGATTAGTGTTCTTTGAAGCACCTTTGGGACCTGCACAGATACAACGCATGTAAAGAGAGGGTTGGTTAGTCACTGCTCCAATAAAAGGATGGACAGGAGAAAACTTGCCTTATTTTCTCAGTTCAGCCTATGTTAAAAGTACAAAGTTTCCATGTTACATCTTTCATATATGTATTAATAGTAGCATATTATAGCATCTTTCATATTATAGTATCAAAGTTCAGCCTATGCATATTATAGCGACACTTTGGGACGGAGGGAGTATTTATTTGCAGCTTCCAAGCTACTTTTTCTTGTAGTGACGTGTTAGCTAACTGTTCTCTGTTCGCACATTGCTCTCAGATGTCGACAATTCCGTGTGGAGTGCAGAAGATTGCAGAGAGTTTTGCGAGATCCGGAACTAATACAAGACGGAAGTGTTAGCGAAAAGATACATGGCAGACTGATTCTTTTCTACAATTTTGATAGATTGAGACATTGAGTAGAATGTTTTCCTCGAAAAATTGAGCAAGAATTTTGGTCGTATGGAACTTAGCTTCTAGAAATTTAGAAATTGGTTTGCTCACTGCATCCTTTAATAATCTCTTGCGTCTTTTGTGAGTGAAACTGATGTTATTCTTTTGATGAGAATAGTAACAAGAGTATCTCCAGCAGCTCTTCTCTCCCTCTCTCCTCCAATAATTTTCCTTTGATAGAGAGTTTGACCAAAAAAGTACTCTAGCAGCTCCCCTTTTCCAATAAATTATTGATGATCATTCAAAAGGGTCCATCGACACCTCCGCCACATATTCAGTGCGGGTCTCGTTGACGGGCATATATAACTAAGTACAAGAGTGGCTATAAGCCTGCTTACATGACTTTTTTGCTTATCTCAAAGAGAGATGAAAAAGTAAGGGGAGTGGACTCTCATGTAAGAGCATAATTATATATGTACTCCTAGGCAAATGCAATAAATGTGAAGAAAGAGAGAAAGTAGGAAAAAGTATCAATGTAATAGTCAATCTTATAGCCCACATTAGTATACGAGTGACTATAAATGATGGCTATAGATGACATGACAGTTTCATATAACCACCGACTCGCTATAATATAAAACATACTCAATGTGATGGTGGTACGGAAACAACTCCATGCTATCCTTGAGGATCAAGGGGTAACCCACGACAATCAGGATTTTGGGAATGTCGCCCATCTACAAAGTTTTGAAATAGAAGGAAGTCAGAGAGAACATTTGCAAGTCAACTAAGCTTTTGACACAAGATAGACAGGAAGTCTAGATAGTTTTTGCATATAGCAGGGCATAATTAGCAACATGGTTTTGTCCTGACTACATACCAGCTCTATGGGGACCTGGTCTAGCTGACCAAATCACCGATTGTATGTGCCGAAAATGGCTTTCGCCCCGCTTTATATATAATGCAAACCGCCAGATTCACAAAGTCCAAACAAGACAAAGCACACAAGTCCACACTGTAGGATCGAAAGTAGGTCTATGGGGGGGGGGGGGGGGGGGGGGGGGCGAATAGAAATACTGACCCAAAATAAAAGTCTAACCTTTTTCCCAATTTTAGTTGTGGGCAGATTTTAGCAATTAGCACAAGTCAAGCAATCAACCTACACATGCATTTCTAAGAGTGTAGCAGTGGAAAGTAGAACATTGCATATGAAGGCAAAGGGAAGGGTTTGGAGAGTGCAAACGCAATGAAGACACGAAGATTTTTGGCGTGGTTCCAATAGGTGATGCTATCGTACATCCACGTTGATGGAGACTTCAACCCACGAAGGGTAACGGTTGCGCGAGTCCACGGAGGGCTCCACCCACGAAGGGTCCACGAAGAAGTAACCTTGTTTATCCCACCATGGCCATCGCCCACGAAGGACTTGCCTCACTCGGGTAGATTGTGACACCCTCGATTCAATCGTACACTAATCATACACGCAAATGTGTACGATCAAGATCAAAGACTCACGGGAAGATATCACAACACAACTCTAGACACAAATAAAATAATACAAGCTTTATATTACAAGCCAGGGGCCTCAAGGGCTCGAATACATGAGCTTGAATACAAACGAGTCAGCGGAAGCAACAATATCTGAGTACATACATAAGTTAAACAAGTTTGTCTTAAGAAGGCTAGCACAAAAGTAACAACGATCGAAAAGGCAAGGCCTCCTGCCTGGGACCTCCTAACTACTCGAAGTCGAACTCCACGTAGAAACATTCTCGGGATCCTCTGGCTCCTGGACTCCATCATATGATCGCAATAACCGGGAAAAGGGGAAAAAGAAGTAGCAAAGCAACCGTGAGTACTCATCCAAAGTACTCGCAAGCAAGGGTCTACACTACATATGCATCGGTATCAATGAAATGGGTAGTATCTGTGGACTGAACTGCAGAATGCCAGAATAAGAGGGGGAGAAGCTAGTCCTATCGAAGACTACGCTTCTGGCAGCCTCCATCTTGAAGCATATAGAAGAGAGTAGCAAGTATATCATCAAGTAACATCGTATAGCATAATCCTACCCGGCGGTCCTCTCCTTGTCGCCCTGTGGAAGAGCGATCACCGGGTTATCTCTGGAACTTATCTGGGTGTGTTTTATTAAGTATCCGGTTCTAGTTGTCATGAGGTTGGAATACAACTCCAGGTCGTCCTGTTACCGTGGACACGGCTATTCGAATAGATCAATCTTCCCTGCAGGGGTGCACCACATTACCTGACACGCTCGATCCCTCTGACCGGGCACACTTTCCTGGGTCATGTCCGGCCTCGGAAGATCAACACGTCGCAGCCCTACCTAGGCCCAACAGAGAGGTCAGCACGCCGGTCTAAATCCTAAGCGCGCAGGGGTCTTGGGCCCATCGCCTGTTGCACTCCTGCACGTTGCGTACGCGGCCGGTGAGCAGACCTAGCCCCCTTATACAAGTGCAGGCGTTCCAGTCCAACCCGGCGCGCGCCACTCAGTCGTTGACGTCTGGAAAGCTTTGGCTGATACTACGACGCCGGTTGCCCATATCTTGTCCCACGTGGCGGTTAGTGCGTATAGGCCAACGACCAACTCAGATCAAATACCCAATCTCGTTAAGCGTGTTATTATGAAATAACTGCGGACGCCGACCAGGACCAGGCCCGCCTATCTCTTAGGTGGTCACAACCTGCCCTGTCGCTCCGCCACAAAGATCCACTCAGAGGGCCGTCGGGAAACATGTCCTTTTAGCCCCCAGTCCGTGAATCATTCGCGGGTACTCTACGAGCCGACTCGACTTTAGTCACCACATGTATCAAGTATGATATGTATGTATGTATGTATGTATATACCCGTGATCACCTCCCGAGTGATCACGGCCCGATAGTATAGCAAGGCAGACGGACAAGAATGTAGGGCCACTGATGAAATATTAGCATCCTATACTAAGCATTTAGGATTGCAGGTAAGGTAACAACAGTAGTAACAAGGACAGGCTATGCAGCAGTATAGGATCAAACCGATGAAACAGTAACACTACTCTAATGCAAGCAGTAGAGGGAAAGAGTAGGTGATATCAGGATGATCAGGGGAGGGGGGTTTGCTTGCCTAGAAGCTCGGTCGAGAAGGAGGGGTCGTCAACACCGTAGTCGATCGGGGCAGCAGAGGCGTCAGTCTCGTAGTCTACCGGAGAGAAGAGGGGGAAGAAACAATGAATACAATGCAAATAGATGCATGACATGACATTAAGCGGTGCTAGGCATGCCCTAACGCGGTACTAGGTGCTACTGGCGAAGGGGGAAACATCCGGGAAAGTATCCCCGGTGTTTGGTATTTTCGGACAGACGAACCGGAGGGGGATGGTTGCATGTTTGCTATGCTAGGGACGTGTGACGGACGAACGGACATCATATTCGGATTCGCCTCGTTTTTCTGAGCAACTTTCATGTACAAAGTATTTTGATCCGACTAACAGATTATTTTATATTATTTTTCAAAGTTTTAACACATTTTTGGAATTAACAGATTAATTTAATTCGAAAAAATTTAATACGTCAGCATGACGTTAGCGGTCAACTCTGACCGCTGACCAGTCAAACTGACGCATGGGTCCCGTTTTTCATTGTCACAGTCTAACTAAACAAGATTAATTAGTTTAATTTAGTGATTAGGTTAACTAAACAGTGTTAATTAATTAATTAATTTTCTATTATTATTATTTTTTAAATCTTTTTTTTGTTCTGGGGCGTGGGGCCCCACTGTCATAGGCACAGGGGGCCTTAGCGGGTGATTGGGCAGGCGGGCAGCGGGCGCAACCGCACGGGGCCGAGCCCGCCCGAGGAGGAGCGAGGCGAGGCCATGGCGAGGCGGGCTCGCTCGGCCGGAGGTGGGGGAATGGGGCGACGCGCGGGAGCAGGGGAGCGGCAGCGCAGCAGCTCAGCAGCTGGGGCGCGGTGAGCATCGCGAGCAGGGGGCGCACGGCGGGCGAGCGACGTGGTGGCGCGGGGTAGTGGCGGAGCAGAGCTCCGGGGCCGCATGGCCAGAGCGGACGCCTGATAGGGGGCGGCGGAGGCAAAGGCTGGGCGTCGCGGGCACAAGCAGCGCGAGGGCAGAGGCGCGTGGGGCGAGGGCCGGTGCGGGGGCCGCGGTGAGCGGGTCGAGGGGGGCAGGGGGGCGGCCACGCGCGGGGTGCGGAGGGCGCGGGCGGGCCGGTGGGCGAGCACGGCGGCCGCACGGGGCAGGGCGAGCAGGGGCGGAGCGCAGTGAGCGCGGTCGCCGAGCCGGAGCGGAGGGCGTCAGGTCAAGGGGTGCGGCGGCTACGGCGACCACGGGGATAGAGAGAGGATGGGCGTTGCTCACCCCCGATGCAGGGGTACGGGCGGCGAGGCTCGATGGCGGCCGGCGTGGAGGACGAGGAGGCGACGATGACGGGCGACGGCGAGGTGGAGCTGCTCCGGGCGGCGGCGAGGCGACGTCGGTGGGGTTGGGGTCGTGCCCCCGATATTGATCCAGATTGGGGGGCGGGGAAGGGAGGAGCGGGTGGGGGAAGTGGGGGTGTCGGTGGTTAGGGTTCGGTCGCCAGGGGGATAAGGGGGGATGGGGTGGGCCGGCCTGGTGGCCTGGATGCCCAGCTGGGCCGAACGGCCCACGGGGAGGGGGGGCCTCCCCCCTTTTTTTAGTTTTTGTTTGTTTGTTTTCCTTTTCTTTTCCTTTTCTGTCTTATTTCTAGTTACACATTATTTTTAGTTTAGTAAAATATGACAACAGTTCCTAAATTAATGTTCCAGAATAACCCACTGCCATAAAAAGTTTTAGCCCCGAAATGAACTAGTTTAGCATTTTATAAAATATCAAAGGCATTTAAATAATTGTTTTTGCTACTGTTTAATTCATTTTAGAGTATTTAAACATTTTATTAAACTGTGGTTTCTCCACCATAATTACCTATGCATTATTTGACACAACCCAAACATTTTAGTTTTAATATTTGAAAACCTTTACCGTTTGATTTGATTTTGAATTTGAATTTGAATCGGTTTCGAATCAATACGAGTTTATCAACAGTAACCGAGGTGACATGGCATCATTAGCAGAGGTTCACTGTAGCTTAATTATCCGGGCGTTACAATTCTCCTCCACTACAAGAAATCTCATCCCGAGATTTAAGAGATGGAGTAAGGGGGAAAGGTTTGGTTACGAAATTCTAACGAATCTTCTCGGTCTTGGTTGCTCTTCTCGATGAGGTCGATCCATTACGTTGACGTCTTCATTTCTCTGCTTCAGGTCATCATGATGAAGTCGGCATCCTTTCTTCAGGAACTCCATCGTACTTACGAAAGAATAAAGGGCGGGGGAGTATTCCGGGAGAACGGACCTCTGCAAGGTTGACTATCTGGTCGATAACATCGGGGAAGGTGGCGGAAAGTAACTCTCGAATTGAAACTTAAGAAAATATCGAGAGCAAAGTAAGGAGGTATCATGGGAAGTTTCGAGCGGGCAGGCAATCGTTCGATGCAGGAAATAGGGCATGAAAGGGGTTCAAAGCAACAAGATTAAGTATTGTGTCTGATACCAGAATTGATGATCTCTCGGAAGGTGGCTCGTGAATTACCCATGAGACCACGCGCGAGGAATAACTTTGGGAACAGGGGGTGTACAGGAGAGTCAGGTTTCGATCCTGTGGAACTGTGGGTTATGGGCCCACCATGTGGGTTAAAAGTAGGAAGGGCGGTGACGTCTTGAGCGATCATGTAAGCAAGGCATGTCAGAGGATAGCCTGTCAGTTATGTCGGCAACAACATCGGTACCAAGGGCGAGGGACGAAGAAAACACTTTCCTGCTCGTTGAAATGAGGCGGACCAATAGGCAAAGTTCTCATCCATCAGTGGTTACCGGAATGTCATCAACAATAGTAACAGGGTCTTACTGACAGAGTTGTACACCGAGGTGTTTACACAAGCAGGGAATTATTATTGCTTATATCATACAGATCACAAGAAGGGTTAAACAAACCAATGGAAAGGAAAAAGTGTTTATCAGATTTAATCAGAACAATGGAAAGGAAAATGTGTTTAAACACATATTTCAGGGGTATATCCTTCCCAAGGACAAGCAGAGCATGATATCCATGACAGGATATAACGTAGAAAACCCTTTAGGTAAGGGGAGAGAAATTTCATGACATTACCCATACAACGGTGTTTGGATAATTAATAAGGAAAACTTAGCATTGTGCTTAAATGTTTTTGTTGAAAATAGGAGTACCACAGACATGCTTAGAGATAGCATTGGCATGGTCTTCAAGCAAAGGTCAGACTTTGGATACACAAAGGATCCATCAGGAACAACTCATAGAATAAGTCTTACAAATTTCTCATGGAAGAATGGCTAACCTTGCTAAAAAGGAAACTATAACAATAGGTATTCCAGCTAGGTGTGTTAGACATGACATCACCTTATCGGGTTATATAAGGACCAATGTTATGACTCTTGGAAAATGTTCCAACCATCATATCTGACCGAGTTTCAGATCTGACTGGTGTCAGGATACCTCAGACTCAGGATGCCTGAGAAGAAAAGGTGCAACACAATTTGACGAGATGACATTGTAAGATTCTCGGGAAATGAACTATGGAAGCGAGTTCCGAAACAAGAGTTCATCATTAATCCAAGGAGAGGATGAGAAGGTGGACGATGGACTCAACAACAATTCATCAAGATTTCCAAAAGATGGATTTCCACAATTATGTGAACAAGGAGATACCATTTGTCAGATCAAATGATATAATGATGTATGTTCGAGGAAAACATACACAATTAAACATTGGTTGAAAGGTGCGCCCGAAATATGGGCTTAGGTAGCATGCTCAATATTAGAATGGTGATTCGATAACCAATAGTCTACGAAAGAAATGTCGACCATTAACTTCAAAGTAATAGGGTTGCTAGAAGTGCAGAATCCAACAATATTGTTCACTTGTTGGTATCCCGGTTAGAATCAACACGAGGACCAAGAAAGAATAGTGATGGTGAGAAGTATCACTATACCAAGAATTCTTAAGAGATGGAGCAATCCCCACAACATCCTTGACATAAAAGACAGTAATACTTCAAGGTAGACCATAATACAAGATGGATAGCAAGTTGCATCCATGACATGAACAAGTTTGTGATGAAAGGAAGGTAAGGATGTTGTCGATGGTAACTCAAATTACCAAGGAACGAGGATGGCACTTATCATCATGAATTCAATTGATATCCTGGAAGGAGTCAAAATGTTGATGATGATCACGACAAATTTTGTCGAGAGGCTCCATGAAGAAGCAATTGAACAATGACCGCATCAAGCAAAAGGACTGATGCAGCGAAAGATTATTGGATCCACGGATACGACACCAACTCGGAATCAAGCTTGTTGTTCGAGGTGGAACGATAAGATGAGGAAATCGACATAAGCTTAGCTCATTGTCGAAAGTTGTGCTCCGGGAATAAGGACTAGGTAGCACAGTTAAAATCAGCACGATAATGATATAACCGATCAGGCTAGGAATGACTTGAAAGATTATTAAACTCGTAAGCAATGAAAATTACTTAGAGTTATTGAATCGGAGTGCGGAAATAGATTCACTTATCGATGTTCTCGAGTGAATAATAACTTAAAACCCGAGGAATTTGAAATCAGTGAGAATGTAATACTTGGAGAAGGCTCGTAATAAGAAACATGGTTCTGTGATATTATCGAGATACCAGAGGGTAATACCCGAAGGTAGAGCGGAATAGAGGTTGGACATGTGAAATGAGAAGCAGAAGACAAGTACTTTATCTTGTCCGAGAAATGGGATCAAAGAAGAACAATATGGTCGGAACCGTGATTGCAAAAGACCAAATCACGGATACAGGATCAAATTATACCAAGGGAATAATTATTGTTATGAGAAGCTTCCATGATAAGATCTACATCGTTTCCATGGGCATGAACACAAAGTCCAAGGTCGACTCCCACTTCTCCAATGCATAAACTTTCATTCACTTCTCGTTTTTGATGAAGTTGTAGTGTTGAAATTTTATCTGACGGAACGCCAATAGAGTATAACCCGCATAACCTTCAGGTTCATACAGATTAGGGAAGGCATAGGTTCAACCCATAGGGGCATCTTACGAACATATAACACAACCTTCAGGAGTAATAAACAGAAGCTCGAAAGTAGAGCATGGTTGACAAAAGGAGAGGATACAATTTACCAAAGGCATTATGTATCGGAGAAAGAACTCACAAGGTGATTATATGAAGGACACTGTCGGATAATAATCCAACAGTGGATATGGCGATCCACAACGGAGTTGATGTGAGTATTGGCACATGATCAGAGGACGAAACAAAGCAAAGGCTTTGGATTATAGAAACAACTGACTAATTCAAAGCTCAATTGCAAAGGAATTATGATTTCCAAATCAAGGGATCAGAAGTAAATGCTTTGATTAAGGATGGATAAGTTGAGCAGACTTAGGGGTACAATCGATGGCAATTTGATTGGTCGAGATCCACCTCATGTTTAAAATGGCGTCTGAGCCGGAAGGATGAATTCTAGGATCTGATTGAGGACTGCGAGCATCCACAACACATTGAATCAACAGACTCAAAATGATAATGACAAAGGATGCCAATAAGATTACCAGACTTATGGGGTTAATCATAATGCAAGCAAACAAGAATTTCAAGAGCAATAGGCTGTTGATGTTTTTCGGAAGATCGAATGGTATTTCAAAGACTTTTGTGAAATACATGAATCAACTGGGGATGAGCGGATACTCGATAAGTGAGAGAAATTATCCGCCAGGGTATTCAGGTGGCAAAGAACTGCAAGGCAGTAGGCACAAAGTATTCTCGGAACAATAGAGGGAATTTCGGGGTACCTTGTACTAACAAGATCAACTGGGAATAAAAGTAAGAACGACAGGTGTATGTATTTATCCATAGGGATATTTCGGTGGTAGGGAATTGCAAAAGCAACGGGCACAAATTTCGAGAGAACATCAGAGAGTATCTTCGGAATCCTTCGGTGCACCAAGCAATCATCTGGAGTGAGGGGCTCTCTGGGAGGATGTAATTATGAGAACCTAGAGTTAGAGTTAGCAAGATCATTTAACCCAAATAGAAGAGAGATTAGAGTCCCAGAGTAAAGATTGGGGAATAAAAGATCCTAATACCACCCAATGGCGATGTGGGCCCGTAAGCCACACAACCATGTTAGTAAAACTTTTCCAATGACTAGACTCGACTTCGGCCAAAGAGTTTGGAAGGGGGATTCCTACAGGCAGTCGGCTCTAATACCAACTTGTGACACCCTTGGTTCAATCGTACACTAATCATACACGCAAATGTGTACGATCAAGATCAAGGACTCACGGGAAGATATCACAACACAACTCTAGACACAAATAAAATAA
The DNA here is from genome assembly GCA_011799875.1 of Thinopyrum elongatum. NCBI lineage: Eukaryota > Viridiplantae > Streptophyta > Magnoliopsida > Poales > Poaceae > Thinopyrum > Thinopyrum elongatum. Next base: position 422,695,933 of record CM022299.1, read on the forward strand.
TACAAGCTTTATATTACAAGCCAGGGGCCTCAAGGGCTCGAATACATCGGCTTGAATACAAACGAGTCAGTGGAAGCAACAATATCTGAGTACAGACATAAGTTAAACAAGTTTGCCTTAAGAAGGCTAGCACAAAAGTAACAACGATCGAAAAGGCAAGGCCTCCTGCCTGGGACCTCCTAACTACTCCTCGAAGTCAAACTCCACGTAGAAACATTCTCGGGATCCTCTGGCTCTTGGACTCCATCATATGATCGCAATAATCGGGAAAAGGGGAAAAAGAAGTAGCAAAGCAACCGTGAGTACTCATCCAAAGTACTCGCAAGCAAGGATCTACACTACATATGCATCGGTATCAATGAAATGGGTAGTATCTGTGGACTGAACGGTAGAATGGCAGAATAAGAGGGGGAGAAGCTAGTCCTATCGAAGACTACGCTTCTGGCAGCCTCCATCTTGAAGCATATAGAAGAGAGTAGCAAGTATATCATCAAGTAATATCGTATAGCATAATCCTACCCGACGATCTTCTCCTCGTCGCCCTATGGAAGAGCGATCACCGGGTTATCTCTGGAACTTATCTCGGTGTGTTTTATTAAGTATCCGGTTCTAGTTGTCATGAGGTCGGAATACAACTCCAGGTCATCCTGTTACCGTGGACACGGCTATTCAAATAGATCAATCTACCCTGCAGGGGTGCACCACATTACCCGACACGCTCGATCCCTCTGGCCGAGCACACTTTCCTGGGTCATGTCCGACCTCGGAAGATCAACATGTTGCAGCCCTACATAGGCCCAACAGAGAGGTTAGCACGCCAGTCTAAATCCTAAGCACGCAGGGGTCTTGGGCCCATCGCCCGTTGCACTCCTGCACGTTGCGTACGCGGCCGGTGAGCAGACCTAGCCCCCTTATACAAGTGCAGGCGTTCCAGTCCAACCCGGCACGCGCCACTCAGTCGCTGACGTCTGGAAAGCTTCGGCTGATACTACGATGCCGGTTGCCCATATCTTGTCCCACATGGCGGTTAGTGCGTATAGGCCAACGACCAACTCAGATCAAATACCCAATCTCATTAAGTGTGTTATTATGAAATAACCGCGAACGCCGACCAGGACTAGGCCCACCTGTCTCCTAGGTGGCCACAAAGATCCACTCAGAGGGCCGTCGGGAAACATGTCCTTTTAGCCCCCAGTCCGTGAATCACTCGCGGGTACTCTATGAGCCGACCCGACTTTAGTCACCACATGTATCAAGTATGATATGTATGTATGTATATACCCGTGATCACCTCCTGAGTGATCACGGCCCAATAGTATAGCAAGGCAGACGGACAAGAATGTAGGGACACTGATGAAATACTAGCATCCTATACTAAGCATTTAGGATTGCAGGTAAGGTAACAACAGTAGTAACAATGGTAAGCTATGCAGCAGTATAGGATCAAACCGATGAAACAGTAACACTACTCTAACACAAGCAATAGAGGGAAAGAGTAGGCGATATCGGGATGATCAAGGGGGGTGGGGGTTTGCTTGCCTGGAAGCTCGGTCGAGAAGGAGGGGTCGTCAACACCGTAGTCGATCGGGGCAGCAGAGGCATCAGTCTCGTAATCTACTGGAGAGAAGAGGGGGAAGAAACAATGAATACAATGCAAACAGATGCATGTCGATGCATGACATGACATTAAGCGGTGCTAGGCATGCCCTAACACGGTACTAGGTGCTGCTGGCGAAGGGGCAAACATCCGTAAAAGTATCCCCGGTGTTTGGTATTTTCGAACAGACGAACCGGAGGGGGATGGTTGCATGTTCGCTATGCTAGGGACGTGTGGCGGACGAACGGACAGCGTATTCGGATTCGCCTCGTTTTTCTGAGGAACTTTCATGTACAAAGTATTTTGATCCGACTTACATATTATTTTATATTAATTTTCAAAGTTTTAACACATTTCTAGAATTAATAGATTAATTTAATTCGAAAAACATTTAATACGTCAACATGACATCAGCGGTCAACTCTGACCGCTGACCAGTCAATCTGACGCATGGGTCCCTTTGTCATTGTCACAGTCTAACTAAACATGATTAATTAGTTTAATTTAGTGATTAGGTTAACTAAACAATGTTAATTAAGTTAATCAATTATTTATTTATTTATTTTTCTATTATTATTATTATTATTTTAATCTTTTTATGTTCTGGGGCATGGGGCCCCACTGTCATAGGCACAGTGGGCCTTAGCGGGTGAGCGGGCAGGCGGGCAGCGGGTGCAACCGCACGGGACGGAGTCCGCCCGAGGGGGAGCGGGGCAAGGCCACGGTGAGGCGGGCTCGCCCGGCCGGAGGTGGGGGAATGGGGCGACGCGCGGGAGCAGGGGAGCGGCGGCAGCAGCTCAGCAGGCGGGGCGTGGTGAGCATCGTGACCAGGGGCACGCGCGGCGGGCGAGCGGCGCGGGGGCAGTGGCAGAGCAGAGCTCCGGGGCCGTGTGGCTGGAGCGGACGCCGAACAGGGGGCGGCGGAGGCAAAGGCTGGGCGTCGCGGGCGCGAGCAGCGCGAGGGCAGAGGCATGCGGGGCGAGGGTCGGTGCGGGGGCCGCGGTGAGCGCGTCGAGGGGGAGCAGGAGGGCGGCCACGCGCGGGGCGCGGACGGCGCGGGCGGGCCGGTGGACGAGCACGGCGGCCGCATGGGGCAGGGACGAGCAGGGGCAAGTGCGGCAAGCATGGAGCCTGAGCGTAGTGAGCGCGGTCGACGAGCGGGAGCGGAGGGCGTCGTGTTGAGGGGTGCGGCGAGGATGGGCGTTGCTCACCCCCAATGCAGGGGTACGGCGGCGAGGCTTGATGGCGGCCGGCATGGAGGAGGAGGAGGCGGCGACGACGGGCAATGGCGAGATGGAGCTGCTCCGGGCAGCGGCGTCGGCGTGGTCGGGGGTCGTGGCCCCATCTCAATCCAGATCGGGGAGCGTGGAAGGGAGGAGCGGGTGGGGGAAGTGGGGGTGTCGGTGGTTAGGGTTCGGTCACCAGGGGGATAAGGGGGGATGGGGTGGGCCGGCCTGGTGGCCTGGATGCCCAGCTGGGCCGAATGGCCCAGGGGGAGGGGGGGCTTCCCCCTTTTTTTTAGTTTCTGTTTGTTTGTTTTCCTTTTCTTTTTCTTTTCTGTCTTATTTCTAGGTACACATTATTTTTAGTTTAGTAAAATATGACAACAGTTCCTAAATTAATGTTCCAGAATAACCCACTTCCATAAAAAGTTTTACCCCCGAAATGAACTAGTTTAGCATTTTATAAAATACCAAAGGCATTTAAATAATTGTTTTTGCTACTATTTAATTCATTTTAGAGTATTTAAACATTTTATAAAAGTGTGGTTTCTCCACCAAATTACCTATGCATTACGTGACACAACCCGAACATTTTAGTTTAATATTTGAAAACCTTTACCGTTTGATTTGATTTTGAATTTGAATTTGAATTTGAATCGGTTTCGAATCAACGCGAGTTTATCAACAGTAACCGAGGTGACATGGCATCATTAGCAGAGGTTCATTGTAGCTTAATTATCCGGGCATTACATAGATCTTCACGAAGTAGGCGATTTCCTTGCCCTTGCAAACTTCTTGGTTCAACTCCACAACTTGACGGAGGCTCCCAAGCGACACCTAACCAATCTAGGAGACACCACTCTCCAAAAGGTAATAGATGGTGTGTTGATGATGAACTCCTTGCTCTTGTGCTTCAAATGATAGTCTCCCCAACACTCAACTCTCTCTCTCACAGATTTGGATATGGTGGAAAGATGATTTGAGTGGAAAGCAACTTGGGGAAGGCTAGAAATCAAGATTCTTGTGGTAGGATTGGTATATCTTGATCTCAACACATGAGTAGGTGGTTCTCTCTCAGAAAATGTATGCTGGAAGTGTAGGCACGTTCTGATGGCTCTCTCCCAAATGGATAAGGGGGTGGAGGGGTATATATAGCCTCCACACAAAATCCAATTGTTACACACATTTGACCCAACTCGGTCAGACCGAATAGATGAACTCGGTGAGACTGATTTAGTTCAAAATGTGAATGTTAGGAATCTCGGTGGGACCGACTAGAACAACTTGGTGGGACCGATGTGCTAGGGCTTAGGGAAAACATCAACTCGGTGGCACCGATTGCATCAACTCGGTGAGACCGAAGTGAAGCAATAAGGCAACAGAGAGAATGCCAAGCCAACTCGGTGAGACCGATTGCATAACTCGGTGAGACCGAAATAAATGCAACAAGTCACAGAGCGTTGGCAAGGCCATCTCGGTGAGACCGAGATCTGTATCAGTGAGACCGAATTGCTAGGGTTTCTGGCAGTGGCTATGTCATGTGAACTCGGTGGCGCCGGGTAGAAAGAATTGGTGGGGCCGAGTTGGACTTTGGGATTTTGACATATTTGGATGGAGAAAGTGGTTGAGGGTATTTGGAGCAATATCACTAAGCATTTGAGCAAGCAAGCCATTAATAAACACCTCATCCCCTTTTAATAGTATTGGCTTTCCTATGGACTCAATGTGATCTTGGATCACTAAAATAGAAATGAAGAGTCTTGAGCTTTTGCTAATATGTGTCCTTAGCATTTTGAGGGGTCCACATTTCTAGTCCATGCCTTGCCATTCATTGAACTTCCTGAAATATTCATCTTGAGAGGATATTAGTTCAATGAGCTATATGTTGTTATGAATTACCAAAACCACCCGGGGATTAGTTGCACTTTCAATCTCCCCCTTTTTGGTAATTGATGACAACATATAGATCAAAGCTTCGACAAATGATAAAATGAATGAAATACATCGTCACTTTGAGAAGTATGTGATAAGCAAGAGCTCCCCCTAAATTTGTGCATTATTTAAAATTTGCGTTTGAATGCAAATGCACAATCGATTAGGATCATGGGTCACTCTTCCATGTCACGTACATCTTGGTGGAGCGGACAAAATGATAAGAGTAGAATAACATGCACTCATCACCAAAGATAAAAGTGATTGATCATACACAAACATTCATAGAGATAAACATGCAAGCACACATTAAACATAGTATGATCAAACACATGATCATACAAGGTATCTCACGAGCAAAACACACATGTAGCATCAAGTAGCAACAACCAACCAAAGTAGCAATGCAAATGAAAAAAACCAATAAAAGCAAAAGACGCAAAAGGCACTCTCTCTCGAAGCCTATGATCTATACACTTTCTCCCCCTTTGGCAATAAGTTACCAAAAAGTTTGAAACGTATAGTGCTATATGGCACTCTAGGCACGATCTCCGGGAGCTCCTGAAGGGGTCTTCTGGCTTGTAGCTCCGGTGTGCGTAGACGGCGTTGAGAGGAGTCCATCTGCAGATGCTTCAGCTGATGCCTGTGGAGCTGGAGGAGTTGACACTGGAGAGGCAACTGTGGCTATGGTGGCAGGAGCAGAATGAGAAGGCCTCAAGTCTGCAACTGGCTCAGCAGAAGACCTCTGTGCCCTTGGTACTGTCTGGAATCTATCTGTAGTGGGTCTGTCATCTCAGTGACCTTCACATCAAGGTTGTACATCTTATCCTCAACAATCCTCTCTAAGCTCTCCTGATTCTTAGTCAAGTTGGCCAAACTCTTCTCTATCCTCAGGGTAGCTTCTAGCAGATATATGAGCTGATCTTGCTTAGTCTTGAGATTCACACTAGATGCATTTGAAGCACTTGCTACTTTTGCTGCTTTTGCAGCCTTTGCCTTCTCAGTCTTCTCCTAGGCCTTAGTTGAAGTAGGATGTGAAGCATCCATGACAACTTCATTGTCCTCAAAATCTGGCCCAAGAGGTAAATGCTCTGTGTCAAGTAGATATGTCCCAGTTCCAACTTTGAAATTGATCAACATCTGAATATGTGGAGCATATCCACATGACCTCTTTCGGTCAGCAGATGTCCTCTTGACTGTCTCAACTATCAAACTCATGACCTTGAAATTTTGGGGAACATCAAACAAATGTAGCAAGTTGATGGAATGACCACATATCATCCTATGATCTCCAGACTTAGGCAAGAGGGTATGCCTTAGTATGGTGTTTGTGGTGGTCAGTCCAGCTAGCAGATAGTATATAGACCCAAACTTGTGAGTATCCAATGCAGCCTCAGGAATGGTCTTGTACATGTGGGCCATAGAGTTGTGATCCTTCCTGGGTTTTCCATACACATCAAGATCATCTTCATCTTCTTCTGGAGCATTGATGAGCTCAGCCCACTCAGAGATTGATGACTGGTACCTGGTGCCCTCAGTCATCCACACTATTTCCCATTTGGATAGAAGTGTGCAGTGGAGTAAAATTGCATGACCATCTCATCATTCCACTTGGTTAGCTTTTGTCCAACAAATGCATCGACTCCATTCAGCCTGAAACTCTCATGAACATGGGGAAAGTAATCCTCATTTTCATCTATGTATTCCCAATCAACCCACTTCATGTCACACACAATGGGCTTCTTGTCAAGCAATACAGTCTCATAGAAGTCCTACTGTTCTTTGTGTGGAAACGGTAATCAACAGCAGTCCTTCTCGTTGTGGCATATGGATCAGTCTTTCTCCACAATCTCAGACCATGATCCTTCCTCAACTTCATGTTCTCAGCCGCTGGATGATCATCATTGTGGTCTGGAATCTTTGGCTTCAGTTTTCTGAGCACTTGGGGCTCCTCATCTTCTTGAACTTCTGGCACCGGGGCCTTGTTCTTCTCTGCAGTAGGGATATTTCTGGTGGATCTATTTGGAGCTGAAGTCTTGGGGGCAGACTTGGGCTTGGAGGGAGCAGCACCAGTCTTAATGGCATCTGCTATCAATTTCTGTGACTTGGCAGGTGGTGCTTCAGGTTCTTCCTCCTCCTCATCTTCATCAGCATCCCTCATCATGGATGGTCTACCAATGACTCTGGCAATGGTTTTCTTGAGTCTCTCCTTCCTCTTTTTCTTTCCATTGGCAGCTTCACCTTCTTCTCTTTGCTCAAGTGTGAACTCCATGGTCTCATGTGCAACAGTAGACTTTTTGACTTTGGACATGGGAGCTCTCTTGGCAGGAGCTTTCTTCTGGAGGCCAGGCTTGGTGGTGGCAGCTACATCATACTCCTTCTTAAGGACTTTCTTCTTTGAGGTCACTTCTTCCTTAATTACAAAGTCTTCATCCTCATTGTCAGAATTCCTCTTCTTCCTCTGTCTGGTAGCAGCTTTAGGCAAGTTGCTAGGGGTGCTTCTGCTACCCTCATCATAGCTGCTGCTGGGACTAGTGCCTTCACTGAGGTTGACCTGTTCCTCTGATCTGTTCTGACTATCACTGGCTTCTGACATCTCTGCAAACTGACCCTGTGAATAGATGGATATGGGTAGAGTGGATGAGCATCATAAAGACAACTAGTTTTTGCAAACAATTGAGACAAAATCTTAATTTTAGTTTTCTGCAGAAAGCATTTCGGAGCTACCAATATGATAATCTCGGTGACACCGAAGCACTTAACAGAGTCTAAACATACAGTATCGGTCAGACCGAGTTGCAGTTCGGTGACTCCGAGATGCTAGGGTTTCACTGAGAAATTGCTTTCGGTCTCACCGATCAGTACGCTTCGGTCAGACTGAGTTGTACTTAGTGCAATGGCCAGGGCCAATCGGTGGGACCGAAAACTTCATTTCGGTCGGTCCGAGATGAGCTCGGCGGAAACCTAACCCTAAGATTTTGAATCAAATCTACTCTAAAGGAACTTTTGTGTGGATGGGAAGCTTTCAATCGTTGCAAGAATACAGGCAAAAACTTTGTGCATTGAATTGGATAAACGAATTTGCACAAAGGGTTCAAACCATACCCTAACTCGGTGATGGCTCGCTACAGCGGCAATGGCGGAGGGGATTTCCGTTGACGATGGCGGAGACCTGCGACGTCGGTGCACAGGTGGAGACCGCGATGATCCGGAGACCAAGGGGTGGCAGCAATGGGGGGGGGGGGCGGGCTCAAGTGTTTGAAGGAATTTTCAAACGACAGGCCGCGGTATATATATACCCGTGTGCTGTCGGTGGCACCGAGATGCAAAACTGCTTGCAGTTGCTGCAACTCGGTGAGACCGAATCGTTCTAATCGGTGGCACCGAGGTGAAAACCTAGATCAATCTAGTGATTTCGGTGGGACCGAATATGAGTGTGTTGGTCTGACCGAAATTCACAAGAAGGTTTTGGAAGTCAGCCCTTGACAGATCGGTGACTCCGAGTGCTCCTCACCCGGAGGGTCCGAAAAAGAGTTGTTCAAATTTTGTGATGTAGCAGGAATAGAATTTGAGAAGATAAAAATCATAGATAGCTAGAGAAGGCACTTAGGCATTCTTGTCCATCCATTTGGCCAATAAAAACCAAACAATCAAAACTACAAATGGATGTCCTCGAATGGAGAAATTATGCAACCAACATGCTCACACAATAAGATAGCAAATGAAACATGTGACAAAGCATGCACAAACACTTCTAGCATCTATCAAGCAATTGGCGATGACTAGGTCATCTATATATGAGTATATTGACTTAGGAGTCAAATGAGAACATTTGATCATAGGTCATACTCATCGTTTAAGCACAAGTGGGGTTACCACTTTTACATAAAGCATTAATGCGTTCACACCATTAGAGTTGATTTAGCTCAATTCTTAGAGCAAAGCTCCCCCTAGATGTGATATCCCCCCTAAGAGGGATGAACTAACCTTGGGTTTTGTCGATGATGACTTCATGTAGATAGTGAATATGTGGATGCTCAAAGTTGATGTAGATCTTTTTGGAGCAATCCATTGGAGTGTTGCACTTTCAATACCTACATGGGTTAGTCCCACAAGGAACATACAAGGATATCCCTAGACATAGAGTGAAACGCACATGTGATGCTGTCCATGAAAGCATTAGGTTACCTTGTCCCTTGTCTTACCAACAAGAGGGTTTGTGACTCCATGAACTAGTGCAAGATATGAAAGTTGATTGCACATGTCCTCGCCAAAATGAATATGAGTGAAGTATATTGGCGGAGTCACCCTCAAGAACACTCTAGTTCTTCTTATTTGGGATCCACATCAACTTGATGGGAATCCTTGGAGTTGTAGTCGTACTTGATGAAGTGGAACTTGACGTAGTCTTGGGAACCCACTTGACCATGGCCTTAGGAGCTTCTTCAAATCAATTAATCTCTTCTTGAAGCTTGTCCTTGCCTTTTAGCTTGTGGTCTTGTGGTGGAAGATCATCTTGAGCTTGTGTTCCCTTGAAAGAAGTTGGGTCATACTTCTCTTGTTGAGGAACAAACTTCGTCTTGGGGTATTGATCTTCTTCCCACTCAACTCCATTGGCATTGAACTTTCGTTCAAAGCCAACACCTTGATTCTTCCGATGCCTTCCTTGCTTGCGTACAATTTCCTCAAATTGCTTACTTCCGGCAAGGCTCTTGTAAACACCTTTCTCTATAATTCCCTTCAATAAGCTATTTTCTTGCTTAAGTGTAACTTGGCTAAAAGAATCATTAGTGGAATCAAGAGAGCTACTAGAAGCAACAATATCGGATTTAACATGGTTATTGTTACTACTAGAGGAAGAATCTTTCTTGTTTTTGTTGCTAGATTTTACTTGTGGCATGTAAGTAGACAAGAGGAGACGTTTGGCAAGATAAGAAGAACTCTTCTTTCGAAGATCATCATTGATAGCTTTTAGGAACTCATGCTCTTGCTCTAAATTTATCTTCTCGAAGCGTAGCTTCTCATGAGTCCTTTGGAGCTCTCTATGATCCTCTAGAGTTGTTTCATGAGCTAACTTAAGAGTGTTTAGTTCTTTAGTTAGGTGCTCAATCTCCTTCTTATCAATGTCATTTGTTTCATCTTGATTAGCATGATTATTAGCAAGTTCATCATAGTTTTCATCACTAGCATTGTCAACAAGTAAATCATCATCACCTAGCAAATCATCTGCATCACTATTGAAATCAACATACTCGGGGTGTGATACCTTAGGGCCTTTAGCCATGAAGCATCTTCCAATTCCTTCATTTGGTGAGTAAAATTTGTCGTAGGAGTTGGATGACACAAGTGCGAGACCGGCAACACCTTCATCTTGAGTACATTCGGAGTCAGAGTGATAGCTTCTCTCGGAGTAGTTGTCGGAGTCGGAACCGGATACCCATTCAGCAACATGAGCTTGATGTATTCGTCTTGTGTGGCTCTTTGATGACTTGTACTTCCTTTCCTAATCCTTGCTTCTACGAGAGGGTCTTCGTTCATAACGATCATCTCTACTCCTCCTCTCTCTTGGAGGTGATTCATCTCTTCTACTCCTCCTTTTTGGTGAATCTTCTCTTTTCTTGTATGGAGCCGTACACTCATTGGAGTAGTGTCCGGGTCTTCCATAAATGTAGCAATTACGATCATGACTAGAAGATCTTTTGTCATTGTAGGATCTTGACTTGGAGCTTCTCTCTTTGCTTCTATTCTTGGAGAACTTGTTGAAGTTCTTCACCATTAAGCTCAATTCTTCATTGAAGACTTGCTTCTCACTTGATGTTGTAGGAGCGTCACTTGAAGCTTTGTAAGCGCCACTTGACTTGTTGTGGAGCTCTTCCTTATCCTTGAGTGACATCTCATGAGCAACAATTCTACCAATGACTTCCGTGGGCTTGAGATCTTTATAGTTGGGCATCATTTGGATCAAGGTGCACACAGTATCATATTTTCCATCCAAGGCTCTTAGGATCTTCTTGATGATGAATTTATCGGTCATCTCTTCGCTTCCTAAGCCGGCAATCTCATTTGTGATGAGAGCAAGCCTAGAGTACATCTCGGCGACTCCTTTACCATCCTTCATCTTGAACTTGTCAAGTTGACTTTGAAGCACATCCAATTTGGATTCCTTGACGGACTCGGTACCTTCGTGCGTATCAACCAAAGTATCCCAAATTTCCTTTGCATTCTCAAAGCGGCTGATTTTGTTGAATTCTTCCGGGCACAATCCATTGAAGAGAATATCGCAAGCTTGAGCTTTGTATTGCAACATCTTCATTTCTTCCACTGTCGCTTCACGATCTAGTTCTTTTCCATCCTCGAAGAAATCACCTTGCAAGCCAATACGCACAACAGCCCAAATGGCGGGGTTATGACCAAGAATATGCATTTTCATCTTATGCTTCCAACTAGCAAAATTAGTACCATCAAAGTAATGACCTCTATGGTGGTAATTTCCCTCGCTAGACGCCATACTCTCCTAGGTTGTGAAACCAAAGCTATGATCACCAAAGCTATCAAAATCAAGGCAAATGGAGACCAAAGCTCTGATACCACTTGTAGGATCGAAAGTAGGTCTAGAGGTGGGGGGTGATTAGACTAGTTGACCAAATAAAAGTCTAACATTTTTTCCAATTTTAGTTGTGGGCATATTTTAGCAATTAGCACAAGTCAAGCAATCAACCTACACATGCAATTCTAAGAGTGTAGCAGCGGAAAGTAGAACATTGCATATGAACGTAAAGGGAAGGGTTTGGAGAGTGCAAACGCAATGAAGACACGGAGATTTTTGGCGTGGTTCCGATTGGTGGTGCTATTGTACATCCACGTTGATGGAGACTTCAACCCATGAAGGGCAACAATTGCGCGAGTCCACAGAGGGCTCCACCCACGAAGGGTCCACGAAGAAGCAACCTTGTCTATCCCACCATGGCCATCGCCCACAAAGGACTTGCCTCACTCGGGTAGATCTTCACGAAGTAGGCGATCTCCTTGCCCTTACAAACTTCTTGGTTCAACTCCACAACTTGACGGAGGCTCCCAAGCGACTCCTAACCAATCTAGGAGACACCACTCTCCAAAAGGTAATAGATGGTGTGTTGATGATGAACTCCTTGCTCTTGTGCTTTAAATGATAGTCTCCCCAACACTCTACTCTCTCTCACAGATTTGGATATGGTGGAAAGATGATTTGAGTGGAAAGCAACTTGGGGAAGGCTAGAAATCAAGATTCTTGTGGTAGGATTGGTATGTCATGATCTCAACACATGAGTAGGTGGTTCTCTCTCAGAAAATGTATGCTGGAAGTGTAGGCACGTTCTGATGGCTCTCTCGCAAATGGAGAAGGGGGTGGAGGGGTATATATAGCCTCCACACAAAATCCAACCGTTACACACATTTTACCCAACTCGGTCAGACCGAATAGATGAACTCGGTGAGGCCGATTTAGTTGAAAATGTGAACGTTAGGAATCTTGGTGGGACCAACTGGAACAACTCGGTGGGACCAATGTGCTAGGGCTTAGGGCAAACATCAACTCGATGTCACCGATTGCATCAACTCGGTGAGACCGAAGTGAAGCAATAAGGCAACAGAGAGAATGTCAAGCCAACTCGGTGAGACCGATTGCATAACTCGGTGAGACTGAAATAAATGCAACAAGTCACAGAGCGTTGGCAAGGACATCTCGATGAGACCGAGATCCGTATCGGTGAGACTGAATTGCTAGGGTTTCTAGCAGTGGCTATGTCATGTGAACTCGGTGGCGCCGGGTAGAAAGAATCGGTGGGGCCAAGTTGGACTTTGGGATTTTGACATATTTGGATGGAGAAAGTGGTTGAGGGTATTTGGAACAATATCACTAAGCATTTGAGCAAGCAAGCCATTAAGCAACACCTCATCCCCTTTTAATAGTATTGGCTTTCCTATGGACTCAATGTGATCTTGGATCACTAAAATAGAAATGAAGAGTCTTGAGCTTTTGCCAATATGTGTCCTTAGCATTTTGGGGGGTCCACATTTCTAGTCCATGCCATGCCATTCATTGAACTTCCTGAAATATTCATCTTGAGAGGATATTAGTTCAATGAGCTATATGTTGTTATGAATTACCAAAACCACCCGGGGATTAGTTGCACTTTCACACACACACACGAACGCACACCAAATGCAGAAAAAGGGTTCAGCTGAGGGCACAGCTCAACAAGCCCTGACAACAAATGCTGCAGGAGAGCCGTAAAGGCTAATCCGGCTCCAAAGGTGGCGGAGGGAGTGGTGGCGACAAGCGAAGGGCCATCGCGCAAATATCTGCAATGATGGAGGTGATGGCGTCCCGGTCCGGGGGGGGGGGGGGGGGGGGGGGGGGGGCTAAGCGGCCGCCAAAGCTGCAAGTAGCCACACATTTTAAAGATCGCGTTAGTGGCATGTCGGAGAGGCACACACTGGATGACTAGACGATTGCGAATGGTCCATAAGGTCCAAGCGAGAACGTCGATGCAAAGCCACCTAATGTGGTGAGCACGTGGAGGGGTGGCCTGAATTTCATCGAATAGGTCGGGGAAGTTGGAGTTGCACCAACGACCTCCCGAAAGCAGCTCCAAAGAAATTGGGCCAACACGCAGCTTATTGCTACTGCACAATAGACTGACAATCAAAGTTTACATCTATACAAGTACCAACACATAAATAGTATCCTTATGGACCAAGTCTTACAACATAAGCCTCAAGGGGAAAAGTCTTCAAAAGAATTGCAGCAGAAACACAACTTCAAGGACCCCCCCCCTCCTGTTCGCTCGCTTGCCCCTCGTGGGCGACAGGCAAACCCTAGCCCCCTTCTCCTCCAGCCCCCTCCCCATCCTCTTCCCCTGTCGCCGCCGGCGTGGTCCGCCGGGCCCTTGCCCGCACGATGCTGGTGGCGGCAGGCTGATCTTTCCCCGGGCGTGCGGGGGCTTTTCCTGGCGGCAGTGTGGTTCGGCCGGTGGCGGTCTGACTCGTTGGGGTGGTTCACTACAAAAAAAAAAGACACATCCGTGACATTTTGGCCCAAACAATTTTTTTTTCTGTCATGCTTATGACACTTCTATGATGATAATTGTCACAAAACCACGTATCATCATAGATGTGGTGGGCTCCTACTTCTATGACAAAAAATCATGACAAAAAATGGGCTTTTCATCCTGGGCGGGCCGGGGACGCACCTGCATGACATTCTTTGGGCCATCCATGGCGAAAAAATCGTGGTAGAAGCGAGGGCGAGGAAAATTTTGGGGAGTTCCCGGTTACGTTGTGTGGTCAGGGCCGAGCGATGCATGGAGGTTTGCGCGTTTCTCTCGTACACGTACGCGCGTGTGTGCAAGGTGTTGGGCTCTAACTGAACCCGAGCGAGGCATTCGCTTACTGAACCCGAGCAATTGCATTAGCTACATTACTGAACCCGAGCGATCGATCACTTGGCTGTTAACTGAACCCGAGCGATTCCTTCACTATTGCTGCTAACTGAAGCCGATCGAACTAGCTGCCTCTTGATGAATAGTGACCATTGTTGGGGGTTGGATGAATAGTTCCCGGTGGGGGTTGGATGAACAGGACCCCGTGGTAGTAGATGTTGTTGCCGTTGGATGAACAGGACCCCGATCGAGGAGGCCGCCACATCCGAGCCGGTTAGGGGTGGATGAACATGACCCCGCGGAGGGCTGGTTGAAGAGTAGCCAATGGAGGCTGGATAAACAGTAGCCCGTGGATTAATAGTATAGCTAGTGGAGGCAGGAGGAAGACATGGTGGATGAACAGTAGCAGGTGGAGGCTGGAGGAAGTCGACGGTGGATGAACAGTAGCCCGTGGAGGCTTGAGCGAGGCAGTAGCCGGTGGATGAACAGTAGCCCGTGGAGTCTTGTTTTGCGGTACGCCACACCCCTCCCGATGAATAGGACCCCGTTTCGACCGTAGGCGCTCCAACACAAGTCTGTTTCCTCCGTTTTGCGGTACGCCACACCCCTCCCGATCAACAGCACCTCGTTTCGACCGTAGGAGCTCAAACAGAAGTCCGTTTCCTTTGTTCTGTGGTACACCACACCCCTCCCGATCAACAGGACCCCGTTACGACCGTACGCACTCAAATAGAAGTCTGTTTCCTCCATTTTGCGCTATGCCAGACCTTGTTCGGCTGTTCCGTCCAAGCCGATTGGCTCCCGATGAACACGACGCATTCCGTTGCCTCCCGATGAACACGACGATGTTTCCTCCGTTTCGACCTAGCTAGTTGGCTACCAATGAATAGGACGCCGTTGCTGCCGTCCGTTGCCTCTCCATGTACACGAGCCCTGGCCATACGTATGCGTGAGTAGGCGTTCGAGACCCCGCCCGTATGTTCGTACGTTGCCGTATTTTTTGTGATGTGGCACGGACTAGCGAGAAGCTAATTCATGCGTGTAGATGGCCCGATCTTTCACGGGGATGCTTGATCAATAGTTCGTCCCCCGTTCCTCCTCGCAACCTCCAATAATATTTTTCACCCGCGTACGAACATACACGAATGAAAATAATGACCCCCTTGGATCAGCACGTAGGCATCGATGTGATGATCAACCCTCCGTCGCTAGTAAATCTCCACAATGAGAAAATCACAGATAATACACAAGATCTGGCCGCCCATAACTCGGATGTTTTTCTGTATACGTCATACTAGAAATAAAACTCAAAACTGATTTATACATCGGCCATGGCCGAGCCTTTTTATAGGCGATGCAAACTTGTGAAACGGACTCTTCTATAACAAACTAACTAAGGATTTAACAAATTAATTATCCGGCCACATTGATTACCTTGCAACTAACCTTGACTCAAAACGTGTATGTAACTAGTAGTACAACTTGACTCTCACGTCTGCCACGTACAAGGAAAACTACAAGTCTATGGAATTCACGTGACCTACCTCTACAGATAAATATACTTGATTAAATAAAATATGGTGATTTATCCGTGGCAGCACCTTTCAATTGCAAACAGGAAACTGCCGATCCTTATTTTTCTCGGAGGTGTACCGAACATTGGAATTATATCTTCTGGCTTCGGTTCCTGATTAGCATCTGATCTGAGCCTTTTGTTGTATATTCTTCTATGTATTGGTATATGCACGGTATGATGAGAACCAACATGTACTAATTCCTTCTCAAATACAGGAGTAATTTTTGGTCCACAAAGCTGACGCACAGGACCATCGTTTCCTCGACGTAATTTGGTCGCATGCTTGACATTATTTTCCGCACTTTTTTCATGACTTGACTCATTAAATGGCTCAACTTTAGTAGGATTATCGAGCAATGGTGCCATGCCCACATCATTTTGGCATGTGGCTGTACGTATGTGTACATGGTTTAGAAGGGACTGTCTGAACTGCTATGTCGGGGGCTCTACTACTACACGTGCCGCCGCTTGCTCGGCCACGGTTCATCATTGCAGAGAGAACGATCGACCAGTATGTACGTATAGGTTCGCGACCAGACAGACAACGCTACGTACGCTTCGACCGGGTGGGTCCCAGCTGTCAGGGAGGATAAGGATGCACTTCCTTGCGTGCGAAGATATAGCTAGTGGGTCCCGGCTGTCAGGGGGAGGAATCATTTTTATTTTGCGAGTAATAAGGAGGCACTTCCTTGTGTTCGAAGATGTAGATGGTGGGTCCAGCTGTCAGCCTCACCGCCTAAAGTCCTCTTCCAATGCCTATCGTTCGTTGACCTCATTGACCACGAGGCGCCGAGAGCATCAAGGCGGTGGACGACAGCGAGGTCTAGGAAGGGAACGACATGGAGCCAGGGAAGACGAGGCAGGTGGATGCCCATGCGGAGGGGAGTACGAGGGTTCACTGGTTCGGCTGCGGTGTAAGGCTGCCATCGCCGGAGAATAACAGGGGGTGTGCGTGAATAGAGGGAAGGCCTGGCCAGTGGTAGTATGGTCGGGCAGTGAGGCCTGCGCGGCAGCACAGCCAGGCACGGGAGCCTAGAGCAGGCGGTACGGTGGGCGATGGTTTGGGCGGCTGGAGCAAGAAGACCAGAGGTTGAAGACGCAACTCGGCCGTTGGATTAACATCCAATGGTCACTGCAGTTAGAATCGTTTATTGACTAAGTTGACAAAGCCCTACGTATGCGTCAACTTAGTAGACCCACAAGTCAGCCTCCAAATTTGGTGGGTCCCAGCTAGCAGGGGGGAATTATTTTTTTGCGTGTAATAAGGTGGCACTTCCTTGCATGCGAAGATGTTTTCTAGGTTTTTTAATTTCTTCTTTTTTGAGTTAGAATAAAAAGAAAACAATTTAGCATCTTTGGTACAATCTATATTTTCATGAAATGGATCATAATAAATTTGGTGGGTCCCAGCTGTCAGGGAGAGGATTTTTTTCCACGTAATAAAGGAAGCACTTCCTTGCGTGCGAAGATGTAGCTGGTTGGTCAAACCTGTCAGGGGGAGAAATCGTTTGTTTAGCATAATAAGGGGGCACTTGCTGCGTGCGGCCATGGGCCATGTGGGTCCCTACTGTCAACCACTCCACGTACATGCCTCTTCCGATGGCTGTCGTTTGTTGACAAAGTTGACCACGCCGCGCCGAGAGAACCAACGCGGTGAACGATGGTGAGGCCTAGGAAGGGAACGACCCGGAGCCGACGAAGACACAGCAGTGGATGCCCATGCGGAGGGGAGTACGAGGGTTCACTGGTTCAGCTGCGGTGTGAGGCTGCCGTCGCCGGAGAATAATAGGAGGTGTTGGTGAGTAGAGGAATGGCCTGGACGGCGATGGGAGTAGGGTGGGCCGGTGAAGCCTACGCGGCAGCACAGCTGGCCACAGGAGGCGGTAGCAGGCGGTACCGTCGGTGGTGGTTTGGGCGGCTGAAGCAAGAATATCCGAGATTGAAGAAGCACTACAGCCGTTGGATGGACATCCAACGACCACTGGTGCTAGAATCGTGTGTTGACTATAAGTTGACAAAGCCTTCCGTACGCGCCAACTTAGTAGGCCCACAAGTGAGCATCACATCTGTGGCAGAGAATATATAGCCCATTTGCGATTTGTAATAATGTACAACCCATTTTTAAATTCTAATGAAATTTACTACAGCCCATTTACAGTTTGTTAAAATTACAACCCATTTTCTAGTCAGGACAACGATTAATAATTTCAACCAACCGCTCAAAACAGAATTCAACAAAAAATCCCACATTTTGATGGGATTCGAAATATTTTTATGCCGAAATTTCGAGTCAGATTAAATATAATTTCAAAATAAATTTGTATTAGGTAAAAATCCAACGAAATATTGCGAGCGCAACAAGTAATGAAATTAAAAATTTCAAAATTCAAAAATAATATTTTTTAAACTAATTACCTGTTTGGTGCGTTTTTTGTATTTACAGCCTAGTTTTTATAATTACATCCCATTTATTATTTCTTAAAGCCCATTTTCTTGTTAGGCCTAATGCATCCCTCCTAGGAAAGATTTGTAGCCCAACGAGGCGGAGAATAACAAGTTGACCTGGGTTGGGTATTCCTCAAAAAAAAGTATAGCTGGGCTAGCCATTTTCACCTTGAAAAAATAATATCTGGGCTGGATATTTGGTCGACATAAAATAATAGCCTGGGCTAGACAGGCCACAGCCCGCCTAGTTGATACCCTGCTCCTCTGAACAACAACAAAAATATCGCTCAAGAAAAACTCTGCTCACACCTCAAAAAATAAATACTGCTCGAGCTGCTGGGTCCCAGCTGTCGACCGCTCCTTGTGCAATTCTCTCGTTTATTGACTATATAGGTTGACAATGGTGTGGGACCGTGATGTCAGGAAACCAGGAGGAAGCAATTTTTTTATAGTTGTAAATAAGGAGGCACATGCGTACACACGGCTATGGCCCTGGTGGGTCCGTACTATCATCCTCTCCGTGTAAAGTCATCTCCTGATTCCTCATGTTCGTTGTCCATGTTGACAACGTGAGACAGCGGTGCCATGGTGAGCGCAACAACTCGAAGGATGACGGAGAGGGCCTCGCGGGCCATACGGATGGTCTGATACAATGCCCGCTACTCATTCAGGAAGCCAGGATCATAGGGCCACATGTCCACGATGGCATTGTCGTTCGCTTGTTCGCTGGCGATTCGTCCCTCCGCGAGCCGGTGCTCATTGAGGAGACGATGGATGTAGCACAAGTCCTCCGGTGCTAGTAGCTCTTCCGCCATTAGGACGTCGAAGTGCGGCCGCACCTACTCTATGGTGAACACGGCATGAACCGGCTTGGGCGGTGGCGCCGGCTACTGGTCGGAAGCCACGTCCATCGTCTGGTTGTCGTCGCTGAGCTCGACGAGCTCGCTGGCGAGCCAGCATGTCCGACTGCTGGACCGGACCGCTGGTCCGCATTCAAACGACACAAGTGCCATCCGTACATCCGTCTGCCACTCACATTAATGATACGCGGTTGCCGAGGCGGCTACTCCGGTGCCACCCGTCCGTCCCTCTGCCGCCCACCATTGCTATATAAACTGCTACGCTGTCCATAGCCGCAGTCATCCACCTCCGTTCCCTTTCTCCTCTCCACACCACTCCCACCATGGCTTCCTCGCGCTCCAGTGCTCTTCGGGACAGGCGGACAATGGACCAGAAGAAGGAGATGGCAGCCATTGCTACCGACTGGCTGGCCAGTAGGCAACCGAAGGACGATGACGTCCCAATGGAGAACGTGGTTGTCAACGATCCCGCGCCAACCCCCTCCTCCGTGACATTCTCGCCAGTGCATTGCACCATGACCATCAGCGAGGCCCGTGCCCAATACATGGACATGGTGAGGCAGAAGCGTGAGGAGCAGTTCCGGGAGGCGCAGGCCGACGCCGCCTACAACCACCATGTTCTCCAGGAGCACCTACAGGCGGAGGAGCAGATCACCGTGGAGCGGGCGGAGTAGGAGGCGCTGGTCGAGTCGTACCACTAAGCCCACGAGAGCCGCCTCGCACGCTGGCGGTACCGCATGCGGGTGGTGGAGGTTGCGACCGCCTACAAAGAGGGCGATGAAGCAGGCGAGGCGCTGTTTGGCGAGACCGACGACGAGGCGGAGGACAATGTCGGCTCCGCTGAGGCCCCGCCCCGCCGGCACCAAGGTGGAGGAATTCGCTGGCTATAGCGAGGCCTTGCTCCGCCGACGCCAACAATGAGGTAGAGGACATCGCCGACTCCACCGAGGCCCCGCCCAACCGGCAACGAGGGGTAGGATTTCCCCCGCTCCGCTGAGGCGCCGCCCCGCCGGCAACAAGGCCGCGCCACACACAAAATGAGGAAGAGTAGAATACGGTAGGTCGCCGCCGCTCGGGTCCAAGTAAGGCCACCGCTCGTACCCTCCTATTGAAGCCAAGCTTGGCGGGTTGAACATTGACGGCTGACTAGCTGCTTGGTGGCGACGTGGAGTCGGACAACTTTACTTCCTGTGGCTTCGGAGGCAGAGCTGGAGAAGAAGCTTCTATTCTTGGGGCTCAGCCGGACACGAGGAATGGGCGCTGGAGATCATAGATTAGGTTAATTAATTATACCTCCAGTGCACCCCTTTTAGTTGAAGAATGTATGAAATGTAATGAAATCTGGCATGTTTATATGAAACCCAGCCCTGTATGAACGAATTTAGTCCAATTTGTTCGAATTCTTGTATCACTGGCATTAGATGAACATGCAAAACAATACGTACTAGCATTATTCTCAGGACGCACGGTGATCACCTCGTTTGCAGCATTTTCACACGTACAAAAAGTTTGAGCAGCTTTTTAGTGTGCCTGTATATTGCAATCAAACTCACAGGCCTGGCAATTCATAGAGAACATTCAAAACAATCCATGATTATGCATCTCAATGATTCACACGTCAGAGCCAATATTTACTTCACAACTAAAGAATAAAGAACAATCGATCGATGCTGCTTACGGCAAAGGGTGTCCCATTCCAAAATATCAAACGCATGTCTTCTTGTTAACATCAATGAGCAAAATTTGACAAGGTTGTCCCATTTCGAAATATCAAATGTGTGTCTTTTTGCGGACATCAATGAGCAAACTTTGACAAGGTTTTCCCATTCCAAAATATCAAATGCCTATGATTGTGGAATGGACAGGGTTTGCCATCAGTTCGGACATTGACATGTCACCTCGTGCTAAATAAACCAGCTGTTCTTTTTGTGCAGTTCCACTAAAATCAACCAACTTCGCGCGTAGCTTGTATGATTTCGCCTTTATATGTTGCAATGCCTTGAACATATCCAAACCTCTTTTCTTGTATCTAATTTTGTGGCTGGAGGTGGAAATGAATGATTCGAGAACATTTGATGAATTGTGCATGATAGTATAATGGAGGGCACGAACCATCTGAACATTTTCTGCAGTTCCCATTGAAATCAAGCTGAGCATCCCTGTTTGCACAAATACAAAAAAAGTGATTAGTATAAAGCAAAATGTACTATGAACTGTCAGTTTAAACAGGCAACCTACATGGTCCATGTAGAGCACACATTTAAAAAAATGGAACTCACCGGAAAGAATCCTAAAACAACATTGTATTGACCATCACAGCAACAAAGATGGAGATCCGTGAGTCCTTCTGAGCTGAAGTTAGTTTGTTCTTGTGGGCAGTAATGTAACCATCCTTCAACTGCTCCCTTCTGATAAGAAGAGAGGCTTGGCTTCTTCATCCTGGCATAATCGGAACGAGGCACTTCACGTACTCCATATTCTTCTTCAGAGGAGGATGATCCTGTTGTGCAAACACATGAGAACAACTAAATGCTAGCATCCATGTTTGCTCGAAAAAAAAGGAAAGGAAATATTTAAAACAGCACAGATGAAGCACTTCTCGAGGACAATACCACTTTCTCATGACAGTAGCTAAATAGTAGCACAACACCAATAGAGATGACAAAGCTCAATCATATGGATGAAATCCGTGGGCCGGTACCAACCTTTGTTGTGAGACTTATTGTGTAGAGCATACATATGAAGCACTTCTCCGGAACCATCTGTTATTATCTACTGTGGTTGCCATGCTTACTATATACTCCTCGATTAGTTTAATGTTTCCAACATCTTCTTGTGCAGTTCCACTAAAATATATGGTATCTTCAAACAAGATCCCTGTTTGCACAAGTAGAGATAATTATATATTACATTAAGAGTGGCATCAAATCACAGTGGCAAAACAATTGCTCGTTCCAGCCATAGCAATAAATTAAGATGCAAAACTATATCATGACTTGTGTCATCACAGTTCCAGTGCTTCATTACAACACCGGGAGTTGATTTTTGTTCTTCTTCCGCTTGTTCTTCCCCTTCATCACTTGGTTCAATAACATACAAGCTTCGCCTTCAATGTAAGATTTGGCATGTCAATAAGGGAGCACAAGTATAGCACTAAACAACAACATTAATTTTCTGATGACAGTAGCAAAATACAGGCCAACAGTTGTGAAATATCATTATCTTACCTCAATTGGATATTACGGTGCACATACAGATTGGAAGTCTGGTCTCCTTTTGTGTAGTTCACTAAAATCAAGCAACATTACCGTATAAGTAGCACAACATATGAAAGCACACTACACAATCATGTGAAAGAAGGCCAGTACTAACCTCTCATGATGCAGAATTCAAACAACTCACAAGAAGAAGATCTGAAACAAATTTGCCAACACGGATAGGAAGTCAGATCTCCTCTTGTGCAGTTCCACTAAGATCAAGCAATCAAGCAACATTGTCGGTGTGACATTTTGGTTGAACTGCACAAAACACTCTTAAAACAAAAGTGTTTTGTGCAGTGCAACAAAAGGTCGCAATAGCAACGAGGTGAAGTAGATAACCCTGTTTACACAGAGGTGCAAAGGAAACAATTACTGGTCAATAACGGTGGATGACATAGAAGCCCACAAAAAGAAGAATCTAACTTACCTAAATGGGAAAGACAGCAAGACAGTAGCATTTCTCAAACTGTGGCATTGATTCATATTAACAGAGAGATTATACTGACTATAAAATTTGTTAAACATGTAATTTGCTTTTAACTCTGGCATTGCTTCAATTTTCCAGTGGCATTATTAGATTAACAACAACTAAAGAGTTGTATGGGACAGTGGACACACAAGCACCATGTGCATCTACCAATGTATAAAGGGGTGATGCACAGTCTGTTGCAACAAACAACCAAGGAGAATATTTGTGTTGGTCCCATTTTTGTTATCTTTAGACACATTTCCCTATGTGAGGGCAGCAAATCTAGTCCTGCTCAAACTCTACAGCCTTGTCCCCCAGCCACAGAAAGATCAGTTCCTTACAGATGTGTGTACTGCGTTTGTCATTGTTTTCCCTTTTCGACCAACATAGGTGTTGGATAGCTAGTCTGTACTACTTTCCCCCTTCCTTTCCTCTTTGAACCACGCCCTAGATTCATGCTATACAACTTTCCCCACTACTTTCCTCTTTTGCCTCCATTTCAAAAAATCGAGAAATTCAATTTTAATTATTTTGTATGTACACTTTGCTCTCTTCCAATAATTTTGGGCACTTGTATTCGGCCTAAGTCAGTGTGCCACCGTATCTCGTACTACTCAATATGCCCTCTCAGTCCTGGTGTTTATGCCACGTCATATATTTTTTGTCAAAGTTTGACCAAGTTTTTTAACTACTCACTACTTTCCGGTTTATAGGGCATACATTTGAAATCTCATCAACCAAGGTAGATGCATGATGAGTGGAGAAATGTAGTAAGTACTCCTTCTCGTAGTTTACAAAATTACTCAAACTTTAATCTGCATTAATTACAATATATTCATGGATGACCACTAAATGAGTAGGAATGGTTACATGCACTTGTTGGTTTCTTTTAATCCTTTCATGCATCAATTTAATGCACCTTGGAATATGAACATGGGGTGGAAAGAAGTGAAAATAATACTATTACAAAGAAAATGAGATGAGCCCAATAAACGAAGAAAAATTCAGAACCAACGTAATTAATACGGCCATCGGCCGTATGCACACATTTATTTTCCAGCACATTTCTTTATTTCATCAACGACATTTTGATACAGGGAAGTACATTCACCAATTCTTTGCTAGGAGAGCAAGACCAAAGAAAACAAGAACCACAATTAGACATTTTAAAAGATATCCAATTTCCATAACTGCTCCCACTAATTCTATTAATATCTTCTCTATGTCTTCATTGTTGATCTGTGGCTTCTCGAGCTTGCACACTTCTTTCTTCTTCGATTCTAAAGAACTAGATGTTGCTTCACATCTATTATCATCTCTAGTCTCATATCTAGCCTCTATTCTAGCAAGGAGTGCATGAGCGTCTACTAAATTTTGTGCTATCAAAAGATCGATGTATTCTTCTTCCCAAAACCAAAACTTGCATCCATCCTACACACAAGTTTGAGTATAACTGCCGAACATGCGCCAAATAAGGGAGCAAAGCCGAATCAAAAGAAGTACTATGCACCTTACCTTTTTCGCACTTGATGAACACCCATCTGGGATGTTGTGGCATGGTTGAAACGCGGCGCAGGACCTGCCGCGGGCAGCCATCGCACTTTATGAGCGGCAGCGGTGAACCGACTAGCCGTTGGGCCAGGGCCGAGCTCGGACGGTGGCCGTCCGTGTCTTTGCCGGTGATCCGCGGACGGGATAGATCCGAGCGGCTAGAGGCGGATTCAGTACCTGGATGCGACGTGGAGGCATTGTCATTGTTGTGAGACCCGGTACCCGGACAATCCATGGCAAGGCGCAGTCGCAGGCAGCCGAAATGCTCTAAATCCGGCAGCCGCGTGTGTCAAATCCCGCGGCCGCAGATATAGCGGTTGACCGATGGCGCCGGGATGAGAGAGGCACAGATCCGGCCGTCGTGCTGTGGTCGGCTGGGCTATAGTGCGAGGCAGCGACTGTGTCTCTGACGGACGTGCGTGTACCTCTTCTCTTCTTGTACGTACTCCATTTATCTCACTTCCTGTGGCTTCCCACTCCTATTCCTATTCTATGAACCTGTGTGTGTGTGCGTGCGTGTGTGTTTTAACAGCGTGTGTGTGTTAGAGAGAGTGACACATCGACTTACTCCTATAGAGAGATGGTGTGTAGTACTACGATTTAGCCGCGAGAGTCCGTGCATCCTCTCTTTTCCGTGTGCCCGGTTGGGACAGCTGCCACACCCGCTCCTGACCAGCCTGGCCCACCCAAAGCCCCTCCATCGCCCGCACGCGCTTCCCACCCGAAACAGTCAGTGCCGCTCCAGAGAATCGGTGCCACATTCATGCTCGGGCAGAGCGGACGCGACCTCTCACTGGCGCATGCGTTGGGAGAAGCGGATTCAACGAAGAGTGATGGTTGCTTCTTCCGTCCAACTTACTGCCCGACCTATGTGATTTGATGGCTCATTGGTCATTATTACTGAGCTGATACAATCGTGCTGAGTCTCAGTTGTACTGTACACTTTACTTTGGTGCATGACACATGCACCGGATGCTGGATGTCCCATGTTTCGGCGAAAGGAGGTAGAGCGTCTCCACTCTTTACAATTTTCTCCCCTCTTACAGCGGAGGAGTGTGAAATCAGGGAAAACACGGCAGCTCAGTGATTACGTGGCCCACCTCACACTATCACTATATTTTTTGGACACCGTGCGACACCTAACTCTTTAGTACACAGTACTGTAATTTCTCAGCGAGATAAAATTGTACAATGCTATGAAGCTTTCAGCTTCTGTTTCATGTATCTTCTGTCCAAGGTTGCCCCGTTGCAACATTCCATCAAATACAAAGGAGACTAACATGCATGCTATTGCATCTCAATGATTCACAGATCATAGCCAATATGTACTCCCTCCGTTCCAAAATAAGTGTCAAAGTTGTACTAAAGTTGACACTTATTTTGGAACAAAGACAGCTAAAGAAAAAATGATCCATGTGGTCCCTAGGCCTTGAACCCTAAACCCTAACCAGGCTTTAATATGCTGGCGACATCGAACCTTCCGAAGAAATGAAGTTTGCAACCCTTTGACCATCGGATCATTTTGTGCAGTTTCACTAAAATCGAGCCGAGCATCCATGTGGCAAAGAAATTGAAGAAGTGTGATTAGAATAAGACTAGTGGGACTAGTTGATGAGACATAAACTCGTCACAAATATAGTAGAAGCCAGTAGAGGTACGTGCGGGACAAAGAAGTAGAGAAATATCCACATGGAGTGATGTGGGTAGCTGGGGCAGTGGTGCAAGCCGGCTGTAAAGGAAGTTGTACCTGAGGGATGTCGGGATGTAGCTAGAGGAGGGTGGCTGGAGGTGGCAACTGCCCACGTCGCGACAGTGAGTAAGGGACGAAGGCAACCGCACGCACCGGCTTTGTGAGAGAGAACGGCGGGGACCCCTGATTGGGACGCACCGACAGTGGGTTTTTGCCGTCAGCGACGACGACCGTATCTACACAAAGCATCCACCCCTTCCCCGGTGGACGTGGTCCGCCCGGATGTGTGACTAGAGATGTGGCCACAGTCATTTTGTGCAAGAGAGTGTGAAGAGAGCAACCCCAGCAAGCAACCGTGTAGGCTCCTGGCTATGTATATAGTGGAGCGGTTTCTTTTTCTCTCCATATGAACCTATTTATATTGCGTACGTGCCACTGGAAAAAAAAACTACTCTACCACGTGGTTATTATATGGGCAAAGAGTATAGGCAGTAATAATGACTAATGAGCCGTCAAATCATGAGGCCCACCTTTCTCTATGTTTGACCGAGGAAGCAGCCATCATTTCACTTCTCGTTGAATATCCATCCGCTGCTATCTCCACAAATGAATAAAAATCTGCTGCTACCTCTGCAGCATGGTTAATAATATAGCCATGTCAATCACGATGTAGAAATATCATTCACTGATACAATAGGGCTGGCTCTAAGGCTGGTGATTTTTTTACTTTGTCTCATTCTCTTTTTGTCTCATTTACTCATATTACATAGGAGCACGTGTAGAGGATGGCTATTCCTTTCGATGGGACTTCTTCATGGGGCTTAAGACTAAGCAGCTCCGAATATTATTCCTGTTGCCCACCACTCTGAATCGTGCCATCTATGATACTCCCATTGCAACAATGAGGTACACTAGGTCTAGCACGTCCTGTAAGAAGAGACTGTCACGCAAAACATACATTCTTGTTGCCTTCTTCCTCATACAGTACGTACTACTAGTACTACTACTACTCGTTCTCCTATAAACCTTGCGCTTGGCAGCTAAAAAATACTCCGTATTAACCTTGCGCTTGGCTCTTTGCCTCTTTCGGGAAGTCGAGAAATGATGGTACTACAGTATATGGTTCTGGCTATCTGAGACCGAATGAATTGCTGCACGTCCACCACGTGGGCGAGGGGCCAGGGGGAGTTCGTACTACTACGTCCATTTCAATATGGACTACATACGGAGAAAAATGAGTGAATCTACACTCTAAAATACGTTTATATACATCAGTATTTGGAGTATGTACTAGTAGTTCATATTGAAATCTTCTAAAAGACATATATTTCAAACAATATGATAATCTCTCTAACCAAGGTAGGGACAAGGAGTATACGTCTAACGAAGGGGTAGTAAAATTTTCTCCTCATCCTGTGAGCCACCACGCGCGTGGGCGAGGGAGCGGGCGTAGGCGTAGTAAGCAAGCTTCTTCTCGTCCTACGAGCCACTACGCGCATGGGCAAGGGAGCGGGCGTAGGCGTAGTAAGCAAGCTTCTCCTCGTCCTGCGACTCTGCGAGCCACCACGCCCGTGGGCGGGGGAGAGGGTGTACTAAGCAAGCTTCTCCTCGTTCTGCGAGTTGACGGGACACATCAAAAGTAGTACAGAGCATCTCCAGTGTATAGAGCCTTGCCTCTAAGGTAGGCCCCACATGGTTTGCCTCTTATCAAATGAAAAAACCACAATGTATAGAGACTCTAACCAACCTCTAAGGTGGGCCCTAGAAGAAATTTAAAAAGTATTGATTGGCACCACATTTGTCCAATCAGTAATATTTCTCTTGTACTTTCTTATGCTTCCTAAGGCTGACAAGTGGGACCAAATGGATTGTTAAATTGTTAGAGGCAGCCTCTAAGGTTAGACGTGATGCTAGCCAATTTTTTGTTAGAGGCAGTTCATGCAATGTGTAGAGGCCTGCCTCTAGGAGGAGAGAGAGGGCTTAGAGGCAACAAAAAGCATACATTGTGGATGCCCTAAGTGCCTACTTTCCGGTCTATATGACTCAATTTAAAATCTCCCTAACCATAATAGATGCTGAGTGGTGGAATAAATTTGTTATTTCCATAGTTCGCAAAAGTACCGAGCATGTGAGATGGTGAACGGAGGGAGTATGATACCATTAGTACTATAGTTCTTTTGGAAGGATTGTAGTAGTCCCTCCCATTCACATGTTCACATTTCAAGCTTCAATAAAAACGCTGCATGCAAGGATTAAGAGAAAACTCAGCAATGCATGTACTCCCTCAATCCATATAGGGTCTAAAATGCGTTTTGGAGGCTAACTTTGACCACATGTTAGAGCAATAATATGACATGCAACTTACACAAATCATAGAATCAAATTCGTACGTGGTCATTGTACTGCTAACACATGCATGCGTTGCAATTAGTACATACATGATACAGTAGTAAACACTCACTATCTAGTAGTACTAGTTCATTCATTGGTTTAGATTTGGAATTGAGGCCCATAAACCGGAAGGGAGGGAATATTATTTTCTGGAAACATCCCCATACGGCCATACTTGATGTTTCGGAGAAGGGTTATATGCCTTGCTGCAATAGTACTGTCCAATCTTCACGTGTGGTGTTTTTCTTGGAAAAATATTACGAGAGGATTCTACGATGTGTGAAATGATGTGTTGTTCGTGCGTCCAGCTTACTATTGGAAATGTGTGGCTTCGATATGTGACTACTCATTAGTAGTATTCCTTGCGGTTGTGCACTCATAATTTGGTGCATGGCACGTGGACCCGGATGCTGGATGTCCCACATGTCGAGGAAAGGAAGTTTTGTGCTCCTGGAATGGTTTCTCGTTTCTCGCAATGATATCAACCTTTCAGCATTTGTTTATATATATTGTGCTAGTAAATGTAATTTATTAGCAAGATAAAATTATACTACTACAATGCTACGAAGCTTTCAGCTTTTCTTTCATGTGTCATGCCTTGAAGGTTTTCTTGTTACAACATTCCAACAAATGCAAAGGAAACTAACATGCATGCTAATGCATATCAATGATTCACATATCAGACCCAATATTTACTTCACAACTTAAGACAAAGTTGTGAGAAGGTGTACAAATAAAGAAAAAAGTGATCGATCAGGTCCCTAAGCATGCTTTCATTTCCTGGCCACGGTGGACATGTTGGTAGCCATTTTCACGCGGCTCGTTGATGCCCGCCAAGACATGTAGCAGTTGGATGCATGCACCATCCCATCATTTTGTGCAGTTACACTAAAATGGAGTTGAGCATCCCTGTTGACAAGGATATTGAATAAGTGTGATTGCAATAATAGTGGCACTGTTGATGAAACATGGAAAGTACACCGGCCGAGCTACATCATGTTTTAGGCAAATAACTAGAGAAGATCCACATGCAGCGACATGGGAAGATGGGCGGTGGAGCAAGGCCGATTCCAGAGGAAGCTGTACCTGAGGGTCATCAGGATGTAACCAGGAGGGCGGCGGCGGGCGGGATCTGCCCATATTGCGGCAGCGAGCAAGGGGCAAAGGCAGTACCTCGCCGAAGCTTGCTTAGAGAGAATGGCGGGTACCATAGATTGGGACGCGCCGGCAGTGGGTTTCCTACATCAACGCCGGTGACCGGAGCAACGTTGCACATTGTCCCTTTCCGCCGCAGTGGGTTTCCTACGTCGACGCCAGCGACGGGAGCAACGTTGCACATTGTCCCTTTCCGCCGGCGGACTGGATCCGGCCGGATCAGGGACCAGTGGTGAGAGAGAGAGAGAGAGAGAGAGAGAGAGAGAGAGAGTGGCCACCGCCATCTTGTGTGAGAGAGTAGAAGAGACCGACCCCAGAAAGCAAGCATTGAGCATCCTGCCTATATTATATAGTATAGTATAGTGGATCAATTTTCTTTTTTCTGTACGTGCGCCATTGAGGAATAAAATCTTTTTTTAAATAACGCGTCAAGTCGCAATTTGTTTGTTCACCCGTGGTACACGATCCTCCATCAAGTGGACAACCAGTACACATGTCAAATTACCACGTGGGCTGCCTTTTCGTACAAAAATGAGCTCCACCGTGTACCCGCGTGGGTGTGGCTGGGAAAGAGACATGAGTATGTGGGCCGTGCGTGCACCTCTTCTCTTCGTGCACGTCCCCCACCTACATGGGTGTGTGTGAGAGAGATACAAACCTTGAGAGATGGCATGTGCGTTCGTGAGTGTTTTTCTATTGGGGGGGGGGTGTGATTTCATGAGTGTATTTGTGGGAGTATGTGTCGATGATATCTCAAACAAAAATGTGACACATGCAATGTGTGTGAAATAGAGGCCTATCTATATCATATATAGAGGGGGAGATCCACGAGAAGAGAGGGAGGGGTCATAGATATCGATAGAGTCGAAGAGAGGATCAAGTGTGTGGGTGCGAGATCGATGAAGAGAGCCATCAAAATTGTGTGTGTGCACGTCAAAGATATAGGGCGACTGACCTACCGGAACGTCAGAGGGGAGAGGGCAAGTTTGTGTGTGGCAGGGAGACATGACTAGAGCACTTGATGTATCGGTGTGTGGGGGGGAGGGGGCGGGGGGAGGCAGAGACCTAACTACAGAGGTAGATCGACTCGTATATGTGTTGAGAAAGAGAGACCTAGCTATGTCTTGAGGGAGATCGATCGACATCCATACATAAGTGAAGGACGGGAAATAAGTTGTGAGAGAGAGAGGGGGATAGAGTGAGAGAGAGAGAGGTAGAGTGCCGGAGGGGTGGTGAAGTTGCTTCTCGGAGATGGTGGGAGAGGCCTACTAGACAAACTGAGGGTAGAACTGCAATATCAACAAGAGAGGGGATGTGTTTCTGTGTGTGCGTGTGCGTGATAGATGTGTCGGGAGGCATGCATGGATGATGAAGGGGGACCATATGTGATTGGTAAGCAGACCTAACTAGATTGGTAGATCAATTGTTGTGTGTCGAAGGAAGGGAGAGACATAACTAATGAGGTAGATCGGTCGACGCGTGGGGAAAACGAGTTATAAATGACCTAGCTAGCTATATGTATAGTGGGAGATCGTTCGGTGTACATCCATTTGTTAGAGGCAAATAAGGCCCAGAGAGACGGATAGAGAGAGAGGGATGGAGCTGGGAGGTGGTGCGAGAGGCCTACTAGATAGGGGGGAGGAGTGTGCGATTGTAACATCGATGAAAAGAGGGGTGAGAGTTTACACGTGTGTGGGACCGTATGAGAGACATGAGGCATGGACAGAGAAAGGACGAGATGGAAAGTGTGTGTGTATGTGGTAGGCAGACATCACTAGAGAGGTTTATCGATCGGCGTGTGTCGGAAAGAAGGAGTTGTGGAGACCGTGGGAGAATGACCTAAAGAAAATAAATGAATGTGCGCGATGGATAAAATGCTGAGGGAGGGGGAGGGCGAGGAGGCGTGTGCATGCACGAGAGAAAGTTAGTGCTAGCTACAAAGATTAGAGGATTGTGTGGGTGTAAGAGACTAACAAAGATTATAATTCGTTATGAAAGTGGATTCATATATTTGAATAAGAGCTCATAGTGTTATAAACCTATGCATGCATGAATATAGCGGTGATACGCGTGGTGTGGTTTTGGACATGTTATACTATAATGTGATAATGTGTGGCGTTTGCAACTCACAGCTAAATATTGAACAATCTAAACCATACTATATATTGAACAATCTCATATTTTATTTGAATTTATGATAATGTGTGGCGTTTGCAGCTCACAACTAAATATCGAACAATCTAAACCACACTATATATCGAACAATCTCACATTTTATTTGAATTTGTGATAATGTGTGGCGTTTGCAGCTCACAGCTAAATACTTGTAGGCGTAGGGGGCAGGGCACCATATATTATGTGATAAACACATTATACATATGAAACATGGTTTAGAATATGAAGATCTAGCTAGAGCTTGAAATGTACTGTGATTTGAAATCAACATAAAGTGGATTGAAAAATTTGAGTTCGAGTTCATATAGTACACATAGTTCATATCTAACTCAACAGTAATCATGTGGTGTGTTGTGAAGATAATATACAAACGATAGTTTAACTTGACAACAATGATGATTGCAGATCTTATTAAAATAGAGAAACGAATTCAAAAGGTTTAACTTGACAACAATGATGATTGTAGATCTTATTCAAATATAGAAACAAATTCAAATTTAGTTCATATTGAAACGGTAGTATATACGTTTGGAATGCACTAAAATGTTCATTTGAGTAGTAGGTTACATGCATTATACACGTAGCGAAATATTTTAATTGAATGTAACATGGATTGAAAGTTTTGAATGGCATTTGTAGTAACTCATATAGTAAAATGGGACTAGAATCTCTTGTGTGGTGGAAATTGATTTCTTTTTGGTTTTTTCGTAGAGGGAAGTGCGAATTGATTTGGTACAGTACACATTAGGCTTGTCTGAAAATTTCAACCCGCTCCTTGTTATCCCAAAATTTAAGATATCTCTTTGTCTCGTTGTGCTCCTAAAATTCCCTCCATCTCAACCCGCACCTTGCTATCCCAAAATTACAACGCGCGCGAAAACTCCCACCTCCTGCGAAATCCTGACACGTGAAATTCCCATGATACCCCTGAACCGAAAGAACCACCTAGGTCAAATCGGTGGGGCTACTTTCGTAACTTACCCCACATTTCGGACAAGCACGTCCCTAAGCCATGGTTCCCTCCTCCCATCCCCTCCGCCCCCATTCGTACACTGAGGCCGCGAAAACCCGTGAAGCCCCACACCCTCCTCCGTCTGCCACCCAGCCGGAGCCTCTTCCCCGACGACATCGTCCACCGCAACAGCTCGACGTCCCTCATCCACCGCACTGGATGAGGATCCGCTGTCGGTCTCATCGTCCCACCGATTCGGCAACCCTATCTTCCACCTCCAAGGAGCTGCCCCGATGTTCGCCTCGTCTATCGCGCCACCTCCATTCCCACAACGTTGTCTTCACCTGCACCACCGGAAGAGCAGCACCATCACCAATTCCTTGGATGAAGCTGAGGCCTAATCGGCGCCACCAAAGAGGTTCTACACTAATCGCTGCATTTTCTTCTCGATTCGATCTCACGGTGCTGCCGGCGCTCGATCCCGAGCCGTCATGGTGCGACTCCATCTATGGCGGCATCGCCAGCCACTTCCTCAATGGCGTCACTCCCTTGGCGGCGAAGTCCACATCAATAGGAGCTGCTGCTGCTGCTTCGGCTCTCGCTGGCCCTGCTGCTGCTTCGGCTCTCGCTCGCGCTGCTGCTCTGCTCTTGCTCTTGCTCTTGCTTGCGCTGCTACTCTACTCTTGCTCGCGCAACTGCTGCACAAGCAGTAGCTCTGGCTCTCGTTCGAGATCCTGCTGCTGCTACCCGAGATGTTGCTACATGACCAGCTGCCCCGGCTCTCGCACGTGCTGCTGCCCTAGGCGCTGCTGCTGCTCCGGCTCTCGCTGGCCCTGCTGCTGCTGCTTTGGCTCTCGCTCGCGCTGCTGCTCTGCCCTTGCTCTCGGTCCCTTGCCTGGTCTGCTCTGGCTCTTACTCGAGCTGCTGCTCTTGCTTGTTCTCCTGGTCTACTCTTGCTCGCGTTGTTGCTGCACGAGCAGCAGCTCTGGCTCTCGCTCGAGCTCTTGCTGCTGCTACCCAAGGTGTTGCTACACGACCAGCTACCCCGGCTCTCGCATGCGCTGCTGCTCTGGGCGCTGCTCTGTCCTGGCTACTCTCTGGTAGTACGTTCCTTGTTGGAGCGGCTACCGATTTAGATCACAACTACTCTGCCACTAGTACTCGTGTGGCCAAAACTATTAGTGCACTGCTTTTCTGCTACTAGTGCATTCAGTTTTGACAGCAAAATTCAGTTTCGCCAGTAAAATTCAGTTTCGACAGTTAAATTCAGTTTCGACAGTTAGTTTCAGAGATGAGCGGCTGATGTATTTTACATCTAGCACTTTTTGGTTATGTATTTTACATCATCTATTGGAGATGCTATTAGAATACCACTTCAGTTTAACGTTGTCTCTCTTGTCCTGCTTCAGTCTCGCCGGAGCTGCTCCAACAACGAAACCCTCCATCACAGCGGAGCAGTACCCTTGGCTCCATCTCTAGGCGCCTAGGATCTTCTTCCCCTCCTTCGACTGCCACATCAGCCGCAACATCCTCAGCGACCAACCCAATGATGCTGAGATCGACATGGCTTCGCCAAAGAGGTTGTACACTTGCTGCATTGCTTTTTTACTCTACATGTTATATATATTGTCCACTGAGCACATGGAGTAACATGAAATACGATTAGTTTCTCCTATATAACAAGGAGTGAGGTACCAGGCAACTTAGCTATCCATGATGGACTCTCTCGAAAGCCATCATTATTTACTTTTGCGTGTTTGAGCTGTGCATGTGTAGATAGGCCTGGGAGTTGAGCTAGTAGGGCAGTGGCCTGGGTCCAAAGTAGTACAAGTAGAACAAAAACATTTTTTGAGTGTAGGCTTTTTCCTGTTCAAGCCTGCCTACTAGAATTGCCAGTGGTTGAAAGGAAAAATGAAGGAAAACAATAGGAATTGGAAAGTTTCCTATGGTACTACTATTCATGCATTTGGTTCAAAGGAATGGAGCAAAGGAAAATTGTAGGATTTGTTCCTTTAGTGTCTCTTTCTGTCACACCCTGTGTTTGTATCACTTTGCTATATTGTGATCAATATTGGACCAATTAAAACTTTTTGTGTGCTTTTCAATGATTTGATTTATTGCCATTTGCTTGCTTGTTGGTTTTTGCCATAAACCCTTCTATCTCTTCTACTCTCCCAACTCACCTCCTTGATCCAAAATTTTTGCCCAATGATCATGCCATGTGTATATACAATGCTAGTATTTTCAACTAAAAATAAATTGGCCAAAAAGTATTTTCTAAAATAGGTTTTCTAAAAACCCCTGACTACACGCTTGTACTACAAGTACTTAATTAGGGTTGCTAAAAATCTTTCAAAAACTATATTTGAAACCCATTAGCCATAGGACTCCCTAAAACCACAAAAGTATTATTTTACAAGTTATTTTCCTATTTTATTTAAAGGCTTTTTCTTAAGGCCAAAAATGGTCTTTAATAGGTTAAAATTATTTTAATGTTTCAAAAATATTTGAGAAAATTTAGGGAAACTCAGTGGACATATATTTTCCATATTTATGAGTTTCAACACATGGTCATGTTGAAAATATTGGACAAAACCCTCCAAAACCATTTCTGTTCATTTCAAGAATTTAAAATATTTCTATAAGAAATATTTTCAAATAAATCCAAGAAAATTCTAGCAAGTCACATATGCATAATGTGATGATCTTGCAAAGGTTCATCTCAATCAAAATCATTTTGGTTCACAAAAGTGCCCCAAAACCCTCTCTGTCCAGGACCAAACTTTAACAACTTTACATTGCCAACTTTCTCCATTTGATCCCAAACTTTGTGAACATGCTCAAGTACCCAAATAATGACACTACACCAAGTGGTGCATCAAGGAGAAGAGATTAGCTTAGCTAGATCTAAGCAAATCCATTTCTGTTGATTCCTACGGTTTACAAAAGTTGCATTGGCAACTTTATCCAAATGAGCTAGAATTTCTACCACATCACCAAATTGTCATGGGCATCACCCGCATCAAGTGGTACAAGAAGGAGATAAGTGCAAGTACCTCAAACTTGCATCAAACACCTTCTGCCATTCTTCCAAAATCATTATTTTGACCCCTTCCACTATTCTCCTTGGGTTCAAATTTTTACCAAAGCTGCCCCAGGTCAACTCCTACCTCCAGTAACTCTCCTCCTTCAACAACTAAATTATTTGGGGGTAAAACCCATCTCTTTCTCTCTCTATTCGCCCATGGCAACACCCTCTCTCTCCCATTTCTATATCCAGCACCCCACCTATCTCCTGACCACTCTAGAGCATCCAAGGAAACTCTAGGACACAAGTGGACATGCCCCTGACCTTTTAAAATGGCCATGCCGGCCATATGCACGCTCTGGAGCGCGCTACAGTGCACCAAAGCACTGTAGCCGCCCTCTGCCCGATGCCTCCGGCCACCTCAGCTCTCCCCCGCACGCCCAACGACGCGCCTCGGCGTCCGGGATACACTACGTGGTCTCCCCTCCTCTCTCTCCCTCCTCTGCCCCCTCACATGCGCGCCATGGCTGCCCGAGAGTTCCAATGAGCGAGCTCACACGCACGATGCCCTGCACTCCCCCACTCTCTCTCTTCCTTCCCCTGGTCGTAGACCACCCCTACAAATGCCCCGGGCACGTTTCAACGAGCCCCCGTGAACTCCAGCGACGGCAACGACCTCACCGGCGCACGGGTCCGTGGTGAGCCATCGCCCGCCTATTTAAGGGCCTCCCCGAGCCCTCCTCTCCTCACCACTGACCCTCTGCAGCTCCAAATCGACCCCCAACACTACCCACTCCTCTCCAGGAGGACCCGAGCTCGAGCTCCGCCGCCTCGGCTCGCCGGCGTCCGAGCGGTACAGGCCCCCTTCGCCCCCGTTCTCTATCGATCTGGAACCGCCGCACCTCCCTGACCATTTCCCCTCTCTTCCCCGCTTCTTTTGTAGCCGAAAACACCCGAAACGACCGCCGCCCGAAGCTCCTCCGCCGGGTGACCTCGTCGACGGCGAACCCCTGCACCCTGGCGACCACCACCACCCGAACGGCGACTCGACGCTGAGTCCAGCCGTGCCCTCACCCGACTTCGCCGTGCCTCCTATCACCCCCGGTGAGCTCGCCGGCCTCTCTGCCGCGAGGTTAGAGATGACAGGTGGAGCCCACCTGTCATCCTCACCTCTCCCTCGCCCCCCTCTCTCTTTGACACCCGGGCCCCGGCCGTCAGGTTTGAAAACCTGACGCGCGCGCACTGGCTCGCCTGGGCCTGTTCTCTCTCTGGGCTGCTGTACTGTGGCCGTTCTGGCCAAGTGGCATAGTGCCCTTTTTCTTTTTCTTTTTCTATCTGTTTTCTAAAAATCCCACAGAATTAAATATTTGTCCAAATCCAATAATTCCAACTCCTATATTCTTCTAAAAATCCCACCTATTTGATGGTGTAACTTTTAGACTTAACCAACAAACTTTTCTGTAATGTTCAAATTTAAATTCAAATTTGAGCATTTAATCCACCTTTAAAAATCCATCTCACTGTTTCTATGACTCCAAATCCAAAACTAGGAATTTTCCTATTCTTAGTTTGCACCCTAGTATTTAACAAAAATAGGTTAACATTTTTTCTAAGTGTTTTATTTTTCTGTTTTGGTCCTATTGTCTTATTTTTGCCTGTTTAAATTGCGATGATAGATTGCGTTGTTGACGAAGGAGTTGGACCAGAAGACTTTAAAGACCCCGAAGACTTTGCTGAGCCAGGCAAGCAGCCCTTTGACCATGTCTATGAAACCCTTTTTATGCATTTCATATAGCACCTTATTATTGTTGCATCGGAATCATGATGAGATGGTAACCACTTTAGTGGGTTGTCTCCGTTACTTCCTCGTTGATACTTGCATGGTGCATGACCCTACCTTTCTATGAGGGTTATGTGGGTGGGAGTAGCTAGGATGCTAAGTACTGCTACGCAAAAGAGGGATGGGTATATGCATGGTGATGGAGACAAATACGTTTTCAAAGACTTTTCGAACACCCCATCGGGTGCCACTAATGCCCGAGGGAGATGATGGGCTAGGTAACCACTTGATAAAGAAGTGGTGTATCGGAGCAAGTTGTGTGAGTGTGTTTTCGAAAACGGATTGGTTTAAGTTGCGACCGTTATTCCAACCTTACATGTACAACCACAATACCCCTCATGGGACGGGTCTTTGTTGATTACTCTGGTCGATACTAGCAGGGAGCCCACATTACTAGTGGCGGGAGAGTATGAGTTACTCTCTCGATACGCAGTCGTGCCAAGTAGGGCGACTATGGTTGTTTTTACAGACACCGGGCACACCATTGCGTCCCCTCTCGGATGGTACGATCTTGAGTGAGTCTCGTATGATGTACATCATGAGGACACGGGCCAACGAGTGGACTCTTTGTTAGTGTAGTCAAGGGAAAGATAATGTTCGGGTGCTTACCTCAGGTATGTAATATACCGCGAGTCGTGGTTTGACACGGAAGTTCCCCGAGTCTTGTGGGTAAAGTGTGCAACCTCTACAGAGTGTAAAACTATTCGAATAGCCATGTCCACGGTCAAGGACAGTTGGATGACCGCCCTTGGGCTATGTCCAGTGCTTTACAAACCGTGTGTGTGTCGATGGAAACCACTTGAGATAAGTCAAACAACTTGACATGTTGATTGAGTTGGAGGTGATCTAAACTCTGTTTATGTTGATATCTATAACCTGTTCACATGGATATCTGAATACTTATGATGCATGCTTTGCAAGTTATTAGGACATGTCATTGCACTCAAAACTAGCCTTCTGCAAAATTACCTACTTAGTGCTATATCATGCATTGTCATACCTTGTTCCAAAAGATGGGTTGCTTGCGAGTACATTCAAAGTACTCATTGGCTTGCCACTTGTTATTTAATTGGCCAGGCATGGAAGAGCAGAAGTTCGAAGAAGAGTTGTTTGGTGACGAACATGCGAACTAGGATGCTTTCCCAGTCAGAATGCCTGTAGGGTTAAGGCAGATGGCATGGGCCTCCGTTATCGTTCAGGATTTCCGCTGCAAGTTTATGTTTGGTGTTTGGCCTACATGACCCTATGTATGTAAGACTTGACCATAATGGTCATAATTTGTGTGGTATGTATGGATGTAAGACTCTTGTTATTCAGCTTCTGTGTGTTCAGTGAGCATTGATCTCTGGGATCACTGTACACGTGCATTCGGTGATCATGACTTATGAGTCGGGGTCCCCACAGAGCTGGTATCAGAGCCATCCTGACTGTAGGAAGCTTTAGTTAGCATGGATGTTAGATAGGATAAAACCATTTCCAAAAACTATACCTAGTTACTAGGACAACAATTTCTATGCTTCTCATCTCTTCAAAAACAATTATTAACCTCTCCCCTTCAAAACTTTTGTAGATGGCCGCCGTACCCGAGGAATGTTTGACCACCGGGTTCCCCGTGCTTCTCGAGCATAGCCTCAAGAAGTGCCAGTTTCAGCGGACCCCCACTTTCACCTACCATGAGCAATGGCTCAACGGCACCAAGACGGAGTACCAGGTGGAGGTGGTCGTTAGGGCTAATGACTCTCTGACAAGCTGGTTTTTCGAAGGGCCCCAACTGACAACACTAATCCTCGCCGTCGAGACTGCTGCACTGAAGGCACTAACCCACCTCTGTGATCTTCTTCCGGAGATGGCAGAAGAGCTAGCTACTCGTCACTTACCTTATTGGAAAGAAGGTGATGATGAGAGCAGCGCACCAGCTCCACCCTTGGAGGAAGGACTTCCATTTCGATTCCAGACCTACTTCAGCCTTTGTGCCGATAGCCTGGCACAACACTTGGCCTTGGAATCGGTGGAACTCCAAAAAGAACTTCACGAGACCAAGGAACTTCTCCACCAAGCCCAAGGAAAAACGGACAGGATCAAGAAGGAAGGAGCACCCCTTGGGCAACCCGCAGTTGCCTACCGAGGTGGAAGACCCCTAGAGGATGCGCCTACCAAGGACGACAGATTATCCCAGCAATGCCGTATGACGGCAAGAGACTACCGCCAGCTTTTCATCACACCACCAACCAAACAACGCCGTGTTGAGCTCCTCCGCTCTCCCACTCCCTCGAGTGAGAAGGAAACTCAGATGGATGATGACGGGGATGAAGACCCGGAAGAGCGAGAGTACGAGACTGAGCACTCCGCCACTTGAGTCTGAAAACCCCTAGGGTAGGACAAGTCATGTATCCCCTATGCGACGTCGAGTCCATGTAATGGTTCATATGAAACCATGTGTGCTTGTTGTTCATTTTGTTTGTGTTTTGACATAAGTCGTGCTTTTGCCTTAGGCAACCTGTAAGCGACTACATCTTCTATCTTATCTAAATATTATGTGTTTGGTCTTTTGACCTCTATTTGATCACACTTGCACTATACCAACCCCCTTAGGCCCATCTCCTCTATCCTTGCTCTTATGTTTGTCCTAGTCATTTGACTTGGCTGCTCCAAACAGGATGGTGACCGCTACTCGCACTAGCACCTTCCCCAACCCCAATGTCGCCGGTGCCAGCTAGCAGCAAGCGGCTGACGGACTGCTGGATCTGGAGCTCACCAAGAGCAGCCACATGCGGACAACCCTCCACCACCACCTCCACCGGAGAGCATGACCATAGCTCAGTTCCTCCAAGTTCTCCGAGAGGAGCGTCAAGCCAATGCTGCTGCCATTCAGCAGATTGCTCAAGCCCTCGTCAACAACCCACAACAAGGAAGGAACGGCAATGGCCGGTCCACTCTGTCGGAGTTCATGAGGAATTCTCCCACAACCTTCATCGAGACTGCTGAACCTCTGGATGCCGATGACTGGATCCGCACCATTGAGGACCTCCTTGCACTGGTCAACTGCAATGAGGATCATGAGAAGGTGCTCTATGCCTCTCACTGCCTTAGAGGTACCGCCAGAGCTTGGTGGGATTGATTCAAGGTCATGCAAGGCGACCATGTGATCACTTGGGAAGACTTCAAGGATGGTTTCCTCAAGGCTCACATTCCATCTGGGATTATGGCTATCAAGAAACGTGAGTCTCGAGCACTGAAGCAAGGAAGTGGCTCAGTCAAAGAGTATATGCAGAAGTTCAACGTCCTGTCAAGGTATGCACCTGAGGACGTCAACACTGAGGCAGCCAAGATGGAACGCTTCATGGAAGGACTCCAGCAAGCTCTGCAGTATCAGCTCATTGTCTGCGACTGCCGAACCTTCTTCGACTTGGTGAACAAGGCTCTCATGCTTGAAGACAAGCATCGTGCCATGGAAGACACTTGCAAGCGCAAGATGATCAACAAGGGTAGTTCCAGCAACCAGAAGCCTCACTCCTGGCAGCCAGCCCTAGCCAGGCCAACCTATCAGCCTCAGCATGCTAGACCCCCTGCACCTCGTCAGAACTACCAGCCTCAGCAGTATGCTAACCCCAGGCCTACCTACAACAACCCCAATAACAACAATGGTGGACGGAACAATAACAACAACTTGGGCCAAGTCACTTGCTTTGGATGTGGTCAGCCATGACACCACTCCAAGAATTGCCCCAACAAGAAGCTAGATGCACCGCACCCCAATGCTCAGAACCAAGGTCAAGGCCGTGGAGCGCCACCAAGGAACCCAGCCCCCCGCAACCAGCCCAACAATGGCAAGGGTCGTGTGAACCACGTCACCGCAGAGGAAGCCCAGGAAGACCCGGACGTCATACTTGGTACGTTCCTCATCAACTCAACCCCAACAATAGTGTTGTTTAATTGTGGGGCTTCACATTCTTTTGTTACCAAGAAGTTTGCTATAGAGAGTGGTATGGAAGCTACACCCTTAAGTAGTCCCATGTTGGTGCAAACCCCGGGATCTGAGTTGAGAACCAAGGTAGGGTGTAGAGGAGTTAAGATTAGCATCAATGGGGTGGAGTTCCTAGCAGATCTCATCATCCTGGATTCACAAGGTTTGGATGTGATCCTAGGCATGGATTGGTTGACCAAGCACCACATTTTGTTAGATTGTGCCAGGAGGACCGTTACCCTGACCAATGGCCAAGGAGTTGGAGTCAAGCTTGTCTCCAACCCCTCCTCCACCCAAGCCCCTCAGGTCAACTGTCTGTCGGGGATTGAGTTGGACCAAGTGCCAGTGGTATGTGAATACCCCGATGTCTTTCCTGATGAGCTGCCCGGGATGCCTCCTGACCGTGACATTGAGTTCATCATTGAGCTAATGCCCGGAGCAGGACCCATCTATAAAAAGCCCTATAGGATGGGAACCGAAGAGTTGGCTGAACTAAAGAAGCAACTGGCCGAGTAGCTCAGAAAAGGATTTATCCGCCCTAGTGCCTCTCCTTGGGGATCACCTGTTCTGTTTGTGGAAAAGAGGGATGGTACAATCCGACTTTGTGTTGATTATCGGTCTCTCAATGAAGTCACAATCAAGAATAAGTACCCACTCCCCAAGATTGAAGACCTGTTCGATCAGCTGAATGGTGCCAAGGTGTTTTCCAAGATCGATCTTAGGTCTGGATACTATCAGCTGAAGATCAGACCCCAAGACATTCCGAAGACGGCATTCGTAACCCGATATGGCTTGTATGAGTACACGGTCTTGTCATTTGGGTTAACCAATGCCCCTGCCTACTTCATGTACCTCATGAACAAAGTTTTCATGAAGTACCTGGACAAGTTTGTTGTCGTCTTCATTGATGACATACTCATCTTTTCCAAGTCTGAAGAAGAGCATGAGCAACACTTGAGAATGGTCCTAGATAAGCTTCGAGAGCACCAGCTTTATGCCAAGTTCAACAAGTGCGAATTTTGGCTGCATGAAGTTGGATTCTTGGGTCATGTATTGACTGCCGAAGGATTGTCAGTGGATCCCACCAAGATTCAAGCCGTGACTGAATGGCAATCCCTGAGCAATGTGAAGGAAGTCAGAAGCTTCCTCGGACTCGCGGGATATTACCGCAAGTTCATTGAAGGGTTCTCAAGCATTGCCCGACCTATGACTCAGCTCTTTAAAAAGGACAAGAAGTTTCAATGGACACCGAAGTGTGAAGAGAGCTTCCAAGAGCTCAAGAAGAGATTGACAACAGCCCCAGTTTTGGCCACCCCCGATATTCACAAGGAATTTGTGATATATTGTGATGCATCGAGAACCGGGCTTGGAGGTGTTCTGATGCAAGAAGGCAGAGTCGTAGCATATCTATCCAGACAGCTACGTCCTCATGAAGAGAACTATGCTACTCATGATCTTGAGTTGGCAGCTGTAGTTCATGCCTTGAAGACATGGCAACATTACCTTCTAGGGAAGAGGTGTGAAATATACACCGACCACAAGAGTTTGAAATTTATTTTCACTCAGAAGGAATTGAACATGAGGCAATGAAGATGGTTGGAGTTGATCAAGGACTATGACCTTAGTGTTCAATACCACCCTGGAAAGGCTAATGTGGTAGCAGATGCCTTAAGCAGAAAGGCTTGTTCCTTGAACGCTATGCTTAAGGAAATGCTACCCACCTTGTATGAAGAACTTGAAAGCTTCGGTTTGGAACTGGTTACACCAGGATTCTTGGCCAACCTCGAAGTCAAGCCTACCTTGATGGATGATGTTAAGGAAGCTCAGAAGGGACACGAGAGTATTGAAGGCA
Source organism: Thinopyrum elongatum (assembly GCA_011799875.1). Classification (NCBI taxonomy): domain Eukaryota; kingdom Viridiplantae; phylum Streptophyta; class Magnoliopsida; order Poales; family Poaceae; genus Thinopyrum; species Thinopyrum elongatum. Next base: position 422,739,312 of record CM022299.1, read on the forward strand.
TCAAGAGGAAGATCAAGGCACGCAAAGCCTCGGGATTCTCAGAGGATACGCAAGGAGTGTGGTTTGGGAATCACATTTGCGTACCCAACAGAATTGAGCTCAAGAACTTGATCTTGTAAGAAGCTCATGACACTCCATATTCCATCCATCCTGGAGGAACCAAAATGTATCAAGACCTCAAAGCAAGATTCTGGTGGCACGACATGAAGAGAGAAATAGCTACTTTTATCGCTAAGTGTGACATATGCCAGAGAGTCAAGGCTGAGCATCAGCGACCCGCTGGATTGTTGCAACCTCTCAAAGTGCCTGAATGGAAGTGGGACAAGGTTGGGATGGATTTCATCACCGGGTTACCCAAGTCAAGCAAGGGACATGATTCCATTTGGGTCATTGTCGATCACTTGACCAAAGTAGCCCACTTCATTCCTGTCAAGACGACCTACAAGGGGAATCAGCTAGCCAGCCTCTACATCAACCGGATCATGAGCCTCCATGGAGTTCCTAAGGAGATTGTGTCCGACCGAGGTACCCAATTTACCTCGAGGTTCTGGAAAAGATTCCAAGAAGCCTTGGGAACCAAGCTGTCCTTCAGCACTGCTTTTCACCCCCAGACCGGAGGGCAGACGGAACGAGTAAACCAGATACTTGAGGATATGCGTCGTGCTTGTGTTTTGGCATATGGAGCCAAGTGGGAAGATTGTCTACCTTTCGCCGAATTCTCCTACAACAATAGCTTTCAATCCAGCCTTCAGATGGCACCGTTTTAGGTGCTATACGGGCGAAAATGCCGCACTCCCCTCAATTGGTCAGAGACAGGAGAAGGACTAGTCTTTGGACCCGATATCCTCCGCGAAGCAGAAGAACAAGTCCAACTTGTCAGAGAGCTTCTGAAGACTACCAAGTCAAGATAGAAGGGCTACGCTGACTCACATCGTCGGGACATGAGCTTCCGAGTTGGAGACCATGTCTTTCTCTGAGTCACGCCCCTCAAGGGAACCAAGCGCTTCCATGTCAAAGGAAAGCTCGCATCAAGATATATCGGCCCCATCAAGGTCACTAACAGACGAGGAGAAGTTGCTTATCAGCTAGAGCTACCTTCCGAGTTATCCGATGTGCACAACATTTTCCACGTGTCACAACTCTGGAAGTGTCTCCAAGTTCCCAACCACCCCGACCTCTACAAGGATATCGATCATCAAGCCATCGACCTTCAGCCAGACCTCACTTACCGTGAGAGACCAGTCCGCATCCTGGGCGAAGCCGAGCGTTGCACTCGAAGCCGCACCATCAAGTACTTCAAGGTCCAGTGGAGCAACCACACCGAAGCAGAAGCAACCTAGGAGCGCGAAGACTACCTTAGATCCGAGTTTCCTTATCTTTTTAGCGCCTAGCTTAGGAATCTCGGGGACGAGATTCTTGTAAGGGGGGTAGGTCTGTCACACCCTGTGTTTGTATCACTTTGCTATATTGTGATCAATATTGGACCAATTAAAACTTTTTGTGTGCTTGTGAATGATTTGATTTATTGCCATTTGCTTGCTTGTTGGTTTTTGCCATAAACCCTTCTATCTCTTCTACTCTCCCAACTCACCTCCTTGATCCAAAACTTTTGCCCAATGATCATGCCATGTGTATATACCATGATAGTATTTTCAACTAAAAATAAATTGGCCAAAAAGTATTTTCTAAAATAGGTTTTCCAAAAATCCCTGACTACAGGCTTGTACTACAAGTACTTAATTAGGGTTGCTAAAAATCTTTCAAAAACTATATTTGAAACCCATTAGCCATAGGACTCCCTAAAACCACAAAAATATTATTTTACAAGTTATTCTCCTATTTTATTTAAAGGCTTTTTCTTAAGGCCAAAAATGGTCTTTAATAGGTTAAAATTATTTTAATGTTTCAAAAATATTTGAGAAAATTTAGGGAAACTCAGTGGACATATATTTTCCATATGTATGAGTTTCAACACATGCTCATGTTCAAAATATTGGACAAAACCCTCCAAAACAATTTCTGTTCATTTCAAGTATTTGAAATATTTCTATAAGAAATATTTTCAAATAAATCCAGGAAAATTCTAGCAAGTCACATATGCATAATGTGATGATTTTGCAAAGTTTCATCTCAATCAAAATCATTTTGGTTCACAAAAGTGCCCCAAAACCCTCTCTGTCCAGGACCAAACTTTAACAACTTTACATTGCCAACTTTCTCCATTTGATCCCAAACTTTGTGAAAATTCTCAAGTACCCAAATAATGACACTACACCAAGTGGTACATCAAGGAGAAGAGATTAGCTTAGCTAGATCTAAGCAAATCCATTTCTGTTGATTCCTAGGGTTTACAAAAGTTGCATTGGCAACTTTATCCAAATGAGCTAGAATTTCTACCACATCACCAAATTGTCATGGGCATTATCCCCATCAAGTGGCACAAGAAGGAGATAAGTGCAAGTAGCTCAAACTTGCATCAAACACCTTCTGCCATTCTTCCAAAATCATTATTTTGACCCCTTCCACTATTCTCCTTGGGTTCAAATTATTACCACAGCTGCCCCAGGTCACCTCCTACCTCCAGTAACTCTCCTCCTTCAACAACTAAATTATTTGGGGGTAAAACCCATCTCTTTCTCTCTCTGTTCACCCATGGCAACACCCTCTCTCTCTCCCATTTCTATATCCAGCACCCCACCTATCTCCTGACCACTCTAGAGCATCCAAGGAAACTCCAGGACACAAGTGGACATGCCCCTGACCTTTTAAAATGGCCATGCCGGCCATATGCATGCTCTGGAGCGTGCTACAGTGCACCAAAGCACTGTAGCCGCCCTCTGCCCGATGCCTCCGGCCACCTCGGCTCTCCCCCGCACGCCCGACGATGCACCTCGGCGTCCGGGATACGCTACGTGGTTTTTCTTCCCTCTCTCTCCCTCCTCTGGCCCCCCTCACACGCGCGCCATGGCCGCCCGAGAGCTCCAATGAGCGAGCTCACACGCGCGATGCCCTGGCACTCCCCCACTCTCTCGCTTCCTTCCCCTGGTCGTAGACCACCCCTATAAATGCCGCGGGCATGTTTCCACGAGCCCCCGTGACCTCCAGCAACGGCAACGACCTCGCCGATGCACGGGTCCATGGTGAGCCGTCGCCCGCCTATTTAAGGGCCTCCCCGAGCCCTCCTCTCCACACCACTCGCCCTCTGCAGCTCCAAATCGACCCCCAACACTACCCACTCCTCTCCAGGAGGACCCGAGCTCGAGCTCCGCCGCCTCGGCTCACCGGCGTCCGAGCGGTACAGGCCCCCTCCGCCCCCGTTCTCTCTCGATCTGGAACCGCCGCACCTCCCTGACCTTTTCCCCTCTCTTCCCCGCTTCTTTTGCAGCCGGAAACACCCGAAACGACCACCGCCCGAAGCTCCTCTGTTGGGTGACCTCATCGACGGTGAACCCCTGCACCCCGGCGACCACCACCACCACCACCACCCGAATGGCGACTCGAAGCTGAGTCCAGCCGTGCCCTCACCCGACCTCGCCGTGCCTCCTATCGCCGCCGGTGAGCTCGCCGGCATCTCTGCCGCGAGGTTAGAGATGGCAGGTGGAGCCCACCTGTCATCCTCACCTCTCCCTCGCCCCCCCTCTCTCTCTCTGATGCCCAGCCCCGGCCGTCAGGTTTGAAAACCTGGTGCGCGTGTGCACCGGCTTGCCTAGGCCTCTTCTCTCTCTGGGCCGCTGTACTGTGGCCGTTCTGGCCCAGTGGCACAGTGCCGTTTTTCTTTTTCTGTCTGTTTTCTAAAAATCACACATAATTAAATATTTGTCCAAATCCAATAATTCCAACTCCTATATTCTTCTAAAAATCCCACCTATTTGATGGTGTAACTTTCATACTTAACCAACAAACTTTTTTGTACTGTTCAAATTTAAATTCAAATTTGAGCATTTAATCCACCTTTAAAAATCCATCTCACTGTTTCTATGACTCCAGATCCAAAACTAGGAATTTTCCTATTCTTAGTTTGCACCCTAGTATTTAACAAAAATAGGTTAACATTTTCTTTCTGAGTGTTTTATTTTTCTGTTTTGGTGCTATTGTCTTATTTTTGCCCATTTAAATTGTGAGGATAGATTGCGTTGTTGATGAAGGAGTTGGACCAGAAGACTTTGAAGACCCCGAAGACTTTGCTGAGCCAGGCAAGCAGCCCTTTGACCATGTCTATGAAACCTTTTTTTTGCATTTCATATAGCACCTTATTATTGTTCCATCGGAATCATGATGAGATGGTAACCACTTTAGTGGGTTGCCTCCGTTACTTCCTCGTTGATACTTGCATGGTGCATGACCCTACCTTTCTATGAGGGTTATGCGGGTGGGAGTAGCTAGGATGCTAAGTACTGCTACGCAAAAGAGGGATGGGTATATGCATGGTGATGGAGACAAATACGTTTTCAAAAACTTTTCGAAAACCCCATCGGGTGCCACTAATGCCCGAGGGAGATGATGGGCTAGGTAACCACTTGATAAAGAAGTGGTGTATCGGAGCAAGTTGTGTGAGTGTGTTTTCGAAAACGGATTGGTTTAAGTTGCGACCGTTATTCCAACCTTACATGTACAACCACAATACCCCTTATGGGACGGGGCTTTGTTGATTACTTTGGTCGATACTAGTAGGGAGCCCGCATTACTAGTGGCGGGAGAGTATGAGTTACTCGCTCGATACAGAATCGTGCCAGGTAGGGTGACTATGGCTGTTTTTACAGACATCGGGCACACCATTGCGTCCCCTCTCGAATGGTACGATCTCGCGTGAGTCTCGTATGATGTACATCATGAGGACACGGGCCAACGAGTGGACTCTTTGTTAGTGTAGTCAAGGGAAAGATAATGTTCGGGTGCTTACCTCGGGTATGTAATATACCGCGAGTCGTGGTTTGACACGGAAGTTCCCCGGGTCTTGTGGGTAAAGTGTGCAACCTCTGCAGAGTGTAAAACTATTTGAATAGCCGTGTCCATGGTTAAGGACAGTTGGATGACTGCTCTTGGGCTACGTCCAGTGCTTTACAAACCGTGTGTGTGTGTGTTGTGATGGAAACCACTTGAGATAAGTCAAACAACTTGACATGTTGATTGAGTTGGAGGTGATCCAAACTCTGTTTATGTTGATATCTGTAACCTGTTCACATGGATATCTGAATACTTATGATGCATGCTTTGCAAGTTATTAGGACATGTCATTGCACTCAAAACTAGCCTTCTGCAAAATTACCTACTTAGTGCTATATCATGCATTGTCATACCTTGTTCCAAAAGATGGGTTGCTTGCGAGTACATTCAAAGTACTCATTGGCTTGCCACTAGTTATTTAGTTGGCCAGGCATGGAAGAGCAGGAGTTCGAAGAAGAGTTCTTTGGTGATGAACATGCAAACTAGGACGCTTTCCCAGTCAGATTGCCTGTAGGGTTAAGGCAGATGGCATGGGCCTCCGTTATCGTTCAGGATTTCTGCTGCAAGTTTATGTTTGGTGTTTGGCCTACATGGCCCTATCTATGTAAGACTTGACCATAATGGTCATAATTTGTGTAAGACTGTATGTATGGATGTAAGACTCTTGTTATTCAACTTCTGTGTGTTCAGTGAGCATTGATCTCTGGGATCACTGTACATGTGCATTCGGTGATCACGACTTATGAGTCGAGGTCCCCACACTTTCAAAGAAAAACCGTAGGAATTTTAATATCCACTTGGCCCTCCTTTTCAAATTCCTATTCATGAAGAAGAAGACTAAGTGATAGTAGCATAATAGCATTATAACTGTACATTTTCTTATGGTTTGACTTAATTTGACCATGCTTCTTTGCATTCCTGTGACCTTCCAATTCCTGTGAACCAAACACCTAGATTGATAGAAATCCTGTGATTTTAAATTCTCTGCTTTGCACATGCATTCCTATCCTATTACTGTGTATTTCCTATCCCTAGAATCCTTCAATTCAAACGAGCCCTTACAGAATTACTTCTCTTACAGATAGTTGTCAAAGAAAACCTTGTGTGGTTTGCCCCGCTCCTGCTGCGCCGTCGTCCACCCCAGCTCGGCTGCTCCAACAAGATAAGGGTCCACTGCAGCAGGGATCCGCCCTCCAAACTGTCTTTCGCCGCCTTAGATCTTCTTCCCCACCGCCGGCAGCCACGACAACTGCATTACCATCATCAACTGAGCAGATGACCTTGAGGACTACACGGGTCCGCAAGAGAGGTCGCACTCTTTCGTGTCTGCTTACGTTATGCATCGCTTAATATTACATGCTACTTTATCATCCTGTTCACTGATTAGACACTGAGTCGGCTCCAAACTAATGCTCAAACTTGAGTTTTTAAATGGTTGTGGGGTACATATGCGGGCCGCAATCAATAGTATCTGTCTACTATCTGGTTAATCTCTGGTGTCTACTATGAGTTTCATGTTGGGTGGGAAACAAACAGTTAAGAATCCATTATCTGTATTTTTTAACTGAAGCTATTATCTGCCTGCTATCATTGGTTTTGGGTCTATCCACAGGTTGCTACCATCACTCTGGATTTCTGCATGCACTCCTTACATAATCTCACTATGTTTTATTCCTATGCATGTCAGTTATTGTACACAATGGAACTGAACATGTAGAGCAAAAGAGATCAGCCTTGTGTGGCAATAAATTTCATGCAGACGTCACTCCATGGTGGGCGCAAAGGCAGCCACCCTCCACCCATTTCAGATTGTAATCAAGAGGAAGATAACTGTTCTGAGGGGGATTCAGAAGGAGCAAACCACTCCTATTTACCCCCTGAGGTCTTTGCTCTAACTTGGCATGCTGATGTTGGTCATATCATGCATATGGTGCCTTGCATTGCTTACTTTATACATCAAATATGTCATCTGCTTAGTTTAGACATGCTTTGTGTGAATGCCATATGTTTAGTTTCTGTACCGTATATGTGAATTATGCAACACCATCTTGTTTAGCCAGGCATCATATATGTGACTTTTGCAATGCCATCCTACTTAGCCAGTCATCTTATATGTGGATTATATCACGCCATCCTTTTTTTCATTACGTATTACATTTTGTCAACAATGTTAGTACATTCAACTACTCTTCGTGTGCATCAGCCATTTGACACGGCGATGGAAAAGTCTAGAGTGAAAACAAGGTCTTCAGAGCAGACAATGCTATCTGACGAAGCACATATCTCGCTGGTTACAGATAGCTCCTCAGAGGAGGATTCAGAGACAGATGACCAGTCCTATTCCCCCCTTGAGGTGTATGCTCTAACTTGGCAGGGTTATGTTGATCATATCATGTGTATGGTGTCTTGCATTGCTATGTCATTTGCTTAGTTTAGACATACTTTGTGTGAATGGCACCTGTTTAGTGTCTAATTATCATATATGTGAATTATGCAATGCCATCTTGTTGCAAGACATTATATATGTGAATTATGCAATGCTATCTTGTTGCAAGGCATTATATATGTGAATTATGCAATGCCATGCTATTTAGCCAATCATCATATATGTGAATTATTATATCATGCTTTCCTTTTTTTGTATTACGTATTCCATTTGTCGACAACGTTTGTACATTCAACTACTCTTCCTGTGCATCAGCCGTTTGAATCGGTGATGGAAGTATCTGGAGTGAAAACAAGGTCTTCAGAGCAGAAAATGCTACCTGCTGAAGCAGACATCTTGCTGGTTAGAGATAGCTCCTTAGAGGAGGATTTAGAGACAGATGACCAGTCCTATTTCCCCCCTGAGGTGTATGCTCAAACTTGGCAGGGTTATATTACTCATATCATGCATATGTTGTCTTGCATTGCTTATTTTACATCATATACGCAATATTAAATGCCATCTACTTAGTTTAGACATCATATATGCGATTGCCACCTGCTTACTTGCTTAGTATATAAATCATATATTTGAATTATATCATGCCATAATGTTTACATAGATAGCATCTATCTGAATTATGGTATGCCAACCCATTTAATAAAGACATCATATAGTTATATCATCTCATCCTGTTTAGTGTTTACATAGTCATCATATTTTGAATTATGTCATTCTATCCGTGAATTATATCATGCCATCATGTTTCCATAGGCAGCATGTATGCAAATTATGGCATGCCAACCTATTTAATAAACACATCGTATAGTTATATCATGTCATCCTGTTTGCATAGTCATCATATTTTGAATTATGTCTTTCTATCCTGTTTAGTTAGCCATCATATATGTGAAATTGTGTCATGCTATCCTGTTTAGTTAGCCATCATATATGTGAAATTGTGTCATGCTATCCTGTTTGGTTAGACAACATAAATGTGAATTATTTCATGCCCTCTTTTATTCCCCACTATCCATTGCACCTGTCTATCATACAATGTCTGTACATTCAATTACTTTTCTTGTTTATCAGCCATTTGAATTGGCACTACTGTAGGATGGTCCAAACGCGACAGTCGAATCAGAGACCCTTCGACGAAACTGTGTGCGATGCATCAATCACAAATGGTGATGTAATAAAACCGTCAAAAAAGATGCAAAACGTTTGCGATGGCGGCGACATCAAACACGGTTCATATTAGAGTTGCGTGTGCGATGAGTGGCAAACGGTTAATCCAGAAGAACTGTTTGCGATGATGCAGGACAACAGATACGGGCAACCAGATGAGGGTGTGTGCGATATACGGCATACAGTTCACTAGGATGAACTGTGTGTGATTAGGCAACACAATGGAAACGGTTCAACTGAACAAGATGTGTGTGATACGCGGCAAACAGGTCCGTAATAAAAAATGTGTGCGAAGACCAATAATAACATAGACGATTGCTGCTAATAAGCCGTGTGATTTGCTTTATCTACAGAAGAATAACATGTATATTTATAACTGAAATAAACATCCAATTACATAAGTGACTATACAGATCATTCGCACACACCTCAATAAACAATTGCATGCATTCTAAACTAGGAGAAATGATCGTCTAGTCATCTACTTCTTGTGACGCTCCCGCCACTGCTCTGTGGCTCGATCCCTCGTCTGGGGCAGGAAGAAGACACTCCCTCATGTCAACGATCCGCATGTACATCTCGTAGCTTGTGTACCCGTCCTTGGCCGCGTACTTGACGTGTTGTTCATCCAGTCTCTCATGCCAGACACTGTGCCAGGTGTTCTTGTCCTTCTTGCTCTCATCCTTCATCTTCATGTAGTAGGGGTCGATGATGGCCGAGGTGGGTAACTGCATCGTCGCGCCGCGCCCGGCGCAACCACATACACACGAACGTGCGTGATCATGCGCCGGCCCCAAACACTGGCAGCGCACGTGGAGGGACGAGGGTAGAGCGCCCGGAGGGACGCGAGAGCAGAGCGCGCGCGGCGGGATGCGAGTAGAGCGCGCCGCGGCCACCTCAACCGCAAGCAACCACACGCATAGAGCAGTTGAACACGTAGGAAATGGTCGCCTACAAGCTGGCCAACAGTTGCGTCGCTGCGTAGAGAGCGGCCGTGTGCTACTACCTCCGTCTTGGTCTATTAGTCCCCTTTATATTCTGTTTCACACTTTGCCCTTAAATTTAACCAACAAAATGTTAATGCACGTTATAAAAATTATATAATTGGAAACTACGTTCAAATACGAATCCAACGATATAATCTTTGGCGACATGCATTTGTATTTTATTAGTTAAATCCTACTTATAAACCAGGACGGGGGTATAGTAGGTAATTAAATTGCAAACATTTTTTTTATTAACCGTATGTGTACGCGGCCTTTTGTCCTCCTCTCGCACGTCTTGTCACCCCGCTGCCGCAGACGGCTTACAGCGCAAGCTTGAGCAGCACGCGGGGGCGTTCTTTTGGCCAAACGGTGGCTCGAAGTGGCACCAATGAATCGTTGGTGAGCCCGTTCCCACGCAACCTTGCAGGTTCCCACGCAAGCTTCCCGCCCAACTCGGTGAAATCTCCCAAATTCCTAATGCTTACCGGCCTGCTATATAAACCCTCACGGCCGGCGAGTCCTGCGTCGCATTTTCCCCTCCCTCCCTGTAGCTTATCTCATCTGCTTCTCCCACAATCGCTAATGGCACCGGTCCGTCGTCGTCGCTCAGCCACTCCGCCGTCATCAGAGGACAGCTCCAGCTAGGAGGCTACACCGCGTCGGCGGCGCAGTCCCCGGCATAGTGTAGTGCACGTGGCGTCCCTGTTGGGTGTGCGCGGAACACCCACCACACGCTCCACCGCCGCTGCCCGTCGGTAGCTGTTGCCGGCTGCCGTTGCCGCCACCCCACTGTCTACCGCCATGGCCGCCACACCACCGTCGAAAGCTAGGGCCATTTCCCGCTCCGCTGCCGCGGCCCGAAGGCGGGAGGTGGCCGTCGTGGTCGCCATCCCACTGCCAGCCACCGTGGCCATCACCCGCTCCGCCGCCGCGGCCCGAAGGCGGGAGGTGGTGGTCGTGGTCGCCACCCCTTCGTTGGCCGCCGTGGCCGCCAGCCCATCGTCGACCGGCGGGGTCATCACCCGCTCCGCCACCGCCGCCCGAATGCGGGAGGCGGAGGTGGAGGCCCACACGTGTGTCAGCGACCTTGCGCGCTACACCGAGTTCCTGCGGGAGGAGGAGGAGCGCCTTGTCGAGCACGCAAAGAGCCTTACCGCCGCTGTGGTCGCAGCACACGTTGCCGCAGAGGCGAGGAATCAGGAGATCTATGAGGAGAACCACCGCTTCGAGACGGGTCGTCTGGAGCAGCAGAGGGCGTTCGAGGTGAGCGTTGCTGAAGGTGCAGCAGCGGCAGGCACCGTATTGCAGTTGTCCAGCTCGTCGGTAGGCTCCTCCTCCTCCTCTGCCTCTTACTGAGCGCGCTCGGCAGAGGAGAGGCTTCCGGAAGTAGTACAAAGCCCCTCTGTAGTAGTAGTATTTAGGGGCTATTTTGTTCAGTTCAACTGTCTATAAATGTGGTGAAACTGTACAACGTACTTAAAATTAGCTATATATATAGTTGAACTAGCTATTTTAGTACGTGGTTGGCAATAATTGGGGAAAAGTTTGGTCGGTTCAGCTGTCGAGTTGAACTGTTTGTATAAAGAACGACTGCTTAGTCTATGAATGAAATCTATGCTTAATTACTGAATTTTAGTTGCAAAAATTAGATAGTGCTAGTGATTTTTAGCTGCATATTTTGACAAATCGCAGTGTTACAAGGTTGACAAATGGCAATGTTACTAGATCAACAAATGTCAATCTTTCTAGTTTGACAAATGGCAATATACCCAATATGACAGATACAAATCTTACCAAATTGTCTGTACGTGGTTGCACACAGGTCATCCAAAACAACCGTTTGCGTTGAAGGGATGTACAAATCCTGCTCGGCATATTTTCTCTTGGCTTAGCGCCGAAGTCTGGCTTTGCATACCGTATTCAATCTGAACCATTTGCGATCAAGAGCTGCACAAATCCTGCTCGGCACATTTTCCATTGGCTTCCTGGGGAAGCTGTCGGTTTGCATACGGTTGTTCTACCTAAAATGTTTGCGATGAGTGTTTTATATTTAAAAACCATTGACATTTTTTTCAAAACAAAATTGTTTGATAAGTTTGTACATTAAGAGAGAAAAACGTAAGTTCGCTCAAACCATATCTTTCATTCAGTCACACTGCGAATTTATATTCATATGATCGATATACAGTATTAAACCCAAAAAAACTATTTCCAGCGGCGGCGTGCTGCGCCGGCGTTGTCGTTGTCGTCCTCCGGGACGCCGTTGTTGAAGTCTTCAAGGCAGCATATAATGTTCTTCACTTGGAAATCAAACATCATGTCATCGCGCGATCAACGGGCGGGGCGCAGGAGGACGGCAACTGGCGGCGCTGCGAGGTAGAGGTCGATAGCGGCGTCCCATGCCACTGAGGGGGGCGCGCGCATGGGCACGGGCGCGGTGGGTGCAGGCAAACGCACGGGGACCGGCGCTGCGGTGGGTGGAGGGGCGTGCACGGGCACGGGCGCTGGCATGTACACGAGCTCACGCGGGTCCTCGGAGACCTCGCTGACGCCCACGGCTTCCAGCTCTGCGATAGTGCTTGGCGACCAGCCCGTCAATGCTATGGGGATGGTCGCTGGCGCGGGCGCGGGGATGGGAGCTGGGACGGGCACGGGGGCAGCAACCGCCGCGGCCAGCTCGTTCAGGGCCATGTCCATGAGGCCCCATTCCTCCTTATTTTCTATCTCCTCCGGCTTGGAGTCGACTTCACCAAACTTGAAGACTAGTGGCAGATGATCCTTCTGCGCCAGGGCGTTGGTGGAGGTCCGCGGGAGGGAGGGGAATGGGAGGCGAATAGTAAGGCCGCCCGTATTAAACAACGGCTCGGGCGCCATTAATGGAGAGGATGCGAGCAAGGCGGGCGGCCATGGAAGTCAAAGGGCTCGCTTCCCAGTGAGCCTACGCAGCATACAGCTCGCACACTTCCTGGTGAGCCTGCGCATTGGAGGACAACTTGCACGCCTCTCGGTCAGCCTGCGCACCGGACTGCGCTCGCACGCCTCCCGTTCAGTCAAGCAGCTGTCCGCACGGCACCTCCCATAGCCATTAAAACCAAGACACGTGGCATCACATGAATGGTTAACAAAACACACACGATTTAAATTATACAAACATTTGAGATATTAAAGTGGCAGCTATTTTTTCAAAATGCCTTTGTTGGCTGTTGTTCGAGTGCACCTTCTCTCAAAATGGACACGAAAAATACCACAGCATGTCGGGTGCCATTCCATGATAGCATGCCAAGTTTCATGAATTTCAGACAAGTTTTGGATTTACTAGAATTTAAAAACAAAGTATCTCAATGTTTTGCCGGCAATCAACAGTGCCCTGGTGTTTAAAATTCATTACCATTTCTTGCATGGGACCTAAGCATGCACCCAAGGACACACATTTCATATGTCAACCCATTTTTCTGCACCGGAGCATGTGCATGTAGTTCAAATTTGAATTATGCACATAAAATGCCTAGAAAACCCAGTTAATGTATAAAAATGTCCAAGCGAACCCCAAAAAATCCCAAAAATTGACACAACACTCCTGTCGTTCTATGTTGACACTAGAAAAAATTTGAAAGCAAGAAGAGGCAACGGATATCGTTTCGTCCCCAAGGGTGGCACTTGAAAAATTCACACAACACTCCTGGTTTGCGAGAACCTTATACCCAAACCTGCCCCAAATGGGACAAAAAATTTACCACAGCATATTGATGCCGCTCCATGATAGCATGTCAAGTTTCATGAACTTCAGACGAGTTTTGGATTTACTAGAATTTAAAAACCATGTATCTCAATGTTTGCGGCCGGGCGACGGTGGCAAGGTGTTTGACATTCATTTACTTTTCTTGCATGATGGAGCCAAGGACACAGATTTGTTTTTTTCAAACAATTTACATGCACTGGAGCATGTGCCTGTAGTTCAAATTTGAATTATGCACATAAATGCATAGAAAACTCAGTTAATGTATAAAAATGTCCAAACGAAGGCCGAAAAAATCCTAAAATTAACACAACACTCATGTTGTTCTATGTTGACACTAGAAAAAAAATTGAAATCAAGAAGAGGCAACGGATATCGTTTCGTCCAGAAAGGTGAAACATTCCCTACCGTAACCATGTGGCTTGTTGTCAGAAGCTCTGGTTTGTGAGAAGCTTATACCCCAACCTGCCCCAAATGGGACAATATTTTTACCACGGCATGTTGATGCCATTCCATGCTAGCATGTCAAGTTTCATAAATTTCAGACGCGTTTTCGATTTACTAGAATTTAAAAACCATGTATCTCAATGTTAGCGGCCGAGCGACGGTGGCAAGGTGTTTGACATTCATTCTCATTTCTTGCATGGGACTTAAGCATGCAACCAAGGATACACATTTCAATTTTGAACCCATTTATATGCACTGGAGCATGTGCATGTAGTTCAAATTTGAATTATGCACATAAATGCATAGAAAACTCAGTTAATGTATAAAAATGTCCAAGAGAACCCCGAAAAATCCCAAAAATTGACACAACACTCCTGTTATTCTATGTTGACACGAGAAAAATTTGAAAGTAAGAAGAGGTAACAGATATCGTTTCGTCCCCCAAGGTGGCACGTTCCCTACCGAAACCATCAAGCTTGTTGTGAGAGAAGCTCCGGTCGAGAAACTTATACCCAAACCTGCCCCAAATGGGACAATATTTTTACCATGGCATGTCGATGACGTTCCATGATATCCTGTCAAGTTTCATGAATTTCAGACGAGTTTTCGATTTACTAGAATTTTAAAACCATGTATCTCAATGTTAGCGGCCAAGCGACAGTGTCAAGGTGTTTGACATTCATTCTCATTTCTTGCATGTGACCTAAGCTTGCAACCAAGGACACACATTTGATTTTGCAACCCGTTTTTATGGACTGGAGCATGTGCATGTAGTTCAATTTTGAATTATGCACATAAATGCCTAGAAAACTCAGTTAACGTATAAAAATGTCCAAACGATCCCCGAAAAATTCCAAAATTTAACACGACACTCCTGTTGTTCTATGTTGACACCAGAAAAAAAATTGAAAGCAAGAAGAGACGACGGATATCGTTTTGTCCACAAAGGTGACACGTTTCCCTAACGGAACCATGAGGCTTCTTGTGAGAAGCTTATACCATAACCTGCCCCAAATGGGACAATATTTTTTACCCCAGCATGTTGATGCCATTCCATGATAACATGCCAAGGTTCATGAATTTTAGACGGGTTTTGGATGTACTAGAATTACAAAAGCAAGTACCTCAATGTTTGTCGGAGAGCCACGGTGCCGTGGTGTTAGAAATTCATCCCCATTTCTTGCATGGGACATAAGCATAAACCCATGGACACATATATGATTTTACAACCCATGTTGGTGCACCGGAGCATGTGCATGTAGTTTAATTTTGAATTGTGCACCTGAAATGGCTAGAAAACCAATTTAATGTATAAAATGTCCAAATGAACCCTGAATAATTCCAATTTTTTTACGACACACATATAGTTGCATGTTCACTGCAGATAAAAGTTCTAGCAATTCAAGAACCCTCCATTGCCGCTGTGACCCCATTATGTAATTCAAATCAAGATGAAAAATCAAGTAGATCGCACACAGTTTATTATCACCAACTGTGTGAGATGCAGTACAAAAAATCTTGGAGCATCGTCGGTGTATAGTACGCCTATGGCTTACGTGAGAAGGTGCGTGGGCTACAGTCCACAGCCAGCGTGTCAAGCACACTAGCTCGCTCCCCAAATATCATTTCATTGTTCAATCATCGCCGGTAAAAGATGAGGACGTGGACCCGCGTCGTGAGGGCAACTTCGGCGGCCCACTCCGGCGATAGCGTGGCCGCAGCCGCCATGCGCGTGCTAACAAGGTGCATGAGCGCGGCCGCAATCTGCGACCGGGTGGCCAAGGCAGCCCAAACGGCCGCTGTTGCTTCTCAGGTGGCGGCAGCAACATCTGCCTCAGGGATAGCAACTAGCGAGAGCGGCACAGTAGCTGTCCGTTCCGCGGCGGCGGCCTTAGCCCTGATGGAGGCCACCCACGCCCAGCTCGTGGCGGTCACCGCACAAATGGAACGAAGCTTCTCCGACAACGGTCGGCAACCCACGACCGAAGAGTTGGCAATCACCAAGAGCGTTCGAGCAGCCGTCCATTCCTTCGCCGCATACCTTGCCACGACGGAGCCCGTCCAAGCCCAGATCGCGGCCGCCCACACCCAGCTCATGCCGGCCTTTTCCAAAGAGATGGCGGACGTGGATGGCGAGATGCTTGCCGAGTATGGTGTGATGGATGCCATGGAGCCCCTTCCCCAGGAGACCGTCGGGCGCGAGCTGGACATGGAGGAGGCGGCGGAGATCGACGAGCACCAGCCGTAGTAGTACTCTTTGTTTTGTTTAATTAAGAGCGCCGGTCTTTAATTTGTTAGAGTAATGTTTAGGTCAACTAGCTCTGTTTAATTGCTGAACTTGCTCGATTAAGAAGTGTGGGTGTGCTGTAGTCTCCTTTGTGTACCCAAATTATGTAATGACGTGGATGACCACTGTAACCAGGGAAATTCGAACCAAAATTTTTGACGTTCGAACTCATCACACACGGGTTAAGCTATCTGAATCGTTTGTGATGTTCACATATTGTACACAGTTCTGAATAAGGGACCATGTCTGATGACACTTTGCGCGCCAGTTTTTTCGCTGAACTGATTCAAAATTTTCGGCTTCCACAAAAATATCTACCTCCCCGCCCCCTCCCCCTTACCAAAAGCCACATTTCCCCTATTTCCGCCTTCCTTTCCAAGTTGAAACCTTCACTCCTTGCTTGCAGCGCCGGCGACCCTCCTTCACGCTGCTCAGCCTCGTCTATCCAGGCAGGTAATCCACACCCGACCCCCATCCTCCTCCTCCTTCCACATCCCACATGCCCCCACCACCGGCGTGATACCTTCCACCCAAATCACCAACCCCTCCACCAAATAAGCGCCACCATAAGCCATGGTGCACGCAGTATAGGCAGGAGCGCAAGGAGCATTTGGCAGCGGAGAAGCAAATCGTGGCCGCACGCGCGGATGAGGTCATGATGGCTGCCATTCATGCCGACCCCCAGATCTTGGAGGAGCACCTTGCCATTTGCTAGCTATGCCGATTAAGCATGCTCGGTTTACCCGTTGCGTGTGCTGCTCCTGCCTTTCCTTAACAAATTCTAATGAATTGTGCTATCTAATTTTACCATGCAATCTGTTGCTCTATTGTATATGTTCTATATGTCGTGCAATGTGGTGCTCACTTATTAACTGTTTGGTTAATTAGTTGTCGTCTTCAGTTAACTGTTTGGTTCAATTCTGCAAATGTGATGTTCAATTCTTCAGGCTGCAATTTTGTATTGTCTTCCATGTGAGAAATAAATCGAATTTATCTTTACAAAATACATGAGAAACGAATACAATTGCTATATTTCCAAGTTGTCAAGCATGCTTGGTTTGGTTAACTGTCTGATCTTCTAGTATGTTATACATTGTGCAATGTGGTGCTCAGTTAACGTTTGGTTCATTTGTTGTGGTGTTTAGTTAACTGTTTGGTTCAATTCTGCAATGCGATGTTCAATAGTTGTGGGTGCATTCTGTTATTGTATACCATGTGAGAAGAAAATCGAATTTGGCTATACTAAATACATGAGAAACAAATACAATTGCTATATTTCCAAGTTGTTAAGCATGCTTGGTTTGGTTAACTGTCTGGTCTTCTATTAGGAGTATGTTATATTGTGCAATGTCGTGCTCAGTTAATGTTTGGTTCATTTGTTGTGGTGTTTAGTTAACTGTTTGGTTCAATTCTGCAATGCGATGTTCAATTGTTGTGGGTGCATTCTGTTATTGTATACCATGTGAGAAATAATTGAATTTGGCTGTACTAAATACATGAGAAACAAATACAATTGCTATATTTCCAAATTGTTAAGCATGCTTGGTTTGGTTAACTGTCTGATCTTCTACTAGGAATATGTTATATTGTGCAATGTGGTGCTCAGTTAATGTTTGGTTCATTTGTTGTGGTGTTTAGTTAACTACTTGGTTCAATTCTGCAATGCGATGTCCAATTGTTGTGGGTAGAATTTTGTATTGTTGTGCATGTGAGGAATAAATCGAATTTGGCTGCACTTAATACATGAGAAACATATACAAGTGCTATATTTCCTAGTTCTTAATCATGCTTGGTTTGGATAAATGGGTTTTCCATGTGGCTTGAATTAATCTGATGAATCTGCAATGTGCTTATTTTTCATCAACATATTTTACTGATAGCATGCGAACCCTCACTTAACCTGATGACTAACTACCTTATATGTGTTGTAGGGAAACAATGGGAAGCACTGAGGTTTACAATTGAGTTTAGCACATGCATGGTCCTTTGTCTACACATTATTGTGCAATTGCAGGAACCATTCTAATATTTAGGTTTTTAACAATTTGGTCTTGCACATGTAGGTCCTGCTGACAGAGGTTTTGACCCACTGTTCGACCCTTTTTGCATATGGGGAATGAGTTGTCCATGAATATCAATCAAGTCAAGAAACTCAGAAAGATTGTTAGGATAAAGAAATTAGCGACAAACAACAAAAGATCTTTGTCTGCACAATGAAGAAGACACCAGTTCACTACAAGATGGTACTAACTATTATACCTTGCCTTTTTAAATTCCTTTGCCCCATTTCCAATATAGAGAAGATATTTATGCACATCCTTGTTTTTAGGCCTTTCCAAAGCAGCTCACTGATGATTACCTCTCAAACCACCTCTATGGTCAGGAGGCGAGGAAGGTTTTCATACAACACCCACGGTTCAATATTGAAGTGTTCCTGAAGAGGACGAAGGATGGACGGTCAATCATCCACAGGCACTGGCCTAAAGTTGCAAAAACCTTCAACATCAATGAAGGCTCAATATTCGCCTTCCGCTTCAATAGTTTTCCAGATGAGATGCATCTGTCTATGTACCGTCTATGATGCTAGTTTCAAAAGGTTCTAGATGTTGCATGTGAAACTTGGTGCCGGTGCAGTTGTGTAATGGGGTAGCTGAGTGCTGAAGCTATATGATGTTGTACTCTGATGTATTTCAATTATGAAATCCTGCTTCCTTAATATGGAAATGAAATATAGTGTGTGCTTAATATGAAATGTCAATTAGATTAATAAATGGATTATTAATAATAGGGCAATTAGCCTGCTAATGGCCAATTAGCCTGCTAATTGGGTTTTTCTATTGCAAACGGTTATTGAGAAAACACCGTGGGCGATGACCTCAGGCAACGCACACAGTTTCTAGGAATAAACCGTGTTGGATCAATGAACAATCACACACGACATCCTCTTGAAAACTGTTTGCGTTAGGCCACCTTGCGCAAACGTTTACCACATAAAAAGTGTGTGTGATGGACAGCCTTTGCCACACAGTTTCTTCTACGCACCGTGTGTGATGCATTCAATAACACAAACGATAAAATTGTTAATATCGTGTGTAATGGCAATGCTATCACAAACGATTAATGGGGAAAATTGTGTCTGATGTACCTGCGAATGGAAACATTTTCCTTGGAGCGACTGTGTGGGATGTATATACGAACGGAAACGTTTAGCGGGGACTGACTGTGTGGGATGTACTTACGACCGCAAACAATTTCGCCTGTATAATTGTATTTTTTGAGCACTACTGTACGTATAACCGTATTTGATCGCTCGCCGGTCGCACACGACCTCATTTTGACGAGCGTGTGTGCCAGGAGGGCATATCCCCGACGGTTTCTGGGTCGTGTGGGAAGGACCCCCCTATCGCAGTCACTCACTAGGCGACGGTTCAGAACGCCGTCGTGGAAAGGGGTTAAAAACCGTTTGTATAGCACCTCGTTGTACCAGTGTGTATGGGTGATGGCAGTATCTAAGGGAGTATCAACACGGTCTTCAGAAAAGATAGTGCTCCCAGTCGATGCAGATAGAACCATGGTTGTACTTGCCCAAGAACCAGCCCCGCCACACATAACCCAGACTCTCACAGATTGTACCCCTACCTAGTTGGACAGAGAACCAGCTACACCCCTTCTAACCACAACCCCAGCAGATAGTAACCCAGTTTCAGTTGACACAACACCATCTCCACCACAGAGCACCCAAACATGAGCAGTTAGTAAGGCAACTGCAGTGCTCAAAGCACGAGGACCACCACTTCGAACCCCAACTCAACGCTTAAAGCAGAAGAAGAATTGTTCTTAGGCCAGGTTCTGTAGCTATGGTTCATACTCCATTGCTCTTCCATCACTGTATTTACTCATACCAACTAATTTAAAATTTGAAGGATGGAATTGAAACTTCAATGGCGCAACAGGTATGTTTTAAACCTATTTCTTTAACTGGTTTGCTGGTGTAACTTGCTCTATGTTGATTTTAGTTTCAATTGAATAAACAGTTATGTTCTCATGTCATGCACATTACAAGTGTTGTTATTGCTGTGTAGTTTCCCACACTTATATTCTATCTATGCTGCTTTGTCTTAAACAGATATGATTTGAACTGTGTCTCTATCTTGATTTGGCAACAAAAACTAGAATGATATAGACCATACAGTAACCATGGTACATAGATATATGTTTGTTTCATGTTGTTATCCTGTCCACTTTACTACTGAACTGATTTAGCAAAATGAGTTTCATATACAACATGGTAAACCTGTGATGTGTCTGCTTGTTTCTCTTTTAGAATGCGGACAAAATATTGGAGAAGAGTTCCCTGTTATGCAATGGTAAGGGAAGTAATGCAGATAAGGTTCAAGATAGTGAGACATCCCTGTTGGTCTCCAAGAAAGCTGATAAAAACTATCTTGACGACAGTGAGACAACCCCAAAGTCCTGTCTTGATGTACTGTTCGAGTTACTGGCCACTACTGCTGGCACAAGCTCTTCGAACTCGCTGCCTAAATCAGTTCGTCTTCTTGAGTCTCAACTTCAAGTTGAAAGACATCGATCAGATGTGCTGTGAGATGAAGCCGAAGGACTGAGGAAGTCCCTGCAGAATTTAGATGCATACTTTCTGGTGCAATAGCAAGCGCTGGAGGATTTAAGCGCCAAAGAAGAGAAAGCTAATAAGCTTGCTAAGCATCTTGCCAGCATGCTGGGTACCCAGGATATTGTTTCTTGAGCTCTTCTGGAGTGGTTTCAGTTCTGGACTTGTTTTGTTGCGGCGTTTATTTGCACTGGTCGCCAACTTTGACAACCAGTGTATGTAATATGCTGCTTTGTTCCCCATATTTGCACTGGCGACGAACATTGATGCCCAGTGGATGTAACATGTGTAATAGCCGTAATAGCCTAGCATAAGTTGCTTGCTTATTTATTTCCTTGTTTTCTTGTTTATTTGTTTGCTTGTAGTCAGTGCAGTTCTTTTTCCGCGGTTTGCTAGTGGCCGCAATAACCTATTTTTTAAAACTAGGCCACAATAACCATGGGCTACATACGGACCATTGCCACCATGGTCCTGTTATCTACTGTAGTGACCATGGGCCTCCTATGGGCCATAGAATCAATGGGCCTTCTATGGGCCGTATGTTCGATTGGCCAAACATGGGCCAATAACGAACCGCATTATGGGCTGTAAATGGGCTAGAGTGGGAATCGTCCATTCATGGGCCTACCATAATGGGCTGTTAATAGGCCGATGAGTATAACGGGCTTGTTTCTATCGATAGGCATAACGGGTCGTTAATGGGCCGTATTTGATGACGCTATGAAAACGGCCCAACGGATTAATGGGCCGACTTCAACCACGGGTTGAATTTGGCCCACAACCGAAACAGGCCAGTAACGGACCGTAAGTAATCGGATGCTGCAAATCAGCCAAGAATAAATGGCCCTTAGAAGGCCGAAAGATAACACGGGTTGGAAACGGCCGAATGGAATAATGGGCCGTTAATGCGTATAAAGTGATACACTGTTCATTACGGCCAGTTTCACCACGGGCCGTTAATGGGCCAAGAGTTACAAAGGGCCTCATATGGGCCGAAAGCCGTCATGGGCCATACATGGGCCAGAAGTTACAATGGGTTGGAATCATATTGGACGGCCCAGATGACGCTACTGGGCCTAATTTGGATAGGCCATAATGGGCCGTGAGTTAGCGGGTTGTAAATGGGCTATATGCGAATAGGCCGTTAACAGGCTTTAAGTGGGCCGGGCCGTTACCTTTTGACCAGGTCAAATGGGCCGGCCTTTTGACCTGAATGGGCTACTGTTGGGCCGAGCCACGTGTCGACGTATCATAGGCGCGTCTCGTCCATTCGTTGGATGACTTCTGTCCCAGCGCTGAGCCGACATGTGGATCCGCCGGCGAATGAGAATTTTACACGTGGAAAATCCCCATTGGTTCAGGCTATTAAGGGGTTATCGGATCCAAACCGGAACCTGATAGCTTAACGGCGACCCATTACGGTGAATGCCACGTGTCGGTTACCCTTGACGAAAGCGCTTCCATGACGCGCCATTTATCATCATGGAAGTGGACACTTCCGTGATGATAATTTTGGTATTGTCATGGAACACTTCTATGACAGCACAGGTATGACTATCTTGATTCTGTCATAAAATCCTCATGGATGTACATGCATGACGGAAAACGTGACCTACTGTGACAAACACGTATCATCATGGAAGTGGTTTTTCTGGTAGTGGTTCCCGCGGGCCTCGGGTGCTTTAGGCGCGGCGGCACGGCCGTTGTCTGCGGGGGCTCGGCCGACGGCGCCCGCTAGGCCCAGATCTAGGCCCTTTGGGCCCCATCTGGGCTTGGGCGGGCTGGTGGCTCTCTGCACTACGGCGAGGCTCCCTAGAGGTTGAGGTGGGGTGGCAGCGACCTTCGGGCGGCGGCGGCGTGGGCATCCGGCGTGCTGCAGCGAGGCGAGGGGACTTTGCGGGCCCATCTGGACTAGTGGTGGCCTGGTTTGTCCCGGATGCCGCGTCGAGTCAGCTTCTGCTCCGACGGTGGAGGTAATCCCCTCCCGCTCTGCTGCTTTGCTGGTGCCCCCGGGTCCGTTGTTCCCTTCTTCCTCCTCTTGGCCTCATGCCAATGGCCTCAGGTTGGCGACGAGGTGGATTCCAGGGCCGTGGTGGTGCACATTGGTGGGCGGTTGGTTTGGTGGAGCACTCGAATCGTCAGGGATGGCGAGGGTGGGGGTCGGGAGAAATCCCTATCGGCTCATCCGGCTCCGATTTAGTGACGCCTGCGGGCGTCGTCGTTCCTTCCTGAAGGGCCTTGGGTATAACCCCCCACCTCACTACCCTTCGTGTACCGGAGGAAACCCTAGGACTTGTCCCAGCAGCAGCGTCATCATCGTCGCATGGTGGGAAATCTCCAAGGGCGCAATGGTTGCCGGTCTTCTTCATTTCGCCAAGCTGCCGGTGTCGGCATTTGTTTCTCTTTCTTCTTCATGTTTTCTTTTGGGCTTGGTTGTGCTGTGGCCCCAGCATCCTTGTTGTATCATGTGGTTGCTTTATAATATAAAGCGGGGGGGGGGGAACCCTTTATCGTCGAAACACAACTTCAACTTCAACACAGGCCCAGTACTACCTATGTAGAATCAACACATTCATATGTTGGGCATGAGCATGAAATATTCCATTGTGCACGTTTTCACATGATTATATTACTGTAGTTTTATGCTTTGGAGAGTTACACTTGGCAAACCTATGAACCTCGGTCCAGTTTTTAGCATAAGAATCACCTTCCAACAACTTTTACATGTTGTTTTATTTTTGGTTATGTTATACTCCGAAAATACAAAAATATTATCTACCACCCTATATTTAACTGCCTTATGCAACTAGCAAGACTGGAAAGGATTGACAACCCTTGTTAGGCCTGTAGGGGAAGTGAAGTTTTATTTGTATTGCAGAACATTCAGCTATTGCAGGAATACTGGTGCCTCCATGGATTGATACTGTGGTTTCTCACTGAGAGAAAGATTGTTGGATACTACAGACTCCTAATCTCAGGATCCCAACAAAGCTAATCGTTAGAAGGAGTCAACTTTTCTTGCGCTGTTGCTGGGGGCTACATCTTTTCTACAATAGGTTTTGCTTCACTTTTAATATCTTCCTTGTTTTATATCTTGTCTAGTTGTAGTTTCTTATTCTTTTTAGTGTATTTATTGTGCAACGTTATCGAAAACACCAAAAAGATATATAGTTTCATCCCTTAGTTACTTTCTTGCTTAGTATAGTTGTAGCTGAAATCTTGGGAAAGATTCCCACACCTGAAATGGAAATTCTTAGTTTCAAACAAAGGGTGGGGAGAGAGACTTTAAAAGATGCTTGGGTTAGGATATGAATGCAAATGATGATGCTACAACCAAGTGCTTAACAACTTTACTCCTTAGAAATTTCTACATTGGATTACCAGCTCGGTTCAAACATGTGCTAGACACCCTTTAAGGAGTAAAACTTCCTAGGTAGTAATGTCATGGATTCCTTTAATGTTATAGGAAGTCTCGTTTGGACACCACAAAAGAAAAGGATCTTGAGTGTTGATAAATGAAAATTCTATGATCATAGAAAAACTTGAAAACTATGTGCAGTTATTCCTAATAGATGACCCATTGCACCCTTGGTACAAAAATCAAATGCAACCAAGAAGTTAGGTGAACTATTAGAACCTTATTTGTCTGAACTATATGCAAGATACAATGACTCATTGCGCCCTTGGTGCAAAAACCAAATGCAACCGAGAAGTTAGGCGATCTATTTATTGTTATTTTTGCTGCCCATGAATAGGATTGGATTGAATATATTTGTATGGCAAATGTTAATCGTCCTACCCGGTTTTTGAAGAAGGTGCGACGATTACACTCGACCGGGTTTGATAGATACATCAAATTTGGCAGATTGGCCGGTAGTAAGTCCATTGCCCTCACGAACTTAAAACCACCCTTGGGCTTGACGACAAATAACGTTTGTGCCAGCTGTTCCCAATGAGTCGGCACCGAGAGGGCAAAGTGTTGTGTGCAGTTCCACGCGCATGTACTCCCTGGGAAGTGTGGTAAAAGCGACATATATATCGCCCTTATTAATTCCCCACTACATGCAGAGGCCAGATGGTGTGCGAATGCACGCATGCTATATGGTCATAGGCATGCAAAGTCGGTTCAGTAGACATCTTGTGGATCTCCAGAGAAGAAAACTCTTCACCCTCGCCTTCATTTACATTCAAACCGCACTCGCACCCTACTCGTTTCACAATCGTCTCACATCTCACACCCTCTCACCAGGCCAAGCCACCGCTCCAACTCCCATTAATTCGCCCTCCACACATTACAACCTTTTTTATCTTTGGGAATCGGTAGCAGTTCACTCGAAGAACCCTCTTCTTACTCGTCTCCATTGTCTCATGCACATTACATCAATTCCATTCCCCTCACGCTGCTCCAAAATCCATGGACTCCCAACTCTCCAAGATCTCCCCCGAGTACAAGGTTCAGACGATTACCGACGATGAGTTCCAGGCCGTATACACTGCTAGTGTCGTGAAGGTTGCATAATGCATTCACCACATAAGTTTCATGTTTGCCAAGAATGTTTTTAGGCTGTCGGTACAACAAACACTTATGTTTGTTGCCCAGACTAATACACATGCGTGTTGGCATCGCATAGCTACACCAACATCCAAGGCAAGGCCAAGCCAGAGAGGCAGCTCTTTGTGAGATCAAAGAGCGGATCAAGAAGACCAAGACAAACAAGACATCAGAGCATCACCTTGGAAAGGCCTCCCCTGCCGGGCAGGAGAGCCTGACCGGGTCGAGGCCACCCCAAGGACAAGTCCAAGATTTCCCCGGCAGGCTTGCCGGGTCCGCCAAGGGCAAATCTCCCCGCCAAGGTGCCAATGCTCCACCGCTCCACCGCACCACAACGCAAATCAGTTATCAGTGCGGTGTCGAGCTCCCAAGTGATTAAGTGGCTTCCACTAAGCACGTGGCAGCCATTTGGAAGACAGATTACCCTCATATGACACCCGTCCAGAGGCGTGTCAAGCAGATAAGCAGGAGATGGTTAAGCAGCACGGCAGGCTTGCCGGGCTTCATCCTCAGCATGACACCTAGTAGTGCATTTAATGCACTTTGTCCTAACTGCCAGAGTTAGGTATGATAGCACTGTTAGCCATATAATCATTAGATAAAGAATGTTTTGCCACTGTGGTCACCCCTTAAGCTATAAAAGGAGGTCCAAGGCAACCTAGCAAAAGATTCGGACCCTTGCACATTTGTACGCGCGTAGCTGCTCTCCCGGAGGCCACCTTGTTGGGCTTGAGCATTGAATGTTCATCGTGTTCCTCCATCCAATCCACCAAAGCAGGAGTAGGGTTTTACGCCTCACGGCGGCCCGAACCTGGGTAAAAACCACCAGTGTCACCGTCATCGTGTTGTTTCATGGCCTCCGCTCTTTGTGCAACGTGATCTTCCCCCTTGCCGAACCACAAGGGGCTGATGGCCCCATACGTGATCGTGTTCCACCATGACATCTTTGGCGCGCCAGGTAGGGGGAGGCACTTGCGCGAACCTGAGGTTGTGAACAGCGCATCCATCATCATCATCATTGTCTTCATTCATGGTGCCCAAGAAGAAACATGGCGCTACCGCGTACCCTTCCACTTCGAAGACCCCCTCGCACGCGGCCACGGATGCCGTAAGCGCCACAGCAGCGTTGGGAGGAGCGGGTACCGCCGGAGATGCGACCGGTGCAGGTGGCGCCATCGTTGTGCCCACCGCGGACGAAGCCGGAGTGGGAGGCGCCGGGGGAGCACAACATCAACAACATCCCAGCGGGCATGACCCACAAGTTGTGGGTGGAGGGAACGTTCAATCTCCACCACCCCGCCGCATTAGCGGGGGCAGCCACAACAACGACGCCTGCTCTGGTGCAAGTCGTGACCCTCTAGCCGTGCCTACCACGGGCGCGGCTACTGAGCGCGCGCCTCGCCCGGAGCGGGGCGAGCAAGACGAAGCACCAAACGAGGTTGCCAATCCCCGAGCGTAGCCCACTCATCCCCAGACTGCCTTAGTGGCTGGATCACGACGGCATGAACACGGCCCTGCCCCTGCTGGTACTACCAGGAGTCGAGCAACATTGCGGTCTGCCTCATCATCTATGCCTAGCACAGCTACGGAAGCCATGGCACGGGCCCAACTTCTACTGAGATTCCCGTCGCCGGCTGATCAAATGGAACAATGGAGATCCACCATCCAGAGTTTGATCGGGTTCGCTGAAGCTGGAAAATCACAACAGGCAGAGCCATCGCGGCACCCGCGAACAGCAGCAGCCCGGGCTGATGGCCGCGTAGAGGAGGCCGCACAAACGATGCAATCTCCTCCGCGACAGCAGGCCCAGAGGCGACAGCAACAAGAACAACATGTATGTGAACCCGATGAAGCATCAATGGCCTCTTCTGATCCGCGAGCCCACTGGGGTAAGCGGCAGGTCCTGGAGGATCGACGGAGGGAAGATGCGCGCGTCACCATAGAGTGACGCCAGGAGACCTGCCGTCAATCTGACAGGCGAAATGGCCCAGACGTTGATGAACCCGCGCCCAGTGATGGTGGGTACTTGCCTTACGAGGTTGGGTGCCCCGCCTTCACTCGCGAGCTGCGGCAAGTCCGCTGGCCATCTGCCCGCGTCTTCAAACCTGAGTTACCAGAAAAATATGATGGAAAGTTGAACCCAGCAGAGTTCTTAAGCATTTACACAATTGCCGTTCAAGCTGCCGGGGGCAGAGATGAGAAAGTGTTCGCCAACTACTTCCCTTTGGCACTCAAGCCAAACGTGAGGTCGTGGCTGATGCACCTGCCAGAGAATTCCATTTCATCATGGGCTGACCTGTGCAATGAATTTGTTGGCGCCTTCACGGGTGGCCACCAAGAGCCAGGACAGCCCAACAACCTGCAAGTCCTTCCACAGAAGGAAGGGGAGAGCTTGTGGAAGTATATGCAAAGGTTCAGTCGAGTGCACCGAAACATTCCAGAGATACATCCAGCAGCTGTGATTGCCGCGTTCCATTCGAACGTGCACAACAGAAGGATACGATCCATGATGAACGTCCGGCTTCCCAAGACCGTTAATGAGTTGTACACATTGGCGGACAAATGCGCTTGGGCTGAAGAGGGAAGGCGACTCCCCGGATAAGAGGATGGCATTGTGGTCGATTCAGAAGATGACGACAAGGCCGCCAACCCGAAGAGAAGAAGTCGGAGGCTCAATAAGAAGCGCAAGGAGTCCTGGCAACCTCAGCACTGGCAAGAAGGCCAAAACTAAAGCCCTCGGCAAGGAAGCTGCCGCGTGCACTGATTGCCGGGAAGCTGTGGTGGCAGAGAAAGTTGGGAAGTTCGATGGGCCATACTGCAAGATCCACCGCACCAAGGGTCACGATCTCCAGGAATGCCACCAAGTCAAGCAACTTGTCAGGAAGCAGAAGGCAGAATATGAGAAAAGGGACAGGGAGAAGGACCAAGAGGGTGCTGGAGGAAAGGGTCGTGGCAGTAGAGGGGGCCGCCGCGGCAAGGCCCCGCAGCAAAAAGAGAAACATGCTAGAGGCCGTGAGAAGAAAGAAGAAGATGGTGAAAGTGATGAAGGGGAAGAAGAAGAAACCAGTGAGCAAGAATTCCAGAAAGCAACCGAGGCCATATGTATTGACGTAGGTGCATCTTTGCACTCCTCTCATCACCAGCTCAAGAAGTGGGCACGAGAGGTCAATGCCGTTGAGCCGACTGCAGACTCCCGGAAACCGCTCAAGTGGTCCCGCATGCCTATCATCTTTGATGAAGAGGATCACCCAGACCGCACTACCGCGGTAGGGTGTTTGCCGTTGTTGGTTTCCCTAAAAATCCGCAACCTCAAAGTCACAAAGATGCTAGTTGACGGCAGGGATGGATTGAATCTAATCTCCCCCAAAGTGGTTAGCAAGCTGCAGATTCCTGATGAAGAGCTCAAGGTTACTGGCACGTTCCAAGGAATCAACCCCGGCAGGAGCCGTCCTAAAGGAAAAATTACACTGCCGGTGACATTTGGTGGGGAACTGAACTACCGAACCAAGAGGGTCGTGTTTGACGTGGTTGAGCTTCCCTTGCCTTACAATGGGATCCTTGGTCGTCCAGCTCTGGCAAAATTCATGGCAGCATCCCACTATGCTTACAACACCTTGAAGATGCCAGGGCCGTTGAGCGTCATTTCCATTCCGTCAGATAAGAAAGATGCAATTATATGTGTGGATCAGATGTACCGAGACGCGGTAGCAACTGAGGCAGCTGAAGCCATGGCTCCTGCCAAGGAGGCAAAGAAAGGAAAGAAAGCTAGCAATGATGCCAGCAAAGACTCCGGGAAGTGTGCCTCTTCGGAGTGCGCCGCACCTGTTGAGGACCTGCCAGAGAGTTCCACTAGCAAGAGGCCCAAGGCTACTCCACTTGCTGTGAAAAAGGTCCCGGCAAGGCAGGATGGCGCTAACGGCACATTTGCCATCAGCGCCACCCTTGATGACAAATAGGAAAGCGCGCTCGTTGCCTTCCTGCAGGCGAATGTTGATGTGTTTGCTTGGCAACCATCTGACATCCCGATGTTCCCAGGGAGGTAATCGAGCACCACCTTGCTGTCTGCCCTCACGCTCGGCCTGTCAAGCAAAAGGTTAGGAAGCAAGCTTTAGAGCGGTAGCAGTTCATTGCCGAGGAAATCAAGAAACTTGAAGTAGCTGGTTTGGTCAAAGGGGTGCTGCATCCAACATGGTTAGCGAACCCAGTGGTAGTGCGCAAGGCAAATGGGAAATGGAAGCTCTGCATTGACTTCACAGACTTGAACATGGTGTGCCCGAAGGACCCTTTCCCCCTGTCATGCATCGATCAGATCGTAGACTCCACTTCCGGGTGTGATCTGCTTTCCTTTTTGGATGTGTACTCCGGATACCATCAGATATTCATGTCCAAAGAAGATGAAGAGAAGACCGCGTTCATAACTCCATGTGGCACGTACTGCTTTGTACGCATGCCTTTCGGGTTAAAGAGTGCTGGATCCACTTTTGCAAGAGTAGTATAGATTGGTTTTGAACCACAGCTGCACAGAAACATAGAAGCTTATATGGATGATATAGTGGTCAAGACCAAAGACAAATCAACACTCATTCAAGATTTGGAAGAGACCTTTGCAAACTTGCGCAAGATCAATTTGAAGTTAACCCCTGAGAAGTGTGTGTTTGGTGTTCCCTCCGGTAAGCTACTTGGTTTCTTTGTGTCTCAACGAGGAATAGAGGCCAACCCCGACAAGATCAGAGTGATCGAGCAGATACAAGCACCCAAGACTGTCAAGGATGTGAGGCGCTTAACTAGATGCGTTGCCGCGCTAAGCAGGTTCATTTCCAAGTCTGCCGAACGTGCCTTGCCTTTTTTCAATATTTTGAAGAACGCAGGTCTGATGAAGTGGACCCCGGAGGCAGAAGCAGCGCTGCAGGACCTAAAAGCCTACCTTTCCTCTGCTCCCACCTTAGTTGCTCCTAAAC
The DNA here is from genome assembly GCA_011799875.1 of Thinopyrum elongatum. Taxonomy (NCBI): domain Eukaryota; kingdom Viridiplantae; phylum Streptophyta; class Magnoliopsida; order Poales; family Poaceae; genus Thinopyrum; species Thinopyrum elongatum. The sequence goes on from CM022299.1 coordinate 422,769,462, forward strand.
CACAAGAGCCATTGCTGCTGTACTTGGCGGCGACGAGCCAAGTGGTTAGTGCAGCGCTGGTGGCGCAGCGGGAAGTAGATGAAGAAGTAGCTGCCACAACTGTCCCCTTCGGAGACAAAATTGAACCAGTCATGATAGGGTTGGGCACGAGTCAAAGGGGAGCAGAACAAGTTAGCGAAGGCGATCCCAAGACCTCGGCAAAGAAGAAAGTGGTACAACAACCAGTGTACTTTGTCAGCTCCCTGTTACAGGGGGCTAGGTCAAGGTACTCTAGAGTGCAAAAGCTAATCTTCGGCCTCATCATGGCATCGAGGAAACTGCGCCACTACTTCCAAGCCCATGAGATCACGGTTGTCACCCGTTTCCCACTGCAGCGCATACTGAGGAACCCTGAAGCTACCGGCAGGATAGTTGAATGGGCACTAGAGCTGTCAAGTTTTGGCCTGAAGTACTAAAGTACCTCAACCATTTAGAGCAGAGTGTTGGCAGAGTTCATTGCAGAATGGACGCCTACTCCAGATGAAGAAATACCAGAGATAATTATCCCCGGCAAGGAGGCGCCTCAGGAGTGGACCATGTACTTTGATGGTGTTTTCTCGTTGCAGGGCGCTGGAGCTGGTGTGCTTCTTGTTGCACCCACCGGAGAGCATCTCAAGTACGTGGTTCAAATGCACTTTCCCCGGGAGAAGGCCACTAACAACACTGCTAAGTATGAAGGGCTCCTTGCTGGGCTTAGAATCGCGGTAGAGTTGGGAATCAAGAAATTAATCATCCGTGGAGACTCACAGCTCGTGGTGAGACAAGTAAATAAGGATTACCAGAGTCCGTTGATGGAGGCGTGTGTATAGGAAGTGAGAAACTTGGAGGAGCACTTTGATGGATTACAAACAGAGCACGTGCCACGTGCGGAAAATGGCAGTGCTGATCATTTATCAAAGTGCGCGACCCAAAATCTCCCTGTGGAACCAGGAACTTTTGTCCTCCACCTGACTCAACCATCAGTGTCCCCTTCAATGATGACCATAAAAAGGAGGAAGTTGGACTCCGGCAAGTATCTCCCGGCAGGGTTTCCCGAAGCTGCTGGTAGAGAGGTTGCCGGGAACGACTCTGCTTCGGTTGGTGAGTAGCACCCTCCCGCGGAACCACAAGTTCTTGCGGTCAAGGTGAGTGCTCCCACGAACGAGGAGGTGCCATTAGTCCTTGTTGTTGAGCCACAGGCTCCAACTTGGGTGCGACACATAGTCCATTTTCTTCAAACAGGAGAACTTCCCGAAGAGCAAGAAGAAGCCGAAAGAGTAGCCCGGTGGTCCAGTATGTATCAGTTTGTCGACGACACACTATACAGAAAAAGGCCTAATGGTGTGAAATTGAAGTGTGTTTGCCGGGAAGATGGACAGAGGCTGCTAGTAGAGATACATGGGGGTATGTGCAGCTCTCATATTGGATCAAGAGCCCTGGTTGGAAAAGCCTTTCGGCAGGGTTTCTACTGGCCCACGGCCCTCCAGGATGCAACTGAGCTAGTCACTAAATGTGAAGCCTGCCAGTTCCACTCCAAGAACATCCATCAGCCAGCTCAAGCTCTCTAGACGACCCCTTTGTCCTAGCCATTTTTGGTCTGGGGGCTTGACATCCTAGGCCCCTTCCCCCGTGCTACCGGGGGCTTTGAATTCTTGTACGTTGCAATCGAAAAGTTTACAAAGTGGCCGGAAGTGGAGCCAGTGAGGAAGGTAACCGCACAGTCAGCTATCAAGTTCTTGAAGGGATTGGTGTGCCGTTTTGGAGTACCCACCAGAGTGATCACTGATAACGACACCCAATTTACAAGCCGCGCCTTCATGCAATATGTCCAAACCCTCAGAAGCAAGGTCTCCTTTGCCTCTGTTGCTCATCCCCGGAGCAATGGACAAGCTGAGAGGATGAACGCTGAAGTGCTGCGTGGACTCAAAACAAGAACTTTTGATAAGTTGCAGAAGTGCGGCAGATGCTGGATCAACGAGCTGTCGGTGGTTCTTTGGTCCCTCCGTACGACACCAAATCGAGCCACCGGCCAGACTCCCTTCTCCCTAGTGTATGGGACAGAAGCAGTGCTCCCCACGGAACTCATATACGGGTCACCTCGAGTACTTGCCTACGATGAGGTAGAGCAAGAGCAGCACCGGCATGATGATGCCGTGCTCCTCGAGGAAGATCGTCTCCAGGCCGCTGTGCGTGCTGCACGCTACCAGCAAGCCTTGCCCGTTATCATAGCCGTAGGATTCATGCCCGGAGCCTTGAGGAAGGCGACCTTGTCCTTAGGCGTGTTCAATCCGCCAAGGGTTCCAACAAGTTGACGCCAAAGTGGGAAGGCCCTTACCTGGTAGTACGAGTCACCAGACCTGGCGCAGTCCATCTGGAGACCGAAGATGGCATTAAGGTGCAAAACTCATGGAATATTGAGCATATTCGCAAGTTCTACCCGTAAGGCGCGGCTGCCGGGCTCAGCCCCGGCAACCACCTTTTGTACAAGCCTTGTCGATGTGCATGTAACTATTGGTACAAAGCCAGGCGCAGACCCTGTGCAAAGATAATAAAATGAAGCGCTGACGCCTAAAACTTGCATGCATGTTTATTTTTAGCATGATTCTGCCATGGTCATTTAAGAGAGGGTCATATGCTATTGTTTTCCCCCTGCGCTAACCACAGGGCCCCTGCTATGGATAAATTCCCAAGAAGGAGAAGAGAGAACAAGTTTACATATCGGCCCCCGCCAACCCAAAGCAGATAAGTTCCCTTTAAGACATCCATAGTGTACCTATGTGAAGAAAACTTGTGCATAGAAAAACCTTGGTACCCTCAAACATTTGTGCTCCCATCTTTTGATTTGAAGATTACTTCAGTCAAAATTGGTTGCAGTGGCATTTGGGAAAAGGGTTGGCAATGGGCCAGTTCTCTTCCATGCTCCCAGGCTCGCTGGGCCGAGCCTCGCGGCAGTAGTGGAAGGGGCCGGCAAGATATCTTGCCGGAAAACCTTGTTTACTTGAAAGTATAGAGGAAGTTATTCCCCTGCATGGGTATGATACATGCACAAGTGCCCGGCAAGCATGTCTTTTTTCATTAATATGCGGATAAACAAGTACAAGCCATACAGAGTACAAATATGGATGGAAAAGGTTACATATTTAAGACTAAAGTTTGGCAAGTGCCTACATCTTTTAGATTGAAAAAAGATAAGTGCCCCGTAATCCCTTTCTTGTCCCTCTCCTCCTAGGGTCCACAGTGGGAGGTGAAGAGGGCAAAAGGAGTGCCTGGGCAGAAGCCCAGCCTGACCCCGTCAGGACCCGCAGGATGCAGTCTGACAAGATCAGGAGGGAGCGGATGAAGGCGATGGACGGAGAGAGCGGCTAGGCGATGCCCTGGTCACCACCGCCAGGACTAGTGGAACACGGCAAGAGGGACACCCGCAGGGAAGATGAAGCCGAAGTCCACGGGGAAGCCTGCCGGAGTCTAGCTGGAGGAGGCGGAGGCATCCACAGCCAACACCCCGGCAAGTCGCTCTACCGGGGGAAGAAGACCCAGGTGCAGATGATGGTGCTGCCGGCGCCTTGCTGATGGTGACGGTGCGACTGGTGCTCAGCTGGAGTCCGAGCCATCGTCCTCCCACTCGGCACCGTCGTCGTCACCGTCACTCTCCTCCTCGTCACAGTCGCTTGAGGAGGAGCTTTCGTCGTCAATCGAGCTCTCCGCGCAGCACCCTAAGCGAGCACCCGAATGCTCGAAGACCCTGATGGAGAGCAGGTTGGCCTCCATTAACTTAAAATGGAGAATGTGCCCAGCCGCTAAGCTGTGGGCACGAGCAAAGGTTTTCCAGCCATGCCGGAGAAGCATGACATGAGGCTCGGGGAACTCTACGTCCGCCCGCATACTGCCATTACAGCAGCCCCTCATGTGCAGCTTCAATCCTGGCGGCTGTTCTACCTCCATCACTCTTACGAAAGGAGTAGGCAGACGAAGGCGGCTGCGCGGAGGCCCGCGCAGCTTGACAATGAACTCCAGTGGCTGGTCCCCGACGTGGCCTTCATTTGGGGCCAGGGTGGCTGGAGGAGGGGCGATCAGAGCACCGCCAGGACCTCCTCGGCCCCGTGCGCCGTGATGGCCGCGCCCACGTCCTACAGTGCCACCTCGTGCGCTGGACTCTGCCCCTGCATCCCCAGTGGGGGAAGGGGGGCGCTGCCGAGAAGAGACCCTTGTCGCCACTGCTGGAGCACTACTACATCCTCTTCCCCTCACCATAGTGGAAGAGGGATGCAAGGAGAAGGAGAAGGAGGAGATGTGTGTGAGTGAGCACCTCACCCATGCCTCCCTTTTATAAGGGGACGTGGCTGGGGGCTGGCTCCTCACCCAGGAGGCCACCGCCCCGCTCCATCAATCCAACCCTTCTGCGTCACTGACAACGTCTAGAATCCACGACCGCCCTTCTGCACCTATCCACGGTGCTTGGTTTTCTGCCATGGCGCTCATTCCCGTGCCCTACGTGCCCGCCACCAACCTTGCGCAATGCATGCAGCGTACGTGGCGGAAACAGCAGGGGTAGTGGGATGAGTAAAATGGAAGTTATCCCCCTTGTGAACGTGGGTGAACCCACGGGCCATTACGTGAGTGACCCCACGTCGTCCCGCACGACGTGCGAAAAAACAAGAAACTGATTCAGTCATAGGTTAATGAAGAAGCAAGGAAGATATCAAGAGAGACATGAATTCCATTGTGGTTTGGCTAAGGTGTACGCCTGTGTATTTGTTGGGGCCTACCCCAACGATGCCAGGCAGCACGTATGGGCCAGGCCCGGGGGCTGTTGTCGGTACAACAAACACTTACGTTTGCTGCCCAGACTAATACACATGTGTGTTGGCATCGCATAGCTACACCAACATCCAAGGCAAGGCCAAGCCAGAGAGGCAGCTCTTTGTGAGATCAAAGAGCGGATCAAGAAGACCAAGACAAACAAGACAGCAGAGCATCACCTTGGAAAGGCCTCCCCTGCCGGGCAGGAGAGCCTGGCCGGGTCAAGGCCGCCCCAAGGACAAGTCCAAGATTTCCCCGGTAGGCTTGCCGGGTCCACCAAGGGCAAATCTCGCCGCCAAGTCACCACCGCTCCACCGCACCACAATGCAAATCAGTTATCAGTGCGGTGTCGAGCCCCCAAGTGATTAAGTGGCTTCCACTAAGCACGTGGCAGCCATTTGGAAGATAGATTACCCTCATATGACACCCGTCCAGAGGCGTGTCAAGCAGATAAGCAGGAAATGATTAAGCGGCACGGCAGGCTTGCCGGGCTTCATCTCAGCATGACACCTAGCAGTGCATTTAATGCACTTTGTCCTAACTACCAGAGTTAGGTATGATAGCACTGTTAGCCATCTAATCATTATATAAAGACTGTTTTGCCACTGTGGTCACCCCTTAAGCTATAAAAGGAGGTCCAAGGCAACCTAGCAAAAGATTCGGACCCTTGCACATTTGTACGCGTGTAACTGCTCTCCCCGAGGCTACCTTGTCGGGCTTGAGCGCTGCGTGTTCATCGTGTTCCTCCATCCAATCCACCAAAGCAAGAGTAGGGTTTTACGCCTCACGGCGGCCCGAACCTGGGTAAAAACCACCAGCGTCACCGTCGTCGTGTTGTTTCATGGCCTCCGCTCTTTGTGCAACGTGATCTTCCCCCTTGCCGAACCACAAGGGGCTGATGGCCCCATAGGTGATCGTGTTCCACCATGACATAGGCTCGCTGGGCTAGATGTCGAATACACCATAACCAGAGGAAAAGGAACAGATTTGAAGAAGTAAGAGATGGCAAGGGTCGTGATCCAAGTTTGTGTAGATACCTTCTGCTTGGTCTACCACATTTGCAATGTTGACGAACATTGTCCTCTGATCAGCCTTCACTCCTAACCCTAATAGGAGACATGATTCATCGCTCATGCCATGGGCAGGAGAAACCTTGGTTTCATTTCATTAAGCATGGAGTGAATACAATAGATGAAGATCACATCAAGTATGTAACATTGGATGCGTACATTTTTTTTTCCATATCTACAAGCGGTGGATAGAGCGCCAGCGTCGAGAGCCCAATACATGCAAAATCAATTGAGGAGGAGGAAGATGGGCGAAGTTGAAGACGAAGATGGTGTCGACGATGAGTGAGGCAGCGACGTGGCGTTGCCCATGCTGCTTTCCCGCATTAGCTAAATCATTTTAATATTTCTTATGGTTCATCGTGTGATTAGTTGGTACCACTCATCTCTGTATGCTTTGGCTCGGTGTGTGACCGTCCACCAGCTAGCCCTGAGGGCCATCCGGCCAGGGGTTGTGCTGATGAGAGGCATGGCAGCAAAAGGCCACTTCGTTGCCACGAGCCTCGCACATGGGGCCTGCCCGGTTGTGTTTGTGTTTTTCGGCCAGCTCAGGATGTTGGCCTCGCAGCGTGCGTGCCACCTCACACGTTACCCGGGCATGGGAGCAAATGGGTTCCCGGCTCCGGGTTCACCCCAATTTGTCCCAGGTTGCTGGGCACGGACGGGTGGGTCCTCGGGTTGGGTTATGTCAATTTGTTCTGGTATATAATGGGGGTGGTCTTTTTCTTCGCTCGCCCCATGCATCGTTCTCTTCTTGTCGCTTGCAGAGCCTCTCCTAGCTTTCTCGGTGATGGTGCTTTGCTTGCCATTTGTCGGACTCGATTTCGGCAGATCTTGGGTAGGGGGTCTCGAGCTAGTATCCTTGACATGATGGTAATTGAGACATGGGTTTTTACCCATTTGGGATCTCCTAAAAGATAAAACCCTAGGTCTTACTTTTGTTTATTGATTTGGGATGGAGTACAAACTACAGGTGATATACGTCGAGACCGTTGTGTATCATCTACGAGCCCTACCCATTGGTTTATATAGGTACTGGAGGGTCTAGGGTTACAACTTAGTTGGTTACTAAGGAGAATGTGTTGTAGATGACTTCTAATATCTTGGAGTATACGTCAAGTCTTCACGAGTTACCTTTTATATGCCATGGGACGTCTTGATTTGGCCCACAGGTGAACCGACATGGGGGTCGTTGGCCTGGCCCACCTGGCCGAGAGGCGACATGGTGAGTGACCCTAAATCCGGGACACCATCAGTAGTCGATGAACTACTCCGCAAGTCCGAGACATTCCTTGGATCTTCCATATGTTCTTCTTCGGTTGTTGATCTTGAAAACTAGTTCAATGAATCTTCCTTTACCCAGCCCATATCCAGGTGTTTCATGCCGCCTCAGTTTTCTGTCGAGGTAATTGTCGGGTCCATGCTCCTTTGGACATGGGGAATCTTCCCATGCAGCTTGTCCTTAGCCTACGGAGTATTCCAACATCATGCCCAAATGATAGCCTGGACTAGCTATGACAGTATAGACCTTTTCCGTCCATCAACACATGTGGCAGCGAGGTGCCTATGTCCCTATGGACAACATAATGTGCAGATGTGGGTAAGGGTCCCACTCAACGTCACGTCCCATCAAAAAGTGATATTGTGCCTCAAGGCACTAATTAACCGACCACCCCTCGATTTTCATGCAAAGCGCATGGGAAAACGATGAAATTAATCATCATAGGGCGAGGGCATGCCATCGCTGCTTCGCAAATCACTTGCATAAAAAGGGCATGGTCACGAGAAGGGAAAGGTTTAGGTCCTTGCATCCTCTTCCCTCATCTTCTTCCTCGAGCACTCCTGCATCCCTTCATCCCCCTCACCCTCTACCTTAGTGTTTGTCAATGGTGGGCGGTCGCCAGTAGAAAAGATTCGGGGCCATGGGCTCTGCCGCTGCCTCGTCTTCGTGCACAACCATCACTATTGAGGGGGAGTGGAGGCCCTGCACGGTGTCCCAAGCCCAGCTAGACCAGCTGTCAGGCGCTGGTTACATGTCGCGGTCGGAGGTCGCATATGCGCGCCCAGGTTTGATTTCAATCGGGCAAGACCTCTTTCAATAATCTTCTCCCAATCCTCGGGAGAGCGAGTGGGTATGCTTCATCCCTTTTCTTATCAGGGGCTTGGGTTTTCCAATTCACCCTTTCCTGAGGGGGGTGCTGCATTTCTATGGCCTCCAATTACATCATCTTTCCCCCAATTACATCCTTCACATGGCATGCTTTGTGAAGTTATGTGAATCTTTCCTCGAATGTTTGTCGCACTTCGGTTTATGGTGCAAGTACTTTTGTGTCCAGCCGTGCATGAGGGGCGGTGTACTGCTAGATTGCGGTGGTGCTGTTATTGCTACTCATGATAGAGTCGTTGGGTTCCTTGAAGAGGAAGGGTGATATAGTACAGCAGCAGGAAGTATTTCCCTTAGTTAAGAACCAAGGTTTATCAAACCAGTAGGAGGCAACACACGAACAATTTTAGCAGCACCTACACACAAACATAACAATTTCTTGCACCCCAACAAAGGCAAGGGGGTTGTCACTCCCCTTGTTCTTGCCATTTACAAGATTAGAAGCAGATAGTGTTATGCAAAGCGGTAGAAAGTAAACAACAAAAAAAAAGAGCAATTATGGAGACTTTTGTATTGATGGAAAATAGACCTGGGGACCATAGGTTCACTAGTGGCATCTCTCTCGAAAGCGTAGCAACGGTGGGTAAACAAATTACTGTTGGGCAATTGATAGAATTTCACATAGTTATAATTGTGATCATTCATGGCATAATCATTACATAGGCATTACGTCAGTGACAAGTAGACCGTTAAACTTACTGACGTCTACCACTATTACTCCACCCCAAGACTGCTATCCAGCATCCATCTCAAAGTATTAAGTTCATACAAACAGAGTAACATAATAAGCATGATGACATAATGTAGATATAATAAGATCATTAATATGACTGAACCCCGTCGTTTTATCCTTAGTGCCAACAACACAATACATTCCTGTGCCCTTTCTATAACTAGGCAAGATCACCGCAAGGTTGAACCCACTACTATGCACCACTCCCTCTGAAGATCTACTCATCCAATTGGCCAAAGAAGACTTATAGATCGGAAATCATACATAGCTATAAAATTATGCATAAGAAAGTATTCAAGATATTCAAAATAGGTCAATGAATAATCTGATCATAAACCCAGAATTCATCAGAGTCCAACAAACACATCACAAAAGATTACATCGGGTTGATCTTAGAGAAGATCATTGTATTAAAGATCAAAAGAGAGAGAGAAAGCCATCTAGCTACTGCTATGGACGCGTACGTCTTGACTTGAAGAAACTACTCCCACATCATCATGGAGCAACAAGGTTGATGAAGATAGCCTCCCCAATGATTCCCCCCTTCGGCGGAGTACTGGAAAAGGGCTCCAGATGGATCAAGGAAGAATAGAGGCTTGAGGCGGCGGAATAATTGTTTCGGGTCTAGCTCTGAGGGTTTCAGAATATATGTGAATTTATAGGCCAAGATTTAGGTCGGAGCTACATGGAGCCCACAAGTCAGGGGGGCTTGCCTACACCCCTGGGCATGCCGACCTAGCTTGTGGGGCCCATGTGGGTCTTCTCGTTCTCCATGAAGCTTCTAGGTTCTCTTATGTTTGAGAAAAAATCACCGTAAAGTTTCATCGTGTCTGGACTTCTGTAGGTATGGTTTTTCTGCGAAACAAAAAGCATGCAAAAAAACAAGAACTAGCATTGGGCACTAAATTAATAGCTTAGTCCATAAAAAATATAAAATCTCATATAAAGCATACTAAAGTGATAATATAATTGCATGAAACAATAAAAAATTATAGATACGTTGGAGACATATCGACAAGCTTAATTCCTACTCGTCCTCGAGTAGGTAAATGATAACAAAAGAATTTTTGATGTTGAATGCTACCTAACATGTACTTGATCAAGTAATGCATTTGCGGTATGAATATTCGGAAATGAGTGATTCAAGGTAATAGTCTATCAATTTGACATCAAAACAGTAATACACAAGCATAGTAGCAACCAATCATTGCTTTCAAACTAAAGATGCTAAAGAACGTTATCCCTACCCAATTAATCATGTAAGCATAGCATGCTTAGTCTTCCAAGCAAAAAGATATCTACCATGAACACCCCGGTGCCAAACCAAGCAATTAAATCATACTTTTTCTCGCTTCGGCTTTTCAACTCCCACACAATACTTGAGCGTGAACCAAGGACTTAGCACTTTGGATGGCAAAGAGAGTGACGATGGGGGTGATACGTCTCCAACGTATCTATAATTTTTGATTGTTCCATGCTGTTATATTATCATTCTTGGATGTTTTAAAATCATTTTATAGTCATTTTATACCATTTTTTGGTACAAACCTATTGACATAGTGCCAAGTGCTAGTTGTTGTTTTTTGCATGTTTTTTACATCACAGGAAATCAATACCAAACGGAGTCCAAACACAGCGAAACTTTTTGTGGATTTTTTTGGACCAGAAGACACCCAGTGGGCCGGAGAAGCGCCTGGGGGGTGCTCCGAGGGAAGCACAACCCACCAGGACGCGCCTGGAGGCTCAGGCGCGCCCTGGTGGGTTGTGCCCACCTCGGGTACCCCCTGAACCACCTCTTTGCTCTATAAATACCCCAATATTCCAGAAACCCTAGGGGAGTCGACGAAAATCAATTCCAGCCGCTGCAGAGTCCAGAACCACCAGATCCAATCTAGACACCATCATGGAGGGGTTCACCACTTCCATTGGTGCCTCGCCGATGATGCGTGAGTAGTTCTTTGTAGACCTACAGGTCCGTAGTTAGTAGCTAGATGGCTTTCTCTCTCTCGTTTGATTCTCAATACAATGGTCTCTTGGAGATCCATATGATGTAACTCTTTTTTGCGGTGTGTTTGTTGGGATCCGATGAACTTTGAGTTTATGATCAGATCTATCTTTTTATCCATGAAAGTTATTTGAGTCTTCTTTGATCTCTTATATGCATGATTGCTTATAGCCTCGTATTTCTTCTCCGATATTTGGGTTTTGTTTGGCCAACTTGATCTATTTATCTTGCAATGGGAAGAGGTGCTTTGTAGTGGGTTCGATCTTACGGTTCTTGATCCCAGTGATAGAAGGGGAACCGACACGTATGTATCGTTGCTACTAAGGATAAAACGATGGGGTCTATTTCTACATAAATAGATCTTGTCTACATCATGTCATCGTTCTTATTGCATTACTCCGTTTCTCCATGAACTTAATACACTAGATGCATGCTGGATAGCGGTCGATGTGTGGCGTAATAGTAGTAGATGCAGGCAGGAGTCGGTCTACTAATCTTGGACGTGATGCCTATATAATGATCATTGCCTGGATATCGTCATGATTATTTGAAGTTCTATCAATTTCCCAACAGTAATTTGTTCACCCACCGTTTGCTATTTTTCTCGAGAGAAGCCACTAGTGAAACCTACGGCCCCCGGGTCTCTTTTCCAATATATTTGCTTTCAAGATCTGTTTTGCTATTCGCTCTTTTATTTATTTGCAACTTTTATTTTCAGATCTATTAAACCAAAAATACAAAAATACCTTGCTGCACTTTATTTTATTTGGCGTTCGATCTATCAATATTTACTACTCTCTCATGTCCGTTTGCCAATTTTTGGCGCCGTTGCCCGAAAGGGATTGACAACCCCTTTTACACGCCGGGTTGCGAGTATTTGTTATTTGTGTGCAGGTGCTGTTTACGTAGTGTTGCTTGTTTCTCCTACTGGTTCGATAACCTTGGTCTCATCACTGAGGGAAATACCCACCGCCGCTGTGCTGCATCATTCCTTCCTCTTTGCGGAAATACCGACGTAACTTCAAGCCGCATCAGGGGGTTTATAAGGGAAGACAAAAAAGTATAAGAATGTCTCACATCAATGAGGTTTGATCGTTAGGCAATGGAGAGGCCTTACAATCGATATCAATGCGAGGAGTAGGGATTGCCATGCAATGGATGCACTAGGGTTATAAGTGTATGAAAGCTCTCTATATGAAACTAAGTGGGTGTGCATCCAACTTACTTGCTCATGAATACCTCGAGCATTTGGGGAAGCTCGTCATCGGAATATGCAAGTCAAGTTCTAGTAATGTAAAAAAATCCCGGTAGTATATGCAAATGAAAATCATGGAGACTCTCTATATGAAATGCATGGTGCTACTTTGAAGCACAAGTGTGGTAAGAGGATAGTAGTGTGCCCCCTATCTCTTTTACTTTTTTTCCTTTCTCCCTTTCTTCTTTTTTCTCCTTTTCTTTGAACGGCCTCACGGACCTCATCCCCTCTTTTTTGAGGAATCATAAGTATCCTCCAATTCATTTCCTCACGAATAGGGGCACACTCTAATAATGATGATCATCACACTTTTATTTACTTACAACTCATAAACATATGAAACAATATGATGACTACAAATGAATGCCTCTGGCAGTGTACCAAGATGTGCAATGATCTAGTGTAACATGTACAATAATGATGAACAGTGGCTTTGACACAAATATCATGTCAGCTCTATATGATCATGCAAAGCAATAAGATGAATGAATGCTCAAGTCATATGAATTGTAACAATGGAAGTTGCATGGCAATATATCTCGGAATGGTTATGGAAATGCCATGATAGGCAGTTATGGTGGATGTTTTGAGGAAGGATATAATGAGGCTTATGTGTGAAAGAGTGTGTCTTTCACGGGATATGGATGCATCGGCAAAGTTTGCACCATGTATCGAGGTGAGAGTGGGCAATGCACGGTACCGAAGAGGCTAGCAAAATATGGATAGGTGGAAGTGCTTATAGTCCAAAAACTCACATTAGTCATAAAAAACTCAAATACTTATTGTGAAATCCTATTAGCCCTCAAAGCAAAGCACGCCTCTCATGCCCCTAGGGAGGAGGTTGGGAGGAGTTAACCATCGCGCGCCCCCGATTTGAACAACACAAAGGATATCAATCAAGGATGAATAATGCTCAAACTTCCTAACATGCCAAAGACTAACACTTTCATGAGTAAAGACGCACAAACTTTAACACCAATATTCTTACTAAACCAAAATCATTCACTACTACACCCGCATATCAACTTCCCAATATCGGAAAACTTTTGCAAGGAATGAAACATACCATATTCAATGATCTACAAGTTCATGCAAGTTTTTATTATACCACTGTTGTATACCTATCATTCTTGGACCAAACATATAACTCATGCCAATTACCACTTCCTATTTAACTCTCAAAATGATATAAGTGAAGCAAGAGAGTGCAAATAATTTCTCTAAAATATAGCGCTGCTCAAACATATATAAGTGAAGTACTAGAGCAATTGCCTCAACTCAAAAAGATATAAGTGAAGAACAATTGAGCATTCTATAAATTTAAGATGAATGTGTGTCTCTCATAATAAATGTGTCCAGTAAAGGATGATTTTTAAGATCAACAAACAAACTAAAATAAAAGCACAGATGCTCCAAGCAAAATACATATCATGTGAAGAATAAAAATATAGCTCCGAGTAACATACACCGATAATTTGAAGACGAAAGAGGGGATGACATCCAGGGCATCCCAAGCTTAGACGCTTGAGTCTTCCTTCAATGTTACCTTGGGGTGACTTGGGCATCCCCAAGCTTAGGCTCTTGGCACTCCTTATTATTCTTCATAGTATTATCACACCCAAAACTTGAAAACTTCATTCACACATAACTTAACGGAACTCATGAGATATGTTAGTATAATAAAATAAATTCTGAAAATTTAAGTCGATGTGAAATTTTTGCATAGAAGTACTATGCAAAAATCTCAATAACTGATCATGTTCCAGTACAGAATGACAATTCATATACTGGACGCAAAAATATCTGTTTCTGCACAGAACCAAATAAACAAGCATCCATATCACCCTAAAGGCTTTATTTGGCATAAAAATTGAAATAAAAGATACACACACAATTACTACAGTAGCAATAATCATGTTTGACACATTGAAATAAAATGATAACTATTGGGTTGTCTTCCAACAAGATCTTTCTTTATAGCCATTAAAATATGCTTGAGATTTTAATGTTGCTCACATAAATGGTAAGAATTGAAACATAAAGAGAGTATCATATAGCATGTAACTAGAACATTTAAGCATAACCCACTTCCTATGCATAAGCATTTCATAATTAAACAAATTATCAGATAAAGCAATATTTGGCATATTGTAACATCCCAAAATTCTCCAACTTTTGGAATGTTAATAATAAGATATCATTGAGTGAATTGGTATGATTTTCAGGGGAAATTAAAACTTTTTGAGTCTTTATTTAAACCCTTTTCAAACAATGTTATAAAAGTTTGATATTCTTTTATCCAATAAATCTTAGTGAAGGTTTATTAAAAAAATCAAAATGGATTTCATTCACCTAGCCCTTCTGAAATATTTTGAAACCACATCCAAATAGATGAGCGAGCATAAAGTTACCTTTTCTTTAACACAATCAATTTCAGCATTAATAGTATTCAAGAAGGGTCTACCAAATATAATGGGACAAAAGTTATCTTGTTGTGATCCAAGTACTAAGAAATTAGTAGGGTATTTAATCTTACCACACAAGACTTCAACATCTCTAACAATCTCAAGCGGTGAAATAATATCTCTATTTCCAAGCTTAATAGTAACATCAATATCTTCAATCTCAATGGGTGCAATTTCATTCATAACTTCTTGATATAGAGAAAACAGAATAGCACTTACACTCGCACCCATATCACACAAACAATGATAACAAAATGATCTCCAATTATAACAGAAACAACAGGCATGCCAACTACATGTTTATTCTTGTCTAACATATCTTGTTCGTTTCTAGCAGGTTTATCATAACATGTGAATTGATTGCTACTTTATCATGATGAGTTTTATGAGAAAGAGTTGCTGTTATGATGCTAGAAAAAGTGATTGAAATTATCATTGATTAAACTTATGCACTATGCTAGTATTCACACTTCATAAATTATTTCCTTTATCATTTACCTACTCGAGGACGAGCAGGAATTAACCTTGGGGATGCTGGTACGTCTCCAATGTATCTATAATTTATGAAGTATTCATGTCATGTTTACAATAATTTTATGTGGTTTTGGTGCACTTGTATATGACTTTTATATGATTTTCATGGACTAACATATTGACCTAGTGCCCAGTGTCAGTTGATGTTTTCTGCTTGTTTTTGGTTTTCCAGAAAATCCATATCAAATGAAGTCTGAATGCAACGAAACTTTTTGATGATTTTTTCTCGAAGGAAAGGGACCCAGGAGGCTTTGGGGGAGTACCAGAAGATCCACAGGGGCCCCACAAGGAACTAGGGCGCGCCCAGGGGGTGGCCGCACCCTAGTACCTTGTGGGCTCTCCGTGGCACCTCTTTGTGTCATTCCAACGCTGAAAATTCATATATATATATATATATATAATATATATATATATATATATATATATATATATATATATATATATATATATATATATATATATATATATATATATATATATATATATATATCGTTGGAAAGCTCTTGACATTTACATTACAATCATATAATTTATTTTTGAAAAAAAAATATGGTTTAAGAGCAGTTTTGGAAAAACCATTTTTAAAAAAACCGAAAACGTGAATCGTATTTTGGAGTTAATTTTCAAACGGTTTGTCGGAATTGAGCAAATGAGATGGCGTTGGAAAGCTTGTAAAAATCCGCATCTTCCATATATACAATGTTTTATAAAAAATTGTGATTTAAAAGTAATTTGAAAAATGGTGAAATTCTGGGCGAAATGTATTTTTGTGATTTTTTGCAAACGGTTTGTTGGATTGACGCAAATGATACGGCGTTGGAAAGCTATGAAAAATGTGCAACTTTTTCGTATAGAAATGTTTTTCTAATTCCTTACGGTTTAAACTCGAATTTGAATACGGCCAAATTTGATTTTGAACGCGGTTTTGTTAAAAAGTTTGTCGAAATGGGGCAAATAATATACCGTTGGAAAGCTATCAAAAATGCAAAACTTAGTCATGTTGAAAGTAGTAATTTTGAATACGGTGAGACTCATCGTGCTGTTTTTCTGTCTGAAAAACAGAGTACTCATACTGATATATGTGTGTGTTTGTACTGAGGTATTTTCACAGATTGGACTTTACTCTGTTTTTTTGTATGGTTATCCTCATAACTTTTCAACGGTTTATGTTATCATCGTCCTTGAACTTATATGGTTTATATCATTGAACTGAATGATATTTTTTTCAAAAAGAAAATGTTTTGTGTGTTTATTTTTCTAACTCTTTTTTTTGCAACGGTGTTTTGTACTTCTCTCGTTTTGTGACTTGAACTTTTAACATATGAGTTTTTGTGTGTTTTTTGAATTTCCTGGATTTTTGCATTCAATCGTTGTTGAAACATCGGACATGTCATTATTTGCACTTCACACTTCCGCATTTCTATTTATTGGAAACGGTTTTTTTCTTTCTTGTTTTTAATTCAAACTGATAATTGTTTCTTGTTCGAACTGATCATTTATTTTTTAATTCAAATTGATCATTGTTTTTAATTCATAATTTTTTAATTCAAATTGATCATTGTTTTTAATTTGATCTGATCATTGTTTTTAATGCAAACCGATTTTTTAATTCAAACTGATCATTATCTTTAAGATTGCAAATTATAACGTAGACTTCTCTAACCTTTTGGCTAGTGAACTTTCTTCTATCTATCATAAGAACAGATACAACAGATTCGTTTGAATTGTTGCTCACAAAAAAAGGGCTACTCTTGCTTTACGAAGTGTTACGAAGAGTACTACAAAGACTACTATAAGATTTGTGAACTCAAGGCCGTCAATAAGTTGTACTGATCCACATGGGAAGATTTGCTACGTACACCTTATGGAATCATACAAGATACCATTTTTTCATCTTTTTTATGCCATAACTACACATCAGCAAGTCTAGCAGTGCCACCTCTCGACATAGTCTCCTTTGCGCTAGTTACCAGTCTTGTTCCTTGGCGAAGCCTCAATTCCTATAAGATCAAAAGGGCAGGCATGAGAGAAAGATAAATGGAACACTACTTGTGCAGTTTCATATTTTTTTGGCATCCTGTAGTGGTTATAGTCCTCTAGTTACAACATTTCGATAAAAAAAATCATGTGTTTTGCTACAGATTACATTACTTGAGAATTTTTTTGTCTTTTTTCAATTTTAGGTCACGGAGAACCAGTAAGTTCTACTACTGGTGTAGGCCAAGTTCAAGGACTTTGCTGGCGACAAACTATGACAGTTATCCAGCGGCACCAATAACCTGAAAATGTTTTTTCCTGAGAACACACATCACAATTTTTGAAATGCATCAGTACACGCACATTTTCATTATTCAGAAGCAATCAAACATGCTAAATAGTACTCATGTACTTACTGGAACCACACATATCCTAAAATATTAATCTTGTACTTACTGGTACAGATCAAAGTTTCCACTTGGGAAATGAAGTTCTCCAAAACATACTAAATTCTCATTTCTACAGTTTTCAGTTCACATGTGCAGCATCAACGGAAGAAGTAACTGCCTGTCAACAGCACTCAGCGGTATATTATTCAGCATGACAAAATTGAATGTTCAACATTAGATGGGAACTTGGACGGGGCGCAGTGCTCTACTCGGACGGCGCCCAGTGGTCAACTTGGATGGAGGAGGCTGCCGTTGCGCTAGGGAGGTTCCGCACCTGCATAATTTCCATAAGGGGATTACGGCCATCTCCCCTGTCTACAGATGGCGGCACTGCAGGCCAGCAGTTGCTGCTCCTCGAAACAAAGAGAGGGAGAAAAGGCAGGCCTATGGCCGAGCACAACGCCAACTTGATATTCATCAGTACTACTATGACTAGACAAGAAAGTATTTAATTTTAAACACTAAATGAAATCCGGATAGTCTAGTCAAAATTGCAATCTGGAGCTTTAGTCACCTCCCCATGACAAAGAGTGAAGGATACAAAGTAGTACTACACGTTTCTTAAACACTTTGACTAAAACCATAGCTATTTGTAGGCCTGTTGTCCTCCATGATGGTCTTGTGATTACTTAAATGGGTAGCCACGGTCCAATGTTCTAAACTGTACAAAAACTCATGTTTTGACAGTTTAAACGCCTCCCACCTCCGGCCGCCGCGCGCCTCCCACCCCCGGCCGTCGCGCATAACTACAAGTTCAACTTCGTTCAACAACAAGAAAATCCATTTATACTCCTGTATACACCCAACAAGCATCAAATTCCATATACCTAAACTTCCATTTATTGATATAGTTGAACTTATTTGTTGTTAATGTACATGGACTTCGTAATTAAACATCAAAACTAAGAGAGATAACAGTCATTGAACTGAAACAAAATTAGGAATTCAATTGGACTAAATCAAGAAATTAGCTGATTGTGCCACAAGTTAGTCAATGTGGAAGATCATTCCATTTTGCTATCTCTCTCTCTCACTCACATCAGCCTGCTGCAGCAACAAACAGCAGCAGCGCACCAACGCAAGCAGCAGGGGCTTCATGCAATTTTTTACTTGATTTTTTTGATTGAACTGAGCTTGAATTTTTCACTGAACTTAGCTTAAACATCGCCAGAAATTAGTTGAACTTTTTGTACTGAACTTAGCTGAACTTAGCTGAACTTTGTACAGGGATCCACATTTTACCTGAACTTTTTTAGAGGGATTTGCATGGCTGGCCGGTGGTGAAGGCGGGGCGAGCAGAGGCACAGGAGGACCTACTGGATGTTGTCGCCATTGCAATTGTACTCTAGAAGGAGGAGGATGATGGGAGCAAGCCTCTATTGGCGCAATCGCACGGGACACGTCGGGAGTGCGGCCGCCGGTGGCAAGGACCGGCCATCCCTCGGTGATCCACCACCGTGGCTAGCCTCAAGACAGAGTTGGCGCGCGAGGCAGCAGTGGGACAGTTGTGCGCGAAGACCGGAGGCGCTCGGAGGTAGGTGGAGGCGCTCGGAGGCAGGGGCTAGGCGGCGCCGCACTGAGGGAGGCAGGTCGTGGCTGTGGCGTGCTGGGGTAGGGGGCCTACGGCGGCGCACAGGGGAAGAGAGGTCATGGTGGTGGCGTGCTGCGGGAAGGGAAGGAAGGAAAGAGAGAGGGTAGGGGGAGGAGGAGTAGGTGAGCTGGGAGAGAGGGGCGGCTGCGGACGCGCTGAGCAGGGCGGCGAAGGCGCGATGGGGGAGGGGCGGAGCGAATGGGAGGGGCCGGCAGGATGGCGCGCTGGGGGAGGGGGGGCGGCGGCGCACTAGGCAGGGGCCGGCGGAGGCGCGCTGGGGGAGGGGGCCGGCGGAGGCGCGCTGGGGGAGGTGGCCGGCGGTGGCTCCCTAAAGTAGGTGGTCGCGGCGACGGTGGGGGGGATCGCGTTGGGGTCTGTTAGTTTTAGATCAGTCGGATCGCTCCTATACAGAGCCGATAGTAACAGAATATTATTATGTTAGAATAGCTCTGTCCTATATATATATTCATAAACCCCCGAAAGTTAACCTAAAACTTTGACTCCACCGCCGCAAGCCTCTTTCCCAAACAGATCCCATCTAGAGCCCTAGTCCGGCACCCTGGCGGAGGGGGAAATCATCATCAGAGGCCATCTTCATCATCCCGGCGGTCTTCATGACGAGGAGGGAATAGTTCAGCCTCGGGGCTGAGGGTATGTACCAGTAGCTATGTTTTTGATTTCTCTCTCTCGTGTTCTTGATTTGGCACGATCTTGATGTACCGCGAACTTTCTTAATATAGTTGGATCATATGGTGTTTCTCCCTCTCTATTTTGTTGTGATGAATTGAGTTTTCCCTTTGAGGTTTCACTATTATCGGATTGAATATTTTGGATTTGAGAACACTTGATGTATGTCTTGCGTGTGGATACCCGTGGTGACAATGGGGTGTTCTATTGATTCACTTGATATATATTTTGGCAATCAACTTGCGGATTTCTGCGGTGACATTGGGGTAATCTAGGCATAGAGGTTGATGCACGTTTTCGTCCTATATTCTCCGGTAGAAACTTTGGGGGCACTCTTTGAAGTTCTTCGTGTTGGACTGAATAATATGAATATGAAGTTGTTTGATGCATATTGAATAATCAACTCACGGATACTTGTGGTGACATTGGAGTATCTAGGTGACATTAGAGTTAGTTGATGCATATCATATGGTGTTATTCTAGTACGAACTCCAGGGCTGTTTGCGACACTTATAGGGATGGCTCAATAGATTGATCATAAAAGATAACTTTGAGGTGGTTTCATACCCTACAAAAATTTAATCTTATGTTCTCCGCTAGATAGGAACTTTGAAGTGATTCTTTGTCGCATGTTGAGGGATTGTTATATGATTCAATTATGTTAGCACCGTTGAGAGATTGCACTAGTGAAAGTATGAACACTAGGCCTTGTTTTCAAGCATTGCAATACCGTTTGTGCTCCATTTTATCACTTGCTACCTTGGTGTTTTTATTATTTTCATATTACAAAAACCTATATCTACTATCCATACTACACTTGTATCACCATCTCTTCGCTGAACTAGTGCACCTATACAATTTACCATTGTATTGGGTTTGTTGGGGACACAAGAGATTTCTTGTATTCGATTGCAAGGTTGTTTGAGAGAGACCATCTTCATCCTACGCCTCCCATGGATTGATAAACCTTATGTCATCCACTTGAGGGAAATTTGTTGTTGTCCTATAAAACTCTATGGTTGGAGGCCCAACACGAGTCTACAAGAATAAGTTGTGTAGTAGACATCAAACTCTTTTCTGGCGCCATTGCCGAGGAGGTGAGTGCTTGAAGGTATACATTTAGATCTTGCAATTGAATCTTTTAGTTTCTTGTTTTATCTCTAGTTTGGTTTTGTAAAAGAAAACTACAAAAAAATATGGAATTGAGGTTGTCTCATATTCTTCATCTTTATAATGTCTTTCTTGAAAATTATGGATCGGAAAATGGTGCCAAATTGTTAGAAGAAGAATTCAATAAAATGTTTGGCATACAATCTTTGAATTATAATCATGAGTGCAATGTAGCTAGTATGAATTCTTTGAATATCCATGATGTTAATGATATGAAAAGCCATAAGCTTGGGGATGCTATGTTTGATGAAGATGATCTTTTTAGTCCCCCTAGTTTTGATGAGAAAAATTATTATGATGATTGCATGCCTCCTATTTATGATGATTATATTGATGAAAGCGGGTTTGGAAGAGTGTCAACTCTAGGAAGTAATGATACCACTATTTTGGAGGGTATTCAATCTTATTGTAATAATTATGAAAGTGGATTCGGAGAGGTCATGACTTTATTTAATGATGATTCCACTATTTCGGAAGAGGTTTCAATTGATTATGACAACAAAGTTGCTATCTATGATGATTATGGTGATGACATGTATGCTATAAAGAATAATGATAACCATGAAACTTGTCATCATGATTTTAATGTTCAATTTGATTATGTCAATCAAGTATCTCATGATAGTTATTTTGTTGATTTTGCTCCCACTACTATTGATGAGAATAAATTTGCATATGTGGAGAGAAATAAAATGTCCATGCTTATGAATCATGAAAAGAATGCTTTATGTGATAGCTATATTGTTGAATTCATTCATGATGCTACTGAAAATTACTATGAGAGAGGAACATATGCTTGTAGGTATTGCAATAATAGCATGTTTCCTCTCTGTGTTGAAAATCTTGAAGTTTTGCTTGTTTTGCCTTCCTATGCTAGTTGATTCTTGCTCCCATAAATTGTTTGCTCACAAAATCCCTATGCATAGGAAGTAAGTTAGGCTTAAATGTGCTAGTAATATGCTTCATGATGCTCCCGTTATGTTTCAATTCTTTACTTTTATGTGAGCATCATTGAAATCATCATGCCTAGCTAAAAACACATTAAAGAAAAGCGCTTGTTGGGAGACAACCCAACACGTATGCCTACTATTTTTGTGTGTTCACATGATTAAGCTACTATAGTAATCATGTTCTATAGCTTTTGTTTCAATAAAGTGCCAAGTAAAGCCTTCAGGATAGTGTGGATGATAGTTGACTTGATTATGTGCAAAAACAGAAACTTTTGCACCCAGTAACCGAATTGTTTAAAAATCACTAGAGCGTCAAAAAATTCTGATTTTTTTACACATCATTGATACACAAATTGCCTAATTTTTCCTAATTTTCAGAATTTTTGAATTTACAGAAGTATGGTCTTCTTTCAGATAATTACACATTGTTCTGTTTTTGATAGATTATGTCTTCAATGCATAGTTTGCTTGTTCTATAGTTTCTATGGCTTATATTGGTCAATATAAATTGTGGAAATGATAAGGTACAGTAGGCATTGTGTGAGATTATGAATCTTTTCTTGACAGTACCAAAGTGAATGATTTGCTCTTTATCATACTAACCCATCTCATGAAGTTCCGTTAAGTTTTGTGTGATTGAAGTTTTCAAGTTTTGGGTGAGATATCGATATGAGGAGAATAAGGAGTGGCAAGACCCTAAGCTTGGGGATTCCCAAGGCACCCCAAGGTAACATTCAAGGAAGACCCAAGCACCTAAGCTTGGGGATGCCTATGAATCTTGTCTTAACAGTACCAAAGTGAATATTTTTTTGTTTATCATACTAACCTATCACATGAAGTTCCGTTAAGTTTTGTGTGATTGAAGTTTTCAAGTTTTGGGTGAGATATCGATATGAGGAGAATAAATAGTGACAAGACCCTAAGCTTGGGGATGCCCAAGGCACCCCAAGGTAATATTCAAGGAAGACCCAAGCGTCCAAGCTTGGGGATGCCCCGAAAGGCATCCCCTCTTTCGTCTTCAACATTATCGGTAACCTCACTTGGAGTTATATTTTTATTCGTCCCATGATATGTGTTTTGCTTGGAGTGTCATTTTATTTTATTATGATTTACTTGATGTTATTTAGAATAATGTTTTGTATCTTTTATTTCAATAAAAGTGTCAAGAATAGCCTTTACCCTGCTTATTTTGCAAGTCTATATGTTGTTGTTTGAAAACAGAAAGTTTTCTATTAATGTCTGAATTATTCAGAAAAGTCAGAACGTGATAAAATATTGAAATTTTTAAACAGTAAGATATGAGAAATTTTATACAGTGTGGTAATTTTTCAGAATTTTTGGAGATAAAGAAGTATGAATCTTCTTCTATCCTTTACAGACTATTTTGTTTAGACAGATTGCTGTTATGTTTGCGTTTTCTTATGTTTGCTTGTTTAATGATTCCGTTTGAGGATAGGAGTATTAAATATGCAGAGACATTTAATAATAATTTTAGTGATTTGTTACAGTAGAGAATGATAAGGTTTTGCATTGATTTATACTAACTTATCTCATGAGTTCTTGTTGAGTTTTGTGTGGATTAAGTTCTTAAGATTTAAGGAAACCGTGATATGAGAGGAATTAAGGAGACACAAAAGCTCAAGCTTGGGAATGCCCGAGGCATCCCAAGTTAATATTCCAAGAAGTCTCAAGCATCTAAGCTTGGGGATGCCCCGGTAAGCATCCCACCTTTCTTCTTCAACAATTATCGGCCAGTTTTGGTTGAGCCTAATTTTTTACTTGTTGATAACCCACAAGTATAGGGAATCGCAACAGTTTTCAAGGGTAGAGTATTCAACCCAAATTTATTGATTCGACACAACGGGAGCCAAAGAATATTCGCAAGTATTAGCAGTTGAGTTGTCAATTCAACCACACCTGAAAGACTTAATATCTGCAGCAAGGTGACCAGTAGCAAAGTACTATGATAGTTTGATAGTAACGGTAACAGTAGAAATAGAAACAGTAGCAATTTTGTAGTGATTGTAACAGCAGCAACAGCGAAAGTAACTTAGCAAAGATCAATATATGAAAAGCGTAGGCATTGGATCAACGATGGATAACGTTGGATGATATTCATCATGTAGCAGTTATAACCTAGAGCGACACAGAACTAGCTCTAATTCATCAATGTAATGTAGGCATGTATTCCGTATATAGTCATACGTGCTTATGGAAAAGAACTTGCATGACATCTTTTGTCCTACCCTCCCGTGGCAGCGGGGTCCATAAGGAAACTAAGGGATATTAAGGCCTCCTTTTAATAGAGAACCGAAACAAAGCATTAACACTTAGTGAATACATGAACTCCTCAAACTACGGTAATCACTGGAAAGAATCCCAATTATCATCACCTTGGGGTATGCGGATCATAACACGTAATAGGTGCATATAACTTGCAAGATAGGATCAAGAACACACATATATTCATGAAAACATAATAGGTTCAGATCTGAAATCATGGCACTCGGGCCCTAGTGACAAGCATTAAGCATAGCAAAGTCATAGCAACATCAATCTAAGAACATAGTGGATATTAGGGATCAAGCCCTAACAAAACTAACTCGATTACATGATAAATCTCATCCAACCCATCACCGTCCAGCAAGCCTACGACAGCGGTGAGCATCATGAAATTGGCGGTGAAGATGAGTTGGTGATAACGACGGCGACGGATTCCACCCTCCGGAGCCCCGAGCAGACTCCAGATCAGCCCTCCCGATGAAGAACAGGAGGTGGCGGCGGCTCCCTATAGTAAAACACGATGAGTCCTTCTCTCTGATTTTTTTCTTGCTGAATAGGTATATATGGAGTTGGAGTTAGGGTTGCTAGAGGTCCATGGAGCCCACAAGCTCGCAGGGCGCTCCCTGGGGGGTAGGTGCGCCCCTGAGCTTGTGGCTCCTGGGTAGCCCCGTCTGGTATATTTTTCCACCAGTATTTTATATATTCCATAAAAAATCTCCGTAAATTTTCATGTCAATCCGAGAACTTTGATTTCTGCACAAAAACAACGCCATGGCAATTCTGGTGAAAACAGTGTCACTCCGGGTTAGTTTCATTCAAATCATGCAAATTAGAGTCTAAAACAAGAGAAAAAGTGTTTGAAAAATTACATACGACATAGACGTATCAACTCCCCCAAGCTTAACTCATTTCTTGTCCTCAAGCAATTCAGTTGACAAACTGAAAGTGACAAAGAAAAACTTTTACAAACTCTGTTTGATCTTGTTGTTGCAAATATGTCTAACCAATGTTCGGGTTTTCAGCAAAGATTATGAATTAACCATATTCACAATAACACTTAGGTATCACATTTACTCACATCAATGGCATAACTAGTGAGCAATAATAAGATATCTCGGATGACAACACTTTTTCAAAACAATCATGATATAATATGACATAATGGTATCTCGCTAGCCCTTTCTGAGACCGCAAAACATAAAAGCAGAGCACCTCTGAAGTCCAAGCACTGACTGGATATTATAATTCATGGCAAAAGGGATCCAGTCATGCTCATACTCAACATCAACTAAACACAAAGCATATAAGTGACAATAGTGCTCTCCATCTGGTGCTTTAATGAGAAGATGATGACTCAACATAAAAGTAAATAGATAAGCCATTCGTAGAGGTAAGTTGGGATTTGCAGAGGTGGCAGAGCTCGCAGTTTTTAAAACAGAGATGAATATAATTTTGGGAGGTATGCTTTCATTGCCAACGTAGCGACCAAGAGTTTTCAACATCTTCCATGCTAAACACCTTATAGGTGGTTTCCAAACAGAAAGGTGAAGTTTTACTCCCGCTCCACCAACAAACACAAGCTGTAACACCCCTAGTGGTTGGCTACAGTAATCCCCTTTTGATAATGCATGTCATCATGATCAATAGTGCCTAAACATCATTTGGATCATATCCCTTTTCAATTCAAATTCAAATGGAAATTCAAACTAAAGGTGAAAATAAAAATTGTTCAAATTTGAAAACTAAAATGTTCATAATATTGTAAATAATTCAGAGACAATTCTAAAATTGTAGTCAACATTTACTAAATTAATTAAGTGACTCTAACAACAACAAAACAGAGATACTTAATCCATATTCATTTATTTAAAATCCAAATAAAATTCATTTGCCTCCAAACCAATTTCTAGCAGTGACAAATATTGCACTATATTTATGTGGCTAGTTCACATATTTTATAAAGCTATATATGAGCCCACACATTTTTGCAAAGTAGTGAAACAAAAGAAAACAGAAAACAAAAACAAATAAAAGAAAACGGCCCACTGTGCGTGGACCGCGAGTGCACAGTGCGGCCCAGCCCACTCCCCACCTCGTCTCCCTCCTACTGCTCACGCGCGCGCTGTCGCCGCGCCCGCACGCCGCGCGCTGGCTCCCCACCCTCTCCTTGGTCGACAACGCGATGCCGCACCCTCTGTGGAGGATAAGTGCAGAGCCCCGCGACCCCCTGGCGCCCCGCTCGCTCACCCTCCCCTCGCTCTCTCTCTCTGTTCCCCCAGATCCCGATCGCGCCCGTCGCCATGGCACCGTCCTAGCCGCAGCCACCGTCATCCTCTCGCCGCCTCTCCGTGTCCCCGAGCTCCGCCGTGCTCCTCTACCCCTTCTGCGCCGACGAACCGAAGACGAGGAGCTCTGCATAGCCGGACTGCCTCGTCTTCTTCCCCTACGGCCGCCGCCGAACGCCTCCTCGATTCGCCGTCGTCGAGCCTCCCCGAGCATACTCTAGCACACCTGCAGCACCGCGGTGAGCTGCCGCGTCGATCCCTCCTCTCCCCGCTCTTTCTCCGTAGCCGTAGCTGCCGCCCCCATCTCGCCCGAGCTCGCCGCTGTGTAGCTCGTCGCCGGCCTCGTTCCGGCGACCAAATGTCCCCGTGCTCATGCCCATCTTGCTCGTCGCATCGAGTAGGCCCCGCCTAGCCACTTACTTCGATCGCGCGCGCACCGTAGCCCCCATCCCGTAGCACGCTCGAAACCACCACCGCCAACCATCGTCACCGGCAACCCATCCGATCTTCCTAGCTCCGGCCATGGCCACCACCGAACGTGGCCTCGAGTGCTCGTTCGAGCAAGCCAAACCCCGGCCAAATTGGTGCCCCGTAGAAGAAATCCGGGCTCGCCGGAGTTGTCGCCGTCGTGCGGCCTCGCCGCGTACTCCGGTGGCCGGCGCCCAGCTGGTGCCGACGTGGCACCGCGGGCCCCGCACCCTGCGTCGCTGCAACTGGGTCCCACAGGGCCCAGTTGACCCGGTCAGCGCGGCCCCGCCCGCTGACATGTGGGGCCCTTCCTTTTTTTAATGTTTTAAATAAATAGATAAAAGTTAATTAATCTGTTAATGCTAATTATGTTGATTAGTTAGTTAGTTAGACACTGACTAGTAGGGCCCACCATCTAATTAAGTAGTTAGATTAAATTTAACTCTGTTTAATGCTAACAGAGGCTGACATGTGGGTCCTAGTGACCCCACATGTCAGGTTTGACCTGGCCGGCCGGTCAGTTGACCTGCTGATGTCATCATGATGTTCTGCAGACATCACAATGCACTGTTTCGGATAATGTTGATTTAAATAATTAAAATAAATCCAGAAAGTGTTTAAAACTTTAGAAAATCATATAAAATAATTCGTAACTCGGATGAAAAAGTTTTATACATGAAATTTGCTCAGAACGACGAGATGAATCCGGATACGTGGTCCGTTCGTCCGCCACAGGTCCCTAGCATAGTGAACATGCAACCGTCCCCCTCCGTTTCCTCTGTCTGAAAATACCAAACTTCGGGAAAACATTCCCGGACGTTGTCCCTCTTCGTCTGTATCACCGAGCAATGCGATAGGTCACCCCTAGCACCGCGTATCATCATGATTATGTTTTGTGATGCTTTGTTTGCTCCGTATTTACTGTTTCTTCCCCCTCTTCTCTTCGGTAGACCCCAAGACCGATGCCGATGCCCCTGTAATCGACTACGTCACCGACAACCCCTCCTTCTTGACTGAGCAACCAGGCAAGCACCCCCCCTTTGAGCATGCCTATATCGTCGATTCTCTTCTCTCTTATGTTTGCATTAGAATTGCTACTGCTGCTGCTTTACCTATTCTGATGCATAGCCTGTTTATTGTAACCTGCTATTGAAACCTTACCTGCTTATCCTAAACTGTTTAGTATAGGCTAGGTAGAGACTTACCAGAGAATCCAACTTGTCCCCAGTTGCCCCGCTGGATTATCAGATGACTCGATCAACGGGATCGACAGCCAGACCCCGGCACTGCACAACACCCCCTTAGTTGTACGACACTGCAGCGTCACCATCGAGTGCCGAGGGTGATACCTCGTATAGCACTCCTGATGTTAACTCTGTAGAGTAGCTATTTGGTCATGGTCATCGAGGGTGATTCCTCCTACTCCACTTTCGATACAACCCTGTCGCGCAACACTTCAAGTGTGAACCTCGAGGGTGATTCCTCTGAGTTCACCTTGATGGATACATCGAGTAGGAATCCAACGAGGGTGATACCTCGGATTCCCCTGATGTTATGGACACACGGACACTTGGACTGTACTACTGATACTTGGATAGGCGGGTCAACCCTGAGGGGTACCCGCGAGTGATGTGGAGACGGGTTGACCTGGATGGTGCCCGAGTGATGAATACGAGGCGTGGCCGGGCATTCTTGGCCCTTGCCGCAAGTCCTCGAGACGGGGCGACGGGGTCACATCGATCATGAGTCTCTGCTCGTTACCGCACCCCCAATGTACTAACGATTTGGATATGTGATCTGAGTGGGCCTTTGGCCCGATAGCACTAACCATCACGCGGGAAAAGTTATGGGCACTCTGCATCGTATGCATCAGCCGAAAGCTCTGTCAGATGTCCAGTTCAGCATGGCGGCACGGACGGACCGGCGCCATCCTGTAGTGGTGGTGCCTGGCTTCACCGTGTGCGCAACGACCCGGAGTGCACAGGGCGATGGCCCAAGACCCCTGAGTGCTTAGGATATAGACCGACGGGGACCTCTCTGCTGAGCTCTAGGTAAGGTTGCGGTGTGTCGTTTGGCCGAGGCCGGGCATGACCCAGAATAGTGTGTCCGGCCAGAGTTAAGCGAGCAAGGTGGGTAAGTTGGTGCACCCCTGCAGGGAAGAACTAATCTATGCATAGTCGGATCCTCGGTAACGGACGCTCGGAGTTGTATCCCGATCGATACAACTAGAACTGGATACTTGTGATGAGAAATGGATAGTATGGCTCTGGGATTGCTTTCTCGCAGGGAGTCGAGAAAGGATCTCTAGCTGAGGTTGAGACTTAATGATACTACTACTTTATACTGTACTAGTCTACCCTCTTCTAATGCTGCATGACCTCTGAATATGCTAGTCTTCGATAGGACTAGGCCTTCTCTCTATTCTAGCATTTCTACAGCCCAGTCCACATATACAGCCTCCCTTTGAAAATGTTGCATATGTAGTGTAGATCCTTGCTTGCTGAGTACTTCGGATGAGTACTCACGGTTGCTTTGCTTTCTCTTTTTCCCCATATCTGTTTGATGCGATCAGATGATGGAGCCCCTGAGACAGCTGCCCCCGCCGATGATCGCTGCTACTACCACCTCGAGAGTGGTTACTTCTATGAGCTGGCCGGCGACCAGGAGTAGGATCGGAGGGTCCCAGGCAGGAGGCCTGCGCCTTTCGATCGTAGCTTTTGTTTTGCCTCGCCTTTCTATAGGCTTATCTGTTTCTGTTTCATAAATGTACTAAGATATCTGATGCTTCCGCTGATGCTTGTATGCGAGCTTATGTATTCGAGCCCTCGAGGCCCCTGGCTTGTAATATATAGCTTGTATGACTTTATTTATGTTTTAGAGTTGTGTTGTGATATCTTCCCGTGAGTCCTTAGGCTTGATCATGTGCATTTGCGTGTATGATTAGTGCACGATTGAGCCGAGTGCGTCACTGTAACACCCCAAAAATCGGGTTATCGATTTTTGTGCTGTTATTCCTTCCTAGCTTTTCTCTCCCGAATTTTTCCTCTGGAATCTGGTGAGTGACCAGGTGAATCCAGACAATCCTCAATCTCTCCATGAATTTTTCATGTTCTTGTGCCAGTCAAGTTTCCGTCTGTAAACCCCGAACCTCATTTAAACCCTAGTTCCAAAATATCGGAACTAGAAATCCTGCCTTTGTGTTTACAAAGGAGCTATCATTTTTCTTGCTCAGTTGGTCCTCCCAAAATTCCCGGAGATCATCCTTCACTCATAAGCCCTAGATGTGCTAAAATATTGCCAAGTCATATGCAATATTTCTCATCTAGAATTAATTCCTTTTTCTGCCTTTCCGAGGAATTAAATCCAAGAAAATATCTATCCATCTCCAAAGTTCATGAAAACTTGTGGAGATATCCTTTGTGATTATATTGAGCTCTCATAAAAATATTGGCCATAATTAAATAGTGGAAATTGTACTTTCCTATTTTAAGCCAATATTTCAATTTGGGGCCTTTCCAAAGGAACTACCATTTTGGTAGTTAGGAAAAATCCCAAATAAATTATGGAGCTTGTCCTATCCATATATTCACCATTTCCATCAAGATCTCAAGTTCCACCCATTAAATTTTGAGCACAACACCACTTTGCAAATTCTGTCCAGATTTTCAATTTGCAAAGGAAGTGCTTGATTCCTTGATCTCCTTGGGCTGAAATTTTGTAGGGTGATTCATTATGATAAATTACCCCTGTATACCAAAAATCAGCTCATTCCATCTAGGCAATCTTCCTCAGGAAATCATCTAAGTTTTTGTCCAGATTGCATCTCTGTGAAGGAAGTACCCTCATAGATGATCAATTTGAGCTGAAACTTTTCCAGCTATCTCTCTTGATCATATCCTTGCTGTCCACCAAATATCATCCAAATCCATCTATCCATGTGACCCCTACTTCCCCATTTGCATTTTTGGTCAGTGTGCCAAGTTGCAAAGGAAGTGCTAGTTCTGGTTTTCCAATTGATCTGAAATCTTGCCCAGTTAGTCACCCTGGCAGATGATTAATCCTGGCGCAAGATCATGCCAAGAGGAGCACTGTGGTCGCCACTGCACATATCAAACACATTGCCGCCAGAAGTGTTTGACCCAGGCAGTGGTCACACCAGAGCTCCCTGTTCATTCTCGTAGGGTCAAGTCAACTCACGGAAGTGTGGAGAACACGCTGGACATGTTTTGGCATGAGGTGCATCGTGGCAAGACCCTGGCCGCGTGGTGACCACGCCTGAATGCTGCCAAACCAGTGCACTGTGCATTGGTTTCGTCGGGAGCTTGTCTCCAGCCCCTTCCAGCGCGTCCGGGAGTGTCGTCGAGTTGCCCACTGCCCTCGCGCACCGTCTTGAGTTCTCTCCACCCCGTCCCGAAGCTCGTAGAAGCTCCTGCCGCCCTCGAGTGCCCTCTGGACATCGTCGTTCTCCATGAATCTGGAGACCTCATCCCTCGTCGCCTAGCCCTCCTCCTCGACTATAAGTACCGTGCCCGAGCTCCTCCCCGGTCACCAGCAGCCTCAGCGCCCCTCCCCTCGAGCCCCAGCCCCCTCCCCGAGCTCGGAGCTCCTCTGCCCCGCCATGGCAGAAGGTTCGGCCACCGCTCCCCTCGACCAAGCCGGCGCCTAGGCTCCCTCCCCTCCCCTCTGAACCTCGCCCCGGCCACCCCTACGGCTCGCTGAGCGGCCGCCGCCCCCACTTTAGCAGCGGAAAGCACCGCCAGAGCTGCTTCCCCTGGCGCCCATCTCTGCCGCCCTCCGGCAGTGGTCGCGGCGCTGCCGGCTGGCTCGCGTAGCCCCACCGCTGCCCTTGGGTGCGGTGTGGAGCTCCGGGTCGGACGGGCCTAGCGGCGGCCCTCCCCATGCGGCCAGTCGACGGCGGCGAGTGGTGCCCGAGCTGCCGCGGTGCCCCTCTATTTCGGTCGGGAGTGAAGGAGGCGTTGACCAGTATAAATAAGAGAGGAGAGAGAGATAAGAGAGAGAGAGATAAGGTGGGGCCCGCCGAGGCCCACCTGTCAGGTTTAAGTGGAGGTGCATTTTGAAGAATACGCTTTCGGTGTATTGAAAGCGTAAACTCAGAAATGCGCTTTCAGTTTATCCCAGCCGCCAGCCGAAGCAGCTAATTTGTGAACGTTCACTGTTTAAGGCAATTCTCTGCCTAAAAAGTGAACGGCCACAACTTTTTAACCGTAACTCCGATTGAGGTAAAACCAACGCCCACGTCTTCGTCTTGTCGAGCCCGTTCCGATGGCGTCATTTTCATAATGTTTACACACTGTGAAAATGACCATTTTGCCCTTGCCCTACGATCAGCCCCTCCGAGAAGGAAACGTTTCCGGCAAATCTTTCCGGAGTTTTATCGCACTTCCAACCGGCGTATTCCTCTACCCAGGCAAGCCAACCTCTTCCATGAGCTCCGGACTTGCATGATGAATTTGCTTGCACCCTGTGTGTTCATTGTAGTACATCTGTATCACCTGTTAGCCTGCACTTGCATACACCTATTATGTCATCTGTTTTAGATGTTAGCATTACGTTTCATCTAATATCATGCCTTGTTTCCATGCCATGCCCTGCCATGCTAGTAACAATATTTTGGATACCGGTATCATGTGAGTACCATGATCTGATATCTTGCCATGTTTGTCAACGTTGTAATGATTCTGCTATGCTGATGTTAAGTGGTTGTTCACACTTATAATTGTTAAGGTAATGGTGAGATGATGGAGATATATTGATAAACCTAGTCGGTTGATCAGAGTCACCTGTCCGGGCTTATTAGTGCAACCACATTTGCCGGTATGGGACGGCCTTGACTTGGTCTGATCGCATGCTCTTCCACCGGTACCACCAAAGAGGGAGGGTTATGCGCGCGCGCTACCCTGGCCCGGTAGGCGGCGATAACCCTGTGAGCCCAGTTGAGTTGTTTGGGTACCCGTCCCCGTTTGGGACAGTTTAGTTTGGCCAGAACGCTGGCAGGTGTCTTGAGGACACGGGGCCACCCAGGGCTTGACTTCAAGAGGAAGTGTGATGGCCAGTGGTACGATGGAAGAGTCACGGGTCAGACAGGTTTCGTCGGAACGTCGTTGGTCCACCCGAATGGGAGTACGAGGCCATGAGTTCCGTGGTGTGGGTAAAGTGTACAACCTCTGCAAAGTGTAAAATCTATTCGAATAGCCGGGTCCATGGTATTGGACAGCCCGTCCAGACCTCTATAGGATGGTCAACCACAATAATGACAATAATGATGAAAGTATTAGCCGGGCAATCTTGCAGTAGAGACACATAGACCTCGGGTGAGGTCAGAGATATGACATGACAGCCATGAAATGGCTATGAGTTGAGTGGTCAGGTGATCACATGGTTTGGATAGGATTTGGATCAGACACAGATTGGATCATAAGAAGATTTGGAGTATGAAACATTTACTTCTTTGCTGCATTTACTTCAACATTCATTTTGTCAGATAAGTCTGTTATAACATGATAATTAATCTTATTAGCTAGGAATATTATGCCATGCATGACTCATGCTTTACTGTTAAATATCATGCCATGTTTAGGATTAACTCATGCATATCATAGGGCTTGCTTTGTCATCAACTTGTTTGGATGCTATGTATTTGGTTGTCTTGCGAGTACATTCAAAGTACTCACCTGGCCTTGCACGTGGCCAGTTGCAGGAGAAGATTCGTCGTGCTAGATCGTAACCCAGCCAGTCCTGTGAGTTGTGGAGCCTAGCCAGAGACGACGTGCCACTTAACCAAGACCTCCGCTGCCATTTAGTTAGCCTTGGAGCTATGTAATATTGTTGTAAGCAACAGTATTGTAATGCTCCCTTCTATTTAATAAAGCCATTTTGTGCCTGGAATTGCTGTATCATGTCGTTGACGTGCGCCAGGTCTTATCCTGGGGCTGGCGTGCGTCGGCCCTCTATCGGGGTGCCACAAGACTTGGTATCAGAGCCAGGCTGGCTATAGGTTACCCTAGCACCAAACCACCCCTATATTTTCAACCGGTAGTGAGCCCAATAGATTTTACCCATCCCTGGCATCCGACATGGCCCCTGTTGATCAACAGGCGGCGCAGTCGGAATGGACGTGTCCCTGCCTAGCTGTCCACCCACCCAGCCACCCCGGAATAGACCGCGACCCTACCCAGCTGTCGGCCGTGCCGGCGTATCTTCTACCCGGCACAAGAAGGATCCAGGCCATACTGGTGTGTTCCAGCCCGACTGCCTATTTAACCCTCGCAGCCCTCCCCATTCAGCAAGCCAGATTCTCGCAAGGAAACCCAGACCAGCATCCGCAAACCCGCAGCCATGGCCAGTTCCTCCAAACCACCCACTTTCCATAGCCGAGTTGTGGCTGATGGTTATTCCGGCTTCCCGCCCATCCTTTCAAGTATGCTTACCCAAGGCCTTGGCCATAGTACTCCTCCGGTGTATCTGGTGTTCCAATCGGAACCCGTTCCCCACCTTTGCCGATTCCATGCAAAGGTGTTTATCGACCTAGGTCCGGCAGCGGATGGGAAGCCCATGAAGTTTCAGGGCAAACCCATGCCCACCCCCGCGTTGGCTGTCCAGACAGCTGCCGCGGAAGCCATCACCCGTCTTCGCTTTCATTTTTCGCAAGTAGCGGAGATGCAGGAGTTCCGCTATCTTCCCTCGTCATCCGACTCAGGTTGCGAGTTCTCCAGCACAGTTGAAGATGCTGACCCAGCAATAGCTCGCCTGGTTCAGTTCATTGCTGCCCAGGGACTACTGCTCTCCGGCATTCTTAGAGAGTTCCAAGCCATTGACCGTGACACCACACGGGTTGTTACGGGAGCATACCGTGCGGCCCGTCAAGCTGCATCCCCGACCACTCGTTCCCTGCTGCCAAATCCAGTGCCACCTTCGCAGATAGTACTACCCTCTCAACCTGTGAACCCATGTCTACCCGGCATCATCCACCCAAATTCCATTCGAGGAGTTATCCGGCGTCTTCGTCGTCAAGATGTGTTTCGTCAAGTTCCAGCCGCAACTCAAGCAGTTGTGCCCCAACCCATAGAGGTGTCCGACGATGAAGATAGAAGTTGGCTCAGCCTGCGTCCCCCAGGAGAGCCCCAGCAAGAGTAGGCCCATTTGTGGTTCTGGCAGTGAGTATAGCCAGTTGAGGCCGCAAGTGTGTTTGTTGCAAAGACTGTTTCTTCGTCCTCGTCTAGGATTAGGATCCTGTAGTTCGGAGTGAGTTGTTGCTATTAGCCGCCTAGTAAGGTTGTGTGCTTGTAATGCTTGTATTGCTTGTGCCCGTGTGCTGTTGTTATATTATGTATGCTTGTTTGCTCTGTGTGTTTAGTCCATCTGTCTCTCTGTTAAGCAGAAATGTTTAACAGAGCTGGCAGTGGATTCCTAACAAGATTTTAGTCAATAGAGCACTTACACTTAATAACATTGGACTCGCCCAGAGTTCCTAATAAAATGCGAGCTGGTGTAGGTGTATGTATACCAGGAGTGCATACACCCACTAGCATTAAAACACTTTAGTGTAATCTGCTCGATATGTTCTTGTCTTTGTCTGTATTTTGCTACGATGTGCATTCTGCATATGTCGTTCAGCAAGGAGCAACCAGCAGCATGGCTTCCACACTGGTAGTGCTCCGCTGACCACACCGCACTAACCACAGACCCAGCGACGCCTCTGTCACCATCTTGCTGACCAGTCACCCCCTCGTCCGCCGCAGCTCGCGCTTATTCTGCCGGCCTAAGACGGTGTAGATGATCACCAGCCACCGCTCGGTTAGCGGCATCCCGACGATCATCGAGGATCATCGCACACAGCAGCAGCGAGAAGCCAATCAATGCTGCCAGCAGACTCACCATGAGGATGGTGATCAGCTCCGAACCCACGTCCGCCATTGACGCCTTGCCTCACGCTCCTGCAACCCAGAGGAAGAATAAGTGAGGTAAGATGCGAGGTGGAGGAAGAAGAAGACTGCCGTCGTTTTTATAGCCCAAGTCCGGTGTACGGTGAGCGAGGTCCAGGAGAACCGCGCGTCGCTCGATCATCGGCGTCCAGGAGGCGAATCCGCGAGCAGTGCCGACCGGCACTGGCCCGCGATGGGAGTGCTCTCTGCGTTGGTCCCATGCACGCCGCGCACTATCACCGTAGGGAGCTTTATGCCCAGGAGCTAGGCGTGCGCAGTGCCTAGCCGCACTCGGGACTGCGCGGGAGCGAGAGAGAGGCGATGGTTGGAGAAAGAAGAAGGAGGCTGCCAGTGGGTCCTAGGCCCACCTGCCAGCGAGAGGGGCCACTGTTCACTGTGGTGTCCCGAGCATTTTTGGAAGAAGGAAATTCTGCTTTTTCTAAAAATATCAGGGCTACCCAGCGGCCCCTACCGTGAAGTAAATCCCACGATATCCGTATCTCGATCTGGGTGTACCAATTTTCGGTACTTTTAACTCGGTTGTTTTCAACCACAGGGTTAAAACCCAACCCAGAGGTTTATTTTTCCAGGAGGCATAATTTTTGTTCCGAGCTAACCCTAGGAATCTCGAGGACGAGATTCTCTTAAGGGGGGAAGGTTTGTAACACCCCAAAAATCGGGTTATCGATTTTTGTGCTGTTATTCCTTCCTAGCTTTTCTCTCCCGAATTTTTCCTCTGGAATCTGGTGAGTGACCAGGTGAATCCAGACAATCCTCAATCTCTCCATGAATTTTTCATGTTCTTGTGCCAGTCAAGTTTCCGTCTGTAAACCCCGAACCTCATTTAAACCCTAGTTCCAAAATATCGGAACTAGAAATCCTGCCTTTGTGTTTACAAAGGAGCTATCATTTTTCTTGCTCAGTTGGTCCTCCCAAAATTCCCGGAGATCATCCTTCACTCATAAGCCCTAGATGTGCTAAAATATTGCCAAGTCATATGCAATATTTCTCATCTAGAATTAATTCCTTTTTCTGCCTTTCCGAGGAATTAAATCCAAGAAAATATCTATCCATCTCCAAAGTTCATGAAAACTTGTGGAGTTATCCTTTGTGATTATATTGAGCTCTCATAAAAATATTGGCCATAATTAAATAGTGGAAATTGTACTTTCCTATTTTAAGCCAATATTTCAATTTGGGGCCTTTCCAAAGGAACTACCATTTTGGTAGTTAGGAAAAATCCCAAATAAATTATGGAGCTTGTCCTATCCATATATTCACAATTTCCATCAAGATCTCAAGTTCCACCCATTAAATTTTGAGCACAACACCACTTTGCAAATTCTGTCCAGATTTTCAGTTTGCAAAGGAAGTGCTTGATTCCTTGATCTCCTTGGGCTGAAATTTTGCAGGGTGATTCATTATGATAAATTACCCATGTATACCAAAAATCAGCTCATTCCATCTAGCCAATCTTCCTCAGGAAATCATCTAAGTTTCTGTCCAGATTGCATCTCTGTGAAGGAAGTACCCTCATAGATGATCAATTTGAGCTGAAACTTTTCCAGCTATCTCTCTTGATCATATCCTTGCTGTCCACCAAATATCATCCAAATCCATCTATCCATGTGACCCCTACTTCCCCATTTGCATTTTTGGTCAGTGTGCCAAGTTGCAAAGGAAGTGCTAGTTCTGGTTTTCCAATTGATCTGAAATCTTGCCCAGTTGGTCACCCTGGCAGATGATTAATCCTGGCGCAAGATCATGCCAAGAGGAGCACTGTGGTCGCCACTGCACATATCAAACACATTGCTGCCAGAAGTGTTTGACCCAGGCAGTGGTCACACCAGAGCTCCCTGTTCATTCTCGTAGGGTCAGGTCAACTCACGGAAGTGTGGAGAACACGCTGGACATGTTTTGGCATGAGGTGCATCGTGGCAAGACCCTGGCCGCGTGGTGACCACGCCTGAATGCTGCCAAACCGGTGCACTGTGCATTGGTTTCGTCGGGAGCTTGTCTCCAGCCCCTTCCAGCGCGTCTGGGAGTGTCGTCGAGTTGCCCACTGCCCTCGCGCACCGTCTTGAGTTCTCTCCACCCCGTCCCGAAGCTCGTAGAAGCTCCTGCCGCCCTCGAGTGCCCTCTGGACATCGTCGTTCTCCATGAATCTGGAGACCTCGTCCCTCGTCGCCTAGCCCTCATCCTCGACTATAAGTACCGTGCCCGAGCTCCTCCCCGGTCACCAGCAGCCTCAGCGCCCCTCCCCTCGAGCCCCAGCCCCCTCCCCGAGCTCGGAGCTCCTCTGCCCCGCCATGGCAGAAGGTTCGGCCGCCGCTCCCCTCGACCAAGCCGGCGCCTAGGCTCCCTCCCCTCCCCTCCGAACCTCGCCCCGGCCACCCCTATGGCTCGCTGAGCGGCCGCCGCCCCCACTTTAGCAGCGGAAAGCACCGCCAGAGCTGCTCCCCCTGGCGCCCATCTCTGCCGCCCTCCGGGCAGTGGTCGCGGCGCTGCCGGCTGGCTTGCGAAGCCCCACCGCTGCCCTTGGGTGCGGTGTGGAGCTCCGGGTCGGACGGGCCCAGCGGCGGCCCTCCCCATGCGGCCAGTCGACGGCGGCGAGTGGTGCCCGAGCTGCCGCGGTGCCCCTCTATTTCGGTCGGGAGTGAAGGAGGCGTTGACTAGTATAAATAAGAGAGGAGAGAGAGATAAGAGAGAGAGAGAGATAAGGTGGGGCCCGCCGAGGCCCACCTGTCAGGTTTAAGTGGAGGTGCATTTTGAAGAACACGCTTTCGGTGTATTGAAAGCGTAAACTCAGAAATGCGCTTTCAGTTTATCCCAGCCGCCAGCCGAAGCAGCTAATTTGTGAACGTTCACTGTTTAAGGTAATTCTCTGCCTAAAAAGTGAACGGCCACAACTTTTTAACCGTAACTCCGATTGAGGTAAAACCAACGCCCACGTCTTCGTCTTGTCGAGCCCGTTCCGATGGCGTCATTTTCATAATGTTTACACACTGTGAAAATGACCATTTTGCCCTTGCCCTACGATCAGCCCCTCCGAGAAGGAAACGTTTCCGGCAAATCTTTCCGGAGTTTTATCGCACTTCCAACCGGCGTATTCCTCTACCCAGGCAAGCCAACCTCTTCCATGAGCTCCGGACTTGCGTGATGACTTTGCTTGCACCCTGTGTGTTCATTGTAGTACATCTGTATCACCTGTTAGCCTGCACTTGCATACACCTGTTATGTCATCTGTTTTAGATGTTAGCATTATGTTTCATCTAATATCATGCCTTGTTTCCATGCCATGCTCTGCCATGCTAGTAACAATATTTTGGATACCGGTATCATGTGAGTACTATGATCTGATATCTTGCCATGTTTGTCAACGTTGTAATGATTCTGCTATGCTGATGTTAAGTGGCTGTTCACACTTATAATTGTTAAGGTAATGGTGGGATGATGGAGATATATTGATAAACCTAGTCGGTTGATCAGAGTCACCTGTCCGGGCTTATTAGTGCAACCACATTTGCCGGTATGGGACGGCCTTGACTTGGTCTGATCGCGTGCTCTTCCACCGGTACCACCAAAGAGGGAGGGTTATGCGCGCGCGCTACCCTGGCTGGTAGGCGGCGATAACCCTGTGAGCCCAGTTGAGTTGTTTGGGTACCCGTCCCCGTTTGGGACAGTTTAGTTTGGCCAGGACGCTGGCAGGTGTCTTGAGGACACGGGGCCACCCAGGGCTTGACTTCAAGAGGGAGTGTGATGGCCGGTGGTACGATGGAAGAGTCACGGGTCAGACAGGTTTCGTCGGAACGTCGTTGGTCCACCCGAATGGGAGTACGAGGCCATGAGTTCCGTGGTGTGGGTAAAGTGTACAACCTCTGCAGAGTGTAAAATCTATTCGAATAGCCGGGTCCACGGTATTGGACAGCCCGTCCAGACCTCTATAGGATGGTCAACCACAATAATGACAATAATGATGAAAGTATTAGCCGGGCAATCTTGCAGTAGAGACGCATAGACCTCGGGTGAGGTCAGAGATATGACATGACAGCGATGAAATGGCTATGAGTTGAGTGGTCAGGTGATCACATGGTTTGGATAGGATTTGGATCAGACACAGATTGGATCATAAGAAGATTTGGAGTATGAAACATTTACTTCTTTGCTGCATTTACTTCAACATTCATTTTGTCAGATAAGTCTGTTATAACATGATAATTAATCTTATTAGCTAGGAATATTATGCCATGCATGACTCATGCTTTACTGTTAAATATCATGCCATGTTTAGGATTAACTCATGCATATCATAGGGCTTGCTTTGTCATCAACTTGTTTGGATGTTATGTATTTGGTTGTCTTGCGAGTACATTCAAAGTACTCACCTGGCCTTGCACGTGGCCAGTTGCAGGAGAAGATTCATCGTGCTAGATCATAACCCAGCCAGTCCTGTGAGTTGTGGTGCCCAGCCAGAGACGACGTGCCGCTTAACCAAGACCTCCGCTGCCATTTAGTTAGCCTTGGAGCTATGTAATATTGTTGTAAGCAACAGTATTGTAATGCTCCCTTCTATTTAATAAAGCCATTTTGTGCCTGGAATTGCTGTGTCATGTCGTTGACGTGCGCCAGGTCTTATCCTAGGGCTGGCGTGCGTCGACCCTCTATCGGGGTGCCACAGTCACAAGTTGGTATCAGAGCCGACTGCCTGTAGGAACTCCCGTTCAACTCCTTGACCGAAGTTGAGTCTAGACATCGAAAAACTAATTTACTAACTTGGTTGTGTGGCTTACGGGCCCACGTCGCCAATTGGGTGGTATTAGGATCTTTTATTCCACGTCTATACTTTGGGAATCTGATCTCTCTTCTATTCGGGTTA
The DNA here is from genome assembly GCA_011799875.1 of Thinopyrum elongatum. Classification (NCBI taxonomy): domain Eukaryota; kingdom Viridiplantae; phylum Streptophyta; class Magnoliopsida; order Poales; family Poaceae; genus Thinopyrum; species Thinopyrum elongatum. Next base: position 422,810,181 of record CM022299.1, read on the forward strand.
AATGAATTTTACTAACGCCGACACTTAGGATCTCGTAAATCTCGTCTACCCGGAGAGCTGGATATCTGTGCTTAATTCCTTACCATTGATCTGATTAGTCTGATAATCATTTTCCTTTCCATTGTTTTGTTTAACCTTTCCCTCCGAGTTGTATTATACTTCTCATTGTCTTTTGACAATCCTGAATTTCCTCTATTTTAGATGGATCGTTTGTTTCCACCACGCCCTACGACGCAGCTTGTGCTTCGCACTTGGGCTCGTGGTGCCCCTGGTTTTCCAGCTGTCCTGATCGCCCTCCTGACCAGGCTGGGCTACCGCTGGTACCCCGAGTACATGGTCTACGAGGACTACCGCGAGTTCAACCAGGAGCAGTACCATGCTGATGTTCGTATCTATGATCAGCGCGATGACTCAGACACTGAGCTGCACCTTTTCCACGGTATCGGCGTGACGATTGAGATGGCAGTCCATGATGCCACCTACTCTGCTGTCGCATGTCTCCGAGGAGAGTTCAGCGATAGCTTGGATGCCTCTGAGTTCTGATACATTCCGTATGCCCCTGCTGGAGATACTACTGGATACTACACAGCTATCTGTGCCCCTTACGAGCGTCGTCATTACGACCCGCACATTCTGATTCAGTGCACTCAGGCTCTGGATCGCACTGTTCGGGCTCTTGCCGTCGAGTTGGTTGCCACTCGAGCACGCTTCTACGATGCTATGACATAGTTGCTACCTGCTGTTCATGCAGGGATACATCCAGAGTACATCCTTTACCCGAGCAGGACTCAGATGTATGCTGGTATTGATTGGCCTACTGTTGGAGGTCACGCACCTCCACGTGGACCTCTTCTTTCAGCTCGAGACCGGGTTCTGCATCAGAGTGCACATGGAGCGCAGGATCCTTCCGCGACGAACATTCGTCATCCGCACGTGCAGCTACCCCGTTTCAGTGGATCTTCCCGACGTTGATGTAGCCTTTTGCTATGTCTCGTGGTGTACTTCCTTACCGCGTGCCTGCGCGCCGCCTACCATTTCTAGCTTTTGAATTTGCGCTATTATGCTATTCGCATGTACCCGACTCTGTGTATGGATCTGTATGTCTCAATTGACTACTGTTAAGTATCTAGTACACTGCTTAATTATTGTCGTGTTACATCATGCTTGTCGCTAAACACCCGCAACTGCTTTTACTGAACTACCCCCTGTTGAAACGTAGCAGGATGGTTAGACCAGGTGGTCGTGGTCGTGGTCGTGTCCCTGAACGCCCACCACCGCCAGATTATATGGCAGCTATGATGCAACAATTCAAGCTCAACCGCCAGTTCATGACTGGGATGATGACTCAGTTCCCTCATCTGAACAACCAGAACCAGAACCCTCCTTCCATAACTCTTCCAGAATTTATGCGTCTTAACCCCACTCAGTTCCGCAACTCTGAGAAACCACTGGATACTGATGACTAGATTCGCGATATCACTCACGAGATGGAGTCTGCAAATGTCTCCCCTACCAACTTTGTCGCCTTCGCTTCCTTTTTCTTAAAGGGTCCCGTTGCTCAATGGTGGGACACCCACAAACATACACTGCCTGCTGGAACAGCCATTACTTGGCCTGAGTTCCAGGCTGCTTTCCGTGCCTGATATATTCCTCAAGGAATCATGGACCGAATGAAAACCCAGTTCCGCAACCTCACTCAGGGCAATAAGACTGTCGAAGCTTATCAGCGAGAATTCCTTGACCTGTCCCGCTATGCTAAAGAAGACATCGCCACGGATGCCCGTAGACAAGAGAAGTTTCGTAATGGACTCCACGCAGACATCGAGCTTGCACTCGCTGCTCAAGATTTCACCGACTTTACTACTCTCGTGAACAAGGCTATTCTGCTTGAGACTGCTCAAATGAAGCATAAGGAGTCGCAGAAGCGCTATCGTGATGTTGGCTCATCTTCGGGCTCAACACAGAAGCGAAAAACATATGGTCGTGGACACGCTTACAACATTGATATTAAACAAGTCCAGAATCAACCTGCCACCGAAATGGGTACCCTTCCCGTTAACTCAGTAACTGCTTCTATTTTATTTAATTCAGCAGCATCACATTCATTCATCTCTGGAAAAATTTGCATTCATGCATGACCTTCATTATGAGTAAATGAATACTCCGTTAGTCAGCTGGGCTAGTGAATTACCGTGCCCAGACAACTCAAAATGCTGAGGCTAAAATATACACCTTGAATGCGTTGAACGCTTCTCCGCTTGAGGGGATCGAAAACATTCCAGCCGTTCGAGATTTTTCGGACGTTTCTTCGGAAGAACTTCCAAGAATACCCCGCTTTCTTTCAGTCTTCCTCTTAATTCTCGGGACGAGAATTCTTATTAGTGGAGGAGATTTGTAACACCCCCAGTGGTTGGCTACAGTAATCCCCTTTTGATAATGCCATGTCATCATGATCAACAGTGCCTAAACATCATTTGGATCATATCCCTTTTCAATTCAAATTCAAATGGAAATTCAAACTAAAGGTGAAAATAAAAGTTGTTCAAATTTGAAAACTAAAATGTTCATAATATTGTAAATAATTCAGAGACAATTCTAAAATTGTAATCAACATTCACTAAATTAATTAAGTGACTCTAACAGCAACAAAACAGAGATATTTAATCCATATTCATTTAATTAAAATCCAAATAAAATTCATTTGCCTCCAAACCAATTTCTAGCAGTGACAAATATTGCACTATATTTATGTGGCTAGTTCACATATTTTATAAAGCTATATATGAGCCCACACATTTTTGCAAAGTAGTGAAACAAAAGAAAACAGAAAACAAAAACAAATAAAAGAAAACGGCCCACTGTGCCTGGACCGCGAGTGCATAGTGCGGCCCAGCCCACTCCCCACCTCGTCTCCCTCCTACTGCTCACGCGCGCGCGCTGTCGCCGCGCCCGCACGCCGCGCGCTGGCCCCCCCCCTCTCCCTGGTCGACAGCGCGCTGCCACGCCCTCCGTGGAGGATAAGGGCAGAGCCCCGCGACCCCCTGGCGCCCCGCTCGCTCACCCTCCCGTCGCTCTCTCTCTGTTCCCCCAGATCCCGATCGCGCCCGTTGCCATGGCCCCGTCCTAGCCGCGGCCACCGTCATCCTCTCGCCGCCTCTCCGTGTCCCCGAGCTCTGCCGTGCTCCTCTACCCCTTCTGCGCTGACGAACCGAAGATGAGGAGCTCTGCATCGCCGGACTGCCTCGTCTTCTTCCCCTACGGCCGCTGCCGAACACCTCCTCGATTCGCCGCCGTCGAGCCTCCCCGAGCATACTCTAGCACACCTGCAGGACCGCGGTGAGCTGCCGCGTCGATCCCTCCTTTCCCCGCTCTTTCTCCGTAGCCGTAGCTGCCGCCCCCATCTCGCCCGAGCTCACCGCCGTGTAGCTCGTCGCCGGCCTCGTTCCGGCGACCAAATGGCCCCGTGCTCATGCCTATCTTGCTCGTCGCATCGAGTAGGCCCCGCCTAGCCACTTACTTCGATCGCGCGCGCACCGTAGCCCCCATCCCCTAGCATGCCCGAAACCACCGTCGCCAACCATCGTCGCCGGCGACCCATCCGGTCTTCCCAGCTCCGGCCGTGGCCACCACCGAACGCGGCCTCGAGTGCTCGTTCGAGCAAGCCAAACCCCGGCCAAATTGGTGCCCCGTAGAAGAAATCCGGGCTCGCCGGAGTTGTCGCCGTCGTGCGGCCTCGCCGGCGTACTCCGATGGCCGGCGCCCAGCTGGCGCCGACGTGGCACCGCGGGCCCCGCACCCTGCGTCGCTGCAACTGGGTCCCACAGGGCCCAGTTGCACCGGTCAGCGCGGCCCCGCCCGCTGACATGTGGGGCCCTGCCTTTTTTTAATGTTTTAAATAAATAGATAAAAGTTAATTAATCTGTTAATGCTAATTATGTTGATTAGTTAGTTAGTTAGACACTGACTAGTAGGGCCCACCATCTAATTAAGTAGTTAGATTAAATTTAACTCTGTTTAATGCTAACAGAGGCTAACATGTGAGTCCCAGTGACCCCACATGTCAGGTTTGACCTGGCCGGCCGGTCAGTTGACCTGCTGATGTCATCATGAAGTTTTGCTGATGTCACAATGCACTGTTTTGGATAATGTTGATTTAAACAATTAAAATAAATCCAGAAAGTGTTTAAAACTTTAGAAAATCATATAAAATAATTCGTAGCTCAGATGAAAAAGTTTTAAACATGAAATTTGCTCAGAACGACGAGACAAATCTGGATACGCTGTCCGTTCGTCCGCCACACGTCCCTAGCATAGCGAACATGCAACCGTCCACCTCCGTTTCCTTTGTCCGAAAATACCAAACTTCGGGAAAACATTCCCGGACGTTATCCCTCTTCGTCTGTATCACCGAGCACTACGATAGGTCACCCCTAGCATTGCGTATAGTCATGATTATGTTTTGTGATGCTTTGTTTGCTCCGTATTTACTGTTTCTTCCCCCTCTTCTCTCCGGTAGACCCCGAGACCGATGCCGATGCCCATGTAATCGACTACGTCATCGACGACCCCTCCTTCTTGACTGAGCAATGAGGCAAGCACCCCCCCCCCTTTGAGCATGCCTATATCGCCGATTCTCTTCTCTCTTATGTTTGCATTAGAATTGCTACTGCTGCTGCTTTACCTATTCTGATGCATAGCCTGTTTATTGTAACCTGCTATTGAAACCTTACCTGCTTATCCTAAACTGTTTAGTATAGCCTGGGTAGAGACTTACCAGAGACTCCAACTTGTCCCCAGTTGCCCCGCTGGATTATCAGATGACTCGATCAACGGGATCGACAGCCAGACCCCGGCACTGCACAACACCCCCTTAGTTGTACGACACTGCAACGTCACCATCGAGTGCCGAGGGTGATACCTCGTATAGCACTCCTGATATTAACTCTGTAGAGTAGCTATTTGGTCATGGTCATTGAGGGTGATTCCTCCTTCTCCACTTCCGATACGACCCTATCACGCAACACTTCAAGTGTGAACCTCGAGGGTGATTCCTCCGAGTTCACCTTGACGGATACATCGAGTAGGAATCCAACGAGGGTGATACCTCGGATTCCCCTGATGTTATGGACACACGGACACTTGGACTATACTACTGATACTTGGATAGGCGGGTCGACCCTGAGGGTTACCCGCGAGTGATGTGGAGACGGGTTAACCTGGATGGTGCCCGAGTGATGAATACGAGGCGTGGCCAGGCATTCTTGGCCCTTGCCGCAAGTCCTCGAGATGGGGCGATGGGGTCACATCGATCATGAGTCTCTGCTCGTTACCGCACCCCCAATGTACTAATGATTTGGATATGTTATCTGAGTGGGCCTTTGGCCCGATAGCACTAACCATCACGCGGGAAAAGTTATGGGCACTCTGCATCGTATGCATCAGCCGAAAGCTCTGTCAGATGTCCAGTTCAGCATGGCGGCACGTACGGACCAGCGCCATCCTGTATTGGTGGTGCCTGGCTTCACCGTGTGCGCAACGACCCGGAGTGCACAGGGCGATGGCCCAAGACCCCTGAGTGCTTAAGATATAGACCGACGGGGACCTCTCTGCTGAGCTCTAGGTAGGGTTGCGGTGTGTCATTTGGCCGAGGCCGGGCATGACCCAGAATAGTGTGTCCGGCCAGAGTTAAGCGAGTGTGGTGGGTAAGTTGGTGCACACCTGCAGGGAAGAACTAATCTATGCATAGCCGGATCCTCCATAACGGACGCTCAGAGTTGTATCCCGATCGATACAACTAGAACTAGATACTTGTGATGAGAAATGGATAGTATGGCTCTGGGATTGCTTTCTCGCAGGGAGTCGAGAAAGGATCTCTGGCTGAGGTTGAGATTTAATGATACTACTACTTTATATTGTACTAGTCTACCCTCTTCTAATGCTGCATGACCTCTGAAGATGCTAGTCTTCGATAGGACTAGGCCTTCTCTCTATTCTGGCATTTCTGTAGCCCAGTCCACATATACAGCCTCCCTTTGAAAATGTTGCATATGTAGTGTAGATCCTTGCTTGCTGAGTACTTCGGATGAGTACTCACGGTTGCTTTGCTTTCTCTTTTTCCCCATATCCGTTTGATGCGATCAGATGATGGAGCCCCTGAGACAGCTGCCCCCGCCGATGATCGCTCCTACTACCACCTTGAGAGTGGTTACTTCTATGAGCTGGCCGACGACCAGGAGTAGGATCGGAGGGTCCCAGGCAGGAGGCCTGCGCCTTTCGATCATAGCTTTTGTTTTGCCCCGCCTTTCTAGAGGCTTATCTATTTCTGTTTCATAACTGTACTCAGATATCTGATGCTTCTGCTGACGCTTGTATGCGAGCTTATGTATTCAAGCCCTCGAGGCCCCTGGCTTGTAATATATAGCTTGTATGACTTTATTTATGTTTTAGAGTTGTGTTGTGATATCTTCTTGTGAGTCCTTAGGCTTGATCGTGTGCATTTGCATGTATGATTAGTGCACGATTGAGCCGGGGGCGTCACACAAGCCATGGCTAGCCGAATCCTCGGGTGCCCTCCATACCAACAACAATCCGGGGGAGTTTTGTTTCATTATCATTTTTTTATCATAGGACTGGGCATCCCAATTACCAGCCACTTTCTCGTGAATGACAAGTGAATAAAAACTCATCATGAGAATAACCCACCTAGCATGGAAGGTGTTGAATGCCCCCTCTCGCTTCATGAGCGATTTGGGCATACAAAACGGATTATTATTTGAAGATTTAGAGTTTGACACATGCAAATTTACTTGGAACAGCAGGTAAATACCGCATATAGGTAGGTATGGTGGACTCAAATGGAATAACTTTGGGTTCAAGGAAGTGGATGCACAAATTGTATTCCCGCTTAGTACAAGTGAAGACTAGCAAATAGATTGAGGAGCGACCAACCAGAGAGCGACAACGGTCATAAACATGCATTGAGATTAATCAACATTGAATACGAGCATGAGTAGGATATAAAACACCATGAACATAAATATCTTGGAGGCTTTGTTGGTTTTGATTCAACTACATGCGTGAACATGTGCCAAGTCAAGCCCCTTGAATCATTCAGAGGGGGATACCATCCTATCATACTACATCATAACCATTTTAAATGCATGTTGACAGAAGATAAACCATTATCCACCCCTAGCTATTTAAGCATGGCATAGGTAATTATGATCTCTAATTGTCATTGCAAACATGTTTATTCATAATAGGCTGAATCAAGAACAATGAGCTAATCATATTTACAAAAACAAAAAGGTTGAGTTCATACCAGCTTTTCTTCACCTCAATCAATTCATCAAATTTCGTCATTGTTGCCTTTCACTTGCATGACCGAACAATGTGAATAATAATAAGAGTGCACGTGTTGTGGACTAAGCTGGAATCTGCAAACATTTTATTCAAAGGAGAAGACAAGGTAATATGGCTCTTTGTTAGATCAACAATAATGCATATGAGAGCCACTCAACATTTTCATCATGGTCTTCTCCTTATGACGACCCAAAGAAAAGAAAAGAATTTCAAAGAAATGCACCAAAATATTTTTGGAGTTTTCATTTTTCTGAAAGGAAGCAAAACGAAAGAAAAACAAAAACGATAAAAACTATTTACACGGGAAAGCTCCCAACAAGCAAAGAAGAACGAGAAATCTTTTTGGGTTTTCTTTTAATATTACAAACTACTAAACAAATAAACCAGAAAGAAAAACAAAAAGAAGCGACAAATATTTTTGGATTTTCATAATTTTTCAAACACACAAGAAGAAAGCAAAATAAAACTAACATGGATTATACAATAAAAAGGATGAGCACCGACAACTAGAATGAATGTGTGAACATGAATGCAATGTCGGTGAGAAACACATACTCCCCTAAGCTTAGTCTTTTGGCCTAAGTTGGTCTATGGCCACGGCTGGCCTGGATGATACCCATAGTCGTAGTTTGGGTTGTACTGGATTGCAGCTGCCACCGCTTGGCGGGCTAACTCATTTAGGCGAGCGGCCTCCCTCGCCCTCTCATACACCTCTGCCTCCTCCATAAGTATGAAATATCTCTGTTTTCCATATCAAATTCTTCCTTAAAACCAGCCTAACACTGGTTCTGTGAGGTGTTATACAAAGGGTTTTTAACCCCTTTCCGCGATGGCGTTCTGAACCATCGCCAAGTGAGTGACTGCGATAGGGGGTTCCTTCCCATATGGCCCAGAAACCATCGGGGATAGGCCCTCCTGGCACACACGCTCGGCAAAATGAAGTCATGTGTGACGGGCGAGTGATCAAATACGGTTATACGTACAGTAGTGCTAAAAAATACAATTATACAGGCCAAATCATTTCTGGTCGTAAGTACATCCCACACAGTCAGTCCCGGCTAAACGTTTTCGTTCGTATGTACATTCCACACAGTCAATCCAAGGAATACATTTCCATTAGTACATACATCCCACGCAGTTAATCCAAGAAGTACGTTTTCGTTCATATATACATCCCACATAGTCACTCCAAGGAAAACATTTCCGTTTGCAGGTACATCACACACAATTTTCCCCATTAAATCATTTGTGATAGCGTTGCCATTGCAGACGATATTAACAATTTTATCTTTTGCGTTATTGAATGCATCACACACGATGCGTAGAAGAAACCGTGTAGCAAAGGCTGTCCATCACACATACTTTTTATGTGGTAAACGTTTGCGCAAGGTGGCCTAACGCAAACAGTTTTCAAGAGGATGTCGTGTGTGATTGTTCATTGATCCAACACGGTTTATTCCTAGAAACTGTGTGCGTTGCCTGAGGTCATCACCCATGGTGTTTTCTCAATAACCATTTGCAATAGAAAAACCCAATTAGCAGGCTAATTGGCCATTAGCAGGCTAATTGTCCTATTATTAATAATCCATTTATTAATCTAATTGACATTTCATATTAAGCACACAATATATTTCATTTTCATATTAAGGAAGCAGGATTTCATAATTGAAATACATTAGAGTACAACATCATATAGCTTCAGCACTCAGCTACCCCATTACACAACTGCACCAGCACCAAGTTTCACATGCAACATCTATAACCTTTCGAAATTAGCATCATAGACGGTACATAGACAGATGAATCTCATCTGGAAAACTGCTGAAGCGGAAGGCAAATATTGAGCCTTCATTGATGTTGAAGGTCTTTGCAACTTTAGGCCAGTGCCTGTGGATGATTGACCGTCCATCCTTCATCCTCTTCAGGAACACTTCAATATTGAACCGTGGGTGTTGTATGAATACCTTCCTCGCCTCCTAACCATACAGCTGGTTTGAGAGGTAATCATCAGTGAACTGCTTTGGAAAGGCCTGAAAACAAGGATGTGCATAAATATCTTCTCTATATTGGAAATGGGTCAAAGGAATAAAAAAGGCAAGGTATAATAGTTTTACCATCATGTAGTGAACTGATGTCTTCTTCATTGTGCAGACAAAGATCTTATTGTTTTTTGTTGCTAATTTCTTTATCCTAACAATCTTTCTGAGTTTCTTGACTTGACTGATATTCATGGACAACTCATTTCCCCATATGCAAAAAGGGTCGAACAGTGGGTCAAAACCTCTGACAGCAGGACCTACATGTGCAAGACCAAATTGTTAAAAACCTAAATATTAGAATGGTTCCTACAAGTGCACAATATTGTGCTATTAGACAAAGGACCATGCATGTGCAAACCTCGATTGTAAACCTCAGTGCTTCCCATTGTTTCCCTGCAACACATATAAGGTAGTTAGTGATCAGGTTAAGTGAGGGTTCGCATGCTATCAGTAAAATATGTTGATGAAAAATAAGCACATTGCAGATTCATCAGATTAATTTAAGTCACATGGAAAACCCATTTATCCAAACCAAGCATGATTAAGAACTAGGAAACATAGAAATTGTATATGTTTCTCATGTATTAAGTGTAGCCAAATTTGATTTATTCCTCACATGCACAACAATACAAAATTCTACCCACGACAATGGACATCGCATTACAGAATTGAACCAAGCAGTTAACTAAACACCACAACAAATGAACCAAACATTAACTGAGCACCACATTGCACAATATAACATACTCCTAATAGAAGATCAGACAGTTAACCAAACCAAGCATGCTTAACAACTTGGAAATATAGCAATTGTATTTGTTTCTCATGTATTTAGTACAGCCAAATTCGATTTATTTCTCACATGGTATACAATAACAGAATGCTCCCACAACAATTGAACATCGCATTGCAGAATTGAACCAAACAGTTAACTAAACACCACAACAAATGAACCAAACGTTAACTGAGCACCACATTGCACAATGTATAACATACTAGAAGATCAGACAGTTAACCAAACCAAGCATGCTTGACAACTTGGAAATATAGCAATTGTATTTGTTTCTCGTGTATTTTGTAAAGATAAATTCGATTTATTTCTCACATGGAAGACAATACAAAATTGCACCCTGAAGAATTGAACATCACATTTGCAGAATTGAACCAAACAGTTAACTGAACACGACAACTAATTAACCAAGCAGTTAATAAGTGAGCACCACATTGCACGACATATAGAACATATACACTAGAGTAACAGATTGCATGGTAAAAGTAGATAGGACAATTCACTAGAATTTGTTAAGGAAAGGCATGAGCAGCACATGCAACGGGTAAACCGAGCATGCTTAACCGGCGTAACTAGCAAACTGAACATAGGTCCTTATAGTGAGCTAATAAGACAAGCTACTCCTCATCGTCGGAGATATCGATGATGATTGGCTCCTTCGACATGGACGACGGAGAGGCCTCCACATCGTGGGTGCCCTCATCATAGTGGTGAGTTGCCTGAGCTGCTCCAGGCACCAACATGCTGGCTCTCGAGTTGAGGTAAGCACGGGCACACTGAGAAAACACCTCGTAGTCTTCGTTGAAGGCACCGACGATGGCCTCGAGAAAATGCCATGAACTGTCATTTAAAGCAACCAACCACGTCGCAGCGTCGGCGCGCGAGGTGTCGACGGTGGCCTCGATGGCGAGGTGCTCCTCCAAGATCTGGGGCTCAGCACGAATGGCAGCCATCGCGACCTCAACTGCGTGTGCGGCCGCGATTTGCTTCTTCTCTGCCAAATGCTCCTTGAGCTCCTGGCTATACTGTGTCAACCATGGCTTAGGGCGGCGCTTATTTGGGGGAGGGGTCGGTGATTTGGCTGGAATGTGTCGCGCCAGCGGTCGGGGCATGTGGGATGTGGAAGGAGGAGGAGGATGGGGGTCGGGTGTGGATTACCTGCCTGGATCGACGAGGCCGAGCAGCATGAAGGAGGGTCGCTGTCGAGGAGGCGGAGCTGCAAGCAAGGAGTGAAGGTTTCAACTTGGAAAGGAAGGCGAAAACAGGGGAAATGTGGCTTTTGGTAAGGGGGAGGGGGCGGGGAGGTAGATATTTCCGCGGAAGCCGAAAATTTTGGATCGGTGCAGCGAAAAAACTGGCGCGCAAAGCGTCATTAGACACAGTCCCTTATTCAGCACTATGTACGATATGTGAACATCACAAATGATTCATATAGCTTAACCCGTGTGTGATGAGTTTGAACGTGAAAAAATTTGGTTCGAATTTCCCTGGTTACAGCGGTCATCCACGTCATTGCATAATTTGGGTACACAAAGGAGACTACAACACACCCACACTTCTTAATCGAGCAAGTTCAACAATTAAACAGAGCTAGTTGACCTAAACATTACTCTAACAAATTAAAGACCGACACTCTTAATTAAACAAAACAAAGAGTACTACTCCGGCTGGTGCTCGTCGATCTCCGCCGCCTCCTCCATGTCCATCTCGCGCCCGACGATCTCCTGGGGAAGGGGCTCCATGGCATTCATCGCACCATACTCGGCAAGCATCTCGCCATCCGCGTCTTCCATCTCTTTGGAAAAGGCCACCACGAGCTGGGCGTGGGCGGCCGCGATCTGGGCTTGGACGGGCTCTGTCGTGGCAAGGTATGGCGCGGAGGAACGGACGGCTGCTCGAACGCTCTCGGCGATTGCCAACTCTTCGGTCGTGGGTTGCCGACCGTTGTCGGGGAAGCTTCGTTTGATTTGTGTGATCACCACCACAAGCTGGGCGTAGGTGGCCTCGACATGGCCGCGGGCGGCCTCCATCAGGGCTAAGGCCGCCGCTGCAGAACGGATAACTGATGTGCCGCTCTCGCTAGTTGCTATCCCCGAGGTAGATGTTGCTGCCGCCACCTGAGAAGCAACAGCGGCCGTTTGGGCTGCCTTGGACGCCCGGTCGCAGAATGCGGCCGCGCTCACGAAGCTTGTTAGCACACGCCTGGTGGCTGCGGCCGCGCTCTCGCCGGAGTGGGCCGCCGAAGTTGCCCTCACGAAGCGGGTCCACGTCCCCATCTTTCACCGGCGATGATTGAATAGTGAAATGATATTTGGGGAGCGAGCTAGTGTGCTTGACACGCCGGCTGTGGACTATAGCCGATGCACCTTCTCGCGTAAGCCATATGCGTACTATATTCTATTGGTGCTCCAAGATATTTTGTGCTGCATCTCACACGGTTGGTGATAATTAAATGTGTGCGATCTACTAGATTTTTCGTCTTGATTTGAATTACATAATGGGGTCACAGCGGCAAAGGAGGGTGTTTGAATTGCTAGAACTTTTACCTGCAGTGAACATGCAACTATAGGTGCGTCGTAAAACAAAATGGAATGATTCAGGGTTCGTTTGGACATTTTTATACATTAACTTGGTTTTCTAGGCATTTCAGGTGCACAATTCAAAATTAAACTACATGCACATGCTTCGGTGCACCAAAAAGGGTTGTAAAATCATATATGTGTCCATGGGTTGATGCTTATGTCCCATGCAAGAAATGGGGATGAATTTCAAACACCACGGCACCGTGGCTCTCCGGCAAACGTTAAGGTAATTGCTTTTGTAATTCTCATAAATCCAAAACTCGTCTGAAATTCATGAACCTTGGCATGCTAAATTTTGGAAAAGATATCCGTTGCCTCTTCTTGATTTCAAAATTTTTTTATACTGTCAACATAGAACAACAGGAGTGTTGTGTTAAATTTTGGAATTTTTTGGGGTTCGTTTGGACATTTTTATACATTAACTGACTTTTCTATGCATTTATGTGCATAATTCAAATTTGAACTATAGGCACATGCTCCAGTGCATATAAATTGGTTGAAAAATCAAATCTGTGTCCTTGGTTGCATGCTTAGGTCCCATGCAAGAAATGGGAAAAAATGTCAAACACCTTGCCACCATCGCTCGGCCGCAAACATTGAAATACATGGTTTTTAAATTCTAGTAAATCCAAAACTCGTCTGAAATTCATGCAACTTGGCATGCTATCATGGAGCGGCATCAACATGCCGTGGTAAAAATTTGGTCCCATTTGGCAGGTTTGGGTATAAGCTTCTCACAAACCAGAGCTTCTCACAACAAGCCTGATGGTTTCGGTAGGGAACGTGCCACCTTTGGGGACGAAACGATATCCATTGCCTCTTCTTGCTTTCATAATTTTTCTAGTGTCAACATAGAACAACAAGAGTGTTGTGTTAAATTTTGGAATTTTTCGGGGTTTGTTTGGACATTTTTATACATTAACTGGGTTTTCTAGGCATCTTATGTGCATAATTCAAATTTAACTACATGCACATGCTCCAGTGCATATAAATTGGTTGAAAAATCAAATCTATGTCCTTGGGTGCATGCTTAGGTACCATGCAAGAAATGGGAATGAATGTCAAACACCTTGACACCGTCGCTCGGCCGCAAACATTGAGATGCATGGTTTTAAAATTCTAGTAAATCCAAAACTCATCTGAAATTCATGAAACTTGGCATGCTATCATGGAGCGGCATCAACATGGCATGGTAAAAAATTTGTCCCATTTGGGGCTGGTTTGGGTATAAGTTTCTCACAAACCAGAGCTTCTCACAACAAGCTTGATGGTTTCGGTACGGAACGTGCCACCTTTGGGGACGAAACAATATCCGTTGCCTCTTCTTGCTTTCATAATTTTTCTAGTGTCAACATAGAACAACAGGAGTGTTGTGTTAAATTTTGGAATTTTTTGGGGTTCGTTTGGACATTTTTATACATTAACTGGGTCTTCTAGGCATTTTATATGCATAATTCAAATTTGAACTACATGCACATGCTCCAGTGCATATAAATTGGTTGAAAATCAAATCTGTGTCCTTGGGTGCATGCTTAGGTCCCATGCAAGAAATGGGAATGAATGTCAAACACCTTGCCACCGTCGCTCGGCCGCAAACATTGAGATACATGGTTTTAAAATTCTAGTAAATCCAAAACTCGTCTGAAATTCATGAAACTTGGCATGCTATATTGGAGTGGCATCAACATGCCGTGGTAAAAATTTGGTCCCATTTGGGGAAGCTTTGGGTATAAGCTTCTCACAAACTAGAGCTTCTCACAACAAGCCTGATGGTTTCGGTAGGGAACGTGCCACCTTTGGGGACGAAACGATATCCATTGCCTCTTCTTGCTTTCATAATTTTTCTAGTGTCAACATAGAACAACAGGAGTGTTGTGTTAAATTTTGGAATTTTTCGGGGTTCGTTTGGACATTTTTATACATTAACTGGTCTTCTAGGCATTTTATGTGCATAATTCAAATTTGAACTACATGCACATGCTCCAGTGCATATAAATTGGTTGAAAAATCAAATCTGTGTCCATGGGTGCATGCTTAGGTCCCATGCAAGAAATGGGAATGAATGTCAAACACCTTGCCACCGTCGCTCGGCCGCAAACATTGAGATACATGGTTTTAAAATTATAGTAAATCCAAAACTCGTCTGAAATTCATTAAACTTGGCATGCTATCATGGAGCAGCATCAACATGCCGTGGTAAAAATTTGGTCCCATTTGGGGCAGGTTTGGGTATAAGCTTCTCACAAACCAGAGCTTCTCACAACAAGCCTGATGGTTTCGGTAGGGAACGTGCCACCTTTGGGGACGAAACGATATCCGTTGCCTCTTCTTGCTTTCATAATTTTTCTAGTGTCAACATAGAACAACAGGAATGTTGTGTTAAATTTTGGAATTTTTCGGGGTTCGTTTGGACATTTTATACATTAACTGGGTTTTCTAGGCATTTTATGTGCATAATTCAAATTTGAACTACATGCACATGCTCCAGTGCATATAAATTGGTTGAAAAATCAAATCTGTGTCCTTGGGTGCATGCTTAGGTCCCATGCAAGAAATGAGAATGAATGTCAAACACCTTGCCACCTTCGCTCGGCCGCAAACATTGAGATACATGGTTTTAAAATTCTAGTAAATCCAAAACTCGTCTGAAATTCATGAAACTTGGCATGCTATATTGGAGTGGCATGAACATGCCGTGGTGAAAATTTGGTCCCATTTGGGGCAGGTTTGGGTATAAGCTTCTCACAAACCAGTGCTTCTCACAACAAGCCTGATGGTTTCGGTAGGGAACGTGCCACCTTTGGGGACAAAACGATATCTATTGTCTCTTCTTGCTTTCATAATTTTTCTAGTGTCAACATAGAACAATAGGAGTGTTGTGTTAAATTTTGGAATTTTTCGGGGTTCGTTTGGACATTTTTATACATTAACTGGGTCTTCTAGGCATTTTATGTGCATAATTCAAATTTGAACTACATGCACATGCTCCAGTGCATATAAATTGGTTGAAAAATCAAATATGTGTCCTTGGGTGCATGCTTAGGTCCCATGCAAGAAATGGGAATGAATGTCAAACACCTTGCCACCGTCGCTCGGCCGCAAACGTTGAGATACATGGTTCTAAAATTCTAGTAAATCCAAAACTCGTCTGAAATTCATGAAACTTGGCATGCTATCATGGAGCGGCATCAACATGCCGTGGTAAAAATTTGGTCCCATTTGGGGCAGGTTTGGGTATAAGCTTCTCACAAACCAGAGCTTCTCACAACAAGCCTGATGGTTTCGGTAGGGAACGTTCCACCTTTGGGGACGAAACGATATCCGTTGCCTCTTCTTGCTTTCATAATTTTTCTAGTGTCAACATAGAACAACAGGAATGTTGTGTTAAATTATGGAATTTTTCGTGGTTCGTTTGGACATTTTATACATTAACTGGGTTTTCTAGGCATTTTATGTGCATAATTCAAATTTGAACTACATGCACATGCTCCAGTGCATATAAATTGGTTGAAAAATCAAATATGTGTCCTTGGGTGCATGCTTAGGTTCCATGGAAGAAATGGGAATGAATGTCAAACACCTTGCCACCGTCGCTCGGCCGCAAACATTGAGA
Organism: Thinopyrum elongatum; assembly: GCA_011799875.1. NCBI lineage: Eukaryota > Viridiplantae > Streptophyta > Magnoliopsida > Poales > Poaceae > Thinopyrum > Thinopyrum elongatum. The sequence goes on from CM022299.1 coordinate 422,826,567, forward strand.
TACATGGTTTTTAAATTCTAGTAAATCCAAAACTCATCTGAAATTCATGAAACTTGGCATGCTATCATGGAACGGCATCAACATGCCGTGGTAAAAAATTTGTCCCATTTGGGGCAGGTTTGGGTATAAGCTTCTCGCAAACCAGAGCTTCTCACAACAAGCCTGATGGTTTCGGTAGGGAACGTGCCACCTTTGGGGACGAAACGATATTCATTGCCTCTCTTGCTTTGAAATTTTTTCTATTGTCAACATAGAACAACAGGAGTGTTGTGTTAATTTTTGGGATTTTTCAGGGTTCGCTACAACATTTGTATACATTAACTGGGTCTTCTAGTCATTTTATGTCCATAATTCAAATTTGAACTACATGCACATGCTCCAGGCCAGAAAAATGGGTTGACATATCAAATGTGTGTCCTTGGGTGCATGCTTAGGTCCCATGCAAGAAATGGGAATGAATTTCAAACACCAGGGCACTGTTGATTGCCGGCAAAACATTGAGATTCTTTGTTTTTAAATTCTAGTAAATCCAAAACTCGTCTGAAATTCATGAAACTTGGCATGCTATCATGGAATGGCACCCGACATGCTGTGGTATTTTTCGTGTCCATTTTGAGAGAAGGCGCACTCGAATAACTGCCAACAAAGGCATTTTGAAACAAATAGTTTCCACTTTAACATCTCAAACATTTTGTATAATTTAAATCATGTGCGTTCTGTTAACCATTCACGTGACGCCACGCCTCACTCTTTTAATGGCTAGGAGTGCCGTGCGGACAGGTGCTTGACTGAACGGGAGGCGTGCGAGCTGTACTCCAATGCGCAGGCTCACCGAGAAGCATGCGAGCTGTACGCCACGCAGGCTCACTGGGAAGCGAGCCCTTTGACTTCCATGGCTGCCCGCCTTGCTCGCATCCTCTCCATTAATGGCGCCCAAGCTGCATTTTAATACGGGCGGCCTTACTGTTCACCTCCCATTCCCCTCTCGCAGACCTCCACCAACGCCATGGTGCAGAAGTATCATCTGCCACTAGTCTTCCAGTTGGGTTTAATACTGTATCTCGATCATATGAATATAAATTCGTAGTGTGCCTGAATGAAAGATATGGTTTGAACGAACTTGCCTTTCTCTCTCTGAATGTACAAACTTATCAAATGATTTTATTTAAAAAAACATCAATGGTTTTTAAATATAAAACACTCATCGCAAACGTTTTAGTTAGAACACCCGTATGCAAACCGACAGCTTCCCCAGGAAGCCAAGGGAAAATGTGCCGAGCAGGATTTGTGCAGCTCTTGATCGCAAATGTTTTAGATAAAACACCCGTATGTAAACCGACAGCTTCCCCAGTAAGCCAAGGAAAAATGTGCCGAGCAGGATTTGTGCAGCTCTTGATCGCAAACGTTTTACATAGAACACCCATATGCAAAGTGAGAGCAATGGTCTTCCCCAGTATGCCAAGGGAAAATTCGTCGTGCAGGATTTGTGCATCTCTTCAACGCAAACGATTCAGATTGAATACGGTATGCAAAGCGAGACTTCGGCGCTAAGCCAAGAGAAAATCTCGCAAGCAGGATTTGTACCTCCCTTCAACGTAAACGGTTTTTTCGGATGACCCGTGTGCAACCACGTACAGACAATTTGGTAAGATTTGCATCTGTCATATTGGGTATTTTGCCATTTGTCAAACTGGAAAGATCGACATTTGTTGATCTAGTAACATTGTCATTTGTCAACCTTGTAACACTGCCATTTGTAAAAATATGCAGCTAAAAATCACTAGCACTATCTAATTTTTGCAACTAAAATTTAGTAATTAAGCATAGATTTCATTCATAGATTAAGCAGTCGTTCTTTATACAAACAGTTCAACTCGACAGCTGAACCGACCAAACTTTTCCCCAATTGTTGCCAACCACATACTGAAATAGCTAGTTCAACTATATATACTAGCTAATTTTAAGTACGTTGCACAGTTCCACCACATCTATAGTCAGATGAACTGAAAAAAATAGCCCCTAAATACTACTACTACGGAGGGGCTTTGTACTACTTCCGCCAGCCTCTCCTCTGCCGAGCGCGCTCAGTAAGAGGCAGAGGAGGAGCCTACCAATGAGCTGGACAACTGCAATACGGTGCCTTCCGCTGCTGCACCTTCAACGACCCTCACCTCGAACTCCCTCTGCCGCTCCAGACGACCCCTCTCAAAGCGGTGGGACTCCTCGTAGATCTCCTGATTCCTCACCTCTGCATCGGCATTTGCTGCGGCCACGGCGGCGGTAAGGCTCTTTGCGTGCTCGACGAGGCGCTCCTCCTCCAGCAGCAACTCGATGTAGCGCGCAAGGTCACTGATGCACGTGTGGGCCTCCACCTCCGCCTCCCGCCTTCAGGCGGCGGTGGCGGAGCAGGTGATGACCCCAGCGGTCGACGGTGGGCTGGCGGCCACGGCGGCCGACGATGGGGTGGCGGCCATGACCACCACCTCCCGCCTTCGGGCCACGGTGGGGGAGCGGGTGATGGCCATGGTGGCCGGCAGTGGGGTGGCGGCCACGACGGCCACGTCCCGCCTTCGGGCCGTGGCGGCGGAGCGGGCGATGGCCCTGGCTTTCGACGGTGGTGTGGCTGCCACGGCAGTAGATGGTGGGGTGGCGACAACGGCGACCGGCAATAGCTGTCGACGGGCAGCGACGGCGGAGTGTGTGGTGGGTGTTCCGCGCACACCCAACAGGGACGCCACGCGCACTACACTACGCCCGGGATTGAGCCGCTGCCACGGTGTAGCCTCCCAGCTGGAGCTATCCTTTGATGATGGTGGAGTGGTTGAGCGACGACGATGGACTGGTGCCATTGGCGATTGTGGGAGAAGCAGACGAGATGAGCTACAGGGAGGGAGGAGAAAATGCGACGCAGGACTCGCCGGTCATGAGGGTTTATATAGCAGGCTGGTAAGCATTGGGATTTTGGGGGATTTCACCGAGTCGGGCAGAAGAACCTGCTCGGTTGCGCGGGAACGGGCTCACCACCGTTTGGCCAAAAGAACGCCCCCACGCATTGCTCAAGCTTGCGCTCGAAGTCATTTGCGGCAGCGGGGTGACAAGACGTGCGAGAGGAGGATGAAAGGACACGTACACATACGGTTAATAAAAAAACATTTGCGATTTAATTACCTACTACCCACGTCCTGGTTTATAAGTAGGATTTAACTAATAAAATATGAATGCATGTCGCCAAAGATTATATCATTGGATTCGTATTTGAACATAGTTTCCAATTATATAATTTTAATAACATGCATTAACATTTTGTTGGTTAAATTTAAGGTCAAAATATGGCACAGAATATAAAGGGGACTAATAGACCAAGACGGAGGTAGTAGCACACAGCCGCTCTCTACGTAGCGACGCAACTGCCGGCCAGCTTGTAGATGATCATTCCCTGCGTGTTCAACTGCTCTATGCGTGTGGTTGCTTGCGGTTGACGCGTCCACGGTGCGCTCTGCTCGCGTCCCGCCGCCCGTGCTCTGCTCTTGCGTCCCTCCGGGTGCTCTACCCTCGTCCCTCCACGCGCGTGCCAGTGTTTGGGGCCGGCGCACGATCACGTACGTTCGTGCTGCCATTATGCATGTGGTTGCGCCAGGCGCGGCGCCACGATATAGTTACCTGCTGCAAAAACTGCCATACGAACGCGCCGAGAATCCAGGCCGCCTGGCCCTCATTTATTCCTGCGGCCATTTACCTTCATCTCTCGCGCCACACGACACAATAAGCACACCCACGATGACACATACAGAGAGGACATCCAGCGGTTCCAATGGCGCTCCCCGTGGCCCCAATGGCGCTCCCAGCGGCCGATGATTACAACGGGGGGCAGTTCACCACGCATCATGTAGTGGACACCCAAACCATGGAGCAGTTGCTTGCTGAGGACAAGTACCAAGTGGTCGGCTTCGACCTCGAGTACACCAGCGATCGTGCCGGGCATGATCAGAAGGTTGCCGTCGCCTAGTTGTGCGTGTGACATGACGTCCTCGTCTACCACTACCACCTGGCCACAAGGCCTTGCGAGCGTTTCTCCAGGTTTATCAACAGCTCCGACTACAGTTTCGCTACGGTGGACACCACCAAGAATCTTGTCAACATCCAGGACCACTACAAGGTCTGGGGCAGCGACAACAACAAACAGAACTCCCTGGTTGACCTCACCTCGGCCATCATCAACCCCTACTACATGAAGATGAAGGATGAGAGCAAGACGGACAAGAATGCATGGCACAGTGTCTGGCATCAGAGACTGGATGAACAACACGTCAAGTATGCGGCCAAGGACGCGTACACAAGCTATGAGATGTACAGGCGGATCGTTGACATGACGAAGTGTCTTCTTCCTACCCCAGACAAGGGATCAAGCCACACAGCAGTGGCGGGAGCGTCACAAAAAGTAGATGGCTAGACGATCGTTTCTCCTAGTTTAGAATGCATGCAATTGTTTATTGAGGTGTGTGCTAATGATTTGTAGAGTCACTTATGTAATTGGATGTTTATTTCAGTTATATATATGTTATTCTTCTGTAGACAGAGCAAATCACATGGCTCATTAGCAGCAATCATCTGTGTTATTATTGGTCTTCGCACACATTTCTGATTACGGACCAGTTTGCCGCTTATCACACACATCCTGTTCAGTTGAACTATTTCTGTTGTCTTGGCTCATCGCAAATAGTTCATCTGAGTGAACTGTATGCCCTCCATCGCACACACCTTGATATGGCTGACCGTTTCTATTGTGTTGCCTAATCGCACACAGTTCATCCTAGTGAACTGTATGCCGTATATCGCACACACCCTCATCTGGCTGCCCGTTTCTGTTGTTCTGCCTCATCGCAAACAGTTCTGCTGGATTAACTGTTTGCCATGCATCGCACACGTAACTATAATCTGAAGCGTGTTTGATGTCACCGCCATTGCAAACGTTTTGTATCTTTTTTTATGGTTTTATTACACCATCGTTTGTGATTAATGCATCGCACACAATTTCGTCGAAGGGTCTCTGATTGGACTGTCGCGTTTGGACCAACCTACAGTAGTGTGAGTCATGAAGTAATCTGATGGCCATTCTCAAGGTTGCAAGCTTCTTGTGGTGGTTCGAGGTCCGGCTCACATAGAGCGAGCCTTCGGGATTTCTTGCTCGAGGAACTACCTTGGAACATCTTCCTAAACATTTTTATCCCTCTAAAAATTTCTAAAAAATTTAGTAACTCATAATAAAAGTGAACCAAACTCAACAAAATTGATAGCAACTACTCCCACAAGTGTCTATAGGCCATATCATGCACAAAAACTAGTTTGAACCATATAAATTTGACATGCAAGCTCAAGAACATGGTCACCAATAGTAGCTAAATGTGCAAATAATAAACCACTAGAACAAAAACTAATTGGACCATCGGAGGAGTCACATACCGATGAGCAATCCACCAAAACAGTTTTGGAAATGGAGCTATGAGCAAGGAGATAAAAAATTTCAGCAAGAAGAGCAAGAACACGGGCTATGGAGCAAGTTTGATTTTTTATGGAGAAAGAGGATGAGCATGGGTGGCAGAAATAAGTGAGGGGGCCTACATGGGCCTCACAAGCCTGCATGCCACGCCCAGGGGGTGGGTGCACCCTGTGAGCATGTGGCTCATAGGTGCACCCCCCTAGGGTGTGTTCAATGCCGCTATTTTTTATAGATTGCAGAAAAAATCATATTAAATTTTCAGAGCATTCTGAGAACTTTCATTTTCTGGTCATTTTTTGCACGGGTAATTTAGAAAATAGTATAATCATGGCATTTCTACTTTATTAATTCTAATTAATAGAAAGTAAAAAGTGGGCACAGAAAGTTGTGTTTACTAAATTCGTCGACCACATGCCTGTCAAAAGAAATCCATTAATAAGGTTGATCAAGTCTTATTAACAAACTTCTTATGAATGACATGAAACCGGAGAATCTACGTATAACACTAGGTTACCTCAATGGGGATATGCATGTGCCCAACAACAAGAATCTCGTATCTCTTTTTGACAGTAGGAATAGGGAATTCAAAACCTCCAATAGTAATTGTTGAAATTTTTCCAATAGAATTGATACTATTCACTTGAGGTTGTTTCTTCGGGAAGTGTGTCGTATGCTCATTACCATTGACATGAAAAGTGACATTGCCTTTGTTGCAATCAATAACAGCCCCGGCAATATTCAAAAAGGGTCTACCAAGGATGATCGACATACTGTCGTCCTCGGGTATATCAAGAATAACAAAGTCCGTTAAGATAGTAACATTTGCAACTACGACAGGCACATCCTCGCAAATACCGATGGGTATAGCAGTTGATTTATTAGCCATTTGCAAGGAGATTTTAGTGGGTGTCAACTTATTCAAATAAAGTCTATGATACAAAGAGAATGGCATAACACTAACACCGTCTCCTAGATCACGTAAAGCAGTTTTAACATAGTTTCTTTTAATGGAGCGTGGTATAGTTGGTATTCCCGGGTCTCCTAGTTTCTTTGGTATTCCACCCTTAAATATATAATTTGCAAGCATGGTCAAAATTTTAGCTTCCGGTGTCTTTCTTTTATTTGTAACAATATCTTTCATGTACTTAGCATAAGGAGACATTTTCAGAACATCAGTCAAACGAAGGCGCAAAAAGACAGGTCTAAGTATTTCAACAAAGCGCTCAAATTCGTCATCATCCTTATTCTTTGAAGCTTTAGGAGGAAAAGGCATGGGTTTTTGAACCCATGGTTCTCTTTCTTTACCATGTTTCCTAGCAATGAAGTCTCTCTTATCATATCTTTTATTCTTAGGTTGTGGGTTATCGAGATCAACAGCAGGTTCTATTTCCACCTCATTATCATTATTAGGTTGAGCATCTACATGAACATCATCATCATCATTGTTACTAGGTTCATGTTCATCACCAAATTGTGTTTCAGCATCAGAAATACAAATATCATTTGGATTCTCAGGTGTGTCTACAGTAGGTTCACTAGAGGCATGCAAAGTCCTATCATCTTTCTTTTTCTTTCTAGAAGGACTAGGTGCATCAGTATTAATTCTTTGAGAGTCTTGTTCAATTCTCTTAGGGTGACCTTCAGGATACAAGGGTTCCTGAGTCATTTTACCACCCCTAGTCATAACTCTAACAACATGATCATTCATATTATTGTTCATCTCATTAAGAAAATTGTTTTGTGACTTGATAACTTGTTCTACTTGGGTTTTTATCATGAATGCATGTTTACTCACACCCTTGGCATCATTAACAGTTCTAAACATAAAGCCACTCAAGCATTCAATCATATAAGCATTTCATTTCAATTGTCTACTAACATATGCATTATTTTTTTCTTATTTAACAATAAAGTTATCCAATTCATCAAGGCATTGACTAGCAGATTTAGTATAAGGAATATCACCTTCATCAAATCTATAGGGAGAATTTACCTCTACTAGCTGTGTCAGGATATCGAGACCATGTATTTCTTCAATAGGTGGTAAATTCTTGACATCTTCAGCTTTAATACCTTTTTCTTTCATAGATTTCTTTGCCTCTTGCATATCTTCAGGACTGAGAAATAGAATGCCTCTCTTCTTTGGAGTTGGCTTGGGTGGTGATTCAGGAAGAGTCTAATCATTATCATTCCTCAATATAATATTCAATAATTCTTCAGCTTGTTCAACAGTTCGTTCCCTGAAAACACAACCAGCACAACTATCTAGGTAGTCCCTAGAAGCATCAGTTAGTCCATTATAAAAGATATCAAGTATTTCATTTTTCTTGAGAGGATGATCAGGCAAAGCATTAAGTAATTGGAGAAGCCTCCCCCAAGCTTGAGGGAGATTCTCTTCTTTAATTTGTACAAAGTTAAATATTTCCAGTAAAGCAGCTTGTTTCTTATGAGCAGGAAAATATTTTTCAGAGAAGTAATATATCATATCCTGGGGACTACGCACACAACCACGAGCAAGAGAATTAAACCATATCTTAGCATCACCCTTTAATGAGAAAGGAAACAACTTAATAATATAGTAGTAGTGAATTTTTTCTTCATGAGAAAATAGGGTGGCTATATCATTCAGTTTAGTAAGATGTGCCACAACAGTTTCAGATTCATAACCATGAAAAGGATCGGATTCAACCAAAGTAATTAACTCAGGATTGACAGAGAATTCATAATCCTTATCAATAACAAAGATGGGAGACGTAGCAAACTGATGGTCATATTTCATTCTATCATTCAGAGATTTTTCTTTCAGCTTACATAGTAGTTTCTTAGGATCACCTCTATCATTACGAACAAGAAATTCCCTAGCTATATCTCTGTCCATAACATAACCCTCGGGTATCTTAGGCAATTCATATCTAGGAGAGCTAAGTCTAATAGGTGTTTCATAATTTTCAGTTTCAATAATTTCATCAGTTTCAGCATTTTCAATTTCTTTAGCTCTAGCAAGTTGTTCATCAAGAAATTCACCTAGTGGCACATTATCATCAAGCAAAGTACTAGCATCATCAATAGCATCACTCATAGCAAGAAGTAGCATCATCAATTACTTGCAACATATCAGGATTAATAGCAGGTGGTGGTGTTGCAAGTTTACTCAAAACAAAAGGTGAATCAAATGCAAAGCTAGATGGCAATTCCTTACCTCCCCTCGTCTTAGAGAGAACGATATTGGTTCTGGTATCTTTCAGATTCTTCATAGGATCAACAGATATAAATCCCAAGTGACTCAGCAAATAAAGCTATGCTCCCCGGCAACGGCACCAGAAAAATGTCTTGATAACCCACAAGTATAGGGGATCGCAATAGTTTTCGAGGGTAGAGTATCCAACCTAAATTTATTGATTCAACACAGGGAGAGCCAAAGAATATTCGCAAGTATTAGCAGTTGAGTTGTCAATTCAACCACACCTGAAAGATTTAATATTTGCAGCAAGGTGATCAGTAGCAAAGTAGTATGATAGTTTGATAGTAACGGTAACAGTAGCAATTTTGTAGTGATTGTAACAGCAGCAATGACCAAAGTAACTTAGCAAAGATCAATATATGAAAAGGGTAGGCATTGGATTAGCGATGGATAATTGCGTTGGATGATATTCATCATGTAGCAGTTATAACCTAGAGCGACACAGAACTAGCTCCAATTCATCAATGTAATGTAGGCATGTATTCCGTACATAGCCATACGTGCTTATGGAAAACAACTTGCATGACATCTTTTGTCCTACCCTCCTGTGGCAGCGGGGTCCATAAGGAAACTAAGGGATATTAAGGCTTCCTTTTAATAGAGAACCGAAACAAAGCATTAACACTTAGAGCATCTCCAGCCGTTCGGCCCCCCAGGGGCTTGAAATAGCACCGCCCTGGGGGCGCGCCGGCTGAAAAATCGGCGTGGGGGCGATTGGGTTCCCAGCCGCCGGAACTCATGTTTCATCACACGTCGAGCTAGGCGTTGCCCTTGAGCCTCCATAGGTGCTCCACCAGATCCTGCTGTAGTTGTTGATGCACCAGTGGGTCTCGGATCTCCTGACGCATATTGAGGAAGGCAGTCCAGGTTGCCGGTAGGTGTTGATCAACTTGGGCAAGAGGACCCTGCCTGTAATATGGTTCAGTGTCAAACACTGGCTCTTCCAGCTCGCTCTCAATGATCATGTTGTGCAAGATGACACAGCAAGTCATGATCTCCCACATTTGATCTTTTGACCAGGTTTGAGCGGGGTACCGGACAACAGCAAAACGAGATTGGAGCACACCAAATGACCGCTCGACATCCTTCCTGCAAGCCTCCTGAACCTTCGCAAAGTGGGAGTTCTTGCCTCCTGGCACAGGGTTTGAGATAGTCTTCACAAATGTGGACCATCTCGGATAGATGCCATCTGCTAGGTAGTATCCCTTGTTGTAGTGCTGCCCATTGACCTCGAAGTTCACCGGAGGAGAATGACCTTCAACAAGCTTGGCAAAGACAGGGGAGCACTGCAGTACGTTGCTGTCATTGTGAGTTCCGGGCATACCAAAGAAGGACTGCCAAATCCAGAGGTCGTGTGTGGCCACTGCCTCAAGTACCACACTACAACCGCCTTTGGCGCCTTTGTACATCCCTTGCCAAGCAAATGGTCAGTTTTTCCATTTCCAATGCATGCAGTCGATGCTTCCAAGCATCCCAGGAAATCATCTTGCTGCATTCTGTGCTAGGATCCGAGCAGTGTCTTCAGCATTGGGTGATCGCAAGTATTGCGGTCCAAACACAGCCACCACTGCCCTGCAAAACTTGTAGAAAAACTCAATGGTCGTGGACTCGGCCATGTGCCCATTGTCTTCCAGTGAATCACTGAGAGCTCCGTATGCAAGCATCCTCATAGCTGTCGTGCACTTCTGGAGTGATGTGAATCCAAGTGTGCCGGTGCAATCCTTCTTGCACTTGAAGTAGTTGTCGAACTCCATGATGGAATTCACAATCCTAAGGAAGAGCTTTCGGCTCATCTGATAACGGCGCTGAAATACTTTGTCGCCGTGCAGTGGAGCGTCGGCGAAGTAGTCGGAGTAGAGCAAGCAATAGCCTTCCAGTCGGTGCCTCTGCTTTGCCTTCAGCCAGCCCGGCGCCGAGCCACCTCGCCACGGTTTTGCATTGCTCGCGAGCAGGTGATAAGCAAAGCGTTCTTGAGGGTACACGGGAATTTCATCTAGTCACTTTCATCATGTTGGTTTGATTTGTGTTTGCTACTTTGATAATTTGATATGTGGGTGGACCGGTGCTTAGGTGTTGTTCTTACTTGAACAAGCCTCCTACTTATGATTAACCCCCTCGCAAGCATCCACAACTATGAGAAAAGTATAAAGAATAAATCTTAAACTTTTGGATCCAAATCGGTCCCTTACGGAATAGCGCATAAACTAGGGTTTAAGCTTCTGTCACTCTTGCAACCCATCATCTAATAACTACTCCACAATGCATTCCCTTAGGCCCAAATATGGTGAAGTGTAATGTAGTCGACGTTCACATGACACCACTAAGGGAATCACAACATACATACCATCAAAATATCGAACACATATCAAGTTCACATGATTACTTGCAACAAGATTTCTCCCGTGACCTCAAGAACAAAAGTAACTACTCACAAATGATAATCATGCTCAAGATCAGAGGGGTATTAAATAGCATAATGGATCTGAACATATAATCTTCCACCAAATAAACCACATAGTAATCAACTACAAGATGTAATCAACACTACTAGTCACCCACAAGCACCAATCTAAGGTTCTGATACAAAGATTGAACACAAGAGATGAACTAGGGTTTGACAGGAGATGGTGCTGTTGAAGATGTTGATGGAGATTGCCCTCTGTCGGTGTACTAAAGTTTGGGCCCTTTGGTACCCCTTACTTGTGCACGGGCAGTCGCAGCCGCACCTGCTGCGAGGCTTGGCGGGAGCAGTTGGAGGCAAGATACAAGACAACGAAGACGGCGTCCAAGCCAGTAACTTGGGAGCAGAAGATAAGCTGGAGCCCCGGCAAGGTCCTTGCCGGGGTGGCTCGCGAGCCCCCGGCAAGATCCTTGCCCGGACGACTTGCGAGGCACTGACAATAACACCACCCTTGAGGATGAAGAGCTCTGACACCATCGACAGCGTCAAGACCAAGACTCAGGGGCACATGTGTGGTGGCATGCAGATCTTCGTGAAGACCAGAGAGCGGATTTCCCAGCAAGGTTCTTGCTGGGGGCGACCGCGAGGCCTCGGCAAGGCTCACACACGACAAGGCTCCACCGCCTTGCCACCGTCCCGGCACAGCAATAAGCCAGCCAACCTGGCAAGCACCTGCGTGGCGGCATGCAGATCTTCGTGAAGATCCTGCCACCGCTCCAGCGCAGCGGCTGGCCAGCCAGCTTGGCACCCGCATGCCTCGTCATCTTGGGTGCGTGTCAGGACGGAGTGAGGCGGCGACGGATGGGACGGGCTCTGTTTCTGTCCCCGATAAAGTTAGGGGGGCACATAAGCAGCGCATTTAAGGCGCTTGTCCTAAGACGCCAGAGATAAGCACATGCACTGTAGCACTTTACACCTCCTGTGTGCCACTGTGGCAGCCCCTTGGACGTATAAAAGGAGGCCCAAGGCATACTGTAGAAGGATTCGGACTTTTTGAACTCTCCGGCCCAGCTTGCATGCATAGCAGCTAGCCGAAGCTCAAGAACACATAATATACACACAAAGCAGGACTAGGGTTTTACGCTTCTCAGCGGCCCGAACCTGGGTAAAAATCGCTCGTGTTGATCTCTAGATCTGCTCTTTGCGCACCCCTCTTCCCTGCCAGACCGTAGAAGGGATCCACTCGATCCCATAGGTTTCATTTCCCCGACATCTTTGGCGCACCAGGTAGGGGAAGAGAGAAGTTGTGCAAACCTGATCTAGCAGTTAGCGCGTCAGTTTCTCGATCACCATGGCTCCCAAGAAGAAGACGATCGCAGCGATCGGTTCATCTGCGGCCGATCTGCCTGTGCCAGCACGGACGGGCGACGGTGTAGACACGAATGGTGGCGGGGGTGCACATCACGAGCATCCGCGATGTTCCGGTGAGCGGAGCCAGGGGAGCGGCATCATCCGCAGCCACGACGATGACCCACACGCTGCTGGGTCCGGGGGCGGGGCCGTGCTGCCGATGGGCGGCGCAGCAACCTCCAAGACACCCCCGCCGGTGCGTGCGCCGTGGTCTTCCCAGGCCTTGTGCAACGAGCGGCACCGTAATGATGGGGGCCCCGAGCGTTCCCACGGAAAGGGCCCTCAGCATCATTCTCGAGATGCACAGGGCCGGCATGCATGCCAAGATGCTGGTGGAAACGGCGCACGGCCGCGGAACCGTGATGGGGCTCCATCTAACGCGGTTAGAAATTCGAGCACCCCCCGTTCTTCGCGCCTGTCGCTGCCACCTACACCAGCCGAAGCGTTGACGAGAGCACAGCTTCTCCTGGATTTTCCTCGCGCTGCGGAGAAGCAAGACGAATGGAGAGCTGTGATCCAGAGTCTCATCGGTCTCGCCAATAGAGATGGGCCGCAGCTGGCGGAGCCTTCGCGGCGGCGGTCCACTGAGCCGGCGTGTGTCGATGACGGGAAGAATGGAGGCGCCGCGACCATGGTGCACTCCCCTCCACTACCACGACAGCGGTCGCCAGCTCGACGGGTCGACGCCCGCGATGACGGATCCACGGCGTCATCCGATCCACGAGCTCGCCGCAACCAACGTCAAGTTCTTCAGGAACGGATCAAAGAAGATGCTCGAACTACCATCGAGCAGCGGCAGGAAGCGCGCCATCAATCGGATAGGCGCGCAGGGCCCACTGTAGAAAAGCCTGCGCCGGGGGATTCTGGTGACTTACCTTACGAGGTGGGTTGTCCAGCTTTTACCCGTGAGCTGCGGCGATTCCAGTGGCCCAATACCCGCACGTTCAAACCAGAGGTCCCGGAGAAATACGACGGCAAGGCTCACCCATCCGAGTTCCTGAGTGTTTACACCATCACGATGCAAGCTGCCGGGGCTCGCGACAGCAAGGTGCTCGCCAATTACTTCCCGTTGGTGCTCAAGCCCAACGTCAGGTCGTGGTTGATGCACCTACCAATAGATTCCATCTCTTCTTGGTCGGACCTGTGCCACGAGTTTGTTGGCGCCTTTACCGGAGGCCACCAAGCTACTGGCCAGGCAAGTGACTTACATATCATCCCCCAGAAAGATGGCGAGTGCTTACAGAAATACATACAGAGGTTCAGCCGTGTGTAGTACAACATCCCGGATGTTCATCCTGCCGCTGTTGTCAGCGCATTCCATCAGAATGTGCGCAACCGCAAGATGCGCGAAGAGCTGGCGATGAACAAGATTACGGATGTTGCCGAGCTCTATGTTTTGGCCGATAGATGTGCTCGGGCTAAAGAAGGAAGGAAGTACCCCGGCGAAGATGCCGGTGCGGGAACTGACTCCGGAGATGAAGACGCCGCCGCCCCAGCAAAGAAGGGCCGACGGCGTAATAGGAAGCACAAGGGTAAAACCGTGCTTGCCGTCGAGGGATCCAGCAACCCCGGCACCGCTAAGAAGACCAAGGTTGACGACCCCGGCAAGGAGGTTGCCGGGTGTGCCGCCTGCCAGGACTTGGCGGCTGCCGACAAGCCGGAGGGCTCCGACAAGCAATACTGTAAGATCCACCGCACCAAGGGCCATGACCTCCAGAACTGCCGGCAGGTTGAGCTGCTCGTCGAGAAGCAGAAGGCTGAATATGAAAGGCGAGACAAGGAGAAGGGCCAGGATGGTGCTGAAGGGTCCAACAAGAAGCGTAGTGGCCGAGGGGACCGCCGCGGCAAAGACAAACAACAAGAAAGGCCTGCTCGAGGCCGCGACAAAAAGGAGGGGGATGATGACCACGAAGATGACGACGACTCCAGTGAGCATGAGTTTCAAAAAGCTATGAAGGCCATGTGCATTGATGGTGGCGCCTCGTTGCATTCTTCTCACCGCCAACTTAAACAATGGGCGCGCAAGATTAGTGCGACAGAGCCGTTGATCGATGCCCAGAAGCCACTGAAATGGTCCCGCACGCCTATCATTTTTTACGCCGAGGATCACCCTGATCGCACAACCGCGGTTGGGTGTTTGCCATTGTTGGTTTCCCCAACAATTCGTAACCTCAAGGTGACAAGAATGCTAGTTGACGGTGGGGCCGGTCTGAACTTGATCTCGCCCAATGTGATCAAGAGGTTACAAATTCCCAACGGAGATCTCGAAGAGATGGGCACGTTTCAAGGGATCAATTCGGGAAGAAGCCAGCCGAAGGGTAAGATCACACTACCAGTTACGTTTGGTGGTGAGCTGAACTATAGGACAGAGAAGATCGTTTTTGATGTTGCCAAGATCCCGTTGCCGTATAACGGGATCCTTGGCCGGCCAGCATTGGCCAAGTTTATGGCAGCATCACGCTATGCTTACAACACGCTGAAGATGCCCGGCCCGTTGAGCATCATCACAGTCAACTGCGACGAGAAAGACGCACTCATCTACGCTGATCAGCTCTACTGGGAGGCAGTTGTAGCACCTGTCGCCAAGGCACCTGCTCCTGCCACTGGAGCTCCCGGGGAGAAGAAGACCGGCAAGACCTCCTGCACCTACTCCGGCAAGTGCACCTCTTCGGAGTGCTGTGTTCTCGTCGAGGAAGTGCCAGAGAGCTCCACCGGCAAGAGCAAGAAATCCAAGGCTACCCCACCAGAGACCAAGAAGGTGCCCGTCAAGGAGGATGGCACGGGCGGAGCTTTCACCATAAGCTCCACCCTCGACAGCAAATAGGAAAGCACGCTCGTCGCCTTCCTGTGGGCCAATGTCGATGTATTTGCATGGCAAGCATCTGACATCCCCGGCGTTCCCAGGTAGGTGATTGAGCACCATCTTGCCGTCTGTCCTCATGCGCGGCCCGTCAAGCAGAAGGTCAGGAAGCAGGCCTTGGAGTGGCAAGAGTTTATTATTGAAGAGATCAGGAAGTTGGAAGCAGCAGGCTTGGTTAGGGGAGTGCTCCACCCAATGTGGTTGGCCAATCCGGTTGTGGTGCGCAAGGCGAATGGGAAATGGAGGCTGTGCATTGATTATACAGATATCAACAAAGCATGTCCAAAGGATCCTTTCCCCTTGCCGCGCATCGACCAGATCATGGACTCCACGGCCGGGTGTGACTTGCTGTCATTTCTTGACGCATACTCCGGACACCACCAAATCTTCATGACAAAGGAAGATGAAGAGAAGACCGCGTTTATCACCCCATGTGGTACGTATTGTTTTATACGAATGCCTTTCGGGTTGAAAAGCGCTGGTCAACGTTTGCCAGAGCAGTCCAGATAGGTTTTGAGCCCCAGCTACATAGAAATATGGAAGCTTATATCGATGATATAGTGGTCAAAACCAAGGACAAGGCGACACTAATACAAGATCTGGAAGAAACATTTGCAAATTTGCGCAAGATCAATCTCAAGCTCAATCCTGAGAAGTGTGTGTTTGGCGTTCTGTTCGGCAAGCTTCTCGGGTTCTTTGTATCTCAGCGTGGGATCGAGGCGAACCCCGACAAGATCAAGGCAATTGAGCAAATTGAAGCACCAAGACGAGTCAAGGATGTACGTCGACTTGCTGGCTGTGTTGCTGCTCTAAGCAGGTTCATCTCCAAATCTGCTGAGCGCGCCCTGCCCTTTTTCAAGATCTTGAAAAAGGCAGGTCCAATGAAATGGACTCCGAAAGCGGAGGCAGCGCTGCAAGATTTGAAGAGGTACCTCTCCTCTACGCCAACACTAGTCGCGCCTAAACCGCAAGAGCCGTTGTTGCTGTATCTAGCGGCAACGAATCAAGTGGTCAGTGATGCACTAGTGGCGCAGAGAGAAGTTGATGAAAAGGCAATGGCAATGGCAAGATCACCGGATGACGAGTCGGAGCTCTCCCTGGCAGGATCTGGTGCCGGCAAGGCAGGTCCCCCGGCAGAGTCTGGTGCCGGCGAGGCAGGATCTGCGCAAACAAACAAAGAGATACAGAAGAAGAAGGTGGTGCAGCACCCGGTTTATTTTGTCAGCTCCCTCTTGCAGGGGGCTAGATCAAGATACTCTGGGGTGCAGAAGTTGCTCTTCGGCCTCCTTTTGGCCTCGAGGAAGCTGCGTCATTACTTTCAGGCACATGAGATCACCGTCATCACTCGCTTCCCGTTGCAACGGATCCTGCACAACCCAGATGCAACTGGAAGGATTGTGGAGTGGGAGTTGGAACTGTCAAGCTTTGGTCTCAGGTTTGAAAGCACTTCAACGATTCAGAGCAGAGCCTTGGCGGAGTTCATTGCAGAATGGACCTCAACGCCTAACGAGGAAATTCAAGAGACCACTCTCCCCGGCAAGGAAACAAGTCACGACTGGATTATGTACTTTGATGGGGCTTTCTTGCTGCAAGGCACCGGTGCTGGTGTGCTACTTGTCGCACCCACCGGAGAGCACCTCAAGTACGTGGTCCAGATGCACTTTCCCCGGGAGAGATCAACAAACAACACTGCGGAGTATGAGGGACTATTTGCCGGTTTCAGGATCGCGGCAGACCTTGGAATTACGAAGCTCATCGTCAGAGGTGATTCGCAGCTTGTCGTCAAGCAGGTTAACAAAGATTATCAGAGCCCGTTGATGGAAGCTTATGTAGATGAAGTGAGGAAGTTGGAAGAGCGTTTCGACGGTCTACAAGCAGAGCATGTTCCTCGAGCAGAGAACAGCATTGCTGACGACCTGTCAAAACGTGCTGCCCTCAAGTTACCTGTGGAACCAGGAACTTTTGTGCTCCAACTAAATCAGCTATCCGTTGAACCATCGGCAGGACAAAATAAGCGAAGGAAGTTGAGCCCCGGCAAGTACTTTCCCGCCGAGCTCCCAGGAGCCGCCGGCAAGGAGGTTGCCGGGGATGACGCCAAGCTTGCTGGGGGGCCACAGGCTCCGGCAGGGCCTCAGGCCCTTGCCATAGAGACAACAGCTCCCATGGCAGAAGATGCGCCTTTAGTCCTTGCCGTCGAGCCTCAGGCTCCAGCATGGGCACAACACACCGTTTGTTTCCTCCAAACAGGGGAACTCCCTGAGGAACAGGAAGAAGCAGAGAAAGTAGCCCATCGGTCCAGCATGTACCAGTTTGTGGACGATGCCCTATATAGGAAAAGACCGAACGGCGTGAAATTAAAGTGCATCCCTCGGGAGGAAGGACTGGCGCTGTTGGCAGAAATACATGGAGGTGTATGTGGCTCTCGCATAGGATCAAGGGCCCTTGCCGGCAAAGCGTTCCGGCAAGGTTTCTTTTGGCCAACTGCTCTCCAGGATGCGACTGCACTAGTAACCAAGTGTGAAGCGTGCCAATTCCATTCAACGAAGCTCCATCAGCCAGCTCAAGCTCTTCAGATGATCCCTCTTTCCTGGCCATTTTTGGTCTGGGGGCTCGACATACTGGGCCCCTTTCCCCGTGCTGTCGGGGGCTTTGAGTACTTGTACATCACAATCGACAAGTTCATAAAGTGGCCAGAAGTGGAAGCAGTGAGAAAGGTGACGACACAATCAGCCATCAAGTTCTTCAAGGGACTAGTTTGCCGTTTTGGTGTGCCAAATAGAGTCATCACCGACAACGGCACGCAGTTCACGAGCCGCACCTTCATGCAGTACATCCAGGACCTCGGCAGCAAAATCTGTTTTGCTTCTGTTGCACATCCGCGAAGCAACGGCCAGGCAGAAAGGGCAAATGCTGAAGTGCTGCGAGGCCTCAAAACAAGAACTTTTGACAGGTTGCACAAGTGCGGAAGACGCTGGATTGATGAGTTGCCGGCGGTTCTTTGGTCAATCAGGACGACACCGAATCGAGCCACTGGCCAGACACCCTTCTCCCTGGTATACGGGGCGGAAGCAGTTCTCCCCACAGAACTCATATACGGGTCACCTCGAGTGCTCGCTTATGATGAGCTTGAGCAAGAGCAGTTGCAGCAAGATGATGCTACGCTCCTTGAGGAAGATCGTCTTCAGGCTGCTGTACGAGCCGCGCGCTACCAGCAAGCCTTGCGCCGCTACCACAGCCGCAAGGTTCATGCCCGAAGCCTTGAGGAAGGTGACCTTGTTCTTCGCCGCGTTCAATCCGCCAAGAATTTCCAACAAGTTGACGCCAAAGTGGGAAGGCCCTTATCGGGTAATACGAGTCACCAGGCCCAGCGTAGTCCGCCTGGAGACCGAAGATGGCATTCCAGTGAGCAACTCCTGGAATATCGAACATCTTCGCAAGTTTTACCCGTGAGGCGCGGTTGCCGGGACCCCCGGCAACCCCCTTTTGTACTAGCTTTGCCGGCAAGGCATATGACCCTATGTACAGAGCCAGGCGCAGACCCTGTGCGCAGTTGAATAAATTTAAGTATGTATAGTTCTTGTTGATTTCCATGTTTATTCATATGCATGCCTGTCCAGGATATTATACTGCGTTCACTTCCAGCAAGTACTGATGAACCGCCAAGGTTCCATGTTCCTATTTTCTCTTCTTTCTTTTTCTCAAAGGACAGAAGGTTCCCTCGCATACAAGTTTGCCGGGGAGGATAGAGAGTGCGGACATCAGCAAGAGACGTTCGAAGTGGCGTCTTGCGGGAAAGAGTACAACAGCAAAAAAGCTAAGTTGTAAAACCTTGAGGAATTTTTCTTTAAATACAAAGTTATTTTCCTCGAACGATTTCAATTCCTGTATGGAAAACCTGCACGCGAAGGAACCTTGTCACGATTGGTTGCGTCCTTGCTCTATTTCGAGTCCGCTCAGCAGTTCAAGTGGTTGCACTAAGAGCGGCAAGGTGTCTTGCCGGCAGCGACACACCCAGCAGGCTGCTAAGGATCCGTTCCTCAAAGCGCTCGTGGCAAGGGTGCGCGCACCAGCAAGCCCTTCCAAAAAAGCGTAGGGTGTATGCCATACAAGGAGGGATCAAACAAGGAAGATAGCATGCATTCAATCCAAAATACAGCAAGTTATATTACATCAATGCTTGTCGCGGTTCTAACTTAAGATAAACTGTCTTGGGCACGAGTTCATAGCGGCAAGGAAAAGCGGAGCAACTAGTCCCGGCGCTGGCCTTCTATCCTCTTGACTTGGTCAACCATGCTGACGATGGGCGCGACACGCTCTTCAAGCGCCCTGCGATCCGCATCCGTCGGCAAGCTGTCTTGGCTCCGGTCGAGGCCGGGGTTCCTGTACACCACCTTGGTGAGCACTTTGAGGAGGACGCCCCGGCAAAGCTTGCGGGACTCGCTAGCCAGTTGGGTGGCTCGGTTGGAGTGGAGGAGCTTCAAAGCCTCGTTGACGGCCTCAAAGAACATGGTCAGCCTGGCGCTCTCAGAAATCCCCCTGTCATGGGAGAACCTGAAGTTCGGCATCCCCATGACGGACAGCTGCGTGGTGAGCCCCTCCGCGGCGTCGATTAGGCGTGAAGTCCAGAGACTCACGCCCTCTACATAATCATTGTGGGTGGCGGTGGCGTTCTCAAGCAGCAGCTTCTCATTCTTGAGGTCCTTGGCCAGGGTCTTCTCACGAGCCCTGCTGCCATTAAGGGATTCCTCCAGAGTGGTCAACTTCAGCTTCAGATCAGCAATGGAGTCGTTGGCTTTGGAGAGCAGCTTGGTCTTGTCAGAGATGGTGACCTGTAGCTCCGCCAAGATGTGGACAGTTTTGTCTCTGTCGCTCTTTAGCGTCGAGACCTCCTTGCGGTGCTTCTCCAGCTCCGCCTCCAGTTTCTCCACCTTGCCGGCCAGCTCGTAGTTGGCGGCCCCTGCGGCTTCGGCAGCGTCGATGGCCTCCTTCAGCTTGCCGGCATGATCCAGGACTAGAGCGTCGAGTGCGTCTTTATGCTTCTGCTCCAGCTCCTGGGTCCGCTGCACGACAAGCTTCTCAATTTCTTCGTCCTTGCCACGGAGCTTGGCGGCAAGCGCCTTCTCGCGAGCGGCAAGGTCTTCTTCTTGGGCATCAAGCAGAATACGGCGCTGATTTAGACTGGCCTCCTCCTTGGCGGCCTGTGCAGCGGCCTCCTCCTGTGCCTTCTCAATATCAGACTGCTTCAGGAGGAGCTCGTCCCAACGCCGGCCTAACTCCTCCTGGCCAATCCTCAGCTCTTGCCGGGCCTCGGTGAACCAGACCTGCATCTGCTCGACGCGCTTTTGGAAGTCTGCCTCCGCCGCGACGGCAACCACTGCCCTGGAGTCCAGTTTCTCTTTACGGGCACGGTGGAGCGCCTGGAGCTTCTGGAAGTTGTCACTCATGGCCTGGAGGAGCTGGTCTTCTTTGGATCCACTGCTGCTGGCGCTCGGCTCGTCGATGACCCTGAGCCCGGCGGCAGCGATGACTTCTTCGTCGAAAGCCTCCCCCTCGGTTGGTGCTCCGGTGCTTGCCGTCCCCGGGATGCTGACGAACAGGTTGTCGCCAATCTTAAGGTATCTTCTTGGGGTGGGGGCTTCGGAAGCTGATGGTTGGTCTTCAACCACCGTCTCCCCAGCGGCTGAGGACCCCGGGACCGATGTAGCGCCAGGCGCTCCTGCGGCAGGGATGCCATCGGTACGGTCGCCGGTCCCCTTGTCGGTCTCCCCAGCAGACCCCTTGCCGGCCTCCCCAGCAGGGCCCTTGGCGGCCTCGTCAGCAGCGATTTTGGCGGCCTCGGCGGCAGCGTCCTTGGAGGTCTCCTCGATGATGGCGTTAACATCCATCTGATCCGCCAAGGAGGGATCTGGAGGCCAAGAAAGAGAAACAAGATGAAACCCAGATTGAAGCTCAAGGCCAGCAAGGAAAAGAGAAAAGAGATCGTACTGAAGAAATGACAAAGGCCAGGAAGCAGGCGGTTTACCTGCGACGAGCGATGGAGGGGCGGTCCCTTCCCCGACGACGCTCATTGCCGGGATGGAGCTGCCAGCGCCTGTGCTCACCGGCTCCTCCCACACGCGAATGGGATCATCGGTGGGAGTCCTTGACGGGGACCCGCCCCTAGGCGGTGTGGTTGATAGTGACGGCGTGTTGGGGGTGGCCCTCAGCGGCTCCTCCTGTCGCTGTTCTTCTCCTGCGAACCCGACATGGTTAGCAGTAAAGATACACACCCCGACACCCGCCAGTGGGAAATGAGTAACAGACTCACGCTGGGGGCTGGGCTGGGGGCTACGTTGAGGGCTGGAATCCGGGCTGATTGTAATCATCTCCGGTGCACCTGAGGAGCTTGCCGGGGGCTCGTCGCCCGTTGAGGTCTTGGCCTTCTTTGCCATCCTCTGCGCCAACATTTCCGTGTCTCTGCGGGGACAGGCCAGGGCAGAATTAAGATAAGATGAAGCAAATCAGAGATTCAAGACATAAAGAAAATGACAAGATACTTACTCATCTCCTTCTTCTGCCCCCTTTTCCCTCCTCGGGCTGAAGGAGGAGAGGTCGAAGTCGACCTCCGCTGTGGTGTCCACTTGAGGGGATGGGGAAGGGGACCTGGGCCGCTTGATTGTGGCAGGAGCGGCAGCCTGATGTGAGCTCGCCAGCCCCGTTGCCTTCTTTGCCGCCGCCCTCATCTGGCACCCGGTTTGCTGTCGCACACCTTGCTGCTCCGCAGCCTTGCCGGCCGACTCCTTGCCGGGAACTTCTTCGGATGAGGAGGCCTGCTGGATTGGCTCGCCGGAGACTGCTCGCCAGAGGACGCGTTTCTTTTTTGACATTGGGGGCCCCACTTCATCAGTCTCTTCAGCTGTTTCTTCGGTGAGTGAGCCCCCGATATCTGTGCTACTATGCCCTCCGGCAGGTTCCTCATGCTCGGTGGGCTCCTCCTCTGCATCCGCGTCATCTCCCGTGAAGCCGACGCTGCCGGCCTCCTCGGCAAGGGCCAGCTCTTCCGCCCTGCTGGCGATGTACGCCAACTCTTCATCAATGGTCTCGCGGATGAGGCGCGGTTCTTCCCGAATGGTTCTCTCCGACAAGTTGTCGAAGAACTCTTGTGCTCGCTCCGCGGATGGCTCGACCCAGGTTTGGTCAAGGCCATGAGCATTGAACACCGGCATCATAGCGATGATCGAGTTCAGCGCCGAGTTGTTGCACAGAGGGACGATGCTTGCCGGCAGCTTGAACACGCTGTCTGGCCTAAACAGCTTGTGACAGAGGGCTCTGTGCTGAAGGACCGTCCAGTTATTGTTGAGGCCAGGGCGCAGCCTCATGATATCCGCCGCATTCCGGAAATCCCAGGCTGGCCTCCCCTTGTTCTGCAAACGGGCGATGCGGCGACGCAGGAAATTGACGCCCACCATTTCCACGGTGAGCCCGGCAGCCTTGAGGCGATGAATCCTGTTGACGGCGATAGTGAGCTTCTCATCCTGAGGGTCGAGAGCGCTCCAATCGCCGCCACGGGTCGGCTTCGTTTGCTGGAGTGAACAAAACGGGTGCGGCTCCTCCTCTGTGATCCAGCACCACTTGCTCCGCCACTCATCCCACTTCTCATGGTATTCCCCATCCAGATATGTGTCCTTGGTCCCTAACCTAGGGATCCAAGCAATGCAGCCAGAGAGGGCCTCTCCGGCCTGGATGCGAGGGATGAAGAAGTGGCAGAAAAGGGCTTTGTTGGGGACCACCCCGGCAAAGTTTTCGCAGAGATGAGCAAAAATAGACGTGCAAGTTATGGCATTTGGCGTGAAATCAAGGAGATGGAAGCCAAAGGTAAACATGAGGTCGTTGAAGAAATCAGAGAAAGGGGGGCAGAGCCCGCAATATAAATAGTCAACGAAAAAGGGGAATTTATCCGGGCCACCTTTCGACTTGGCGGCTGGGGTCACGCGAGTGGCGGCGTGTCCATTCGTCGCCCTCCCCCACATGAGCAGGTACTTGTCCCTCAAGGCATGAGCATCGAGCGTCGGGGGGAAGACGGCGAGCTGCTTCCGCATCTTCACCAACTCACTCTCTGGCACATCCTTGCCCTTGCTCGCTTTGGGCGCCTTGGGCGGCATGGCGACTAGGGAGAGTGAGGGAAGCCGAGGACAGCGGGAGCGCGAAAGGGGCGAGCGGACGAACAAACTATGGTTTGGGCTCGAGGAAGAAGAAGACGGCGGCGGTTCCTAGATTGGGAAAGGCAAGGGAGAAGGGTAAATGAGCAGCGCCCCTGCGGATTCCTCTTTTTATGGGGAAGGCGCGGGGCTGCCTCTTTACTTTTCAATATGAAGGCATTTTCACAGGCGTGCAGCGACCGTTCCACGCACGACCCCCACGTCACGCACCCAATGTGGATCATGGGGAAGCGCAACAGACGAGATGATTACATCAGTTAACCCCTGCCACGTGTGCCCGCACACTGTTTGGGCCTAGCCCAACAACGCATTGTGCCCGCGTGTATGGCCCAAGCCCGAGGGCTCCTGTCGGTGTACTAAAGTTTGGGCCCTTTGGTACCCCTTACTTGTGCACGGGCAGTCGCAGCCGCACCTGCTGCGAGGCTTGGTGGGAGCAGTTGGAGGCAAGATACAAGACAACGAAGACGGCGTCCAAGCCAGTAACTTGGGAGCCGAAGACAAGCTGGAGCCCCGGCAAGATCCTTGCCGGGGCGGCACGCGAGCCCCCGGCAAGATCCTTGCCGGGACGACTTGCGAGGCACTCACAAGAACACCACCCTTGAGGTTGAAGAGCTCTGACACCATCGACAGCGTCAAGACCAAGACTCAGGGGCACATGCATGGTGGCATGCAGATCTTTGTGAAGACCAGAGAGCGGATTTCCCAGCAAGGTTCTTGCTGGGGGCGACCGCGAGGCCCCGGCAAGGCTCACACACGACAACGCTCCACCGCCTTGCCACAGTCCCGGCACAGCAATAAGCCAGCCAACCTGGCGAGCACCTGCGTGGCGGCATGCAGATCTTTGTGAAGATCCTGCCACCACTCCAGCGCAGCGGATGGCCAGCCAGCTTGGCACTCGCATGCCTCGTCATCTTGGGTGCGTGTCAGGACGGAGTGAGGCGGCGACGGATGGGACGGGCTCTGTTTCTGTCCCCGATAAAGTTAGGGGGGCACGTAAGCAGTGCATTTAAGGCGCTTGTCCTAAGACGCCAGAGATAAGCATGTGCACTATAGCACTTTATGTAACGCCCCCAGTGGTTAACTACAGTAATCCCCTTTTGATTATGCCATGTCATCATGATCAACAGTGCTTAATCATCATTAGTATCATATCTCTTTTCAAATTCAAACTTCAAATGAATTCAAAGTGGAAAATAAAAGTTGCTCAAATCAGAACTAAAATATTCATTAAATAACAAACATTCCAGAGGCAATTCTAAAATTGTAACCAACATTTAATAAACAAATTAAGTGATTCTAACAGTAGCAAAACAGCACTATTTACTACCTTCTTAATTAAATAAAATCCAAATGAAAAGATATGGACACCAAACCAATTTCTAGCAGTGACTAATGTTGCACTGTAATTTATGGACCAGTTTATATATTTTACAAAATTCTTTTGGGTGCCTAACTATTTGCAAAACAGAGAAAAGAGGAAAAGAAAAGAAAAGAAGAAAGCAAAAGAAAAAAAAAGAACAGAACCCCCCCCCCCTCTGGGCCAACAGGCCCAGCTGTCACCCGCGCGGCCCAGCCCAACTAGCTCGTCCCCTACCTCCCCCTGTTCACGCCACTCGTTGTCGCCGCGCCCGCACACCGCGCCCCGGCCCCCCCTCCCCTCGATCGACGCCGCGCCGTCCCGCGCCCGCTAGAGGGGATAAGAACCCCTCCTTCACCCCCAGGACAAACCCTAGCTGCCCCCTCTCCCTTTCCCTCTCATTCTCCCAACTCACCCGACACGGCCATGGCTCCGCCGCCGTAAAACACGCGGCCACCGCCTCCGCCTCGTCGCGTGACCGGACCCGAGCGCTCCGCCACCATCCGCTACCCCACCCCGCGCCGCTGGACGGAGCTGGGAGCCTCTGCCTCGCCCGCGTCAACCTTCTCCCTCCTCGGATGGCCGCCGCACGCCGTCGTCGATTCCGGCCACGTCGAGCCTTCCCCGAGCCCATTACGCACACCTGCAGGAGCGCTGTAAGCTGCCGCTCCCTCTCCCTCTCCTCGCGCCATCGTTTGCGGCCCATAGCAAGTTCCTCCACCGTAGCCGAACGCGCCGCCGCTTAGCTTGTCGCCGGCGCTGTTCCGGCGACCAGCTGGCCTCGGGCTCGTGCCCGTTGAACTCACACGCGCGCGTGGGTGCCTCCTAGCTCCTTCGTTCAACTCGTGCGCGACCGCGCTGCCGTTTGCCATCGCCACCCAAGACCGCCCGCCGCCGACGTGCTCACCGCCGCCGCTACACGCCGTCTCCGGCCACGCCACCACCACCAATTCACGCGGTGTGGACCGCCCGTTCGAACGAACCAAACCTCAGCCCCGGAGATGCCCCGTACGCAAATCCCACGCGTCGCCGCCGTCTTTTGTGGTCGCCGACGATGCTCTGGCCGCCGCGCCAGCCGGCTCTGACGTGGCACGCGGGCCCCACCACCAGTGCCACTGACTACGGGCCCCACTGGACCCCGTTGACCAGTCAGCGCTGCTGACTGGACCACCCGTGTCTATGACACGCGGGGCCCACCCTTAAAACGTTTTTGAAAATAAATAAAAACCCTAATTAAAATGCTAATTAACCTAATTAGTTAATTGATTAAGTTAACAAACACTGACAGTAGGCCCCACCCCCCTAATTAACCTAACTTAGTTAAATTAACACTAATTATGCCTCTGTCTCAATGACATGTGGGCCCCACACGTCAGGTTTGACTCTAGTCAGCCAGAGTTGACTGCTGACATCAGCTTTACGTCATGATGATGTCATCTTTTACTGTTTTGGATAATTCGAATTTAAATAATTAAAACAATTCCAGAAATCAATAAAACTTTAGAAAATCATATCTTTTAATCCGTAACTCTGATGAAAATAAATTATATATGAAAAATGAGACGAATCCGAATACGCTACCCACATACCTGTTAGATGCCTCTAACTATCTGAACATGCAACTTTTTGCCTGTTTCGGATAAATGAATAGTGCATCACTTTAATTAAATAAATCTGAATAAATTCCTAAATTAACTAAATCATTTAGTTAGGCAGTAGAACACCCCGGCATATCATTTGGGCATGCCATACATGTTGTTTGCATCTTTGCCGTGAATTTATTGTTTCTCTCCCCCTCCTTCTCTCTCGATAGATGCCAAGACCGACGACACTGTCGGGTACGACTACACTACAGACAAGCAGCCCGTTGACGACCCCTCTTTCTTGCCAGAGCAACCAGGCAAGCCCCCCCTTTGATCATCCCGATATCGCCCATTCTAATTTCTCATGCTTGCATTAGAATTGCTGCTGCTACTGCTTTACCTATTCTGATGCATAGCCTGTTTATTGTAACCTGTTGTTGCTAATTACCTGCATATCCTAAACTGCTTAGTATAGGCTGGGTAGAGACCTATCAGTGACCCCCACTTTTCCCGACTGCCCCGCTGGATTATCAGAAGACCCGACCAACGGGATTGAAGACCAGGCCCCGACACCGCACATCACCCCCCTTAGTTGTAACGATACTGCAGCGTTACTATCGAGTGCCGAGGGTGAAACCTCTTGTAGCACTTCTGATGTTAACTCTGTAGAGTAGCTATTCGGTCGTGGTCATCGAGGGTGATTCCTCCTTCACCGCTTCCGATAACGACGCCGTCGTACAACACCTCAAGTGTGAACCCAGCGAGGGTGATTCCTTCGAGTTCACCTTGACGGATACATCAAGTAGGAATCCAACAAGGGTGATACCTCGGATTCCCCTGATGTTGTGGACACACGGATAATTGGACTTTACACTGTTACTTGGAAGGCAGGTCGACCCTGAGGGGTACCCGCGTGTGATGTGAAGACGGGTTGCCTGTGTGGTGCCCGAGTGGTGAATACGAGGCGTGGCCGGGTATTCATGGCCCTTGCCACAAGTCCTCGAGACGGGGCGACGGGGTCACATCTTTCGTGAGTCTCTGCTTGTTACCGCAAGCCCCTAGTCCACTAACGATTTGGATATTTGATCCGAGCAGGCCTCTGGCCTGATAGCACTAATCATCACGTGGGCATAGTATGGGTGTTCTGCATCGTAGCATCAGCCGAAAGCTCTGTCAGACGTCTAGTTCAGCCTTGCGGCCAGGACGGACCGGCGCCCCCCTGGTGCCTGGCTTCCCCCTGCACGCAACGACTCAGAGTGCACAGGGCGATGGCCCAAGACCTCTGAGCGCTTAGGATGTAGACCGACGGGGACCTCTCTGCTGAGCTCTAGGTAGGGTTGCGGTGTGTCGTTTGGCCGAGGCCGGGCATGACCCAGGAAAGTGTGTCCGGCCGGAGTTAATCGAGCGTGTTGGGTAAGTTGGTGCACCCCTGTAGGGAAGAAAACTTCTATCGATAGCGTGTCCTACGGTAAAGGACACTCGGAGTTGTATCCTGATTGATACAATTAAAACTGGATACTTGGATACTATGGCTCTGGGATTGCTTCTCGCAGGGAGTCGAGAAGGGATCTCTGGACGAGGTTGATAACTGTATGGCTCTGGGATTGCTTTCTCGCAGGGAGTCGAGAAAGGATCTCTGGGTGAGGTTGAGACTTAATGATACTGATACCTTATATTGTACTGTTATACTCTCTTCTATTGCTGCAAGACCTCTGAAGATGCTAGTCTTCGATAGGACTAGGCCTTCTCTCTATTCTGGCATTTCTGTAGCCCAGTCCACATATACAGCCTCCCTTTGAAAATGTTGCATATGTAGTGTAGATCCTTGCTTGCTGAGTACTTCTGAGTACTCATGGTTGCTTTGTTTTCCTTTTCTCCCCATATCAGTTTGACGTGACCAAGATGACAGAGCCCCTGAGACAGATGCCCCGTCGATCGACTACTACTACTACCCAGAGGATGGATACTGCTACGAGTTGACTGACGACCAGGAGTAGGATCGGAGGGTCCCAGGCAGGAGGCCTACGCCTTTCGATCGTAGTGTTTTATTTTGCCCCGCCTTTCTAAAGGCCTTTCTGTTTCTCTTTTAATATCTGTAATCAGATATCTGATGCTTCCACTGACGCTTGTATGCGAGCTTTTATATTCGAGCCCTCGAGGCCCCTGGCTTGTAATATAAAGCTTGTATGACTTTATTTATGTTTTAGAGTTGTGTTGTGATATCTTCCCGTGAGTCCTTAGGCTTGATCGTGTGCATTTGCGTGTATGATTAGTGCACGATTGGGCCGGGGGCGTCACACTTTACACCTCCTGTGTGCCACTGTGGCAGCCCCTTGGACGTATAAAAGGAGGCCCAAGGCATACTGTAGAAGGATTCGGACTTTTTGAACTCTCCGGCCCAGCTTGCATGCATAGTAGCTAGCCAAAGCTCAAGAACACATAATATACACACAAAGCAGGACTAGGGTTTTACGCTTCTCAGCGGCCCGAACCTGGGTAAAAATCCCTCGTGTTGATCTCTAGATCTGCTCTTTGCGCACCCCTCTTCCCTGCCAAACCGTAGAAGGGATCCACTCGATCCCATAGGTGTCGTTTCCTCGACACCCTCCCCAAGATGGGAGAGTTGTTGGTGATGATGATGACGATGATTTCCCCCTCCGGGAGGGAAGTTCCCCCGGCGGAATCGCTCCGTCGAAAGGCAAAAGTGCTCCTGCCCAAGTTTCGCCTCGAGACGGCGGCGCTTCATCCCAAAAGTCCTCTCTCTATTTTTTCTAGGTCAAAATGACTTATATACCAGAAGAGGGGCACCGGAGGTGGGCCGAGGAGGGCACAACCCACCAGGGTGCGCCTGGGCTCCCTGGTGCACCCAGGTGGGTTGTGCCCACCTGGTGGGCCCCCTCTGGTACTTATTTGCTCCAATAATTCTCATATATTCCATAAAAATTCTCCGTGAAGTTTCAGCTCATTTGGAGTTGTGCAGAATAGGTGGCCTGACGTAGCTTTTTCAGGTCCAGAATTCCAGCTCCCGGTATTCTCCCTCTTTGTGTGAACCTTGCATATTATGAGAGAAAAAGCATTAGAATTACTCCAAAAAGCATTATTATACCTAAAAACAATATAAATAACAGTAGGAAAACATGATGCAAAATGGGCGTATCAACTCCCCCAAGCTTAGACCTCGCTTGTCCTCAAGCGAAAACCGAAATCGAAAAACATGTCCATATGCTTAGAGAGAGAGGTGTCGATAAAAACAAAATACGGACATAGAAGCATCATGTATATTATTATAACAACAACAAACTTTAACATAAAACTTTATCATAGAACTTTTATCATATAACCTCTATCATAGACTTCTCATGAACAAGTAACAATTCATCACAACATCGAAGTATAAAGCATAAACTCTATTGAAAACCAACAAACTATGTTCTCAGTCAACTTTGCAACTACAATTCATCATCCTTTCAGGAAGGGTCATGTATCGAAGCCTTTTTGGCAAGTCCACATACTCAACCATCATATAGTCTTCTATGATTGCTAACACTCACCGCATACACATGAGCAAAAAGTTTCAACCGAACACATAGAAAGATAGGGGCTTATAGTTTTCGCCACCCAACATATTCACCTCAAGGGTGATGTCAACAATAATAACTCATGCTACCCATATCCAACTGGATATATGTGCCTAGATCTTTCCTCACCACATGATGCTTGCCAAAAGAGAAAAATAAAAAGGAATAGAGAGAAATACTTTGACTCTTGCATAAAAGTAAATACATAAAAGTAAAAGATAGGCCCTTCGTAGAGGGAAGAAGAGTTTGCCATGCGCTTTTCGTTTGTATGCTCAATCTCTTAGTGCAAAAGAACGTCACGTATATTGCCCCTTAAGATAGCAACCTTTATTATGCAGTCTGTCGCTTTTATTCTTTGCCATCACAAGTTCGTACAATGCTTAATGATCCAACACTTTTAGAGGCAATTTTTATTGCCTTTTTGCACCGATGACAACTTACTTGAAGGATCTTACTCAATCCATAGGTAGGTATGGTGGACTCTCAAAACAAGATTTGGGTTTAAGGGTTTTGGATGCACAAGTAGTATCTCTACTTAGTGCGGAATTTTTGGCTAGCAAAGATGGGGGCAAGCACCACATGTTAAAGGATCTATGACAATATAACTTCTATGTGAATATGAACAAACATAAATCATTATGTTGTCTTCCTTGTCCAACGTCAACAATTTTGGCATATAATATTTTGATGGGGGCTCACAATCACAAAAGATGTCCAAGATAGTGTATTTTCATGTGAATCTTCTCTTCTCTTCCCTTATTAATTATTTCATGAATTGCATCATTGACCAATGCTATGTTTGTAAATCTCCAATAAAATTTTCTACTTATAATCTTCCTTATGTGATGTCATTACTTACCATAAGATTAGCATATGATATTTTTCATTTATTTCCTTTCTTTTTATTGAACATGAAAATAAAGAGAACAAAACTGCAAACTAAACTTTATTATATATCTTGCACACGATTACAAGGATAGATCACTAAGCAAACACTCGAAAAGAAAGGATCGAACTAAACTTTTATTCATCTAAAGCAAAAGATAACTATGGATCGAACTAAGATAAGTAAAGGCAAAAGATAGTGGAGGTGATACGATATCGGGGCACCTCCCCAAGCTTGGCACAAGCCAAGGGGAGTGCCCATACCGATACTCAATTTTCCTTTGGTGATGAAGAAGGAGGTGGTGTTGATGAAGTAGTAGCAATCTTATCCTTCAAGCTCAAAAGGTACTTCAATCTACGGATGACGCTCTGGAGGGCAATGATATGCTCTTGCAATAGAATATTTTCATGAGTGAGATATTTATTTTGCACACGAAACGTTTTGATGATCCAAAAGGCTTCAATCTCAGTGGGGGTAAGATGATCATAGTAAGGTTTAAGGATATCTTCTTCTTCCTCCTCGGCAGGCAAGGTTTGCTCGACCACCGGCGCTTGATCTCCAGTGGCCTCCTTGCTCTTGTCCCCTTTGACAACTTCTTTGGGCTCTTCTCTCTTCAACTCGATCTTCATCAACCAAGCCTCCTCTTCTATGTTGTTGGAGGGGGGAGAAGACATGATGCCTGGCTTAACAGATCTGACTGAAAACAGCAAGAAAAGAAAACAGAAGATTTCTCCATGATACGGTGGTCAATAGGTTTGGGGGTATATAAAGATTTCTTATCTTGGGAAACAAGCAAACGGAAGAAAAACGGAGTTCGGAAGGTACCCGAGGTGGGCACAACCCACCTGGGCGCGCCTGGCTTGCCAGGCGCGCCCTGGTGTCTTGTGCCCACTAGGGGTGCATTCCTGGTTGTTTCTTATTTTCCTAACTTTTGATATATTCCAAAACTGACAGAAAATATTTTTGCGGATTTTTCGAAGTCTGTTTACTTACTGTATCACGTACCTCCTCTTTGTTCATGATTCTGGAGTGTTCCGGAAGGTTTCCTTTATGTGTTCTTCCGGTGTCATAGTTTGGATAATATTGCTTTCAACATTAATGGGCGTACCTGAGATATAATGTTTTATTCTTTGCCCATTGACAACCTTCGGGTCAGTACCCTCGGCATTATTTATTTTGATAGCTCTAGAGCGAAAAACCTCTTCAATAACATACGGTCCTTCCCATTTGGAGAGAAGTTTTCCTGCAAAGAATCTGAAGCGAGAGTTGTACAAAAGAACATATTCTCCAACTTTAAACTCATGCTTTTGGATTCTCTTATCATGCCATCTTTTAACTTTTTCTTTAAATAACTTAGCATTTTCATAAGCTTGGGTTCTCCATTCATCTAGTGAGCTGATATCAAATAACCTCTTTTCACCGGCAAGTTTGAAATCATAGTTGAGTTCTTTAATTGCCCAATATGCTTTATGTTCTAACTCAAGAGGCAAATGACAAGCTTTTCCATAAACCATTTTATAAGGAGACATACACATAGGATTTTTATATGCTGTTCTGTAAGCCCAAAGTGCATCATCTAATTTCTTAGACCAATTCTTTCGGGACCTATTGACAGTTTTTTGTAATATTAACTTTATTTCTCTATTGCTAAGTTCAACTTGACCACTAGACTGAGGATGATAGGGTGATGCAATTCTATGGTTGACATCATACTTAGCAAGCATTTTACGGAAAGCACCATGAATAAAATGGGAACCACCATCAGTCATTAAATATCTAGGGACTCCAAACCTTGGGAAAATGACTTCCTTAAGCATTTTAATAGAGGTGTTGTGATCAGCACTACTAGTTGGAATAGCTTCTACCCACTTAGTGACATAATCAACAGCAACCAAATATGAGTATACCCATTAGAGGAAGGAAAAGGTCCCATGTAATCAAAACCCCAAACATCAAATGGTTCAACAACAAGTGAATAATTCATAGGCATTTCTTGACACTTACCGATATTACCAATCCTTTGACATTCATCACAAGATAAAACAAACTTACGAGCATCCTTGAAGAGAGTTGGCCAATAGAAACCATACTGCAAAACCTTATGAGCAGTTCTATCTCCCGCATGATGCCCTCCATAAGCTTCAGAGTGACATTTCCGTAGGATTTGTCCCTGTTCATGCTCAGGCACACAACGTCTAATAATACCATCTACACCTTCTTTGTAAAGATGTGGGTCATCCCAAAAGTAATGTCTTAAATCATAGAAGAATTTTTTTCTTTTTTTGGTATGTGAAACTAGGTGGTATGTATTTAGCAACAATATAATTAGCATAGTCAGCATACCAAGGAGTATTATGAGAAACATTTATTGCAGCCAGTTGTTCATCAAGAAAATTATCATTAATAGGTTGTGGGTCATCAAGAATATTTTCTAACCTAGACAAGTTATCAGCAACGGGGTTCTCAGCTCCCTTTCTATCAGTGATATGTAAGTCAAATTCTTGTAGCAAAAGAACCCACCTAATAAGTCTAGGTTTAGCATCTTTCTTTTCCATAAGATATTTTATAGCAGCATGATCAGTGTGAACAATCACTTTAGAATCAACAATGTAAGATCTAAATTTGTCACAAGCAAACACAAGTGCTAAAAATTCTTTTTCAGTAGTAGCATAATTGCGTTGGGCACTGTCTAGAGTTTTACTAGCATAATGAATAACATTTAATTTCTTATCAACTCTTTGTCCTAGAACAGCACCAACAGCATAATCAATAGCATCACACATAATTTCAAAAGGCAAGTTCCAATCAGGTGGTTGAACAATAGGTGCAGAAATTAAGGCTTTCTTAAGTGTTTCAAAGGCTTCTACACAATCATCATCAAAAACAAATGGAACATCCTTTTGTAAGAGATTTGTAAGAGGCCTAGAAATTTTAGAGAAGTCTTTAATAAATCTCCTATAGAAACCAGCATGACCGAGGAAACTACGAATACCTTTGATATCTTTAGGACATGGCATTTTCTCAATTGCACCAACTTTTGTATTATCCACCTCAATACCTTGTTCAGAAAGTTTATGTCCCAAGACAATACCTTCATTAACCATAAAGTGGCACTTCTCCAAATTCAAGACAAGATTAGTTTGCTCGCATCTCTGCAAAACTCGATCAAGGTTGCTTAGGCAATCATCAAAAGAAGTTCCGCAGACGAAAAAATCATCCATGAAAACCTCAACAATCTTTTCACAAAAATCAGAGAATATAGCAGTCATACATCTTTGAAAAGTAGCAGGTGCATTACATAAACCAAAAGGCATACGTCTATAAGCATAAGTTCCAAAAGGACAAGTAAAGGTGGTTTTCTCTTGATCAGGTTGTGAAACAGGTATTTGAGAAAAACCAGAATATCCATCGAGAAAACAAAAGTGTGTGTTCTTAGATAATCTTTCTAGCATTTGATCAATAAAAGGCAAAGGGTAATGATCTTTTCTAGTTGCTTTATTTAATTTTCTAAAATCAATTACCATTCTGTAGCCAGTAACAATTCTTTGTGGGATAAGTTCATTTTTATCATTAGGAACAACAGTGATACCTCCCTTCTTAGGGACACAATGAACAGGACTTACCCGTCTACTATCAGCTATAGGATAGATCATACCTGCTTCTAGAAGCTTCAATATTTCAGCTCTTACCACTTCTTTCATTTTAGGATTTAAATATCGTTGGTGATCAACAACGGGTTTAGCATCAGGTTCCATATTAATTTTATGCTGACAGAGAGTGGGACTAATGCCCTTTAAATCATCAAGAGTATATCCAATAGTAGCTTGGTGCTTCTTCAGAACCTTCAATAATCTTTCTTCTTCATGTTCTGAAAGGTTAGCACTAATAATAACAGGATATATCTTTTTCTCATCAAGATAAGCATATTTCAAAGTGTCTGGTAATTGTTTTAATTCAAACACAGGATCACCTTTAGTTGGAGGAGGACCTCCTAGAGTTTCAATAGGCAAATTGTGTTTAAGCAGAGGTCGTTGTTCAAAGAAAATTTTATCTATTTCATTTCTTTCATGCAGATGCATATCATTTTCATAGTCTAGCAAATATTGTTCTTGTGGATCAGTAGGAGTCACAACAATTGAGGCAAGACCAATTATTTCATCCTTACTAGACAATTCTTTCTTATGATGTTTTCTACTAAACTTAGAAAAATTAAACTCATGAGACTCATCACCAAAACTAACACCGACAGTTTGTTTCTCACAATCTATTTTAGCATTAACGGTGTTCAAGAAAGGTCTACCAAAGATAATGGGACAAAAGTCATCTTGTGGGGAACCAAGAACAAGAAAATCAGTAGGGTATTTTATTTACCCACACAAGACTTCAACATCTCTAACAATCCCAAGTGGTGTGATGGTGTCTCTATTATCAAGTTTAATAGTAACATCTATGTCTTCTATTTCAGCAGGTGCTATATCATTCATAATTTCTTGATATAAGGTAAAAGAAATAGCACTCATGCTAGCACATATGTCACATAAACCATGATAACAGTGATCTCCTATTTTAACTGAGACAACAGGCATGCCAACAACAGGTCTATGTTTATCTTTTTCATCGGGTTTGGCAATTCTAGCAGCTTCATCACATAAGTAAATAACATGCCCATCTATATTTTCAACCAGGAGATCTTTAACCATAGCAACACTAGGTTCTACTTTGATTTGTTTAGCAGGTTTGGATGCTCTAATATAACTTTTGTTGACCATAGTTGAAACTTTAGCATGTTCCTTTATCCTAACAGGGAAAGGTGGTTTTTCAATATAAGCAGTAGGAACGACTGGATCAACATTATAAATAATAGTTTCATCTTTAGCTATTACTGGTTCTTTAATTTCTTCTTTAATAGGTGGGTGATATTTAAACCACTTCTCCTTAGGGAGATCAACATGAGTAGCAAATGATTCACAAAAGGAGGCTACTATCTCAGAGTCAAGTCCATATTTAGTGCTAAACTTTTGAAAAGCATCGGTATTCATAAATTTTTTAACACAATCATACTTAAGCTTAATACCTGACTCTTTACCTTCGTCGAGTTCCCAATCTTCAGAGTTGCATTTAATTCTTCCTAAAAGATCCCACCTGAATTCAATAGTCTTCTTCATAAAGGAACCAGTACAAGAAGTACCAAGCATGGATTGATCATCACGAGAAAGCCGAGCATAAAAATTCTGAATAATAATTTCTCTTGAGAGCTCATGATTGGGGCATGAATATAACATTGACTTAAGCCTCCCCCAAGCTAGAGCGATACTTTCTCCTTCATGAGGCCAAAAATTATATATATAATTTCGATCACGATGAACTAGATGCATAGGATAAAAATTTTGGTGAAATTCCAATTTCAATCGATTCCAATTCCAGGATCCAATATCATCGCATAGCCTATACCATGCCAATGCCTTTCCCTTCAAAGATAAAGGGAAAACCTTCGTCTTAGCTTCATCTCTGGATAAACCTGCAAGCTTAAATAATCCACAAATTTCATCCACGTATATCAAGTGCATATCGGGATGTTCGGTTCCATGTCCTGCATAAGGATTAGCTAGCAGTTGTTCTATCATACCCGAAGGAATTTCATAACCAATATTTTCAGTAGGTGTAGTAGGTTGAGGGGTAACTAATTGTGGTTTCGGTCGAGGTGAAGATACCCCGAACAAACCCCTCAAAGGATTGTTCTCCATAGTAACAAGTGACAATAAATTTCAGCACCTAGTAATAATTTTTCCTTACCAATTTCCACTTACCAAGAGCGCTTCACTCCCTGGCAACGGCGCCAGAAAAGAGCCTTGATGACCCACAAGTATAGGGGCTCAATCGTAGCCTTTCGATAAGTAAGAGTGTCAAACCCAACGAGGAGCAGAAGGAAATGACAAGTAGTTTTCAGCAAGGTATTCTTTGCAAGCACTGAAATTATAAGTAACGAGTAGTTTGATAGCAAGATAATTTGTAACAAGCAAGCAACGGTAATGGTAACAAAAGTGTAGCAAGGTAGTCCAATCCTTTTGAGGCAAAGGACAGGCCAAAACGGTCTCTTATGATAAGCAAAGCGTACTTGAGGGTACACGGGAATTTCATCTAGTCACTTTCATCATGTTGGTTTGATTTGTGTTCGCTACTTTGATAATTTGATATGTGGGTGGAGCAGTGCTTAGGTGATGTTCTTACTTGAACAAGCCTCCTACTTATGACTAACCCCCTCGCAAGCATCCACAACTACGAGAAAAGTATTAAGAATAAATCTAACCATAGCATTAAACTTTTGGATCCAAATCGGTCCCTTGTGGAATAGCGCATAAACTAGGGTTTAAGCTTCTGTCACTCTCGCAACCCATCATATAATAACTACTCCACAATGCATTCCCTTAGGCCCAAATATGGTGAAGTGTCATGTAGTCGACGTTCACATGACACCACTAAGGGAATCACAACATACATACCATCAAAATATCGAACACATATCAAGTTCACATGATTACTTGCAACAAGATTTCTCCCGTGACCTCAAGAACAAAAGTAACTACTCACAAATGATAATCATGCTCAAGATCATAGGGGTATTAAATAGCATAATGGATCTGAACATATAATCTTCCACCAAATAAACCATATAGTAATCAACTACAAGATGTAATCAACACTACTAGTCACCCACAAGCACCAATCTAAGGTTCCGGTACAAAGATTGAACACAAGAGATGAACTAGGGTTTGAGAGGAGATGGTGTTGTTGAAGATGTTGATGGAGATTGCCCTCCCCAAGATGGGAGAGTTGTTGGTGATGATGATGACGATGAATTCCCCCTCCGGGAGGGAAGTTCCCCCGGCGGAATCGCTCCGTCGGAAGGCAAAAGTGCTCCTGCCCAAGTTCCGCCTTGAGACGGCGGCGCTTCGTCCCGAAAGTCCTCTCTCTATTTTTTCTAGGTCAAAATGACTTATATACCAGAAGAGGGGCACCGGAGGTGGGCCGAGGAGGGCACAACCCACCAGGGCGCGTCTGGGCTCCCTGGCATGCCCAGGTGGGTTGTGCCCACCTGGTGGGCCCCCTCTAGTACTTATTTGCTCCAATAATTCTCATATATTCCATAAAAATTCTCCGTGAAGTTTCAGCTCATTTGGAGTTGTGCAGAATAGGTGGCCTGACGTAGCTTTTTCAGGTCCAGAATTCCAGCTCCCGGTATTCTCCCTCTTTGTGTGAACCTTGCATATTATGAGAGAAAAAGCATTAGAATTACTCCAAAAAGCATTATTATACCTAAAAACAATATAAATAACAGTAGGAAAATATGATGCAAAATGGACGTATCAACAGGCTGGCCAGGTCGGCGACTACCATGAGATGCTCTTCGTCCTGGGCGTCGGCATCGGCTTCCTCCTCCAGCAGTGCCGCGAGCGCCTCCTTGTCGTTCGAGTCCATCGCCGAGCAGACAAATCGCCGAACACCTGGCAGGCGTGGTAGGCGCGCAGCCGCCGGTATCCCGCCCTGTGCGGCCGGAGCGCTGGAAAGCTCGCCCAGGAACGGGGTGGAGGATGCCGCAGTGGAACCCTCTCTCTTTTCTGGCGGGGGATGGCCTATCTAACGGTGGTGGGGGGTGGTCGGCGTCAGAATCGGCAAGGTGGCGGGAGGGCGTGCGCGAGGAGGGGGGGCGAATCTGGACATGCAAGATGCGTTTTCGCCTGATAGTGGTGGCCGAGATGCGGTTTTCCCTTCCGCCGGATCCCCCAAGCGCCCCCAGTGCGCTAGGTTCGGCTTGGGATCGCCGGGCCCAAAAACAGGCTGAGCCGGCGGATTTCAGCGTCTTGGGGGCGCGACTGGGGGGTTTTTTGGCGCCAGCGCGAAAAAAGTCGCCCTGGGGGGCCTGTTGGGGGCGTGGCTGGAGATTCTCTTAGTGAATACATGAACTCCTGAAACTACGGTAATCACCAGAAAGAATCCCAATTATTGTCACCTTGGGGTATGGGGATCATAACACATAATAGGTGCATATAACTTGCAAGATAGGATCAAGAACACACATATATTCATGAAAACATAATAGGTCCAGATCTAAAATCATGGCACTCGGGCCCTAGTGACAAGCATTAAGCATAACAAAGTCATAGCAACATCAATCTCAGAACATAGTGGATACTAGGGATCAAGCCCTAACAAAACTAACGCGATTACATGATAAATCTCATCCAACCCATCACTGTCTAGCAAGCCTACGAAGGAATTACTCACTCCCAGCGGTGAGCATCATGAAATTGGCGGTGAAGATGAGTTGGTGATGACGATGGCGACGGATTCCACCCTCCGGAGCTCTGAACGGAATCCAGATCAGCCCTCCCGATGAAGAACAGAGGTGGCGGCGGCTCTGTATCATAAAACACGGTGAATCCTTCTCTCTGATTTTTTTTCTTGGTGAATAGGTATATATGGAGTTGGAGTTAGGGTTGCCGGAGGTCCAGGGGGGCCATAAGCTCGCAGGGCGTGCCCTGGGGGAGGGGGTAGGCGCGCCCCCTGAGCTTGTGGCTCCTAGGTGGCCCCCCTCTGGTATATTTTTCTGCCAGTATTTTTTATATATTCCATAAAAATTCTCCGTAAATTTTCAGGTCAATCCGAGAACTTTGATTTCTGCACAAAAACAACAACATGGCAATTCTGCTGAAAACAGCGTCAGTCCGGGTTAGTTTCATTTAAATCATGCAAATTATAG
This sequence comes from Thinopyrum elongatum, assembly GCA_011799875.1. NCBI lineage: Eukaryota > Viridiplantae > Streptophyta > Magnoliopsida > Poales > Poaceae > Thinopyrum > Thinopyrum elongatum. Next base: position 422,866,336 of record CM022299.1, read on the forward strand.
TACAAAACAAGAGCAAAATTGTTTGAAAAGTAGATACGATGGAGACGTATCACTTGTTCACATGATATGTGCTTTTATTTTAATGTCATTTTATTTTGTTTTCTTTGCTATTTGAATAAAATACTTAAGATCTGAATTCTTTTAAATGAGAGAGAGTCCTCACATAGCTACTTAATTATTTAACTACCCATTTGATCTTCACATATATCTTTTTGGAGTAGTTTGTCATTTACTCTTGTGCTTCACTTATATCCTATGAGTAAATTGTTGAATGAATTGAATATCATAAAGTTGAAATTATATGTCCTTCATATGCTTGTCTCATTCCTAGTAGTAGTTTCACATTGGGTTTAGAAAGTAAAATTTATTGAAGTTTGACAATCACAATATTGGTCATACAAGCAATTCATGAATGATTAGTATATAGAAGAGAACTTTCACATACAAATATATTATCTTGGACATCCTTTATGATTGTGAATACCCATTAATTATTTTAAAACTTGAGCAAATTAGTTCAAATTGGACAAGGAAGACAATGTAATGAGTTATGGTCGGGTATATTTGCATCGAAGTTATATTGTTATGGATCATCCAACATGTGGTGCTTGTTTAGAATCTTTTGCTAGCCAAAATTTCTGTACTAAGCGGGAATACTGCTTGTGCATCCAAAATCCTTGAGCCAAGTTTCTTCCTTCCATGAGTGTCCACCATATCTACCTATATACGGTATTACCCTGCCGTTCCAAGTAAATTCGCATGTGCCATCTCTAAATCTTCAAATAAACATTTGTTTTGTGTGCCCGTAATGCTCTTGAAGCGGCAGGGGGTGGTCAGTATCTTCCTTGCTAAGCGGGTTATTCTCATGATGGGTGTTTACTCACTTGTCATTGCACGAGAGAGGCTGGTAATTGGGATGCCCAGTCCTGTAATCGAAATGAAAAAAATTATAATGAAGCAAACACTCACGGAAAGTTGATTGTATGGAGGGCACCCGAGGATTCGGCAAGCCATGGCTTGTGTTTGAATAGTTGAGGGGGAGTAAACTTTACGTTTCCACTTGGGAACTGCCAATAATGTGTTTAGCATGGAAGATATTGGGAATCCTCAGTCGTGACGTTGACAGGAAAGTACACCTCTCAAAATGTATTCATCTCTGATTTAAGCTTCAAGCTCTGGCACCTCACAAATCCATGCTTCCCTCTGTGAAGGGCCTATGTTTTAATTTTTAGCTTTTATTGTTATGCAAGAGTCAATAAGTGTTCCTTCTCATTTCAACCTCAATTATTCTTTAGTTGGCAAGCATCATGTGGTGGGGAAAGATACAGGCATATATGGCCATTCAGATATATTTGATCATGAATTGTAATTGTTGACAATTATCTCTATGATAAATAAGTTGGGAGGCGAAACATTAAGCCCCTATCTTTCTCTGTGTTCGATGGATGCTATTTATTCTAAAAATATGCTTTGAGTATTAGCAATCATAGAAGACTATATGATAATCGAGTATGTGGAGCTCTTACTTACACTTTGGTTGAAATAAGATGCATTGAAATTGTTTGGTAACTAAGAATATAGGTTGTTAAGATTCAAGAGAATGCATTGTTTGAACCATAACATGTGAATTGATTGCTACTTTATCATGATGAGTTTTATGAGAAAGAGTTGTTGTTATGATGCTAGGAAAAGTGATTGAAATTATCATTGATCAAACTTATGCACTATCCTAGCATTCACACTTCATAAATTATTTCTTTTATCAATACTCGAGGACGAGCAGGAATTAAGCTTGGGGATGCTGATACGTCTCCAATGTATCTATAATTTATGAAGTATTCATGTCATGTTTACAATAATTTTATATGGTTTTGGTGCACTTGTATATGACTTTTATATGATTTTCATGGACTAACATATTGAACTAGTGCCCAGTGCCAGTTGATATTTTCTACTTGTTTTTGGTTTTCTAGAAAATCCATATCAAATGAAGTCCAAATGCAGTGAAACTTTTTGATGATTTTTTCTCAAAGTTAAGGGAGCCAGGAGGCTTCAGGGGAGTACCAGAAGACCCACAGGGGACCCACAAGGCACTAGGGCGCGCCCGGGGGTGGCCGCGCCCTAGTTCCTTGTGGGCCCCTTGTGGCACTTCTTCGCGTGATTCCAATGCTGAAATTTCATATATATTCAGAAACCCCCGAAATTTAACCTAGAACTTTGACTCTATCGCTACAAGCCTCTGTACCGAAGAGATCCCATCTGTGGCCCTGTTCTGGCACCCTACCGGAGGGGGAAATCATCACCGGAGGCCATCTTCATCATCTCAGTAGTCTCGATGATGAGGAGGGAGTAGTTCACCCTCGGACTGAGGGTATGTACCAGTAGCTATGTGTTTGATCTCTCTCTCTCTCTCTCGTGTTCTTGATTTGGCACGATCTTAATGTACCGCGAGCTTTGTTAATATAGTTGGATCATATGGTGTTTCTCCCTCCCTATCTTGTTGTGATGAATTGAGTTTTTCCCTTTGAGGTTTCACTATTATCGGATTGAATATTTTGGATTTGAGAACACTTTATGTATGTGTTGCATGTAGATACTCGTGGTGACAATGGGGTTGTTCTATAGATTCACTTGATATATGTTTTGGAATCAACTTGCGGATTCCCAAGGTGACATTGGGGTAATCTAGGCATAGAGGTTGATGCACATTTTCATCCTACTTTCTCTGGTAAAAACTTTGGGGGCACTCTTTGAAGTTCTTTGTGTTGGATTGAATATTATGAATCTGAAGTTGTTTGATGCATATCGAATAATCAACTCACGGATACTTGTGGTGACATTGGAGTATCTAGGTGACATTAGAGTTGGTTGATGCATATCATATGGTGTTATTCTAGTACGAACTCTAGGGATGTTTGTGACACTTATAGGGATGGATCAATAGATTGGTCGGAAAAGATAACTTTGAGGTGGTTTCGTACCCTACAACAATTTCATCTTATGTTCTCTGCTAGATAAGAACTTTGGAGTGATTCTCTGTCGCATGTTGAGGGATTGTACTAGTGAAATTATGAACCCTAGGCCTTGTTTTCAAGCATTGCAATACCATTTGTGCTCCGTTTTAGCACTTGCTACCTTGTTGTTTTTATTATTTTTAGATTACAAAAACCTATATCTACTATCCATACTACACTTGTATCACCATCTCTTCACCGAACTAGTGCACCTATACAATTTACCATTGTATTGGGTGTGTTTGGTATAGAAGAGATTTATTGTATTCGATTGCAGGGTTGCTTGAGAGAGACCATCTTCATCCTACACCTTCCACTGATTGATAAACCTTAGGTCATCCACTTGAGGGAAATTTGTTGTTGTCCTACAAAACTCTGCGCTTGGAGGCCCAACACGAGTCTACAATAATAAGTTGTGTGGTAGACATCACACTTCTCCTTAGGGAGATCAACATATGACCAGCAAATGATTCATAGAAAGTAGCTACTATCTTAGAGTCAAGTCCATATTAAGTTCTAAACTTATGAAAAGCATTGGTTTCCATAAAAGATTTAACACAATAAAACTCAAGATTTATACCTGACTCTTTACCTTTGTCAAATTCCCAATCTTCGGAGTTGCGTTTGATTCTTTCTAGAAGATCATTTGTATTCAATATTTCTCTTCATAAAGGAACCAGTAGAAGAAGTATCGAGCATGGATTGATCATTATGAGAAAGACAAGCATAAAAGTTTTGTATAATAATTTGTCTTGGGAGATCTTGATTGGGGCATGTATGCATGATATATTTAAGCCTCCTCTAAGCTTCAGCAATACTTTCTCCTTCACGAGGCCAAAAATTATATATATAATTCCGATCACGATGAACCAAATGCATAGGATAAAACTTTTGATGAAATTCCAGCTTCAACCGGTTCCAATCCCATGTTCCAGTATCATCCAATAACCTGCACCATGTCAATGCCTTTCCCCCCAAAGATAAAGGGAATACCTTCTTCTTAACTCCATCCTCGGATAAACCTGCAAGCTTAAACAATCCACAAATTTCATCTATATATATCAAGTGCATATCAGGATGTACGGTTCCATCTCCTACTTAAAGATTAGCTACCAGTTTCTCTAACATACCCGAAGGAATCTCATAATAAATATTTTCAGTAGGTTCAGTAGGTTGAGGGCAACTCTTATTGATTCCATTCGAGGTGAAGATACCCCGAACAAGCCCCTCAAAGGATTATTTTCCATAGTGACAAGTGACAATAAATTTCAGCATGTAATATGAATGTTTCCTTACCAAAGGTGCTTCACTCCCCGGCAACAGCGCCATAAAAAGAATCTTGATGACCCACAAGTATAGGGGATCCATCGTAGTCCTTTCCATAAGTAAGAGTGTCGAACCCAACGAGGAGCAGAAGGAAATGATAAGCGGTTTTCAGCATGGTATTCTCTGCAAGTACTGAAAGTAGCGGTAACAGATAGTTTGGTAGCAAGGTAATTCATAGCAAGTAACAAGTAGCAATAGTAACAAAGGTGCAGCAAGGTGGCCCAATCCTTTTTTATAGCAAAGGACAAGCTAGAACGTTCTCTTATAGTAAGCAAAGCATTCTCGATGACACATGGGAATTGTCATCTAGTCATGTTCATCATGTTTAGTTGATTCGTGTTCGCTACTTTGATAATTTAATATGTGGGTGGACTGGTGCTAGGGTGTTGTTCTTACTACAACTAGCAGCCCTCTTATGATTACTCCCTCTCGCAAGCATCTATTGGGTTCTACGGTAGGGTGCGTCGACTGCAAATTAAAATTTTCCTACGCGCAGAACAACCAAGAACATGCTACGGGAGATGGATCATAGATCTTTACCACTAGACGCGCAGTGCCGTGCAGCGGAAGTAGAGTTGAGGCAGCGCGTCCAGAGTCGTCTCCTCCTCATCCGATCTCCCTCGAACAGCCGAAGTGGATCCCGCGTACAAGTTCGCCGAAGCGGCGCAAGTGCACCGCCTCTAACGGTATCTACGCATACAGGAGGAACACCGTGCGGCGGACTGCTAGGTCCGATCACACAGTCGGCAGCGAGTGGAGGTGGCTAATCGCAACACATGCAAACCCTAGTGACAGCGCCAAAGCGATCAACCAAATGAGTGTGCCGCACCTCCACTATATATAGGCATCCATCGTGGGCTCAACACTTGGGCCTCGCACGGACCCTAAAGCCCAATATCTGTTCGGCCTGGATCCAAGTCCGAGTAGGAACACACCTGACTCGTGGAGTCGGATCCGACCTCACATGTTCCTTCCCTTAAGCGCGCGACCCCTTAGGTTCAAGTTGGCTTGGTCGCAGGGCGGATCACCTCCGACCTGCTCGGCTGGTAGCGGCCTCTAGCAAGGCGTGCCGACCACCAAGTAGACAATGAAGCCGGTTGGTGAACCTGTAGATCACACTTCCATTCCTTTTGCCACACGATATATGTTGTCGGGCTCAAGGCGAGTCTGTCATCCTTGTGCTAGCCCGACCTCTTTCTCGTTCCAGTGATGCCGACCACAAACCGGATTATCTCATAATCCCTGTCGCATGGCCATGCTTATCTTGGTCGGATCACACGAGGGGCCCAGAGTATATCTCTCCTGATCGGAGGGGCAAATCCCATCTTGCTCGACCATGTCTCGCAGCATGGGTCTGGACAAGGCCGAAACGTACCTTTGTAACTACCCAGGCACGAAGTAGCGTTTGGTCGGCCCAAAGCAGGTCTGTCACCATCCCGAGTACATGCGTCAGCTCACGTCTTAGGACATAGAATGTATGTTGTACTAGAGACTCACAGATGACATATCGCTGCGTCTCATAGTTGGGTCTGTCCGACTTAGACCTTATCTCGACTCGGATCTGACTAAGTCGAATCCGACCAGATCCTTCCGAGTCCATATTATTCAGTTAGCATCCAATGCTCCATGGCTAGTGAGACCAAGCCATCGACCGTGTCATATGCTAGTCTAGTCGGCTGCGCGTCCTGACAGCCCTTTCGGCTAGGGACCTTTTAGGACAGTCATCATTTAATGCATAGTCCCACAAACAAGTCACGTACTTGCTGATACACATCATTGATAATGTCCAAGGACTATCTTTATTCATAAACACATAGGAAATATCATCATACATGATTGCCTCTAGGGCATATCTCCAACAATCTCCCACTTGCACTAGAGTCAATCAAATAGACATCGAATGCCCATAGCTCTAACGTGTTCCTCATGCTTGGGTTGTGGAAGCGGCTTAGTCAACGTATCTGCAACATTTGCATCCGTGTGAATTTTGCATAACTCTACATCACCATTCTTTACGATCTTTTGTATCAGGTGATATTTCTGATCTATGTGTCTGACCTTGTGGTGATTCCTCATCTCCTTGGCTTGTGCGATGGCACCAGAATTATCACAATAAAGGTCCAATGGTTTTACCCAGGCTGGGAAAATACCAAGATCATCCAGAAAGTTCCGAATCTAAACACCTTCCTTTGCAGCTTCAGAAGCCGCAATGTACTCGGCTTCTGTGGTAGAATCGGCCACCATATCTTGCTTGGAACTCATCCAGCTCACTGCTCCTCCATTCATGACATACACGAATCCAGACTGTGATCGACAATCATCTCTGTCGGTTTGGAAACTAGCATCGGCATAACCCTTTACGCAGAGCTCCTCCTCACCTCCATAAACTAGGAACATTTCCTTAGTCCTTTTCAGGTACTTTAGAATGTTCTTCACCGCTGCCCAATGACTCTCACCGGTGTTGGCCTGGTATCTACTTGTTAGGCTTATTGCAAAAGCAACATCAGGCCTTGTACATATCATGGCATACATGATGGATCCGATTGCCGAGGCATACGGAATCCTACTCATCCTGCTTCGCTCATCAGATGTCGAAGGACTCTGAGTCTCGCTTAGCCTTATACCATGTGAGAGTGGCAAGAACCCTTTCTTGGCCTCACTCATGTTGAACTGCTTCAACACTTTATCTATGTACGTGCTCTGGCTTAAGCCGAGCAGCCTCCTCGATCTATCTCTATAGATCTTGATGCCTAAAATGTAAACTACTTCACCGAGGTTCTTCATTGAAAACTTGCCATTCAATGACTCCTTGACCGAGTTCAGCATCGAAACATCATTTCCAATCAGTAGTATGTCATCCACATACAAGATCAAAAACACTATCGAGCTCCCACTTAACTGCTTGTATAAACAAGCGTCCTCTTCGCTTTTGATGAAACCGAGACCATTGACGACCTCATCAAAACGAATATTCTAGCTCCGAGATGCTTGCCTCAACTCATAAATGGATCTCTTGAGCTTGCATACCTTACTAGTGCTAGTCGGATCGACAAAACCCTCGGGCTGTATCATATACACGTCCTCAGTTAAATTTCCATGAAGGAAAGCCGTTTTGACATCCATCTGCCATATCTCATAATCAAAATATGCAGCTATAGCTAGTACGATCCACACCGATTTCAGCATTGCTACCGGTGAGTAAGTCTCATCGTAGTCAATTCCTTGAACTTGTCCATAACCTTTAGCGACAAGCCGAGCTTTATGGATCTGAACATTTCCGTCCACATCAGTTTTCTTCTTAAAGACCCATTTGCAACCAATGGCTGTTACGCCAGGTGGCGGATCAACCAAGTCCCAGACTTGATTCTCATCATGGACTTTAACTCGGATCTCATGGCCTCCAACCATGCCTCGGAATCTGGGCTCACCATCGCTTCTGCATACGTGGCCGGCTCGTCGCTTTCTAGCAACAATACATCATGCACTCTGCGCAATCTTTCCGACCTCCGTGGTTCCTGTGCCGCTTCCACTACGGGTTCCCTGACTAACTCCAGTATGATCTCATCACCAGCTGAGCCATCCCCGAGTGGTCCTTGAATTTCTTCGAGTCGGATCATCCTCCCACTGGCCTCCCGACTGAGAAACTCTTTCTCAAGGAAAACCCCGTTCCGAGCAACAAACACTTTGTTCTCTTCCCGGTTGTAGAAGCTATATCCCAAGGTTTCCCTCGGATATCCCACGAATATGCATTTATCCAACTTGGGTGTAAGCTTGTCTGACATAAGTCACTTGACAAATGCTTCACAATCCCAAATCTTTAGAAAAGACAAACTGGGACTCTTCCCGGTCCACATCTCATGTGGTGTCTTATCTACGGATTTTGATGGTACCCTGTTAAGTGTGCAAGATGTTGTTTCTAGAGTGTATCCCCAGAATGACAAGGGTAAATCCGATTTGCTCATCATAGACCAGACCATGTCCAACAAGGTCCTATTCCTCCGTTCCGACAAGTCGTTTCTCTGTGGCGTACCCGGAGGTGTGAGCTGAGGTACTATACCTCGGGTTTTCAGATGATCATCAAACTCCTGGCTCATGTACTCACCTCCATGATCGGATCGTAGAATCTTTATAGTCTTGCCGAGCTGATTCTCAACCTCGTTCTAAAACTCTTTGAACTTTTCAAAAGTTTCCGACTTGTGCCTCATCAAATAGATATATCCATATCTACTCAAGTCATCGGTAAAAGTCACGAAGTACTGATAGCCACCTCTGGCAGTTGTGCTCATTGGACCACACACATCACTATGTATAAGCTCCAACAACTCGGATGCCCTCTCGCAACTCTTTGTGAAAGGATTCTTAGTCATCTTGCCGAGCAAGCATGATTCACATGTCTCGAACGACCCTAAGTCGGACGAAGTTAGGAGCCCATCATCATGGAGCTTCTTCATGCGTTTCAGACTAATGTGTCCAAGCCAGCAATGCCAGAAGTATGTCGGATTTATCTCATTAGGCATATGCCTCTTGACATTCACGTTATAGACCGGTTCCTGTTCCAGATTCAATATAAATAGCCCATCAACAATGGGTGCATAGCCGTGGAACATACCATTCAAATAAAACGAACAACCATTGTCCTTTAAATTGAATTCATAACCCTGACTCATCAAGCATGAGGCAGAAATAATGTTCCGGCTAAGTGCAGGAATGAAATAACAATTATTCAATTCCAAAATAAATCCAGAAGGAAGCTGGAGCTGCATCGTGCCGACCTCCAACGCAGCAACTCTTGCTTTGTTGCCGACTCTGATGTCAATCTCCCCTTGTGCCACACGCCTAGTTCTTACCAGCCCCTGCATCGAGTTGCAAATATGAACAACCGATCTGGTATCAAATACCCAAGAGCTACTAGGTATGTCAGCAAGGTAACACTACTGCAGGATGCTGCTAACGCGACACTACGATCAGAGACCCTTTGACGAAACTGTGTGCGATGCATTAATCGCAAACGGTGATGTAAAAAAACCGTCAAAAAAGATGAAAAACGTTTGCGATGGCGGAGCCATCAAACACGGTTCCGATTTTAGTTGCGTGTGCGATGCAGGGCACATGGTTGATCAATCTGAACTATTTGCGATGAGGCGAAACAACAGAAACGGGCAGCCATATCAATGTGTGTGCGATATACGACATACAGTTCGCTCCGATGAACTATTTGCTATTAGGGAGTGCAACAGAAACGGTTAGCCAGATCAAGGTGTGTGTGATATACGGCATACAGTTCACTCGGACGAACTATTTTCAATTAGGGAACACAACAGAAACGGTTCAACTTAACAAGATATGTGTGATATGCGGCATACAGTTCACATAGATGAACTGTTTGCGATGAGCCAAAAGAACACAAATGAGTCGTGTAAACAAGATGTGTGTGATACGCGGCAAACAGCCGACTCGAATGAACTGTTTGTGATGAGAAATTACAACACAAACGGTTACTACAGTTAGTTCGTGTGCGATTCTGTGTGTACAAAAAACTTTGAAAAATGCAAACTAGTTGCTTGCGGTGGCTAGGAGTATCGCACACGATGCATCTGTGAGTACTCGTGTGCGATGATTAGTAAGTTACACATACGTTTCCTTATGTTAACACGTGTGTGAATTTGCAATATGGACAGTTAATATGCATATGCCTTCTGGACATCGGGCACACGCTTAAACTCAATGAACTGTGTACGATACTAATACTTTCCATGAAAATTTAAGAACTTGGCTAACAGCATTTGAGTAACATATATATAGTGGTTACACTATTCGACAAAAAGAGGATCTTCGTAACACGGTTTTGACAACCATATGGTCCATATCTACATACTTAACATAGTAACAACTATCACATTTTAAGAGGCTGAGGGCCAACAACTATATGGTCCATATCTACATACTTAACATAGTAACAGCTAGCACATTTTAAGATGCTGAGGGCCAACAACCACAACTATCCGCTGGAAGCAGCTTGATCACGGTGACTCGGCATCTCATCAATGAAAAGGAAGAGCCCTCATGTGCCTTGGTAGAGCATGAGTAGAACAGTGTCTCCAATTTTCCAATATGTATGCATTGCCACGACAAGCGAGAACTTGTTAATTTAAATGGTTCCATTTCTGCGGGAAATGCAGTACCTTGCAATCACTTTGGTGTTATTACCAGGCACAAGTGTAATTCGACCACGCAAGGAAATCGATCCAGGAACTGCTACAACGGGAAATTTCTGTTGCAATGTAGAATAAAAACCAATTGTAACATATCATTGAAGATATATATAGTTTATGAGCATCAACATTAAAATAAGACTTTTTACCAGCATTTTGTGCACACAATTGGTCTTGTTCAATGTGTGCACCATAGGTATAATTAATCCCATCCAAAATCCAGCGTTCATATGCTATGCTATCTCTGTCAGATTATCAACAAAGTTTATGACATGCTTCAAGTCCTTCCAGTGAAATTTGGTACGCTTAGTAACATACAGATCATTCACTATGCATCCAACATATCCTGCTTAAAAGGTGGAAAGGTATTATTTATTCAGAACATGGCAGAAGAATATATAGTGCGCATAAATTGGTAAATAGAATTTGTTACTTCCTAGGAACGGAGTCAGAAAATGAAATCACAATTGGTTGCTTAAATAGTGATCAATTAGTCAGAACAAATACCCCGATTTTGCTAAGTAATATGCCAGCATGGAGAAAGTTGAAAGGACAATAACCTCGATCAGACTTTGATCGGCTGATGACGTTGGGGAAGTAAACATCCATGTTAATTAGACCAGGCTGTGGTGCACACACTAGAATTTTATTGCCAGCTTTCAGTTCATAACACTTGGACATTTTTCTCCAAAGGTCCGCATCAAAATAGGAGTGACCATCTTTATCAAGTTTTATGCTAACCGTCATTGTAAATCCATACTGCGTTGTCAATATGACATCCATGGAGTCATCAACAAAGTAAAGCCTAAGATTTCCTTCTACTCCTGTTCTTGCAAAGCAAGGGATGTACTACTTGAAATGAAAATTAAGATCGTAAATTAGATATATTGAAATAACAAAGCAAGATGCAAATATGGGAGTAACTGATAGAACAGATCAATATATAGATGAAAGCAAAGTACAAAAATATATAATTAAAAATAGATAATGTAACAAAGATTTGATGCAAATATGAGAGTAACTGAATGAACAATACATCATATATTTGCCTAATATAGGGGGGGATCGGCTTCGACATCTAGGCTGCACGTGGCACCGTACCTTTTATCCAAATGTAGCAACAGAAGGTATATGTTCACAAATTTAGGCCATGCCGACCATGGTAGGTTGAGATTGAACATACCGAGCGCTCCCTGACGTCATTCGGAATGGTGAGATAGAACTTCGTTTTTGACTGGCCGCGACCACACTTGCACAATTTGTGCTCGCACTATGGACACATGAATGAACACCCACGAATCAGCTAGAACAAAAATGAATCCGCAGCGATTTCCGCTGGTTGATTAACAGCGACGAACGGACTGCGATAAGAGATGAGTGAATATTTCACAAAGTTGATTACCTTCTCCATGAGAAAAATCCCTGGCCCAATCCCGCAGAAAACCCCAATCGACCAGAGTCTAGAATGTCGGTGCAGAACTGCAGATAGGCGGTGAAAAGCGGTAGGGGCGAAATCCCATGCCATTTGGAGCTTGACCTCCGCCCGCCGACAACAGCCGTCGAGCTTAGGGTGGCCGCCGCAATAGAAGTTGATGAGGTGCAGAGTTGCGGAGGAGTCCGCGGCGAGTGGGTGGGGACGAAGTGGGCGAGGGTTTTCTTTTTCCTGTTGCATGTGTGGGTGAACACACACGGTTCGCAGAGGCGACGGAGATGAATCGTGTGTGATAGTAAATCACCGACATTGAAGGGGAATCCAAATTTCCTTTGTCCTTTGTCCATGAGTTTTTTTCTACGATGAACATAAACCCTGCAAATCACCGTGTTCAAATTTGGCACTTTTTCGGGTTCATTTACAATATTTAGGGGATTATGTGCATTTTCTAGGCATTAATGCACATAATTCAAATTCAAACAATCGATGCATGAAAAGGTGCATGAGAACGGTCTGGAAAACCATGATCGTGCTATTTAGTAAATTCTCATGCCTTTTACAAGGAATGGGCAGATATTTCAAGGAAATGTGTCGTAATAGTCAACCATAAACGTGTCATTTACTGGGTTAACAACTATACAAAAATAAAATACATGCTTGGAAAACATGACGCCTGGCATGGTGCCATCGTATGGCCTCACCATGCCCTGGTAAAAAATTGAGAACGTTTGCCTTATGTCGTCATGCACGCCATTCATAAATCGAACCATCACCGAGGAAATTTCATGGTTTCGAGGGGGAAAATCAGCAAGATTGAAGGGGCCGGGACTCCAAATTTCCTTCCTAGCTTGTCATTCAGTTTTTTCTACAATCAACATACCCCCTCGAATGCAATGTGTTCAAATTTGACATTTTTTCGGGCTCATTTACCATATTAGGGGATTATGTGCATTTTCTAGGCATTAATCTACATAATTCAAATTCGAACAATCGGTGCATGAAAAGGTGCACAAGAACGGTCTGGAAAAACCATACTCGTGGTATTTAGTAAATTATCAAGCCTTTTACAAGGAATGGGCAGAGATTTCAAGGGAATGTGTGGCAATAGTCAACCACAAACGCGTCATTTACTGGGTTATCAACTATAGAAAAATGAAATACGTGCTTGAAAAACATGACGCCTGGCATGGTGCCATGGTATGGCCTCACCGTGCCCTGGTAAAAAGCTGAGAAGGTTTCGCTTATGTCGTCATGCACGCCCTTCATAAATCGAACCATCACCGAGGAAGTTCCATGCTTTCGAGAGGGAAATCACCAAGATTGAAGGGGAATCCAAATTTTCTTTGTTCTTTGCCCTGGAGTTTTTTTCTACGACGAACATACACCCTGCAAATCACCGTGTTCAAATTTGGCATTTATTTGGGCTCATTTACCATATTTAGGTGATTATGTGCATTTTCTAGGCATTTAGCGCATATAAATCCAATCTAGCTACAGCTGCACGGGTGTGATGTGAGGGACGTGGATTGCCGTTCGATCACGGTGCATCCTACGGTGCACATGCACGATCCGCGTGGATGGGGTTCCGGCCAATCATAACGCAACACACAATAGGCTCAGCGCACACTGTTTCCGGAGGCGACGGAGATGAACCGTGTGCGATAATGAATGAGCAAAATTGTAAGGGAAGCCAAATTTCCTTTGTCGTTTGTCATTCAGCTCTTAAAAACCACCGCACTGTATGGCTGCCCGGCCCCTCCGTCCCAGAGCTCTCTCCAAGCGTCGTTCATGGCACCGCGGTGCACAGTAACTCGTAAGGAAGCGATGGCATCCCACCGCGCCACGTTCCTCCCTGCCCGCGACCGCACACATGGTAAGGACGCGATGGCATCTCGCCGTGCCGAGTTCATCGCCGCCGGCGGCCACACAGTTACGTGGGCGGACTTTGAGGCTGCCATGGCCGAATGGGCGGTGGATCTAGAGGCGGCCAAAGCCACACAGAAGGAGCGGAAAAGGCAGAAAGCAGTCAAGAAAAGAGAGTCCCGCCGCCGCAAGAAAGAAGAGGCCGCACGCCGTGCTGAGGAGAGCTTGGCGGAGATCGAAGCACGGTGGGCTGCCGCCTACAAGGCCGAGAAGGAGAACGCCGGGGTCTGGCCAGCAAGCCCCGATGGCAGCATGTGAGAAGTAGTTAGTGCGTGTGTCGCCCGTAGTCTTAGAGCAAATTACCAGTAGTACTTTAAGTTTGTACTATCTATTATTAACGTACAATGTCGGTAAGCGCATCCTTTGAGGGCTTTGAGCGTTGATTAGCATGTGTTCACTAAAGTTTTGTAGCCACACCCCGGCCCCAAATACTACCAAAACGTCCGCCCGCAGCCATCGGAGGAGACTAGAGCTGGCCACAGCTGGTTTTTAGTCCCACCTCGCCACGCGAGTTGGCCGTACACCGGCTTAAATTGCCGCGCCGGCGGATGGCAGCAAACTTATCTCTTGTTGCATAGGATCAAATATGGCTACGCGAGCGAGGCAAGTTGACAATTGATTGCATTTCATAAACCGATGATTGCTCATCGGGTGTCACCTTGCCTCGTTCATGTACATTGAATAATCCTGATACAATGAAAGAGATTGTTGAAATTAGGTGGGGTTGGAGATGCTGATAGATATAAGAATTATTAGAAGATCACAAAACACACAGTTTCTATGGCGTACCCGTGTGCGTTTTTTTGTGTTAATGATCCATAAGTCAGTTACCTGTGCGATGTTTCCTAATAAACCAGGCGTACCATTGACCGAAAAAATCAACTACACGTGTACATTTTTTTGGAGACGGGATCTGCCAATTTTCTCTTTTCTCGCACATGAGTATTTTACGCGCTTCATCTGCGTTGTGTGTTTCCCCCGCCCAAGTTTCAAGTTTCGCAGCGAAATTTTCATTAGGCGCGCGATTTCAGAATTTATTCCTCCAACCACATCCCCACCCATCAAATTTCCTCAGTATCTCCCCCCTCCCCCCTCCCCCTACCGGCAGCTCAAACCACCGCCGCCGCAACCACAGCTTCAACCACATCTACGTTCTGCTCAGATCCAGTCAGGTAACCCATCGATCTCTATCATGGCCCCGGCCTGATTGCTTAAATGGCGCTTGCGAAACATCCTCATGCCTCCAAATCCCCACCGCCCCTACCTCCAAAGCATCGCCGCGCAAGCCCAACCACATATCACGTGGAGGTCGAGGAGCTGATGGCAGTCCATGGCGTGATGGCCGCTGTGCGTGTTGACTCGGAGGAACACCTCGCCTCCGCCGCCGCCAACATGGTGCAGTCTCTGGCCCAGATGAAGTGCTCCAGCGACTACCCCCCAGGACTTAATAGGTATGATCTGACCAGCTAAATCTTACCAATACCACTTGCAATGGCTATGTTTTGTACGGTTGATGTATTAAGCATGTTCGTGCCTTGTTTATTTCAGTACTGCACACTGTGTGATGTTCAAGTATTAATTGTCCAGCTCAATTTCACCACTACCAGAAACAAACTTACAATACATGACTCAGGATATCACTAGAGATGCTGCCCATTTGCTATTTTTGGTGGATGCTAACCCTGTTGTACTTAACATGCCTATCCATGTACTTACGCAGGGTCATAACGGCTGATGCTGTTGTGCCGTCGAGGTTAGTTGCATCCCATGTCTTACAATATTTCACATCATTTGTGCAATTGCAGTTTAACTTCTACCATTTACTGGTTGCCTGTAGGTACACATGTCAGTGGCACTGATCCATGCTTCGACCCGGAGGAACAGCTCGCCTCCGCCGCCGCTAACTTTGGGCGGGCTCTGGCCAAGATGAAGTGCCCCAGCAACTACCTCTCAAGACTTACCAAGTATGTACTCACCAGTTCAATCTTACCAATACCAGTTGCAATTAATGGCTATGTTTTGTACGGTCGATGTATTAAGCATGTTGTAGTAAATATGCCTAACACGTTTTAGCTACTTTCCCTACCTTTTTATAGACATCTGGGCCATTCTCTGCTCTGGCAGCACCTGCCTTGTGATGTTTAACTCTGCCAATTGCATTTTTATTAGTACCGGTTTCAGTGTCTATTAAGCATGTTGCAATTAACAGTTGTATCCATTTTTAAACAGTTGTATTTCAATGGCTACAAACTTACAAAACATGACTTAGGATGATGTTAAGCCTGTTGCAATTAACAGTTGTATCCATTTTTTAATCTGTCCCTTTGCTACCGTGCTACTCTCTGCGATGAAGATATACTAGAGATGCTGCCCATTTGTTATTTTTGGTGGATGCTAACCCTGTTGTACTTAACATGCCTTTCCATGTACTTGCGCAGGGCCATAACGAGCGATGTTGTTGTTTGCCGTCGAGGTTAGTTGCATCCCATGTCTTACAGTATTTTACATCATTTGTGCAATTGCAGTTTGGCTTCTAACATTTACTTGCTTCTTGTAGGTACACATGTCGGCAACACTGATCCACGCTTCAACCCGGAGGAAGAGCTCGCCTCCGCCGCCGCTGACTTTGGGCGGGCTCTGGCCAAGATGAAGTGCCCCAGCAACTACCTCTCAGGACTTACCAAGTATGAACTCACCAGTTCAATCTTACCAATACCAGTTGCAATTAATGGCTATGTTTTGTACGGTCGATGTATTAAGCATGTTGTAGTAAACATGCCTAACATATTTTATCTATTTTCCCTACCTTTTTATAGACAACTGGGCCATTCTCTGCTCTGGCAGCACCTGCCTTGTGATGTTTAACTCTGCCAATTGCATTTTTATCAGTACCAGTTTCAATGGCTATTAAACCCGTTGCAATTAACAATTGTATCCATTTTTAAACAGTTGTATTTCAATGGCTACAAACTTATAAAACATGACTTAGGACGCTGTTAAGCCTGTTGCAATTAACAGTTGTATCCATTTTTTAATCCGTCCCTTTGCTACCGTGCTACTCTTTCGCAATGAAGATACCACTACAGATGCTGCTGTTTTATTACCATTTGCTATTTTTGGTGGATGTTAACCCTGTTGTAGTTAACATTGGATTTCCATGTACTTACATAGGGCTACAATGGGCGATGTTGTTGTTTGTCGTCGAGGTTAGCTGCATCCCATGTCTTATACACCATCTGTTCCTAAATATAAGTATTTTTAGAGATTCCAATATAGACTACATAAGGAGCAAAATGAGTGAATCTAGATTCTAATCTAAACTATATCTATAATTCTATATACATCTGTATGTAGTTCATATTGAAATCTCTAAAAATACTTGTACTTAGGAACGTAGGTAGTTGTATTTTACATCATTTGTGCAATCTCAGTTTAGCTTCTAACATTTACTGGTTGCTTGTAGGTACATATATGAGCGGTATTGATCCACGCTTCGATCCCTTTTGCGTATGGGGCAATGAGATATTCATGAACAAGCGTCAAGTGAGGAAGCTAAGAAAGATTGTTAGGCGAAAGAAACGGGTGATAGGAATTAAGCTCTTTATTTACACTTTGTCCAAGACAGCAGTGAACTTTAGGATGGTAAGTAATGTGTTGCCTTTTCCCCTGCCCACAACAAGTTACTCTATTAGACCTCGGTATCTGATATTTTTCTCTTTTCAGTGGTTTCCGAAGCTATTTACTGATGATTACCTTGCAAACTACATGACCGGAGTGGAGGCAACTAAGGTTAAAGTATATAATTCATGCTACCATGATAATGCTCTAGAAGTCTTCCTGAAGGCGGTGAAGGATGGGCGGGCGATCGTCACAAGGGGTTGGACAAAAGTTGTTCGTGCCTATGGCATGCAGGAAGGCACATTATGGGCAGTCCGCTTCTTCAACACCATCGGCAGTCAAAATGATTTACACTTGTGTCTTCACCTTTACCGCCTCTAAATATTGTGGTTCATCATAGTTAATTGCTGTCTAATCTTGTAATTACTGAACATATTGTACTGACAATTTTATTTATGGATTCGCTGTTGAACCATTGTGCTGAGAATTTGAATTACATGTTTCATATTTCAAAATTTCCAATTTGAATAATAAATTATAGGGAAAAATAAAATTATACAGGAGCGAATAAAATAATGTGCACACGGTTAGCAAGAAAACAGCGTGTGCGATGAAAAATAGAGAACAGACGGTTCTTTGACGTGAAATGTTTGCGATGCCCGACGGACGCACACATGGTTTCAAACCAGTGTGCGTGTGTGATAGGAATACCAATCGCACACAGTTATGAAAATGGACATGTTGGCGTTAGTAGAGGCACCGCACACATTTTAGATTCTTGAACCGCGTGCGATAACGTACATATCACAAACATATCGGTAGATTAAATGTTGATGTCCACCTTTTTCACATGACTACAGCGGCGTAATCGTTTGGGATGTCTCTCTGATCAGAAACGTAACATCGAGATGTAACGTGTCGGACTGGGGCGGCTTCTCATACGTTTATTCTATGGCGATCGTCAGTAGCCGCTCGCCTATCCCCGACGGTTTCTAGGTCGTGTGGGAAGGAACCCCCTATCGCCCACACTCACTAGGAGACGGTTCCAAATGCCGTCGCGGAAAGGGGTTAAAAACCATTTGTATAGCACGATAAGGTACCAGTGTAAATGTCTATAACATATGTGACAAGTGTACCTTTGCCTGAAGCAGCATTTCTGGCCTTCTTGCCATGCTCAGCAAGCCACTTGCTATAGTTCCTCTTCCAATGACCAGTTTCCTTGCAATGATAGCAAATGGTCTTCGAGTCAGGTCCTGACTTTGGCGCAGTGGTGGAGGTTACCATCTCCGTGCCCTTTGCCTTAGCCTTCTTCTTGGACCAACTCTTCTTGAACTTGCCTGAGTTCTGCACCATCAACACTTGATGCGTGCCTTTCTTTATATCCTGCTCTGCCACCTTGAGCATCCCATGTTGTTCAGTGAGCTTCTTATCCATGTCGTGCATATGATAGTTCAAGATGAACATCCCATAGCTAGGCAGAAGAGAACCTAGAACTGCATCTGTAGCCAGCTCATCCAAGAGCGGGAAGCCTAACCGATCCAAAGCTTGCACGTATCCGATCATCTTGATCACAAGCAGGCTCAGTGGATCACCTTCCTTCAGCTTATAATCCATCAAGGATCGCCAGACGTTGAACCTTTCGGTCCTAGCCTGCACCTGAAACATGCTCTTGAGACTCTCGATCATATCGAAAGCCCCAACATCTTCAAAATGTTGTTGCAAATCGGGCTCCATACAAGCCAGTATGAGGTAGCTGATCTCATTTGATTCATCAACGAGTTTCTGGTAGGCATTCCTGGTTGTGGCATTAGCATTATCGGCAGGTTCCTCTAGAAGTGGATTCTCTAGAACATGTTCCTTTTTATTATGCTTGAGAACAATTCTCAAATTTCTATACTAGGTGGTAAAATTTGTTCCATTCAGTTTATCCTTTTCCAGAATTAATTTCAATGCAAAATTGGGTTGAGCAGGTGGTGCCATTGATCTACAATAGAAAAATATGCAATCACTAAGCAAGGTGTTTATGTAGAGTAATTCAAGCCTTAAACAGAAATACTCTCAGTGATTCAGGATCTGACTAGCGCATGCGACTAGTGAGCTTTAGCATCACTGCTAGCCAACATACCTATCCGGTAAGCAACTCCTTGCTAATCGTATCTCTATACGACTCCTGCCGGTCGGGAAGGTATCTCATACCACGGATCCCAACCTTCTTTGCCACAAAGCCCAAGACCGTTTTGATAGCCTTGTCAAGATAACCTGATGCAGTGCATGACCGTGTTCGACATGAACCCTTCAGTTCAAGGACACCTAGCAGCACCCCAATTTTATCAGCCCACTACTAGACGTACTTGACGTGCGAAGGTGCAACATCGGGGATGGCAAATCGCTTGATATTAACGAGGGATCTTTCTACCATTTTAACATGCATAGAAATAAAGAAGCATAACAATCACAAATAAATATATATTGTGAAATATTATGGCTCCTTCATGGATGTTCTTCCAGGTCGGCTCCGACTCTGATGACCATCTAGCAACTCCATCTTGTTAGTCACGCCAGGACGCCAAGCCACCAACCTGATCTCTATTATCCAACAACTACAACTAGTAATGAATTTTACATAGAGTCACAAGTCGACACGCAGGTCGTTATACATTATAATGACAGCACTTTGGCTCCTGCTGGCTGACAAACATGACACGCATGCCATGTATAATTTACACACATGCATCACATACACATGAGCCATACTATTCACATCAAACCCTGCAAAATAAAGTTATGAATAGAATCGCATTCTACCGGTTTGAGTGATCGTGTACAAAATACAAGGCGCTACGCACACGGCGGTCCCATCTGTACTCCGATCATGCCGAATTTTCTGATCTGACCAATCGTATCGATCATCGCAAATCCGATTCAGATTTACGTTTCACTATTAACCACGATGGCAGATACCGACCGGTAGGGGTAGGTTGTGTCACGACCTCATCGATCCTGATCATCAGAAAACATAGCCACATCATTCCCCGTGTGCAGTTGATCTCATCAACCGTGCACATAGCCGATTTCATTAACGACAACAGATCTCATCTGCCATCTCCACATATCTAATATGCATACGATCTGAATCCAAATCCTATAGCAGAGGCTCTGATACCATTGTTGGGTTCTACGGTAGGGTGCGTCGACTGCAAATTAAAATTTTCCTACGCGCAGAACAACCAAGAACATGCTACGGGAGATGGATCATAGATCTTTACCACTAGACGCGCAGTGCCGTGCAACGGAAGTAGAGTTGAGGCAGTGCATCCAGAGTCATCTCCTCCTCGTCCGATCTCCCTCGAACAGTCGGAGTGGATCCCGCGTACAAGTTCGCCGGAGCGGCGCAAGTGCATCGCCTCTAACGGTATCCGCGCGTGTAGGAGGAACACCGTGCGGTGGACTGCTAGGTCCGATCACACAGCCGGCGGTGAGTGGAGGTGGCTATTCGCAACACATGCAAACCCTAGTGACAGCGCCGAAGTGATCAACCAAATGAGTGTGCCGCACCTCCACTATATATAGACATCCGTCGCGGGCTCAACACTTGGGCCTCACACGGACCCTAAAGCCCAACATATGTTCGGCCTAGATCCGAGTCCGAGTAGGAACACACCTGACTCGTGGAGTTGGATCCGACCTCACATGTTCCTTCCCTTAAGCGCGCGACCCCTTAGGTTCAAGTCGGCTTGGTCGCAGGGCGGATCACCTCCGACCTGCTCGGCTGGTACTGGCCTCTAGCAAGGCGTGCCAACCACCAAGTAGACAATGAAGCCGGTTGGTGAACCTGTATATCACAATTCCATTCCTTTTGCCACACGATATACGTTGTCGGGCTCAAGGCGAGTCTGTCATCCTTGTGCTAGCCCAACCTCTTTCTTGTTCTAGTGATGCCGACCACAAACCGGATTATCTCATAATCCCTGTCGCATGGCCATGCTTATCTTGGTCAGATCACACGAGGGGCCCAGAGTATATCTCTCCTGATCGGAGGGGCAAATACCATCTTGCTCAACCATGTCTCGCAGCATGGGTCTGGACAAGCCCGAAACCTACCTTTGTAACTACCCAGTCACGGAGCAGCATTTGGTCAGCCCAAAGCAGGTCTGTCACCATCCCGAGTACATGCGTCAGCTCAGGTCTTAGGACATAGAACGTATGTTGTACTAGAGACTCACAGATGACATATCGCTGCGTCTCATAGTTGGGTCTGTCCGACTCGGACCTTATCTCGACTCGGATGTCACAGCCCTAGAATTTGCTTGCTAATAGTTGCATTAGAAGCATCATGCATCATGGTATTCTTCAGAGAAACTTGAAATGGGGATGACCAAACCCCAGCACCAAATGAATTCAACTAGGTTCACATTCAAATATTTGCAATGAACCCAAAACGCCCTTAAAAAATGTTCATTATTTATGGGAAAAGGATAAAACCTTAACCAGAGGCATGCACATTTTTCCAAGGCATTTATGATCTTTGAATTAAACCATATTGTAATTGAGTTGGGGTTATAAATTCCTATAAATACTTTTATAACTCCAATCATTCTGAAAAATATTGTGGGGCTTTGGGTTAGTCCATTTTGCATCCACAAATAATTTCAGAAGCAACAAAAATGGTTTAGTATTATTACTAAATCAAAATAGAGCAAAATAAATAGAAAAAGAAAAGAATAAGGGAAACAGAAACCTACCTGGCACTTACCTCGGCCAGTTACTGTGCAGCCCAGCCGGCCCATCTAGCCATGCCAGTCGTCCTCCTCCTTGCGCCAGAAGGACGTGGGCGCGTGCCCGACGCGCGCACGGCCACTTCCGGCCTGCCTGCCTGCCCCCTCATCACCCTGGACGTCCCTAGCGACGCCATGCAGCCCTCGACCCTCCCTCACTCTCCCCCATCCTCATCCTCTCCCCTGGACCCCTCTCTCTCACCCACCCGAGTGCGGCGGCCGCCGCCGCTCGCCACCACCGTGCCCACCGGACACCGTAGGCCTCGCCGTCTCGTCCAAAAGCTCCTCTATGACCTCCTCTTCCTCCTCGACAAGCCAGGTGATGCCGGAAGCCCTATAGCGCCGTCCTCACCGTCGTCTTCTTCCTTCGGACACCGGAGATCGACTTCATTGTTCCGCCCGCACCAGACCTCCCCCGAGCCACTGACGTTCTCAATGTGATCGCTGTGAGCTTCCGCGCCGAACCCCTCTCTTTCCCCTCGCATTCGCGAGCTCCAGGACGCATCTCCGCCATGGCCGAGAGCTCGGCTCTAATGCGCATGTCGCCCCCGTCGTTCTAGCCACCACCGCTCGCGTCCGAGCCCATCAATGCACTCAACATGCTCCCAGGAGTCGAGCTCACCCATCTGTTAGCCCTCCCATGCACAATAACGCCGAACCCGAGCTTGCCCGAACTCCGGCCGCCGCCGCGAGCTCATCTCCGGCGAGTACAGTGCACCACAGCCGCTGCTGCCTACTCTGTTGGATGCGGATGAGCTTGAGCTACCTCCCAGTGGTCTCATCGCGTCTAGCCGTAGCCCCTAGCACTGCCTAGCTGTGCCTCCGTCGTGCGGAATGGTAGCCGCCGGTGAAACTCTGGTGACTGCCGATGTGGCCATCATTAACGCTAACCCCGCCAGCTATGCACCCCCTAATAGCCACTGACAGCAGGCCCCAGCCCAGGGTCAAACCCAGTCAACCCTGGCTTTGACCGGGATTACCCACTGAGTCACTGACTGCTGGGACCCACACGTCAGGTTTGACCTGGCACGGTCAGTTGACCAGCTGATGTCATCCTGATGTCATGCTGATGCGATAACTCATTTTCTGGATTAACAATAATCTAGGAAATTCCATAAAATGTTTGAATCTTCAAAAGTTCATAGAAATTCAACCGTAACCCCAAATGAAATAATTTATATATGAAAAATTATCAGAAGAATTCAATCTATCCATCTGTACCATTTTCATGCATGACAAACTAACTTATACCTGTTGTATAAGTGGAAACACATTAATGGCATTTTAAGAGGCTTAATTTGGAGTTGCATTTGAACCTTTGGTTCAAATGGACCTCATCCAAATTGAATACTAGATGCATTAACACAAACCACATCATATATACATGCCATGATCATGCATCATATTGTTGCATTTGTATGTGTATTGATTGCCGGCACCGTCCTTCTCGATAGGTCCTGCTCCGAAGAGTGTTTTAGAGTACCTATGTGATGAGCAGTGCTACCGTGTTGATCTTTCAGGCAAGCAAACGCCCTTTAAGCATTCTGATACAATCCCACTCTCTCGCTCTTGCTCTCTTTTACTGCATTAGGACAACAACGATTCAACTGTTACATGTTGCGGTAGTTGAACCCATTCCTCTGCATGACCTGTCTTTGCCATAGTAAATAGTTAAAACCCACTAGCATGAGTAGGAGTTGTTTGAGCCATGATGTGCCTACTCATTCATGCTTGCTTGCTGTTGCCTGCTATGCTTAGAGTTGTGTCAGGTCTGATTCATCTGGGATGGATTGGGATGGTGATGAACATGTCCTACTATTGAGAGCTAAGTGTGTGAACACGATTTGGTAAAGGTAGCGATGAGAGGCCATGTAGGAGTACATGGTGGGTTGTCTCATTGAAACCGTTCTCAGGAACTGAGTTCTGTGTTTGCGGTCCAAGACAGTTACTACCACACATTGGAATGCTTAAGTGCCCCTCTCAACTTATTAATCGCCTCGATCTCTGTCCAGGAGTTGCAACTAGTTTCTGGTGTTTGTAGGTTGTGTTAGTAGTCTACCAAGTGGCACCCGGTACAGGTGGGCTTGGGACAGACTAGGCACCGTGGCCCGGTGTACCAAGTGGCACCCGTTTGGTGGACTTGGGAACCCTGCACACATCGTTTGGGGCCGCAGTGGAAACCTCGGCCGGACTTCCTTGTGGATGGAACTCAAATAGGCGATAAACCTGGACTAGAGACTTGTGTGGTTAGTCAGGTCATGGCCGACACCCTCGCTGGGCTTCCGCTTGAAGGTTGCCGAGTACATGTCGTGTAAACAGCGATAAGTGGTGAGAGCGTGTGTGAAGAAGTACACCCCTGTAGGGTAATATGATCTATTCAAATAGCCGCGTCTGTGGATATGGACTACTTGGAAAGCTTACATTGTTCATAGATAACTGGAAGTGGATACTCTAAAATGTGCAAGATAAGTGTGAGTGCTATGGATGGCCTTCTCGTAGGGAGACGGGAGCGGATCCATAGTGGTGTATTGATTTGGTGAATATGTGGACTCATGTGCGCTACCTCAAAGAATGTACTCATAGTACAGGATAGCCACCAAGTCAAAGCTGGCTTGCTGCAGTTAAACTCCACCACCCCTTTGTTTATACTGATGCATATGTAGTTAGTTCTGATGTAAGTCTTGTTGAGTACATTTGTACTCACGTTTGCTTAATTTATGTTTCGCAGAGGAGACTTCAGTCTCATTAGTAGTTCCACGTGGGCTTCGACTTTAGCTTGGGAATCCTAGACAGAGGTCTGGTTCCTTCGGAGGGTCTTATAGATAGACAGGCTTTCTAGCCTTCTTTCTTTTCAGATGTCTGTACTCAGACATGTTTATGCTTCCGCCTGTGCTTGTTGCTTGTATGACTTGAATGCTGGGTCATGAGACCCATGTTTGTAATATCTGGCTCCTCGGAGCCTATTGAATAAATACTTTGAGTTGTAGAGTTTTGTTGTGATTCCATGTTGTATTTACACATATCAAGCATATTGTGTGTATGTTATTGAAATGCTTGGTATGTGTGGGATCCGACACCTAGTTGTTTATTCTTGGTAGCCTTCCTTATGGGGAAATGTCTCCTGGTGCTTCCACTGAGCCATGGTAGTTCGCTAGTGCTCCGGAACACTTAGGTTGGCCGGCATGTATCCTTCTTTGTTCCTGTGTCTGTCCCTTCGGGGAAATGTCACACATTGTTCCTTTAAGTCCTTGTAGCTTGCTACGACTTGGGTTCATACGTTGATGACCGACACGTTCATTGCTGGGTTACGTATGCCTGTCCCTGTAAGTTTGTGCCACCTTGGGTTTATGATTAGTCATGTCGGCCCGGGTTCTCTGTCATATGGATGCTAGTGGCGCAATCATATACGTGATCCCAAAGGCGCAAACGGTCCCGGCCAAGGTAAGGCTGCAGCCGTGGGAATACCGTGCATGAGGCCGCAAAGTGATATGATGTGTTACATGCTAGATCAGTGTGACTTAGGATCGGGGTCCTGACATCGGATCCGACTAAGTCGAATTCGACCAGATCCTTCCGAGTCCATATTATCCGGTTAGCATCCAATGCTCCATGGCTAGTGAGACCAAGCCATTGACCGTGTCATATGCTAGTCTAGTCGGCTGCATGTCCTCACAGCCCTTTCGACTAGGGACCTTTTAGGACAGTCATGATTTAATGCATAGTCCCACAAACAAGTCACGTTCTTGCCGATACACATCATTGATAATGTCCAAGGACTATCTTTATTCATAAACACATAGGAAATATCATCATACATGATTGCCTCTAGGGCATATCTCCAACAGCATCCACAACTACGAAAGAAGAAACTAGGGTTTAAGCTTCTGTCACTCTCGTAAGCCATCATCTACTTATTACTCCCCAATGCCTTCCCTTAGGCCCAAGTATGGTGAAGTGTCATGTAGTCGACGTTCACATGACACCACTAATGGAAGAACATCATACATATCATCAAAATATCGAACGAATACCAACTTCACATGATTACTTATAACAAGACTTCTCCCATGTCCTCAGGAATAAAATTAACTACTCACAAATCATATTCATGTTCAACATCAGAGGTATATTGAATATGCTTGAGGATCTGAACATTTAATCTTCCACCAAATAAACCAACTAGCATCACCTACAAGATGTAATCAACACTACTAGCAACACACAGGTACCAATCTGAGGTTTTGGAAAAAATATTGGATACAAGAGATGAACTAGGGTTTGAGATGAGATGGTGCTGGTGAAGATGTTGATGAAGATGGGTCCTCCCATGATGTGAGGATCGTTGGTGATGTCGATGGCTTAGATTTCCCCCTCCTAGAGGGAAGTTCCCCTGGCGGAATCGCTCTGCTGGAGAGCAAAAGTGCTCCTGCCCAGGTTCTGCCTCAAGATAGTGGCACTTCGTCCCGAAAGTCTTCTTGTTTTTTTAGGGTAAATGGCCTCATATAGCAGAAGATGGGCACCGGAGGCCATCTGGGGGACTACGAGCTCTTCGATGGCCCCCTTCTGGTCATTCTTCTTTCGGTATTTTTATATATTCCAAAATAATTCTTCGTAAATTTTTAGGTCATTTGGAGTTGTGGAGAATATCTATCTCTGATGTAGCTTTTTCAGGTCCAGAATTTCAGCCACCGACAATCTCCCTCTTCATGCAAAACTTGTAAAATAAGAGAGAAAAGGCATTAGAATAGCATCATAAAGTAAAATAATGGACCAAAACATAATAAATAATAGTAGGGAAACATGATGCAAAATTGACATATCAATGACGGCGGCGAAGTTGTTGATGTACATAACCGTCACGATGGTTCCCTGCTACTTGTGAGCTGTGTTGGGATTTCCTCAAAGAGGAGATGATGATGCAGTACAGTAGAGATAAGTATTTCCCTCAGTTAAGAACCAAGGTTATCAATCCAGTGGAGAACCACGCAACATCTTGATACGTCTCCAATGTATCTATAATTTTTTATTGTTCCATGTTATTATATTATCAATCTTGGATGTTTTATATACATTTACTAGCAACTTTATATCATTTTTTGGGACTAACCTATTAACTTAGTGCCCAGTGCCAGTTGCTGTTTTTTTTTGCTTTTTTTACTTTGCAGAATATCAGTACCAAACAAAGTCCAAATGCCACGAAACTTTTTGGGGATTTTTTTCTGGCGATAAGAGACCCTGGAAGCTTCGAGAGGGAACCAGAAGATGAAAGAGGGGCCCACTAGGCACCAGGGTGCGTTAGGGGCGTCTGGCGCACCCTGGTGGGTAGTGGGGCCCACGGACATCGTTTTGACCTACCTCCACCTCTACAAATACTCTAAAATCCCAAAACCCTCAAGGGAGTCCACGAAATACTTTTTCCGCCACCACAAGTTCTGGAACCACGAAATCCCATCAAGAGGCCTTTTTCCGGCACTCTGCGGGAGGGGGAAATAATCACGGAGGGGTTCTTCATCATCCTTGTTGCCCCTCCGATGATGCGTGAGTAGTTTACCACAGATCTACGGGTCCGTAGTTAGTAGCTAGATGGCTTCTTCTATCTTTTTGATCTTCAATACAATGTTCTCCTCGGTGTTCTTGGAGATCTATTTGATGTAATTCTTTTTGCGGTGTGTTTGTTGGGATCCGATGAACTGTGAGTTTATGATCGGATCAATCCATGAATATTATTTGAGTTTTCTCTGAACTCTTTTATGCATGATTGTTATAGCCTCGTATTTCTTCTCTGATTTATTGGTTTGGTTTGGCCAACTAGATTGATTTATCTTGCCATGGGAAGGGGTGCTTTGTGATGGGTTTGATCTTGTTGTGCTCAATCTCAGTGACAGAAAGAGACATGACACACATGTATCGTTGCTATTAAGGGTAACAAGATGGGATTTATTTCATAGGTGAGTTTATCTTGTCTACATCATGTCATCTTGCTTAAAGCATTACTCCGTTTTTCCATGAACTTAATACTCTAGATGCATGCTGGATAGCGGTCGATGTGTGGAGTAATAGTAGTAGATGCAGAATCGTTTTGATCTACTAATCTTGGACGTGATTCCTATATACATGATCATTGCCTTGGATATCGTCATAATTATTTGCTTTTCTATCAATTGCCCAACAGTAATTTGTTTACCCACTGTATGTTATTTTCTCGAGAGAAGCCTCTAGTGAAAACTATGGCCCCCGAGTCTATTTTCTATCATATGTTAAAACCAAAAATACCTTGCTGCAATTTTTTTTTATTTTTTATTTTTGTTAGATCTATTTATCAAAACCTATACAATTTAATCTTTCTCTTGACCGTTGAGGGATTGACAACCCCTCTACGCATTGGGTTGCAAGTATTTGTTGTTTGTGTGCAGGTGTTGTTTACATAGTGTTGCTTGGTTCTCCTACTAGATTTATAACCTTGGTTTCATAACTGAGGGAAATACTTATCTCTATTGTACTGCATCATCCCCTCCTCTTCGGGGAAATCCCAACGCAGCTCACAAGTAGGAGGAGGAATTTCTGGTGCCGTTGCCGAGGAGACATCATCAACATCTATCAAATAACTACGCATAAACTCTCATCTCCTCGCAATTATTTTATTTGTCATTTGCCTCTCGTTTTCATCTCCCCCAATTCTAAAAAGTTTTTACAAAATAATTACAAAAATATTTTTTGTTCGCTTTTTTCTTGTTTGCTTCTTTGCTTGCTTTGAAACTATCATCATGAGTGATTTTGGTATGGCAGAAACGGATGATGGTAGAACTCCTAAAATTGGAAGTTCCACCAATCTTGATGCTAAAACTTTTGTTTTGAGACAAGGGAATGCTATAGGAAAAGGTGTCATCCAAGAATTCTTTAATTGCGTTGGAACTTTGACTTGTGATGATGCTCCTATACTTAAAAGAACTAAAACTTATGCAGAAGCTATTTCAGCACTTGTTCTTAAACTGGAGGAAAGATTTATTCGTACTCATCCTACCTTGCAAAGATTTTTTTTATGAGCTACCTATTATAAAGGATCCTAGAGCTAAAAAGATACCTACCCTTGTCCTTATGAATGAGTTTGATCACATAGTGCAGGAGGCTAGGGAGATCTTTGATTTTTATGGTATGAACTATGAAAAACCGGTAGTAGATGAGATCCTTTACAATAGTGATTATTTATTAAGATACATGCTTCGCAATGATCGCATCTTTGATGAGAACCTTAAAAAGGAAGTTCCTATTTTGAGTATGATCCAGCAAGTTTTCAATGATGTTAATCAATAATATTCTTGGATTGTAGCCAGTAATCAAGGGGGATATGCAGACGGGCAACTTGCTAATGCTAAAATTTCTATGGATGATGTGTTTCATGTTATATTTGAAAAAGCTCCTGATAAAAACACATATGTGGAAAAGAAGACGAAAGATGACAATACTTGAAACTATGCATTATGCCTAGCTAGGGGCATAAAACAATAGCATTTGTTGGGAGGCAACCCAATAGTTATCTTTTTAATTTTTTGTTTTCCTTGCTATTTTTCAATAAATATATAATTATGCTACTGTTATGATTATGTTTTAGTATTTTAATTAGTGTTATCATAGTTGATTTGATTATGTTAAAAACAGAAACTTTTGCGCCCAGTTCTTGAATTTCGTAAATTCACAGAAATGAGCTTTTTCTCTGAATTTTTAAAAAGAAATTGATATAAAAATTTCCCACATTTTCCTAATTTTTCAGAATTTTTGGAGTTACAGAAGTATGGTCAAAGTTCATATTACTACAGACTGTTCTATTTTTGACAGATTCTGTTTTCGTTGCATTGTGTGCTTATTTTGATGAATCTATTGATTGTATCGGGGGGTATAAGCCATGGTAAAGTTAGAATAAAGTAGGTATAATGCAATAAAAAAATATGAATGAGTTTCCAATAGTACTTAAAGTGGTGATTTGCTTTATTATACTAACGGATCTCACTAAGGTTTTGTTAAGTTTTGTGTGATTAAAGTTTTCAAGTTTTGGGTGAGATCACGATGGATGAAGGAATAAGGAGTGCCAAGAGCCCAGGCTTGGGGATGCCCAAGGCACCCCAAGGTAATATTCAAGGACTCCCAAGCAACTAAGCTTGGGGATTCCCCGGAAGGCATCTGTAGGATCGAAAGTATGTCTAGAGGGGGGTCATTAGACTGCTTGACCAAATAAAAATATTTCCTTTTCCCAATTTTAGTTATGGGCAGATTTTAGCAATTATGACAAGTCAAGCAATCAACCTACACATGCAATTATAAGAGTATAGCAGAGGAATGTAAAACATTACATATGAAGGTAAAGGGAAGGGTTTCGAGAAGGCAAACACAATGGAGACACGAAGATTTTTGGCGTGGTTCCGATAGGTAGTGCTACCGTACGTCCACGTTGATGGAGACTTCAGCCCATGAAGGGTAACGGCTGCGCGAGTCCATGGAGGGCTCCACCCACGAAGGGTCCACGAAGAAGCAACCTTGTCTATCCCACCATGGCCATCGCCCACGAAGGACTTGCCTCACTCGGGTAGATCTTCACAATGTAGGCGGTCTCCTTGCCCTGACAAACTTCTTGGTTCAACTCCACATCATGTCGAAGCCTCCTAAGCGACACCTAACCAATCTAGGAGACACCACTCTCCAAAAGGTAATAGACGGTGTGTTGATGATGAACTTCTTGCTCTTGTGCTTCAAATGATAGTCTCCCCAACACTCAAGTCTATCTCACACAGATTTGGCTATGGTGGAAGAAGGATTTGAGTGGAAAGCAACTTGGGGAAGGCTAGAAATCAAGGTTTAAATGGTTGGAATGGAATCTCTTGATCTCAACGCATGAGTAGGTGGTTCTCTCTCAGAAAATGTATGGTGGAAGTGTAGGCACGTTCTGATGGATCTCTCTTGTAACATCCCCAGATCTTAACCATGAGATCAAGCTAATTAAATTGTTATGTCATCATATTTCACTAAGTCAAAATGCCACTTGTCCCAAGCCAAACTCAAATTCAAATTTAAAATGCAAGTCAAAATAAAATCATCCAAATAGCAAAACAAAATGTTCATATTATTGCAAATATTCCCAAAGCAACTATAAAAATCAGATCAACATTAATTGGATTATTCAAATGACTCTATCACCATGAAACAGTACCAAAACAGGAGTATTTAACCCCTTATCATTTAAATAAAATCCAAATGAAAAGATCTGTACTCCAAATCATTTTGTGGCAGTGCTATATATTGCACTGTATTTTAATTGGCTAGATCACCTATTTTACAAAACTTAAATGGTGGCCTAACTAATTGCAAAACAGGAACAAAACTAAAAGCAGAAAAGAAGAAATAGAAAAGGCCTAAAGACTACTGTGCGGCTGGGCCTTAGTGAAGCAGTAGCCGGCCCAGCCCGTTCGGAGGTCGCTGTCCTCCTCATCACGCGGTGTCGCGCACCCGCGCTGACACGGCGATGATCGTCGCGGTGTCGACCATCCACGCCGCCCCCGACGCCAATAAGTGCCTTCCCGAGCTGCCCTCACTCCCCCGCAAACCCTAGCTGCCCCCACTTGCCCCCCATTCGCCCCCTCTCTCTCAGATCCCCACCTCACCCGAGACGTCGCCGCCGACCACCGCTCGATCACGCTGCCACCGTGCCCCGATCGCCACTCCGTCGTGTCGTACGTCGTCGCCATCCTCGACTACGTCGCCTACCCCGACTGGTTGGAGCTCGGCGCTGCTACATTGTCCTCCTCGCGCTCGTCTTCCCCCACACGGCCATCTTCATCTCCGGCACCGATTCGTCGCCGTTGATCCTCCCCGAGAAGGCTTGAGCACACCTGCAGGCTCACTGTAAGCCCGCGCGCCTTTCCCCTCTCTCTACGCCGCCCCGTTCGCCTCGTAGACACCGTCCCCATCGTTGCCGAGCGTGTTGCCGCCGACGAGCTTGCCGCCGTGGCCATGGTCGCTATCACATGCGACCGAGCGCCGTATCGTGCTCCTGGGGTACCCAGGGGCCCAACGCGCGCGTCCGTTGCTCTCGCCGAGCCCCGTAGCCCGATCCCCGCCAACGCCCGTTCCGGCCTTCCGCCCCGCTCGACACCGTCGTCGTTGCAGCCCGCTCCAGCCCGAGCTAAGGCTGCAGTCGGATGCGCCGCTCCTCCCGCGTCCAAACGAGCCCGGCCGCTCTCGAAACGGCCCTCTGTGGCGCGTTTCCGGCGAGGTCCGAGCCCTCCGCTGCGAAGACAGCTCGCCGGAGCGTCACCGCCGGCATGCTGATGTGGCCACCCTAGGGCCACCCACTGGGTCACTGACTGGTGGCCCCAGTGGCCCCGCTGACCCCCGTTGACTGGTCAAACCAGTCAACGATGCTGACTGGGCAACCCCCTGACGCTGACGTGTGGGCCCCGCTTTGTTAAATGAATTTAGATAAATAAATAATCATTTAATAATTAATTAGTTAATTAAAATGCTAATCTCTCACTAACCAGTAGGCCCTACCTGCTAATTAGTTTAATTAGATTAAACTAATCCTGATTAGTTAGCTCAGTCAATGACATGTGGGTCCCACTGGACCCACCTGTCAGGTTTGACCCTGGTAAACCGACTAGTTAACTGCTGACATCATCATTAAGTCATGCTGATGTCATAATTCATTTTCAATAATCCTGTTAATTTAAATAATCCAGAAAATACTAAAATCTTTAGAAAATCGTAGAAAATAAACCGTAGCTCGGATAAAAAAACTTTCTACATGAAAGTTGATCAGAACGACGAGACGAATCTGATCGTGTCGTCTGTTTCTATGTCGGAACCCTCTACGTAGGTGAACCTGTAACTTTCCGCTTGTTTCCGGTAGATAAATCATGCATATATACCGGTTAATAATTCCAACTTGAATCCTAAAATAACTAAAATGACTTAGACATGTCTTTAGGCAATCCTGCACTGCACGTTAGCATAGCATGCTCTGTGTTGCATAAGTTTGCTGTGTATTTATCTGTTTCCTCCCCCTCTTCTCTCTCGGTAGACCCCGGTACAGACACAGTTCCCGAGACTAACACAGCTCAGGAGCCCGACTACACCGTTGACGACCCTGCCTTTGCCGCCGAGCAACCAGGCAAGCACCCCCCCTTTGAGCATGCCTATATCACCTATTCTCTTCTCTCTTGTGCTTGCATTAGAATTGCTGCTGCTTCTGCTTTACCTATTGTGATGCATAGCCTGATTTTTGTAACATGCTTTTGATGATTACCTGCTTATCCTAAACTGCTTAGAATAGGATGGTTAGAGACCCCAGTGACCCCACTTGTCCCGATTGCCCTGCTGGATTATCAGAAGACCCAATCAACGGGATCAAAGACCAGACCCCGACACCGCACATCACCCTCTTAGTTGTACGACACTGCAGCGTTACTATCGAGTGCCGAGGGTGATACCTCGTATAGCACTTCTGATGTTAACTCTGTAGAATAGCTATTCGGTGGTGGTCATCGAGGGTGATTCCTCTTTCACCACTCCTGATAACGACGCTGTCGTGCAACACCTCAAGTGTGAACCCCTCGAGGGTGATTCCTCCGAGTTCACCTTGACGGATACATCGAGTAGGAATCCAACGAGGGTGATACCACAGATTCTTCAGATGTTATGGACACACGGATACTTGGATTTTACTACTGATACTTGGAAAGGCGGGTCGACCCTGAGGGGTACCCGCGAATGATGGGATGTTGGGTTGACCTGGAGGTTACCCGTGAGATATATACGAGGTGCGGCCGGGCATTCTTAGCCCTTACAGCAAGTCCTAGAGATGGGGCGACGGGGTCACATCGATCGTGAGTCTCTGCTCGTTACCGCACTACCAATAGACTAACGATTTGGATATGTGATCTGAGTGGGCCTCTGGCCTGATAGCACTAACCATCACGTGGGAATAGTTATGGGCACTCTGCATCATATGCATCAGCCGAAAGCTTTGTCAGACGTCTAGTTCAGCATGGCGGCCGGGTCGGATCGTGCCGTTGGCACTGGTATCCACCCTGCTCGCAACGACCCGGAGTGCACAGGGTGATGACCCAAGACCCCTGAGTGCTTAGGATGTAGACCGGCGGGGACCTCTCTGCTGAGCTTTAGGTAGGGCTGCGGTGTGTCGTTTGGTCGAGGCCGGGCATGACCAGAAAAGTGTGTCCGGCCGGAGTTAAGCGAGCGTGGTGGGTAAGTTGGTGCACCCCTGCAGGGAAGAACTAATCTATGCATTGCCGGATCCTCGGTAACAGACGCTCGGAGTTGTATCCCGATCGATACAACTAGAACTGGATACTTGAGATGAGATATGGATATTAGGGCTCTGGGATTGCTTTCTCGCAGGGAGTCGAGAAAGGATCTCTGGGTGAGGTTGATAACACTACTACTATGGCTCTGGGATTGTTTTCTCGCAGGGAGTCGAGAAAGGATCTCTGGCCGAGGATGATGACACTACTATTACTACTTTACATTATGCTATTATGTACTCTTCTAATGCTGCAAGACCGCTGAAGATGTTTCTGCAAGACCGCTGAAGATGCTAGTCTTCGATAGGACTAGGTCTTCTCTCTATTCTGGCACTTCTGCAGTCCAGTCCACATATACAGCCTCTCTTTGATAATGTTGCATATGTAGTATAGATCCTTGCTTGCTGAGTACTTCGGATGAGTACTCACGGTTGCTTTGCTTCCTCTTTTCCCTTTTCCCTTTTGATGCAACCAGACGACGGAGCCCCGGAGTCAGTTGCCCCCGCCGATGACTACTATTACCAACCCGAGGGTGGTTACTACTATGAGCTTGCTGACGACCAGGAGTAGGTTCGGAGGGTCCCAGGCAGGAGGCCTGCACCTTTCGATCGTAGCTTTTGTTTTGCCCCGCCTTCTTAAAGGCTTATCTTTGTTTCTGTGCTATATCTGTACTCAGATATCTAACGCTTCTGCTGATGCTTGTTTGTCATCAAGCTTATGTATTCGAGCCCTCGAGGCCCCTGGCTTGTAATATAAAGCTTGTATTATTTTAATTTGTGTCTAGAGTTGTGTTGTGATATCTTCAGTGAGTCCTAGGCTTGATCGTGTGCATTTGCGTGTATGATTAGTGCACGATTGAGTCGGGGGCGTCACATCTCTGTGGAGATGAAGGGGTGGAGGGGTATATATAGACTCCACACAAAATCCAACCGTTACACACTTTTGACCCATCTCGATGGCACCGATTAGTAAACTCGGTGGCACCAATCAATACAAAAATATGAACGTTAGGAACCTCGGTGGGACCGACTGGAACAACTCGGTGGGACCGAGGTGCTAGGGCTTAGGGCAAACTTCATCTCGGTGGCAACGATTGCATCATCTCGGTAGGACCGAAGTGAATGCATTGAGCAACAGAGAATCTTTCAAGCCAACTCGGTGGGACCAATTGCAACATCTCGGTGAGACCGAAGTGATTGCAACAAGTCACAGAGCGCTGGCAAGGCCATCTCGGTGGGATCGAGATCCGTATCGGTGTGACCGAATCATTAGGGTTTTTGCTGTGGCTATGTCAAGATGAACTCGGTGGCTCCGGATGGGAAATATCGGTGGGGCCGAGTTGGGAATTAGGGTTTGGACATATTTGGATAGAGAAAGTGACTGAGGGTTTTGGAGCAATATCACTAAGCACTTGAGCAACAAGATCATTAAGCAACACCTCATCCCCTTTTAATAGTATTGGCTTTCCTATGGACTCAATGTGATCTTGGATCACTAAAACACAAATGTAGAGTCTTGAGCTTTTTCCAATCCTTGTCCTTATCATTTTGAGGGGTTCACATCTCTAGTCCATGCCATGCCAATCATTGAACATCCTGAAATATTTATCTTGAATGGACATTAGTTCAATGAGATATATGTTGTTATGAATTACCAAAACCACCCGAGGATTAGTTGCACTTTCAATCTCCCCTCTTTCTTCTAATGACCATCGGTAATTTTACTTGGAGCTATATTTTTATTCGTCACATATCATGAGTTTTGCTTGGAGCGTCTTGTATTATATGAGTCTTTGCTTTGTTTGCTATTTAGTTTGTCACAATCATCCTTGCTGAACACACTTGTTTGAGAGAGCCACACGCATATCATGATTTGCTAGAATACTCTATGTGCTTCACTTAAATCTTTTGAGCTAGGCAGTTTCTCTAGTACTTCACTTATATCTTTTTGAGCACGGTGGTGTTTATATTTTAAAGAAATAAAACTCTCATGCTTCACTTATATTATTTTGAGAGTTAGTAAATTTTAAAGAGATAAAACTCTCATGCTTCACTTATATTATTTTGAGAGTTATTAAATTTTAAAGAAATATACTCTCATGCTTCACTTATTTATTTTGAGAGTTGAAATTTTCTGAAGAAAAAATTATGCTCTCATGCTTCACTTAGATCTTTTTGGGAGTTAAGAATAGTAATGGTAATTTGCGCGAGATATGAATTTGGTCCCGAAGTGATAGATATTCAAGAGGGATATAATAAAAACTTTCATGAAGATCATTGGATATTATAAACTTGATTCTTTGAAATAGTTTTGCGATATGGAGATAGTAATATGTGAGTCATGTTAGTGAGTAATTATGCTTTAGTAAGAATATTGGTGTTAAGGTTTGTGATTCCCTATGCATGCATGAAAAGTCAATAGTTATGCAACGAAGTTATATCCTACTTGTGGTGCATTATTCAGTGTTAATTATGTTCAATGCTCATTTATGACCTTTTTGTTTTTTGGTTGGTCGCTTCTCAATCTATTTGCTAGCCTTCACTTGTACGAAATACTGCTTGTGCATCCAACTCCTTAAACCAAAGTTGTGCCAAATGAGTCTATTGTACCTACCTATATACGGTATTTCCATGCCGTTCCAAGTAAATTTGTATGTGCCAACACTAATTTTCAAATGAATTTCCATTTTGCGTGACTGTATCGCTCATGAAGCGGCAAGGGATGGCCAATATTTTCCATGCTAGGTATGTTATTCTCAAGATGAGTGTTTATTCACTTGTCATTGCACGAGAGTGTGGTCGGTAATAGGGATGCCCGGTCCCGAAATGAAAAAAAATACTATGATAATAAATTCCTTGGAAAGTATTGGTATGGAAGGTACCCGTGGATACGGCTAGCCATGGATTGTGAAAGAATGGTGGAAAGGAAATAAACTTTGCTTTATATTTGGGAACCGCCTATGATTTATCTAGCATGGAAGATATTGGGAATTCTCGGTCGTTTTCGTTGACAGGAAAAGCATGCCTTTCAAAACAATTTTATCTCTCAATTTAAGCTTTAAGCTCTGGCACCTCTACAAATCTCTGCTTCCCTCTGCGAAGGGCCTATCTATTCACTTTTATGCAATTTTTATTTTAAATTTGAGTCTCCATCTTCTCTTATAAAGCACCAACTAGGGAACACTATTGTCATACTTGTGTATTGGATGTAGTTAATATTTGAGTGTGTTTTATGAATGGATCAATGATTGAGCATAATGGGCTAGGGATAACTTTCTTTAGTGTTGATATTTTGAAAGACATAGTTGCTTGTTGATATGCTTGAGTATTGATGTTTCTATGTCAAATTATAGACTATTTCCTTGAATCATTCAAAGTCCAAATGTCCATGCTACAAAGAAAAGTATATATGATGAATATGTTAGGTAGCATTCCACATCAAAAATTCTGTTTTTATCATTTACCTACTTGAGGACGAGCAGGAATTAAGCTTGGGGATGCTTGATACGTCTCCAACGTATCTATATTTTTTTATTGTTCCATGCTATTATATTATCAATCTTGGATGTTTTATATACATTTACTAGCAACTTTATATCATTTTTTGGGGCTAACCTATTAACTTAGTGCCCAGTGCCAGTTGCTGTTTTTTTGCTTGTTTTTTACTTTGCAGAATATCAGTACCAAACGAAGTCCAAATGCCATGAAACTTGTTGGAGATTTTTTTGACGATAACAGACCCTGGAAGCTTCGGGAGGGAACCAGAAGATGAAAGAAGGGCCCACTAGGCACCAGGGCGCGCCTCCAGCACGCCCTGGTGGGTAATGGGGCCCACGGGCATCGTTTTGACATACCTCTACCTCTATAAATACTCTAAAATCCCAAAACCCTCAAGGGAGTCCACGAAATACTTTTTCCGTCGCCTCAAGTTCCAGAACCACGAGATCCCATCTAAAGGCCTTTTCCGGCACTTGCCGGAGGGGGAAACGATCACGGAGGGGTTCTTCATCATCCTTGCTGCCCCTCCGATGATGCGTGAGTAGTTTACCACGGACCCACGGGTCCGTAGTTAGTAGATAGATGGCTTCTTCTCTCTTTTTGATCTTCAATACAATGTTCTCCTCGGTGTTCTTGGAGATCTATTTGATGTAATTCTTTTTGCGGTGTGTTTGTTGGGACCCGATGAATTGTGAGTTTATGATCAGATCTGTCCATGAATATTATTTGAGTTTTCTCTGAACTCTTTTATGCATGATTGTTATAGCCTTGTATTCTTCTTTAATTTATTGGTTTGGTTTGGCCAACTAGATTGATTTATCTTGCCATGGCAAGGGGTGCTTTGGGATGGGTTCGATCTTGCAGTGGTCAATCTCAGTGATAGAAAGATACATGACACGATCGTTGCTATTAAGGGTAACAAGATGGGATTTATTTCATACGTGAGTTTATCTTGTCTACATCATGTCATCTTGCTTAAAGCATTACTCTATTTTTCCATGAACTTAATACACTAAATGCATGCTGGATAGCGGTCGATGTGTGGAGTAACAGTAGTAGATGCAGAATCGTTTCGATCTACTAATCTTGGACGTGATGCCTATATACATGATCATTGCCTTTGATATCGTCATAATTATTTGCTTCTCTATAAATTGCCAAACAGTAAAATTTTTACCCACCGTATGTTATTTTCTCGAGAGAAGCCTCTACTGAAAACTATGGCCCCCGGGTCTATTTTCTATCATTTATTAAAACCAAAAATACCTTGCCGCAATTTTCTTTTATTTATTTTATTTTGTATTTTGTTAGATCTATTTCTCAAAACCTATACAATTTAATCTTTCTCTTGAACGTTGAGGGATTGACAACCCCTCTACGTGTTGGATTGCAAGTATTTATTGTTTGTGTGCAGGTGTAGTTTACATAGTGTTGCTTGGTTCTCCTACTGGATTGATAACCTTGGTTTCATAACTGAGGGAAATACTTATCTCTACTGTACCCCTCCTCTTTGGGGAAATCCCAACGTAGCTCACAAGTAGCACACCTCGTGAACAGTACCTACACACAAAATAACAAATACTTGCACCCAACGCAAACAAGGGGTTGTCAATCCCTTGGCGGTTAATTGCAAGGATCAAATCTCGTAGTGATAGATAGATAAACAAGAACACAAAATAAAATAATGGTAAATAAATTGCAAAAAGGTATTTTTGGATTATAATATATGATAACGATAGACCCAGGGACCATAGTTTTCTATAGAGGCTTCTCTCTCGAACAAAAAGCATACGATGGGTAAACAAATTACTGTTGGGCAATTGATAGAAAAGCGCATAGTTATGACGATATCCAAGGCAATGATCATGTATATAGGCATCACGTCCAAGACAAGTAGACCGACTCCTGCCTGCATCTACTACTATTACTCCACACATCGACCGCTATCGAGCATGCATCTAGAGTATTAAGTTCATAAAGAACGGAGTAACGCCTTAAGCAAGATGACATGATGTAGACAAAGTAAACTCAAGCAATATGAATAAACCCCATCATTTTATCCTTAATGGTAACAATACAAATATGTGTCTTGTCCCTTTCTGTCACTAGGATGGGATATAGAGCACCACAATATTGAACCCATCACAAAGCACCTCTCCCATTGCAAGATAAAGCAATCTAGTTGGCCAAACCAAACAGATAGATCAAAGAGAAATACAAAGCTATAACAATCATGCATAAAAGAGTTCAGAGAAGACTCAAATAATATTCATGGATAATTTGATCATAAACCCACAATTCATCGGATCCCAACAAATACACTGCAAAAGAAGATTACATCAAATAGTTCTCTAAGAACATCGAGGAGAACATTGTATTGAAGATCAAAGAGAGATAAGAAGCCATCAAGCTACTAGCTATGGACCCGTAGGTCTGTGGTAAACTACTCACACATTATCGGAAGGGCAGCTAGGTTGATGTACAAGCCCTCCATGGTTGATTCCCCCTCCGCCAGAGTACCCGAAAAAGGCCTCCAGATGGGATCTCACAAGAACAGAGGCTTGCATAGGCAGAAAAAGTATTTTGGGTGGCTCTCTATTGGTTTCCTGATTTTAGAGAATTTGTAGATGCGGAATTAGGTCAGTCAGAGAAACGAGGGGCCCACAAGGTACCTAGGCGCGCCTAGGTGCCTTGTGGCCCACTTCCAGGGTCTCTTATGTCCAAAAAAAATCGTCAAAAAGTTCGTGGCATTTGGACTTCGTTTGGGAATGATTTCCTGGAAAACAAAAAATAGACAAAAAAGCAACTAGCACTTGGCACTAAGTTAATAGGTTAGTCCCAAAAAATTATATATAATTGCATATAAAACATCCAAGATTGATAGTATAATAGCATGGAACAATAAAAATATATAGATATGTTGGAGACGTATCAAGCATCCCCAAGCTTAATTCCTGCTCATCCTCGAGTAGGTAAATGATAAAAACAGAATTTTTGATGTGGAATGCTACCTAACATTTTCATCATGTAATCTTTGTTTTATGGCATGAATATTTAGATTCGAATGATTCAAAGCAATAGTCTATAATTTGACATAAAGACATCAATACTCACGCATACCAACAAACAATCATGCCTTTCAAAATATCAATACTCAAGAACGCTATCCCTACAAAATCATATAGCCTTGTCATGCTCCATCTTCTTAACACAAAGTATTTATCATGCACAACCCCGATGACAAGCCGAGCAATTGGTTCATACTTTTTAATGCGCTTCAGCTTTTTCAACCCCCACGCAATACATGAGCGCAAGCCATGGATATAGCACTATGGGTGGAATAGAATATGATGGTAGAGATTGATATGGAGGAGACAAAAAAGGAGAAAGTCTCATATCGACCAGGCTAATCAACGGGCTATGGAGATGCCCATCAATTGATGTCAATGCAAGGAGTAGGGATTGCCATGAAACGGATGCACTAAGAGCTATAAGTGTATGAAAGCTCAAAAAAGAAAACTAAGTGGGTGTGCATCCAACTTGCTTGCTCATGAAGACCTCGGACATTCGAGGAAGCCCATCATTGGAATATACAAGCCAAGTTCTATAATGAAAATTTCCCACTAGTTATATGAAAGTGACTACATAGGAGACTATATGAAAAACATGGTGCTACTTTGAAGCACAAGTATGGAAAAAGATAGTAACATTGCCCCTTCTCGCTTTTTCTCTTTTTTTGTTGGGCTTTTTTTATTTCCTCACTGGGGCAATGCTCTAATAATAAATAATGATGATCATCACACTTCTATTTACTTACAACTCAAAATTACAACTCGATACTAGAACAAAATATGACTCTATATGAATGCCTCTGGCGGTGTACCAGGATGTGCAATGATCTAGCGTAACATGTATAAAAAATGATGAACGGTGGCTGAGCTACAAATTAAATACTATGTCAGTTATATGATCATGCAAAGCAATATGACAATGATGACGCGTGTCATAAAAATGGAACAGTGGAAGTTGCATGGCAATATATCTCGGAATGGCTATGGAAATACCATAATAGGCAGGTATGGTGGCTGTTTTCAGGAAGATATAAGGAGGCTTATGTGTGATAGAGCGTATCATATCACGGGGTTTGGATGCACCGGCGAAGTTTGCACCACAACTCAAGGTGAGAAAGGGCAATCCACGGTACCAAAGAGGCTACCAAATTGCGGCAAGGTGAGAGTGCGTATAATCCATGGACTCACATTAGTCATAAAGAACTCACATACTTATTGCGAAAGTTTATTAGCCCTCGAAGCAAAGTACTACTACGCATGCCCCTAGGGGGATAGATTGGTAGGAAAAGACCATCGCTCGTCCCCGACTGCCACTCATAAGGAAGACAATCAATAATAAATCATGCTCCAACTTCTTAGCATAACGAGAGACTATACGTGCATGCTTCGGGAATCACAAACCTTAACACCAATATTATTACTAAACCACAATCATTCACTAGTAACTCCCACATACTACCATCTTCATATCACAAAACTATTGCAAGGAATCAAACTTATCATATTCAATGATCTACATGAAAGTTTTTATTATATCCCTCTTGAATACCTATCATATTATGACCAATTTCATAATGTGTGCATATTGCCATTACTATTGTCAAACTCTCAAAATGATATAAGTGAAGCATGAGAGTGAAACTATTCTTTAAAATATAACCACCGCCATGCTCTAAAAGATATAAGTGAAGTACTAGAGCAACTGCCTAGCTCAAAAGATATAAGTGAAGCACATAGAGTATTCTAACAAATCACTATTAATGTGTGTCCCTCTCAAAAAGGTGTGTCCAACAAAGATGCTTGTGGCAAACTAAAAAGAAAACAAAGCAAAGACTCGTATAATACACGACGCTCCAAGCAAAACTCATATCATGTGATGAATAAAAATATAGCTCCAAGTAATTTACCGATGGTTGGTAGACAAAAGAGGGGATGCCATCCGGGGCATCCCCAAGCTTAAACGCTTGGGTCTCCTTGAATATTACCTTGGGTTGCCTTTGTAATCCCCAAGCTTAGGCTCTTGCCACTCTCAATTCCTTCATCCATCACGATCTCACTCAAAACTTGAAAACTTCAGCACACAAAACTCAACAGAAAACTCATGAGATCCGTTAGTATAACAAACCAATCGTAAACTTTAGGTACTATTGTAAACTCATTCATATTTTATTATTGCATATTACCTACTGTACTATAACTTCACCATGACTTATACCCCCCGATACAATCCATAGATTCATTAAAACAAGCAAACAATGCAACAAAAATAGAATCAGTCAAAAACAGAACAGTCTGTAATGATCGGGCTAAGCGCAATACTTAGGTAACTACAAAACTTATTAAAAATTAGGACAACATGGGAAATTTGTATATAAATCATGTGTAAAAAATTCAGAATTTTACCGCGTTCCAATGAATTTAAACAATTATGTTACTGGACGCAAAAGTTTCTGTTTTTTCACATAATCAAAGCAACTATCATCAAAATCATCCCAAAGGCTTTACTTGGCACAAACACTAATCGAAACACAAAAACACAACCATAAAAGTAGCATAATTGTGTGCACAAAAAAACATGAAAGAAACAAGGAAAATAAAGATAACTATTGGGTTGCCTCCCAACAAGCGCTAATGTTTTACGCCCCTAGCTAAGGCGTAATGCACAGTTTCAAGTGTTGTCATCTTTTAAATTAATTCCATAGGTAGCCCGCATAATAGATTCATATGGTGTCTTAATTCTCTTCTAGGGAAGTGTTCCATACCCTTATTTAATGGAAATTGAAATCTTATATTCCCTTCTTTCATATCAATAATAGCACCTATGGTATGTAGAATAGGTCTACCAAGTATTATGGGACAAGACGGATTGCAATAAATATCAAGCTCAATGGAATCAACAGGGACATAATTTCTATTTGAAAGAATAAGTACATCATTTATTCT
Organism: Thinopyrum elongatum; assembly: GCA_011799875.1. Taxonomy (NCBI): domain Eukaryota; kingdom Viridiplantae; phylum Streptophyta; class Magnoliopsida; order Poales; family Poaceae; genus Thinopyrum; species Thinopyrum elongatum. The sequence goes on from CM022299.1 coordinate 422,910,455, forward strand.
ACCCAAAGGTTTCTTAATAGTGGAATCCGCTAAGTGCAAATTAAGAGAACATTCATCCAAATCATGAAGGCCTAGCACATCACATAAAGACTTCGGTATAGTGGAAACGCTAGCACCCAAATCACATAAAGCATTGCACTCATAATTTTTTATCTTTATTTTAATGGTAGGTTCCCATTCATCATATAATTTCCTAGGTATTGAAATCTCCAATTCTAGCTTTTCTTCTAAAGGTTTCATCATAACTTCTACAATATGTTTAGTAAAAGCCTTATTTGTTCATAAGCATTGGGTGAATTTATCATGGACTGCAACAAGTAAATAACTCAATTAAAGAACAACTATCATAATTAAAATCCTTGAAATCCAAAGTGGTGGGCACATCACTATTCAAAGTTTTGACCTCTCCAAACCCACTTTTTTCAATTTTTTCATTAAGATCATCACCCTCCGAACAATGGGGATGCCTTCTAGATAAAGTTGACTCATATTCAGTCCCCTTTTCATCAAGTTTTATAATGCTAAATAAAGATTTAATGGGTGAGACACCAATCATTTTAATATCTTCATCATTATTACGATAAAAACCGGGCGGAATCACTTTTTCTAGGAATTCTCGCTTAGCCCTCAACCTAGCGGTTCTTTATTTACTTTCATCAATGGAGAGATAGATAGCTTTAATGGACTCATTAATATCAAGCTTGGGTGGCAAAATTTTAGATTTGAGATTTTCCACATCATGCACAATTCTATCCATGTTCCTAGTCGTATCATCTACTTTGCTCAGTTTTTCCTCTCTCATAGTATTGAAAACTTTTTGAGAATTAATAAATTCTTTAATATTACTTTCAAGATCATAGGTAATCCTATTATTATTATTATTATTATAAGAATTACCATAGGAATTTCCATAATTATTAGAGGAATTTCCAGGAAACGACCTAGGATTAAAATTACCTCTATAAGCATTACTATTGAAATTGTTTCATGAGACAAAATTCATATCTATGGGTTCATTATTTTTCTCAATCAAAGTAGACAATGGCACATCATTAAGATCAATATGAGCACTCTTACTATCAATCATTTTCATAAGCGCATCTACCTTATCACTCAAAGTACTAATTTCTTCAACAGAATTCACTTTTTTACTAGTAGGAGTTCTTTCAGTATGCCATTGTGAATAATTTGCCATAATATTATCAAGCAATTATGTAGCTTCTCTAGCGTGATTTCCATAAAGGTACCCCCCGGTGGAATCTAAAAGATTTCTAGAAACAAACTTCAATCTAGCATAATTTTTTTGTATAATCATCCATAAACTTAGATTCATAATTTGATTTCTAAGAGAAATAATTTTTGCGGGAGGAAAATACTTGGCAATAAAAGCATCCTTACACTTATTCCAAGAATCAATATTTTTTGCGGCAAGGATGAAACCAAGTTTTAGCACGATCTCGTAGTGAGAACGGAAATAATTTCAATTTGACAATATCATTATCCACATCTTTTTTCTTCTGCATATCACACAATTCAACGAAAGTGTTAAGATGGGATGCCGCATCTTCATTAGGACTACCAGAAAATTGTTCCTTCATAACAAGATTGAGCAAAGTGGCATTAATATCACACAACTCTGCACTGGCAGGAGGACCAATTGGAGTACTAATAAAATCATTATTATTAGTATTGGAAAATACACACAACTTTGTATTTTCTTGAGACATCACGACAAAGCAAGCAAACAAGCAAAAAGGCTAACAGAAAATATTTTTGTGTTTTTGTGAAAACATTTTAGAAGTGGGAGACATGAAAATGAGAGGAAAATGGAAAATAAAGTAAATGCAAGGAGATGGAAGTTTATGCGATGCTACTTGATAGGTTTTGGTGATGTCTCATCGGCAACGGCGCCCGAAATTCTTCCTGCTACTTGTGAGCTGCGTTAGGATTTCCTCAAAGAGGAGAGGATGATGCAGTATAGTAGAGATAAGTATTTTCCTCAGTTAATAACCAAGGTTATCAATCCAGTAGGAGAACCATACAACACCTCGTGAATAGGACCTACACACAAAATAACAAATACTTGCACCCAACACAAACAAGGGGTTGTCAATCCCTTGGCGATTAATTGCAAGGATCAAATCTCGTCGTCATAGATAGATAAACAAAACACAAAATAAAATAACGGTAAATAAATTGCAGCAAGGTATTTTTATATTTTATTATATGAGAAAAATAGACCCGGGGACCATAGTTTTTACTAGAGGCTTCTCTCTCGAACAAAATGTATACGATGGGTAAACAAATTACTGTTAGGGAATTGATAGAAAAGTGCATAGTTATGATGATATCCAAGGCAATGATCATATATATAGGTGTAACACCCCCAGTGTCATGCTACAGTAACCTCACCCTAATGATGCCATGTCACCATGCTTGTTAAGCATAATTGCCCCTTAATTAAAACCAAGTTCAAATTTAAATTTTAAACAAAGTCAAAGTAAATATTTCTTTAAACAGCTAACCAAAAATGTTTACCATGTGTCACAAATCCCTAAGTATTGGTAAAAATATTATCAAGCCCTTTTGAGTTCCCAAAATGCCCTTGGATTTTAAAACAGTGGACTAGCAGCACTTACAAATACCAGCAAAATTCAAGTGGATTCCGAACGGCCTCAAACTTTTGTGTACCTACTCAGTATATTGCAAAGTATTTAATTTAACCAGTGGCACATTTTACAAAAGCCAATTGGTGCTCTAATTAAATACAAAATGATGAGAGAAAAACAAAGCAGAAATTAAAAAAGAAAAGAAAAGGAGAAGAAGCCTAACTACTAGGCGGATGGGCTCTAGGTCAATAGTGGAGGCCCAGCCCACCAGCTCCCCATCTTCAACCCCTGTTCATCAGGGGATGCTGGCTGTTGCTCGTGCGTCCATGGACGGATCGTCCACGCGCCGTGCATCCGTGGCTCCTCGACGGTCTATAAGATCCCCCTCGACATGTTAACGAACCCTAGCTCTCTTTTTTCCCCTCTATCGTGCCGCTTTCGTCCCCGCAACCCTTGGCCGAACCTACATGCCATGGCCTCCGACGTCCACGCGCCCAGGCACCTCGCCCACGAGCTTCGCCGGCATCCACTCCATCGACTACGTCCACCAGTTGGAGCCGGGAGCCCCTGGATCGTAGGGATCGATGTCGTCTTCAACCTCCGGCCACCGCGACGCCATCAACAAATTCGTCGTCGTCGCTCCACCACCGGCCTTCTCGAGCTCCCCTACGACATCGCGGTGAGGTCCTCACCCAATTCCCGCTCTTACCTAGCTTGATCCATGCCTGTAGCCATCGTTCCCCACAGAACTCCGGCCGCCATTGTTCCTCGTTGCATCTTGCTCCGGCCACCTCCACTGCTATCGCTGCTACGCTAGTGCTACTACTACCACGTACGCTTGTTCGCTGCTGCCGCCTGCGCTTCCTCGCACGCCCACCCGTGGCCTCACCTCCGCCTTCCGCCGCTCACCCGCTGTCGTGCCTCCGCCTCACCTGGACGTGTCAGCCGTGGCCACCATAGTCGTCCACACGCGCGACCCCGCGCTTGGCGCTGCTCGCCGCCCGCATCGCGCCCGCTTTTCCTGTCAGCGCCCCCTACACCGCCGCGCGTGCGCACTGCCGTGCCCGCTAACCCCTGCCCGCTGCTATCGCTGCTACTGTGCTGAGTTTGTTGTTGCGCTACTATTTGCTGTCGTTGTTCGGCTGCTCTGCTTGCCGTTGTTGCTCGCTTGTACTGCTACTGCTCATCCCCCTGCTACTCTGCTTGTCGCATTGCTGCTTGGCACCGCCCCTGCCTCCCAGCGCCAGCCGGCTCTGACCGCCGTGCTTCTATGGTGCGGAGCACAGCCTAGTTGATGGCTGTGTCTCTGGCACCTAGGGCCGGCCCTTGTTTAATTAGTAGTAGGTTTAGTTTAGGGATATTTTAGTGCTAAGTTAGTCTAGTAGTAGATGACATGTAGGACCCCACTTTAAATAAGTTAGATTTATTTATTTGTTTAGGTAAATAGTCTATGACATGTGGGCCACACATCCCCTTTTGACTAGTCAAATTGACTTGGTCAATTCGGATTAATCTAAATATACAAATTTCAGAATATGTTTAAAACTTTGAAAATTCATATAAAATAATCTGTAACTCGGATGAAAATAATTTGTACATGAAAGTTGCTGAGAAAAACATGACGAATCCGAATATGCCATCCGTTCATCTGTCATATGCCCCTAGCATAGCGAACATGGATCCGTCCCCTCCGTTTCATCTGTCCAAAAAATGCCAAATGCTGGGAAAACATTCCCGGATGTTTTCCCTCTTCGTCTGTATCACCTAGCACTGCGTTACATCACCCCTAGCACCGTGTTTTGCCATATTATGCTTTTGTGATGCTTTGTTTGCATTATATTTATTGTTTCTTCCCCCTCTTCTCTCCAGTAGACCCCGAGATCACTGCCGATGCCACTGTGATCGACTATGTCGACGACGACCCTTCCTTCTCAACAGAGCTTCCAGGCAAGCAAACCCCCCATTGATCATTCCGATATCGCCCATTCCCTTCTCTCTTATGCTTGCATTAGAACTGCTACTGCTTTTTGTATGATCCTACTCTGATGCATAGCCTGTTTTTGTTACCTGCTTTCATACCTTACCTGCTTATTCTAAACTGCTTAGTATAGGTTGGTTAGAGATCCATCAGTGACCCCCCCCCCACCTTGTCCCAGTTGCCCCGCTTTATGATCGATGACTCGATCAACGTGATCGACGTCCAGGCCCTGACACCGCACATCACCCCCTTTAGTTGTACGACTCTATAGAGTTATTATCGAGTGTCTAGGGTGATACCTCGACAGCACTTCTGATGTTAACCCTATAGTGTAGCTATTCGGTCGTGGTCATCGAGGGTGATTCCTCCTTCTCCACTCCCGATAACGACTCTGTCGTGCAACCCCTCAAGTGTGGACCATCGAGGGTGATTCCTCCAAGTCCACCTTGACGGTTACATCGAGTGGGAATCCATTGAGGGTGATTCCTCGGGTTTTCCCCTTGCTGTTTCGGGCACATGATTACTTTTACTTACCACAGAACCATGATGACATCGGGTCTGCCCCGAGGGGTACCCATGAGTGATGTGGAGTCGGGTTGACCTGGAGGGTACTCGAGAGATAATTACGTGGCACGGCCGGGCATTCTTAGCCCTTGCCGTAAGTCCACGAGACGGGGCGATGAGGTCACATGACCGTGAGTCTCTGCTCGTTACCGCGCACTACCAAGACACTAACGGTTTGGATATTTGATCCGAGTAGGCCTCTGGCCTTTTTCGCACTGACCACCACGCGGGAATAAGTATGGGCACTCTACGTCGTACGTTTCTCCTGAAAGCTCATCAGACGCCACAGTTGAGCGGCACGCGCCCGGGTGGTCCGCATAAGCACCTGCCTTCTATAAGGATGTAGCCAGGACTGATCCCGGCCGTCCTCGCAACACGCAGGATTGGAAAGGACGATTGGCCCATGACCCCTTCGCATTTAGGATGTAGATCGGTGTGTGACCTCTCTGTTGAGCCTAGGTAGGACTACGGCGTGTTGATCGGCCGAGGCCGGTCATGACCTGATGGTGTGTCTTGCCGGAGTTGATCGAGCGTGTTGGGTAAGTTTGTGCACCCCTGCAGGGAAGATTGATCTATTCGAATAGTCGGGTCCACGGTAACGGACGCTCGGAGTTGTATCCCGATCGATACAACTAGAACTAGATGCTGAGGCATGAGAAATGGATATGATGGCTCCGGGATTTCTTTCTCGCAAGGAGTCTAGAAAGGATCTCTGGGAGCTAATGTTACAACATGTTTGCTAAATATAAACTACTATTCTATACTCTTCTGAATGTTGCAAGATGCTTGGAGCTGCTTGAAGAATCTAGTCTTCGATAGGCTAGGCTTTCCCCTTCTCTTCTGGCATTCTGCAGTTCAGTCCACAGATACTACCCATTTCATTGATACCGATGCATATGTAGTGTAGATCCTTGCTTGCGAGTACTTTGGATGAGTACTCACGGTTGCTTTGCTTCCTCTTTTTCCCCTTTTCCTTTCTTCTCGGATGTCGCAACCAGATGGTGGAGCCCAGGAGCTAGACGCCACCTTCGACGATGACTACTACTACACCGAGGGTGCCTACTACTACGTGGAGGCCGCCAACGACCAGGAGTAGTTAGGAGGCTCCCAGGCAGGAGGCCTTGCCTTTTCGATCGATGTTGCTTTTGTGCTAGCCTTCTTAAGGCAAACTTGTCTAACTTTTGTCTGTACTCAGATAATGTTGCTTCCACTGATTCGTTTGTATTCGAGCTTATGTATTCGAGCCCTCGAGGCCCCTGGCTTGTAATATAAAGCTTGTATTATTTTAATTTGTGTCTACAGTTGTGTTGTGATATCTTCTCGTGAGTCCCTGATCTTGATCCTACACATTTGCGTGTATGATTAATGTACGATTGAATCATGGGCGTCACAAGTTGGTATCAGAGCCGACTGTCTATAGGAATCCCCCTTCCAAATTCCTTGGCCGAAGTTGAGTCTAGTCATTACAAAACTTTTTACAAACATGGTTGTGCGGCTTACGGGCCCACGTCGCCATTGGGTGGTATTATGATCTTTTATTCCTCAAGCTATACTCTGGGACTCTGATCTCTTTTCTATTCGGGTTAAATGATTTTACTAACTCTGACCCTAGGTTCCCGTAACTACTTCCTCCAGGAGAGCCCCTCACTCCAGTTGATTGCTTCGTGCACCAGAAGATTCTGAAGATACTCTCTGATGCTTTCCCGAGACCCTTGTGCCCTTCACCGTTGCGATCCCTACAACTGATAAATCCTTATGAATAACTACTTACAATTGTCGTTCATACCTTCATGCCCAGTTGCTCTTGTTATTACAAGATGCCCCGAAATTATCTCTATTGTTCCGAGAATCCTTTGAGCTTACTGCCTTGCAGTTTTTTTTGCCACATGAATACTCCTACGGATAATTCCTTGCACTTACCGAGTATCTGTTCATCCCCAGTTGTTCATAAGTTTCATAAGATACTTTGAAATACTATCCGATCTTTCGAGAATTCTCTGCAACCTATTGCTCTGGAAAGTCTTGCCTGCCTGCATTATGGTTACTTCCATATGTCTAGCAATATTCATTAGCATCCTTTGTCATCGTCATTTTGAGCATTTGATTCGATATGTTTGTGAATGCTCGCAATCATCAGTCACAGTTAGAATTCATCCTTTCAGCTCAGACGTCACTCCGGACATGAGCTGGTTCTCGGCAAATCATACCTTGATTGATTGTCGATCTGTGTCTATTCAACTTACTTGTCTTTTGATTAGAGCCTCTGCTTCTGATCCCCCGATTTGGAATTCATAATTCCTTTCTATAATCTGATGCTCTTGCATTATTTCTTCTTTTGGTTGAACATCGATACTCACATCAGATTCTTTGCGGTCAGCCAGACCCATCGTTGGATTGTTATCCGACAGTGTCCTTCATATTCAATAACTCTGTGAGTCTTTCCTCGGATTCATAATGCCTTTGGTAAATTGTATCCTCTTCTTTGTCAACCATACTCTGCTTTCGAGCTTGAGTTATTTACTCCTAAAGTTGGTGGTATATGTTCCTAAGATGCCCCTATGGGTTGAACCTATACCTTCCCTAAAACCGTATGAACCCGAAAAGTTTTCATGGGTCATACTCTTCTCGTAAATCACTAGGTAGTTCTTCACATTCAAATAATTCTTAACAGAGCAGTGAATGAAAGGGTTATGCATTGAAGAAGTGGGAGTCGACCTTGAACTTTGTGCTCATGCCCATGGACACAATGTAGATCTTTTCATCGAAGCTTCTCATAAAAATAATTATCCCCTTGATATAAGTTCATCTTATATCTTTGATCTGGTCATTTGCAATCATGGTTCCGACCATATGGTTTTCCTTTGGTTCCATTACTCGGACAAGTTAAAGCACTTGTCTTCTGCAGATCAATACGCCTGCCCAACCTCTGTTTTGATCTACCTTCGAGTGTTACCCCCTGGTATCTCGAGGTTACCATGCCACTGAACTACGTCTTATGAATTTTTGATGACTTAATACCTCTCCCCATCTTAGTCATTCTACGGGTTCTGGGTTGTTCGTCAACCGTGAACACCAATAAGTGAACTGAGTCCGCACTACGATTCCACAACTCTTAGTAATCTTCATTCCTTATGAGATTGAACTCGATCATGTCATTCCCAGTCGATTGACTATATGATCATCGTCATGCTAAGCTTGACCGTGCTACTATATCTTTCATCCCCGTAACATGATTCCGACAGTGCGCTAAACTTACATCGAGCTTTCAACATCATATTATTGGTCTTGAAAGGCAACTCTGATTCTGAGATTGCATTTTGTCTGCGGTTTTAATAACCTTTTGCTTCACCATTCCTTTGGCTTGAGGTCATCGCCGATCGATTACATCTTAATGAAACCTCTCGACAAATGTGTCATAATCACCGTCAACAATTTAACTTCTTCCAAGTTGTACGTCGAATTCATTATGAGAAGTACCATCCTTGTCCCTTGGTAATTTGTGTTGTCATCGGCAGCATCCTTACCTTCTTTCAAACACAAACTTGTTCATATAAATTTTGGAAATACATCCTTTTTGACATGTCGATGGATTGCTGCTGAACCCATCGGCCACCTTCTCATCTTTTCACTGATAAAATTGCATGAGATGTTCTAAAAATTCCCGATGGATCGTTTGTGTTCCCAAGGTCCGACCTTTACCTGATGAGCATGTCAATGCTATCCCGAAGCATGACTGTGGTACTCCGAACATCAGTAAGAACATTGGAAGCATAATGCTAAAAATTTCTTGGTCAATTATCCAAACACCGTCGTATGGGTAAACCTCATAAATTCCTTGCCCTTTGTCTAAATGGTTACATACTTGGAGCCCTATCATGTATATCATACTCTGCCTTTCCTTGGGAAAGATATACTCTTGATACTCGGGTATAATCACATTTTCCTTTCCATTGTTTTGTTTAATCTTTCTTGTGATCTATATAATATAAGCGGTAATATTTCCCTGCTTATGTAAACACCTTGGTGGACAACTTTGTCAGTAAAACCCTGTTACTATTGTTGATGACATTCCAGTAACCACCGATGGACGAGAACTATGCCTATTGGTCCGCCTCGTTTCAACGAGCAGGAAAATGGTTCTCTTCATCCCTCGCCCTTGGTACCGACGTTGTTGCCAACATAACTGACAGGCTATCCTCTGACCTGCCTTGCTATCATGACCGTGCAAGATGTCAGTGCCCTTCCTACTTCTAGCCCACATGGTGGGCCCATAACCCACAGTTCCACAGGATCGAAACCTGACTCTCCTGTACAACATTGATTCCGAAGTTATCCCTGCACCTGGCTTCGTATGCGTTTCCGTGATCCATCTTCCTTGCGGTGATCCATTCTGGAATCAAACACAAGATCCATTCTTCAAGACTTGGAACCCTCCCTTTCACACTCTGTTCCAGGCATCGAACGATTGTCTGCCCGCTCATAACTTCTCATGGTAACTTCTTACCTTGCTCTCGATATTTTCTTAAGTTTTAGCTTGGGAGTTATTTTCAGCCACCTTCCTGGATTTTATCTACCATCTAAGCAACCTTGTAGAGGTCCAATCTTCCGAAGTTACCCCTTATCCTTTTTGTAATTATGTTGGAGTTCCCGAAGAAAGGATGACGACTGCATCATGATGACCTGATGCAGGGAAATGAAGACATCAATGAAAGGAATCAACTTCTTAGAGAAGAGCAACCAAGAACGAGAAGATCCGTTAGAATTTTGTAACCAAAACTTTCCCCCTTACTCCACCTCTTAAATCTCGAGACGAGATTTCTCGTAGTGGAGGAGATTTGTAACACCCCGAGTGTCATGCTAAAGTAACCTCACCCTAATGATGCCATGTCACCATGCTTGTTAAGCATAATTGCCCCTTAATTAAAACCAAGTTCAAATTTAAATTTTAAACAAAGTCAAAGTAAATATTTCTTTAAACAGCTAACCAAAAATGTTTACCATGTGTCACAAATCCCTAAGTATTGGTAAAAATATTATCAAGCCCTTTTGAGTTCCCAAAATGCCCTTGGATTTTAAAACAGTGGACTAGCAGCAGTTTGTCAACACTTTCAAATACCAGCAAAATTCAAGTGGATTCCGAACGGCCTCAAACTTTTGTGTACCTACTCAGTATATTGCAAAGTATTTAATTTAACCAGTGGCACATTTTACAAATGCCAATTGGTGCTCTAATTAAATGCAAAACGGTGAGAGAAAAACAAAGCAGAAATGTAAAAAAGAAAAGAAAAGGAGAAGAAGCCTAACTACTATGCGGATCGGCTCTAGGTCAATAGTGGAGGCCCAGCCCACCAACTCCCCATCTTCAACCCCTGTTCATCAGGGGGGTGCTGGCCGTTGCTCGTGCGTCCATGGACGGATCGTCCACGTGCCGTGCATCCGTGGCTCCCCGACGGTCTATAAGATCCCCCTCGACGCGTTGACGAACCCTAGCTCTCCTTTTCCCCCTCCACCGTGCCGCTTTCGTCCCTGCAACCCTTGGCTGAACCTGCATCACCATGGCCTCCGACGTCCACGCGCCCACCGAGCTCCCTGCGCCCAGGAACCTCGCCCACGAGCTTCGCCGGCATCCACTCCTTCGACTACGTCCACCAGTTTGAGCCGGGAGCCCCTGGATCGCAGGGATCGACGTCGTTTCAACCTCCGGCCACCGCGACGCCATCGACAAATTCGTCGTCGTCGCTCCACCCCTGGCCTTCTCGAGCTCGCCTACGACATCGTGGTGAGGTCCTCACCCAATTTCCGCTCTTTCCTGGCTCGACCCATGCCTGTAGCCGTCGTTCCTCATAGAACTCCGACCGCCGTTGTTTCTCATCGCATCTTGCTCCGGCCACCTCCACTGCTATCGCTGTTGCGCTACTGCTACTACTACCGCGTACGCTCGTTCGCTGCTGCCGCCTGCGCTTCCTCGCACGCCCACCTGTGGCCTCGCCTCCGCCTACCGCCGCTCACCCATTGCCATGCCTTCGCCTCACCTGGACGCGTCGGCCGTGGCCGCCATCGCCATCCACTCGCGCGACCCCGCGCCTGGCGCTGCTCATCGCCTGCACCGCGCCCGCTTTTCCTGGCCGCGCCCCCTGCACCACCGCGCGAGCGCGCTGCCATGCCCGCTAACCCCTGCGCGCTGCTATCACTCCTACTGCGCTGAGTTTGTTGTTGCGCTGCTATTTGCTGTCGCTGTTCGGCTGCTCTGCTTGCCGCTGTTGCTCGCTTGTATTGCTGCTGCTCATCCCCGTGCTACTCTGCTTGTCGCATTGCTGCTTGGCGCCGCCCCTGCCTCCCAGCGTCGGCCGGCTCTGGCCGCCGTGCTTCTGTGCGTGTGGAGCACAGCCTAGTGGATGGCTGTGTCTCTGGCACCTAGGGTCGGCCCTTGTTTAATTAGTAGTAGGTTTAGTTTAGGGATATTTTAGTGCTAAGTTAGTCTAGTAGTAGATGACATGTAGGACCCCACTTTAAATAAGTTAGATTTATTTATTTGTTTAGGTAAATAGTCTATGACATGTGGGCCACACATCCCCTTTTGACTAGTCAAATTGACTTGGTCAATTCGGATTAATCTAAATATAAAAATTTCAGAATATGTTTAAAACTTTGAAAATTCATATAAAATAATCCGTAACTCGGATGAAAATAATTTGTACATGAAAGTTGCTCAGAAAAACGTGTCGAATCCGAATATGCCATCCGTTCATCTGTCAGATGCCCCTAGCATAGCGAACATGGATCCGTCCCCTCCGTTTCATCTGTCCAAAAAATGCCAAACGCTGGGAAAACATTCCCGGATGTTTTCCCTCTTCGTCTGTATCACCTAGCACTGCGTTAGATCACCCCTAGCACCATGTTTTGCCATGTTATGCTTTGTGATGCTTTGTTTGCATTATATTTATTGTTTCTTCCCCATCTTCTCTCCGGTAGACCCCGAGATCGCTACCGATGCCACTGTGATCGACTACGACGACGACCCTTCCTTCTCAACAAAGCTTCCAGGAAAGCAAACCCCCCATTGATCATTCCGATATCGCCCATTCCCTTCTCTCTTATGCTTGCATTAGAACTGCTGCTACTTTTTGTATGATCCTACTCTGATGCATAGCCTATTTTTGTTACCTGCTTTCATACCTTACCTACTTATTCTAAATTGCTTAGTATAGGTTGGTTAGAGATCCATCAGTGACCCCCCCACCTTGTCCCAGTTGCCCTGCTTTATGATCGATGACTCGATCAACATGATCGACGTCTAGGCCCTGACACTGCACATCCCCCCCTTTAGTTGTATGACTCTGTAGAGTTATTATCGAGTGCCGAGGGTGATACCTCGACAACACTTCTGATGTTAACCCTATAGTGTAGCTATTCGGTCGTGGTCATCGAGGGTGATTCCTCCTTCTCCACTCCCGATAACAACTCTGTCATGCAACCCCTCAAGTGTGGACCATCGAGGGTGATTCCTCCAAGTCCACCTTGACGGTTACATCGAGTGGGAATCCATTGAGGGTGATTCCTCGGGTTTCCCCCTTGCTGTTTCAGACACACGATTACTTTGACTTACCACAGAACCATGATGACATTGGGTCGGCCCCGAGGGGTACCCGCGAGTGATGTGGAGTCGAGTTGACTTGGAGGGTACCCGAGAGATAATTACGTGGCACGACCGGGCATTCTTAGCCCTTGCCGTAAGTCCACGAGACGGGGCGACGGGGTCACATGATCGTGAGTCTCTGCTCGTTACCGCGCACTACCAAGACACTAACGGTTTGATATTTGATACAAGTAGGCCTCTGGCCTTTTCTGCACTGACCACCATGCGGGAATAAGTATGGGCACTCTGCGTCGTACGTTTCTCCCGAAAGCTCATCAGACGCCACAGTTGAGCGGCACGCGCCCGGGTGGTCCGCGTAAGCACCTGCCTTGTATAAGGAGGTAGCCAAGACTGATCCCGGCCGTCCTCGCAACACGCAGGATTGCAAAGGATGATTGGCCCATGACCCCTTCGCATTTAGGATGTAGACCAGTGTGTGACCTCTCTGTTGAGCCTAGGTAAGACTACGGCGTGTTGATCGGCCGAGGCCGGTCATGACCTGATGGTGTGTCCGGCCGGAGTTGCTCAAGCGTGTTGGGTAAGTTTGTGCACCCCTGCAGGGAAGATTGATCTATTCGAATAGTCGGGTCCACGGTAATGGATGCTCGGAGTTGTATCCCGATCGATACAACTAGAACTGGATGCTGAGGCATGAGAAATGGATATGATGGCTCCAGGATTGCTTTCTCGCAGGGAGTCGAGAAAGGATCTCTGGGCGCTAATGTTACAACATGTTCGCTAAATATAAACTGCTATTCTATACTCTTCTGAATGCTGCAAGATGCTTCGAGCTGCTTGAAGATGCTAGTCTTCGATAGGCTAGGCTTTCCCCTTCTCTTCTGGCATTCTGCAGTTTAGTCCACAGATACTACCCATTTCATTGATACCGATGCATATGTAGTGTAGATCCTTGCTTGCGAGTACTTTGGATGAGTACTCACGGTTGCTTTGCTTCCTCTTTTTCCCCTTTTCCTTTCTTCTCGGACGTCGCAACCAGATGGTGGAGCCCAGGAGCCAGACGCCACCTTCGACGATGACTACTACTACATCGAGGGTGCCTACTACTACGTGGAGGCCGCCGACGACCAGGAGTAGTTAGGAGGCTCCCAGGCAGGAGGCCTTGCCTTTTCGATCGATGTTGCTTTTGTGCTAGCCTTCTTAAGGCAAACTTGTCTAACTTTTGTCTGTACTCAGATAATGTTGCTTCCGCTGATTCATTTGTATTCGAGCTTATGTATTCAAGCCCTCGAGGCCCCTGGCTTGTAATATAAAGCTTGTATTATTTTAATTTGTGTCTAGAGTTGTGTTGTGATATCTTCAAGTGAGTCCCTGATCTTGATCGTACATATTTGCGTGTATGATTAGTGTACGATTGAATCGTGGGCGTCACAATAGGCATCATGTCCGTGGCAAGTAGACGACTCCTGCCTGCATCTACTACTATTACTGCACACATCGATCGCTATCCAGCACGCATCTAGAGTATTAAGTTCATAAAGAACGGGGTAACACCTTAAGCAAGATGACTTGATGTAGACAAAGTAAACTCAAGCAATATGAATAAACCCCATCGTTTTATCCTTAATGGTCACAATACAAATACGTGTCTTGTCCCTTTCTGTCACTGGGATATAGAGCACCGCAAGATTGAACCCATCGCAAAGCTCCTCTCCCATTGCAAGATAAATCAATCTAGTTGGCCAAACAAAATGGATAGATTGGAGAGAAATACAAAGCTATAACAATCATGCATAAAAGAGTTCAGAGAAGACTCAAATAATATTCATGGATAATTTGATCATAAACCCACAATTCTTCAGATCCCAACAAACACACCGCAAAAGAAGATTACATCGAATAGTTCTCCAAGAACACCGAGGAGAACTTTGTATTGAAGATCAAAGAGAGAGAAGAAGCCATCTAGCTACTAGCTATGGACCTATAGGTCTGTGGTAAACTACTCACACATCAACGGAAGGGCAGCAAGGTTGATGTACAAGCCCTCCATGGTCGATTCCCCCTCCGGCAGAGTACCGGAAAAGGCCTCTAGATGGGATCTTGCAAGAACAAAGGCTTGCGACAGCGGAAAAAGTACTTTGGGTGGCTCTCTATTGGTTTCCCAATTTTAGAGAATTTATAGAGGTGGAATTAGGTTAGCCGGAGAAACGAGGGGCCCACAAGGTACCTAGGTGCGCCTAGGTGCCTTGTGGCCCACTCATTTGCCTTCTGGTCTCCTCCCGAAGCTTCCAGGGTCTCTTATGTCCAGAAAAAAATCGTCAAAAAGTTTTGAGGCATTTGGACTTCGTTTGGTACTGATGTCCTGGAAAACCAAAAATAGGCAAAAAAAATAGCACTTGGCGCTAAGTTAATAGGTTAGTCCCAGAAAATGATATATAATTGCATATAAAACATCCAAGATTGATACTATAATAGCATGGAACAATAAAAAATTATAGATACATTGGAGATGTATCATTCCCCCGATGACACTCCGGCGCCACTGGAAGAGAGGGGGAGAGCTCCCCTCCTCCTTCTTCTTCTTTGGTCCTCCCATAATGAGAGGGTTGTTGGTGATGATGATGGCTTCGTTTTCCCCCTCCGGGAGGGAAGTATCCCAGCGGAATCGCTCCGCCGGAGAGAAAAAGTGCTCCTGCCCAAGTTCCGCCTCGAGACGGTAGCTCTCCATCCCGAAAGTCCTCTCTTATTTTTTTTCTAGGGAAAATGGGCTTATATACCAGAAGATGGGCACCAGAGGCTGGCCAGCGGCCCCATGAGCCACCAGGGCGCGCCTAGGGGGTGGGTGCGCCCTGTTGCCCCGTGGACACCTGGGTGGCCCCCTCTGGTATTTCTTTTCACCGATAATTTTATTTATTTCAAAATAATTCTCCGTGGAATTTCAGCTCAATTGGAGATGTGCAGAATAGGTATCTCTGACATGGCTTTTTTAGGTCCAGAATTCCAACTGTCGGCAATCTCCCTCTTCATATAAATCTTGCAAATTAAGAGAGAAAAGGCATTAGAATTGCTCCACAAGTATTATATTGATCAAAAAACATTATAAATAACAATAGGAAAACATGATGCAAAATGGACGTATCAACTCCCCAAGCTTAAACCTCGCTTGTCCTCAAGCGAAAGCCGATATTGATGATCATGTCCACATGTTTAGAGAGAGAGGTATCGATAAAAACAAAATACGGACATACTAGCATCATGATCAATATCATAGTAGCACCATGTTATTATCATAAAACTTCTCATGAGCAAGTAACAATTCATCACAACAACGAAGTATAAGGCATAAAATTTCTTGAAAACTAACAAACTATTTTCTTGGTCAACAAGGCAATTGCAATTCATCATCTTTTCAGGAAGAGTCTCATGTAGGAGCTCTCGTTTAGCAAGTTCACATACTCAACTATCATTTAGTCTTCTATGATTGCTGACACTCACGACATATATATGGACAAAAGTTTTAGTCAGACACATAGAAAGATAGGGGCTTATAATTTCGCCTCCCAACTCATTTACCTCTAGGGTAATGTCAACAATAATCACTCATGATCACCCATATCCAACTGGATATATATGCCTAGATCTTTCCCCACCACATGATGCTTGCAAAAGAGAAAAATAAAAAGGAATAGAGTAGAACACTATTGACTCTTGCATGAAAAGTAAATACATAAAACTAAAAGATAGGCCCTTCGCAGGGGGAAGCAGAGGTTGTCATGCGCTTTTTATTTTTGGATGTGCAAGCTCTTAATGCAAAGGAACATCACTTTGTACTGCCCCTTGTGATAGCAACCTTTATTATGCAGTATGTCGCTTTTATTTCTTTACCATCACAAGACAGTACAAAGCTTATTTTCCCTTACAATAAAAGATCATACATATTTAGAAGCAATTTTTATTGCTTTATGCATCGATGAGAACTTACTTGAAGGATCTTATTCAATCCATAGGTAGATATAGTGGACTCTCATGACATGAAAATGAGTTTAAGGGTTTTTGGATGCACAAGTAGTATCTCTACTTGGTTCAGAATTTTGGCTACAAAGATATTGAGCAAGCACCACATGTTGGAGGATCTATAACAATATAACTTCTATGTGAATATAAGCAAACATAACTCATTATGTTGTCTTCCTTGTCAACGTCAACAATTTGGCATAGAATATTTAATGGGGGCTCACAATCATAAAAGATGTCCAAGATAATATATTTATATGTGAATCTTCTCTCCCCTTATTAATGTTTCATGAATTGCATCATTGACCAATGCTATGTTTGTTAACTTCCAATAAATTTTACCACTTATACTTTTCTTTATGTGATGTGATTACTTTCCATGAAATTAGCATATGATCTTTTCCATTATTTTCATTGCTAAGATTGAAACATAAAAGTAAAGAAGCAAAACTCAAACTACTCTTTATTATATACTCCCTCCGTCCCACAATATAAGACATTTTTGCAAACTATATTAGCTTGCAAAAATGTCTTACATTATGGGACGGAGGGAGTAACTCTCAACTCGATTATATAGATAGATAGATCACGAAACAAGCACTCGAAAATAGATCATACTAAACTTTTTATTCTACTAAATCATGAAATAGCTAAGGATCAAACTAAAATAGGTAAAGATAATAAAAGTGAAGGTGATACGACACTGGGGCACCTCCCCCAAGCTTGGCACAAGCCAAGGGGAGTGCCCATACCCGTGTACTCAAGTTTCCTTCTTCGGTTATGATGGTGGTGATGAAGTAGTGGGATTGCCCTTCAGTTTCAGCAAATACTCCAGTTTACGGTTGATGCTCCGAAGGGCGATGTTTTTCTCTTCCAACAAAATAACCTCACAAGTGAGAGATGTATTCTGAGCGCAAATTGTTTCAAAGACCCTTAGGGTTTCAATTTCAGATGGGGAGAGATGATCATAGAAGGGTTAAAGGATATCTCCCTTCTCTGTGGTCTCTTCCATGGGCATGGCTTGCCCTCCTTCTTGGGCCTGGATTCCATAACTTCTTTGACCTTGTCCTCCTTGCTAGTGTCCTCCTCTCCCGACAACCACTCGTAGTAAACCTCGTTGTAGGGCATTTGCCCGGTGATGGTTGCACATTCCGGTGCTTGGTACGGAGCCTTTGGGGAGCCATGGTGATCTAGATCTGTCAGAACAGAGGATATTTCTGCGATATGGTGGTCAAAACATCCGGGAATATATATAAAGAATTTTGACCTTGCAAAACAAGTATTCCAAAAGAAAACAGAGTCGGGAAGGCTCACGAGGGGCCCACGAGCCACCAGGGCGCACCCTGGTGCCTCGTGTGCACCTCGTGGGTCCCCTTGGCTGTTTCTTATTTTGGTATTTTTTCTAATGTTCCAAAACTGACAGAAAGTATTTTTATGGAATTTTTGGAGTCGGTTTACTTACCGTATCACATACCTATTCCTTTTCAGGGTTCTGGAGTGTTCTGGAAGGTCTCTCTTATGTGTTCCTCCGGTGTCATAGTTTGAATAATGTTAGTTTCAACATTAATAGGTGTACCTGAGATGTAATGCTTAATTCTTTGTCCATTGACCACCCTCGGATTAGTGCCTTCGGAGTTATTGATCTTGACAGCTCCGGAACGATAAACTTCTTGGATGATATAAGGTCCTTCCCATTTGGAGAGTAGTTTTCCTGCAAAGAATCTGAAATGAGATTTGTACAATAGAACATATTCACCCACTTGAATTCCCGTTTTTGGATTCTTTTATCATGCCATCTTTTAACTTTTTCTTTAAACAATTTGGCATTTTCATATGCTTGGGTTCTCCACTCATCCAACAAACTAATATCAAATAACCTCTTCTCACCGGCAAGTTTAAAATCATAATTAAGTTCTTTAATTGCCCAATATGCTTTATGTTCTAGCTCAAGAGGTAAATGACATGCTTTTCCATAGACCATTTTATATAGAGACATACCCATAGGATTTTTATAAGCGGTTCTATAAGCCCATAATGCATCATCAAGTTTCTTAGACCAATTCTTTCTAGATCTATTGACGGTCTTTTGGAAAATTAACTTTATTTCTCTATTGCTCAATTCAACTTGGCCACTAGATTGAGGATGATAGGGAGATGCAATTCTATGGTTAACATCATATTTAGCAAGCAGTTTACGGAAAGCACCATGAATAAAATGTGAACCACCATCAGTCATTAAATATCTAGGGACTCCAAACCTCGGGAAAATAACTTCTTTAAGCATTTTAATAGAAGTCTTATGATCAGCGCTACTAGTTGGAGTAGCTTCTACCCACTTAGTAACGTAATCAACATCAACTAAAATATGTGTATACCCATTAGAGGAAGGAAAAGGTCTCATAAAATCAAATCCCCAAACATCAAATGGCTCAATAACAAGTGAATAATTCATAGGCATTTCCTAACGTCTACCAATATTACCAATTCTTTGACATTCATCACAAGATAAGACAAACTTACGAGCATCCTTGAAGAGAGTAGGCCAATAAAACTAGATTGTAATAATTTATGTGCAGTTCTGTCTCCAGCATGGTGTCCTCCATAAGCCTCGGAATGACATTTCCGTAGGATTTGTTCCTGTTCATGCTCAGGTATACGACGTCTAATAATACCACCTACACCTTCTTTATAAAGATGTGGGTCATCCCAGAAGTAATGTGTTAAATCAAAGAAGAACTTTTTCTTTTGTTGGTATGTGAAACTAGGTGGTATATATTTAGCAACAATGTAATTAGCATAGTCTGCATACCGAGGAGTATTACGAGAAGCATTTATAACAGCTAGTTGTTCATCAGGAAAACTATCATCAACATGTACTGGGTCATCAAGAAATTTTCCAATCTAGACAAATTATCAGCTACGGGATTCTCAGCTCCCTTCCTATCAATAATATGCAAATCAAATTCTTGCATCAATAGAACTCACCTAATGAGTCTAGGTTTAGCATCTTTCTTTTCCATAAGATATTTAATAGCAGCATGATCGGTGTGAACAATTACTTTAGAATCAACGTTGTAGGATCTGAATTTATCACATGCAAACACAACTGCAAAAAATTGTTTCTCAGTAGTAGCATAATTTCTTTGAGCACTGTCTAGAGTACTAGCATAATGGATAACATTTAGTTTATTATCAACTCTTTGTCCTAGAACACACCAACAACATAATCACTAGCATCACACACATAATTTCAAATGGTAAGTTCCAATCAGGTGGTTGAACAATAGGTGCAGAGGTTAAGGCTTTCTTAAGTGTTTCAACTGCTTCTACACAATCATCATCAAAAACAAATGGAACATCTTTTTGCAAGAGATTAGTAAGAGGCCTAGAAATTTTAGAGAAGTCTTTAATAAATCTCCTATAGAAACCAGCATGACCAAGGAAACTTCTTATACCTTTAATATCTTTAGGACATGGCATTTTCTCAATTGCATCAACCTTAGCTTTATCTACTTCAATACCTCATTCAGAAATTTTATGCCCCAACACAATACCTTCATTCACCATAAAGTGGCACTTCTCCCAATTCAAGACAAGATTAGTTTGTTCATATCTCTGCAAAACTCAATCAAGGTTGCTCAATTAATCATCAAAAGAGGTCCCGTAAATGGAAAAATCATCCATGAAAACCTCAACAATCTTTTCACAAAAATCAGAGAATATAGCAGCCATACATCTTTGAAAGGTAGCAGGTTCATTGCATAAAACCAAAAGGCATACATCTATATGCATAAGATCCAAAAGGGCAAGTAAAAGTAGTTTTCTCTTGATCTTCTTGTGATACAGGTACTTGAGAGAAACTAGAATATCCATCAAGAAAATAAAAGTGTGTGTGCTTAGATAGTCTTTCTAACATTTGATCTATAAAAGGCAAGGGGTAATGATCTTTTCTAGTAGCTTTGTTTAATTTTCTAAAATCAAATACCATCCTATAACCAGTTACAATTCTTTGTGGAATGAGTTCATTTTTATCATTGGGAACAACGGTTATACCTCCTTTCTTAGGAACACAATGAACAGGACTTACCCATCTACTATCAGCTATGGGATAGATTATACCTACTTCCACAAGCTTTAATATTTTAGTTCTTACCACATCCTTCATCTTAGGATTTAACTGTTGATATGTCCATTTTGCATCATGTTATCCTACTGTTATTTCTAGTGTTTTCAATCAATATAACACTTTGTGGAGCAATTCTAATGCCTTTTCTCTCTTAATATGCAAGATTTACATGAAGAGGGAGATTGCCGACAGCTGGAATTCTGGTCCTGAAAAGGCTATGTCAGAGATACCTATTTTGCACATCTCCAAATGAGCTGAAATTTCACAGAGATTTATTTTGGAATAAATAAAAAATATTGGAGAAAAGAAATACCAGAGGGGGGCACCTAGATGCCCACGAGGCACCAGGGCGTGCCCACCCCCCTGGGCGCGCCCTGGTGGCTTGTGGGGCCCCTGGCCAGCCTCCAGTGCCCATCTTCTGGTATATAAGCCCATTTTCCCTAGAAAAAATAAAGAGAAGACTTTCGGGACGGAGCGCCGCCGTCTCGAGGTGGAACTTGGGCAGGAGAACTTTTGCTTCTGGTGGAGTGATTCCGTCGGGGATACTTTTTTTCGGGAGGGGAAAATCGAACCCATCGTCATCACCAACGATCCTCTCATCGTGGGAGGACCAATCTTCATCAGCATCTTCACCAGCACCATCTCATCTCAAACCCTAGTTCATCTCTTGTATACAATCTTTGTATCAAAACCTTAGATTGGTACCTGTAGGTTGCTAGTAGTGTTGATTACATCTTGTAGTTGATGCTAGTTGATTTATTTGGTGGAAGATTATATGTTCAGATCCATTATGCTATTCAATACCCCTCTGATCTTGGACATTAATATGATGTGTGAGTAGTTACTTTTGTTCTTGAGGACATGGAAGAAGTCTTGTCATAAGTAATCATGTGAATTTGGTATTCGTTCGATATTTTGATGATATGTATGTTGTTGTTTCCCTTAGTGGTGTTATGTAAACGTCGACTACATGACACTTCACCATCTTTGGGCCTAAAGGAATGCATTGTGGAGTAGTTATTAGATGATGGGTGATACGTCCATTTTGCATCATGTTTTCCTACTGTTATTTATGATGTTTTATGCATAATAATGTTTTTTCGAGTAATTCTAATGCTTTTCTCTCATAATATGCAAGGTTCACACAAAGAGGGAGAATTCCGGCAGCTGGAAATCTGGACCTGAAAAAGCTACGTCAGGCTACCTATTCTGCACAACTCCAAATGAGCTGAAACTTCTCAAGGAATTTTTATGGAATATATAAGAATTATTGGAGCCAATAAGTACCAGAGGAGGCCCACCAGGTGGGCACAACCCACCTGGGCGCGCCAGGGAGCCCAGGCGTGCCCTGGTGGGTTGTGCCCTCCTCGGCCCACCTCCAGTGCCCCTCTTTTGGTATATAAGTCATTTTGACCTAGAAAAAATAAGGAGAGGACTTTCGGGACGAAGCGCCACCGTATCGAGGCGGAACTTGGGCAGGAGCACTTTTGCCCTTCGGCGGAGCGATTCCGCCGGGGGAACTTCCCTCCCGGAGGTGGAAATCATCGTCATCATCATCACCAACAACTCTCCCATCTTGGGGAGGGCAATATCCATCAACATCTTCAACAGCACCATCTCCTCTCAAACCCTAGTTCATCTCTTGTGTTCAATCTTTGTACCGGAACTATAGATTGGTGCTTGTGGGTGACTAGTAGTGTTGATTACATCTTGTAGTTGATTACTATATGGTTTATTTGGTGGAAGATTATATGTTCTGATCCATTATGCTATTTAATACTCCTATGATCTTGAGCATGATTATCATTAGTGAGTAGTTACTTTTGTTCTTGAGGTCACGGAAGAAATCTTGTTGCAAGTAATCATGTGAACTTGATATGTGTTCGATATTTTGATGATATGTATGTTGTGATTCCCTTAGTGGTGTCATGTGAACATCGACTACATGGCACTTCACCTTATTAGGGCCTAAGGGAATGCATTGTGGAGTAGTTATTAGATGATGGGTTGCGTGAGTGACAGAAGCTTAAACCCTAGTTTATGCGCTATTCCGTAAGGGACTGATTTGGATCCAAAAGTTTAATGCTATGGTTAGATTTATTCTTAATACCTTTCTCATAGTTGCGGATGCTTGCGAGGTGGTTAATCATAAGTAGGGGGTTTGTTCAAGTAAGAACAGCACCTAAGCACCGGTCCACCCACATATCAAATTATCAAAGTAGCGACCACAAATCAAACCAACATGATGAAAGTGACTAGATGAAATTCCCGTGTACCCTCAAGAACGCTTTGCTTATCATAAGAGACCATTTTGGCCTGTCCTTTGCCTCAAAAGGATTGGGCTACCTTGCTGCACTTTTGTTACCATTACCGTTACATGCTCGTTACAAATTATCTTGCTACCAAACTACTCGTTACTTATAATTTCAGTGCTTGCAGACATTACCTTGCTGAAAACCGCTTGTCATTTCCTTCTGCTCCTCGTTGGGTTTGACACTCTTACTTATCGAAAGGACTACGATTGATCCCCTATACGTGTGGGTCATCAATGGGTTGCTAGAGTGACAGAAGCTTAAACCCTAGTTTATACGCTATTCCGTAAGGGGCTGATTTGGATCCATATGTTTAATGCTATGGTTAGATTTATCTTAATTCTTCTTTCGTAGTTGCGGATGCTTGCGAGAGGGGTTAATCATAAGTGGGAGAGGCTTGTTCAAGTAAGAACAACACCCAAGCACCGGTCCACCAACATATCAAATTATCAAAGTAGCGAACGCGAATTAAACAAACATGATGAAAGTGACTAGATGAAATTCCCGTGTGTCCTCAAGAATGCTTTGCTTATTATAAGAGACCATTCCGGCCTGTCCTTTGCTACAAAAAGGATTGAGCTACCTTGCTGCACCTTAGTTACTATAAAGTAAACGGGATAGCACTCACACTAGAACCCAAGTCACATAAGCCATGATACAATGATCTCCTATTTTGACAGAGACGATAGGCATGCCAACAACAGGTTTATTCTTGTCTTTAGTATCAGGCTTAGCAATTCTAGTAGCTTCATCACAGAAGTAAATAACATGCCCATTAATATTATCGACCAAGAGATCTTTAACCATAGCAACATTAGGTTCAACTTTAGTTTGTTTAGAGGGTCTAGGTGTTCTAATATTACTTTTGTTAACCAAGGTTGAAACCTTAGCATGTTCCTTTATCCTAACAGGAAAGGGTGGTTTCTCAATATAAGCAGTAGGCACAACTAAATCAACATTGTAAATGATAGTTTAATCTTTAACTATAACGGGTTCCTCAATCTTTTCTTTAATAGGTGGGTGATATTTAAACCACTTCTCCTTAGGGAGATCAACATGAGTAGCAAATGATTCACAAAAGGAAGCTACTATCTCAGAGTCAAGTCCATATTTAGTGCTAAACTTATGAAAAAGCATCGGTATCCATAAAAGATTTAACACAATCAAACTTAAGCATTATACCTAACTCTTTACCTTTGTCGAGTTCCTAATCTTCATAGTTGTGTTTAATTCTCTCCAGAAGATCCCATCTAAATTCAATAGTTTTCTTCATAAAGGAACTAGTTTAAGAAGAATCGAGCATGGTTCGATCATCATGAGAAAGCCGAGCATAACAATTTTGTAAGATAATTTCTTTTGAGAACATGTGTGCATCATGTACTTAAGCCCCCCCCCCCCCAAGCTTGAGCTATGCTTTCTCCTTCACGAGGCTAAAAATTATATATATATAATTCTGATCACGATGAACCAGATGCATAGGATAAAACTTTTGATGAAATTCCAATTTCAATCGGTTCCAATCCCACGTTCCAATATCATCACATATCCTATACCATGTCAATGCTTTCCCCCCCAAAGATAAAGGGAAGACCTTCTTCTTAACTCCATCTTCGGATAAACCTGCAAGCTTAAATAATCCACAAACTTCATCCACATAGATTAGTTGCATATCGGGATGTATTATTCCATCTCCTGCATAAGGATTAGCTAGCAGTTTCTCTATCATACCCAAAGGAATCTCATAATAAATATTTTCAGTAGGTGCAGTAGGTTGAGGGGCAACTATTTGTGCTTCTGGTCGAGGTGAAGATACCCTGAACAAACCCCTCAAAGGATTGTTTTCCATAGTAACAAGCGACAGTAAATTTCAGGATTTAATATAAATGTTTCCTTACCAAATTCAACTCACCAAAGGCGCTTCATGTTGGGGAATGTTGCATGGAAAACAAAAAAAATCTACGCACACGCAAGATCTATCCATGGAGATGCATAGCTACGAGAGGGGGAGAGAATCTACATACCCTTGTAGATTGCTAAGAGGAAGCATTTATCACGCGGTCGATGTAGTCGTACTCTTCACGATCCAATCGATCTAGTGCCGAACGGACGGCACCTCCGAGTTTAGCACACGTGCGGCTCGATGTAGTCTCCTCCTTCTTGATCCAGCAAGCAGGAGAGGAGAAGTAGATGGGATCACAACCAACACGACGGCGTGGTGGTGATGGTGGTGGTGGAGCACCGACAACGCTTCGCTAAATGTCGCCGGGATGAGGCGGTGGAACTACGGAGTAACGGGAGAGAGAGGGGGTGCCAAGGGCTTAGTGTGTCCTCTTGGGGCGCCCCCTCCCCTCTATATATAGGTGGGAGGGCGTGGGAAACAGCCCCTCCAAGCCCTAGGGCGCAGCTAAGGAGGAGAGGACTTGGACTTCATGTCCAATCCTATTCCTACTAGGACTCCTTCCTTTTTTGCCTTCCCTAGCCACATGGGCTTTTGAGGACTTGGTGCGCCTAGCCCAATAAGGCCAAGGCACCTCCCCACAGCCCATACTAGCCCTTGGGTCATGGTGGACCCACTTGTGGACTTCCGGACCCCTCCGGAATCCTCCGGAACCTTCTGGAAGCTTCCCGGTACAATACCGAAAAAACTTCACCTTTTTCCGAAACCCAAAATATGACTTCCCATATATAAATCTTTACATCTCGACCATTCTGAGACTCCTCGTGACGTACGGGATCTCATCCGGGACTTCGAACAACATTTGGTTACCACTCATCAAATATCCCAATAATACTCTAGCGTCAACGAACGTTAAGCGTGCGACCCTGCGGGTTCGGGAATTATGTAGTCATGACCAAGACACCTTTACGGTCAATAACCAATAGCGGGACCTGGATGCCCATATTGATTCCTACATATTCCACGAAGATATTTTATCGGTTAAACCTTTATGACAACATACGTAATTCCCTTTGTTTGTTGGTATGTTACTTGCCCGAGATTTGATCGTCGGTATCTCTATACCTAGTTCAATCTTGTTACTGGCAAGTCTCTTTACTCGTTCTGTAATACATCATCTTGCAACTAACTCCTTAGTCACTTTGCTTGCAAGCTTCTTGTGATGTGTATTACCGAGAGGGCCTAGAGATACCTCTCCGTCATACGGAGTGACAAATCCCAATCTCGATTCACGCCAACTCAGCAAACACCTTCGGAGATACCTGTAGAGCATCTTTATGACCACCCAGTTATGTTGTGACGTTTGATAGCACACAAGGTATTCCTCCGGTATCCAGGAGTTGCATGTTCTCATGGTCGAAGGAATATGTATTTGACATTAAGAAAGCAGTAGCAATAAACTAAACGATCAAATGCTATGCTAACGGATGGGTCTTATCCATCACATCATTCTCCTAATGATGTGATCCCGTTATCAAATGACAACTCATGCCTATGGTTAGGAAACCTTAACCATCTTTGATCAACTAGCTAGTCTAGTAGAGGCTCATTAGGGACACGGTATTTGTTTATGTATCCACACATGTATTTAAGTTTCCAGTCAATACAATTCTAGCATGAATAATAAACCTTTATCATGATTAAGGAAATATAATAATGACCATTTTATTATTGCCTCTAGGGCATATTTCCATCAGTCTCCCACTTGCACTAGAGTCAATAATCTAGTTCACATCGTCATGTGATTAACACCCATAGTTCACATCGCCATGTGACTAACACCCAAAGAGTTTACTAGAGTCAATAATATAGTTCACATCGCCATGTGATTAACACCCAAAGAGTTTACTAGAGTGTGATCATGTTTTGCGTGTGAGAGAGGTTTTAGTCAACGGGTCTGCAACATTCAGATCCGTGTGTAGTTTGCAAATGTCTATGTCTACAATGCTCTGCATAGAGCTACTCTAGCTAAATGTTCCCACGTTCAATACGTATCCATATTGAGACTCAGAGCCATTTGGATCAGTGTTAAAGCTTGCATCGACATAACCCTTTACGACAAACCCTTTATCACCTCCATAACCGAGAAAGATTTCCTTAGTCCTCTTTAGGTACCTAAGGATAATTTTGACCGTTGTCCAGTGATCCACTCCTGGATCACTATTGTACTCCCTTGCCAAACTCATGGCAAGGCACACAACTGGTCTGGTACACATCATGGCATACTTTATGGAACCTATGGCTGAGGCATAGGGAATGACTTTCATTCTCTCTCTATCTTCTGCCGTGGTCGGGCTTTGAGTCTTACTCAACTTCACACCTTGCAACACAGTCAAGAACCCTTTCTTTGACTGATCCATTTTGAACTTCTTCAAAACTTTTGCCAAGGTATGTGCTTTGTGAAAGTCCTATTAAGCGTCTCGATCTATCCCTATAGATCTTGATGCCCAATATGTAAGTAGCTTCACCGAGGTTTTTCATTGAAAAATTCTTATTCAAGTATCCTTTTATGCTATCCAGAAATTCTATATCATTTCCAATCAACAATATGTCATTCACATATAATATCAGAAATGCTACAGAGCTCCCACTCAATTTCTTGTAAATACAGGCTTCACCGTAAGTCTGTATAAAACCATATGCTTTGATCACCTCATCAAAGCGTATATTCCAACTCCGAGATGCTTGCACCAGTCCATAGATGGATCGCTGGAGCTTGCACACTTTGTTAGCACCTTTAGGATCGACAAAACCTTCTGGTTGCATCATATACAACTCTTCTTTAAGAAATCCATTAAGGAATGCAGTTTTGACGTCCATTTGCCAGATTTCATAATCATAAAATGCGGCAACTGCTAACATGATTCGTACAGACTTAACCATCGCAACGGGTGAGAAAGTCTCATCATAGTCAACCCCTTGAACTTGTCGAAAACCTTTTTGCGACAAGTCGAGCTTTGTAGACAGTGACATTACCATTAGTGTCCGTCTTCTTCTTGAAGATACATTTATTCTCAATGGCTTGCCGATCATCAGGTAAGTCCACCAAAGTCCACACTTTGGTCTCATACATGGATCCAATCTCAGATTTCATGGCCTCAAGCCATTTATCGGAATTTGGGCTCATCATAGCTTCTTCATAGTTCGTAGGTTTGTCGTGGTCTAATAACATGACTTCCAGGATAGGATTATCGTACCACTCTGGTGTGGAACGTGTTCTGGTCGACCTACGAAGTTCAGTAGTAACTTGATCTGAAGTTTCATGATCATCATCATTAGCTTCCTCTCTAGTTGGTGTAGGCATCATGGAAACATTTTTCCCTGGTGAGCTACTTCCCAATTCGAGATAAGGTACAACTACCTCATCAAGTTCTACTTTCCTCCCACTCACTTCTTTCGAGAGAAACTCCTTCTCTAGAAAGGACCCATTCTTGGCAACAAAGATCTTGCCTTCGAATCTGTGGTAGAAGGTGTACCCAATAGTTTCCTTAGGGTATCCTATGAAGACGCACTTCTCCGATTTGGGTTCGAGCTTATCAAGCTGAAGCCTTTTGACATAAGCGTCGCATCCCCAAACTTTAAGAAACGACAGCTTAGGTTTCTTGCCAAACCATAGTTCATACGGTGTCGTCTCAACGGATTTAGACGGTGCCCTATTTAACGTGAATGCGGCTGTCTCTAAAGCATAACCCCTAAATGATAAAGGCAAATCGGTAAGAGACATCATAGAACGCACCATATCTAATAAAGTACGGTTATGACGTTCGGACACACCATTACGCTGTGGTGTTCCAGGTGGCGTGAGTTGTGAAACAATTCCACATTGTTTTAAATGAAGGCCAAACTCGTAACTCAAATATTCACCTCCACGATCAGATCATAGAAACTTTATTTTCTTGTTACGATGATTCTCTACTTCACTCTGAAATTCCTTGAACTTTTCAAACATTTCAGATTTGTGTTTCATCAAGTAGATATACCCATATCTACTCAAATCATCTGTAAAGGTTAGAAAATAACGATACCCGCCGCGTGCCTCAACACTCATCGAGCCGCACACATCGGTATGTATTATTTCCAATAAGTCATTAGCTCGCTCCATTGTTCTGGAGAATGGAGTTTTAGTCATCTTGCCCATGAGGCATGGTTTGCAAGTATCAAATGATTCATAATCAAGTGATTCCAAAAGTCCATCCGCATGGAGTTTCTTCATGCGCTTTACACCAATATGACCTAAACAGCAGTGCCACAAGTATGTTGCACTATCATTATCAACTTTGCATCTTTTGGCATCAATATTATGAATATATGTATCACTACGATCGAGATTCAATAAACCATTCACATTCGGTGTATGACCATAGAAGGTTTTATTCATGTAAACAGAACAACAATTATTCTCTGACTTAAATGAATAACCGTATTGCAATAAACACGATCTAATCTTGTTCATGCTCAACGCAAACACCAAATAACATTTATTCAGGCTCAACACTAATCCCGAAGGTAGAGGGAGTGTGCGATGGTGATCATATCAACTTGGAAACACTTCCAACACACATCGTCACCTCGCCCTTAACTAGTCTCTATTTTTTTTCTGCAACTCCTATTTTGAGTTACTAATCTTAGCAACTGAACCAGTATCAAATACCCAGGGGCTACTATGAGCACCAGTAAGGTACACATCAATAACATGTATATCAAATATACCTTTGTATACTTTGCCATCCTTCTTATCCGCCAAGTATTTAGGGCGGTTCCGCTTCCAGTGACCATTTCCCTTGCAGTAGAAGCACTCAGTTTCAGGCTTGGGTCCAGCTTTGGGCTTCTTCATGGGAGCGGCAACTTGCTTGCCATTCTTCTTGAAGTTCCCTTTCTTTCCCTTGCCCCTTTTCTTGAAACTAGTGGTCTTGTTAACCATCAACACTTGATGCTCCTTCTTGATTTCTACCTTCGCTGATTTCAGCATCGCGAAGCGCTCGGGAATCATTTTCATCATCCCTTGCATATTATAGTTCATCACGAAGCTCTAGTAGCTTGGTGATAGTGACTGGAGAATTCTGTCAATCACTATCTTATCTGGAAGATTAACTCCCACTTGATTCAAGCGATTGTAGTACCCAGACATTCTGAGCATATGCTCACTGGCTGAGCTATTCTCCCCCATCTTGTAGGTAAAGTACTTGTCAGAGGTCTCATACCTCTCAGCACGGGCATGAGCCTGAAATACCAATTTCAGCTCTTGGAACATCTCATATGTTCCATGGCGTTCAAAACGTCTTTGGAGCCCCGATTCTAAGCCATAAAGCATGGTGCACTAAACTATCAAGTAGTCATCAGATCAAGCTTTGCTAAATGTTCATAATGTCTGCATCAGCTCCTGCAATAGGTCTGTCACCTAGCGGTGCATCAAGGACATAATTCTTCTGTGCAGCAATGAGGATAATCCTCAGATCACGGACCCAGTCCGCATTATTGCTACCATCATCTTTCAACTTAGTTTTCTCTAGGAACGTATCAAAAAACGGGGAAGCTACATCGCGAGCTATTGAACTACAACATAATTTGCAAAGACATTTTGACTATGTTCATGATAAATCTTAGTTCAATTAATCAAATTACTAATGAACTCCCACTTAAATCAACATCCCTCAAGTTGTCTAAGTGATACATGATCCAAATCAACTAACCCATGTCCGATCATCACGTGAGATGGGGTACTCATCCATGGTGAACATCTTCATGTTGATCATATCTACTATATGACTCATGTTCGACCTTTCGGTCTCCAGTGTTCCGAGACCATGTCTGTACATGCTAGGCTCGTCAAGTTTAACCCAAGTATTCTGCATGTGCAAAACTGGCTTACACCCGTTGTATGTGAACGTAGAGCCTATCACACACGATCATCACGAGGTGCTTTGAAACGATGAACTTTAGCAACGATGCATACTCGGGGAGAACACTTTTATCTTGAAATTTAGTGAAGGGATCATCTTATAATGCTACCGTCGTTCTAAGCAAAATAAGATGCATAAAGGATAAACATCACATGCAATCAAAATATGTGACATGATATGGCCATCATCATCTTGTGCTTTTGATCTCCATCTCCAAAGCATCATCATGATCTCCATCGTCACCGGCTCGACACTTTGATCTCCATCGTTGCGTCGGGGTCATCTCGCCAACTATTGCTTCTACAACTATTTCTAACGCATAGCGATAAAGTAAAGCAATTACATGGCGCTTGCATTTCATACAATAATTAAGAGACAACCCTAAGGCTCCTGCCGATTGTCGATATTCCAAAACATGATCATCTCATACAACAACGTATATCACATCACGTCTTGACCATATCACATCACAACATACCCTGCAAAAACAAGTTAGATGCCCTCTACTTTGTTGCTGCAAGTTTTACGTGGCTGCTACGGGCAACCAGCAAGAACCGTTCTTACCTACGCAAAACCACAATGGTGATTATCAAGTTTGCTGTTTTAACCTTCTTCAAGGACCGTCCGTAGTCAAATTTGATTCAACTAAAGTAGGAGAAACAGACACCCGCCAGCCACCTTTATGCAAAACAAGTTGCATGTCAGTCGGTGGAACCGGTCTCATGTGCGTGGACATGTAAGGTTGGTCCGGGCCACTTCATCCCACAATACCGCCGAATCAAAATAAGATGTTGGTGGTAAGAAGTATGACCATCACCGCCCACAACTTATTTGTGTTCTACTCGTGCATATCATCTACGCATAGACCTGGCTCATGATGCCACTGTTGGGGAACGTTGCATGGAAAACCAAAAAATTCTACGCACACGCAAGATCTATCCATGGAGATGCATAGCTACGAGAGGGGGAGAGCATCGACATACCCTTGTACATCGCTAAGCGGAAGCGTTTATCACGCGGTTGATGTAGTCGTACTCTTCGCGATCCGATCACGATCCAACCGATCTAGTGCCGAACGGACGGCACCTCCGAGTTTAGCACACGTGCGGCTCGATGACATCTCCTCCTTCTTGATCCAGCAAGCGGGAGAGGAGAAGTAGATGGGATCACAACCAACACGATGGCGTGGTGGTGATGGTGGTGGTGGAGCACCGACAGCGCTTCGCTAAGCGTCGCTGGGACGAGGCGGTGGAACTACGGAGTAACGGGAGAGAGAGGGGCGCAAAGGGCTTAGTGTGTCCTCTTGGGGTGCCCCCTCCCCTCTATATATAGGTGGAGGGGCGTGGGAAACAGCCCCTCCAAGCCCTAGGGCGCAGCTAAGGAGGAGAGGACTTGGACTCCAAGTCCAATCCTATTCCTACTAGGACCCCTTCCTTTTTTGCCTTCCCTAGCCACATGAGCTTTTGAGGACTTGGTGTGCCTAGCCCAATAAGGCCGGGGTGCCTCCCCACAGACCATGCTAGCCCTTGGGTCGTGGTGGACCCACTTGTGGACTTCCGGACCCCTCCGGAATCCTCTTGAACCTTTCAGAAGCTTCCCGGTACAATACCGAAAAAACTGCACATTTTTCTGGAACCCAAAATATGACTTCCCATATATAATCTTTACCTCTCGACCATTCCAAGACTCCTTGTGATGTCTGGGATCTCATCCGGGACTCCGAACAACATTTGGTTACCACTCATCAAATATCCCAATACTACTCTAGCGTCAACGAACGTTAAGCGTGCAACCCTGCGGGTTCGGGAATTATGTAGTCATGACCGAGACACCTTTTCGATCAATAACCAATAGCGGGACCTAGATGCCCATATTGATTCCTACATATTCCACGAAGATCTTTTATTGGTTGAACCTTTATGACAACATACGTAATTCCCTTTGTCTGTTGGTATATTACTTGCCCTAGATTCAATCGTCGGTATCTCTATACCTAGTTCAATCTCGTTACCAGTAAGTCTCTTTACTCGTTCCGTAATACATCATCTTGCAACTAACTCCTTAGTCACTTTGCTTGCAAGCTTCTTGTGATGTGTATTACCGAGAGGGCCCAGAGATACCTCTCCGTCATACGGAGTGACAAATCCCAATCTCGATTCACGCCAACTCAACAGACACCTTCGGAGATACCTATAGAGCATCTTTATGATCACCCAGTTACGTTGTGATGTTTGATAGCACACAAGGTATTCCTCTGGTATCCAGGAGTTGCATGATCTCATGGTCGAAGGAATATGTATTTGACATTAAGAAAGCAATAAACTAAACAATCAAATGCTATGCTAACGGATGGGTCTTGTCCATCACATCATTCTCCTAATGATGTGATCCCGTTATCAAATGACAACTCATGTCTATGGTTAGGAAACCTTAACCATCTTTGATCAACGAGCTAGTCTAGTAGAGGCTCACTAGGGACACGGTATTTGTTTATGTATCCACACATGTATTTAAGTTTCTGGTCAATACAATTCTAGCATGAATAATAAACATTTATCATGATTAAGGAAATATAATAATAACCATTTTATTATTGCCTCTAGGGCATATTTCCATCACTTCACTCCCTGACAACGGCGCCAGAAAAGAGTCTTGATGACCCACAAGTATAGGGGATCAATCATAGTCCTTTTGATAAGTAAGAGTGTCGAACCCAACGAGG
The DNA here is from genome assembly GCA_011799875.1 of Thinopyrum elongatum. Classification (NCBI taxonomy): domain Eukaryota; kingdom Viridiplantae; phylum Streptophyta; class Magnoliopsida; order Poales; family Poaceae; genus Thinopyrum; species Thinopyrum elongatum. Next base: position 422,944,231 of record CM022299.1, read on the forward strand.
AGCAGAAGGAGATGACAAGTGGTTTTCAGCAAGGTATTTTCTGCAAGCACTGAAATTATCGGTAACAAGTAGTTTGATAGCAAGATAATTTGTAACGGGCAATAAGTAGTAATGGTAAAAAAAGTGCAGCAAGGTAGCCCAATCCTTTTTGTAGCAAAGAACAGGCCGGAACAGTCTCTTATAATAAGCAAAGCATTCTTGAGGACGCACGGGAATTTCATCTAGTCACTTTCATCATGTTTGTTTGATTCGCGTTCGTTACTTTTATAATTTGATATGTGTGTGGACCAATGCTTGGGTGCTGTTCTTACTTGAACAAGCCTCCCACTTATGATTAACCCCTCTCGCAAGCATTCGCAACTACGAAAGAAGAATTAAGATAAATCTAACCATCGCATGAAACATATGGATCCAAATCAGCCCCTTACGGAATATCGCATAAACTAGGGTTTAAGCTTCTATAACTCTAGCAACCCATCATCTAATTACTACTCCACAATGCCTTTCCTTAGGTCCAAAGATGGTAAGTGTCATGTAGTCGACATTCACATGACACCACTAAAGAAGCAACAACATACATATCATCAAAATATCGAACGAATACCAAATTCACATGATTACTTATGACAAGACTTCTCCCATGTCCTCAAGAACAAAATTAACTACTCACAGATCATATTCATGTTCAAGATCAGAGGGGTATGAAATAGCATTAAGGATCTGAACATTTAATCTTCCACTGAATAAACCAACTAGCATCAACTACAAGATGGAATCAACACTACTAGCAACCCACAGGTACCAATATGAGGTTTTGATACAAAGATTGAATACAAAAGATGAACTAGGGTTTGAGATGAGATGGTGCTGGTGAAGATGTTGATGAAGATTGGTCCTCCCATGATGAGAGGGTTGTTGGTGATGACGATGGCTTCGATTTCCCCCTCCATGAGGGAAGTATCCCCAGCGGAATCGCTCCGTCGGATAGAAAAAGTGCTCCTGCCCAAGTTCCACCTCGAGACGACGGTGCTCCGTCCCGAAAGTCCTCTCTTATTTTTTTTCTAGGGCAAATGGGCCTATATACCAGAAGATGGGCACCGGAGGCTGGCCAGGGGCCCCACGAGCCCTGGTGTCTCATGGGCACCTGGGTGGTCCCCTCTGGTATTTCTTTTCACCAATAATTTGTATTTATTTCAAAATAATTCTCCATGAAATTTCAGCTCATTTGGAGAATTGCAGAATAGGTATCTCTGACATGGCCTTTTCAGGTCCAGAATTCCAGCTGCCGGCAATCTCCCTCTTCATATAAATCTTGCAAATTAAGAGAGAAAAGACATTAGAATTGCTCCACAAAGTATTATATTGATCAAAAAATATGATAAATCACAGTAGGAAAACATGATGCAAAATGGATGTATCAGTGCACAGTGGCTTGTTATGTTTTCCTTTTCTTTTTCTGTTTCTATTATTTTATTTCTGTTTTGTATTTATTTTAGCCACTAAATGAATTTACTTAAATATGAAACTTGTCATATAAATACTAGACAATATTTCAGGTGTGCTCAAAAAGTTTGAGGCCATTTGGAATTATCAAAATTCAAGTTTGAATTTAAATGGCTTAAATAAGTGTGGTTGGTCCACTTTAAATATTTCTTGGGGCATTTTTGTAATTCAAACATGGTTGGGAATTCAAACATGGTTGGTGTCTTCATGACAATTACTTGAGGATTATTTGGTATATTACCAAATTTTTTTTTACTGTTAGAAGAAATAATATCTTGACTTACAGTTTGAATTTGAGTTTGATTAGAATTTGGATCAAAGAGGTGATTAACATAGTATCATGATGTCTGGGCAACATTATTAGGGAAGCACTGCAACTTAATACATGGGGGTGTTACAATAGGGCTCCAGATGGGATCGCTTTGGAACAAAGGCTTGGAACGGTGATAGAATTCTTCCGGGCCTCGCTTCGAGGGTTTCTGAATATTTAGGAATTTATAGGCCAAGAATTAGAGCAAATGGAGCCACAAGAGGCCCACAAACCAGGGTGGCGCACCCTACCCTAGGGCACGCCCCTGCCTTGTGGGCCCCTCATGGGTTTTCTCGTCCTCCACGAAAGCTTCTAGGGTCTTTTATTTTTCAGAAAAAATCGTCAAAAAGTTTCGTCGTGTTTGGACTTCTGTAGTATGGATTTTCTGAAAAACCAAATATATGCAAAAAAAAAGGAACTCGCACTGGGCCCTAAATTAATAGGTAGTGCCAGAAAAATAATATAAAGTATATAAAAGTGATAATATAATAGCATTTAACGATAAAAGTTTATAGATACATTTGAGACATAACTGAGTGCTCCATAGCCATTTTGTGGTTGTTCCAGGACTTGCAAAACTATGAAATGCGGATACATTATGGGAGGTGTTGACAGTTTGTGTGATTATGAACAACATGATTGAGGAGGATGCGCGTGACCAAGTTCGCCATGGCCTGAAAGATGAGTGATCCTATTAAACTTCCAGAGCAGAATCCAATGATGTTTGAGGATTTTATCCAATTGTATCAACACATTCGCCATGGAGGAACACTTCAAGAGAAGAACTTAAAAATGTGTCTGAATAAATTGAATTCAAATTCGAACTATTTTAATTGCAAAACTTCATGTTTGCATTGTAATATTTATATTTGAATTATTATTGCACTGAAATACTTGCACAATATAATTATGGGAGAATAATGTTTTTTATCTTTAATTATTTTAAGTGCTATAGATATAGAAAAAATGGTGAACATTTGATGCACTGATTTGGATGACCGTCCCCTATCACTGTTTGCGGATGACGTGTCAGATGCCCGTTTTGGTGAACATCATGGGAGTTGCCCTAAGGGAAAATATCAGGTGGTACAGGCCCTTAGGTGATACCGTGATACGGGTTCGTGGGCCATTGAATCTAGTCGACAGCTCCCGGGAGCTCTTGAACATTTTGCAAACAAGCCATTCGAGAGTCGATTTGAGATCCAGCGGCTCCCAAAAGCCCGTATCATTGTATCACCTAAGGGGCGGTACCACGGATACGGATTTGATGGACATGGTTCTACGCGCATCCCTTATGAATAGTAAATTTAAAAAATACTAGAAAAAGGTAAAAAAAAATATGAATATTTTTTGTAACATACATTGTCAACCGATATACCTGCGTATGAAGTTTCACAAAGAAATTACATCGGTGGTATGGGCAAAAATGATAAAATCAAAGCTATGTTAAAAGACATTGTTTAATGGATAATAATGTATCAATTTTATTTTCTTCAAGTAAAAATACCACGAGTGTCAATACTTCATAAAACTTCACAGGGAATTAGAATGGTCGTAGTTCTTTTAGTATGTTTTTTTGAATTTACTATTCACATGGGTGCGCGTAGAACCATGTTTACATTTTCGGCGGTAGCACATGATATTTCCCCGTTGCGGTAATGTTCCAAATCCATCCCATGTCTTCGAGTAAATTGCAAGAAACCACCACTTTGAAGGCTAGGTTTGCAGAAAACACTACGTTACATTTTTTTGACAGAAAACACCACGTCTTGTGTAATCTTGTTGCAAATAACACTGATTGGTGGATTAGAGCGTTTTAAGTATGTTTATGACAAGTGGGTTCAGCTTTTGCCCACGTGGCGTAACAGCTCGGCCGAGACAGCGTTAGATGGTGAATTTGTCTAGATTTACAGACAAGTCCCTGTAATTTTAAAGGAACACCCTTTAGTGAAAATCAGAAAAGCAATCACCTCCCAGGAGCATACCCATGCACTCGAGCACAGAACATCGAGGCGACGATGGGTCTTGTCGCTGGTGAGGGGGCGCGCCATCGGGTCAAGGAGGCGGGGGCGGTGGTCGTCGGGCTCTGGGAGGCGGCGGCGGCGGTCGTCGGGGTCTGGGAGGCGGCGGCGGTCGTCGGGATCTGGGAGGCGACGGCGAGCGAGTCGCGTGATGCCGGGCCATAGGTGGCCGCGTCGGCGAGGCGGGTGCGCGCCATCGGGAACTGGGAGGCGGCGGAGAGAGATTGACGCTCGTCCATGGCGGCAGCGTCCACGACGCTCATCCATGGCGGCGACGTCCTTGGCGCTCGTCCATGGCGGCGGCGCCCATGACGCTCGTCCATGGCGGCGGCGTCCATGGTCGATCCAGGTGGCCAAGAGGAGTAGAGGGAGGGCTGGGCTCGTCGCCGGCGGTCACGGAGCAGTCCGGCCGTGTGGTAGAGGTTGGGATCGGGCGTGGGTGGCATCTGCTTCCACCATGAGAAAGGGGACCGGGGAGAAATTTCTTGTGAGAGAAAAAGATAATGGAAGAATCTGGCTGATAGGTGGGCCCCATGTCTACTCTAACGCCGTCTCGGCCGAGCCGTTACGCCACGTCGGCAAAATCTAGACCCGCCTGTCATAAACATACTTAAAGCGTTCTAATCCGCTAATCAGTGTTATTTGCAACAAGATTACACAAGACGCGGTGCTTTCTGTCAACAAAAACTAACTTAGCGTTTTCTACAAACCTAGTCTTTTTTTCGAGAGTACGCCTAGGCGTACCTTAGCTTTATAGAAATCAGAATTGTAAGTACAAAAATACTACCGCTCATTGCGGACAATGAGCATAGCATGAACAAACACACTCCGGTAAGACCGAAACACCCACCAACAGCTAAACAAAACTACTCCCTCCGTTCCAAATTAGTTGACTTGAATTTGTCTAAATAGAAATGTATCTATACTAATTTAATGTCTAGATACATCCGTGCCTAGATAAATATGGGTCAAGTAATTTGGAACGAAGGGAGTACTACAAAGCAAAAGCGCCAGTCCTAACTGAGAATACAAACCTAGCCTTCAAGGTGGTTTACTCCATGTCTTCCTTTGTCTTCCTCAACGCATCGCCTAAGAAAAAAAAGAAGGAAAAACAGCAGCGGCGACGAGGCGGGGGAGTTGGGGGATCGGCGGGAAGTCGACGAGACCCAGAAGCTGTCCGCGCCCCACGCGCGGGATGGGCAGGCCACCTCGCTGGTCCTGGCCATGGCGGGGTCGAGGATGCGGTCGGCCTCGTCCTCGGCAGCAGGATGATGGCTGGCTGGTGGCGCGAGGAAAAGCTCGTGCACGGCGTGAGCACGGGCCGGCGTCGAGGTGGTGCCCTTCTCCTCTCTTCTTTCCCTCTGGTCTGCTCTCGCGATCTCGTTTCTCTGCATCGCGTGGGGTTGGAAATGGCGGCGCGAAACGGGGGCACGGGCATAGGAGGAGGCCAGAGGAGCTCGATGCCGGAGAGGAGCTAGCTGGCAGAGCACGGAGAGGAACGAGGCCGAGCTCGGGCGGGGCGGCCGAACTTGGCATGCGGCAGACGAGCTCGCCGGGCAGCGCGGCGACGGCCTGGATGCGGACGGCGGAGAGAGAGAGAGGGTTTCGGTTCTCCGTCGGGCGGGGAACTCCATCCCGTCCGGATTTCCGTCCTCCGCCATCCTCTCCCGCGAATCTGGCCCGCCGCCGAAGAAATTTTTCCTCCATGTCCTGAACCACGGAGCATGATCTCTGATGATGAGACGGCGACAAAACTGTAACGCCCGGCTCCGTCACTGGCCCACTGTACGGCGATTTTCCAGCGAACCGGACCGGCATTTCATTTTTCAGCCAAAAAAAAAAGGATGGAGAACCGGACCGGGCCAATGAGGACCCTATCTTAAATCTCCACCATTCCACCCTTATCAACCCCGCCCACAACCCCTTTCGTTATCTTTCCTTCCCTCTCTTAGGCTCCTCTGCTCACTACTGCTGCCCCTTCTGCTCCTGCACCTCCATCCCAGTAATGCCTAGCTTGTAGACAGTGCACCTACCTCAGCCCAGCTGCCTCTCTCCTTACCTTAGCTGATTGCTTGGGAAATTGACCTTCCATTTTGCTTCCTGTGGCCGTCAGTTCATCCTTGCCGGTATACTGTCAAGAGCAGCTGAGCGCCAGGCCATTGGTAAATTGTTGGAGCTGCTATTATTTGGTTTCAATGTCTTCTTTGTGTGTGGCCTTTTCTTGGCAATTTTCATTTTAGCGTGCGCTTAATCGGTATCCCTGGTTGCTTCTGTGTTTCGATATGCATGCTTATGCGCATAACATTGTTCTTGCCTCCCTCGTTGTGCAGTGTGAGCATGGAACAGCAAACACTGCTTCTCAGCTAAGCCCTCTTAAATTGTTCCTATTGTGTGCATTTGAAATTGGATATCCTTTCTACGGTCATGTATATTTCCAATTTCCAAAGCAGCTTTGTCTTATTGTGAATTAGTTATGCGGAATCCACAATTTTGAGCATGTCTGCCCATGTCATGGTAAATTAGCATCATGACTTCTTGAGTCTGTTTTTATGTCCATCGTTGCACTTGCAGGCATGGTTTGAATTTCAGTCCCCTACTGCTTGTGCACCCTTCTGTAGTTGTGTTCTTTCTATCCATCATTTGCGCAGATTTATGTTGAAGCGATTTTTCTTCTTCAATGGACTAGATGTAACTTCGTCCGTTGGTTCTGCTAATATACCTTATACTTATCCCTTCGTAGAGTTTGACAATTTTCTTTTGGATTTCGGTTAGTTGTACCATCTATATATCATTACGCGTAATTATCTCATTTTGGAATCACAAGAGGTAAAAATAGTGTCGACTTGAATTGATGTTATGGCGTTAACGCAACCATTGTTGCTTGCACTTCATTCTCACCTTTGGTACATCTTTTTCTGGTCAATCCTGTGTCGTGGGGTGTAACTGTGTCTCTTTCACGTCTACGTAGTGTGTATATATACACATATCAAGGACAGCTCCCTGTTTTGTCCTAACTTCAGTTCTCTAGCGCTACTTGTGCAACCACCATCACTCTCTTCTACTCTGTTCCTTCTAACGTATGCCACATGTCTAGGTAGTGGCTGTTACTCCAGCTTAATTTTATTTTTTACTGTTTGGTCTAGGTGGGCATCTTGTGCTGAGCTTGCTCGCCGTTTGGCGCGCCCATGGCGCCCAAGAGCAAGCGTGGCAAGGCCAAGGGCGAGAAGAAGAAGAAAGATGAGAAAGGTATTGTTGCCATGACACCTTGATTGGCTTTTGCTTGTAATAGTTGGAGTAGATAGTTGCTTGCTTGAGCTGATCATTTGCAAATTTCTTTGATGAATTACTAGTGCTCCCTGTGGCCATTGATATCACTGTCAACCTCCCGGATCAGTCCGATGTCATTCTCAAGGTTTAGCTTCTTGCCACCTCAGTTCTTTCTGCACTGTTTGTTTTCCTTGATGCATGATTTCAGCAACAAATATTCCTTCTTTGCTTGGTGCAGGGAATTTCCACGGACAGGATCATCGATGTGAGGAGGCTGCTCTGCGTCAACACCGCCACCTGTGCAATCACAAACTACTCCCTCTTGCATGAGGTATTTATAACGTTTCTTTTTCTCTCCATACTATATTACCGCAGCGAACAGCAATTCAATCCTGTTATATTATTTCATTTGTCGGCAGACTCGTGATGGTCACTTGAAGGATGGCGCCGATATTGCGACACTGAAGCCATATACTCTCACCCTGGAAGAAGGTACATCTTATGTCTGCAAAATAAGGATTTATTTTCTCAAGGCATCTTTAATCGAACCCAAATAAGTTTCTGATTCCCTCAAACCTTTTTTACTTAAGTTCATCTAATCTATTCCTAAAACGCGCATAACTCCCAGAAGCCTTTTGGCTGACCCAAAAAACAACCCTCCCCTTCCAACATTTTGGCTTCCCCTGCTGCCACACAATTCGCTCCCCAAAACCCTAGCCACGTGCCAGAGTAAATTTTATTATTTTTAGGGTTGTTTGCTATAATAGTTATCAAACAGTAAATGTTTTTAACATAGATGATGGCTAAATTTATGTTATACAACTTTAATTTTAATGCATTCTTTTATTGGAGTTAGATTAGAATGCAACAACCAAAAACACAGGATTTTTTGGTAGTTAGATTTTAAGAGTGGGTTTTTGAAGTTAACTTTTGGGGTTGGATTAGAGATGCCCTGATATTGGTTAAACCCATTGTTTGTAGACGTGTGCTTTGTAAATTGTACCATTGCGCACCTGTACACCTGACTGCACCTTCATTTGCATCATTTTTTCTTCGATTTCCATATATCTTAGAATTACTATTAAATTCTCTTCTATAATGTCTAGAGATAAACCATCCATAAACCCTACATCTTAAACTCTAAAAATTCACAATGCAGGGGAGTATGACGAGGATAGCGCGTTGGTGCACATACGGCGGCTGCTGGATATCGTTGCGTGCACCGCCTCTTTCGGCTCTCCGCCACCTCCACCGCCTCCTACATCCCCCAAGGATGCTGATGCCACCAAGGAGCCCTCCAACACCAGCTCCAAGCCTGCAGCAGCTGCCTCCTCGGGTGGGCGCTGCATGGGCTCACCGCCGCCCCTGCCCAAGGAGTCAGCTGCGAAGGATGCCGATGCAGCGGCGACCAAGGAGGACGCGGTCTCAGCAGAGCTGGAGGCAGAGATGAGCGGTGCATGCCCCCGCCTCGGAGCGTTCTACGAGTTCTTCTCTCTTGCTAACCTCTCACCGCCCCTCCACTGTAAGTAAAACCTCTCTCACAGCCTCACCAAAACCCTGTAGTTGATCTCTCTATTTCACGCTTCGGTTTCATGACTACTGACTCGAACCATAAACGTATGACCAATGCTACACGTCGGCCGACCAATCCCAGCCTAGGATCGGCCCCCTCCCGAGCCGCAGATTGCTTTTCACCGTGGCCATCGGATCTCGCCCAGCACACGCGCATAGGAGGAGAACAACGTCCGTATCTCTTGCTCACAGGTGCGCACGGGGAAGAGATGGTGCCCACGTCTCACGCTTACATGGGTGCACGGAGCCTACCTCCACTCCCCTCTCTCGCAGCGCCCCACCCACGCCCGCAAGAGCCTCGCCGTTGCCGGCTCACAGCATCGCACTCCATGTATGCAGCACAGCCAGCAGCAGCGCCAGCCGGCTCGCTCCCGCCAGCCCTGCCGTCATCGCAGCAGCCCTAGCCGGCGCTCGTAGCAGCGGGCATCACCGCCCCGCTGTCATTGCAGCAACCCCCGTCAGTGCTCGCTGCAGAGCGCGCCGCCGGTCGCAGCATTGGGCGTCCGGCTCGCAGTGGTTGCCGTCGCAGTTGTAGCATAGGCTGTCCGACTCGCAGCAGTTGACGTCACCGTCATAGCACCACGCCTGCATGCTTGTAGTAGTGGCCGTTGCTGCTCACAGCACCCGGCCGTCGCTGTTGCAATAGTGTGGCCCTGGCTCGCAGCAGGAGCCATCGCCGTAGCAGCACCGTGTCCGCGCGCTCGTAGCAGCGGTCGCCGCTGATCGCAGCAGTGGTTGTCGCCGTCGCATCACCCGGTGGTCAGCATCACAGCACCTTGTGATCACCATCGTAGCACCGCCTTACAGTAGTGACAGCAACAGCGGTAGCAGTCTGGGTGCGCGGTGATCTGAGGGGTTTGTAGCAGCGACGGCGCAGCCTGGCAGTGCGGTGGTCTGAGGTTGCAGCAGTGGAGGTCGAGGCACTGGGGAAAAAGAGAGAGGGAACAGAATGATGCGGTCGCGGTCCTCGCCGAAGAGGAATGAGTGGCGGCAAACTCGTGCAGAGATAAGACTTAGACGCTTAGGGACCACATGAGCGGTGCGTGGGGCCCATGGGTACGTGGCGAGCACATGATGTGGCCGACACCAGATTAGAATGGGATGCCCGATGCTAATGTTTTACTAAACTTATTCGCAACAAAAGAACATTAAGGTGTTGTAGTACTGCCAACATTTGAAATGGAACTAACAGGGTCCTGAATCAAACAATATGACTTCCTTGGGAAATTTTGGCAGCCTCAGTTTATATTTGGAACCTCTGCCTTGACCTATTTGTCCATCTATCTTTGCTGTCGGCTTCACCATGGTTTGTCCTTGAGATGGTAGTTCATGCAATTTAACACTTTCCTCATTACTTTGAATGCTAAGCATGAGATATCAGCTTGAACTTTGTAGAGCTGAACATTTCTCTGGCGAGGCAAACCGTTTGCTGAGTTATTTTAACTCTTTCGATCAGTTATAAAGCGAGTGACTCAACCTCGACAGGAGGAGCAACCGTCTGATGACCATCTCTTCTTCCTTGAGGTAATAGTGGATAATAGTTGTATCTTTGACAGCACTTTTGCGCTAAGATCCCTGCTAAGTACATCGCATGTGTCCTAATTGGAGAACTGTTGGCTGTCTTTCAGGCAAAGCTTTGTAATGGGAAATTTGTCATTGTTGAAGCTCGGAGAAAGGGGTTCTTTAGTTTTGGGAAACAGCGTGTTTTGTGCCACAATCTTGTCGACCTATTGAGGCATCTAAGCAGAGCTTTCGATAATGTTCGTTTATCTCACATTCTGGTTATAGCTTTTATATTAGGGTAATATAAATTGTTGTCTAATAATCTTGCATTCATTATTGTATTACCTTTGTTATTAAATATCCCACTTAAAGCTGTAGCCACTTCTGGACCAATGAACTGATATACACTTTAGAGACGAATGTAGTAAATAACGCTTGATTTTGAATCTATTTTAATCTATATATGCGTGTGAACATTTGTGTTGTGTGTATGTTTTTGTACAGTAGTAACTGAGAAAAGATGAAGCATAATTAGGATAAAATTCCTAACTTCCCTCAGCTGCAAGATATTTGAATTGGCAAAATCTGTTTTGGCAGCAGCACCGAGTCCTTCACCTTTCAAGTTTATACTGCTGAAAATAACTACCTGCATTGCTGTATTTTCTGGCGGGTATGGGAGGACTACTTAACTCACAATTTCACTTATTCAGATTGAAACTACGTACTAAAAATTGATACTTGAGCATGCCAGTGCATTGTTGTAGTTTTTGAAAATGGGATTTGCCAAAACTGTACAGTGGCACGGTGTCAAATTCCTATTCTAGAAACTACTTGTGGTTCTTAATTGCCAACAATTTTATAGCACCATTTAAGTATTTCTGTAAGCAACTGTGTGGTCTCATTTTTCGTATCTCTAATTCTTTTCTATGACCTTGTTATATGAATTTAACCCTTTGTGGTGTTTCCATATATATTAGGCATACGAGGATCTTATGAAGGCATTTTTGGAACGGAACAAGGTGTGTTGTTACCCCTTTTTGGGTGTTCCGCTGTACCTATCTTTTTCTAAATTCAATGGAAACTTTTCACAAGACCGTGACTTTGTGTTTGTATTATTGTGTGCTTGGGCATAATGATTCATCTGAAAAGGAGTGGAACATATTTTAATGCACTTTAAGTAGCAGACAACAATTTGGGTTGTCTTCTAGAAATATCTACCTTCTACAGTTATGCTGGTGTTCATATTCAGTATCTTCCATTTGGTGCTCCTCTAGTATGTTGCGCTTGATTATTAAATATTTACGTGCAGCTTGATAATGAATCATGTTTTTGTAAACCAGCTGTTCCATGCGCCATCAGACAACAGTTTTCCTATCTAATGCTGCATCATGATCTAACTATATCTGCTTGTATGTTGCAGTTCGGAAATTTTCCTTATGGTTATCGTGCAAATACATGGCTTGTTCCTCCGATTGCTGCCCAGTCACCATCAACATTTCCTCCCCTTCCTGCTGAGGATGAAACTTGGGGAGGCAATGGAGGTGGTTGGGGAAGGGATGGCAAAAGTGACATGTTGCCATGGGCAGATGAGTTCATGTATCTCACATCCATGCCTTGCAAAACTGCTGAGGAGAGGGAAATTCGTGACAGGAGAGCATTCCTACTGCACAGTCTATTCGTAGATGTTGCCATGTTTAGAAGTATTGCAGCCATCCGGCATGTAATGGAGAGTACAGATGTATCAACATCAATCAAGATGGATGAGGTCTTGCATTCTGAGACGGTGGGAAATTTTAGCATCACTGTCACAAGAGATTCTTCAGATGCAAGCTGCAAGCTGGACACTAAGATAGATGGAAGCCGAGCCACAGGAATGGACTCTAAGCATCTTGCAGAGAGAAACCTTTTGAAAGGAATAACTGCAGATGAAAACACTGCTGCACATGTATAAGTTCAAAATTAAGGTGATCTTTCTCATATTCAGGTAAAAGAGAGGTTTTTCCTAATTTTGTCTCTAATTTGCAGGATGTTGACAGTTTGGGCATCGTGAATATTAGATACTGTGGGTATGTTGCTGTAGCAAAGGTTAACAATTACGAGAAAACTATTGTGACTTCTTCTATTAAGCCTGCTGATATCACAGATCAACCTGAAGGGGGTGCCCATGCATTGAACATTAACAGGTTGGTAGCAATGCTTTGTTTTGTTTTTCTAGTTATCCACAAAGTTTATTCTGCTTATCCCATTTTTTCAATAATATATATTTATTTATTGTTTTAGTTTGAGGATGCTCCTAAATGAAGCCAATGCAACTGGAGAAAAAAAGTTACCAACACAAAGTCATAGGCAGGAAGAACTAACTGCAGCACAAACTTATGCTGAGAACTTGTTGAAGGAAAGTCTTCAAAATCTTGAGGAAGAGGAGACTGATAAACAATCATTTATGAGATGGGAACTTGGTGCCTGTTGGGTTCAGCACTTGCAAGATCTGAAAAAATCTGACAAAGACAAAAAACAAGGTGATGGGAAGGAAAAGAAGAAAACGGTAGACAAAGATGTGAAAGAGACAAAGATTGAAGGGCTTGGGAAGCCTCTCAAAGCTCTTAAGCATCCGAAGAATGCGGTTGATGCTTCTGGCAAGGGATCCTCATTAGGGAACAAAAGTTTGACTGATGCAACAAGCTCTGGGGAAAGCCAGAAAGTCAAGCCGTCATCTGTTGAACCGCTTCAAGGAGATTGCATCACCTCCGAGAATGAAATCTTGCTGAAGGATGTATTACTGGATTCCGCCTTTACAAGGTTGAAAGATTCAGAAACAGGACTCCACCAGAAGGTAGAAATTCATTAATTTTCATAGCAAGTGATGATTTCACATCTGCCCTCTGGTGTTCTGCATATCCAACTCATACCCTCATTTCAGCATTTAGTTTCAGAAAATAAATGTCCTATTTAAAATAGAGTTTCCTTCCCACTGTGATTACTAATCTTTGGCAATCATATACAATTCATATATAACTGTCAGCATCACAGTTCATGTGATATTTTGTTTGCTAATACTGGGGATATCAAGGTATTCCGTGGAGAGGTTCATGAAATGTGTTCTTACCCTACTAACAACCTCAAAGTTGTGTAGCCTACCTCAGGCGCACTAGGGGTTGATAAATAATAGTGCGGTTTGCTAGGGGGACGTGCTTTCCCTGTTAACCAACCTACACATGTTTGAAGCCTCGCTTCGACAGGGTGAGGACGCTTGTTCTTCTAAATTAAAATTTCACTGGTGCTAGCCTGTGGCCGAGTGTTTTTTTACACCAGCGTATAGTAGTTTCAAACAACATCAGATATGCAAGTTTTTTCACCTTTTTTGATTTTGTCAGATCCACTTCTGAATTCTACAAATAAAATAAAGTGTATGAAACATACTGGGTATTATTTTAGCGCGCTTGCTTACCAAGCGGCCATCCGTAGCTACTAATCGTGCATAAAGTTCATAGACTAATCTCTTGTGCTCCACAGTCACCATCTGAGTTGATTGAGATGGCTCTGAAGTTCTATGATGAAGTTGCGCTTCCTAAGCTGGTATGCATCATTATATGAAACATGAATAAGTTCCCACATGCTTATCCTTTTTAGTCAGGAGGCATAATAGCTAACCAAGAAATTATTTAGGTTGCCGATTTTGGTTCTTTGGAACTTTCACCTGTTGATGGTAGGACATTGACAGATTTCATGCATACCAGAGGCCTACAGATGCGCTCCCTAGGACGAGTTGTAAGTTTGTAACAATTTTTTCATTTGAACATGATGGGTGCCATTTCTTCTTTAGTGCTTGATATGTGCTAATCTAAGAATACCCTATGTAGGTCAAACTTTCAGAGAAGCTCTCACACGTACAGTCCCTTTGTGTGCATGAAATGATAGTGAGAGCATTCAAGCATATTGTCCAATCTGTTATTGCAGCTACTTCAGACATGAGACAATTAGCATTAACAATAGCTGCAGTGCTGAACTTACTTCTTGGTGTTCCTGAATCTGAATTTTCTGGAAGTTCTCCTGCTGTGCATCCCCTGGTGTGGAGATGGCTTGTTGCCTTCTTGAAAAAGCGATACCAGTATGAGCTCACAGGGCAACATTATGATGATGTGAGGAAATACGCTATCTTGAGAGGACTATGCCATAAGGTAAACATGTTTTAATATTTTTAACATTTCTCACACCCGGTGCATTTTATTGAGATTAAAGGTTGCTTTTAGGTGGGCATTGAATTGGCACCGCGAGATTTTGTCATGGATTCTGCTTTCCCGTTTTGCAAACAGGACATTATTAGCCTTGTGCCCGTACATAAGGTAAAAGTATTTTTCTCAGTCAATTGTTTTTATCATACAAAAATCACATTGTGCTGTCAAGGCTTGTTCATCACATATGACTATCAGTGTTTCGAGAACTTGGTAGATATAATGAGTGGCACATAAACACAACTGACGTGTTTTTTCAAAAATGCAGCAAGTTGCGTGCTCATCTGCAGATGGAAGGCAACTTCTAGAATCCTCTAAAACAGCTCTTGACAAGGGTAAACTTGAAGATGCTGTTAATTATGGAACCAAGGTACCTTCTTGTAAAATCTTGTGCATTTCTTTTTGGCAATTCCTTAGCTGTCATATCTTGGGGACTCAGAAATTATTCTATGTTTGAATGCAGGCCCTTGCCAAGCTTATAATGGTGTGTGGTCCCTATCATCGAATGACAGCTGGAGCTTATAGCCTTCTAGCTGTTGTTTTGTACCACACTGGTGATTTTAATCAGGTAGATGGTTATTCAGCTGCACAGCACATAGTCTATAATAATTGTTATGCATGTTTTGAAGACAATGGAAGTGATAGCACTGTTTAGTTAAGTGAGGATTATTGAACATGAGATGATATAAAGACTTACGCCATTTCACTTTCTTTATGTATATATTTGTTTAAACTTAGAAATAATATATACTTTTAGCATTCTTTGCTAAGCATACTTCAGTTACAATGTGAGCGAAAGATACATAAAGGTGTTATTGGGTTAGACTAACTATAACACCGAAGGAATATGTAGGGAAGATACAGAACAAATTCTGATAAAACTGAGATTTTCTTGTATTTTTAGGAGGATCAGCAGATCTAAAGTTTTTCTATCAGTGTTCTGCACATTTCATTTCATTATATCTACCAAGTTCATTATATCAGTGCTCTGTGCATTTCATCACTATGACCATCAGTGTTTTGCACATTCCAACATCAGCAGATCTAAAGTTTTTCTGCATATTAATAACTAGTGAAGTTCAAATGTGTCAGCAAGTGTTCTATTTTGTTTTTGAAAAGACACCCAAAAGAGCATTTTTACAAGTAACAAGGAAAACATAGGCGGTACAATGGAGTTATGGACACAAAACGGCCAGCAAAACGGCAGCACTTCTTGTGTAATGCCCTCCCAGCACTGGAGATATCTCAAATACAATCTGACAGGAATATCTATCCAATCTAGCACACAACGCTTAACACTCACCTGTGACTAAGGGGTTTCCGTTGTTCATTGGAGAAGGCAAATAAAGGATCTGTATTGTTTCCAAACAGTTTTACTATCTGCAGTTATAGATACATATACATGTATTTTAAATCACAAAATGGGAATCTTTTAATCTTTTGTCCTGCATGTATAATGAAATTACCTTCATGGAAATTGCGTAAACGATAATGATTCAATAATTTTCTGCACTTCTACCTCCCATTCCCGTATGATGCTGTCACCATTAATCTTCTTACCCATGATGCCAATGTAATTAAAAATGATAATTGATAGTTAAACAGCTCAAATGTAATATGCATGTATCTTGTATGTCATATTATGAGAAATAATCTAATTTTCCCTAATGGCTCCTTTGTCAAATACTTTCTGTGTATGCCATATAAAATTACCTAGTAAGGCTCAGCGGCTTGTTACAATGGACAAGCCCCAAGTGTACATTATCCTATCAGATCAGTGAAACTTCATCTTGGCCTGTTTTAGGGCTTTAATGCCTTCTGTTTAGTTACTTAGAACACTGGAGCCAGCTGAACTGATGCTTTGGATGTCAGTGTGTTTGTGGTGCCTCATAAATTGCTTGATAGTTATTTCAAACTCATGATCTACTTTTCTATCCTAGCATTTAATTATCTATAGGCACAGTATAATATGTACCTAAAAATTTGCAGGCTACAATATATCAGCAAAAGGCCCTAGACATCAACGAGAGGGAACTTGGGCTTGATCACCCTGATACGATGAAGAGTTATGGAGACCTTGCTGTTTTCTACTATCGTTTACAGCACACAGAACTGGCTCTGAAGTAAGTTCAGTTTATGAAATACTACTTTTTTTATTCCATGTAGAAAATCTACAGTTTCACAAGGGCTGAGCAAAATAGTCACTCCAGCTGTAACTTGAAGAGAAGTAGCATATATCCAAAAGAGTAGGAGACCTCCTTTAGGGTATTTTATATCTAGTAAAGTGCTATGTCAAGTTGATGAAGTTTGCCAAATAAAATAGTCTTGCTATTGCTGCCAAGAATATGTTTTACTATCTTCTCACGTTAAAACATTTTTTTTTCACAAAGTTATTATGTCAAATGTGCATATTTGGTTCTCTCTCTCTCTATGTTTTATCATTTGGATTAAAAAACTAATCTTGTCTTATGAAAGTAATGCTAAGAGTGAGTAGGAACTACTCCCTCCGTTCCTAAATATAAGTCTTTGTAGAGATTCCACTATGGACTACATACGAAGCAAAATGAGTGAATCTACACTCTAAAATGCATCTAAATGAGTGAATCTACACTCTAAAATTCATCTATATACATCCGTATGTGGTCCATAGTGGAATCTCTACAAAGACTTATATTTAGGAACGGAGGGAGTAATTGCTTAGTCGTCTGAGTGTCCGATTTCTTTGTAGTTTAGTTTTGTGTCTGAGGTGCTATCTCTCAGCTCTCACTCCATCAATGTTAATTACAACAGTTGGAATAATATAACTAGACCCTAGCATGAATACCGTCAACATATAACCATCAAACCTAATGCTGGCAGATGTTACAAACTCATAAATACTTTGGATATTTCAATATGTTTCCCTAATGTTTTAGCTTAACCACAAGCATATGTAGTACTCCCTCCGTTCACAAATATAAGATATTTTGGATATTTCAATATGGACAAACGGGCTGAAATGAGTGAATAATGAACACACTAAAATGTGTCTATACACATCCTAATCAGAAAAAAGTTAGAACATTTTATAATAGTGAATGGAGGGAGTATCTTTTTTATTCTTCGGCAAGATTGCAAAGGGTAAAAGTGGTATGGTATTTGCTTCTAGCTTCAAATTATTAAATTATTAATTGCTGTCATGTAAATCTCTTCGATGGATCAAATTCCCTTGAGCTCGTATATCTTTAAAGGCTGAAGATTCAATAATTGTTTATTTACCTGTGTATGAGCTTGTCTTGAAGATTATTTCGTGGATATCAACGCTATTGCATTATGTGAAAACCTAAGGGTCTGAATAAACAGCAGGGTGCTATACCTGCTATCCTTTTGATACTCCTTGCAGTGTACAATCCTAGTGATTTAGACTCATTGCTACAGTGTATACAAAAAATTAACATTTGGTGCAAATTAGGTACGTCAAGCGTGCATTATATCTTCTACATCTTACATGCGGGCCATCTCATCCAAACACAGCTGCAACATATATTAATGTAGCCATGATGGAGGAAGGCTTGGGCAATGTGCATGTAGCTCTTAGGTACTTGCACAAAGCTTTAAAATGCAACCAGAGATTACTTGGGCCTGATCATATCCAGGTAATTGTCTTTCTCAACATTAAGGAAAATTTTAAAAAAATTCTTCTGGCAAATGGCATGCTTTTGTTTGTGAGATAATTGTTAAATATGGAAGATGTTCATTTCGTGCCTCTTTACAAATCTCACTTGTTAACTTAAACAATAATCAGAAAATCTTAAGTTGATACCTTCAATGAGACAATGACTTAACAAGTTGTGGTGAATGCCAAAAAATCATCAACAAATTGGTAGTCAGTTCCAGGAGACATGTCTCGATGATGAGTCAAATTATTGAAGGCCAGGCGTTGCCAAGGCCGTATCATTGGACCCCTCTAGGCCCAGATATGGGCCATGGAGACCAAGAGAGGCACCACCGACCAAGGGGAAAACTTACGATACGTAGGGAAGGCTGAACATTTTGGATATGAATACTAATCTGGATTCCTACCACCTACATGCCTGACGCACTGACATGGTGACCGACATACCAGTGCTATATAAGGGGTGACATGGCGACCGGCATACCGGTGCTATATAAGGGCAACAGGGACATAGTAGTAGGGATCCGGTTTTCGCATAGCCTAGAGCCTTTACACCACGTAAAGATTCCGATGCTTCCCATCAAGACCTAGCATATCTCGTCGAGTTACCCCAACTCGTCGAGTACCCCGTGATATTGTAAACGATCCCCTGTATTATCCCCACATATAAGAAAAATGACCAAGGCAGGAAGTAGGGCTTTTACCCAACTTAGGGGGCTGAACCTCGGTATATTGTGTGTCCCCTTTTGTGTTATAGATCCACCGGTAGCTTGACGTGACGTTCCCGTGACTACATATGCACATACTCGTTCTAGTACCACTGTCAGGACAAGACAAAAATCCATCGACAACATGGGAGTATGATTCCGCGCATCCGACTTCGGGTCTTTCTTGCCTGCCTTGGTCCTCACATAAATGTGCCTCTTGGGAAAACACTTGCTTGTGCTCCTTATGGCCGGAGGTTTTCACAGCCTACACAATTATAGATGTGAGCTCATAAGCTTGTCCCCTCTTGTGCGCCACACATTTTATGTGCAGACATAGTGGCGTGCACATCCATGGTTCTAATCTCAAAAAGAAAATTGTAGAATCACGATGAGGAGCATTTGGTTTGGTACATGCATGGAGCTTCAAGTTAGTTGGATACTTGCATAACCAAGAAGTTACATCAGGATCACTATGAGAAGCATTCGGTTTGATTATTAACCTAGATCTACTCTACTGGTCGTCGCCCTTGTCCTCGTCGACTAGGTCGATGTACACCGGAACCGGCCATGGATATGGCCACGCTCCTGGTGCAATGGCGACGGACGCCGGCGCGTGTGCGGTGGCGTGGTTGGCACCTCCTGCTGCTCCGGCTCCACCCACTCGAGTGAGCAGGGCACTATGGTCGTCCACCCCCACGAGTGCCCACAAGCGACACCAGTGGCCACGGCTACCGCTGCTCTGCCTCGGGCGCGACGGCCGATTCGGCCAGCAGCGCCAGTGGCAGGCCAGACCACTCGGTGAGCTTGTCGAGCTGGGAGTCCTCGAGGACCTTCTTGAAGGCCTCGTCCCCTCCTTCACTACGGGCCGCGCGGCGGCTCGTGCGCTCGAGCACGCGTGGGGCGCTAGAGCGCCGAAGAACGACTGGCGTCATGCGTCATGCTCGTCATAGAACCAGGTGTCCTAGTGCGGCAAGTCCTCGGCAAACGCCGGTTCGTGGCGGAGGTCATCGGGAGCTGAGCCTAACAGCGGCAGATCTCCTTAACCGCGCGCGTCCCGAGGCCGGAACGGCCGGCGCTGGAACCCTCTCCGGGTTCAGATGCTACCCATTCGGCAGGTGGACGTCGGGCCATGGCACAGGGATGGCCTCGTCCCAGTAGCGCTGGCACTGGTCGACGCAGACGCGTTCCCGTAGCGGCGTTGCAGCCGGTGGCGTCATGGTGAACGTGGCCGCGCGGCGCCGCCCCGAGGAAGAGCCGGCCTCGTGGTCGTGCTTCCCGGGGATCCACTTCCACGACATTTGCGTCGGCGATGGGCAGTGGCGAGGGTTGACCCATCCCCCACCACCCCCCCCCCACGTTTGCATTAAAAAGGACCAGCTCTGTGGTAGTTGGGTCACTGGTGCGTGGGGCCAGAGCGGATCCGTCTACTGTCAGTGTGGACGCAAACCCGACCCAAATTTAGGGCGGATTTGTAAGAATGGGAATGGGTCGCCCACTCGCCGCCTGCAGCAATGGGGTGAGCCGCCACAGCCCGGCGAGACGTCACGCGCCGCTACCACCTAGTCCAAATGCAAAGAGCGGGATGAAGCCGGACTGCCAGAGGCGGCAGCGCCATTGACGTGACTGGCTGAGCAGTCGGCGCCGCCGTGCGTCGTGGAAGCCATGTCCTCTTCATGCTCCGGTTCGCCGTGGAGGCTGGCAGGGGAAGACCTCTCTGGCCCTGCGCGTGGCCAGCACCGGTCTCACCAGCCGCGTTCCTAGCCACCTAGCACGGCGGCGGGGGTGGCGACTGCTGCACTGGGTGAGGAGGGGCTGGCCTCGGTTGTCGCGTCTCGTCCCTGGTGACCGAGCGCGGTGGCAGGGGTGGCGGTGTCTGGACGCACCAGCGACGTGCGTGCGAGGAGCGAGTTGAGGACGCGTCGCAGGGTGTCCGCGCTGGCTCACATGTGCCCCAACTCAAGAAAACGCAAAAGCTTTGTGCCCCTATGCATTTCAGACCCAGAAAGAGGTTCTTTTTTAAATCATTTTCATAATTAACTATTAGGTTCAAGTGACATGTTCTTCTGTTGTATGTAGACTGCTGCAAGCTACCATGCTATCGCCATTGCTCTCTCGTTGATGGAAGCTTATTCGTTGAGTGTTCAGCATGAGCAGACAACCTTGCAAATCCTTCGTGCAAAGCTTGGACCAGATGATCTTCGGACTCAGGTTTACTTTACTAAGTGATATTATTGAAATGCTGAAAACCTAGCCCCTCTGTTACCAATGGATGTCATTTTAGAATACATTTTGTATAAAAGAATTAACTTTGAGTACTAATATAAACTAATGTATTTTATTTTAAATACGAAATAATATTAGTAGATTTTCCATCAAAGTACTTCTGTAATACTAGTTGTGCATTCGAAAGCAAGTCAATGCCCAAATGACATCTACTACCTCCGTTCCTAAATATATGTCGTATTTGGCAGTTCAAATACGATATATATTTAGGAACGGAGGTAGTAGTTAGTAACAGAAGTACCTCGATTATTTTCCCACTTGAACTATTATCTTAGCTATATGAAGAGAATTGTTCCCTTTTCATTTATTTACAAGGACATCCTTAATATTGTTGCCTTCCACATTACAGGATGCTGCAGCCTGGCTTGAATACTTTGAATCGAAAGTAATTGAGCAACAAGAAGCTGCCCGCAATGGAACTCGAAAACCTGATGCATCAATAGCTAGTAAAGGACACCTAAGGTGCGATTTAGTTCTGCCAATGAAAGCACAGTTAATCCTTAGAGAAACTTCTATTGTGTTGTGCTAGCTAGTGCACAGCACATAAGCTGGTATCAGTTATCATAGATATTTAGATGCTGTGCATTGTTTTGGACTATACAGATGCTGTATTGACTGTATTTGTTTGCACTTGCAGTGTATCTGATCTTCTTGATTACATCAATCCCAACGAAGAAAACAAAGGAAGAGATTCTGAATCAGGCAAGAGGAGGTACTCAAGCATAAAGGTTAGTTGCTAACTTTTACTTTGGATTATGCCATCATTAAGGAACAAGGTTAATTAAGACAGAGAGAAATCAGAGCCGTGAAATGGTTACCATGGTGTAGTAGTGTTAAATGAATAATTAAACTCATAATGCAATTGGTCAGTGTCTCGAAGAGAAAAAGGGAGACTTACAATTGTTCACTACAAAGTCAGTTCTTGTTAGTATTGCTGACAGGCAGCAAAATAGTATATTTCTGTTTACATAGTTCTATGAAGAAATAGTTTTTCTACCCCAGAGTGTATTAAACTCTCCTTAATTGGGCAACCAATTTTTGTATCTTTCATGGATTGAGCCTGTGCCGGTGGCTCACATTTATTCTGTAGTGTTCGAATATGATTTCTGTCCCTAAGGAGCTCTTATCATGATAGCAGCTCACTGAATATCTATGGTTGATACTAACCTATCCAATCAAATACTGTATTTGATATCGCTACTGTGTAAGTGTGTATGTTAGATAATCTGTTCAGGTAATTTTGATGATTACTTTGTCTATACAGTTTCAGTTCTACCAATTCAGACAGTGTTCAAACCACACAATTCGGCCCTTCCTGTGTATCTGGAATTCAATGAACCTGGTTTCCTTTTTTTCATGATGCTTAAAGTTACACTACATTTTCCTTCTGTGAAAACATTCATGTTACCACTGGAATAACTTGACCTTTGGTAGTTTAGCAATACTGTACATGGCACTTTAGAATTTATTCATTGTATACTCATCCTGTCAGGTTTTATCACATTCGAGTGAGAATTCAAACGTAGCAAGTCCTGATATATCTCCAAGAGATTCTGCTATTGCAATCAAAGATGAGGAAAAACAAATTAAAGAGCCGTTGCAAGATGACAGTGCTAATATCATGGATATTCCTGAAACTGAGGTTAAAGAGAGTCCTTTACCCTTGAAGGCCTCACCACCTTCTGAACAGCTGGTAGAGAGATCTGAGGTGAACATCAGTTCACCTGAGGAAGTTTTTGAAGGTGGAATACTAGAACAGGATGATGGCTGGCAGCCTGTTCAAAGACCTAAATCAGCGGCAGTTTTAGGTAAACAGATAAAGCATTACCGTGCTGCCATCAGAAGATATGACCCTGAGAATCATGCTCCAACAGATGCTTCCCAATATAAGCCAAGGAATTCCTATTCAAATAACCGTTATTACTTCTTAAAGAAGAGAACTGTCGTACCTGCAGCATACACAGATCCTCAGCAGCATATGAAAGTCCAGACGTCAAGTGCCAGGTTTGGTCGTAAGACATACAAGGCTACCTACCGGGTTAAGCCAGGGACAGCATCCGCGGAAGTGCAAGATACTTCTAGGATCACAGAGCAGATGAGTGGTAAAGAAGAATCCCAAATAGCTTATTCACATGTACACAATCATTCAGCAGATCTGAAAGGAAGTGAGCCACATGGACCTTGGGTTGAAAGTACTGGAAACGCACCATCATACAAAGATGTTGCATTGGCACGTCCAGGTACAATAGCCAAGACTCAAATACAAAAACCTAGAGATGAAGTACTGCAACCATCACTTGGTCAAATTATCGCACAAGAAATGAAGGATTCCTTGGTATATGCGGTTCAAGTGGACCAGAGGTCCGTCTCCTCAAGTACCAATAATTCCAAAGAGGTAAACATTGTGCCAGCAGAAATGCAGCATTCAGAAAAAAGAGAAGAGTCACATAGGGAACATGAGATTGACAACACCGAGAAAGATAGTTTACCAGATAAGATAACAGCAGATAATGAGAAACCTTCTGGCATTGGCCCTGCAGATAGTAAAACAGACATGACCTTATTCAGTAACAAAGATCAAGAACCAACAAGTAGTGACAATTTTGGTGCTGCCACTGAGTTCTCGGATTCGGCAGTACCCACAGAAGCTGAAAAGAGTGGAAAAACTGGCATACAATTTCTTGAAGAATCTCTACCTACTAATAGTGAACCTATTACAGTCTCAGAGCATACAATAAGTATGCAGGGAGGTGTTGGAGGTGTTGAAAGTGAGAAGTCAAAGCCTGACTTGCTTCTAAGTAATATTGATATAAGAGAGATATCTAATAAGAAGCTATCTGCTGCTGCACCTCCATTCAATCCGTCTCCTCCAGCTATCCTTAGCCCAATTGCTGTAAGTGTCGGTCTCCCACCACCAGGTGCCGTTCCAAGCGTCGGCCCTTGGCCTATGAATATCTCCATGCATCCTGGACATTCAAATATGGTGCCAAACGGTCCTCCTCTCTGCACATCCCCACATCATTTGTACCCGCCCGCTCCTCGGTCTCCTAATCTCTTGCATCCTGTGCCATTTATTTATCCACCATATAGTCAATCGCAGATGGTTCCAAGCAGCACATTTCCCATGAACACTACTATATTTCGCCCTAACCATTATGGATGGCAACCTTATATGAGCCCAGCTGCATCTGAGTTTGTGCCTAGACCAGCATGGTCAAACAATCATCCAGTCGCTTACACCCCCAGCCCACATGTTGCTGACACTATTTCTCAGTCAATAGCAGATTCACACATCCTATCTGATGCAGCTGTTGTTAGTATAGGACCTTCACTGGACAGCAATATGGTTGCAGTAAAGGAGGAAATGGAGGTCCCTGTGGAGGTAGACAGTGGTAATTTGATCCGCAATAATATTTTGGGAGAGGAACATGATAAAGAGTTAAAGGATGCTGTTAATGCTGCACTTAATCCTCACATGCCAGGAGACAGCGTATTTGATATTGGTGGAACGAAACTGGGAGGCAACATGAAGAATGAAGATGAGGGTAGCTTTAGGATATTTGTAAAGGGGAAAAGCAGGCGAAAGCAAACTCTGAGGATCCCGATAAGTTTGCTTAACAAGACATATAGCGCACGTTCCTTCAAGCTTGACTTCAACAGAGTAGTCAGAGAGAGTGATATCTTCAGGCCATCGGGCGTTTCTTCTGCTGAAGTAGTTTCTTCTGGCGACTGAGGAATATTCCACCAGTCAAATATTTACCTATGACATTATTACCCAAAGAGAATTCGATGGGTCTCCATTTGAAAAATACTGAAATGTGACTCTTATTTTTATCTGAGCATTCGGAAGGTAGCAACAACGCTCCTTCAGTGTTCCAGGTAATCATTCTTACAGATATTTTAAGAACTTTTTGCTCCCCTATTATAGATCTCAATCATCTAATATGCTAGGTGTTGATTTCAAATTTTCTAGATCTGATCCAAGCTACTCTGAAAAGATAAATGTGTTTTCTTTTCCGACTTCAAATAAGGTGTGGCTCCCTTCTCAGTTATCATTTTAGCCTGTTACATGTTGAATTTGTTTGTACCCCATATACGGATCAGTTTTGGGTGTAGTTCTTGGTAATGATTACATTTTGCTATAAGCATTTATAAAAAGATTAGTGTTCTTTGAAGCACCTTTGGAACCTACAGTCATCACACATGTAAAGAGGGGGTTAGTTAGTCACTGCTCCAATAAAAGGATGGGTAGGAGAAAACTTACCTTATTTTCTCAGTTCAGCCAATGTTAAAGTACAAAGTTTTCATGTTATATCTTTCATCTATGTATTAATAGTAGCATAGCATAGCATGTTTCTTGCTGTTTTATTTGCAGCTTCCACGCTACCTTTTCTTGTAGTGATGTGTAGCTAACTGTTCTCTGTTCACACGTTGCTCTCAGGTGTCGACAATTCCGTGTGGAGTGTAGCAGATTGCCGAGAGTTTTGCGAGATCCGGAACCAATAAAAGGTGGAAGTGTTAGCAAAAAATACATGGCAGACTGATTCTTTACTACAATTTTGATAAGACTAAGTAGAATATTTTCCTCCAAAATTTGGGCTAAATTTTGGTCGTATGGAACTTAGCTTCTAGAAACTTAGAAATTTGTTTGCTCCTGCATCCTGAAATAATCTCTCGTGTCTTTTGTGAGAGAAACTAATGTTATTCTTTTGATGATGAGAATAGTAATAAGAGCATCTCCGGCAGCTCCATTCTCCCCAATAAATTTTCTGTGATAGAAGATTTGAACCAAAAAAACGTACTCTAGCAGCTCCCCTTCAATAAATTATCTTTGTGATCATCAAAAAGAGTCCCACTATTGCCGTCGCAATGTACTTACTCACTGCGGCCTGTCGACGAGCAGATAGCTAAGAGTATCTCTAGCAGATCCGTAAACCTTCGCCTTGTAAAATTGTTTTAGAGGATACTGTAAAACGTTTTTACGGGATACATGTGTGTCGGGAGAATAGATCCTGCATAAATCGTTTCATGTCCATGCAAAATAGCATTAAGCCCCCTACAAGCAAAATAAATATTGTAATTGGGTCCTTCGCAGACGAGGCGCAGGCTGGGGCGGAGGTGCTGCAGCAGAGGAGGAGCGCACGCGTCTTGCCGGTGACGGCGCCACCGTGGAGCAGGACGAGGAGCGTCGGGGCGGATGTGAGGAGCAGGAGGTAGCAGCTAGCTAGGTAATGCAATTTTTTTAGAAGCAAAGCATTTTCCTGAGGTCCTCGGACGATGTCATTACATCCTCCGAGAGGGCTACTGGGTATACTTAGAGTACTTGGCGTTTAAACCGTAAGCAAACACAAATTGCATATTAAACATACCTCGAAGCCGTTAGCTAGGTCGAGGAACACCTCCATGACACCAGCCTCGGCGGACCGAAACTGGTTCAGAGCAGTCTCGAGAAGGGCATGCTGCTCGGGAAGGATGGAGGAGCTCGTCAAGGCTTCCTCCACTTCTTGTCGGCGCTCCGCTAGCTCGACCTCCCCGATGTCGAGGGGTGATACGTTTATTTTGCATCATGTTTTTATGTTGATATTTATTGCATTATGGGCTGTTATTACACTTTAAGATACAATTCTTATGCATTTTCTCTCTTATTTTAAAAGATTTACATGAAGAGGGAGAATGCCGACAGCTGAAATTCTGGACCGGAAATGAGCAAATCTGAGATACCTATTCTGCACAACTCCAAATGTCCTGAAACGTTACGGAGAATTGTTTTGGAATATATAAAAAATATTGGGCGAAGAAAGATCAGAAGGGGACCCACCCGGTGGCCACAAACCTGGGGGCGCGCCCCTTGAGCTTGTAGGCCCCCTGGCCAGCCCCCGGTGTACATCTTCTACTATATGAAGGGTTTTGACCTAGAAAAAATCATAACAAGGCTTTCGGGACGAAGTGCCGCCATCTCGAGGCGGAACCTGGGCAGAAGCAATCTAGGGCTCCGACGGAGCGATTCTGCCGGGAAAACTTTACTCCGGGAGGGGGAAATCGAAGCCATCGTCATCACCAACGATCCTCTCATCGTGGGAGGACCAATCTTCATCAACATCTTCACCAGCATTATCTCCTCTCAAACCCTAGTTCATGTCTTGTATTCAATCTTTGCCTCAAAACCTCAGATTGGTACCTGTGGGTTGCTAGTAGTGTTGATTACTCTTCGTAGTTGATGCTAATTGGTTTATTTGGTGGAAGATCATATGTTCAGATCCTTAATGATATTTATTACCCCTCTAATCATGAACATGAACATGCTTTGTGAGTAGTTACTTTTGTTCCTGAGGATATGGGAGAAGTCTTGTTGTAAGTAATCATGTGAATTTGGTATTCGTTCGATATCTTGATGAGATGTATGTTGTCTTTCCTCTAGTGGTGTTATGTGAACGTCGACTACATGACACCTCACCATGGTTTGGGCCTAGGGGAAGGCATTGGGAAGTAATAAGTAGATGATGGGTTGCTAGAGTGACAGAAGCTTAAACCCTAGTTTATGTGTTGCTTCGTAAGGGGCTGATTTGGATCCACATGTTTCATGCTATGGTTAGATTTATCTTAATTCTTCTTTCATAGTTGCGGATGCTTGCGAGAGGGGTTAATCATAAGTGGGAGGCTTGTCCAAGTAAGGACAGCACCCAAGCACCGGTCCACCCACATACCAAATTATCAAAGTAGCGAACGTGAATCATATGAGCATGATGAAAACTAACTTGACGATAATTCCCATGTGTCCTCGGGAGCGCTTTGATTTATATAAGAGTTCGTCCAGGCTTGTCCTTTGCTATAAAAAGGATTGGGCCACTTTGCTGCACCTTTGTTACACTTGTTACTTGTTACTCGTTACAAATTACTTTGCCACCAGACTATCTGTTACCTATAATTTTAGTGCTTGCAGAAAATACCTTGCTGAAAACCGCTTGTCATTTCCTTCTGCTCCTTGTTGGGTTCGACACTCTTACTTATCGAAAGGACTACGATTGATCCCCTATACTTGTGGGTCATCAAGACTCTTTTCTAGCGCCGTTGCCGAGGAGTGAAGCGCCTTTGGTGAGTGGAATTTGGTAAGGAAACATTTATATTACATGCTGAAATTTATCGTCACTTGTCACTATAGAAAATAATCCTTTGAGGGGCTTGTTCAGGGTATCTTCACCTCGACCGGAAGCACAAAGAGTAGTCCCTCAACCTACTGCACCTACTGAAAATATTTATTATGAAATTCTTTCGGGTATGATAGAGAAACTGCTAGCTAATCCTTATGTAGGAGATGGAACATTACATCCTGATAAGCACCTAATCTATATGGATGAAGTTTGTGGATTATTTAAGCTTGCAAGTTTACCCGGAGATGAAGTTAAGAAGAATATTTTCCCTTTATCTTTGAAGGGAACATGGTATAGGCTATGTGATGATATTGGAGCTTGGGATTGGAACCGATTGAAATTAGAATTTCATCAGAAGTTTTATCCTATGCATCTGGTTCATTGTGATCAGAATTATAAATATAATTTTTGGCCTCGTGAAGGAGAAAGTATCACTCAAGCTTGGGGGAGGCTTAAGTCAATGTTATATTCATGCCCCAATCATGAGCTCTCAAGAGAAATTATTATTCAGAACTTTTATGCTCGGCTTTCTTGTAATGATCAATCCATGCTCGATACTTCTTGTACTAGTTCTTTTATGAAGAAGACTATTGAATTCAGATGGGATCTTTTGAAAATAATTAAATGCAACTCTGAAGATTGGGAGCTCGACGAAGGTAAGGAGTCAGGTATAAAGCTTGAGTTTGATTGTGTTAAAACTTTTATGGATACCGATGCTTTTTGTAATTTTAGCACTAAATATGGACTTGACTCTGAGATAGTAGCTTCTTTCTGTGAATCATTTGCTACTCATGTTGATCTCCCTAAGGAGAAGTGGTTTAAATATCATCCTCCCATTGAAGTAAAAATAGTAGAACCCATTGAAGCTAGAGAAGAAATTGTTACTTATAATGTTGATCCAGTTATTTCTACTGCTTATATTGAGAAACCCTCTTTTCCTGTTAGGATAAAAGAACATGCTAAAGCTTCAGCTGTGGTTCGCAAAAGTTATACAAGAACACCTACACCCTCTGAACAAATTAAAGTTGAACCTAATGTTGCTATGGTTAAAGATCTCTTGGTTGAAAATATTGATGGGCATGTTATTTATTTCTGTGATGAAGCCACTAGAATTGCTAAACCGGATAAAAAGATAAAAATAGACCTGTTGTTGGCATGCCTGTTGTCTCTGTTAAAATAGGAGATCATTGTTATCATGGCTTATGTGATGTGGGTGCGAGTGTGAGTGCTACCCGTTTACTTTATATCAATAAATTATGAATGATATTGCACCTGCTGAGATAGAAGACATTGATGTTACTATTAAGCTTGCTAATAGAGATACTATCACACCACTTGGGATTGTTAGAGATGTTGAAGTCTTGTGTGGGAAAATAAAATACCCTACTGATTTTCTATTTCTTGGTTCCCCACAAGATGATTTTTGTCCTATTATATTTGGTAGACCTTTCCTAAACACTGTTAATGCTAAGATAGATTGCACTAAAGAAACTGTTAGTGTAAATTTTGGTGATGTGTCTCATGAATTTAATTTCTCCAAATTCCATAGACAACCTTGAGATAAAGAATTACCTAGTAAGGATGAAATTATTGGTCTTGTTTCTATTGCCGTGCCTCCTACTAATCCATTAGAACAATATTTGCTAGACCATGAAAATGACATGCATATGAATGAAAGAAACGAAATAGATGAGATATTCTTTAAACAAATGCCTATTTTGAAACACAATTTGCCTGTTGAGACTCTTGGAGATCCTCTTCCACCCAAGAGTGGTCCTATATTTGAGCTTAAACAATTAGCTGACACTTTGAAATATGCTTATCTTGATGAAAAGAAAATATATCATGTTATTATTAGTGCCAACCTTTCAGAGCATGAAGAAAAGAGATTATTGAAAACTCTGAAGAAGCACCATGCCGCTATTGGATATACTCTTGATGATCTTAAGGGCATTAGTTCCACTCTATGTTAGCACAAGATTAATATGAAGCCTGATGCTAAGCCAGTCGTTGATCACCAGTTAAATCCCAAGATGAAGGAAGTGGTAAGAAATGAAATATTAAAGCTTCTGGAAGCAGGTATAATCTATCCTATAGCTGATAGTAGATGGGTAAGTCATGTTCATTGTGTCCCTAAGAAGGGATGTATTAATGTTGTCCCTAATGATAAAAATGAACTTATCCCACAAAGAATTGTAACTGGTTATCGGATGGTAATTGATTTTAGAAAACTAAACAAATCTACTAGGAAAGATCATTATCCTCTACCATTCATTGATCAAATGCTAGAAATACTATCAAAACATACACACTTATGCTTTCTAGATGGATACTCTGGCTTTTCCCAAATACCCGTGTCACAAGAGGATAAAGAAAAAACTACTTTTACATGCCCTTTTGGTACCTTTGTTTATAGACGTATGCCTTTTGGTTTATGCAATGCACCTGCTACCTTTCAAAGATGTATGACTGCTATATTCTCTGACTTTTGTTAAAAGATTGTTAAGATTTTCATGGATGATTTTTCCGTTTACGAAACTTCTTTTGGTGATTGCTTAAGCAATCTTGATGGAGTTTCGCAGAGATGTGAAGAAACTAGTCTTGTTTTGAATTGGGAGAAGTGCCACTTTATGGTTAATGAAGGTATTGTCTTGGGGCATAAAATCTCCGAAAGAGGTATTGGAGTTGATAAAGCTAAAGTGGATGCAATTGAGAAAATGCCATGTCCTAAAGAAATCAAAGGTATAAGAAGTTTCCTTGGTCATGCTGGTTTCTATAGGAGATTTATTAAAGACTTCTCTAAAATTTCTAGGCCTCTTACTAATCTCTTGCAAAAAGATGTTCCATTCATTTTTGATGATGATTGTGTAGAAGCATTTGAAATACTTAAGAAAGCCTTAATCTCCGCACCTATTGTTCAACCACCTGATTGGAACCTACCCTTTGAAATTATGTGTGATGCTGGTGATTATGTTGTTGGTGCTGTTCTAGGACAAAGAGTTGATAAAAAATTGAATGTCGTCCATTATGCTAGTAAAACCTTAGACAATGCTCAACGAAATTATGCTACCACTAGAAAAAAATCTAGCAGTTGTGTTTGCTTGCGATAAGTTAAGATCTTACATTGTTGATTCCAAAGTGATTGTTCACACCGATCATGCTGCTATTAAATACCTTATGGAAAAGAAAGATGCTAAACCTAGACTCATTAGGTGGGTTCTTTTACTACAAGAATTTGATCTACATATCGCTGATAGGAAAGGAGCTGAGAACCCAGTAGTTGATAACTTGTCTAGGTTAGAAAATATTATTGATGACCCACTACCTATTGATGATAGCTTCCCTGATGAACAACTAGCTGTCATAAATGCTTATCATGGTACTCCTTGGTATGCATACTATGCAAATTATATTGTTGCTAAATTTATACCACCTAGTTTCAAATACCAACAGAAGAAAAAAAATCTTTGATTTAAGACATTAGTTTTGGGATGACCCACACCTATATAAAGGAGTAGATGGTATTATTAGATGTTGTATACCTGAGCATGAACAGGAACAAATCCTATGGAAGTGTCACTCCGAGGCTTACGGAGGACGCCATGCGGGAGACAGAACTGCACACAAGGTATTACAATCCAGTTTTTATTGGCCTACTCTTTTCAAAGATGCACGTAAGTTTGTTCTATCTTGCGATGAATGTCAAAGAATTGGTAACATTAGTAGACGTCAGGAAATGCCTATGAATTATTCACCTGTTATTGAAACATTTGATGTTTGGGGATTTGATTATATGGGACATTTTCCTTCCTCTAATGGATATACTCATATTTTAGTTGCTGTTGATTGCATTACTAAGTGAGTAGAAGCTATTCCAACTAGTAGTGCTGATCACAACACTTCTATTAAAATGCTTAAAGAAGTTATTTTCCCGAGGTTTGGAGTCCCTAGATATTTAATGACAGACGGTGGTTCACACTTCATTCATGGTGCTTTCCGCAAACTTCTTGCTAAATATGATGTTAACCATAGGATTGCATCTCCTTATCACCCTCAGTCTAGTGGTCAAGTAGAACTAAGTAATAGAGAAATAAAATTAATTTTGCAAAAGACTGTTAATAGGTCTCGAAAAAATTGGTCCAAGAAACTTGATGATGCATTATGGGCTTATAGAACTGCTTATAAAAATCCAATGGGTATGTCTCCGTATAAAATGGTCTATGGAAAAACATGTCACCTACCTCTCGAATTAGAACATAAAGCTTATTGGGCAATTAAAGAACTCAACTATGATTTTAAACTTGCCGGTGAAAAGAGGTTATTTGACATTAGCTCACTTGATGAATGGAGAACCCAGGCTTATGAAAACGCTAAGTTGTTTAAAGAAAAGGTTAAAAGATGGCACAACAAAAGAATACAAAAGCGGGAATTTAATGTAGGTGACCAAGTCTTGCTATACAATTATCGTTTAGGATTTTTTGTAGGAAAACTTCTCTCCAAATGGGAAGGGCCTTATATTATCGAAGAAGTTTACCTTTCCGGTGCTATCAAGATCAACAATGCCGAAGGCACTAACCCGAAGGTGGTGAATGGGCAAAGAATCAAACATTATATCTCAGGTACGCCTATAAATGTTGAAACTAATATTATTCATTCCGTAACACCGGAGGAGTACACAAAGGAAACCTTCCAGAACGCTCCAGAACCCTGAAAAGGAATAGGTATGTGATACGGTAAGTAAACCGACTCCAAAAGTTCCCCAAAAGCAATTTTACTCCGTTTTAGAATATTTAAAAAATTAGGAAAATAATAAGTAG
Source organism: Thinopyrum elongatum (assembly GCA_011799875.1). Lineage (NCBI taxonomy): Eukaryota > Viridiplantae > Streptophyta > Magnoliopsida > Poales > Poaceae > Thinopyrum > Thinopyrum elongatum. Next base: position 422,977,249 of record CM022299.1, read on the forward strand.
TCCGAAAAGCGCACGAGCAGGCGACAAGCCTGGGGGGTGCGCCCTACCCCTTGGGCGTGCGTCCCGAGCTTGTGGCTACCTCGTGTGCCATCCGGACTTCGTTTTCTCCCAGATTACTTGTTTTGCGCGGTAAAAATTCATTATATAATCTCCCGAAGTTTTTGACCACCGTATCACGACAATATCCTCTGTTCTTGTTTTGAGCTATTTTTCTGACAGATCTGAAAGTATGTCGTCGCAAGATTCGGATGGAGAGAGCTATGTTTCCCACTATACTGCAGACCCAAGGTTCTTTGGGGACATTTATCCCTACTTATGGTCCACGGATGAGGATTAAGATTCCGACCCGGAGGAGACGAAAGATGCGAGCTCAGATGAAGACGATGTCCCTCTACCTCAACCAGGGGATATGCATGTGGAGTTCAAGAAGTCGAGCCTTCCAAACAAAGTAAACAAATCTAAGATCGAATTTATCCCGTCCCGTTTTCTACAGAAGCAAAGAGGCATTATGTAAAAAGATATTGAAGCTTGAGCAAGAAAACGATGATTTGAGGGAGGATAAGTTTATCCTCAAACGTAAGCTGGAAAAGATTTCCGCTACATATCCACCCCCGAAGAAGGGGACTTGAGTACACGGGTATGGGCACTCCCCTTGGCTTGTGCCAAGCTTGGGGGAGGTGCCCCAGTATCGTATCACCATCACATCTTTACCTTTATCGTTTATCTTAGTTCGATCCTTTTGATTAAATCTTGATCTAGTAGAATAAAAGTTTTAGTATGATCTAATCTTTAAGTTTTTGCTTCGTGATCTATCTATGTAATCGAGTATGAGAGTTATATAATAAAGATTAGTTTTGAGTTGAGGGCTTTACTTTCTTGTTTTGATCTTAGAGATGGGAAAGAATAAGGAAAATAAAAAGAATATATAATGATCTTATGGAGAGAGATGACTTCACATATAAGAAGTATAATGCATGAAATTTGCTGAAGGTTGACAAACATAGTATTGGTCATTGTTGCAATTAATGAGAAGTAATAAAGAAAGAGAGGTCTCACATATAACTACACTATCTTGGACATCCTTTATGATTGTGAGCACTCATTAAAATATTATATGCTAATAAGTCGATGTTGGACAAGGAAGACAACGTGATGGGTTATGTTTCCTTATATCCGAATAGAAGTTATAATGCCATGGATCCTCCAATATGTTGAGCTTGATTTCTACCCCATGCTATCCAAAAATTCCGCACCAAGTAGAGATACTACTTGTTCATCCAAAAACCATCAACCCAGTTTCATGTCATGAGAGTCCACTATATCTACCTATGGATTGAGTAAGATCCTTCAAGTAAGTTGTCATCGGTGCAAGCAATAAAAATTGCTCTCTAAATATGTATGATCTTTTAGTGTGAGGAAAATAAGCTTTATACGAACTTGTGATGGGGAAGAAATAAAAGTGACGGATTGCATAATAAAGTTCTCTATCACAAGCAGCAATATAAAGTGACATTTCTTTGCATTAAGATTTTGTGCATCCAATTAAAAAGTGCATGACAACCCCTGCTTCTCTCTGCGAAGGGCCTATCTTTTATTTTAATATCTACCTTCATACAAGAGTCATGGTGATCTTCACCTTCCTTTTTATTTTTCCTCTTTGGCAAGCTCTATGTGTTCGAAAAAGATCCAGACACACATATCCACTCGGATGTAGGTGATCATAAGTTATTATTGTTGACATTACCCTTGAGGTAAATGGTTGGGAGGCGAAATTATAAGCCTCTATCTTGCTATGTGTCTGATTGAAGCTTTGATCTCATAAGTATCGCATGAGTTTAGCAATTATGAAAGACTAAATGATGTCTGAGTATGTGAACTTACTAAATAAAAGCTCTTACATTGACTCTTTCTAACATTATGACAAATTGCAATTGCATCAACGACTAAGATCATAGTTTGTTAGTTTTCAATGAAGTTTGTGGTTCATACTTTATCTTGTGAATGAATTATCACTTTGGCAAAGAAGTTATCTGACAATATATTGTTGTTCTAAAGATGATCAAGGTGCCCTCATGTTCGTATATTATTTTAGCGACACCTCTATCTCTAAACATGTGGTCATGATTATTGATTTCGGCTTTCGCTTGAGGACAAGCGAGGTCTAAGCTTGGGGGAGTTGATACGTCCGTTTTGCATCATGCTTTTATGTTGATATTTATTGCATTATGGGTTGTTATTACACTTTAAGATACAATTATTATGCCTTTTCTCTCTTATTTTACAAGGTTTACGTGAAGAGGGAGAATGCCGGCAGCTGGAATTCTGGACCGGAAAGGAGCAAATCTGAGATACCTATTCTGCACAACTCCAAATGTCCTGAAACTTTACGGAGAATTGTTTTGGAATATATAAAAAAAAATTGGGCAAAGAAAGATCAGAAGGGGACCCACCAGGTGGCACCTTGCTGCACCTTTGTTACACTTGTTACTTGTTACAAATTACTTTGCCGCCAGATTATCTATTACCGATAATTTCAGTGCTTGCAGAAAATACCTTGCTAAAAACCGCTTGTCATTTCCTTCTGCTCCTCGTTGGGTTCGACACTCTTACTTATCGAAATGACTACGATTGATCCCCTATACTTGTGAGTCATAAAGGGGCAGAAGTGAAGTGACTGGTGCCCCGCCGTCGGCTTTAGAAGGAGGAGGTGTCTCCCGTCGATCGCGTGATTCTAAAACCCCGTGAGTCGGGGACACCGAGTGAGTGATTGTCGATTCTTCATGAAGAGAGGAAAGTTTCCCCCCTATTCCATGGCTTCACTCTCCATAGCGAAGGTTTCATCCTCGGCCATGGAGGTATGGACTCCTTCCTGGAGATCAGGCGCCGGGGGAGGAGGGTGTGATGAGGCCTCTGCTACCTCGGCTTGTCTGAGGGAGGGATTAGCCTCTGTCTCTAGGAGCAAGCTGCCAGCGAGGATCCTGGGAGACCAGTCGACTCCTCGTCCACCGAGTCGCACTGCTCCCTGTAAAGGAAAAAGAAGGAAAGTGAGAACCCATGACTTACACCGCCTTGCTAAATCAAAAGTTTATTAAAAACTAACCTATGGGCAGCAGGGCGTGTGTGGCGAGGAAGCAGGGCGTGTGTGGCGAGGACGACCAGGTGCCCGGGACTCCTCGGAAGAATCCGAGCCGGTGTGCTCATTAATAGGTGCTTAGGAGTGCCTCACCGCGGGCGCCTTGGATCTCCTCGGGCACTTAGGAGCCTGGGGAGAGGGCAACGCCTCATCATCCCCCGACGCCACCCGCACTCTCTTCCACCTCGGGATGATCGGGCCTCGCTGAACTCCTCCTGCTGTTCGGAGCTAGAGTCGGAGTCTGAACTCAGCTGGCTCCCAACATGGAGCTCGGGAGTGTTGTCCCGAATGACTGGGCCCTTTGCATCCTTGGTCTTCTTAGGCCCCTTAGTCTTCTTCAGCTTGACCGTGACCACATACGGGTCCTCGGTCAGCAGGTGCTCCAACGCAAAATATGGATAGGTGGAAGTGCTTTGAAGTCCAAAAACTCACATTAAACATAAAGAACTCAAATACTTATTGCCAAAGTTTTATTAGCCCTCGAATCAAATAATAACTCGAATGCCCCTAGAGGGGAGGTTGGCAGGAGTTAACCATTGCGCGCGCCTGATCCGAACACGCAAAGGATGTCAATCAAAGATAAATCATGCTCCAACTTCCTCACTATCCCAAGGACTAACACTTTCATGTATAGGGACTCACAACCCTTAACACCAATATTACTACTAGACCATGATCATTTACTAACACACTCATATATTATCATCTCAATATCGCAAAACTATTGCAAGATATCAAACACATCATATTCAGTTATCCACAAGTCCATGTTAGTTTCTATTATATATACCACCGTTGTATACCTATCATTTTTTTACCAAACATATAACTCACGCAAATTAGCACTTCCTATTTAACTCTCAAAAGGATATAAGTGAAGCAAGAGAGTGCAAATAATTTCTAAAACATATCGCCATGCTCAAACAAATATAAGTGAAGTACTAGAGCAATTGCATCATCTCAAATAGATATAAGTGAAGTACGGATGAGCATTCTATAAATTTAAGATGAATGTGTGTCTCTTAATAAATGTGTCCAGGGAAGGACGATTGTGATGACCAGCAAACAAAACTAAAATAAAATAAAAAATGCTCCAAGCAAAACACATATCATATGAAGAATAAAAATATAGCTCCAAGTGAAGTTTACCGATAGTATTGAAGACGAAAGAAGGGGTGCCATCTGCATCCCCAAGCTTATATGCTTGAGTCCTTCTTGAATGTTATCTTGGGGTGTCATGGGCATCCCCAAGCTTAGGCTCTTGCAGCTCCTTGTGCTTCTCATATCTCCATCTCACCCAAAACTTGAAAACTTCATTCACACAAAACTTAATGGAACTCGTGAGATAGGTTAGTATAATAAAATAGATCATTCACTTTGGTACTGTCAATACAAGATTCATAACTGTTCCCCCATAATTCCTACTATATTATATCATTTCTACAATTCATATCCTCCAATATAAGCCGTAGTATCTTTAAAACAAGCAAACTATGCAATAAAAACATAATCTGTCAAAAACAGACCAACACGTAAAGATCTAATTTTTTATCATACTTCTGTAACTCCGAAAATTCTGAACAATGAACGCAACGTAGAAAATTTGTTTAGCAGTACTGTGTAAAAATTTAAGCAATTGATCACGTTTTAGTACAGAATGATAATTCATATATTGGACACAAAAGTTTCTATTTTTGCATAGAACCAAATAGACAAGCATTCATATCAACCTAAAGGCTTTACTTGGCACAAAAGTTGAAATAAAAGATACGAACACAATTAGTATAGTAGAAATAATCATGTATACACACAAAAGGGAAAAATGAAAAATAAAGATAGCTATTGGGTTGTCTCCCAACAAGCGTTGTTGTTTAATGCCCCTAGCTAGGCAAAATGCAATCTATAACATTTCATCAAAGACAAGATGATTCACGTTCCTCCCATACTCCCTCCTTTCAGCAATAAGTTTCCCAATAGGCAAGCACAAATAATTCAAGGGACTATATTTAGTAAGTTCAACATCCATTAGGTCAATTTTGGGTGGAGGAGATTCATCATTAGTATCCTCATAAGTAATAGTTACCTCCTCATTATATAGGTTCCTATAAATATGATTAGACAATTTCTTCTCAAGCTCATAATCGAATCCCCTATTCTCTAGAGCAAGTTTCCCATTCGTGTGCTCAAAAAGTTTTTCAACCAAAATTGAGGGTGGAACCTTTTTACACGGTTTTCATCATAAGCTTCATAATCTATAGATTTTAACTTTCTTATGGCATCTTGATCATAAAGAAATTTTATAGGAGGACACTGATACGTCTCCAACGTATCTATAATTTACGAAGTATTCATGCCATGTTTACAACAATTTTATATGGTTTTGGTATGATTTGAATGGAACTAACCCGGACTGACGTTGTTTTCAGCAGAACTACCGTGGTGTTGTTTTTTGTGCAGAAATAAAAGTTCTCGGAATTGGATGAAACTTTTTGGAGATTTTTTATGGAACAAATTAATAATACTGGAGCAAAAACCCACTGGAGGGGGCCCCTGCTGCCCACTAGGCACCAGGGCGCGCCGCCCCCCTCTAGCGCGACCTGGTGGGTAGTGGCCCCCTGAGGCCCATCTTCGCGTGAAACCGACGCCAAAAAATCCTATAAATGCAGAAACCCCCAGAAATAACCCTAGATCAGAAGTTTCGCCGCTGCAAGCCTCTGTAGCCACGAAAAACCAATCTGGACCCTGTTCCGGCACCCTGCCAGATGGGGAAATCATCACCGGAGGCCATCTTCATCATCCCGACGGCCACCATGATGAGGAGGGAGTAGTCCACCCTCGGGGCTGAGGGTTTGTACTAGTAGCTATGTGTTTGATCTCTCTCTCTCTTTCATGTTCTTGATTTGGCATGATCTTGATGTATCGCGAGCTTTGTTAATATAGTTAGATCATATGGTGTTTCTCCCTCTCTATCTTGTTGTGATGAATTGAGTTTTCCCTTTGAGATTTCGTTATTATCGGATTGAATACTTTTATGGATTTGAGAGAACTTGATGTATGTCTTGCTATGAATACCCGTGGTGACAATGGGGTATCATATTGATTCACTTGATATATGTTTTGGCACTCAACTCACGGATTCCCGAGGTGACATTGGGGTGATCTATGCATAGGGGTTGATGCACGTTTTCGTCCTTGTTTCTCCGGTAGAAATCTTGGGGCACTCTTTGAGGTTCTTTGTGTTGGATTGAGTATTATGAATCTGAAATTGTTTGATGTGTATCGTATAATCAACTCATGGATACTCATGGTAACATTGGAGTATCTAGGTGACATTAGAGTTGGTTGATGTGTATCATATGGTGTTATTTTAGTACGAACTCTTGGGCTGTTTGTGACACTTATAGGGATAGCTCGATAGATTGATCGGAAAGGATAAATTTGAGGTGGTTTCATACCCTACAAACAATTTCTTCTTATGTTCTCCGCTAGATAAGAACTTTGGAGTGATTCTTCGTCGCACGTTGAGGGATGGTTATATGATCCAATTATATTAGCATTGTTGAGAGATTGCACTAGTGAAAGTATGAACCCTAGGCCTCATTTTCAAGCATTGCAATATCGTTTGTGCTCACTTTTGTTACTTGCTACCTTGCTGTTTTTTATTGTTCCTATTACAAAAATCAATATCTACTATCATTACTACACTTGTATCACCATCTCTTCGCCAAACTAGTGCACCTATACAAATTACCATTGTATTTGGTGTGTTGGGGACACAAGAGACTCTTTGTTATTTGGTTGCAGGGTTGTTTGAGAGAAACCATCTTCATCCTACGCCTCCCACGGATTGATAAACCTTAGGTCATCCACTTGAGGGAAATTTGCTACTGTCCTACCAAACTATGCGTTTGGAGACCCGACACGAGTCTACAGGAACAAGTTGTGTAGTAGACATCAGACACTCACGATTTATTCCATAATAAGCAAAAAATTCAATTGCCTCTTTCATTATAAAACAAAAATCATTCATTAAGAAAGTAGTAGCTATTCGTTTAGCCTTAGGTTCACGAATTTTGGGAAGTTCAAGAAACACTCTTTTCATGGCAGGATGCATATGTAAAGAATTCCTTTCAAGTTCAATCACAAGTAAAATTATAGCATTCACATAACTAGTAGTTTTTGCAAGGATAGAACCCCCCATTCTCGATGGAGTTGTTGTATTTCCTCAAAGAGGAAGGGTGATGCAGTATAGTAGCAGATAGTATTTCCCCCAATTAAGAACCAAGGTTTATCAAACCAGTAGGAGACAACACACGAACAACTTTAGCCGCACCTGCACACAAACAAAATAATTGTTCGGTTTATCTGCTACTTTTGTGTGTCCCAACAAACACATCGCAAAAGATTACATCAGATTGATCTTAGAGAAGATCATTGTATTGAAGATCAAAAGAGATAGATAGATAGAGATAGAGAGAGTGAAAGCCATCTAGCTATTACTTGGACCCATAGGTCCTAAAGGAACTACTCACACATTATCATGGAGGCAGCAAGGTTGATGAACATGGCCTCCCCAATGATTTTCCCCTCCGGTAGAGTATAAAAAAGGGCTCCAGATGGGATCACAGCAGAACAGAGGCTTGCGGTAGCAATAAAATTGTTTCGGGTCTCACTTTGAGGGTTTCAGAATATCTGGGAATTTATAGGCAAAAAATTAGGGCAAACTGAGCACTAGGGGCCTACAAGCCACCCCGGCGTGCCCCACTGGCCTGTGGGTCTTCTTGCCTCCCTCTGAAGCTTCTAGAGTCTCTTATTGTCTAGAAAAAATAGTCAAAAAGTTTTGTCATGTTTGGACTTCTGTAGGTATTGTTGTTTGCGAAACAAAAACATGAACTGGCACTAGGCAAATTAATAGGTTAGTCTAGAAAAATAATATAAAATGACATATAAAACATACAAAAGTGATAATATAATAACATTTAACAATAAAAAATTGTAGATACGTTGGAGACGTATCAAGAGGTGATGTGGAGGATGGAGTTGGGCGCAAGATGGTGAAATTGGAGGCCGTAAAAATATAGGAGCCCCTAGAGGAAGGGATGGATTGGAAAACCCAAACCTCAGATGAGGTGGGAGACGACGACGCACTCGCCTTCCCGAGGTTATGGAACTTGGGAGGCAGAGCGAATGGCATCCCCTATAATAGGGGAGCGACGTTTGACCTCGCCCTATGACGAGAGGTAGCCCCATGCCTCGAGCTCGGCGATGTTACCGGCGGTGATGGTGGAAGGGAGCCACAGCCCCCTCTTGATGGTCGCCTTCTCCTCGGTCGTCGTTGTGGCGGCACCCTTGCCCCTTGCCTGCAATTAAGGATGGGAAGGAGGTGGGGAGAGGATGGAAAGGATGGAGCTGAGCTCTGTGCTTTGGGTGCTGGAGCTTGAGTGATACGGGCGCAAGAAGCAAGGGGTGAAGGCGCGAGAATGGATTGGATTCATCCATATTCCTTTATAAGCCAGTAAAAAAGACGAAAGGGCATGATGACACATGGTAATTTGATCGTTTCCCAACACGACGTGCATTATGTGTGTGCGCGAGTCGAGGGATTTTGTTAATAATGCCACCGAAAATCCGGAGCACGATCCCTTTATTGACGAGACGTGCCAATGGCAACGGCCTCCGGCCACGATAAACTCGGCATAGTGACTACTGATGGGACCTTTCAGTTCTACAGTACATGATGGCGGTTCAGTTTTCGGTCAAAGTTGTTAGAACACGACCCAATCGACCCACTACGCCAGCACCACAAGACTTTGCCGTTAAGCTACCAAGGTGTGGATAGGGTCTTCGGATTTGATGAAAATAAAAGCACTTCTCGGGGAGCTTGGTTGGGGCTCCTCGGATGTCCTAGGTATGTCATTTCTCGGATTAAAAGATGGTTGCGATAGTGGAAGATGCAGAGAACGATGAACCAGTTTGCAAGGCTGAAGATCTGCAATGAAGGATAAGCCATCCGAGGACTTATCCTTGGCTTGGAAGACCAGTTCAGGGGCTACTAACGTGTCCTGGACTAGGGGGTCCTAAGTATGTCAGCCTGCCATCATGGGTCGGGCTGAGGACCCCCAGACAACCGAAGAATGGACCATGTTTCCCATGACCCATGGCGTACTCAAGATGGAATCCTCCGAAGACTTGACACATACTTCAAGACATGTTTGAATCATCAGCAAGTTTATCCCTAGATATAACCGACCTACATGTAACCCTAGGTACCCCTGGTGCCTATATAAGCCGAGGGGTTTAATCCATAGGGTTGACTTAGAGACATACACATACGATCTTGAGGTAGATCATCCTATACTTTGTACCCCATCCACAATCAATACAACAGAAGCATGACGCATGGTTTTACCTCTTCGAGAGAGCCCGGACCTGGGGTAAAATATCATGGCCCCCTTTGTCTTGTTACCATCAAGCTAAGATCACCAGCTCGGGACCCCCTACCTGAGATCCGCCGGATTCAACACTGACACCCCCCGCCTCGGCGCGACAGTTTTGGGGCTCCATGACCTACCACCGCCGTCGAAAAGGATTCGTTGGCGCGGAAGAAGGCTATCATGGCCAATCGATCCGGTGGCGGGGGCGGGAAGTGGCTGCCGCGCGAACCATCTATGTCTTCATCCCGGGCGAAGAAGACAAAGACGGGCGCCGCCATGGCCTCCTTGCTTCATCGCCTAGTGCAACTACTGCTTTGTCTGCGGCTACTACTGCTTTCGTGCCTCCTTCCATACCACCTCCGGCCGTTGAGGAGGAGCCGTCGACGCCCACCATCGGCGTTCACAACTTGTTCGACGAAATGTCGAAAAGGTTAAAAATACCCTTTTTTCCAATTATTTTTTTGTCATGTTGAGATTAATGCAATGAATGATGAGGTGATGTGTGTTGATATTAGATTTTATGTGCACATTTGTAGTGTTGATGATGATACATTTTTGCAATGCACAAAATTTGTGAATGAAGATTTTGTCTCTCAAGATTTTTCCCCTAGGAAGATGTAACACAATATGATAAGCACAATCTTGACATGGAGGAAGAGTGTTTTCTTAAAGCTCCACGAGGAAGAACCACAAACTACACCAAACACCGAAGACGTGTTGATATGTATGGCTTGGAATAAAATCTCTCTTGATGCCGCCATTAGAACTGATCAACCGATGAGCGCATATTGAAAGCGCATCAAAGAGTTCTTTGTTGAAAGAAACACTAGTACCATCACCGATCACCCCCTTCTCTCCGCCACTAATGGAGCACAATATCCACTGAATGTAAAAAATGGTCGGCTTGTTTGACCAATGTTGATCGCATGAACTCAAGTGGTTGCAATGAAAGTGATAAGCTGATTGTTTGCTACATTTGAGTGCTTTCTCTTTTAAGTATGCTGCTACTTGTGAGTTGCGTTGGGATTTCCTCAAAGAGGAGAGGATGATGCAGTATAGTAGAGATAAGTATTTTCCTCAGTTATGAAACCAAGGTTATCAATCCAGTAGGAGAACCAAGCAACACTATGTAAACATCACCTGCACATAAATAACAAATCCTTGCAACCCAACGCGCAGAGGGGTTGTCAATCCCTCAACAGTTACAAGCAAGATTAAATTGTATAGTTTTTGATAGATAGATCAGACAAAAATACAAAATAAAATAAATAAAAGAAAATTGCAGCAAGGTATTTTTGGATTTAATATATGATAAAAGATAGACCCCGGGGCCATAGTTTTCACTAGAGGCTTCTCTCAAGAAAATAGCATACGGTGGGTAAACAAATTACTGTTGGGCAATTGATAGAAAAGCAAATAATTATGATGATATCCAAGGCAATGATCATACATAGGCATCACGTCCGAGACAAGTAGACCGACTCCTGCCTGCATCTACTACTATTACTCCACACATCGACCGCTATCCAGCATGCATCTATGATACGTCCATTTTGCATCATGCTTTTATATTGATATTTATTGCATTATGGGCTGTTATTACACATTATGGTACAATACTTATGCCTTTTCTCTCTTATTTTACAAGATTTACATGAAGAGGGAGAATGCCGACAGCTGGAATTTTGGACCGGAAAGGAGCAAATCTGAGAGATCTATTCTACACAACTCCAAAAGTCCTAAAAATTTACGGAGAATTATTTTGGAATATATAAAAAATATTGGGCGAAGAAAATACCTGAGGGGACCCACCAGGTGGCCACAAGCCTGGGGGCACGCCCTAGGGCTTGTGGGCCCCATGGCAGGTCCCCGGTGTCCATCTTCTGCTATATGAAGGGTTTTTACCTGGAAAAAATCAGAAGGAAGCTTTCGGGACGAAGCGCCGCCGTCTCGAGGCGGAACCTGGGCAGAACCAATCTAGGGCTACGGCGGAGCTGTTCTGCCGGGGAAACTTCCCTTCCGGGGGGGAATCAAAGCCATCGTCATCACCAACGATCCTCTCATCGAGAGGGGGTCAATCTCCATCAACATCTTCACCAGCACCATCTCCTCTCAAACCCTAGTTCATCTCTTGTATCCGATCTTTGTGTCAAAACCTCAGATTGGTACCTGTGGGTTGCTAGTAGTGTTGATTACTCTTTGTAGTTGATGCTAGTTGGTTTATTCGGTGGAAGATCATATGTTCAGATCCTTAATGATATTCAATACTCCTCTAATCTTGAACATGAACATGCTTTGTGAGTAGTAACGTTTGTTCCTGAGGACATGGGAGAAGTCTTGTTATAAGTAATCATGTGAATTTGGTATTCGTTCGATATTTTGATGAGATGTATGTTGTCTTTCCTCTAGTGGTGTTATGTGAACGTCGACTACATGACACTTCACCATGATTTGGGCCTAGGGGAAGGCATTGGGAAGTAATAAGTAGATGATGGGTTGCTAGAGTGCAGAAGCTTAAACCCTAGTTTAGGCGTTGCTTCATAAGGGGCTGATTTGGATCCACATGTTTCATGCTATGGTTAGATTTATCTTAATTCTTCTTTCGTAGTTGTGGATGCTTGCGAGAGGGGTTAATCATAAGTGGGAGGCTTGTCCAAGTAAGGACAGCACCCAAGCACCGGTTCACCCACATATCAAATTATCAAAGTAACGAACGCGAATCATATGAGCATGATGAAAACTAACTTGACAATAATTCCCATGTGTCCTCGGGAGCGCTTTGCTTTATATAAGAGTTCGTCCAGGCTTATCCTTTGCTACAAAAGGATTGGGCCACCTTGCTGCACCTTTATTACACTTGTTACTTGTTACCCGTTACGAATTATCTTATCACAAAACTATCTGTTACCGATAATTTCAGTGCTTGCAGAAAATACCTTGCTGAAAACCGCTTGTCATTTCCTTCTGCTCCTCGTTGGGTTCGACACTCTTACTTATCGAAAGGACTACGATAGATCCCCTATACTTGTGGGTCATCAAAACTCTTTTCTGGCGCCGTTGCCGGGGAGTGAAGCGCCTTTGGTGAGTGGAATTTGGTAAGGAAACATTTATATTACATGCTGAAATTTGCTGTCACTTGTCACTATGGAAAATAATCCTTTGAGGGGCTTGTTTGGGGTATCTTCACCTCGATCGGAAGAGCAAAGAGTTGCTCCTCAACCTACTGCACCTACTGAAAATATTTATTATGAAATTCCTTCGGGTATGATAGAGAAACTGCTAGCTAATCCTTATGTAGGAGATGGAATACTGCATCCTGATTTGCATCTAATCTATGTGGATGAAGTTTGTGGATTATTTAAGCTTGCAGGTTTGCCCGAGGATGATGTCAAGAAGAAGGTCTTCCCTTTATCTTTGAAGGGAAGGGCATTGACATGGTATAGCTATGTGATGATATTGGAGCTTGGAACTACAACCGATTGAAATTGGAATTTCATCAGAAGTTTTATCCTATGCATCTTGTTCATTGTGATTGGAATTATATATATAATTTTTGGCCTTGTGAAGGAGAAAGTATCACTCAAGCTTGGGGGAGGCTTAAGTCATAGTTATATTCATGCCCCAATCATGAGCTCTCAAGAGAAATTATTATTCAGAATTTTTATTCTCGGCTTTCTCGTAATGATCAATCCATGCTCGATAATTCTTGTACTGGTTCTTTTATGAAGAAGACTATTGAATTCAAATGAGATTTATTGGAAAGAATTAAACGCAAATCTGAAGATTGGGAGCTCGACGAAGTTAAGGTGTCAGGTATAAACCTTAAGTTTGATTTTGTTAAATCTTTTATGGATACCGATGCTTTTCGTGAATTTAGCACTAAATATGGACTTTACTCTGAGATAGTAGCTTCTTTCTGTGAATCATTTGCTACTCATGTTGATCTCTCTAAGGAGAAGTGGTTTAAATATCATCCTCTCATTGAAGTAAAAGTAGTAGAACCTATTAAAGCTGAAGAAGAAACTATTACTTATAATGTTGATCCAGTTGTTCCTACCGCTTACCTTGAGAAGCCACCCTTTCCTGTTAGGATAAAAGAACATGCTAAAGCTTCAGCTGTGGTTCGTAAGAGTTATACTAGAACACCAACACCCTGATACGTCTCCAACGTATCTATAAGTTTTGCTTGTTCCATGCTGTTATATTATCATTCTTGGATGTTTTACAATCATTTTATAGCAACTTTATATCATTTTTTGGGACTAACCTATTGACATAGTGCCCAGTGCCAGTTGCTGTTTTTTTGCTTGTTTTTTACTTCGCAGAAAATCAATACCAAATGGAGTCCAAACACAGTGAAACTTTTTGGAGATTTTTTCTGGACCAGAAGGAACAACTTGGGCCAAAGAAGAACAGAGGGGTGCCCCGAGGGGGGCACAACCCACCTGGGCGCGTCTGGGGGCCCAAGCGCGCCCTGGTGGGTTGTGCCCACCGCCTCTTTGCTCCATAAATACCCCAATATTCCAAAAACCCTAGGGGAGGCGACGAAACACAATTCCAGCCGCCGCAAGTTCCAGAAACACTAGACCCAATCTAGACACCATCACGGAGGGGTTCATCATCCTCATTGGTGCCTCTCCAATAATGCGTGAGTAGTTCATTGTAGACCTTCGGATCCGTAGTTAGTAGCTAGATGGCTTCCTCTCTCTCTCTCTTTTGATTCTCAATACAATGGTCTCTTGGAGATCTATTTGATGTAACTCTTTTTGCGGTGTGTTTGTTGGGATCTGATGAACTTTGAGTTTATGATCAGATCTATTTTTTTTATCCATGAAAGTTATTTGAGTTTCTTTGATCTCTTATATGCATGATTACTTATAGCCTCGTATTTCTTTTTTGAATCTTTGGTTTAGTTAGGTCGACTAGATCGATTTTTCTTTCCATGGGAAGAGGTGCTTTGTGATGGGTTCGATCTTACGGTGCTCAATCCCAGTGACAGAAGGGGACATGACACGTATGTGTCATTGCTATTAAGGATAACAAGATGGGGTCTATTCCTACATGAATAGATCTTGTCTACATCATGTCATCGTTCTTATTGCATTACTCCGTTTCTCCATGAACTTAATACACTAGATGCATGCTGGATAGCGGTCGATGTGTGGAGTAATAATAGTAGATGCAGGCAGGAGTCGGTCTACTAATCTTGGATGTGATGCCTATATAATGATCATTGCCTGGATATCATCATAATTATTTGAAGTTCTATCAATTGCCCAACAGTAATTTGTTTACCCACCGTATGCTATTTTTCTCGAGAGAAGCCACTAGTGAAATCTACGGCCCCCGGGTCTATTCTTCTTCATATTTGCTTTCCGATCTATTTTCATTCGCTTTTATTTTCAGATCTATATTTCCAAAAACCCAAAAATACCTCGCTGCACTTTTTATTTGCATCTTTTATTCCACGTTTATTCGAGATCTATTTATCTAATCTATCATAATTTTTCTCCCGTCCACGTGCGAATTTCTAGCACCGTTACCCGAAAGGGATTGACAACCCCTTTAATACGTCTGGTTGCAAGTATTTGTTCTTTGTGTGCAGGTACTGTTTACATAGTGTTGCTTGGTTCTCCTACTGGATTGATACCTTGGTTTCATAACTGAGGGAAATACCTACCGTAGCTGTGCTGCATCATCCCTTCCTCTTTGGGGAAATACCGACGTAGTTCAAGCGACATCAAAAGGAATTTCTGGCGCCGTTGCCGGGGAGACATCATCAACATCTATCAGGATCCTAATCACAAATCTCATCTCCTTTCAATTTACATTATTTGCCATTTGCCTCTCATTTTCATCTCCCCACTTCACAAAAATTTGCCGTTTTATTCGCCCTCTTTTTCTTTCGCCGTTTTTCTAGTCAGATCTCTTACTTGCTTGAACTTGTCACCATGAGTGACTTTGGTATGGCAGAAACAGATGATGGCCTGACTCCTAAAATTGGACGATCTGGCAATCTGGATGCAAAAACTTTTGTTTTGGGACAAGGGAATGTTATGGGAAAAGAACATATCCAAGAATTTTTCAATTGTGTTGGAAATTTGACTCTTGATGATGCTCCTATACTTAAAACAAATAAATCTTATGCGGAAGCTATTTCAGCACTAGTTCTGAAACTTGAAAATAGATTTATCCATACCCACGCTACCTTGCAAAGATTATTTTATGAGCTACCAGCTTTAAAGGATCTGAAAGCTAAAAAGTTAGCCACCCTTGTTCTTATGAATGAATTTGATCACATAGTACGGGAGGCTAGGGACATTTTGATTTTTATGGTATGAGCCGTGAGAAACCGGTGATAAATGAGATCCTTTATAATAGTGATTATATGTTGAGGCATTTGCTTGGGAATAATCAAATTTTTTATTAGAATCTTAAAAAGGAAATTCCCGTTTTAGATATAATCCAACAAGTTTTCAATGATGTCAATCAACAAAATTCTTGGATTGTGGCCGGAAATCAAAGGGGATACACAGATGGGCAACTTGATAATGCTAAAATTTCTATGGATAATGTGTTTCAAGTTATTTTTGCAAAACACCTTGACAAGAACACATGTACGGAAAATGAGAAGAAAGATGACAATACTTGAATCTATGCTTTATGCCTAGCTAGGGGCGTAAAACGATAGCGCTTGTTGGGAGGCAACCCAATGAATAAAATTTATTTTTGCCTTTTTATTTCTGTTATTGAGTGTTTGAACAATTATGCCTCTGTTATGATTGTGTTTTTTTTATGTTTTAATTATTGTTTGTGCCAAGTAAAGCCTTTGGGATAGCTTTGGTGATAGTTGATTTGATCTTGTTGGAAAATAGAAACTTTTGCGTCCAGTAAAATAATTGTTGAACATCATAGAAGCGACAAAAAAATCTGAATTTTTTACACAAGATTGATATACAAATTGCCTCTGTTTTTCTAATTGTTCAGACATTTTGGAGTTACAGAAGTATGAGAACAATTCACTTCTTTACAGACTATTCTGTTTTTGACAGATTCTGTTTTCTTTGCATTGTGTGCTTATTTTGATGAATCTATGGTTTGTATCGGGGGGTATAAGCCATGATAAAGTTAGAATACAGTAGATATAATGCAATAAGAAAATTTGAATGGGTTTTCTACAGTACTTAAAGGAAAGATTGGTTTTCTTATACTAACGGATCTCACGAAGGTTTTGTTGAGTTTTGTGTGATTGAAGTTTTCAAGTTTTGGGTGAGATCACGATGGATGAAGGAATAAGGAGTAAGAAGTGACTAAGATTGGGGATGCCCCATGGCACCCCAAGCCATTATCCAAAGAGAAACAAGCAACTAAGCTTGGGGATGCCCCCGAGTGGCATCCCCTCTTTCTTCTAACGACCATCGGTATTTTACTTGGAGCTATATTTTTATTCGTCGCGTATAATGAGTTGCTTGGAGCATCTTATGTTATATGAGTCTTTGCTTGTTTTGCTTTTTAGTTTGTGTCAAGTATCCTTGCTGAACACACCTATTTGACAAAGCCAAAATTATGCTATGATTTGTTAGAATTGCTCTATATGCTTCACTTAAATTTTTTTGAGCTATGGAATTGCTCTAGTGCTTAACTTATATCTTTTTTAGCACGGTGTGCTTTAATATTTTTGAAGAAATGCTCTCATGCTTCACTTAGATTTATTTTAGAGTTAGTAATTTTTAAGAAATTCTCTCATGCTTCACTTATATTATTTTGAGAGAAGAAAATTATATGCTCATGTTCTTCACTTAGATTTGTTTGAGCTATCAAAAGCAACATATGAAATTAGTCCCAAAGTGATAGATATTCAAGAGGGATATAATAAAAACTTTCATGAAGATCATTGGACAAAATAAACTTGATTCTCTGTAATAGTTTTGCGATATGATGATATAATATGTGAGTCATGTTGATGAGTAATTGTGCTTTAGTAAGAATATTGGTGTTAAGGTTTGTGATTCCCTATGCAAGCACGAAAGTCAATAGTTATGCAATGAAATTACATCCTACTTGTGGTGCATTATTCGGTGTTAGTTATGCTTAATGCTCGCTTATGAGATTTTTCGTTTCTTGGTTGGATGCTTCTCAATCTTTTTGCTAGCCTTCACTTGTACTAAGTAGGAATACTACTTGTGCATCCAAAATCCTTAAACCCAGTTTTGACATATGAGTCCACTATACCTACCTATATGCGGTATTTCCGTGCCGTTCTAAGCAAATTTGTATGTGCCATCTCTAATTTTCAAAATAAATTTCCCTTTTGTGTGCTCGTACCGCTCATGAAACGGTATGGGGTGGCTGATATTTTTCCATGCTAGATGCGTTATTCTCAAGATGAGTGTTTATTCACTTGTCATTGCACGAGAGTACGACAAAGGTATTAGGGATGCCCAGTCCCGAAATGAAAAATGAATTTACTTTATGTTATCAAATAATAAATTCTTTGGAAAGTGTTGGTATGGACGGTACCCGTGGATACGGCTAGCCGTGGAATGTGAAAGTATGGTGGAAAAAGGAATAAACTTTATTTTCTGTTTGGGAACTGCCTATGATATATCTAGCATGGAAAGTATTGGGAACTACTCGATCATTTTCATTGACAGGAAAAGCATGCCACCCAAAATGTTTTATCTCTATCTTTTTCGCTTTGAGCTCTGGCACCTCTACAAATCCCTACTTCCCTCTGCGAAGGGCCTTTCTATTTATTTTATGCAATTTTTATTTTATTTGAGTCTCCATCTTCTCTTATAAAGCACCAACTAAGGGGCACTATGATCGTACTTGAGCATTGGGTATAGCTAATATGCGAGTGTGCTTCATGAATGGATCAATGATTCAGCATAATGGGCTAGGGATAACTCGCTTTAGTGTTGATATTTTGAAAAACATGGTTGCTTGTTGATATGCTTGAGTATTGGAATCTTCATGTCAAAACTAGACTATTGCTTTGAATCATATAAAAGTCCAAATGTCCATGCTACAAAGAAAAGAAAATGTGATGAACATGTTAGGCAGCATTCCACATCAAAAATTCTGTTTTTACCATTTACCTACTCGAGGACGAGTAGGAATTAAGCTTAGGGATGCTGATACGTCTCCAATGTATCTATAATTTTTGCTTGTTCCATGCTGTTATATTATCATTCTTGGATGTTTTACAATCATTTTATAGCAACTTTATATCATTTTTTGGGACCAACCTATTGACATAGTGCCCAGTGCTAGTTGTTGTTTTTTGCTTGTTTTTTACTTCGCAAAAAATCAATACCAAAAGGAGTCCAAACGCAGCGAAACTTTTTGGAGATTTTTTCTGGATCAGAAGGAACAACTTGGGCCAAAAAAGTACCAGAGGGGTGCCCCGAGGGGGGCACAACCCACCTGGGCGCGCCTGGGGGCCCAAGCGCGCCCTGGTGGGTTGTGCCCACCTCGGTGGCCTCCCACGCCGCCTCTTTGCTCTATAAATACCCCAATATTCCAAAAACCCTAGGGGAGGCGACGAAACACAATTTCAGCCGCCGCAAGTTCCAGAAACACCAGATCCAATCTAGACACCATCACGGAGGGGTTCATCATCCTCATTGGTGCCAATCCGATGATGCGTGAGTAGTTCATTGTAGACGTTCAGGTCCGTAGTTAGTAGCTAGATTGCTTCCTCTCTCTCTTTTGATTCTCAATACAATGGTCTCTTGGAGATCTATTTGATGTAACTCTTTTTGCGGTGTGTTTGTTGGGATCCGATGAACTTTGAGTTTATGATCAGATCTATTTTTTTATCCATGAAAGTTATTTGAGTTTCTTTGATCTCTTATATGCATGATTACTTATAGCCTCGTATTTCTTCTTCGAATCTTTGGTTTAGTTAGGCTGACTAGATCGATTTTTCTTGCCATGGGAAGAGGTGCTTTGTGATGGGTTCGATCTTACGGTGCTCAATCCCAGTGACAGAAGGGGACATGACACATATGTGTCGTTGCTATTAAGGATAACAAGATGGGGTCTATTCCTACATGAATAGATCTTGTCTACATCATGTCATTGTTCTTATTGCATTACTCCGTTTCTCCATGAACTTAATACACTAGATGCATGCTGGATAGTGGTTGATGTGTGGATTAATAGTAGTAGATGCAGGCAGGAGTCGGTCTACTAATCTTGGACGTGATGCCTATATAATGATCATTGCCTGGATATCGTCATAATTATTTGAAGTTCTATCAATTGCCCAACAGTAATTTGTTTACCCACCATATGCTATTTTTCTCTAGAGAAGCCACTAGTGAAATCTACGGCCCCCGGGTCTATTCTTCTTCATATTTGCTTTCCAATCTATTTTCATTCGCTTTTTTTCAGATCTATATTTCCAAAAACCCAAAAATACCTCGCTGCACTTTTTATTTGCATCTTTTATTCTGTGTTTATTCGAGATCTATTTATCCAGTATATCATAATTTTTCTCCCGTGCACGTGCGAATTTCTGGCACCGTTACCCGAAAGGGATTGACAACCCCTTTAATACGTCGGGTTGCAAGTATTTGTTCTTTGTGTGCAGGTACCGTTTACATAGTGTTGCTTGGTTTTCCTACTGGATTGATACCTTGGTTTCATAACTGAGGGAAATACCTACCGTAGCTGTGCTGTATCATCCCTTCCTCTTTGGGGAAATACCGACGTAGTTCAAGCGGCATCACACCCCCTGAACAAATTAAAGTTGAACCTAGTATTGCTATGGTTAAAGATCTCTTGGTCGATAATATTGATGGGCATGTTATTTACTTCTGTGATGAAGCTTCTAGAATTGCCAAACCCGATGAGAAAGATAAACATAGACATGTTGTTGGCGTGCCTGTTGTCTCTGTTAAAATAGGAGATCATTGTTATCATGGCTTATGTGATTTGGGTGCTAGTGCGAGTGCAATTCCTTTTACCTTATATCAAGAAATTATGAATGATATTGCACCTGCTGAAATAGAAGATATTGATGTTACTATTAAGCTTGCTAATAGAGATACTATCTCACCAATTGGGATTGTTAGAGATGTTGAAGTCTTGTGTGGAAAAATAAAATACCCTACTGATTTTCTTGTTCTTGGTTCCCCACAAGATGATTTTTGTCCCATCATATTTGGTAGACCTTTCTTGAACACTGTCAATGCTAAGATAGATTGTAAGAACGAAACTGTTAGTATGAATTTCGAGGATGTGTCTCATGAGTTTAATTTCTCCAAATTTCGTAGACAACCTCGTGACAAAGAATTGCTAGGAAAGATGAAATTATTGGTCTTGCTTCTTTTGCCGTGCCTCCTACTGATCCTTTAGAACAATATTTGCTAGAACATGAAAATGATATGTTCATGCATGAAAGAAATGAAATAGATGAAATGTTCTTTAAACAAATGCCTGTTTTGAAACACAATTTGCCTATTGAGACTCTAGGAGATCCTCTACCACCCAAGAGTGATCCTGTTTTTGATCTTAAACAATTACCCGATACTTTGAAATATGCTTATCTTGATGAAAAGAAGATATATCCTGTTATTATTAGTGCTAACCCTTCAGAGCATGAAGAAAATAAATTATTGAAAACTCCGAAGAAGCACCGTGCTGCTATTGGATATACTCTGGATGATCTTAAGGGCATTAGTCCCACTCTATGCCAGCACAAAATTAATATGGAACCTGATGCTAAACCAGTTGTTGATCACCAACGATGGTTAAATCCTAAGATGAAGGAAGTGGTAAGAAATGAAATATTAAAGCTTCTGGAAGTAGCTATAATCTATCCTATTGCTGATAGTAGATGGGTGAGTCCTATTCATTGTGTCCCTAAGAAGGGAGGTATTACTGTCGTTCCCAATGATAAGAATGAATTGATTCCACAAAGAATTGTTACAGGTTATAGAATGGTAATTGATTTTAGAAAATTAAACAAAGCTACAAGGAAAGATCATTATCCTCTACCTTTTATTGATCAAATGCTAGAAAGACTATCCAAACATACACACTTTTGCTTTCTAGATGGTTATTCTGTTTTTTCTCAAATACCTGTGTCACAAGAGAATCAAGAAAAAACTACTTTTACATGCCCTTTTGGTACCTTTGCTTATAGACGTATGCCTTTTGGTTTATGAAATGCACCTGCTAATTTTCAAAGATGTATGACTGCTATATTCTCTGACTTTTGTGAAAAGATTGTTGAGGTTTTCATGGATGATTTCTCCGTTTATGGAACTTCTTTTGATGATTGCTTAAGCAACCTTGATCAAGTTTTGCAGAGATGTGAAGAGACTAATCTTGTCTTGAATTGGCAGAAGTGCCACTGTATGGTTAATGAAGGTATTGTCTTGGGGCATAAAATCTCCGAAAGAGGTATTGAAGTGGATAAAGCTAAAGTTGATGCTATTGAAAAAATGCCGTGTCCTAAAGATATCAAAGGTATAAGAAGTTTCCTTGGTCATGCTAGTTTCTATAGGAGGTTTATTAAAGACTCCTCTAAAATTTCTAGGCCTCTCACTAGTCTCTTCCAAAAAGATGTTTCATTTGTTTTTGATGATGATTGTGTAGAAGCATTTGAAATTCTTAAGAAGGCCTTAATTTCTGCACCTATTGTTCAACCACCTAATTGGAACCTACCCTTTGAAATTATGTGTGATGCTAGTGATTATGTTGTTGGTGTTGTTCTGGGATAAAGAGTTGATAAGAAATTAAATGTCATTCATTATGCTAGTAAAACTCTAGACAGTGCTCAAAGAAATTATACTACTACTGAAAAAGAATTTCTAGCAGTTGTGTTTGCTTGTGATAAGTTCAGATCTTATATTGTTCATTCCAAAGTAACTGTTCACACTGATCATGCTGCTATTAAATATCTTATGGAAAAGAAATAAGCTAAACCTAGACTTATTAGATGGGTTCTCCTGCTACAAGAATTTGATTTGCATATTATTGATAGAAAGGGAGCTGAGAACCCCGTAGCAGACAACTTGTCTAGGTTAGAAAATGTTCTTGATGACCCACTACCTATTGATGATAGCTTTCCTGATGAACAACTAGATGTCAAAAATGCTTCTCATAGTACTCCATGGTATGCTGATTATGCTAATTATATCGTTGCTAAATTTATACCACCTAGTTTCACATACCAACAAAAGAAAAAGTTTTTATATGATTTAAGACATTACTTTTGGGATGACCCACACCTTTATAAAGAAGGAGTAGATGGTGTTATTAGACGTTGTGTACCTGAGCATGAACAGGAACAGATCCTACGCAAGTGTCACTCCGAGGCCTACGGAGGACACCATGCTGGAGACATAACTGCACACAAGGTATTACAATCTGGTTTTTATTGGCCTACTCTCTTCAAAGATGCCCGTAAGTTTGTCTTATCTTGCGATGAATGTCAAAGAATTGGTAATACTAGTAGACATCAGGAAATGCCTATGAATTATTCACTTGTTATTGAACCATTTGATGTTTGGGGATTTGATTATATGGGACCTTTTCCATCCTCTAATGGGTATACTCATATTTTAGTTGTTGTTGATTACATTACTAAGTGGGTAGAAGCTATTCCAACTAGTAGTGCTGATAGTAACACTTCTATTAAAATGCTTAAAGAAGTTATTTTCCCGAGGTTTGGAGTCCCTAGATATTTAATGACTGATGGTGATTCACACTTTATTCATGGTGCTTTCCATAAATTGCTTGCTAAGTATGATGTTAACCATAGAATTGCATCACCTTATCATCCTTAGTCTAGTGGTAAGTAGAATTGAGTAACCGAGAAATAAAATTGATCTTGCAAAAGACTGTTAATAGATCTAGAAAGAATTGGTCTAAGAAACTTGATGATGCATTATGGGCTTATAGAACTGCATATAAGAACCCTGTGGGTATGTCTCCGTATAAAATGGTTTATGGAAAAGCATGTCACTTACCTCTAGAACTAGAACATAAAGCTTATTGGGCAATTAAAGAGCTTAACTATGATTTCAAACTTGCCGGTGAGAAGAGGTTATTTGACATTAGCTCACTTGATGAATGGAGAACCCAAGCTTATGAAAATGCCAAACTGTTTAAAGATAAAGTTAAAAGATGGCATGACAAAAGGATACAAAAGCGTGAATTTAATGTAGGTGACCATGTCTTGCTATACAACTCTCGTTTAAGATTTTTTGCAGGAAAACTTCTCTCTAAATGGGAAGGGCCTTACATTATCGAGGAAGTTTATCGTTCCGGTGCAATCAAGATCAACAACGCCGAAGGCAATAACCCGAAGGTGGTAAATGGGCAAAGAATCAAACATTATATCTCAGGTACTCCCATAAATGTTAAAACCAATATTATTGATACCGTAACACCGGAGGAGTACATAAGGGAGACCTACCAGAACACTCCAGACCCTCAAAAAGGAATAGGTATGTGATACGGAGAACAAGCAAGAATTATGCAAAAAGATATTAATACTGGAGCAGGAGATCGATGACCCGAGGGAGGAAAATTCCATCCTGAAGCGTAAGCTGAGGAAAAAGGATAGACCCACATCATCATCTACTCCATCATCACCACCTCCGAAGAAAGAAAATTGAGTATATGGGTATGGGCACTCCCCTTGGCTTGTGCCAAGCTTGGGGGAGGTGTCCCGGTATCGTATCACCATCACATCTTTACCTTTATCATTTTTCTTAGTTGGATCCTTTTGGTTATATCTTGATCTAGTAGAATAAAGTTTTTAGTATGATTTAGTTTTGAGTTTTGCTTTGTGATCTATCTATGTAATCGAGTCCATGAGTTATATAATAAAGAGTAGTTTTGAGTTGAGGGCTTTGCTTTCTTGCTATGATCTAAAGAAAAGAGAAAAGAATAAAAGAAGTAAAAATATTATATAATGATCTTATGGAGAGTGATGACTTCACATATAAAGAGATATGATGAATAAAATTTGTTGAGAGTTGACAAACATAGTTTTGGTCATTGTTGCAATTAATAGGAATTAATAAAGAAAGAGAGGTTTCACATATAAATATACTATCTTGGACATCTTTTGTGATTATGAGCACTCATTAAAATATTATATGCTAAAAGGTTGATGTTGGACAAGAAAGACAACATAATGGATTATGTTTTCTTATATCCGAATAGAAGTTATATTATCATGGATCCTCCAACATGTTGAGCTTGCTTCCCATCCCTTGCTAGCCAAATCTTTTGCACCAAGTAGAGATACTACTTGTGCATCCAAACATCCCTTAAACCAGTTTTGCCATGAGAGTCCACCATACCTACCTATGGATTGGGTAAGATCCTTCAAGTACATTGTCATCGGTGCAAGCAATAAAAATTGCTCTCTAAATATGTATGATCTTTTAGTGTGAAGAAAATAAGCTTTATACGAACTTGTGATATGGAAGAAATAAAAGCGGAGGACTGCATAATAAAGTTCTCTATCACAAGCGGCAATATAAAGTAACGTTCTTTTGCATTGAGATTTTGTGCATCCAACAATAAAACGCATGACAACCTCTTCTTCCCTCTGCGAAGGGCCTATCTTTTACTTTTACCTTCTACCCTCATACAAGAGTCATGGTGATCTTCACCTTTCCTTTTTACACTTTTTCTTTTTGGCAAGCACTATGTGTTGGGGAAAGATCCAGATATATATATATATCCACTCAGATGTGGGTTATCATAAAGTATTGTTGTTGACATTACCCTTGAGATAAAAGGTTGGGAGACGAAGCTATAAGCCCCTATCTTTCTCTGTGTCCGATTGAGGCTTTGAACTCATAAGTATCCCGTGAGTGTTAGCAATTGTAAAAGACTAAAAGATGGTTGAGTATGTGGACTTGCTATACAAAAGCTCTTACATTGACTCTTTCCGATATTATGATAAATTGCAATTGCTTCAGTGACTGTGATCACAGGTTGTTAGTTATCAATAAAGTTTCTGATTTATACTCTACCTTGTGAACGAATTGTTACTCTAGCATAAGAAATTATATGACAACATATGTTGTTGTTCTAAAGATGATCATGATGCCCTCATGTCCGTATTTTATTTTATCGACACCTCTATCTCTAAACATGTGGACATATTTATCGATTTCGGCTTTCGCTTGAGGACAAGCGAGGTCTAAGCTTGGGGGAGTTGATACGTCCATTTTGCATCATGCTTTTATATTGATATTTATTACATTATGGGCTGCTATTACACATTATAGTACAATACTTATGCCTTTTCTCTCTTATTTTACAAGATTTACTTGAAGAGGGAGAATGCCGGCAGCTGGAATTCTGGAGCGGAAAGGAGCAAATCTGAGAGACCTATTCTGCACAACTCCAAAAGTCCTGAAAATTTAAGGAGAATTATTTTGGAATATATAAAAAAAATTGGGCGAAGAAAATACCCGAGGGGACCCACCAGGTGGCCACAAGCCTGGGGGGGCGCGTCCTACCCTCCTGGGCGCCCCTAGGGCTTGTGGGCCCCCTGGCAGGTCCCCGGTGTCCATCTTCTGCTATATGAAGGGTTTTTACCTGGAAAAAATCATAAGGAAGCTTTCAGGACGAAGCGCCGCCGTCTCGAGGCGGAACCCGGGCAGAACCAATCTAGGGCTCCGGCGGAGCTGTTCTGCCGGGGAAACTTCCCTCCCAGAGGGGGAAATCGAAGCCATCGTCATCACCAACGATCCTCTCATTGAGAGGGGGTCAATCTCCATCAACATCTTCACCAGCACCATCTCCTCTCAAACCCTAGTTCATCTCTTGTATCCGATCTTTGTGTCAAAACCTCAGATTGGTACCTGTGGGTTGCTAGTAGTGTTGATTACTCTTTGTAGTTGATGCTAGTTGGATTATTCGGTGGAAGATCATATGTTCAGATCCTTAATGATATTCAATACTCCTCCAATCTTGAACATGAACATGCTTCGTGAGTAGTTAAGTTTGTTCCTGAGGACATGGGAGAAGTCTTGTTATAAGTAATCATGTGAATTTGGTATTCGTTCGATATTTTGATGAGATGTATGTTGCCTTTCCTCTAGTGGTGTTATGTGAATGTCGACTACATGACACTTCACCATGATTTGGGCCTAGGCGAAGGCATTGGGAAGTAATAAGTAGATGATGGGTTGCTAGAGTGACAGAAGCTTAAACCCTAGTTTATGCGTTGCTTCGTAAGGGGCTGATTTGGATCCATATGTTTCATGCTATGGTTAGATTTATCTTAATTCTTCTTTCGTAGTTGCGGATGCTTGCGATAGGGGTTAATCATAAGTGGGAGGCTTGTCCAAGTAAGGACAGCACCCAAGCACCGGTTCACCCACATATCAAATTATCAAAGTAACGAACGCGAATCATATGAGCATGATGAAAACTGACTTGACAATAATTCCCATGTGTCCTTGATACGTCTCCAACGTATCTATAATTTTTGATTTTTCCATGCTATTATATTATCTGTTTTGGATGTTTTATATGCATTAATATGCTATTTTATATTATTTTTGGGACTAACCTATTAACCTAGAGCCCAGTGCCAGTTTCTGTTTTTTCCTTGATTTTTAGCTTCGTGGGAAAGGAATACCAAACGGAATAAAACCTTCGCAATGATTTTTCTTGGACCAGAAGACACCCAGGAGACTTGGAGATGAAGTCGGAGGAGCCACGAGGCGGCCACAAGGGTGGAGGGCGCGCCCAGGGGGTAGGGAGCGCCCCCCTGCCTTGTGGGTCCCCCGTGACTCCCCTGACCTAATTCTTTCGCCTATATATTCACATATGTTCCCAAACCACCAGTGGCATCCACGAAAAGACTTTTCCACCACCGCAACCTTCTGTACCCGTGAGATCCCATCTAGGGACCTTTTTCGGCACCCTACCGGAGGGGGATTCGATCAGGAAGGGCTTCTACATCAACTCTATTGCCCTTCCGATGAAGCGTGAGTAGTTTACCTCAGACCTACGGGTCCATAGCTAGTAGCTAGATGGCTTCTTCTCTCTCTTTGATTCTCAATACCATGTTCTCCTCGTTCTTGGAGATCTATCCGATGTAATATTCTTTTGCGGTGTGTTTGTCGAGATCTGATGAATTGTGGATTTATGATCAGCTTATTTATGAATATTATTTGAATCTTCTCTGAATTCTTATATGCATGATTTGATATCTTTGTAATTCTCTTCGAATTATCGGTTTGGTTTGGCCAACTAGATTGGTTTTTCTTGCAATAGGAGAAGTGCTTAGCTTTGGGTTCAATCTTGCGGTGTCCTTTCCCAGTGACAGTAGGGGCAGCAAGGCACATATTGTATTGTTGCCATCGAGGATAAAAAGATGGGGTTTACATCATATTGCTTGAGTTTATTCCTCTACATCATGTCATCTTACTTAATGCATTACTCTGTTCTTCATGAACTTAATACTCTAGATGCAGGCAGGAGTCGGTCGATGTGTGGAGTAATAGTAGTAGATGCAGAATCGTTTCGGTCTACTTGACACGGACGTGATGCCTATATTTCATAATCATTGCCTTGGATATCATCATAACTTTGCGCTTTTCTATCAATTGCTCGACAGTAATTTGTTCACCCACCGTATTATTTGCTATCTTGAAAGAAGCCTCTAGTGAAATCTATGGCCCCCGGGCCTATTTTCCATCATATTATTTTCCGATCTACTATTTTGCAATCTTTTATTTTCAGATCTATAAACCAAAAATATTTACTTTATCTTTTGTTTAGTTTTACCTATCTCTATCAGATCTCACTTTTTGCAAGTAACCATGAAGGGATTGACAACCCCTTTATCGCGTTGGGTGCAAGTTGTTTGATTGTTTGTGCAGGTGCTAGGTGATAGGTGCGTTGTCTCCTACTGGATTGATACCTTGGTTCTCTAACTGAGGGAAATACTTATCTCTACTTTGCTGCATCACCCTTTCCTCTTCAAGGGAAAAACCAACGCAAGCTCAAGAAGTAGCAGGAAGAATTTCTGGCGCCGTTGCTGGGGAGATCTACGCCAAGTCAAGACATACCAAGTACCCATCATAAACTCTCATCTCTTGCATTACATTATTCGCCATTTGCCTCTCGTTTTCCTCTACCCCACTTCTAAAACGATTTGCAATTTTTTTTGCCTTTTCTTCGCCCTTCTTCCGTTCGTCTTTTCGTTTGCCCTTATGTCTTACTTGGTTTGTTTGCTTGTTCGCTTGGTAAAATTGTGTGTTTATTGAAAAATAGAAACAAAGGTTTATGGATCCTCATCCACTTGCTAATCTTTTTAAGAGATCCAATTATGATGAACCTATTGCTAGTGAGTTGAGTGCACTAGATTATCTTTATGTGGTTTTGTTTGAAATTCGTGAATCTGAAAATTGTGATGAAGTGTTGAAAGAAGAAAATTATAAAGTGATTCACGATAGCTCCTTGAATGAAAAGCATGATTGCAATGATGATATTATAAATTCCATTAATGTCAATTGTGTTAATGATATGCAAAACCCTAAGCTTGGGGATGCTAATTTTGCTATGACTACTACTTGTTGCAATGATCATGATTGGGGTGATTCTTCTTATGATCTTGAAATTTTATTTAAGCCCCATGATGAATATGAGATTGATAATAATGTTTGCAATAATATTGAAAGTGGGTTTAGAAGAGTGTCAACTTTAGATCCCACATATTTGGAGAATATTCAATCTTATGAATTTTTTGATAAAAGTGGGTTTGGAGAGGTCACGACTTTAGTTAATGTTAATCCCACTATTTTGGAAGAGTGTCAAATTCGCATGCATGTGGATCGTGTTGAGAATATGTTATGTGATAGCTATATTGTTGAATTTTCTTATTATCCTACATGTAATTATTATGAGAGAGGAAAATATGGTTGTGGAAATCTTCATGTTACTAAATTACATCTCGTTATGTTGAGATTGCTATTGTTTCTTTCTTCTTCTTTGCATATGCTAGTTTTTGCTTGTATTGATAATTTATTTGCATATAAGATGCCTATGCATAGGAAGTATGTTAGACTTAGATGTGTTTTTCACATGCTTTATGATGCTCTCTTTGTGCTTCAATTCTTGTCTTTCATGTGAGCATCATCAAAATTATCAATGCCTAGCTAAAAGGCTTTAAAGAAAAGCGCTTGTTGGGAGACAACCCAATATTTTTCTTTGCTGTTTTCCAATAAATAATTCATCTAGCCTCTGGTTAGATGTGTTTTTATGTTTTAATTAGTGTTTGTGCCAAGTAAGACCTTTGGGATGGCTTACGATGATAGTTGATTTGATCTTGCTGAAAAACAGAAACTTTTGCATCCAGTCACAGAATTTTAGTAATTCACTGGAGCCTTGAAAAACCCTGAATTTTTTACACGATATTTATATACAAATTTCCTATGTTTTCCTAATTTTTCAGAATTTTTGGATTTACATAAGTATTAGAACAATTAGGATCTTCGCAGACTGTTCTGTTTTTGACAGATTCTGTTTTCTTTGTGTTGTTTGCTTATTCTGATGGATCTATGGGTAGTATCGGGGGTATGAACCATGGAGAAGTTGGAATACAGTAGATATTACACCAATATAAATAAAGAATGAGTTCACAACAGTACCAAAAGTGGTGATTTATTTTCTTATACTAACGGAGCTTATGAGATTTTCTGTTGAGTTTTGTGTTGTGAAGTTTTCAAGTTTTGGGTAAGGATTTGATGGACTATGGAATAAGGAGTGGCAAAAGCCTAAGCTTGGGGATGCCCAAGGCACCCCAAGTTAATATTCAAGGATAACCAAGAGCCTAAGCTTGGGGATGCCCCGGAAGGCATCCCCTCTTTCGTCTTCGTCTATCGGTAACTTTACTTGAGACTATATTTTTATTCACCACATGATATGTGTTTTGCTTGGAGCGTCTTGTATGATTTGAGTCTTTGATTTTTAGTTTGCCACAATCATCCTTGCTGTACACACCTTTTGAGAGGGACACGCATGAATCGTGATTTATTAGAATACTCTATGTGCTTCACTTATATCTTTTGAGCTAGGCAATTTTGCTCTAGTGCTTCACTTATATCTTTTTAGAGCACGGCGGTGGTTTTATTTTATAGAAATTATTGAACTCTCATGCTTCACTTATATTATTTTGAGAGTCTCTAAACAGCATGGTAATTTGCTTTGGTTATGAATTTAGTCCTAATATGATAGACATCCAAGAGGGATATAATAAAAACTTTCATATAAAGTGCATTGAATACTATGAGAAGTTTGATTCCTTATGATTATTTTGAGATATAAAGATGGTGGTATTAGAGTCATGCTAGTGAGTAATTGTGAATTGGAGAAATACTTGTGTTAAGGTTTGTGAGTCCCGTAGCATGCATGTATGGTGAACCGTTATGTAACGAAGTTGGAGCATGAGATATTTTTTGATTGTCTTCGTTATGAGTGGCGGTCGGGGACGAGCGATGGTCTTTTCCTACCAATCTATCCCCCTAGGAGAATGCGCGTAGTACTTTGTTTCGATGACTAATAGATTTTTGCAATAAGTATGTGAGTTCTTTATGACTAATGTTGAGTCCATGGATTATACGCACTCTCACCCTTCCACCATTGCTAGCCTCTCTAGTGCCGCGCAACTTTCGCCGGTACCATACACCCACCATATACCTTCCTCAAAACAGCCACCATACCTACCTATTATGGCATTTCCATAGCCATTCCGAGATATATTGCCATGCAACTTTCCACCGTTCCGTTTTATTATGACACGCTTCATCATTTTCATATTGCTTTGCATGATCATGTAGTTGACATCGTATTTGTGGCAAAGCCACCTTTCATAATTCTTTCATACATGTCACTCTTGATTCATTGCACATCCCGGTACACCGCCGGAGGCATTCATATAGAGTCATATTTTGTTCTAAGTATCAAGTTGTAATTCTTGAGTTGTAAGTAAATAAAAGTGTGATGATCTTCATTATTAGAGCATTATCCCATGTGAGGGAAAAAAAAGGAGGCCAAAGAGGCCAAGTCAAAAGAAAAAAAAAAGAAAAGAAAAGAGAAAAGAAAAAAAAATAAGAGAAAAAGAGAGAAGGGGCAATGCTACTATCCTTTTTCCACACTTGTGCTTCAAAGTAGCACCATGATCTTCATGATAGAGAGTCTCCTATTTTGTCACTTTCATATACTAGTGGGAAATTTTCATTATAGAACTTGGCTTGTATATTCCAACGATGGGCTTCCTCAAATTGCCCTAGGTCTTCATAAGCAAGCAAGTTGGATGCACACCCACTTAGTTTTCTTTTGAGCTTTCATACACTTATAGCTCTAGTGCATCCATTGCATGGCAATCCCTACTCACTTACATTGATATCTATTGATGGGCATCTCCATAGCCTGTTAATACGCCTAGTTGATGTGAGACTATCTCCTTCTTTTTTGTCTTCTCCACAACCACCATATTCTATTCCACCTATAGTGCTATGTCCATGGCTCACGCTCATGTATTGCGTGAAAGTTGAAAAGGTTTGAGAACATTAAAAGTATGAAACAATTGCTTGACTTGTCATCGGGGTTGTGCATGATTTGAATATTTTGTGTGATGAAGATGGAGCATAGCCAGACTATATGATTTTGTAGGGATAAGCTTTCTTTGGCCATGTTATTTTGAGAAGACATAATTGCCTTGTTAGTATGCTTGAAGTATTATTGTTTTTATGTCAATATTAAACTTTTGTTTTGAATCTTATGGATCTGAACTTTCATGCCACAATAAAGAAAATTACATGGATAAATATGTTAGGTAGCATTCCACATCAAAAATTCTGTTTTTATCATTTACCTACTCAAGGACGAGCAGGAATTAAGCTTGCTTGATACGTCTCCAATGTATCTATAATTTTTGATTATTCCATGCTATTATATTATCTGTTTTGGATGTTTTATATGCATTAATATGCTATTTTATATTATGGGACTAACCTATTAACCTAGTGCCCAGTGCCAGTTTCTATTTTTTCCTTGTTTTTTAGCTTCGTGGGAAAGGAATACCAAACGGAGTCCAAACGGAATAAAACCTTCGTGATGATTTTTCTTGGACCAGAAGACACCCAGGAGACTTGGAGATGAAGTCGGAGGAGCCACGAGGCGGCCACAAGGGTGGAGGGCGCGCCCCCCTGCCTTGTGGGCCCCCCGTGACTCCCCTGACCTAATTCTTTCGCCTATATATTCAAATATGTTCCCAAATCACCAGTGGCATCCACGAAAAGACTTTTCCACCACCGCAACCTTCTGTACCCGTGAGATCCCATCTAGGGACCTTTTCCGGCACCCTATCGGAGGGGGATTCGATCACGGAGGGCTTCTACATCAACTCTATTGCCCTTCCGATGAAGCGTGAGTAGTTTACCTCAGACCTACGGGTCCATAGCTAGTAGCTAGATGGCTTCTTCTCTCTCTCTTTGATTCTCAATACCATGTTCTCCTCGTTGTTCTTGGAGATCTATCCGATGTAATATTCTTTTGCGGTGTGTTTGTCGAGATCCGATGAATTATGGATTTATGATCAGCTTATTTATGAATATTATTTGAATCTTCTCTGAATTCTTATATGCATGATTTGATATCTTTGTAATTCTCTTCGAATTATCGGTTTGGTTTGGCCAACTAGATTGGTTTTTCTTGCAATAGGAGAAGTGCTTAGCTTTGGGTTCAATCTTGCGGTGTCCTTTCCCAGTGACAGTAGGGGCAGCAAGGCACGTATTGTATTGTTGCCATCGAGGATAAAAAGATGGGGTTTACATCATATTGCTTGAGTTATTCCTCTACATCATGTCATCTTACTTAATGCGTTACTCTGTTCTTCATGAACTTAATACTCTAGATGCAGGCAGGAGTCGGTCGATGTGTGGAGTAATAGTAGTAGATGCAGAATCGTTTCGGTCTACCTGACACGGACGTGATGCCTATATTTCATAATCATTGCCTTAGATATCGTCATAACTTTGCGCTTTTCTATCAATTGCTCGATAGTAATTTGTTCACCTACCGTATTATTTGCTATCTTGAAAGAAGCCTCTAGTGAAACCTATGGCCCCCGGGTCTATTTTCCATCATATTATTTTCCGATCTACTATTTTGCAATCTTTTATTTTCAGATCTATAAACAAAAAAAAACCAAAAAAATTTACTTTATGTTTTGTTTAGTTTTACCTATCTCTATCAGATCTCACTTTTGCAAGTAACCGTGAAGGGATTGACAACCCCTTTATCGTGTTGGGTGCAAGTTGTTTGATTGTTTGTGCAGGTGCTAGGTGATTTGTGCATTGTCTCCTACTGGATTGATACCTTGGTTCTCTAACTGAGGGAAATACTTATATCTACTTTGCTGCATCACCCTTTCCTCTTCAAGGAAAAAACCAACGCAAGCTCAAGAAGTAGTAGTCCTCGGGAGCGCTTTGCTTTATATAAGAGTTCGTCCAGGCTTATCCTTTGCTACAAAAAGGATTGGGCCACCTTGCGGCACCTTTGTTACACTTGTTACTTGTTACCCGTTACGGATTATCTTATAACAAAACTATCTGTTACCGATAATTTCAGTGCTTGCAGAAAATACCTTGCTGAAAACCGCTTGTCATTTCCTTCTGCACCTCGTTGGGTTCGACACTCTTACTTATCGAAAGTACTATGATAGATCCCCTATACTTGTGGGTCATCAATCTACTGTATTAAGTTCATGGAAAAACGGAGTAACGCCTTAAGCAAGATGACATGATGTAGACAGGATAAACTCATGCATGAATAAACCCCATCTTTTTACCCTTAATAGCAATGATACATACATGTTATGTCCCCTTCTTTCACTGGGATTGAGCACCGTAAGATCGAACCCATTACAAAGCACCTCTTCCCATGGCAAGATAAGTCAATCTAGTTGGCCAAACCAAACCAATAAACCAGAGAAGAAATACGAAGCTATAGTAATCATGCATAAAAGAGTTCAGAGAAAACTCAAATAATATTCATGGATAGATCTGATCATAAATTCATAATTCATCGGATCCCAACAAACACACCACAAAAAGTCATTACATCAAATAGATCTCCAAGAACACCGAGGAGAACATTGTATTGAAGATCAAAAAGAGAGAAGAAGCCATCTAGTTACTAACTATGGACCCATAGGTCCATGGTGGACTACTCACGCATCATCGGACACTACTGGAATCAGCTTCTTTGCCGTCCGCCATGGCGGACGGCAAAGGCATGGATCACGGACGGCAAACATCTTTGCCGTCCGCCAGCAGACGGCAAACTTTCCGGCTAAACACGTGCCAGCAAAGGCCTTCTTTGCCGTCCGCTTCCTGGAAACGGACGGCAAAGAATTGTGCCGTCCGCCATCCGAGGCCAGCAGACGGCAAAGAGAACGGACGGCAGTGCGGTGGCGTGAGAGCCGTTAGGGTGTTAACGACGCTCTTTGCCGTCTGTCAGCGGACGGCAAAGAGTCAAAGCTCTTTGCCGTCCGCTGACAGACGGCAAAGAGCTCAGCTAGGCAGTACTGAGAATCTGCCATGTGGCCAGCTATGCCGTCCGCTGGCAGACGGCAAAGTGACCAAAAAGGCAGCCAGTGCTCCTAGGTTTTACAGGTAGCTGCCACGTGTCCTCTTTGCCGTCTGCTAGCGGACGGCAAAGGTCTTTGCCGTCCGCTAGCAGACGGCAAAGAGGCTATGTATCCCCCGTTTTTATTTTTATCCATTTAATTTGACAGGGTCTCAAACACAGATATACATATATATATATATATATATATTTTTTTTTTCACAGGCACACACAGATATACATATACATATCTATCTCCATCCATGACAACATACATATATACATAAGAAACATAGTTCCATCCATATATAACATATTACATATCACAATGTTCATCCAACACATTGTTCCATGCATCCATATAACAAACGAAAAAAAGATAAGGGAAACAAGCACTCCATGCATCCATGCAAGCTTCCATATAGTGAATTAAATCTGCAAAATGGAAACAAGAAAGTTAGAAGAAGAAGACTAGAATCAGAAGAAGAAGAAGAAAATGAAGAAGAAGAAGAAGTAAAGCATATTAGTAAAATGGAGCGTAACCTAGCTAATTGTGCCATTTTTGAGTGAACTAAGCATATCTGCCATTTTTGATATAACTTAGAGCTAACTTCATTTTGGAGAAGAAGAAGAAAAACGAGAAGAAAGAAGAAGACGTAGAAGAAGAAGAAGAAAAGAGACTAGAAGAAGAAGAAGAAGAACTAGAAGAAGAAGAAGAACTTCTTTTTTTCTTCTTCTTTTCTTCCTATTCCTTCTTTCTTCCTCTTCCTGGATTTTCTTCATCTTATTATGTTCATTTGTGGACTAAAAAGGATAAATTATGTCATAAAGGACTAAATAGGCTAAATAAGAAGAAAAATGCCATTTTTGAGCTTACCTAGCTAATTATGCATTTTTGATCTAACTAAGCCTATTATGAGATTAACTTAGAGCTTACTTCATTTTGGATAAGAAAGAAGAAGAAGAAAACTACGTAAGAAGAAGAATTAAGAAGAAGAAGAAGAAGAAGAGAAGAAGAAGAAGAAGAAGAAGAAGAGAAGAAGAAGAAGAAGAAGAAGAAGAAGAAGAAGAAGAAGAAAGAAGAAAGAAGAAGAAGAAGAAGAAGAAGAAAGAAGAAGAAGAAGAGAAAGAAGAAGAAGAAGAAGAGAAGAAGAAGACAGAAAAAGAAGAAGAAGAAGAAAGATCATAGGCTTAGTTAGATCAAAAATGGCATAATTAGCTAGGTAAGCTCAAAAATGGCATTTTTCTTTCTTATTTAGCCTATTTAGTCCATTTAGACAAAATTATCCTTTTTAGTCCACAAATGACATAATAAGATGAAGAAAATCCAGGAAAGAGGAAGAAAAGAAGGAATAGGAGAAAAGAAGAAGAAGAAAAAGAAGAAGTTCTTCTGTATGAGGGAGTAGGTGAGAGGAGGATGATGATGTAGGCTGTATTGCGTCGGCGGAGGAGGCGCTTGCTGTATGAGGCGGCTTATTGCTTGATGATTCTTCTGCTTCTTCTTCTTCTTCTTCTTCGTCGTTTCGTCACTCCCCCCCCCAAATTACTTAGTACGTACGCGTTCCTTGATTTTCTTCATCTTATTATGTCATTTGTGGACTAAATAGGCTAAATTATGTCATAAATGGACTAAACACGCTAATTAAGAAGAAAAATACCGTTATCACGGAGATGTAGGAATGGTCGGGGCTGCGCCAGTGCCAGACGGAGGTGAAGGACCGGTCGGGGTTCCGGCATTGGCAGAAGGAGTGCTCGATGCTTGTCGGGAGCCATGCTGCACCAAAGATCATTTCCCATAATGTCTCGTTAGCAAGTTCACAAACTGAAATGTGAATAGTAGTAAGCAACGACCATTCAAATCAAACTCACCGTGGTCGCCGGAGCAATCTGGGGCATCGGCGGAGGGGCCTGACCGTTTTTCTCGCACAAGCTCTGCACATTTGGTTCTCACGAGTCAGTCATATTAGATAGTAATGCGAACATTACGTGCATGATTGGGCTAATATGCACGAGAAACGTACCACGATGAGCTCGTATAGGGCCCGGTTAG
Source organism: Thinopyrum elongatum (assembly GCA_011799875.1). Taxonomy (NCBI): domain Eukaryota; kingdom Viridiplantae; phylum Streptophyta; class Magnoliopsida; order Poales; family Poaceae; genus Thinopyrum; species Thinopyrum elongatum. Next base: position 423,014,498 of record CM022299.1, read on the forward strand.
CGCTGTCGTTCCGGTTCCTCTCCTCCTCCAACAGGTTAGCCGTCTTCTCCTCCATCTCCCTCTCCCTCTCCGCCACCTCCCTTTGTGCCTCCCTTTTTGCCTCCTCCAGAAGCTCCTTCGTCTTCAATCTCTCTTTCTCAACAATAGCCTGCAACACACCACTCCTCGTTAGCATTGTAATCATCGACGGACACACACACAATGTAATGGAGGAAAGGTGAGAGAGTCCGTATAACTAACCACCATGGCGATCTCCGCGGGCCGTGCATGAGGCGTTATCTCAGGATCAGAGCTACTCAGGCGCTTCTTGATCTGCGGGAGAGTCTTAGGACAACGTATCAGTCCATCACACATGGCTAGAGAGCCATGGGACCTCCTGCCACCAGATATCATCACCAGCTCTGTATCAAAAGGATCCTGGCTCGGGTTAAAGTCCTCCCCTTTCCTCGCCTTCCCCTTGTGTCTGTACTTCACAAGCTTGTGGTGGGAGGTCTTGTTGGTGAAGTTCTCTGGATCATCTAGGTCAGACTCCGTGAATGGCTTGGCCTTCTTGTACGGGGCCATATGGGCCATGCCATAGAGGTCGAACAGACCTGGCACAGGCTTCTTGTGGTGGTGCGCCTGAGAGAGAGGAACAAAATATTAGTTAAGGGCTCAAGCTAGCATGAAGAATGATATTGCTATGTAAATAGGTCATTTTGGAGCTAAGAAAGGTTATTATGTCATTTTCGAGGAAAATAAGCTAAGTTTAGGTCATTTTCGAGGTAACCAAGATTATTATGCCATTTTTGACCAAAGTATGCTAATTATGTCATTATTGAGCTATCTAAGGTTATTATGTCATTTTAGAGCTAAATTATGTCATGAATGAACTAGCTAAGATTAGTTGAGGTCGTTATTGAGCTATCGAAGGTAGTTATGCCATTTTTTAACTGACTAAAGCATATTAAGTCATTTTGTAGAGCTATCTAAGGTTATTATGTCATTTTAGAGCTAAATATGTCATAAATGAACTATCTAGCATGAAGAATGAATTGCATGAATCATAGCAAACCACATACCCAGTTATCCCCGTACTCAAACAGGTTGGAGCTCCCTTGATGGTGTGGCACACCTTCCATTTGGTCGCGCTTATCCTTGGCCCTTTGGTGTTCGACTTTCCATTGGGCAGAGCACCACGCATCCACCAACGCCTCCCAACAGTCCATCTTATCCACACACCATCTCGGGGGCACCTAAGTGAGTCAAGAGAAATTTCATCGCTACGCCTACGAATCAAATCAAGAAAACTAAGTTCAAGGCCTTAAGAATAGGTAATTACCTGCATGTACTTCTCCTTACTCAGAAACTTGCCGCGACACTTCTGCTTGCCCCTCCTAATACCCTTCGAGGCGTAGTAGTCTCGAACGGCCTGCACCCGAGCCTCGTGCCTTAAGTTCTGAAGTAGGCGCTTGCACTCGTTTTCGACAACCATACACGCGGCCTCCTGCTCTCCCTCTAAAACCCTGTAGAAGGTCTGCAATCAAACAAGACAACACTGATTAGTACAATCACTAGGTAGTGTTGATTTTTAATTCCGTAAAGGAGAAATTACCCAAAACCGACGGAACACAATGTCCGCCACCGTCTCGCACAAGACACCGTCGACCCTCTCCTCCGGCGGGGCCGGGGCAACCGAGTACAGCTCCCAGGTCAGTGCTAGCTGTGGAACCTGACCCTCACCGGGCAACGTGACCCACCCAGGGAAGTGCTGCCGGCAAAGCACACCAAGGACCTGGTTGGGCCTACGGGAACCACGGGGGCGTACCCAGCCCCTACAGTATGACAAGGCCAACGCATTAGATATTAATTTGAAGGAACATGAAGGCAAAAGGTTAAAAAATAGTAAATGCACTTACTTCAACCCTTTAGGCGCAATCAACCACCTCTGGTCGGGGGTCGTCGGCATGGGCGGGAGCTTTGTACAGCCACGCTTGTAGACCTTCTTGCCGTTCTCAACCAGCTCGTCGTCGCTGTAGCTATCTTCTGAAAAGGTGTCCTCGCTACCATCCTCCGAGCCACTAGCCTCCGGAGTCTCGTGGGAAGAAGACTCCGGGATCGGAGTCTTCTGGGACGAAGACTCCGGGACCTGGGACGAAGACTCCGGGACCTGGGACGAAGACCCCGTGACCGGAGTCTTCTGGGACGAAGACCCCGTGACCGGAGTCTTCTGGGACGAAGACTCTAGGACCGGACTCACGTGGGGCGAAGGGTCGGCGACCCGAGTCTGGTGGGGTGAAGGATCAGCGACCGGAGGCTCATGGACCGAAGTCCGAGGGTCCACGTAAGACGGAGCACTCCTGTGGTCGGGTGAATCAGCTGAGGGTGGCGGCGACGAAGGCGTAGCAGCCTTCCTACCTCTCCCACTGCCACGTCCACCTCTACCAGCCTTCTTCGTCCTCCCCCGACCTCTCCCAGCCGTAGAAGAAGCGCCCGCCGCAGCTGTCTGCATACCGTCCTGCACCGCTCTCCGGAGGGGCTGCGCTGCAATAATGCAACCACCCCTCCCGGTAGCGCTCGCAGGAGGCTCGAGGCGCTCTGGACCCTTGCCCACCATCCTGTCAACACCTGCAATGACAAAAAGTAAACGAAATTAGTACAACATAAAAAATTTGGATACCTGACATGAACATAATAATATGTATACAATTTAAGTGTATCATAATCATGAACATAATATGTATATAATTTTCCTTTTCTTCTTCTCTTCTTCTTCTTCTTCTCCTCCTCCTCTCCTCTTTCTTCTTCTTCTTCTTCTCCTCCTCTTCTCTTTCTTCTTCTTCTTCTTCTTCTTCTTCTTTTTCTTCTTCTTCTTCTTCTTCTTCTTCTTCTTCTTCTTCTTCTTCTTCTTCTTTCTTCTCCTCCTCCTCCTCCTCCTCTTCTTCTTCTTCTTCTCCTTTTTCCTCTTCTTAAACCTAGCACTAATGCACCAATTAACCTTCAAACAAAACGCAACCGTTAAACAGGAAAAACACTACATGATAACAACTCCTATCCCATACTACGCCCTAGCTATTCTGTGATTCTGTACTGCCTCCCACTTCTTTCTTCTGGCCTAAGCATGTATTCTTGCTATTTTTTTTCATGACTAACTAAACCTAAAACTAAACTAAACCTGAGACCAAACTAAAAGTTCTAAACTAACCTAAATAAGCACCAAACTAACAGTACTCTAATAGCTAACTAAATCTAAACTAAAACTCAAATCATCTAACGCGAAAAACAAAAGAAAAAGAACAAAAAAAAGAGGGAGAAGAGGGCTGCGTGCGGCCGGGGCTCACCTGCGGCCAGGCCCAAGGGGCCCGGGCTTCTGTGTGCTTCGGGTGTCGCTGTGCTGATGTTTCCGCTGTACGCGGGGATGGGATTGCGCCTGGCGGGCGGTTGCGCCGAGGTCCGCAGTGGGTCAGGCTTCGGGCGTCGGTTTGGCGCTCGGCCGGGCGTGGGGCGGCCGGGCGTGGTGTGGCAAACGAGGCCTCGCCTATGGCTCCGGGGCCGCGGGGTTTTTTATCGGACGGCCGGGTGGGACGGCGGTAGCAGTGTTTGGGTGGCTTCTTTGTTGCTCTCTTCTCTGCCTTTGGTCTTATTTGTTCGGTCCGTCTTTTTTTTCGCTTGTGCCGCAGTTCTCCGTTGCGTCTGGTTGGTGCTTCGGCCGGTGTGGTATTGTCTTCACTTGTTCCTGTGCTGCGGCGGTGTTCGACGGACGTCGTTGCGGGCGCGGGCGTCGTGGCTCGGTTTTGAGTTGGAGTAGATGGTTATAGAGAGGGTTCTGTTTGGTTCGAGCAACATATAGCTAGCGATGTATTTTGTTAGACGTCCTTTATCTTTGGCCATTTCTTGCCGGCATCCTCCAGCGTACAGGCAAAGTTGCCAAGGCAAGCGACAAAGAAGCTGACCTAAGCCAAGCCGTTCCTTGGGGCCACTTGGCCCTTTGCCGTCTGCCTTCTACTCTTTTTGCGTCAGCTGGCTGACGCAAATAAACAGCTTCGGCAAATAGACTTTTTGGCCATTCTGCCATTCTTTGGCCGTCCGCTATGTTGGAAGACGGACGGCAAAGAGGCTCTTTGGCGTCGCTGGCCGACGGCAATCATGGATAACCAGTAGCAATCTTTTCACGGTCCCGATCCATTCCCGTCAATTAATAAAACCAGATCCCCAGTCAGTGTTTGTAGTGTGTAGCAAGGATTAGAATAGCCCCCTCCTTGTCGACCACATCCGCCCTCCAAGGCAGAGTGTTCTCGGAAAAAGGCGCCGCTCCCGACAGATGCGTATTCTGCTAGTGCCAGTTGTATCAGGCTCCGCCCGCGAGTTAATTGCCGCAGCGTTTTTCGCGAAGGCGGAGCGCAGTACGCCACGGATCCGATTCAGTGGAGGTTATTGTGACTAAGTAACCAGTATTGCTGCCGTCCGGACAAAATAGGGTCTTCTTGGTGCTCTTCGGTGGTGCCTTTGCCTTCATCGTCGGGACCTAGCGTCCGGGCGCCTTCGGCTCCTCTGCACTGCGGGTCTAGTAAATGCCGCTTGAGTCTACAGCCCCCGAGCGCTACACTCCACGTCGTCGAAACACGGACTCGTGGTTCTGGAACTTGCGGCGCCGGGACAAAGTATTTCGTGGACTCCTCTGTTGGTGATTCCACCGCATTCCAACGTTAGAGAATTTATAGAGGCGGAGTTATCGGTCAAACGGAGCCACGTGGGCCCCAACACACCAGGGCTGGATCCGCTGCCTATCCCCCTGGGCCGCCCTGGTGGCTTTTGGGCCCATGGTCCATCGTCTGGTCTTATCCCGTATGCTTCTAGTTGTCTCTTTTTGTCCAGAAAAAAATCTCCAAAAAGTTTTGTGGCATTTGACTTTGTTTGGTACTGATATTTTGCGGGACGAAACCAAAAAACAAACAAAAAACAACAACTAACACTAGCACCTAAGTTAATAGGTTTAGTCCCCAAAAATGATATATAATTACTTTAAAAGTGATATGTAAAACATCCAAGATTGATAATATATATCAGCAGGTCAATAAAAAATTATAGATACGTTGGAGACTATCATATGCATAGGTGGCTATACGTTATCGTTTATTTAAGTTAGTATTACTGTTCTGCTTGCTCAAGTTTATGTGTTCAACAAAGAGGGGAAGAAAGGGGGCACAGAGGAAAGAAGAAAGGAAGACCATGTCACTTTCTTACATGGTTACACAAAAAGCTTAAACATGAGTAGAAGTGGAAGAACCAGGGCAGTTGTTTAAAGTTCCTAGGAGGAAGAGCTCGGTTCGTTGTAGTTGGATGATGATGATTATGCTCAAGTGGCGATGACGCGGGAAAAGAGCCCCCTCCCAACTCCATTGCCAAAACCGGGAGAGAAGGGCCTGACTGTAGTCTGTAAAAAAAACGAAAGAAATGGAACAGAAGTAAAAGACAATGATCCTAAGGAAGGTTTCAAAAGCCATTGTCATTGCGAGAAAGGAGTATCGCCAAAGAAAAAAAGGCTTTTTGAGAATGAAAGAAATAGACGGCAGGGGAGACTGGCGTATAGCGCAGGTTGGCGTCAAGGGAGAGGAGGCTGTGTCTGGGAGCGGAAGCTGGAGACTGAGCATAGGAAGGTGGAGGCTGACAGCTCAACGACGACCGAAGAAAAACGCAGGAAAAACGTGTTCATGGACACAAGTGGTCTCGACGACAAGAAAAAACATATGTGTCAGTCTAGTTTGTCACGATGAATTGTTGGGAAGAATACCGCTCATGAGGAACATGATGGGTGTCAGTATGGGTGGTGCGACAAGGGATGAGGCATGATGGCAATGGATGATGGCATCGGAGAATTTATGGGTGGTTATTGCTGAGCATGATGGGAGGCGCTTGGCTTTGGTAACATGATGAGTGTCTTGGGAGGTGGCTATGGTAGTATAATGGGTGGCTTGGGAGGAGACTTGGGTGCATGGGTGGCATGTGAGATGGTTTTGATAACACCATGGGTGCCATGAGAGCCAGCTTTGGTGGATTGGGTCGCGTCATCGATGATGCACCGCGTGACAGTTGAAGAGAAAATCAATGATATCATGAGAGGCCAATGTTACACAACCGATGACACATGTGGTGACAATGAAAATGGGAAGAGATTAAAGATAGGCTATGATACTTTTAGTTTTATATGTACATATGCATTTAGGAGACAACAAATTTTGATACCGGCTGCCCTGTTTTAGGGCATCTGTGGAGCACTAGTGCCCTATTTTAGAACATCATATTGGAGGTGGCGTTTTTTTTTTTTGCCCTAAAAAGTACTTTTTGGTGTTATAAATTTTGCTCAAAGTCCCATTTTGATCGCCTAAAACAGGGCACGTATTGGAGACCTCGTTATAACCTTTTTTTTCTATACTTAACCTTTTTGTTTTTATAACTTTTTTTAGCATTTTTTTGTTGTTTTAGAAACTGGAAACTGGAATAGCGTAAGGCAACAGTCTACATCCGGCCCAAAGCGTTTTTTGTTAAGGCCCATCACAAAGAAGAAGGAGAAATTTTTTTCGGTGAAAAAAAAGGAGGAAGACACTCCGCGAGTGACCTAGCTCTCGGCCCATCCCTCTCTACCCCCGCCCGCCGCACCATTGCTCCGCTCCGCCACCTAAATCTCCGGCGAGCGCCGAAGCTCAGTGACGTCCTACTCACCCTCTCCCGGCCGCCGCTATGAGGCGCTTTCTCCCCATCTCCACCACCACTCCCACTCCTCCGCCCATCCCCACCCCCTCTCTCGTATCCCCACACCAAGAACAACCCCCTTTCCTGTCTTTCGTCGCCATCTCTCCGACGACGCCCTCTCCCCCGGCCGCCGCGCCCGTCGCCTCCCCCTCCCTCGGCGGCCGCCACGCCACCCGCCTCCCCCTCCGCCGTTCGCCATCGACGTCCCAAACGAAGGTATTTTCTCCTCACATTTTCGCTCGTCTCGACCCAACGACGCAACGAACACTAGCTGCTCGGCAAATGCTCTGCCACAGAGTGGAAGGACGTGCATTTTTGCCTGTCCCAGTCGAAAATCACCATCTTCTCGGAGATCTGCGCCGCCACACCTCCTGCTCGACTAAATGCACACCACCTACTAGTAATGCTGGCTGCCGCACGCATCCCTCACTCGAGCCTAATACGCAAGCATGGAAGCGAGGAAGGACATAAGTGTGGACTAGGTGTTACATTTCGTTTCGAACCAAATGCCCCGCGCCCAGAAACATTCGCACTCAGCGGAAAAATGTGCTCTCTTCGCGGTTCCACGGCATGTGTACCATATTGAATCGTTTCTTCTGCATCTTTTCTTGATGATTCTGATTGCAGAGTTGAAGCGGAGGTTGGAAACTTTATAAAGGTGGAGGATATCGGAGCTATCGTCTGTCGCTGTGGCTGTTCTCGAGCGGAATCTTGCAGATGCACACAGTGACACCGATAGTGAACTTACGGGAGAGCCGCGCGACAGGCCGCTTCTCAGTCCATGATCGGGACTTTGAGGCTGACTTTGACGAGACGTATGACACTGATGAGGAGCTTACTGACATGTACAACGCGAGGCAGTATGTGGAGAAAAAGATGAAGGCACGACAAGTCATTTTAACCATGAATGATACCAAGTGGGATGAGAGATCAAGAAAGCAACAGAGAAGGGCCAGCCTGAGTAACATGAAGGAGTGTGAGGATATCTCGAGGACATGCTCCCACTGGGACAAGCTACTACCTGGTTAGTGCAAATCATATATCTCCTCTTTCTGTAATTGCTATAATGGAAGTAAATCTTTCGCAAATTCAATTTTCTTTGCTTGGGTTGAATGTGTTGCCTGGTTGAACTGGGGCTAAAGATTGGATGAGGCAGATTATATTTCAATAAATTGTGAGAAAAGAATTTGTTTGCCATTCAGTTAGTTCCATGATAGCTAGATTTGTTTGCATGGTATTTCAGGTTTGCCAGTTGTGGGTGAAATTTCAAAAAACTCAGCGAAGTGATTATTGTTAATGAGATTGTGTATGTCTTAAAATAAATTAATAGGGTTTGAGTTGTTTTCATTTTGGTTCAATGTAACTAAACTGTCAGCCAAAGGACCAAGTAATAAACCGTAGAATTTTTCATCGGATGTATGTGACTGTTAGTATTGTAAACCTCTAGAAGAATCCACACAATTAGGTGACAGAGACTACTCGGCAAACTGTGCTGCCCGCCCAGAAGTAATATTTTATCGCATTGCCATTGTCGTCCCATGTAGAGCCTAATCGACGCTAGCTCCAAACGCCCAAAAGGTCGCCTAGCGCAGCTACAGGCAACTGTGCTGCCACGCCAATCCATCCCGCTGTGTCTTCTACTCCTTCCATGCAGCACTCATCTTCCCACGTATGCTACTACCAGTTGGTACGTTATTTGGGCATGTCCGCCACGGCCACGGGGGAGGTCCCCAGCAGCTTGGCAGCTACACTAGTCAGCAGCTGCAACTCTGACCATCCGGCATCCTAAATTTTTTGCGCTTTTTATTAGCTTGGCCCGCCCAGTTTTTTAGTGTAGCTCTGCCACTGAGTGTGACCACTCTTCCTTTTGTCTTTGTTGGGTGTGATGCATCGCTTATATGGTCCTTTGATTGCCATCAAGAAGATTTGGACAGATTTGTTTTAGGCATGTTCGTACTATTTTTTCTCTGACCTTCTCTCAAAGATAAGTTTATGTGTCAACCAGCTAGACGGACCTATCAATATTCCACTTACATATGCAGCAGGGAATATTTGCTTGTCACCTCCTTTGTCCTTTTCAACTTAACTGATCAGTTCTTGTGAGCTTTTTCGTCTCTATATCTTGATATGTGGACGATTTGTTTGTACCCAGCCAGTCTTTATTGCAAAGTACCTCTTAGGCTGTCATTAGTATATTTGAAGTATCGTAGATACATGACTTCTGCATCGACCTGCATTCAGATCTAGAAGTCTATAGCACTGTCATATTATGTTTCATCTGTTTGAGGCATATCTCTATTGGCACAAGCCCCTGCAATAGTGAAGCAACATCTCTCCATCTCCAGTAGCAATACAAGATAATTGGATCCATCTATTAGAGTCAGATTCCATAATTAGTTCACTTCTTCAATTTAGTCATTACTTGTTTCCTCGCTTAGGCAGCCACTTTGTATCTTGCATAATGAGAGCGCTGTTTTGTACAGCATTCACTAGCCCTTACCTCAGCAGCAAGCATACGTGAAAAATTCAGTCTAGATAGACATGTCCTTATCGCCTATGTATTCATTTTACTGATACCCTTATGATTTTCCCGCTTGCCTATCTAGTATTTATGTGATTGTTTACTGCTAAAATTATATATATGAAAATCTTTGGGAGTTTCCTCTGGACATCTTGGGAGGGTTGTTAGTTTATACTTGTAGCCTGTCGCTGGCAATGCATTTAAGTGGATGCCCAAGGATGCTTGTACTTTGGAGAAATTGTTGGCATGGATGTATAAGTACCCACCAATAGAAGTTTTGTTTTTTGAAACCTTTATTCATCAGTTAGTAGTTAGTACTGAAGAAAAAACTGCTTTTAGCTAATAAGTTTACACATGCAGTGATTATGAAATGATATGTTAAACGCTGAACTATTATCTATAGAGTTGTGTATTCATTCGGGTTTAGGATACTGATCAGTCAACCGAATGTACATCTTACCTGATTGTGGCCCTTTTACATGACTATCTGGTTTGCTTCTATTGGGTGTGTATTGCAACACCCTAGCTATTGACTTGCGCATGTTATTACTTAGATATAGAAATCTTTTTTTATGCATACCTTAGGAGGGTGTTATCCATATAGACTGTCGGGGTCCTTTTTCTATATTCCCTGTATTTTTTCCTGTGGTTGATGTATTTTTGACTCATTTTGTATATCTGTTGGTATTACATCCGAGTAGATAAAGACAAAACGGTGGAGGCCAAATTTAACGAGTTGGGGTACATGTGTGAGAGGGGGGACCTTGAACCTGAGCAGGCTTAATGCATCTTATTAAGAATTTGAGGATAAGATGGCTCGGAGTGCACAGACTGATGGAAGCAGAGCCGCTGACTGTAACAATGAACTTTCTGAGCAGATAATAAGAGTCTTGGGTGATTGACTCCACCTGGGGTGCATCCAGTACCTGGTGGATCAATGTTCTACGGTGGGAGTCACGAGTGTGCTTTCCCTGGTGTTGATGCGCATGGCATCCAAAAATAGGAAAGTTAACTCAGTGTAACCGTCAAGGAACTGGGACTTTCACACGGCATTGCTTTCGTCGATTACGTGAGGTTGTTGGAAAGAGGTATAATTCAGGAAAAGGAGCTCACAATAATCAGTGAAAGGTATGCACAAATGTTCTGCTTCCATCGTCCAACTAGTATCACTCAGTTGTTGCGGTAACACTAATATTGCTGAGATTCTTTTTTGTCTGTTATTGCAGAAACTGTAGCTTTGCTGTAGAATCAGCTAGTTTGCGTCCTCTAAATAATAGTACTGCTGACGGTATCTCATTGCCTCAATTTAGGGCCACAGTAAGTGTATTAGACAGAATAGTTAAAATGGAACAACCAGTTAGAAATGACAAGGTAGGTTGCCACTGTTAATTACTGAGATGAAAAAAAGATATTAAACAAGTAGCACTATTGCTGTTAGATTTTGCTAGAACGACAACTCTAGATATCTAGGTACATTACTATAATGCTTATATTTTCTGGTTACCATATTAAGCGCTCTAGTACTCATAATTGCAAGTCAAGATTAAGTTTGATCTGTATTGTACTTTTGCTCCTATGCACGTTGGTGACAGTGAAGTTTGTGACACGGTTTCAGCCTTCGGCTGCATATATTATTCCAAGGTTGCTTGATTAGGTATTGGTCTAATAGTTTTTGTGTTTGGTGCAAACATAAACTCTATAGCAGTTACTGTGAAACATCGATATGTCTAGCTCCCTCTCTCGTTTCACTTTTGTTGTAATCGTTTCACGAACACTGAGGATTGAACGTGTGTTTGCACACTGGCTGAACATGTCTACTCTGTGCCTTTATCAAGCTGAACAGAGGGAGTAGAAAATATTCAGTCCTTTGCCACAATGATTGGTTTTGTGACTGTGGTTTATGGTGAACAACCCAAGTAGGGGGTAGCATTTGCGTATTCTTAAATCTATAGCTATATTCTTGTTTCTTTGCGTCTATTATACTTGCGCAGATTTCAGGATGGTATTCAGTACACAATCACCGGCTCACTTGGGGCTACTTTGTAGATAATAGTTTGAAATTACTGCTGCAGGTTCAAGATCATCCGCGAAGTATAACAGAAGATTGCCTTGAGAACACTGTATGCTCTAGGTGGAGATGCGATGAAAGCCGACGTGTTTTGGCCAATGCGCTGCCAGAGTCGACATGCTTATGGTAAGGGAGGCTCCAGGCTAACTCTCAGTTCTTGACCGGCTGTAAAGGAGAACACCACAAAAATTAATGGCAATGCTTGCATAATCTGCGGACTGTGGAGCTCGTCTGTCCGGTTGGACATTTTCATCTCCCCTCCCATGTTATCATGTATGGGGACCCGTCCTGCTCAATATTTGTACGGGCTATCTGCATCTCATGGATAAGGAGAAAGGATCTGTCCTTCTGCACTTCATATCGCTGCCCATCTTTGCACTATTGCAGACATGTTGATAGGTTTACTCGTATAATTTGGCTCCGTCCAGGAATACTATATTTTATTCCTAACATACATCCCGTCAAACACTTTGCACAAGCGGATTAGTGAAGAAACTATTAATTGTCCCCTGAACTAGAAAGTACCGCCTCGCTTGATTGTAGTAATTCTTCTTCGCTCTGTCATGTGGCAAAACCGTTATATCTTGTTCCTTGTAGTGGTGGGATGGTGACGAACTGCTATGGCAAGGAAGCCGCAAATTTGCTTACTGTACTTGGCACAAATGATGACAAATTTGCACATGTCTTCAGCCCCGTGAGTTTGAAAAAGGAATAACCAGTTTTGGCTCCACAGCTCGTTAGCTCCTACACGGAGGATGGGTGTTAGATTGTACAAGTTCCCTCAGAACGATGGAATAAATTGTAGAAGGTTAACCGCATGGCCGGGAGGGGTGGCCTGAATGAAATTTCAGCAAATTCTCAAAATACGACTTAAAATAATTTTGGTCTAAACTGAAAAAATAACATTAATAGCAAGATAGCAGTTCACAGACAACCAGCGGCATGCACAAAATTTTAAGTAAAGCGAATAACAGAAAACATGCTATCCATACTGAACAGAAGGCAAATATCTAAAGTTGAGAGTAACAAAACAAGCTAAGCAGGAAAAAGAGATCTTCGACCCAGAGTATCAACAATTAGCAAAATCTAAGCATCAGAATAGATATGAAGGTGATTATCAAGAGTGCTCAACTACACTCCTTTGCACATCACAAGCTCAACTCTAAGGCTCCCTACGCGGAGGACAAAATACTTCAGACAATCAAATAACAACGCTCACGAAATATTGCCTCTAGTAGCGACCGATCTGGACTTTATGCCAATCATTTTGTGTGTGTGTGTTGGAACGACAATCCCCTGGGCTCGTGTCATCTGTCCAGTTCAAACACGTGCGGAAGTCGCTGGGGTGTTGAGCCTTCCGTTCTCCTCACGCGCCCGTATGTTGGACTGGAGAAGGCTGATCCACAACATGAATGACCGTGCCTTAATGAACGATAACACATTCTTCGCCTTGTTCCATGTGATGCTAAGTCCTTCGATAATCGACCAATCATCGTGGTACTCGTTGCGGGTATCTCGCACACCGGTACAAACTTGCTCTTCATCATCTTTCCCATACTTATGGATTGCTCTCTGCTGCGATCTTCTAAATGTCTAGAGGATGCACAATCCTCATAGAGTAACAAGTATTCCAGTTAGGCTCGTTCCCAATTTTCTCGATATGCTCAACCCTTTAGATGGCAATTTGTTGGCTCTGTGATGAAGGGTTGCTCATCACGCACACTTGTCGTCAATTCACGTTGGCAGGGGCCTAACCAAATGCTTGGGATCTGTTTGTGGACGCTCTCCGATTCAATCTTACACGACTATCCTAAACCGCAAATTGTGTACTGATCAAGATTCATGGACTCCACGGGAAAATATCACAACACAACTCTAGACACAAATAAAATAGAACACAGCCTTTATATTACAAGCCAGGGGCCTCTCGAAGGCCTCGAATACATAAGCATCTGATTACAAACGAGCAGCGCAGCACTATCGTGTCAGTCACATACATAATTTAAACAAGATCCCGCCTTAAGAAAGGTCCTGCCAAACATCAACGATCGAAAAGGCAAGGCCCCTCCTGTCCCTGGGAGCCTCCTAACTACTCCTGGTCGTCCAGCGGTCTCCACCGATAGTGAGTCAGGCTACCTCTCCGGGGTAGTATAGTTGTCCGGCGTTGGCGTCTGGCTCCTCTGGGTCCACTCATCTGATCGCAACATCCGAAAAGAAGACAGTAGGGCAGGGAAAAAAATGGTAGCAAGCACCGTGAGTACTCATACCAAGTACCGCAAGCATCGATGCGTTACCTCCAAGTATTGCATAGGTATAAATGAATGGGTTGTATCTGTGGAGTGAACTGCAGATGCCAGAATAGAGGTGAACCGAGGCTAGCCCTATTCGAAGACTATGCATCTTCAAGCATCTTGTAGCATCACGAAGATATAAGAGTACATATTAAATATAGTATAAGTAACTGTTGTAACATGCCCAGAGATCACTTATCCTCGACTCTTCTGCGAGAAAGCATTCCGGAGCCATCATATCCATTTCATGCCTCAGCATCCAGTTCCTAGTTGTATGAGCTGATACAAACCCGAGCGTTCCCGTTACCGTGGACATCGGCTATTTCGAACAAGATATCTGGTCCCTGCAGGGTGTCACAAACGTACCCAACTCTCGATTTCAACCCGGCCCGGGACACACCATCAGGCATGACCGACCCTCGGCCGATCACACACCTCGTGACCGCAGTCCTAACCCAGGCTCAACAGATAGGCAGCAACGGTCGAATCTACATCCTAAGAGCGCCATGGGTCGTGTGCCCATCTCCCGTTGCTTCAGCATGTTGGCGTACGCGGTATGGCCGGTGATGCAGACCTTGCAATTCCCTTACAAGGCCGGTGCTTACGTGGTCCAACCCGACGCGTCGGGGGGCCGCTCAGTCTCTGACGCTGTGAAGGCTTCGTGCTGATACTACGGCCAGAGTCGCCCATACTTATTCCCGCGTGGTTTTGGTCGGGTGCGAAAACAAAGGCCCAGATGTCCTACTCGGATCACATATCGCAACAGCCGTTAGTCCGCCTCTGGTAGCCTCCTTGCGCGGAACGAGTCGAGAGCCTGCATGATCATGTGAACCCCCCGTCGCCCCTTCTCGTGGACTTATACGTTAAGGGCTAAAATCCACCGACCGTGCCACTTAATTATCTCATCCACGTTGCCCCTCCAGGTCCAACCTGACTTAACATCACTCGTCCATTTCTTCTCGCGGGTACCCCCCTTGGGGGCCGACCCGACTTCATCATGCTTCTGGGTACAGTCAAAAGTAAACCGTGTGTCCAAACACAAGGGGAACCCGAGGAATCACCCTCGTTGTTACCACTCTATGTACATCAAGGTTGGAATTGGCGGAATCACCTCGATGGTCCACACTTGAGGGGTTGCACGACAGAGTGTTATCAGGAGGTGGTGAAGGAGGAATCACCCTTTAGAGACCAACGACCGATTAAGCTACAACACTAAACACTACAGAGTTAACTTCAGAAGTGCTATACGATATAATCACCCTCGGCACTCGATAGTAGCTCTGCAGCGTCTAGCAACAGGGGGGGGGTGATGTTCTGTGCGGCCCTGGACGGTCGATCGATCTCGATCGAGTCATCGGTCCTCAAGGGGGGCAACCTGGGACAAGGTGAGGGGGGGTCACTGGTGGAATCATACCAACCTATACTAAGGCAGTTTAGATAAGCGTACTGTAGCAATTGCAAGTTTACAAAATCAGGCTATACTCAGAATAGGAAGTAATCAAGTACCAATAGCAAAATTAAATGGCAAGCATCAGAGAGAAGGGAATGGGCGACTATCCGGAATGATCATGGGGGTTTGCCTTGCCTATAAGCTTCTTGAGAAAGGGTCTGGTCGTCCAGGGGTGTAGTCGACTGCTCAGGGAGCACCGCGCTCAGTCTCGGGTCTATCAGAGAGAAGAGGGGGAAGAACAATAGATATAAAGCAACGATGCATCCTAAGCATAACATAGTAATACGGTGGTGAGTGAGGTGTGGACTAAGGTAGTGCTACGGTTTAGAGACGGAGCGGGCAATTATTATGGATATTTCCCCGGCTTTGAGCATTTACCGACCAGATGATCCCGAGGGGAAGGTTCCATGTTCATCATTCTGGGCATCGGACAGATGAACATATACATCTTCGTATTCGTTGATTTTTTGGCAACTTTCATGTAGAAAACTTTTCCTCCGAGCTACTGTTTTTAATTTTCTATGGATTTTTGAAGCTTTAAATCCATCTTTCTGAAATCTCTTGAATTAATTCGAAATTTTGAAATAGATTAAATTGCTACTGCAAGCACGCAAAGCTACCAACAGAGGT